>CAMTDV010000008.1:4863775-7677646 GCA_947069175.1 Scalesia atractyloides
TATATTATTTATTATTATTATTATTAATATTATTATTATATTATTATATTATATTATTATTATTAATTATTATTATTATTATTATTATTATTATTATTATTATTATTATTATTATATATTATATATTATTATTATTATTATTATTATTAATTATTATTATAAACTGAAAGAGGCTATAAGAATTTATAATAGAGTATGAAAATTGGCTTTAAAATAGCTTCATTTAGATATAGTTTGTGTTGTTCATTTTGTGAGGATTTACACTTTTAAGTTTATACCAACTAGTATTTGAGACCCGCACTTTGCAGCGGGTCCGTTAAACCAAACAAAAAGTATATAAAAACATTGAACCATGCATGCATATTATAACGTGTGACACATGAAAATTAGACCGAAATATAAAACATAATTAGTTCTATACATATGCCAAGGGCCTACGTATTGCGACGGTTATACCCGTAATGTAATTTAGATAACCACATGAACCATAAAAAATTATTTTTTTTAGAAAAGATGAAAACCTAAAAAGAAAAACTTTCTAATATTCACTATTTAATATGAATGGGAAATTGTAATATCAACATTGCAAAATGATAGACCCACCCAAAAAAGTGACAAATGATAAAGATTTGGACTGATAGCATACAACAAAGTTGAATAGTAAATATACCTTACAACCAAAACTAGATAACTAATATATAGGATACATAATTTCTCAATTTGCTGTGTTAGAAAATCATATGTTTGATGTGAGAGAATCGATAACAAAACAAACAATTAAATGTTTTCGGTAAAACCAACTCATAAAGTAGGGTTTTGGTAGGTTTGGTGATGGCATACCTTTTCTCAAGAGATGGTGAGGCAACACCCAACGAGACTTTCTGCTCTAAAAAAGTTCTATCACTATATAATAGTGAAAGTTAAGTAACACAAAGCATATGATATAAAAATTATTAAAAATAGTTAAAAACTACACATAACAGGAGCGTAACAAAACTAGTAATATGATGAAACCAAAATTGCACCTTTAGAGAAATGCGAAGCAAAATCGTCAAGTTAAAAAAAAAGGTTTTTATGATTAAACGTTATTGTTGATAAAAAAAAGAAAAAAACCACAGAATGGTCGAAAAGTGTATCTATTTATATAGAATGATGTTCAATATATATACAAAAAACAGTTACAATAGAATGAGCAAAACACTTGAGAAGAGGAATTTGTTAGAAAAATGGCGGAGTTAGTATAAATGATTTAGTTTATGGGTGATTCTTAAAACTTATTTGGTTTACGAGGAGTTCACTTCTTTCACAAGCGGACTTTGACTTTTCAAGCTTGAGTCCACTTGTCAAACGGACATGAAAAGAGCTCCACATTTCTTCAATCTTCGATTGCCACATAAGTCATTTCCTGAAATCTGCTTATAAGAGGAGTGGACTTCACGTACCCATAAACCAAATCGTTCATGTTAATCTCACATATTTTGAACTTACTGAAAAAAGAATGAATGGACATTAGGGTAGATGCTAGTCTTTTACATACTTGAAAACACGTGCCAGTTAGTAAAACAGCCTTAAACACACGTCAACCTAAAAAAATTTGGGATAAACAGCTACTGGTCACCCTTTAATAAATAGGGTGTAAATGAACTGAACATTCAACGAATATTTCGTGAACTGTTCAACGGGATATTCGTTTCTTTAATAAACATACTAACACGTACAAGAAATTCCGTTTGTTAAGTTAACCGAACAAACATAAACGGATGTTGTGTTCATTCGTTTATGTCCATGAACATTCGATAATGTGTTCATTTATTTTATTTGTGCTAGTTCATTTAATGTTTTTATGTATTTTTGTTTTATTTTTTAGTTTTTAAAAAATTGAAACCCTAGTTATACTGTATGCCTCTCTCAGCATCCCTAATTTGACCATTTCAATTTCAATTTATATTTTGGTGGATTCTATATAACTTTTGTGATGAAAAATTTAGATTTTACTCTACAATGAATGTATGTCCGTATGTTTTCATTTGTGTTCATAAACGTTGTTTATATTTATTTGTGTTCATTGACATTTTTGTTTGAGTTCATTTGTATTTGGTAAAAGTTCGTGAATAGTTTATGAACAAGTTTCTTTCCTTAATAAACAAATACGAACAAAAAATCTCGTTTGGTAAGCGTTTGTGAATAATTCATTAACAAGCTTATTTCTTAATGAATGAATACAAACAAAGTCATGTTCGTATTCATTCAATTCGTTTAAAACTAATAACAAAAGAAAATCTCTACATACCAATACCTTAACATTGACATTACACGAGCTCTACTAATAAGAAAAGAGAATCTATACATACCAATACTTAACATTAACATTACATGAGCTTTTACATTCTAAGAGTCTTCTTGAGAATGCAAAGAATTAGAAGCCCGAATTTTTCTAGGATTGAAAATTGTAGGTCTAAGATTTTTCTTAGATTTAATTCTTTTAACGTATGTCATTAATATGTAGAATTAATTCTTTATGATTACTTTTATTAATTAATTAATTAATTATTAACTATAATACATAGCAAACCAGTTGAACAGTGATTCCCCTTTTAGCTTTTTTAAGGTTTTTTTTGGTTATTTTTATGACTTATACTTTACCTTTCAACTTTTAGCTTTAACACTTATAACCCTTTAATTTTATAAAGACTTTATAATCGACTTTTACGTGTTTATATTTTATATCGTGTCGGTATTAATTTAAGTTGATTTACGTTTCGATGTAATTTTTTCCCGGAAATGAGGTGGGTCAAATATAATATGTTCTTATGTTCATTTTTGTGTATGTTTTCACTTGGTCTACATTTTGACGTAATATTTTTTTTTGGAAATGAGTCATGTCATATATAATACGTTTTTGTTCTTATTTTATGTACGTTTCACGTAAATTTTGTTCGCAAAACGACTCGAGTCAATATAAATATTTTTATTAGACGGAATAAGTTCGAGGCACTTTACGTTTTGGCACTGCCGCAACACGTCGTACCATTCACTTAAAAAATTAATATTTTCTTACGTACTTATTTGTATGCATGTGTCGGTATAAATCAAAGTTGGTTTACGTTTAGACGTAAATTTTCATTAAACTTATATTTAAGATAGCGTTCACGTTTCCATTTATAAGTAATTTAAAAATCAGGTCGTATAGATGTTCAATTTAAATTTTCTTTATAGTTTTTGGTGGATGTAAAATATGTGTAAATATTCTTTTGAGTATGTTTTTTTCGGTTGCTATACTGAAGCAAAATAGATATCGATCGAAACCCCGCAGCGCAGCGCAGGTAATCTTATTAGTTTATCACTTTTTTATCATAGCATGCCTCTATATGCGGAGAATAGATTCATCAGCTAAACAAGAATGAATGTGACGATCCCAGATTGTATATAACATTTAATATATTTTATTCTTGCAATTATGGTCACTCTTGACTTCAACACATCATGCCATACCTTTCATCTTGGGGAAGTCATTCCAACACATCAGGGAGGAACGTTGTAAGTTTACTTTTAACTTTCTCCAAGATTTGTATTTGTTAATAACTAACAACTTAACCTTTGTTGTAATTCACAGAACGTAGGTGCATTCTCAATTAATCCCGAGCATTTTGAGAGTACACATACACAAAGGCCGGTGGGAAATGTGTCGTCGGCTGAATAGTTTTCGGTATGTTTTCTATTATCGAAAGCATTTATCCCTCTTATATGATTGCTCATAATATAGTGTTAGTGTGCTGCTATCTTAGCTGGAAGTTAGGATAAATGTCAAGTAAACTTTGTATAAAGATACATTTTTTTTTATTTATAGCAGTTAGACAACGCATTTGATCATAAATTAAACACTCTTCCGATAAACTGCATTAAAGGTATACTTAGTGACTTAATGGAAAATAATTATAATATCTTAACACAGGTCTCAAGTTGGTAATGATTGATGACTCACAACTATGGGAGGAGAGTGGAGGATATTAAAAGGGACATCTTTTCGACTTTGGGGCCACCCTACTTTTTTTGAAGATTACTTTCATTCACACACAGGACCCTACCAAAAAGCAGCAGGGCCCAAACCAAAAACATCTCAATAAAGGCTACAAACAAAACCAATTTACAGAATGCACTGGGGATTCACTCACCACAATTTCCACTATAGACTATTACATTTTTTTATGTATTTAAACCATAGGAAACCCAATGACTTGATCGACTCCATAATCTGTGGATCATGTTTTATCATGAAAATTTGGTCGTTTCTCGCCTTTCATAAACACGATGCAGCCATAATAACAAGGCCATGAATCATCTCCTCCTTATTTTTGCTCAAGCCTAGCCCTTTATGCGTCTCCAATAAGTCCTGAAGCCATAAGTGTAAACTCAGGAAATGTTACACCAGATATGAAGAGTTATGATCTCAAATCACATGTGGACACATGTTAAAGAAACCACATCACTCCAAGTTGTCACCCTCGTCACATGAAAGCATCCAGAAGGTCTAAGCTTCTGGAAGAAGACACCCGGCGAAAAGAAATGCTCCTGGCAGACAGAAAGGACGACAGGTGGCACCAATAGCGAGACGCCAGCACCGATCGCAAGATCCTAGGAGGACAGGACGACAACCAGTACGAAACAACATTAAGCTGGAGCGAATAACCGTGCACCACGTCACATCAGGGCCTTACAACGTCAAAGGGGACAATACGGATATTCCTCCTGATCGGACAACTGGCAGACACCGGCTAGCTGGCAGGTTTCCTACTTCACTATTCTCCGGCTATAAATAGAAGACTAAGCCCACAATTTAAGGATCCGATTTCTTACTCTCTCACTATATGCGCACACTTATCCTCAAAGCGATTACTTATTCTCACGTCGGAGGGTAGTTACAAGGAGAACCCCCCATTTTCTCCTCTTTGTAACGAGTCACTGGTGTTGTTCGTTTTGCAGGATACCTTAGAAGAATCAACCATTCGCCGAGTGATGAATAGAGATTGAACCACCTCATATGAGACGACCCGACTAAATAGTATTGTACTATTCAGTGTTTCTCCGTTGCCACCCACCTCATTTTTACAACCGTTTTCATCTCTTTTCTTTTGAAAACACTTTTCGATGGTTGATCCGAACTCTTTTTTTCAAAACGACGGCGAGCAATCTTTGTTTGGTCCAGCGACGGGCAACACACACATCCAAAGCCACCAAAGGGACGAGCAGTTCGACAGAGAGTTCACATAAGCAGGAGTCACTAATGTCTTTGGAAGTGCTACCCGAGCAAACCAACAGACAACTCCTGGCGCACCAACAACAAGTACACTCAACACGGTTTTCCCTTCTCTTCCAGAAGGAGAGACACCAGCGTCTTGGTATGCTAAGTCATAGGCTATTTTGAACATGGCGTACGTACAAATGTGCGTGTATGCCCAATTCCCAACACAAACACTAGTACAGCAAACGCATGTATAACATACATTACCGCGAATCCAATCGCTACACCGGGAGTTCAGTTACGACACTCAGTCACATCAACAAACACCCTCGTGCGTGACAGCACAAAACATTAGTGAATAACAACACCCATGAGACAGTTATCAAAATATCAGCAGTACTCGCAACACATACACCACCACGGGAAATCTAAATGACACTCACCTTCACGACCTAGAGGGCGCATGCCGGTGTGCGATCGACAAGGTTCCCGCAGGATGACCGACAAATTTGAAGGAATGTTAGATGAACATGACCCAACTTACTGAGAGGGAGATACCACGAGCGTGTTTAACAAACTCCCACCAAATCACGAAGCTTATAAACCTGCGCACGCGAAGGGTACAACCTTGCGTAGAACATGACTTTACCTTGAGCTACAGGCAAGAAGGTGTAGCTGATAAATCAAAGTTCATCAGAGAAATCGCTATGGCTTCACTCGAAAAGACAAAGTTACCACACAACGTCGGGAAGTACAATGGGCTCACATACCAGATGATCATATTCAAGTGTTCACGAGTGCAGGAGTTATATGAGGATGGTCACTTCCAGCATGGTTCCATTTATTCGTCCAGACCTTCGCTAGCGTAGCACACGCATGGTTTGACAGCTTACCATTTGGAAAGATCAGGTCTTGGATGGATTTTCAAGAAAAGTTCTTGTGTATTTCAGCCAACAGCGCAGATATACCAAAGATCCAGTGGATGTCTTAAAAACTTGATTCCATATCATAGCTGCTGCAAAGCAACCCGTGAACAGGTGGTCCACCGTCTGGACACAGAGCACAAACCTTTGACTCGACCGTTATGTTTCTCTTAGTTAGAGCAGCCCGTGTTGGAGGCGATTCAGCTCCGCCCGCCACAAAAAGATGTTGCAGTTAGCTAATAAACATTTACTCCACCCTGAGGCGGACCCACTTTTTCATGGGGAGCACAAATTTATAAGGGTCGTGTGTTTATCGCTATATAATTATTTGATTTTTTTATATTAAAATCAATATTTGCTATATAAATATACCCATTCAACCCATGTTTTTAACATACAACTCACCAATTCCTCTTATCTTTTTAACCCAAAAACCATATCTCCAACTCAAACTTTCATCATGTTTCTGTTCAACAACGACCCGAACACCTTCTCGCCACACAACCGACATTACATGCAAACTCAACAACAACCGTGGACCGTCAACCCCAACACTAGCGAAGGCGAATACCGACCACTTGCCACCGACAATTCACCAGCATGAAACATGCAACACAACTTCGACACTCCCCTCCACCCATTCAAATGCCGGGTCTTTACATGTACCCGTCCGTGTTTGAAAAATACATGTCACAACCCTTTTCTCCTATGTCTGTTATTTCTCCTACGTCTCCACCCGAAACCCAAACCGTAGTAGTACATGATACCAAAACTGAAACCTGCGAACGCACATCATCCTCACGGAGACATCGTAGAAAGCAACCTGGCGAGCCACGAACAAAAAAGAGTCATGACAAGTGGACGATAAAGAGTAGTTAGCCTTGGCACGAGCTTGGATAGACGTATCCGAAGACCCGCCATTGGTAAGATTTTTTATAGTGTTTTTTCACTTATTTAATTTTATATTACATGTTTAGAATTTTAAGTAATTTTATTTACTTATATCTTACTTGCTTAAATAAATTAAAAAGTTTAAAGTATATATAATTTTTAACAATGTTTCAAAAATATATAATTGTTATAAATGTTAATTTAGACAATGATCAAGACACCCCGGTTTTTATAGGGTGGATCCGAGAAAAGTCTTGGGCCCCATGAAGCGCGAATCGTATCGTTCAATCAATTCGTTCTCAGAAAAGTGGTCGTCAATGAGGACGAAAGTTAGCAACTTCAAGAGCATAGTTAACTGCCAATTAACAGCAAAACTGAGTCAGCGATTCAAGCACGAGGTGTCATGTCTGTCGCTCTCAACGAGTTTAGAGCAACATACTATTGCGCATTTACCATGGTTAAACCTGGGAGGTGCTTACAAATTTATTAAAGTGGTATCTTATGTGATCGGTCAAAACCGATGGATCATCAAAGCGCTCCAAGACTAATTCAGGCACGCCGAAGTCGGGCTCGTCCGTAGGTGTAACTGATGCTCGTTCTTACCTAGACCTAAACGACACCAAGCTCGACCTAGAGTTTGAGGAACCGTAAGAACTACCACGCCCACCAGGTTGAGACAAAACCAAAGCAACAAACGTAAGAGCAAAGACTAAAGGCAAATACATTTCTACAGCAACAACATTCGCAGAAGGTGGATCTAGTCGCTCGTCCAAGTTAGACAAAAGGTGGCCGACATTCGATTACTCAAAGAACCGATTCCATCTCATGTATTCGACGAGGATCAGATGATCATCGAAATGGAGAAGCAAGCCATTCCCGTTAAATATCTAAACAAGTAAATGATGTTATGTCTTTTTTTTTAAATGCAATGTCTTTTTTTTTAAGAATTTGATGTTTTTAATTTAGGTTTAATTAATATGTTATGTCTTTTATTTTTATAAATTGTTATGGTTTTTATATATTTATTTCTTTAAATGATAAATGTCACACCCCGACCCGCAGCGGAATAAGAGTCGGGGTGTGACAGATTGGCATCAGAGCCATGACTATAGGGATATAGGATAGGTTATTAGACCCTTAGAGCCTATACTATAGTTGATTAGAATTATTTAATTGTTTATGTGTTACATACAAAATTCATGATGTTTATATGCTTTATGTTTATTGTTACATTCAATGTTATGCAAGCATGTTCATAAGTACATATTACTATACAATGCTCATCATGAATCATATCCTCATAACGTATCATATCCATGAGAGCAACACCACACAATTTCCATGATTTTTGCAACGATTTTTGTATTTTTTTTTCAAATCACATCAAAGTGAGTTCTCATGACGGGCATGTAGTAACTGGAAGGGTACAAGTACCGGTAGTCGGAACGTCCTGTCTAAAGCTTGGCATTCGTATAAATCCAAAATAAAGGACCAGTTTGCCTACCTGGGGACTAACGATGAGAGAACGAAGGACCTATTAGGCCAAAGCATGCTATACCAAACGTCATGTGAGCTAACCCCACTTTGAGTTGTCATTGTGTCTACACTGGACACCCTCCTACTATACATCTCGCAAGCATATTTCATGGTTTTCATTCGGGTGATGCGAGTGTTAAACCACCAACACCAATGTGAATCCCTACCAAGCCAATAGTCATGGGGGCCCACATGACTATACAGGGGATGGTATGGGGACATTGGAGGCCCAAACATGAGCAAACCCAAGACATCCTATGGATGTAGTTGCATTATTCATGATTATGTTATTTTGTTACTTTTAACGACACATGACGCCTAAAAAGACTCCTTAAACTCACAATCTTCTTATGTATGTTCCTGTAGATGTCGGCTAGGCGGCAACGTGGGGGTAGAAAGTCAGGAAGGTCAAACGAACGCTTGGCCACCCAAATCGCAAAACAAATGGCCGCGGTGCTTCCTGACATTGTAATTCAAGTCCAACAAGCTCTCGCCGCAAATCCCATCAACCCTCCCAATCAAGAAGACCAGAACGTCGACAACCCTCCCTCCAAAAAGTGCTCTTACAAACACTTCAAGTCTTGCGATCCCCCGAAATTTGAAGGGACCGAAGGTGTCACTGCTCTCCTCCACTGGTTTGAGGAAATGGAAAACACCTTCCTCAATTGCGATTGTCCCGATGATCGCAAGATACGTTACGCAACCGGGAGACTATTTGGAGTAGCTCTTACCTGGTGGAATACAGAAAAAGGTAAGAGAGGAATCGAAGATGCAATGGCCTTAACATGGGAGGAGTTAAGGGAAATCATGACGAGACGCTTCTGTCCAAGAAGCGAGATCAAAAAGTTAGAGGATGAATTCCACTCGTTAAAGCAAAAGGAGGGAGATCATACTTCTTACAACAAAAGGTTTTTAGAGTTGAACCAAATGATCCCCAACTTGTTCACCCCAGTATACCGCTTAGTCGAACACTATATTCGAGGCCTCCCCTCGAAAATTCAAGACTCAGTTCTAAGCACTTCGCCTGCAACACTTGAAGCCGCTATGGAACTAGCTACCGAGCTTACCGAGAATCACATCCGAAATGGCAAATTTAAGGATGAGAAAAAGAAAGCTCCCATTGAGGACCAAACTTCAAACCATTCCACCTCCTCCTCAAAGTTTGCTAGTAAGAGGAAACGAAACACCAGAAACTTTGCTGTCACACAAACAAATTTCCCTATCCCTGCTGCACCCATCACTCAAGTTGCCCCCTCATCTGCACCATATAAAAAGCCATACTCCGGCCCCTACCCAAAATGCAACCGTTGCCGATACCATCACTTTCCTGATCATCCCTGCCACCATTGCACCGGCTGTGGCCGTGCAGGTCACACCATCCAAACCTGTCGCGC
Organism: Scalesia atractyloides; assembly: GCA_947069175.1. Taxonomy (NCBI): domain Eukaryota; kingdom Viridiplantae; phylum Streptophyta; class Magnoliopsida; order Asterales; family Asteraceae; genus Scalesia; species Scalesia atractyloides. The sequence goes on from CAMTDV010000008.1 coordinate 4,873,759, forward strand.
ACTTCAGCGAACGAACCGCAATCAGCCCTCAACCCAAACCCACCATCAGATAGTGGGTCAAGCCCAACAACCTTTACTCCTACCACCTGCCCAACATGTAGCCCAATCCTACTACCAACCCAACTATCCCATGATGCAACCTATGCGGGCTTGTTACAACTGTGGAGACCCGAACCACTTCAGGAACACCTGTCCACGCTTGGTGAACATCATCCATGCCCAAGCTCAAGCAAATCCAGTAAACCAGGCTAATCAAGCTCCTCCACCTGCTAGGGGAAGAGCTTTCAACATCAACGCAAATCAAGCTAGGGCTGACAACAATGTGGTTAACGGTACGTTTCTCATCAATGGTAGTTATGCATCCATGTTATTTGATACTGGCGCTGATACGAGTTTTGTGTCCTTAGAATTTGAACCCATCCTCAACCAAACTCGTGATAAACTCATGGAATCCATAACGGTAGAAGTTGCTGACGGAAAACCGGTCTCATTAAACTCTATTATACGCAATTGTACTCTCACCCTAAACGATCACGATTTTCCAGTTGACCTCATTCCTATGAAGTTGGGAAGTTTCGACATTATAATTGGTATGGACTGGCTCAGCCAACATCATGCTGAAGTTGTATGCCGCGAAAAGTTCATTCGCATTCCTCTTGCAAACGGTCAGACTCTACGAATCTTTGGAGAAACCCCTTCGAAAGGACTCAAATTAATGTCCTGTCTTCAAGCCCGAAAATATCTCCGCAAGAATTATGTCGCATTCCTAACCCACGTCGTCAAAAAAGGGGATCAAGGAGAAGAAACTCGAAGACATCCCAGTAGTAAAAGATTTTCCGCAAGTTTTTCCTGACGACATTTCAGGACTTCCTCCCGTGAGAGAAGTCGAATTCCGCATTGATCTTATACCTGGAGCTACACCAGTCGCAAAATCTTCTTATAGGTTAGCCCCATCCGAAATGCAAGAGCTGGCCAGTCAACTGCAAGAGCTGACTGACAAAGGATTCATACGTCCTAGCTCATCGCTGTAACATCCGTCAAAAACGGATTTACCAAACCCGCTCCGTTTAGCAACCGAACAGTCAGTCAAAATTTTCGTTGCGAATTAAATGCCCAAAATATTTTTAAACGATCCGTAATCAATTATTATACGGGGATATATATTTAGTTTTTGAAAAACTGTCAAAAATCGCAAAATAAAAATGAAATACATCTGCCGGGTTTCGAACCCGGGTCTGTACCGAATCAGCTAAGCAACTTATCTTCACACACACAAACCACTGCGCCGCGGATTTTGTTTGTTACATATTGAAATCATTTAATTGATAAAGTGTCTTTACGAATTCAAAACCGGCGCCCAAACGATTCAGTCGTCGGAATTCCGGTAAACTCGCGAGTCTTAACTACGATTTACGTTATAACGTAAACCATTAACCACATATCGGTTATAACCGATGTTTGAAGTCCGCGACACTTTTCAAAACCGCCGGAAAATTTAAATCGACGAACCCAGTCCGAAATCAGACCAAATACATTTCGTTTCTCTCCTATAAATTGACCCACAACCGACGACAAACACTTTCGCTCAAAAATCACATCTTTTCACGGCGTAATTCCACTCGCCGGAATAAACCTGTTCGTCGCCGGAAAACCGAGTTCTAATCTCTGAGCTTTACTGAATCCCCTAAACCTTTACCGAAGTCACCCTTACCTTTTTCCAAGTTTTCCGGAGACTAGCTGCTACAAGGAACACGTCGCCGGAGTTGAATTCTGTCGCCGGAGTTTCTGCCGGAAAACAGAGAGTCCAGTCGGTATATTTCTCCGCTCAGTTTCCTTTCCTTTTCACTTTTATCTTACCTTAATCGACGGTAAAACACTAATGAAACTCGAATACAAACTCGAACCAGTCAAACCTTAAATCTGGTTAACACCTGACGAAGAAGATGATGTATTCGTTAACATATAAGTATAATATAAATCAAGAAATTAATCGGGTTAGACACACAGTCCAGCGGTGGACTGTGTGCACATAAAACGTTAAACATGCAAAGGTCTCGAGTTCGAATCCCGTCTCACACACGCTGCCTTAATAAAATCCATTTTTTTTTGTTTACTGAACCGGATCGCCACAGATATATGTTAAATATATTGTTAACCGGAATAATAACCAAGTTAGAACACACAGTCCAGCGGTGGACTGTGTGTTTGTTTATATCACAGGTCACGAGTTCGAGTCCGGTCTTCAGCACCGACTCGGACAATTATCTCCTCTTTTTAATTAAGGCAGAAAAGGAAATAAATAATTAGTATTTAAGTATAATAAAAATCGAATGTTATAACATGTTGAACACACAGTCCAGCGGTGGACTGTGTGTTGGATTAAACCACGGGTCCCGGGTTCGAGACCTGTGGAGTGCACCGCCGAATCGCTTAAACTGTTTTTAAAATAAAAATGATTTTCTGTTAATTCTAATTAATGTATATATGTAATTAAAATCGGATATATAACGGGTTAGACACGTAGCTCAGTTGGTAGAGCTGCGTGCACGCGTACGGGAGGTCTCGGGTTCGAGCCTCACCCAGCGCACAACAATATGCCTCGAACCGGTCAACGACCAGTCAAAGTCAACAGGTCAAAGTCACTGTAGCAGAAAAAAATAAAATATTTTTATTATTTTTATTTAATTATTTTAATTAAAAATCAATTATAAATACTTAAAAATAACATTTTTAAGATTAGAAAATAGCCTCAAACTCACAAAAATACACCAACAATCCTACTAAAATAGTTTAATAAAATCCGTTTACTTACCAAACCATAATGCGATTTATCTAGGTTAAATCTCACTCGTGGTTAAAACCACTTCGCGTGCATTCAACGTCATCAACCGAACGCACCCACTGTGAGTGAATCTTACAATTCCCCCTTTTAAATTACACGTTTTGGGGTGTGTCATGTGTTATGAAATTAATTAATTTATTTATTTAAACTTGTGCCATACCACATCATGACTTAAACTTAGATTGTTTTTTTTTTATTATTGTTGTGATTTACTTATTGCCATTTGTCAAGTCATATGAAACTCATACATTAAGCCCATCAGTTCCTCGTGGGAGACGAGTAGAACATCGCGTGCTTCACATCAAATTCATTATTATTCATGTGTGTATCATTGAGTTTATATTGTTTGTAGTGTGTTATTCATATCATCATGTTTATGCAATTCATTCATCAGGCCCCTCAGTTCCTCGTGAGAGACGAGTTGAGCATCGCGTGCCTTTAATTGTTCCATTATTGTTCATGAGTGTTTTCATTTAACATCTTGTGATTATTGATCAAGTTACATCTAATTTTACTCATATTTGGTTGTGCACATATTTCATAATCAATTTAAATAAATTGTTCAAATGTTTTCCATAGGATTCACTCGCCAACATTATGTTGATCCAAAAACCTTTTTACACATGATACAGGTGAACAGGTTGAAGCAAGGATAACATAGGATATGCCTTAGAAGAGAACAAAGAAGTTAGATTGTTAGTTAGATCATGTTGTAACATTATTGTAAATTTCCATTTAATTTGTATTAATGAATATGAAACGTTTAATAAATGTCATGAGCTTTGATGATAACCCAATCATGCCCCGATCACCTTATCCGCTGCGGGTCGGGTGTGACAGATTGGTATCAGAGCCATGACTATAGGGATATAGGATAGGTTATTAGACCCTTAGAGCCTATACTATAGTCTGCCTAAATTTTAAATTGATTAAGTGGTTACATACAAACTTGTGATATTTATTTGTTTCATATTTGTTTACATTTCAGTCAAACATACATGCTCATATACATATTCATTATACATATATACATATTCATTATACATATATCGATGTTCATGTATTCAATTTATTTTCATACTCTCATTATCCAAAGATTTTATGCAATTTTCAAATCTCATCAAAGTAAGTTCTGCGACGGGCATGTAGTAACTGGAAGGGTACAAGTACCGGTAGTCGGAACGTCCTGTCTAGGCTGGCATTCGTATAAATCCAATATAACGGACCAGTTTGCCTACCTGGGGACCAACGATGAGAGTACGAAGGACCTATTAGGCCAAAGCATGCCACACCAAACGTCGTTCGAACTAACCCTACTTTGAGGTGTCACCGTGTCTACACCTGGACACATTCCGAACATCACACGTTGTATACATATTTCTCGATTTTCACCGGGTTTTTGTGTACGCAACCAGGCAGAAACCGTGCGAACCATATGAAAAACCGGTATTCATGGGGGCCCACATGATTACACAAGGTAAAGTATGGCGGCATGACGGGCCTAACAGCGAGCAAAGCCCAAGACATCCTATGGATGTAGTATTTTTGTATAATTATTTTATAAATGATCATTCTTGAATGCGACCCATGATCTCAAAAGCATCCAACTCATACTCTTGTCATGTATTCATTGTAGATGTCTTCTAACCTCGCCCGTAGGAAGACGAGAGCAAGAAGAGCCCGCGAGCGCATGGCTGCCTTAATCGCTCAACAAATGGCTGCCGTAATACCCAATATTGTAATCCAAGTTCAACAAGCACTTACCAATAATCCTGTCAATCAAGCAAACCAAAACCTTTTCAACTCTCCCCCAAATACCACTAAATGCACCTACAAGCATTTCAAATCATGCGACCCTCCGAAATACAAAGGTACTGAAGGCGTCACCGCTCTCCTCCATTGGTTTGAAGAAATGGAGAATACTTTTCTAAATTGCGATTGCCCTGATGATCGCAAAGTGCGATATGCTACCGGTCGATTATATGGGATAGCACTTACTTGGTGGAATACAGAGAAGGCAAAACGAGGTGTTGAAGATGCTATGACCTTAACTTGGAACGAGTTGAAGGAAATCATGACCAGACGATTTTGCCCAAGGAGTGAAATCAAGAAGTTAGAAGATGAATTTTACTCATTGAAGCAAGTGGAAGGAGACCACATCACCTACAGCAAAAGATTCCTCGAATTACATCAAATGGTTCCCAACATGTTTACTCCCCTCTACCGTTTGATCGAGCACTACATTCGTGGCCTTCCGCCACAGATTCAAGACCCTGTAATAAGTACCAAGCCTGCAACTTTGGAAGCAGCAATGGAGCTAGCAACAGAGCTCACCGAGAACCGAATCCGAAACAAAGACTTCAAGGAGGAGAAGAAGAAGGATAAAGAATCAACTGAAACCTCCGACTCCACTCAACCCGAATCCCCTTCTCAACCCAAACCTAAGAGAAGAAGAGTCGGGCGACTTTTCGCTGCTACCCAACGTAATCAACCAGTTTTTCACGCTATACCCATCCGAGCTATCCCAATCACCCAAGAGGCACCCAACTCAGCTTACCCAAATAAGAAACCATATCTTGGACCTCACCCTCGATGCAACAACTGTTTTTATCACCATTCCCTTACTTTACCTTGCCGGCTATGTACAACTTGTGGACGCTATGGTCATTTGAGCGATGTTTGTCGCACCTTTCAAGACCAAACCTTTTCCCCTACTCAAAACATGGCCCAAACTTATCACCAACCCCAATACCCTATGTTCCCATATGCTCGAGCTTGCTTCAATTGTGGCGACCCTACCCACCTTAGAAACACATGCCCTCAATTGGTTAACGTTATCAACACTCAAGCCCAATCAAACCCAGTTAACCAAGTAAACCAAGAAAACCCAACCACTATGCCACCAGCAAGAGGAAGAGTCTTCAATATCAACGCCAATCCTGTCGAAGATAATGACGGTCCAAATGAAGATACTCAACTAGTCCTCTTCGCCGAAGATCCAGATTCAATTTCTATCGTTTAGTTTTATGTTTTTCCATGTGTAGACTGTTAGAGAAATTATTGGATATTATATATTATATATTGTTTTTCAGTATATGCTTTTGCCGAGGCCGTAGCTCCCCATCCATCGAGGTTGAGTTTGATCCCCATTTTATTATGGGTTGATCAGGGCGTGCCCGCACGATCGGCTCCGTTTGTTAGAGCCTTGATCGGTTACGTAATTTACATTTCAATACATGCAATACGTTCGGCTCCGTTTGATTGAGCCTTGAGCGCACATTTCAATTTACATTTCCAGTTCATGCAATACGTTCGGCTCCGTTTGATTGAGCCTTGAGCGCACATTTCAATTTACATTTCCAGTTCATGCAATACGTTCGGCTCCGTTTGATTGAGCCTTGAGCGCACATACAATTTCATTAACAGTATCTTGTGGTTGTGGTGTTTGTAGTAGAGTCGCATCGAACTAACCATAACTTTCGGATAAAGTCGAAAATTTGACAAGGATATGGTGGATACGCCGATGGTACTTCCTATATATAAGTATTCTTGTCAAATGATCGGAGGCATTATCAGGCGATTATGAGAGGTTCCATGCATAGGCTAATTGTGTGATGGTTGTTTAAATTAAGTTGTTCAATTTCAGTACATTCAATACGTTCGGCTCCGTTTGATTGAGCCTTGAGCGCACATACAATTTCATTCAATACGTTCGGCTCCGTTTGATTGAGCCTTGAGCGCACAGACAATTTCATTATCAGTATCATGTGGTTGTGGTATTTGTAGTAGAGTCGCATCGAACTAACCATAACTTGCGGATAAAGTCAATGAAAATTTGACAAGGATATGGTGGATACGCCGATGGTACTTCCTATATATAAGTATTCTTGTCAAATAATCGGAGGCATTATCAGGCGGTTATGAGAGGTTCCATGCATAGGCTGTTTGTGTGGTTAAGTTATTCATATTCAGTACATGCAATACGCTCGGCTCCGTTTGATTGAGCCTTGAGCACACAATTTCAATTTCAGTACATTCAATATGTTCGGCTCCGTTTGATTGAGCCTTGAGCACACAATTTCAATTTCAGTACATTCAATACGTTCGGCTCCGTTTGATTGAGCCTTGAGCGCACATCCATTTCATTTTCAGTACATGCAAAACGATCGGCTCCGTTCGATTGAGCCTTGATCGCACAGATATATTTCATTTCAGTAATTTATGTTTGTTGTATTGATTGTAGAGTTATAGGACTAATCATAATTCACTGTTAAAACCAATGAAAATTTGACAAGAATATGATGGATACGCCGCTGGTACTTCCTATATATAAGTATTCTTGTCAAAGGATCAGAGGTCTTATCGGACGGTTATGAGAAGTTCTATATAGGATTTATTAGTTTCTTGGTAACCAATCATAACTTGTGGATAAAACTAATGAAAATTTGGCAAGAATATGGTGGATACGCCGCTGGTACTTCCTATATATAAGTATTCTTGCCAAAGGATCAGAGGCATTATCAGGCGGTTATGAGAAGTTCCATGTAGGATTTAGTATTGCCTTGGTTGGAATTTGTGATACATTTATATCATCATGTTATTTAAAGAGATTGGATTGTGTTCCATTTCTACATAAATTAACCTCTCCATCATAACAAACGAGAGAGGAACTTCCATCATTCAAACATATATGTTATCAGAATGTGGATTCAAATATTTGCTGTTGTGTTTATTCATGTTCAAATATTCGCTGATGTGTCTATTCATGTTCGAATATTTGCTGTTGTGTTTATTCATGTTCAAATATTCGCTGATGTGTCTATTCATGTTCGAATATTTGCTGTTGTGTTTATTCATGTTCAAATATTTGCTGATGTGTTCATTCATGTTCGAATATTTGCTGTTATGTTTATTCATGTTCAAATATTTGCTGATGTGTTCATTCATGTTTGGATATCAGCTGTTGTGTTTTTATTTATGTTCCATGTAGATTGTAGTGTTAGAAGTTTTGCCTTAGGATATAACCATATTTTTCCCAAACGTATCTAAACTCTTATGCATGATATCATTTTTAGCGAATCATTCCTGTTTATCAATATTCATACAGTAGGCAACAAAAAGCGATTCCTGAATAGGGTACTTAACCTTTACAAGGAACGTTACCCGCCTCGAACAAAAACTTAAACCCTCATTTTTGCTAAGCATACAACTGTCAAACAAAACATCATCATTCTTATAGTCAAAATATATCATTATTTAAATTTCGGGACGAAATTTCTAAAAAGCAGGGGATACTGTAACATCCGTCAAAAACGGATTTACCAAACCCGCTCCGTTTAGCAACCGAACAGTCAGTCAAAATTTTCGTTGCGAATTAAATGCCCAAAATATTTTTAAACGATCCGTAATCAATTATTATACGGGGATATATATTTAGTTTTTGAAAAACTGTCAAAAATCGCAAAATAAAAATGAAATACATCTGCCGGGTTTCGAACCCGGGTCTGTACCGAATCAGCTAAGCAACTTATCTTCACACACACAAACCACTGCGCCGCGGATTTTGTTTGTTACATATTGAAATTATTTAATTGATAAAGTGTCTTTACGAATTCAAAACCGGCGCCCAAACGATTCAGTCGTCGGAATTCCGGTAAACTCGCGAGTCTTAACTACGATTTACGTTATAACGTAAACCATTAACCACATATCGGTTATAACCGATGTTTGAAGTCCGCGACACTTTTCAAAACCGCCGGAAAATTTAAATCGACGAACCCAGTCCGAAATCTGACCAAATACATTTCGTTTCTCTCCTATAAATTGACCCACAACCGACGACAAACACTTTCGCTCAAAAATCACATCTTTTCACGGCGTAATTCCACTCGCCGGAATAAACCTGTTCGTCGCCGGAAAACCGAGTTTTAATCTCTGAGCTTTACTGAATCCCCTAAACCTTTACCGAAGTCACCCTTACCTTTTTCCAAGTTTTCCGGAGACTAGCTGCTACAAGGAACACGTCGCCGGAGTTGAATTCTGTCGCCGGAGTTTCTGCCGGAAAACAGAGAGTCCAGTCGGTATATTTCTCCGCTCAGTTTCCTTTCCTTTTCACTTTTATCTTACCTTAATCGACGGTAAAACACTAATGAAACTCGAATACAAACTCGAACCAGTCAAACCTTAAATCTGGTTAACACCTGACGAAGAAGATGATGTATTCGTTAACATATAAGTATAATATAAATCAAGAAATTAATCGGGTTAGACACACAGTCCAGCGGTGGACTGTGTGCACATAAAACGTTAAACATGCAAAGGTCTCGAGTTCGAATCCCGTCTCACACACGCTGCCTTAATAAAATCCTTTTTTTTTTTTGTTTACTGAACCGGATCGCCACAGATATATGTTAAATATATTGTTAACCGGAATAATAACCAAGTTAGACACACAGTCCAGTGTGTGTTTGTTTATATCACAGGTCACGAGTTCGAGTCCGGTCTTCAGCACCGACTCGGACAATTATCTCCTCTTTTTAATTAAGGCAGAAAAGGAAATAAATAATTAGTATTTAAGTATAATAAAAATCGAATGTTATAACATGTTGAACACACAGTCCAGCGGTGGACTGTGTGTTGGATTAAACCACAGGTCCCGGGTTCGAGACCTGTGGAGTGCACCGCCGAATCGCTTAAACTGTTTTTAAAATAAAAATGATTTTCTGTTAATTCTAATTAATGTATATATGTAATTAAAATCGGATATATAACGGGTTAGACACGTAGCTCAGTTGGTAGAGCTGCGTGCACGCGTACGGGAGGTCTCGGGTTCGAGCCTCACCCAGCGCACAACAATATGCCTCGAACCGGTCAACGACCAGTCAAAGTCAACAGGTCAAAGTCACTGTAGCAGAAAAAAATAAAATATTTTTATTATTTTTATTTAATTATTTTAATTAAAAATCAATTATAAATACTTAAAAATAACATTTTTAAGATTAGAAAATAGCCTCAAACTCACAAAAATACACCCAACAATCCTACTAAAATAGTTTAATAAAATCCGTTTACTTACCAAACCATAATGCGATTTATCTAGGTTAAATCTCACTCGTGGTTAAAACCACTTCGCGTGCATTCAACGTCATCAACCGAACGCACCCACTGTGAGTGAATCTTACAATTCCCCCTTTTAAATTACACGTTTTGGGGTGTGTCATGTGTTATGAAATTAATTAATTTATTTATTTAAACTTGTGCCATACCACATCATGACTTAAACTTAGATTGTTTTTTTTTATTATTGTTGTGATTTACTTATTGCCATTTGTCAAGTCATATGAAACTCATACATTAAGCCCATCAGTTCCTCGTGGGAGACGAGTAGAACATCGCGTGCTTCACATCAAATTCATTATTATTCATGTGTGTATCATTGAGTTTATATTGTTTGTAGTGTGTTATTCATATCATCATGTTTATGCGATTCATTCACCAGGCCCCTCAGTTCCTCGTGAGAGACGAGTTGAGCATCGCGTGCCTTTAATTGTTCCATTATTGTTCATGAGTGTTTTCATTTAACATCTTGTGATTATTGATCAAGTTACATCTAATTTTACTCATGTTTGGTTGTGCACATATTTCATAATCAATTTAAATAAATTGTTCAAATGTTTTCCATAGGATTCACTCGCCAACATTATGTTGATCCAAAAACCTTTTACACATGATACAGGTGAACAGGTTGAAGCAAGGATAACATAGGATATGCCTTAGAAGAGAACAAAGAAGTTAGATTGTTAGTTAGATCATGTTGTAACATTATTGTAAATTTCCATTTAATTTGTATTAATTAATATGAAACGTTTAATAAATGTCATGAGCTTTGATGATAACCCAATCATGCCCCGATCACCTTATCCGCTGCGGGTCGGGGTGTGACAATCGCCTTGGGGTGCACCTGTCCTTTTTGTGAAGAAGAAAGATGGAACGTTTCGCATGTGTATCGACTACAGAGAACTCAACAAGTTAACGGTCAAGAACCGCTACCCATTACCTCGCATCGATGATCTTCTAGACCAACTTCAAGGCGCCACCTGTTTTTCAAAAATCGACCTACGTTCTGGTTATCATCAACTCAGAGTACATGAAGAAGACGTCCCAAAGACCGCCTTCCGAACTCGTTATGGTCATTACGAATTCATGGTCATGCCATTTGGTTTAACCAACGCCCCAGCTGTCTTCATGGATCTAATGAACAGAGTCTGCAAACCCTATCTCGACCGTTTTGTCATAGTATTCATCGACGACATCCTCATCTACTCAAAGTCTAAGTCTTGTCACACCCCGACCCGCAGCGGAATAAGAGTCGGGCATATTTGGGTTATCACCAAAGCTCATGATATTTACTAATATGTTTCATATTTATTAAAGTCAAAATTACATTCCCAATAATCCAAACATGTCCATACAAATACAAAGAAAAAATAACCAACTAAACAATTCCAAGCTCTAAACCATTTTATTCTTCTAGGCCAATCCTATGTGTTTCTGGCTGCAGCTGGTTCACCTGTATCATGTGTAAAAATGGGGGTTTTTGGGTCAACATAAGTTGGCGAGTGAACCTTGTTAGATAAACATTTATAATTGATTTTCTTGTTATTTTATCAAGGAAAAATTATGCATAATCATAAGTGAGCAAATGTAAATAATCAATCAGTAACAATGTTAACCACAAACTATAACATACAATAACATACCAACAGCATATCATAACATATCAACTTGCATAAATATATAACATGAATGAAACTGTGCGATCAAGGCTCAATCAAATGGAGCCGATCGTATTGCATGTACTGAAAATGATAAATGTCTGTGCGATCAAGGCTCAATCAAACGGAGCCGATCGTATGTTGGCACGCGAGGTTCACGCTCATAATGTAATGGGGAACATGCTCAACGCTCATAATGTAATGGGGAGCGGCGGCCTATGAAATTGCATGTACTGAAAATAATGAATTAAATCTAACAATAACCACACAAACAATTGAATCAAACTGAATACACATTTGTTCATGATATGATGTATGCACAATGATTTAAGTATAATAAGTGGCAAGACACATGATACACCCCAAAAACGTGATTAAAACGGGGAATTTGTAAAGATTCACTCACATTGGGTGCGTTTGATTGGAGATGGTGAGATGCGCACGAGTTGAAATGATTGAACAACGGGATTTAACTAACCTAAATAATAACGGAAAATATAGTAAATGAGTGGATTTTATTAATAATTTTAATAAGATTTTTAGATATTTTTGTGAGTTTAAGGCTATTTCCTATCTTTAAAAACATTATTTTTAAGTATTTTTAATTGGTTTTTAAATTAAATTAAATAAATAAAAATATAAAAATATGTTGACTTTTTGCGACCGTTGACCGTTTGACTTGTTGACCGTTTGACTTGTTGACCGGTTTTATTTGTGTAATTGTATGCGCCGGGTGAGGCTCGAACCCGAGACCTCCCGTACGCGTGCACGAAGCTCTACAAACTGAGCTACGTGTCTAACCCGAAATAATTCTGTTTTTAATTATACTTATATATTAACTCAACTTATTCAAAATTCTTTTATTTTCAAAAACATTTTAAATCATCGAACCGGTGCCATGTACAGGTCTCGAACCCGGGACCTGTGCTTTAACGCTACACACAGTCCCCGCTGGACTGTGTGTCTAACTTGGTTAATATACAGATTCTTATTATACTTAACAACTAACGTAGTTAATCCGGTTCAGTTAGAAAAATCAAACATCTTTATTACAGAGTGGGTGTGTGTATCAGGAATCGAACTCGCGGCGTGTGCGTATTGTTTGCACACAGTCCACCGCTGGACTGTGTGTCTAACCCGTTTAAAATACCGATTTTAATTAATCTTATATTGTTATCACACTTCATCTTCTTCGCTGAATTTACAGTCAACTGTTTACTAATCTGTTTCTTGCTTTTAAATGATTAACAATCATTCATAAGACTAAAATGAAATGGCAGAGACGGTGTTGGAAGTAAACATACCGGAGGAATGATTTATCACAGAAGTTCCGGCAAGGCGTCGGCTCTGTTTTTATGAACTTCAACTGAGCAAGCAAATTATCCGTTTTGATTAGCTAATCGTGGAATTGAAGTGCTAAACAAACGTTAACAGGGTGTTTAAATGTCCATACCGTTTCACAGCTGGAAATAAGGATTTCCATGTCACACCCCGACCCGCAGCGGAAAAGGTGATCAGGGCATAATTGGGTTATCATCAAAGCTCATGACATTTATTATATGTTTCATATTCATTAATACAATTTAATGGAAATAAATGATACATCATATTCTAACTATCAGTCTAAGCTTCTTGGTTCTCTTCTAAGGCATATCCTATGTTTTCCTTGCTTCAACCTGTTCACCTGTATCATGTGTAAAAAGGTTTTGGATCAACATAATGTTGGCGAGTGAATCCTATGGAAAAACATTTGAACAAGTTTATCCAATTGATTATAAATAATGTGCATACCACATATGAGTAAATGTAGATGTAAATTTATTCACACAACACATAATATTGAATATTAAACTCACATACACCAAATGATTGTTTTGAGGCACGCGATGTTCGACTCGTCTCCCACGAGGAACTGATGGGCCTAATGAATGAGTTTTGAGGCACGCGTTGTTCTTACGAACTGATGGGCCTTAATGAATGAGTTTTGAGGCACGCGTTGTTCTCGTCTCCCACGAGGAACTGATGGGCCTAATGTATGAGTTTTGAGGCACGCGTTGTTCTTACGAACTGATGGGCCTTAATGAATGAGTTTTGAGGCACGCGTTGTTCTCGTCTCCCACGAGGAACTGATGGGCCTAAATAATTTGCATACGACTTTGACAATATGTAATACATCACAACCAAACAATAGTTACATTCTAATTTAGTTCATATAATGGTATGGCACGAATTTGCATAAGAGAATTAATTTAAGCGACACATGATACACCCCAAAACATGAATAAAAAGGGGAGTTTGTAAGAATTCACTCACATTGGGTGCGTTCGGTTGATGACGTTGATTGCACGCGAAGTGGTTTTAACCACAAGTGAGATTAAACCTAGATAAATCGCATTACGGTTTGGTAAGTAAACGGGTTTTATTAATCTATTTTAGTAGGTTTGTTGGGTGTATTCTTGTGAGTTTGAGGCTATTTTCTAACCTTAAAAATGTTATTTTTAAGTATTTTTAATTGATTTTTAAATAATATAATTAAATAAAAAAAAATATTTTTATTTTTGCTACAGTACACATTGACCGTTGACTTTGACTATCGTTGACCGGTTTATAGGCATATTGTTGTGCGCCGGGTGAGGCTCGAACCCGAGACCTCCCGTACGCGTGCACGCAGCTCTACCAACTGAGCTACGTGTCTAACCCGTTATATATCCGATTTTAATTACATATATATATTAATTAGAATTAACAGAAATCCTTTATTATTAAAAACGAATTAAATCTCAGAACAGGTGTGCTCCACAGGTCTCGAACCCGGGACCTGTGGGTTAGCGGACACACACTCCACCGCTGGACTGTGTGTCTCACTTGGTAATAAACTCAGTTATCATTATATTTAACATATACACAAAACACTCCGGTTCTGTTTTGCGAAAAAGAGGATTTTTATCAAGGCGGCGTGTGAGGGACAATACTCGAACTCGTGACCTTAGCTTTAAAAGTGCACACAGTCCACCGCTGGACTGTGTGTCTAACCCGGTAATTATCTTGATTTTAATATACTTAACCATTACTGAACTTCGTCTTCTTCACCGGTTTTAACCGGAAGTGACGACGGACTGGTTCGAAAAGTTAATTCATGTTCCTTTAGTGTTTTATGATCAATTACAGTCGAGGTAAAAGTAAAAAGGAAAGGAATTAGGCGTGAAAAGTACCGATTGATTTTACTCTGTTTTCCGGCAGAACTCCGGCGACAGAACCCTTTTTCCGGCGACAAGTCTCTTGCAGCAGAGAGTCTTCCGAAAGGTTACAAAGGTTGTGGGTGACTTCGGTGAAGGTTTAGGGGGTTCCAGTAAACTCAGAGACTAATAATACGGTTTTCCGGCGAAGTATCAAATATTTCCGGCGATTGATTTTTCGCCGGAAAGGGTGCGATTTGAGTGTGAAAGACTTCTGGCGAGTTGAGGGTGTATTTATAGGGTGGTATTGAGATGAATGGGGTCTGAATTCGGTCTCAATTCGAAGTCAGCCGTTCTCCGGCGGTTACAGCTGATGTCGCGGGTTCAGACGTCGGTTATAACCGTCGTAATAGTTAAGTCTTCGGTTACTTTGAGCAATAACGTAAATAAACGGCGAAGTCGTCGGGATTTCCGACGACTGTTATTTTGGGCGCAATAATTTAACTTCTGAAATTGAATATTTGAATTAATTGTTTTCTGTTATTACCAGAAAATCAAAGTGGCGGAGTGGTTTGTCGGCTGAGAGATAAGTCTTTGGTTTGACCCGGTACAGACCCGAGTTCGAAACCCGGCATGGGTAAAACATTTTTATTTTGCTATTTTTGACAGATTTTCAAAAACTAAATTCATATCCCCGCATAATAATTGATTACGGATCGTTTAAAATTATTTTGGGCATTTAATTCGCAACAAAAAATTTGACTGACTGTTCGGTTGATAAACGGAGCGGGTTTGGTAAAATCCGTTTTTTTGACGGATGTTACAGTATCCCCTGCTTTTAGAAATTTCGTCCCGAAATTTAAATAGGGATATAATTGACTAAAAGAATGATGGTGTTTAGTTTTGACAGTTACATACTTAGAAGAAATAAGGGTTTGAGTTTTTGTTTGAGGCGGTAACGTTCCTTGTAAAGGTTAAGTATCCTAATACAGGAATCGCTTTTTGTTGCCTACTGTATAAGTATTGTTAAGCAGGAAAGATTCGCTAAAATGATATCATGCATAAGAGTTTAGATATGTTTGGAAAAGTATGGTTATATCTTAAGGCAAAACTTCTAATACTACAATCTACACAAAAACACAACAACTAATAATTGAATCCACATTCTGATAGTATATATGTTTGAATGGTGACAGTCCCTCTCTCGTTTGTTATGATGGAGAGGTTAGTCTATGTGGAAATGGATCACAATCCAATTTAAATAGTGAGATGATATAAATGTAACACAATTTCAACCAAGGCAATACTAAATCCTACATGGAACTTCTCATAACCACCTGATAACGCCTCTGATCCTTTGGCAAGAATACTTATATATAGGAAGTACCAGCGGCGTATCCACCATATTCTTGTCAAATTTTCATTGGTTTTATCAGTGAATTATGATTAGTCCTATAACTCTACAACCAATACAACAAACATAAAAATACTGAAATGAAATATATCTGTGCGATCAAGGCTTAATCAAACGGAGCCAATCGTATTGTATGTATTGAGAATGTAATTGTCTGTGTGCTCAAGGCTCAATCAAACGGAGCCGAGCTTATTGCATGTATTGAGAATGGAATTGTCTGTGTGCTCAAGGCTCAATCAAACGGAGCCGAGCTTATTGCATGTATTGAAAATGAATAACTTAATCACAACAAACAGCCTATGCATGGAACCTCTCATAACTGCCTGATAATGCCTCCGATCATTTGACAAGAATACTTATATATAGGAAGTACCAGCGGCGTATCCACCATATTCTTGTCAAATTTTCATTGACTTCATCCGCCAGTTATGATTAGTTCTATGCGACTCTACAACAAACACCACAACCACAAGATACTGATAATGAAAATGTATGTGCGTTCAAGGCTCAATCAAACGGAGCCGAACGTATTGCATGAACTGGAAATGTAAATTGATCTGTGTGCTCAAGGCTCAATCAAACGGAGCCGAGCGTATTGAATGTACTGAAATGTAAATTGAACTGTGCGCTCAAGGCTCAATCAAACGGAGCCGAACGTATTGCATGTACTGAAAACAATATATAATATATAATATATGATACTTACTACACATGTGATAAAGAAAAACATAAAACTAAACGATAGGAGTTGAATCTTGATTCTTGGTGAGAGAAAGTTAGTTAAGTGGTTGGTTTGGACCGTTAACATCTTCAACAGGATTGGCATTGATGTTATAAACTCTTCCTCTTGCTGGTGGTGGAGCTGGGTTTGCTTGGTTTGCTTGGTTAACTGGGTTTGCTTGAGCTTGGGCGTTTATGATATTAACCAAACGAGGACACGTGTTTCTAAAATGGGTAGGGTCGCCACAATTGAAACAAGCTCGAACATATGGGTTCATGGGGTATTGAGGTTGTTGATATGTTTGGGTCATGGGTTGAGTAGGGGTTGAGGTTTGGTTTTGAGCGGTGCGGCAAACTTTGCTCAAATGACCGTAGCGTCCACAATTCGCACATAGTCGACAGGGTGAAGTAGTTGGATGGTGATAGAAACAGGTGTTGCATTGAGGGTGAGGTCCAATGTAAGGTTTCTTATTTGGGTAAGTTGAGTTGGGTGCTACTTGAGCGTTTGGGATAGTTTGAGGAGGTACAACTTGTGAAGCTGGTTGTTTGCGTTGGGTGACGGCGAAGACTTGCCCATCACGCTTTCTCTTAGAAGTAGGTGGTGTAGAGGATTCGGTTCGGGTGGGGTTTGAGGTTTCCGTTGATGCTTTATCCTTCTTCTTCTCCTCTTTGAAATCTTTGTTCCGAATTCGGTTCTCGGTGAGCGCGGTTGCTAGCTCCATTGCTGCTTCCAAAGTTGCAGGCGAGGTGCTTATTACAGGGTCTTGAATCTTTGATGGAAGACCACGAATGTAGTGCTCGATCAAACGGTAGAGGGGAGTGAACAAGTTGGGAACCATTTGATTTAACTCAAGGAATCTCTTGTTGTATGTGGTGTGGTCGCCTTCCTTTTGTTTCAAAGCATGGAACTCATCCTCCAATTTCTTGATTTCACTTCTTGGGCAAAACCGTCTTGTCAGGATTCCCTTCAACTCTTCCCAAGTCAAGGTCATAGTTTCTTCAACACCTCGTTTGGTCTTTTCTGTATTCCACCATGTGAGTGCTGTTCCAAGTAAACGACCGGTAGCATAACGCACTTTGCGATCATCGGGGCAATCGCAATTTAGAAAAGTGTTCTCCATTTCTTCGAACCAATGGAGAAGAGCGGTGACACCTTCAGTACCTTCGTATTTTGGAGGATCGCAGGATTTGAAATGTTTGTAGGTGCATTTAGTGACTGAAAGGTTGATAGTGTTTTGATCCTCTTGTTGGGTTGGGTTAACGGAATTAGCGGTAAGGGCTTGTTGAACTTGAACTACGATGTTGGGTATTACGGTCGCCATTTGCTGAGCGATTTGGGTAGCCATGCGTTCACGGGCTTTTTCTGCTCTCATCTTCCTACGGGCGAGGTTAGAAGACATCTACAAGGAATACATGTCAAGAGTATGAGTTGGATGCCTTTGGGATCGTGGGTCGTGTTTGGGATTGAACGTTCATAAAATAAATATAGAAAAATAAATCTACTACATCCATAGGATGTCTTGGGCTTTGCTCGCTGTTAGGCCCGTCATGCCGCCATACTTTACCTGTGTAATCATGTGGGCCCCCATGAATACCGGTTTTTCATATGGTTCGCACGGTTTCTGCCTGATTGCGTACACAAAACCCGGAGAAAATCGAGAAATATGTATACAACGTGTGATATTCGGAATGTGTCCAGGCATGGACACGGTGACATCTCAAAGTGAGGTTAGTTCGAACGACGTTTGGTGTGGCATGCTTTGGCCTAATAGGTCCGTCGTACTCTCATCGTTAGTCCCCAGGTAGGCAAACTGGTCCGTTATTTTGGATTTATACGAATGCCAACCTAGACAGGACGTTCCGACTACCGGTACTTGTACCCTTCCAGTTACTACATGCCCGTCGCAGAACTTACTTTGATGAGAATTGAAAATTGCACAAAATCTTTGGATATTGAGAGTATGAAAATAAATTGAATACATGAACATCGATATATGTATAATGAATATGTATATATGTATAATGAATATGTATATGAGCATGTATGTTTGACTGAAATGTAAACAAATATGAAACAAATAAATATCACAAGTTTGTATGTAACCACCTAATCAAGTTAAAATTTAGGCAGACTATAGTATAGGCTCTAAGGGTCTAATAACCTATCCTATATCCCTATAGTCATGGCTCTGATACCAATCTGTCACACCCCGACCCGCAGCGGAAAAGGTGATCGGGGCATAATTGGGTTATCATCAAAGCTCATGACATTTATTATATGTTTCATATTCATTAATACAATTTAATGGAAATAAATGATACATCATATTCTAACTATCAGTCTAAGCTTCTTGGTTCTCTTCTAAGGCATATCCTATGTTTTCCTTGCTTCAACCTGTTCACCTGTATCATGTGTAAAAAGGTTTTGGATCAACATAATGTTGGCGAGTGAATCCTATGGAAAAACATTTGAACAAGTTTATCCAATTGATTATAAATAATGTGCATACCACATATGAGTAAATGTAGATGTAAATTTATTCACACAACACATAATATTGAATATTAAACTCACATACACCAAATGATTGTTTTGAGGCACGCGATGTTCGACTCGTCTCCCACGAGGAACTGATGGGCCTAATGAATGAGTTTTGAGGCACGCGTTGTTCTTACGAACTGATGGGCCTTAATGAATGAGTTTTGAGGCACGCGTTGTTCTCGTCTCCCACGAGGAACTGATGGGCCTAATGTATGAGTTTTGAGGCACGCGTTGTTCTTACGAACTGATGGGCCTTAATGAATGAGTTTTGAGGCACGCGTTGTTCTCGTCTCCCACGAGGAACTGATGGGCCTAAATAATTTGCATACGACTTTGACAATATGTAATACATCACAACCAAACAATAGTTACATTCTAATTTAGTTCATATAATGGTATGGCACGAATTTGCATAAGAGAATTAATTTAAGCGACACATGATACACCCCAAAACATGAATAAAAAGGGGAGTTTGTAAGAATTCACTCACATTGGGTGCGTTCGGTTGATGACGTTGATTGCACGCGAAGTGGTTTTAACCACAAGTGAGATTAAACCTAGATAAATCGCATTACGGTTTGGTAAGTAAACGGGTTTTATTAATCTATTTTAGTAGGTTTGTTGGGTGTATTCTTGTGAGTTTGAGGCTATTTTCTAACCTTAAAAATGTTATTTTTAAGTATTTTTAATTGATTTTTAAATAATATAATTAAATAAAAAAAATATTTTTATTTTTGCTACAGTACACATTGACCGTTGACTTTGACTATCGTTGACCGGTTTATAGGCATATTGTTGTGCGCCGGGTGAGGCTCGAACCCGAGACCTCCCGTACGCGTGCACGCAGCTCTACCAACTGAGCTACGTGTCTAACCCGTTATATATCCGATTTTAATTACATATATATATTAATTAGAATTAACAGAAATCCTTTATTATTAAAAACGAATTAAATCTCAGAACAGGTGTGCTCCACAGGTCTCGAACCCGGGACCTGTGGGTTAGCGGACACACACTCCACCGCTGGACTGTGTGTCTCACTTGGTAATAAACTCAGTTATCATTATATTTAACATATACACAAAACACTCCGGTTCTGTTTTGCGAAAAAGAGGATTTTTATCAAGGCGGCGTGTGAGGGACAATACTCGAACTCGTGACCTTAGCTTTAAAAGTGCACACAGTCCACCGCTGGACTGTGTATCTAACCCGGTAATTATCTTGATTTTAATTATACTTAACCATTACTGAACTTCGTCTTCTTCACCGGTTTTAACCGGAAGTGACGACGGACTGGTTCGAAAAGTTAATTCATGTTCCTTTAGTGTTTTATGATCAATTACAGTCGAGATAAAAGTAAAAAGGAAAGGAATTAGGCGTGAAAAGTACCGATTGATTTTACTCTGTTTTCCGGCAGAACTCCGGCGACAGAACCCTTTTTCCGGCGACAAGTCTCTTGCAGCAGAGAGTCTTCCGAAAGGTTACAAAGGTTGTGGGTGACTTCGGTGAAGGTTTAGGGGGTTCCAGTAAACTCAGAGACTAATAATACGGTTTTCCGGCGAAGTATCAAATATTTCCGGCGATTGATTTTTCGCCGGGAAAGGGTGCGATTTGAGTGTGAAAGACTTCTGGCGAGTTGAGGGTGTATTTATAGGGTGGTATTGAGATGAATGGGGTCTGAATTCGGTCTCAATTCGAAGTCAGCCGTTCTCCGGCGGTTACAGCTGATGTCGCGGGTTCAGACGTCGGTTATAACCGTCGTAATAGTTAAGTCTTCGGTTACTTTGAGCGATAACGTAAATAAACGGCGAAGTCGTCGGGATTTCCGACGACTGTTATTTTGGGCGCAATAATTTAACTTCTGAAATTGAATAATTGAATTAATTGTTTTCTGTTATTACCAGAAAATCAAAGTGGCGGAGTGGTTTGTCGGCTGAGAGATAAGTCTTTGGTTTGACCCGGTACAGACCCGAGTTCGAAACCCGGCATGGGTAAAACATTTTTATTTTGCTATTTTTGACAGATTTTCAAAAACTAAATTCATATCCCCGCATAATAATTGATTACGGATCGTTTAAAATTATTTTGGGCATTTAATTCGCAACAAAAAATTTGACTGACTGTTCGGTTGATAAACGGAGCGGGTTTGGTAAAATCCGTTTTTTTGACGGATGTTACATTCCAGAAGTTTTCCGGCGAACTGGAATTATCCGATAGCAGCGTCTGAATTTGATTTCAATTGAAAGGTCTGAGTTAGAAATAGCTTAACAATTGATAGACCACGACGGTATTGATAGACTTACCATTTTGATGGAGAATACGGTTTTCCGGCGACTTGCAGAAACTTTCCGGCGAGTAAAATTTGATTCTCCGGCGGACTGGAACTTAAGCGAAAATGTAATTGAGAGTCTGTAGATTATGTTTGAGTCACGAAGGAGTACAAGGATGGAAGTAATCTTGGAATTGAAGATTTTCGGTTATAAAAACCGATCCACTTCTAGAATTCAAGTTCATTCAAAGCAACTTGATTGAAAACGTCGGTATATCGGTTATACCCAGTGAACCGCGAGTACTCAAATCGTCTTTGAGCGTTTGATGACCGATTTCAGTTACAGTTGGCGTAACCGGTTGATTTATGTTTGTTTATAAGATTTATTTGTTTACTAGAGTTGACAGAAAACAACAAGTGACGGAGTGGTTATGCGTGTGTGTGTTAAGTCTTTGAGTTCTCTTCCGGCTGACCCGGGTTCGAGTCCCGGCAGCCTCATTTTATTTTTAATTATTTTATTTTTACTTTTTATCAATTATAACTTTTATAGATTAGTTTGTTTATTAATTATGTATCATTAAAAATCAAAATAGGCATAAATACGCAACGAACATTTATAACTTGATATTCGATTACAAATGGAGCGGGTTTGGAAAACCCGTTTTCGACAAATGTTACAAGTCTGATCATGAACGGCACCTTCGACTCATCCTTACACTCTTAAGGACAGAAAAGCTGTACGCTAAGTTCTCGAAATGTGAATTCTGGTTAAGGGAAGTACAATTCCTTGGACACGTCGTCAATGACAAGGGTATTCATGTTGATCCCTCAAAAATCAAGGCAGTACAGGAATGGCAAGCGCCACGTACACCTACCGAAGTAAGATCATTTCTTGGTTTGGCTGGTTATTATCGTCGTTTCATTGCAAATTTCTCCCGTATTGCTGTACCACTCACGGCTTTGACTCATAAAGGAAAGCCCTTCATATGGGGACCCAAACAAGAAGAAGCCTTCCAAACCCTTAAGCAAAAGCTTTGTGACGCACCTATCCTCACACTTCCTGAAGGTTGCGATGACTTTGTAGTATATTGCGACGCATCAGGGCAAGGGCTAGGCTGTATATTAATGCAAAGAGGAAAAGTGATAGCCTATGCTTCTAGGCAACTCAAAGTTCACGAGAAGAACTACACCACCCACGACCTAGAACTTGGAGCCGTTGTGTTCGCTCTTAAGATATGGAGACATTACCTCTACGGTACCAAGTGTGAAATATACACTGACCACAAGAACCTCCAACATATCTTTAACCAAAAGGAGTTGAATATGAGGCAACGAAGATGGGTCGAACTTCTTAATGATTACGACTGTGAAATTCGGTATCATCCTGGCAAGGCAAACGTGGTGGCCGATGCGCTCAGTCGAAAGGGTTATGCGAACTCCATTCGTCTTCTATGTTCGCAAATCATGACCGACATCAAAGATCAAATCCGAGAAGCCCAACATGTTTCTGTAACAGAAAACAACGTACGCAATGAGCTGGCTTGTGGAGCAGAACTTAAAATCGAAACCAAATCCGACGGTATTCTGTACTATCTAGATCGCATATGGATTCCCGATCACAATAACCTTCGTGATTTCCTTATGAATGAGGCACACAAAACACGATACTCTGTACACCCAGGGGCCGACAAGATGTGTCAAGACCTTCGAGACACCTACTGGTGGCTTGGCATGAAGAAGGATATCGCTGTTTTTGTTTCCAAGTGCCTTACATGTTCCAAAGTAAAAGCTGAACATCAAAGACCCTCAGCACTTCTAGTCCAACCAGAAATACCTGTATGGAAGTGGGAAAACATAACCATGGACTTCATTACCGGGTTACCTCGCACCTCCAGTGGGTATGACACTATATGGGTAATCATTGATCATCTTACAAAATCAGCTCACTTCATTCCGATTCGCGAGGACTTCAAGAATGAGAAGTTAGCTCGTATCTACATCAGCGAGATCGTAAGCCGTCATGGTGTACCTTTAAGCATTATTTCAGACCGTGATGGTCGTTTCACTTCACGAACATGGCAAGCCGTACAAGCCGCTTTGGGTACACGATTAGACCTCAGTACCGCTTATCATCCTCAAACTGATGGACAATCTGAACGCACCATCCAAACACTTGAAGACATGCTTCGAGCATGTGTCATAGACTTCAAGGGAAATTGAGACGCTCATCTACATTAGTTGAATTTTCGTACAACAACAGCTATCATTCAAGTATCGGCATGGCACCTTTCGAAGCGTTATATGGCCGTAGGTGCCGATCTCCAGTATGTTGGCACGAAATTGGAGAAGCTCAAATCACCGGTCCAGAATTGATTCAAGAAACAACAGACAAGATCCATCAAATTCGAAACAATCTTCTAGCGGCACAAAGTCGTCAAAAGAGCTATGCAGACAAACGACGAAAGCCCTTGGAGTTTAACATTGGTGATCAAGTACTTTTAAAAGTATCACCGTGGAAGGGAGTAGTTCGTTTTGGCCAGAAGGGCAAGCTAGCACCACGCTACGTAGGACCTTTCAAGATACTCGAAAGAGTAGGACCTGTAGCATACAAGCTTGACCTGCCAGAAGAACTCAACAGAATTCACCCCACATTCCACGTATCAAACTTGAAGAAGTGCCTCGCCGATGAAAACCTCCATATTCCCCTAGAAGATATTCAGATCGATGAATCTATGCACTTCATTGAAAGACCAGTAGAGATCATGGACTTGGAGAAAAACGTTTAAGACGGAGTCGTATTCCAATTGTTAGGGTACGCTAGGAGTCGAAACGAGGACCTGAGTTTACTTGGGAACGTGAAGACTCAATGCGCGAAAAATACCCGCATCTTTTTCCTGTTACCACTACTAACTTAAATTTCGGGACGAAATTTCTAAAAGTAGGGGATACTGTAACATCCGTCGAAAAACGGGTTTTCAAAACCCGCTTCGTTTATTAATCGAATAGTCAGTTACATTTTTTTCGTTGCTTATTTAATGCTCCTTTTAATTTTAAACAATACATAATTAATAAATATTTTAGAATTTGTAAACTATAATTAATAAACAATGAAAACGTCGAAGAAAAAAATAAAAAGTCGCTGCCGGGTTTCGAACCCGGGTCAGCCGGCTCACTTAACACACAAGCACTTAACCACTCCGCCACTTGTTCTTTTGTGTAACCAATGAAACAAATAAAACTTAACTTCTACCCGTGAACTCATCTGTTGCGCCAAAACTGAAACCGATAATCGGCTTTCAACCATCCAGAGACGTTTGAGTAATCGTGAGTTACTGAAAATAACCGATAAAACCATTACAACCCACGTTCTTAATCAATTCAGTCTTCATGAACTCGATTCATATGATTTTCGAGTTTGATAACCGAAATCATTTACTTCCAATTTACACTGGTAATATCATTGTCTCATAACTCAGAAACACTCACAGAACCTTCAATTTCATTTGCGCTCTAATTTCTGTTCGTCGGAAACGATATCTGCTATCGCCGGACTTTCGCCGGAAAACCGAGACATACATCAAATCGGTAATTTTCTCGATTGTTTCATTTTCAATCCATTGTTAGACTTTTACTAACTCAAATCCTTCAATCAGAATCGGTCCCAGACACGTTGTCGGATAATCTGCCCCCGCCGGAAAATCTCTGAAAATTCCGAAATCACGCTGTGAATCGGTACAAACATCTAAACTCTCTGATAATTCTTGTTTAATCACTTAATTTCACAATTAGTTAATCAAAACTGTTAATTGGTCCGCTCAGACGGAATTCATAAAACAGAGCCGACGACCTTGCCGGAGTTCTGAGAAAAACATCTGTTTCGGTACATTCATTTCCAAAACCCTCTCTATCCATTACATTTCAATCATTTATAAGTTTCGTTAATCGAATTAAACAAGAACAGTCGAATATCGTTGTTCTGTGTCTGTGAATGAAGAAGACGAAGTCGACGTTGTGTATAAGTATTATATAAATTGAATATTAAACCGGGTTAGACACACAGTCCAGCAGTGGACTGTGTGCAAACACATAACGCACGTCACGAGTTCGAATCTTACAAACGCACCGGCTTTCCTAATTAAAACATTTTTTTGTACTGAATCAGAGTAGGACCCAGGATGTTTTTAAGATTAATAAAAACTGTAAGTTTAACAGATAAGTCACATAGCCCAACTGGTTGGGCTGTGCGCTTACAAACCGAAGGACCCGAGTTCGATCCGGCTCCCTGCAAACCGGTTCAACCATTTAAATTCTTTTAATATAAACCGAATAAATTAAACATTTAATTAGTATATATATATAATTAAAACATAGAATATTTCGGGTTAGACACGTAGCTCAGTTGGTAGAGCTGCGTGCACGCGTACGGGAGGTCACAAGTTCGAACCTCACTCAGTGCACTTACACCACAATCCGACCGGTCAACGGACCGGTCAACGGTCAACGGTCAACCCAAAAAGTCAACATTTTTTTATATTTTTATTTATTTATTTAATTTAAAAATCAATTAAAAATACTTAAAAATAATATTTTTAAAGTTAGAAAATGACCTTAAACTCACAAAAATAAATCTAAAAATCCTATTAAAATTGTTAATAAAATCCACTTATTTACCGTACCTTTTCGTTATTATTTAGGTTAGTTATTCGTCGTCGATCAACTCTCTAAACTCGTGCGCATTCAACATCATCAAACGAACGCACCAATGTGAGTGAATCTCTACGAAATTCCCCGTTTTAATCACATTTTGGGATGTATCATGTGTCATTTATTATTTATTACATTTAAACACTTGTGCATCCATCATATCCATGATCAAATGTGTATCCAATATGTATCAATTGTTTGTGTGGTTAATGTTTAGATTAAATTTTATCATTTTCAGTACATACATCATCATAGGCTCGTCTGTTCCCCATTATCTATGAGCGTAGAACGTGGCGTTGCCAACATACGATCGGCTCCGTTTGATTGAGCCTTGATCGCACATACATCGTCATAGGCCGTCCGTTCCCCATTACCTATGAGCGGAACGTGACGTTGCCAACATATACATTATCATTCATGTCATATACTCATGCAAGGTGGTTTGTTATTGTATGTTTATTTACGTTTGCTCACATATGATTATTGCACAATTTTTTCATATTAAATACAACAAGAAATCAATAATAAATGTTTTCTAACAAGGTTCACTCGCCAACTTTTGTTGACCCAAAAACCCCTCATTTTTACACATGATACAGGTGATCCAGTTGTAGCAAGAAACATATAGGACGGCCTAGAAGAATAAATCAGTTTAGGCTTTGGATTGTTTATTTAGTTACTTTTTCCTTGTAATTGTATGGACTTGTTTGAAATATTGAAGTTGTAATTTGAATTTAATAAATATGAAACATTTTAGTAAACATCATGAGCTTTGGTGATAACCCAATTATCCCCGGCTCTTATTCCGCTGCGGGTCAGGGTGTGACAATAAAATAACAAAAACAAAATTAAAAGATAATTGATTAAGTAATGATTCATAGGGGCTTCATCCTATACCAATATACCATGAGTGTTTTTGAGAAAATGCAATAAAGACTCTAAGGTGACATGACGATGATGTGTCACAATGGAGCCCCTAGAGGGCTACAACCATTGGTAATTCGTTGGGAATAACATCCAGGACAACGTTGCACTGGTTGTTAGAAATTTGTCACTAGTTCCTTTGGTGATTTGCCAATAATATCTGCAAGAGATCCAATTACCCACGCCCTCATTTCACATGATGTATTAATGAAGGATCTATATCGGTAACCACTTTTGCCGTATGGATTTTCGACCGATTTATGACTAGCTACTCATTGGTGAAACCCATTATTTTTGTAGTGATCTCTCTTTGTGTGTGTGTATATATATATACACACATGTAGATATCTTCCATCTCACTCTATAAATTTATAACAAAATGAATAGTGATTTGTAAAGCACCAAACTTAGATTTATAACTTCTTAGAGTAAACTATCATTTTGGTCCGTGAGTTTTGTCACTTTAGTTCAAATTTGAAACCTTTTGCACTGGGTCCCTGTGGGTTTTTTTTTTTTTTTTTTGTCATTTTGATACAAAAATGAAATCAGCTCATATTTTTCAAAAAACACCTGACTTTTTGTCCTTTTCCTTTGGCAAAATGGTCATGAACTCAAATAATTTAAAGTTTATTTTAAACTATAATCTCAAATAAAATCTTGGTTTGACTTTATAAAAGCTATCATCTTCCCCAAATGCAACCCTATTACCCTAATTGTTCAATTCGGTCAACATTTGGTATCAAACCGTCCAATTGAACCAACAACTATCCCCAAATCTGCTACTCCTGTCTCTAGCTCAACAACTCGAATCTTTCCTCTCTCTCTCTCTCTCTCTTTCTCTCTCTCCAACCAACCTTCACCACCACTTACAGCCACCCCCGCCAACCCTTTCTTCCCCAACCGCCCCTGCAGATTCAACCACCATTCGAGTAACATAAACAATTTGATACCAAACAATTCAACCCGTCACCAAATTAAAACCCCACCCTTCACCCCTCTCACCAAATCAGATATAGAGGGTTTAACTGAAAAGCACTCTGATTTAGCTACAAACAAAGCCGTTGATTACCTGGTGTCCAACAATTAAGGAGAAGTGAAGGGCTGTGACGGGTCGCCAAAGAGAACTCCAAAGCCTCGTGTTAAGTTTGGCCCCAATTCTAGTTCTGGTGATGAAGAACTTACTCGCATGAGGTCCAGATATGTGGCTCATGTGGGAAGCTTATGCGTGAAACAAGTTGTTATTCTGGTGCTCTAAGAATTCTTGCCAAAAATCAAGTAAAGTTCTAAACAAAGGGTTGGTGGTATCAAACGATCAAAGAAGGAAGTCAATTCAACCCCCTGCTCTCGAATCAAGTAAGGTTTGGGGTCTGGTGGTGGTGGCTGGGGCTCGATTCAGTGGTGGTGGTTGGGATACGGTGGTGGTGGAGGTTGATTGAAGAGAGAGAAGGAGGGGTGGGGATATAACATATATATATATATAATATAATATATATATATATATATATATATATATATATCATTTAAATAAACAGAAAAGAGAGTGGATTTTTTTAATGACCATTTTAGCCCTGAGAAAATGACAAAAAAAATCAGGGTTTTTTTAAGAAATATGAGCTGATTTCATTTTTGAACCAAAATAGCAAAAAAAAAATGAAACCACAGAAATCAGATGCAAAATGTTTCAAATTTGGACTAAAGTGACAAATCTTAGAGACCAAAATGACAGTTTACTCAACTTCTTATAATTACTTTAAAACTACATCACTTTTGTTAGATAATATGAAATATTTTCTAAATTGTATCTTAATGGGTATGTTAAAACTAAATCCCATGAATATATACATGAAAATCACCAATTTATCATCAATAAATGATAAACTGAGTGTTGTTGATGGTGAAGATTGGGTATCCTTTAACCTTTCTTTGACTTCAATTAAGTGTTTCAAGGAAATAATTTAATCCCATTAACTTCATCTAACTTTAATATTTAGTGGTTTTTTGTCTAAAAAAGAAAAGAATAATTACTTTAATCTTTTAACATTGGGTTAACATGTTAACACATAACCCATTTAATGTCCTTTAACACAAGGAGAGAGTAGTTTGTAATATCAATTAACATGCTATGTTATTGTTAACACTCTAAATGTTAGAGTACACCCATAGCCTAAGGTGTAAAACGGTAAACTCCCTAGGCCAATCTCACTTGGCCGTGTGAGAGATGTCCTGCCTTAAACGTATTCGAGTAATCCAATAATAAAACGTATTTGAGTAATCCAATAATTAAGAGTATTTGAGTAATTCAAGGATGACATGTAGCAATTATGACCCGAGAATATACAACATTGTATAAATTGTAATGCATTTTTTTATACAGAATTAAGCATATCTAAAAAAGATGATCAACTTGAGATATAAGATTATGCCAGTTGAATGAAAACTAAACCTATATTCAAAAGTCCATTATTATTTTTTATAAAATATGGTCTCCGTTATAAACATTAAACGACTTCAGCCACTAGCAAGTGATGATTTGACTACATGAAACATTTCTTTTAAATATTTTCACCAACTTTTCTTCATCTCCACTCTGTCTATAAATATACCAACATTCTCATTCTTCAAACAAACATAGCAATGGAGAAGGTACACATATGTTTACTAATTCAATTCCATTAGTTTTTGCATGTATTTAAAGTTTTAAACCATTTTTCTGAGTTTGTATAATGAAATGTTTATGCAGCAAAAGATTGTGGTGAGGGTGAGCATGAACAGCGACAAGCAAACCCGTAAAGCTCTGCAGATCGCGGTTAGCATCTCTGGAGTTGAATCAGCTTCTTTCGTTGGTTCATATAAAGACCAGATAGCGGTGACCGGTGAAGGTATTGACTCAATTGAACTTACAACCTTACTAACGAAAAGAATTGGATACACAGAACTACTTAGTGTTGGTCTTGTGGAGGAAAAGAAACCAGAATCCAAGCCCCCCATTGAGGCGCCAATGCAAGTTGATCCTTACCAGTACATAATGAAATGTAAAATGTAAAATGTCGACTGAATTGTTGGGTCAAGTATGGAGTCAAATCTTAAGATTGTTTTCAGTTTCTCTTATAGCAGTGTAATTGCTGACTATTTAAGCAACTTTAGACTATTGAATAACTATTGTTTTGCATTCACTAACAAATTGATCTAACAACATACTATCACATCGCCAATGATCTCTAGATCAAGTAGTGGGAGGCTTGTTTCTCTTGGGAGATGCAGGTTCGACTCTCACTTGGTATAGAGTGAGACACTGGTGGGCAGTGATAAGAGACCCAGGCAAACCTGGGTTCGATCCTTGAGCTAATCGGCTTTTACCCGGAATTGGTGGTGAACTCGGGTTACTCTCGGAGTACTCTATTTGGTCCAGTAGATGTCTCGATAGTGCTCGGATTAATCTGTTGATCTTAAAAAAACATAATATCAGAGCCACGGGTTCTTGTGAGTGTGAGGCCATTTCCCCAAGATGGTAGGTTTATCTCTTTTGTATGTAATTTTTCAAATTATTTCTTTGGGGGATTGGTGTGGAGACCCGATCAAGGGAGGGCGTCCGACCCTAGTCTGGGTCGGTCCACATATTTTATTTTGGCTGTTGAATTATAGTTTTAATTTAGTCGGCTCTAACTTTCTCTATGTGGGTTTGGGTCTAACGACTTTGGGATTAAGTTTTTTCTAACCCTAGATTAGTCTCTATATAATAATTACTTTGTACTTGTAATTCTTTGTAGTACCCATATGGTACAATAAACCTACTTGTAACACAGTAGACACAGGTCAGGCGACCGAACTACTTTAAATCTCCGTGTTCTTTATTGCTTTCGCGCGTGTGTGTTTAGTTTCGTGTATGTTCAATACTAATATTGTCCATGACTACCAACACCGTGAACACATCATCCACCACTCCTCTTGCCATCTTCAAAGTTGACGAATACAAATTCTTAAACATTCGTATGAAGACCATCTTAATATTATTAGATTATTTGTATCAAGTCAAGAACAATAGATTCTAGGTGTATTGGGTCATTAGGTAGTTAATACAAAATTTGTCGGTTAACTTCAAATAACCATTATTCAGTTATTGGCACAAAGATTGACCATAATTCTAGGTGTATTTATAAAGGTTTGATCATAAGTCTAAGAATAAGATGTTTAAGCCCAAAAAAATTACGACTACAAGGAGTTACTTCAATTAGAGGGATCAATTTCCATTTAAGGCACATGTTGACTCCGAGAAAGTCAATTTTCCATTCAATGAACATCAAGAACAATCGTTGAGTGGGCAGGAAGCATTCATTGACTCGGAGAAAGTCAAAGATGATGATGAAGGAACAAGCACACCATCTGTGCATTCGACTCTCCTGAACCGAATAAAGAAACTTCTTATCTCAATTCTTATTTTGAGTAACTTGAGCTAACAAATTTTCAAAAAGGCATGGTACTTAATTGATGCGATATCAAAATCTTTGATGATTGTATCATTTATTCGATCTTTTGCAAGATTATGATTTTGTAACAATTTGGTATCAAGTAGCGCAATGAAAACCTAAACACACATTCAAGCATACATGATGATCGCGCAGTACAAAGAAAAAATAATATAAAATGCAAAAGTATTATTAGAAAAATTGTAGTCCATTAACGTCCCATTGCAAATAGCATGGGGCGTTAAACACCATCTTCATTTAGTTATTCCGCTAAAAATAATCCAATTGAGTTTTTTTTTTTACTTTTATTTTGTTTTTGTTTTCACACATTGAGGCAGGTACGCCGTTCTATGACTGAATTTAGTTTCGTCTTATATATTGTATACTAGTGTGGTAAAGATATTTTAGAGGAACTCAACATCTCTAAGGCTGCGAGGTATGGCGCACTAAGCCCATGCCACCTCAGCTGAAATACATCAATAGCGCTCCCACCCCCTTTCCGTCGGCACTATAGGGGGCACTATTGGTCCTTTGCCAGCATAATAGCTAGCAACCACGGAAGAAAATTGTGGGGTGTTGTGCTTTCACCGTTGAATCAACGGTAACTTAAAAAAATTTAATCCCAAATCATTTAATACCTTCTCTTTTATTTTATTCACTCACACCTCTTCATACTCTCTAACCTTTTTATACCCTCAATCTTTATATTTTCAATTGCACGTCATTGGACCGAGGCTGAGAATATCGTGTTAGTCACAAGTTGGGCGGATACGGTCGATATAGGATTCCCTGTCAATTCGCCTCAATGTTGGAGCATGATTAGGACCACATTCTACGAAAATTTAGATGAGAATTTTCGTGTAAGAAAACAAATTCTAAGAAGCTTTATGCACCTACGCATAAAGGTGCACATTTTGAGAGGTGCTACGTCACTGCGTTGAACCGCGAGGAAGGTGTAGCCAAGAAACGTACCGACTTCGAAGCACAATACATAAGACCGTTTGATCATGTTGCGGCTTGGAGGATTTTACAAGACCGGATTGGAGGGCTTGGTGCGACACGTCCTTAGTTCACGTTTGTTTTATTTAAATGTTTAACATTTTATTTATGTGTTATGTTTTTATTTCTAAGTTATTTAAATGTTATGGGTTTTTTTTTTTTAATTATTTAAATGTTATTTTTTTTTTTTTAATTTATTTAAATGTTTTTCTAGATTAAAATATAATATTTAGGTAATTATTGAAGAGGCTCCATTTTATGGTGTGAGTTTTATTCTAAAAAGATAATAAAAGCCCTTGTTTTATGTGACGTCTACGTATTGATGAGGTAACATGATGAAAACCCTTCCATACCTTTGTAGCCTAAAGGAAACAATTTAACTTGAGATATATAAAATACGAGTAAAGTTCTCGTACAAATAATTTTAACGCACTAAACGTACGAAAGGTATGAAAAAACCAAAAAACGAGGTGTTATTTTCGTAATTATTTACTCGTAGCGTAACTATAAAGATTACTTTACAAATGATCTTTACAATGATCTTGTAGAGTAATTTCATCTTGTAAGTTAATTATCAAAATTACTCCACAAGTGTATCAAAATTACTTTGCAAGTTTATCAAACATACAATTTAAATTACCTACAAAATATTTGTAGAGTAATTATGAGACCCTACAAAATTACCCTACAAGTTCAAAATTATCATACAAAATCATTTGTGGAGTACTTATGATACTCTACAAAATTACTATACAAGATCAAAATTACCCTAAAAGAACATTTTACAAAATTACTCTACAAGATTAAAATTACTCTACAAAATCATTTATAGAGTAATTTTGATAATTACACTACGAGCAAATAATTACGAAAATTATTTGACCAAGCTTGAGTGAAACTTATCAAAATGATCCTGCCTAAATTAACTTGGTTTGAAACACGTCAATTTAGTGAAAAGACTATCAAAATGGGTTTGTTTGTATGGTGGTGTTGACAACATTGACGGATTTTTAAGTTACACAGATCAATATGTTTGACAAACAAAAATTACCAGAAACAACTTTTTTTTTTTTTTAAAAGGGTCTGATTGTCACGTGTAATAAAGATTAATCATTGGTTTATACATGTATGTTTGTTCTCATTGTGTGGCTCTGCTATAACATGTAGAAGGCCGGAGTTTAAGGCAAGTAAAATTGCTGAAGGTTGATAAGAAGGCAACAACTAGCAAAGCTTAAGACGGAGACCACAAAATGATATGCGTTAGGATAAAAAATTTTAATGTTATTTTATTGTATATTCGTTAGGATCAAAATTTTACAACCTTTCTAATAAGCTACAAAAGCTAGAATTTAGGACCCATGCGATGCGGCGGGACCATTAAACTTAACAAAAAGTAACGTAAAAAAATTAAATCACGTACACGCGTTGGGGTGTGTTAATTCACAAAAGGTAGGCCGAAATGTAAAACATAGAAAACAATAGCTAACTCAACTTAACGCGATACGATAGGGCTTTTAAACCAAATAAAAGAAGAGATATTATTTAATTGTTTTTTTACTTATTTTGTTTGATATACAAACACAATTAAAATTGTGATTATAAATTCATAATCAAAGCAATGGTGTCGTGAGCAGCGACCATGAAGAGTTCCATTAGAGTTAGCTTCATAGAAAGAAAGAGTTCCATTAGCGTTGGCTTCATAGAAAGAAAGGAAGAAGTACAGAAAAAAGTTGGGTATGGGAGACAATATTGGCCAAATCAGATAGGGACATAACACATAAGAAAGTGATTGAGAAATAAAAATAAACAAAAAAATGTGTACAGAGAAAACTTGATAAATAATAGTGGATTAATAATATCAACTCTGTACATCTTTTTGTTTTTTTTTAATAGAGTTTTTAATGTTTCAGACATCTTATTAATTCAATATTTACTGGTTCAAACTGTTTGCTCTGAATGGTTAAACATTATACTAAGTCCGAATGGTTAAAGTCTCTAATCTGAATTGGTCAAGCATTTGTCTCTGAACGGGTAAGCATTATACTGGCTCTTAATAGTTCAGACCTCTTACCGGTTCAGCACTTAATGGTTCAGACCTCTTACTGATTCAGCACTTAACTATTTAGAAGTTATCAAACGCCCCTAATTTCTTAAAACTTCTATTTCGTGATCCAAATAAACTTTTAACAAATAATTTATTTTCATAAGATATAATTGGATACCGGAGTAGTAAAAATAAATGTGAACATAATATGATTTTTCGAAAATATGTGTAAAAAGTAATAATTATATGATATTTATTTGGCAAAGGTGGGAAACTTCTTCCCTCCAAGTGCTTTCCATTCTAGCATTTCCATTCTAGGTCTATAAATAGCCTCTCACACATTCTCACTCTTCAAACACCTTCTCCCAATCCTCTTATTCAGGCTTCTACTTTCTACAGTGAGAGAAGCAATCAAAAATACATAAATTCACTTTCATCATACAACTCACAGCAATGCAGCAAAAGATTGTGGTGAAGGTGAGCATGGACAGCGACAAGAAAACCCGTAAAGCTCTGAAGATCGCGGTTAGTATATCCGGAGTTGTATCCGCGTCTGTCGTTGGGTCAGACAAAGACCAGATAGCGGTGACCGGTGAAGGTATCGACTCGGTTGAACTAACAACCTTACTAAGAAAAAAGGTTGGATACACGGAGCTGGTAAGCGTTGGTCCCGTGGAGGCAAAGAAAGATGAACCAAAGCCCACCGTGCAAATTGATCCTTATCAGTACTACTATCAAAGCTATGGTGTGCCTTATTATTATTTTGTATACTAGAATTGAGGTCTCAAAAGTTGAAAACAGAGGTTAAAATAGTGAACAAAAATGTGGTTTCAAGATGATTGTCCTTCTTTATTGTTTAAGATTGTATCTGTTTGTTCTCTCAGTTTTGTTGTGATGCAAAATTGTATGTTTTGATGGGAGAAAATCTAATAAAACTAAACATTTTTAAGTTAAGCTTTGTGATGAAACCAAAATTGATTATGATTTTGTGATTTTCAAAGTAAATGAAATACATTGTGAATGTACAAACGAACTTTATTCCATTTTACCTTAAATCCCTATTTTACAATCACCAAATCATAACCAACTTTGGTTTTCACATAAAGCTTAACTTTTTGTAAAATTAAAGATTGTGTCTACTTTTCTCTAAAAGATGTAAATAACCTTTTGTATAAACAATCCTTAAAATCTGGAAGTATATTAGATTTTATCTCATCAAAACAAATAAAAAAAACAGAAGCTTACAAAGAGGAAGGTGATTGAAGAGTGAGAATGTATGAGTGGGTATTTAACTATTTATAGACCATAAAGGGAAAGATATCATCAGAAGCTTCCGACTTCCGTACTTGCTTCACACGATTGTCGATGCCTCAAGTCATTGTTTAATGTTTGTGGTGGAGACTTAAGAACTGAATTAACTAGGGTTATCCCCCCACAGAGTGTTGCGCGGGGATGGACGGGTTAAACCGAGGTTCATTCGTACGTAGTTTAATGATTACAGCATTTTACACCTAAGCACGTTTTCATCATCGCAGTTGCGGCTGATGGATACAGATATTTCATCTAATCCCAACACAAAATAATATCTTTTAGACAAAATTGTACAAATCAACATTTATATTATCCCTAAACTGCACCAAGTATTTCACTATGAAATCGGCTAAACCTAACTTTTATGTTAATGTTTTATGACATTCTATAACCTTTACACCTAACCTCGTCAAAAAACTCAGTTAAATGCCCTTACATGCGTTGCACGTGAGGGCATTTCACTCATTTCCCCTTCTCCTTTTAGTATTCACTTTTTTAAACAACGAAAATTGTATTTATACCCCAATAACTCACTGATAACCAACACTTCAAATTCCCTCCCAAAATCCGCAAAACCTTTATCTGTTGTACCTTGCACCTCACAATCGATTAGCAGAATTGAAATGGAACTTGAGGTGATTCAAGCACGTCGTGCTGATGATGATCTTGCACTAGACTTGATATACGATACTCCTTCACTCCATTTTTGGCTATTAGGTCAAAATGTTAGGTTTTTTTGATCACTGATTATGATTTTTAACATGCAATGTAGGTTATCCAACCTTGTTTACTACACACATGTATCATAGAGGACATTTTACTGATCCGCCTAGCTGACTATATGTGAATGAAGACATAGACTTCTTTGATTCGCTTGACAATGATAAGTTTGGTTATGCACAATCAGAGATGATTAGGAATAATCTAGCTTATAACCATGATGTCCCCATTTTTCTGACCCAACAATGCATGACCTAGATATTGGACTGACATTATTAAGTAATGATGAAGACGTTGAGAAACTGCTTGCATTTGTGAGGGATGGTCACCGGTTTGATTAATGTGTATTTGGAAAATGGGATGCCAAATGTTCAAATATTCCGTCAATCCTAAACCAGTACTATTCTATCAAATAGTTGGCATGAAGATGACATCGAGGCACATGAAGAAGTTGGAGAATCAAGTGCCACAAAGGCTAGTGACCAAGTAAAGGATGCCGATTTAGAGTATCTTGTCACATTAAGCAAAATCTCTAAGGTTCCATCCAATTCTACTTGTCATGAACATATCCATGATTGTAAGATTATAGATGAATTTAATCCATTTTTTGATCAGAATGAAGAACCTATGACTGTTGAAAAGGGTGTGAAGGTTACCGATGACAAGGATGATAAACATGCTAAGAAAGTTAGAGATAATGATGCTAACGAAGTTAGTGATAAGGAAGATAAGGACTATGAGGAATCTAGTGATAAGAATATTGAGGAGAAAAATGATGATGATAGCGACTTTTTTTTATAGATGAGAAGAATGATACGGATGAAAATGAGGTGGATATGAGAGACTTTAAGTTCATAGTTGATAAAGTAGTAGAGGATAAAAACCATGAATTTGAATCTGATTTGGATGTTCTAGACAATGACAACTTCGATGAAATGGATGGGATCAGTATCGTGTTGCAGGACCAGGGAAGTGGAAATATGTGATAGACATTGCACAGAAAACCTGCACATGAGTAGAATGCTCGACACCGATAGTTTGATGCTTCCAATTCGTACTGCAATTTTTTTTATCAATTCCGTATAAACTACACCAAGATCTTGATATTTAGAGCATATCATTTTGTGGTCTCCGTCTTAAGCTTTGCTAGTTGTTGCCTTCTTCTCCAACCTTCAGCAATTTTACTTGCCTTCAACTCTGGCCTTCTACAATTTTACATGTTATAGCAGAGCCACACAATGAGAACAAACATACATGTATAAACCAATGATTAATCTTTATTACACGTGACAATCATGACCCATTTTTTAAAAAAAAAAATAGTTGTTTCTGGTAATTTTTGTTTGTCAAACATATTGATCTGTGTAACTTAAAACTCCGTCAATGTTGTCAACACTACCATACAAACAAACCCATTTTGATAACAAAAAGATAACAAAAGCCCTTATTTTATGTGACGTCTACGTATTGATGAGGTAACATGATGAAAACCCTTCCATACCTCTGTAGCCTAAAGGAAACAATTTAACTTGAGATATATAAAATACGAATAAAGTTCCCGTACAAATAATTTTAACGCACTAAACGTACGAAAGGTATGAAAAAACCAAAAAAACGAGGTGCGTTAAAATTATTTGTACGGGAACTTTATTCGTATTTTAACGCACCTCGTTTTTTTGGTTTTCTTGTCGCCGTCCATGCTCACCTTCACCACAATCTTTTGCTGCATTGCTGTGAGTTTATGTGTTTATGATTGCTTCTCTCTGTAGGAAGTAGAATGTAGAATGCAGAAGAAGCTTGAATAAGAGGATGTCTGAAAGAGTATTTATAGAAGAGAGGGAATGTTCGATGAAGAAGCGACGACCAAGACTTGCGTCAACGCAGTGGGAGGGAAGAAGTTTCCCACCTTGGCCTAATCAATACGACGACAAAATATCAATTTTTACACTTATTTACGAAAATCATATTACGTTAAACTTAACACATACGGACTGTAAAATTTATATTAATTCAAAATCTCACATCTAATATATCATAAATAATATTATGATAACTACGAGAGTTAATACGAATCATTTATTTATTATCATAATTATCTATATAATATAAATCGGGTGTCATTTTTATGATGAGACTATGAGAGGACTAAAGCAAGCTTTACGATAACGGTCCCAGAAGAATTTTATAGTAATATCAAATATATTTAAGGTTTTTCTTAATAAAATTTCATTTTCTATGATATAATATTAATTTGTAAATGCGTAGAAACATATCATATATGTGTGAAAATGAAAGAAAAAAAAAAGCTTGCAGATTCAATATTGTTTATCAACTTTAGAACTTTCATTTTTTTTCTTTCTAGATAGTTAATCCTATTTCTTTTATCAATTGACATTTTAATATTTTCTATTTTCTATAATCATCATAAATCGTCTGTTTAAAACCCTAACCAGAGGTAGTTGCCACCTGGACATCCTTCTGTGAAGCAGGTTTCGAACCACCTTCTCCTTTCGACATACTACCACTTTTGGCTAAGGTTTTCTTCATAACCTTCTCTCTTGTTTCACTATAAATCGTCTGTTTAAAACCCTAACCAAATGTATATATGTGCTTTACAATAACCTGCTTCAGAATTGTTATTTGTGCTTTACAAACAAGCCCAAATAGGTATCATAAGTAGCAACGCGGTGAGTTCCTATTTAGTTTCTATTGTGGGTTTTTTTAGGTGTAAGGTTTCTAATAAGCTACAAAAGCTAGCATTTAGGACCCATGCGATGCGGCGGGACCATTAAACTTAACAAAAAGTAACGTAAAAAAATTAAATCACGTACACGCGTTGGGGTGTGTTAATTCACAAAAATTAGGCAGAAATGTAAAACATAGAAAACAATAGCTAACTCAACTTAACGCGATACGATAGGGCTTTTAAACCAAATAAAAGAAGAGATATTATTTAATTGTTTTTTTACTTATTTGTTTGATATACAAACACAATTAAAATTGTGATTATAAATTCATAATCAAAGCAATGGTGTCGTGAGCAGCGACCATGAAGAGTTCCATTAGAGTTAGCTTCATAGAAAGAAAGAGTTCCATTAGCGTTGGCTTCATAGAAAGAAAGGAAGAAGTACAGAAAAAAGTTGGGTATGGGAGACAATATTGGCCAAATCAGATAGGGACATAACACATAAGAAAGTGATTGAGAAATAAAAATAAACAAAAAAATGTGTACAGAGAAAACTTGATAAATAATAGTGGATTAATTAATAATATCAACTCTGTACATCTTTTTGTTTATTTTTTAATAGAGTTTTTAATGTTTAAGACATCTTATTAATTCAATACTTACTGGTTCAAACTGCTTTGCTCTGAATGGTTAAACATTATACTAAGTCTGAATGGTTAAAGTCTCTAATCTGAATTGGTCAAGCATTTGTCTCTGAACAGGTAAGCATTATACTGGCTCTTAATAGTTCAGACCTCTTACCGGTTCAGCACTTAATAGTTCAAACTCTTACTGATTCAGCACTTAACAATTCAGAAGTTATCAAACGCCCCTAATTTCTTAAAACTTCTATTTCGTGATCCAAATAAACTTTTAACAAATAATTTATTTTCATAAGATATAATTGGATACCGGAGTAGTAAAAATAAATGTGAACATAATATGATTTTTCGAAAATATGTGTAAAAAGTAATAATTATATGATATTTATTTGGCAAAGGTGGGAAACTTCTTCCCTCCAAGTGCTTTCCATTCTAGCATTTCCATTCTAGGTCTATAAATAGCCTCTCACACATTCTCACTCTTCAACACCTTCTCCAATCCTCTTATTCAGGCTTCTACTTTCTACAGTGAGAGAAGCAATCAAAAATACATAAATTCACTTTCATCATACAACTCACAGCAATGCAGCAAAAGATTGTGGTGAAGGTGAGCATGGACAGCGACAAGAAAACCCGTAAAGCTCTGAAGATCGCGGTTAGTATATCCGGAGTTGTATCCGCGTCTGTCGTTGGGTCAGACAAAGACCAGATAGCGGTGACCGGTGAAGGTATCGACTCGGTTGAACTAACAACCTTACTAAGAAAAAAGGTTGGATACACGGAGCTGGTAAGCGTTGGTCCCGTGGAGGCAAAGAAAGATGAACCAAAGCCCACCGTGCAAATTGATCCTTATCAGTACTACTATCAAAGCTATGGCGTGCCCTATTATTATTATGTTTACTAGAATTGAGGTCTCAAAAGTTGAAAACAGAGTTGCAGAGGTCAAAGAAGACTACAAAAATGTGGTTTCAAGATAATTGTCTCCGGTAATCCCTCGTTAAATATGCATCGGTAATCTATTAAAAAGGGATTACCTATGCCATGGAGTATCACCGACAGGAGCCACCATCACTGACGGAATACCAACGATTCATCTTTTGTCGAAGTCCATCTGTTACTGTATATTCTACATTAGGTAGTATTTTAGTGTATTATTTTTATGTGGACGGATATATACCACACGTCACAATAAAAAATACGATATGATACGTCATGACAAAAATATAATAGAAAATACAAAACATATTACTCTATATCTTAAAACAAAAGGTTGGAGGCTGTAACATTACAGCCGCCGCTTTTTCTTATATATATATAAAAGAATGTTAAAAGTATGATAAATCAAAACTAGATTTTGTTCTTATGGTTGCTGCGCTTTTTTCCTCAACTGAGTTTGCATATCATGTGATTCCTCCCCCCTTCCTTTTTCTCAAACCGTTTTATGTGATTTCTCCTCTTTTTTCTAAAATGGACTTTTCATTTTATGTGAATACTACTCTTGAGTCTTGATTTATTAAAATTAAAATTACTTTACATATAGTTTAGTATTTATTTACTGGATTTTAAAAATAAAAGTTGGTCTTAACACTTTTTAAAATCGACACCAACACCCTATATTCTTATTTTTGGTAATTGATAATTTTCATTCGCCAACTTTTTCTACTTAATAACTTGACGTCTAATTTTCTTTGAATTGCTTTTACGAGTTTAGACCGTAGCGTGTCATACATTACTATACTTTTTTATATCTATTCCTAACCATGTTAATGTTTAAATTACTTTTACGATTTTACACGATTGTTAAAAATTATTATTACAACTTTACACCGCAACGACCGAGACATACTCTTTTTCTATTTATTTCAGATGGAGTTAATATCACTAACGTACCGTGTGTAACCAAGTAAAAAACGCGTAATGTCACGTGCAAGTATTACATGTTTATGTCGTCATCGTACACTGTAAGCGCAATGCTTATATAGGTTACACTGAGTTAGATTGGATACCTCGAAACACCTATTTTCATATGGCTAAGAGCATTCACAATCAAATCTCTACCTTCATCTCTATAATTACACTAAAACACTAACTTTCTCATTTTCAATTAAATAATAATATTATACCTTTATCATTGCATTTTCTCTCTCATCCACTCACAACCACTTTTAAAAAATTATAGAGGTGAATAGTATTTCCTCCAAATTTACTAAAAAACAGTAATTTTTTCTCCTTTTTCTATGTCCTCCACTTACAACCATTTACAATCATTCTAAAAAAAAGTAGAGCTTACACTCACATAAATTTAGAGGATCCATTGTGAATGCTCTAACACATCACATAACGTACCGCCAGCTATAAACAACTAAGGTGTCGCATCCGTAACGAGCGACGTATGCCAGTTTTGACGTACCTGTCGGTTTAAAATCACATTTCAACGTAAACAACTCACGTTTTGACATGAAATTTTTCCTGAAATGAGTCTGGTCAAAATAATATTTTTATACATATTTTTTATACGTTTGTAAATTGTGTTCGAAAGCGATTGGATTAGATATAACACATTTTCATTCGACGACAACCTATTTTCTTTGGAAACAAGTCGGGTCAAATATACGGTATAAACTCGAGTTATTTTAACTTTCGACTCCGCCGCAACGCGTGACGGGTCAAAATCCTAATAAAAATAATATTTAAAAAAACAACAATAAACATCAACAACACACCCAAAATACTCAACTTTAAACTTAAAAAAATCACCTTGTCATTATACGACTTGTATACATCTATACGGTCGTATATGACCAACGCCGGACATAGA
The DNA here is from genome assembly GCA_947069175.1 of Scalesia atractyloides. Taxonomy (NCBI): domain Eukaryota; kingdom Viridiplantae; phylum Streptophyta; class Magnoliopsida; order Asterales; family Asteraceae; genus Scalesia; species Scalesia atractyloides. The sequence goes on from CAMTDV010000008.1 coordinate 4,916,806, forward strand.
CTGATACTGTTGTCAGTCTGCCCTATTTAAAGTTAACTCTATATAACTCGTATAGGATATATAATTCGTATAGAAAAGATAAAATGTCCAAATAGATATTTGGATGTGTCAATAGCGTAGACTGAGCCTTATTAAAGCTAAAAACCAAATACCCATTAACCAGCAAAAGTTTATCCAGAGGGGCCCAAGAAACGACAAAACAGAAAACATAGACAACACGAAGCTCAAAAAATCCATCATAGCTTCAATCAACTGGTTACAAAGTAAAAACTTTATAAGCCTTGAGAAAGTCGTAAGCAACTTGGGTTCGGTTAAGGGTTAACCTATTATCATCACCACCTTGTTTTGTTAATCTAAGATGAAATGCACATCATCGTCATCGATTGTATATTTGGAACATGCACGTATCCCATGGGCAACGTCTACATCATAACATCTATCACCCAGATCCAGAATCAGATCATCACTCGAATCAAAGCAAAAGGTTTAAATTGAGAATATATGAGTATTTATTAATTATATATTATACAAATATATTAATAGAGTAAATTACTTTTGAGTCTAGTACTTTTAATTATTTGAGTCCAAAATCAAAAAGTTTAATGCCATGAGTCCTTAACCGTCTATTTTATAACGTTTTGAGTCCATGTGCTTGAGTCCAAAATCAAAAGTACAAGTTTTAAAAAGTTGGACTCAAAATGTTATAAAAAGAATGGTTAGGGACTTAGGGCGTTAAATTTTTTTTTTATTTTACTAAAACACAGGGACTTAAAAGTAATTTACTCTAATTAACAAAAGTGTGTTGTTACTAACCCTGCATGATTGCTTCATCGAACGAAAACTCACACACAAAATGATAATAATATCCCCAATGTAACGTTGAATTTTAACTGTGTTAGAGACTTGTATGGATTTGATAACAATTTAAAAACCTCTGTGGTGCAAGTGAGGAAAAAAAAACCTTTTTGGATGGATCTAGCAAAACTGGCCAAAACTCCGGGACAATTTATGTAATTACCTTTATTTCCGTTACAATGGTTATTTATGTTAAACAAAGAAAGTTAAAGAACCGTTTATGTACCCTACCCTCTTGCATTTTCGGCCGAACCATCTCCGGCAACACTTCAATTTTTCGGCTAACTCGTCTCCCTGTTAGAACTGATGTGGTTCAAGTTCACCTGGTTCTTCAATTGTTAAACACTAGAAAACAAGATCTACCGGAAATAGAGATGGACAACGACATATAGTTAAATACATAAATAGTCCATCTTTTAAAAAAGTTAAAATGTATGTTATTTTACCTTATTTCGACCAAAAAAAAAGTTAACAAAATTTGTTTTAAACCCAAATTACAATATCTCAAACTTAGTACACCAAAATATGAACCGAGAAAAACCTCATGGATAGAATTCACTGATGATGACTACGTCATACTTTTTCTTCACACCGTGTTCATCAAGCATTCCCTCTATATAAATACCCTCTTACACACTCTCACTCTTCAATCACCTTCCTCTAAATTTATCTAGAGAGAGAAAACATATAACTCACAGCAATGAAGCAAAAGATTGTGGTGAAGATGACCATGAACAGCGAAAAGAAAACTGCCTGAAAAGCTCTGAAGACCGCGGTTAGTATATCCGGTGTTGAATCCGCGTCTTTCATTGGGTCAAATAAAGACCAGATAGCGGTGACGGGTGAAGGCATTGACTGTGTCTAACTAACGACGTTACTAAGGAAGCGGGTCGGATACACGGAGCTGGTTAGCGTTGGTCCGGTTGAGGAAAAGAAACAAGATTCGAAACCCGCGGTGCAAGTTAATCCTTACGATTACTACTATTATAGTTATGGCATGCCATATTATTATGTGAATTAGTATTGAGATTTCCTATGCTCAAACGTATATAGTTGGAGAAGTTAAATTAGAGTATATAAATTCAGGAGCGGACCTACCTTAGGCGAAGGGGTAGCCTCCGCTACCCTTTGGCGCTCCGGTGGTAGTGTAAACTTTGGAAAAATTTAACTTTTTTTGACGTTTTTTTCGATTTCGTTACCCTTTTTCAATAAAACGTTACCCCTACAAATATTTTCTAGATCCACCACTGTATAAATTTGTCAATTTCATCCTCATCCTCCTCCTCTTTATTTTATTTGGGGTTCATTTCCACTTTTATTTTTAATGTAACATGCACAATAGTAGATTTTTGATCATTGGAGTTTTCTTGAATTTCGAATCTTAGTATTGACCGCTAAAAACCGAAAAACTGAAACTCGAAACATTCAGGAGAGGTAATGAAATGAGTTAAAAATATGAGACCATATATGGATTTAAAGTATAAGAGAACTATTCAACATAGTTTCGGGATGGAAGGTGATTAGGTGATACTTGCCTAATTACTCAAACTTGTTTACCTGGATATATGAATCTATTATATAATAATCTATTATATAATATTTAACTTATGACAAACAACATGTTGAAGTTGTTAAAAACTTGAATTGTTATGTCAGAGTGTTGCTAGAACTGTAGGTCAGTATTGTTAGAAAGGAAAGTCTGACCTTGGAGATAACCGCAGCAAATCAACAGCAGGACTTGATGCAGCAGCTAATCAACAGCCGGACATCCAGCCATCCAGCTAATCAACAGCAAATCAATGACAGCTAGTAGTCAGCTGCTATCATCCATGTTTAGATTACGGTTTTGTGTATAAATTCAATACTTTTCATTGTAATCAAATATACAGAAATACATACCTCAATTGATAGTTCCGAATCAACCTCTATCAACTTTTAACATGGTATCAGAGCAGTGTCGTTCTTGACCTGTTCATCATTTACCTTGCTCACCCAAAACCAAATCATCCTCTCAACCAAGCTGCCATGGCCGAAGCCGGTAACTTGGGAGAAGATTTATCCATCCAAATCGCCAATCTGCTCAAGAATGGCCTTAACCCACAAAACCGAAACCCAAAACTATCCGATAACCTTCAAATAAACCTCAAGCTCAACAGCCAGAATTACGCCTTATGGACCCGGATGATGAGGGTAGCCATAGGCGGTAAATCAAAAGCCTTTCTAAATCATCTATCAACCAACCCGCCAAACCAAACCAGCGAGGAATATGAGCAATGGGAACAAGACGACCTAGTCGTTTTCTCATGGCTCATACAGAACATCGAACCAATCCTTGCCAGCAATTTAACCGAATTCCCAACAGCAAAATCGCTGTGGGATGCCCTAGCTATAACATATAGCAGTGGGCGTGACAAGCTCCAGACTTTCAACCTACATGTCAAGGCTAATGAAATCAAACAGAACAATCTCTCCCTAGAAGAATTGTGGATTATACTCCAAGGAGTATGGGGAGAAATTGATCGGATTGACCCAAACCCTATGACCTGCCCAACCGATATCCAAGTATATCACAAAATCAGGACGGAGCAGAAACTGTTTCAGTTTCTAAACGCCCTCAACCGGAAATATGACCCTATAAAGAGGGAAATACTCCGGTTAGAACCCCTCCCAACCGTAGAAACTGCATACGCCACTATCCGCAAGGAAGCCGCTCACCAGAACATTCTGGGAACACCTCTCAGTGACACACAGGGTATCACAGTGGGTCTAATGGCCTCTGAAACTGACGGATTAGGGTTTGCATCAAAGGGATACCGACGGGCCGAGGGAAAAAGAATCGGAACAAGTAACAGAGACGACAAAGCTCACCTCAAGTGTGATCATTGCGGTATGACAAAACATACCCGGGAACAATGTTTCAAACTCGTTGGATATCCCGAATGGTGGTCTGATGGTCAGAAGAGAGGCACAAAGACTGCGGAAAACCAGCAGCCGAGATGTCACCAGAGATGAAAGCCGGAACACATCAGGGTTCGGCGGAATGGCCGAGGCAACAAGTGAAGGAGATGAATGGCTAGGTAAAGGCGGAGAAGAAGAAAGAAAAGCGGACGGATTTGGGGCGGATGGGTTTGGGGCGGGTAAACCGAACCCATTTAGTCAAAATGTGAATATGTCACATTTGGTCCCTGAAAAAAATGGGAATGCTAATATGGCCCAAAAACATTATGGTAAACAAAAACGATGGATATTCGATTGCGGTGCAACCGATACAATGACTTATGAGTCATCGGATATTATTTCAACAACTAAACCAGAAAAAACACATATTCAAACGGCGAATGGCGGGATAATGGATGTAAAATCGGGAGGGACTATTGAGATTTCACCCACAATAAAAATCTCTAATTGTCTTTATGTCCCCTCGTTATCACATAAGCTGCTTTCCATTAGCCATGTCACAAAGGAACTTAACTGTATTGTCCTAATGTACCCTACGTTTTGTATTTTACAGGATATCAGGACGGGAGTGATCATTAGGCGTGGCACTGAAAGTCAAGGGTTGTACTATGTGGATGAGGTGACTCAAAGTGGTGCTGTGATGCTGACTCATGGGACATCGGAACGAGAAGCTTGGCTATGGCACCGAAGATTAGGTCATCCTTCTACAAGTTATTCGCATATTTTATTTCCAAAATTATTTCCAGCTAATTCTATGTCACATTGTGAAACATGTGTTTTAGCAAAAAGCCATAGAAAAACTTTTAAACCCAATAACACTAAGGCTGCTTTGCCATTTTCATTAATCCATTCTGACGTATGGGGTCCTGCCCCAGTTCTTGGGGGGCAAAACCTTCGGTACTTTGTGATGTTCGTTGATGATTGTACCCGAATGACCTGGGTTTATTTTTTGAAAAACAAATCCGAAGTATTTGAAAAATTCACTATGTTTTATGCCATGATCCAAACCCAATTTCAAACAAACATCCAAATATTCCGATCTGATAATGGCGGTGAGTTTGTTAATACCTTGTTTAAATCCTTTTTTCCAAGACAAGGGAATAATCCACCAAACTACATGCCCAAACACCCCAGAACAAAACGGTGTCGCCGAAAGAAAAAATCGCATTTTACTAGAAATGACACGAGCCCTCCTAATTGAATCCCAGGTCCCGAAATCTTTTTGGCCTGAAGCCCTTGCTACTGCTACCTATCTTCTCAACCGACTCCCAACAAAAATCCTAAAGCTTAACACTCCGTTACACACCCTTTCAAAATTCTTCAAACTACCCTCAGTTCTCACTCTTCAACCACGAATCTTTGGATGTACTTCCTTTGTTCACATACCTAAATCCGATCGAACCAAACTTGACCCTTGTGCTGTAAAATGTGTCTTTGTCGGGTATGGAATGAATCAAAAGGGATACAGATGTTATAATCCAAAAACACGTCAGATGTTCACCACAATGAACTGTGACTTTCTTGAAACCGAGTATTACTACAATTCCCAACTCAGTGGTCAGGGGGAGAAGGAATGTTTAGACACACTAAGCTGGTTGAAATATGTTCCCTATGTACCAACTACAGAGTCACCAACCACAGAGTCACCAGAGTCAAATTTCAGTGCCACTGACGGTCCTAATGTTCCTCCTAACCTGGTGTCCGAGGTAAGTAATACTCATACTATTCAGTCTGGTGGTACTTTTGAAGTTCCTAATGAATCTGAGGATACCAATACTTCTAACCACGAAACTGCCACAGAACAAACTGAAAATTTGCAGGCAGATGAATTCAGACAAGAAGAACCACCATCGAGATATGTGTTACCCCCTAGAACAAACAGAGGGGTTCCTCCGAAACGGTATTCTCCTGAAAAAGAACCAAGAAGATCTAGTTATCCTATAGCTAGTGTGGCCGATGGAAACTTCACTAAGGAAGCCAAAGCATTTATCTCATCTGTTTATTCCGAAGAAACTCCTACAAACGTGGATCAAGCTTTAAAATCTAAACATTGGAAGGAAGCAATGAACACAGAAATGGAAGCTCTAACCAAGAACAATACATGGGAAAAGTGTACTCTTCCGTTGGGAAAGAAATCCGTAGGGTGTCGTTGGGTCTATACGATTAAGTATAAACCAGATGGTACAATTGAAAGATATAAAGCCCGACTGGTAGCAAAGGGGTATACTCAGACACATGGGATTGACTATGCTGAAACATTCTCCCCGGTTGCAAAAATGAACACAATCAGGGTTCTTTTTTCGATAGCTGCAAATGAAGGGTGGCCACTTCAACAGTTTGATGTAAAAAATGCCTTTTTACACGGGGACCTAGACGAAGAGGTATTTATGGATGCTCCTCCAGGATTCACAAAAGATTTCAAAACTGGAGAAGTTTGCCGTCTGAAGAAGTCTCTTTATGGTTTGAAGCAGTCTCCCCGGGCCTGGTTTGGCAGATTTACGGTAGCTATGAAAAAGTTTGGATATAAACAAAGTAATGCCAATCATACTTTGTTTCTCAAAAAAAGAGGAAAATTCGTAACCTGTCTAATTATCTATGTAGATGATATGATCATTACAGGGAATGATAAAGAAGAAATGGGAAAACTAAAAGAAGACTTGTTTGCCGAATTTGAAATGAAAGACTTGGGCAGGCTGAAGTATTTCCTCGGAATTGAAGTACTAAGGTCAAAACAAGGAATTTTCATTAATCAAAAGAAGTATGTCTTAGACTTGTTGGCAGAGATTGGAATGATAGATTGCAAACCAGCAGACACTCCTATGAGTGTAAACCAAAAACTCTATATGGAGGAAGGAGCAAAGTTAGCAAACAAAGAAAGATATCAACGGCTGGTGGGAAAACTAATATATCTCTCACATACTCGCCCAGACATTGCATATGCTGTAGGGGTGGTAAGTCAGTTCATGCACCAACCTCAAGAGACACATATGGAAGCAGTTTGGAGGATTATTAGATACCTCAAAGGAACGGTGGGTCATGGAGTCCTGTTTCAATCCCATGGACACCTAAATGTTCAAATCTATACTGATGCAGACTGGGCAGGAGATAAGGGAAGTCGGAGGTCAACAGCAGGCTACTTCGCTCTAGTTGGTGGGAATCTTGTCACTTGGAGGAGTAAAAAAACAAAAAGTGGTTGCCCTTTCAAGTGCAGAAGCTGAATTTAGAGGCATAACTCGAGGTTTAACAGAAGCCATGTGGATACAAAGACTCTTAGCTGAGATTGGTTTTCCGTCAAAAGAAACAAGTAAGATTATGTGTGATAATAAAGCTGCAATTCAGATTTCAGAGAACCCAGTACAACATGATCGAACAAAACACGTGGAAGTTGATAGGAACTTCATCAAAGAAAAATTGGAAGATGGTACGATCGAACTGCCATTCGTTCGATCAAAGGATCAGCTGGCTGACATTCTAACAAAAGCAGTTAACGGAAAAATTTTCAACGATTGTTTGGGCAAGTTGAATTTTGGAAATCCAACTATTCAACTTGAGGGGGAGTGTTAGAAAGGAAAGTCTGACCTTGGAGATAACCGCAGCAAATCAACAGCAGGACTTGATGCAGCAGCTAATCAACAGCCGGACATCCAGCCATCCAGCCATCCAGCTAATCAACAGCAAATCAATGACAGCTAGTAATCAGCTGCTATCATCCATGTTTAGATTACGGTTTTGTGTATAAATTCAATACTTTTCATTGTAATCAAATATACAGAAATACATACCTCAATTGATAGTTCCGAATCAACCTCTATCAACTTTTAACAAGTATTTGATATTTGAAGTCGATTTTTGAGGTGAGATTAAGATCGGCTTTCCTGTATTAGTTACCAAGGGGCAGATCTACACTTACTTAGGGGGTTTCCAGAAACCCGTTCGGTTCGTAATTTTTAGTGTTAAGTTACATATAAAATTATGTATGAACCCTTTGATATTTTGTATGGGAACCTTATAAAAAATGTGCAGGCAGGGGTGGACATACCTTAGGCGAAGGGGTAGCCTGGCGCTCCGGCGGTATTGTAAATGTTGGAAAATTTGACTTTTTTTTATGTTTTTTTCGATTTCGTTACCTTTTTTTGTAAAACGTTACCCCTACGAATATTTTCCCATACCCTTTGATATTTTGTATGGGAACCTTATAAAAAATGTGCAGGCAGGGGTGGACATACCTTAGGCGAAGGGGTAGCCTGGCGCTCCGGCGGTATTGTAAATGTTGGAAAATTTTGACTTTTTTTTATGTTTTTTCGATTTCGTTACCTTTTTTTGTAAAACGTTACCCCTACGAATATTTTCTAGATCCGTCACTGTGTGCAGGCTGGTCAACTAGTAAGTAATACGCGGGTTTTCGATGAGGTCCTGTGTTCGATTCTGCTTTAAACCATCCTCCTCAGTCCTGACTCAATAACTCTCAAGTCTCTTCTTTTGTCCAAATTGAAGAACTAAATTGAGCTTTTTATGTTGAATTATAATCAAATCCTTGGTTGACTCCTAAACCTGTTCAAGTTTCTTTCTACCTAATGATCACCTTACTTGGAGGTACTAAATTCTATTTGGATTTATCATTGAAAAGCTTATTGTTAACCATGAATGCTTGAAATTTATGATGATTCTTGTTTAGACTTGTGATTATGGGGCTTACTTGAATCAAATTCTATATTGGTACATTGTATTAATCTTTGCATAGTAACTGTTTGATGAAATGCTTGTGTGAGAGTTTTCATCTTCAAATCAGTATTTTCAAGATTTGTTGTCCTACTTGATGAAATGACTAACATTATTTTATCATGTTCTGTACTTATGACCGACAAAAGAAATTGTTTCTTCCGGTTAATATTTCATAATTTTTGACCTTCTGATCATATTGGGATAACATGTATATATCAACGTGGTGGGAATTCTCATTGTGACTGAATTATAAAACTTTTTGAATGAGAAAAGTGCCCGGATAGTCCCTGTGGTTTACTCCGATTTCATCTTTAGTCTCTACATTTTCAAAATTACAGCTATAGTCTCCAACTTTGATAAATTCGTTCTTGTATAGTCCCTGACACATATGAATGTTAGTTTTTGGTGTTAAGTGGGTGTGAAATAACTAGAGTACCCTTGTTATTAAAATAAGATTTATAACATTAACGAATATCTAACTCATCCACCCCCACCCCACTCCTCTTCAACTCTCTGTTTTCCATCAACCCCCACCCAACTCCAACCACCTCAACCCCCATCGCTGCAGCTCCAGCCAGCCACCCAACTCCGAGCTCCAAAACCACCCACTAAAACACGCGCTGCTAAAGATCTGTACAGTCGGATCTTGGTTGCCATTCGAAGTGCAGAATTAAATTTCAGAAAGAATTGAGAAACTCAGAGTTGAAGAGGTGTAGCCCACGGTAAGCATCAAATATTGCAATAAATACTTGTAGACATCAGCATTCTTGCGCATTCTCAACTTTTAGCGTACACAATAACAGTGGTAACTGGTAAATTATAACCCATGTCATGTATTTTGTGCAGCATGATGAACATGTGGAAGGTTATGTTGGAATCACATGAAATTCAAAACAAAATCATGTCTGAAGTCAAACTATTTACATGTCCAACTTACAGGAAATTCTCTCAAACAACACGCACAGTGACGGATCCAGTCCTGTTTTGTGGGTTCATATGAACCCACTCGGTTTGGAAAAAATAAAAAAAAAATTAGTGAGAACTTTGTAAAATTTGAAAAAAAAATAGTGAGAATCTAGCAAAACGAACCCACCGAAAAAAAGTTTTTGGATCTCAGGGGCGGACCTACCTTAATAGAAGGGGTACCCTCCGCTACCCCTTTGCGCTCTGGCGATTGTGTAAATTTTGGAAAAATTTGATGTTTTTTCGATTTCGTTACCCTTTTTTATAAAACGTTACCCCTACGAAAATTTTTTAGATACGACATTGCTGGATCCGCCACTGATCTCACCGCACAAAAACAATACGTCGGAGCTCTTTACAGTTGGCTATCAAAGTTCATAGTTCCAGAAGTCGAATTATACTCAAAAAGTAGGAACGCATCTCAACCTTTTCAGACAACAAATGGGCCCCCGTTGCTCATGATTTGTTCAACTTTATGGACAAACTGCCAGACAGATCGTTTATGTTGCCATGAGAAGCTTCTCAAAGGATTTACACTCTTTATGGATTCAACAAAGTTGGGGGTATTTTTGTCATTTCACATCCATTTAACTGAGAAAACTAACCTCTCTTCACGCCAAGGACCATCCGAGAACGAATTTGTCAAATTTGAGGACTATAGTTGTAATTTTGAAAATGTAGGGACTAAAGGTGAAATCGAAGCAAACAACAGGGATTATCCAGGCAGCTTTCTCTTTGTGAATAATTTTCACTCCTGAAACTTTTTAAAAGACAAGCTCATTAATGAACTTGGCCCGAACCGTGGGGATAACCGACACGAATCGTCGACCCGACCCGAAATCTTTTATGTTCAGACATATGTACTTGGAACATTTTAAAAAAGTGAACCTCCTTCTCGGATAAACTCTTGGATCCGCCATTGGACCATGGGTAAATTTTAATCACTTAGGATCATAAAAAGATATAGTTATAATTGTGGGTACACCTGAGCTCACGCAGACCACCCCAAAAAAAGTGTGGGCTCTATCAGAGCACCCCAAAAAAGTGGAGTGTGGAAGCAGCGTGGCCAGGCCGGCATAGAGTGACATGTGGATTTTTATTTTTTTTTATAGTTGACATTTATATCATAAAACACAAACTTATATTAATTTAAGAAAAAAAGTTACATAAAATCCTAAAAAAATTTTAAAAAAAAAACTACTTATTAAATCCTAAAAAATTGAAAAAGCCTACTTATTAAATCCAAAAAATTAAAAAAAAATAGTTAATAAATCCTAAAAATGAAAAAAATTACAAAGTTCGGTAAATATTAAAGTGGGGAACCCACTTAAAATCCGAATTCCAGCGTGCCTATACTCGATCTTCGCGATCTCCACTCGATTGTCGTGAGTCAAGTTGCCCGCAGAGACACGATCGAAGCAAACTTTAAACCGATCCAACTTCGGTTTGAGCTCACACCATTTGTGCTGGCACGCGTTTAAATTGTGATGTGCGTTCCCAAAGTGTTGTTGGATTGTTGAGACGTTCGTCCCCAATACGCGATTTGACCACGTTGTAGGTTCATTGTGCGTCCACAATCGATGTCACTAGTGCTAGTTCCTCCTCAGTCCAATGCACCATTTTTTGTTTTTTTTGTAGGTTTGGTTGAAGATTTGTTATTTTGTTTGGTTTTGGTTGAAGAAGATAAATGTGGACAAAATGAAGTTTGGGATGGGTATTTATAGGTAAAAAAATGTATTATTTTTTAAATTTGATTTTTACTTACCAAAACCGTCATCCCTAACGGCCGCCCAAACAATCATATTCCACCAGCCAAGTCACCTCCCCCCCCCCCCCTCGCCCCATGCCAAGCTTCATACCCACACCTGCGCAGCAACGCCATAACCAACGCTGGCCTGGTGTGGTCTAGCCAGCACTGCTAGTCAAACCCCCCCCCCCCCTCCCCCAACCAAAGCCTCACACCCTACGGTCTGAGTACCTGATGATTATTGAATAACTTATACCCTACGAGCATGGAACATTGGTATGGGATTACCAAAATCAGTCTCATACTTGACCAACTGTGATCCCATTGAGTAGGGACATGCGTACAATTTTTTTTAATGTTTTCTCACTACTTATGTGGTCGGTATTAAGCTTCATATGTTTTCTAGGAGATTTGGTTTTCGAATCGTAAGGTTTGAAGTGGTTCTTGTTCTATTCTTTGGTTAGAAGTTTATCCCTCCAATAGTTCAGGGCTGACCCTCCTTTATGTGAAATTAGGCAGCGTTTAGGGTCTTTAAATTTTTGGGGCCCGTTTTTACAGAAAAAAGGTTATATATAATAATAATGTGTGTTTAAATTCTCGTGTCATCGTATAAAGAAAATATTTCTTATAAATTCTATTGATTTAATAAATTACACATAGATTTAGATACTACTGTACTCACAATTGGTTCTCGTGTTATGTTTATTAACATATTTTAACAACTCTTATTCTTTAACACGAAGTGGCTTCTCATTATCAAAACAAATGCACCTTGCTTTCGTTTTTTATATTGTAGTCTCTCATCCTGCATTGTGCTCACCAGCTTCAACTTTAAGATGATAGCCCAAGTATACATTCAACACAAAAAAATATATTACTAACACAACTATATAATTTATACTTAATTATTGAGTTTAGCAAAATATATAAACATGTTAAACTATTAAAAAATGGTTAAGCGGTTGACCGCTTTCCAAACTTGTCTTTTCTTTTATAGAGAGAATATTGTCTCACTAGCATACGGATAAGCAGTGTCTTCCCATTGCCATTATCATCAAGCATTACTATGATCTGAGGGTTGGTGAATTCACCCACCTTGCATTCTAGACATAGTGGGGTATCTATAGCGTGCCATTGTTTCAATTTCCTGTCGTGTCTCAGCTGCGTAAATGGGCTAGGTATTGCTAATCTCATACTCATTCCGTTCGACTTATTAGATATACGCTATGGTAGTTATTATATATTATTGTATTTATTTATTGTACTTCCATAACATGTATCTGAGTTGATTACATGATGACCGGTGTTTGAGTTGATTACATCATCTGGTACACGCAATCCCAAGACAATCGGTGTTTTTTGTTGTATCAATTGATAGACGTATAGTCCTACTAGTTAATATTAATAATATTACATTTTGTGTGAAAGTGTCATGTACTAAAAACTAAGAATATAACAATTAGCATTTTAGGGTTATCTATGTATCGCATTTTGTATGAAAGTGTATTACATTTAAATAATAAATCTACCGATTTATTACATTTATATTATATTTTTGTTTCGTTATGTATTATAAATAATAAGTCGAATATGATTATCAAGATGGACCTGTTGACTTAGGCTATCGAGGCAAAACCGTTGACAAAAATAATAAATAAAATAAAAATATGTGATATTTATATTAATAGTTAATTAAAAATTTAATATTAGGGATTCTAATAGAAGTCTACCCTATTTAAGAAACTTGAGAAGCATTCTGGACCACACATTTCCCTAAGTTTTTCTTAATATACACATATGTATAGTTAAAAATTGACTATATACATATATGTATATTGTCAAATCTTGAATTATACAAATATATATATAGTCAACTTTAAATTATACATATGTGTATATTACGAAAAGCTTATAAAAATATATCGTCCAGAATGCTTCTCAAGTTTCTCAATTAGCATAGTGCTTCTCATACGATCCTAACCCTTATAGTAATAGTTATATATACATTTTATAATAACAGTTAATAAAAAACAACAATTTATAAAAAAAACAATTTTGTTAATAAATTTAACAACATTTTATAATAAAGTACCAAAAAAACAACATTTTATAATAAAAGTTAACTAAGAAAACAATATTTTATAAAAAAAAAACTTTGATTTTGTTTTTAAGTGCCTATACGACGCGTATAGTCCTATACGTGTCATATTAGCCCCATGTTTTCGCCCAACCTTGCTTTTTTCAACTATAAATTACTCAATGCCTATATGAGTCGTATAGGGTACATTAGTACCAATGATTGGCTGGTTGAAATGAGCACTATACGACGCGTATAGCCCTATACGCGTCGTAGAGCTATATGCGTCGTATAAGGTACATTAGTTACCAATGATTGGCTCATTTATTACTACCAATGATTGGATGGTTGAAATGAACCATATACGACACGTATAGCCCTATACGTGTCGTATGGAGCCAGGGGATGTCTAGATAAACTGATGGGGGTGTCCAAATAACCAGATCTAATCGGAATCGCATGTATATAAACATTGCATGTATCATTCATTTCTATCAAGAACAACATTTATTCATCTTGATTCTGTATTCAAATTGCATATTCAATTTGATAATTTAATATAGTGGTGTCGATCCTACCAATTTGTGTCAAAACAATTTGTATTCAAAAACCCTAATTCTTGAAGTTATAAATCCAGAAACGTTGTGTTCTGTATTCTGAAAATGTTCATGTTTACAACAGCGTAACTTCGAAACAGAATAGATATATTGTTATAGAGGTGACTGGCAGAGTTTGACCAAAAGTTTTGCGTGGACGGAACGTCATGGGACTCAAAAAAAAATTTCTATCGCTATATTTTAGGTTATATGTCCGGGTCGAATCAAACAATAATAACTCCAAATAAAACTAATAATCTTCATTCATTCAAAGAACTTATTGTTACACGTAAAAAAATCAAATTTGAACCCTCAAGTTTCAATTACAAAAAACTAGTTTCAGACTTTATGTAAACTCATTTCCAGTTTAAAAACAATTATAAAAAATTACTAATAGCTCAATTTTTCACGTTTTTTGAATCAATACGAAAATATGTATAATTTTTTGGAAAATAAACGTGGTAGGGATAGGGAATTTTTAGACAAAATAATTGACGGGCAACAAACCTATAGTTTAAAATTTTCAGAAGAAAAATCGAAAAAAGTTACACTATTAAGCGAAACATTAACGGAGACAGGTGCACCCCTCTCCTCTAATACAAGTGCACCCCTCTCCTCTAATACAAGTTTCCTTTCTATTGATATTGAGACGCTAGCCGGCTAGGATTTGCTTAGCTTTTAGCCTATTTCTTATTGACATGAGTTGACGAGAAAAAAAAGTATAATAAGGGGAAAAAATATAATTACTTCGTTAAAAAAGAGAGAAGTATGATAAGTTAGTAATTAAATAAAAATAAGAGTAAATTTTAAAAATTGTCTTTAATCTTTATACCTGATTTCAACGTATGTTATTTGTCTTTAAAATTGATGAGTTTTATACTTCATGTTTTAAAAGCTTGTACGCTACATTCTTTGATACTAATCCAATTAATTTTTTTTATTAAATCAGATCATATGCCTTCTAATGATGGTATTTTGTCAATCTACCCAATTTAATTTGTTTAATTTTTTATAAAAATCTAAGTTTCAACCTAACCAATCTTTTTCTCTTCTGCCACCTCTCTTAAAAGTTCAGCTACACCAAACCAGCTGACCTCAACCATTGCCATCCCCACCTGCCATGTGACATCCCGTACTTTTACCGATCATTATTCATACGGTAATTAAAACATATTATTGTGTAATGGTGAAATTAGACTTAATGTATATATATTAAAGTCAGTTTGAAGTTTGACATAGCCCTAGTATGTAATGGATTTACAAATGGTAATTTTAAAAGAATTTATCTTATTGTGTAACAATGTTATATCCAAAACGAACATTGGTGACGACCCGAATAATGTTTAGAAGGTCATAAATTATCCAGTATGTTTGGATTAGTATAGGAAAATATATTTTGTAGAGAAACATGAAAGAAAATATATAAAAACCCTGTTGGTGATTTCTATTTTCATTTGTTTGTTTTCACATGGTATTTATTTTGACGAATTTAAAAGATTCTAGGCACCACTTAACAACAAACATCATTCTAATTAGTAAAATTTTGATGAAAGCCTAAACTTTTATAAAAGTTGCAAGACATTTATAAATTGTGTAAGTAATGTTTAATATATATATATATATATATATATATATATATATATATATATATAGGGGAAGGTTCATTTGAGAAGAAATTTAATGTAAGAAGAAAAAGAAGAAAGTGTATAATGGTAAAACATTAAATAGTTTATAACTCCTCTCATTAATTATGTTATCTCTCATTAATAAAGAAAAAACATTTCATCCTACACATTTCAAAATTTATCCTGCATATGTCTTACACTTACCGGAATTTACCCTACACACATGTAAATATACCCTACACATTTCAAAATTTATCCTACACATACTAAAATATATCCTACACATGTCGAAAATTGTCCTTCACCATAAATTATTTTATCTTGAAAGAGTGGATTAAAAAATGAGTTATAAGATTAATTAATTAGCTAATTAATGACAATTAAAGATTTACTTATATGCCCTTTTTCATAACATTAAATACACACATTAAATGAAGTAAGAATTTCTATTGGTTTAAAATTTATTTTTTTTATTCTTACAAAAATTTTCTTCTTATTTTAACTCTTCAAAATATATATATATATATATATATTATATATATATATATATATAACCCAGCCCAAACCTTTTAGTTTTTAGCCATTGGGCCCACCCACCGCAATAATATCTTGAAAATCCTTATTATAATTAGATCACTCACACAACCATACATCTAATTATCAAAACTCACACACTTTCACTTCATCATTACTTTTTCATTTCCAAGAACCACTTTCTGTAAAATCTCAAAAATGAGTTTAGTGATTAAACTAAATTAACTAGAATAAATGGGTAAAATACCATTAGTGATAAAGTTAACCGATAAACACTAGGATTTAAATTTCATAACCTAACGTTAATTAAAAAATAAATGAATGCCTTTTAGAAAATAAAGTTTATAAACAACTCTCGAATGAACCACATCTTCGGACTAGCCATCGATGCGTCCCCACTTTCAAGCTCATCGTTTTTCTCGTGTGAGCGGGTCTTGTTGGAAGTTGAAAGACGAGTTTTGGTTCGTGTTACGGGTGTTATTGGTAACCTTTGAGACGGTAAGGGTGGGATTTTGATCCATGCCCTCATACTTGCCATCAGCGGGACCAGATCCGCCCTCGACGACTCTACTAACCACTGACTTTGAGCCAGAGGTGAAATTGAGCTATGGAGGAAGATCGCTCATGGAGATCGAAAAAAAGAAGCTTAATAGAAAGTTGTTTTAGCTAAATCGGATGACACTAATGAGAAAACACTAGTCTAAAGAGCAGGGGCTATACTGAAACCATAAGCTCAAATCCAAAAACGATAATCTGCAAAACTAAAAACACCGTAAGACTCATTACGAGAAGAGAGATGGGGGGTTCTTCTCGTAATCACCCTCTAACGTAAAAATAAGTTATGTTATTTCTAGATAGAAAGCATACTTAGATGAAATTTAAATTCTTTTGGTTTGGAAGACTCGTGAGTTTTGAAATTTGATTTCTTATTGTACTTGTATCATACTTAATTAATTCTATCATATTTAACATCAAATTATATATTGTATAGACTTTATCTAGAGTTTAAACGAAGGCATTGGTATCACGTAACGTGACGGTGCTAAGGAACAGCTAAGCACGCACCATTTAACTCATCTCTCTCTCTCTCTCTCACACACACACACACACACACCGACCTCTAGTTTGAAATCTCTAAATATACACAAAATCCTCTACTCTGTTGAAGATTTGTTGATCTCTGATCTAATCTATTCGATCGCACAGTACAGTTGTTTCTCGATTTGCTGATTCGAATTCGGAAGATCTGAGTAGTAATTATGTCGTATGCTTACCTCTTCAAGTACATCATCATCGGAGATACTGGTAATTACTGTCGATTTCCTTCAATTTTGGTTGAATGTCGATAGTTTTTGCTATATTTGTATCCAATTTTGTGTTGATCTTAGCTCTAGAGGTCCTTGTTTAGCTTTGTATATTGATTGAGAAATCTATATGATCTAATGGTTGGTTGTTTATAGAATCAAGTTATCGAAATTAAAATTGTTTGTGAAACTTGCAAATTTCGTGACCTAAATTTAAAAGCACGTAGTATATGGATGTTAGCAACGAATATAGATATTGAACATGTGGTTGTTAACGCCGGCAAATAGCGATAAGGTAACTGCATATCAAATAGCAATTAATAGGGATACACTAGAAAAAGAATTTTAAATTTTTTTATACGTATACTATGTCAAAATACCCTGGTATATATATATATATATATAATATATATATATATATATATATATATATATATATATATATATATATGTATATGTATATATGTATAGGGTAGGGTTCTAGAGTGAACACTAGGTTGAGAGTGAACCGTGTGAACTAATCTGAGCCATTGGATTATATCATCTAGAGATTTTTAAACAATGGCAAGATTGTAATTATAATGTTGTAACTTTCCTTTAAATTAATTGACAGAAGGGTATTTGTGTCTTTTGTAAATTGCATTTATTAAACAATATAATCAAAATTCTTAAAATCTTGCTAATTTCCGTATATACAAGATACACAGTTGTTAGTGTATACACATGTGTACATTCTCGATAGTATCAGTTTATACAAGATACACAGATGTTAGTTTATACACATGTGTACAGTCTCGCTAACTATCAATTTATACAAGATGCACCACTGTTAGTTTATACACATGTGTACAGTATCGCTAACTATCATTTTATACAAGATACACAGTTGTTAGTTTATACAGATGTGTACAGACTTTTGATACATCTGTGTATTTTGTAGTCCACGACCTAGTTCCGTTAGGAGTTTCATATACGGTTTGAATCCGGGAGGGACAGTTGGTGTCCAGTACCTAGTTCCGTTAGGAGTTTCATATACGTTATTAGCAACTGATTCTACACAAGTTTAAAATAATGGAGAAATAGTAAAAATGTGAGAGAGAAAGAGAGAATTAATAGATGAGAAAATTACGAATTTTAATTAAGAGAGAGAGAGAGCGCGGCGCTATGTCAATCTTACCCTTTTAATCTAAAAAATAATCAATGGTCAAGATTAGTTCACTCAGTTCATTTTTAAGAAGTTGTTCAGCAAATGATCCTAATCCTATATGTATATGCATATATATATATATGCTATTTTACATGTATATTTAACAAAAGTCTAAAATCTAGCTATTTTATAGCTATATTTAATTGCTATCTATATTAAAAAAAATTAAGGTGTCTTTATTCTCGCTATTCATCGCTATGACCATAATAGCGACACTACATCGCTTCGCTGTATAGCATGCTATAGCGACCGCTATAATCGCTATTGACAACTCTGATTGAACAATAATGTTTGCTAGGCTTGATTTCGAGTATATTTCTTTTTTCTTATTCCAGTAATATTGAGGTTTCTTTATCTATCAGAAAATAGTTTATAAATTGTAGAGAAGAAAATAGTTTGAGAAAAATTAATTTTATAGTATCAGGTTTGATGCTACCAACCTTTTGGTGGGATGTTTTAGGTTTACTTTGTTGCTAGGGGTGTTCATTATGCGGTTTCCAACTGGCTAAACTTAAAAAGCGAACCAAACCGGACCAAATTACATATTTGGTTTTAAGTCGAAACAGAATTGGATTTTCGAATACCTGGATTCTTTTGAACATGGATTCTAAGTGTAAAAGCTAGGGTCCCCTACTCCCCTGCACTATTCTAGTTGTTTGTAGAATTAAAAGCTAGGGTCCCAAATTACATGTTTCTTTATTTAACCTTTTGTAATCTCTGCATCAAAAGCTGAAGTCAATCCATTCCAAACTTGTGTTAGGATATCAGCAGTAAACTATATAAACTAGAAGTTATTATATACAAGTATGCTACTTCAATTTAAATTAAAGTGAGCAGCTAATAACAATTCCAGTCTTCCTTTTTCGTGCCAATTACATATACTGTAATGCCATGGATTTGTTATTCCATAACTTACTCGTTGAAATCCTAAATCAGTATATATAATATCTGGAGTAATTAACCTTGTTGATAGGGTTTATCTAATAAGCAATGCATTTATTCTTGTATGTTCCATGAAATGAAAAGATCCATCAGAATTGAATATAATTGGAATCGACAGATAATCTTGATAATAGAAGAATGCAACTAATGTCAATGGTTTTTCTTTTCAGGAGTTGGAAAATCATGCCTGTTATTGCAGTTCACAGATAAACGTTTTCAACCAGTTCATGATTTGACCATTGGCGTTGAATTTGGGGCCCGAATGATCACAATTGACAACAAACCGATAAAACTTCAGATCTGGGATACGGTTTGTTCATACATCTATTTCATGTTTCTCTTACTATCTGGGTATGGATTATGAAATTATTTTTTTTTCTGTCAGGCGGGTCAAGAATCGTTCAGGTCTATAACACGCTCATATTACAGAGGCGCTGCGGGTGCGCTTCTGGTTTATGATATCACTAGGTATGTGATGGTATTTTGTTTTCTTGAATAAAAGATGTTTTTAATTTTAATTATTTTTAATGCAGGAGAGAAACCTTTAATCACCTTGCCAGCTGGTTGGAGGATGCAAGACAGCATGCAAATGCAAACATGACAATTATGCTAATTGGTAACAAATGTGATCTGGCACACAGAAGAGCTGTTAGCACAGAAGAAGGAGAACAATTTGCTAAAGAACATGGTTTAATATTCATGGAAGCTTCTGCTAAAACCGCTCAAAATGTTGAGGAGGTAGACAAATGTGTTTTTTTCTTTCCATATTACATTACTGAACAATGTTCAATAATAAGGGTGTAAATTTATGACACGAAACTCACAGGTTTAGGTTTAGTCTAATTGGCTTCGCGTTAGTTATGGGTTGAATCTGCAAACGCGTTTACCTAAATGGGTCGAAGTTGGGTTGACCTGCTGGGTTTAGAGATGCACAAACCGGGTTTTTAATACCCTGGAACCGGGTCCGGGTTTCGGTCAACATAGTCAAGAACTGGGTCGGGTAGGAACCGGTTCCGGGTACGTTAGGTATTTAACCGGTTTGGCGGGTTTTTTTCGGGTTTTGATTGTGTTGGGTCCGGGTTTTGGTCGGGTAGAGGTGGAACCGGGTCCGGTGGTTCCGGGTCAGGTCGGGTTTGGTTTTTTTTTCTACACCCGGTCTGGAACTGATATGTAGGTCAGGTAGGATAGGAACCAGTTCCAGGTATTTGGTGCATCTCTAGGCAGGTTCACGGGTTGTCATGCTTAACCAATTTATTAATTATAATGTCTTTTATGCTATAACTTAACATGGTTGGTACTTTATGCAAACTATAAAAATAAAAAGAGAAATTGACGTCAACTTTTATATTTTAATCATGATTGTTTTACATACATTTGTATTTTTTTTTGTTGCAAGTTTGTATTTGTAGAGTATTTTTATGATAATATGCAAAAAAGTCAGCTTAGACGAGCCGTGTTCTTGTCTACCTAGGAATATCAGTGTCATGTTCGGGATCATATGTTTGACACATTTCTGGGTTTGTGACTTCGTGTCGGGTTTGACCCGCCAATCCACAAACACAACCGTTTACACCCGTATTTAAGTATATAGCTACTTTTGTTTTTCTCTTTAAATATTAATAATCTTTTTCAGGCATTCATAAACACTGCTGGAACAATTTATAAGAAGATTCAGGATGGGGTTTTTGATGTATCCAACGAGGCAAGTGTTATTATGATTTTATTCTTCTTCAATCTGTTTCACAAGATTGATATGATGTCATTAAATTTAAAAGTTTTAAATTTGAATCATTTACTAATAATTGGGTATTGTGGGTATGGATAGCAGTCTTTTGGAATTAAAGTTGGATATGGTGGCATTCCTGGGCCTTCAGACGGAAGAGACGGGTCGGCTTCTCAAGCAGGGGGTTGTTGCAGTTAAAACATTGCGGCTGTGGCTACGCAAATCTGGTTTCCCGTTTACTTATAATCTGTTGTGTAAAAAATATAGATATTGGTAAATATTTGTGTTTGGGTCTTCTTTTGTGATTTATGCATTCTTTCCAAATGTGTGTTAAAACATTGGTGGTTCTACAATTGTTGTTTTTGAGCCTCATTGTTTTTATAGGCTGAACCGGTTCAACTGTATTGGTGCTGCCCCTTCGGGCTCTTAGATCAACCTTTGCGGATCTGTGTTGTGGGCCTTTTTTGTATAGACTTCACGCACCACCAATTACATAGCCGGTCTGTCCTTTCTATTGTTGCAATCGCCTACAAATTCAATCTTCTCCGGCCTATTGTCTCTACTTGTCGTCACTCGACCCTTTCTATTGTTGCAATCGCCTACAAATTCAATCTTCTCCGACCTATTGTATCTACTTGTCGTCACTGCAAGGAGTCGATATCTAAGGGTGTACGATTTCTATGCTTGCCACCACAACGGGTCTTTGATTGTCGCAACTGTAATTGGCGGATGGTGAGGTGTTTCTTGGGGTTGGACGGGTAAGGTGTCCTTAGGGTGGTCAGGGCGACCCCGTGAAACCCCCTGTCACGGTGTGATGAATGTGAAACACTGCCACAAATGGGTGTTCCCCAAAAACGTTTTTTCCGGTAACTGGAGACTAACAGTGTTAGGGTTCTGTTAGTCAGGGTCCATTAGAGGCCAATACGTTAATAGATGAGACTGCAAGTGGTTATTTTTTAAGTTATAACTGTTGGCGATCAACGACGAATAGTTGGGATTATTAAAAGCTAATATTTCTAGTATAAATGATTATAGTGCCCACTTGATTAAATACAACTGATATATTTGATCTAACAATCTAAATTCAACTGGAATCGGATATGAACTCAGGCAAAACAAAAAAAATCAATTCGATTAATTAGAAATCTTGTTTGTTATGTCCTGAAAATACAATATTATTTAATCTTTTTTTTTAAATATCTTAATCTTTTACAAAGTATCCTCTTATTTAGGTGCAGTTTGTTTTTTTTAATGTACGTAGATTTTTAAAATAAACTGGTAGTGATGTGCGGACGGTGGTGGTGGACGTGGACGTGGGTGGTGGTGGTGGTGTTTTAACCTTTTGCAAACCTTAGAAGATCTTAAAAGTGGCAAGAGCTCGCGCATACGTTTTTTAATGAAACGTGTTCGGAAAAACCAACAATTGTGATCTGCGCGTCCCAGATAGAAAAGCATGCACATATGTTTAAAAAAACAAACACCACCTTAGTGTGCATTGATCCCACCTTTCAACCTCACTAAGATCATAGGCTTCTGCTCTTAGACCCTCCTTAGTGGGAGGGTATATCATGCCCCCCCCCCCCCCCCCCCCCCGTAACGCCTTATGGCACCGGCGAACACGTTACAGGTGGTCGCTATAGCCCGAAAAAGTCTGGCTTGCAAAAATTATAACGGCGCCATACCCCTCCACCATTTGTTTTTCTCACACACATATATAATACATACATATGAATATATAATTGAAGGGGTACAACCCACTACACACTCAAGTTATATAACCATAATTTCTTACACAATTGTCACATATCGTATAACCCCATATCTATGAGGGTTATGGGGCTTGACCACTACACATGGCCTTAATCAAGTCATACTCATCTTCTTTACTTTTCGAAACCGTTTAGTTGTTATTGCCCAAACCACTAACAAAATAAGAACTAAGACTAGTAACTTTTATCTATTATCGATTAACTCATTAGTGAAGGAGTAAGTTGTTTATATTTTGGGTTTCTTGTAGCTGTAATATATTTTGCTCTACAAAACATATGTGGTAATGAATATTTTAGTGGATATGATAAGAAATTCTTTTGATAAAGTGGTCGTTTGTTTTGGGATAGATAACGAAATGGAAAGAGGTGACGCAAATAGGACAGTGATCCTTAATTAATTTATTATAATCGATAAATACTAATAACTGTAGAGTTTTAAGAGTTATGATATATTTTCGGTAGTGGCATCTTTTTTGTGAGATAAGATTCTTGATCATTTGGTCATAGGTTTGATGGGTTTCCTATTGAATTTGTGTGAAGATGGATATGATCAGGTGGTTCCGCTGGTGGAACGAGTGAAACCAAATGAAATCGACACCGTTTAAACCAAACTAGATATTCAGTTTTTGTTCCATTTTCGACCGAACCAAACTAGTTATTCGGTTTTCAGTTTCAAAAAATTCCGTTTGGTTAAACCGAGAAAACCAATTTATATATATTGGGCAATAAATTTTCCTATACAGTAAAGGCAAAGAGGAAACCAAACTAAGCAACCCGAACCACTAGCAACCATCTTGTTCAGATTTGGTTTTCGTGTTACTCAGTTCTATAAGTATGTAAGGGAAAACATACATGTATTTACCGAGAAAACCAATTTATATATATTGGGCAATAAATTTTCCTATACAGTAAAGGCAAAGAGGAAACCAAACTAAGCAACCCGAACCAATAGCAACCATCTTGTTAAGATTTGGTTTTCGTGTTACTCAGTTCTATAAGTATGTAAAGGAAAACATACATGTATTTAATCTAACGATTTAAAATTGAAACCGGGGAAATGATATTCAGGAACCAAAACTCGAACCGATAAGAATTCACCCTTTTGATATCGATTAAATAAAATACACAATATCTATTAAATATGTTATCACGAATATTAGGGATCATACTATGTTTTGTTTATATCTTTTCATCTTGAACTTGATGAAGTTTCCATGCCTTTTCCTATTGACTAACAAGTACATATGGAAATGCTTTTTAAAAAATAAGTCACTTTCAAAAGGCTTCAACAATTAACCATTCTCACCAATAAAAGTGTAAGATATAACCATTGAAAAATTCTTTTACCAATAAGTTCATTCAATTGCCAATAAAACTATGTTTGTTGTTGGTTGTTGTTGCAACTTGCCAAAAAGTGAAGCCAGTCAGTGTATGTCAATCTTGTCTCAAGTAAATTTATTTATTTATTTAAAAAACACATTAACAAAAGGATCATATCATCTTTTGTCGTTGTCGTCATACTCACTATATTTCATCAACAGCAAAACTAAGATAGGTTCTGAGTAGGGTAAGATGTAAACAACTTGTCCTTACCTCTACCCCGTAGGAATAGAGAGGCTGCTTCCAGTGAGACCCCCGGCTTGATAATAGTTTTGCATCAAACCTTGGACATAAGGCACATAACACTTAACAATTGAGACAAACGCCGATTAGTGCATGCACCCCCTTGTCTTTCGGCTATCAACGCCACCACATGAGACACGATTAACCAGGGTTACCCAATAATTTCGAAGAGGTGATTCTACAATAAAATATTTTTTATTAAACAATTATAGATGTCAATTTAGATTTCTAGTATAACTAACGTACCTGTTAGACAATGGCAAAGCATTGGTTAGAAAGTGTTTACTTGTTAAGATTTCATTAGCTTTGATTATCTTGCAATTTCTATAATAGTTGTTTTTGGTTGTTTTTGTAATTTCTACAATATGCGTGCATTGCTTGTTTTTATTATAGTTGTGTTGGTTGTGTGCTTCTTTGCCATGGTGTGTTGTACAACTAATAAGGCCGAAAGCGATCAGGCTAACGGCAACGCAAACAAGAAAGATGGAAACCGTAAGGAGCTCGAGATTGATATCAGTGGTTTTGGTGATGGTGGTCATGGTGACGGCGGTGGTGGTGGTTGTGGTGGTGATTGACAATCCATTGATCCATCCCTAATACATGTAAAACTCTATGCACTCTAAAGAGACCTATAGAAAAGGTCACAATATTTTTACTCTTTTGGCAGTGAAAGTTCAATAAAGAAGTGTTGTTTGTTTTGTAATTGCAATAATTTTATGTTCTAAAACGTCCTTCTTCTCCTTTTTTAATGAGGCAGAATAGTATTTCTTTCCAATAGCTTAAATACTTTGTCTCAAGCTTTAAACGACAGGGGCGGACCTACCTTATTGGTAGGGGTAGCATCCACTACCCTTTGGCGCTCCGACGGTAGTGTAAATCTTTTAAAAAATTGACATTTTTTTTATTTCGTTACCTCTTTTCTATAAAACGTTACCCCTACGAAGATTTTCTGGATCCGTCATTGAACAACGAGTGCACAGTTGAATTAATTGAGTGGCTCTTGACTTAGAAAAGGAGAGAAGAAGCCAATTGTGGAAAATTAGTAGAAATATAAGTACATCTTGAAAATCAACGGAATAGAGATACATATTTAGCTATTAAAAACATACAAAGATAATAGAGCCAATCAGATGACGCCAAACAAGATCTGTAAGTTAAGACACGGCTTTAGCCAGCAAAAATCCTAGAAAATCAAAATGGGCCCCACAAAAACCAATATAACGAAAGGAACGTATAAAGCGTGGGATCTAGATTTAGCCGGCGGATGAAAAGGCACAAGCTAAATACTTCTTCGCCAAAGAAAATATGTTCTTGACATACTCGAAGATAGTGGAATGCTTGGTTGTCGTCCCAGCGCGTTTCTATGGAACAAAATCTAAAGCTTGGAAAGGGAGAAGAAGAGAAACGTTGGATGCTGGTCATTATTGTCGACTAATAGGCAGACATCTCTATCTCGAGGTCACAGACCCGACATCACGCACTCAGTAAATGTTCTTAGCCAATTTGTGGTAGACCCGCAACAAAACCACATGGACGCTACCACGAGGGTTCTAAGATACCTAAAGGCAACACCGAGTCCGGGCATTTTATTGCCAAAGATGTGAGGAACAAACATGGTTGCTTATACGGACTCAGATTGGTTAGGTTGCCCCGTTACTAGAAGGTCTAGGACCGATTATCTTCTATTGGTCGAAGGTGAATCTGTCTCATGGAAATCTAAGAAGCAAGCGTGGTGTCAAGATCTAGTGTAGAGGTAGAATATCGAGCTATGGCCACCAAAGTTAGCGAGGTCCTGTGGATGAGATGGCTTCTTTGTGATCTAGGTGTTGATCAAGACGGACCGACAACCCTTTTCAGCGAACGTGTCGAGTCTTAAATAGATAGAGCCACATCACATCGACACGAAACTAAAATTTTCGACTTGTTCATGAAGGCGTTAGGATCCAAGTAGTTGCAACATCTTCTTGGCAAGTTGGATGTTTGTGATCTTCACACTCCAACTTAAGGGAATATATTGGAGGAAACTATTTTCACTCCGCCATTTGCATTATTCTCTTTATTTAGATATGTATTTGTGTTTTTGTATATTATCCCTTGTCCTATCTTTGATCAATATATAGAGAAAACATACTTTACACCAAGGTCTATAGATTGTGTGTTCGTTTTTTACCATCAAGAAATCCTAACGACTAAGCATATTGTGTCCCTCTCACGCATCTCTCTCTCTCACACACGCCCGTGCATATATATATATATATAATATTATTTTAAAAAATAAAATATGATGTTTAAAAGTAGAGTAGTGTTGGAGAGAAAATATGTGTGTTTAAAACAGACTAACGGTTGGCATGGTGCTTTTGTGAGCGTTTCAAAACAGATGTGTTAGAGATGCTCTAAACACGTTTAGAAAATTATTATTATATTATTATTATTATTATTATTATTATTATTATTATTATTATTATTATTATTATTATATTATTATTATTATATTGTTTTGATAACATGTAACTTACATTCGATAACATGTACTTACATTCCCTAATTTTTTAGGAAAAAAAAATTATTACATAATGTTTTCTTGAGTTTTCTTAAATCGAGTGGGTTTTCTTTCTATGTATATAATATAAAACGACCTATAACATAGGCTTTTGGGTTTTTGAATAAATTTGTTTTGCCATATCCACCTACAGTGAATCTTGCTAAAAGAATGGTGGCAAGAGAATTATGACCAAGTAATGGAAATTTATAATGTCCAAAGATTAAATCATGTTGGAGCATTGTAAAATGATGAGATAGCCCTTAAGCCAGAGAAATCGTATGTGTTCGGGTTTGATTTCAATGATTCAACTCTCATTCTGCCAATTTTGCCAACCTGACACGCTAGACACCAACAATAACTATTAACGATTTACGTTCATTTTGCAGTTGTATTTTGGACTTTTGCTATTTGTTGGATGCATAGTATCCGCTACACATGCGATCATTGAGAAAGCTCGTCTTGAAGACCTAGATTATGTTAAGCATGCGCTCACACTCTTTACCGACTTCATTATGTCATGGTAAGTTTAACTTCTAAAAGGATTCACTTATCCATCCTACTATCATCACCAAGGTACTCCCAAGTCCATATTTTATTTTTAGCTGTATTAGTGACTCTTAACAAAGGTGTTAGTGACCCTTAAAATACTCTTGTTATTTTTTTGTCGAAGAATTTTAACCCAATCTACTTTTAGTCAAAGTGGTTGTTTTCATCAGGTGTAAAAACAAAATTTAAAACCGTCTAATTACCCTTTTAAATTGTTGTAGTATCGTGTATATACACTTCTACGACTTGCCGGTTAAGAAGACTCTCTTTACTTTGTACGCGAATGGGCTATTATGCATGATAAACAAAAACAAAAAAAACAAAAAAAAAAAAAAAAAGCAAAGATGCATAAGGTTTTAGTAGCAGATTTTGGTGTATGATTTCTTTTCCAATATGATATAAATTTTTTCATCTTTAAATTAACCTTGGATGCTTTTTCTGTTAGGTTTAAGAAAATTGAAGTTTTATGAGTGATGTTATAATGTTTTTTTTCCAATATGGACGCATTGGCTCGTAGAAATATCCCAGTGGGATGTCAGCTATGTAAATTCTGTGGAGAGGTGGACGAAACGGCGAACCACCTTTTCACTTCGTTTTTCAACGCATCGATGATCTGGAACTTCGTCAGCAAAAGGTGCAACATTCCCCAGATCTCAGCCTTCACAGTTCAAGAACTTGATCGCCTTCAAGATAACGGTGATCAATGGGATTATTTTTATCGGTGTTGTGCATTTGGAAGTGAGAAACGCTAGGATCTATGAAGACGCTCTCACATACATATGCTAAAATAATCGAAGATATCATGGCTATGGGGTTTCTTTGGATTCGAAACAGGTAAGACTAGTATCTCGTGGAATGACTGGATTTCCTTCTCGTTGTAATCTGTTGTTTCGTGGATGTATTCTGTTTTTCCGTGGTTGTATTGCCTCGCTTCTTGCTAGCGTTTTTGTTTAATGAAAATCGCTGTTCAAAAAAAAGTAAACCAAATGAGATATTTTTTAAAAGAAAGGGAACTTAGGTAATTTTATTTACTTTTTGATAATCACATTGGTTGCAGTTAATATGAAACTGATGATTACACCACTAAATAATTAGATAAAAGGTACAATAAGTTTATCCAAACATTGGAAAAAAAGGGTCTATTGTAACTGCAAGTCTGCAAGGTCTATTGCCTTCATGTGTATGTTAACAATTTATTACATATGATTATAATGAATGCAACTAAGTGCATGTATTTGTTACTAGTTAATAAATACAGCCATGTTTCAACAGATTTTCTATCATTTAATTTAGTAATAACCTTCCTACTTGTACCCTTTGATTTGGTAAAAGTCACACAATCGTTAGCACCCTAAATAGTCGGTTTCACTACACACACTAGTTCTTGGAACTACAGTTGGGTGCACAAGTCGAAGTCCTATAATCCCCTCTTCTACTGCAGCTACGGTACGCACTAGGGACAAATAAGAGAATATAAATTGAAGCAAAACATAGGGGACCTAGGACTGGATATGTCGAATGCTGCGGACTGAGATTAGGAAACTAAACATCAATCCAGACCTGCCCCTGTTTGGCAGGTCTGGATTGAGTTTTGCACACCACTAGAAGAAGTGCAGCATACACTAATATAGGTCCTGGTTTGGTCAGTTTTAACGCACCCCTATGCTTACTAAAATCAAGAATCATCAACAAAGAAATCTAGAAACATTTCCATGCCAGACAAGTTAACAAAATAACTATAAAAACATATATATTGCTTGCTTCATCAACTGTTCAATCTTCATCATCATCTGAACTCGCATACGCTGCAAGCAAGCTTTTTATGGGATTGTTTTCAACGACTGGCGAATTTTTTTCGTCTGTCGACGCAGCAGCAGCTTGTGTTGAAACCTTTTGTCGCTTAGGTTTCACTTCCACCACATTTTTCAGTAGATCTTGTTGTCTGTTAAAAAAAACATTGTCACACGCATTTCTTTGACTATTTGACTAGAGACTAGTAAGGGAATACCTTATTCCAGTTTTTGTCTTTGGCTCAACACGCAGTGGTAATGGAACTGTAGCTGGAGAAGAATCAGCTAAACTTGCAGCTTTGTTATAAGGAGTCAAAGAATATAAACATATAAGAAAACTGCAACATCCGAATTTACCTTTTTTTTTTGTCTTTGTTAAGGGGTGTTTTAAACATTTGACCAACACTAAAGCCTTTACTTCCAAGGCCAGTAGTTCAATTCTTAAAACTTCAAGATTATTTATGGGTCACTCTACAATTACCAAAATATATCTATAGGGAAGAGATCATAAGAAAAACCACTTTGAAAAAGGATTTTTATTTTTTTTTTCAATTCTTTTTATATGTTACTAATATTTGTGTAAAATGTCGTTAATCATCGAGAAAGTTAGAGGATCACTTGAATAACGCATAAATCGAAGACATTTTGTAAACTTAGCTCAAACATTTAAGGAGAGTTCCATTGTGTTGTTCAGATCATACTCATAGGCCCGTATTTTCTAACTATATATACTACACACACCCTTGGTTTTGAATGTTGCAACGATGTGTTTGGCCCTAAAATCTGAAGCCTGATACGAGTGCATCTCTTGAAAAAGATAATTATACATAACAACTTATAAAAACATACTTAAACTAAAAAAACTCATGTAATAAGAAGATAAGATTTGGTTCAAATCAAGTTGCTTTTTGTTTCTACAGCTATGGCAGGCCTATTTCACAGCCAACATAAAAAGCCCATTATCTTATGAAAAAATCCAACCCATTTCAAAAACTCTGAAAAAAAAGACAGCATTCGAAAAAAAAGACAGTGCATTCTGCGAAATTGCCACAATATCCTCCCATCACGTAAATGCAACGCACAAGCTCTGTGTGTGTGTGTGTATGCCTACTAATTGATACTTGTTTAAATTGAAACTGTGCCATGTCTTACTAGGGTGGTAACGTCTGAGGTTGTACATAGTGCACCAATTATCTGTCTATATATATTACTGGTTATTTAAAAAAAATGAAAGGATATTTTAAAAGCAGCAAATGCTCGTTTTTCAGTGCGACGTAGTAAACGTTCTGCATCCTCTTCTGCTTCCATCTGCTCTTTGAGATAGAGCAGATCGTCACTGTCCAAGGCTGCAAATTCAAACTTTAGGGGTGCTTTTGAATAATCAGAATCAGATAACCAGCTACTACTACTACTACCCTAATAAAACAGACTGTACAAGTCTATAAGATAATGTGATGGGCTTTTATTGTTAATCAAACAATAAGTTGTTTTGAGCATTTGGAATAATCAAAATACTAATAATCCAAAACTGCTTATTAGATATAAAGCCATATAAAGAATGGGGAATGAATACCGCCACGGCCATGAAGGTAGCCACCACGATCTCCTGCAACCTCTTGCATCTGTGTGTATTAACCGAGCCATGATCCCTGTCAGGGCATGTTATCAGAATAACCTTCCAAAATTTTACAGCAGAAAATAATTAAGTCAAACTTTGTTGCATTGTTAATTTAAAAAAGTTTAGGGTGTTTCTCCAAATACGCCCCGCTTGCAGTATGTGCATATAATGTATATATATGTGTGGATGCTCGGGGGGCAAAAAAGAAAATACACTAATATTAACGTTATTTTACTAATTTCGTGAAAATAACGAGAGATGGATGGTTAATCATGCATCATGTGGTGGCGCTGATAGCCGAAAGACAAGGGTCACTTGAAGCAGCCTCTCTATTCCTACGGGTTAGAGCTAAGTCTGTCTATATGTTAGCTCCCCAGAGCCTACCTTAGCTTTGCTATCTCTATTTCTACAGGTCAGAGCTAAGGCTGTCTATATGTTAGCTCCTCGGAGCCTACCTTAGCTTTGCTATCGACGGTGAATGATGATGAGGAGGAGGAGGAGGGTGTTTCTCCAAAAAGGGGATTTTGTATAGAAAATGAAGGGATGGAGTAGAGGAAGCGGGATTCGCTAACCTTGGCAACCATGCGTTGAAAGGTGATGTCTTCATCGTCGATTCTGTCTTTCCCCTTCCCCAATTTCTTATCTGAAACCAACAAACGAAGAGAACCGAAAGCTGAAGAAACAAAGAAAGAGTGTTTTGGATAATATTAATATTATTACCTTTGGGATCCGAAAGATTGGTGTACTCCCGGACTTCTCTTCCGGACATCTTTCAGCTGCTGCTCTGATTTTCACCCTCTTCTTCTTCTTCTTCTTCTTCTTGCTTTCAGGAAAACCAAACCCTCGTTTTTTTTTTATTCAATAAATAATAATTATCGTTGCAACTGGACCGGTTCGGTCTTGACTAAGAATTTTTTTCACTATATAATTAACTATCTCAACTAAATTCACGTTAACTAATATTGAACAATTAGATATTATTATTTGTTTGTCGTCTAAAGTGTATCTCTATGAATCGTATCTCGATAGTAACGTTGAATGATCAATCACAAACATCTAATATCCAACATCTCCCATTTGGACGATCCATCGATTAATTGTTTCAATGTAGACAATATTGGACGCCTAGCTGCATCTCTCTGCCCCTAGTAAGGTATGATGTTTCATGTTCATCAACTACTTCCTTGTGTTTAAGTGACTCTTTACTTAACCAAGTACAATACTCATGGTAATCTTATCCATTTATTATTTTTTGTACAAAACTTACATGGATTTTAATAAATTCTCATATGTTGTTCAACTATTCTTATTCTTGTCTCTGATTTGAAATGGTCTAACAAATATGCTTAGTTTGAGCGTGGAGCGTTTGATACCAGTTCGATTCAACAAGGGCGCCAAAACGTCTAACTCCTTTCTCAAAGAAGAACAAAGTTCCTTTAAAAGCACACAACTCCCACTTAACCTTAGATCTACTCCCAGTTACCTTTATTACCGCCTTCTTAAGAACAACGTTAGTAAGATAAAAGAACAAACTTTGGTTAAAGTTAGTTCAAAATATGTCTTATGTTGAATCATAGAAAGATCATACCAGTTTCAAAATTTCTTATGACACATATCAATGAAGAAAGTTTTGAAGCAAGCTACGCTCGATATCATTCTCCAATGTATATCCATGAATCTTTGTTCTCAAAAAGTTAGAGTTTTCATCTGATGAACAAACAACCAACCACTAATAATACTCTTTGATTCAAATTCATTCCCATGCATCTGATCGACTACAGACGTTTAGAATACAATATTCAAGGTTACTTAACCTACTAATATTATAGATAGAAACATTGAGTTATAAAACATTTAGCCATTGAATCAAAATAAATGCATAATGTAACTATTTCATGTTCGAAAACATCAAATACTAAGTAACAAATCAAACCCATTGGCTTGCAAATCTAATCCCTGTCTTATGGGCATGTTCCTCATGTTTTGCCAAAGACATAGGTTTAGTGAGCGTGTCTACTAGATTCTAACCCGTATGAACTTTGTTTATCACAATGTCTCCTTGCTCCAATATTTCTCTTGTATAATGGAACTTTCCTGAGTATGTGCTCATGATATGGTGTGACCTTGGCTCCTTTAACTGAGCTATGGCACCACTGTTGTCTCATGATATCTCGCGATATCTCCGATGGGTTTCTGTATGCTAGGTATGAACTTCTTCATCCAAGCAACCTCCTGTGCAGCATCTGTGTCATAATGTATTTTGATCGCGGTGGTGGATTGAGCGACGATGCTCTACTTAGAACTCTTCCAAGAATGAATACATATCCCGTCTGTGATCGAGAATAATTTAGATCTATCTGGAAACTATCATGAATATAACACTTAACTGATAGCTCCCTTTCCGGTCATTCACATATCAAGAACATCTCCTTAGTTTTTTATTGTAGAATGTTTTCTTACTAAACTTCTGTTTATTACATGATTATGCATTCAATATAATGAGAATTTGATTGTTTTATGATATTACGTGATTAGATCTGTAATATAAGTTGTTATGTTATTATATATTTAGTGTTATGTTGAGCTTTTGTTACTGTTTTGGAACACATGGTACGTGATTACATTGAGCATTTGTTACTGTTTTTGCACACATGGTACATGATTCTAGATTTAGGTATACATTGGGTATCTGGTATGTGATTTGGGTATTCATTTATCATTTAGTACATGATTTAGGTATTCACTGATTATGTTCTAGTACGTAATTATGTATTGGAACATAATCACGTAACGTTACACAATCACGCAACTTTATAGCTTGTAAATTAAAAAAAAATTATAGCAATAGCCTACTCAAATTAAAGAGAATGAAATGTTTGTATTAATGTTTTAAAAATATATTTACGTATGAATAAGTTATAGTCATTTGAAAATAATGGGGGGATATGGGTTTATGAGTCACAAATATTGGATTTTTCTATTTTACCCATTTCCTTATTTACTTCCCTTGTTTTTAGTTACGTGAATTCTAAATTTGAGAATCACTAAATCTCAATTTTTGATCTTACAATTCAAGAGCCAAAACTCTCTCCTACACTTCTTACATTTCCAATCTCTCGTATAATAACCTTTCTTATTGATGTATGTGTAAAGTTTGAACTTGTGTAGGATATAACATCATCCAATTATTAAGAATGACCCGCCAAGTAAATCGGTAGAGTGGACCTGTAACGGAGCTAGCTTATTAATTTAAGGGTATCCAAAAAGAATTTTTTTATCGGTCAACAGAGTAGTAACAGGGGCGTTGGGAGTCTAGAATGATTGCAATTTTGTGACGTTCTGTTTCTTATTTTATTGTTTTGGGTTTGGGCTATATTTGTCAATTGGGCCTCTTTTAACTATATTATATTTAATTCGGTTAACTCTATTATATAAGTTTGATGCCGTAAAAGGTTTGGGCTTATAAAAGTTTGGAGTTCTATAAAATTAAAGTATCCTATTTTTTGGGTATCTGTGTATTTGTTTTGGGATATCCTTTATATAAAACCGAAAAAAAAAATTACACTATGAATATGGAGTTGAACCATAGCCCGTGATACCCCTCCTTATATTTAGAGATGGGCAAAATCGGGTATTATTATTACCCGGAACCGGTTCCAACCCGGAACCGGTTCTGCTTGGATGTCATTGGAACCGGGTATGGTGTGGAACCGGGTCCGGTTCCTACCCGGGTTCACAGCCAAGAATATGGAACCGTGTAGAACCGGGTACGGGTATTATGGAACCGGGTATGGTGTGGAACCGGGTATGGTGCGGAACCGGTTCCTGATAGTGTTCAGAACCGGTTCCTGACAGTAAAAATCTGACTTTTACTGTTCAGAACCGGTTCTGAACAGTAAACCCCCGACTTGTACTGTTCAGAACCGGTTCCTGACAGTAAAAGCTGACTTTTACTGTCAGGAACCGGTTCTAAACAGTAAAAGTCGGTTCCTACGGTAACTTTTTTAACGGCTATAACCGGTTCCAACGGTAACATTTTTAACGGCTATAACCGGTTCCAACGGTAATATTATAACGGTCAGGAACCGGTTCCACGTAGGAACCGGGTACGGGTAGGAACCGGGTACGGTTAGGAACCGGTTCCTACCCGATTCAAATGGTAAAATTGTGGAACCGGGTTGGAACCAACGGGTATTTTGAACCCGGAACCGGTTCTACTTACTGTCGGGTAGGAACTGGCACCGGTTCCAGTTCGGTTCCACCGGTTCGGGTTCGGAACCGGTTTTTATGCCCATCTCTACTTATATTATACCTCCGCCACTGGAGTGGACGCGTGCACGATTCCTCATCCAGCACATAAAGAAAAAACATAGGTTTTGGAAAGTCTCCAACTCTTGAGTAACTATAAACTGAATTATAGAAACGAAATTCAACCAAACTATAATTTGGTTGATTTGGTTATGTTGTTAAGGTAGTTTAGACTCTTCAAATCCATGCTTTAAAACTTAAATTCAATTAGATCCAAATAATTAATTGCATAAGATCCCTTCAAGTCAAATTAGAAGTGGTTCTTGAGCAACAAATCAACAATGGACTACTAACTTTGACTCCATCAGTCCTCAAAAGAAAACCCCATCTTCCGACCATATAATCTTTATATAATAATTGCATATATAAAAACACTAAACAGAATCTTTATTTTTTATAATAAAAATTGGCATTTTCTTGCCTAATCATTCAAGAATAATAATAATAATAATAAAAGTAACCACCTAAATCCAATCATCGTTTGTAAAGTGACCATAGTGGCTCTAGAATATGTTCCCCAACCCATACCCATCTACAACTCCTCCATTGTGTGAAATTCCTGTGTGTGACAACATGGCAGTGAGCAACAACATAATAGCTTTTATAGCACTCATATGCTCAATCCCGATCATATTCACCGGCATCTGGCTCGCTTCAAAGCCCGATAACCACTGCATCCGCTCGCTCCCATGGCCCATTGTTTTCATCGGCGTTCTCTTCCTCCTCCTCGCCCTCACGGGCTTCATAGGCGCGTATTGGAACAAACAAGGCCTGTTGGCCTTGTACTTGTTTTGCAACGCGGCCTTGATTGTCACTGGAATTATTCTTCTCATACTTGCGTACATTGTCACCCACCCGTCCGGTGCATACTCTGTACCGGGCCGGGTGTATGACGAGTACCGTTACATGGGGTACTCTGAACGGCTTCGGGATCATATTACTGATCCCGAAAACTGGGGGAGTATAAAGGCGTCTTTGGCGGCTTCTTCGGTTTGTAAGAAAATGGTTTGCGATTCCTACACTGCACCTCAGTTCTTTGCTTCCCGTATCTCCTCTCTGCAGGTAATAATTCTTTTGAAATATTGCAATAGCTAGTAAAATCTCAAAATTTCCTTTTTTCGTTGTAAAAGGAATTATTATTATTATTTTTTTTTTACATTTTTACGTTGTATATGAAGTATGTGAAATTATAATAAGACATTTAATAATTATGATACCTGTGGAAAGTTCAAATGAGAAGAAAATTTTTGTAAGAATAAAAAGAATAACTTTTAAACCAATAGAAATTCTCTATTTACTTCATTTAATGTGTGTATTTAATGTTATGAAAAAGGACATATAGGTAAATCTACAATTGTCATTAAATTAGCTAATGAATTAAACTTGTAACTTATTTTTTTTCATATATTCTTTCAAGATAAAATAATTTATGGTGAAAGACAATTTTTGACATGTGTAGGATAAATTTTAGTATGTGTAGGATAAATTTCGAAATGTGTAGGGTAAATTTACATGTGTGTAGGGTAAATTTCGGTAAATGTAAGACATATATAGGATAAATTTTGAAATGTGTAGGATAAAATGTTTTTGCTTTATTAATGAGAGATAACATAATTAATGAGAGGAGTTATAAACTATTTAATGTTTTACTATTATACCCTTTCTTCTCACAGTAAATTTATTATCAAATGAACGTCCCCTATGATACATGAATCTAATGTGAATACTTACATTTACTCACATATTATATGAACATATCATATGGTATATAAGTATATATCAAAAAGTTACTGTAAGAATTGAGAGAAAATTGCGTCAAATATAATATACTTGTATCAGAATTATTTTATTTGAACATTTTGAAGTGAGTGATTTATATAAAATCATAAGTAGTAAAAGTTTTATAATTATGGTCATGTTGTAACCATAGAAGCATGTACTACCACTGTTGGACATTTAGTGGGGTAATTTTGACATTAATTATCAATTTTTGTGAAATGTTTAAATAAGTTGGGTGGTAAATATGATTAAGACATATTATTATAGTTACATTAATCTTTTTAGTAATAATTGTTGTTTTTATGTTAACTACATTTTTTAAGTTATTACCCAATTGACATAAACTACGCCTATAAAATTGAGTCGTTCATAAATAAATAAGTGAACACTGTCATCTCTAACAAAAAATATATATATATTTTTTTATAGTCGGGATGTTGCAAGCCTCCAACAGTGTGTGGATATCAATACGTGAACCCGATAACATGGATCAACCCAACAAACCCGATGGGGGACGTGGACTGCATCTTATGGAACAACGACCCTAATCAATTATGCTACAACTGTGACTCGTGTAAAGCGGGTGTGTTGGGGAACTAAGGAGAGAATGGAAGGAAGCGAACATCATATTGATTATAGCTGTGATCGCGCTCATTTGCCTTTATCTTATAGCGTTTAGTGCTTTCAAAAACACTCAAAAAACCGAATCCAAAAAGTAAATTTAGGAGGTTCAATAGCTTGCCTGTTTACATTCACGTTTGATGCTTTATGTTTTTGCTTTTAGGTGACACTTTTGGCCCCATGATCTGAGTGTATGTCATGCTAAAATGACTTGTACATCATGCCTTAATAGTTATACATAGGAAAATGTGGTTTCTTGCAGCTAGTGGAGTGCATATATTCTTCTTTTGCTGAGTGCAATTTACTTGACCATACAAACAATACAAGAATATGCTTTTTACTTTTGATTTTTGGATTATTCCATTCCGTTCCTATCATTGAGAAATCATAAGTTAAATGTGGTGTTTACAGTCTGATTTTTGGATTAACATGTGAATCATAACTCATAAGTGTCGTATTCGATTCAAGCGGTTGCCAGCTTTCTTGAGTGGACAATGTACATTGGATCAGATCGGCCAGGATTCGGAGATATATCTACAGCCTGCACGATTGTTGTAACGAGTTTCTGGTCAACGTCAAAATTCAGTTTGGTTGACTTTCAAAGTCAAAACTGATTTTTTTCTACATAAATATAGCTCACCTGGGGTGGTTCAAATCCTCCAGCATAGTGAAAATATGCACCCACTATCATTACATGATCTGCATCACCTGTTGATGTCCATATCGATATCGCCTTTGTCCAAAAACACCGATTCGAGAAGCTGTTCATGTGTCAAAATCATAATTCAAGCGATTTAGCATTAGTCTTCGACTCTTCATACATAAAAAGTGATAATCGAACATAGTTATCACCTCATAATAGCCTTGCCACCTGGCTTAAGGACCCGATGCATCTCCCTGAACACTTCGATTGGTTTTGTCAAATAGTCAACACTAACCTGCAATGCAATACAATTTAGTCAAAGCCCGGTTCACGATTATGTGAATAACTAACCACAACACGCACTCACCACGTTCGTGATAACATCAAAAGAATTGTCTTCAAATGGAAGCTTAGGGTTCGTGTTTAGGTCTTGCACAACGTACTCAGTGAGGACCTATAGCGGGTTATAAATGTAACAATGATAAAATGAGTTAACGTAAAGAATGTCACGTGGGTATTCTGAATTTGATTCTTACTTTATTCGCCTTGAGTTCTTCTTCGTTAAGACCCATACCCGCTATTCTTTCTTGCTTATATCCTGCTGGAAAATGACTCACCCAACTGCTACACATGTCTAGAAGAGCGACACCTGGGTGTTACTTGGAGGGAAAGCTTCTTTGTAGTATTTTGTGAGAGCAGCGATGGCTGGATCGTCAATGTGGGTTACAAATCGCGGAGATTCATAGAATAGTAAATCTGATGATCTGCAAAAACGCCTTTGTTTTTAATTAAAGTTCAAAGTATAGTGCAAAGTGTAGTACATAGAAGACGAGTTTGATAAAATACAGGCCCTTTGTACAATACTAAAAGTCATATCATATGGATCAACATTAAAAGTTGGCTACAAATGGAACGGGTCGAGCGGGTTGAAAGTCACCAGAACCATTATTCAAATGTTTACAACCTCCTAAATCAGTTTATACAATCAAACATACTAGAAATTACTAATAATCAACTTTATTGTAACTCTATTCAAGACGTGGGTTGTCCCACGTTAAAAACTGCTTGTGCTGAACCATTATGATATATAAGGGGTCACTGTTACATACAAAATTAGCGAGCGACCGCTGAAAGATGTACAGCCCGTAATCACAAGATTAAGTTAAATAGTGTGGATTTTGTTTCTACAAACTCAAGTCTCATGAACAAGGTTATATGTAATGAAATGCAGTTAAATGATTAGTTCCGTACTCATCGAAACGTCGGAAGTCTTCATCCTTGAAAGGAAATTGTTCGGGCCATTCTACATTCTCCAATATCTGTAATCATAAACAAGTTAGGATTGTTTGGCAACTTCTGAATGGTTAAGTGCTGAACCATTAAATTGTGAACCAGTAAGAGATCTAAACCATTAAAAGCCACTCTGATTGATGCTTAACCATTAGAGACAAATGTCTGACGAATTCAGATTAGAGGACTTAACAATTCAGCCTAAGTATAATGCTTAACCATTTAGAGGCAAATGTCTGTACCATTAGACATATGCTCGCAAAACAATCCATTAGAAGTGTAGAACTAAATAAACAGCCCCTTAGTGAATTACATTACATTTTATCAAATAAACGGCACATAACTTACTACTCTTTATGACTAGTTACATAATAATATATGGATATTATATATGTAATGTTTATCAATTACAACAAACTTTATTCCAATCCATACATCCTCCATATCCCACATGAAATAAAGAGTAAACTAACCTGTTCGACAGAAGCCTTTGTTCTGGCTGATGCGATGATAGAATTGGTGGCAGACATGTTCATGAATTGAGCCCAAAAAGAAACCCCAATCCCCAACACCAGACGTCGAGGCACTCTTAGATTCCTACTTCTCCTTAGGGTTCTTGACAATTGAGCACCACTGAAACAAGAAATTGAAGCTTTGGGATGACCACTGGATAACCTGTTTTGTAGAATGTTTAGGAAACGATTAGCCATTTTTTTTATTGTTTATATTATTATTATTAATTAATTAATAAAAAGTGTGACAGATAATTCAAACATGAGCATGATAATTGGGTTTTGAAAATCATGTGGGATGGTGAGTTATATAGTGGATTAAACTCCTTTACGTGGCCAAACCATCTTCACGTATGAAAATGGATCATCTTTCACAAAAAGAAATAAAAATGACCAACAAAATTGCCAACCATTTGATGGTTTTCTGAAACAATGTGAATGGGATGTTATGATAAATGTATATACACATACATATGTGAGCAGGGATGAGATCTTTTACTAATGTACTAATACCGTATCGATACTATACTGATACCGTACCGTTCGATCATAAATGATACTGGTATTAAATTTTTTTGAATTTCGGTATCGGTACCTTTATTTTTCTGTAAAAACTGAGCACCGAATTTTACTAAGGAATTCTAAGAGGGTTTTTAGCAACTATATAATTAATTTATCTTTCCGTATAATCCATAATCTTGTATTGAATTATGACTATTTTATTTATAACTAGTATTAAGCTTGCTGCGTTGCAGCGGTTGTCGTAAAACTGTGTCAAGTAGTACCAATGCTATAGCACTGTCAGTGTCCACCAACACTGGAAAAGCTCGTAAAAACAAAATAAATAAAAACGGAAAAAATAATGCCGAGCGAAAAGCAGACGTAAATCTTTGAATCACGCA
This sequence comes from Scalesia atractyloides, assembly GCA_947069175.1. Classification (NCBI taxonomy): domain Eukaryota; kingdom Viridiplantae; phylum Streptophyta; class Magnoliopsida; order Asterales; family Asteraceae; genus Scalesia; species Scalesia atractyloides. The sequence goes on from CAMTDV010000008.1 coordinate 4,958,002, forward strand.
CGCTCATTGAAGAGAAACCGAAACCTAGAACATAGAAAAAAATAACTAAGTCAATCCTGGACTCGCGCGTTGCGACGAACTTGTCAAACGAAGAAAAATAGATGTGTTGCGACAGGGCAGTCAAATGGGAAAAAATATACGAAAAACATACGAACCCCAATCACATGTTGCGTGCATTAACTCACAAAATTTAGAACGCAACGAAAAACTTGGGAAAAATGAAAAGTATGATGGAGCAAAATTGAAAATAAAAAAGAGTTGGGTCAAATTGCAAAAGATGAAAAGCTTTTAACCACGTGGTCGTGGGTTCGAGTCCCACGGATTGCGCCAATAAAGAAACACCGATTGAACCTAGGGATATCCGGAGATATATTAGTTACAACCTAGTTTTTCTGCATGAAGGTCGTTCCTTCGTTCGTTCTTCAAGGTGATCTCACTTATACTGATCTGCAAAACTAGCAGCGCTGTTAGCCTCGTCACAGGGAAAAGAGATGGTTTTTTCCTGTGACCACACTCCGGCGTGAGAATAAGTATTGATTGATTGCATGTATTTTACCTTGTGGTCCGATACTCATTTTATAACCGAAAATAAGTGGGTTGATGGACCTTGGGCCCCGGCCCAGACGACCAGGGATATCCGTTTTGTCCCTCTGCATCGACCATTAATGCTCTGGGCGACCATTAATGATCTCTGGCAAGAGGTGTGTTTTGTCGGACGTTGAATGGTGCCACGTGTAAAGGCAGTTGTCCCTGGTGTCTGACCTGTAATCAGCCGAAAGTGGAGATTGTGTATGGTTGGTGCACAGTCTGGCCTCTGCATTACTTTCATGCGACGCAGTCTGACACAACCTGCCAAGTAACCATTGGGTCACAACTCTGCCACATTGTACCCTTGTATAAAGTCAACACCTCTGCGTTTTTCCCTTCTGCGAGGCTTTCAGTGCTTTCTGGCCAGCGCAGAGTTGTAGGGATTAATTCTTTTGTTCCCAAGACTATGAGTTGTTCTCATGTTTGTCTTGTCTTTGTGCAAGGTTTTAAGGCTTCGCGGCTGGAGGGTTGTTTGGTCCGCGCAGGGTCAAGTATCCTGCGCGTCTAAGTCTAACTCACCGTTGTGCCAAGTACACAAGGTTTCGTTGTGTGACTTATATTGTTTGGTCTAACTTGCCGTTGCGCTGAGTGCGCAAGGTTCGTTGTGTGACCTATATGTGTTGGTCTAACTAGCCGTTGCGCTGAGTGCGCAAGGTTCGTTGTATGACCTACGTGTTGATCTAACTTGCCGTTGCGCTGAGTGCGGAAGGTTCGTTGTATGACCTGCATGGTGTTAGGATTGCCATACATTGCGCATTGGGCGCAAGATTTGTTAGGCAACCTGTTGGTTCCAAGAAAGGCGCACCGTTGTACGTTTGCGCGCAAGGTTATTCTTGTAGTATGTTGTTGAGGGTATGGTTCCTTGCGCAGGCGCAGGGCTTTTGGGACCATACCCCTCCAGGTCTAAATTGCAAAATAATAAAGTTTTGGGTTAGAAACAAAAAAAAGAAAAAAACCCTATACATGAGTTACAACACCATAAGTAACAAAAAAAAGTTTATAAATTATATTTTTTTAACTTGAATAAACTTTTATATATTATATATTAATAGAGTAAACTTTAGTTAATTGTTAAATACTTATATCTGCATAATACATGATATATGGTTTCATTTCATTTTTAGTTCTTTGATTAGTTTAATATTTGTGAATTAGTTATTTTCATATTAGTTCAAAAGATATTAATAATTTATTAGATATTAAATTTAGATATTAATAATATTATAAAAAGATTGAAGAAGAAAATGTCATGTGGTATTAATTGAACTTATTTATTAATTTTAGATAAAAATAAATAATATTTATATATTTGTTTTTAATATTAGTATTAAAAGAAATTTATTAAATAAATATAAATAAAATCTATAAGGTTAAAGAAAAAAATGACATATGTCATTATTTTAAGGCTTTTATTATAAGTTAGATTAGATAGTTCTCCTTTAAACCTTTTTGTATTTGGTATATTTGCATGAGTTATTATCATCTACAAAATTATTATTTATTTTTGAAAATGACTTTTCAAAAGTCTATAGAGAATATCATAATAATTATTTGAGGATGTAGTAGATTGAGATTTTTCATAACTAATTATTTGAGGCTTTTCAAAGTTTATTGACAAATCTGTTATTAACTTGTTATTAGGGGTTTTAATTGATTATGAGAAATTCAAAAATGATTATTTGAGATAATTCTAATCTTGATTAGTCCATTGTTTAAATTAGTATCATAATTTAAACGTACGTGTAATACGATAGTTCGTATCCATCAACTATGGGGAATAGGTAAAACAATAGAAAACACCAAAGCGGTACTGAACCAATATGTTCGTACGGTATTCGGTATCCACTTTTCTTCAATTTCAGTATAAATATTTTCGGTACCGGTACGGTATCTATCTCATCCCTATATGTTAGTTGTACGCATTTTCTTTTATGTATCTGTATCCTTTGCCTTAGTTCTATTTTGAACATATCTATGTATAAATATAATGATTTGATCATTGGTGTAAACTATATCGGTGTGAGAGAGCATGAAGAGGGGGCATTAAGCATCGGCGTGGTAAAAAAAACATAGGGTGGTGTTGCGCGTGGAAAGGGCCCCACCTTTTGTCTAAAAAAACTCACCAATCACAAACCACCAATCAACTCCGTCACATCATCAACAAAATTACCCTACACGCCGGTAGAGATCCTCAAGCCCCACCCACAACGCCACACTCCACGCATACGCGGGGTGGTGTGCCTGACGTGGAGGGGCTTCCACGCCACATTTTCATGCCCACACCATGTAAGGGGTTGGTGAAAAATCAAATTTGTAGCTAAATTTCCCAACAATTCAAACATAGTCATGATAAACTGGGATGCTGACATTAAACACACATGGAATAAAACTACCCAGATATTATGGATGCTTGCATGTATATGCATATATCTGTATGCAGGCAGGCAGGCACAAGAGCATATACACATATGTATAATTATTATATATGCAATTGTAACCAACACCATCCAATTTGCATCAATTAAATACTGAGTTCGTAAGTTTATCTTGCAGGCTGTAGCTAGATTACTGCATAGATGAATAAACTATAACCTGCTTTCTTTCATTACAAAATAAGCTAATGGGAGAGTAGCAACCATCCCCCATAGATTACAAAACGAAACTGATCTTAATTTCCAACATTGTATCAAGTAGCTGAAAATAAGTGCACACAAACATAGCGACTATCCCCCATGCAAAGTAGAGATGAAAACGACAACATCCTTATTTTCCAATGTCGTATCAAGCTGACCACTCAATTCCCAGTCACAATCATTCACAAGAACAAGAACCCCGGGTCGTCTGCACACCAGATCACAACATGAGCTAGAGCTAATTTGTATATATGACCAGCTTGAGTAGTGGTGGTGATTTACTTATGAATGGGTCAAAATTTTTAATTTATGTGACGCATACGTGGTGCTAACGTGGCATTATAAAGCCCCTAGGGGCTTTATACCACACCACCCGGCCTAACGAATGCATTTTCCCAAATCGTTTAGTTTAAAAAAATGATTGATGTAGCAATACAATTTTCATAGTCATCTGTAACACGCTGTTTAGTTAATGTTTAATAAAAATTGTATTTGGACAAACATGGCAAACTGGACCAGCTCACCGCCCCGTAAATGAACTATTTGTCTTGACCTAACCTGACCTCATTTTGACACTTACGGACACCCAATTTTCCACCTCAAGAATTGAGTTTTGGGATGTTCATGAAAAAAATCACAAAGCATGAGGTAACAAACTTACACAGTGTCTCCCTTCATGAACATTTCAGGCCTCTCCTTGATTAAATTGTTACGAACCCATGCAAGCAAGTGCTTCATGGTTAACTGAGAAACAAGGTAAATAACAATATACATCTAACTAGAGCATAATCGTAAAGATCTAAAAGGAGAGCTAAACTTTGAGCGTTGTGATTGAAAAATGACAACTTAAAGATTTGCACCTTCTTTTCTTCAGCTGGTAGGTCAACATCGACATTGTGGACTTTCACTGAGTCACAAAGAAGTTCCAGCCCTCCACTAGATTCAACAGGAAAACAAAAAATCAAGGATCGTGTAACTAAGAATTAGATATAAGTAGAATGTTGAGGTCAGGCATCATAGAATAGAATTGGGTAATAAGTACATATCATAAGTCCGAAATGCCAATTTATTAAAATCGCTATTTAGTTAATGTCCCGATACTTCAGTGATATATCGGTTATCGGTCCCTTACCGAAATAACTTGCAAAATATCGGTCAGAATATCAATACCGATAATATTGGCGATATTGACCGATATCTGACCAATATATCACCGATTTTTCTGATATCAGTAGTTCAATACCTTTCTTCTTAGTTCTACCATTCGTCTTTCTTTTTAGTGCTGCTATTAGTGTTTTAAGTCTTAATTGTTAGTTGTTACCGTTAAATGTTAGTGTTTGAAGTCTTAGTCAGTTCCTACTTGCTACAATTGTTAGTGTTTTGCAAGTTGCAAAATGCTACTTTGTTAATGGTAGGAGAGTTTATTGAATTGTTAGTATTAAGTTGCTATATATATAGCATGATATTAAATTTACCGATATCCCACCGCGAAAAGCGATATTTCAAATATCGATCCTCGATCGATATCCGATATTTTACCGCATTTACTACTTAGTAAATTGGTTTAAAATATGTACATAAAACCTTTACTACAAGTTGCATTATTTGACAAAGATCTTTATGGTGCCTCCTGAAAGATCGAATCGACAGAAAGCAAAGGCTATTGCAAGTCAAATATCAATGTTTTCTACTCTTGAAATAGCTCAGATTGATCACAAATTGAAGTATACGACATACAAAAGAAAGGGTTAACTGTAAAGAGTTTAAAAAAATACCCGAATTCGAGAATTAACTGTCCTGCAAAAGAAAAACCCTAAAAGAGAGGGTTAGGGTTCGGAGATTCAACTCAAAATCCCAAAATAAAACCTATTTTATCTGTAAATGGTACAAGAATCACGGAGAGTAAGAAGAAACCAACCTGCGTTCGTCGATGGGTGAATTGCAATGAGGAGAGCGCACAAGTGAGGCTGTTTATTCGGCGGTATTGAAGAAAATGAAAATGTCTTGTTTAGTTAACATTTGGCCCGATTGAATTCAGCTACTCATCCTTTAACTAGCTTTCGGAAAAGATATATCCTGGTTTTTGGTCTTTTAGGGGTTTGATTCACGAGCCTGTGACAACGTGCGAAGCTATTGTGATCTTATGAGGTAGGTACGTACGTACTTGTGTTGTTGCGACATCTGAATAATTGTATCTAATCATTTAGTATTGGAGTTAGGGAGCTTTTTGTAATGTGTCATCACGGATTCAGGTAAGATTTGCCGACATTTCACTCTTCTTATACTCTACCTATAGTTTTGCTATTTGTGAGATTTACTTGTAAGGTTCTTGTTGTTGTACCTTTTAACTAACATGTCGTGGTTTAACTAATAACTAAAAAGTAATTAATAAAAGAAAAAGGAAAAAGAAGAAAGAAAATTGATGAACGCGCAATAGCCCATGGGTGAGCCCGGCCCAATGAGCTTATTAGACTAGGCAATGCTTATGACCCCAAAATTTAGGGCCTCAAACATTACACCACACATACACACACCATATATATATATATATATATATAGGTTGTTAACGTACAATATTCCTTAACGTACGATGTGTACGAGATAAAATCACGCACATTATAAAACTCAAAAACCTTAATCACGCATGTACAAAATCAGAAATCACACATGGGGTAAAAATCTGATCACGCATGTTATAATTTTATCAGCGTACATTAAGCAAAATTGTACAATACACTTTCATTATATATATATATATATATTATCCATCATATATAATGAACAGGTGTTACCATAAGGTGTGAAGAAAAGGCCCAATCTTAATCATAAATGCACTTTTGGAGTCCAAGTAAATGCGGTTTTCGAGCTTGACCTGCCAAAATTAAGGTCGATATCTTCTGATTCAGATGATGGTTTATTGCTAATGGGGTGGCGGTCAATTGGTAAAGGCTAAACCTTTAAACACTTCGAGAGGAAGAGGTCTTAGGTTCAAGTCTTATAGACAGCATGAAACAAAAGAAATTTGCCGTTCAAAAAAAAGATGATGGGTTATTGTTTTATTGCCCATGATCAATCACCCTCAGCAGATTCACATAACTTGTCATACATTGAAGTCATTTGCACAATGTTTGTGTATTATACAAATTCAGGGGGTTTTCGACTTTATAGCCCACTTAGTGCCTTAAAAAATGTTAAATCGGCCCCACCTCTTTCTCCCTTAATGTTCGTTATGGGCTTCACAAATCCACCCTTAGCACCCCTCTTTGACACTCGATATTTAGGGTGTTAAAGTGTTGATATGGTTGTTGGTGTCAGACCACACCGCCTAATCTTAAAATGTTTTGAATGGGTACTTGAAAATTTAATTTTTATTCATGTTACTTTTTTTATCAGAGATGAAGGAGCCTCTTTCTTTCTCCAATCCAACTCTCAACATTTGACATTTGTGTATAACTTTTATTCTTATTACTTTTTGCTTGTGCCTCTTGATTAGCTTTGGAATACTACTCACCTTTCAATAAAATATCAAAACATAAAAAACAAAACAAAACTGTGTGTTTAATTTTTAGAAAAAAATATATATATTACATAAAAACATGTTAATAGATAAAAAAAAATATAATAAATGTTAGATAAATATTGCAAAAGAAAAAACAATAGATAAAAAAAAGTATAATAAATGTAAGATAAATATTGCAAAAGAAAAAAATAATAGATACGCATTTCTCAACATCTTATAAAAAACATCCCATGTTATCATGGGTTAAAAAACAAGTTTTATAAATAAAGATTTCGAAATTCCATAAACAAGTTTTTTTTTTCTTTGGTTCACTTGATTACCTGAATGTCACTAGTCTCATCATCATTGACTCTCTGGCCTATTAAAGGATTTGATCATCAGGGGCGACCTACCTTAATAGAAGGGGTAGTCCTCCGCTACCCTTTGCGCTCCGCGGTAGTGTAAATTTTAAAAAAATTTGACGTTTTTTCCGATTTCATTAACCCTTTTCTATAAAACGTTACCCCTACGAAAATTTTCTAGATCCACCACTGTTGATCATGTCCCTTGTAAGTCCGAAAATGTCAACTTTGGGCAACAGTCGTTCCCTACGGCAGCTCCGTTTTCAGGGCGTCCGGTTCCCAGAGGTGCAATGGTGCCTCCAAGTGGACCTCTACAAGGTGCATTGCCTCAGTTTATGGCTCCGAACTGTGCCCCTGCTACTAGTAGTAATCAGCTTCCACTTGCTTCAAGGCCAATGGGTTCCGGACCTTTGCCGTCTTCAACAACTGGTCCGTGTCTTGGTCCTTTTGCAGGCTCCCTGTGCCACCGCTGAATGTAGGTCCGGTTAATAATGGTCCTCCGATGTTTGGACCGGGCGGTATGCAAGGTGGTCCTCAGTATCAGTGGCGGATCTAGAAAATCCGCATAGCGGTAACGTTTATTTGAAAAGGGATAACGAGATCGAAAAAACGTTAAATTTTTCCAAAATTTACACTACCGTCGGAGCGTCAAGGGCAACGTAGGTTACCCCTTCTATGACTCTAGGTCTGCCCCAGCTCAGTATCCTCCGAGACCATCTGCTGGGCCTCAACCTTCTCTACCGATCATGACGTCACCTGCAGGTCCTTTTATAGGTCAACCAACACCTTATTCCAGAAATCTGCCAGACCAACCGCATAGAGGACCTCCGGCATTTTCCGCTCAAACTCCAGGCATGCCTCAGCCGCAAGCTTCTTCGTTGGGGCTCAAGCTCAACCATGGCAAATGCAACCTCGACAAGTAATAGTAAAGTTCTTTTGTTTTGGTGTAACTTAATTGATCCTACTTTTTACTGTGATCTAGTTAATGCGGTAAAATATCGGATATTTGTCAAGGACCGATATTTGAGATATCGTTATCGCGGTGGGATATCCGTAATTTCAATATCATGCTATATATTTATATATAGCAATTTGAACACTAACAATTCAGTATACTCTCCTACCATTAACAAATTAACCTTTTGCAACTTGCAAAACACTAACAATTGTAGTAAGTAGGAACTGATTAAGACTTAAAACACTAACATTTAACACTAACAATTAACAATTAAGTCTTAAAACACAAATAGCAACAATAAGAATAAAGACGAATGGTAAACTAAGAAGAAAGGTACTGATATCAAGAAAATCGGTGATACATCGATCAAATATCAATCCAATATCGGTCAATATCACTGATATTATCGGTACCGATATTCTGACCGATATCTTGTACTGATATCTCGGAAGAGGACTGATAACTGATATATTGGTGATATATCGGGATATTAAATGCATAATAGACTGTGATGCCAATTATTATTTTTTAATCCCTTCCATGTTGATATTGAGTTATAAATTCATATAATGTATTAGAACGTACCACCACCACCACCACCAATCCTTGGCTCTGGTCAACCACCAAGAATGTTCAGCATGTAACCGCCACTTCCTAATCAACAATCTATGGCTACAATATCACCCACTATGGGTGCTGGCGGTTCCGCAGTTACAGGACCATCAAAGATCGATCTTAACCAAATTCCACGACCTATCCCTAATCCCTCCGTGCTTCTTCATGAAACTCGCCAGGGCAACCAAGCCAATCCTCCACCGGTATCTCAAACTTTCTTTACAATTTATAAGCTTGCTTTAATTGCATTCATATGTGAATTTATGATTGTTTTTTTTCTTTTGATAAATTATATATTATATATGTAATAAAAGAGGGTGTCCTTAGAATAGTTCCTAAGACAAAACCTCTAATTATTTGTTGTTTTTCTTTACAAAATTTACAACAATGCCACTTAGGTTTTTGTTTTTTGTTTTTGTGTATCAATCCTTCAACGTTTAGCATTATCACTTGCACCCCATCAGCTTTCTAATAACTTTGTAAAATTAATTTTGACCCTATCGAGTTTTACATGCTTTTTTTTATGTATGTGAGTAAAATAAATACGTTTTTCGTGCTTATGTTTATGTGCGTTTTGTTGGTCTACATTTGAAACGAGTCGGGTCAAACATAATACGGTTTCACTAGACGGTATAAATTCGACTTACTTTACATTTCGGCTCCGCTGCAACGCGTTGGTACCATTCTTAACATAAAAAAACACGATTTTCTTACGTTCTTATTTTTAAGTACATTTCTTATAAATCCAAGTCGGTTTAAGTTTCGACGTAAATTTTCTCGCTAAAGAGTCGGCTCAAATATAATACGTTTTCATTCTTATTTTCAGGTGCGTTTTCAGTGGTCTATGTTTTGACGTAAATTTTATTCGAAAACAAGTCAGGTCAAATATTTGATAGTATAAGTTCGAGTTACTTTATGTTTCGACGGGGTCAAAATCCTAGTTGCATTTTATATGTTAAACTTAAAGCTCATGAAATGGAAAATTCTCCATTCCATTACAAAATGCGCACTAAGTTTGTGTTCATTAAAATTATGATATTATCGGATCATAATCATGTATTTGATTTATAATAATCTGATCAGTGCAGGAGCGTCCAACCATCCATTTTTACAACCTGAAACGGGCATCACAGCAGGTTCATTGTTTTGAACAAGTAACAAGAAGTTTAAAAGGTAAATAAACATGTTTGTTTAACTGTAGTAATATCTATCTGAATCTGGTGTTGCAGCCCTTGATGCTCATAGTTCCTGATGTACAAGATGTTTACACTCCTCTTCAAACTCACGTTATTGTTCAGCTTTCTGAGGTTTGTCATACAAAATATCTCTCTCTCTCTCTCTCTCTCTATATATATATATATATATATGTATATATATATATATATAGGATTAGGATCATTTGTGAAAAACTTTTTGAAAATGAACTGAGTGAACTAATCTTGACCATTGATTAATTTTTAGATTAAAAGGGTAATATTGACATTAGCTCTCTCTCTTAATTAAAATACCTTAATTTTCTCATCTATTAATTCTCTCTCTTCATCTCACACATTTTTAATTACTTCTCCATTATTTTAAACTCGTGTAGAATAAGTTGCTAATAACGTATATGAAACTCCTAACGGAACTAGGTACTGGACACCAACTGTCCCTCCGGGGTTCAAACCGTATATGAAACTCCTAACAGAACTAGGTCGTGGACTACAAAATACACAAATGTATCAAAAGTCTGTACACATCTGTATAAACTAACAGCTGTGTATCTTGTATAAACTGATAGTTAGCGAGACTGTACACATGTATATAAACTAACAGCGGTGTATCTTTTATAAATTGATAATTAACGAGACTGTACGCATGTGTATAAACTAACATCTGTGTATCTTGTATAAACTGATACTTTCGAGACTTTACACATATGCATACACTAACAACTGGTATCTTGTATACACGTAAACTAGCAAGATTTTAGAAATTTTAATTATATTGTTTAATAAATGCACTTTACAAAAGACACAAATACCCTTCTGTCGATTAATTTAAACGGAAGTTACAACATTATAATTACAATCTTGCCATTGTTTAAAAATCTCTAGATGATATAATCCAATGGCTCAATTAGTTCACACAGTTCACTCTCAACCTAGCGTTCACTCTAGAACCCTACCCTATATATATATATATATATATGTATATATATGTATATGTATATATATATATATATATATGTATATATATGATACTATATTGAGTGTGTATTCTGTTGTAATCACTGTTGAATATTTTAGTGTTGCCTTCTATTGGTATTGCGGGCTCTTTCTGCTAGGGAAGCTGAAGGACGATCTAATATATCTGCAGGAGAAAAGGTAACTGTCGTTCAAAATTGAAGTACCTGCTTCTGTTGATTTTTCAGGTTTACCTCTAGTCTCAATGTGAAGTGTTTATTTTTAATTTTCAGGAACCTCAAACTACTCCAACCACTAGACACTACTTTAAAGACAATGGCTATTGATTTTGCAGAGTATCAGGGTGACCTTTCTTAACTTGCCTCCTTTTTTGCAATATGTGCGTGCGCGTGCATATATATATAAAGGGAAGAGCTCATGTGAGAACTCCTCCGAGTTGTGATGTGAGAACTCCTCCGAGTTGTGAGAACTCGTGAGAACCGCACTTCTCGTGTGAGTTTTTCAACGAAATTTTGCACAAAGGTAGAGTAACATCTAACTAAGACATCTGTTAAAAATACCGGAAAAAATTTACGAGCCGGCTTTTTCTAGACCGGTAAGTATCATTTACGGTGGCATAATCACTCTAGCGATAAAGTTTTAGTGATTCTGCCCCACCGTAAAAAGTGCCCTATGATTTTTTATTTATTTATTCTTTGAAAAGGTAACTTAAAAAAATTGAAAAAAATATTTGGAAGTCGAGTTCTCACAACTTAAGCTAGTTCTCATTTGAACCATCCCCTATTATATATATGTAAATATATATATATATAAGAGAGAGAGAGAGAAGGCCTAATAAATAATTAACTTGTTGCGCCACGTGTTAACAATTCCGTGAGCCTATTCGTATTCTATTTCTTAATTTATAACAGTTGATTAAAAGAAAACCAATAGTAATAAAAAAATAAAAAATACTAGTTAGTAACTTATTAGATATTTGACTTCAAATATATTAATATCATTGCTTTATTACTTAAACTACTTTATTATACGTAAGTTCAATCATATCGTATCTCAAAACATCGTATTATATGAATTTCTAGCCTAGTGTGCGTATATTTATTTTCTATTTCTATTATTTTAGGCGTGTGTTGATGTATTTCTTACTACCCAAAGTTATGTGGACATCGCTTCTATCTCCATCATCCCAAGGACAACCAGAGGACAAGTAATCATTAATGTCTTATTAAACATCATCAAATTGTTGTCAACTATATATTTGTGATTTATTTGCTAATATAATTTATTATCAACCATTTTTTCAGGTGTACTATTATCACCCCTTTTCTGCTCTTTCTGATCCCGCAAAACTTTACAATGATCTTCGGTGGAACGTCACAAGGCCTCAAGGGATCGAAGCAGTGATGCGTGTTAGGTGCAGCGAGGTCAGCAGCTCTCGTTTCCTCCATACTTATCATCTGATTTATTAATATTAGTCGCTAAAAGTGGTTATTTTTTCCATAAATTATTCAGGGTCTTCAAGTTCAAGAATATTTCGGAAACTTCTGTAAGCGCATTCCAACAGATGTTGACCTTCCTGCGGTTCGTCTCCTCCCCGCATTTAAGTTTTACTTACGAAATCATTATTAAATATTAACTGAACCTTAATACTTTTTCAGATCGATTGTTGCTTTATGAACACGTCGGTTTGGATTGTATTACCAGAGGATGGTAATAATGTATGTTTCTTTTATGTCCAGTTTGTATTGCAACAATATGAAAATCCTTTATCCAAGAAGCTTAATGAGGTCATAAATGAGATCTGGAGCCAAAGTGCAATTACCTTCGGTAAGTTTGATGTTTGTTGCATGACTTTTAACATTTTAAATTGATTTCTTATTACTTGATACATCTTTTGTTGGTATACAACACATGTTTGTTTGTTTTACTTCTTGCAGCTTAAAATTATGCAAGAAAGGAGACCCATCAGGTAACAATAACACAAACCTGTTAATCTGTTATTCTTCTCTTTTTTGATTTCTTCTTGCAAAAAACACACATTTCTGTATTATGTTTGAAAAGTTGTCATGTTTGTAAGAATGATTAATTTATTACATGTTACTACAAAAAGTCAAATATGAGAGTCAAATCAGTTTTTTTTATCCTTTTGGTTTCAGGAGCTCTGTTGTTCTCATACATGGTGGAAGACAAATCTCCAAGTGGTCTCTCCTATGTGGAGTTTCTAGTGCATGTTCATCGACAAATTCAAAGCAAAATGGCGTGATGGATGTTGGTTTGTTTCGTTTACAACTTCCGATGAATAGTATTTTTGTTGGAAATTAGTTGAGCAAAGTTAGGAAATCATAGGCGTTTTGTTTGGTTTCTTCTTGTAGAGTCGAATAATTAGTTTGGTGTGATTCCTGCTGCTTTTTTTTTACTTTTCTTTTACTGTTAAAGTGATGTTCCTTTTGTTATGTATAAGTTACAATCTTCTTTAAATATTAAATATAAACTTTATACCATCATCATCATACTCAGTAAATACCAACAATAGCAAAGCTAAGGTAGGGTCTAAACAGGGTAAGATGTAGACAGTCTTATCTCTACCTCGTAGGAATAGAGAGACTGATTCGAACCCGTATCACATATCGCCTGGAGATGGATCAAGCAGCCAAGTGACAAAATAGCCTCAAAAGTCCAGTCATGTTACTACACCATGCCACTGGTTTTGAATTTGGAGTTGGTCTTCACGATTTGTGAGGCCTTGTGGGTTTTATATCAAGATCGTCTAGAGCAGTGGCAGAGCTTCTTTGGGGTCGGGAAGGGGGGGTTGCCCCGAGTTTTGAATTTATAAGAATTCCGGTCCTCCATGGCGGAGTTTTCGTTCAAGGACGATGACTTACCCGCCTCTTACTTTATTAATAAAAGAAAAAGATGTACTTTGGCATGATATTCACGTACCATTCAACAAAGGCGGTTGTATGAGGATATCATAATATACGATCAATATTCGAAGATTGGTGACGGATTGTGAATTCTTTTAAACCCATATTTACTAATCTAACCCTCTTAATATGATTTATTTTAGAAACTACCAGTTCTGAGAACGCATTGAACATATAGATGCCTATTCGATTTTGAATTTAGCTCAATATCAGTACCATACTACGCGTACAATACATGTTTCGGATTGTAACATACGTACATACAACAGCGACCAAACAATACGATACATTAATCGGTTTTGGATTTAGCTAAACTTCAGTAGTTGTACTATGCAGTACAGTATCAATACCGATCTTATCCCTACTGAGACCATTGCCTCCGTAGGACTATACACCTTTTATATTAGGTTCATAAACGGTATAAAATGAGTATACCAACAGATATTTAAGAACTATACACGCCTGCATAAAAGTGTAAAACGAGGCAGTCAAGAACTATGCTTTCAAGTACCAAGACTATACTTTTTTTTGAACGGCCAACAAAGCAAATTTATCAAGAACTGCGCTTTCAAGGACCAGGACTATATTTTTTTTTTTGATCGGCAAACAATGCAAATTTATTAAACTCAAACCGAACTAATAAACCATTAGTTCAGCCAATATGCAGCAGTTTTACACCCACACTACAATAAAAAAAAAAAGCAACAAAACCATATTCCTACACACACACACACCCAGACCTGCAGGCTGCAAGATCAAAGTTAAGCCACCCCTCCCATGTTAGGTTCATGCTTTGGAGCGGTTTTTGATCCACAAGAAAGCAAGGTCCTTAATATCTTCCATAATCCTCCAAAAATTTACCTGTTCGTTCTGGAAGATGAACTTGTTTCGGCTCTTCCATATAGACCAAAACGCTGCTTGCACCAATGTATAAATTGCCGTCTTCCACTTTGGCAACCCGCTTATGTACCAATTGGCTTGTGACATATCTTTGGAAGAAAAGGCAAACAAGGACTATACTAGATGGAATGATTTATCAATCTTTGCTGATAAACCTACAACATTCAAAAAATTTCCTAGGATTTCCACATTTCAAAACACAAGACAATGGTAATGAACACCAACATGAATACATGATAATGTTTAACCAGATTTCCAAAAACTTATATATCTAAAAGCACAAAAAAATGTTGGTACATCATATCAGGTATCATCAATTTTTAGTTCTTTACTCAAAACACTAAAACATAAACTGATCTCCAACCTACTTTGCACACACATCCTCATCTTTTTGATAAATAGGCAAAGCCAAAGAATCAAAAAACTTCAAATGAAAAGACTTCAGCCCAGCCCATTTCTTAGGCACCACCTCCACCACACCACCAACAGCAGCCACCACATTCTCCACAATCTCCTCCACTTTCATCCCTTCAAACCTCCCAACTTTCACCACACTACAAGTCCCCTTACTTAACCACAACAAAGAACAACAAAACCCCATCTCAATCTCCCCTTTCCAATCCCCATCTCGCCGTAGATCCACCGGCACCGGAATCTTTTTCCTCTTGTTATAAAACACCTTCCCCAATACCTCCGGCAACAGTTCTATCACCCTCCGGTCAGCCAAGAACACATCAAATGAGTTAAAAAGATCTACTTTTGACTCAAAAGACCTGTAATCTGACTTCAACTTTGAAAGTTTAATTATTTTTGAAATGGGTATGCCTAAAGATTTGATCTTTTTGTCGGCAAAGTCAAAGGTGAGTTTTTGGGAGGTGGGTTTTGGCCGGTCGTCGATTATGAGGCAGCTCCGGCAAGATTCCGGCGAGGGGTGGAGAGAGTGGGGGAATGTTATCTTTTTAGGGGTTTTTGTGAAGTCTTTGTTGGGGATTTTGTTGAGGGTTAAGAGAAGGTAGATGTGATCATCAATGTCGCCGGAAAGTGGAGGGTTTTGATCGGAGATTTGTTTCTTTTTCCATTTAAGCAGAGAGATGACAGCTTTTCGAATTGTTGCTTCAGGGATTCTATTATTTGATGCCATTAACTTTTTTCCTCACCGGCGCCGCAGGGTTAGTAGGGTTTTGGTATGTGTGGAGGCTTGGAGTTTTTTTTTCTCCCTTCTTCATCTTATAGCTGGTGGGTTACCCCGCACGCTTAATGACTGGCGGACCCGAACACTCGTTATAAAAGTAGAGTTATTAAACATGTATATTAGCAACGTAAAAGTAGAAATACTAAACATGTATATATAGAAAGCTAACTAATGAAAGGAAATATTTTATTAAAGTATAAGAACTAAACATATATATATTATGAAAGTTAAAGCAGAAGAAACGTATGATATAGAGTAAAGACGGGGACTAAACATTTGTATTGTGAAAGTTAAAGTAGAAGAACAGTATGGTAAATATTGTAAAGAATAGAGCCTAGAAAGACAAAAACTGAAACTTAAAAAGTAAAAAAGAAAAATACATTAAAAGACAATGTAGTTAAGGGTTTGTGTTTCGATATATATTAATAATTATTTTTTCATAGGTGTGTTTGTTAATAATAACTAAAGTAAATACAATTTATCACCCTATGGTTTACCCAAAATTGCATATTGCTCTATCTTTCATTTTTTTTGTCAAATGACACCCTGTGGTGACATTTCATAACTCCCTAACACCAATTATCAGTCAAACATTAGTTTGATTGTCCATCTAAGAAGTAAATCGGTAATCTTCCATCCTGCAATTATCTCTCAAAAGCCACTTTAAGATCCTGCAATTATCTTCAAAACCCAAACATGGGATCCACATCTACCATGGGTTTGTAATTTTCTTGAAAATAAACTAGAATAAAGGAAGTTAATTCAAATCTTAATGTGAATTTCACAAGCTGGTAACCAAAATCACAAACAAACTAAAACAATTTTTTTTGGCAAACCCATCCACTTTATCAGGGCTAGACCTATAATACAAGTAATCTAGGTTTGTGCTTAAGGCCTTCAAAAAAATAGGGTCCGCACTTAAAAGAAAATTAATATACCAACTACTAATATCAGTGCAAACTTACTATTTAAAATTTGTTTGGTTCTTTTATATAAGCAAACTGCTCTCTTTTATAGTTGTGTTAGATTTTTGTTTGGTTTCAAATACAAATAAAAGAATATCTTTTATAACAATCAAAGAAAGAAAAAAGGCCTCAAAGTTTCATTTCGCCTTGGTCCTACAAAAAGGTTGGACCGGCCCTACACTTTATAATCGACATGATCCATAGATTGTAACCCTTTGTTTAACCAAAAACCAATAATAATATTTCAATCATCATCGTCATCAATCATAGGGATTTCAAAACAAATACTGATCAAAGAACCCAAACAAGAAAAACAGAATGTGTTTCAGTTATCTTTAACAAATTAGATCATATATTTATACATGCAAATCAAGAACATATCTGAATTCTCATCCAGAGACATGTAAATACAGATCAAAAGAATTCAAATCACCCATATTACAAAAAACCTAAACAAATTAAAATACCAATAATTTGTAAACATTTAATATAATAAGGAGCAAATCACTACTAAAACTTGTTAACAGGAGTAAGCAAGGGTTTATTCATGAAAAACTCCTCCAAGTTACTATCAAGACCTGATCAGCATCATAGAATGACTCCTTTGTGAAGGCCGTGAGGCAAAAGAACGACATTATCCAGTTCAAACAACTCTCTAGGTACATTTGGTCCGTTTTCAAAAACATCCGTAACCAACACCACCAATTTCACCTTCCACCAAACACTTTACCAGCTCCACCTCATCAATGAGGGCTCTACGTGCCACATTCACGATGATACCTTTTTTCCCTAAGGCCATCATGACTCTTCTATTGATCATATAATGTGTGTTGTCGGTTAATGCACAACAGAGAACGAGATCATCAGAGTCAAAAGCGAGTTGAAGGATATTTGGGTAGAAAGCGAATGGGATAGAGGGTTTTTTCTTCCTTGAGGTGTATGAGGCTATGCAACCGATGGCTTTTAGTCTAGTGGCAACTCTGCATCCAATGTTTCCAAGCCCTACATTTCCGACTCGTTTACCTCCTTACTTGAAAACAATAACATCAAAAGATTAATCAATAAGTTATTATAATTTTTTGAATCTACTTCCAATATATATGGAAATGTTAACAAAAATAAATAGTATAAGTTGAAGTCCGTCAGTGATCTAAATTTGCCGTTAAAAAAAATGGTACAATGTGATAGATTTGATTTTTCCTTTAAACATTTTTATTTAATACGGCCTGATCTTTAAGGCAAAGATAATACAAAAAAAAACGATTATTAAGACTTTATACTCATTCTTTAGGTATATACACTTGTATTCCCTTCATACTAGCTAATCTATTATCTATCAACAATTATAAAAAATGGTTTTATGTCTAAAAACAAAATACTTGTCATGATCAACATCAGTTAGTTTTAAGAAAACGGTCGAAGGTGATCAAAATACTGGCCAACCGATTTTTGAAAGCACGCTGAATGACCAGTTAAACCAGAAAAGTGTCAAAGCCGTCGGTTTAAATACTAGTTAGGTTTTCAAAACATCTTTAAAATAAGGTCCTTCTGTTTGGGTGGAAGGGGTGCATGCAGGTAACCTTGCGAGGGTTTGAACCCGGTCGAAGACAAGAGGGGTTGGTTCGAACACACGAGCGGGCAGTTCAAAAACAAGAGGGTGCGGTTAAGGGTTTGGTAGTTATAGGTATACATACACCTTATTTTACACAACCTTGTCAACCATAATTTTCTTCGCAACAATTCTCACCATATTTTCTTTTCGCAATCTAATGCTTCTACTATGGTTGCACCGGTCGATTAGATTTCTCTCAAGACGCCATGTCTTCATTCGACTCGTTTGCTTATAGGAGGCCATGTCGATGGTTCGCACATGATAATGTGGAACGAACGCTTCCAATTTGTGAAGATCTCTATGATGTACATCGTTTGCTAGACACGCAATTTAAGCCAGTATTGGAAGACATGCTATTCCAAGATGACGACATGTAGAAGAAGTTGATGTCGTTGAAGGAAAAAAAACAAAATTCACTAGTCGAGTCGAACGTCATACTGGACAACCGATGAAGAAGTAGCTTTACCCAGTGGCGGATCTAGAAAATCCGCATAGGGGTAACGTTTTAATGAAAAGGGGTAATGAAATCGAAAAACGTTAATTTTTTTTAAATTTACACTACCGTCAGAGCGATAAGGGGCAACGTAGGTTACCACTTTTATCACTCTAGTTCCAACCTGGCTTTACCTAAAACATACATTCATTGCACTACGGATAAAGAAAAAAGAAATCAACAAAAAAGAGATAGTTTGTGGAGGGCAGTGATTAAACACTTCAACAAACAATTAGGCATACTGATCAAACGAATCATCAACTAAGGTCTAAATGGATGGCTATGTTGACTCAAATGAATTTCTTTCAATGGGATGCAGATACAAGTGGTAAAACGTATATTTATTTAAATTTAATTTATGTTTATTCATATGAGTAGAAAGCCAAAATTGTTACTGTGTTTTGAGTTGCTTTGCTTTTTACATCTAGTTTTTTTTTGTATTTGGACACCTGGCATTTTGATTTTGTTGTCATTTCCATCCAAACCATAAACCTAGTTAAAATGTATCGTTAACTCAGAGACGATTTTTTTTATGACTTACCCATTTATTTTTCTTTTTTCTTTTTTAATTTTAAAATTTTCCGTTTTACCTTTCATTAAAAATAATTATAATTATAATATATATATATATATATATATATATATATATATATAAACATAATATATGATACACGCACTTATACATTAGAGATAGAGAGAGAAGATGGAGATCAGTGTGGATCAATTCATACACAAATTTACGTTGCTACAAATTTTAAAATAGGTATAAGAAAACCCCCAAATAATTTTGGATTTTTTTAGACATTAAATGAATTTTATTACACATAAATCAGGTTTCTTGTCCTAATAACATATTTAATATAGAATACTTTTGAAAAAAAATATATTAGAACACATAAAAGTTTTTAAAATGGTCGATGACAATAATATATTTTTTTTCAAAAAGCATAACGTAATCACTGTTGATTAATTATATTTCTTGTTTTACAAAGTCAATGTGCTACATCTAATCTAACTTATAATAAAAGACTACAAAGAATGTCACATGTATTTTCTACTTCAACCTCATAAATTTTATTTTTATTTGTTTAATATATTTCTTTTTAATAATTAATAACTAATATATAGATATCACGTATCTTCATCTAATATTAATAAATAACTTTAATTAATCAGAATTTTCTCTTCAATCTTTTAATAACATTATTAATATCTAAATCTAATATCTAATAAATTATTAATATTAAGATCACTTGAACTAATGTGAAAAAACATATTATGTTTAATCACACAGATAAAAGAACCCAACACATGTTAGAACAAGTGGGTGTAGTCTATAGTTTGATCACACAGATAAAAGAGCCCAACACATGATAAGTGAATAAACAGACTAAACAAATTAATGATCTTGAATAACCATTTAACTAACAAAATTATGCAAAATTGGATCTTAAAATATATGTAATGGAAATATGGTATAACAAGAAGACTTGGGGCAATTTTCAGGTTGCTTTTCGGCTAACGAACGGCTGCAAGGCAAGCGGCAGATCACTGGTATCCGTCACTCTCTTTTGCTTCTTTTTCATCACCCCATCCTCAGTTTGCTCGACAAACGACCTTTTCGCTTGTTCTATTCCTTCTTGTTTCTTCCTGGCCACCTTACTCGGCTTACTCCTCCCCTTCGTTTTCTTCTTTAGAGAAACATTCTTGGCGGCAGCAACCGCAGCCGCCTTCTCCGCCTCTATTTCTTCTTTCGTCGGCTTTTCTTTCTTCCTACTATTCCTCAAATTTCCAATTTGTGTGGGGTCCAGCATGATGGACTCCGGTGGAAGCTTATCAAGAAGAACCCGCACTTCCTTCTCTCTCCTCTGTTTAACCGTCTCGTATGGGTTCGCAACCCATGAATCAAAATTGGGTTCACCTGATCCGGGAATAAGAATCGAAGACAGCCCGCTTGAATGCCCTATGCCCAAAACATCTTCATACGGTCTAAACAAAACTTTATTAATCTGGTAACCTTTCGCCATAGTATGAATCATATACCGACTGTAATCCTGTGAATCCAAAGTCGCCAAAACTAGAACAAACGATCCCGTTGAGGTGGCGAGCATACCCTTTTGACTAAAGTCAATCGACTTTGCAAGACCAGGTAGCGTTTGAACAGCCTCGTATTTCCTTAAATCCCAAATTTTCAGTTTCTTGTCCATGCCAGCCGTCGCCATGAGATGACCGTTTGGATGAAAAGCGATGGCGGTGACGGGACCGCGGTGGCAAAGCATTTTGACAAGCGGCGATTGACTAGTGGGTTTCCACATGCTTACGGTACCCCAGAGTGGCCTGATGCGAGAACACTGTTGTAAGGGTTGAGTTGTAAGACATCCGAACGGCCAAGGCCGCTACGTAATTTCCGATCATTTGGCCGGTGGTGATATCTTGATAATGTAGATGACCTGATTTGTTAATGGATGATAAGAGAAAGTGGTTTTTGAGAAATTGAAGCTTTAATACGGCACCATGTTCCTGAGGAAAGTAAACAACCCGTTATAAATGTAAACGGTTAAAAAATACCAAAAAATTCAATTAATTTAAAATTACCTTAAGACAATGGAGTTCTGTGCCTGCTCGGCTATAAATATAAGTGTACCTGTAGATTACCAATTTGATATTAATCATTGTGTTCTCAAGTGATTATCTCATACACGTTCAAAGATATACAAAAACACGTGATGCTTGATAAGCAACTTAGTAAATAAACTTGTTAGTAATAAAAGAGGTGTTACTTCTTCTGTGCGGCAGCAAAGAACAGTTCGTTGTGCAAAACACCACATCACGAACAGTTTCCCTAACCTACAAGAAGTATCCAAAATTAATGGTAAATTCAACATTTAGCAGACATTAAAATGTCGAGATCTATTATACCTGCATGTCTTTAATAGGTTTCAAAGTATGCAAGTCTATAATTGACAGGTGGCCTTTGCGTCCTGCTGACACCATGTATCGACCACTAGAGGTGTAATCTAGCGTGTAAGGACCAAGATCTGTTCATCCAGATAATTTAAACAAAAGCAATTAGAAAAATAGAAAACTTCTAATTCATAAGAAGATGAAATTCTAACAAAGAAGGTTTTAGGATTTACATTTTGAAACTGAAAATCTTACTAGTGTGTCTAGAAAGCACAACAATTACTTTCGCATGTTTGTATATAAACATAATAAGTAGTTTCATACCGACTGCAGAAAAAGTTATTGTTTGACGCCTTATTGGCTTATTTAGGCACCTAACTTTGTAAATGTGATTCTATCATATTACGTAATACTTGAGAGCTTAACAAAACAATTAGTTACAGTTAGAGTAGAGGTGCAAACCTGGTAGAACAAGATCAAACTGATTCTTTCTACTGGCAACGTCAACTTCGTTAGTAATCGATTGTTGGTTAAACCTCCATGTTTTCTCAAGACCTTCCGGTTCTAGCCGCCCTTCCTCTGTTTGCATAAGCCACTAAACCAAAAACCTCACATGTAATGCATCTACATTTTTATATTACATACGCAATCCTTATTACAAATCATAAAGCAAATAGTGAATCTCACTTAATATAATTAGCCGATTATCGATGTGAATTAAGTCAGGTTAACAATCAGCTTTCATACAGACTCTTTTTACCATAATCTCATAATCTTCATTCTAACACCAATTCTTTTCCAAAAAGAGCATGCAATTAGCAAACCCATAATAAAAATCAAATCTTTTTACCTTCTCAGCCTTGGCAGCAGCATTTGCAGACTTCTTAAACAACTCCTCTTTATTAGCAAGCTGACCCTTCAACTTTTTATCTTTCAAAGACTGAAAAAGCAGAGTAATTTTCAAAACCCAACATTAAAAAACAATAAAAACAATTATTGAAATAATGCAATACCTCCAAATCAGCAGCTTCACCCCTCTGGTACTTCTTTACTTTGATTTCAAGCTCATCCCAAACATCCATATTGAACTGTGATTGTATTTGCCGGTGGAGGATGACTGAGCGAAAAAGAAAACCCCCCAAAAGAACCCTAATAACTTCCACTTTCAGTTGGAACGAATTAGGGTTTTTGTTTTGTGTGATCGGTTTTGGTGTCTGCCTGAGAAAGCGTGAGATGGGCCGGGTGAGATTTGAATAAATCATGGGTTTGGGCTCAAATGGTTTGGGCTGGGTCATTAACAAACTTACAAGTTATTTTGATTTAATCAGTTAACTGAACAAATCAAATTAAGAAAATTGTACGTCTGATAACGGAACCGACTTTATAATTTGATTTGGTTTTGTTCGGTACAGAGACGGTTCGATTTTTGGGTAAAAGCCCTAGTCGAGCGGGAACATACCGACTGGCGATAATCAGATTGGGATTTTTTTATTTTTTATTGTAATTTTCAGTTTTATGTATACATGTACGTATTTTTATAGGTAAATATTTTAATTAGACAAGTTTTAACTTCTACTCAACTCATTTTTGAAGTATATAATATTAGGCAAAAGATCAAATACAAAGAGCTTTATCATACAAAACATACGAAAGGCATAAAACGATTAAAAAACGCGGTGGCATTTTTTGTAATTATTTACTCGTAGAGTAATTTTGTAAAATGACTTTGTAGCGTAATTTTGATCTTCTACGGTAATTTTATAGAGTATCATAATTACTCTATGGATGATCTTGGGTAATTTTATCTAGTAAAGTAATTTTGTAGAGCATCATAATTAGTCTACAAATGATCTTGTAGGGTAATTTTGATCCTTGAGGGTAATTACGAGTAAAATAATTACGAAAATGTCACCGTGTTTTTTTTTTTTACTTTTTCATGTCTTTCGTACGTTTTGTACGATAAGGCTATTTGTACAAGATCTTTACCCTGATCTTGTAGGGTAATTTGATCTTGTAGGGTAATTTTAATCTTGTAGGGTAATTTTGTAAAATATCATAATTACTCTATAAATGAACTTGTAGAGTAATTTTGTTCATGTAGGGTAATTATGTGTAAAATAATTACGAAAATATCACTGTGTTTTTTTTTTTTTTACTTTTTCATGTCTTTCATACGTTTTGTACGATAAGGCTATTTGTACAAAATCTTTGCCCATAAGAACTGCTAGAATTCATATGGTTTAATTTACATAAACTATTTTATAACGATAATGTATTTAATAAAAGCCTTGCTTTTAATTATTATTTCAAATATTAAATTAACCAGATAAGGTGTGTGTGTGTGTGAACAACATTATAAGAGTGAACTGTGTGAACTGGTCTAGACAATTGATTTTCATCATGCTAAAGTTTTGATTAATGGCATGATTGTAATTATTGAAATTTGTTTTTTCCTTTAAATTTAATTAAAAAGGGTAATTCTGTAATTACATAATGGGTCAGATTTTTAAAACTGGAAACATGAAAAGTTGTCATATATTTCGCCAGTTACTTGCTTCTCCAAATTTGCCATATATTTTGCCAGTTAATTGCTCATCCATATTCGCGTATATTATTTAATACACATGTATACTGTATATTATAAACTGGAATTCTACAGCCAAGCTGCAACCTTGATTTATAATAATGCAGTAACTTTACCATGTCACACATGTGTACTGTATGGTATTAACTGGAGGTTTGCATCAAAGTTGAATACTCGCATGTAATAATTCAAAAACTTAAAATTATACACATGTGTACTGTATGGTATCAACTGAAGGTTTACAGCAACGCTGCATTCACTTATGAGTAAATTGCATAAAACATCCTTTATGTTTCCTCAAACTTGCAGGTTCCAGCCTTAATGTTTAAAAGTTGCTAAAAACAACCTTTAAGTTTATTTTTGTTGCGGGTTCAATCATTTACAGCTAACCACGTTATTTTCTTCAGTTAAGTTCCCTCACATGATCAACCAAAATGACGAATATACCCTCACATATTATGCATGTGAGGGAACTTAACTGAAGAAAATAACGTGGTTAGCTGTAAAGGATTGAACCCGCAAAAAAAATAAACTTAAAGGCTGTTTTTTAGCAACTTTTAAACATTAAGGCTGGAACCTGCAAGTTTGAGGAAACATAAAGGATGTTTTGTGCAATTTACTCTTCACTTATATAACGTCATGCATCATCTTAACAGTATACACATGTGTATTAAATAATAAATATACTACAAAACTGCATCCTGATATGTAATAATGCATATACTACGCGACTATACACATGTGTATTGAATTGTAACTGCATATACTACGCGACTATACACATGTGTATTGAATTGTAACAACTGGACGTTTACAACAAAACTGCATAATCACAAATGAAAACCGCAAATTGCAATTATGTGGATAATGAACGGGAATATATGTTTGTGTATTAACGACTAAATGTATCATTAATCTCATCAGTGCAAATCTTTGAATGGACAAACACATGAAAACAATTTCAAACTTGAAACTACACATGTGGATTGAACGACTAGATACGTATATTCATCTTCATACATGATACTAAAATCCATAAGATCAAACCTGGCGATCCATTGTTGTAACAAAGACGCCATCATTACTCGGTTCATAATATATCATTCGTGTTTTCAAACGAATTGGAATTATTACAACGTGAATCCGCCATATCTGAATGAATTAAAAAATACGATCTTCGATCCAGACAAAGTTGAAAAAAATAATCCTTGTTCAAAATATTCGAAAATAGTGTATTATCAAAATGAATTCGATCTGATAAAACTAAAAGTACGTATAATCAACTGGTAATATGCGAAAAAATTAGAAAGATTGTTAAATCCCTAAAATGTAGGGATTTTGTAACTGAATAAATGATTAAACGAAAATAATTAAATGAAGATATATTACGAACTTCGATCCAGACAAAGTTGAAAAAAATAATCCTTGTTCAAAATATTTGAAAACAGTGTATTATCAAAACGAATTCGATCTGATAAAACTAAAAGTACGTATAATCAACTGGTAATCTGCGAAAAATTAGAAAGATTGTTAAATCCCTAAAATGTAGGGATTTTGTAACCGAATAAATGATTAAACGAAAATAATTAAATGAAGATATATGTAAAAATACGATCATACCCTTTACACATAAAAAGGAAATCAATGGCTAAGATGAATTCAAACAGTTCACTATGAAGATATTGTTCACAAATGATCTTAATCATATATATATATATATATATATATATATGTATGTATATGTAACATCCGTCAAAAACGGATTTTACCAAACCCGCTCCGTTTATTAACCGAACAATCAGTTTAAAATTTCGTGGCGTATTTAATGCCCAAATTAATTTTAAACGATACATAATTAATTATTATATTGGAATATATAGTTTGTTTTTGAAAAACTGTCAAAAATAAGAAAATAAAAATAATTTGGCACTGCCGGGTTTCGAACCCGGGTCAGACTTAACACACACACACTCAACCACTGCGCCACTAGTGTTTCTTGTTAATTATTAGAATCAATTAATTCATATCATGATTTCCAAATTCAAAAACCGCGCCCAAATTTCCGTCGTCGGAAATCCCGGCTAACGCGCCAAGAAATTACGATATCTTCAGTTATAACGTAAACATTTACTAGGACATCGGTTATAACCGACGCCTGAGTCCGCGACACAAACTATAACCGCCGGAAACGTAATGACTTTGAATCAAGTCGGAAATTGGACCAAGTTCATCGATAACCTGCCTTATAAATACCCCCTCGAACCTCTGCTAGCTTTTTCGCTCAAAACCCCACCTTTACCCGACGTAAATCCATTCACCGGAAAACTTCTGAACCTCGCCGGAAAACCGAACCCTTCACTTCTAAGCCTTACTAAACCCCCTGAGCTTATACCGAAGTCACCCACATCCTTTTCAAGCTTTCTGAAGACTCTCAGCTGCAAGACACACGTCGCCGGAAGTGTTTGCTGTCACCGGAGTTTCGCCAGAGAAACAGAGGAGTCCAGTCGGTATACCTTACGCTTAAATCTTTCTTTCTTTTTTTCATATCTCATCTGTAATTAACCTCAAAACACTAAAGAACACGATTAAAACATCGAACCAGTCGGGCTTCCGATTCTGGTTAAAATCAACGAAGAAGACGAAGTTTTCTTTAATGTTTAAGTATAATTAAAATCAAGTTATAACTCGGGTTAGACACACAGTCCAGCGGTGGACTGTGTGCACAATAAACAGGTAAACGTCTCGAGTTCGAATCTTGTCCCACGCATGCTGCCTTAATAAAAATGTTTTTTTTTGTTAACCGAACCGGAGTCACGCTGTACATGTTAAGTTTAATAATAACCGGAATAATAACCAAGTTAGGCACACAGTCCAGTGGTGGACTGTGAGTATGTTTAAATCACAGGACACGAGTTCGAGTCCGGGCTACCGCACCGGCCCGGATAATTATTAAACTTTTTATTTAAGACAGAAACGGAAATGTTCAGTTTGTATAAAGTATAATAAAAATCGGTTTATATAACAAGTTAAACACACAGTCCAGCGGTGGACTGTGTGTTAACCTAACCCACAGGTCCCGGGTTCGAGACCTGTGGAGCGCACCGGTCCGATTCAGTAAAATCTTTTTAGAAATAAATTGATTTTCGGATTAATCTAATTAATATATAAATATAATTAAAAACAGAAATATTTCGGGTTAGAAACGTAGCTCAGTTGGTAGAGCTGCGTGCACGCGTACGGGAGGTCTCGGGTTCGAGCCTCACTCAGCGCACACTTACACGCATACGAACCGGTCAAACAGTCAACGGTTAACGGTCATCGGTCAACGGTAAAAAAAAGTCAAGTTTTTAAATTATTTTTATTTATTTATTTTAATTAAAAATCAATTAAAAATACTTAAAAATAACATTTTTAAGGTTAGAAAATAGCCTTAAACTCACAAAAATACACCCAACAATCCTACTAAAATGGATTAATAAAATCCGTTTACTTACCGAACCATAATGCTATTTATCTAGGTTAATTTCACTCGTGGTTAAAACCATTTCGCGTGCATTCAACATCATCAACCGAACGCACCCACTGTGAGTGAATCTTACAACTCCCCCTTTTTAATTACACGTTTTGGGGTGTGTCATGTGTCACAAAATAATTAACTCGTTTATTTAAACTTGTGCCATACCATATCGTGATCTAAACTTAGATTGTTTATATTGTTGTAATTATGTATTTCATTTTGTCAACTTATATGACATCCATTCATTAAGCCCATCAGTTCCTCGTGGTAGACGAGTTGAGCAACTCGTGCCTCAAAACCAATCCATTATTGTTCATGTGTGTATTATTGAGTTTGTATTGTTTGTAGTTATGTCTTTCATATTATCATGTTTATGCAATTCATTCATTAGGCCCATCAGTTCCTCGTGAGAGACGAGTTGAGCAACGCGTGCCTCTAAACGATCCATTATTGTTCATGTGTGTATTGTTTAATATTAAATTGATTTATGAATAAGTTTACATCTATTTTTACTCATGTGTGGTTGTGCACTTTATTTCATAATCAATTAAATAAACTTGTTCAAATGTTTTCCATAGGATTCACTCGCCAACTTTTTGTTGATACCCTTTTACACATGGTACAGGTGAACATGATGAAGCAAGGAAAACATAGGAAATGCCTTAGAAGAAAACAAAGAAGCTTAGATTGATGTTTAAGTCATTGATGTAAGTATGATTGTAAATTTCCATTAAATTGTATTAATGAATATGAAACGTATAATAAATGTCATGAGCTTTGATGATAACCCAATCATGCCCCGGTCACCTTTTCCGCTGCGGGTCGGGGTGTGACAGATTGGTATCAGAGCCATGACTATAGGGATATAGGATAGGTTATTAGACCCTTAGAGCCTATACTATAGTCTGCCTAAATTTTAATTGATTAGGTGGTTACATACAAACTTGTGATATTTATTTGTTTCATATTTATTTATATTTACAGTCAAACATACATACTTATATACATATTCATTATACATATATCAATGTTCATATATGCAATTCATTTTCATACTCTCATTATTCAAAGATTTTGTTGCAATTTTCAAATCTCATCAAAGTAAGTTCTGCGACGGGCATGTAGTAACTGGAAGGGTACAAGTACCGGTAGTCGGAACGTCCTGTCTAGGTTGGCATTCGTATAAATCCAATATAACGGACCAGTTTGCCTACCTGGGGACCAACGATGAGAGTACGAAGGACCTATTAGGCCAAAGCATGCCACACCAAACGTCGTTCGAACTAACCCCACTTTGAGGTGTCACCGTGTCTACACCTGGACACATTACGAATATCACATGTTGTATACACATTTCTCGATTTTCTCCGGGTTTTAGTGTACGCAACCAGGCAAACCCATGCGAACCATATGAAAAACCGGTATTCATGGGGGCCCACATGATTACGAAGGTGAAGTATGGCGGCATGTAGGGCCTAATGGCGAGCAAAGCCCAAGACATCCTATGGATGTAGTAGATTTATTTTTCTATAATTATTTTATGAACGTTCATTCCTGAATGCGACCCATGATCCCAAAAGCATCCAACTCATACTCTTGACATGTATTCCTTGTAGATGTCTTCTAACCACGCCCGTAGGAAGATGAGAGCAGGAAAAGCCCGCGAGCGCATGGCTGCCCTAATCGCTCAACAAATGGCTGCCGTAATACCCAACATTGTAATCCAAGTACAACAAGCACTTACCGCTAATCCTGTCAATCAAGAAAACCAAAACATTATCAACTCTCCCCCAAATACCACTAAATGCACCTACAAGCATTTCAAATCATGCGACCCTCCGAAATACAAAGGGACTGAAGGCGTCACCGCTCTCCTCCATTGGTTTGAAGAAATAGAGAACACCTTTCTAAATTGCGATTGTCCCGATGATCGCAAAGTGCGATATGCTACCGGTCGATTATATGGGATAGCACTTACTTGGTGGAATACAGAGAAGGCCAAACGAGGCGTCGACGATGCTATGACCTTAACTTGGGACGAATTGAAGGAAATAATGACCAGACGATTTTGCCCAAGGAGCGAAATCAAGAAATTAGAAGATGAGTTCTATTCGTTGAAGCAAAAGGAAGGCGACCACATCACGTACAACAAAAGATTCCTCGAATTACATCAAATGGTTCCCAACATGTTCACTCCCCTCTACCGTTTGATCGAGCACTACATTCGTGGTCTTCCGTCAAAGATTCAAGGCTCTGTAATAAGTACCTCGCCTGCAACTTTGGAAGCAGCAATGGAGCTAGCAACAGCGCTCACCGAGAACCGAATCCGGAACCAAGACTTCAAGGAGGGGAAGAAGAAGGATAAAGCATCGACTGAAACCTCCGACTGCACCCAAACCGAATCCCCTTCTCAACCCAATTCTAAGAGAAAAAGAGACGGGCAACTTTTCGCTGCTATCCAACGAAATCAACCAATTTCACACGCCATACCCATCCAAGCTATCCCAATCACTCAAGTGGCACCCAACTCAACTTACCCAAATAAGAAACCATATCTTGGACCTCACCCTCGATGCAACAACTGTTTTTACCACCATCCCCTTACCTTACCTTGTCGACTATGTGCAACTTGTGGACGCTATGGTCATTTGAGCAAGTTTGCCGCACCTTTCAAAACCAAATCTCTCCCCCTACTTAAACCATGAACCAAACCTATCAACAACCCCAATACCCCATGTTCCCATATGTTCGAGCTTGTTTCAATTGTGGCGACCCTACCCACTTTAGAAACACATGCCCTCAATTGGTTAACGTCATCAACACTCAAGCTCAATCAAACCCAGTTAACCAAGTAAACCAAGAAAACCCAACCGCTAGGCCACCAGCAAGAGGAAGAGTCTTCAACATCAACGCCAATCCTGTCGAAGATAATGACGGCCCAAACGAAGATACCCAACTAGTCCTCTTCACCGAAGATCCAGATTCAACTCCAATCGTTTAGTTTTATGTTTTTCTTTATGTTTTAGAATCACATAGAACCAATCATAACTTAAGGATAAAGCCAATGAAACTTTGACAAGAATATGGTGGATACGCCGCTGGTACTTCCTATATATAAGTATTCTTGTCAAAGGATCAGAAGCATCATCTGGCGGTTATGAGAGGTTCCATGTGAAGACTGTTTGAGTAATTATTGTTTATTATTTCAGTACATGCAATTTCATAGGCCGCCGCTCCCCATTACATTATGAGCGTTGAGCATGTTCCCCATTACATTATGAGGTTGAACCTGGCGTGCCCTCATACGATCGGCTCCGTTTAATTGAGCCTTGATCGCACAGACATTTTCATTTTTCAGTACATGCAATACGATCGGCTCCGTTTGATTGAGCCTTGATCGCACAGACATTTTCATTATCAGTATCTTGTGGTTGTTGTGTTTGTTGTAGAGTCACATAGAACCAATCATAACTTGCGGATAAAGTCAATGAGAATTTGACGAGAATATGGTGGATACGCCGCTGGTACTTCCTATATATAAGTATTCTTGTCAAAGGATCGGAGGCATTATCAGGCGGTTATGAGAGGTTCCATGTAAAGGCTGTTTGTGTGATTATTGTTTAGATTAAATTTATTATTTTCAGTACATGCAATACGATCGGCTCCGTTTGATTGAGCCTTGATCGCACAGACATTTTCATTTTCAGTACATGCAATACGATCGGCTCCGTTTGATTGAGCCTTGATCGCACAGACATTTTCATTATCAGTATCTTGTGGTTGTTGTGTTTGTTGTAGAGTCGCATAGAACTAATCATAACTTGTGGATAAAGTCAATGAAAATTTGACAAGAATATGGTGGATACGCTGCTGGTACTTCCTATATATAAGTATTCTTGTCAAAGGATCGGAGGCATTATCAGGCGGTTATGAGAGGTTCCATGTATAGGCTGTTTGTGTGATTGTTGTTTAGATTAAATTTATTATTTTCAGTACATGCAATACGATCGGCTCCGCTTGATTGAGCCTTGATCGCACAGACATTTTCATTTTCAGTACATGCAATACGATCGGCTCCGTTTGATTGAGCCTTGATCGCACAGACAATTTTTCATTTTCAGTATTTATGAGTTTGTGTATTGGTTGTAGAGTCACATAGGACTAATCATAATTCACTGATAAAACCAATGAAAATTTGACGAGAATATGGTGGATACGCCGCTGGTACTTCCTATATATAAGTATTCTTGTCAAAGGATCAGAGGCATTGTCAGACGGTTATGAGAAGTTCTATGTAGGATTTAGTAGTTTCTCGGTAACTAATCATAACTTGTGGATAAAACCAATGAAAATTTGGCAAGAATATGGTGGATACGCTGCTGGTACTTCCTATATATAAGTATTCTTGCCAAAGGATCAGAGGCATTATCAGGCGGTTATGAGAGGTTCCATGTAGGATTTAGTATTGTCTTGGTTAAAATTTGTGTTAGATTTATATCATCTCGCTATTTAAAGAAATTGGATCGTGTTCCATTTCTACATAAACTAACCTCTCCATCCTAACAAACGAGAGAGGAACTGTCACCATTCAAACATATATGCTATCAGAATGTGGATTCAAATATTAGCTGTTGTGTTTATTTATGTTCTATAGTCATAGAACCAATCATAACTTACTGATAAAACCAATGAAAATTTGACAAGAATATGGTGGATACGCCGCTGGTACTTCCTATATATTAGTATTCTTGTCAAAGGATCAGAGGTATTGTTAGATGGTTATGAGAAGTTCCATGTAGGTTGTAGTATTAGAAGTTTAGCTTAGGATATAACCATATCCTTCCAAACATATCCAAACTCTTATGCATGATATCATATTTAGCGAATCAATTCTGCTTATCAATACTTTTACAGTAGGCAACAAAAAGCGATTCCTGTAATAGGGTACTTAACCCTTACAAGGAACGTTACCGCCTCAAACAAAAACTTAAACCCTTACTTTTTCTAAGCATGTAACTGTCAAACTAAACACCATCATTTTTAGTCAATTATATCACTACTTAAATTTCGTGACGAAATTTCTAAAAAGCAGGGGATACAGTAACATCCGTCAAAAACGGATTTTACCAAACCCGCTCCGTTTATTAACCGAACAATCAGTTTAAAATTTCGTGGCGTATTTAATGCCCAAATTAATTTTAAACGATACATAATTAATTATTATATTGGAATATATAGTTTGTTTTTGAAAAACTGTCAAAAATAAGAAAATAAAATAATTTGGCACTGCCGGGTTTCGAACCCGGGTCAGTCAGCCGGGTCAGACTTAACACACACACACTCAACCACTGCGCCACTAGTGTTTCTTGTTAATTATTAGAATCAATTAATTCATATCATGATTTCCAAATTCAAAAACCGGCGCCCAAATTTCAGTCGTCGGAAATCCCGACTAACGCGCCAAGAAATTACGATATCTTCAGTTATAACGTAAACATTTACTAGGGCATCGGTTATAACCGACGCCTGAGTCCGCGACACAAACTATAACCGCCGGAAAACGTAATGACTTTGAATCAAGTCGGAAATTGGACCAAGTTCATCGATAACCTGCCTTATAAATACCCCCTCGAACCTCTGCTAGCTTTTTCGCTCAAAACCCCACCTTTACCCGACGTAAATCCATTCGCCGGAAAACTTCTGAACCTCGCCGGAAAACCGAACCCTTCACTTCCAAGCCTTACTAAACCCCCTGAGCTTATACCGAAGTCACCCACATCCTTTTCAAGCTTTCTGAGGACTCTCTGCTGCAAGACACACGTCGCCGGAAGTGTTTGCTGTCACCGGAGTTTCGCCGGAGAAACAGAGGAGTCCAGTCGGTATACCTTACGCTTAAATCTTTCTTTCTTTTTTTCATATCTCATCTGTAATTAACCTCAAAACACTAAAGAACACGATTAAAACATCGAACCAGTCGGACTTCCGATTCTGGTTAAAATCAACGAAGAAGACGAAGTTTTCTGTAATGTTTAAGTATAATTAAAATCAAGTTATAACTCGGGTTAGACACACAGTCCAGCGGTGGACTGTGTGCACAATAAACACGTAAACGTCTCGAGTTCGAATCTTGTCCCACGCATACTGCCTTAATAAAAATGTTTTTTTTGTTAACCGAACCGGAGTCACGCTGTACATGTTAAGTTTAATAATAACCGGAATAATAACCAAGTTAGACACACAGTCCAGTGGTGGACTGTGAGTATGTTTAAATCACAGGACACGAGTTCGAGTCCGGGCTACCGCACCGGCCCGGATAATTATTAAACTTTTTATTTAAGACAGAAACGGAAATGTTCAGTTTGTATATAAATATAATAAAAATCGGTTTATATAACAAGTTAAACACACAGTCCAGCGGTGGACTGTGTGTTAACCTAACCCACAGGTCCCGGGTTCGAGACCTGTGGAGCGCACCGGTCCGATTCAGTAAAATCTTTTTAGAAATAAATTGATTTTCGGATTAATCTAATTAATATATAAATATAATTAAAAACAGAAATATTTCGGGTTAGACACGTAGCTCAGTTGGTAGAGCTGCGTGCACGCGTACGGGAGGTCTCGGGTTCGAGCCTCACTCAGCGACACTTACACGCATACGAACCGGTCAAACAGTCAAGGTCAACGGTCAACGGTAAAAAAAAGTCAAGTTTTTAAATTATTTTTATTTATTTATTTTAATTAAAAATCAATTAAAAATTTTTAAAAATAACATTTTTAAGGTTAGAAAATAGCCTTAAACTCACAAAAATACACCCAACAATCCTACTAAAATGGATTAATAAAATCCGTTTACTTACCGAACCATAATGCTATTTATCTAGGTTAATTTCACTCGTGGTTAAAACCACTTCGCGTGCATTCAACATCATCAACCGAACGCACCCACTGTGAGTGAATCTTACAACTCCCCCTTTTTAATTACACGTTTTGGGGTGTGTCATGTGTCACAAAATGATTAACTCGTTTATTTAAACTTGTGCCATACCATATCGTGATCTAAACTTAGATTGTTTATATTGTTGTAAATATGTATTTCATTTTGTCAACTTATATGACATCCATTCATTAAGCCCATCAGTTCCTCGTGGTAGACGAGTTGAGCAACGCGTGCCTCAAAACCAATCCATTATTGTTCATGTGTGTATTATTGAGTTTGTATTGTTTGTAGTTATGTCTTTCATATTATCATGTTTATGCAATTCATTCATTAGGCCCATCAGTTCCTCGTGAGAGACGAGTTGAGCAACGCGTGCCTCTAAACGATCCATTATTGTTCATGTGTGTATTGTTTAATATTAAATTGATTTATGAATAAGTTTACATCTATTTTTACTCATGTGTGGTTGTGCACTTTATTTCATAATCAATTAAATAAACTTGTTCAAATGTTTTCCATAGGATTCACTCGCCAACTTTTTGTTGATCCAAAAACCCTTTTACACATGATACAGGTGAACAGGATGAAGCAAGGAAAACATAGGAAATGCCTTAGAAGAAAACAAAGAAGCTTAGATTGATGTTTAAGTCATTGATGTAATTATGATTGTAAATTTCCATTAAATTGTATTAATGAATATGAAACGTATAATAAATGTCATGAGCTTTGATGATAACCCAATCATGCCCCGGTCACCTTTTCCGCTGCGGGTCGGGGTGTGACAGTATATATATATATATATATTATATATATACACACACTATGGGTTGTAGAAAGTTATGTGGATCTTAGCCATCAACCGTATGATCAAACATCTAAGTCCCAAACATTTTGCACCTCTTAACTTAGAACATAAGAGAGTTATATACTTATATGAGATAGATTAATAATATTATAGTTACCTGTTATAAAAGAAATATATATTTTTTATATTTGTTGTTAAATAATCGTACCCTTTTAAATACGGTATGCTTGTGACTGTTTGAAAAGTATCGGCACAAACATCTTCTTGAAATTCAAAATCAGTTAATGCTACGATTTGAAGTATTAGTCTAGAACATTGTATTTTTCGTAATATGAATCAACAAAATTATGGTTATAGATTAGCTGAAAGAAACTTTTAGAGAATATGTAAATTATTGTGTGTGGTTATAAATTAGTTGAAAGAAACTTTTAGAGAATATGTAAATTATCGTGTAATTTGATTTAAGGAAACTCAATTTATATTTTAACAATTTAAATCTAAACAATCGTGTCAATCTAAATAACTAAACGATAAAATTATAGAAATTCACCTTTTCATTTATTTCGTATAGGATCCGATACAAGTGTTTGGATCCGATTTTGGGTCGGATTTTTCTAGTACCCATCTTGGTTGATGTTACATTTGGTTGGACGCGTGGCTTGAGTCGGGACCGTTGAAAACTTGCATCCCGAATTTGTTCCGTCTGGAGGAGATAAAAGATGTAAAGTCTGGGACAGGGTGGTGGGACCGATTACGAATCCGGGTGCGACTTGGATCCAACTAAGGAAGCGCTGCATAAAAGAAATATTTTCCATTTCAGATGAGTCCTGCCCATTTTGCAACACGGAGATGGAAACAGTGGCACACATTTTAACGGGTTATATTTTCTCAACTGTGCTCTATCAGAAGGTCAGCGGGTGGTGCAATACCCCATTTCTCTTTGCATTATCGTTTAGAGATATTCTGGAGGCACACAATCATTGTGGTTTGAAAGGAAATCAAAAGGTTGTCTTCCATGGCATTGAGATAATTGTCTGTCGGAGGCTTTGGAAAGCGAGAAAGGAGCGTTTTTCTCGAGGAGGAAAGCGAAGGTGGAAGACGTGTTTAGTGACGTTAAATTCATTGGGTCTCTTTGGTTCAAAAATAGGTCGAAACATAAACATTTAACATGGGAAGAATGGTATCAATTATAATTATATAGTTGTGTATGGCCGCCCGGTCTTCAAGTTGGTGGTTTATAATGAAGTTTCCTTAAAAAAAATAAGTGAAAATGCACACTATAGAATCCGAAATGTTAGCAAGTGGCTCAAGTAGCTTTACTTTAGCTTTTTTTAATTTGGGCTAAACTGGCCCAATCAGCAAAATTACAATTTTATTGGATTCCATTTAGAAACTGGATAATCATTAAGGGATAGAATCCGAAACAGTATCTTCATAACAAAATCGTAACCCAAAACCAAGCACACCCCACAAAGCAGAAATAAACACAATGCATCTGGTTTTTGATTGGGTAGAAATGTTTGTCTAGTCAGCTCGGACCAAATACAACTGAAAATATCATATAGCATAAGATAATTATAACTGAAAATATAAAATAAATTGTGCATAAAGTATTCTCACCATTTAGAAAATATAACCGGAGACATAAGTTTTGCATGTAAATTGCATACTTCAAACACTATCATGATATTTTTTAACAAATAAATAATTATATAAACTCGTAGGTGTAATTACCTATTACTACAATTACCATCAGGGAAAATGGTGTGAGCCAGCTGTCTTTCACCTCCTTATTGGTCGTTGTTAATTTTTAAATCTTCAACTTCGCTAATATACGTGTTTAGCCTCTATGTTTTTTATTAAAAAATCTTTTTATTGGTTATCTATGTTTATATGCATGTCTAGTCCCTCTACTTTAACTTTGATACTGTACATGTTTAGTTTCTTTACTTTTATTTTTTTAGTACTTGATCGTGGATTTTTTAATTTTACTTTTAAACCTTTAACTTCACTAATATACGTGTTTAGCTCCCCTTTTATTTTTTTAACAAAAGCTTTCTTTTCATTGGTTAACTTTGTTTACATGTATGCTTAGTCTATGTGTTTTAACTTTGGTATTGTACATGTTTAGTCCCTCTACTTTTGTTCCATTTAGTATTTCATTTTTTAGCACTTCCCCTTGCTACCGCGACGAACCAACCCGGGGGAATAGTGACTTTTTGCTATTGGTGAACAACGGCTACTACTCCCGTACTTTGATAAAGTTACTTTATAAATCTTAAACTTTATTCCAAAAAATTATTTAACGCGCGTATTTTTATCTATGTCTTGGTGTCATTTTTATTAAGATCCTGTTATAAATGTATGTACAAGTAATCGAAACATAGACGTATATATTAATAAACTCAGAAACACTTTGTTTACCCCTCGCAATACGAACTTGACAAAAACTAGTTGAATAAAAAAATATATAAGTAGCTATATCAATAAACAATGAGTGAGTCATTGTATTAAATATTCAAAATAAATCATTTTGTGCCTTTAAATCTAACAACCAACCCCACACCCCAAAGTCCACACTCCATAGATCCAGTCTGATGACCTACTTTATGTCTTTTAAGTATGAACACATCATAAAGTATTGTACTATTTTATTAATAAAACTACTAAAGATAAAAAGATGTAAATAGAGAATCATTTTTGGTTGACCTCAAAAATCAACGGAAGGGCCATGATGTGAATGCAGAAATAACCAATTTCGTTCATAAATGTGATTGTTGTTTCTACATGGGGTGGTTGTTTGAAGTTTCATTTTCATCTTAACTTTTAACAAACCACGTATATTGTATTATTCTTATCGTTTGCTGAATCGTAAATCTTTTGATCCTTGAGCCAGATTAACGATGGGAAATTTTGTTAACTCATAACATGTTTAATAGAGCGTTTTTAGCATCTTTTTCCCATTTTTTTCCATCTTAAATGTTTTTCATTATTGTGGAGCTTGCTTTTATACCCGGTTTGGAATGTATTTTTTGCAGCTAACTAGAAAAATCGGATTGTAGTGTGGCACATTGTAAATTTTATGTATAAACTTTATATAGAGAGAGTTGGTGTATTTTATAATTTTAAAATACAGACAGATATATGTGGCTTAATAGTGATGCAAGAGACATACTCTGACAAGAAAAAAATGAAACCATGACAAAGTAAATAAAAACACACACCTTATCGATTAAATGGAGATTCAAGTTTAATACTTTGAATTGGGATACAGGGTGTGAATTTAATATTCGAGATGTAATCATATAATTCTTATGGTTATCTTGACGAGATTTTAGCTTTTTCTCACCTGGTTTCTATATGTTATATAGAAGTTTTAAGCGTTAAAAAAAAAGAAAAAATCATACGACTAGCCAGTGACTAGTCAACTTTTTAAGAATAGCCAATGGGAGATTCTTTACAAGGCTTCACACTAAAATTAAGGTGGCTGAAGGCCCTTCAAAAGTTCTTTCAGCAAAGACCAACCAGTATGCGATATGTGTAAAATAATACATGTAACGGATGTTAGAAAGAGAAGTCAAACCTCGGAGGAAATCCTTAACTAAAATAAGGTGTTGACAGCTGCAAATTGACAGCAAATCAACCGCCTAATCCCGGCTAATCAACAGCCGGACCAGCCTCCCCTTATGCGATCCTCATGCAATGTTTTCCTTTTTTACGTTTCTCTTGTAAACTATTTAAACAGCCCTGCATTTGTAATCCAAATATAACACACAATTATGAATGAATAGCCTTGTTCGGTAATCCACTCTGAAACTCTGATTTTAACATGATATCAGAGCGGGTTATTTAGCTTGCTCATCATCTACCCAAAACACAACCGAGCCACAACCGAGTCACCATGTCCGGAGACGGTAACTCGAGTAGTGATCTCACCTTACAACTAGCCAACCTTCTCAAAAATTCCCAGTCAAAAAGCCCCAAAATGTCCGATAGTTTAC
This sequence comes from Scalesia atractyloides, assembly GCA_947069175.1. Taxonomy (NCBI): domain Eukaryota; kingdom Viridiplantae; phylum Streptophyta; class Magnoliopsida; order Asterales; family Asteraceae; genus Scalesia; species Scalesia atractyloides. The sequence goes on from CAMTDV010000008.1 coordinate 4,997,677, forward strand.
AGATTAATCTGAAACTAAACGGACAGAATTATCCCCTATGGACCCGAATGATTCGAGTCGCCATAGGCGGAAAATCAAAAGCCCTGCTGCAACATTTAACCACAAATCCCTCAGACCAAAATCATGAAACCTACGAACAGTGGGAGCAAGATGACCTAATCGTTTTTTCATGGTTAATTCAAAATATTGAACCTGTTCTTGCGGGTAACCTCACCGAGTTTCCCACAGCGAAATCGCTGTTGGATGCCTTGGTAGTTACATATAGCAGTGGACGGGACAAGCTCCAAACCTTTAATCTTCATGTCAAAGCGAATGACATCAAACAGAACAATACTTCTTTCGAAGAATTGTGGATCACCCTCCAAGGCGTATGGGGAGAAATCGACCGAATTGATCCGAATCCGATGACTTGTTCAACGGATATTCAAACATACTCCAAAATCCGAACTGAGCAAAAACTCTTCCAGTTCTTAAATGCCCTTGACCGGAAGTATGACCCTATAAAAAGGGAAATACTCCGGTCGGAACCACTTCCGACTGCAGAAGCCGCATATGCCACTGTTCGCAAGGAGGCCGCTCACCGAAACATTCTCGGAACACCTCTCAATGACGCACAGGGCATCGCAGCAGGTCTAATAGCCACAGAAATAGAAGGGGCAGGACTTGCATCGAAAGGGCTCCGACGGTTTGACGGAAGAAGAACTGGATCTGTAAGCAGAGATGACAAAACTCATCTCAAATGTGACCATTGTGGCATGACTAAGCATACCAAGGAGCAATGTTTCAGACTCGTCGGATATCCCGATTGGTGGTCTGACAAGAAGGGCACAAAGGCCACTGCTCACGAGAAAGGAAAATCACCCAGCACCGGCAACCGAGAGGTTCCAGGAGATGGAAGCCGGAGTAGGTGGGTTTCGGCGGAGTGGCCGACGCAACAGGCGAAAGAGACGGAGGGTTAGGTAACAGAGGAGAGGATGAAGGAGAAGGTAACTGGGCGGATAACTGGGCGGATAAATCTAAACCGTGGGTTTATAACCCAAAATTGGATATGTCACATTTGGTCCCTGGAAATAGTGGGAATGTTAATATGGCCCAAGAATATCATGAAAAACAAAAACGATGGATATTCGATTGTGGCGCAACCGACACAATGACTTATGAGTAGTCGGATATTATTTCAACAACTAAACCAGAAAAAACACATATTCAAACGGCGAACGGAGGGATAATGGATGTAAAATCGGGAGGGACTATTGAGATTTCACCCACAATAAAAATCTCTAATTGTCTTTATGTTCCCTCGTTGTCACATAAATTGCTTTCCATTAGCCACGTCACTAAAGAACTCAACTCTATTGTCCTAATGTACCCTACGTTTTGTCTTTTACAGGATATCAGGACGGGAGCGATCATTGGGCGTGGCACTGAAAGTTAAGGGTTATATTATGTGGACGAAGTAACTCAAAATGGTGCTATGATGTTAACTCATGGTACATCGGAACGAGAAGCATGGCTATGGCACCGAAGATTAGGTCATCCCTCTACAAGTTATTTACATATTTTATTTCCAAAACTATTTCCAGTTAATTATTTGTCACATTGTGAAACATGCGTTTTAGCAAAAAGCCACAGGAAAACTTTTAAACCCAATAATACTAAGGTTGCTTTGCCATTTTCATTAATCCATTCTGATTGATGTATGGGGTCCTGCCCCTGTTCTTGGGGGGCAAAACATTCGCTACTTTGTAATGTTCGTTGATGATTGTACCCGAATGACCTGGGTTTATTTTTTGAAAAACAAATCCGAAGTCATTGAAAAATTCACTATGTTTTACGCCATGATCCAAACCCAATTTCAAACAAACATCCAAATTTTCCGATCTGATAATGGCGGTGAGTTTGTTAATACCTCCTTTAAATTGTTTTTTCAAAACAAGGGAATAATCCACCAAACCACATGCCCAAACACCCCAGAACAAAACGGTCGTGTGCTGAAAGGAAAAATCGCATTTTGCTGGAAATGACACGAGCCCTCCTAATTGAATCCCAGGTCCCAAAACATTTTTGGCCTGAAGCCCTTGCTACCGCTACCTATCTTCTCAACCGACTCCCAACAAAAATCCTCAAACTTAACACTCCATTACACACCCTTTCAAAATTTTTCAAACTACCCTCAGTCCTTACTCTTCAACCACGAATCTTTGGATGTACCGCTTTTGTTCACATACCTAAATCAGATCGAACCAAACTTGACCCTTGTGCTGAAAAATGTGTCTTTGTTGGGTATGGAATGAATCAAAAGGGATACAGATGTTATAACCCAAAGACACGTCATATGTTCACCACAATAAACTGTGACTTTCTTGAAACCGAGTATTACTATTCCCAACTCAGTGGTCAGGGGGAGAAGGAATGTTTAGACACACTAAGTTGGTTGAAATATGTTCCCTATGTACCAACTACAGAGTCACCAGAGTTCAATTTCAGTGCCACTGAAGGCCCTAATGTTCCTCCTAACCTGGTATCCGAGGTAAGTAATACTCACCCTATTCTGTCTGGTGATACTTTTGGAGTTTCTAATGACTCCGAAGATACCAATACTTCTAGCCATGCAACTACCACAGAACAAGCTGAGAATTTACAAGCAGATGAATCCATACAAAAAGAATCACCATCAAGATATGTGTTACCCCCTAGAACAAACAGAGGGGTTCCTCCGAAACGGTATTCTCCTGGAAAGAGCCAAGAAGGTCTAGTTATCCTATAGCTAATGTAGCTAATGGAAATCTTACTAAGGAAGCCAAAGCGTTTATCTCATCTGTTTATTCTGAAGAAACTCCTACAAACGTGGATCAAGCTTTAAAGTCTAAACATTGGAAGAAAGCAATGAAAACAGAAATGGAAGCCTTAATCAAGAACAATACTTGGGAAAAGTGTACTCTTCCGTTGGGAAAGAAATCCGTGGGGTGTCGTTGGGTCTATACGGTCAAGTATAAACCAGATGGTACAATTGAGAGATATAAAGCCCGACTGGTAGCAAAAGGGTATACCCAGACACATGGGATTGATTACGCTGAAACGTTCTCCCCAGTTGCAAAAATGAACACAATTAGGGTTCTTTTTTCGATAGCCGCAAATGAAGGGTGGCCACTTCAACAGTTTGATGTAAAAAATACATTTCTACACGAGGATCTAGATGAAGAGGTATTTATGGATGCCCCTCCAGGATTCACAAAAGATTTCAAATCCAGAGAAGTTTGCCGTCTGAAGAAATCTCTGTATGGTTTGAAACAATCTCCCCGAGCTTGGTTTGGCAGATTTACCGTAGCTATGAAAAAATTTGGATATAAACAAAGTAATGCCGATCATACTTTGTTTCTCAAAAAAAGAGGAAAATTCGTAACCTGCCTAATTATCTATGTAGATGATATGATCATTACAGGGAACGATAAAGAAGAAATGGGAAAACTAAAAGAAAACTTGTTTGCTGAATTTGAAATGAAAGATTTGGGCAGACTAAAGTATTTCCTCGGAATTGAAGTACTAAGGTCAAAACAAGGAATTTTCATTAGTCAGAAGAAGTATGTCTTAGACTTGTTGGCAGAGATTGGAATGATAGATTGCAAACCAGCAGACACTCCTATGAGTGTAAACCAAAAGCTCTATATGGAGGAAGGAGCAAAGTTAGCAAATAAAGAAAGATATCAACGGCTGGTGGGAAAACTAATATACCTCTCACATACTCGCCCAGACATTGCATATGCTGTAGGGGTGGTAAGTCAGTTCATGCACCAACCTCAAGAGTCCCATATGGAAGCAGTTTGGAGAATTATTAGATATCTCAAAGGAACGGTGGGTCATGGAGTTCTGTTTCAATCACATGGACACCTAAATGTTCAAATCTATACTGATGCAGACTGGGCAGGAGATAAGGGAGGTCGGAGGTCAACAGCAGGCTACTTCGCTCTAGTTGGTGGGAATCTTGTCACTTGGAGAAGTAAAAAACAAAAGGTGGTTGCTCTCTCAAGTGCAGAGGCTGAATTTAGAGGTATAGCTCGAGGTCTAACAGAAGCCATGTGGATGCGAAGACTCTTAGCTGAGATTGGCTTTCCTTCAAGAGAACCGAGTAAGATTATGTGTGATAATAAAGCTGCAATTCAGATTTCAGAAAATCCAGTACAACATGATCGAACTAAACACGTAGAAGTTGATAGGAACTTCATCAAAGAAAAATTGGAAGATGGTACAATTGAACTACCGTTTGTTCGATCAAAAGATCAATTAGCAGACATACTAACAAAAGCTGTCAATGGGAGAGTCTTAGGCGAATGCTTAGACAAGTTGTGTATTGGAAACCCCACTACTCAACTTGAGGGGGAGTGTTAGAAAGAGAAGTCAAACCTCGGAGGAAATCCTTAACTAAAATAAGGTGTTGACAGCTGCAAATTGACAGCAAATCAACCGCCTAATCCCAGCTAATCAACAGCCGATCAACAGCCGGACCAGCCTCCCCTTATGCGATCCTCATGCAATGTTTTCCTTTTTTACGTTTCTCTTGTAAACTATTTAAACAGCCCTGCATTTGTAATCCAAATATAACACACAATTATGAATGAATAGCCTTGTTCGGTAATCCACTCTGAAACTCTGATTTTAACAACGGACTCTAAGCTCTTTCAGTCCTCTAAAGAGGCTTCAACATTTTCTTTTACCTTTTAGACAAGTATAACTTTTCATACGGTAATATTTTTAAAAAAATTACACTAAATTAAAGATGATAAAATTATCTTTAATTTGGTGTAATTTCTTAATTTAATTTGGTGTAATTTTTTCACCCGTTTAAAAATCATGGTGAAGAATTAAGAAAAAATAAAAAAAATAAGGCTGAAGCCCTTTTAGCGAAAGGGGTTTCAACCTGATTTTTTTTATTTTCCACAACAATTTGTAAACGTGTATAACCTTTTCATACGATAATATTTTCCTTAAAAAATTACACCAAATTAAAGATAATTATCATCTTTAATTTAACGTAATTAAAGAAAAAGAACATTACCATATGAAAAGATTCTACATACCTGTCTAAAAATCATGATGAAAAATTAAAAGAAAAAAAAAGAAAATGTTGAAGCCTCTCTAGAGATGGCTAAAAAGGTTAGAGCCGCTAACGTCTACAGACATTTTTTACACGTGTTGCATATTGGTTGACATGGGCGAAGCATAGTGGGGGCGGGGATTTTCACTCAATAGTCTACGGTATGTAGTGTATAAATTTTTTTAGGTATATACGTTTTCAACCATCCGGTTTTATAACTTTTAGATATATACATTTTTAACTCCTCGATCAGAAAACTCAAGATTCATCACTGTTAGTTGGTATTCGCTGAAAGAACTTTTGAGGGGTCTTCGGTCGCTATGATTTTTGTGTGAAGGCTCTTAAAGAAAACCTTCAAATGTCTATTCATGAAAAATTGACTAGTGACTGAATTTCCGTACGACAAATACACATAGCCTAAAAATATATTAAAAGGAAAAACCTAACATATATATCCCAAAAATACGATAAATTTAAATTATAATCTATGTTTAGCATATTATTATATTAAGCTTATTATTATTTTGAATAATAAAAATAATAGAGGTATTTTGTAATGATGTAATGGTATATATACATATATATATATATATAAAGGGTTCCCAGGTTTCACCTACATACATACATACATAGATAATCTCACAAATGGTATCCATGGCGATTGCTTCCATGTGGGCTTCCATGGCTGCCTGGTTTACACCCACTGTTCTTTTCTGTGCTACAAATCTCATCATCGCCACCATCTTCATTGCTTCAAACACCACCACCCAACAACCCTTCTCACGAACGTCATAATCCACCCACTCAAATCTCTAGGGTTTCTTCCTTCCTCGATCGAGCCAGATCCTTCAAGCTACCATCCTACTCCACAACCACCACTGTCACCACCGCAGAATCTCATTACCAGTATCCGTCTGAACCCAAAACGGCGACGTATAGTTCAACCGGTCCACTCGCTCAGTCAATCCATTTTTCCTCTAACTACGTAGCTGATCCAGTTCCACCAGAGATAACTCACAGCCACGAGTTGTACCCATCGGAACCGGAAACACACCCTCTGAGCCAACCCACCAGCTCACCTTCTCTCTTTGAACGAGTTAAATCCATAAAATTCACCTCCGACTCACCTGTTCAACTCGCCCGACCTCCTTCCTTCTTAGACCGAGTCAAATCGTTCAAAATCTCTTTCGATATGGGAGCTGATTCTACTCAACTGGAGACATTGGATTCGGATCCGGGTCATAACCACCCGGAGCATCATGTGATCCGAAGTAAGTCCGAGAAGACAACGGTGAAGAAGAAGAAGATATCTGGGGATATGAAGAAGTCGAAGATATCTGGGGATATGAAGAAGTCACGCAGCGAGATGAGAATGGTGGCCGACGACGACGATGACGGCGAGGGTGTTGAGTTGCGGCGGCCGGCGATGGCGAGGGTGAGGGGGAATCATGACGTGGATGCAAAAGCTGATGATTTCATCAGCAGGTTTAAGCAGCAGCTGAAGTTACAACGGATTGAGTCGATGGTGAGGTACAACCAGATGCTGAAACGGAGTAGTTAAGAAGATATAGTGTGATGTTCGGTGCCGGGGGTTAAACTCGCCGGAGAAGGTGGTGGTGTTGTCGTTTAGTGTATCTACTGTGTCATATTCACGTGTATTTACTTACTAGGACTAGGGGCTCCCTACTCGTCGGTCTTTCCATAAAAGTTTAAAAGTTATGTATATTTGATTAAATACTTATAAGTATTTAATCATTATATTATATTATATTATAATAATACATCAAAATATAACATACCTTATAATTATTATGTATTAGTTGGTAATTGTTGATTTGCTGCTTTACCCTTATTAACTAATAAGGTTTTTTCTTTAAGTGTATTTAAAAGATGACTGTAGAGGGTTTTAGGTTAGACTAGCAATAACATCACATAATCTTGACGTCGTCCTCTTTTTTCATATTACGAGTTCTTCACCCTAAAGAACTCGGAATTGCCATCAATCATACACATCCTAAATGGGAACCAAATCAAGCTGACAATCATGTCTGTATCGATGTCTACATCAATCACTAGATTATATGCTCGTCTGAATGCTATAACACTATTATTTACATGTTTTCCATTACATATTAACATAACTGATTAGCATGTGGTATTAGAGCAGATAATGCTCCTATCAGTTCTGTTAATTTTCCCTAAATCTGAAATTAAAACTGGAAAACTAAAGTATTGATGAAAACCAAATTATGAACTTACTGTTCACGTTTTCTGTAGAAATCTGGAAAAGAATTGATGTTTTAATTGGTTAGTTTTATGAGAAATCTAAATTATTGTTTATACTCGAAATCTCTCATCATTATCATACTCAGTAAATCACACAAACATTAAAGTTAAAATAGGGTCTCAAGAGGGTAAATGTAGACAACCTTATATCTACCCGTAGGAATAGAGGGCTGCTTCCGGTAAGACCCCCGACTCGATAGTAATTTTTGCATCAAACCTTGGACATAAGGCATATGACACTTAGCAATCGGGACAAAGGCGATTAGTGCATGTATCTACTTGTCTTTCAACTATCAACTCTACCACACGATGCATTATTAACGTCTGCCACTTTTACTATTATTTTCACAAAATTAGTAAAATAACATTTAAATTAGTGCAATCTCACTTTCCCCCTAAGAGCCTACACATATATATACATTATATAACACACCACAAACAGACGTATATACTCGAAATCTACATGCAAATATTAGTATATGGTCTTGATTCTAGATTAAAAGTTCATAAGATTCTTCAGTGATGTTCTTCGTGTTCATCATAAAACTCGAAAAATCATTATAATTTAGGATGAATCGATCAAATAGATTATGTTTTCCTAAATTTTGATTATATGAAAAAGTGTGAAGCTGTGAAACAAGCTCAGAAACTACTCCTCTTAAGTTTCTAAAATTTAGAGAGTAATTCTCGTGTGTGATTTTTCTTGCATATAAAAAAGAATAAACCATATCCATTTTATAGTCCACAAAGACTTACTCAACCCAATGTTTGTCATGAACAAGATATAACCCATGCATGTGAGAGTGGAGTTAATGTTAAGGAAATCAATATACAAAGAGCGCTTATTTTTATAAACCATTTTCAGTTTTGACATTCCTCTTATATGGGATAAGTGACAAGGCTTAATCCACTTTTCTCATATTTAGTTATTTTAATCATACAACTTCAAGTTTCAATATCTCATTTATCTTAGCTCCATTTTGGACATAGTTTGGTTCGTTATGATGCTCTGCAACATAGAACACAAATCCATGAATAATTATTTATACAACACATATATAAATATAATTATTAGTGTCCAAACTATTTAATGAATCTCATACTCACTGAAATTTTCAAGAAAACTTATTCTATTTTGGGTAAGATAGTCAATACTAAGTCATCTCAGAATTCTGAAGTACATAACAAGATACTCTACGTAATACATAAATTTGGGTGTGTAAGTTTTAGACATGAAAGTTTTTGTTTCCTTCTGTATGGTGGATGTAATTAATCCGGTTTATCGGTTGTGTTGTCTGGTGATTTTTTTATCAATCTATCCATTAAAAAATACATAAATTTAATTTAATTGCAATTATACATGAATTAAACTTACTTTAAAAAAGTAATCTGATTCATACTTCACTAATTAACTCCTTATTTTACACAACATCAATTTTCTGAATGAGTAAACTGTCATTTTGATCACTTTTCACACTTTAGTCCAAAACTTAATTTTATTTTTGGAATTTGTTCATTTTGGTCTAAAAGCAAAGTCAGCTCAGATATCTAAAAAAAACCCTGGTTTTTTGTCTTTTCTTAGTTTGAATGAAATGCATTTTGTCATTATAAGTATTATTATAACAAACTTTTAATTAAAATAATAAAATAAACTTTGATCTTTAACCTTATAAAAGCAGAATGAGAGATTATTTCAAAAACCCTAATCTAAAGGAGATAGAGGACTCTTCTAGAAAGAGACTGAGATCGGAGAAGAGATGGGTATGGGACGGAGTAGGCTGCCGCGCCTTCAACAGTGGTTAAATGGTGATGTTTGTTAGGGTTCCACCGTGCATGGCGGAGGAGATGGTGGTTCACCGGCGACAACATGGAGATCGCTGATGAATCAAGAGCTCCGATTAAGATTGTAAACCCGACGACTGAGGTAAGCACCGTAGACAACTCAATATGCCCCTCGGTCCAAACCCCAGATGATAATATCCTCAGTGAAGGAATCTTTGCAGGGCTCTCCGCCCGAAGTTAACCTACTGCGCTGAGTAATCCGGGTCCAGCTGTGCTGAAACCCACTTCAGACTCACCTAATCTGGAGCTTTCAAGGGTTTTGTTGAAGCGGTGATGTTTAGGTGAGATTCTGTTGGAGTTGTTTTTTGCATAGTTAAATTAAAGTTGAACTGAGGAGGAGGGTTTGAAACTGAAACTGAATGGGTGAAATTGTTTACAGCTTTGCCATCAAACTTGGTTCAGATCCGTATGTGTGGGTTGGTGGATGATGGTAGATGGGGCGGTGATGATGGGGGTTAGCAGATGGCGTGATGGTGGTTGAAGGAGGGTTGGTAGTGGTGGTGTTTTGGATGATGGTACTGGTGGTAGCAGGTGGTTGATGGTGATGGTGGAAGAAGAGAGAGAGAATGAGAGAACAGTGTTTTTTAATTTAATTTTTATATCTATAACTTTTTAATAACTATTTTGCTCTTTGAGAAAAGAACAAAATACCAGGTTTTTATTATACGAGCTGATTTCACTTTTGGACTAAAATGACAAAAAAATAAAACCACGGGAACCTAGATGAAAAGGTTTTAAAATGGCAAAACTGCCTAAAACTCAAAGACCAAAATGACAGTATACTCTTTCTGAATTATTGGCAAATTATGTTCATGTCATAGACACTTTTATTCTTTGTATTGTCTAAGATTACAATTTGCCAACTTCAAACATTGTGACATGTAAAAGAAAAAGTTACTATCTTTCATGTTATTGCTTATATAGAACTTGTTGATTGTAGATTGTAAATGTTAGAAATTTATTTAAAAAAACAAAAGTGTTATTTTCTTCTCTTCTTTGTCTATCTTTTAAGTAAGGAATTAGATATCTCAAGTTGTAAACCTAAATTACACAAGTCAGGGAGATGTATAACGGAAGACAATGGTTTAGGGTTTGGTATGATTTCTATATTCCCAAGTCACATGATTGGTCATACATCATCTTAAATTGGGCTCTCATTCACATCGCATACTCAAGAGTCGAGTTTTCTTTAATTGTCAGGTTTTAAGTTATTTTGTTTGAATCGCAGATCCATAATTTATGGCTTATGGTCCATTTGATTACCTATGACCTAAATCATGTTTATAAACATTCAAAAAAGCAACTTTGAAATATCTAAACCAGAACTATTAATTCTACCAATTCCAAAATTTTATAAGTTTAAGTATTGTATCATATTAACAAGTTAAAAATACGATAACTATCACTGATAACGTATGCCAAAACCAAACTACGTACATAGACCCGCTAGGATATGGTGTTAGGCCTATTGAGCCAAAACCAATAACCATCCCATATTAGATTAGCTTATTAGGGTTTACCCCTCAACCTAAGTAAGAAGGATTACTTCAGAGAAAGATCCCATAGAGAATTTCTTATTGTACCAAGTACTAACAACTCAGTCTTGCTTCGTTCCCTTCCAAAAATTCACATCATCAATGCTAACATAACAACCTTCCTCCATCGGTAAAGCTAATTATTCTACCCATCATGCCCACCATAAGAACTTCTCAATCTTGGTAAAAAAACCACGTCAGCAAAAACTAACTAACTAGTTTAACTTTCAGTTAGTATGAGACCGTTGAAGGAAACATGTTCAAAGTTAGGACTGTCTATAAACATTTTCTGAGTTTGGATTAATCCGGCCAATAAGGCTATGTTGGGATTATTAAAATCCAATTTTCCTTGGAAAAGTTTATACCTTGCTCCAACTTTTCAACCATTCGTAAAAACAGTTGTCGACTAATGCGAAAACTTTGCTTAAAAGGAGTTGCATCATAAACAGGATTTTCGCAAAAATAGCCACGTACTAGACGTTCGTTAGCTTTCTTACGATCCTATTCAAGATGTGGTCGACTTGTTCACAAGCGCGACCTACAACTACTTTTGGTGATATTAGTTGAAATTTTGATTGACAATCTGCACCTCCATGAAATCAGACGACGGAATGAGAAATCCATATCAAAAAGACAAAGATTATATAGAGCAGTGAGAGTAAAATGTTTGAATGAGATGCTTAAATAGGTAAAAATATTTTTTTAGTGTTTAATGGTAGGAGGATTCCCCTAAAAAAATTACAACGGCTAGTTCCCCTGGTCACGCCCCAAATCCCCACCCGTGCTCCTTTCTGTGCCGATATGTGCAATTTAATAAATTTAATATCTTTTTGTGCACTAAGAAAATTTATAAGTTATTTTGTGTTTTTATAATTTTAAACTGAACCATAAACACCTCTAAAAACAAAATGCTAGAGAGAAGGAAATAACTAAGAAGTAACAAAATTGAATAGTAAATATTACTTAAAGTTACAAGCAAAATTTGACAATTATATAGAAAGTTGGAGATCTGATGCACAATTTTTTTGTTCGTGTGAATTTTGACTTTACATGTCTTTTGTGAACAATTGTGCAAGAAACCGGTGACTTTGGTAGGTTTATATTTGAAGGATAGGATTTTAGTGGAGATTACATGCAAATATTGGAGATTGCAATGAAAGGCAACGGACCATGGACGTTTGCGAGGAAGAACCAAACAAAGGAAGCCAAGAAACATGACCGACATATAATATACGCCACCCCACAGTACAAGGCATATGTGTTAGCGTACCATTAGGGTTGTAAATGAACTGAATGAACACGAACGAGACCTTGTTCATGTTTGTTTGTTAAGGAAATATATGTGTTTCACAAATTGTTTATGAACACTTAGCGAACGAGATTTTATGTTCATGTTTGTTCATTAAGGAAATTAACGTGTTCGTGTTCATTTGTTAATTAGGTTTAGGTAACGAACGTTCATGAACAAAATATATAATACACCGCACTTATTAAATTTTTTAATTGTCGGAATTTTGAAGAATTTAAACAAAATATAAAAACTAAAAACACTAATGAACTATCGAACATAAATTAGCGAACGCAACCACTGTTCATGTTTGTTCGTTTAACTAAACAAACGAAATATCTTATTCAGATTTGTTTTTTATTAAACGAACAACACAAACAAACTTCTCCTAAACTATTTGTTAGAAGTTTGTTTCCAGCCGTACGTACATAGTATATTCTCTTAAAAGGATAACTTAAAGTTATTTCTAATAAACTAATCCACATTAGGTGAGAAATATATATATATATATAATTTTCATAAATTTAAATTGTAGTATTTCATGTTTAAATATATCATTAAATGTGAGTGACAAGCTAAGTCATGGCCATTTACTAATGTATTGCACACGTTCATCGAACTTGTACGTGGGACAGTGTCATTGGATGGGCAAATGACATAAGGATAGAGTTGTGTGGGTATGGGACTCCCTGGAAAATAACTCGTTACGTTAGCGCCATGTCAGAGTCATTGGAGGACGCCCCTTCAAGGATGAAACCAAGAAAATAGGTGACGACCCGACCCCACTTATTTAATTAATTAATTTTTTTGGCAAACATCTTCATCTCCGGCGAGAGAGTAAACAGATCTCCGGCGAGAGAGCAAACATTTTCCAACTCTCGGGCGATCTCGGCGAGAAGCAAACAGATCTCCGACGAGAGAGCAAACATCTTCATCTCCGGCAAGAAAGCAAACAGAGCAAACAAATCTCCGGCGAGAGAGCAAACAGATCTCCGGCGAGGAGAGCAAACCATAGCAAACAGATCCCTGACGAGAGAGCAAACATCTTCATCTCCGGCGAGAGAGCAACCCCAGATCTTTGGCGAGAGAGCAAACATCTTCATCTCCGGCGAAATGAAGGTGTGTATGCTATCATCTTCATCTCGGCGACGTGGTGTGCGGGTGGAACGACTGTGATGTGCGGCTGGAACGCTGGCGTGGCGGCCCGGCTGCAACGTCTTGGCCAAGACGTAGAGGACGACGACGTCCCTGTGGAAACGGTCTGGAGATCCGGCACCGAAGCTCGACGGGACAGAGACATCCGGTACACCGAATGGCCTAATTTTAATCCAAGAACACCATCAATCAATTCCATCCCTCATTGGATGGGGCAAATGAAATAACACCATCAATAAAACATACAAACTTGTGGATTAACCAAATAAATAAAATAGATCATTAACATAAATAATGATTTAAAATATATTCTACAAGGTAAATCATTTGGAACAACAAAAAATTCATTTAGACCAAAGCCACTTGAACTAGGTCATATGGAACCAAGGGTTACAGGCCCTATTTGTATAGACCAAAGTCATATGGAACCAAGGGTCACGCACTCACTAGCATTTTATGCAGGGTTACATACAATCAACTAAGCAACGTCTTGTTAAAGGAAAATACAAAGGTAACAGATATCACGAGTCTAGCATAATGAAGTCAAAACTACACCTATCACGAGTCTAGCCCACGAGTTGGGTATGTAGGTTTGGTTAGGCCGTCTCCGAAAATTACAAAAAATAAAAATAAAAAATTGGCCCTGTGCGACATAAAAAATTTGACCCCTATTCGAAAATCTCTATTTAATAGAAACTAATCAATCACTAAAATTTATGTGAATGTAATTTATATAGTTATTTTTAGCTAACTTTAGAAAGCAATTTATTAATTAACGCGGAAGATTCAGTTAACAAAATTAAGTATTAAATGACATTATACGAAAAAAACCAAAAAATAAGCTAAAATAAATAATTTGAAGATGCCGGGATTAGAATCGTGTCATCTTATTTAAGTAAGGTAGTAAACAATAGTACAAGTGCTTATTTATGTTATCTCTCGATTCAGTGTATATATATATATATCTTATACAACGTAAATTTTATACAAGATTTAAAAGATTTGGACCCTCGAATGGTTTGGGCCTTGTGTTGTCGCCCACCCCGAACCCTCTACGGGCCGGCCTTGGGTTTGGCCAATCGGGCCTAAATCGTATTTGATCCCCATTATTGGCTCCATGTTATCCTACACAACACATCTATATCATTTTACGTATTTTTCATTACGGGTGTATTACACAAACAGAGTCGTCTTGAGGGGGTGGCGACGACCCAAGAACCAACATCCCGGAGGGCCTAGAATTTTTAAAATTTTATTCTATATATTATATACACAAATTTTTATTAAAAATGAAAGTGTATATACCTTGTTAAACACTTAAACCCATTAAACACTAAAAACCATTTTAAACTAAACTCATTACTCTTTTACTCATCAACAGTTCAACACCCATTAGTAAATTTTAAACCCATTTAACACTGGCCCAATATGTGCCTGTTTTTCTTTTCTATTCGCCTCGGGCCAAAAGCTTTCGAGAATTACCGGAGAGGCCATGTATATAACTTCGGCCCGTCATCAATTTCAGAGAAAACTCACTGCCCGAAGAACCACTGTGGTAAAACCCTGGCTCGAACATGACAATTTTTTTTACAAACGAGACTTCAACCGATAACCTCTTCTAGATAAAGTCATCCAGAAGCAATACCTTTTTGGTTTTTGAAGGATGTAATTCTATGATTTTTTTGGACGTCTAGCCTTTAAGACATTCAAGTGTATGCAAATTGCTAGTTTGATCTTTTTCATCTGTTTTTATTGATTTGTCAAGAAAAATGCAGTAGTGCTTAACGCCTCAAAATGACAAGATTGGACAGCAGAAAAAGAAATGTATGGGCCACAACATATCTTTCTTTTTTTGTTTTGTTTTTTAATGACAAATTTTTTTTAATTTTCGTCGTATATAAGACTTAAACTCAAATGTCTAAAGGTTATCTTTCTAATGTATTACAACCTCATTGGTATATATCTTTCTATTTAATTTTAGAAAAATAAAATCTCAAACTATTCGTTAAACAAAACTGATTTAATAAAGTTATTGCTACTGTTTTGTTAAATACGAAATTTCAGTCACTTGTCAAAAAAGTTAAAAGAAACCTATTTCAACAGCATGTTCCCAACAAACAAATAAAGGAAACTATTTCAACCTTGAAAATATCTCTTGAAACTAATCAGTTGAATATAGAGAAAATATGAATTATAAATTTATATACTATTTATTAGGGAAATAACTTAAAACATAAAATAAGGAAACAAGAGGAAAAGTTATATTTAATCTTTTAAATTTTTACTTCTTTATTAAGTAACTAAGGAATGTTTACAGGGCTGATAATAGATATCTGTATAAGACATAATTAGATCTGTTTACTGAAAAATATACAATTTGATTTTTTTAAAGAAATTTAATTATGAGTTTATGATCCATCATTTCTTCTTTTTAGACATAAAACATAAAACTATGTTATAGACATGAGATCTAAAGTAGTTAGGCGAGTTGTATTTATGTTTAACACTTGTGTAATACGCGTCGTCAGAGACATGTTAAACCCGATAAGACACGATTTGCCAGCCCTAACTGTTTGTCAATTTCTAAACAGGTAAGTGCTGAACTAGTAAAAGGTCTAAACCATTAAGTGCTGAACAAGTAAGAAGTGTGAACCATTAAGAAACAATATACTGTTTAACCATTCAGAGACAAATGTCTGACCAATTCAATAAGAGGTCTTAAACATTTAGACTTGCTTAACCATTCAGAATCAATTATCTGAACCACTAAGACATTTGCTTGTAAAACAAACAGTCAAAACTATTAAGTAATGAACCAATAAAATATCTAAACCATTAAAAGTCTATCAAAAGTTGAAACAAACAACCCTAACAAACATAGTTATAATTAAAAAGAATGATATACTAATTTTTTGATATTTTAGTTACACGTATTATGAACGTAATTATTGCCTAAAAATTCATATCAAATCATATTTTTTTGAATAACAGCGCTTATTCTAATCTACTATTTCAATAAAATCTAAATTAATCACCCATCCCTAGGTTTGAACTTGATACCTTACCTCTATACCCTCCGTAGTGAGTGTCACCACGCGGCAAAAAGAGAGCATAACGCCCTATAGCGTCGCCGCACACCACTATGGCCGGCGCTATAGGTAATTTTTTCCCTTCAGCGATGTATATCATGGCGTTACCATTACTTCCCCACTCACACACATATACATACATACATATATGTAAAGCCCCATTTATATCCCTACTACACACTCAAATTATATAAAACTCTATAAAGTCCTTATCTTACGCGTTTCGCCACTTGTTGCATAACGCCCCACAAAAGACTTTAGTACTACACATAACCTAACAAGCATATGTCACTATCAAGTAGACTAGCCACGTTAGCCATATTAACCTAATATTTAAATACTTTTGATTCTACACACGTGAAACACCCCTATATAGTATATATAGTTTTTTTACTATTAAAAGTAAACGAATAATTTTTTATATAGTCTTTTACTATTAAAAGTAAACGAATAATTTTTTTTTCAAAAAGTTAAAGTTACGTTATTATTTTATCTTTCCCCACCTGTAATACAATGATAAAAAAGGCAACACTTTTGATTTTACATTATTATACATATACATACAATAAAATAATATTTTATATTGCATAATTCCCTTATAAAACTTTTAAATTACTTATTTATCCGATTCAAAATTTAAATTACATATATCTCATTCCTTACTTAATATAATTGCTGAAGAAACACCGGTTGAACCTAGGGATATCTGGGGATATGTTAGTTACAACAAAGGGATTTCTGCATTAAAGAGTTGTCTCTCCGCTCGCTCTTCAGGGTGATCTCACTCAGAGTGATCTGCAAAACTAACAGCGCCGTTAGTCTTGTCACGGAGAAAATGGTGGTTTTCACCATGACCACACTCTGGCGTGAGAATAAGTACTTGGTGATGGCAAGTAATAAGTTCGAGTATTTGTAAATGTGGTTCTGGATGGTTTACCTGGTGATCCGATACTTATTTTATAGCTGAAAGTATATGGGCTCGGGAGATGGGCTTATGGGCCTTGGGCCCAGCCTAGACGACCAAAGACATCCGTTTTGTCCCTTTGCGTCAGACATTATATGTTCCTTGCAGGAGAATTAATGTCTTCTATCAGGAGGTGTGCTTTGTCGGATGCGGAATGGTGCCACGTGTACAGGCAGCTGTCTCTGGCGTCAGACCTGCCACCAGCTGAAAGTGGAGAAGGTGTAACAGTCACTGGCGTAAGTCTGTTGGTGCACAGTTTAACGTCTACATCACTGTTCATGCGACACTGTCAGTCGCAACCTGCCGAGCAACCCTTGGTCACAGTTCTGCCACTCCGTACCCTTGAGTATGGTCAACACCTCTTAGTGCTTATCCCTTCTTCGAGGCTGTCAATGTTTTCCCGTTAGCGCAGAGTGGCAGGGATAAATCCTCTTATCCACAAGACTATGAGGTGCTCTCATGTTTGTCTTGGGCTTGCAAGGCTTTAAGATTCATGACTAGAGGGTTGTACACAAGGTTCGTTGTGCCAAGTACACAAGGTTCCGCGCAGGGTCTAGTAGTCTGTGCGTCCAAGTCTAACTTGCCGTTGTGCCAAGTACACAAGGTTCGTTGTGTGACTTATATTGTTTGGTCTAACTTGCCGTAGGGCTGAGTTCGCAAAGTTCATTGTACGACCTATTGGTTTCAAAGAAGGCGCACAATTGCACATTACGCGCAAGGTTATCCTTGTAGTTATGCTGTTGAGGGTATGGTTCCTTGCGCAGACGCAGGGTTTTTGGGGACCATAACCCTCCAATTGTGAAATTTACTCATTATAATATATTTTATTAAAACTAAATCATATAAAAATAGGTAAATATACAACTTTCTAAGTTTTAGTAAACTAAAGGTACGATAGTCTTTAAATAATTGATTTTTAATAAAATATATCACAATGGGTAAATTTGAAATTATATAAGGTTAGGAAGAAGATATATGTAATTTATATTTTGGTTTGCGTAAACATACAATTAAGAAGTTTATAAAAGAAAATACACAATTATTAATTTTTAACATTAGGAACCGATTTTAATTCTTTTTATCGTTTAAACCCGTTCCTATCCAGGTAAAAACAGGTCGGGTAGGACCCGGTGTTGGCTAAAAATAGCGAAACCACGTAGGACCTATAAACAAGTTGAGACTAGTTCCTCTTACTACCGAGAATAAACAAGTTTGGTACCCGGGTTTGGGTTGGAACCGGATTTTTTGTGCAACCCCTACCCGGGTGGCCATGCTTTATTGGCTGTCCAAAAAATGCTAGATGGGCTGTTGGGCCTTTATACTTTAGGCTTTTAGCCCATATTAAATGAACCGGATAGGCTTTTAGCTTCTTGACACGAAATCAAGATGTAATTTCACCATGGCTTCCTCTTCTTCATCATCATCATCATCACCATTTTCACTTAATTTCTTGTATCCACCCACTCGAACATGCTCGTCAAACTTCACAAACTTTAGATTATTTTGTGGCAATCAAATAATTCAACTTGAAACCCAACAAATTATCCCCAAAAAGAAGAACCAAAGAAAACCCAGACCTAGTTTCTCCGAACAAGTTCTTGAAAAATGGTCTCGCAAACCCACTTCATTGGGAGACAAATTCCCATGGCAGAAACAAGAAATGAAACAACAAGAAGACAAATTTGCAATCAAAGAAGAAGAAGAAGAAGAAAGGGTTTTAGATGAGTCAAGAATCGGTAGCAACTCGTTTGTGGGTGACTCAGTGAGTTTTGATTCTATAAAAAGTGTAAATCTTGCTCCTTGGATACAGAAAACTAAACCCCAGAAAGAAAGTCTCGATTTTGAAGATGGGAATTCACAAAAAGATAGTGTGAATGGTGAAATTGATGGTGGGTGTGTTAGTAACTCGTTTGTGGGTGACTCAGTGAGTTTTGATTCCACAAAAAGTGTAAAGCTTGCTCCTTGGGTTCAGAAAAGTAAACCCCAGAAACAAAGTTTTGATTTTGAAGATGGGAGTTCAGAAAAAGAGAGTGAGAAGGATGAAATTGATGGTGGGTGTGTTTTGTCTGAGTCAACAACAGGTACTGATGGGGTTTCTGTACAGAAAGGAAATCTTGAAGATGATGAACATGTTTCAAATAATGGTCAAGAAAGTCAAAGGAGTGAGAGGGTTCCATGGGAAAGAGAGAAAGATTTGTTTCAGAGTAATAGCAATACACCACTGGCAGAGAAACTAATACCGGAATTCGAGTTGAAGAGATTGAGGAACAAAGCTGGGAGGATGGTGGAAAGATTTAGAGTTGGTGCAGCTGGAGTTACACAGGAATTAGTGGATTCAATACATGATAAATGGGAAACTGATGAGGTTGTGAAGTTGAAATTTAAAGGGCCTTCTACCATGAATATGAAAAGAATTCATGAAAGTTTAGAGGTCAGTAACTCGGTATTATTAGCCGGTTAGCCTTCTGTTTGGTTGATTTAAGTGTAGACAAAATGACAAATACTATGTTGTAGACTTGTAGGCACTCAAACGTTAAGAACTCAACACATACACTAGACAATGTTGTAGGTTTTCGATTGCAGAATAGTTTCTGTTACCAAGTTTCATATTAATTAAGTATGCTGAAAGTCAAATCGTATTTTCCGCTGATGAATTCTTCAAATGTGTTTCATATTTGCTTTGTCTTTTGCTTTCTAACAGAGTAGAACGGGTGGCTTAGTGATATGGAGATCAGGCAGTTCGGTTGTATTATTCAGAGGAATGGCTTACAACCTTCCCTGTGTACAATCGTTTACAGAATATAAATCAAAGCATACAGAAAACAAATCATCAATAAATTATGCGGGTCATATGTTAAGGATCTTTCTGAAGAAGAATTATTAGATTTAGAAGAGCTCAATTTTGTTTTAGATGGATTGGGCCCGCGGTTCAAGGATTGGTCAGGACGTGACCACTACCTATAGATGCAGATTTGCTTCCTTCTTTGGTTGAAGGGTATAAACGTCCTTTTAGACTTCTCCCGTATGGGACAAGACCTGGCTTACGAGATAAAGAGATGACCTTTATTCGTAGGACGGCAAGAACAATGCCTCCGCATTTTGCACTTGGTAATGTACTAATCTTGATAAAGAGATGACCTTTATTTGTGAAAAGACTAAATTACCCTCATTTTTTCCTGCTTGATTGCCATATAGGAAGAAATAGAGATTTGCAAGGCCTTGCGGTTGCAATGGTAAAGCTATGGGAAAGAAGTGCTATTGCAAAGATAGCGATCAAGCGTGGTGTGCACAACACTCGTAATGAAAGAATGGCGGAAGAGCTCAAGGTTAGATCTTTTAAACATTTGTTTTTTTCTTTTTTGTGTGCTTTCGTCGGTTAAAGATGACTGAATTGACCATTGGGTCGTTTGATTTAGAGATTGACTGGAGGAACTATAGTCTCTAGAAACAAGGACTATATCGTCTTTTACAGGGGTAACGACTTTTTACCCCTTAATGTGACAAAAACATTGACGAAAGCGCAAGAACTAAGCATTAATCGCCAAGAAGATGAAGACAAAGCACGAGAAAGGGCTTCAACTTTCATTGATTTGAACTACTAAAAACGCTGTTAAAGGCCCGTTAGTCGCCGGGACCTCGCGGAAACCATGGCGGCTACCTCAAGATGGGGAAGCGAGCCTGACAGCGAGGAGATTGAGAGAATGAGGAGGGAATCAGCCGTTGCCCGACACACTTCTCTTGTCAAACTTCTTGAAAACAAGCTAGCCCTTGTAAGTTACAAAAACATCTCCATCACCCCCACAAAGTTCACTTATCTCATGAGTCCAAGGGTATTTTAGTCATTTTACATACTTCACGGTTGCAGGCGAAAGGAAAGATAAAAAAGGCAGAAAGGGCGTTAGCAAAAGTTCAAGAATATTTACGACCAGCACAACTTCCTACCGATCTGGAGACGCTAACCGATGAGGAGAGGTTTTCGCTTCGTAAGATAGGTTTAAGTATGAAACCATACTTGGAGTTAGGTAAAAATACATTTTCATCTCTGAAGTATTTCATTTAATCCTTTGTCGGTTAATTTAACAATGTTTAACGGAGATTGGGATGTTTAGGGAGGCGAGGTGTTTTTGACGGTACGGTTGAAAATATGCACCTACATTGGAAGTATAGGGAGCTAGTCAAGATAATGGTGGAGCGAAAAAGCTTTGCACTGGTGAAACATGTGGCTATTTCTCTTGAGGCGGAAAGCGGTGGAGTTTTGGTGTCGGTAGACAAAACCACCAAAGGCTATGCCATCATAGTTTATCGTGGAAAGAATTATGAGCGGCCGAAAGAAATAAGGCCGAAAAATCTTTTGACTAGAAGAAAAGCTTTAGCCGTGCAATTGAATTGCAAAGACGCGAGGTAGGGCTATATGTGATAATGTTTCTAGGGGAAATGAACCATGGTGTGTCAGTTGAAAGATTAGGCAATGACTGTTTATCGTCGTTTTTGAATTTATGCAGGCTTTAAAGTATCATATCCTGGAGTTATCGAAAAGGACTGAGAAGCTGAAATCGGAACTTGTATGATTTATGGAACTCTCTTAACTTCATTTTCACTGGTTCGCAAGTGTATTTTCGTAAGTTAACAAGTGTTATGAACTATTGGATTTGCAGGAGGACATGAAAATGATTGATGAAGTTGATGAGGAGACATTGAGATCAAGAATAGAAGATGATTTAGGTTTCCGAGTCTGAATCTGATTCGGATGATCGTCATGAAACGGCAGAGGTAATCTCAAAATCAAGCGCCCTGCTAAATATTATATAGGAACATTGGATTTTAATAATCCCAACTACTCGTCTTGGCCGCCAACAGTCCCAACTTCAAAAATAACCACTGGCAGTCCCAACTATTAATATATTGGCCTCCAATGGTCCCTAACTAACAGAACTCTGAACGCTGTTAGTCGTTGGAAAAACGTTTTTGGCCGGAAAACTCAACCTTTTTTTCCCAAACCTCTTTCTAACCTTATTACGGACTTTTAGGAACCTTTTTCTAGTAAAATCCTCAATTATTGAGGTCCCTGGAAAATTCCTTTTTTGCCTGAAAACTTATTTTTGGCCGGAAAACTTGATATTTTCGTCTCAAACCTCTTTGTAACCTTAGATCGGACCTTTAGGATCCTTTTTCTAGCCAAAAATGTTTTTTTTTTCCGGAGACTAATGGCGTTAAGATTCTGTTAGTTAGGGTCCATTGGAGACCGATATGTTAATAATTGGGACTGCAAGTGGTTATTTTTGAAATTGGGACTGTTGGCGGCCAACGGCTAATAGTTGGGGATTATTAAATCCAATATTCCTATTATATATAACTTAATTGCATGGTGGTTGTGAGTAAGCATGTTGTTTGTTATGTCTATTGTTACAGGATGAAGAAGCATACATTGAAACTTACCAACATGGTGAGTAAAGTTGTTTCTGTACCATGTAAGTGAAACTCGAGTAATATGATCCATAACAGATGTACATGTACATCACTATTTGTGTGCTGGTACACATTCAGGTTGGAAAACCTTAGATAACCATTATATTGTACTTGGAACACTTGTTACTTGTATAAAAGAAATTGGTTTGTCAATCACTAAAACCTTAGGTATTGTTCGTTTCACATAATGGAAATGGAATCTGGATAGAATTGGATTTTAGATTCCATTCCTTGTGTTATTCGTTTCAACAAAGGAAGGAACTGGAATCTCAATTTCATTCTTGATCATGTTTGGTTAGCAAATTTTTTGATGGAATTCAAGTAATGTTATTGGAATCTTTGACCAGTCATCGATGTTTAAAACGTCAACCCGAAATCGTCCGTCGCCAAAATGCAACGTCTTGCCCCGACTTGGCCCGCGCCTACCCGCAAAAATTTGACCCAATCAGCACGCGCCGACCCACAACGTCTCGACGTGACCGGACACGTGTAGACCCCACCCATTAACGATCCAAAATGTCTCAACTTGACTCGTTATTGACCCAAAACATATCGAGCTAACCCGACCCATTAACGAGTCGAAACGTCATAATCCGACCTGGCCCTGTTAACAACCCGAAACATCCCAATCCGAATTGACCCGTTAACGGCCGAAACGTCTCGATTCGGCCTGAAATGCATTGAATTGACCTGCGTCTTAACGACCCAAAAGTCTCGATCAAACCCGGTCCGTTAAGACCCGAAACGTCTCAACCAACCGAATCGGACCGTTAATGACCTGAACTAGCTCCCCCGAATCGGACCGTTAATGACCTGAAATGTCTCAACCCGAATCGGCGAAAAAAGATTGGTAGATTCTAATTCATTTGTCAAACGAATACATCAAGAATGTAATTGAGATCCAATTTCATGAAACTACAATTCCTATTGGAAACTTAAATTCCAAATCAAATTCCTTCCAATTCCGATTCATATGCAAATCCAATTCCATTTCTATTACATTTCATGAACCGAACACTACTTAAGTGTATTAGTCATGTTATGTTGGCAGGTTGAATTGTTGAATTCTAACACGGTCTAACCTATATATTTATTTGTGCCAGACACCTAAGTCCTAACACGGGCATACGCATAATTATGTAACACGAATATAACCCATCTATCCAAATGAGTCAAATAGGTTAGTGGGTTGTAATCACGCTATAAATCAAGATGATGATCAAGTTGTAAGTTGGGATGGAAATAGGCCATTTGTGGGACGGATATTGGTAATTTAAGTTTATACATGATTGTGAAACAATGTCTCGTAGCAGGCTACTCATTATTAGGCAGAGGTGCACAAAAAACCCGAACCTGAAAAAAAAACCTGAACCCGAAAAAAAACCCGAACCGAGTATTAGAAAAAGCAGGTTTTTTAAACCTGAACACGACCCTACCCGTAGGGTAGGGACGGGTATGCATTTTCTGTACAATACCAAACCCGAACCTGGGTTTTTTCATACCCGGGTTTTCATAATACCCGTAACCGGGTTTTCGTGATACCTAGACCCGGGTTTTCGTAATACCGGACCCCTTGTGTACAACAACTTTTTGAACATTTAGAGTTTGTATAGGGTTGTTTTGGGCATATTTCAAGACATACAATATGTATAAATAAAGGTTTCCATTATATTTCTATGTTTTACGCCAAAAAAATGAATCGAAAAACCCGATCTATACCCGAACCTCAACCATACCCGACCAATACCCGGACCCGGAAATAAGGTATTCTAATACCCGGGTATTGAAAACCTGAACCCTACCCGGGTACACATGGTATAGATTTTCTGGCGAATACCTGGACCCGAACCCGGCCCAGGTATGGTCAATACCCAAAAAGTCAAAACCTGATCATATACCTGAATCCAGGTATTAAAAAAACCCCGGTTTGTGCACCTCTAGGCGGGTATCAGTCAGACCCGTCCCGGAGGGGGTGCGGGGTAGGCGATGGCTCAGGGCCCAAACCATTCGGAGGCCGAAAATTTATTTTTTAAATAAAGTTACGCTTTAGAACTTAGAATATATAAATACTGAATTGGAAAATTAGATGATGAGGTACATGGTTTGGTGGTTCCCATGTTACTTTATTAGCAAGCAAACCTTGGGTCCTCCTCTTAATAGCTTCAATTGATTTTTTCCTTAATGTTTGTTATCTATGCATTAAATGCAAATACTAATTTTATGTTACATTAAATCAAAATCGGAACCATAGTTACTTCTCAAATCTAGTTTAAAAATGATTATTTATGTTAATTTCTTAAAATATTATTCAATCTACAACTAGTTGTGTATTCTAATTTTTTTTATAAAAAAGTCTTATTTTGTTTTTTTCTTTCAGCTCTGTGTATTTTCTAAATAAATTTGTATTTTTTTCTAAAAGTTAATATTTTAGGTGATCGTATTTTATCTTTCCACATGATTCACAAATCCTCAAAGAGATATGTGTCTTTGACTAGCAAAATTGTTATTTTATTAAGAAACCATATTGGTAGGAAATAACAATAACAAATCAAAATGAGGTGTTTTGGAAATTTTTTGCATGACCATACGGGAAATTTAAACGTTTATTTTAGTCACGAATTTTGTGGCTGCAACAAAAGCAACTTACAAAAAAATGAAAGAAAAACATCTTCGGTTTAACATGCGTTATAGGATAACCGGGGTTAGGTATCACCTAATATCAAATCTGTCAATTTTTAGAATTAATCACATACCTAGTCTCGTACCAGAACACATGTCCAATTACCATCCCAAATGACTGGTTTTCTCATAGGGTTCAATTTTTTTTGTCTATCTCTAGTTGTAAACATGTTAGACGGGTCATAAACGAATTGACAAGTCAACGTGTTTAATTAAACGAGTAAAACATATAAACCCAAACATTACACGTTCAAGTAAACATGTTAAACATACCAAACAAAGCATGTAATCTTTATTTTGATTTTACTTATGCATTTTTTTAAAGTTATTTTTGAAACATCTTAAATACATAAATGTTTTAAAGTTCAATTAAATTAAAATAGTTTAGTTTTGTGAAAATCTAAGACTCCATCATGCAATTTTTGGAAATATGAGAAACTATGGGGAAAACTGAGAAAATAAGGAAAAGGGCTGATGTGACCTGATGTTCACACGACAAAATCTAGGGAAAATGAGACGCTCCCTTGACCCTTAGTGTGGGTGGGTATGATTGAAACGAAAATGAAAGCACCGGTTACGTTTTGACAAGATTTGAACTATTGATTTTTAGTAGTTATTTTTAGCAAACTACAGTGACGAAAAAGTAATTTACCCTAAAAAAACATTGCACAAATCAAACCCCCTAAATTTTTATTTGAAATATCATTATACCAAATTATAATATTCATATTATCTCCATATAATTATACCAGCAGGATGCATGCGCGATGCGACGAGAGTGATACATCGCAGTGCGATACTCGTTTACGGTAGTTTTCTTATTCATATAATATTTATTGTAGCATTATTGTGATAGACATACATAAAAAACGAAGTAATCGGGTATTCCATTTCATTGTGTTGTGCATGATTCGGTCGGTTCGTTTATTATCCTCAACCGAAGCTGAAACCAAAGTCATCGTTTAGTCTATTTTATTAACCAATCGGTTTTCGGTTAATCACTTCGGTTGACTCAGTTAGATTGATGGTTACGGTTTGGTTCATTTAATTTCAGTTAATAGCAAAAACCAAACTTGTGCTAAAACTTTTGCTTAGAAATACATGAAATTGAGGTATAAATACATGAAATGAAAGTATAAATATATGAAATGCAAATATAAAATATGAAGTATATGAACTGGATGTATAAAAGTTAAAATATATGAAAGTATGAATGATTCGATTCGGTTAAGCTAATTTTGGATTTCTAAAATTTTATTTTTGTATCGGTCTACATTTTACAAGTTAAGAACAACGCAACGCGCGTGCACTGTTTAACGCTTATACGTCTATTTTTTTGTTGTTTATTTTAACAGTTTCGACACAACACGCAGGATCCTAAATACTTGCTATTAACTAATAATCAAACAAATGGAAACACCCACTTACTATATATTTATAATTACTAGGTTATAACCACGTGTATTACACGGGTTAAATAAATGAATTTTATATACTAAATAATAAAACAATATATTTTTTAAAAACCTCCTTTATTACACGGGTTGAATAAATATAATTTTATATATTAAATAATAAAAAAGTTATATATATAAAAGAACCATGTGTATTGTATGAGTTGAATAAATGTAATTTTATATACCAAATAATAAAAAAGTTATATCTTTAAAATTATATGTATTATATAGGTTGAATAAATATAATATTGTTTACCAAATAATAAAAAAAAAGTTATATCTTTAAAACCCCCCGTGTATCACACGGGTTGAATAAATATGATTTTATATACCAAATAATAAAAAAATATATTTTAAAAACTAATAGATATACTCGGTACGCAATAGATATGGTGATTACGGGGATGGTTATTAAAAAGAAGATACAATGGTCAAACATGTTATTCAAAAAGCAAATGAGCAGTCATTTGAGTGATCAAATATAAATTATATTTAAAAAAAACGTAATAAATCTAATTTTATATATAAGTAATATTGAAAGTTATATACACTTTGTTTAAAAATTATGTAATAAAATCGATATATTATTTTTTTCGATAATGAAAATAAAAATAAATAATATATGAATACAAAGTTTGGTTTTGGTGATAATAATTTGGTTATTTAATGTCATAGTTTTTAGTTATATATTTTTTGAATCATCATAAAAATTAAGACTTTGTTATTGTTAGTAAAATCAACGATTTTATATTTGTAATTTGTTTGGTATTATTTTATTAAAAAGTGTATATTATACATACAATTATATTATGTCTTAAGTTATTTATGTCATACAAAATGTTTTTTGATTTTACGTCTAACATTATATATACTATGGTAAAAGTTTAAAGTTTATTAGAGATAATTACATGATTGAAAAGAATAAGAGTAAATTTGTATATTACAAATTGTAGCTATTATATGACACGTTAGGTAATATAAACGATGAAGAAATATGATATAGAAAATCAAATAAATAATATTATAAATAAAATGTATACTTTAAATTTAAATTAAATAATAATTATCTATAATTAAGTAGAAGACATTAGACTAAATAATATTTAGCAGAGAGTTATCTATAATTAATTAGAAGAGATTAAACTAAATAATAATTATCCATGAGAGATTGATGGAAAATCACAAATGTCTCTAAATGATTTATTATATTACATAAAGTAGTATAATTATTATTATTATTATTATTATTATTCAAGGTTTATTATACATATAAGTAGTATAGATTATTATTATTATTCAATAATCATAATCCAGTAGAAGATCAGATATATCAATATGTTATTCATTGTTATTTCAAACGGGTTTCCCACATTTTAAATTTGACAACTTATTAAACAAATAACTTGGAGCGGAAGAATAACCCTGAAATTTGCTTATCTGTTCTTAGCTTATAGCTAAAACTTTTTTTTAAAGGCAAAGAATGATGTGTCAACCATCGTGACACCGGGTGCTATCGTCAAGGTCGACTACTCGACTGCCGCCAGCCCCTTGGCTTTCCCAGATGCGCGGAAACCCAACCTCCACCCGCCTGAAGGCACCCGTATTCGCCTCCCATCCAAGACAATGGAACAATCGGTAAAACCTCGCCTCCCATCCAAGACGAATCCGCGCCACCAATATTTGCGCTTCACCTGGTGCCATAGAAAATAATCGGGAAAGTAAGAGTCGAACCTGGGTCACAAGGATCACCACATGGATGCCGCAAAAAATAATGGGGAGAGTGAGAGTTGAATCTGGGTCACAAGGAATATCAAGTTTTTCCTCAACCACTCCGTCACTACCTCATTTTAAGTTATAAATTGTGAAAATATCATAAAAACTAATACACTTTCATCTTTTTCTTATAAAAATTAACAATTTTTGCTTATAAAAAACTAATATACTTTTCATTTTGTTTCACAAAAGTCTCTTAACAACTTTTTAGCATTAAAGTCTCTTCATGTATTAATTTGAATAAAATTATGACAAAAATAATTTAAACAACTTGGAACCGTTAGAGGTGTACATCGGTTCTTTTCGGGTTATTCAATTATTTGGTTCCTTTTATTCGATTTGAAATTGTTGGGTTAAACCAAAAATCAAACCAAACTAAATGGAATTTAGGTACGTCAAAGCTGAAACACAAACCGCATTTAAATTTGGTTTGGTTTTCGGTTTCAACCGAATACAATGTATTCATATAATTGGGTTTATTTGACTAAATATAAAGTAGCTTTGCTTTGGTTACTCGGTTTATCGGGGTACATATAAACAGAATCCATTTTATTTGGTTCCGATTTAATCGTTTTTTGTTCGATTTTCGTTTTTAACGGTTTTCGGTTCTGTAGCAAAACCTATGAATTTCATACATATCTTAGGTTGAAACAAAATATCATATAGCAAGTTTAAAAAAAAATATCATAATTTTGTTCAAATTTAACATATGATAGGGACTTTAATGCCCAAAAAAATTGTTGAGGCACTGTTGTGAGAAAATTAAGACTTTTATAAAAAAAATTAAGAGAGTATATTGATTTTTTTATGGTATTTTACCCTTATAAATTATAGCTAAACTTTTAAGTTATAAAAACAAACAAATATTTGATACAACTAATTGATAAATTATACGTGTAACTTGCATGGAGTGTATAAAACTACGGAAAGAAATTAAAAATTTTAAAAGGCACGAGTAAGTCTTATATATGGTAACCACATTTAAAAATAATAATAAAATTATAATATTAATAATACCTTGGCTCCCAAGGTGTATCAATTTCCCTATAAATAAGATGACCGACATGGATATGTTCATTCATCCAGAGAACCTTCCAAAACACAATAATCATCCTCATTAGCCCTTCAAACAACCTCAATCGTTCACCTACCTTGTTTTTCTTGAATGGATTCCGACCTTTCGTTCGAGATGCTCATGGAGATTACCTTCCGAGCATCACTAGAAACTCTAGACATAATGTGTTGTATGTGTAAAGAACTTAACAAACTCACCTACGAATCGTATCTTCTTGATCTATACAAGAAAAGAAACAACATCGTGTCCGGTTTTCTTATACAAGACATGAAAAGCGAGTGGATGGACATCAAAGAGTTTGCACCATCTCGTGACTCAAACTGTCTTGATCTTGGTTTTCTACCATCCAATGCGCGAATTCTTGCCACATCTGAGCAAGGAATCATGGTGTATCAGACTCCCGATAGTGTCGACTTCAGGAATGAAGTGTACCATGTTTGTAAGCCTGCGACTCAACAAGTTTTGGTGTTGCCAAATCCAGAAGCTAAGTATACAGTTTGTAAGGTTGCACTTGTGGTAATGGGTTTGAAGCCATTACATTACAAGATCATCAGATTTTCTGACCACCCTAAGTCTCCGTCCTTTGCTATCTATAATTAACGAGTTGATGTTAACCCGTGTGTTGCGACGGGTTTTTTATTAAAGAATGACTCTTATCAATATATAAAATTAAAAAAATCTTAAAGTTTTTTCGAAACATTCTTTTTATTTTACCTAACATCTTGCCTACAACACCACAGTAAAGCATTTTACTTAAAAACTGTTGTTTTCTTTTGATCCACGGCAAAACCATTCATTATGTCGCATTGAACAATGTAATGTTTGAACAATGCAATAATATTGTTTTATGGATATACTTAAATCATATTAGTTGATTAAAACAAAATACTAACACTGATTAAATATTCATAAAACACCAAAAAATCAGTCTTGTTTATTGAAATTATCTAATGACCTATCAAAAAGGTTGTTTGTTAGTACAACATTTACTTGATGTCACGGAGTTAGTTCTTCAAGTCGCGCGGTCTTAGAACACGGTCTAAGTAAGCCTTGCCGACTTAGTGTCGTTGGGTTTTGGTTATGAAAGATGCTAAAGGGAACGTTGGATCGCAAGAGTATTGCTTATAGTACTTGAATACAAGTATGCATGATAAAAACTTTGTATTAACAAAGAGAGATTATAAGCGTGCTACATGTTTACAAGTATTTTGGGGATGATTCAAATGAGCCCCCATGATGCCTATTTATCGTTCATTGGTGCCTATCTAGAGTGTCCTAAATATCAAATCTAACTATCTAAGATATTTGTTACAAAATATCATAATATTTGCTGGAATCTAGATCCTTCCATGGCAGATTTTTATAGCTGTTTTGTCCAGTCATTTCTAGCGGATTCTAGAGTCTTCTTTGCTGGAAGTTTATGTTTTTGTGCCCCTTACATTGTTGGAAGAGTACTGGCTGTTCCGG
This sequence comes from Scalesia atractyloides, assembly GCA_947069175.1. Taxonomy (NCBI): domain Eukaryota; kingdom Viridiplantae; phylum Streptophyta; class Magnoliopsida; order Asterales; family Asteraceae; genus Scalesia; species Scalesia atractyloides. Next base: position 5,028,845 of record CAMTDV010000008.1, read on the forward strand.
AACCTTCCGGACAGCTCCAGATACGACTAGATGGTCCCGAAAATGTCTAGAATGCTGAAATTTTGAACTGAAATTGTGCGGGACGTGACATTAATCTAACAAAAGATTGTTTGATAGTACATTCTTGAGATGATACATGTGTATATCTAAAATCTGAATATACGTAGAATAATATAATATATGTACAATCAATCTAGAATAGATGCCAACCATTACAAAACAAAATTCACATCACTATTCAAAAGCCTCTTGACAGTTTCTTCTACTCACATAACAAATGGATCCAAGAATCGGAGAAGAAGCCAACAGTGCACCACGCCATTGCCATCACAACGACGTAGCCGCAGCCGCACATCACCACCACCGAACCGCCGTCTCAACAGCATCCTAACCTAAGTTAATATTTGTATAAGATAATATAATATAATATAATATAAATAATATATAATATAATTATTTGAATGAATTTAATACAGCAATGCAAATATCAACCATGTATAATATATATACAAACCATACATGTATAATAATATAATATTGTGTGTAGTGACATATATTTTCTGTATTTAACTTTGTTGCAGTGCTTTGAGACGGGGGAGAAAGTTCTACACAAGATATAGTTGTGATATCTTCGACTCAACGACGTGGGAATGGAGATCACTGAATCACATAAAGCTTGATGATGGTGTTTTCTTCACTAACCCACAACCGGTCACAAAGAGCGGTTCAATCTACATGTTATTAACGAATAATGACATCTTTGAATTCGATGCATATTCGCAGGAGTGGGAAGTGTTTCCCCACCTATTAGATATGATCAGTATGGCACTGCTTTGATGGATCTGGTAAAGTATGGCGGAACATTGGGGGTGGCGTGTAAGCCACCAAATGCAAAAGGTTGTCGGGAGATTTGGGTTCGTACGACGGATGGATTGTGGGAGAAAGAAGGTGTTGCTGCTGAAGGTGAGAAGGAAACAAGTCACTAAAGGCGCTATATGATTCGGATACAAGTGTTGTTGCGCAGAGCGATACGCTCCTATTTTATAGGTTCAAAGAGCAAGGTGATAACATGATCAACAAGGTCGTGTTAAATGACATCCTTATCCCTTGTGAAATGTTCAACTTCCGATCAGATTTCGAGCCAATTGATTTGATTTGATTTGATTTAATGTATACACAAACAGAAGCGATCGTAGACTTAAACTCGAAAGCATATCTTATTGTTCATTCGTTTTAGACTCGGATGTATGGTGATATTCTTCTTGTAGGGTGCCTTTTACTTTATATATTTTTGTAAAAATGGCATGATGGTTCAAGACCATGAAGCATAGCATCCTGATTTGAATTTATTTACTTGGATATTGTGTGCCTCAACACATTAATAAATATTGCAATGAAACAGTAATACAGCACAAGTCAAAACCATACCCAAAATGAAAGGTTCTCTCATAACACCATTTCTGGAAAAAAAAATATGCGTGAATCATGATATTTAACTGTTTTTCCTTCATGATATTACACTTTGACAAAAAAAATATATATCGTATTTACAAGTCGGAAAGGGTGCATGATCCCAGCTCAGTGCTCATAAATCAGAGTCGCCGTCAAAGCATCTTTTCCTCTTTCGACTAAGAGTTGTATCATGATAAGATCTCCCGTTAAAGACTACTAACTTGTTTAGTCACTTTTAGAACCGGAAAATTGAGAACAAATTACAACAGGAGGTCAAATTAGCCATTTCCGGATCAGGCATCTGCCGCAGTTACCTCTTCATCAGTTGAATCAAGTGCAATAACGTCTTCTGTATCTGTTGCCTCTACATTTTCCTTTTTGGTCCATCAACAAGCATTTCCCTTAATTTGGTTTCTAGTTCCTCACGCACGGTTAAATTCTCAGCTAAGTAACGTTTTATAGCATCTTTGCCACAAAACTTCCTATCTTCCATGCTGTAATACACACCTCCGGCTTTCATGATGAACTTGTGTTTAAGACCTAATTCTATGAGCTCTGATTCATGACATATGCCCTTGCCAAACTCCAGCTCAAATTGTGTGGTTCTGTATGGCGGAGCAAGCTTGTTCTTCACAATCTCACTAGGACTTGACTTCCTAGTGTCTGTAAACGTAAAACAATGTAAAAATAAAACAGATGTTGTTAACTAATCTAAGTGGAAAGGAGTACCTCTTCCCCTTTCTTGACAAGTCCTATTCTTCGAATATTTAGACGGATTGACGCATAATACTTCAAAGCGTTTCCACCACATGTCACTTCAGAGGGTGCACCAAATCCAAAAGTAGCCAACTTTGACCTTACCTGAGTAGCATGCAAGCGATATCAAATTATCAATGCAATTATTTTTACATTGTAACCCTAAACAGCTCAACTATACGAAGAAGAAACTTACTAACTTAGAATGATTGACGTGATTAAGTAAGATCATATTTCACCTGATTAATGAAGATCAATATAGTCTGTGATGAAGATAACGAATGGCTCAATTTACGAAGTGCCTGGCTCATAAGCCTAGCTTGCATTGCCATATGGGCATCACCCATTTCGCCATCGAGTTCGCTTTTAGGGACAAGGGCAGCCACCTGGTGGTGCATTAACAAACCATAAGCAGAAAATAAAAATAAAAATGGATAAATAAATAAAATAAGGAGTAAATTACAAAAAAAAAAAACCTCCTTTATGCTTACACCAGATTGCAAAGTGTCCTTTACCTTCAAAAATTACAAAAAACGTACTTTATGGTATCAAACCATTGCATGTTATGTCCTTGGCCATAACTCGGTTAATTTTCTTGGTTAAATCTGACCAAGTAGACCCCACATGAGAGTATTTTGGATGGGAAATGCCAAAATACCTATGTGGGTTTTCTTAAAAAAATTATTATTGTATCAGAATGGGAAAAGACCAAATACCCTCATGTGGGGTCTACTTGGTCAGATTTAACCAAGAAAATCAACTGAGTTATGGTCAAAGGACGTAACATTCAAAGGTTTGAAAACATAAAGTACGTTTTTTGTAATTTTTAAAGGTAAAGGGCACACTTTGCAATTTGGTCATTTTTTGTGTAAACATATAGTACGTTTTTGTAATTATTGAAGGTAAAGGACACACTTTGCAATTTGGTGTAAAAAGGATGTTTTTTTGTATTTTACTCTAAAATAAATGTGCAACATTGGACATTGTCTGCTAAATCGGCATCGAATATTCCCAAAGAGTTAAGGTATAGAGACCTCACTTACACTATCCACAACAACAACATCAACTGAACACTTCTGATAACAGTATCTGCAAGACTCAAAGCTTGTTCACCACAATCTGGTTGTGACACAAGCAAATCCCTAGTGTTAACGCCTATAGCTTCGGCTAATGACGGATCAAGAGCATGCTCAGCGTCAACGAATACACAATGACCTACATAAGATTACCAAAAAAATGATTTTCTGTAAACAAAAAGGAAGCCAAACACAATTTACTTTTCGAGACGTAGAAATCAACCTCCATGCTTCTGTTCTTCAGCAATTACATGGAGAGCAAGAGTTGTCTTCCCGGAAGCTTCTGGACCATATATCTCCACTACACGTCCTTGCATTAGAGAAATGTACATAATGATTCACGGGCTACGGTCACATGATGAAGATCATGTGTTTAGAAGCAACTATGCAGATATATGACAAGATACCTTTGGAAATCCGCCGACTCCGAGTGCTATATCTAATGTGAAAGATCCTGTAGATACCACGGGGACTTGTCGGGGAGAAGCACACTGACCGAGAAACATGATAGAGCCCTTTCCATGAGAAGTATTGATTTGATCGATTGCTTGCTTCAAGGCTAGATCTTTCTTAGACATATTTTCTTCACCGGAATCACTTCCATCGGACTTTGATTTCATTTTACCTAAAAGTTACATAACGTGTATCACGGATAAGCTCGTTGCCCATGAAGAAAACTTCGCATTTTTGCACAACTATACTAAATGTCTAAATCTAATCCATACGATACTAGTAGAAGCTAGGGGTGTCAATCGTGTCGGGTTGATGGGTTGGCGGGTTGACGGGTTGCAGGTTGACGTGTTGAAATGTTCAACCCGAACCAGACCCGTATTATTAGTCAGGTCAAAGACTTTAACCCTAACCCGACCCATATAAATTCGTGTCAACCTAAACCCGACCCCTTTAAATCCATATTTTAAATGAGTCATACAAGTTGACAATTTATAAGCGAGTTGTTGGGTTTAAGCAGGTTATCATTAACATGTTTAATGATAAGTATGAGTGTGACAAATAAATAATATAACATGTCAAAACTAGTATTATTATAACTAACCATGTAAAATAGAAATGAAAAAAAAAACAAAAACATAAAAGATTTTTTTCTAAATAGTTAAACTGGTTAATGGGTCAACCCAAACCCGACCCGTTTTTAAAAAATCGCAGTCGGTTTAAAAGAATGAGTCATACCTTAGTAGCAAAAGTGTTTGTCTGAAACAAGGATCCCAGTAAACATCTCTTAGAGACCTGCACATCAACAACCGTTCAAAACCTTCATATACCAATTAAACTGTCAGAAAATATATTCACCACTCTATAGTCACATCAGCATTAACAAATAACAACAAACAAGAACCATCAAAATCTGCAACATATTCCTAAACAAATTACCTCAAAATTACATACAGAGCGTTTCAGAATCGATATGTTTCCAAGTAGCCTCGACATTGTGGTATAATGCGAGTATGTGTAAATGAATAAATGCTACCAAACCTAACAACCGGGGTTCCCTCTTTTGAGATTGGTTTGATTTCAGGGTTTTCTCCTTGTTCCCTCCTTATGAACGGGATGATGTTTACAACTTTGATCCCTTAAGTTTCTAATCGTCCAAAAAATATGCATATTTTGTTCTAAAGGACTGAGGAGCTGATTTGATAGACTTGCACCTCTATAAGGATATGGTTGATAATAGACGTTCGTTAGGGGTGTAAACGAGCCGGATCGAGCCCGAGCTCGGTTCCTCATGTTTTAATGACGCTCGAGCTCGGCTCGGTTCGAGCATACGTATTTGAGCTCGAGCTATTTTAACAACAACCCCAGACGAGCAAAAAACTCAGCTCGAGCACGCTTCAATATGGCTTAAACGAGCCAAAGCTCGGCTCACCAATGTTATCATCATCATTATTTTTTTATATATAAAATAAATTTTTGTTTGGAGCCTAAACGAGCTTTGTATTTCAGTCTAAACAAGCTCTATTTCAGGCTCGAGCTCTTCGTTAAAGCTCAGCTCATTCGAGCTTTTAACCGAACCGATAACAAGTAGTTCTCGAGTCTCTGGGCTTGTTTACACCCCTAGTGTTCGTAGAGACGTAGGATTAAGGTTAAGGACTTTTAGGATGGGTGGTATGTTAGGGTATGGGAGTCTTGTCATAGGATCCTAATTTTTTTTTGTGGACCTAGGCATGTTATCACGTGCTTGTGTGTCTATATATTGTGTAATTTGTTTCTTTTATGCATTCTCACCAGTTTCTTCTTTGTTAGTTTTTAAAAGAATTTTTAGTACCGTATGTTATCTTGTTGTGTTTAGAGTAGCTATTTGACTTTTTTATGTTTCATTTGACTCTTATGGTTGGATGTGTCTTTGGAGCTGGGGTCTCGCTGGAAGCAGTTTCTTTATCCCTCATAATAGAGTTAAGGCTTGCCTACATCACACTCTCCCCAGACCCTACCAATAGCGTTGCTATAGGTGGGATTATGATGGGTATGATTGATTGATGTTCAAAAGTTAACTCATATTTTAGATGATAGGTTAATAAGATTTGCAATTCTAGAAAAAAATCCGCCCCTACATTTTGATATGTTCTTATAAAGTGTAGGAATACAATCTAGTTTGTTGATTTCATAAGATGAATGATGATTGATTTAGAAACATAATCATAGTTACTATTAAGTTAAATATTATGATTTTTAGGCTTTGGAGTATACTTTAATCCTCCTTTAACTCCATCTAAGTGTCACATCAGTCTTTCTTCCTTATTTCACTCTGTCTCACTCTAAAGAAATGGGTTAACCTGTTAACTTCATCTAACCCTACATTTTAGTGGTTTTTGGTTTAAAAAAGAAAAAAATAATCAATTCAATCTCTTAACATGCGGTTAACATGTTAACATATAACCTCTTTAACGCCCCTAACACAAGGGGGAGTGGTGTGCATTACCGGTTAACATGCCATGTCACCGTTAACACTCTAAATGTCATGGCGTTAACGTAACATAACTATATTCAAATATGAACTTGATCCGGGATGCTTTACTTAATATTCAGGTATGTTTTTTTTTCTTTTCCTTTCCTGTTATGCTAGCGAGAGGAGTAACACTTGCATAGTTTATGTAATCTTTGAGTCTAAAATTACTAGTTAATTGTAGTGATTCGGTTAAAAGGGTTTCATATCAACATGTAAACAGAGGCGTTCAAAGACTGTTGAATTTTATCGAGTACAGTCCTAGCCTTGACTAGTTGGATGCGTTTTTCGTTGATGTATGGGCTTGATCGAGAGACAAACCCATGAGGCAGAGGTGCCAAAGTGGACAACACTGCCCTAGAACGGGTCGGGTTGTATCGGAAACAACCAGAAGCAGACACAGAAAGTCATCTGTTTTCAGTCCAAGAATGCATGCTAAGAACAGAACTAAAGTAAAGACTTCATATCCAAGAATCAAGAAATCTAGAGTACAATTGAACAAAAGGATGCATACATGGTTTCTCTCATGAATCAGAAAGTCCACTTAAAATGATCACGATTCTGCAAGCTTTAATGATGTGTGAAAAATTATCAGATAATGAATAGATATATGCTATCAAACAACATCCCACCAACTGGAAGAACTGATGCGGAATCCAGTGGTAAATTCTTCATGTTCCTTTTTAATGTGTACTAATGGAAGCTCGGAATCAATCCTTCTTTGGTGATGCAGCATCATGATCAGATTCTTTTTTTGAATGAATCGTACCAACAATGGCTTCAATCTCTTCTTTGGCACGATGAAATATGTTAGGACCTTTGACTTCATTGATTGGGGTATCTGCATCAATATCATCCCCCCTCCCATGAGTCTCTTTATGGTGATTAGGACTGCCCTTATGGTCTGCAGGCATCAACATTGACGAAAAGCCGGTTATAGAATCTTTGAGTGGTAGGGTTTATCGAATGAGGACCTTCAATGCATACTCAAATAAAACAGAATGATGTTGTTTTAAATGTACCTGAAGGTGAACTTTGTTTCTCATGTTTTGATCCTGTAAATGCAGCATCATCTTCTTTGCGATGATGATCGGCTCCCACAATTGCTTCAAACTCCTCCTTTACTCTTTCGAACACATTTGGACCCTTGACATCACCGATTGGGGTATTCGCATCGATATCTTCACGCAAACCATGAGTTTCCGTGTCATGCGTTAGGTGTTTCTGGTCATGCATCATTGTATCTGTCTTATCCTTATCTGACATCAACTCAAGTGATGTAGTAAACACTAAACATACAACACTCTATTCATAATTTCATATATCTATATGCGTGTATTTTGTAATTCAAAATTCTTTACTCTCAAGTTCATCAGTCAGCTTGATTTTTGAATTACCCTTGTTTTATTTACTTGATTGAATCATGTTATATGTTGTGATTCTTACTTAGTCATTTCAACAAACACTTGGGGGGCATGAATTGTTCAAAACAGCTAAATAGAACTTAGAATCATGCTATAAGCACCAGTATGAACAATCAACTCAAAACAGAGAGACGAGTACCTGAAGATCGATCAGGTTTCGATTCATCCATGGGGATATCTGAGCTTTTGATGGTATCTTCAAAGCACACGCGTAGAGTAGTCAGTATCACAACAAATTTCTTCCCTAAAGATGCCAAACAAAAAGTTATCTTATTATCTTAAATCTATTTTAACGGTTATAATTTAAGGTAAATAGTCCGGTGTATTTTTTAATTTTATATTTAACAAGGTAGTATGAATAATTTTCTCTTTTCCTTTAAACATACATAACCTGATGTATGTTTTTTTCAAGTAGAACTAGATTTGTGCCCGTATCGCGTGTTGCAACGGCAGCGTCACATTTGTGACTTCGTTACATGCGTTACGATGATGACATTGATGCGTGGTGCCAACGTGTGACCCGACGTGTTTTTGACTTTATTACACATGATATGGTAGTGACATTAACACGGTTAGGCGTAGATAAAAAGAGTATAATGCCTTCACCTTGCGGTGTAAAGTCGTAAAAGTAATTAAAACAAAAATATTAAATTGCCAAAGAAAATGAGATGTGAAGTCATAGATAGAAATAAATATAGTTAAAGTTGTAAAATACCAAAAGGTAGATTACCAAAATATTAGAGTTAAATATGTAAACTCTTGAGAGTAAAAAAGTAAACTTGAGAACATGGTCTTTTTAAGGTTACATACAATTTGAAGAAGCAAACTAATTTTTTATTTTTGGTTTAGGTATTTGAATGGGTCTTTGCAGGGGCGGACCTAGCTCCGGCGGTAGTGTAAATTTTAGAAAATTTGATCTTTTTTGACGTTTTTTGATTTCGTTACGTTTTTTATAAAACGTTACCCCTACGAAGATTTTCTAGATCTGCCACTGGGCCTTTGCTAATGTTTATGATTTTATTATGGATGTCTAAAGATTAAAATTCGTAATTTGTAAATAATTTTATAAAGATTTAATGCACTAAGTCCAGATGTTGATACATGTGATGCATGAAACAAAGGCTTAATGATCAAGACATTAAGGCACATCAACTTGTGTAACACCCTGTAAAATCGTGTCCAATAATATAGTGACACATATCGTATTTTTATTTTAAGTATATTAAAAACTAATAAGGACTAAAAGCGTCAACATGCTCAAACTAAGTCTCTGGGTGATCTTCTGATGTCAACATGCATAAACGAGCCTCTGAGTGACCAGTAGTGTCAACATGCTTAAAACATAGCCTCTGAGTGACCATTATGTCAACATGCTAAAACTTGGCATCTGAGTGACTGTTGTGTCAACATGCCCAGCCTCTGAGTGACATCGGAGTCAACATGCTTATAATAGCCTCTGAGTGATCGTTTACGAAGTCCTAACTCTCATACGTGCCATTTGTTGGACGAGAGGGTTCAATTCTGTAAATATGTGAAAGTTGGATAATGGAGGGATTAAGAGTGTCAACATGTTAATTTAAACCTCTGAGTGACCTTTAACGAACCGAGAGCTCGACAATGTGTCACACCCCCATAAAACCATCAGAGCTGGGTGTGAACTAAACTGGTATCTCATTGCACAGCGGAAGTAACGTGAGTGCTAAGACTTCTAATAAGTGAACGCCCGCTAGATACTCGAATCCCCATGGGTTCCCCACTATCTCCAACCAACGTGCCATACTTGTAATCATAACCTGAGAAAGAACATGGAAAAAATCAACATAAAGTTGGCGAGTTCATCGTTTGTTTGTTTTTGTTTCAAATGAGTCATAAAACATTTGAAAGTTTTGCATTCGAAAAACCGGTTTGTGGGATCATGGTATCCCAAAGCATTTGAAATGTCATATTGTATAACGTATTGAAATGTTTTCCATGTTGTTTGCAAATCCATGCATATAACTGTTATGTTTATAAACCGGTGATAAAATGTTTTATGTTATCTTTGTAAACCGGTGTTGAAATGTTTTCTGTCATAATTGTAAACCGGTATTGAAATCACAGTATGTAGTTTTCTATGGAATCTAATGATCTGTCAGTGTGTAGCTAATACACTGACTATGTGCCATAAGTAAGTAAATAACCAAACCGAGACAACTTTACCCTCAATAGGGATCACAAAAGCACTCCTAACCGTTAACATACAAGGATTGAGTGTGTCTCAAACTCGATAGATGTATACCTTTTGCACCATTGGTCACTACGTGATTAATGGTTACCAATTGTCATAATCCTACTTACGCACAGTGATCTGTTATAACCTGATCCCATAGCTACATACCAATTGTCATAAATCTGTGTCCTTGGGCCTAGCCCATGTTTTCTTGTCATTGGGCCTAGCCCATGTTCTTTTGTCATTTGGTCTAGCCCATGTTATAAATAAAATTGGGCCTCGCCCTAGTTGTGACTATGACAATCCCGTCACTAGTCATAAAACTCATGCATGTTTTCGAAAAGCTTTGTATAGCTGTGAAAATCGGTAAGTTTAGTATAAACCTTTCGTAAACCATTTGTGTTCATTGAAATATGTTTGTAACATGGTTTAGAAATATAGATTTTCGTTTATCGAAACGTTGTGGTCTTTTGCAAAACTTGCATGTCTTTCCACCCTCGAAAACATTTATAAAAATGTAAAACGGTAAAAGTGGGGGTTATGAACTCACCTTGATTTTCCTTGTGCAAAGCTAGCTTAATGTGATTTCCATAGTGTTGTCTCCACAACCTGACTTGCTAGCATGCAATCTAGTGTATACCTAAAATTGAATAACTTGTAAGTTTCTAAGAATGACGTAGCTATACTACGTGATACCGAGCTCTACCGAATCGTTAACCTTACGATTCTATGAAAGTGTCATTGTCTTAACTCGGTTAACCAATCTATGGTTTTCTTAGACTTGTCTTAGTTTTTGAACGACTTGAAATATATGTTTATATCTAAACATAATTATATTTCATGAAAATGATATTTAGTCATTATGTACGTTGACGGATAATATTACGACTCTTCATAGTTTTCGTAGATATAATGTATATATACTCGAAAATATATCCGTATAGATGATACATTTCGTATTCGTGCAAGAGTCTTGCGGTATCGTGTCGCACCTTGGTTAGACGTTTGAACCGAATAAAAACAATATACTATTGTTATAATATCATTCGAAAGTATTCGAGTCGTCGACGTTCGAAATAAATATAACTATATTTATTTATAAAAGTATTCAACGTTTCGACTTCGAATATATAATTATATTCGTTGTACGATCTCCGAATTTCTGTCGTTTGAAATAACGCACCTTGTATTCGTCTTGTAAAAGCGTTTCGGAAGTATTGACGTTCTAAATAAATATAACAATATACTTATTTTATGACATTGTTCGAATAATTTTATCGAGGTTTGAAACCAAATTCCCGAATTCGGCTTTGAATTAAACATAGATAAATATCATTTATCTTGTAGTCGTTTTCCGTACGTTTGTTATCTTGAAATCGCGTTCGTGGAAAGGTTGTCGGCTCGAGTTTTGAACGTTTTAATTAGCGTCGACAAAATAAATATATACTTATATTTATTTTATAATAATCGTTTTGAATTCGGACGTTTTATCTTTGCATTGTAACGCGTTTTGTATTGCGTATTTTTACAAAAATCGGGCAAAGTTTCCTCTGTTTTCGGACGATCCCGACAACACAAGTTGTCGATTTATTTATCAAAACACAATTTGCAATGTACGCAAACATTATATATAATTTATCGTCGTGTTTCGAATATAACGTTTCGCCGATTTAATTTTTCGGATTTATATATTTAACTAAGCCGGTTTCGATTTTAAATAATAATTATTCGAAGATAGCGTACGTCGACTTAATTGTTATTTTTAACTCTTTGGCGATATGTTATTGTTAACGGGTCGGGTCGAGCTCGGTTTCGCGACAAGATTAATTATAAGATTTATATTAACTATATAATTAAATTTTCGTGTCGTAATTAAATTTTAGCGAGTCTCGCGTTGACTCAATGACCGACCGTTGACCAGGTTTGACTGGATTGGCTCGTGTTGATGGTTTGACCAGTTGACTTTTGTTGACCGGGAAAGAGGAAAGGAGATAGGGGGTATTGGTGTGCTAGGGTTTGAGGTTTCAAATGAAGAAGAGGGTGTAGGTTTAGCTTTATTTATATACTTAGGGTTTTCGTTTAGTGGGTTGGGCCGAGGCCCGTTAATGTGTGTGTAAGCCTAAACACATCTCTACGGCCTGATTTTTACTCCCGAACCTCTGTGAAATATATAACAGTTTATTTAGCGTTCAAAATACTTAAAATTCTGTCGGAGGTTGGTGTTTGACGCGATTGTTTGTTCGTTGCATTAAAAACGCGTAGTTGCCCTATTTGTCGTTTCTGATCCGTTTTTTGTTCTGGTTTCAACCGCGAGTATTAAAATTCGAAAACGAAGCCAATTATATCATAATATATTAATATTTAGACGTATCTCTAGTCCGTGGTTTTGTTTTGTTGTCGGTGCGTTCCGGATTTCCGCGTAACTTCCGTTTTTTGCTTTGCGACGTTCAACGATCCAATTTTATCGCATAATTATGAACGTATGATAAATACAAGTAAAATTCGTATTTTTAGGCGTTGTCAGTATTTGTTCGGCATCAGATCGCTTATCGTTCAATTTCGCGTTTAGTGTCTTCGATTATCGCCAAATCGCGTAACGTGAATCAAATAGACGTTCCTAGGCTTCCCAAAGGCCTGATCGAGTTAATTTACATCTAATTATGTTGTTTATAATGGTATTACTGTTGTTAAGCGCTTAATTACAATCGGAAACTGCCGGTTGTAACACAATGTCCGGCATAATCCCGGGTATGCCAAATATTGGCTACGAAGGGCTAAATATGCCAAAGGGTGTTTAGAAGGTCTTTGGAAGGTTTAATAAGTTAAGGGGCTAAATGTGGCAAACTTTGAAAACTGACATAGGGCGCTCGCGGGGGCGAGAGGCCTATGTCTGCAGAAAGTTTCCTTGGCCACCACACAAAAATGCCAAAACCATTTTCTCGAAACCATGGCTTCCAAAAAGCTATGCCACGTTTTAGGACACTTGTAATCTCCCTCTTACACCCCTAAACACCTAGCATCACCTCCTTTGAGTTCTCCAACTATAAATAGGTGCAAAGGTTCAACCTTTGAACTTGCACCTTTTTCATTTTCAACTCTATCTCCTCCTCTGGAAGTTCTAACTGAAAGGAGCATCAACTTAGTTATCTTGCATTCTAGCAACCTCTTGTAAGTGTTCCTTGCTCTTGCATTTTCGTTTGTAGGCTTTATAGCCAAAAGTCAAGCGTTTTACGGAAAACGCCTTGACTTTCGGTTAAGACCATTATGGTCCAACCATTGTTGAAATGAACATGGCTAAGTGATCGTAATAAGGTAGGTGTTAGTCCCTATAAAGGGCACCTCCTGAAGATCACGTTTGCTAGACCAATTGACGGGTCAAAGTTATGATATTAAAAAGTCAAACAGACCATTTTTCGAAAAATCATAAATTGATCTTATATATGTTATGAAACCTGTTTTGAAATTTAAATAAGTTGGTAATAATTATTAGAAATGTAAGAACATTTCGGCTCGTCAATTTCAGTTTAGGGTCGGTTCGCAACCGAAAGTCGCGAAGTTTGACTTCTTCTTTGACTTTCGATTCTGACCCGATTTAGATTAGTTACCTACTGATCTAAAGTTTCCTTATGATCGTAATATAATGTAGCATAACCCTCTGAGGTTATATACATGATCATAATCAGAATCTAGTTTATGCCAAGTTCCATAATTATGCCATTTTTGACTAAAATGCCTTTTTGCATAAAACAAGGTTTTAATAATAATGAACTTGAAAGTAAGTTTCCTACTGATGTAATATTATAAGTAGGATTATTTGGGATGTTAAATCAGATTATAAATCTGAGTTTACAAGCAGGTCCTTGAATTATGTCGATAAATGACGATTTAGCCCTTGTGACTCATAAAATGGTTTTAATCAAATATTTTCAAGGTAAATCATTTACTACTGATATGTTATATTAAATAGCATATCTAAGACATTTTAATCTGACATTAAATCAGTTTTTGTAAGACATCGCATAACATGTCATTTTACGACATAAGCGCCGTTTCGGCGCATAGTAGGGTTTTAAATCATATTAATGACCAAGACCTGTTACCTACTGATTTTAAAACATATTTTAAACATATTTACAGTAGGTACATTATATAAACTCAAAATCCCAAATAATTTATAAACTATGTTAAAATGACCAAAATGCCCGTCGGTGCATAGTTTGGTCATAAAAGATAAATTACACATATAATTGATATCCTACTGATATTAGATCATAAATAAATTATTTTTCCAGAATAATTATAATTATAACATTTAATTATATTCAAGTTCCTTTTATACGGTATGAAATTACCAAAATGCCCGAATGAGGCATAGTTTCGTTTAAGAACCTTGACGGGCATATAAGTTGATATCTTAACTGATATTAAAACTTAATTAAAGTATAATGGCATATAAAACTTGTCCATGACTTATCCGGTTACCCGATATCGCTAATATGCGTACGGTTAAGTATATGTAACTAGTTTACGAAATTTAACCAAAACGGGTTTAACCTTATCATTTTACACTCAAAATCCAGAATGTTAATTGTTTACCCATATTATATACAAGTCAAGGTACTTGTTGGGTTTAAACTACATTCTATTCGGTCATCGCTTAATCTAGCGTACCGTTTTTGATCAATTACCCTGGTCGGTCTAAGTCTATGACTTACATAAAACCGTTAGCATTTTAATTGGTTAGCTTATGCCATAATCCAGACTAGAGCCTTCCGGTAAATGCTATCTGCACTTAGCTCATTTTGAATACGACTGAGATATTATCTTGCATTTTAAACAAGGCTAACTCAGGTAAATACTCTTGACTTATTTTCCCTATACGGGCTTGGATACGGTAAATTATTACCGCTTGGTCAGAAATGGGATCAATCGAATGCCAAATTGTGGCTAGTAAATCCGCATATTCTGTTTTAATCAGATTTATTTGATAACTTAAACATCGGGGTTAAATTACCGTGTCCTGGATATCGTCGGCTCATTACATTAGATAATGGCCACGACCTTAGCACGGGGTGTAGGCATACACCTGACAGACGGTCAAATGCAAATTACCCAAGACGTTGGGGATAACTCCTCTGTGAGTTCTAAGTG
This sequence comes from Scalesia atractyloides, assembly GCA_947069175.1. Classification (NCBI taxonomy): domain Eukaryota; kingdom Viridiplantae; phylum Streptophyta; class Magnoliopsida; order Asterales; family Asteraceae; genus Scalesia; species Scalesia atractyloides. The sequence goes on from CAMTDV010000008.1 coordinate 5,043,872, forward strand.
GTGTGTATTTAATCATGTCTCGGTCTCTGTACTGGGCCCTGTATGTATGGACAAACATATGAATCTGTTAACAAGGTTACAAAGTAACTTTCCCAAGTTATAAAAGATTTGTGCCCTGTGCACTTACATCTAATTTCTAAAATGTTTTCAAAATGAGTCAGTCGGGTGTATTTACCAGCGAAAGCTGACGTATTTTAAAAGACAAAGCTGCAGGTACAATACGAAATAGGCTGGAATCTGCTCGGTAGTGAAATAAGAGGATCTTGCAAATCCTTAGATCTGCCATAAAGTCTGTTTTATATTCTTTCTTTGTACTTTTATGATCCGCCTGTGGATCTTCTATTACAAGCCAGTATACTATTTTGTATTTTGAACATTCGGTTTGTAATAGTAATTTTACTCCAAGACTTTCGATGTGCCGTGTTTAATTGACTATGATGTTATCAACTGATGTCACGATATTCCCCACCCGGGCCCACCGGTGTATGGATTTGGATTGGAAATCCGGGGTGTGACAACTTGAATCACAAGTTGCACCATACTATACGCACGAAATCTCTTATGCAATATGTAGGGTATGTTTGCATGCAGCTTTTAAAAGCTTCTACCTTTAAACTTTTAAGAAAAAGTCCCTATTTAGTAAAAAGCCTTGTTTGGTTGAAGAAGCTTGAAACTTTTAGGTTAGGAGCTTGAAACTTTTAGTTAAACGCTTTACTAACAACGTTTAGAATGAGCTACAAGTTTTAGGGAAAAAATAAATGCACCAACTTTTTAATGTTCATTTTGGTCATTTTATACATTTTATTAAAACTCCAGCTACTCTGTCAATCACCTAAATATATCTTAAAAGCTACAGCTAATAGTCAACCACTAACTTACAAGCACTAGTCACCAACTACTTTGCAAAATATACTCGTAATGAAGGGTTATGCACCACTCTAAATAAGCACCTCAAACGAAGGTGCATAAAAAATACAAATATTAAGAATATCGTTGTGATATATTTTAATGCATCATCATAAAAATGTAAACGTTTGTTCATCTTTTGTAAAAGTCCATGTATATCAACTTTCACAAAAGTGGACCATGTGTTCACAATATTTATCGACGTGTGCGAATCATTCTATCTTTTATATTATATTTCCGTTTTAAATAAACTAATATAATATCAAATATGATCACTTGTTTATAATATGCTATAATTCATTCATTTGCTTAACTTAATCTTGGATTTTTTATTTATCAAGCAAAAACACATAACACAACTATCATATTTTTCACTATTGTAATTTTTTTTACCAAAAAATTATCGAATAAATGAATCATAAGCTTATAAATTAGTATGATATGAATTATACTACATTGTTTATGTTTTAAAGAATAAATCGTTAACAATCAGTCAAGATGATTAAGTCATTTTTTTAACCCTAGAACAATCAACAATTACTTTTTTTATGTATTTAAGAAAAATATATGCTATGCTTATAATATTACTCAACGTGTATATAACAAAGATGGAAATTAAACAAAAGCATAAGAGAAAAATGTTTTTTTACACATTATCCATTCTTAATTTAGCAAAAATGGTTATTATCATCCTTAATTTACAAAAAATTGGTTTGTGAGTGAATTTTACTATTCATGTTTCTTCGCATATTTGGCCTATCAACTCTCATTTTGATACGCATCAACCCTTTTAGTTTTTATTTAACCTATTTAATTTTCATATTTCACAGATTTGTCGTTTGAGGTTTCGGTCTAAATCTTGCGAGTAAATATGCAGCAACATGTATGTGTGGTTCAACGTTTTTACATCTATTTTTGGTGGTTTAACAACCCCATTACAACTCGCGGGTCCTAAACCGACTTAATTATTCTTTTCTATGTTTTACATTTTAGTCTAATTTTTACGAGTTAACACGTCGAAACGCGCGTCCATGATTCAACCTTTTACACGGTTATATTTGTTCGGTTTAACGGTGCCGCCACAAAGCGCGGGTCCTAAATGCTAGTTACAATGATAATACAATATTTATTATCAGCATAATAATGTTGTTAATGACTAATCTCACTTAACTAACTTTTATTTCAATGATGATAAACTCCCGCTATATAAACAAACTATAAACCGTTTTTTTGATTCACTTCTCAACCGTTTATCAAATCACTCTCACCCTCATTGCCAATGGCGAATCACTCATCAATCGCCCTTCACAACAAACTCAATCATCAACCCAAAGAGACAATGAAACCTTTCGTTTACGGAGGAAACAATTTGGGTTTCTGTTTCTCCGGAACACCCAACAAGGATTCAACTCGAGTTCTTGGATCAAATCAAGATCATAAGCGGAGGTGTTTGGAGAAACTGGTGGTCGAAGATGTTAAATGTGCATTGGAGGTTGAAGTCGTTGATGACACGGCGTTAATCGAGGCCACTGCTCCTGTTACTCGATTCAAGAATCGTTATCGCAAGGAAACTGATCCGGGTTTTCGAAATAATGGCGGTTTGAGGGATTCAAAGGTGGAAAATGGTGGAAAGAAGAAGGTGTTCAAGAGGTGTTCGATGAAATGCGTGAATAAGAAGAAGTTGAATGATCTAGCGGTTGAAGATGACAGTACATTTGGGAGAAAGATTCCAGAGGGAAAAGGGCACAAGGGTGTAGAAAAACATCTGGTAAACTGAAATATGTTTACCGAAAGAAGTCGGTAGTAACTGGTGGTCATGAAGAACATCACAAGGTTGAAGATGAGGCCGTTGATGTGAGTTTGAAAGTTTCAGTTGGGGATGAAAAGGAATCCACCATCAAGTTGGTTCAGACTGATGTGAGTTTCAAGGTTTCAGTTGGGGATGCAACCGAAACTGAATCTGTAAATGAGAAGGATGACGAGCTAAATATATGCCCCGAAATTGATGTTGTTATCCACTCTGAAGTAGAAGATGAAACTGTTAGTGAAAGCACAAATGTTGGATCAAAGAAAAGTGCATACACGAGGGCGGAAATGGAAGCACTAAGGTTTGAGGATGAGCCAGGACAAACGGCTAAATGGAACGAGGTGTACAGTGCGTTCGCACCGTCTGTGGCTAGGGAGTACGTTGGGCTCTTGTTTGATGTCAGCGACAGGCCACATAGGTACAAGCGAGTGGTAAACTGTGGTTCTACTCGTCATGCTGATCCTATTCTTTGTATGCCGCCGGTTTTACCTTTGTGTTCGCACAGAAAGTTTGATTCGCAACGTAAATTCCAACTGTAATGACGTTGGTGATGGATCAGATGCCTTTCTTTTATGTTGTTTGTTATTCATGATTTCATGTGTCCTGTAAAGAGAATGTAAATCATTTTGGAGAACATTGGGTAGTTTGTGAATTGTGCATATTGTAGAAAGAATAATAACAAGCCTCAATAAAACAACTACTTGTTGATTGCCAACTTTAGTGCTAAAAATTTGGCTTAATATTATTAAGGGTTAGGGCAAAAAATGCATAGTATATGTACTAGATGAAGCTGGCTATGAAATCGACCAAAAGTGCGGGAAAATATCACAAGTTTTATTTTTTAAAGTGATAATGAGGCGTTCTAGATGACAATAATAGTATCATACAACATTTGTAACTTAATGGATGGTATCAAAGTGTTTGTTCAGGCACAGTCTCTTTCAAATGGTGAGGGTTCAAGTCTTATTGTGGGTGATACGGAGTATTTACTAAAAAATTGTGTAAAATCACTTAAATTTTGTTGATGTTTTAAATAAATAAAAAAAATCTATATCGAACAATCATTTTTCTTTTCACAAAGTCGATATTATATGATTAATTTTAGGATTTATAAAATGTTAACTACTCAATTAACGGTAATCAATTAGTTAAAGACTGGTTGTATTTCAAAGTCGTTATAGGTTTCAAAGTCAAAATATGATGGCAATACCGTATCTCGGCATAATATAAGAATATATTATAAACATAATTCATGTGTATAAGGCATAATATAATACTTCCTCCGTCCCATTAAATGTATCTTATTTTGAATTTTCAAAGTCTTGATTTATAAACTTTGACTTTAATTATATATTTTTTGTGTTATATAAAACTTGATGAAAACTGACCCGATAAAAACACTTGTAAAGCACACTCAAATCATATAACTTTCATCAAGTATTAACTAACGCAAACAAAATTATTCAAGGTCAAAGTTTACAAACAAAGACTTTGAAAATTCAAAATAGAACACTTTTAATGGGACGGAGGGAGTAATATATTATAAACACAAATATATTATCTTATAAATGAACATGTTCCCATTAGTCCACCCCCTTGGCGAGTGACATATCATCCATTTTAATAAAACAATTAAATGTTTCTTCTCTCGTGTCATGACTGATTCGTCGTAGATATATACCTCGTATCATGAATTTATTATTGATGATAAGTGGACCTGTACTTTTTTCAATAGATATATACCTCGTAGCTAATGCTTTTCTTTGAAAAAAAGAATATAGGGCAAAGTTTAATCCTTTAGAGTGAAAGAATTGGTGTGGTTTTAATCTTAGCGTGTTGCAGGCTATTTCTACGTTTTTGGAGATCCTAAGCGAACTAAAAAATGGAAGGCCTTTTGAAAAGATATTTTTTAAATGTATTTAGGAACAAAACCCTCCTCCTTTATCCGAGATTAGGACCGACAATTATAAACTAAAAAGTTTATAGTTGGTGAAGTTTTTTTTTGAAAGTTATATGTATTGTATAGATATAGTATATGTTTAAATAAAATTTATTTTTCTCGCTTTGGAATGGGATCAAATAGTCAATGGTGGTTGTAGTTATGTCTATAGTTTAATTTTGAATGTGAGTCTTTTTTTCTAAATAATTTTTATCTGGGCTTCGATAATAAAAAAAAACTGGTTTAGTTTTGCTTTTTATTTGGGCCTAATACATATATAAATATATAAAACTTTCTAAAAATTGAAGGCCCTTGATCTTTTATGACCTTAGGCCCGTTCATAGGTTGGAAAGTCTAACGGACGCCCTGGCGTGTTGCTAGTGTTATAGTTTATATATAATATATTATCTTTAGTGTTCAAAAAAATTCAAGGATGCATGTTTTGACGGATCTCTTGGTACAAGCGTTCATCTAGATAATGTGGCCCGGTGACGTGCACATCAAGCGACAAGCTAGTAGTATTAAAAACACGGGCCCTTTGTTTATGCTATTGTAATCACAAACAAGGAGGTATATATGCCATGAGTAGTCAACATATCTATTAGTCCTCTACCCTCTATAAAACAATATATATATATATATATATATATATATATATATATATATAACGTAGGGTTCTATAGTGAACACTAGGTTAAGAGTTAACTGTGTGAACTAATCTGAGCCATTGGATTATATCATCTAGAGATTTTTAAACAATGGCAAGATTGTAATTATAATGTTGTAACTTCTCTTTAAATTAATTGACAAAAGGGTATTTGCGTCTTTTGTAAATTGCATTTATTAAACAATATAATCAAAATCCTAAAATCTTGCTAATTTCTGTATATACAAGATACACAGTTGTTAGTGTATACACATGTGTACAGTCTCGATAGTATTACTTTATACAAGATACGCAGATGTTAGTTTATACACATGTGTACAGTCTCGCTAACTATCAATTTATACAAGATACACAGTTTTTAGTTTATACACATATGTACTTGAATAATACACATGTATATAAATCTGGTTTATACCGACCTGTGGGAACAAGATGTAATTAGACACAACTGTATAAGCCTTGTATATACTGACCTGTATACACATATGTAAAAAACATAATTTAATTACAGAGTTGAATATTTAATTTTAAAAAGAACATAAGAGTTTATTTAAAAATAAACATTAGCCCTTTAATCTCTTGTAATTAAAATAATAGAGAAATAATTAAACATGAGAGAAAGAAAGAGAAAATTAAGAGATGAGAAAATTAAAAGATTTTAGTAAATTAGCCTTTCTACTAAAACCTTTAAGCAGCCAAACAATATTCGTCATAGAGAATGACTAATGTGATGAAGAATGTGGGCCTTATGGAGAAGCGCTTTACATTTAATAGCTGACCCAGCCCAATAGACAATTGCATTAAATAATATAGTCAGGTAGCAATAAGTTGGCCTACCTAACTATGGTCCATGACTGCTAGTTCTTTTTTATTTAAGGGTGAAATTTGATTTTATTCAAGGGTGAAATTTGATATAACATTAAAAGGAGAACTAGCAAGAAGCTAGGACTCAACGAGAGACAACATATATAGACAATGGTAATACCATATTTAATGTTATATTTTATATTGTTTGTCATATCAAAACTTACACATAACTTTAAAAATTGCAACTTTTTAGTATTGCTAGTAATATTATTTTTATTTAGTTTTGTTAAATGAGAAGACGAAAAAAGACTATGCATTACTAGTACCTGACAATGACATATAGCAATCAACACAAAACATTCAACGGATTAAATACTCTTATCTAGGGGTGTTAATTATGTCGGGTTGGTGGGTGGAAATGTTCAACCCGAACCCGACCCCTATTATTATACGGGTCAAAGATTTCAACCCTAACTTGACCCATATAAATTCGGGTCAACCCGAACCCGACCCGTTTAACCCATATTACAAGTTGACAACTTATAAGCGAGTCGATGGATTTTAAGCGGGTTAGCTATAACATGTTTAATAATGAGTATGATTGTGACAAATAAATAAAATAATGTCAAAACTAACATTATTATAACTAACCATGTAAAATAGAAAAGGAAAAAACAAAAGCAAAAATATAAAAGATTTTTTTTCTAAATAATTAAACGGGTTAATGGGTCAACCCGTTTTTATACGGGTTAACCCGAACCTGGCCTGTATTTAATACGGGTCAACTCGAACCCGACCTGTTTTTTTAAACGGGTCGTGTTAGTCGACCCAAACTTGTTTTTATCGTGTCGGGTTGACAGGTCGTGTCAAGAATTGTCGCCCCTACTCTTAGCTTTGAAATTATAATATCGTACAATTTGGACATGACTATCATTTACCAATGAATTTGATAATTTGATAGGTGTGACTCGTTAGACAATGATTGACAAACAAGGATTTGACTATCTAGCGGTTTTAATATTAAGAATACTAAGACTATCGGTTATCAAGCGTGAATAGTGTGATCCTAAGGGGAGAAATTGCCACATCGCAATCACGACCACGATGCGCCACGCCACGCCAGTGGGCTCATAAATTTGGACATGACCATTTCCCAATGAATTTAATAGGCATGACTGTTAAGACAATGATTTACAAACAAGGTTTTGACCGTCTAGGGGTTTTCAGATCAAGGATGCTAAGCCGGTCCGTTATTGAGCTTGATCGTGAGGGGAGGAAGTGCGACTTTGGCACCACGACCACGTCACGCTATGTCAAGTAGTGTGGTGGTGAAAGTGGTTTACGCGGGTAGAGTCACGATGTGAAAAGGAGCACATGATTATGTTAATAATTGAATCAATTATCTCCTTCCACCTAGGAAACCTTTTTGATATTAAATTTAAGGGTTATTGGATTTAATTAATCTCCACTTTCACAATCCGACCGATAGTACTTCCAACTTAGAATTGTATTATGACTCAAGCCACTCCCAACTTTCAACTAATTTTCCTTATGCATTTCCAAACTAACTGTGCATTCACCTGGTTAGTTTTTTGTTGATTGACACTTGTGTAGTGACACGACATTTGATGTGGCCTTTTTAATAACATGACATTTGATGTCGCACTTATTTAGTGATATGGCTTTCTTTTGATGACGTGGCATCAACTGTGGCACTTGTCTAGTTACGTGCCATCTGAGGTCAGCTATTGGTTTAGGGTTCAGTTAGTTTGGGGATGCAGAGTAAAATAAGTTGAAAGTTGGGAGTGGTGTGGTACAGTTCGTAAGTTGGGAATGTTATCGGCCATATGGTAAAAGTTGAGGTTATGTGAATCCAATATTCCTAACTTTAAAACCTAATTTGTTCTTTTTTTCTCAAATAACGTGTGTTCGTTAGCTTTAAAAAAACTATGTACATATTCTTGTTTTTTTTCTCTAATCAGTCCAATATAAATTTTAACAGAATGGAATTGTTTTCAAAGAAAGTATATTCGGTCTCATAAGCAGTTTTGACACATGTTTGAATCGACACTTCGGATAATAACTAGTTGCTTATAAACAACTAGGTTTGAACCTCGTGTGTTACACATATTGAATAAGAAAATGTTAAATAGTTAGTAATGAAAATTTAATGAATTATAAATTAAGAAATTGAACACGGATCTGTGACATAAGAGAAACGAGAAAAACAATATTGGATTCACAGAATTGTGACGCGTGCCACAATTAGTTACTTATTTATTAGATATAGATTATACTAGTTGTTTGAAAATAAATAACAAGATGCATTAAAACAAACCATCTTTCACCTTCCACTAACTAAACATCCCTTAGAGTGCCTTTTGTTACATGGGTGCCTTTGGCTATCACTAGCCAATATACATTGTATAAGGTGAAGACCAAAGAATGAGAGAGAACATGACCTTACAGGTTCTTAAGCTAAAAGTCATTGGTCAAGAACCATCATTGAATGAGAGGGTGTATTTATGCGGGAGATAAAAGAGTGATAATGATGCATAAATTAAAGAGAAGATGATTTTGGATTAGGGTAGATCAATCAGGGGTGACGTGAAGAGGTACTTGACCTCTTCCGTATGCTCTTATGCATCACATCAACATCTTTCCTGGGTACATTATATAATATGCTTACTGGTTTAGAAACTGATCATACAGGGGTGGATCTTGGGATGAGTATGGTAACGGTTCGGTATCAAAAGTATAGGTATCAACAAACAGGAAAATGGGTACCAGCATTGAATATACAAGTACCAAAAAACAAGGAAATGAGTACCAGTATCAGAAAACGGGAAAAATGGGTATCGGTAACGAATATACCTACTTGGTACCAGGTTCGGTACCGGTACCCAGTACCAAATGTCAAACAGGGAAATGGGTACCAGCATTTTTTAACGTGATTTGAGCATACTAAATTTCTTTGTAATTGTTTATTGGTCAAATGTAGACCAACCAAAACCATCTAGAAAAATAAACATAAAAACGTGTAATATTTGACATGACTGATTTTTGAAAAAAAAAATGTGTCAAAACGTAAACCAACTTAAATTTACATACATAAAAATAAGCGCGTAAACTCGAGGGGTCAAAACGTCATTACGTTGAAACGTAAACTAACTTGAATTTATGTCGACACATACATAAACGTCAAAACATAGACCAACTGAAAACATCAATAAATAAGTGTACCAAAGCGTATTACATTTGACATGACTCATGAAACGTAAAGTAACTCGATTTTATATTGTCTAACGAAAGCATATTATATTTTACGTGACTGTTTTTTTTTAAGTTTATCTCAAAACGTAAACTACGTTGACTTTTATCGATGCGTACATAAAATAAGCACGTAAAATTCGAAGGGTATTAAAATGACAAATTTTTCAAAATTTTAAAAATTTAAAAAAACATAAGAGTCTGAAAGTTGAAATTATGAGTTTCAAATCTCAAAAATAAAAAAGATCAAACCACTTTAGCTAAATGGTCTTTCAATTGTATATATAATAATTACTATTTTGATCGACAATACCTTCACCCATTTGTCCACACGACGCCACTCATTGGCCCACGTGAAACCCATTAACTTTTTTTTCTTTTATATTTTCCTTGCATATATATATATATATATATATTAGACAATGGATAAAATACTTAACAACCAACACTCCAGCACACGTGGTGTCTGAGTCGGACTCTTGGCAACCCAAGTTCGAATCCCACCTTACCCTATCTTGTCGGTTCTAACATGCTGACATCACACCCCCCAGCGTGCGCGCTGGACACGCCACACAACGATACCATCTAATGTAAAATTTTGTATGTTTTTTTACCGATGTAAAACATGTATCGATATCTGTATGACATATTCAGTTTCTATATACCAAGTGTCGGCACTGTACATAGTCAAACCGATACCGACCAAACCCCGTTGTGTAGCACGTGTATTTACTAGTTTGTTTGTAATTGTTCAAAAACATATCCATTGTAAACATCAATATAAAAATTATTTATTTATTTGCACAATAACAGGTCGTATACATGGTGCAGGGGCGGACCTACCTTAGGGGAAGAGGTCGTCTCCGCTACTCCTTGCCGCTCCGGCGGTAGTATAAATTTTGGAAAAATTTGACCTTTTTTTCGATTTCGTTACCTCTACGAAGATTTTCTAGATCCGCCACTGACATGGTGTCTAATTGCACGGTTTTGATAATAATTTCAGATAAAATATGTTACTTTGGATAGTTTCACATAGGTTTAGTTTTATAGGCCTATAAGAGCTTGTATAACAATCTATAAAGTTAAATATTAATCGCTAAACTTGAGTTATATTGTATTTTAAAGCTTAAACAGTCATGGATTGGCAAGCATGGGAGTTAGAACACATCAAAGTTGTAGGGCTGATATGAGGGGAAAGACAAGTGCGTTATGTACTTTAGAACTGCCACCAAACTTTTATCTTACTAATTCAACGTCGTATTTATCGCATACTTATCGTAGCTGGCATGAGAGGTGGCTGTCGGACAACGTTGTTTTCTTATATTAAATACAAAAATGTTCAAACATGAAGTGACAAGCCACCATATACCATGAAACAAGGGCAGCCTTCACTGCCTATTAACGTTTCGACGGCAGTGTAAAAAAGAAATTTGATGTTTTTTTAATTTGGCTATCTTTATAGAATTTTTTTTGGAACATTGCCTCTATAAGTATTTTCTAGATCCGCCACTGATTAGATCATCTGGAAGTTCTTATAGACGCCTCCATGGCATCCCTATTCAGGTTTTACCATTCACACAAAGAAAAATGTTAATGTTAATAGGCATATTTAGGAAGATACTCTTCCCCCTAGAGGTGGACCTAGCATGTTACTAGGGGTAGCCCTGCTACCCCTTGACGCTCCGACGTTATTGTAAATTAAAGATATACAAAAAAATCATTTTGTCCAAAGTTGTTAGTATTTTATGAAGAAAAAAACCATTTTCTTTTTCCAAAAATCTCAAATTTTGAAATGTATTTATGCTTTGGAAAGAGAATATCTGAAGATATTTATTTGTTCAAAAAAAATCACTTGACACGTAGAAATAGAAAGACTTGCGTGTAATTTAAGATGGAGACTTTGAATAACAAAATCAACACGAATGAAAAAATTGAGAGTCGCCAAGAAACCGTGTGGATGAGTGGAAGTCGTACTTATGGTTAGACTATCGCAATTGCATGTTAGTGTTACTTTTCAGTTTTTTAGTCGTATGCAAATATATATAATACTAAATAAATGACCATACAAATATTAATTAATTTATGTTAAAAATCATAGTCACATTAAATTAGAGTTAAATGTTTGGTTGGTCCCTGTGGTTTGCAAATCTTGCAGACTTGGTCCCAGTGGTTCACTAATTACACACTTGGTCCCAGTAGTTTCAAATTTTGCACTCGGGTGGTCCTTACCACTAACCTTTGTTAGATTTCTCAGTTAAGTATACATAAAATGTCTATTATACCCCTCGTCTTCTTAATCCTTTCTATCTCTCTGAATAAAAAGCCCTGTCAACCACCCTTCATATCTGGGTTCCAAATCGCCCAGACCCGAAGACTTGACCCGGATCGTCAGAACCATATTTCCAAATCTGTTACGATTCTGTTCGTCACCAGTGTCTTCATCATCAATTACATCCGCAGTTGTAGTCATCTGTTCTACCCTATGTAGAAAGTGAGCCAAAATCCTTTGGACACAATCGACATCATATAACGTCTCCTTCAAGTAAGAATAGCTAGGAATTAGAAGATCATCCAGTGTCGCTTGTTCGAGTTGTAATCCGATTTTTTTTCTCCAAAGTTGCTCTACAAGCAACCGAAGCATTAAGAATGTTTGCAGCTCTCAACATTCCGAAAAATATCGCAATCGCTTGAGAAGATCTTAAACCGTTTTCTTCTGGAAGATTCGCAGCGATAGTTTCCAATAGCTCTTTTTGTTCAACCACTGAGGTTTTTAAGTTCATTGAACCACTTATCTCCACCGGTTCCATTTCTTCTGGAACTAGTTTCGCGAGAAGATGCAGCACCATCGAAACTAATCGCATCATTAACCGGCCAACCGAACAGCGATGGATCCGAAGACGAAGCTTTCGAAACGATCGAATCGATGCACCTTTGCACAATGCCAGTAAAATAGATCACCGAATTAGATTCATATATGTATAAATTTTAGAAAAAATGTAGCCCATAAACCGTAAAACCCAGATATGGAAATATGGTTCTGACGATCCGGGTCAAGTCTTCGGGTCTGGGCGATTTGGAACCCAGATATGGAGGGTGGTTGACAGGGCTTTTTATTCAGAGAGATAGAAAGGATGAAGAAGACGAGGGGTATAATAGACATTTTATGTATACTTAACTGAGAAATCTAACAAAGGTTAGTGGTAAGGACCACCCGAGTGCAAAATTTGAAACTACTGGGACCAAGTGTGTAATTAGTGAACCACTGGGACCAAGTCTGCAAGATTTGCAAACCACAGGGACCAACCAAGCATTTAACTCCATTAAATTATAACTTACACGTATGTGTTAACTTGACTAAGGTGGTAATCATGGATAGTGGAGAATTCAAATGAGAAGAAAAATTTTGTAATAATAAAAAAAATAACTTTAAACCAATAGAAATTCTCTATTTACTTCATTTAATGTGTGTATTTAATATTATGAAAAAGGGCATATAAGTAAATCTATAATTGTCATTAATTAGCTAATTAATTAAATTTGTAACTCATTTTTTTCATATACTCTTTTAAGATAAAATAATTTATGGTGTAGGACAATTTTCGACATGTGTAGGATAAATTTTAGTATGTGTGTAAGTTCAATTTACATGTGTGTAGGGTAAATTCCGGTAAATGTAAGACATATGTATAGGGCTGTAAACGAACCGAACGTTCAGCGAACAGTTCGTGAACCGTTCGGTGGGAAGTTCGTTTATGTTCGTTCGATTAGCTTAACGAACGAACACGAACAAAAAATTTGGTTCGGTTAGCTTAGCGAACGAACACGAACACATGTCTCGTTCGTTCGAATGCGTTCGTGAACGTCCGGTAATATGTTCGGTTACGTTCGGTTGTCTTCGTTTGATTATATTAAAAAAATAAATAATAAACCTTTAATCTAAACATATTGAAAACTTGAAACACTATTTTTTAAGCTAGCTAAAATTTGGACATTCTAAGACATTTTTGGTGATAATTATGTTTAAGTTAGTTAAACATGATTCATCGTTTGGTGGTGTATTTAGCTTCTTGTGTTTTGATTTATCAATTGACGGTTAACTACTTATATGCAATGTTTAAGAATAACAATGTTTTTATTTTTATTTTCAAGTTAAATGTTCGTTTTCGTCCGTTTTTATTTGTTTGCCTTCGTTTGTGTTCAAGACCAGTGTTCACGAACTATTCGTGAACAATTGAATTTCCTAAACGAACGAACAGGAACATAAACTTATGTTCGGTATGCGTTCGTGAACAGTTCGCGAACATGTTAATTTCCTTAACGAACGAACACGAACATGATCCTGTTCGTGTTTGTTCGGTTCGTTTACAGCCCTACATATGTAGGATAAATTTTGAAATGTGTAGGATAAAATGTTTTTGTTTTTTAATGAGAGATAACATAATTAATGAGAGAACTTATAAATTATTTAATGTTTTACCATTATGCCTTTTCTTCTTTTTCTTTTCACATTAAATTTCTTCTCAAATGAATTTTCCACATCATGGCTATTCCATAAAAAAATCGATTGATTTAAACAGAAATAAATATATTCGGATTTATTTTAGTCGACTCATATTATATAGCGGGTCAATTTAATCTACATAAATTATACAATGGACAAGATGAGTCCGTGTTTATAAAACTTGCCAACTTAAACAAACCAATTGAGCCAACATCATCGATGATTAATGTTTCATCACCACATGCTCGTTGTCGCCAACACAACAATATTAGAGTTGCCATTGCCACCTCTAGCATCATCAGTACCGTAGCCACCCTGCCACCATTGTAGCCGTTGGCACCACCCTCGTGGTCTCTGCCACCTTTGGATATAATATTCATTAGTCAAAAACACACTCGATGTTTCTAGCATAACTAGAACATATTAGACTATTAGTTGAGAAAATGTAGGAACTATTTTATTTTTCAATTAAAGTAATAATAAAATATATAACAATGATACTCTCGTTATTCCAAAGAAATATACCAGTACTATAATGGTTACAAAATTAAATAAAAAGAATATCAATCAATCAATCGTACCCAAATTAAATATACCATAGCCAAGCTATTGTTAGGGTCCGAAAAAAGTGGAATGTAAGCAAGTCTTATTTCTATCATGAAGGATAGAGAGACTACTTCTAGTGAAACCGCTAGTTCCAAATTCATATCCAGACAAAAAGGTCAAATAAAAACATGTATAGGCATAACGTAAAACACAATGATTAACAAACTATAACGCAATAGAAAGCATACTAAAAACACAATTGATAAGTGATAAAAAAACAATGCACAACAGACTTAAAGCACAGTGGACAACAAACTAAAACATAATGGACAACAAAAATACCATGGACAACATAATAAAAAAATGGACAACAGACAAAAACACAATGGAAATCAGATTGAACACAATGACAAGAACCTATAACACAATGTACAGAAAACACACCTAGTTGAAATATACAATAACCAGAGCCAATAACACAACGTATAACAAACCCAAATATGATATTATATTCATTTTCATTCATTGTATTATAGGTTCTGATAATAAAAACACAATGGAAAGAAAAAAAGTAACATTGTGTCATAGGTTATGGTAATATCAAGATGTATAGAAACCCTGATAAAAAATGTAATGACCAAAACCCAGCAATAACTAGAACCTTTACCACAATGCATAGAAACCTAATAAAAAGTGTAAATTTTATTTTTTTATATATCAATATTACACTCATATTAAATATATAAACAAAAAACGCTCGTTATTGTAGTGGTTTTTTTAAATAATATCGTATGAAAAAAGTCATGGACATTTTAAAATGATAGCGGAATTGACATGTGCCTTGCATGTGATGAGAGAAAATCAACAAATGTAAGATATTCCTTTTATGTCATATATTTAATTTAAATACTATAAATTAGCAACTTATTTGTGTATGTAGGAATTATACCTAATGTTTTGGGATTTTTCAAACATAATTTAATTTTTTACTTTTAGTCCAGAGGTATTTGATAAGTTACTTTTAACCTTAAACTATATTTTTTTTACTTTTAACCTAAAACGTTTTATCTTTTGCAATTTAACCTCACAACCTTTTTACTTTCAACTTAGGTTACCTATTCTTTTCATCCTTCGCAGATTTTGTGTTTTACACTTCGTTCTAAATTTTACGAGTTAACACGGGGCAACGTGCGTGTGTGATTCAACGTTTTTACGTTTCGTTTTGAGTTTCGTGAATTAACACGACGCAACGTGTGTGTGTGGTTCAACGTTTTTATGTTGTCTATTTTTCCCGTTTGACAGTTTCGTCATAACGTGCAGGTCCTAGATCGACTTAGTTATTATTTTCTATGTTTTACGTTTCGGTCTAATTGATGTCAAGTATAATACGTTTTGATTTACAAAATCCACTTTTTACATCTATATTTTTATGTATGTGTCGTTTTAAATTTAAGTTGGTATACGTTTCGAGGTGATTTTTTGGGAAACGAATCGTGTCAAATGTAATACGTTTTCGAGCTAATATTATGTATGTCTCGTAAATTTGTTCCGAACCGAGTGGTTTCAAATTGTGGTTTATTATTTTTTAAGAAAAATCTCTAATCAATCCCTTTGATTATACGTGTCAGTTTTTCCTTTATACCCGGTATGTTTTCTATGTACGAGTCCGATTACATATAATACGTTATGACTATAGGATATAAATTCGATTTACTTTATATTTTGATCTAATAACTATGCTTATAAAGGTTACATTGGGTTCAATATGATACATCTAAATATATGTTTTTCATATGATTAACACATCACATAACGCTTAAACTCATTCATTTGACGTTTGTAATGTACTCATATCGCAACACGTGCAGGTCTAGTAAATCTTATTACTGGTTAAAAAATAAAATATAAAGGGTTTGGTGGAAGACATTTTTCTGTAACGTGTGTTTCATTTGAATATTCAATCATGTAACTTCTTGAAAGGTTTTTTCACTTCTATTAAACAATATATTATCTATATACTTTATAAAACAGATGAAAAGTACATGAAAATGAGACATAACAATTTAATAATACATGACTCGTTTTTAGAACATGGAAATATTAGTTTTGTATAAAGATTACTACAAGTCTTAATATATAAAATACTTTTAATGTAAGAAATTAAGAAGGAAATTTTTATTTTTTATATTTTTTTCCTAATATTTAAAAATAATGTTTAATTACAAAATATAAAAATAATCCTGATTTTTACAATCTCTACGATTCTTAGAGTAACTATAATTACTCTACAAAATTACATCATTGCTACTGTCACACCCGCTCATAGGCGGAAGCGCATGGTGTGATCTGATTGGTTCTCATTGCATACAATATAAGTGAACATTCTATATGAATAAAACATTCTCTATATGTCATTGCTGAAATTGTTTCAAACGCAACATAAGTTAAGTATATTGTTACAAGCCATTAAATTGTCAAATTGTTAAGTAACCAAAATGCAAGATTTTTAAATAATAAGGTTTTGTCCTTTATATAGCCGCAAGTAGGCGGGATATACCGGACAAATCCTTCAAAAGTGGCATTGGAGACTTGATGCTTGTTTCTTGATTTGCAGCCTTCTGCATGGATCCACTAATTACCTGAAATACATGTTAAGTTGAAAATCAACAAAAGTTGGCGAGTTCATGTGTTTTAACTGTATGAGTTGAAGTATTTGTATCAAAACCCGGTAGGTAAAGCGTCAATGAAATCGTTGATCATTAATATTTTGCAAGGACATTAATATGTGTGACGACATAGGAAGCAATCCAAACCTAGACGATTTCTGTCGATTAACTTCGACTGGGTCGACGAATGCACTAATCTGTGTGGGTCCATGACCAAGAGTGGGGCTCGCCAACACCCGCTAGATCTAACCTTTGTACCGTGGTCTTAAATAAGATTAATGGTGCTTAAGTTCCACCCTATTCGCACATGATCTAAGTTGTTTCATTCCTTGGCTTATCATACATTGAACATGTATTTCGCCCGATAGTTGTAAAACAGTAAAACATTTAAGATGAAAAGGGGGACATGAACTCACTGTCTTGCTTTCCGCTTTCGCTGTTTAACTCAAATACTTTTCTTTGAATTCGTACCAAAAGCTACAAACGCGTTACGTTTTGTTAAACACTTCGGTCTTTGAATGATTCATGTTCATGTTTCTTGTCTTAAATATTTGTTAAGACTCATTCAGTGTTTTGTTTCCTTTAGATGTATTTTTTATGTACGTTGCTCCACTGAGATGCGATTTCGGTGCATGATATCAATATATATATTTCGTCAAATATATATATTATATATATATATATATATATATATATATATATTATATCACATATATATATATCTTGCATCTCCAGTATTTCATGTATGGGCCTAGCCCGTTAGCCTCTATGCCTCGCACGAGTAAGGTATACGTTTCATGACTTTTCATAGTCAGGTTTCACACGTTAGCCTCACGACCATCATCGATATGTTCCAATATCGATGTGTAAGTTAAAATATTATATTTTAACTTGTATTATTGGAATGTACCACTATATATATATATATCATTTTGTTTACGAGGGGTTCGTTAAAAATAATCTATTTTTAACGTGTCTTGATATATATAATTATTTCTTTGGTCTCATGGTTTACATAACCACATTTAATAATTGTTAAGTATTATACATGTGTATTTCCCCAAAGTATAAGTATACTTTGTGTTGTGTGTATTTGTGTATTTACATTCGTATTCTCATGGTTAAGTATAATACTTGTATAATGGTATTTTCACCAAATATTAGTGGTATATGTTGGCATGTATTTGTACGTATAGGAATATTATATTTCTTGTATTTATCACCCCCATTTTTGTGTATTCTTAAATTATATAATTTTAAGATATATTCAAATTAGTGTAAGTATTATTATGCTTGGTAAGTGTATGCATCCAAAATAATATATATTTTTGCGATTAGTTCTAGAAAATATATGTTTTAGTTTCCACAAAAAATAATATATTTTTAAGAGGTTTACGAAATATATATTTTTATACACTTTGAAAATAATATGTTTTTAGTGTTGCCGAAATACCATATGGTTTCTATATTTGTAAAAATATATATTTTGTCACTTGTTCGGTTTCGAAAATAATACTTACCAAGCTTCGATATATTATATATTTTTAGTCCATAGTTCATATATAGTCCAATGTCCGAATAGTCCATATTTGTTGCCATGTATGCTTATGGATGGGTATATATATATTTTGTAATTCTTTGCTTGCCAAATTATTATGCATTTATTTTTATGATTTATTTTTCAAGTTCCTAACTATATACATATATCTATATTACAAACAATAAACACATAACTTGTGATTCTTATGATCACTAAATATATATTTTTCCAAAATATATATTTATACCCATTTTTATCTTTATAAAAATCATGTCTTCTTGAACTTATATTTTATACAAAACATGGGGATTTTTATATTTATGGTTTATAAACAAGTTTACTTGTAAGAACTTTATAACCATATATTTTTCTAAGTGTTAAATTTTTATAAAAATTTTGTCATAGTCTCCCCTAGATTTAGGAGGTTTCCCATGTTTTTAAAAACATGTATTAAGCTTCAAACTCATCAATTTATTTCCAATCATTTCAACAAGTAATACATGTATATAAATATATATATATATATATATATATATATATATATATATATATATATATATAGGTCATGATAAACTTGAAAGTTTAATCAAAACACGTATCTCATTTGTAAATTGAAAATTGAATCCAAGAATCTTAATGCGAATTACTATCTCAATTTTGTTTTATACTCATTGTTTTAACATTCATATCATCAGACATCTCGACGTACCTCGATCTCATCATTTAAAGAAGTTGGGTTGTGTCTCACTTTTATATAGACTAACCCCTTCATCATAACAAACGAGAGAGGTACTGTCATCATTCAGTCATGTATCCTTTTAGAATTGAGACTCAAGCTTTGGTTGTTGTGTTTACTTATGTTTTAGAGTCACATCATAGAACTAATCATAACTTACTGACAAAACCAATGAAAATTTGACAAGAATATGGTGGATACGCCGCTGGTACTTCCTATATATAAGTATTTTTGCCAAAGGATCAGAGGCATTGTCAGGCGGTTATGAAAAGTTCCATATAGGATTTAGTAATGTCTTGGTTGAAGTTTGTTTTATACTCACTGATTTAGTATTCATATCATTTCAATCTCATCATTTAAAGAAGTTGGGCTGTGTCTCACTTCTACATAGACTAACCTCCCTATCATAACAAACGAGATAGGTACTGTCTTTATTCAAGCATGTATACTATCAGAATTAAGACTCAAGCTTTGGTTGTTGTGTTTGTTTATGTTCTAGAGTCACATCATAGAACTAATCATAACTTACTGATAAAACCAATGAAAATTTGACAAGAATATGGTGGATACGCCGCTGGTACTTCCTATATATAAGTATTCTTGCCAAAGGATCGGAGGCATTGTCAGGCGGTTATGAGAAGTTCCATGTAGGTTTTAGTATTAGAAGTTTTGTTTTAGGATATAACCTTATCTTTCCAAACATATCAAAACTCTCGCGCATGAAATCATATTTAGTCAATCAACTCTGTTTATCAATATTCATTAACTTAGGCATCAAAAAGCGATTCCTGTAGCAGGGTACTCAACCCATACAAGGAACGTTACCGCCTCAAACAAAAATTTAAACTCTTACACCTTTCTAAGTATGTAACTGTCAAATTAAACACCATCCTTTTTAGACAAACATGCCACTACTTAAATTTCGGGACGAAATTTCTAAAAGTAGGGGATACTGTAACATCCGTCAAAAAACCGGGTTAACCAAAACCCGCTTCGTTTATTAACCGAACAACCAGTTAAAAATTTCGTTGCGTATTTAATGCCCAAATTAATTTTAAACGATACATAATTAATAAGTATATTAGAATATAAAATTTATATTTGAAAATATATTAAAAATAGTGAAATAAAAATTAAATGCTGAAGCCGGGTTTCGAACCTGGGTCAGCCGAGAGTATCACAAAGCCTTAACTCACATCCATCCAACCACTCCGCCACTTGTGTTGTTTGGTGAAATACTGAAACAATTAATACTTAAAATAAAACTCGAAGTCAAAAATCTGTCACTCAGCGCGCCCAAATAACTCTCGCCGGAAATCCCGACTAATTCATCAAACATTGACGTTTTCTTTTGTCATAACGGATGCATTTACATCATCGCCGGTTATAACTGAAAAACGTTAATGTCACTCATTCAAATCACCAAACCATAACCGAAAGATTTTGGAATTCGAAACCGAAAATGTAAATCAATCTGAATTATACATCATTCATCAGTTGAGCGCGACTTTATCAAAATTACACTCTTCATTTCGCTCAGAAAAGCCTCGCGCAGTCGCCGGAATTCTCTGCAAATTTACCGGAAATTATCGCCGGCAAACCGGATTCAATCCATCCTTTCTGCTTACTCTAAAATAAGATTTTTAGAGCTCATACCGACATCACCCACACTCACCTTAAACTTCCTGAAGAATCTCTGTCGCAAGAAATACATCGCCGGAATTCTCTGCAAGTCGCCGGAAAACCGAGACTCACTCATAACGGTAAATACCTCGACTTTTTCTATTTCATTCCATTGTGAGACCAATTCTAACATCACTCCATCACCCAGAATCAACCCCAGACGACGTTGCCGGATTTTCTATTTTCGCCGGAAAACTTCTGGAATTTCCAGAAACTCGCTGTTAACCGGTATGATCATTTAAACCTACTGATAATCGTTACTCAGTAGTTCAATTTCACATCTAATCCATTCAAACTGTTAATTGATCCTAACAGCCGAAGTTCACAAAACAGAGCCGACGAATCCTTGCCGGAGTTCTGAAAAAGTCATCTGTTCGGTACATCCTCTCCCCAAACTTTCTCTGTCCATTGCATTTCAGTCGTTGATATTGTCCATTAATCAAATGAAACAAGAAACAGTTGGTTTAATCATTGTCTGTGTTTTGAACGAAGAAGACGAAGTCGTGTATGATATAAGATTAATTAAAATCGGTATTATAAACGGGTTAGACACACAGTCCAGCGGTGGACTGTGTGCAAACAATACGCATACGTCCCGAGTTCGATCCTTGACATACGCACACTCGCTGTAATAAAAATGTTTTTTATTTAAAACCGAACCGGATCCACACGCAGAATCATGTTAAGTATAATAAAAACCGGAATATTTACCAAGTTAGACACACAGTCCAGCGGTGGACTGTGTGCCAAACTAAACCACAGGTCCCGGGTTCGAGACTTGTGGAGAGCACCGAGTCGATACCATTAAGTCCTTTTTAAAATAAATGATTTTCGGATTAACTTAAATAGTGTATGAATATAATTAAAAACAGAAATATTTCGGGTTAGACACGTAGCTCAGTTGGTAGAGCTGCGTGCACGCGTACGGGAGGTCACGGGTTCGAGTCTCACCCAGCGCACACATACAAACGTCCGAACCGGTCAACGGTCAACAGTCATGGTCAACGGTCAAAAAGTCAACATTTTATTATTATTTTTATTTATTTATTCAATTTAAAAATCAATTAAAAAATACTTAAAAATAACGTTTTTAAAGTTGGAAAATAGCCTTAATCTCACAAAAATATATCCAAAAATCCTATTAAAATTGTTAATAAAATCCACTTACTTACCGTACCTTTTCGTTATTAATTAGGTTAGTTATTCCTCGTCGATCAATCCTCTAACTCGTGCGCATTCAACATCATTCACCGAACGCACCCAAGGTGAGTGAATCTCTACAAATTCCCCGTTTTAATCACGTTTTTGGGGTGTATCATGTGTCTTATTATTTATTATATTTAAACTATTGTGCATCCATCATATCCATGAACAAATGTGTATTCAACATGTATCAACTGTTTGTGTGGTTATTGTTTAGATTAAATTTATCATTTTCAGTACATACATTATCATAGGCCGCCGCTCCCCATTACATTATGAGCGTTGAGCTGTTCCCCATTACATTATGAGCGTGAACCAGGCGTTGCCAACATACGATCGGCTCCGTTTGATTGAGCCTTGATCGCACATACATTATCATAGGCCGCCGCTCCCCATTACATTATGAGCGTTGAGCTGTTCCCCATTACATTATGAGCGTGAACCAGGCGTTGCCAACATACGATCGGCTCCGTTTGATTGAGCCTTGATCGCACAGACATTTATCATAGGCCGTCCGTTCCCCATTACATTATGAGCGTGAACGTGACGTTGCCAACATATACAGTTTCATTCATGTTATATATTCATGCAAGTTGGTTTGTTATGGTATGTTATGGTTTGTTATTGTATGTTATTGTTTGTTGTTGTTTGTTATTGTATGCTATTGGTTTGTTATTGTATGCTATTTGTTTGTTATTGTATGTTTATTTACGTTTGTTCATATATGAATATTGCACAATTTTTCCATATTAAATACAATAAGAAATAAATAATAAATGTTCTCTAACAAGGTTCACTCGCCAACTTTTGTTGATCCAAAAACCATTTTTACACATGATACAGGTGGAAAGGATGAAGCAAGGAACACATAGGAAAGTGCCTTAGAAGAAAAATAATGAAGTTTAGATAGATGTATAGAACATGTTGTATTTGTATGATTTGATTGTATGATCTCTTTTAAATTGTAATAATAAATATGAAACATTATAATAAATGTCATGAGCTTTGATGAAAACCCAATCATGCCCCGATCACCTTTTCCGCTGCGGGTCGGGGTGTGACATCAAGTTCATGGCTTTATAGCCTAGTGGCATCTTAGGGTGAGATAAGACTTTGAGACCAATAGGTCGTGGGTTCGATTCTCACAAGAGGGGTTTTTTCTACATTTATTGGGTTTTCTTCTGAATTGGTGTAAAAACATTATGCATAGTGGAAATGGATATGATCGAGTGATTCCACTGGTAGCTTGATAATACTCCAATGATCTGTCAGTGATCTAAATTTACCATTAAAAAAATGTATTGTGGATAAACCAATTAATCTTAAAGAAAACCAAATGTACATTATTTTTACTCGGTATTTTATATTATAATTAAGACTCTCTAAATTAAATACTTAGTTTTAGTTTGATTCTCCATCCTCAACCCATCAACTAGAGAAGTTACATTAGTTAATTATTACCTATTCACCTAAAGACTTGTAGACTAACGAGCATTAGGTGAATTAAAAGGTGTTCCTTTTCGTGAGTTAAGAGTTTAAGTATCATAGTAAATAAAGATATACATTTAGAAGTAGGATTTAGAGGGGTGTTAGAAATACCAAGTCTAAGTTTTTCTTTATCTATTCATCAAAGTAATTCAAATATTTTCTTTCTCTTATAGGTTGATTTTGTCTATACTAAAATTATATATCGAGTCCATTGAGTTTATTCAAAATATAGAACGGGTCAATTCGGATCACTGAGGTAGTGTCGATTTGGAGCGAAAGTCCGGGGAACGAGTTGCTGCAGTGTCTACGTGGATGACCACGAACCTGAGAGAGGGAAAGATGTGTGGGATGAAGGAGAGAAAGGAAATAGAGATGGTGAGTGTTCAACCATAAAAGGTTCTTTTTGCGTTTGACATGGAGGTTTTCCAACCGCAAATGCTGTTACAAAACTTGCTAATTTAATATATTTTAGTACCACATTTAAATAAAAACATTGTTATTTAATGTATAACAATATTATATTATAGTTAAAGAGAATCAATTTATTGAGTTTATATTTACTATTTTGAATAAATAATTATATGTATAAAAGTTTTTGAGATAAAAGTCTTCATGCAGTTGGTTAGATTTATATAAGAAGGTCAACAGTAATAGCTGAATTTCCCTTGTCTACCTTACAAACAATTTAACTTCCTGTTGGCTATAAAATTGTCACCACACTAGTCCTACATTTATTTGTATATATTCCTTTCCATGCTAATTCTCATTGTATTTGATATATCATATAAAACATTTAGTTCCAAAGACACTTAAGGGATCATGTCGCTCATCCTTGAACCCACTATACGATATGTAAAATCAAACTCGTCGAGCGACCCACTATATTATTTGGATGTATGTAAAATCAAACTCGTCGAGTGACCCGCTATATTATTTGGATAACATATCCCAATAAACCGGTTGTTACTAATTTACCCGTCTGCTCAAACCAGGTATGTTGTGTATATATGCTACAAAGTACAAACGCACAAGGGCGGTCCTAGCTTCAAAATAGGGTAAGCCCCCGCTATCTTTTAACACTCCGGCGATAGTGTAAATTTTGAAACAAGAAATTGACGTTTTTTCCCTTGACACTCCGGCGATAGTGTAAATTTTAAAAAAAAATTGATGTTTTTCGATTTCGTTACCCTTTTTTAAAATGTTACCCCTATAACAATTTTCTGGATTTGCCCCTACAAACGCAATCAACTCAAATACATGCCTAAAAGGCATTACTCCACACACGTTTGCTCACACGCCAGATTATTTAGAAACATATAAACAATGTTACCAACTATACGAAAGTCGGTGAGTCAAATATAAAATAAATTTCAGTAATAAACATCACATTAAAAGCCAAGGAATTGACGTACAATACTTATGAATCCAATAACCTAATAAAATATAAACTATACAGGCATACATCATAACTTTTATATTTGTGGCACATCTTTAATACTACGTCAAATTAGTTTCTTTTATGGATTTGGGAACTAGTCATTAGGAGCATAAGACAACTCAATTGATAATTAAATTTTGTTATCTTAATAGTTTATATATTAGTAATTTTGATTATAATATGTCAAATATAAACATTTATTTATCTCACACATAACCCAAAATTAATATGTTTGTAAAAGGTCGATTTTTATGTTACTTATTCAAAACATAAATTTGAAAAAGAATTTATATATAGACAAACTGTTAGAACCGTAACCGAAAAAAGCGACAACGGAAAACCTGAGACGATCGATAATCAAGTGTTGTTTAGATTTTTGTGCTTACAAACATGTGGGTAGTTGCATGAACCATGTGCATTTGTGTGTATGAACGTTAAAGCTAATGTAAAAATGTTCTTATCGTGAAAGGTATGAAAAAAAAAAAAGATTTGGTATGTCAAAAAGAACTCATTCATACGAGAGGATAATTTTAACTGAGCATGTGCATGTTAATAGAAAAAAGTTTAGCCCTGATCATAAACACATTGTCGTTTGTTCTACACTAGTTTTTGCCCGCCTGCGTTGGGACATGAAGCTAAATATTTCTCTTTCATGATATGCACGCCGGTGTTTGATTTACTTGTACATACTATTCATAACACAACCTTAAAAAATCAAATCGAGCCAACCAATTAAAACAAAACACTACCATACTTTTGCTAAAAATCTAAAACGATGTAAAGACTATAATTTTTAAAATTGGAATTTTTCAGGACAAACGAGTGTGTGTCAGGCAGTCGTCTGATACGAATAAAAATTACACCGAGTCAACCAATTAAAACAAAACACTACACCATAGTTTTGTCAAAAAAAAAAATTAAAACAATCGTATGACTATAATTTTACACTGGGTGAAAATCGTAATTTGACAGGAAAAAAAAAACAATAGCAAAATTGTAAATTTAAACGGGGAAATTCGCAATTTATGCTGGACCAATAATTAGTTTTCTACAAAGCAGCTGGCTAACACTATTCCCCTTCATAGTGATTTATAGTATGTATAAATATAAATTAATGCACAAATACCTTTTTATTATGTATTCTAATAATAATAATCATAAATGTTAAACACTCACATACTTCCACGTTAGATTTCAAACAATACTCTAAAATCATTCATTTTCCCTACAACAACGCTACCTTCTTTTTCAAGCACTCAATTTTTAAACAAAAGTTATTAAAATGATGTATTAAAAATTGTTACTGTGTGTGTGAACCCAACTCTGTCGTTTGAAGGAGTCTGGAAATTCCGACATGATAGGGATGGCAAAATACCCAGCCCGACGGGTATCCCGAAACACCGTGACGGGTATACCCAATACCGACAGGTATACTCGAAACACCCGTGACGGGTATACCCAATACCCGACAGGTTTCGGGCTGTGTATGGGATTGGAAAACAATATTTTGCTAGTATTGGACGGGTGTGGGATTAGGTGATACCCAACCGATTACCCGTAACTATATACTCGTTTACCCCAACCATACACCAGAAACATCTTTGCAAAAATATCTCGTTTTTTTTAATTTTCCGTTAACCCTTGTTTATGAATGTGTCATCTAATCGCTTCATGGCTTGGAAAATAAACTTTTCTTTTTTGGATATATATACTATGACGATGTTAGTTATATGTGTGTTACAAATACCAAATTATCAATCGATATTTATATTATCATGAAAGTGATGTAGTTAGGATGTGCCAAATATTATGTGGTAATGACTATATGTACTTAGTTTATTATATTTTCATTTATTTTAAAGTTTAAAAACATAAAACTATATAAGAAAGAAAAAAAATATACTTGAAAATTCCAATGCGTATTTTGAGAACACTAATGAGTATACCCGATACCTAAAGAGTAATTACCCGATGATTATCGACAAATTTTAGACCGAGTATAGACATGGTTTTATAATCAGATTAGCTATATCAGACTTATTGCCATCCCTAGAGTCGGATGAGAGCCACATGCCTTGACGGACAAGTAAATGTTATGTTTAATAGTAAACTCAAAATAATTTAATCCATAAAAAGTCAAAATTGGGAAACCATGACTTGCCAAATACATTTGTCCTCATGCTTCCTAACACTATGCAACTCTTTGGTTTCCGCCATTGACGAAGAACCTCAAACTTTCAACATCATTCATAATATTCCAACCAAGATAAACAAAACGTAACCTACCAATAATTATATATAACATATATATCAATATTTTTATTTAATCTGTTCATCCATCCACTTGTTAATGTTCATATTGTACTTTTATAGTTTTAAAATAAGTTATTTTAATTTCTTCATTTCAACACAAACGTCCAAGTAAATAAATGTTATTTATTCATCCTGTTTAACAAAATATTAACATCCACAATAATTCGTAAATAGTGAACACATTACCCCACATAAATCTTGCAGTTTTATAACTTTTTATGATTTTTCATGGAAACCAATACCCAGCTTCATTTCTTTGACCATCCTATCCACACACACATATATATATACATATATATATGTATGTGTATAATATCTATCTTCACATCCATACACAAATAACACACAACTTTCTACAAAACATTCCAAATTTTGAAGCTTCAAATCAAAATCAAACCATTACTTTTTGAAAAATCTCTCTAGTCAATCTTTTACACAAGTAAAAAAGATTTCAAAGACGTGTTATTTTAATAATTTTCCAAAAGAGTTTTTTGTATAAATAGCCAAAGGTGGATTTGTCATCATCATCATAATTATTATTAGTTCTACAAACACAAACACCTTCAACTCTATACCCACAAAGGAAGTATAAGCAAATCAGATCATATTTTGCAGGAGATATTTTAGTGTTATGGGTTTATCCTTGTCACTATTAACATCAGCCTGGGAAGTAATCTTGAGACACGGCTTCTTAGATCTGCCTTACGATCTCGATAACCTCGAAAACCGATTACCATCCGAAACCTTCAACAAATCCGAATCCGAAGCCGAATACTCAAGAACATCACAAGTTTCTAGTCCTACTAGTAACAGAAGGAATACCATTAGTTTAAGCAGCACTGAACCATTAAAAATAATGCTTCAAACCACCCTTTCGTTCAAGAACTTAGTCCAGGAGATTAGGAACCTCACGCCCGAAAAACCGACCACAAATCCTCTTCCTGAACCTCTAGTGTTTGTTTCTCCTCGGCCCGTTAGTGAACTCAATGCTGCGGCTACTACGGTCCAGAAGATATACAAGAGTTATCGAACACGAAGAAATTTAGCCGATTGTGCGGTTGTTATTGAAGAACTATGGTTAGTTAGTTACTTGGTTTACAATGCTAACCTTTTAATTATAAAAACTAAAAAAAAAAAATAAAAAAATTGATTGGTTGATAATGGTTTTCTAAATTATACGACGACGTTTTGTAGGTGGAAGGCTTTGGATTTTGCAGCTTTGGATCGAAGCTCGGTTTCGTTTTTCAACGTTGAGAAGCACGAAACTGCGGTTTCAAGGTGGGCCCGGGCTCGAACCCGGGCTGCTAAAGTGGGAAAGGGCTTGTCAAAGAATGAAAAGGCTCAGAAACTGGCCTTGCAACATTGGCTAGAAGCTGTAAGCACTCAAATAGTCAAATATCCTTTTTGGCTTGATGTTAAAATTTTTTTGAACCATTTGTTTATAATTATTATTTTTTTGGACTCGCAGATCGACCCGCGCCATCGGTATGGTCACAACTTGCATATGTATTATGACATCTGGTTTGAAAGCGAAAGCTGCCAACCGTTTTTCTACTGGTTGGATGTCGGGGATGGCAAAGAAGTTAACGTCGAAAAGTGTCCGAGATCAACTCTACAACGTCAATGCATCAAGTATTTAGGACCTGTAAGTCGCATATCTAACCTCATTTTTATCGAGTAACGTTACATTTCTTTAACTCTAACGTCTTAATCATTCTTGTAATAACAGAATGAAAGGGAATCATACGAAGTGGTAGTCGAAAATGGGAAGTTGATATTCCGCCAAAGCGGTTTGCTTTTGGAGACAACAGAAGGTTCAAAATGGATCTTTGTGTTAAGTACCACGAGTAACTTGTACGTTGGACAGAAAAAGAAAGGCCTTTTTCAACACTCGAGTTTTCTAGCGGGGGCCGCCACCACCGCCGCAGGACGATTAGTCGCCCACGGGGGAGTGCTCGAGGCTATATGGCCGTATAGCGGTCACTACCTCCCGACCGAAGAAAACTTTAGGGAGTTCATTTGTTTCTTGGAAGAGAACAATGTTGATCTCACAAACGTAAAGGTACACACATATATGTTTATTAATTAGTCAATATTTATATTTATATTTATATTTATGCCTTATATGGTTTTCACTTTGTAACAAGTTTAAATTCTGATCGAAAATTATCTTTAATGCAGAGATGTTCGGTTGATGACGATGATGTAACCATCGGCTTTTCGTTTAAGCCGCCTCAGACTGAACTCAAGCCTAAACCGCTTGTTATACCGCGGCCTAGAGCGGTTGACATTCTTCGTACACCTACACGTGCAAGCCTAAACCATTTGGCAAATCGTTTGTCGTGCAAGTGGACATCGGGAACCGGGCCTCGTATCGGATGCGTTCGTGATTATCCATCCGAACTACAATCCCGAGCACTTGAACAGGTCAACCTATCTCCTCGTGTCGGTCCTACCAACTTTGCGAATTACGGTCCAGTCCCGTCACCAAGACCGAGCCCAAAGGTTTGGCTCTCACCGAGGCTTTCGTACATGGGACTCCCGAGCCCTAGGACACCTGTGGCTACCACAAGCTAAGCTAATCAAGTTTTGAACGTACATTCTACTCGTTCACATGACTCAGAAGCCTAAAAATGTGACTGGCTTTTATTTTTGTTGATAAAGATATGACCCACATATGACATATTGGTTCATTTTTTGTATTTCCTTGTTGTACCCATTTTTGATCGCTGGTTGTTTTTGGCATTGGGTTTTTTTAAGTGAATGATTAATTAATTTTTTTGTAAACAAGGTTGATAAATTATTATCAAAAAATAAACTATTTGTTGGTTAATTTTTTATGCAAGTATCATGTACAAGATATTCTGAAATAAAAATATTTAATATGGGCCGTATATTTACATTTCAGTTATTTTTTACAGATCTATGACTTATGATGTTATTTATTCATGAATAATAATCTACAAATAAGTAATAGTTTAGTTACATGATACAATTCTATAAGTACAATTCTAAAGTAAATATTCTTTTTTCTTACTTCTTTTATTTCACCTGTAATATATTTTTATTTAATATTTATAAATTTAAAAAGTTAATTAAAAAACAATAGTAATAAATAATAGACTGAATTGCAAATTTTATCCTTTATCTTTATACAAGGCGATATCCTTTGTTTATATATTGATAAGTTTTGTATTTAATGTTTCCAAATACTACACAATTGGTCATTTAACCCTAACTCAGTTAAAAGTTTCTGTTAAATCTGATCATGTGCATTGTACATAAAGGCATTTTTATCATTCATCTTTTAGAGACTAATTATGTAAATAACTTAAACACCCAACATTTTATTATAAAATATTATTTTAGCCCCCTCTCTCTCCACCTTCACCACCAACAACAACCGCCACCGTCAACCATGAACAACCATCACTCTTTTTCCGTAACTCCTCTCCCAAATAATCCTTCGCATATAAAATTGACTTGAACATAAGAAAGTTTCTTTGTGTGCGATAATAATATGGAGGCCTCCTAGTTGTCTCCATCGATGTTCCTTCACTGCAAAACCATCCCCTTCGTCTCTTGTCTTCATCATCGGAACACAAGTGGTGGTGGGTGGTGCAATCCATTGGTGGTGGTGGTGGTTGTGTAGAGTATAGAGAGGGGAAGAGTGGTGGTGGTGGTGATAGTGAGATATAGATGGAGTAGAGAGAGAGTTGATATACAACATGTATTATTATTTTTTCTTTAATAGGGTAAAAGACAATTATACTCGCACATAATCTAATTTTACAAATAAAATTAACTAGGTTAGCGCCAAATTATATATTATGCAAGATTTTGAAACATTAAATAATAAACTCATCAATTTTAAAGATAAATAACACAGTCTGAAATTTGTGTATAAATCAAGGACAAAACTTTCAATTCACTCTGAATAATATATAGTATTTCAATATATAATTTTATAATTTCTAAATCTTTATTACTATCATTTAATATTCATTTTATTTAACTTGTGTAATACATGATATTAAATACTAAAGTAATTATGATTAGTTAGAGGTTCTATTATGTAAATATTCATGATAGTTGATGTAAATATGAGTATTATAAATACTGATCCCTTTTAATTCTCTTATTTTACAACATTTTAATACAAATCTCAATTACACACACTTAATAGTGTCTTACTAATGGATTCTAACCTACTTAATTTTTTATTTGAAAGGCAAAGCACTTTAAATGAAAATTGAGAGTACTAACAATTGTTAATTGAAGTTGATTATATAAAAAAGAAAAAGAAGAGGAATAGTGTGGTGGTAGTTTTTTTTTTTTTTGAACAGCGAAATATAGAAAAGAAATGAGCCAACAAGAAATGATATCATGGAAATGGTCAAATAAAAGTGCGTAGGGGCACAATAGACTTGGGTAAAGACCAGGGACCACTCAATGGGGGCCATGTGAACCACTTCAATTGCTAACACATGTAGTGTCCATGTCAAATGGTTAATGGTCCATTTGGGTTTTGGAACTTGGGCTAACGACTGGTTGGATTGAGTCATTACCAAAGTTAAAGTAGTAAAATTAGGGGGGGGGGGGGGGGGGGGTAACAAAGAGACCAAATTTTCAATATTTAATGGTATATATATGTATATAAAAAAAGGACAACTGTTATAGATTGATCCTAGAATAATTGTGATTATCATGACTTATACGATAATAAAGGATGCATCCTTATATAAATCCAACACAATATGTTAAGCTATGCATAATGTTTCTCCCAAATTTCAAGCAAATGGATAATTTCATTTAAACTCGCTCCGAATAAATCTATTAAATTTATTAGAATTTTTTTTTATTTATAACTTTCGACATGTTTGTGTGAACTGGATATGATTGTAGTGTAACTTGTGATCCATGCTATCTTTTACATTTTGGCTTCATAAGCTCCTAATTAGCGTTTGTGAGATATCTCAAATCATTCACACACCTTCTACGTTAATTGGTAACCCGGTTATTGACCCACAATGTGATTGCTATGAATGTCCATACCTTCTGGTTTGTAACACTTGCCGAGCTGACCAACATGCGACGAGCTTCTAAAAACTTGGCCGCCACTACCTAAAATTCTCTATGTCTATCTCTTAAATATTCATCATCCATCTACACATAAGTTTATTTCACGGTTAGTTTTAACTTTTGAGTCAAACATGTAAAGCTTATGAATAGATCAAATTGATTTGATCCGTTAGTCTTCTTACCGATTTTGCTAAAATACGAAGATGACTAAACTTTAAAATATATTATAGTGAAAAAACTACTCAAAAGCTACAACTATAATTTGTACATATTGGTTGATAAGTTGTAAATGCATATACATACCCTTTATTACTTAACAAAATCTGATCTAATAATTTTATATCCAAACATAGACAAAATACAGCATAAATTGATTAACTAGATGTAATGTACTTAACTCATAATCAAATTGATTAACTCATAAATTAATCTAATAATTAGTTTAGTTATTACACAGTATAAACTGTTACTTTAGATTTTATCTATTTGAAAAAAACATTATACATTTACATTAATTTTTGCTTTAAAATATGTCATTTTTTGAACAAGCTTCATTTCAATGCTCCTTAATTCACATATGTTTTGTATTACGTTAAATGTGTAACATTGACTTTAATATTACTTATTCAACTTATGTTTATCATTTATGTTAGTAACATTTTTGTTCATCTGAATTTTAGCATTTTTTGTTTTAACTAGATGTAATGTACTTAACTCATAATCTAACCTGTTGCTCCATACCCTCCATCCATTCTAAAATATAAGATTAGATTATAAATTTTTGTCACTCTAAAAAGTTATAATACTCATTCTCAAAGTTGAGTAACTACATAATACATTGAATTTGATCAATTCATATTGGCTCTCTTTACAGGGTGGCTTAGAACAGAGGATGTGGGCTTAGGTCGGGAGTTTGTGTTGATATGTGGCGGAGATGGGCTCCACCAGGCTACCAAAAAAATGGTGGGGTGTGGGAGTGGCGTGGGTGACAAGTGGATATATATATTTTTTTATATTTTGACATTTATAAAATAAAACACACCACTATATTAAGTTTTAAAAAAAGTTACATAAAATCTTAATAATTAAAAAAAACAACTTAATAAATCCTAAAAAATTAATAAAAGCTTCATAAATCCTAAAAATTTAAAAACTTCATAAATCATAAAAATTAAAAAAATTACAAAGTATGGTAAATATTAAAGTGGGGAACCCAACAAAATTCTGGATTGCCATCGTGCCTATACTCGATTTTGGCGATCTTCACTCGATCATCGTGGCTTAGGTCGCCCGCAGGGACACGGTCGAAGCATGCTTTAAACCAATCCAACTTCGGTTTTAGATCACGCCACTTATGTTAACATGCGTTCAAGTTGTGAGACACGTTTCTAACATGTTGTTGGTATTGCTGAAACGCTTGTGTCTAATAGGTGGTTTGACCACGACGTAGCGATCGTTGTGCGTCAACGATTGATGTCACTAGCGCTATCTCCTGCTCCTCGATCCAATAAGCTATTTTTGTTTTTTGGGTTGGTTTTGGATGAAGATTTGTGTTTGAAGAAAGTAGGTGTGAAAAATATTGATGTTTGGGGTGAGTATTTATAGGTAAAAAATCGTAATTTTTTTTAAAATTTGAGTTACATAGCGGAAACCGCCATGACCAACGGCTAGCCCAAACGATCTGATTTTCCTAGCCAATCCCTGCCAGCCACATCGTCGCTCCCCCCCGCCCCACGCCAGCAGAGCAACACCGCTAGGTGTAGCTAAAGCAATGTTGGTTGGCTTCCCCATCTCCCAATCCAAGCACACATTCCACGGTTGCATAGTTTTAGATGGATTATAAAATTGGTGTATATACCTGTCCACACTTCATAAATTAAATATGAATACTACTAACTATACATGCAAATATATTGCAAGATATGCGCGAGTCGTATTTGCGTATGAGTTTCATTTCATCATCAAAACTTATGGTTTCTTTCTACGTTTCACAAAAAAGTACAATAAAAATATTAAACAACCATTCATTTAACAAAATAAAAGATATACAAGTTAAGACAGATACGTGACCGATCATTTTATTCTGTAAATTCTAAGCATTTGCGTAATTAATGACTATTGAGTATAATACACATTTATATTTATATGTACAAAAGCTATGTGGGATGCCACACAAAAAGCTATGTGAGAGAATAGTGACAAATTGCTATTTGGTACTCCCTCATTGATCAAGATAAATTACAATTTTACCTCTAGTTTAGAACTACGAATTTGTCCTTGCTAAAAATTATGATTTTGCTTCGGTTCAAAGTTACAGTATTGTCAATGCTCTAGCTTTTGACAAGTTACGATTTTACTTCCAGTTCAAAATTACAACTTTGCATTCAGTTCAAAATTACAATATTACCATCCTTTTAGTTTTTAGTAAAACCATAGAAATGTTTTGTTTTAATTGATTGACTCCATTTAATTTTTAGTCGTGCCAGACAACTGCCTAACACTCGCTCATAGATCCTGACAAATTAAAATTTTGCCCCAATTTTAAATTACAATTTTACCATCATTTTAGTTTATCTTCTATCAAAACTACAGTACTGATTTTTAATTGAAAAAAATATTCAGTCTAACGCACCACAACACGAACACGCATAAACTAGTTACGTATTATAAAAGTACCGGTTTTGTGATTTATTTATTAATTTAGTTTATCAATAAACAGTTGACCCCTGACTGACACCGGCCTTTGAATCCAAACCCATCCGGTTCAAGCCAAGGAGACCACTTGTAGGGTGTGTACGACCGTTTCCATTCATATATCAGCATAACAACAATAAATAATTATTAGAGAGAGAGAGAGAGAGAGAGAGAGAAGAATACTCCTCTCTCTCCTCGCCTTCGTCTTTCTGTTCTTCTTCAACCTAATAATAATAATAATAATAAATAAATTCACTCCCCTAAAACAACAATAATACGATCATCCAAAACCCTAGATCTTCAATCTTCTTCATGGAGCCTCGTGTCGGCAATAAGTTTCGTCTCGGCCGTAAGATTGGCAGTGGATCCTTCGGTGAGATCTATCTAGGTCTCTCTCTCTCTGTCTCTTCTTCGTCAATTTCTCATATTATCATTTTCTACGTGCTTTTGTTGTGCAAATTATGTGTAAAATGTTCCAAAATTTACGGTGCCGTTGGTTAATCTTGTTTAATTTGTGTGTTTTGGTTGATTTTGATTGTTTTGTGTTGCAGGTACTAATGTTCAGACGAATGAAGAAGTTGCAATTAAGCTTGTGAGTAATTTTTTCATTGTTGTTACATAATAGCTATGTTGAATGATTGTGAATGAAGAATGAAGGTTGTTCATTGTTGTTATTAGGTTGTTAAGAAGCTGATTTGAAATGTTGTTGGTTCTAGGGTTACTGAGAAGAATTTGTTAAGTGTTCTTTAAGAATATTGTTTAAGAGGATTGCCTTTATGGATTTAAGCCATGATGAATGTGATTGAGGTTATGTGAAGTGATTTTGAATGTTAAATTGACACGAAACTGTTTAACTTTGGTTTGATATTAGAAGTTTAGAACTCTGTTTGCTTTTTTTGTTATTTGAATTATAACTTTGTAATAAAAGCCCTCAAAATTTGTATTAAGAGTCTAAGAGATAAAAGTTGATTGGTCTAATAATCTTTTCCTCCGAGAATGCTCACGTTTTATTGCCAAACTCCCATTGGAACATCAACACAGTGAAATGCATGTGCAGTAAATGTTAAGTTTTGCTTTTGACCATCAAGTAGTTGTGAATAATGAATGTATTATGAAGATTCAGCTGGTTATGAACTTGTACATTTTCAGTCAACTTATTATTTAGAACTTTACTGTCCAGGATCTTTTGAGCTACATATAAGATGTATGGAGGTATTAAAATCAAATACATCATGTTTTCAGTAGACAGGAATTCTATTTTGGGAACTATATATGTATGTGTGTTTATGTTGTTTTTCTGCATGGGGCTAACACAAAATAGCTGCATGACTATTTTGGTACTCTAGATTTTATATGTAAGACTGGTGATATGGGTCTATGGGATTCATTTTTGGCCTTTCTTGTGTTTTAGGTTAAGTGATACCTTTACTCATTAAAAAACGGCTTGTATCACATTGTTTTCTTGCAAGGGAAAGTGGAATCCTTTTCTTTTTCTTTTTTATTTTGTAACTTTTTTTGAAGTTATATCTGTAATTGTCAGGAAAATGTCAAGACAAAACATCCTCAGCTGCTGTATGAGTCCAAGTTATACAGAATATTACAGGGAGGAAGTATGGACCTGCATCAATATATTTTACATATATACCGTTTTGAAAACTCCTTATCAATTGTTGAAGCTTTTATTGATTGCCACAATCTCATTATTGTAGCTGGTGTTCCGAATGTGAGGTGGTTCGGCGTGGAGGGAGATTATAATGTTCTTGTGATGGATTTGCTTGGGCCCAGTCTTGAAGATTTATTCAATTTCTGCAGCAGGAAACTTTCTCTCAAAACGGTTCTCATGCTTGCAGATCAAATGGTCGGTCAGTTTATCATCTAAAAAATTATATATATTTATTTCTCTAGCTTCTAACATTCACAAGGACTGTTATTCCTCTCAGATCAATCGTATCGAATTCGTTCATTGTAAATCATTTCTACATCGAGATATCAAGCCAGACAATTTTCTTATGGGTTTGGGACGACGTGCAAATCAGGTGCTTTTTCGTGCCCTTATCAATTTTACAACCAATTTGTAGCCTTGATTATGATAACCTTTATGCTTTCATGCAGGTCTACATCATTGACTTTGGTTTGGTCAAGAAATACAGGGATACTACAACTCACCAGCACATACCATACAGGTGAGATTAACAACTCGTCTATAGTTTTCTAATATTTAAGTATTTAATTTAATACATGCTCTTCTCTTGGTTCTGCAGAGAGAACAAAAACTTGACTGGGACTGCAAGATATGCAAGCATGAATACTCATCTTGGGATTGGTGAATATTGAAATTAGTAGATGCACACTCTTTATGTAGTCTTGTGAATATTGACTTGTGTACCTTTTTTTGTTTTCTTGTGGAACGTGTAGAACAAAGCAGGCGGGATGATCTAGAATCTCTTGGATATGTACTAATGTATTTCTTAAGAGGAAGGTAATGCAGTTTTACTGTTTTCCATTTTTAAATCGCTTGTACTGTCATCAATTTAACGATGTTTGTGTTATACAACCAGCCTTCCTTGGCAAGGGCTAAAAGCAGGAAACAAGAAACAGAAGTACGAGAAAATTAGTGAGAAGAAGGTTTCTACGTCGATTGAGGTATTAATTATTATGCACTCACAAGAGATTAGTATTAGCGGATGAATATCCGTTTTGTATTTTATGTATTTATTGTGTATATCCGTTTGTATTTTATCCCTGATTTCCAGGGAATTAGTTAGGGTCTCTTGTATTATATATTGTTCCCTTCTTCATCAATAGAGATCAAGGAATTCAGATTGAATTATATGGTATCAGAGCCTACTGCTCTGACCTAAAACCAAATCGCAGCAGCCCCTGTCCACGGACCCCGCAGCCGATTTTTTTTTTCTTTTTCCTTCTTTTGTTCATCTCGATGACAGACAAACCAGAATCCTCCAAGAACACTGACAGCCTTCACCCTGCTTATTCGGTGACTAACATCCAGCACAAAGTTCGTGTTTTGGATGGTTCCAAAGTCACCTATGCATCATGGGTCAAGCTGTTCACCCTGCATGCACGCGGTTACGAGGTGTTACACCACATTGATGGCACTGAACCGCCTGCCAAAACAGATCCGGACTACGCCAACTGGGCCAAAATTGACTCTCTTGTGCTTCGGTGGATCTATGGGACACTTTCAGATGACCTGCTGGCACGTATTCTTGATGAGGAAACAACAGCTTATGGCGCATGGACCCGGATTCGGAAAATTTTTCTGAACAAGGGCGCCCGTGCAGCAGCCCTTGAAACAGAGTTTGTCAATCTTACCTTGCGCTCCATGCCCAGCCTCCAAGACTACTGTCAGCGTCTCAAGTATCTGGCTGACCAACTGAAAGCTGTTGAACAACCAGTCACAGAAGAACGCCTTGTCCTGCAGCTGGTTCGCGGCTTACCACCGGAATTCGATGTTCAAGCCTCTATCATCAATAACACCCTTCCCTCATGGGAAGATGCCTGCGACATGCTCGACTCAGATCTGCGTCGCCAACAAGCACGGGACTCTATTGCCTCCAACCCGGCTGTTGTTGCCCAAGTGTCTCGCGAGCCACCTACGCCCCGCCGGGACCCCCCTCATTATCGCAACAACAACCGACAGCAGCCAAGACGTCAATATCAAAGGCCTCAGCAGTCTTTGGGTCAACAGCAACATCGCACAGGTCGTGGAAATCAGCAGCCCTCTAACCGCAACCAGCCTCGTGGTTCTTCCCAGTCTTCGGCCCATTATCAATTGGTCCGACCCAATATCTGGAGCCCAGGTCCATCCCCCTACTGGCCACCATGGTGGGCTGCGGCCCCACCATGTCCCTACCCAACTCAGCCTAGTTGGGCAGGCCCATCTTGGCCGATTGTTCCTGGTCAAGCCTCAACAGGCCACTGGCCCAAGTTCACGACAGCAACAGCCCTGGTCCACTCCACCTGCTCAGCCCCACTTGGCAGATGTAAACCCACTGGAACCATCAGAATTAGGGGCAGCTTTCCAGGCGATGGCACTGGACTCGAGAGATGAAAATTGGGTTGCTGACACTGGTGCCTCTGATCATTTGACACACGAACCAGGTAATATTCACACTCCTTGTACTACTACTATTAATTCTGTGTATGTTGGTAATGGTAACCGTGTGCCAATTACCGGATCCGGTCATACAACCATTAACTCACCCAATTCACGGTCCGACCCTACACCCTTAAAAATGTCCTTTACACCCAAAATATTATCAAAAACCTTGTTTCAGTTCGTAAATTCACTACTGACAATATGGTTTCCACGTCTTTTGACCCTTTTGGCTTTTCTGTGAAGGACTACAAGAATGGTACGCTCCTGAGCCGTCACAATAGTACCGGCCCACTGTACTCTTTCAACACCACAACCATCCGCTTTGCTTACTTCTTCGCTCTCTAATGTTTGGCATGATCGCCTTGGCCATCCTGGCAATTTTATTATGGATTTCTTAGTTTCTCGTAATTTAATTTCTTGTAATAAATCTAAGAACAATTTCTTTTGCAACTCTTGTCAAATCGCTAAACATAAGCGTTTACCATTTCATGATTCTGATTCCGTTACTTTCCAATCTTTTGACATTATACATTGTGACTTGTGGACTTCACCTATACCTAGCAAAACATGTTACAAAGATTACATGGTCCTCATTGACGACCATACCCAATTTGTTTGGGCTTATCCACTCAAATATAAATCCGAAACCTTCACCAAATTTACTCAATTTCACCGCCTTGTCCAAACCCAATTTAATAAATATATCAAAAGTTTTCAGTGTGACATGGGTGGTGAGTTTGATAATTCCAAATTTCAATCATTCGCTCTCACTCACGGCCTTCAATTTCGGTTTTCATGTCCCCAAACTTCACAACAAAATGGTAAGGCGGAACGTATGATCCGATGAATTAATGACATCATTATGTCCCTCCTTACCCATGCTTCCCTACCTTCAAATTTCTGGGTTGAAGCACTTCACACTGCCGTCTATTTACATAACATTCTTCCTACCAAACTCCATAACTTTTTAACCCCCACATACAAACTCTATCACCGGCATCCCACCTACACTCACCTTCGCACCTTCGGGTGTGCTTGTTTTCCAAATCACAATGCCACTCGACCCCACAAACTAGCCCGCCGTTCCACTCCGTGCATCTTTCTCGGATATCCTATGAATTATCGTGGATACCGATGCTTAGACCCCTCAACTGGACGTGTCTATTTATCCCGTCACGTCACCTTTGACGAATCCACATTTCCTTTCTCTACCCCACCTACACCTCATTCCACCCCATTCTCTCACCCTGATTCGGAACCCTCACCCATGAGTACCCCGTTTCATTTCACCTCCTCTCCTCCCACAACCGAAACCACTACTACTTCCCAACCATCTTCCCCACCCATAACCCACACCTACAGCCGACTAAACAGGTCTGACCCAGCAACATCCAGACCCATTTTTTTTCCACCCCATGCTTCCACACCCACCCCCACCCCCACGGTCTCACAACCACATTCCCCACCCCTTACCCACACTTACAGCCGCATAAACAGGTCTGATTCTAATGCATCCAGACCTGTTTTCTTCCCAGAACATGCACCTAGCACCCTAGCTCCTTCACAATCTAACCTGCCTCAGCCACCCTCTACCCATCGTATGCAGACCCGGTCTAAAACTGGTTCCCTACCCTCAACAGATCCCACCCTCTTAGTCACCTCCGAGCACAACATTTCCCCACTACCCAAATCCCACACCCAGGCCTTGACCGACCAGAACTGGCACTCGGCTATGACCGACGAATACCAGGCATTAATAGCTAATAATACATGGGAGCTTGTGCCAGGACCTGCAGATGCTCATATTATCAGATGTATGTGGCTATTTCGCCACAAATATCATGCCAATGGTACGTTACAGCGCTACAAAGCGCGTTTGGTTGTAAATGGCAAATCTCAACAGGTGGATGTTGATTGTGACGAGACATTCAGCCCAGTGGTTAAGCCCACTACGATTCGTACTGTCCTCAGCTTAGCAACTTCACGTTCTTGGCCCATTCATCAACTGGATTTCAAGAACGC
The DNA here is from genome assembly GCA_947069175.1 of Scalesia atractyloides. Taxonomy (NCBI): domain Eukaryota; kingdom Viridiplantae; phylum Streptophyta; class Magnoliopsida; order Asterales; family Asteraceae; genus Scalesia; species Scalesia atractyloides. The sequence goes on from CAMTDV010000008.1 coordinate 5,085,300, forward strand.
TTTCCTACACGGGGACCTTAATGAAACTGTTTACATGTTTCAGCCACCTGGGTTTGTTGACAGTAAAAATCCAACGCATGTTTGTCGACTTCAAAAGTCTTTATATGGGCTAAAACAAGCTCCACGTGCGTGGTACCTCAGATTTGCTTCCTATATCCAAAAGTGTGGTTTTCGGTCTACCACGAGTGATACTTCTTTGTTCGTCTACAAACAGGGTGATCAAATGGCATATTTACTTCTCTATGTAGACGACATCATCTTGACAGCCTCCAATCAGACACTTTTGCAGCACTTCATTGCCACTCTTTCCAGGGAATTTGCCATGTCTGATCTCGGACCACTACATCACTTTCTCGGGATTGCGGTAACCCGACGAAATGGTGGCCTGTTCTTATCTCAGGCCACATATGCAGCAGAGATCTTAGCTCGTGCTAAAATGGAAAATTGTAAACCATGTGCCACACCTACTGACACCAATTCTAAACTAAGTGCAACTGCTGGAGAACCCTTCTCAGATGGTGCCTTATATCGTAGCCTTGCTGGTGCACTGCAGTATTTAACCTTCACACGGCCTGATATATCATATGCAGTGCAACAATATGTTTATTTATGCACTCCCCTCGAGATCCTCATTTCCAGTTCATGAAACGGCTCCTTCGATACCTCAAGGGTACACTAGACTATGGAATCTCTATTTTACCATCCAAATCAGCTCATATCACAGCCTATTCTGATGCGGATTGGGGAGGCTGCCCTGATTCACGAAGGTCTACTTCAGGCTGCTGTGTCTTCCTCGGTGATAATCTGGTTTCTTGGTCATCAAAACGTCAAGCGATTATCTCACGTTCCAGTGCCGAGGCTGAATACAGAGGTGTGGCCAACACCGTTGCAGAAACAACATGGCTCAGAAACCTACTTCTCGAACTCCATCTTCCCATTACCCGGGCCACAGTTGTCTACTGTGACAATATCTCTGCTGTCTACTTATCTCAGAATCCGGTCCAACATCAACGATCCAAGCATATCGAGATTGACATACATTTTGTTCGCGAAAAGGTTCGTATGGGTTCTGTCAAAGTTCTTCATGTTCCTGCAGACTATCAATACGCTGACATATTCACCTAGGGTCTTCCACGCCAATTGTTTCAACGATTTCGGTCCAGTCTATGCATCGGAAGACCTACTGCTACGACTGCGGGGGCGTATTAGCGGATGAATATCCGTTTTGTATTTTATGTATTTATTGTGTATATCCGTTTTGTATTTTATTCCTGATTTCCAGGGAATTAGTTAGGGTCTCTTGTATTATATATTGTTCCCTTCTTCATCAATAGAGATCAAGGAATTCAGATTGAATTATAATTAGTTGTATTGAAGTTCGCGTAATGATTTCTTTCCGTGTCTCTCAGGCCTTATGCCGTGGTTATCCAACAGAGTTTGCATCATACTTCCATTACTGCCGTTCACTACGATTTGAGGACAAACCGGATTATGCTTACCTGAAGAGAATATTCCGCGACCTCTTTATCCGTGAAGGTATAAAATTTCATGTTTGATGGTTGACACTTGACAGATGATATTTTACAGTCGTTCTATAACATTTTAATCTCTTTATAGGGTTTCAGTTTGATTATGTTTTTGATTGGACGATTTTGAAGTATCAGCAATCACAGATTGCTGCTCCACCTACTCGTGGTCTAGTAAGCATCATACATGTTTTGTTTCATGCACCTTTTATTGAAAAGTGGAATTACAAATTGTAACAAACTGTTTAACTGGTAGGGTATGGGTGCCGGACCAAGTTCTGGGACGCCACCTGTTATTCCAAATGGTGATAGGCAGACGGGTAATGAGGTTTTACTTTTTTAGCTCCAGGCTTTTTTCGTATTTGGTTAGAAATAACAATTAGTTAATCTGTTGTAGGTGAGGAGAGTGGGAGACAGACTGGCTTATCTTCATTGGATCCTTCTCGAAGGAGAAGTTCTCCACAAGTCACTAACTCGGGTAATCTGCTCCATAGGGAAAAGAGTCCAGTTGCTAATGATGCTGCTGCTGCTACAACCAGCACAGATGCTATGGTGAGTTTTTCTTGTTTCTTATAATGCAAATGTACTTTGTATTCATTATTACCTAATGTGCACATACGATTGTTATCGACTTGTGTAGAGAGCTAGCGGATCAATGAGGCGAAGTAACGATGTGGACCCCCCTAGTCGGGCCCGCGTCCCCGAGACAAGGCAGAGAAGTTCACCACAAGCTGGATCCTCAGATCCAAGAAACAGGAATGTAGCTGCAACAAAGTATGAAACTACTCTCAAGGGAATGGAGTCTCTAAATTTTGATGATGAAGATAGGAAGGCCCATTAAAGGAGTTGTAAATTGTAAACACTTTTTCCATAAAACAAAGAAACCATCTCCTTCAAAATGGGCATCTCTTTTCATGTGGTGGTGGGGGAAATTGTTATCTCCCTTGGTAATGAAAAATCCATCTTACAGAAGTGTAAATCTGTAGCATTTATGAATTCTATTTTTTACAACTCTTTATCTGACTTGTTTTAATAGTAAAAATGTTTACATTGAGTTTGTTTCATTCCTTGTTTTTTTCTAGCAGTGTTTACTAGTAGCCGTGTTCATGTATATTAGGGTGAGAGGGGTGCTCCCCTCACCGGAGCCAATGAAATTCGTCCATGTCAACTCCCCTCAAGCACTTGACTACAAGGGGCGGTTTCACCCAAATTGTTTTCTTTCTTTTCTTTTTTTTAAAGGATGGAAAAATGAATGATTGGTTGCAACCCATCTCTCTCCTCTTCACCCCGCACATGTAACAACCCGCGCGGCAAAGAGTGGCGGTGGCGGCGTTCCCCGCGCGGTGAAGGGGTTCATCGCCTCTTTGCCGCATGCAGCCCGTTCACCCTTAGCGCCTGAGGTCTAGCATATAGTCATTTGAGTTGTATTTTATCAATATTAAATAATAGCAAGTATACCAATTTTATGCTTGTTCTAGCTTTACAACCGAGTGGTTTAAGTGTTGAAATCTAACCCAAGACAAGGGTGTGCGTTAGTTGCTAGTTTAGATTTAGAAAGACAATTTTCATGCTTTTACATCAAGAATGTAGTAGGAATTTCTATGTTACATTAAGACGACTCCTGTTTACGACTATTTGACCTTTAAAAAAATAATTTTACTTGTTAAAGATTAATAAAACATTGTTCTTATTGAACAGTTCATATTACATTAATACATCTAGATTATTAAAACCAATAAATCCAATATCTATATATACCGACTTAAAGAGCAAAAAACATGTTTATACAGTTATATAGAATCGCTATTATTTATCCAATGGAGAAAAGCTGATTCCTAGCTTAGGATTATACGGTTATTTATTAACCCTAACGGCTTTTCTATTGCTAGTTTCAAACCGGTTTCAGTTTAGGTTATTAACTAGTTTGGTTATAAAAACCGGTTTTATATGCACCTCTAATGTAGAGCCCATTAAAAAAAGTTTGGCACTAAATGGTTGGGTAAGAATGAATTCGGGCCAGGATGAGCCAATTTTAAATAATGGTTATTTTGGTTCGGGACAAAACGGGTTTGGGTCATAATAGGTTCATGGCAAGACTTAAAAAATGGTTATTTTGGTTCCAAACACAAGCAGCCATGTTTAAAGCGGCTGCAAAGAAGTTTCAGTATGTGTTTTTGAAACGGGAAGATCCAAATGGGCTCGGAAAGTTGCCAACAAGCAATTCAAGACGGTGCAAAACGATTATGAATGACTTTGAACAAAAATTCCAAGTAGAAGCAGCAGTCAATGAAGAAACTTTTATCACTGAAATCATGTTCAACTTTGTCAATTGTAGATACAAAGTGCAGTTTCTAGCAAAAACAAATTGAAGGATACCTCGAATTTGCTGAAAAAAAATTGAACACAACCCACAAACAAATTTTATAACATAAAACAAAATTAACGATGTAAGATTCCGATCGAGAGATCCAGTTGAGAAACAAGAAGCCAGAAATTGCCGCTAGATGAAACTTACTGGTAAAAGGTTTAGCTACTTCTCTAAGTGAGGTATGTCCGCCCATGCCTAGAAGAACAGCAAGATCGTACCCATGGTGATGGATAGCAGGCAATGAACACTTGATGGCAAAGGAACAACACAGATCACAAAACAACGGACAAAAACCGCCCATTCTGACCCAAAGGTCTATTTTCTTTGGCCCATCCTGACCCGGTGGCATTACCATGAGTGGATAATTTAAGACCAAAAATAACCCAGCATGCTACCCCAATACAAAATCACCCATATTAATCCAAGATTAAATACATGAGCTGGTTTTGCCAGCATAGCTGGCACACAATGTTGGCCCAATTTTTTTGTGACGTATGGATTCTCCAAGTCACTTGTTGCACAAGTATAATTCCTGCGTCACTTAGTAGGACACATGGTAAAGTTTTACTGGATGTAAACCATTTAAAAAAGGAAAGCCAAAAGCTATTTTTGTTTAAGCATCTACGACAAAAGGATGCTGAAAACGTGCCAACTCCGAACAAGCGCAAAAAAAATTCGTTTTTGAATTTTTTTTGCACAAGAACTCCCACACCCACTCACACCAGCTCCTTAAAAAACTTGCCAAAAAGGCTTTGGTGGTTTCCCTCATCATCTTGGGAAAAGCCATGCCAGTCGAAGAAGTTTTCTGGTCCAAGAAGCTAGAAAAACTCACTGAGTCAAGGTCCAAAAGTGGCATGTTGGTTCATCAAAACTCCAAAAAACTCAAGGACCAATAACCCCCCTGATTTGAGCTTCTTTCTTTCAAGTACTTGCATTCTATGTTCATCAAAACACTAATAAATATTGCAATAAAACAGTACTACAGCATAAGTAATTCAACAATGTAGTATCTTGTCTTTCATCATTCATGACTAAAGTCACCAATTAAACACACCTAAGCAACAACTTAACCTCCCCTCCTTCAATAAAAATCCTTTTTGGTCTTAACAGTACAAAATTTCAAAGCTTACCTCACTTTCTGGATTTCTTCCTGGAAGACTTTGAAGAAGCCTTTGGTTGTACTGCAGGTTCACTGCCGGAAGATGCCTTTGCATTTGACGGCTGGTTGGACTTCAGTTTCCGGAATTAGAGCCAGAAGCTTCTTTAGCCATGGCACCCTGAGAGCCTCTAATCTGAGCAGCAGCCCGTTTGTCTTTCCTCTTCGGCCTGTAGCTAGATCTCTCTCGTTTAGGTAGCCATCTCTCCGGGTCCGGTGGTGGACCAGGGTTAGCAGGGTCAAACCCTTTCGGGTACCTCGGCTTTCTCTTTCTCTTCTTCTTCGCTTTCTCCTTGTTAACTTTCGTTTCGTTAGGTTCAATGTTATTATTCGCCAAGTGGGGCCCGTTTTCAACGTGTTTGGCACCAGAAGTTTTCTCCAAGGCGTTTACATCGATAGATGTCAAACCAGGAAGCGGTTTCAGTTTCTTCTCGTAAGTTTCCACCTTTTCGACATCTGTATAAGCAGCAGTTTGTATCAGTCCTACTAAAGCCTCGATATTATTATGGCTTTTCACAAGCTTTTCAAAGAGGTTTAACGCTTCCTCTTTTTGCCCGTGTTTGAGCTTAAAAGCTGCAGCCTCTTGCATTATAACACTCAGATTATTATTATCTTCAGTCATAGCGTTTGACCAGTAAGCAATGGCGGAATCAAACAATGCATTAGCACCATCGATATCACCAGAACGTTCTTTTAGAGCAACAAGAGTTGCAACGGTTGCAGGCATGTGCTGAATATCAGGTATTTTTAGTAAAGATTCTGATGCAATTTGAGGATGCCCTGCAGCAGCTGCAATCTGTGCCCTAGCCAGTAAAGCAACTTTTGATTTTTTGGGAAATTTTTCTGCGTATTTTCCTAACATTTCTTCAGCTTTTCCAGCTTTGTTTTCTCTCACAAATACAGCAGCTTGAAGAAGTACAGGTGTCACACTTTGAGGAAACATTTGTGGCAACGCATCAGCAAGTTCGCGAGCCTGTTAAATTAAGAATCATAACTTAGAGAAGTAGGCCTCTAAACAAACCGAACGTCCATACACTGTTCGTGAACTTGTCCGGCGAGAACTTCGTTTATCATGAACACAACTTTTTGTTCATGTAGCTAAACGAATGAACATGAATACACGTTTTGTTAGTTCCTTTATGTTCGTGAACATTTGTTTATGTTTGTTTATTTACATTTGTTTATGTTTGTTCGTTTCGATATAAATACACAACTAGTTATATTTATATAAATATTAAACATAAAAGAAACTTTCTAACTAATTATATAAATATAATTAATTGATAATTGGGCTTTCTAGTAAAAAAAGGGTTTTATAGTGGAATTTAGTGTAACTAATCACTAATTTATATAATTGATAATTGGCTTTCTAGTAAAACAATGGGTTTTCTAATGGAATTTATCGTAACTAATCACTAATTTATATACAAAATTACTTTATGTTTGTTTATGTTTAGTCAATTATGTTCATTTATGTTTGTTCAATTATGTTCATTTTTGTTGTTTATTGTTTGTTAAATTCTGTTTCTTTAAGTTGTTTATTTATGTTTGTGTACGTTCACGAATTGTTCATTTAGGTTTTAAACGAATGAACATGAACAAAAAACTGTGTTCGGTTAAATGTTCTCGTTCGGTTCATTTACAAGCCTATAGAGAAGACTTCCTAAAAAGAAAGATATCGAGGAAAGAAATAAATTAATTATGACCTGATCTATCTTATTGGAATGAAGTAGCAACAGCATGCGATTGACGTAGATCGATTCCTTCTGTTTTGATGAAAGTTTCAGCTCTAAACTAGGAACAAGCTGGAAGCTTTTATCTCCACTGTTTTTTTGGATTAAACGATCAAGCTTCTTTAAACCGTCAGTTATATCTTTAGGACCTTTTAAAGCTACTAAATTGTTTATTGCTACTCGTTTGATGGTTCATCGGGCAGGTTTCGCTTGATAAGATCTGTGTAAGACGCAATTGCTTCTTGTCTGTTTCCCAAAAGCTGAAAAAAAGATGATTAAATAAGGTTGTAAAAAGTAAGAATTTATAGGCTGTTCGTTACCTGCTGTACATAGGCTAACTGCATAGCTATGGGTGCCAGCTCGATCTCTATCTCATCATCAGCTAAATTTTCTTCCATCAATGTCTCCTGCCCAATTCTGTCAAGAATTTATAATTTTATATTAATTTGTGATTTGTATTGTACGTACATTTTTAGCATAATTTGACATATTAATGAAGGCGCATTATGAGAATAAGAAGCAACTAAAGTAACCCTAAATAAATTAATGCATGTGTCTTACATAAGTGTTAAAATAGATATATTGGAAACGGGGTCCGGTTACGGCTGCAGAACTGCAGCAGCAGCAGAAGCAGCAAATCAGCCTTGTTCGAAGTGCGCTTGTTCTCTCAGGGGTTGGGGACCGATGGAAGTGGTGCCCAGACAGGGAAGGCGTGTTCTCGGTCTCTTCGTGCAAGTTATTATTTTCCAACTTCGCAGCTCCGTATTGCTCGACGGACTGGGTGAACTAGGCTCCAAAGAAGACGAATATTTTCACGTGGCGAGGTAGTCAGAACAGGTTAGCAACTCTAAAAAAATCTGCAGAAGTGTCATGTTTACCACGGATCAATGAAATGTAGATTGTGCGGCGATCAAGATGGGGATTCAGACCATCTCTTTGTGAAGTGCTATGTGCCGTCAATAGTGCGGAACAAAGTATGCAACTGCTACAGAATTCCAAGTTTCTCAGCCGAAAACATGAGGAATTTATTGTGATTATACAAACCACTAGTGGTGTCGAAATTCAAGAAGAAGATAATACAAACAATTCTTCTAGCGACATGTTGGGAGATATGGAAAGCAAGGAATGGCTTAATTTTTTCAGGCGAGCGAGTTGTAGTTGAGAAAATTTTCAGTGAGATGCAAATGGTGTCTTACATGTGGATCAAGAGTAGAGCAAAAGAAACAACTTGGATTGGCGGAACTGGGTGTTGTTTAATATAGATGAGTAAAGTTCATTGTCACATTAGATAGGTGAAGTAAGGGCGATGATTTGTATGATGTTTCTGTTCCAGTTTCTTGCTTGTCATAAACGTTGTACAGTATTTGGTGATGAATAAGATGTTTGCTGTTCAGAAAAAAGATATACTGAGAAAAATAAATACTAACCTTCGAGCTGAAAGTAGGAGTTGCTCAGCATCTGAGAACTTGTTCGTTTCAAGCAATGAACATGCCGTATTATAAGCCAACTCAAAGCTGCTAGTTGCTTTAACTCGCATCGCATCCATCACTCGTTGAACTTCAGAAGCCCTACCAGCTGAAACCAAACCGGCAACAAGATTTATCTCCAGTGACTCTATTCTTGATCTCTGGAGATTTTGATATATGTCCACAGAAGCATCCATATTTCCTTGACGAAATAGAATCTGTGACTCTAACAACATTGTTGCATTGTCTCTCTCTAGGTTCTTTAAGATTTCCAAAGCTTCATCTAACTTATTTTGTCTGTATAGACAGTAGGCCTGTTTATAGAGAAAAAAAGAGATGCATCAACATATATAAAATATCACGCTTCAAATACATGTGAAGTAATAGTCGTAACGTATGGTTCTAATCAAGTGTGTACATAGAAACATACAATGGCATTTGAACATAGGAAAATGTTCGTATAAATTTATGCAAAGGTATAAAACACATTACACAAGCATACAGAATAGAATTCAAGCCATAGAAACTGTATCAAAATCCAATGAATCTGTATGCAAGACAACGTGACTCTTCCATTACCACAGAAACCGTTCTATTTATGTAATTCTTAAGTAATTTCAGCATCACTACACAACTCTTAACAAGCTTCAATCTACATTCTGATAATTACTAGTTTGTACTCATAGTAACGCAGTCGAACACTCAACAGTTCTCATAAATCTCTAAATATGTTGTTCAACAATAAGTTACAAATCAGACTCGGATTCTCAACCAAACACCGAATCAACTGAATCATAATCATACTAATACACATTTTATCATGCATCAAATAACATAAACTATAAACACCTCCTAAATCAACATTACACACCAAATCAAACTCACACACACAATTAACAAACATTCTCAACATATACCTTATAGAAACCTAAATCGATCGGAAACTTCTTCGACAAGGCAACAATAGTGGAAACAGCATCATCAATCTTATCAGCTTTAATCTGAGACACAATTTTACACCGAATTGCATCTTCGTCACCAGGAGCAACCGATAAAACTGCCGAAAACAATAATTACTAACACAATACACAAATTGAATAAACCGTGGAATTAGAATGAGTTGTATACCTTGATCTGCAACTTTAACGGCTTGTTCGTACTCTGATCTCTTTATGTGGCGATCGAGAGCTGTGAAAAGATCTTCGATGGCGATTGCCGGTGCGGCTGACGGTTTCGGTTTCGATTTGGGAGCCATTTTGTGGCGTGGTGTGGTGTGGTTGTTCTGCCGTAGGCGATATTGTGGGATCTGGGAAGTTTCGGGTTTCAAATTGGGCTGCAGTATGCCGATAAATGATCCATTGGGCTTAAGACTTGGGCCTACAGTTTAACTTGTTGCAATTATAAATTTTTTCCCTCCATTTATTTATTACATTCTTATTTAGTTAACAGATTTTGGTGGTGTCGGAAGAGTTCTGAGACTGTGAAACGGTTTTAGGCTTGAAATCTCAACCCACCAAACCCAAATTGGATCTGGTTCAAAATCTGTTTTAGCGTTTAAACTGTTATTTTTATTGGCTATTTTTAGGCAGACTCAAACTAGTTCGGTTGGAGCCGATTCTCAACACAAAAAATACTTCCGGTGCGATATAACCAGGTGTTCCTCGCATACCCGACATAGATACAACACTTTTCATCTCTGGACATAGCTTCGCGAGCCCAAATCAGATATCTTAGGACACAGATCTTTATCCAAAAGAATATTGTGCGGCTTTATGTCAAAATGCAGAATTCTAGTGTTACAACCGCGATGCAAGTACTCTAATCCTCTACCAATGCCGACTGCAATATCATACAACTTCTTCCATTCTAATTGACTACCTGTTGTTGTACTTGGATTATAGATATATTTCTCGAGTGACCCGTTAGGCATATACTCATAGATCAGAGCTCTGTGACGACCCTCAAAACAGAAGCCCAATAGACTTACAATGTTAACATGACAAGTCTTGCTAGCTCATTGACTAGATCTTCCCCGTTACCTTTTAATTCGTTTAAAACCTTGACTGCAACGTCGTTGCCATTTTGTAACTTCCCTCGGTATACAGAACCATAGCCTCCTTCGCCTACTTTTACTTTGAAGGAGTCGGTCATCTTCTTTACACTTGAATAAGAGTAGCGTTTAGGAGCTAAAGATTCATGATTCTTGATGATGGCTTCTGTGTTGGAATAGTTTTCAGCCTCATGCCGTGAGAAGATCTTGAATCTTGATAGCATAGAACCAGTAGGATCAATATAATTGCAGTCCTAACCGCTATGGTTGCTGCAAGCAACAATCATTAAAATCAGCTAACATGCAGACAATAAGTCAAGATTATCATAAACACGACGACGGTTTTAACTAGTGCAGATTTTATCACGATGATTCTTGGTTTTTCTGCAAAAGAAGTTATAATGAGCTCTAACGTCTAAAGCAAAAGAAGTTATAACAAAGCAAAAATGTATGAATAATCACACGGCCATTCTGTTAATTCAGGCGTAGAATATATGGCCGAAACACTCGGTCTCACGATTGCCGGTCAGGTCTGGACCGCTCTTGAACGTGCTTATCGTCATGATTCGCTCGAACGGGTTCATACTCTCAAAGACTCTCTTCGCCAGCTTCAAAAGAGCGGTTCTTCTGTATCCGAATATGGCCGAAAATTCAAAAACATATGCGACCAAGCCACTATTGGCCATCCGGTTGATGAACACGATAAATGCCATTGGTTCATGTGTGGTCTTGGCTCTCCTTTTGAAAACTTTTCAACCGCTCGCCGAGCCATCACGAAATCTCCTCAGTTTCGTGAACTCCTAGCCCAAGCTGAAAATCATGAGTTGGTTTTACACTTCCTCTCAACCTCCTCAGGTAGCGTTTTACTCTCAATAAACCCGCCGGTCCGGATCCAATTCTTTTCGGGGTGGTCGTGGTCGGTCACGTGATGGTTCCAATGGTCGTGGTCATGGTAAGCGTCCTCCACACTGTCAATTATGTAGGAAGGAAGACCATTATGCTTCCTGTGTCCCAATCTTAGCAGTTACGCCCAACACGAACCTTCTATAGACGCAAATCTTGCTCATGCTTTCCATAGCCAGTGTAACGTGTCCTCAAATGAACCCGACTGGACTCACGATAGTGCCTCCGGATACTCCTCTCGAAAGCACTACTCCATACACCGGTAATGATTGTGTTCGTTTTGGGGATGGTAAAACTCTCCCTGTTTCTCATATTGGCACATCTTCTATTGCTAACTTGTCTTTACTTGATGTTCTTGTCGTGCCTCATCTCACTAAAAACCTTCTGTCAGAGAGCAAACTGACCAATGATAACCCTGTCGATGTCTTATTCTCTAATAATTTATTTCATATTCAGACACGAAAACTTGGGCCGTGCTAGCCAAGGGAAGAGTTAAAAACGGTCTTACGTCCTTGATCATGGTCAGCAAGCTTTTTTGACAGCCGTTACTTCCTCACAACTACGAGCGTCTTATGAACAATGGCATGCACGCCTTGGTCATGTTTCTTTTGACATTATTTCCTTATTAAATAAGTTCGGACATTTGCATGTTACTTCTTTATTACCCAAACCTGGGATTTGTTCGTCATGTCAATTGTCTAAAGCAAAGCATTTACCATTTTTATTGAATAATAAGCGTGCCAATCATGTTCTAGATATTATTCATTGTGATTTATGGGGCCCGCGCCTATTGCCTCAACAGACGGGTATCGTTATTACGTGATTTTTATTGATGATTACTCCCGTTTTATATGGTTCTATCCACTTCGGGCAAAGTTGGACTTTTATACCGTCCTACAAACTTTTCTATCTCTTGTTCAAAACCAATTTTCTTGCAATGTTAAAACGTTCAAAGTGATGGCGTACAAATTCATGAATCATCGTATTCGTGACTAGTTTCAAGCTAAAGGAATTCTTCATCGGTTCTCTTGTCCATATACACCTCAACAAAACAGTCAAGCCGAACGTAAACATCGGCACATTTCCGAAACCGGTCTTTCTATGCTTTTCAATGCTCATGCATCGACTAGTCTATGGGTTGATGCATTTACTTCTGCAACATATATCATCAACCATCTCCCGACACCCTTACTTGAAAACAAATCGCCATTTGAACTTCTTTTTCATCACGTACCATCCTATGCCATCTTCAAGAATTTTAGAAGTTGCGTATTTCCGTATCTACGCGACTACACTCCACTCCGCATAAACTTTCACCGCGTAGGGACTCGTGCATTTTCATCGGATATAGTCCGAATCATAAAGGGTATTGATGTTTAAATCCCTCAACTTCACGCATTTATATAACGTGTCATGCAAAATTTGATGAAACTCTCTTTCCTTTCGGTGGCGAGATACCTCCAGTGAATGAAGCACAATTGGTTTTTGGACACTTTGATGAATTTATATCTCATCAAGCCCCACGTAAACCTACTCCTTCAACAAATTAACCTAGTATAAATTCAAAATCATCCTGTGCATACAATTCTTTGCCTTGCCCTTTATGCTCGACCCCACCCCCATGTGCTCCCACTAATCCCATAGAAAATTTTACCACTAGCTCACAAAATACTATCCCACCTATCACAACTACCTCACCCACTCAAACTTTTATTACACCTAATGCAATAATATCACCCATCCTACCCCATGCACCAACCCACTCGCCATCTTCTTCCCCTCAGCCCTCTTACTCTGTATCTTCGATACCTCCTGTACCACAACCCACTGCATCCCATCCCATGCAAACTTGTTCGAAATCCGGAATCTTTAAGCCTAAACATCAAGCTGACCATGCTATTCTTCAAACCAATCCTTTACATACGGCTTTACTCATTGCTAGAGATCCTAAGGGATATAAATCCGATGCCAAGCATTCTAAATGGGCTCATGCTATGGATGAGGAAATGCTTGCGCTACAAGCAAACAAGACTTGGGTTCTTGTTCCTCGTCCTTCCAACACCAAAAATGTTGGGTCGAAATGGGTTTACTGTACGAAATACAAAGCCGATGGCACCGTTGATCGCTTAAAAGCACGGCTTGTTGCTCAAGGTTTCACACAAATACCCTGCTTGGACTATTCGCACACCTTTAGTCCAGTTGTCAAGGAGTCCACAATACGCATTGTGCTTGCATTAGCAACTATAATCGGTTAACCGCTTCACCAATTAGATGTTAAGAATGCTTTCTTGAACGGGAATTTAAACGAAACGGTGTATATGGAGCAACCACCGGGGTATGTTGATCAAAATTATCCGAGTCATGTATGTCGTCTCACCAAAGCTCTTTGTGAGCTCAAGCAAGCACCAAGAGCTTGGTTTCAATGACTCAGCTCTTTTCTTTTAAACCAAGGTTTTGTGTGCAGTCAATCAGACACGTCTTTATTTGTTTTTAAACGCAACACCTCTGTGCTCTATCTTCTCGTCTACGTCGACGGCCTCATTCTCACAGGCAACAATGTTGAGACATTAAAAGCATTCATTTCTCGATTACATCAGGAATTTGCCACCAAGGATTTGGGACGACTAAATTACTTTCTTGGTTTAGAGGTTTCTTACACCTCTACTGGACTTTCCTATCACAATCCAAATATGCCTATGATATTTTAGCACGTGAGGGTCTTCGAGATGCCAATCCGGCTACCACATCTCTTGCTACTACAGACGTGTTCATAACTCAAGGCACTCCTTTTCATGATCCGACCCTCTATCGATCATTGGTGAGTGCCTTAAAATACCTCACCATTACCAGACCTGATCTCGCATACGCCGTCAATCAGGCAAGTCAATTTCTACACTCTCCTACAGTTTCACATTATCAACTTGTGAAACAGATACTTCATTACGTAAAGGGTACGGTCTCTTATGGTTTAACCTTTACGAAGTCTAAGGCTGCTACTCTCGTTGGCTACTCGGATGCCGATTGGGCCAAATGTCTCGAAACTCGCCGCTCCACATATGGATACTCCATTTATATCGGTGTCAACCTTGTATCATGGAGCGCAAAGAAGCAACCCACAGTCTCCCGGACTAGTTGTGAGTTCAAGTATCGGGCTATGGCGAATACCGCCTCTGAGCTTATTTGGGTTGTTAACCTTCTTAGAGAACTTCATGTTACTCCTGCGGCTACGCCAACGTTACTATGTGACAATCGTAGTGCCGTTTTTCTAAGCCAGAACCCAATATCTCACAAACGGGCCAAAAACATCGACATTGATTATCATTTCGTTAGGGAGCTTGTCTCCTCGGGACGCCTCCGCACAAACCACATATCTACCAATCTTCAAGTGGCAGACATCTTCACAAAGAGTCTCTCACGCCCACTCTTCGAAGATTCCGACACTATCTTCGTGTGGGCTCGCCACCTATCCGATTGACAGGGGGTATAAGGAAATGATTTCCGTGAATTATTTTGTATTAAAACCTTTTATAGTGTTTCCTATTATGTCTATATGCTAGCTAGGAAACCTGTGTATTTATATGTCCATATTCATCTCCTTGTAAATCAAATTCTTATTATAAACAATACAAAAGAACATTGGCTTTGACATAGGAGATAGAGGATGAATTGGGAGGAAAGCTGTACGTCAACGAATCACAACTGTTGTTAGCTATTTGGTTCGCAAAATAGTTGTCTCGAACAAGAACAAAATTGCTACTGCCTGGCATGACCCGCACAAGATCATAGGATTGGTAGCTTTGTTTGAGCAGAATCTTTGGAACTGGTTGGTTGCAATCAACCTCACACAATCCACATGCTGGATTACTGAAAGTATAGAATGGGAAGCTCAAGTAGCCGATGTTAGAACAGTAAAACGAGGTGGGACAAATTGGTTGGGACCTTTGCGGATGAAAGGGGCTGCAGCCGAAGAAATAAGATCAAAAGAATGGAATAGTTATTTTCCATTACTGAGGCTTGAGCTAGCTAGCTAAGAATCAAGATTCCAGCCTGATCATGTTCTACAAAACCATTTATGATGTAATTATTAGGAAAGTCAAAGTCAAACCATAACCTTTATCCACTTTCTAAGACATATTTTTCATAACCTTTTGAGTTAAATGGTCAAAGTTCTAGTTTTAGAACTCAAAATTGATACATATTCATCTCTATACATTAATATACTTGTAAAAAAAAAAAGAGACCCATCATATACTCATATTCGAAGCTGGATCAAAGTAGTCCAATCAACGTAAAAAGCAAACTTGATTTTTTTCGTTTTTTTAAGGTAACTTAGACTTGATTATAATCTTATAACTTAGACCTGATTGTAAGTATTATAAGTAATATTATGTCACAACAATTAGGTGACATACACTAAAGTTTTAATCAATGTAGCTAATGTTAGTTATTGTGGGTCATATAGGAATGGGTCATAGGGGTATCACAAACTGTTGTGACTCCTTCAAGGGGTATGTCGGTTCATTAGTCTGTACAGGTGTATATGTAACTGATTGATTTATAGTGATTGTATCAAATGAATGTAAAAAGATCATAAAATATTAATTGTATCCCTATTCAGGGTTCTTTCTTTTTCTTTCTAAATTATATGTGCTTACTCCAATCTGGTCAAAAGTATTGGTCGATTTTGTCGGCTGTTGACTTGTTGAAGAACATCTGTGATCTGTCAACCTCAAGAATGTAAATACCAGCCACGCAAATTTTTCGCTTTATGCTTCGTTCTAAATTTTGTGACTTAACACATCGCAATGTGGGTCTTTGGTTTAACGTTTTTACCTTTCGTTATAAATTTTGCAAGTTAACACGACGCAACGGGCGTGTGTGGGTGAACGTGTTTACATCGTCTATTTTTTTTCCCGTTTGACAGGTTCAACATAACATGTGGATCCTAGACCGACTTAGTTATAGCTAAAGAATCCTCCCCGCATTGCGGCGGTTCGTAATTCTAGATAATAATAAGTAGCAATTATAATACAAACACAAGTTTTATAGGGCCAATAGTTGATAAATCTTACACAAAGGCTAAAAAATGGATGGTTTTGGTTTATAAATGAAAGACTTGGCGGACGGGAAAGGTGGCAAAGAAACGATAGTACTTAAATGCAAGAATGGTGAGCACAGGTTAGTCTCTAATGTCTATTTTAGTCTTGGTCAAGCTACCGAAGCAGGATGTGGAGTATGTATGAAAAACATCTTGTTATGGTTGTATGGAAAATACAGACGAGGTGGATCCAAGAGTTTAATCAGGTTTACTGATAGTAGATTAGTAGTCACAATGAGGATCAAGATGACGGAAGGAGTACCACGGGTCACGTATTCTATTATGGAAACCATCCAGTAACATGGTGTTCTCAAAAGCAAGTAACAGTAGCTCTTTCGTCATGTGAAGCGGAGTTCATGGCTGCGACCGCAGCCACGTGCCAAGCACGATGGCTACGGGAATTTTTAAGGTATAATTTTAGGTCCGGTGACTTCCGACCCCCCGATCTGAAATCTCAAGCGTCTCCACTGATTATGGGGTTTTATTAAAAAGATGGAAAGAAAAGTTAGATACACGCGACTCATTATGACTCATATGAGTTTATCAAACAAAAAAAATTACCCAAATCAACCCAGTTTTGTGACAGTTTTTTTCCTTTGTACCTGCAGCAACAAATTAGTTGTTACAAAATTATTGAGAAATAAGCGTATACAAGCCATTCGGGAACTTTAGCACAAAATAACGAAACCTTCCATTACATTTATAAATAAAAAAAATGGTTACATTGATGGAATGAGTTTGGAATGGTATTTAACATGTTTAAATGTTTAAGTGAATAACTTTATCGGTTTTTAGGTATTTATTCTTAGCCGATATATATTATTATATATTTGATTTATTAATGTTTAGATAGATGATCAATTGGAATTCTATTGTGATTGTGTTTCCTAAATTAGAGATAGACAGACATTGTAATTCTCCCTATTTAAAGGGCTCTCTTTCATGAATTAGATCATCAAGAATTATAATTATACACCATAAACTCTTTTATGGTATCAGAGCTTCGGTTCTGAATATCTTCTTCTTTTCCCTTCCCTTTTTTTTCCGATTATTTCCTTAACAGCCGGTCATCATGACCAAACCCGATGACC
Source organism: Scalesia atractyloides (assembly GCA_947069175.1). Classification (NCBI taxonomy): domain Eukaryota; kingdom Viridiplantae; phylum Streptophyta; class Magnoliopsida; order Asterales; family Asteraceae; genus Scalesia; species Scalesia atractyloides. Next base: position 5,102,691 of record CAMTDV010000008.1, read on the forward strand.
AGACATCATCATCCAAACCCGATGACCAGCACCCTAAAACCCTTCACCCTGCCTACTATGTTTCGAATATACAATCCAAAATCCGAACACTTAACAGTACATCGTCACATATTATTCCTGGGTAAAATTATTCAAGTTCCATTCTATTGCATACCGGGTCATCAACCACATCGATGATACACCGCCCCCAGCAACCACGAATCCAACTTATACGGAGTGGAAGGAATTGGATGCTTTAGTCTCTCAATGGATATATAGCACAGTCTCTGATGATCTGCTAACCAGAATTCTCGACACCGAAGCTTCGGCTCGAACTAGTTGGTTAAAACTTGAGAAAATCTTTCTTAGCAATAAGAAAGCCAAAGCAGCCGCACTTGAAACCCGGTTTGTAAACCTCACCCTCGCAGCCTGTAGTTCCGTTGAAGACTATTGCAAACAACTGAAAGATTTAGCAAATCAACTGGAAGACGTTGACCAACCGGTTACGGAATCACGCTTGGTACTACAGTCAGTTCGTGGACTTTCTCAGGAATATGACACTACCGCATCTTTAATCAATTCTCAAGATGCTGATTGGGATCTTGCCAGATCAATGCTCAATGATAAAGTTATTAGGCAAGCTGCTCGCCAACAACAATCCTCGTCTGTCTTGGTAACAACATCCAACCCAAATTCCATGACCCAAACACAACAGCCCTCTCCTGCAACACCCTCCACCGATAATACAGCTGCTGCCAACAATGGCTCCTACCAGTCCAATTATCGTGGACGTGGAAGGGGCAAGAATGGTCAGAACTACCGCGGACGGGGCAGACGTGGACGTGGCAACAGGGGAAACCTATGGGAACCTCCTTGGTAGTTCCAGAACCCACAAACTTATCCACAATGGGCCTGGTGGAATACTCCACTTGCCCATATCCGACTGCAACCACATGGCGACCCAATCCAACTCAACCCAATGTTGCAGCCCACTACATAGGCTATTCGGGGCAGCCTAATTATGGTCCAGCGCCACCCACACCCGGATACGATGCATTATGTCCGTCGGATCTCCACCAAGCTTTCAACACTATGCAGCTAAATTACACGGAACCGTATCCGGTTATGGACACAGGGGCTGAACGTCATGTTACCGAAAACCAAGGTATGATTCAACTTCCTAATTGTTTTCCTGTTACTGCTAAACTGTTAGTCGGCAACAGGCAGTGTTTACCAATTGAGGGTTCGGGCACTGGTTACCTTCCCATGTATAACCGAACGTATATTCTACCCAACATACTTCATAGCCCCCAAATTATCAAAGCTTTATTGTCCGTACGTCGTTTCACACGTGATAATAATGTTTCTGTCGAATTTGACCCTTTTGGCTTTTCCTTGAAGGACCTCAAAACGGGCCGGCTCCTTTCCACGCCACAATAGCACAGGCGACTTTATCCAGTCACTCCACCTACCCTTCCGCCACAAGCTTGTTTCATTGCATCTTCAACTTTACCATGGCATAACCGCCTCGGGCACCCTCGAGCACAAGTTTTAGACGTTTTAACTAGAAATTTTGGTTTTCCGTGTAACTCGAATAAACATTCTTCTTTTTGCAATTCATGTCATTTATCTAATAGCAAACGGTTACCTTTTTATGAATCCACTTCTTTACTTTTTCTCCATTTGACATTGTGCATTGTGACTTATGGACATCTCCTATACTGAGTAAAACTGGATATAAATACTATATGGTCTTAATCGACAATTTCTCAAACTTTGTGTGGGCCTATCCTCTAAAATATAAATCCGAAACATTCACCACTTTCACCAAATTTCACCGTTTGATTGCAATACAATTCAACTGCAACATCAAAACATTTCAGTGTGATCTCGGGGGCGAATTTGACAACCATGCCTTTAAAAGCTTTACTCAACAACATGGTATTTGTTTCGGTTCTCCTGTCCTCAGACATCCTCCCAAAACGGTAGTGCTGAACGAATGATTCGCCGTCTCAATGATATCATACGATTCCCTTCTCATTCATGCACAATTACCACCAATGTTCTAGGTAGAAGCACTTCACACCGCCACCTATCTCCATAACATTCTTCCTACTAAAAGACTCAATTTCTTCACCCCAACTTTTGCCTTATATCTCCGTCACCCAATGTACGACCACTTACGGGTGTTCGGGTGTGCTTGTTATCCAAATACCTCTGCCACCCTAACCACATAAATTACACCCACGGTCAGTTCGTTGTATTTTTTTGGGGCACCTCCTGATTTCCGGGTTATCGCTGTTTTGACCATACTACTGGTAAAGTCATCATCTCTCGTCACGTTACCTTTGACGAACACACTTTACCCCTATACCATTAAAACCCCCTCCGCCACTTATTCATTCTTAGATGATATTACGCACCCGGTTTCATTTTCCGCCAGCCCGTCTCCATACCTCCTAACCCCACACCACATCCACCCATCATACATACCTATCACCGACGCCCGAAACCTACCACCGCTGCCCCATCGTCCCATGCTGCTACGGCAGCTCCATCCCAGCCCGCCCAATAGCCTACGGCTGTTCCTTCCCGGCCTCCTCTCTCCACTAACACCCACCCAATGACCACCAGATCTAAAGCCCACTGTACTTTGCTTTCCACCTCTATTTCTCCGGTTCCCAATTCGTATGCCAAGGCCTTTGCCGACCCTCATTGGTTACATGCTATGCAGGCTGAGTTTAGTGCTTTATAGGAAAAGATACATGGGAGTTGGTACCTAGACCATCTGATTGCCCGGTTACTCGTTGTATGTGGATTTTTTGCCATAAATTTAAATCTGATGGGTCATTTGAACGGTATAAAGCACGTTTGGAGGTTAATAGGAAATCTCAGACAGTGGGAATTGATTGTGAGGATACTTTTAGTCCGGTTGTGAAACCGGCTACTATACGGACCGTATTGTCCGTTGTTGTTTGTCGTTCTTGGCCTATCCATCAACTGGATGTCAAGAACGCTTTTTTGCATGGGAATTTGAATGAAACTGTATTTATGCATCAACCACCAGGATTTGTCGACATGCGTTTTCCTAATTTTGTGTGTCGGTTGAAAAGTCCCTTTTATGGTCTTAAGCAGGCCCCTCGGGCGTGGTACACCAGGTTCGCTACTCATATTTTATCACAGGGATTTTGCAGCAGTGTGTGTGACAACTCGTTGTTTGTCTACTATCGGGGCTCACAGACAACTTATTTACTTCTATATGTTGATGATATTGTTCTCACTGCCTCCTCAGATGAGTTATTACAGGATATTATTCGCATGCTCTCACGAGAGTTTGCTATGACCGATTTAGGTCCGCTACATATTTTTTGGGATCAAGGTTACACGGACATCTAGTGGTCTTTTCTTAGATCAAGCTCAGTATACTAAGGACATCATCTCACGCGCTTCTATGTCCTCTTGTAAACCATGCCCGACACCCGTTGACTTATCCACCAAACTGAGTGCTTCCGATGGTTCTCTATTTCATGATCCTACCTTATATCGTAGCCTGGCTGGTGCATTGCAGTACCTTACATTTATTCGCCCGGACATTTCATATGTTGTTCAACAAGTTTGCCTCTTCATGCATACCCCACGGGATCCTCATTTTGCTTTTCTAAAGCGTATTTTAAGATATTTACAGGGCACGGTTGATTACGGTATTCGTCTTGGTAAATCTAATACACACTCTTTGGTTGCCTATTCTGACGCTGATTGGGGTGGGTGTCCCGATTCTCGTCGTTCTACTAGTGGTTATTGTGTTTTCCTTGGTGATAATTTAATTTCATGGTCCTCCAAGCGGCAGCCGACAGTCTCTCGCTCAAGTGAAGCCGAATATTGGGGCGTCGCTAATGCTGTTGCTGAAACAACTTGGCTTCGCAACTTACTTCTTGAGCTGCATCTTCTTCTTCAGAAGGCTTCTGTGATTTATTGTGACAATGTCTCTGTTGTTTATATGTCAGACAATCCTGTCCAGCATCAACGAACCAAGCATATCGAGATAGATATCCATTTTGTTCGTGAGAAAGTCCGCGTCGGACATAATCGAGTGTTACATGTGCCCTCAGCCTTACAGTTTGCATACATCTTTACCAAGGGACTTACTTGTCAGTTATTTCAGTATTTTAGATCCAGCTTGAGCGTCTGTCCACCGCCCGCTCAAACTGCGGGGGAGTCTTAGCCGATATATTATTATATATTTGATTTATTATTGTTTAGATAGATGATCAATTGGAATTCTATTGTGATTGTGTTTCCTAAATTAGAGATAGGCAGGCATTGTAATTCTCCCTATTTAAAGGGCTCTTTTCATGAATTAGATCATTAAGAATTATACACTATGAACTCTTTTATTTATATGTGTGGAATTGGATAACTATGTGAAAACAATGTTTTGTAGGATAAACACGAAGATTGGATGTGTTTTGAAAACACAAAATGTAGTGGAAATGAAGATCATGGAAGATGACATGATAATGGTTGAAATACGAAGATGTGGCCGCAAATGGTGAGGAAACAGACTTGAAACAAGAGAGTAATGAAAGAAATAAGAATTTGGAGATTATAATCCATCTAAACACGTTAAATACATGTTTTGGAAATATCTGGACAAAAGAATAAGGTACAGAAATGCAAATCAGAAAAGAAGGGAAGTTTTCAGAGGAAATCAGGCCTCGACATTTCAAACACCAGGTTTGGGCGTTTCAAACTCTCGGTTTTTAATTGAAACCTTGTTCTTGTCTTTAAATTCCCGAGATTTCTAGCAATTGAGATATATTAGATAAAGAGTTGGGTTTATAAAATTCCATTTGATATTTACGTGATAAACCCTTTGTTGAGGTAAATTGGCGTTGTCTATGACAATCAATCAATTCTCTTAACCGTGTCTATGTGACTTTCCCAGTTGAACCTAACAATTGAATCCACTTTGAATCCAAAATCTAGAGGGGTCACCTTTTCTTATAATTGTTCACAACTACTTTTATTAATTGTTAACTTAGCTTAAACAAATCTCAAACCATCAACTTTCCTTTTCGTATAATTTCATAACTATAAAACAAGCAATCAAACAACAACACTTTCCACACTACACCTTGTGGTTTGACTCCTGACTTACCCTATCTAATAAGGTTAGTTAGGATTGAGTTTTAACTCTACATTTTTGACTAACTCTTCGACATCAGTCATGCATCTTTTTATATATAAGATTGAAACCATAAAACTGTATGCATTTCAGTGGTGGGAATCTAGTGATCTTGGAGTGGAATACATAAACGGCTTGGGAGAATTTGTATGGACTTTAAATCCCCTTCTAACATATCCAACACCTTACTCATTGACAGTCTGCTTGAAGGATCACTTTGTGTGCACCATAAGCTTACCAAGATCATCTTCTTCGCCATTTCTTTATCCTTCTCCTCTAACACGCCACTCAGTCCAAGATTTTTGTTAGATACAACTTGTTTATATACGGAATCAAAAAAGTAAATGCTACTAGTTACATCATCTTCAACCACCACATTCCTTCGCCCTCTCACCATTTCTAATACCATCATCCCGTAGCTGTACACGTCTGATTTGTGGGACACCACTCCAAAGTTCCTGGAAAATACTGCAATATAACCAGGTGTTCCTCTCATACCGGACATAGATACTACACTTCTCGTCTCTGGACATAGCTTTGCGAGCCCAAAATCAGATATCTTAGGACACAGATCTTTACCTAAAAGAATATTATGCGGTTTTATGTCAAAATGCAGAATTCTAGTAGTGCAACCACGATGCAAGTACTCTAGTCCTCTACCAAAGCCGACTACAATATCATACAACTTCTTCCATTCTAGTTGACTACCTGTTGTTGAACTTGGATTATAGATATATTTCTCGAGTGATCCGTTAGGCATATACTCATAGATCAGAGCTCTGTGACGACCCTCAAAACAGAAGCCTAACAGACTTACAATGTTAACATGACAAGTCTTGCTAATGCTTGCTAGCTCATTGACTAGATCTTCCCCGTTACCTTTTAATTCGTTTAAAACCTTGACTGCAACGTCGTTGCCATTTTGTAACTTCCCTCGGTATACAGAACCATAGCCTCCTTCACCTACTTTTACTTTGAAGGAGTCGGTCATCTTCTTCACACTTGAATAAGAGTAGCGTTTAGGAGCTAAAGATTCATGATTCTTGATTATGGCTTCCAAGTTGGAATAATTTTCTGTATCATGCTGCCTGGAGAAGATCTTGAATCTAAAGCATAGAACTAGTAGGATCAATATAATTGCAGTCCCAACCGCTAGGGTTACTGCATGCAACAATCATTGAAATCAGGATACAGGTAGACAATAATAAGTCTTTGTTATCATAAACACGAAGGCTATTTTACCTGATGCCGATTTTATCACGATGTTTCTTGGTTTTTCTGCAAAAGAAGTTATAATCAGCTCTTAACTTATAAAAAACAAACAATATCATATTCATGCTGAACTACTAGAAGCGTAGAACGGAAAGCTCAAGTAGCCAAGGGTTGAACAGGAAAAAGAGGTGGGACAAATGGGTTGGGAAGTGTTGGTTGTGATGGAAGAGGCTGCATGCTATTAGATAGAAGAAGTAAGATCAAATGAATGGAATAGTTAACTTCCATTACTGATCAAGGCTTGAGCTAGCTAAGAATCAAGATCCCTGATATTGTACAAAACTATTGAGTTACCAATTATTTATCTTCATAATAGATAGAAAAGAGCAATACTTTTCGTCTAGAAGACCAATATTGCATTGAATTATAACGCGTATTCTTCCATAGTCCCCATCCAGGTACCACAAAGATAACAGTACGTGGAGTGCTTATCGCCTTAGTTGTTTAGTTTAATTGGTTCATAGTTCCCACTGATACTACAAATTATTGTTGGACACAATCTTAATCATCAAATAAACCTAAGTATATAATGTAAATATTAATATTATGTGTTATCTAAGTGTAAAATATCATAGGATTGGTAGTCTTGATTCACTCGAATCTTTGGAACTGGTTGGCTGCAATCAACCTCACACAATCCACATGCTGAATTACGGGAAGTTTAGAATGGGGCGTGTTAATCGATAGTCGTATGTGGCGTTGGCCGAAGAACATCAATCACCCTAGAGGTGTACAAATCGGTTAATTTTCAAAACCGGTTACGGTTATTAACCGATTCGGTTATTTTCTTCGCATATAAAAACAGGTTCTGGTTAGTAACCGGTTTTAAGACCAAAAACATGTAACCGGTTATAACCGGTTGTATAATCGGTTAAAAAAAAACGGTTTTGTAACTCATATTAAAACCGGTTTTGTAACTCATATTAAAACCTGTTAAAAAACCGGTCAAAAAACCGATAAAAAAACCGGTTCATTATAAAATGCAGATTTTTTGTTTTTTTTTTCAATTTTTTTCTTTCTTTTTTTTTTTCTGAAAATGCAGTTTTTTAATATAAAAACTTAACTATGAAAATATAAAAACTTAAAATATAATATCATTAAGTTTTGGAACAAATGGTTTTTACATAACAATGAAAATACGAACGATAAATGTAACAAATGAAATACATAACTTAAAATATTAATCCGCAAGAAGGTCCACTAATATATGTATATATATATTTTTTTAGTGCGACTACAATAGTAATAATATATCTTGAGCCTCATTTAATCTTCTTCGCTCGAACCCGAACTTGAACTATTGAGTAGGAAGTCATCCAGTGCAGCTTCTTCGTCGGTCATTGGGGTTGTCAAATCGGCTTCGACCTCGTCCTCGTACACTTCGCCTTCGTATTCCAGTTCTCCCTCGAGTGAACGTATGTGTTGACATCTCTCTGCCGCATCCAAGTAATCTTTCAAGCAAATCGACATCTCAACCGCTTTTGGTGTTAGTTGTGTCCTCCTTATCGAAATCACCCTACCACTAATAAAAAAAACACTTTCCGAAGCTACCGTGGAAGCTTGGACCGTTAGTAAATCTTGGGTCATTGTGGCTAAGATCAGAAATTGATCTTCCTTACTTTTCCACCAAGCCAACAAATTAAAATTTTTAAATTCTTGTGAAGTCATCATTTGTAGAAAGTTCGACCCACCATTCTGACCAAGTTCGCTACTAGTAGTATTACCACACACGAGCATTTGACTCGACTCATCAAACAATTGGTTATAAACATAAAAATATTGATCTTCCATACTTGAACCTTCGCTGAAAGCGGCATTTCTCATTGACTTGTGAATGTGTGACGAGGTTGAACCATATTTTGTTACATAAACATCAAACATTTTTAAAAGTTGATCGTGGAAACGAATTTTTGCGGCTTCACCAAAGTTGTTTCTTGTTCAGTGTTTAAATTCAACTCGTTTGCATTTTTTTCAATCAAAGACCGGTTCCAAAAACATTAAAGCAAGGGGTTTAAAGCGGCGGCACATGTGAAAACCGCGGGGTAGTTCTGTAAAATATTTTCTTAGTTTTTCCTTCATTGGGGTTACCATATCACAATATGGCCTACCTCTAACCGACATCTCGTTTAATTTTAAACATATTTTAAACAAATTGTGAAGCACCAATGAACTTGTTGGATAATAAACCCCCGATAAAGTTTTTGTTGATGTTTTAAAAACTTGTAGCAATTGTGTAACCGTTTCAATAGTAGCCCAACCCGATTGGTGGTAAGGCGTGTAACATTTGTCGAAAAACGGGTTTTCGAAACCCGCTTCGTTTAATAATCGAACAATCAGTTTTAAATTTTTGTGTTCATTTATGACTTATTTTAATTTTAAACGATACATAATTAATAAACAAATTAGAAGATATAAATTATAATTGTAAAAAAATAAAAATAAATTAATTAAAAAGGAAAACCGGCTGCCGGGAGTCGAACCCGGGTCAGCCGGAAATCCCCAAAGACCTAACGTTCACACAATCAACCACTCCGCCACTTTGATTTTTCTGATATCATATTGAATCAATTAATACAAATAATAAAACACGGAAGTCAAATTCAGTCAAAATCGCGCCCAATTAGCAGTCGTCGGAAATCTCGACGACTTCGCCGATATTTAACGGTTTCGTCCAATTTAACCGAAGAATTAACTTTAACGACGGTTATAACCGACGTCTGAACCCGCGACATCAGTCGTAACCGCCGGAGAACGGCTGACCTTGAATTGAGACCGAATTCAGACCCCCATACATCTCGATTTCTCCCTATAAATTCACCCACAATCCACTGGTAGCCTTTTCGCTCAGAATCGCACATTTTCTCGACGGAAATTCAATCGCCTGAAAATACCTGCAAGTCGCCGGAAAACCGAGACTCACATCCACACGGTAATTCCTTCGACTCTTTCTGTTTCAATCATTTGTCTAATCTGTCTCTAACACAACTCCACCATCAGAATCAATCCCAGTCAACGTTTGTCGAAATTCCTACCTTCGCCGGAAAAATCTCTGAAACTTTCGAAAACACACTGAGAGCTGGTATGATCTTTCAAACTGTTGTTAAACTTTGATTAAGTACCTCAACTTCATAAATAATCGAGCAGAATTGTTAATTGATTTCGACAGCCGGAGTTCACTATCAGAGCCGACGGACCTCTGCCGGAACTCTGTGAAAATCACTGATCGGTACATCCTTTTCCCCCAAACTCTCTCCATTCGTTACCTTTAAATTACTTATAAAGTTTAGAAACCAGATTAGGCATAAACCAGTCCAAACAGCCGGACTTTGTTTTCTGGGTAAAATCTAACGAAGAAGACGAAGTCGGGTTATAACATAAGATTAATTAAAATCAGTTTTATAAACGGGTTAGACACACAGTCCAGCGGTGGACTGTGTGCACACATAACACATGCGACGCGAGTTCGAATCCTGTCCCAGCTTTACTCTATTGTTATAAACAAATGCCTTTTTAACTGAACCGGGTTAACTCCCAAAATCATGTTAAGTATAATAAAAACCGAGTTATTAACCAAGTAAGACACACAGTCCAGCGGTGGACTGTGTGCACGCTAACCCACAGGTCCCGGGTTCGAGACCTGTGGTCAGCACCGGTTCGTTACATATAAAACCATTTTTAAAAATAATTAATTTCTGGATAAATCTAAATAGTATATAAGTATAATTAAAAACAGAATTATTTCGGGTTAGACACGTAGCTCAGTTGGTAGAGCTGCGTGCACGCGTACGGGAGGTCACGGGTTCGAGTCTCACCCAGCGCGCATATATAATCGACCGGACCGGTTAACGGTCAACGGTCTTTGGTCAACGGTCAAAAATCAATATTTTTATTTATTTATTTAATTTAAAAATCAATTAAAAATACTTAAAAATAACATTTTTAAAGATAGAAAGAGGCCTTAAACTCACAAAAATAAACCCAAAAATCCTATTAAAATAGTTGATAAAATCCACATACTTACCGTACCATTTCGTTATTTTTTTGGTTAGTTATCTCTCGTCGGTCAATCCTCTAAACTCGTGCGCATTCATCACCTTCAAACAAACGCACCCAATGTGAGTGAACCTCTACCAATTCCCCGTTTTAATCACATTTTGGGGTGTATCATGTGTCGCTATTTATTTAATTTAATTAAACACTTGTGCATCCATCATATTCATGATCATGTGTATTCAATATATATCCGTTGTTTGTGTGGTTGAAGTTTAGATTTAATTTATCATTTCAGTACATACATTTCATAGGCCGCCGCTCCTCATTACCTATGAGCGTGAGCTGTTCCCCATTACCTATGAGCGTGAACCAGGCGTTGCCAACATAAGATCGGCTCCGTTTGATTGAGCCTTGATCTCACATACATTAGCATAGGCCGTCCGTTCCCCATTACCTATGAGCGTGAACGGGACGTTGCCAACATATACATTGTCATTCTTATTTTATGCTTAAGCAAGGTGGTTTGTGATTGTTATGTTTACATACATTTGTTCATATATGATTATTGCACAATTTTCCTAGATTAAATTACAATAATAAATCAATAACAAATGTTTTAAACAAGGTTCACTCGCCAACTTTTGTTGACCCAAAATTTCCCATTTTTACACATGATACAGGTGATCAAGTTGAAGCAAGAAACACATAGGGCGGCCTAGAAGAATAAACCAGTTTAGATTATGGATTTGTTTAGTTAATTTTTCCTTTCCTTGTATTGTATGAATTTGACTTGGAACTTTGAAATGTAATTTGAATTTAATTAATATGAAACATATTAGTAAACATCATGAGCTTTGGTGATAACCCAATTATGCCCCGACTCTTATTCCGCTGCGGGTCGGGGTGTGACAAGGCGAACCTTTCTACGACTAGACAAAGAGTTATGAAATTCTATTAAACTTTCTTTTTGCAAAATAGTTTTTTCAAACATGGTGAAAGTCGAGTTCCATCTATGAGCAACGTCCCAATTGGGTCCTAAGCATATTCGACCCGCTTCCTTACACATTTTTACATATTTTGATTGTCTATGCGTGTGACTATATATATGACGTAACATTTTTTTGTGAAAGCTTCTTTTTGTGGTTCAATAACCTTTAAACCGTCTTGAACGGCCAAATTTATGATGTGTGCAATACATCGACTTTGGAACAAAAATACTGTCACAAATTTGTTAGTATTTTAATTTTAAATGCATTACCGAAACCGTATTGTTTGAGGCGTTGTCAAAAGATATTGAAAAAATATTTTTTTCCAATTTGTATGTTGTAATACATTTGTCGGTTGTTTTATAAATAGCTTCACCAGTGTTAGTGTAATCAAATAATTTAAATAAAATCGTGCGTTTCATCATTTGCCACGTCGGCGATTCAATCCAATGGGCGGTGACACAAATATACGATTCGGGTGAACCGTGCGGTGCGGACCAAACGTCGCTAGTCAAGTTAACACCGGTTTCTAATTTTTCAAAATAAGAAATTAATTCTTGTTTAGCATTTTTCCACAATTTTAAACAATCTCTCCTAAGAGTAGCACGACTTACATTGGTGTATCGTGTTTAGAGAGTTCTTTGAACCATCTTTGTGTAGCGTTGGTTGTCGAAGTGGTTGAACGGCAGACTTTCTTGGATTACAAACTTCGCCATTTCCACCCTAGCCATTTCGTAATTGTAAGCGAACAAAGAAGCGCCTTCACTTGCCATGGAAGCTTGACCACTAGCGGGTTGTTGTTTCAACGCCTTGCAAAACGGTTTTTCGATGTGTTGTCTCAAGGTGGTGTTTGCTCCTTCAACGTAAAAACCATTACAATGATGACAACGCACTTTTTTCTCCCATTGGTCATCTCGCACAAATCGAATGTGACCAAATTTCGGGGTTGCATAACACGAACCACCGTGTCGGTTGTAGACTCGCCAATATTGACCGAATCATAAGCACTAGAGCATGCCATACTTTTTTAAGAATTATCGAAGAAGATTGTGAGCGTTTTTAAGAGTTTTTGGAGATTCAGAGGGTGGTGTGATTGAACCTAAACACCCACAACCCTTTTATACTACTTGGATAAGGTTTCTAGCAAAAAAAAAAACAACAAAAAACAGTAAGATGCAGCCCAAACGGTCATATGACCGTTAACTACTAGTAGAGATGGGCATAATCGGGTTTTATTATTACCCGGAACCGGTTCCAACCCGGACCCGGTTCTGCTTGGATGTCATTGGAACCGGGTATGGTGTGGAACCGGGTCCAGTTCCTACCCGGGTTCACACCCAAGAATATGGAACCGTGTAGAACCGGGTACGGGTATTATGGAACCGGGTATGGTGTGGAACCGGGTATGGTGTGGAACCGGTTCCTGACAGTAAAACCCGACTTTTCACTGTTCAGAACCGGTTCCTGACAGTAAAACCTGACTTTTTTACTGTTCAGAACCGGTTCCTGATAAATGTTACCGTTGGGAACCGGTTCCTGGCAGTCGAAATCGGTTTTTTTTTATATAAACCCCTCCCTACTTACCATTTCAAAACTTAACACTCACCATCATCAACTTACAAACTCAATCATCTTCTAAAATCTTGCAAAATACCTATGGCATGCAACGAAGAAGTTGTTATGGTCTTAGAGACGAAAAGAAACCCAGCTATATGGAAGAATTTTGATCTCTGTTTAATGTCCGACAGCCACGAGATGGCTAGATGCAAAGCTTGCGGAAAATTTATGAAGGCCGCAGTCAACTCAACCCTTAAGAAACACACTGAGCGGCATTGCCCAGTGACGAAGGCAAAGAAAAATGAGACGGGAGAAGGTTCCGGCACCGGTTCTTCAAATGTTTGATGTAACCCGTTTGGTTTGGTGTTTTAATAAAGTTTGTGTAATGTTTCTTTCTATTGTGTTTGTTATTTTTTATTTTTATTATTAGTTACATTGATAAATAAAAATAGTAACAATAATCGGTTAAAATTAAAAAACAAAAAATTAACCGGTTACAAAAAAAAAAAATATTACTCAGAACCGGTTCCAGTAAGATTTTATTTCTTTGATCGTTTACTAGTGGCAGGTGCAACACTTTCCGATGAGTTTCTCTTAGGTGCGGGTACCTCGGTACAATCGTCGTCCGAATCGTTAGTCTCCACTTTTTCGGCTATAACCGGTTCCAACAGTAACATTTTAACGATATAACCGGTTCCTTCTAGAACTGCATTTCCGGGTACTGATGGAACCGGGTACTAGTGAAACCGGGTACGGGTAGGAACCGGGTACGGTTAGGAACCGGTTACTACCTGATTCAAATGGTAAAATTGTGGAACCGGGTTGGAACCAACGGTTATTTTGAACCCGGAACCGGTTCTACTTAATGTCGGGTAGGAACTGGAACTGGTTCCAGTTCGGTTCTACCGGTTCGGGTTCGGAACCGGTTTTTATGCCCATCTCTAACTACTAGCTGGCACAAAAAACCGGTTTAACCAGTTTTAAAAACCGGTTTTTTTATAGACGTTAGCGGTTAACCGGTTTTTTGTTTCATCTGGTTTTTAACCGGTTTTATAACCGGGTTTCGCGTCAACCACTATAACCGGGTCGTAAGCGGTCAAACTGGTTAATAACCAGACCGGTTAAAAAACCGGTTTCGTTTTTTTGTCGGTTACAGTTATAAAATCGGTTTTTTTTACATCTCTAAATCACCCTCAGGAATACCAACCAACCACCCATGTATTAAAGAATATGGATATTAATAACATATTAGAAAACCTGTAGGTATAGATTTTTTACAGCCAAAAATCAATAAATGTTCAGATTTGATAGTTATAATAATAGGATGAAAGTTTGATAAAACGACCAGGTTTATATAAAAAAAATAGTTGCGATTACCAATAGTTAATTTTAGAACAAACAAAATTTGGATCAACATTGGAATGACACTGAAAGATTGAATCGAAATTAAACTAATCCATACAGTCCCAGGAAATTACCTCAGGGGTACAAACATGGTTTCAAATCCTACTACCAAAAGACCATCTTTCAATAACTTAAAACAAAAATAACGACCAAGTTAAAATTCAAAACCGCAGAGACGATAATCATCTAAATCAGATCAGCAACGTTGGACGGCAGCTCCTCGACAACAACATTGTAAAACTTCTGGATGTCACCAAGCATCTTCTCATCATCAAGTGTCACAAAGTTAATGGCCACACCTTTTCTTCCAAATCGTCCACTACGCCCGATACGGTGAAGGTAATTTTCCGGTTGGGTAGGAAGATCATAGTTTATAACAAGTGAAACTTGTTGAACATCAATACCACGCGCCAGCAAATCAGTTGTGATGAGAACACGAGAAGAGCCGGACCGGAACTCCCGCATGATGATATCACGTGTGTTCTGGTCCATGTCACCGTGTGTGGCTGAGACGGTGTGGTCACGGCTTCTCATCTTGTCGGTCAACCAGTCGACCTTCCTTCGTGTGTTCACAAAGATGACACTTTGCGTGATTGCTAGTGTCTCGTAAAGGTCACAAAGGGTTTCAAGCTTCCACTCTTCTTTCTCCACGTTCACGTAGAATTGTTTAATACCTTCCAAAGTGAGTTCGTCACGCTTCACGAGAATCCTCACCGGTTTGTTCATGAACTTTCTAGTGATTTCTAAAGCTTCCGGTGGCATTGTTGCGGAAAACACTCCGACCTGAACCTTTGATGGCAACAACTGGAAGATATCGTAGATCTGAGACCAAAAAATTAAATTCATTAGTAATAATTAGATTTCCAATGTAACGTAAATTGATTGTTGATCATTGATCATATACCTGATCTTTAAAACCTCGTGAAAGCATTTCATCAGCTTCATCAAGAACAAACATTTTGATGTTGTCAGAACGAAGGGACTGTCTGCGCAACATGTCAAAAACACGCCCGGGTGTACCAACGACGACGTGGACCCCTGCTGAGAGGATACGTTGATCCTCACGAACACTGGTCCCCCCAACACAAGCATGGACCTTAACACCAAGGTAGTCACCAAGGGCCCGCATGACTTTCTCAATTTGCTGTGCAAGTTCACGAGTTGGAGCTAAAACCAAAGCCTGGCATTCGACTACATTGTAATCGAGTTGTTGGAGAATGCCGGAGCAAAAGGTGGGGGTTTTTCCGGTTCCAGATTGTGCTTGTTGAATAACATCGAGACCCTTGGTGAATGGTACGATTCCCCTTTGCTGAATTGCTGATGGTTTCTCAAAACCTGCATTGAAAGAATATATACATGAAAACCAAATATAAGTTCAGGTTATACACCACGTATAAGTGTATAACTTTTAATTCTTATTATTTATTAGACCGAGTTAGACTGACCGTATGCGTATATGCCCCTCAAAAGATTCTCTTGCAGACCCATAGCATCGAAGCTATCATAGACCTCGTCATATGATGTGAAAAAATCTTGTCCATCAGCTGAAAGCCTGCATCATTCGTAAAGAAAGACGATATATTAACACTACAATTCCAGATTTCCAGCTTAAAGAAAACAAGTCACGTTAAGTGGCCAGTAAGAGTAAAAGAATAATGAATATTGTTAACTTACAAATCATTCATTTTAGAATCAAACTGTCTAGCATCGAATTGGGATCCTTCTGGTGCTACGCCAGCCATGACTGCAAATAAACGAAAGTAATTACTTTAAGAAATTTAACATGATTCTTTTTTCTTGAACATCCTTTCAAAATTAAACTTAAAGCAACAATATGTAAGAAATTACTGATCCAAATGTATCATTTAGCATAATTCCGTAACGTCACTGCTGTTATCAACACTTACACTCCAACTAATAAAGATAATGTATATATGTAATGCTCTCTTTACATGCCCATCGTTGTCAACTTGTCATTACAAGTTATAGCTTTGATCCACAAAACCATTTGTAGTATGACTTGTTGAAAAGTGTTTTAGACATACACAAAGTAACTACAAACTCGTAAAGTAATACATATTGAAACAGTCTAAAAATCATTATCATTATGTATCTAAAAACTCATAGCCAACTCCCAACGATCTTTTACCCTCTCATGATACCCACTAGCATCACAGTTCTTACAACCGTGTCTGGAGACCAAAAGAAAAATAAGGTAAATATAAGTTACCTCTTCTTAAACTATAAAAGCATTAGATGCAGCTTACCTTTTCAAACAACAACTTAAAATGAAAAAAAAGTTTACTTTTAACTAACTACTGACTTTCATCTGAATAAATCTTACTGCAATCTCCACAAACAATGTTCGAGGGGACAAAATAGTAGTTTAAACGAAAACACCCAAAGTTAGTATACCTACTCCTATGGAATTCAAATTTACAAAAAATAAAAATTAAAAAAAAAGTGTAGGGGCTAAAAAATAACATGATTACCACTGGCCACTGCTTAAAAAACCACCATACAAGCATCTATATATCATAAACAAACCTAACATGAGACAAACACACAAACAAATATACAACAAAAGTTGAAATCAACCAACAAAATGAAAGCCTTGTGGTGATTTAATTACCAATTAGCCTTTCAGAGTGATTTAAAGTTCTTGAAGAACTGAACTCCTATTCCAAAACATTTTAATAACAATAAATATAAACAGCTAGCAACTACTTTTTCAAAATTACATATTTTGTTCATTCACAAACAAGCTTTCCATCAGCATTTGTAATTGCAAAAAAATACACACAAAAAACATTAAAAAAATCCACATAACAATGAATAAAATTCTGCAACCAATCCAATAATTCTCTAAACATTCATACAACTATTGCGATGTCAGTCAAGACCAGACTTGCAGTACTCACTCTACATAACATCTCTACCAAAATAACAACAATAATAACAATAACACTAGATAACAGAACGCTTATATGAGCAAGGAAGAACCGTAAAAACAGTAGTTTGTCACTCAAAAAGTGGATGTATAAAACGAAAAACATGAATGAAGATATGAAAGAGTGAGAAATAGAATCAAGTGCTGTAATAATAATAATAATAATAATAATAATAATAATAATAATAATAATACCTAATAAGAATATAATAATAATATATATGAAGAATATAATAATAGAAATATAAATATAAATAAGTAATATAAAGAGAGATTGAGAGGAGAATATGTGAGGTGTTGAATGAATTCGGGTTTTCTCAAACTCCTCGGATCGACGCCGCGGAGTTGAGGAAGAAGATGTGTTTGTGAGTTGTTGATAAAAGTGGCGTGATGTAGATCCGAATGCAAGCTTTACCCTACTTTCCCCTTTTTTTCCCTTCTTGGACGATTTTGCCCTTATATACACAAATTATTTAACATATTATTATAAAGAGGATTAGGGATGTTAATCGCGCACATATTCAAACTAATAACCGAGGTTCAGTTCCGTTCTGTTATTTTTGGAAAATTACGGTTTGGTTTTAGTTAGCAAAACAGAACTTGTAAATCAACCTGCACCGAACCTTGAAACTGAACCATATCGAACTTGGTTAAATGTTTGTTATTGGATTTACGCCCAAGTTGATTATTTTGGATCAAAACTATTTGGGATCAACTTTGTTAATAAGTGGTTTAGTGTTTTTTATTTAGTTTAGGTGTCTTTTTCAATTTCAAATCAAAACTGAAAACTCATCCATAACCAAAACGAAAACAAGTTGAAATTGATTGATTTCCTAAACCGATTTTTTTTATTTTGGTAAACCTAGTGTGGCTCAAATAACCGGATTATTTATACGAGTTAAACGGTTGGCAAGTTAAAACATGTTGAAAGATTGTAACTAGGGTCTGATAAATTTGTAAATTAGTTAACTGGATGGTAAAAAGGTTAACGGGCTATACACTAAAGTTGTAAAGTGGTTGATTTCTTAAACTACAATCACTTTTTATCTTTTGTGAGTATACATTAAAAAGTTGCCCCATTTAATAAAGTTTAACCGAATAGGGGCGCTAATCCCTTAACTTTTCGTTCAGTAGTGTTATATATGTAGTTTTCTATAGAAATTTTTTGGTATATACGTTTTCGACCCCGGTTCTATAGAAAATTTTGAGTATATACGTTTTCGACCCCCCATCGAAAACGTCAAGCTTCTCCACTGAATCCGAATTCCAAAATATGTTTAGAACTTGATTACAAGTATTTCGTGTTGGAAATCTCCGTGCATGATTTTAATAACAACTTTTATAAACAAGCTAAACAACATATTTGTCACAAAAATACTTAAATATATTAATTTGAAAACTATTTGTTAACTTGTCTTGACAAACACATTACTATCTTGATCACAAAACAGTCTTTCAAGATACTTTACACTTAGTGATGTGTTTATTTATCCAAAGTGTTTAGGTAACATGTGTGATACATCCACATCCTTAATCTAACAACCATTAACACAATTTATAACTTTTAAACATTATAAAACAAGGGATAATAAATCCACAATTAGGCTTTAAGCCTTGTTTCCCAACAATAAAGTTATAAGAAAATTATTAACAAAATTGTACAAATCATTAATTAGACCATAGTGTGGATGTGGAAGCCCCTTCACGCCAGGAACACCAACCCGTGTATGGCGTGGAGGGCGGTGTTGTGGGTGGGGCTTGAGGATTTCCACCGGCATGGGGGCATATGGGTGGGTGAGGTGGAGGCTCATGATTGGTGGGTGTATTTTAGGTTTGTTTGATTGGCTGATGTTTATTTTTTTTATTTTCTTTCAGGCCACTTCCCACCCCGTGTCACTCCACGCCTTCCCTTCAAGCCTCTCCACACCGTGTGGTCTTAGAGTGTTAACAGTGACATGACATGTTAACTAACATTGCAAATCAATCCCTCCTTGTGTCAAAAGGACATTAAATGGGTTATGTGTTAACATGTTAGCCGAATGTTAAGAGACTGAATTAATTTTTATTTTTTAGACCAAAAACCACTAAAAGATAGGGTTAGATTAAGTTAATGGGATTAAACTATTTTCTTGAAGTGAGGCAAAATGAAATGGAGAAAAAAAATTGATGTGGCACTTAGGTAGAGTTAAGATAGGTTAAAATATAACCCAAGTGCCTTGTAGTTAGAGTTAAGATATGTTAAAATATACCCAAATGCCTTATAGTCACAATAATTCTTTTTGAAATGATATTCTTACCTTACATACAAAACGTTTGAATTATATTATATATTGTAGTAAAACATTTACAGATCTACTTGTTTGTGAGTGTTATGAATGGTATATTATCCTCTATATAAAAAAACCACAAATAATTTATACTTGGATACAATTTTTTTTTATTTGTGATTAAACTTACAATGTATATTCAAAGTTTTCATTCAAATTTTGTACTTTAATGTTTGGACACAAAGTTTTCATATTTCAAACATTCTTTAGAAATGTATTATTTAAAAAGTTAATCACATAATTTTGTACTTTGAAATTTTCCACACTATCCCCCCTCCCCCAACGTAACGAATGACACAAACCTAGCCAAACAATATCAGTACGGTATCAGGATTATTGGAACCGTCATTGGCATTTGTTTTAATATTTTCCAATACATGGTACAACTTTATATAGTGAAACATTGCAAATATTTTTTTTAACATAAACAATACCGAGCCGTAACAAACTAAGTTGCATTCAATTGTATTTATTTGTAGTCATGTCACTTTCTTCAACAAATGTATTTATTTGTAGCCATGTCACCGTCGTCGACACAACGCACAACAACGATCATGTAATGCTTCGCAATTCTGTGCTTTCCATATTTAAAAAGTTGTATTCACATTTCTATTTCCTAGAAGCTTGTATCCGTATTACATGCCTAATCTTGTAATCCAAGACTTTGATCATAATGGAAAATTCACTTTATACTTATACGTGTTACATTCATACCTGTACTTATACGCAATCAATCTTTGAATACACACTTATATACAAAACTGAGACTTATTTATACGCTTGAATTATCATTTATGCATGCACGATGCTTGCAAACACGTTCCATACTCAAAAGCATGTCAAAACACAAACTTTTAGCATGAAATAATGGACATATGGAAGTTCAGGGGCCAAAGGGTCAAAATCAAACTTTGGCTAGAAAATGAAGACGTTACGTCGTGCGTTCCTCTGAGCCTTATCCCACCGCGTGATGCAAGGATAGGTTTATGCGCAAAAAGTTGTTTAACCCGATCCGGGTTGCTCCTTTTCCACCTCCATACTTCCCCAATCACCTTCATTCTTCATTAAAACACAAACCCTACTTAACCACTATATAACCAAACCTCCTACACCTCCATTTCACTTTTCCAACACTCTAAATTCACTAAAAGCACTATCTAAATACTTAAATTACAAGTTGAAGGCAGAATTCTAACAAGTGCAAAAGTGAGCTCTCATCTCACTTCCTTTCATGTTTCTTCATTTCTTCTTATTCTTGAAAGCTTGGAACACCTTAGGAGTGTTTCCACAAGTTTACCATGGTAAACTAAGGTGAAACATCACCATTTTAAGATCTAAATTTTCTGTTTTGTTAAGACTTTTACATAAACTTCGTATAAACTTGTCAACCTTGGGACATCTTGCACTTACCTTGCTTCTAACCAAACCAACGGTTGTGGGGCTTGGGTATGGTGAATTCCCATAAGTTTAGAAGTTCAAACACCACCTAAACATTCTGTTTTAAAAGGGTTCCAAGCAACATACAAGTGTTGAGTCATCCAAGCTCACCACCTTCACTATGGTAAGACTTGTGTTTTGGTAAATGTGTGAACCAAAGAAGCCTTGGCTTTCCAACCTTGTTTCCACTACCTCACTTACTAGTAAACTTACTAGTAACAGAATGACTAAATTACATCAAGTCTCCAAACATTTACCATGATTGGAATGCCCTAGTCTAGTTTGAGATCACTTAGTTGCTTGGTGATTTAGATATCACAATATCCCAAGTGGCTTCCAAGAACCAAAATGGACCAACCCCGCCTCGTCTCCAACACTTACCATGTTGGGTATGCAGACGTTTGGGTTGTCCTCATTTGGCAACTTAGTAGATTATGTACTTTCATTTTAGTCTATATTCATGACCAACCAAAATCATTAACTATGTTGATGATTATGTGCTTTGGTGAATCATATAATGAGGGTTAATGGATGGAAATCATCCTACCTCATTGCATGACTATTTTCATGGTTCCTTATTTTACATTCGGTTATAATATATATATATATATATATATATATATATATATATATATTATATCATTCGCTATATTTCAAATCCAATCCAATAATCGAATCCGCAACTCACACACCTCAGTTTCCCTCTTAGGGTAACTTCGGTGTTCCAAAACTCAATACTCGCCAAACTCACTTTCGTGACCCTCTACGCAAACCCTGAGTATACAAGACCTATTTTTACTTTAAGTACACTTTTGGAATGCAATATATATAAATATCAAACTCACACGTACACAAACATTCACATAATTCAATCAAAAAATCCATACATACATGCTTAATACGTTATACACTAGGATACTTGTATACTAGAAGCTATTCTTGCACGAATACTTGTCATTAACTTCATAAGCCAACCTTAACATGTATAGCGTTATAGGAGTAGTACACCGCCCGTTTGATGGATCATTGTTAAGTATTCAGTCGTTAACGGTGTTGTCATTTTAATGACGAGATTATGCTAGTGGAATCTTTGGGTTGACACATATGTGATGCATGCTAATTCATGATAAGTTATGCCTTAGTATACGATTTTGGCATGTGGATTTTGTCAAAATTTTATGCAATTATACGTATGCTAGTAAACCAAACTTGTATGCTCACCAATGTTTTATGTGTTGACTGCTGCCTTAATATATATAGGGAATGGATCATGAGAAAACTAGTCTAAATGAGAAAACCAAAAAGCTAACTAAAAACATATCAATTTTTTTATTTTAAAAAAATCGCTGTATTATATATAATTTTTTTTAAATCGCTATATATAATATATAAAAAAAAATTTCAAAAAAAAATAGTTGTACTACACACGTGCATTAATATAAAAAAGCCTAAAGCACTTAACTCACCCCACCGACACCCCAAAAAACCTAAACCCCCCACCCCCAAAAAATCTAAATCCACCATACCACCAAAAGTCTAAATCCTCCCACCCCCAAAAAACCTAAACTCCCCACCACCCCCTCCCCCCCCCCAAAAAAAAAAAAAAAAAACATAAACCCCCTCCTCCCCACACCCAAAAACCTAATCCTAAACCCCAAAAAAACATAACCCTAAAAGCTAAACTAAACTTAAAAGCTAAATATAAGCATATAATGCACATGTGCAGTACAAGTTTTTTTTAAAAAAAAGTTTTTTTATACATAAAAAGTAACGATTTTTTATAAAAAATTATAAAAATCGGTATATTTTTAGGTTTTTTTAGTTAGTTTTCTCATTTATATGTAGTTTTCTCACGATCCTCTCCATATATATATATATATATATATATGATGATGCGTTGAAAAAAAATCTAGTAGGATGGACTAGAAACGCGCCATATTTTAGATTATGTTTTGTTGTTTAACTGTTATGTTTTAGATGTTGTTTTTTTTTCTTTTTGAACAATGTACTTCTTCTAGTATGAAATGAAATTCGAATTATTTAAAAATTGTTACAAATAGCAAGTTATGAAGTATCGGGCAATCTCATTTTCGTCTCACTTCGATGTTTCGGATATTGATTGGGGTGTGGCAGATCACTAGTATATAAAAGCGTAGTATAATTCATGGATGTTACAAAATGCTAGATGGATATACATTATGAACATGGTTATAACATTGTGTATTAACTTATGGTAAGTATGTATATACATAAAAGATGTACACTATTTCATTATGCAGTCTATCTGCGTCATGGACGTCAAAATACTTCTTTACAATCTTGTCGACACAATATAATAAAAGGTGTTCGGTTGACACACTTCATGAGATTAGCAATAAAAAAAAGTTGGTGAAATACAAGAATTCACTTTGCCATTTTAGTTATACAATTCTTAGTTATTACATTAAATTAGACGATAAGCATTGTTGTATTATGGTCGGGAGACACCAAGCGTTGAATATAACGATAAATACTATGTGCGACATGTATTAACATTACTTGATATACTTACGGTGTTCACTAGTGTTGTGTGTTCTATGCCTTAAGGGACAAACTATTTGCTATAGTGTTAAGGGACAAAAAATATCAATGTGAGGGACTTGTTCGCTTACATAGTTCAATTTCCAATTCCATAAGTGATGACTAGTTAACTATTACAAAACAAGTTGAATGTTAATAACTTGTAGGTGCAAGATTCATATCCCATACATATATATTTGCCCCGTTGGGACAAGGGATGTCACTTATTTGGAATTCACATTGTGAAGGAACAAATAAATTAACTTTACGGGTGATGCCCTCAACATGATATATATTTCAATACTTACGACTCAAAATCCACAAAGTTTAAACATTTCATATCAACAATATAGCAACATCAACAACATCATTTCCAAACAATGAATAACATATCAAGATCAATGTTGACCAAGTGGTAGAGGATTGGAACAATAAAAATTGGCGATCGCGTAAGAAGTTATTGGCATTGTAGTATCACCTTTAAGTTTAAGGTTGTCGTGGGAGGTGAAGAGTCTCACCCTCTTTATAACGAAGAGAAAAATGTACCGATGTATGATTATGATAATTAGTAAGATAGATGTTGGGTATAAGCATGTTGACGAGTCTAAGATTGCATACATATTTATGTGTAATGTGTGCATGGTGTATGTGTTGAATATGGTACAAGCATGACTTTGTAAGCTTTATAATCATGTTGTGAGTATTGTAAGTACTCACATTACACATTTTACATAATCTAGGTACAATGCACTCATTGGGTGGGATGTGAGTGTACGTGCAATTGTGATATCAATACTAAGTGTAAGTGAATGGTTACATAGAACCAACTTTATTGTTAATGGAACTAACTTTGAGTTTATGAAGCGATGCTTTATAATTATAATGTTGGGTAGCGTAAGATATTTATAAGACTCGTATGTTAGTCAAGGACATGACAAGGGAAATATGTAGAAATCATTAAGATTGTGCGCATACACAAGTATTCGAACACCTTGTCCATAAATGCAATCACAAGAGCTTCAAAGAGCGTAGAGCCTCGTATAGATGCATTTAGGGCCTTAAAGTGTCTCAAATTGTAGCATCCGAAAAAACCCGATGTAATAGTTAGTTGAGATTATACGTAACGAGAAAGTTAAAAAAATCTCAGTAATTTTTTGTTGGGTAAATTAGTAAAGTTCATTGCATATTGAACGACTAGAAAGTCACCGGTTTCAATTCCATAGGTTAAAGTTGAAATAAAAAGAAATATTATGCAAAATGGTTGGTAAATATAAATTTAAGATGTTAAAGGTGGGAGGTTGATAAACTATATTCTAAGACTTAGAAATTAGAGAGTTATGGATATGAAAACAGAGAAAAAGAAAGAACGCAACGAGTCAAGTGTGTGATTTTTAAAATGTGATGAAGACAAACATAAAGAAGCCCTAAGTTGGTGTGAGAAACCCATTAATAGAAAGTAATTGCACGTATAGCCTCCCCTTATAATTAATGGATATAGTCTTAACCACTAAATTTTCATTGGATTTTTGCTAGATTACAAATGATGTTAGTATAATCATAATTTGATATAAAGGTTTAATATTGATTACATAGGACATTGAGGCACATGCATACTAAGTTCTCATGCTGAAAATTTGTTAATTTCAACATAATAAGTAAAGTTGTGCTTTAAAGCTATTAGTGTTAACAATATAAACATTATATTAATAACTTAGGTTATTTAGAATTTAAATAGTAGTGATGATTTTATATTCAACTAGCCTAAATTTGATGATTTTGCTAACCAAGTGGTAAACCATTGTTTCAAATAACTTTAAACTGTTCATTAGGCATTCCAACTAAAATATTGGTGTAGAAGGTTATACAACTTTGAGTTGTGGTTTTATTGATACATCGTATTTTATGAAATTGAAGTGAAAATTTACTATGGTGTTGTTTGTTTTTAAGAGGTCAAACTTTTGATGCCTGCGGATCACATCTGTAGACATTTATAGAATTAAAGGTGGACCAAACCTCTGCAGTCTGCAAGAAGAAGACTGTTTGTTTTTTTAACGTATGTAGACTTCTAAAATAAACTGATGGTAGTATACAGACGGTGGTGATGGTGGTGGACGGTGGTGGTGGACGTGGTGGTGGTGGTGGACGGTGATGGACGGTGGTGGTGGGTGGTGGTTTTTAACCTTCTGCAGACCTTAGAAGATCTTAGGAGTGATTGGGCCAAGTTTGCACCAAGAAGAGCTCGTGCAAACGTTTTTTTAATTAAATGTTTTCGAAAAAACAAATAGCTGCAGATGCTAATGTCTGCGCGACACAGACAGAAGAGTCTGCGTAGATCTTTTCTATAAAAACAAACACCACCTAAATTGTGTAATTACATGGTCTAAATAATGCCCATAAGTGAAACTGAGTATATTAGACATTTTGGGTGGTGTTTGTTTTTTTTTAAAAAGATCTGCGCAGGCTATTCTGTCTGTGCCGCGTAAACATTGCCATCTGCAGGCTATTTGTTTTTCCGAAGACGTTTCATTAAAAAAATGTATGCGCGAGCTCTTCTTGGTGCAAACTTGGCACAACCACTTTTAAGATCTTCTAAGGTTTGCAGAGGGTTATACACCACCACCCACTACCACCGTCCATCACCACCACCCACCACGTCTACCACCACCACCACCCACCGTCCACGTCCACTACCAGTTTATTTTAGAAGTCAACATACGTTAAAAAACAAACAATCTTCTTCGTGTAGACTGCAGAGGTTTGGTTCACCTCTTCTTCTACAGATATCTGCAGATGTGGTCCGCAGACTGTAGACATTTTACATCTTAAAAAACAAACTACACCTTGGTGTTACTGAGTTTTAGACCACAAGTAAGCAATTATGTGTATCAGAAATCATACTTATGAGATTGTTATCAAACTAGGTGCCAGAGTAAGGTTTGGTAAGAAAGAAAAGTATTAATATAGCTACGTTGGACATACAAAGGTTTTATAAAACGAGCTATATACTAAAACTTTATTTTTACATACCGTTTGCTAAATTTGCCAATTGTACCTATTACATACTAAAATGATAGTTATTACTTTGTAATACACGACCAA
This sequence comes from Scalesia atractyloides, assembly GCA_947069175.1. Taxonomy (NCBI): domain Eukaryota; kingdom Viridiplantae; phylum Streptophyta; class Magnoliopsida; order Asterales; family Asteraceae; genus Scalesia; species Scalesia atractyloides. Next base: position 5,129,439 of record CAMTDV010000008.1, read on the forward strand.
GTGTTCATCAGCCTGTATTTTATCTTTAAACTCTGATAGTTTCTTTTGTTATCTGTATTATACCTTTAAACTTTGATAGTTTCCTTTGTTGTGTGATAGTATTAAACATAACTAGAGTATATGTGAACTTATATAATATATTCCATTTGTATTTCTATCAAAGATATACTAAATTATAGTGTGCTTGTATACACATCTATCTTTAGTTCTATACATTCATATTTGAAGACCTAATAAAGAAATAAATTGCAAAGAAAAATAAAAAAACAAAAAGGAAAGGCAAGCTTGAGCTGTTCAACTTCAAGCCGACTTGAATCTCGTAATTCCAATAACACCCATCACCCTAACCCAAGTTGCACCCCCACCAGGCGACACAAACCATGGGCAAAACCGTCATTTCCCGCAGAGCCAACGCATCTCCGATCATAACACTGTGGGAGGCGCTGCCGTGGCTTCGGATGAACAATTTTCTTGAGCCCTAAACTCAACATCACATCTTCGTAACAACAACAATAATAATATCATTATTATTATTAAGATCAAACGAGGTAAATCCGCAATTTCGTAATTATAACCTAACCGTTTATTATTCAATACTCGATCAGCTTCGTATAAACCCCCAATTCACTCGCGATTTTCAGTTTCAGCTGAAGGTGTTTGTGTATTCGATCTTTGTTATGTTTAATTGAATTTATTTTATCGATTTAGCTTGTGTGTTATTAAGATTCTGCTTATTTGCGTCGATTGGGATTCTAGGGTTTCAATTGGCAGTGATTAGGTTTATATGAGTGTTAATTTACATTGCATGTGTTTAATTTTATACTAGTTTGTTAAATTTGAGATCAGAAGTTTGCATTGTGCTATGCTTGGATTTAGTGACTAGCGACTTTTTGTTTGTATTCAATTATGTTATTAGTTTGTTTATCGATGTGTTTATCGGAATATCTACGGGGGAATGTGATGATTAAGTTGCATCAGTTAAGGTGATAGATATAGGAAGTATGAATATAAAGTTATTATTTATTGGATTGTCATTAATTAAGTTAAATAGTGATTAGCCTGTCATGTATTATCTAACTAACACTAACTATTATATGTGTGATTATGAATCTATGTTTAATGAGCATATATTTGTGGATACGATGGGTACATAAAGGCTGTTTTCTAGTTAAAGGTTTTAAGAATGTATAGATATATTTGTGCACAGTGTGAATTGCGAGAAGCCAATCAATTTAATGCGCTTATTATTTGATTTATACTATGGATGCAAATCTGAGGCTTGTACGATTTCTTCAATTGTTAGGTTTTATTCTTCTTTTGTCATTGGGAAAACCGGGCTTCACTTCCATGTGCAGCGATACCACAGTATTGTCATGCACGTCTGTGTTTACAAATCTTGCGACACAGAGACTGTTAATAAACTGATTCAATGGCATCGTCTGGTAAATTCGACCTGTCATCTGTTAGCCCGGATAGACCGTTGTATAACTCTGCACAGCGCGGGTCCTACTCAGCTGCTTCGCTGGACAGATCGTCGAGTTTTCGTGAAAACATGGAAAATCCAATCTTATCATCTCTTCCAAGCATGTCAAGAAGTACCTCAACTGTTACACAAGTAGATGTAACCAATTTTTTTCAATGCTTGCGGTTTGACCCAAAGTCAATGGTAGCTGAACATAAATTCAATCGATACGGGGATTTCAAACGACTTGCAAGTGCTGTCGTTGGTTCACCAGACGAGTCACCGTCTGGTTTGTTGAAGGGCAAACTGCGTAATTCCTCGCCTGAGGATCTCAAACGGTTAAAGGCTGGTTTGCGGGAATCCACCATTAAAGCCAGGTACACTTTCTTATTTATCTTTGTAGGATTAGAGATGTATACATTTTATAATTCTTTTAACATGTACATAGGGAACGGGTGAAGGTTTTCAGCGAGACCTTATCAGTGATTAACAAGTGTTTCCCGAGTATTCCTTCAAGGAAGAGATCAAGGCCAGATGCTTTACCTGGTGATCGATCTAGTGGTTTACTATTAAATCGTGCACCTATGGGGGCAGGTGTCGGTAAGATGGGCACCCAAAGTCATTCCCTCACAAATACATTCGACTTTGAGCAGCAGAAGGTCGAAGAAAGGGGTAAAAATGTCATTCCTAACAAACGAACCAGAACTTCAATGGTTGATCAAAGGGTTTGTAATTTTGTATGATGTTGGTAATTTGCCATTTTTACTTTGTTTTGATGCAAATCTCATTTGGGAAATGTACTAATATAGGCGGAGGTGCGTCCAAACACTCCTGCTAGATCAACGGGGCTTCCAAACGGCAATACTTCTCAGGGCGAGGATCGGTCATTGCACATTGCAGCCGATGGTTGGGAAAAAACAAAAATGAAAAAGAAACGTACTGGAATAAAAGCTGATAATGCCCCGAGTCCAAACTCAATGTCGACAAAAGGTATCAATGGATACAAAGAACCCAAACAAGGAATGCATGCAAGGCATCTTTCTGATTCCATGTCACGGTTAAATGATTCTCATGGGTTAAGGTATCAATTCTCATACCTAGAAGTCAATCAGTCATACATCAATTGTGTCCGGTGTGTGTGCTTACGGTCAATTTTGATGTAGGTCCGTAGCTGCTAATGGAATAATTGGAGGCATAAAAATTGACAGTCCAGCTCAGCAGGCAAGTGTGGGCATACGGTCTTCCATCCCAAGGCCTGAACAAGAGACCACATCTCTTCATCATGATAAAAGAGATAGAAGTACTAGTTCCGAAAAGGAAAGGACAAATCTCAGATCAATTAACAAGTATGACATCATATTGTCATATCTTTTCATTGTCTTTCATAGCATGATTATAATTCTGTTTGATTTGTTGGTTACCAGGTCCAGTTTCCGAGATGAATTTATATCTGGTAGTCCTACCTCTGGCACAAAATTGCATGGGCCTGCTCGAGGTCCAAGATCAGGGTCAAGTGTTGTACCTAAATCATCAACGGTGGTTCAACGAGCAAATGCTTCCAGTGATTGGGACATGGGTCATGTGACAAACAAGAACCCTGGTCAGTTTGGTTCCAATAACCGTAAACGTACACCCGCAACATGCTCTCCATCTCCACCAGTAGCACAGTGGGCTGACCGTAGGCCCCAGAAGATATCACGTACAGCAAGGAGAACAAATCTTGTCCCTATTTTATCTACTAGTGATGAAGCCCCTGCTTTGGATAATAGTCATAATACCAGTGATGTTACTGGTAGTGAAAGTGGGCCTGGGTTTTCCAAACGGTTTTCCGCTAGTTCTCCTCAGCAATTCAAATCAAAAGGAGATTGTTTCCCATCATCTACGCCATCTGAAAGTGAGGAGTCTGGGGCTGCTGAAATTAGATCTAGAGATAAGGGGAAGAAGTCTTATGAAGTAGAAGATAAAGGTGAACCGAATGTTCAAAAGATGTCAACTTTAGTTTCAACAGTAAGAAAGAATAAGATGGTGAATGGGGAAGAAGTTGGTGATGGAATTTGTAGACAAAATAGAACTGGGCGAGGTTTTGGTTCTTCACGCGGTGTTACACCGCCAGTAGAGAAGATTCGCCATGTGGGTACCGCAAAACAGCTTAGAACTGCTAGACAGAGTTTTGATAAGTCTGTAAGGTGATTCTTTATTCCAAGATAAAAAGTCATTATTAGTAGCTATACTCTTACATATTGTTAAAATTTGTATTGCTTGATACTTTAACAGCAAGCCAGGTAGGCCTCCCACTAGGAAACTCTCCGACCGCAAAGCTTATACTCGTCAAAAGCAGACCGCATTCAATGCTACAGTAGATTTTCCTGGTATACGAAATGTTGATTTCCAAGTGGAGATTTTCTGTATCTACACAGATTTCTGAACTTTGTTTTTCGTTATTTCTGTTAGTTGGTTCTGATGATGGACATGAAGAGCTTCTGGCTGCAGCTAAAGCGGCTATTAATCCTAGTACTGTTCTTTATTGCCATCTGTTATTATATTTTGACTGAATGATATAATTTTGTGATTCTAATTACTGGATTTGGAGGTTGCAGATCATGCTTTGTCGAGTTCATTTTGGAGGCAGATGGAATCACTTTTCGGTTTTGTATCTGATTTAGACATGTCGCATTTAAAGCAACAGGTGATAGTTGTATAAGATATAACATGTCTTTTTTTCCAAAATTCTAACTTTTTCTTTTAATATATTCATACAGGGAAGCACTCACTCCAGTATTAACACAAAAACCCCAGTTCACCAAGACATTGATAGTTCTGGCACACTAGTTAATGGAGCAGAAAGCAGAAGTGTTGAACCAATGGGTTCCGGGGAAATTCGCCTTTGTCAGAGGCTACTTGCCGCGCTAATTTCAGAAGGAGACGACGAGCTTCCCTTTAACGGGAATAATGATCACAACTTTAATGGTTATGGATCTGCATTTGAGTTTGACACAGATGTAGAGTCAAACACCTTCAATAATAGGTCATTGCAAAACTATGAACTTGTTGGACGTGGTAATTTAAGTGGTCACAGGAAAAACTCTACACTGGGTCCTCCAGGTCATCATATTGTGTCCATGCCAGATTCGACAGCGGTAACTGGTTTTGACCATTCTTATAATGGCCTACTTTCAGATCCAGCAATGACATCTGGCACCACCTGTTCAGATTATCAGTATGCTAACTTGCCATTGAATGAAAGACTTCTTATGGAGATTCAGAGTATTGGACTCTATCCGGAACTTGTGGTAGGTTCTCTCTTTTCATCATTTTATGTGTTCTTACCTCAATGAAAGTTTTGTTTCAATCTTTGTACCCTGCTATAAGATCGATAAGTTTGTTGTGTGTGTGTGTGTGTATACACAGTAATGTAAAACACAAACAATGTTTTTTTTGGCCAGCCTGATTCACCAAACAATGGGAGTGAAGGCATTAGTGGAGAAATTTGTCGACTTGAAGAAAAACTTCATGAACAGGTAGCAATCTTTTGCAATTCAAAGTTTGGAAATTCTATCAGCTTCTTTGTTGTTGCTTGTTTGGCTAACGATGAAGTACATAATTCAAGTTTCGTAATCAGAATTGCACTCTTTTCTTTGTTTTGCTTCTGTAGTTTCTCTTATATACGATGGAAAATTTTGCACATCAAATATAGAAAAAAGACTCATCTAATGATCTAGTTGATTCACAGGTTTCCAGGAAGAAACGCCTGCTTGATAACCTTTTGGAGTCCACTAACGAAGCAAGAGAGATGCAAGAGAAGTAGGAATTCTTTTCTTTTCTAAAAATCTAACCAAGTGATTTTTGTTTCACTGTTTTTGCGTGAGGATTCTAATATGACCAACCAATTGTGTGTTTGTAGGGAATTTGAACAACTTTGTATCGACAAACTCACTGCAATGGCTTATCAAAAGTACACGGTAATGTTTATTGATTGTCTTCTTAATTATAGTCCCAACCATGCATAAGCTATAAAAATGCCAAATCATGATTTTGATGTATTTTCCGTTTGTTAATAAATGTTCATCAGAGTTGTTGGGGTCCTCATGCACCTAAAAGTGTCGGCAGTAAAGTAGCCAAGCAAGCTGCTCTAGTTTTTGTGAGACGAACACTGGATCGATGCCACGAATTTGAGTCAACAGGCAAAAGCTGCTTCACTGAACCCGTATACAAGGAAATGATCCGATCCGGGTCATCACACTTAAACGACATGCAATTCGATGCTGCAACAAATAACGAATCTGGTAAAATTAATGGGAAATCCATAGAAAGAGTGTCAGGTACTACACATCGTTCACAACTTTTTCCGACATATATTACTTTGTTTGTCCGTATTGTGATTTTGGTTCTGTTGTTTTATAAATAAGTAGGCACACAGCTAAGCCCTTCGTTAAACAACCATGACATGTATTCGTCTGACGCATTCCACTTCTCTGAGCAAACTAGTGGCAACTATGAAAATATATGGTCAAGCAGGGTCAAAAAGAGAGAATTATATCTTGATGATGCCGTTGCTGGTACTTCTTCCGGCTTTGGAACAACAATTTTAAATAGTGCAAAAGGAAAGAGAAGTGAGAGGGACCGAGAGGGTAAAGGGAACGGTTTATCTAGAAACGGAGGCCCGAAAGTTGGGCGACCTGCATCCGGTAATGCTAAGGGTGAAAGAAAGAGCAAAACAAAATTAAAGCAGAAAACAACTCAATTATCCGCATCACTCAATGGCCCGATTGGAAAGATTTCAGATCAAAACAGAACGTTTTCTTCAACCCCTACGTCCTTTGATATGAAAAATAATAATGCTGTCAAAGAGGAAGATGAGTATAAATTCTTGGATAATAACACCGAGGAGCCGCTTGATTTTTCACATCTGGAAATACCTGATGTTCTCGGTGAGCAAGGGGAAGACATAGGCTCATGGTTGAACATCGATGACGATATATTACAAGACGATGATTTTATGGGGCTTGAGATTCCAATGGATGACTTATCAGATTTGAATATGATGGTCTAATAAGTAATAAAGTTGATAATGTTATGTTGTACAGACATGTTGAGTATACACTGCTTACAGATGAAAGAAACATAACCGCTGTCTCGAGAAATCCCAGCCTGTGATTCGGCTACAGATTCTTTTCAGATCCAATCAATACATGTGTGGAAGGATGGATTTCGATGGTATGGATTTTGGTGATATTTAATATAGTGACTTAGGGTTTGTAAAAATCTTTTTGTTCTCTACCGACGCATAACCTAGTTTGTTCCACCCACTGTATCTTAGGAAACCCGATTTTTGGTTGTAGCATTTAAAGATCAGGGGACAATACCCCTTGTACATACAAGTTATGTTCTCAATAAAATCAGTTCATTCTTAAGTCCATCACAGGCGCATTCGTGTATGTGTGTATTATCTTTTTCTTCATGTTTATTCTTTTTTCCTTGGAGTTTCTATCCATCATCAGGTACAGTAATGCTTCTAGGAAAGAGAACCATCGCCGTTCTGGGTGCAATTTGAAGAATTAGATTCCAAGGTATGTAATCTGTAATTCTTTCAGTGCAAATATAGTCTGTACTAATCCATTTCTGGAAATGACCAATAAACTTACTTATTGGCTGTGTTATTCTATTTAATTATTTCACATATTTCTCGGGACCATGGATTCCATGTTTCTGTTATTGCGGGTAAGTCATCTTGAAGTTGTAGCCGTATTGTATTTTGACAGTTTCGGTCTTCAGAATTTCTGTTCTCGCATTACTATTGGACTTTAGCTCAAATGAGGCTCAAATGTTTTTGATTTGCGCGGTCTTTTTGATGCTCATATGAAGCTCAAACGTTTTTATTTTGTGCAGGTTTTTTTATAGGGACATACGGAGAATGCTGACTTGTTTCATGGGACGCTAAAAACGATCGGAAGTTTCAAATGCATTGTTTTTTTTTCTCGTCTTGGTATGCATTCTTTCATGTGAACATTGCAACTAATCTTGGAATACAGTTACCAAAGTTATATAATTGAAATTATAAATTACCCGTTGATTTAAGCAATCGAAACAGTATCTCCTAGATGGTGTTCTTCTAATGGTTTTCTTCTTGGTACATCGTCTTTTGTCTATATACCCATAGAATTTTTTCTGAGTTGCTTTCGTTTAGAACCAAAGGAATCCAGTGTTTCGCCTTGATGACAAATCAATGACATTAACGTACCACGAAGTTGGCTTTATCTCGAAATGGATGCTAATGTAGGTTGAAAAAAACATGTTATCATCGACGTGCACAACACATAGTTATCATTATACATACATCCGTAGTTATGTAAAAAGTCTAAAATCACTATTAACCTACACGTATGTGAAACTCGCACACACTATTATATAATATGCGTATATATATGCAAGGACATGCAAAAACTTTAAAATATTATTGGAAAATACACATGGACATCTTACTTAAAAATATATCGCCTTTTATGTAAGAAAGGATGATTAATTAAATATTTTTAAAATATTATTGGAAAATACACATGGACTTCTTACTTGAAAATATATCGCCTTTACTGTAAGAGTGAATGATTAATTAAATATTTAGAGAGCGAAAATATCTTATAGGTTACAACTTTTTTTTTGTATAAGTTTTTGTTTTTAAGATTTAAAAAAGATGAACGTGCTCAATTAGCTTTTTAAAGTTTTCACTTAGAAAAACTAAGTGAACATCTTTGTTTAATAATTATTAATAATCATTGTTATGTTTCTAAATGAACGGATTTCTACATATGAATACGTTTTATGTTTCATTCTTACTTTAGTAGCCGACTTGTTTGACTCATTATAAATAAAAATACTTTAAACTAATTTTACCTAAAAGAATTTATACAAATCAGAAAAAAAGTAAAAAAAAAAAAAGACAAACGGCCGGCCAGATACGGCAATCAAACCAAGAAAGAGACTCCATTATTACTTCTGGTCCGAAGATCAAAGAACAATGACCAATCATCATCAGGCAAGCATACCCTTTGTTAATCTCATACTCAAAATTTTCATCTATTATAGTTATTATTATTATTATTTAATTCATGTTTTAGTTTTGTTGGTTAGTTAGTTAACTGTATATCTGTATCATTATCCTTTCATTGTAATCTCTAAGTAAAGAGATCTGATTTTCAGGTATTTAATACACAGAAAATATTATTCCAACACAATTTTCGGTTCTTTTGAATTCTTTTACATATAAAACAGGAGGTGGTAGGAGCTAAGATAGAATGGGAACTTCTGGTATTGCAGATGCTACTATGGAAGAGAGAAAGGTTCCAAAACACGGCTTTGAATTTGCGAAATCATTTTCGGACGATCATCTTGATCTTAGGCCCTCGACTCACTTTTTCTCAATTTTCCGAGGTAACAAAAACAACCTTAACTTTCCTCTCATATATTTGCACTAATGGAGATTTTGACGAAACTACAAAATAAAAATGTTAAATGACCAAAACAAGTAAGTGCTGATGATGCAGGACATACAACGAACAATGAAGATCATGACAAAGATGTATATGCCCTTATAAACGATCCGGATGATGATTTTCAACAAGGGATTTATGATAAACCTCTTCCTTGCTTTGGCTGTGGAGTAGGATGGTTTTCGTAAGTATTAATTATTTTTTTTTTCTTTTCATTTTCGAATGATTAACTCTCATGATTTGTTACAGGTTTTTAATAGGGTTTGCATTTCCATTGATGTGGTACTATGCTACATTTCTCTATTTTGGAAACTATTACCAAAGAGATCCTAGGGAACGCGCAGGTCTTGCTGCTTCTGCAATCGCCGTAAGTCCACTTTCTATATCTTCTGTGAGTGAAATAAGCTCTTTTAAGCAGATAACTAATTTTAACATGGACGAGTGATGCATGGTATATGCTAAAAACAACGTCATTTTGATTGCAGGCGATGGGATTTTCACTTGCGCTGTTGATCATAGCAGCAATTCTTGTATTTTAGGTGCATATTTAGACCCTTTGTAGATATAACTCTTCTTAACAAAACCTTAAAATTGTATAAGTTATTGCTGTTACATAAAAGTTTATGGTATCGTTGCAGTTGCACGAATTGTTTAGCATCATTTAATCAAATGTTTTCAAATAAACCGATAAACAAGAATAAATTATATGTCTACAATACATATTAGACGAATACTTTCATAATTTGAAGTTAAAAACGGTCTCCCGTAGCTCTATTTGTTCTTTCCTCTTTAGAACAGAACAGAACAGATAGAGCACACGGTGTAAAGTATGAAACGTACCAAAAGTTAAAAAGAAAAGGAATATATTCTACATTAATCTTGGTGTTGGTTTTCTTGCGGTGGAGCCAACACCTCAAGTTTTTTCTTCTCCTTGAGAACCACTTGACGTGGAATAACTTCCACCATAAACTGTCCTCCGTTCCATACAGCTGCCGAAACTTTAAGTATCTGGAAAACAAGGTGCAACTCATACGACAAGAATATTGGGACCGTTAGCGCCATTGTTGCTACTGTGAAAATGGCTTGTAGCAGAATATACATAAACAAACGGTTCTGGTCTCCAAGATACCCGCTTAAACGCCACCACACGTTGTTTGCCTTTTGTGCTTTTTTTGATAGTCCCCTATATTATATCAAAACACCATTGATGGTATCAGAAACGAAGTTTAATGCATAACCAATTTTAAATAGCCAACTATGATATGATAACCTGTAGGAAGTCATGACTTCAGGATCCTTTAACAGGCGTTGTCGACGAAGAACATCTACTATGAGAAAATACAGAACCTGCCAAAGAACATAAGCAATCAACGGAACCGTGAACAACCATGTGCACAGAAATGATCTATCTTCTCTGTCATGCCATGAATATCCGCTTGCGCCTCCATCCAGATGCATGGCTTCAAAGAACGCTGGGTCCCACCAGCATATCGTAAAGAACACAACACCTGCAGATAACCCAAGTATGACGATAAAAAGTAGCATTTTCAGCCACTCTCATAAGGTTACAGTCTTTGATCATAGTTCATAATTTAGTATGGCGGATGAACCATTGAAAGAACTAACTTCAATCCGGTTAACTCACCTGGTAAAAGATGTATCAAGACGCTTACAATTTTGTCAACGGAACTAAAAACCAAGCTACATCGCCAAACAATCAATGCCCATGCTAGCGGTCCCTACAAATGTAGCGTACTATTTGTTAGTCATGGTTCTATAACACACGCACCCTATATATATGTATGTATATGAGAGAAAATAAATTTACTTACCTCTGCAAATGAGAAGGTAACCATGAAAAGCTTTTGATTTCTGGGATAGAACAAAAGCATGATCAAGAAGATGGTATTGGCATAGTAGCAGAAATCCTGCATGACACAACAAGAACATTATATGTTCATGTTTCCACCAATTTTTGCCTTTCTTGGATCGATCCGACTAATATTGTCACATGTTCATATCTATTTATGTGTGAAACATAGTAATTAATAAATGCAATTGAGTGGCGGAGATGGACATACCAAAAGGTAGTAATGCCATTTCTTGTATCGATAATAAATCCATCGAAGTGGCACGAAGGTGATGTAGAACAAAACATATATGTATCTAACATCCTGTGGTCCTGATCAAGACCAACAGTCGCGAGGGATTAACATAAGGCGTAACTAAAAGCAATAAAATCCATATTTCATATACTTACTTGCACCCAAGATAAAACAAAATGCTCCGTATGAGAAGACACCCAGAAAATGAGTTACCTACAAAACCATACAAAAAACATGGTGTAAGCAAATAATATACCTTACATACGTATTAATAGGATAATGTATCATGTCGATATGATAACATTAAACAATTATAATCATGGACGGAACTAGTACGGTCCGTTAATCCTATGACCAACCAATTTTCTATTACCAGGAGTATCTAATGACGTCTTTTCCTTGTAGTTTGACTCCTAAAATAGGTGCCGACGAAGTAGTTAAAATAAATGTAGATATTCGATCATGATCCTCTAATTAAAATTCTCTAACTCCAATACCGATTTTCTCATAAAACTGGTATCAACCCAAGAAATGCATTATGCGGTTATCAGCATGGTTAACATATTATTGTAAGAATGGTAAAAGGCTTAATTGATTATTATTGAATGAGTAACTGAGCCCGTGGGCCTATAGTCTAATAATTATTGGTTATGAAACGAAGCCTCTTTGTGCCTGTCTTTATATGTGTACCTTGGTGATGAAGCTTTCATGTTCTTCAGCACGTTTAGCGATCAACACAGCTTGTTTCGACAATATCTCCTTAGTTTTTTCTTTCGTTTGAGCCACTTTCTATCCAAAAACAAAAGAAACAAAAAAGGCGTATTAATCGTTATAACACAAAACGTATAACAATAAACGAAACTCATACTCTTGATCGATCTTTTAGCCTTTGCTTCACCCTTGAAAAGCGTCGTTGGCTATATGAATTGTCTTCTGAATCTTCAGTGGACGACATCTTCGCATCATAACACGTTTACAAATCTATAATTCATACATAGACTGTAATCGTCTATTGTCCGATCAACGAAAGGGAACCGAGGGGACAATATGTATATGAATGAATTGATAAACACATACAAAAACACATAGAGATCCAATGGGGATGGTAAACTGAAATTTCATTCAGGAAGGATGTCAGAATCGGTAATATTCTGCATGGATATTAATTATTAACCCTCAATTTTTTTGGGCTGTGTGTTATTCTTGTTGTTAAGCGTGAATTCATAACCAAGTTTATTACATCCGTACATTTGACTGTTGACATTTTTTTTCACATAGTAATATCTTTTGTTGAGTATTTGTTTGGCTCAAATGCAGCATTAATATATATCTTAAACTATGTTTTTTTTTATGGTAAACTAGGTTAAAAATCTTGTATATTACACGAGTTAAATAAATATAAGTTATGTGCTTAGTAATAAAAAAGATATGTCCTAAATAAATTTAAAAAAAAAGGTAAATGCACGGTACCCCTGACGCGGGAGGGTTCTCCTCCCCAAGCTAGCTTAGTCCCATAGCTGCCTGGCGGTTACTACCCAGCAGGATTATTCGGGCCGAGCTGGACTCGAACCCGCGTCCCCCGTTTGGAATGGGTGAGGCTGGCCACTGGGCTGACACCCCGTGCAATACATAATAAATTTATGTATTGCACGAATTGAATAAATCCGTATATTATATGTAATAAAAAAAACTTTGAACTTGATGATATTAGGCTTCTAAGTAAAAAAATAAGTTTATTTATAAAATTCATAACAATTTCATATTAAAATTCATTTGATTCATGATATAATAACTATTCATTATTAAACAAAGCAAGCATCCACAAAATACTGATATAAGATATAAATATAGATATAAAATAATATATCCATCACATGACACATATAGTGCAAGAGTATTCTTTCAATTTTCACTATCATATTAAATAATAAAACTAGTTTCAAAGGTATAATAAAAAAAAAAAAACTTAGTTACAATTTTAAAATATTTTAGATAAGTTTTAAGAATAATAAAACTAATATACATTTCAACTTTACGTTTTTACCTCTTGCACTCTTACTCCATTTTTAATGTCACAACCCACTCAAGTTTTAAGCTTTGCGTTTTTTACTCCTTGCACTATTACTACATTTTAATCGCCACCACCCCGTCAAGTTTTAAACTTTACGTTTTTACTCCTTGTAGTATTACTCCATTTTTACACCTCCTTAACTTTGAAAATTTCATATAGCTAACGCATCACATAAAACTTAGGCTTAATCCATTCAATGTTTGTAACTGTATTCGTTCCGCAACGCACGCGTATCTAATTGCTAGTACATAAATAAATATTACACGTAACACGATGCTTAAAAAATTAATTAGACTTGGAGCAAAGCCCTTGTAAGCTTGAGTCCAACTAGTTATATATTGAGGTTGAGCTTGAGCTGAGTTTAAGACTTTAAGTTGCTGAATTGAGTTCGACCAATATGGAATCACAGTCATAATTATAGAATATATGTATCTTTCAGTTTTGTCCAACATTTTTCCATTTTGCTTTATTATAAAGTTGTCTTTTTATTATTATTCAAACAACTTTATTAAAATTGGGCTGAGTCACACTAGACATTTAATAAAAGAACACCATATGTTATTTATATACTTAAATGCTTAGGATAAGTTTTTAATTTCATGGTTTTATTATCACTATCATATCCTTTTTATTTTAAAATCCAATAGTGTACCAAAAAAACTTTGTTATTTCACTTTTTCAACAAACACACCTTAGAAATCTTCTAACTCATTTGTTAAGTGTAATTCGTTATTAGATGATCCATAGTGGATGGTGGATGTGTGTGTGGGCCACACCAGCTGGCCTAGAATTGCATTAGCACACCACGTAGGAGTAGACGTGATCGAGCGTTGAGGGTTTGGCGTGGGTGCAGCCACAACTAGGCATGCAAATAAATCTAACGAACACGAACAAGTTGTTAGTGTTCGTTCGTTAAGAAAATAATTCATGAATGGTTAATGAACGCTTATCGAACGGATTTTCTTTTCGTGTTTGTTCATTTAGGAAATGAACGTGTTCACAAACGGTTCACGAGCACAAATAAAATCGAGAAGCCGACACTCTCTAGAAATGGAAGGCGAGGGGCAGCGTTGTAACTTGAAGTCCTAATAGTGGAACGATGTCGATGTATTCATCGATTTGAATAATGAGGAAGGAAAGGGGAACAATGCAAAAACAAGGTGGGAATATGGTTGCGTATTTTAAGTGTTATGGTAATAAGTTAAAGAATATAAAATGTTTAGATAAAATAATAAATGTACAAAAATCTTTCAAACAACATAAACAAACAAATATGAACGAACGCTCATGAACACATTATCGATCGTTCAGAAACACAATTGAACAAACAAGACCCCTGTTCATTCATTTAACTAATCAAACAAATTTTTTTTGTTCATGTTCGTTTATTTATTAAACGGACGAACATAAACAAACTTCCCGCCGCACGGTTCACAAATTGTTCGCTGAACATTGTCACACCCTAAAATTCTACATGCGGGGTTTTATCGCGAGGCATGTGACGAACCAGGACCCAACCATAGTCATGTTGAACCATTCTTAATAAATCAATTAAACCACATTCAACATGAACAGTGATAGTGTTTTAACTGTTCTAAAAAGAAGGTGACATAAGTTTAGGTTTAACAGCGAAGCAAAAAGTATCAAGTGCCAGAAATAGCAAAACAAACAGTTATCGAGATATTAAAGAAAAATGGTTTAGTTAAAAAACGACACTCTAACGTGCATGCAATGCAATGATCCAAGTAACATGCCATAGTGAACTGTGGGAAAACATACTGAAGTGTGTCAATACAAGACTCATGAGTTCACAAGTTTTAAATCTCAAGTATTGTTTTCAGAAGACGCATAATTCAGTTATATCAAAAAGGTAGCTAGTCTGTTTACAAGTTACTAAACAAATGAACCGAAGCTGAATGTTGTATTCATCGATTTGAATAGTGAGGAAGGAAAGGGGAACAATGCAAAAACAAGGTGGGAATATGGTTGCGTATTTTAAGTGTTATGGTAATAAATTAAAGAATATAAAATGTTTAGATAAAATAATAAGTGTACAAAAATCTTTCAAACAACATAAACAAACAAATATGAACGAACGCTCATGAACACATTATTGATCGTTCACGAACACAATTGAACAAACAAGACCTCTGTTCATTCATTTAACTAATCAAACAAATTTTTTTTGTTCATGTTCGTTTATTTATTAAACGGACAAACATAAATAAACTTCCCGCCGCACGGTTCATAAACTGTTCGCTGAACATTGTCACACCCTCAAATTCTACATGCGGGGTTTTACCGCGAGGCATGTGACGAACCAGGACTCAACCACTAGTCATGTTGAATCATTCATAATAAATCAATTAAACCACATTCAACATTATCAATGATAGTGTTTTAAGTGTTCTAAAAAGAAGGCGATGGAAGCTTAGGTTTAACAGCGGAAGCAAAAAGTGTCAAGTGCCAGACATAGCAAAATAAACAGTTACCGGGTATTAAAGAAAAATAGTTTAATTAAAAAACGACACTTTAACGTGCATGCAATGCAATGATCCAAGTAACATGCCATAGTGAACTGTGGGAAAACATACTGAAGTGTGTCAATACAAGATTCGTGAGTTCACAAGTTTCAAATCTCAAGTACTGTTTTCAGAAGAGCATAATTCAGTTATATCAAAAAGGTAGCTAGTCTGTTTACAAGTTACTACACAAGTGAACCGAAGCTGAATATTTTGTTTTGGTCCCTTCCACCACGTCTATCACAAACGTGGTGCTTAAGTTAGGTCTGTAACATTCGTCGTAAAACGGGTTTCGAAACCCGCTTCGTTTTATAATCAAATATTCGGTTAAATCTTCGTTGCGTATTTATTGTGCCGGTTATATTAAATGATACCAAATTAATAAATATTTTGAAGTTTAAAAACCATAATTAATAAATAATAATAATAAAATTAAATAAAAGAACAAAACAGGGTAGCCGGGTCTCGAACCCGGGTCTACCGCGTAAACACACACACATCACACCACTCCGCCACACACATCTTTTGTGTTAAATACTCAAACAAATATCACTTAAGGTAAAACAAAGAAAGTCAAAACCTGTAAATCAGCGCGCCCAGAACTCGAAATCGCCGGCAAGAACGAAGATTCCGCAACCGTTGCTACTTTCCCTTGACTGAAACGCGTAAACTGATTTCGACATCAGTTATAACCGTTGCTTAACACTCAATTTTAGTCAAAACCGTTTGAAATCATTGACCGCGAATCTTGGCCCCTAATTCGAAATCAATCGGCCTGTCCCCCTTATAAATACCCACTCAAACTCCTTGTAAACATTTCGCTCAGAACCGCACTCTCTTCCTGAAGCTTCATTCCTTTCAAAGCACGTCGCCGGAGATGTCACACCCCGACCCGCAGCGGAATAAGAGTCGGGGTATAATTGGTTTATCACCAAAGCTCATGATATTTACTAATATATTTCATATTTATTAAAGTCAAAGTTACATTCCAAATAATCCAAACATGTCCATACAATACAAAGAAAATAACCAAATAAAATAGTTCCAAGCTCTAAATCATTTTATTCTTCTAGTCCAATCCTATGTGTTTCTGACTGCAGCTGGTTCACCTGTATCATGTGTAAAAATGGGGGTTTTTGGGTCAACATAAGTTGGCGAGTGAACCTTGTTAGATAAACATTTATTATTGATTTACTTGTTAGTTTATCAATGAAAAATTGTGCATAATCATAAATGAGCAAATGTAAATAATCAGGCAGTAGTAATTTGCAATCACAACTATAACATACAATAACATATGATAGCATACATTAACATACCAACATCATACAATAAATAACATGAATGAAACTGTGCGATCAAGGCTCAATCAAACGGAGCCGATCGTATTACATGTACTGAAAATGAAAAATGTCTGTGCGATCAAGGCTCAATCAAACGGAGCCGATCGTATGTTGGCACGCCAGGTTCACGCTCATAATGTAATGGGGAACTTGCTCAACGCTCATAATGTAATGGGGAGCGGCGGCCTATGAAATTGCATGTACTGAAAATAATAAATTGAATCTAACAATAACTACACAAACAGTTGAAGCAAGCTGAATACACATGTTCATGATATGATGTATGCACAATGATTTAAATATAATATATAGCAAGACACATGATACACCCCAAAACGTGATTAAAACGAGGAATTTGTAAAGATTCACTCACATTGGGTGCGTTGGATTGGAGATGGTGAGATGCGCACGAATTGGAAGAGCGGAACAACGAGAAATAACTAACCTAAATAATAACGGAAAATATAGTAAATGAATGGATTTTATTAAGGATTTTAATGGAATTTTTAGATATATTTTTGTGAGTTTAAGGCTATTTTCTATCTTTAAAAATATTATTTTTAAGTATTTTTAATTGATTCTTAAATTAAATTAAATAAATAAAAATATAAAAAAAATTGTTTATTTTTGCGTTGACCGTTGACTTGTTGACCTGTTGACCGGTTCGGTCAGTGTGCATGTATGCGCTGGGTGAGACTCGAACCCGAGACCTCCCGTACGCGTGCACGCAGCTCTACCAACTGAGCTACGTGTCTAACCCGAAATAATCTTGTTTTTAATTATATTTATATACTAATTCGATTTATCCAAAATTCTTTTAATTTCAAAAACATTTTAATTCATCAAACTGGTGCCAGTAACAGGTTTCGAACCGGGACTTGTGCTTTAACATCACACACAGTCCACAGCTGGACTGTGTGTCTAACTTGGTTAATATACCAATTTTTATTATACTTAACAACTAACGGAGTTAACCCGATTCAGTTTTAATCAAAAAGGCATTTTATTACATAAAGGGTGCGTGTATCAGGGATCGAACTCGTGACATGCGCGTATTATTTGCACATAGTCCACCGCTGGACTGTGTGTCTAACCCGTTTAAAATACCAATTTTAATTATACTTATAATGTTATCACAGTTCATCTTCTTCGTTGGATTTTACCGACAACAGATTACACCATTAAATCTTGTTTAGTTCGATAGATAAACATGGTACAAACTAATATTAAATGGCAGAAACGATAATTAGAGGTAAACATACCGGTGAACGATTTATTACAGAATTCCGGCAATGTGTCGGTCTCTGTTTTTGTGCACTTCAACTGAACATAACAATTAACCGTTTTGATTAGCCAATCGTGGAATTTAAGTGCTAAACAAACGTTAACAGTGTGTTTGAAGGTCCTTACCGTTTCGCAGACGAAGATAAAGATTTCCAGAAATTTTCCGGCGAACTGGAATTATCTGATAACGGTGTCTGAATTCGATTTCAATTGAAAGGTTTGAGTTAGAAATAGCTTAACAATTGTTAGACTACGACGGTATTGAAAGAATTACCGTTTTGATGATGAATACGGTTTTCCGGCGAACTTGCAGAAATTTCTGGCGAGCAAAATAAACTTCTCCGGTGGACTGTAAGGTGTGCGGAAATGTAACTAGAGGTTTGTGGAATGTTTCTGAGTCGCAAGAAGCTCTATGATTACAGTAATTTGGATTATTGAGTAGTTTCGGTTATAAAACTCATCATCCCAGAATTGAAGTCAATTCAAGTCTGAATTGATTAGATTCGTCGGTGCATCGGTTATAAACCTGAATTTGCGATTAATCAAACGTTTAGACGGTTGAATTGCCAATTTCGGTTTTCAGTTGGCGCAACCGGTTTAACTAGGTTTGTGTATAAGACTTATTTGTTTCCTAGAGTTGACAGAAAACAAACAAGTGGCGGAGTGGTTATGCGTGTGAATTTTAAACCTTTGGAGTTACAACCCGGCTGACCCGGGTTCGAGTCCCGGCAGCAACATTTTATTTTTATTTATTTTGTTTTCACTTTTTATCAAAAATAATTTTTATAGTTTAGTTTGTTTATTAATTATGTATCATTAAAAATCAAAATAACCATAAATACACAACGTGACATTTATAACTTGATATTCGATTACAAAACGGAGCGGGTTTTGGAAACCCAATTTTTTGACAAATGTTACAGGAGATTTTCATACTCGCCGGAATTTCTAAACCAGAAAACCGTAGTTCTCCAAACCGGTATAATCACCTAAACCTCCTTGCTATCTCTTGTTTAGTAAATTAATAGCTCAACACAGTAATCAAAACTGTTTAATCAGTTTATTCAGTCGGAATCATTGTCGGGATTTTGAATGGTGAAAACGATGAAGCTGAGTTAGTGTTTAAATATAAATAAAAACGGGTATTTAACCGGGTTAGACACACAGTCCAGCGGTGGACTGTGTGCAATTACAAAGCACACGTCCCGAGTCGAATCACACATGTTTCCGACTTTCTGAAATAAAACCAACATTTTTAAACTTATTCAGATCAATTCACAGCATATATATAAAATTAATATAATCCAGTGTTTATACAGATTAGACACACAGCCCAACTGGTTGGGCTGTGTGCACCCGAACCGAAGGTCCCGAGTTCGATTCCGGGTTCTGTAACGGTTTCGGCCATATTAAATCATTTTTAATAAAAACTAAATAAGGTTAAAGCTAGTTAGTATATATATATATATATATAATTAAAACAGAGAATATTTCGGGTTAGACACGTAGCTCAGTTGGTAGAGCTGCGTGCACGTATACGAGAGTTCCCGAGTTCGAACCTCACTCGCCGCCTGAATGTCATGCAATCCGACCGGTCAGACCCGGTCAGACCTGTCAAGGTCAACATTCTTTTTAAAAACTGTTTTCTTATTTTTATTTATTTAAAAAAATACTAAAAAATAAGGTTAAAAATTTGCATTAAACTCACAAAAAAAAAATCTAAAAATCTCATTAAGAGCCTAACTAAAATTTTAATCTCAAATAAAATTTATTTATTTATCGAATCATTTCGTTATTATTAGGTTAGTTTTCCCTTCGTCGGTTGAATCTTAAATTCGTGCGCATTCATCATCATCAAGAAACGCATCCACTGTGAGTGAACCTCTACCAATTCCCCGTTTTAATCATGTTTTGGGGTGTATCATGTGTCGTACTATTCTTTTATTTTATTTAAACACTTGTGCATACATTATATCCGTGATCAAATGTGTATTGATTGTTGTGTGAATTGTATGTAGATTAAATTTATCATTTCAGTGCACGCATTTCATTAGGCCCATCAGTTCCCCGTGGGATACGGGTTGAGCATCAGGAGCCTCATTAGATCGGCTCCGTTTGATTGAGCCTTGATCTCAAATACATCATCATTTCATGTCATATACTTATCCAAAGTGGTTTGTGATTGTTTACATATATGTTTGCTCACATGTGATTAATGCACGAATTTTCTTTAATAAATAAAACAAGAAATTAGTTAAAATGTTTTATCAAGGTTCACTTGCCAACTTTTGTTGATCCAAAATCTCCCCCGTTTTACACATGATACAGGTGATCCAGCCGAGACAGGAAACACTTAGGATGGCCTAGAAGAATAAACAAGTTTATGCTTTGGAATAAATATATAGTTTCATTTTCCCTTGTAATTGTATGAATTTTGTTTTTGGATATTTAAGTTTGTAATTTGAATTTATTAAATATGAAACATCTTAGTAAATATCATGAGCTTTGGTGATAACCCAATTATGCCCTGACTTTTATTCAGCTGCGGGTCGGGGTGTGTGACAGATTGGTATCAGAGCTTGTGACTATAGGAATATAGGATAGATTATTAGACCCTTAGAGCTTATACAATAGTTGATTAAATTTTAATTGATTATGCGTTACATACAAAATTCATGATGTTTATATGTTTTATGTTTATTTTCACACCTAATGTTATGCAAGCACGCTCACAAATACATGTTATTATGCAATGCTTATCATAAATCATATCCTCATAACATATCATATCTATGAGAGCACACACCTCACGATTTCCATGATTTTTGCAATGATTTTTGTATTTTTCAAATCACATCAAAGTGAGTTCTCATGACGGGCATGTAGTAACTGGAAGGGTACGAGTACCGGTAGTCGGAACGTCCTGTCTAGGCTTGGCATTCGTATAAATCCAAAATAAAGGACCAGTTTGCCTACCTGGGGACTAACGATGAGAGTACGAAGGACTTATTAGGCCAAAGCATGCCATACCAAACGTCGTGTGAACTAACCCCACTTTGAGTTGTCATTGTGTCTACACCTGGACACCCTCCTACCATACATCTCGCAATCATATTTTCCGATTTTCATTCGGATGGTGCGAGTGTTAACCCGCCGACACCAATGTGAATCCTACTAAGCCCAATAGTCATGGGGGCCCACATGACTACACAGGCAATGGTATGGGGGACATTTGGAGGCCCAAACATGAGCAAACCCAAGACATCCTATGGATGTAGTTAAATTATTGTCAGTTATGTTGTTTTTCATTCTTTTTACGACACATGACACCTAGAAAATTCTTAAACTCACAATCTTCCTATATATGTTCCTGTAGATGTCGGCTAGGCAACTACGTGGAGGTAGAAAGTCAGGAAAGTCAAGCGAACGCTTGGCCACACAAATTGCTAAACAAATGGCTGCAGAACTTCCTGACATCATGCTTCAAGTTCAACAAGCTCTCACCGCTAATCCCATCAACCCTCCCAACCAAGAAGACCAGAGCGTTGCTAACCCTCCTTCTAAAACCCCCAAGTGCACCTACAAACACTTCAAATCCTGCGATCCCCCAAAATATGAAGGGAGCGAAGGTGTTACCGCCCTCCTTCACTGGTTTGAAGAAATGGAAAACACTTTCCTCAATTGCGATTGTCCCGAGGACCGTGTAACATCCGTCAAAAACCGGGTTAACCAAACCCGCTTCGTTTATTAACCGAACATCCAGTTAAAATTTTCATTGCATGTTTAGGGTTCAAACTAATTTTAAACAATACATAATTAATAAATATATTAGAATTTAAAATCTATAATTGAAAATTTATAATAAATAATGAAATAAAAATAATTTGCAGATGCCGGGTTTCGAACCCGGGTCACTCTCAAGACCAAACAGCCAACACACCACTCCGCCACCCGCTCAGTTTGGAATAATACTGAAACAATTAATACTTAATATAAAACTCGAAACTCAAAGTTAGTTAACCAGCGCGCCCAAATCCGCAGTCGCCGGAATATACGCGAATTTGCGACCGTTTTCCTTTGACTCCGGAATCAGGCAAGTGTAACTGACGATAAACGTCAGTTATAACCGAAAACCTTTAATCACTCATTCAACTCGTCAAAAAAACATAACTGAAAGTTAAATTTAATCCCTTGACCAAACCGTCGAACATGAATATCAAGTCTGAAGATTGTAAGTCTCGTTCAATTCATAACCGTACTCTCACCGCATTTTGAGAACCAGTCTCGGTTTCGCCGGAATTCTCTGCAAGTTGCCGGAAAAACCGAAGAATTTATCCCATTGTTGTTTTACTTTATAAACCGGGCATCTAGAGCTTATACCGAAATCACCCACACTCCCCTTAAACTCCCTGTAGAATCTCTGTCGCAAGAAATACATCGCCTGATATTTTCTGCAATCGCCGGACTTTCGCCGGAAAACCGAGACTTTCATCAAAACGGTAAATACCTCGACTCTTTCGGTTTCAATCCATTGTTAGACTATTACTAACTTCAATCCATCAACCAGAATCAATCCCAGACGACGTAGCCGGAATATTCTGCACTCGCCGAAAAAACCTCTGGAATTTCCAAAATCACGCTGTGAATTGGTATAATCATTCAAACCTTCTGTAAATCCTTGTTTAGTAACCCAATTTCATAACTAATCGATCAAAACTGTTTATTGATCCGAACAGACGGAGTTCACAAAACAGAGCCGACGATCCTTGCCGGAGTTCTGAGAAAGACATCTGTTTCGGTACATTCATTTCCAAAACCCTCTCTATCCATCACATTTCAATCATTTATAAATTTCGTTAATCGAATCAAACAAGAACAGTTGAATAATCGTTGTCTGTGTCTTTGAACGAAGAAGATGAAGTCGAACTTATGTATAAGTATAATTAAAACAAGATATTAAACCGTGTGCAAACAATTAACACACGTCTCGAGTTCGATCCCTGACACAACCTCACTCTCTGAAATAAAAATGTTCTTTTTAAACCGAACCAGATCAACTCGCTGTAAGATGTTAAGTATAATAAAAATCAGTATATTAACCAGGTTAGACACACAGTCCAGCGGTGGACTGTGTGCAACACTAAACAACAGGTCCCGGGTTCGAGACCTGTTGTGTGCACCGGTCCGATATAATTAAATCCTTTTTAAAAATAAATGATTTCTGATTAAATTAAATAGTATATAAATATAATTAAAAACAGAAATATTTCGGGTTAGACACGTAGCTCAGTTGGTAGAGCTGCGTGCACGCGTACGGGAGGTCACAAGTTCGAACCTCACTCAGTGCAAACAAATACACGACCAAACCGGTCAAACGGTCAACGGTCAATTGGTCAACGGTCAACTGGTCAAAAAGTCAAAATTTTTATTTTCTTTTATTTATTTATTTTATTTAAAAATCAATTAAAAATACTTAAAAATAATATTTTTAAAGTTAGAAAATTTCCTTGAACTCACAAAAATAAACCGAACAATCCCATTAAGAACACTAATTAAAAATACTAATCTCAAATAAGAGTTTATTTATTTATCGAACTATTATGTTATTATTTAGGTTAGTTCCCTTGCCGATTAAATCCAAATTCGTACGCATTCATCATCAATCCAAGAAACGCACCCACTATGAGTGAATTCTTACAAATTCCCCTTTCTATTCATGTTTTGGGGTGTATCATGTGTCGCTTAAACTAATTCGCTTATTCAAACTCGTGCTATACCATATTATGATCTAAACTTAGAATGTAAATATTGTTTGTTGCTATGTATTACATATTGTCAAGTTGTATGCAAATTATTTGTTAGGCCCATCAGTTCCTCGTGGGAGACGAGTTGAACAGCGCGTGCCTTAAAACTCATTCATTAGGCCCATCAGTTCGTAGAACAACGCGTGCCTCAAAACTCATTCATTAGGCCCATCAGTTCCTCGTGGGAGACGAGTTGAACAACGCGTGCCTCAAAACAATCAATTGTTGTATGTGTGTGCAATATTTAATATTATGTGTATTGTGAATAAATTTACATCTACATTTACTCATATGTGGTTATGCACTTTATTTTATAATCAATACAATAAACACGTTTAAATGTTTTTCATAGGATTCACTCGCCAACTTTTTGTTGACCCAAAAAACCATTTTTACACATGATACAGGTGGACAGGATGAAGCAAGGAACACATAGGAAAGTGCCTTAGAAGAAAAATAATGAAGTCTAGAAAGATGTATTGAACATGTTGTACTTGTATGATCTTCTTTAAAATTGTAATAATAAATATGAAACATTATAATAAATGTCATGAGCTTTGATGAAAACCCAATCATGCCCCGATCACCTTTTCCGCTGCGGGTCGGGGTGTGACAGACCGTAAGGTACGTTACGCGACTGGAAGACTGTTTGGGGTAGCCCTTACCTGGTGGAACACGGAAAAGGGTAAGCGAGGAGTTGAAGATGCCATGGCCTTAACATGAGAAGAGTTAAGGGAACTCATGACAAGACGCTTCTGTCCAAGAAGCGAAATCAAAAAGCTGGAAGACGAATTCCACGCACTGAAACAAAAGGAAGGAGACCACACTTCATATAATAAGAGATTTCTCGAGTTGAACCAGATGATCCCAAATTTGATCACCCATTGTACCGCTTAGTTGAACATTACATTCGATGCCTTCCCTCGAAAATTCAAGATTCGGTTTTAAGCACATCGCCTGCAACACTTGAAGCCGCAATGGAGTTAGCTACAGAACTCACTGAAAATCGCATTCGAAACAGCAAGTTCAAAGATGAGAAGAAGAAAGCACCCATTGAGACCCCAACTTCAAACCACCCAGTCTCATCCTCGAAGTTTGCTGGTAAGAGGAAGCGAAGTGGCAAGAATTTTGCTGTCACTCAAACCAACCCTCCTATCACTGTTGCACCAATCATCCAAATTGCTCCTCCAGCTGCACCATTAAAAAAGCCATATACTGGCCCACACCCAAAATGCAACCGCTGTCAATACCATCACCCAGCGAAGTGGCAAGAATTTTGCTGTCACTCAAACCAACCCTCCTATCACTGTTGCACCAATCACCCAAATTGCTCCTCCAGCTGCACCATTAAAAAAGCCATATACTGGCCCACACCCAAAATGCAACCGCTGTTAATACCATCACCCTCCCGAAAATCCCTGCCAGCATTGCACAAGTTGTGGCCGTGCGGGTCACACCATCCAAACCTGCCGTACCCTTTTAACGAATGAACCGCAATCAACCTCCAACCCAAACCCAAAATCAGATAGTGGGCCAAACCCAACAACCCTTACTTCTACCACCTTCACAACACGCAGCCCAACCTTACTACCAACCCAACTACCCCATGATGCAACCCATGCGAGCTTGTTTCAACTGTGGGGACCCAAACCACTTCAGGAACACATGTCCACGCCTAGTGAACATCATCCATGCCCAAGCTCATGCAAACCCGGTAAACCAAGCTAACCAAGCTCCCCCACCTGCCAGAGGGAGAGCTTTCAATATCAATGCCAACCAAGCCAGGGCTGACAACAACGTGGTCAACGGTACGTTTCTCATCAATGGTAGTTATGCATCCATATTATTCGATACTGGTGCGGATAAGAGCTTTGTGTCCTTAAAATTTGAACCTATCCTCGACCAACCTCGTGTTAATCTCATCGAATCTCTAACGGTGGAAGTTGCTGACGGAAAACCCGTTTGATTAAATTCTATTATACGCAATTGTACTCTCACCCTAAACGATCACAATTTTTCAATTGATCTTATTCCTATGAAGTTGGGAAGTTTCGATGTTATAATCGGTATGGACTAGCTCAGCCAGCATCACGCTGAAGTGGTGTGCCACGAAAAATTCATTCGCATTCCTCTTGCAGACGGTCAGACACTACGTATTTTTTGGGAAACCCCTTCGAAAGGACTCAAATTAATGTCCTGCCTTCAAGCCCGAAGATATCTCCGCAAGAACTATGTCGCATTCCTAACTCACGTCGTCAAGAAGGGAAACAAGGAGAGGAAACTCGAAGATATCCCAATTGTGAAGGAATTCCCACAAGTCTTTCCCGACGACATTTCAGGACTTCCTCCTGTGAGAGAAGTCGAATTTCGCATCGATCTTGTACCTGGCGCTACACCAGTCGCAAAATCTCCTTATAGGTTAGCCCCATCCGAAATGCAAGAGCTGGCCAGTCAACTGCAAGAGCTGACTGACAAAGGATTCATACGTCCTAGCTCATCGCCTTGGGGTGCACCTGTTCTTTTTGTGAAGAAGAAAGATGGAACGTTTCGTATGTGCATCGATTATAGAGAATCAACAAGTTAACGGTTAAAAATCGCTATCCACTGCCTCGCATTGATGACCTCCTAGATCAACTTCAAGGTGCCACATGCTTTTCAAAAATCGACCGTCGTTCTGGTTATCATCAGCTCAGAGTGCACGAAGAAGATATCCCAAAAACCGCCTTCCGGACTCGTTATGGTCATTACGAGTTCATGGTCATGCCTTTCGGTTTAACCAATGCCCCCGCTGTCTTCATGGATTTAATGAATAGGGTATGCAAACCCTACCTCGACCGTTTCGTCATAGTCTTCATCGACGACATCCTTATTTACTCCAAGTCTAAATCCGATCATGAGCGACACCTTCGACTCATCCTTACACTCTTAAGGACTGAAAGCTTTACGCTAAGTTCTTAAAATGCGAATTCTGGTTAGGAGAAGTACAATTCCTTGGACATGTCGTCAATGACAAGGGAATTCATGTCGATCCTTAAAAAATCAAGGCAGTACAGGAATGGCAAGCGCCACGTACCCCTACCGAAGTTAGGTCATTTCTTGGTTTAGCTGGTTACTATCGACGCTTCATTGCCAATTTTTCCCGTATTGCTGTACCACTCACGACCTTGACTCATAAAGGAAAACCCTTCATATGGGGACCTAAGCAAGAGGAGGCCTTCCAAACTCTAAAGCAAAAACTTTGTGACGCACCTATCCTAACACTCCCTGAGGGTTGCGATGACTTTGTGGTATATTGCGACGCATCAGGGCAAGGGCTAGGCTGTGTATTGATGCAAAGAGGAAAAGTGATAGCCTATGCCTCTAGGCAACTCAAGGTTCACGAGAAGAATTACACCACCCACGACCTGGAACTTGGAGCCGTTGTGTTCGCTCTCAAGATATGGAGACATTACCTCTACGGTACCAAGTGTGAAATATACACTGACCACAAGAGTCTCCAACATATCTTCAACCAGAAGGAGTTGAATATGAGGCAACGAAGATGGGTCGAACTTCTCAACGACTACGACTGTGAAATTCGGTATCATCCTGGCAAGGCAAACGTGGTGGCCGATGCGCTCAGTCGAAAAGGTTATGCGAACTCCATTCGTCTTCTATGTTCGCAAATCATAACCGACATCAAAGATCGAATCCGGGCAGCTCAACATGTTTCTGTAACAGAAAATGACGTACGCGATGAGCTGTCATGTGGAGTTGAACTAAAAATCGAAACCAAATCCGACGGTATTCTATACTATTTAAACCGCATATGGATTCCTGATCGCGATAACCTTCATGATTTCCTCATGAATGAGGCGCACAAAACACGATACTCTGTACACCCAGGAGCCGACAAGATGTATCAAGACCTACGATACACCTACTGGTGGCCTGGCATGAAAAAGGATATCGCTATTTTTGTTTCCAAGTGCCTTACCTGTTCCAAAGTAAAAGCTGAACATCAAAGACCTTCAGGACTTCTAGTCCAACCCGAAATACCTGTATGGAAGTGGGAAAACATAACCATGGATTTCATTACCGGGTTACCTCGCACCTCCAGTGGGTATGACACCATATGGGTAATAATCGATCGTCTTACAAAGTCATCTCATTTCATTCCGATTTGCGAAAACTTCAAGAACGAGAAGTTAGCTCGTATCTACATCAGCGAGATCGTAAGCCGTCATAGTGTACCATTAAGCATCATTTCAGACCGTGATGGTCGTTTCACTTCACGAACATGGCGAGCCGTACAAAACCGCTTTGGGTACACGATTAGACCTCAGCACCGCTTTTCATCATCAAACCGATGGTCAATCTGAACGCACCATCCAAACCCTAGAAGACATGCTTCGAGCAGGTGTCATAGACTTCAAAGGGAACTGAGACGCTCACCTACCATTAGTTGAGTTTTCGTACAACAATAGCTATCATTCAAGTATCGGTATGGCTCCTTTCGAAGCTTTATATGGTCGTAAGTGCCGATCTCCAGTATGTTGGCACGAAATCGGGGAAGCGCAAATCACCGGACTAGAATTAATTCAAGAAACAACCGACAAGATCCTTCAAATTCGAAACAATCTTCTAGCGGCTCAAAGTCGTCAAAAGAGTTATGCTGACAAACGACGAAAGCCCTTGGAGTTTGACATTGGTGATCAAGTACTTTTAAAAGTATCACCGTGGAAGGGAGTGGTTCGTTTTGGCCAGAAGGGCAAGCTAGCACCACGCTACGTAGGACCTTTCAAGATACTCGAAAGAGTAGGTCCTGTAGCATACAAGCTTGACCTACCAGAAGAGCTCAACAGAATTCATCCCACATTCCACGTATCAAACTTGAAAAAGTGCCTTGCCGACGAAAACCTCCATATTCCTCTAGAAGACATTCAAGTTGATGAATCAATGCACTTCGTTGAAAGACCAGTGGAAATCATGGATTTCGGAGAGAAGCGTTTAAGGCGAAGTCGTATTCCGATTGTCAGGGTACGTTGGGAGTCAATGCATGAAAAATACCCGCATCTTTTTCCGGTCACCACTACTGCTTAAATTTCGGGACGAAATTTCTAAAAGTAGGGGATACTGTAACATTCGTCGTAAAACGGGTTTTGAAACCCGCTTCGTTTTATAATCAAATATTCGGTTAAATGTTCGTTGCGTATTTATTGTGCCGGTTATATTAAATGATACCAAATTAATAAATATTTTGGAGTTTAAAAACCATAATTAATAAATAATAATAATAAAATTAAATAAAAGAACAAAACAGGGTAGCCGGGTCTCGAACCCGGGTCTACCACGTAAACACACACACATCACACCACTCCGCCACACACATCTTTTGTGTTAAATAATCAAACAAATATCACTTAAGGTAAAACAAAGAAAGTCAAAAAACTGTAAATCAGCGCGCCCAGAACTCGAAATTGCCGGCAAGAACGAAGATTCCGCAACCGTTGCTACTTTCCCTTGACTGAAACGCGTAAACTGATTTCGACATCAGTTATAACCGTTGCTTAACACTCAATTTTAGTCAAAACCGTTTGAAATCATTGACCGCGAATCTTGGCCCCTAATTCGAAACCAATCGGCCTGTCCCCCTTATAATACCCACTCAAACTCCTTGTAAACATTTCGCTCAGAACCGCACTCTCTTCCTGAAGCTTCATTCGTCGCCGGAGATTTTCATACTCGCCGGAATTCTATACCAGAAAACCGTAGTTCTCCAAACCGGTATAATCACCTAAACCTCCTTGCTATCTCTTGTTTAGTAATTAATAGCTCAACACAGTAATCAAAACTGTTTAACCAGTTTATTCAGTCGGGATCATTGTCGGGATTTTGAATGGTGAAAACGGTGAAGCTGAGTTAGTGTTTAAATATAAATAAAAACGGGTATTTAACCGGGTTAGACACACAGTCCAGTGGTGGAGTGTGTGCAATTACAAAGCACACATCCCGAGTTCGAATCACACATGTTTCCGACTTTCTGAAATAAAACCAACATTTTTAAACTTATTCAGATCAATTCACAACATATATATAAATTAATATAATCCAGTGTTTATACAGATTAGACACACAACCCAACTGGTTGGGTTGTGTGCACCCGAACCGAAGGTCCCGAGTTCAATTCCGGGTTCTGTAACCGGTTTCGGCCATATTAAATCATTTTTAATAAAAACTAAATAAGGTTAAAGCTAGTTAGTATATATATAATTAAAATAGAGAATATTTCGGGTTAGACACGTAGCTCAGTTGGTAGAGCTGCGTGCACGTATACGAGAGGTCCCGAGTTTGAACCTCACTTGCCGCCTGAATGTCATGCAATCTGACCGGTCAGACCCGGTCAGACCTGTCAAGGTCAACATTCTTTTTAAAATCTGTTTTCTTATTTTTATTTATTTAAGTTTAAAAATTATTTAAAAATACTAAAAAATAAGATTCCTAAGGTTAAAAATTTGCATTAAACTCACAAAAAAAAATCTAAAAATCTCATTAAGAGCCTAATTAAAAATATTAATCTCAAATAAAATTTATTTATTTATCGAATCATTTCGTTATTATTAGGTTAGTTTTCCCCTCGTCGGTTGAATCTTTAATTCGTGCGCATTCATCATCATCAAGAAACGCATCCGCTGTGAGTGAACCTCTACCAATTCCCCGTTTTAATCATGTTTTGGGGTGTATCATGTGTCGTACTATTCTTTTATTTTATTTAAACACTTGTGCATACATCATATCCGTGATCAAATGTGTATTGATTGTTGTGTGAATTATATGTAGATTAAATTTATCATTTCAGTGCACGCATTTCATTAGGCCCATCAGTTCCCCGTGGGATACGGGTTGAGCATCAGGAGCCTCATTAGATCGGCTCCGTTTGATTGAGCCTTGATCTCAAATACATCATCATTTCATGTCATATACTTATCCAAAGTAGTTTGTGGTTGTTTACATATATGTTTGCTCACATGTAATTAATGCACGGATTTTCTTTAATAAATAAAACAAGAAATTAGTTAAAATGTTTTATCAAGGTTCACCGCCAACTTTTGTTGACCCAAAATCTCCCCCGTTTTACACATGATACAGGTGATCCAGCCTAGACAGGAAACACTTAGGATGGCCTAGAAGAATAAACAAGTTTATGCTTTGGAATAAATATATAGTTTCATTTTCCCTTGTAATTGTATGAATTTTGTTTTTGGATATTTAAGTTTGTAATTTGAATTTATTAAATATGAAACATCTTAGTAAATATCATGAGCTTTGGTGATAACCCAATTATGCCCCGACTTTTATTCCGCGGCGGGTCGGGGTGTGACAAGGTCAATGTTTCATGCCCGGCTGCCAGTACGGTATGGGGTTTGTCAAACCCAGTAGTACTACCAAATATTATCTCGCCATCCCATATTAACGGTTTGGTGTGTAAGGACTTTCATGATAATGAGTGTGTTTAGTACACAAGTGATATAAAAGATATACATTATCTAAGTAGTGTTCGTTTTTTCTCCCAGAAAACATATAAGTAAAAGTAGTAGTGAAACTCACTGTTTACGAAGAATCCTAGAAATGCCAAGACAAGGAATAAGTGTCCAGCTAACCCCTACCTATTACATGCAATGTCTATGAGGGTGTGTTCGTGTAGGTTCCCAAAACCCAAGTAATCCAAACAACCCCGTTGTTTTAACGTTGTAGAAAAGACTCACACGTTTGACTAACTTAGAACAACGACCCGTTGGTGACTAATTTAGTGACTTTATGTTAATTCATATTCACGCAAACAAGTAAAGTTGTACACATCACATAACATGTTTGATAACATTTATTTCAGTTTTATATCCTAAAGACACCTTGCATAGCCAAATAGATGTAAACTCTAGTGTTAACAAAAAGTTTCAGCTATCATTGTTCAACTTCACTTTATGAGTCAGTTTGTGTATTTTATTTAAAATAGTAAACGACGTAAAAAAATTATGGATATTTTATAAGATGTGCCAAATAGACTATTTGAGCGTGTATAATTTTCTTGAGGTCTGAATATTTATAAAAAAATTCATGAAAAATCCTACATCACCAAAAGGTCAAAAGCAACCTTTTCTGGTGACATTTTACCGTTTAATTTACAAAAAGAATATACGTTTATCCAATTGAGGCAAGACTAATTGGAGTGTCTCATCAGCTTAGGAGTACCTTCTGTAAAAATTTCATGTCCTAACTCCTAAAATTGATCAAGTTATAGTACTCGTCATGGACCCTATTTTCTTACCAGAAAACTTAGATTAACACCCCGTCAATTAAAATTTACAAAAACATACTTAGGGTTCATTAAAAATTATGAATATTTTGGGGATCATATACACATTCAGTAGATGATCCTAGACTCAAGAATGACCTTATTTAGCATCAATATGTTCAGGTTATGACTAAAACAAATTTGGGAAATTTTACAGAAACATTCCTACGAGTTCATGCAATATCTAACCTTCAAGTTCAACAAAGTTTCCCTTTTTGGAAACCATACGCTTTCACCTAGAATACTAGTGATCTAACCGCATGTAATAGTTTCATACACCCTATCTAACCTATACAAATCAATTTCAATCATTCATAGTGTCTAACATGCAATCCTACAAGTTTTGACACCAAAAAGTTTTCATTTTTGATAAGTTGTGAACTATCATGCACCTTAGGGTTTTCATCACAAAATTGATTCCTAACATCATTAGATACATCTACTAGTATGAACAAATCATCAGACTCATCCAAATCATCCTACATATTCATATATAAAAATCCAAATTATCAAGTTTCCTTTTTGGGAATGTTCACACAAATCATCAGATCCAAAATTGATTGCTCTAATACATGCATATAAAACCCTAATGTCATAATCAATCACCAACAAGCATCAAACAACTCATATTTGATTCAATTGACGCTTTTTGAAAAAAAAAACTAGCGTTTTGTGATGAACTTCAAATTGAAGCTTAAAAACATGAAATTAAAGGTAGACTACTTACTAGTTGCATTAAAAACACTCCAGTTTTCACAAGAACTCCAATATTTGAGAAATTGGATTAAAGATCGAACTAGGGGTTGAGAGTGGGACACTGAAGAATGTCGAACTGGGAGAGTTGGGGTCGTGGGGTTTTTTTGGCCACAAGGGGGAGGAGGGGTTTGGGTTGGGCTTGTGTTTTTTTTAAAGTTCAATAGGGAAGCCTGTTTGCTCCTATTTGGGTTTAAACAATTCTTTGGGCTCCTAAATGGATTTCTAAGTCCTTAATTATATAAAATATTCATTTAATAAAATTCTCCATGAATTCTTTTTATTAAATGCCTCCATAATTTTATAAAATGCAAAACACACAATTACCTGTAGTGATACTTCGCAATTAATACACAGTATTCAACTTTAAGTTAATAATATTATTCCGGAATCATATTTTTGTTTAATCACTAACGTTCGGGAAAGGAATCGTGTGCGGTTCGGTAATTCTCTTAATTATCGTTACGCGAGTGTTTACATAACAATTGATACGTTTAATTTCTCCTAATCATGTGTAGTGCATAAGTGAATGTTCCAGACAATGTTTTTAAGATAATGGAGTTGTGTTAAATGGAGTTAACCTGAAAATTCTCGGTTGTCACCACAATGTCCAAAGTCTCCTCTCGGTCTCGAGTGAATATCCTAAGTAGGTCGTGTGAAGCTCGCCGGATGATGAATGGATCTCCTCTTGGTCTCCCCTTACATAAGTCGTCTTCTCATTCGAAGATACAATATCCTCTCGGTCCCACTAATCACGGGACACCAATGGTGTCAAGGAACGAACCAAAACTAAATCATAAGTGCTTGAAAAAGCGATTTAAACACGAAAAAGGCGGGAATCTCACTCTCATACAAATTAAAACACAAACCCGGGAAAACCTAACCTTACACACAACCTCTAGCTCTCGGTCTTAAGGCAAATGACAAATCCAAAATGAAGTCAAGCATGCAATTTCCAAATCATAAGTCAACGAGTCAACCCATCATATCATCACACATAACTAATAATAAAAACATGCAACTTTTAGTTTAAAAACACTAAGTCAATAAACTATAATTACACGTAGATATAAAAACATAATACATACATCATCCAAGTGATAAATCATAACATAAACCAATAAAGTTTCAATTTTTAATATAAACGAGTATCAAATCCCATAAACAATACACAGTTATCAATAGTCATCCCCAACACTAGCCAATCAACATTAATACTAGCAAATCATAGCTTCGTGGAGTACATGTGAACTTTAGCATGACCTTCGCATGTACAAACCTTCGTGGAGTACATGTGAACTTTAGCATAACCTTCGCATGGCAACTTTATGTTGTTATAATCACCTTCGCATGGTGCCTTTATGTTGTCAAATACATCATAAACTCATATCTAAACAAGTTCAACACAATCCGAATCGAATCCGATCCAAAACTAGTGAAAACCGAAAAACCGAGGTATAAAAACCAAGCTTAACACCTCCAGTCTTCACCAGCACTCCCCAATGTAAGCAAACCCTTATAGCTGTTGCCACGTCGGGTTCCTAGCGAATCCCTACTAGCTCCTAGCGATCCACTAGAAGCTTAAGTTATTATGTCAGTTAACAAAGTTAGGGTTTGAAGTGAACTTCTAGCATTCCCAGCGATCCTCTAATCTTGCAACAATGAACACAACTGTCTGACCTTGGTTTCAGTGCCCATCTCTTGGTGCAAGCGAACCGCCACCAGTTCCTAGCGGTCTGCTAGTGGCTGAGAAATCTTTTAAGGCGGCGTGGGTGATAACAGATTGCTAGCAGTCCTCTTTGTTCCTAGTGCTCCACTAGAAGCCTCCTTTAGCAGCAGGTTTTTGACTTTTTTGATCCATCTTCATGCCATCACCAGATCAAGCTTGGTCTCTTCCAATATCTCTTGGTTAAGTATCAAACCTGTAAATTCACCACAAGATTACCAAGTTATCAAATATAGCGAATAAAACAAGTAAAATCGTGCGAGGTGGAAGGATAAATGAGGCAATAAACATGTGACTTTTCAAGTCTATCATGTTTTCATGATTTGTTAAGTTTAATTTCTCTAACTCATTTGACAACATGGATACTACAGATTTCTAGAACTTATGATATCAAGAGCTGATAGAATCTCAAAGATTTGAAATTAAGTTAGAGATTATTTACGTATGGTTCTTTTTCACTTAAGATCTTACATGAGACCCCAAAATTTGATTTGAACCCCAATTCTTGTTGAAACTATAACTTACTCTTTCGAGTCTTCTATCCTTTTTACCATCAACCACAATCTTTAATAGGTGTGACTAATGAGAACGATGCGATCCATGGAACCAACCATCGTGAACTGTCCAAGCTTTTGAGGCCTTGAATAAAACCATGTAAACTTACCGTGCCGAGTTTATAGACCAACCAAATAGTTGTGATTCGCTTGATCGCTTCTACATTTCTACTTTTATTTTTTTCTAACAAGCAACCTACAAAATTTAAAAACTTGTTTTCATCATCTGAAAGATATTCCTAGCATAATTAAACTGGATTAAATTTTATATGGTTCACCACTTGAAGTTGAGAGGGAAAGATTTTGGGTTCAAGTTTTATAAACAACAAGTACGTCTATGACACGTATCTTTGTTTGTCTTTTGTTATTTAAAAGTCGTAGTTGAAAGTTTTAAGAGTTTACCAACTTCTTCCTTTACCTAATTATGTGTACGTTTTTGGTTTCCTTATGGTATCGACAAACATTTCAGATCTCTTATCAACAGTTAATTAATGTGATTTCTTTTTCGCATTAAACATTTTATTTATTTCTTAAAATTGCATATTTAGACCATGTTTTTATTAGCATATATTATAGTTATGTTTACGACCTATTAATATTAATAGTTAATATAAATGTAATGATTTTATAACACTCCACTTATTTTAGGCTGCAAAATACTTTTCGCTGTGTTTTTTTTATTACATGATAGTTTTTTTTATTAAATTATTTAAACTTTTAGCATTCTTTAGCAAAATATCAAATAATATAACTAACCGGAAGAATTGTATAATTAATGTATGTAGTTTTGATCATGTAAAGGAAAGAAAATGTGGTAAACATTTAGGTATCATGTTATAAGTTTAAAGTGTTCTATTTAAGTCAGTCAGCTATTTTTTTTTCAAACAGCTCAACTTTCATTCGATGTTTCAATGTTGCATATTTGTTATATAAAAAATGTTGAAATTTTATAAAACTCAGTAAGACAAATGAAACATAAATGAATCTTGTTTACTATTTATCTAATTTGAAGTAGGAAGTAATTATGAAGAAAAGAATTTTTCTAGATAATAATCTAAGTTTTACATTGTTCAATTTATGTCAAATTAGAAAACATTAATCACTAAAAATAATGAGAATGAGGATTCATATATATATTTTACTAGGTTAGAACACCGTGTATACATATTGTAACACCTGACCCGCAGCAGAAATGGTAGTCGGGGCATGATTGGGTTCTCATAAAAGCTCATGACATTTACTATAAAGTTTCATATTTATTATTTCTCTTTAAAGAAGAAGTTACAATAAACATACAAGCACAACATGTTCAAATACATATTTCATGACTTCTTTATTTTTCTTCTAAGGCAATTTCCGATGTGTTCATTGCTTCAACCTGTCCACCTGTATCATGTGTAAAAATATGGTTTTGGGTCAACAAAAGTTGGCGAGTGAATCTTATGAAAACATTTGAACGAATTTATTATATTGGTTATAAAAAGGTGCATAACCACATATGAGTAAACGTAAATGTAAATTTAAACACAATACACATAATATCAATTAATGCACAAGCACACACCAAATGATGAACAATGAGATCAAGGCTCAATCAAATGAAGCCAATCTAATGAGGCACGCGATGTTCAACTCGTCTCCCACGAGGAACTGATGGGCCTAATGAATGATTTGCACGCAACTTGACAAAATGTAAACACATCACAACAAACAATATTTACATCATAAGTTTTGATCATATAATGGTAATAGCACAAGTTTGAATAATCGAAAATAAATAAAGCGACACATGATACACCCAAAAACATGAATAAAAAGGGGAATTGTAAGAATCCACTCACAGTGGGTGCGTTGCCTTGGTTGATGAAGAGTACGCACGAATTTAAGATTTGGCCGACGAAGAGAAACTAACCTAAATAATAACGTAATAATTCGATAAATAAATAAATTTCATTTGAAATTAATATTTTTAATTAGTGCTCTTAATGAGATTTTTAGATTTATTTTTGTGAATTTAATGCAAATTTTTAGGCTTTAAAACCTTATTTTGAGGTATTTTTAACTAATTTTCAAAGAAAATAAAAAGGATTTTTTATTTAAAAAAATTACCCTTTTTCCTAAGGGTTGACTGGTTAACGACCGGTCTGACTCATTTATTATAGGCAGCGTGTGAGGTTCGAACTCGTGACCTCCCGTATACGTGCACGCAACTCTACCAACTGAGCTACGTGTCTAACCCGAAATATATCCAGATTTAATTATATTTATACACTATTTAGATTATTTCTGAATTTGTTTATTTTAAAAAGGTTTTTTTTTAAATGAACAAACCGGTGTGATGGACATAACTCGAACCCACGACCTTAGTGTGACTTGCACCCAGCCCATCCAACTGGGCTGGGTGTCTAACCCGTATAAGATAGAATTTTTATTTTATTTAACCACTTTCTGTGAAGCGATATGATTTGTTAAAAAAAACAATGGATTTAATTTCAGTGGATCGGTGTGGTTCGAGTATCGAACTCGGTACCTTCCGCATAAAATGCACACAGTCCACCGCTGGACTGTGTGTCTAACCCGATTATAACCCGTTTTTGATTAATTATAAACACAACTTGACTTCGTCTTCTTCCTAGAACATGACCCAGAACCCGACCTCGACTGTTAAGCAAGAATAGCAATTTTGATTATTTGTTTTATAACATATTAAACAAACGATGGAAGAAAGATTAAGACAATTGTACCGTTTTATTGGAGTTATACGGTTTTTCTGATTCGAACTTTCCCGGCGAACAACTGATGATTCCGGCGAATCGAAGCAAAGAAAATCTTCAGAGAAGTTTGGGTAATGTTTTGAGATAGAGTGCGAGTGAAATTGAGATGGATTGGCTGGTATTTATAGGGTAAACAATCAATCCTCGATTTCGGTTTCAAGACCCAAATCATGGGTTAATGATTTCAAATTGATAAACGGTTTTTGAATTAATTGAGTTTGGATTTCGGTTATAATTGAGGTTGACATCAGTTACATTCAATCACTGGCAAAGAAAAACGTCAATTGCGGAGATGATTTGGTTTTGGCGGTTACAGACTCTGAAATTTGAACTTGCAGGTTGCTTGTGGGTTTTATTATAACACTAATTTACTTTTAAGTTTAAACACAAGTGAGTGTGTAGTGTAGCGGTGAAGACTCTGTGTGTACAAGTGGGAGACCCGGGTTCGAGACCCGGCTACTCCTTTTGAATTTATTATTATTTTTTATTTATTTTTTTTATTTAAGTTTTTATTTATTATATTCTTTTATTAATTAACATTTTAATTATGAAGTTTATTTAACCAAACAATATATATATATATATATATATATATAAATAAGAAACACTAATAAATAAATGCGTAACGAATTATTTAATAATTACATGAATCTCAAACAGAGCGGGTTTTGGAACCCGTTTTTTTTACGGATGTTACAGTATCCCCTACTTTTAGAAATTTCGTCCCGAAATTTAAGTAGTGGTATATTTGACTTGAAGGGGGGTGCTTTAATTTGACAATTACATAATTAGAAGAGGGTGAGAGTTTAAATTTTATTTGAGGCGGTAACGTTCCTAGTAAGGGTTGAATACCCTGCTACAGGAATCGCTTTTTGATGCCTAAAGTATAAGAATGCGGAACATGGATAAACAGAGTTGATTGACTAGGTATGATTTCATGCATAAGAGTTTTGAGGGAATTGATACGTTTGAAAAGATAAGGGTATATCATAAAACAAAACTTCAACTATGTCGATATTAAAACCTACACGGAACTTCTCATAACCGCCTGACAATACCTCTGATCCTTTGACAAGAATACTTATATATAGGAAGTACCATCGGCGTATCCACCATATTCTTGTCAAATTTTCATTGGCTTTGTCAGTAAGTTATAATTAGTTCCATTGGACTCTAAA
The DNA here is from genome assembly GCA_947069175.1 of Scalesia atractyloides. Classification (NCBI taxonomy): domain Eukaryota; kingdom Viridiplantae; phylum Streptophyta; class Magnoliopsida; order Asterales; family Asteraceae; genus Scalesia; species Scalesia atractyloides. The sequence goes on from CAMTDV010000008.1 coordinate 5,168,831, forward strand.
ATCTACAAAACAACCACAACAACCAAAACTTGAGTCTCGAATCTGAAAGAATACATGACTGAATGATGACAGTACCTCTCTCGTTTGTTATGATGAAGGGGCAAGTCTATGTAAAAGTGAGACATAACCCAACTTCTTTAAATGATGAGATCGAGATACGTCGTGATGTATGATGATATGAAAGTTAAATCAATGAGTAAAGACATAAAACAAAACTGTAATATCAATTCGCATTAAAATTCTTGGATACATAAATTCCCAATTTATAACAGGGATACGTAAAGATTGAGAAATCATAAAGAAATCATAAAAACTAGACGGTTGGAGTTGAGTCTTGATTCTTGGTGAGGGAAGGCTAGTTGGGTGGTTCGTTTGGGCTGTTATTATCTTCAACAGGATTGGCGTTGATGTTGTAAGCTCTTCCTCTTGCTGGTGGCCTAGTGGTTATGTTTTCTTGATTGCTTGGTTAACTGGGTTTGCTTGAGCTTGGGCGTTTATGATGTTAACCAATCGAGGGCACGTGTTTCTAAAATGGGTAGGGTCGCCACAATTAAAAAAGCTCGAACATATGGAACTATGGGGTATTGAGGTTGTTGATATGATTGGGTCATGTTTTGGGTAGGGGGTGAAGCTTGGTTTTGAGGGGCGCGACAAGTCTTGCTCAAATGACCATAACGCCCACAATTAGCACACAGTCGACAAGGTACGGTAAATGGATGGTGATAAAAACAGGTGTTGCATTGAGGGTGAGGTCCAATGTAAGGTTTCTTATTTGGGTAAGTAGTGTTGAGTGCTACTTGAGTGATTGGGATAGCTTGGAGGGGTACGACTTGTGGAGCTGGTTGATTCCTTGGGTGATAGCGAAATTTTGCCCATCTCGTTTTCTCTTAGGAGTGGTTTGAGAAGAGGATTCGGTCTGGGATGAGTTTGAGGTTTCGGATGATGCTTTATCCTTCTTCTTCTCCTCCTTGAAGTCTTTATTCCGTATACGGTTTTCGGTGAGCTCTGTAGCTAACTCCATTGCTGCTTCCAAAGTTGCAGGTGTGGTACTTATTACATGGTCTTGAATTTTTTAAGAAAGACCTCGAATGTAGTGCTCGATCAAACGGTAGAGGGGAGTGAACAAGTTGGGGACCATCTGATTCAACTCAAGGAATCTCTTGTTGTATGTGGTGTGGTTGCCTTCCTTTTGTTTCAAAGAGTAGAACTCATCTTCTAATTTCTTGATTTCGCTTCTTGGACAAAAACGTCTTGTCATGATTTCTCTCAACTCTTCCCAAGTCAAAGTCATTGCATCTTCAGCACCTCGCTTGGCCTTCTCTGTATTCCACCATGTCAGTGCTACTCCGAACAAACGACCAGTAGCATATCGCACCTTGCGATCATCGGGGCAGTCACAATTGAGAAAGGTGTTCTCCATCTCCTCAAACCAATGGAGGAGAGCGGTGACACCTTCAGTCCCTTCGTATTTTGGAGGATCGCAGGATTTGAAATGCTTGAAGGTGCATTTAGTGGTATTTGGGGGAGGGTTGACAACGTTTTGATTTTCTTGGTTGATTGGGTTGACGGGATTAGTGGTAAGGGCTTGCTGAACTTGAACTACGATGTTGGGTATTACGGCGGCCATTTGTTGAGCGATTTGGGCAGCCATGCGCTCGCGGGATTTTCCTGATCTCATACTTCTACGAGAGAGACTAGAAGACATCTACAGGGAATACGTATCGAGAGTATGAGTTTGACGTTTTAGGTGTCATATGTCGTATTTAGAAATGAACATTCACAAAACAATTGAAGAAAATTAATTTGCTACATCCATAGGATGTCTTGGGCTTTGCTCATGTTTGTGCTCCCATATGTCCCCTCACTTGGCCTTGGTAGTCATGTGGGCCCTCATGACTACTGGGCTCTGTTAGGGTTCATATTGGTGTTGGCCTGTTAACACTTGCGCCACCGAATGAAAATCGTAAAAACATGACAGCAAAGTATAAGGTCGGAGGGTGTCCTGGTATGGACACAATGACAACTCAAAGTAGGGTTAGTTCGAACAACGTTTGGTGTGGCATGCTTTGGCCTAATAGGTCCTTCGTACTCTCATCGTTAGTCCCCAGGTAGGCAAACTGGTCCGTTATATTGGATTTATACGAATGCCAACCTAGACAGGACGTTTTGACTACCGGTACTTGTACCCTTCCAGTTACTACATGCCCGTCGTAGAACTCACTTTGATGAGATTGAAAAACGAAAAATGCCACAAAATCTTGAATAAAGGAAATATGAAAATGATTTGAATATGTGAACATTGAAATATGCGTGATGAATGTATATGTAAGCATGTTATGTTTGACAACAAGTATAACTCATTAAGTATCACACAAAATGATAGTGGAAGTGTTTGCATGCATTTGTGTGGGTAATAAATACGAAACAAATAAACATCATGAGTTTGCATGTAACCACATAAACAATTTAAAATCTAATCAACTATAATATAGGCTATAAGGGTCTAATAACCTATCCTATATCCCTATAGTCAAAAGCTCTGATACCAATCTGTCACACCCTGACCCGCAGCGGAAATGGTAGTCGGGGCATGATTGGGTTCTCATCAAAGCTCATGACATTTACTATAAAGTTTCATATTTATTATTTCTCTTTAAAGAAGAAGTTACAATAAACATACAAGCACAACATGTTCAAATACATTTTTCATGACTTCTTTATTTTTCTTCTAAGGCAATTTCCTATGTGTTCATTGCTTCAACCTGTCCACCTGTATCATGTGTAAAAATAGGGTTTTGGGTCAACAAAAGTTGGCGAGTGAATCTTATGAAAGCATTTGAACTAATTTATTATATTGGTTATAAAAAGGTGCATAACCACATATGAGTAAACGTAAATGTAAATTTAAACACAATACACATAATATCAATTAATGCACAAGCACACACCAAATGATGAACAATCAGATCAATGCTCAATCAAACGGAGCCGATCTAATGAGGCACGCGATGTTCAACCCGTAACCCACGAGGAACTGATGGGCCTAATGAAATGAGTGCACTGAAATGATAAAATGTATCCACATATAAACCACACTACAAGCAATACACATTTGATCACGAAATGATATAAGCACAAGTGTTAAGTAAAATAAAGAAATGATACGACACATGATACACCCCAAAACGTGATTAAAACGGGGAATTTGTAGAGATTCACTCACAGTGGGTGCGTTGCCTTGGTTGATGAAGAGTACGCACAAATTTAAGATTTGGCCGACGAAGAGAAACTAACCTAAATAATAATGTAATAATTCGATAAATAAATAAATTTCATTTGAAATTAATATTTTTAATTAGTGCTCTTAATGAGATTTTTAGATTTATTTTTGTGAATTTAATGCAATTTTTTAGGCTTTAAAACCTTATTTTGAGTTATTTTTAACTAATTTTCAAAGAAAATAAAAAGGATTTTTTATTTAAAAAAATTACCCTTTTTCCTAAGGGTTGACTAGTCAACGACCGGTCTGACTCATTTATTATAGGCAGCGTGTGAGGTTCGAACTCGTGACCTCCCGTATACGTGCACGCAGCTCTACCAACTGAGCTACGTGTCTAACCCGAAATATATCCAGATTTAATTATATTTATACACTATTTAGATTATTTCTGAATTTGTTTATTTTAAAAAGTTTTTTTTAAATGAACAAACCGGTGTGATGGACATAACTCGAACCCACGACCTTAGTGTGACTTGCACCCAGCCCATCCAACTAGGCTGGGTGTCTAACCCGTATAAGATAGAATTTTTATTTTATTTAACCACTTTCTGTGAAGCGATATGATTTGTTTAAAAAAAACAATGGATTTAATTTCAGTGGATCGGTGTGGTTCGAGTATCGAACTCGGTACCTTCCGCATAAAATGCACACAGTCCACCGCTGGACTGTGTGTCTAACCCGATTATAACCCGTTTTTGATTAATTATAAACACAACTTGACTTCGTCTTCTTCCTAGAACATGACCCAGAACCCGACCTCGACTGTTAAGCAAGAATAGCAATTTTGATTATTTGTTTTATAACATATTAAACAAACGATGGAAGAAAGATTAAGACAATTGTACCGTTTTATTGGAGTTATACGGTTTTTCTGATTCGAACTTTTCCGGCGAACAACTGATGATTCCGGCGAATCGAAGCAAAGAAAATCTTCAGAGAAGTTTGGGTAATGTTTTGAGATAGAGTGCGAGTGAAATTGAGATGGATTGGCTGGTATTTATACGGTAAACAATCAATCCTCGATTTCGGTTTCAAGACCCAAATCATGGGTTAATGATTTCAAATTGATAAACGGTTTTTGAATTAATTGAGTTTGGATTTCGGTTATAACTGAGGTTGACATCAGTTACATTCAATCACTGGCAAAGAAAAACGTCAATTGCGGAGATGATTTGGTTTTGGCGGTTACAGACTCTGAAATTTGAACTTGCAGGTTGCTTGTGGGTTTTATTATAACACTAATTTACTTTTAAGTTTAAACACAAGTGAGTGTGTAGTGTAGCGGTGAAGACTCTGTGTGTACAAGTGGGAGACCCGGGTTCGAGACCCGGCTACTCCTTTTGAATTTATTATTTTATTTTTATTTTTATTTTTTTTATTTCAGTTTTTATTTATTATATTCTTTTATTAATTAACATTTTAATTATGAAGTTTATTTAACCAAACAATATATATATATATGTCTATATATAAATAAGAAACACTAATAAATAAATGCGTAACGAATTATTTAATAATTACATGAATCTCAAACAGAGCGGGTTTTGGAACCCGTTTTTTTTGACGGATATTACACATATGTTGAATAAATGTAACTTCATATGGTAAATAATAAAACAATTTATCTTTAAAAAATCTCATTCATTACACTGTTTGAATAAACGATTTTATATATTAAATCATAAACACATTATATCTTTAAGAACCCATAGAATAAATGTAATTTTATACATGAAATAATATCGTCTGTCTTTTATACATTGTTTTATATATTTGTAAATGTATATTTATATCGTCTGTCTTTTATACATTTTTTTTACTTATCTAAATATTCATTTATAAATGTATTAATCTATTTTTCTATTGTTATTGTATATTGTATCGCCTATTTAGTATTTATTTAAAGATCTATCTTTCTATTCTTATATATATTTAGAGATTTATCCTATTTTTAGTTTTATAGTTTTTTTTTTCTTATTTTAAATATACACGTATAAATTTATCCTTCTATTTCTTATGATTTAACAAAAGATTTTTGTTTGTTGATATGTAACTTTTAACTTTATTTATGATTAATATTTATCAACATAATTTTAAAAAGGAATATTCAACATTAAGAATAAGTTTTGATATAATTTATTATTTATTTAATTAAGATAAGTATGAGAGAAAATTTAAATATAAGATTTAATATCAATTTATTATTTTATTGATACAGGATACGTATGAAACACAAACAGGAAAACAAAAAAATAGATGTCTCCAATGAATGATATATGTCACGTATTAATTTACTTTATTATATAGTAAGTATAGATAGATATAGATTTGACTCACTTAACCTATCTTTTAATATTAATATAAATATTTCACAAAACCAAAATATTTAATAAAAGTTGGTAATTTTAAATTAACAAAAGAACTTTAACTGATTCTAATAAGAAACTTGTTTACTATCGTGTTAAGGTACCTCATAACTAAACTATCAAATCTAAATGTTCACATGTATTTTTAGCGTTTTCATTTAAACTTGAATTCTATATTAGACAAGTAAAAAACAAATCCTATGTAATTTTTTTATAATAAAATATAAAAAAAACATCAAATGAAGTCATAAAGTCCCTCACCACATTAATATTTCTATTCTATTTCACTCACAAAACCTCAACCTTTCTTCCATCTCAATCAATCCACTTCTGTTGATCCACACATCAACTATCCAATTTAATTTCTTCATCAAAATGCTAACATGCATTGCTCGTCCGAAGCAGCAGCACCAGCGCGATGATGATGATCAATCAAAGCGTCTTAATAACACTCCCATCAAAACAATTACTTCTCAGGTAGGGACTTTTAAATTTGTAAGCCTCACAGGCGACGAGGAGAACGAAACCTTTCTTACAAGCCCAGTTTACGAGTAATTCGTCAGGTCAAACAAAACCATAAGTTTTTTCTTTTTTTTTTACTGAACAGACAATATTTTGACACGGTTTAGTTACTCTGTTACAAACGTGTTTGAATAATTAATCTAGAAGAATTCATATAAATATTGTTTTGTTATGAAATTATTCAGAATGAGCAACACATCAGGAGTAAAGCTAACAATATTCTGACAGATATTGATTAAATTATAAAACTGGTTGATTAAATTTATGTGACAGATCAAGGATATGACGCTAAAAGCCTCGGGATCCGCATACCGGAGCTGTAATCCTTGCACAGGAGCCGCAGTGATGATGACTCCGCAACAACAAGTGCAAAAGAGTAACGAGATGGACTCAGGTTTATCCACATCCGTGTCAGAAAGATTCCGGTGGTCGCACCGACGGCACGGGAGCAAAAACTCGAGCTCGGGTCGGGTTTGGGGGAAGGAAATGGAGGCCCGACTGAAGGGGATATCGATGGGAGGAGGAGGAGATGGGTCGGTGGGGACGTTATCGGCTTCGGCCAGTGGCCGGAGACCCGACCCAATTGTACTTGAAGAGGAGAATGAACCGAAAGAGTGGGTTGCTCAGGTGGAACTGGGTGTACTCATCACTTTTGTTTCTTTGCCACATGGCGGTAATGATCTTAAGAGAATCCGGTTCAGGTAATTCGCTTACTTTTTCCTTAAAAACATTTTTCGTCACATCAGCATCATAACGTCCTTATTTCATTCAGTACTTTTCATTTTTTCTTTATTTGGGTATTATTCTAGAAATAAACATCTCTATTCATGCCCCTATATGCTTGGGGCGTTATCAAACCCTTTCAAAACCCCTATAATGCCCATTACACATGACCTTATGGGTTCGTCCCTGTAGTACACTCTTAGTTGATTCCATTCACATTGTTATACAGATTGCAATTATAAATAAAGTTAATTCATCTTACAAGTTAACACATTAAATTAACAAAAAAAATTATTTAATTTAAAATAGATAAACAATTAAGAATGTAACGTTTCAATATTCATAATATAACTGTTTTACTCTCAGAAAATGTGAACATACATGACCTACCATGTGAACATGAGTGATCTGATTTTATAACAAAATAGATATGATAACACATTTTCAAGTTTGTCTATAGATATAGTTCCTCATTATGAGCCGTAAGGGTAGATAGTTTAATGAGATTAAACCAATGTTATTGGTTCGCCTAATTTGGTGTGTTTTGTTAGTTAGTTAGGTGGGCTCAATAAATGGGCATTAGTACTCTGTTATTAGTTATATTTTATAGAAAAAAATGAGTAAGAGGGAGATAAATGTAGTGTATTTAAGGTTTTAAGAGAGGGGAAAAGAAATAGATGAGATTTTAGAAGGCTTTCTTTATAAAAGTTTCCTTTACTTTTAATACTTAAAAGTGAAGGAAGGAAAACAATAACTTTCTATGATGACAAAAATACTCTATGTTTATAAACGTTAAAAAATCAAACTTTTTAAATAAATTTACAAAAAGTATTCAGATTTTCTTTCATCTCTTTTCAATTCGTGACCATGGAAATCGAATCCTTCTTCAGCTCTCTTTTCTCAATTGTTCAGTAGTGGCTCGAGAGTGCTCAGGATTGATTCTGTTGACCATTAAAGCAACCTCGAAAAGTATCATCTTTTTGAGTCTAGAAAAATACTTGTTTGTAAAAGAGCTAGTTGTATATTTTTTATCCATTAAATATGGGATAAAATGCATTTTTATAGATATTCTTTTCATATATTAGTTTTTTGTTTTTAACCTTTTGTTCTGAAAAGACTTGAGAGTCATGCGCCTTAAATTCGAATTTTCTTTTGCCAGTTGTTAATTTGTTTTTTTCCTTCTAGAATTGTTATACTACATGCACAAGTGATGATTTCTTTGGTAGGTGACACAATCATCAAAATGATTATTTTCTTTGAAATAGACCTCAGTAGAGATGGGCATAAAAACGGTTCCCCGAACCGGTTCCAGTTCCTACCCGACATTAAGTAGAACCGGTTCAGGTTCAAAATACCCGTTGGTTCCAACCCGGTTCCACAATTTTACCATTTGAATCGGGTAGTAACCGTTCTACCTACCCGTTCCTACCTACCCGGTTTCACTAGTACCCGGTTCCATCAGTACCCGGAAATGCAGTTCTAGAAGGAACCGGTTATACCGTTAAAATGTTACCTTTGGAACCGGTTATAGCCGAAAAAGTGGAGACTAACGATAGAAAGAAACACAAAAATAACAAACACAATAGAAAGAAACATTACACAAACTTTATTAAAACACCAAACCAAACGGGTTACATCAAACATTTGAAGAACCGGTGCCGGAACCTTCTCCCATCTCATTTTTCTTTGCCTTCGTCACTGGGCAATGCCGCTCAGTGTGTTTCTTAAGGGTTGAGTTGGCTGCGGCCTTCATAAATTTTCCGCAAGCTTTGCATCTAGCCATCTCGTGGCTGTCGGACATTAAACAGAGATCAAAATTCTTCCATATAGCTGGGTTTCTTTTCGTCTCTAAGACAGTAACAACTTGTTCGTTGCATGCCATAGGTATTTTGTAAGATTTTTGAGAAGATGATTGAGTTTGTAAGTTGATGATGGTGAGTTTGTAAGTTGATGATGGTGAGTGTTAAGTTTTGAAATGGTAAGTAGGGAGGGGTTTATATAAAAAAAACCGATTTCGACTGCCAGGAACCGGTTCCCAACGGTAACATTTTTTTTATCAGGAACCGGTTCTACGGTAACATTTTTATCAGGAACCGGTTCTGAACAGTAAAAGTCAGATTTTTCGACTGTCAGGAACCGGTTCTGAACAGTAAAAAGTCAGGGTTTACTGTCAGGAACCGGTTTTGAACAATAAAAGTCAGGTTTTTTACTGTCAGGAACCGGTTCTGAACAGTAAAAAGTCGGTTTTACTGTCAGGAACCGGTTCCACACCATACCCGGTTCCACACCATACCCGGTTCCATAATACCCTTACCCGGTTCTACACGGTTCCATATTCTTGAGTGTGAACCCGGGTAGTAACTGGACCCGGTTCCACACCATACCCGGTTTCAATGACATCCAAGCAGAACCGGTTCCGGATTAGAACCGGTTCTGAGTAATAATAAAACCCGATTATGCCCATCTCTAGACCTCAGCATGCAAAATAAAGTCATTTGCAATTATAAGAGAAACCCATCAAAGTTTATTTGTTTATCTCCTATTCAAAGAAAGACTTTGAAACTCCTGATGGGCCTTACATAATGTAACATGTGTGGGTACCCATTAGCATACATAATACTTTATTTCACAATCCTTTTATTCATTAAAATACTTTATTTTATAAAATTATAAATTATAAAATCATAACTACTTGTTCAATCAAGTGTCTTCATGCATTCTTTAATGCATATAAAAAGTAGCAATTAATTTAAAACATGATCTTTCTATGAATATAATCAAGAAAATGTCTTGATTTCTAAGCAAAAGTTGATAATATTAATTTCCTTAAAGTTGTCACAATCGTAATGCATCATCATCATCATACTCAGTAAATTCCACCAATAGCAAAAGTTAAGATAGAATTTGAGGAGGGTAGATGTAGACAGTCTTATCTCTACCTCGTAGGAACAAAGAGACTGCTTCTATTGAGACCCACCGACTCGACAATAGTTTTGTATCAAGTCTATGACCTAAGTTACATAACACTAAAACAATCGGGACAAAGACCGATTGGTGCATGTACCCCCGTATCTTTCAGCTATCAACACCATCACCTGATGCATGATTAACCATCTGTCGCTTTTAACTTTATTTTCACGAAATTAGTAAATTAATGTTAGTACCATTTCACTTTTACCCCCCCCCCACAGCGTCCACAAATACATTATGGGTCACAATGGTACTGCAAACTGTCAGAAAGAAGAGAATAAGTGAAGAATATTTTGAGGATTTCCAGCCCATAATAGCATGTTTTACAGCCAAGACTCCAGCTCAGCCATTTATTGTCATTCCTTATATTCTTGTTTTAGTACTCTATAAATGGGGCATGTGTATGTGTAATCAAGGTGAGCTAAGTAATCAAAAACATCATTTTTATCTCTATTATTCTCTATACCTCATGATATGGTATCAAAGCAGTGTTTCTGATTCTTGAAAACACTTTGTTCATAGTCTACAATCTATCCCAGATCCAACCTCAAAACAGAAAACCCAACAAACCAAAAATCAAACTCCAAAAAAATCAAACCTCATCAGCTTCGACAATTCCGACATACAACATTGTCAGAGTCACCATCAACTTCGCCGCAACCAACATCATTATCTGAACCAAAAACACAACGGGTGACTTCACACCCTGCAACCGAAAACAACAGTTTGCTCTCAGATTCGTCCGGTCAAATTTTTTCTCTAGTTCAGTAACTTCTGTTTCTGGTTCAGTCACCGTCTTCTCCGGTTCCGGCACCTCTGTCACCAGTACAATCCGATCAGAAGAAGCCGCTGCTGCGATTCAGGTTGCCGCCGGCCAGTTCAATCTGCCTCCGCCGGTCGCCATCTGCTAGCACTGCCACCGCTAGACACTCACCGGAATCACGAGTTTCATGCTGGTCACTTGTTTTTTCCCTTTATTTTCAAGCCCTAGTTTGTTAACAGAGACACCAGTGTCCCTCTTATTTCTCTTGAGAAGATAAAGCTAATATTTTTTTTATCCAAGCAAAAGTGGTATTTATCAAAAGTTAAAAGGACACGTGGTTTTGAAAAGAAATAAGACTTTTCATTAGTCTTTTATTTTCACTTCGTTAGTCTTTTACTCTCTTGTGTGTTCTCTTTTTAAGAGATAAGGTGACTTTATAGACAACATATAAAAAAGAACCTTTTTTTTTGCAAATGGTTAATCATAGGAACTATGAGTTGTTGAAAGACCATCCGTCAACAAGTGGGGAAGCCTATTTAACAACACAGAAAAGCTAGTGATCAAGTCACTCCTTGGATTTTTGATTGTGGAGCCACTGATACGATGACGTACGAGCCATCGGACTTCGTCTCTACAAAAAACCAAACAGAACCCACATCAAAACTTCAAATGGCGAAAATGCTTTAGTAAAGGGATGAGGAACTGTCGAAATATCTCCCAATATGAGATTGTCAAATTGTTTATATGTTCCTTCGTTAACACACAAATTGTTATCAATAAGTCATGTTACAAAGGAACTCAATTGCACAGTCCTAATGCATCCTCATTTTTGTATCTTACAGGACATCAGAACTGGAAAGATAATTGGGCGTGGCACTGAACGACAGGGCTTATACTATGTGGATGAGGTGACTCAGTCAGGGACTGCGATGCTTGCTCACGGAACAAAGAGTAGAGAAGTATGGCTTTGGCATAGGAGATTAGGGCATCCTTCCGCTGGGTATCTACATCTTTTACTCCCTGAACTCCTCCCGTCTAACAGTACACTAGACTGTGAAACATGCGCCTTAGCCAAAAGTCATAAAAAACCATTCAAACCAAGTAACACTAGAGTCAGTGAACCTTTTTCACTAATACATTCAGATGTTTGGGGTCCAGCTGAAACTAATGGAGGTCAAAATTTTCGTTTTTTCCTATTATTTGTCGATGACTGTACCCGGATGACATGGGTGTATTTTTTAAAACAGAAATCTGAAGTCTTTGACAAATTCAGATTGTTTTACACCATGATCCAAACTCAATTCAAAACCAACATTCAGATCTTACGATCTGATAATGGAGGGGAGTACGTTAATAACTCCATGAAAAATTCATTCAAGATAGAGGAATGATTCACCAAACCATTGCCCAAAACACCCATAACAGAATGGTGTAGTTGAGCGGAAAATGGTATTCTGGTAGAAATGGCCCGAGCCCTTATGCTTGAATCCAAAGTCCCTAAATCTTTTTGGCCCGAATCTATAGCCACAGCTGTGTATCTCCTTAACTGTTTACCAACCAAAGCCTTTGACTTAAAAACTCCCCTAGATACCTTATCCACATTTACCAAACTACCCCCATCTCTTACCTTACCACCTCTAGTCTTTGGGTGTACAGCTTTTCCCCATATACCTAAAACTGAACGATCCAAACTTGACCCATGTGCCGAGAAATGTGTCTTTGTTGGTTATGGGGTGAATCAGAAAGGATACCGATGTTATAACCCATTACGACGTCGTACCACTGTCCATTGCGACTTTCTTGAAACAGAATATTACTATCAGTCCCATCTCAGTGGTCAGGGGGAGATAGAGCATGAGGACTCACTGAGTTGGTTGAAGTGGATTCCATCCGCAAGCGAAGACGAGTCATCTCATACATCTACACATACTAAGGAGTCACCAAAGCCTGTCGGAAGTCTCACCCAAGAATCATCCAGACTGGTGTTCGAGGTAAGTGACTCTCCAAACCTTGAAAATGTGTCCGAATCGAACCAATTATCACTAACAATCGTGAAAGTCCCGAGACAATGGAGCAGGTGGAGACTGCTGAGCAGAACAACGCAGTCTAAGGAGAGGTCGAATCAAATGAACAACATGAAGGAGGCCCTGGAACAACACCGGGAACATATGTTTTACCTACCTAGAGCTAATAGAGGGGTTCCTCCAAAACGGTACTCCCCAGAAAGGGAAACCAGAAATTCAAGGTATCATATAGCTAATATGGTTGACGGAAACCTATCTAGCAGTGCGAAAGCATTTGTTACCTCCTTATATTTCGAACAAATTCTAAGTTCTGTAAAGGAAGCCCAGGGTAAGAAGAACTGGAGAGAAGGTATGGAAACGGAAATGCATGCTCTTATAAAAACAACATATGGGAGAAGTATATTCTTCCTAAAGGAAAGAAAACAGTTGGATGTCGGTGGGTATTTTCAATCAAATATAAACCAGATGGTTCCATTGGAAGATACAAAGCTCGACTCATAGCCAAGGGTTACACTCAGACATATGGGATCGATTACTCTGAGACTTTTTCTCCGGTTGCAAAAATGGACACCATTAGAGTCCTATCCTCTGTGGCAGCCAATAAGGAGTGGCCTCTCCACCAGTTTGATGTTACAAACGCATTCCTCCATGGAGGCCTAATGGAAGAAGTCTACATGGAAGCACCTCCAGGTTTTTCAGGAAGTTTTAAAGAAAGGGAAGTATGTTTGTTGAAAAAATCTTTATACGGGCTAAAACAATCTCCTCGGGCATGGTTTGGAAAGTTCACGTTGGCCATGAAAGAATATGGGCATCACCAAAGTAATGCTGATCATACTCTGTTCCTCAAGAGAAGAAATGGCCTTGTAACTTGCTTGATTATATATGTAGATGACATGATTATTACCGGAAATGATGTAAAAGAAATAGCACAGTTGAAAAAGAATCTGTTCTCAAAGTTTGAAATGAAAGACCTAGGGAATCTCAAGTATTTCCTCGGGATAGAAGTTCTCAGGTCTAAACGGGGAATCTTCATCTGCCAAAAGAAGTATGTCCTTGATCTCCTAGCGGAAACCGGGTTGATTGATTGTAAACCAGCAGATACTCCAATGGTGGTGAACCACAACCTTCATGTGGAACTTAACGGAGAGCTTGCAGACAAATAAAGGTATCAACGGCTCGTGGGCAAGTTAATTTATCTCTCTCACACTCGCCCTGATATAGCTTATGTTGTTGGAGTGGTAAGTCAGTTCATGCACCAACCACAAGTTGCCCACATGGAAGTTGCACAGAGAATTTTAAGGTATCTTAAGGGGACCGCAGGCCATGGAGTGTTATGCAAACCAAATGGACATTTAAATGTTGAACTCTACACTGATGCAGACTGGGCCGGAGATAAGGGAAACAGAAGGTCAACATCAGGATATTTTTCCTTGGTCGGTGGAAACCTTGTTACCTGGAGAAGTAAGAAACAGAAAGTGGTTGCTCTGTCAAGTGCAGAAGCGGAATTTAGAGGTATAGCTCGAGGGTTAAGCGAAGTTCTTTTGATCAGGAAGCTACTAGAAGACATTGGTTTTTCCCAAAAGGAACCCAGTGAAGTTATGTGTAACAATACGGCTGCAATACAAATCTTAGAAAACCCAGTACAGCATGATCGAACAAAACACGTGGAGGTAGACCGACATTTCATCAAAGAGAAACTGGAGGAAAGAATCATAGAGCTCCCATATGTATCATCAAAAGATCAACTTGCAGACATTCTCACAAAGGCCGTTAACGGAAACACGTTCAGTAGCTGCTTGAGCAAGTTAAGTATTGGTGACCCCACTACTCAACTTGAGGGGAAGTGTCAGAAAGAAGAGAATAAGTAAAGAATATTTTGAGGATTTCCAGCGCATAACAGCCTGTTTTACAGCCAAGACTCCAGCTCAGCCATTTATTGTCTTTCCTTATATTCTTGTTTTAGTACTCTATAAATGGGGCATGTGTATGTGTAATCAAGGTGAGCTAAGTAATCAAAAACATCATTTTTATCTCTATTATTCTCTATACCTCATGATACAAACATCATAATGAAGAAGGTCCCATTAGAAAATAGCGTCCAAAATTTGTAACACATTTACTCATTAGTAGTTGTTTACCGGGCCCATGTTTAAAATTTTGTATTCTGGGTATGCTTTTTCACTAAAATGCTGCTGCCTTGTCGGAGAACGGTCTGCTTTCAACTTTTTTTTAACTTTGTCCCACATATATTCATATGGTTTGTCATTTTGTGATGGTCAAGATGACAACAATGAGAAACATATCTTGCCACTTTTAAACTGTTCTAACTTTAAGTTGAAGACTTAAGGAACAACAAATGTCTCTTGGTTCCAGTCCAACTAGGATAAAAGAACATAGGCCCCCTTAGTCATAGCGATTCATCGTTGTTTTTGTAAATTCACTGCTAAATACCAAGAAAAATATACGATTTTGATATAGTGTATCTACGGATCATTGGATTTTCGCTTAGGTTGTTGGAAAGCAGGCCCTTGAACGAACACACAAACACCGGAAGTACAAACCTGGTCGGCTCTTTTTATCATTTATCAATCAAAGCACGCAAATACATAACTCTAACCATCCATTTATACTAAAACTCAATCTAGTCCTAACACGACTCGAACTCTATTTTAAATAATAAAATAACTAATTAGAAAAACCTTATCTGATAAACTAACAATTATCTCTAATTTAATTATATAACCCGTCTTGATATTTATCTTCTTAATTCAAAATTAACGTCTTGATAGTTGTCGAGTTTGTGGGCCCGATGTTAAGTGTTGATTTATCTTTTAATTGATCATCTGATACATGATTTCAAAATAGTTGAACTTGCACAGGTCATGGGTGAAACTTTGACCAGCAATTTCTTTTTTCATCATGAAATGATGGATTTCTTGCTTTTCTAAACCAGTGATTGTGCGCTGCTTTATTAGTATCATTTTCCCACTATTCTATCTCTATTTAGTTGCTGTTTAACAAAATATTATTTAATGAAATAGCCTATCAAGTGTGATGCTATGAAACCTACTATTATATATAGAGTTATTTATATATGCTCATATTATCACAAGATTTGATATTAAAGAAGCAATGTTCCTCTTAGTCAACAATAGTGGTTAGGTTTTGTTTTTTCTTTATTTTAGTTGGAATCCATGATTAACATGACCCAATAAAATATGGCCTAAGCTACAACTCTTAGCGATAGTGACCTGAGGCCTAATTTAGCCTTACTCCTGAAGGTACCTTTTAGGCTTTATGGTAGTGTTGTCTTGAAGGCCACATAACCTTTAGTGCCTAACAAACATATAACTCATGTCTACACTTATTTTACTTAAAATAATAAAAGAGTACCATAATAATTGTTATGATAGCAAATGGCTAGAGTTGCAACCAAAATAATTTACCATAATATATAGTCGCGACTTATGGTTTTTTGTTTTCGGTTAGCCGAGAGATGTTTAACAAGTGGCAAGCTCAAAAATGGTGGCATGAGAATTACGACAAAGTAATGGAACTATACAGCGTCCAAAGATTAAACCGACAGGTGTTTCCCCTTCCAACAACTCCAAGATCCGAAGATGAGGTGGGAAAAACATAATTATGATCATATTCCTATCAGTTCAAGGCTGGCCCAGAGCAAGTGCCGGGAGCGCGACCGCTCTAGGCTCAAATCAAAACAGGGCCCGAATTTTTTTACATTTATTATATATATATATATATTTAAAAAAAATCTAAAAAACACTTAAAGAACTGAGTTTATGAACCAAACACGTTAAAACCCAACTGCTTTTGCCAATCAAATTCAGAAGACGTGTGAAGAGGGCCCAATTTTTTTTTTATCTCGCATAGGGCCAATTTTTTTTTGTGAGTTTAGGAGACGGCCCTGATTTCTATCTATGTGGTCTATTCAATTCCTATGTTGATAATGAGGTTAATGGTTTAACAGGGTAGCATGAAATTTGAATGTAATGGGGACAGTCCAATAACACCACCTTTGAACAAAGAAAGGCTACCTAGAACCTTATACCGCCCAATGGGAACGGGATACTCGTCCTCAGATTCCCTTGACCACCAAAGCTCGATAGTGGCTCGGTCCAACCGGGACTCATCTGGTCTAACTGCTACTCCAAAACTATCAAGTATCAGTGGGACTAAGACAGAAACATCATCCATGGATGCTTCTATAAGAACAAGCTCATCACTTGAGGCTGACCGCTCAGGAGAGCTATCAATCAGTAATGTCAGCGACACTGAGAACGAGTGGGTGGAACAAGACGAGCCAGGAGTCTACATCACAATTAAAGCACTTCCAGGCGGCTTGAGGGAACTCAAACGCGTTAGATTCAGGTTTGCATACATAACTTTGAATTAGTTTTAACTTCTTTTTTTATTAAAAGATTTGCAAATAACTATAGAATTAAATGAAATGCAGCCGCGAACAATTTGGCGAGGTGCATGCGAGACTATGGTGGGAAGAAAATCGTGCAAGGATCCACAAACAATACTTGTGATGGTGAAAACATGCGAAGTCGAATTCAACAAAATGTTGAATGTTGTTTGTTGGTACAAGTGGTTGGTAAGTTCAAACAATGGATGTATGTTTGAAGAGTTCTTTTTATTTTTGAAAGTGTATTAAGTAAATGCAGACATTGGCGGATCCAGCCCTGTTTTGTGGGTTCACATGAACCCACTCGGATTGGAAAAAAATAGAAAAAATAGTGAGAACCTTGTATGATTTGAAAAAAGTTAGTGAGAATCTATCAAAACGAACTCACGGAAAAAAGTTTCTGGATCCGCCACTGAATGCAGAAGCCATATATGTTTTTCAATATATATTATTATTTCTATTGTGGGAGGACAAAAATAGTGTTTTCAAGTGGATATCAAGTTGGTTGGTATATTGTTCTAAACTTTCAACTCCATTCATTATTGACATTGGCATAACAAAACTAAGGTATCTATCTATATCGCTATCTATCGCTACCTACCACTGCCTCCATCGGAGTTTAAAATTAACAATAAGTTCAATTGTTTACTTTTAGCCTACGACTGATTTTGTTTGTGAATGGATTCGAATATGATTCAGAATCCGATCCAAAGAAGAACATTTGATTAGGGTGTCATTACTACTACGTTACTGAACGTGTTGTTGCCTTTGGCATTAAAAATATACAAAATTTAGAGTGAATTATAAGTTTTGTCCTTTATCTTTATACCAAATTTCAGACGGTGTTATTTGTTTCTAAAATTGATGAGTTTTGCATTTAAGGTTTCAAAATCCTACGCGTTATGTTCTTTTGCTCTAACTCAACTATTTTTTTGTTTGTTAAATATGATCATGTGACTTGCATGTGACTAAATATGTAAATAACTAAATACCCAACCATGTAAAAAGAACTTTAAAAACAAAGATTTAAATAAATAAAAAGTCATATATAAACAAAAAGTTCTCTCTCTCACTTACCATCATCACCTCACCTAGCCATAACCAACCAGCCACCATATAAAACACCTCAGAACCAATTTATTAAGTTCAAAAAGACCCCCAAAGAAGCTGCACTTCATGTTTTAATTCATTTATATGTTGCACACCCCATCATCATTTCCATTAAAGTTCTCATTTTTAATATATATTGTATTATAATTCATAAGGGAATAATATTTTTAGATACTTAAAAAAATAAGGATTTTTGTCCTCTTAATTATAAATACATCTCTAAAATGAAGGTAAATTGGTTTTTTAAACGATAATTATATTTTAGACCCCCTATCTTATTACATTTAAATCCGTGAGTTTTAACATAATTATGGGTAATTAGTTGCACTTTCTCCCTCTACAACAAACTTATAATTATTTTATGTATTCATGTTATATCTTATAAACTATAATGTTTTAATAAATCCAAATGTACCATGACGACCTACTCATTTTTGTCGACTTATCGATAGTTGTCTTGATCAATATTGACGTGTGGATTAAAAGGTACAAATAGATGATGCCTTAGTGTACAAGTGATTAAAGCACAACGTACTTAATCGTTATCTCATAATGTTTAATAGTTACAGAATGTCAAGTAATTAAATACCGTCAATTTAATCATCTCATATGGATTACACTTTAATCCCTATCTTTAACAAAATTATAGATGATTTATTAGTAGTTACACTTTATCCTCTTATAGAAAACTAACACTCCCTACGATTTTAAACGATGATAACTTTTTTGTACGTTAATAATATATATATATATTATTTTAAATTACATCATATAAACGAGTATTTTATGCTCTTTAATTTGAGTATAGTATTGCTATAGTTTTTTAATTAAAAAAATGATATGTTACGTGATCAACAATGTCTAAGGGTGAGTAATAACTGAATCATTAACCGAAATCAACCAAAAACTGAATTAACTGAAAACTGATTAACCGAAACCCGAATTAACCAAAAATGGTTATCGATTTTTTTGTACTCTCATTTAACAAAAATTAACCCAACCAAACCATTCATGTTTTCATATATTTACTGGATTTTACACCTATGGTTCATGTATTTCATACTTATATCCCCATTTTATGTATTTATACCTCCATTCCATATACATATACATCCATTTCATGTATTTTTACCTAAACTTCATATGTTCCTAATCAAATGTTTTAGCCCATATGGTTTGACAATTAACCGAAATTAAATGAATCAACAAAAAACCGTCAATCTAATTGAATAAACCAAACTGATTATCTGAAAACGAATTGGTTAATAAAATAGACTAATCGATGAACCGAATCATTCATATTTTCATATCTTTCTAACTTTTGTACCTTCAGTTCATATATTTTAGATTTTTTTTTATCTCTATTTGATATATTTATTTTTTCATTTCATGTATTTATAACTCAATTTAATATATTTCTAAGCAAAAGTTTTAGCCTAAGTTAGACTAACCGAACCGACCGAACCATGCATAACACAATGAAATTGATTACCCGATTAATTTGCTTTTGATGTATATCTATCACAATATAATACTACAGTAAATATTATGTAAATTAAAAACTACCAACAACGAATATCGCAATACGATGTATTGTTTCTGCCGCATCACGCGAACATTCTGCTAGTTGCTGCTTGTATATAAAAGGTAACAATACCACCACCAGTTCTTTTTGTTTCTAAACGACACCTGTACAAACTAAACAATATCCCAACCCAAACGATGACCCCCTCCCTATTTCCACCAAATGGCATCCCCTTCCCCTTTTTGCCTTAAGCCCAAACGATCCCACCTTTTTAACCCCAAACGACAGGGCCTAAAGGCCCAACTGACACCCCCTGTCGTTTGCAAACCCGACCATGTCATAGAGGGTTGGAACTTGCACTCGCGATTTCTTTTTCGATTCTTCATGAAACGAGTTAGTTCCTGTGTTCATTCTCAATAATTTTTCGAGATCTACAAAACCGCTCTATCAAATTTCATGAATACATTATTCAAGCTATATGATACAAATTTTAGGAATATTTTGACCTTTTACTGTTATTTATATTAGAATCAAACCGAGCTTGTTTAAAAATTTGTTGTTTTGTTAAAAGAAAAAGTTTCACCTATTGTGACGAAATTTGGTCACTATAGGTGACAAATTTCAAAAATAAATAAACACTTATTGCGATCTGAATTTAGTTGCTCAAGGCTTTATATTTTGAAATTAAAGATTAATTTTAACAAGTGAAACACTTTTGCGACACACCTATTAAGGCCAAATTTCGTCGCTGTAGAACAATCTCTAGCGATGACATATATTGCAACGAAGAACATGACAGGATAAGGAACAATGGCGGCGAACATGTTGAGACCAAGTTTCGTTGCTATAGGCTATTGCGACAAAAAATGGCCGTAAGGACTTAAGTTTTCGTCGCTAAAAGTTTTTTGTTGTAGTGATAGTTTTGACACAAATATCAAAAAAATCTTAGTGCGCAAGGAACAAGAAACCAAGGCTACGATCTTACGGTGCTCAGGACAAACACCAACGGTAGGTCGAAGCTGGACAAACATATAATTGACTAAAAAAACATGGTTCGTCAAGGCTTCCTACGCATGTTGGACTGTTGGAGGAGAAGGAGAAAGAAGACGTGTAGTTTATTTTTCAGATTTTAGTTTTTAGTGTTTATTAAATTTTATTATATCTTTTTAGGATTTTAGATGTTATTGTATTGTTTTAATTAGATGCACTTTTTAATTTTAGTTTTATTTGTTTAATTTAACTAATAATTATACTATGCATTGTACTATATACTAATTATATTATACTATACTTATATATTAATAACATAATCTTATGAATATTACTTTTACTTTAATATAATAATAATAATAATAATAATAATAATAATAATAATAATCTATCTTTTTAAGTTAAATACATTTTATATAATTTTTTGATTTTAATGATTTTTTTTTAATTTTCATGATTTTTTAACGGGTTGGCGTCAACTGTTATTGGCATCGAAAATATTGGCACGGTCTAGTTCGATATCGGTCATGGTTGTAAAAGTCGCTAGGCGCTCTCTAGTCAGTCGACCAGGGAGTTAAGAATACTCGGCTTAGGCGGAGAGTCTCTGAAGTACTCGGACATGTTAAGGTATAAGGAAATTAGTTTTCGGAAATTAAATATATGTGAAATAACATAAATTTACTAATCTTTATAATATAATACGTGAAAACAATATTCATTCTTTGATATAATATGTATAGAAATTATGTTTTTTAATTTTTTTGAAGTCAAACTCGACCCGAGTTAACCTACTAGATCTGATTCTGACCGAGGTTGATCGCGTTTGATCTATTCTTAGTAATTAGACGGAGTTGAAGAAAGTCGCATCGGTAACATACCTTGGAGCAATTGTCACACCCCGACCCGCAGCGGAATAAGAGTCGGGGCATAATTGGGTTATCACCAAAGCTCATGATGTTTACTAAAATGTTTCATATTTATTAAATTCAAATTACAACTCAAATGTTCAAATCAAATCCATACAATTACAAGGAAAATGAAACTAAGTAAAACAATCGAAAACTTAAGCTGATTTATTCTTCTAAGTCTTCCTATGTGTTTCTTGCCTCAACTGGATCACATGTATCATGTGTAAAACGGGGGATATTTTGGGTCAACAAAAGTTGGCGAGTGAACCTTGATAAAACATTGTTATTAATTTCTTGTTGTATTTAATATTGAAAATTTGTGCAATAATCACATGTGAGCAAACATATATATATATAACAAAACACAAACCACATTGGATGAGTAAATGACATAAATGATGATGTATTTGAGATCAAGGCTCAATCAAACGGAGCCGATCGAATGACATGAATGATAATGATGTATGTGAGATCAAGGCTCAATCAAACGGAGCCGATCGAATGAGGCACCTGTACTCAACCCGTATCCCACGGGGAGCTGATGGGCCTAATGAAATGCTTGCACTGAAAATGATAAATCCAAACTAAACATAATTCACACAACAATTTGTAAACAATTGATACACATTAGATCACAGATATGATGAATGCACAGGTGTTTATATTTATATAATAACAGAATTGTACGACACATGATACACCCCAAAACGTGATTAAAACGGGGAATTTGTAGAGATTCACTCACACTGGGTGCGTTCTTTTGATGACGTTGGATGCGCACAAGTTTTGGGATTTGATCGACGAGGAAAACTAACCTAAATAATAACGAAAGTGGTTCGGTAAATAAATAGATTTTAATTCATAATCTTAATAGGGTTTTTAGATTCATTTTTGTGAGTTTAAGGACGTTTTCTAACTTTAAAAATATTATTTTTAAGTATTTTTAATTGATTTTTAAATTAAATAAATAATAAAAAAAATAAAAATTTTGACTTTTTTTGACCGTTGACCGGACCGTTGACCGTTGACCGGTCGAACTGTGGTTAAGTGTGCGCTGAGTGAGGTTCGAACCCGAGGCCTCTCGTACGCGTGCACGCAGCTCTACCAACTGAGCTACGTGTCTAACCCGAAATATTTTCTGTTTTAATTATATATATATATACTAATTAATTGTTATTTTTATTGGGTTAATATTAAAATGATTTAAAATGGCCGAACCGCTTGCAGGGACCCGGAGTCGAACTCGGGTCCTTCGGTTCGTATGCGCACAGCCCAACCAGTTGGGCTGTGTGTCTAATCTGTTTAACTTACGGTTTATATTACTCTTATAAACATGCTGTGGCTTGTTCTGATTCAGTTTTAAAAAGGTTGGTTTTAATTCTGAAAGTCGGTACGTTGTAAGATTCGAACTCGTGACGTGCGTTTATGTTTGCACACAGTCCACCGTTGGACTGTGTGTCTAACCCGGTTAATCATTCCGTTTTAATTATACTTAAACACATTTCGACTTCGTCTTCTTCATTTATAAAAACACAGAACAAAAGTGACCGACTGTTCTTGTTTAAATCGGTCATCTATCATATAGTTGATTGAATTAAAATGGATGGAGAGGGTTACGGAATCGAATGTACCGATCAGAATGTTTTCTTCAGAATTCCGGCAAGAATCGTCGGCTCTGATTTGTGACTTCCGTTTGAGTGAACCAATTAACAGTTTTGATCAACGAGTTGTGAAATTAGGTTACTAAACAAGGGATATCATGGGGTTTAGATGATTGTACCGATTCATAGCGAGACTTCGGAATTTCCAGTGATTTTCCGGCGAGTGCAGAAATTCCCGGTAACGTTGTCTGAGTCGGATTCTGGTTGAACGATTTATGTTATTACTTGTCTAATAATGGATTGAAAACGAAAGAGTCGAGAAATTTACCGATTTGGTGTAAGTCTCGGTTTTTCGGAGAAAGTCCGGCAAATGCAGAATATCTCCGGCGAGTGCTAAAGCTTCGAGAAATTGTGCGATTTTGAGCGAAAAGATTACCAGATGTTTGGGTGGGTATTTATAAGGAAGAATCAGGATGAATTTAGTCCGAATTTGGTCTTGATTCGAGGTTAAGGTTTCTCCGGGGGTTACGACCGCAATTTACTGCTAGACGTCGGTTATAACCGATGTCGACGTCGGTTATAACGTTATAGTCAAAAGGAAAATGGCTAAACTCGCGGATTGCCGGATTTTCCGGCGATTGCGAGTTCTGCCGCGCTGAAGTCCGGTTTTGAATTCGAGATTTAATTTAAGTATAATTTGTTTCAGTATATACACAAAAGATTCATGTGGCGGAGCGGTGTGTTGTTTGTTTGATGAACCGGCTGACCAGGGTTCGAAACCCGGCAGCTTCCTTTATTTTTTTCTTCACCTGTTTTTATTGTTTATTAATTATAGTTTTTAAATTCTAAAATATTTATTAATTACGTATCGTTTAAAATTAATTTGAGCAATAAATGTGAAATGAAAAATTATGACTGGATATTCGATTAATAAACGAAGCGGGTTTGGAAAAACCCGTTTTTCGACGGATGTTACAGTATCCCCTACTTTTAGAAATTTCGTCCCGAAATTTAAGTAGTAGTGGTAACAGGAAAAAGGTGCGGGTATTTCTCGCGCATTGAGTCTTCACGTTCCCAAGTAAACTCAGGTCCTCTTTTCGACTCCCAGCGTACCCTGACAATTGGAATACGACTTCGTCTTAAACGCTTCTCTCCGAAGTCCATAATTTCTACTGGTCTTTCAATGAAATGCATAGATTCATCGACTTGAATGTCTTCTAGAGGAATATGGATGTTTTCATCGGCGAGGCACTTCTTCAAGTTTGATACATGGAATGTGGGATGAATTCTGTTGAGCTATTCTGGTAGGTCAAGCTTGTATGCTACAGGTCCTACTCTTTCGAGTATCTTGAAAGGTCCTACGTAGCGTGGTGCTAGCTTGCCTTTCTGGCCAAAACGAACCACTCCCTTCCACGGTGATACTTTTAAAGTACTTGATCACCAATGTTAAACTCCAAGGGCTTTCGTCGTTTGTCTGCATAACTCTTTTGACGACTTTGTGCCGCTAGAAGATTGTTTCGAATTTGATGGATCTTGTCTGTAGTTTCTTGAATTAACTCTGGACCGGTGATTTGTGCTCCCCCAATTTCGTGCCAACATACTGGAGATCGGCACTTATGACCATATAACGCTTCGAATGGAGCCATGCCGATACTTGAATGATAACTATTGTTGTACGAAAATTCAACCAATGGTAGGTGAGCGTCCCAATTTCCCTTGAAGTCTATGACACATGCTCGAAGCATGTCTTCAAGAGTTTGGATGGTGCGTTCAGATTGTCCATCAGTTTGAGGATGAAAAACGGTACTGAGGTCTAATCGTGTACCCAAGGCGGTTTGTACGGCCCGCCATGTTCGTGAAGTGAAACGACCATCACGGTCTGAAATGATGCTTAAAGGTACACCATGACGGCTTACGTCTCGCTGATGTAGATACGAGCTAACTTCTCGTTCTTGAAGTCCTCGCGAATCGGAATGAAGTGAGCTGATTTTGTAAGACGATCAATGATTACCCATATAGTGTCATACCCACTGGAGGTGCGAGGTAACCCGGTAATGAAATCCATAGTTATGTTTTCCCACTTCCATACAGGTATTTCGGATTGGACTAGAAGTCCTGAGGGTCTTTGATGTTCAGCTTTTACTTTGGAACATGTAAGGCACTTGGAAACAAAAACAGCGATATCCTTTTTCATGCCGAGCCACCAGTAGGTGTATCGAAGGTCTTGATACATCTTGTCGGCTCCTGGGTGTACAGAGTACCGTGTTTTGTGCGCCTCTTTCATAAGGAAATCACGAAGGTTGTCGCGATCAGGAATACATATGCGGTTCAAATAGTATAGGATACCGTCGGATTTGGTTTCGATCTTAAGTTCAGCTCCACAAGACAGTTCATCGCGTACGTCGTTCTCTGTTACAGAAACATGTTGAGCTTCTCGGATTCGATCTTTGATGTCGGTTATGATTTGCGAACATAGAAGGTGAATGGAGTTCGCATAACCCTTTCGACTGAGTGCATCAGCCACCACATTTGCCTTTCCAGGATGATATCGAATTTCACAGTCGTAGTCGTTAAGAAGTTCGACCCATCTTCGTTGCCTCATATTCAACTCCTTCTGGTTGAAGATATGTTGGAGACTCTTATGGTCAGTGTATATTTCACACTTGGTACCGTAGAGGTAATGTTCCATATCTTGAGAGCGAACACAACGGCTCCAAGTTCTAGGTCGTGAGTGGTGTAGTTCTTTGCATGAACTTTGAGTTGCCTAGAAGCATAGGCTATCACTTTTCCTCTTTGCATCAGTACACAGCCTAGTCCTTGCCCTGACGCGTCGCAATAAACCACGAAGTCATCACAACCCTCAGGGAGTGTGAGGATAGGTGCGTCACAGAGTTTTTGCTTTAGAGTTTGGAAGGCTTCTTCTTGTTTAGGTCCCCATATGAAGGGTTTTCCTTTATGAGTCAAAGCCGTGAGTGGTACAGCAATACGAGAAAAATTGGCAATGAAGCGGCGATAGTAACCAGCCAAACCAATAAAAAAATAATTAAAAGATGATTGAGATACAATGAATCTATCACATTGTGTAGTGAAATGGTGTGATTATCTGTCACACAGCCTAAGATAAATTTCTTTTGATTCTACGTGTCAATCAATTAGTCACACTATAAATCATTAGAATTTATTTGTGATTTGAATGGTTTGTTTTGTTGATGTAATTTCGGTCTAGCCCTTCGCTAGTTCTATTTGGGTTAATAATATATTCTTACGTTTGCCGTTCATAAAATGTTTCTACTCAATTTATAGATTTATAAACCTTAATTACCTCTTTTATATTAATTACTTATCTTATGATATCAAGAATACAAACATACATACATATATATATATATACACACACACCAAAAACTAACTTAAGATAAATGCATTTACATAAGAATATCCTTACATTCTTTGGATGAACCACAAGCAGAAGATCAAAATATATAACAGTGGAGAACAAAAGTCTAAATGTCATATCAAAACCTCATATTTATACACCAACATGTACCCCCATCATAATAAGATCCATTGACAAACATCTACCTTAAATCAACTGGCTCATCATCTGATCGGAACGCGAAGATTTGTGGGTTCCTAGGACTACAGTGCGTTTGGAAAAAATAGTGAGAACCTTATAGAATTTAGAATTTATCAAAAGGAAGCCATTATAATAAAATCCTGAATCCGCACGATCAGTCACATTCTTGAAGCATCAACCATGCATAACACTTAAGTTGTGACACCTTGTTGATATTTGGTTAAGTTAGTGAGTGTATCTAAAAACCTTAAACCCTATATTTATAAAGATGGGTGGAGAGAGATCGAGACTTACCGGAGTTGAGAAAACCGGATGATCTTGTAATGTAGCGGCTTCAAACCCATGACCACAATCGCAAACTTCTTATCCGTATGGTTTCCTTTGGGCCTCGGCAATGTCAAAACCTGTTTAGTTGACGGTTTACAAACATGGTACAAATACTTCTGGCAGTTCATAGGGTCTTGAATCTTGAACACCATGATTCCTTGCTCCGATGTCGCAAGAACTTGAGCATTATACGTAGAAAAGCGAGACGAAGAGTGTTCGAATCAGGTGAGGGTGCAAACTGTTTGATGAACAAACAACCTCTTCTCATATTTTGTATGAGAAAACCGGATATGATGTTGTTTCTTTTCTTGTATAGATCGAGAAAATACGATTCGTATGTGACCGCATTGAGTTCTTTGCACACACAACGCATGACACCGAGGGTTTTTAACGATGTTCGTGACATTATCTCCATGATCATCTCGGAAGAAAGCTCTGAATCCATTCGTGAATATTATGGTTAACAATAGGAGGTTTTACCTTTTTATATGTAGTTAAGGCCTTGGGCGCCAAGTTATTTATTTAATTTTTTCTTTTTACCTTTTTATATGCACTTAGGTTTCCTTTTGAAATTTGAACTTCATTTATACTTTGAATACAATGTTATTAATTCCTTAATTAGTTTGAAATATGCGGAACAATTGGAGATAAATGATGGAAAATATCTTGATATGATCTTTATATTGGAATACAATTAGTGGGGAAGTGTAAGAGAAAGATTTGGATAATCTGGATAAAAAAAAAGTTATAGTTTACTATGTATTATTATATATTTTATTATATATGTATATATAACTAGATAATATAAAATATAATGTATAAATTACTTATTTAAGTTGAATATAGTTTGATAATTTGATATAAATATAGAATGATACGCAAACATTTAATTCGGAGTTTTTATAGGAATAATTTTTCAACTTCAAGGTTTATCAACTGTATTTACTTTTTTATTTATTTTGAAGTGCACTTCCTATTTTTATCAACTGTTATACCAAGACTCCTTTTTCTTTCAGTTTTTAGAATGTCGACTCGCTATTTTTAGGGCTGACAACACATGTATAATTAGGTTAAAGAGATCATACACGATACAACATGATTAACACGATTAACACGAGTACCAAACATGAACACTCATTAGCTAAATGTGCCAATTATTTGAACACAAACACGGACATGTTCAAAGAAAGAGTTACACGACATTTATCATTTAATATGATTACATATAACGTGTTTGTTGACATGAGTGACAAGGCCCAACCCGACTCGTTCAACACGGTTGACAAATAAAAAGATAAAATAAAGGTCATCAAAAATTACAATTCATAATACCCGTTAAGAACAATTCATAACATATATAAAGCAAAATCCCATAATATATTTTGGTTACAAATTCATAAAAAACAAAACATAATCGACTGTCTCAGATCTGGTATCGTGTGAGTTTTTTTTATCGCTATATATGCAATTGTGATGGTGGTGTTATGTTTTGGTTGGTTGGGTAGAGTTGGTTGGGTGGTCCTGGTTTTGTGATGGTGTATGGTTCTAGGTAGAGAAAATAAAAAGATATCGAGAGAGAAAGCATATAGGGTTTATTATAATCTTTTTGTTTTTTATATAACATGAATATAACGTATAGGGGAGCTTATCATTGTTTAGAGTAGATTATTTCTTGGGTATTTGTGTTTTAGTGGTTTTAACCACTTGAGTCCAAAATCAAAATTTTGGACTCAAGTGGTTAAAACTACTAAAACACAGAGGCTCGAAACGTTATAAAATAAGCAGTTAGGGCTCAGAGCGTTAAACTTTTTAATTTTGGACTAAGTGGTTAAAACCACTAAAAACAGGGACTTAAAAAGTAATTTACTCCATTGTTTATGAGGAAACTAGATAGGGTGAATTGACTAAATTGCTCATCACGGGGGCGGCACAAGATAAGGATTTAGCGTCAAAAATGAATAGAGTTAACAAATTTTGCTGCAATGACAAGTTTTTGAAAACCACGATGTTTTTTTGACCAAAAATAATAAAACATAATAGTAAAACACTGTGATACCAAACGCTAGTGACACAAAAAATTACGCGTGTTAATGAGTATTACATAAACAAAGAATTGTATTTATAAAAAAAACCTCAAAATTAATCTTTTCTTTTAAAAACATAACTTTTTTTCAGAACAATTACTTTGAAGACACCACCCACTAGACGGTTGCGACTAGACAGGTACAGACACGGCTATGAGGCCGGCCCTGGATCAACTGCCACCGAATTTCTCCACGGAGAGGCATAACATCAGCTTACGAGACCTCTTTATATCTTTACAAAAAACCATACTATTGACTGGCACTTGATAGAAGTTTACTGGTAGAAGAGCCTACCAATGAAAGTAGAGGCCCAATGTTTTTAACTAACAAAGCCCAGTTGACATAAAACTTTTGCTGACGTATTAGCAAGATATTAGATTATCTTCCTCCGCCGATCGGATTGATCGATCCAAAATCCTGTAAACACTTAACACTTTGAGGAACCTTTTCAGGGTTTACTGTTTCTTGATCATAATGAGTTTCTTGTTCGGGAAGAAAAAGACACCCGCAGGTACCACTTTTCAATCCATATCCTAGATTTTAACTGCTTTGATTGGCGATCAGTTAGGTATGTGATCACCTGTAGGTTGATCTGTGTGTTTCTGATTGTTATTTGTTACATGGGTGTTGATGATTCATATAAAGTCTGTAAATTTATTTGATGTTTGTTGAATATAGAGTTATAATTAGATGAATATGTCAAACCAGAGAAGTTAGTTTGTTGGTTTGATTTGATACAAATTGTGGATTTGATCTGTGGGTTGGTTGACAATGACCTTTAGCAATCTAAATTAGAGGTGTACAAAAAAACCCGGTGGGGCCCGGTGACCCGCCCGACAAAAAAACCGGTTTGCGGGCAGTTTGGTACAGGCTTGGAATTTTTGTGTTAGAATCGGTTCTAACCCGAACCTGTTTGAGCGCCCCTAAAAAAGTTGATAAAAAAACCAGCTTAAACGCTAAAACCAGTTTTGAACCCGATCCAAATCGGTTTGGGTGGGTTGGGGTTTTCAACCCTAAAACCGGGTTTTGTACACCTTTAATCTAAGGGGCTGTTTGGCAACTTCTGAATAGTGCTGAACCAGTAAGAGGTCTGAACCATTAAGAGCCCGTGTAATGCTTAACCGTTCAGAGGCAAATGCCTGACCAATTCAGATTAAAGGTCTTAACCATTCAGACTCAGTATAATGCTTAACCATTCAGAGGCAAATGTCTGAACCGTTCAGACATCTGCTCGCGAAACAAACAGTCTGAACCATTAAGTTCTGAACCTGTAAGAGGTCTGAACCATTAAGAGCTAGACAAACAGCCCCTAAATCATGATTGTTTTGGCAAAAGTCTTGTTTGATGTACTGGGTTGTAGAACATGTAGCAACTTTTTTTGTTAATATGTGTTGGCGCTCGCAGAGTTGTTGCGGGAGAACAAGCGAATGCTTGATAAATCTATCAGAGACATAGAAAGGGAGAGGCAAGGTTTGCAGACACAGGAGAAAAAACTGATTGTAGAGATCAAGAAAAGTGCTAAACAAGGCCAGATGGTAGATAGAATTTATATTCCTTCACTTAATCATCAGTATTTTTGAGTTTTAAATCATGGGTTGTAGTAAATTTGAAATTTTGATTATCCAGGGAGCTGTTAAGGTAATGGCAAAAGATCTCATTAGAACACGACATCAGATCGAGAAGTTTTACAAGCTTAAGTCCCAACTGCAGGGTGTTTCACTTAGAATCCAGGTATGGTTTTCCTTCCGTGACTTTGAGTTTTAAATATTTGATTCTATTTGAAAGCTAACATCTTTTTAGACGTTAAAATCGACACAAGCGATGGGTGAGGCGATGAAAGGTGTGACGAAGGCTATGGGACAGATGAACAGACAAATGAACTTGCCATCCTTGCAAAAGATAATGCAAGAATTCGAGAGACAAAATGAGAAAATGGAAATGCTAAGTGAGGTGATGGGCGATGCCATTGACGATGCGTTAGAAGGAGATGAAGAAGAAGATGAAACAGAAGAGCTCGTGAATCAGGTTCTTGATGAGATTGGAATTGACATTAATCAAGAGGTAATCATTAACTTTCGTATTAAGAGTCGGTCAATCATCGTCATCATCGTCATAATACTTAGTAAATCTCACCAATAACAAAGCTAAGGTAGGGTCTGAGGAGGGTAAGATGTAGACAACCTTACCTCTACCCCGTACCGTAAGAATTGAGAGGCTGCTTCCGGTGAGGCCCCCGGCTCGATAGTAGTTTTGCATCTAGCCTTGGATTTAAGGCACATAACACTCCGCAATTCAGACAAATGCCGATTAGTGCATGTATCCCCCTTGTCTTTCGGCTATCAACGCCACCACATGATGCATGATTAATCATCCCCCTCTTTTAACGTTATTTTCACGAAATTAGTAAAATAACGTTAAAATTTGTGCACTCTCACTTTTGCCCCCCGAGCACCCCACACATATACATTATATGTACATACCGCAAGCGGGGCGGTATATTAAGAGTCGGTCAACAAGATTAATTATTTTGTTAAAGAAAACAGGTATTTAAGTAATAATTTGAACTTGCAGCTGTTAAACGCGCCGTCAGGGGCTGTCTCTGCACCTGCTGCAAAAAATAAGGTGGCACAGGCTGAAGCATCTGCAACTGATGACGGTGGGATAGACAGTGATCTACAAGCTAGGTTAGATAATTTGAGAAAAATGTAAGATACATGTGTACATTATTGACTTGCTTTGTATGGGCTTTTGTGAAGAATTTGTGAACTCTTTGGGTTGGGTATAGCTGATCTCAATAATAAACTACTTGTAGATTTTGTTTGCTATATATGTCGTAGCGTCTGCTTCTATTTGATTAAATACTATATATGATCGCGGTTGGATGAAATGGTCGAAGAAATGGCGCGTTCATCTTTCCCCTAAAAGTTGAGCTCTCCCTCCCTCCTTTTCAGGGTTTTCAAGCCTTTCTTCATACGATTTTAGCCTTACTACTTCTTCGGATGTCATTTTTTTCAAGGTCGAGGTATTGCTCAATTAGAGCTACAATGGGTAAGTGTCTCTTTGGTACCGAATTGAGAAACTTTCTCACGATCACTTCTTCTTCAAGACAAGAACCAAGACTTTTAAAGTTAGCAACAATACCGCTAATTTTACCCGAAAAGTAATTAATGGATGATATTTATACTGAAATTGGCATGTGATTACTCATGTTCTTGTTCTTATTTTGTAATCTGCAATAGTTGATTTCTTTAATCAAGTGAACATCTGTAATACTACTTTTACTAAGTTCTGCACAACATCAGTGAAGATCATATACTAACTAGTAACAATCAAATGAATCAAAATTTAGTTTATTTTTTTACATCTTGCTTCATTTTCTTGTTATTGTAAGATACGAATACAGGTGGGCTGATGGAGTTTCTATCAAGAAAATAGTGAGTATTTAATGAAGTGGATTGAAACTTAATGAATCAATGAATGAATTGGAATCTTTGATTCTTCTGTTGCCACCCCACCATGCCCCTCTTGCCACCCCGTTGCCGCAAGCACCACTCAACCTCCACTATTGCTGTCTCCACCACAACAGTGGCGGGGTGTAGGGGATGTGGCAGTCTTGGTTTTAAAATGCACGCATAATGTGTGATGTGCCCGATGGGCTGATGAGAGTGCATCGCTATGCATTGTGTTGCGTTTACATAATGCGAGACTATTGCGTCAATTTCGCATAATGCGCTCCGACGCATGCATTTTTTCGGATTTTATGAAATGGGTTGACTTTTTTCAAAATTAATATCTTAGTAGGCTTGATTTGGACCATTATG
Source organism: Scalesia atractyloides (assembly GCA_947069175.1). NCBI lineage: Eukaryota > Viridiplantae > Streptophyta > Magnoliopsida > Asterales > Asteraceae > Scalesia > Scalesia atractyloides. The sequence goes on from CAMTDV010000008.1 coordinate 5,201,851, forward strand.
GTTCCTAAACACTTTTTGTGGTTCTAGAAACATTTTAGTATGCTTGGTTTGAACTAAAATTCACAACTTTTATCTTCTTATTACGTCAGTTGTTTTAGTTTAAGTATAATTTTATAAAATGTTATGTATAAATAGTATTTTTTACAAAGTTCGCATCGCGCATCAAATTTTGGAGCAAATACATCGGAGCACATCACGCAATATAAAACCAAGGTGGTGTCAGCAAAAACCGGTAGATGATGACAACAATGACGTGATTGTTTAGTTGCTTAAAAGACTGTCATAATTTCCAATTCCTTTGTTAGAGCATAAACAACGCGATGTCCGGAGGGGTGGTCTGCTCGCCAAACCACCTCAAACGGACCACGCCTTTTTGGAGGAGGGCTGACTGACGGTCCGGAGGGGTGCTAGTCTGCTCAAGTGGACCGGTGTTATGTGGGCCCCGCCTCCTTTCAAGTTTTTAAAATTTTATAACTTTTGGACGGTAACTTGTAACTTAAAAGAATCAATTGATATCAGCCAAAATCACACTTTAAAACTACACCAACCTAAAAAAATTCAAAATTTTATGCATTCTAGTTTTTAAATTTATTTTTTCATGAATTTTTAAAATTTATAAATAACAAACTAAATAAATAAGTTGATAAAAATTTAGTTTATACATAATATATATAGATTAAATAAAATGAGAAAGTAAGTGATGGGATGAATAATAAGTGGGGGGTTTGTAGTGGTTTATTGTTATAGGAGAAAGTGAAGGTTTGAGTGGTGATGATTTAGAATGATGTGATATACTGACTAGACGAGTTTATTAGATGAACCAGGTTCACTTTATCTCAGATTATCCTTTAAATCAAAAAGCATTAAATTTATATTCCAAATGTGATTCTTTTATGTTCCAATTCTTTTCACAAAATCCAATTCCTAAAAAAAGACTCTTACTATTGTTACATTATATTTCACTCTCTCTCTCTAACGTATCTATCTATAGAGAGAGAAAGGAAGACCCAGGTTTAGATAACAAAACAAATTAACTATTATTAATTTGAATACAGATTTAAAAATTTCACTAGTAAAAAGTAGATGAGCTTTCATTGTAGAAATCTATGATTCCTTGGAACAGCCTGATAAAGGATGAGATCTTCAGATATGGCATATACAAATGACAGTTTATTACCTATTAGATCTCAATATTAAATTAGCTTGTTCTTCTGTCAATAATTTTTTTCACTATTGCTGAATCACCCTTTTCACATATTGTGAAATTCAAACACAAATTTGAAACAAGACAAGTATAATGAAAAAAAGAAAAAAAATTGAGCACTTTTTTATAAACAACGGATACAAAGCATAACCAGTTGACATCCTATGATTTCTGGATAAAACATAAACAGACCCCTAACACCATAAACAACTATCTTCAGTTTCAGATGCTGCTATCTTTCTTAACATAACCAGACCTAATGCCCATCCACCTCCTTCCCTTTGTTACCCAAACTCGACGCCTGCTGCAAATCCGAGAGCGACAGCGATCTCCATGGCGAGCTCATGTACATTCTAGGCGACGACGATTCATTTGTCGACAACTTCCTATTGTTACGCGGCAACGGCGGGAGCGCGTTTTTGGTCAGCGCTCTCACGCCCGTTTCTGGCAAGCCTCTTTGCGATCCCATTCGATTCACGACTCTTGTCAAACAAAGCATGATGAGCCAGCATGTTCTTCCGCTTGCGGCTGTACGCATCTTCCAGCTTAACAATGTCTTGAATAGATGGAACCGACACCGCATCAGTAGGCTTCCATATGACTTTGACTTTCCAGCATAGAATGTTGATATTCCCCTCCTGAAACATAACCAAATTCAATACTCCAAATTAACTAACATTTAATAGATATTCAAATCCTAAATACTCAAATTACTCTTGCATCTCTAAAACACTTCAATTATTATAATTTAGGGTAACTTACTTTTCGAGTCCATGTGTTTTATTTGTTTTGTTTTAACACAGCTTGAGTCCAAAATTAAAAAGTTCAATGCCCTAAGTCCCTAACTACTCGTTTTGTAACGTTTTGAATCCAATTTTGTTCATTTTATAACGTTTTGAGTCCAATTTTATTAAAAAAAACATATAGGCAGTTAAACATTTTGATTTTGGACTAAAAAAAGTAATTCACTCTATAATTTATTTATATATGTAACAAAATCAATATCAATTTCTAAGAAATTACTACTAGGTTTTCCAGAGGTGTTTGAACAATTGAAATCGCACATGCAAATGAATCAATCTGCAAATATTATGACTCATTAGCAATATAAACATATAATCAACAATAAATTCATATACATACTTAATCGGCAGAACTTTCTCCAAATCATTCAAACCGTTGAGCGAACCGTTACCGCTGCTCTGAACTTCACCGTCACCGTCATCGGAACCGGAATCGGCGTCACTGTTGTTGCCGATGGAGGAAGAAGCGGAGGAATCTTCTTCTTCTTTAACGGCAGGGAGGCTGCTGCTCCAGGGATTACCGGCGGTGAATCTAGAAGATTCCGGAGGTTGTAGATCCACATAGCACCGTGAGAAAACTCAAAGTCTGGCAATTGGATCCGATTAGTGTCGCTAGTTTTAGTAGTGGCTTCGAAAGCAACAGACATCGGATGAGTGTTGAGGATCGAAGGTGGATCAATTTATACAGATTGTGTTAGGGACAAAGGTTGAGGAAAAACTGGATGCAGAGGGAAAGCGAGAGGAGGATGATGAGGTCATCAGAGAGAGGCCTTATCCTCTCGTCTTGCTTCTCACCGGTAAATATTAATCTAAAATTTATATTTATATCATGATGATAAGTAAATAAGATTATCTCTTTGTAATTATTATTTTGTTTAATTTAATTTATGGACTAGTGTTTGTCTGTGTGCTGGTATTTCGTATGGGCCCTTTATTATATCTTTTGTTTTGGGTTATTTATAATGGCGGATCCAGTCATGTTTTGTGAGTTTATATGAATCTATTGTTTGGAAAAAATAGAAAAAAAATAGTGAGAACTTTGTATAATTTGGAAAAAAATAGTGAGAATCTATCAAACCGAACCCACCAAAAGAAATTTCTGGATCCGCCACTAGTTATTTAGATTTATAGATTAATTTGTTAATTGAATTTTTGTGGTGGTTGTTTTAAACTTTAAATAGGAACATCTATGAGTCAAACAATAAAGCATAATTGTTGTCAAGAACACAAAACAATTTGATAAATTATTATATAGATTTGAAGTATATAATAGAGTAATGCGAACCTTTTCTAACATTAAGGATCTTGGCTGGATCACCACCCGACCCGACTCTGATGCGGAATAAAGTTGGGTTTGAATTTAGTTCACAACTTTCGAATCATTGTGGTGGATTTGAAGATGATGATAACTCCAATTGTAAAATTAGCAGAGGTGATTGACACTTTTGATTCTGTTTGAGTAAAAAAAACCTAAACAGAGATTCAAGGGTGGAACAAATAATTGTAATCTAAATCAACTAAAAGAATTGATAAGAAGATATTACCTGATTAGATACTGAAAACCCTAGTTTTTGTCCGTTTGATGGATTGAAGTTGGATGCATGTAACAACATGGGAAAGGCGGTGTTGGGTAAAGAAAGTGTTGAAGAATGGGAAGTCGGAATGCGGTGGCATAACAAGAGGGAAGTCCATGTGGCTGGAGTAAAAGCGATAGTAATGACGCGTGGAAAGCTATAGTTTTTAGTAATAAATCTTTTTAAATCACTGTTCATATGCCTATCAAAATCATATAGAGAAAATTTGCATATGTAAGTCTTCTATTAAGCAATGCAATGAAGTGAATAATAGATGGTATAATTATAATAATAAAGAGTATTATAAAGAAAATTTTAGAATGTTATCTAATATGTGTTAGTTACCATTTTATGATTATTTATAAACAAGTAAACAAACATCATAGGAACTTTATATTTTCATCATTGTTTACCCATTCTCTAAAATTAAAATCGCAACTTACAAGACATATCCAAACTTACAAGATTATGTGTTGTGGAATAATTAACCCATTGCCACATCAGTGTCACATCACCGCCACCTAGGAATTTGAGCAATAACTAAACATCCAAAAACTAGATAGAGTGGAATAACTAAACACCCATTAACAAAAACAAAATTTTAGAAGAGAAAAAGAATTCTCTTTGATTGGTTGGAGAAGTAGTGACCCCACATGCATGAGCCCCTTTCCCCGTTAATGTGCTAGCGCTCGAAAGGGGCATATGGTCATTGGTGCCCCCAATAACAAGAAGGGGTGGGTTGACAATGGAAATGGTGTGGTGGCAATGGTGATGTGGCATGAGCGCCAATCTAAGATGAAATTACTAAAACAACAATTTTCATTATGAAAATTTATCCACATTTGGAAGTTATGACATAAACCAAAAGTCGATGGAAGACTTTTAGAGCGTATACAAAAATGGATCGGACGGATATCCAATCACATACCCATGCCAGCTCATGTTCGCTCTCCTCCAATCCATTTCTTTCTCCACGAGCAAACCACATATAGTGGTCATCGATTTTAGAAACCCATGGATAAGGGCAACCCTAAATTCCTAACCTTAGATCCAAAAGGCGGCCCTGAATTCCTAACCTCAGACCCAAAAGGCAATCCTAAATTCCAACTTTTTTAAAAATTTTATTCCATATCCTAAATTTCAACCATCCTCGCTCTTGTAACCCTCATATCCCCATCATCACCACCCTTAACCATTTATCTCCTATCTTGATCGGTAATTTTTTCACTAATACAATTATATGTTCTTTTTGTTCATGAGTTTATCTGAGGCACTTTAGGGTTTGGTATTTGTGATTTTCCGTGATTCATTTGAGATCTAGGCATGTTCCTTGGACCCTCGTCAGTGATGTGTTTAATTTATTCATATGTATGCAATCATACCTTGGTTAGGGGTGATTGGTATCAATATCAATTTGAATTTTCAAATTTAGGGTCGGGGCTTAATATAGATCTAGTTGTCACATCCCAACCGATGGCGGAAACATCGTAGTGAGACGAAAACGAGATTGCAAGAGACTTCATAACACTAAATGATGAGTATTTAATAAATAATATTTCATTTTATTTCAAGATCAAGTAAAACAAAATACAACAAGGTTGAGCCAAAACAAAATACAACAAAGTACTAAAATTTAAATGGGTTTCTAGTTCGTCATAGTAGATTTTGTTTGTCATCATCATCATCAAATTCCTGCAATAGATATTAAAGTATATATCAATACAAAAAGTATTGCCGAGCATACAAATTTGATTACTAGCATAAGTATAAAAGTTTAAACAAATCCACATGGCAAAATCTGTTAACTAAACTTAACATGGAAATACTATCATGCAATTATAAATGTCAACCCAAAGATTTCCGCTAGCATAATCTAATCATAGCAATGGGAATAGACTGTTTTGTTTACTTAACATGACCTCAAGAATATGGGCGGTGCGTTAATCCTATAGCGCTATACATGTTAAGGGAGGCTCGTACGAAGTTAATGACAAGTATAAAGCATCAAGTATCATGTATGTGTTCAAGTATATCGTATCAAGCATGTATATTGGATTGTTTATTTGTAAGCATGTTTATAAGTGTAAGTGTGCATTTTTTATATGTTGCACGTATTGCACCCAAAAGTGTTATAATAGAAAGGGGTCATGTACACTCACGTTTTGCAAGCTTTCCGAGTTAAACCGCGAAGTGGTTAAGTCATTGAGATGGGAACACTGAAGTTACCCTACAAGGGGAAAATGGAGGTGTATGAGTATTTGGATTTGGTGGAAGATTCGGATTCGGAATTCAACTATATAAAAGTATAAGTACACGAACGTATATCTTTGTCTAAACACTCGTTTTGACACTAAGTTCTTAAGTGATTTCATGGGTCCTAATTTTCCTGTTAGAATCAAAACCGAGGAATTTAGAACAAAGATAAAGTAACCTATGTTCATGACATATAATTATAATCCGGTTAATATCAAAAAATCAGTTATATATATATACTATAAGTTAATATTTGTCCATCATATAATATCATAGAATTCATGGAATTCAAGCATGGAGGTATGTATACCTCTTTGTATGATTCACCAAAGCACAAAGTTTACTAACATAGTTGGTAAACCCGGTTGGTCATGAATGAAAATGAAATACAACAAACTATCTAGTTCATCAAGTAGCTAAGTAAAAACAACCCGGGTGTTTCATACCCATCATAACAAATGTTGGAAATGCGATGAGGTTGTGTTACTTTGAGTCTAGGAAACTACTTGGTATTCTTGCCACTAGAACAAGTGAGGTAGTGGAACAAGTTTGGAAAGCCAAGGCTTCCATGGTTCACACTTACACATGCACAAGTCTTCTAAGATTGAAGGTTGAAAGTTTGGATGGTTTCAACACTTAGGACATGTTTAGACAGAATTTTAGAGAAGATTTTAGCTTGTTTCTTGGTGGAAATCAACCACAACACAAACCCACAACCGTGAGCTTAGTTGGGAGTTTGGTGGGTACAGGATTCCACCAAATTTTAGTCAAGAAATGCAAGATACAAGAACATAAATGAAAGTAGAATTTTAACTCTACTTTGGACCTCAAATATGGTGAGGTTCCACCGTAGTTTGTCATGGCAAACTTGTGGAAAAAGAGGTTATCCAAGTAGAATGAAAGAAGAAAAGATGAAGAAATAGGGAAAAAAGTGAGTGAAAACTCACTTAGAAATTAGAATGCTTGAAACTTTCTGTCAAAGTCTTAAATATTAGAGAAAAATAAGAAGATTTGAGAGTGTTTTAGATGTTTGGAAAGTGTTTAGGAGTGTATGGAAGCTCATATATATAATGGGGTTGATTAGGGTTAGAGTTAAATGAATTAGTAGGTGATTGGTGGTGAAAAAGGTGGAAAAAAAGTTAAATTCATGCTTTTTACACAATCAACCCGCCCAACACCTAGGCTACGGCTGGCAGGCATATCAAGAATGTATATGAGTATGATTCCGAATATAATTTAAACATCAAATATAATTCGGTTTTGTATATAAAGCACATATTCGAGATTGATTAAGTATCATGTATTTATGCATAAACAAGTGTGAATAAAAATGTATTTCCATTATCAAAGTCTCGGATTACAAGATTGGAAAATGAAATACGAATTACGACACAATTATAAGTTTCTAAAAAATGTACAACTTCCTAAATAAGGAAAGTGAAGAAATGCGAAGCGTTACACTAGTTTGGGTACAATTGTCTTCGAATAAATTTACATAGACAGTCGACAATGTGTCTTTTGACCACAATATGCTGATGGTCGGCAACTGAAACCATAGGGATGGATGGGTGAGAGTTAGGGTGGTTATAAGATGGATGCGCGTGTATGATGTTTGCAGAACTAGAAGAGACGGTGACAATGAGTTTAAGTGAGTGGCGGTCTGGCGGGGAGGAAACGATGGTGGTATGTGATGGTCGCTAGAGTGATGGGGCGACGATGATGTGAAGTTGTGATGAGTTTTTTTAATAGCAATTATATAACGATAAGGATGGATGGTTATAAGATGGATGCGCGTGTATGATGTTTGAAGAACTAGAAGAGAGGGTGGCGATGAGTTTAAATTGGTGGTGGGGGCAGGGAGGAAACGATGGTGGTCTATGGTGGTCACTAAAGTGATGAGGCGATAATGATTTGAAGTTGTGATGAGTTTTTAATAGAAATTATATAATAAACTGAATAATTGATACATATAGCAAAAAATAATCTAATATGCTAACATGTTCAAAAAGTTTGGATACAAGAATATGTACGTTTTCAAAGTTTGTCAAATCGAAAGGTAAGATTGATGGTTTGATAGATGTGTTTGAAAACGTGTGTAGTCCGATAATTTAAGTATAACCTTCTCTCAAAGGTTATTGCAACAATCTTATTTTAAAATGTATTATTTGAATATTATATATTGAAATTATAAAACAATAATAGATGCTGAACCCAGTAAATCACTACCATAGTAAAGTTGTTGATGGGATCTGGAGAGGGTGTGATGTAGATAAATTTTTTCTCTATCGCTGCAAATAAAAAGAGTACTTTCAAAGAGACTCTTAGCTCTAAAACCACATTAGACAAACAAATAGTATTACCAACCAAGAAAGTGATGGAAAAGAAAGATAAAAACATAAATAACAATATATAGACAGAAATATATGTATAAGATAACATGTAAAGTTTATTTAAGCCTCTAAAAATCTCTAACTTTAATCATAAATCTATACAAACTCCTATCTTATATCATATCCTAAAATAATTACAACTCTATCAAATTGTGCCTAATCTAATCTTCTCTAATCGATTTGAATCTCTCTCTACTCTTCCACTATTCTACCATGATGACTTTGTTGCCCTATTTATAAACTCAGATTTAACTGATGCTTTATTAATTTGTGTTGTGTGAAATTCTATATAGAAGTTTCCTTAATAATTTTTAAACTGAGAAGAAACATGGAATATTGTAAAAATACTAAAAGGGTGTTCGTGAAATGCGGTAGGTGTAACATCCGTCGAAAAACGGGTTTTCCAAACCCGCTTCATTTATTAATCGAATATCTAGTCATAATTTTTCATTGCACATTTATTGCTCAAATTAATTTTAAACGATACATAATTAATAAATATTTTAGAATTTAAAAACTATAATTAATAAACAATAAAAACAGGTGAAGAAAAAAATAAAGGAAGCTGCCGGGTTTCGAACCCGGGTCAGCCGGTTCATCAAACAAACAACACACCGCTCCGCCACATGAATCTTTTGTGTATATACTGAAACAAATTATACTTAAATTAAATCTCGAATTCAAAACCGGACTTCAGCGCGGCAGAACTCGCAATCGCCGGAAAATCCGGCAATCCGCGAGTTTAGCCATTTTCCTTTTGACTATAACGTTATAACCGACGTCGACATCGGTTATAACCGACGTCTAGCAGTAAATTGCGGTCGTAACCGCCGGAGAAACCTTGACCTTGAATCAAGACCAAATTCGGACTAAATTCATCCTGATTCTTCCTTATAAATACCCACCCAAACCTCTGGTAATCTTTTCGCTCAAAATCGCACAATTTCTCGAAGCTTTAGCACTCGCCGTAGATATTCTGCATTCGCCGGACTTTCGCCGGAAAACCGAGACTTACACCAAATCGGTAAATTTCTCGACTCTTTCGTTTTCAATCCATTATTAGACAAGTAATAACATAAATCGTTCAACCAGAATCCGACTCAGACAACGTTGCCGGGAATTTCTGCACTCGCCGGAAAATCACTGGAAATTCCGAAGTCTCGCTGTGAATCGGTACAATCATCTAAACCCCCTGATATCCCTTGTTTAGTAACCTAATTTCACAACTCATTGATCAAAACTGTTAATTGATTCACTCAGACGGAAGTCACAAACCAGAGCCGACGACTCTTGCCGGAATTCTGAAGAAAACATTCTGATCGGTACATTCGATTCCGTAACCCTCTCTATCCATTTTAATTCATTCAACTATACGATAGATGACCGATTTAAACAAGAACAGTCGGTCACCTTTGTTCTATGTCTTTATAAATGAAGAAGACGAACTCGAAATGTGTTTAAGTATAATTAAAACTGAATGATTAACCGGGTTAGACACACAGTCCAGCGGTGGAATGTGTGCAAACATAAACGCACGTCACGAGTTCGAATCTTACAACGTACTGACTTTCAGAATTAAAACCAACCTTTTAAAACTGAATCAGAACAAGCCACAGCATGTTTATAAGAGTAATATATACCGTAAGTTAAACAGATTAGACACACAGCCCAACTGGTTGGGCTGTGCGCATACGAACCGAAGGACCCGAGTTCGACTCCGGGTCCCTGCAAGCGGTTCGGCCATTTTAAATCATTTTAATATTAACCCAATAAAAATAACAATTAATTAGTATATATATATAATTAAAACAGAGAATATTTCGGATTAGACAGTAGAGCTGCGTGCACGCGTACGAGAGGTCTCGGGTTCGAACCGCACCCAGCGCACACTTAACCACAGTCCGACCGGTCAACGGTCTGGTCAACGGTCAAAAAAGTCAAAATTTTTATTTCTTTTTATTTATTTATTTAATTTAAAAATCAATTAAAAATACTTAAAAATAATATTTTTAAAGTTAGAAAACGTCCTTAAACTCACAAAAATGAATCTAAAAACCCTATTAAGAATATGAATTAAAATCTATTTATTTACCGAACCACTTTCGTTATTATTTAGGTTAGCTTTCCTCGTCGATCAAATCCCAAAACTCGTGCGCATCCAACGCCATCAAAAGAACGCACCCAATGTGAGTGAATCTCTACAGATTTCCCGTTTTAATCACGTTTTGGGGTGTATCATGTGTCGTACAATTCTGTTATTATATAAATATAAACACCTGTGCATTCATCATATCTGTGATCTAATGTGTATCAATTGTGTACAAATTGTTGTGTGAATTATGTTTAGTTTGGATTTATCATTTTCAGTGCAAGCATTTCATTAGGCCCATCAGCTCCCCGTGGGATACGGGTTGAGTACAGGTGTCTCATCCGATCGGCTCCGTTTGATTGAGCCTTGATCTCACATACATTCATGTCATACGATCGGCTCCGTTTGATTGAGCATTGATCTCACAGTCATCATCATTCATATCATATACTCATCCAATGTGGTTTGTGTTTTTGTTATATACATACGTTTACTCACATGTGATTATTGCATAATTTTTTTAATACTAAATACAACAAGGAATCAATAATAATGTTTTAACAAGGTTCACTCGCCAACTTTTGTTGACCCAAAATACTCCCCGTTTTACACATGATACAGTTGATCCCGTTGAGACAAGAAACACATAGGAAGGCTTAGAAGAATAATTCAGTTTAAGCTTTGGATTGTATTACTTAGTTTCATTTTCCTTGTAATTGTATGGGTTTGATTTGACTATTTAAGTTGTAATTTGAATTTAATAAATATGAAACATTTTAGTAAACATCATGAGCTTTGGTGATAACCCAATTATGCCCCGACTCTTATTCCGCTGCGGGTCGGGGTGTGACAGTAGGAAACACACACTTTCAGATTAGGTATGATTGGGTTGTTTTGGTTTTTATCTTCAACCGAAGTCATAGGTTAGTTTATTTTATTAACCAATTGATATTTCTTTAACCAGTTTGGTTTATTCGCTTAGCGTGACAGTTTTTGGTTTTTTTTATTAATTTTGGTTAATAGCCAAAACCAAAATTGGATTAAAGCTTTTGCTTAGAAATACATGAAATAAGATATAAAGACATGAAATGTAGGTACAAAATATGAAATATATGAACTGGATATATAAAAATTAGAAATATATGAAAATATAAATGGTTCACTTTTTAATTTTTGTTACTTAACACCTAGGGATGCAAAGCCAATTGCAAGCTACTCGATCTCGACTTGGAAAAGAGCTCGAAACGGACCGTGCTTAAACGAACCCGAGCCCAAGTTCAAGCCGGCTCACGAGACTAAACAAGCGTACTTTGTAAATAATTTTAATTAATATATTAAAAATATATTTACAGAACAATAACTGATTATAAAAAATAACTAATATAGAAAATAATAATTATAATTACTATAAATAACAAACGAGCCTAGCTCAAACTTGAAAAACTACTCAACAAGTTGAGGTTGAGTTTTAGAAGCATGTTTAAATCAAGTCAAGCTCAAGTTTGAGCTTTCACAAATTAGACAAGTTCGAGCTCAAACTTAGCTTAACTCAGCTCATTTGCATCTATATTAATAACACCTATCAAACATTGTTATTATTAATTTATGAATATTTTTCATTAGTTTGTTTATCTAGCATATGATTAAGTCAATTAATTTATATAACATTTATTATATTTCTTGCTTTGGCTAGTTTTTTGCTAGCTAAGAGTTTTTATAAAATAAAAGGTTAACGATCAGAAAAAAAATGTGTAGTAGAGAAACATATATAATCATAGACCTCACGTTTAGCTTTATCAGAAATGGGTTATTGTATAAAAGAGCCACTTCGTATCAAGTATAGAAGACATTCAAAGAAAAATGTATTTTAAGAATATTTAATGTTGTTAACTTATAAATCCACTTTTCTTATAATTTTCAAATGACTATAACTTTTTCATACGTTTATATATTTTTTTAAATTACACCAAACAAGCATTTCATCCTCTTTAATTTGAGTAGGTCATTTCTGATAGTTTTCTTAATTTTTTTTACAGTATACGAATACGTGATTACACATTAAATATAAATTATTACGTGATTACACATTCAATAAATCTGTAATACACAACCTTACATGGTCATTATAGGTTGATTTGTTAATGTTTTGTATTACATTTATACCTAATAATGTATTAAACCTGAAATGTTAGGCATTTCGTAAAACATTATGTATTATATGTTTTTTATTACACTTATGGTTAGTACGTAATTACATAATCACTTAGTGAGTTTTCATATAAGTATAATGAAATCACGTAATCACGTCACAGGTATTCAAAATCACGTAATCATGTAATAATACATGGTTAACTATTATTACGTAATTGCGTATTTATACATAATCACGTAACGTTACACTTGTTTCAAGAATAAAATGCATATGGCTTAATTACGTATTGGAACATAATCACGTAATGTTACAATATCATGTAACGTTGTAGCTTGTAAAATATTTATAAAAAAATCAAGAAAACAATACTAGTGAATACGGTGTAATTTTTGTTTTAAATATTATCGAACGAAAAAAGTTAAAGAAGTTTGAAAATTGTGGGGAACTGTGTTTATGAGTCATCAATATCGGATCCTCATATTTTGTTATTTCTCACTTGTTTTCTTTATTTTGTATCATGTGAGTTCTATATTTGTGGACCACTTAATCTCAACTATTAAATTGCTTGATTAAGTGCCAAAATCTTCTTTCTCATACATTTAGTACGAATTCACTTTCTTATACATTCCCTAACTTTAAGTTAAACATATGGCAATTTAAATACGAATTGTTAGGTGATTAATTAATGTTTGAGGATTTACGTACTATAAACAACAGTTGGAGCTTATAATATTTTTTATATGAAGAAATTAAAACATTGGAAAAGAGTCATTAGTTTTTACGAATTAAAGAATAATATAACGTCGCATACATATCGAATAAATATAATATCGCATAACACATATATATCAAATAAAATTGAAGCATAATTCCGTGCCGTTAAGTAACGGAAGTATCTTGAGGGATATACTGACTGAGACCAAGCACACGTTATTATAATGAAGAGTTGATGATTTAATGGGTGACATGGAAGGTGATATGTGAGGTGGCACAGAAAGAGGGTTCCACGTAAGAAAAAATGAGAACTAGAACGGTGGGACCACATGGGTTCAGTCATCAACTCATCATAGTATTAAATCCTGGAAGCGGTTTTGGTTTCATACTAATTTTGACTATTATTGTTGTGGCTCACATGGTTATAATTAAATATATCATATATGCTTTAGTTATGAATTTATAATCTAATTTAAACTAAATAGTATAAAGTAAACTTTCATTTTGATTCCTGAGATTTGATCACTTTTATTATTTTAGTCTAAATTTAAAATTTTTTATATCTTAATTCTTATGTTTTTTTACTATTTTAGTCTAAAAATAAGATCAGTTTATATTTCTCAAATTAAATCCTAATATTTTATCCTTTTCCTAAGAAGCAAAATAGTTACTATCAGTTTTATTATAACAAATTATTAATTAAAATAATTAAATTAAGTTGGACCCTTTAACCTTATAAAAAAACACAAACTATCTTCATCTTTCCCAAACCAAAACCCTAATTCATCTTCTTCTCCACACTTGGACAACACAATCGTCATCGTCCCTGCCATCACGACCAAACCACCATCACGACCTTCACACTTCCACATCACCACCCCCAAATCCCAACCACCATCATCGCCACCTTCACACCTCCACTTCGGCACCTGCTTTAATGTTGCCCCTTCCACCGCCGTCGTCCCTGTCATCACGACCAAACCACCATCCCCTATTCATCATTGGTAAAGGAAACAACCACCACTAACACCCCGTTCAGACTTTTTTAGATTCGTTAACATCATAATGTTAGAGAGAGAGAGAGATATGAGTTTGTTAGCTCGGTGGTGGTGGTGGAGGAGGTTAGGTTTGGCCTTTGTCCTTGCCATCACGAGCACACCACCATCCCCTGTTCATCATCGGTAAATACCAATCTTTTCTTGCAAGAATCTGGGAAATGTAGTGATGATCTATGGGTTTGTTAGATAGAGGATTGAGGGTAGATAGATTACCTTATGTGGTGAAATTTGCAGAGGGTTGATGGGATTTGCGGTTGAGTGAAAAATTGGGTTGAATTGTAGATTTGGGTGTGGTTTGATTAGAGATGTGTTCAGCCCTGGAAGCAAGAGCAGAACGGCGTCTCATTGAAGCAAAGCATCAGTCAATCGCTGAGTTCAGGTGAGGGGAAAGAAACGACGAGAGTTGAACCGATATTCTGGTGAACCGAAACCCTAGTTTAAACCGGTTGAAATAACTTTGGAACTTAATGACCATTTTGCCCTGAGGAAAAGGACAAAATACCGGGATATAATTTGGGAAATATAAGTTGATTTTATTTTTGGATCAAAATAGTAAAAAAATTTAATAAAAAATGAAACCACAGGGACCTAGATGCAAAAGGTTTCAAATTTAGACTAAAATGGCAAAATATATTAAAGTATTACTTGTTTTGCCACTTGGGCTTTGGACTAGTGATCAAGAGGAATTACATCTTACAGGGAGACTAAGATTCAATCTTTATGAGGTGTAATTTAAGGGAGGAAAAACTTAGCTGTTAAAAAAATGAAAGGTATTCCTTCTTTTTAACAATACATATAGGTTAGGGTAAAATTAAAACTTATACAAATTCTGAGAACTTAGAGAACTCGACCTTTGGAAAAGTTTTTTTCCAAAAACATTTTTACCAAATATTCAAAAAATAATCAATTTTTTCAAAAAAAAAACTAGTTTTTTTTTTCATATTTTGTAGCAACCATAAATGCTATAAAAAGTAATGTCAGTCTTATGTAATCAGCTTTTTACAGCTGCTGTGAGGGACCAAAAAAACCACTTCGAATTTATTTTAAGGGTAATCTTTCTAACATTTTAATCTAAAGGTGTGCAAAAAATAGGGACAAAACTCACACGAGAAGGCTTAGTTCTCCAAATTTTCACAAGTCAACGGGGTTTTCCCTTGATCTTGATTATACATATATACACACACACTGCTCATGTGCCTGTGCAATGCGACATAGAACGCAGATACCGTTGATAACGATACATGTTATTTTTTTAAATTAAAAGAAAAATATAAGAATATCATACACAAATTAAGGAGAATACAATGCTTTTTTATGGTGTAACTTTTTTTAAAAAAAAATTATTAACATTTGAAAAAATTTTAGTCATCTAAAAATCATCAAAGAGATTGATTTAAAGTTAATAATTGTTTTTAAAAGAGTCTACCATATGTTTTTAAAAGTTATAATTAGTTAACTCTTAAAATATTATAAATTTTGCTCTTTTATTTCTCCTTGTAAATATTATAATGAGTAAATTATTTTTTAGTCTCTGTATTTTACTGGTTTTAATCACTTGAGTAAAAATAAAGAAGTTTAACGTGTTGAGTCTCTAACTGTTTATTTTGTAATGTTTTGAGTCCCTGTGTTTTAGTGGTTTTAATCACTTGAGTCCAAAATCAAAAGTACAAGTGTTAAAAGTTAGAGTCAGTTTGTTATAAGATAAATGGTTAGGGACTCAGGGCGTTAAACTTTCTGATTTTAGAGTTAAGTAGTTAAAACCACTCAATTATAATAGAGTATGATGACCAATAAATATGTAAAACACAGTCGGCAGTTCTAAAACATTAGTAAAATATGCAAATGTTGTAGCTAAAAAAGATTATTTTTCACCTTTGCTTGTTTCTCAGACCAATCTTCGCAACATATTCATGGTTTATAATTTTTTTTTTTATCTTTTATTAAAACCTTTTTATGTGCAGTAGTTAATCAAGACTCAAAAATATATATTATATATATATATATATATATATATATATATATTTTATAAATACATATCTTGGTTTAATATGCACTTAAGCTTGATTGTTAATCTACACCTGAAAATTTTACTCAACTAGGTTTTATTTCTATTTATGGTCATTACGCTCTTTTTTTTTTCAAACGGCAAATTTTTTTTTACTCCTGTGGTTTGTGGGACTTGAATCCAATACCCTTCTCTTCTAAGATGTTTAAAGGCATTGTCTTTGTCAGTCAATGGACCACCTAACTATTATTATATAACCTTTAAATATCACCAACCATCCATACACAATTTAACGTTTAACTAAAACCTTAGATAGCATTTTCCTTAAGACATACATGTAAATAATATATAGTTTATTTAGTTGGGCATATAATTCATTGAACACACCCATAATAAATCAATTCTTTGGTTATGTTTGTTTTAAGAGTGAGAGTAGAATGAAGTCGTATAATTAAAACTGGGAAATTTTCATACAACATAATAAAGTTTTATCATTGTTCTAAAGTTACTTAAATTCTTCATAAACCAAAGTAAGTCAATAAACTTTTAATGTTATTTCACCATAATAAAATGCTTCACAGCCAATGACCTAAAAAAAGGTTTTGTTTTAAGCTTGGTCTTTATATGGTGTCTTTTAGTTTTAACTTATAGAAAACCTAGAAAGACTGATCGGTTTATCAGAGACGTATTTACCTGTCTCTATCAAACCACCTCGAGACGTATTACCTGTCTCTATCAAACCACCTCGGCTATCCTACAGTTTGTGTCATTCCTATGGATGAAGGGCACAAGATTAATGATAGTTAGAGGTGTCAAGTAAACACTTATTATTTTGGTTTTAATCCAGGGACGGTTTCATCTTCACAATGGAGTGACTATTTTTAGTAAAATAGTGATATATGTAGTGTCCCACATTTTCTAAACTAAATAAAGTGTATCCGAACAAGTAAGATTGCATTAAATGTGAATGGTATGATATCTTCTTCTGGACTAAAATATTGAAATGGACCACTACCACAAAGTTGATTACCTTGTGGACTTAGTTGTTATTTCAAAAATTCAAATTATTATATTAAACAATGCACCTTTTGATCCCCCCTCGAGATTCCTCTTCTTATACGATCACTGCACATTGTGTCCTTCACTCCTTCATGAGGGTGGAGGACACAAGATAGCGATCATAAGAGGTATTGGATAAATGTTTATTTTGTTTTTGATGGAGAAGATAAGGGTTGTTCATCAAATGAATGAGATACGAGATGAGATGTTAATATAAATGATATAGGTGGAAGGCGAAAGTAAGTAGGAACCGGGGACGGGTTCATCTTCACAATTGAAGGAGCGTGTATTTTTAGAAAATCAGTCGCGTGTAGTGTTTACATTGCACCGTATATTCTAAACTAGGTAAAGTGTGCATACATTGTGGGCTTAATTAGTTTGCTATATCAAGCATTAGAAAGCCTTGAGTAGTCGGATAAAAGCGAGCCCATTTCAATCGTGGGCTTAAGTGTTTAGAGGCGCACAAAGGTTCAATATTAGGAGTGGCAATGGGCTAATGGCAAGCAGACAAGCTATGGGTAAATCTTTACTGCAATATGTGATTATCAATAGTGTTTCATATACGGTTCATCAAGTCTGCGGGTATACCCATTTACCCTTTTATGTGAATGAAAATTACCCGTTGGAATAGTTGTTACCCAAAACCATATCTTAAACTCACCTCATGACCAACTATATAGTAAGTAATCAACTACGTTTTTAACAACTACGTAGAAACAATAACGAGAACGACAATGACAATAACAATAACAAGAACTTCAATCTTTTAACAACTTTTAACATACTGTTTATTTATCAAGATTATATAATATAATATAGTAATATATTCAGTTTTAATGTGGATAAACAGTTTCAAGTAATTGGATGGGAGTCACATAACCTGTGAAAACTTTTGAAACTGACCCATACCCGTCCTATTGTTACTTATGGACACATTTCTCGATCTGTATCTTTTGAGTTTCGTACTGTTTCAGGTTAGACGAGCGTGTTACGGCGGCCATCTCCTCTTTTATCTACGCAGCTATACTCAAGATTTCTACATATATGTTCAGTTGCATGGTTTTAAACGAAACAACCTATTGCAAAATGAACGAAAAACTGTTTCATGTTTGTATCTGTATCAAGAGCAAATGTTCAAAATATTCCACAGATTTTGCTATTTTTTTAGCTTTGTTGAGTTCTTGATGTAGAAATCTTCTTGTGCAATTCGAGTTTTGACATCCGCTCAGCCTCAAGTGCTCGTTCAAGCTACAAAAGAAATGTTTCACAAGCGTATTTATCAATGAATATTAACATGTGTTGCATAAAAAATTAAAATACCTTTGCGGCTCTGGTACTCCATTCTCCTAGTATGCCTCGCAGCCTTTCGTTTTCCTCCATATACTATGTTTCATTACCAACAGAAAGCTTTAGAACATAAGTATAGATAACTATGTATTTTTATGTAATTATACCGGGTCAATTATACATAACAATCTTTAGTTGACATTTGACGGTATCAGAAATACCTGATTGTTCGTGTTACGAACACCCTGGATTTCGGTCTCTTTTCAGCAACCAAGGATCGAGCAAGACGTAATTCAGATTGTAGTTGATTCATCTGCAGATACAAATTAAACTATTTATGCATTTTTATACAAACTTATATTCCAAAATATAATTTAAAGGGTGCCTATCATATAGTAAACAACAAAACCAGCTGATACGTATCATTACACTATTACCTCAGCTGAAAGTGTTCGTAGCTCTTGATCACGAGCTGCTAACAGATGAGCAAGATCAACCTACAGAAAACGATGAATTAGAAATGCCATAAAAACTAAAAATGTTGGAAAACCATATTCTACCTGAGGTGCCATCCCATCACCAGATTTCTCATATTTGCTTAAACATTCTTGCAGTCGAAGAATCTGCAGCGATATAAATGGTCTTATAAATATTTTTAATCAAGAAAAGCACATAAAATCACCAATCTAACCCAAATCTCCGAATATTACAACTGGCGATTATTTTTTTCATAAATAATCATTATTACCTCCTCACTCAGAAAATTAAGATTCTCTCTCTGATACTGTAGCAAAGCCATCTGCTGATCAGATAACCGTCCACCATCATTATTGTACCTGTGATGCGTAACACCTCTCAGTAATCAGTAGTTTCTTAGGCTAAAGAAAAAAACTGCCAATTCCCACAATTATTACGGAATAATTAAGTTAACCTAACTAATCAAGCAAGTTAATTGAGGATTAATGAGGTAGTGTGATACCTTAACCCTTCTAGAGAGCTTGACGGTTGAAGGGGAGAGTACAAGGACTTCAAAACATCAGGCTGGGATTCCAACGTGTTGTACTGGTGTACATTACCTGCAAGCGTTACCAAGTGTTGAATACTTGATTAATTCATAAAATGAACTGCCATATATAAACTCATGAAAGAACCAGCAAGGATACACCTCCACCAAAATCAACTTCATTGTTAGGCAGGCGATATTATAACTTACCAATATATAAACTCATGAAAGAACCAGCAAGGATAGCTTCAACCACCATGATAATCCTGAAAATTAAGAGCTAAGGAAATGTCAGCAAAGAGTATCAATCAATTCAACCATAGGATTCATAGGCTAATATAGAATGATTGATAATGAAGCAAACTAGACTAATATTAATATTGAAGTTTCGGTATCGTACACTGGAAAAGAAGTTACCTGAGTATCATAGGAATCGGAAGAATTCTAATATTTGGCTCCCAGACCATAATTAGCAGCATCACCCCGGTACCTGGAATACGAATTTAATTTTTGTTGGATGCCAATAGACAAATACAAATGCAGTTTCCCTAGCCTTTTGAAGTAGCATATTCAAATTTATAAAAGGCTTACTAAATACCCTTTTATAGTTTTAAATACACGAGCTCTAAGTCTGGAAGATTTGCGACTGAATAGTTATTTTGAAAACTGAAATATTCATTCCCTAAGAAACAGAAAACTGTAATGAAAATACATATACCATATGATGTACTGGCAAAGGGCAAGCAAACAATATGCTTTAACTTTTGACTGAAAATATAGTAACCCTACATAATAGAAATCAATGTAGGATTAGAGAGGCTGCTTCCAGTAAGACCCCCGACTCCATAGTAGTTTTGCATCAAGCCTTGGACATAAGGCGCATAACTCTTGGCAAAAAGGCCGATTAGTGCGTGTATCCCCTTGTCTTTCGGCTATCAACGCCACTACATGATGCATGATTAACCGTCCCCACGCTTTTAACGTTATTTTCACGAAATTAGTAAAATAACGTTAAAATTAGTGCAATTTCACTTTTGCCCCCGAGGGCCCACACATATATACATTATAGATTCCAACTCTCAAAAGAGGAATTTTTGTACTTATACCCAACATAGTTTAAAATCTTGAAAAATCCATCTATATGTTTTTAAAACTTTTCCAGTTATATGTTTTCAAAGTGTGACATGTAGAATCATTATCAGGATTACATAAAGTCCATAAATGATTAAACCTAAAGGGAAACAGAAATGCATGCAATACGCAGTATGAATAAAAAGAAAGTGATCAATGAAAGCTAAAGAACGTAAAACATTACCTGTAATCTAATTTTCTGGACTTGGTAAACCATATATTGCTGGAAGATACCTGCACGGAAAGTAATTTTATGAACATTGGCTTGACAAAGGATACCGGAACACTAAATAGAGCGGAAATGCATATCATTATTAGATCAAACAGAACATAAAAAAAATAAAATACCAGTAATGATCAACAAAATGATGTCACAGGTGCAGAGTATCTGTAATGTCAAGTATTTCTCAGACTCGAATATCCATGGAACGCCAATAGCCAATGCAGCATAACCTGACTAAAATCACACATAATCATAGATAAACACGTGTTCGAAAATCTTTAATATTGACCGAAGAAACAAAACAAGAGATGACACTTGCCAAAAGTAGACAATACAAAACGCTACCAATGATGCTTGTACGTTTCCGGTGCCCACTTAAAGGTGCTTCATTTGATATATCAAGAAATCTATAAAAAGAAAAAGTTAACATAAACCATTATATACTTATATACTAAGATGAATCAACTACTATGTAGGTAATATCCCGATATATCAGTAATATATCGGTTATCGGTCCTCTGCTGAGATATCGGTGCAAAATATCGGTTAGAATATCGGTACCGATAATATCGGGGATATTGACCGATATTGGACCGATATATCATGGATTTTCCCGATATCAATACCTTTCTTCTTAGTTCTACCATTCGTCTTTCTTCTTATTACTTCTATTAGTGTTTTAAGTCTTAATTGTTAGTTGTTACCGTTAAGTGTTAGTGTTTTAAGTCTTAGTCAGTTCCTACTTGCTACAATTGTTAGTGTTTTGCAAGTTGCAAAAGGTAAATTTGTTAATGCTAGGAGAGCATACTGAATTGTCAGTGTTAAATTGCTGTGTATATAAATTTAGCATGATATTAAAATTACCGATACCCCACCGCTATAACCGATATCTCAAATATCGGTGGTCCTTGACCGATATCCGATATTTTACCGCATTAACTAGTTAGATCAACTGTCCTGTACATAGAAACAACAAGACTTCCATATACGCACATGTAACTATGCAACATCCCAATCCGGATTCCGGTATGCACCGAAACAATTAATTGTCAAATGATATGTTTAGTTACGCACTCTAAGACAATTTCACAATAATTCCACCTAATCTGAGTGTCTAATACACGAAATATTTATAGAATAAAAGCTATCAAGAATTTAATTAAGAAAATCAAAACTTGATGATTCAGCATTATGAGAATACTCACAAATAATTGTCTTCTGGAGAAGCAGCGGGTCGATCGGAAGACATGATCTGTGATAGTAAATTAGGGTTTCCAGTTTGCAGGGTGTTTTCAGAAGATTGATGATGAAGAAGTGGATCGGGATATGAAAACGCGTAAGTATGATTATTAGAGAATTAAACGGGTTTTAATCGGGTTGAAGATGACCCGATTCAACGCGTGATTTTGGATTCTCCAGATGATCTTATCAAATACCCCCAATCGCTTCACAAAACTCAGTGTTCAAATAATCATGTCTCATCCAATATTACACACCAAAACCTATTTTCATTCCAAGTAACACACTATTTTTTTTATTAGTGGTATGAATAACAAATTAACAATGTTTTCTTATAAACTTTTTAGAGTAATTATACGGATAGCTCTTGTAATCGTTAAAATTTTGGATTTGTTCCTTTAGTTTTTTAAAAATATACGGATGTTTCCTGCGATTTCTACTTTATAACATAATTAATCCCAGCCAACAAATTTAAAGATTTCAACAAATGAGTTGGTTTAGCTGCTGCAGCCTTGCCTTTTTATCTCTGGCTGTGTCTTTGTTGTTGAAGTTAACTTTTCGAAAAAAAAAGCATTAAAAGTGCAAACACAGAGACTATCTATGTACTTTCAGAAAAAAAAATTGAGGACTAAATGCGTTAAAAATGCAAACCACATGCACCATCCGCATACTTTTGATAAGCTAAGAACCAAATTCAAATGTTTGTTAATCACAGAGACCATCTCAATACTTTACTTTTTTTTAAATAGCAAATGTTTAAAAGTCCTAAATTACTTTCATTATCTAGGTTTGAATCAGAGAGCTCTTTTAGTTTTAGAAGCGTATGGCTCTACCAATTACCAAATTGGTTCAATATTGTTTGTTTGTTATTAAAGTTTTAATCCAAATCACTACAAATATTCTTACAAGAGTAAATTAGTTGAAGTTTAAGAAATGAATTTAGAAGTGAAGCATATTGTTTCTACTAGTTCTTGCTCAATTTTAACATATTTTTTTTTTCAATGTTAAAAAAATTGCTTTTGGTTATTTGATTTAAACTTTTATGCAACTCTACTTAATAGTATTGCATAGTGACATTTTAATAAATTAGAATTAAACCAATTTTATAATCAATATCTTTCTTCATGTAGCCATTAGCTATGATGGAACAACCACAAATTGACTACACACCTGACCTACAAGTGAAGGCTAAATGGATTATTTTACATTTTACATTCATTATTGGCTAACATGTATGGCGGTTTTTCTAAGCATAAATACCTGAAGATAATGTTAACATCACCATACAAATCTGTCATGGCATACTAATCAGTGTCATATTAAAATTAACTACATATCATTAATTTGTTTTTTTTATCATATGATTGCAAATAAATATGCACATATGTGAGATTAACTCTATTATGTTTATAAGCAACATTAAATAAAATAGTTTTAATATACAAGCAACACTCAATTAAAAACTTTACTTTTTTCAAATTGTTGCATATAATTTTTATTTTTTTAAGCAACATCAAATTAAATAGTTTATATTTGTTAAACTTACTAAGAAAAAAAAAACTTTAAATATTTAAAAAATAATTCTAATAATGATTGATTTACTAAGAAAGATACAGAAAGGTTATTAACAAGCCTTTTCTTTTAGTTTTGCAAGCTTGAAAGAGCCAGCAAAAGGGCAATTGCGTTTGAGAATCGGAAATAATACAAAGTGATTGAGATTTACAATTCTGAGATGATTGGGAGAATGATGGTACTTATGATCCCTCAGACTATGTGGAATCTTTCCTATCATGCAACAAAATTTGTCGTGTTTTTGCTAAAAGAAACCGTTTCAAAGGTTAGAGGTTTTGTCCTAAATTTGAAGGTTAATTGTTCGGGTCTCTAATAGTGTTGATGCAGCTTTAATGTTCTATTCTACGTATATGTTTTTGCTTTTTTAGGTTATGTATTGTGACTTATTAGATATATTGTTTTATGTAAAGTCCTTATTACTTGTTTGTTAGCAATGGTAGTTCTACAATGTTAAAGTCTAAAAGAGGTGAACCAATTTTTATAACAATGGAACACATTTAAAAGTTGAAAAAGCTGCCAAAGATTTAGGGACATTCACGCAAAGTCAACAAGATTTAATCACGTCTTCAACAAGCTGATGAATGGAGATGGCAAGCTAACAAATTGAGGTGGCCCATGTCGAGTACCAAAATCGCTACGCACACCGGAAATTTAATCACTTTTCGGCATGCATTTTGAGAAATTTAATTCAAGTTTTTTTTTTAATTATGTATTTTTCACTTTAGTAGAGTAGTTTTATTTGAACTATGTATTTTTTCATTTTAGTAATGTAGTTTTTTTTAATTATGTAAAGTTTATTTTAGTTAAAATCTTTTACTTTAAAGGTATAAATAGAATTTAAAATAGTTTAGTTGTTGTGGAATTATGGGGAAATTTGGGACGACGCAACACAATCTAGGGAAATCTGAAGAAAAGTGAGGAAAAAACTGATATGGCGTTGACGTGCCACACAAGAAAATATTGGGTAAACGAAACGACTCCATGTGGCCTTAGAAATGACAATTTTAACACATTCATATATAAGTTTTAGCTAAAATGATAAGGGTAGAAGGGTGTGTAAAATGCTTTCAAATGCATGCAAGTTTCTAAATTCTTTATCAAGGAAATTAGAATAGTAAAGTATTTATAATCTTTTTAAACAAATATATCATGGTCAAAACTCCGTAGAACATAAAAACTACCTACAAATATGAAAACACTAAATAAAATTTATCCATCCAGTAACTAAATCTCTAATTAATAATATGAAAACACTAAATAATATCTATCCACCCAGTAACTAAATCCCTAATTAATTACTAGCTACGTTTAAGATATGCGAAGTTTCCAACAAAATTAGCATGGCATGCAAAATAAATAAAAAAAATTGAAGCCATGAGGAAACTAGTTTAGTATTGGTCGCATTTATTATGTGAATCCAGGGGCGGATGTACCATATAATTAGGGGTAGCCTTCGCTACCCTTTGGCGCTCTGGCGATAGTGTAAATTTTGGAAAAATTTGACGTTTTTTCGATTTCGTTACCCTTTCTTTTAAAACGTTACCCCCTATAAAAGTTTTCTAGATCCGCCACTGTGTGAATCCTTTTATGGGAGAAAGGTATTACCTTCTTATGTTACAAAATGTTATACATGGACCGTTATGCTTTAAAGATATTCATACCGTTGAGGTGTTAAGCATCCAAATTATATTTCGGCTAGCAAAGCATTAGGCTTATTAGTAAACGATGTTGAGTGGCTTGATTCAATATGCGAAAAGGCATCTTACCTTCGCGATTTGTTTGTCTCTATTATGTTGTTTTGTACGGATAGTGATCAACGAAGATTATTTTTTCATAACCTACGTTACTTATCATAAGATATTCCTTACAATCAGCGCATAATACTACTAGAAAATGAAGATATGGTATTCATAGATGAGGAGATTCTCAACTACACTTTGGTTGAAATTGAGAAAATCTACCTCAAGTTGATCAGTGTAGTCAATATACAAGAAGAAATAACAGTTTTCAATGATCTATTTCAAGGATTGAGTGGTCAACAAAAGGAGGTATATGACACGGATGCTTGAATCAACAATATCTAACACTTTCCCTGTGAAATTCAACGATATTAACTATCTACAAAAGCGTTATATTTCGTCCTCAGCTAATGATGAAGTTGATATGATAAATCTTCATGTTCTTGATATATTGCCAGGTGAGATTCATGAGTTATGCTATATGTTCAAGTATGAATAGCTTTGAGGAAATGCAAGCTATGTATCCTACCGAGTTTCTTAACACCTTGAACTTTTTTTGGAATTCCAAATCATATGTTAATGTTAAAGATTGGTGCATCTATCATCTTAATTTGTAACTTGATTTAAAAAAAAAAAAGATTGTGTAATGGCACCAGGTTGGCTGTTAGTCAAATAACTCATCGTGTAATTGACGCCATTAAGGACTTCTAATCCGAATAAACCCTTCACGCCCTCCTTTGGTGGAGGTGGAGCGGTGTTGGTGGCGCCACCCAGCTGAGATGGGTGCGGCGTTGCCTCACACCAAGCAGCCTAAATGAGACTGAGGAGATGAGTAATACATCATTTAAAAAAATGCAACAAACTTTCCTAACGTAACATACATTATTTATAAAAACAAAATATAAATGAAATTGCGGTTTGCTTATTTCGGTTTTGTATTCATACAATAACTGAACCATAGAGATTGGTTAGCGAAGAAAACAATAACTGGATAGTCGGTTTCTCAATTTGTCAACTTATTCGATTACAATTTCTTGATTATTTTCAGTTATTCAGATTCTTCGCTAACACATGCCCTATCTTAATTATGTTTACGTGGAAACTTAAGATTTTAGTTGTGAACTTACGTGTATTTGACTTTTTTTTAAACTTGTACAACTTAATCTGTGTTCTAGAAGCAATTCAGTTTTGTGAACTTCCATCCATTTCTGTTCAAGTCATACCTTTGACTTTGGAAAAAGTCAACCCTCAATTTGTTAGTCACTATTTAATACACACGTTTACGTCAACCGTACATCTTTGGTTTTGAACTTTTGATTGAAAGTGGTTTTGAACCTTTCACCATCCACACCTTAATAACCCTCCTTTTTCACTAATTTATTATGAAAAGTTGAATAATGTAGCATTTGTTAATCTTCTCAAAATGTCACACATGCTTGAATTACCCACAAGAGAGCATGGTTAACTATGTATCCTTTCTATCCATACCCAATATGAGATTGATTTCAAGTGTTACAAACTCATTATAAACTAACATATAATTACTGTGTGTCTTCGTCTAGTCTTGTAATTTTCTTTATTCATGACGTGTTACTTTATCAAGAAGTTTTATATGATTAAAACTATTTTATATGTTATTGTATTGTTTTTAGTTGTTTACAAATGGTTTATGAATGAAATGGATGAGAAAGCCATTTATAAATTGTATTTTTTATTTAAAAATTTTATTTTATTAGTTTTTTTAATAAAAAATGATTTAGGAATGAAATGAATGAGAAAGATGGTCATTTTTAAGGTTGGAGGCGGTTAAAGATATGTGGTGTAGCAAAAAAAATAAAAATTAATGTTTTGTTAATATGAGAGAGAGAGAGAGAGAGAGAGAGTTAGACTGCATATTGTGGATTGCAGCAGGGTAGCGTGAGCCACGTTGTCATCTATGTGGCTCACGAGTCGCGAGGGGTGCCGCGAGTGCTGAAGGATGAGCATGGTCGCTTGGATGAGTGGCTGTTTTGGGGGGTTTGATAGCTTGGACGAGCAGAAATTAACCACAACAGGCTAAGTAAGGATGAATCCGGGTTATCAAAATAAGTCACAACGAGTAGTCTTAGAGACGAGTATACAGGTAAAAATCAACTTCTTCCATCTAACTGGGCTTATTAAACACTATAAGAAAGTGTAATAATTACTTAGGGTTCTAGTTGATTACTCCAATTTGTGGGTTCTTTGACATTCTTCAACCAAAACCATGGAAACACATTAAATGGCGTTCAAAAACCTATTTGACTTTTTATGTTTCACTTTGAAATAAACAAAAAGAGAAGTCAACAACTGAGGTGTCGACCCCACTTACCTACTCTCTTCTTTATCAGATCATTCTAGACACAATGTGCACATCGAAACGGTAGTATACGTGTATGTATATTGTATTACTTAGGTATATATTATTATGCATCTCCAAATAATTTTGTAACCGTGTCTTTTATCGGTCAACTTTTCAGATTTTACAGCATATGTTTGCTCTGTTCTGTAATCATAGAATTCAATCATAAAAAAAAAAAAGTTGATATGATGTACTCGATAGACCATCTAAAAACTAGTATTAGTATTTGTTGTCATGGTCTCTTAGTTTTAAAATGTCTACAACTTGTATAGAAATTTGTTGTCCCAGACTATTAGTTTTCTGATTATAGAAAATTGTTTGTAGTGATAACTAGTGTGATACCTTGTGCTATGTGTGTGGGAGTTAGGTCAGTATTATTTCATTTCGCTATAGTACTAACATTCGCTATAGCAATCGAGAAAGAATTGAAAACCATAAAAATGACTAGAAGTATCGGTTAATGTCAAAACAACTTTATGTAAAATTAATATCCGGACGCGAATAAAACAAGCACATCGAACTGAATACTCAAAATTTTACAAATATTCTTTTAAAAATTATATAGAAAAGTAATTAAAGATAATCATGTCGCAACCACATACTTTAATTTTAATAAAAAGTGTACTAATCATAATAATAGAAATGAGAGTAAGTTGCGGTTTTGGTCCCTGTGGTTTATTGACCATTGCAATAATTTATAATTTTGAAAAGTCTTGCAATTTTGATCTCGGAAGCACGGAAACGCCTGGGAGGTGCCGTCTCCCGTCCCGGGGACTGCTAGGGGACGGAAACGGCACGGGGACGGCCGGGAATCGTCCCCGACAGGTAGGAAACGGCCAGGAAGCGTGCAGGAGAAGGGGACGGTGTATGGGGACGCGCAGGAAACGTTTCCTGCAAGTTTCCGGTCATAGTTCGACTGAATAGCGTGAAAATAGCGGATTCCGACGACGACTTCTGGCCGGAAACCTGCAATTTCTGCCGGAAACTTGCTGGAGACTTGCTGGAAATTGTGAAGAAGAAGAGCGGCCGCCTTTTTGTGACGGCACCTCCCAGGCGTTTCCGTGCTTCCGAGGCGATAACCGGAGAATTTTGGGTGATGTTAATGTGGGAAGAGGAACTCAGACTCACCCTCGTGTTGTCAACAAGAAAGCTTTATCACGGTATGTAGCCATTAATATAACTTACAAAAAAAAATTTATATTATATAGATATAATACAATTTTTGCTTATAGGGTTAAATAAGTTTAAGGGTTTTTTAACATTTAACCCCTCTATCTTTCATTAGGTTACTTTTAGTCATTAAAACTTGTAAAACTTACACAAAAAGTGTAAAATTAGTTTTTGTATTTTAACATTTAACCCCCCTATTTTCACTACCTTACATTAGATTAGGAAGAAATGAGATTTTTGAGCTTTACATCAATATATAACTATTTTGGGGTTTTGTGTTACATTATCTTTGATATATATTTATTTTTATATGTTTTTATTCCAGTATCTGTCCCGTCCCCGCTTCTTGAATTTTTTAGTTTTGCCGTTTCCCGTACCTGTCCCCGTACCCGTACCCCGTTCCTGTACCCGTCCCAGTGCATCATAGATTTTGATACTAATGTTAACATTTCATTGCAATTTCAATCCATTGTACTAGCTCCATCCATAACTTAGGCCCTTTTTTGTTGAAAGAACCTACACTTTTTTGACATTTATTTGTTGATAAAAACCTGCATTTTTAGGCCTTCTTTTTGCTGAACGAACCTGCATTTTTTCTCGTTTTTGGGGGGTTTTTTGCAAAAAAAAAACCTGCAGTTTTTAGGCCTTTTTTTTTGCTGAAAGAACCTGCCCTTTTTTTTTTTTGGGGGGGGGGGGGGGGGGGGTGGTTCTAAAAGAACCTACAGTTTTTAGGCCTTTTTTTTGCTAAAAGAACCTGCAATTTTTTGCTGATAAAAACATACAGTTGTTTGAATTGTTTTACCGGAAAAACCTGCTGTTTTTTGGCCTTTTTTCCTGAATTAAACTTGCCGTTTTTCGCTCAAAAAACCTTATAAGCAGCGTACACATGGTTAACTGACAACAGCATATAGGTTATAAGCACACACAACAGCAGTTATCGTTAGTCGTTTGAATCGTTACCTAAATATTCACGCACGCAACAACAATTATCATTAGTCGTTTGAATCGTTACCTGAATGTGCACGTAGCGTACAAATCGTTAACTGACAACATCAAATGAAGCGTTACAACGTACAAGTCTTTAGTCGTTTGAATCATTTAATTTATTCGTTTACATCAACTGATGTATTACATTAAGTCGTTAACTGAATGTGTTGCGACTGATGTGTACGCTTTACATGCTGTGACCGATGTATACGCTTTGCATAGACCAGTTTAACATCAACATGTATACACTTTACATAGACCAGTTGTAACATATTTCTTTTAATTTATGGCTATTGACGATAACGCCCCTTCACATGATAGCCATGTGACTTGGTTTTAACTAGGTTATGATGGGGTTAGTAAGGTAGATTGAAATTGCAATGAAATGGAAACATTAGTATCAATATTGCAAGACTTTTCAAAATTGTAAAATATTGCAATTGCCAATAAACTAGAGGGGTCAAAACCACAATTTACTCTGGAAATAATATTACATCTTTCATAGGTTTTCATGTCATGGAAAATACTATATAGTAAAAGTGTTATTTTGAGATAAAAAGAAAGACAGCTAGATGAAGAAAAGATGTGTGCGTCGCTAAGGGCTGTTAATGGTTCAAACCTTTTACTGTTTCAACACTTAATGGTTCAGATTGTTTGTTTCGTGAGCAGATGTCTGAATGGTTCAGACATTTGACTGTGAATGGTGAAGACCTCTAATCTGAATTGGTCAGACATTTGCCTCTGAACGATTAACCATTATACGAGCTCTTAATGGTTCAGACCTCTTATTGGTTCAACACTAGATGATTAAGACCTCTTACTAATTCTGTATTTGACCATTCAGAAATTGTCAAACAGCCCCTAACATCTTATGTTTAGTATGATTACAATTCATATGATCTACATAAATACATAACTGAACACGATAAGGGTAAATCTGACTTTCTATCCGCAATGTTATGGTTCACCTCTTTGTACCGTTCATCTTCTATGCTAACAATAGTAATCTATGAATTCTTGTCTCGGGCATGACTTTCAATCTTCGAGTTGTGATCGACTGCGGACCGGACCAAGTCTTTAGTGGTCATAACTAAAATACTACCACTCTGTCAGTCTCTTCAATACACTAATAAATTGCACATGATGTTTCACTGCCTTCACATATTTTTTTTAATCTAACACATAATTGGGCTTCCTTTAAAAGATAATAATTGTTAATTTCAAGTGGCTACCATATGCACACGTAAGTATCAAAACTTAAGATAAGATAAAATTAAATTACGTATAAATAGTCAATATTAAAGATTTAATAACTATAAAACGATATTTTAAGATAAGATAATTAAATTAGTATAATAAGTATTTTAACTAATTTTTTATTAAGAATAGAATACAAAGAATGAAATAAAGGAAGGGTAAAAAATCTTGGGCTTACAAGGTTGTAAACTGTGTGTGGTGACCGTGAAGTGGCCGTTTTTTTTTGCGAACAACTCCATCACCCAACACAGCCAGGGTGTTTTCATTCAAAATGGGTGGGCGTTTCTTTAAACGCCGAAAATTGCGAGGATTTCGAAATAGTGCGTGGGTAACAGTAATAATAAAAAAACATTTTCAAATTTTTTAAATTCACTTTTTCACCTATTTAAACCACAACTCAAACCAATTTTTATACACTCTTCGCTTATTCTTATAACCTCTTTTCTTATTCTTTATAAAAAAATCTTATGCAACCATTGGGCCTTTCTTAATTTTTGAACAATTCGTATGTTTTTCTTATTACTTTTGCATGTGTTGTCTTATTTTTTTAGTAATTAGTGTTAATGTACCTTTTTTAGTTAATAAAATATTATTTGTTTTAATTCTTCTAAAGAAAAGAGAAAAGAAGTTAAAAATAAATAATGAGATAATAATTGGAGGAGACATTATACCACTACACACTTTTAACTTCACAATTGCATAATAGCTCATACACCCGTATCTCGCTTCATGCCCAAAGAAGGTGAATTATGATAATATCCACTGCACACGGTATAAGAAATGTTACAACCACCTGTTATTTATTTGTTAGGTATAATCGTAATCCGTAAGATATATGTATGCATGCATTAGGCTTAAATGTAAAAGGCTGTGAGTGCCTTGTTACTATTTGACTATTTGATAATGTGCTTGATTAAGAAAACGCTGAGAAAAATCATCAGATTCTACTTTTAGAAAGAAAAAAAAAACTACTTTTCTCATTTCCTGTTATATATGTATCCTTTTAACTTGGGTCAAATTAAGTGATGCTGAAACGCGCCACAATTACAAATCGCTTATGGGCGGCTTTCTCTGGACCAGCTTTTACCCACTCGACAATCCTTCAAACGCGCCTATTTATTTATTTATTTAAATTAGTAAATGAACAAGTCAAAACATTAAACAACTCTCATATTTGATCAGGTACTAATAAAATTCATGTACTATTTTATTTCCACTTGACTTAATGAACTAATGTAAGAAACTTATTAAATCAATTTTATTAAAATAGTGAATCCAGTTGAAGCTGGTGTCAGCATGCCTTAACTTGTTTTAATATATATATATATATATATATATATATATATATATAGGGTTATGTTCATTTGTGAACAACCCCTTTGATAGTAAACTGTGTGAATTAATCCTAGCCCTTGATTATAAATACATAAGTGTAAATCAACGGCCTGGATATGATGATGAAAATACATTAGTGTATCTTACGAATACACTAGTGTATTTTACGATTTGATGATGTAAATCAATGGCCAGGATTTGTTCACTCAGTTCACAAATACACTAATGTTCACTCTAGAACCTCACCCTATATATATATATATATATATATATATATATATGAGATGAGAGAGAGAGAGAGAGAGGGGATTAGGTTCAACAGTGAACACAAGTGTATTTACGAACTGAGCGAACTAATCATGTCCTTGCACGTGTGTAAATCAATGGCCAGGATTTTATAATGAAATACACTAATATATTTTACGATTTGATGATAAAATCCTAGCCTTACCGTGTGTAAATCAATCGCAAGAATTAGTTCGTAAATACACTAGTGTTCACTCTATAACCCTACCCTATATATAGGGGAGAGTTATCTTGAGAACACTCATTTTTGTGAGAACACTATGAACAATTTCCATCCTAAGATGATTCTAAATTAAGGGTTAAGATTAGAGGGGGTTTAAATGAGGAGAAAACTGAAATTAAAAGACAAAGCGGCATTATTGTTAAAACATAAAACTCAAAAACCCATCAAAATCCTTCAATAGCATCTCTGTAAAAAAAACCCTCCTTCAAATTTCTAAACCACGATGCTGGAGATTTCAACAATCAAAAGAGGAATACGAGGAATCAATCTCGCCCAATTTGGATTCGCTTGAGATCATCTTCGATTTGACTGATTATGAACGGCTGGTTGATGTAATAAGCGAAAAACTTTACTCGTCTTCTTCATGTACTGGTTTTTGTTATGATTTAGATCTGATTGATGGTTTGAAGTATGATTATTTCGTTGGCTTGGCTGATGTTATAAGCGAAGAAACTTTGTTCATCTTCTTCAGGTATTGATTTTTATTGTAATTTGGATTTGATTAATGGTGTATGAAATTGTTAGGTTTGTTTGGATGTTTATGTGATTTTTAGTTATGTATATGGAGAATTGGTTATGTATATAGAATATTTGAGTATGAAATTGTTAGGTTTGTTTGGACATTGATGTAAATTTTAGTTATGTATATAGAATATTGGTGGAATTGGGGTTTCTATGACTGAATGTAAGTCTAAAATTGTTAGGTTTGCTTGGAAATTGATGTGAACTTTAGTTATGAATGTTGAGAGAATTGGTTGAGTTCCGGTCATGCTATCATATCATTATCTATCAGTACAAATGCACTTTTCATAACTTATGCAACGTCTATCAGTAATGATTCACGATTCGTTAATCTATTACCAGTGCTTTTTGATACTAATGTTGCTTAGGGTTTCTCATTTACTTACACGTATTGCTGAGTCTTAAAAAATGATATGTGACAATGAAAAAACTTACACGTGTGTCAAATATCTTACATAACAATACATGAAATTTACACTTGTGTAAAACAAACACTTACACATGTGTAAAATAGACATTGTTGTGGAAATCATGGTACTATGTTGTCATTATGCAACATAATACATTAGTCAGCTAAGTCTAATGTACTTTTGTAACTCATGTGGTAAAATCGTTACTAAAGTCTAAAGAGCTTTTATAATCTTGTGTAGTCGGGAAGGGGTAGCAAGACCATAAGAAGAAAATTGGGAAATGACTAAAATGATTAATGCCATGTAGATGTAAATCGACAAGAATTGTGATTGATGGTAAAGTAGCTTAGTTTGTAAAATATTAGTTTCCCATTGAACAAAGCGCCACACTAAAAGACTGGGTTTATTTGAGTATAGAGATAGTGTCTTATGTTCATGGGTCAACTAAGGTTTGGGATTAGAAGTTGATGAATTGTTATTAACTATATGTTATTGTTACTTTTGTTTATTGATAAAAATGTGTGTGAGTTTGACGCATATTGACGCTGGGATTAACTCGAGAATTGTGTTGGTATTGCGTTTCGTAAGTCTCAGGATTTCCATATGTTTTTACACATGTGTAAATCATATATATGAAGGTTTACACATATGTAAATCATAATACTTTAAAAAATAAGCATAAATATGAAAGTTCACATATGTGTAAATCATATATATGAAGGTTTATATGTGTGCAAGTCATAATAATTTAAAAAATAAGCATAAATACGAAAGTTTACACATGTGTATATCATATATATGAAGGTTTACACATGTGTAAATTATAGTACTTAAAAGAAATAAGCATAAATATGAAATTTTACACATGTGTAAATCATATCTACTGGGGATGAACATGGGTACCGGACCGGTACCAAAATATCGATACAAAAAACGACAATAATGTGTAGCGGTGTATAATACCAGTATTTATCGGTAAATCAATCAAAATAGCGGTACCGGTCCCAAGAAAGGGAAATGGGTACCGATACCGTACCTAAAATGATCAGTACGGTACCAAAACCCGGTACTAAATGCTCATCCCTAGTTTAGACATGTGTAAATCATAATACTTTTAAAAAAATAAGCATAAATATGAATGTTTACACATATGTAAATCATAATACTTTATAAAAATAAGCATATCTGTGGAGGTTTACACATGTGTAAATCATAATGCTTTAAAAAATAAGCTTAAATATGAAAGTTTACACATGTGTAAGTCATAATACTATAAAAAATAAGCATAAATATGAAGGTTTACACAAGTGTAAATCTTAATAGTTAAAAACTTGAGGACAATGTAAATAGGTTTCGAACATCAAATAAAATATTTAAGACATTAGACTTGGATGTATTCTCAATTAATAACAACCACCATTGCTTTATCTCATTATTGCATATCTTTTGTTTTAGATGTGCATTTTTCTCTACTACTTGAGAAGCGTTAAAAATCCTAAGTACAAAGAAGTTACAACTACAACACCTGTAAAGGTAAAAATACAAATTGTGAAAGCTTTTATGTTGCTACGTATGGATATGTTCTTAGGGAGTTACACAAGAAAACTTAGTTGTGGTTTTAGAGACTCTAAAGATAAAAAAGCGACGACAATTAAATTCAATTACAAAGAGATATGTTGCAAGAATATTTCTTCCTGGCGTAAACAAATTCAAAGAAAAGTTGTTTGCAGAAAGCTTGAGAACGTGATCAAATGAGCAACAACTAAACATGATATTTTGTGTTTTTAGTACCTAGAACATCAATGTTTTTGAATAGTATGAGTTACTAATGGTTGTAAGAAGACACAACATTGAATAATGAGTTTAAAATATGCCACTTCCTTTCCTAAAATCAAACCATTTTTGTTCCTCTTTGTTGTAACCTTGGCCAGCCATTAATCGCCACAATGTAATTGTATATGAAGCATAAACAAAATAGATTCCATGGCATGAGCTTCAACATAACATATTTGAAGCAAAGCACAAAACCCACTTTGGCATATTAACAAATAGGTTATGTGTATCGAGAAATAATACAACAATTCATTTCCATACCTATATTTTATCCCTAAATTCCACAAAATCAAGGAAATTACATGGAAAAGATGAAAGAATTAACCAATTGAACAAAAATTGAACCCTGTAGATTATAAAGAAATTACTTCTCAAAAACTGAACAAAATTGAAAGATGAAGAACAATACATGCAGATTTAGGAAGGAAATCGATGAAGATAAGTGAGTGAATCCAAAACCAATTAAACAATAATCATTGAAGAATGACACCAGAGATGGCATGCGTATGAAGGATTGACAAAATCGATTGAACGTGATGAAGATAGTGGGTAATACTGGAAACAAGAGAGAAAATAATGAATTGTTAAATTACCAATTTACCCTTTTAATTAAAATACCAAGAACAAAATTGATTGGCTGAGATTTGTTCTCACAAAAGATGGGTGTTCTCATTTAATCGTCCTATATATATATATAGGGGAGGGTTTAATTGAGAACCACCTTAAGTTGTGAGAACCGTAAAAACTAGACCATCTGTCACACCCCGACCCGCAGCGGAAATAAGAGTCGGGGCATAATTGGGTTATCACCAAAGCACATGACATTTACTATTATGTTTCATAATTAATGAAGTCAAAGTTACATTCTCAAACATCCAAACATGTTCATTCAATACAAGGGAAAATAACCAAACATAACAATCCAAATACTAAATCGTTTTATTTCTTCTAATCCAGGTCCTATGTGTTCCTAGCTGCTGCTGGTTCACCTGTATCATGTGTAAAATGGGAGGTTTTGGGTCAACATAAGTTGGCGAGTGAACCTTATTAGATAAACATTTGACAATGATATTATGGTTAGTTTATCAATAAAATATTGTGCATAATCATAAAAGAGCACATGTAAGTAATCAAACATTGGCAAATAGCATTTACAATTATAACATACATTAACACTTGATAGCATACATGAATATACCAATATCATATGATAACTAACATAAATGAACTGTGCGATCAAGGCTCAATCAAACGAAGCCGATCGTATTGCATGAACTGGAAATGTAAATTGAACTGTGCGCTCAAGGCTCAATCAAACGGAGCCGAACGTATTGCATGAACTGGAAATGTAAATTGAACTGTGCACTCAAGGCTCAATCAAACGGAGCCGAGCGTATTGCATGTA
This sequence comes from Scalesia atractyloides, assembly GCA_947069175.1. NCBI lineage: Eukaryota > Viridiplantae > Streptophyta > Magnoliopsida > Asterales > Asteraceae > Scalesia > Scalesia atractyloides. The sequence goes on from CAMTDV010000008.1 coordinate 5,239,174, forward strand.
TTGAAATGTAAAATGAAATGACCGATCAAGGCTCAATCAAACGGAGCCGATCGTGCGGGCACGCCAAGATCAACCGCATAATAAAATGGGGATCAAGCTCAACCTCGATGGATGGGGAGTTGCGGCCTCGGCAATTGCATGTACTGAAATGATAATTTGCATCCAATAATAACTACTTAACAGCAACAAACTAATACACATGTCATGATATGATGTATGCACAATAGTTTCGTTATAATATGTAAATAAACAAAGACACATGATACACCAAAAAACGTGATTAAAACGGGGAATTTGAAAGGTTCACTCACATTGGGTGCGTTGGATTGGAGATGGTGAGATGCGCACGATTTAGACGAGCGAGTCGACGAGGAATACTAACCTAAATAATATTGGAAAAATATATTAAATTGATGGATTTTATTAAGGATTTTAATGGGATTTTTAGATATATTTTTGTGAGTTTTTAAAAATGTTATTTTTAAGTATTTTAAATTGATTTTTAAATTAAAATAAACAAATAAATATATAAAAAAATATTATTTTTTTTTACTGTTGACCGTTGACCGTTGACTGGTTCGGTCAGCGGTAAATGCTGCGCCAAGCGGGATTCGAACCGGTGACCTTCCGTTCACGTGCACGTAGCTCTACCAACTGAGCTACGTGACTAACCCGTTAGAAACTCAGTTTTAATTATATTTATATACTTATTCGAATTAACCGAAAATTCCTTTATTTTGCAAAAACGTTTTAATTCCATGGACCGGTGCTTGTGACAGGATTCGAACGCGTGACGTGAAGTTTATTTTGCACACAGTCCACCGCTGGACTGTGTGTCTAACCCGGTTATATTCTTGATTTATAATATACTTAACAACTACCTGTTTTAACCGGGTTAGTTCATGATAAAAAAAGAATGTTATTATACAAAGCGTGCGTGTAGTAAGGTTCGAACTCGGGACGTGAATATGAAATTTGCACACAGTCCACCGCTGGACTGTGTGTCTAACCCGTTTATAAACCGGATTTTAATTACTCTTATACTCTGGTATAACTTCATCTTCTTCGTCGAATTACACGGTCAGCATAATTCGACTGGTTAAGTTCGATTTTGTGATTTACAAAGTTTTTAGACACTAACAGTAATTCAAGAGTAAGGAATGGAGAGAGTTTAAAGAACAGAATTTACCGATTGAAGATAATCACAGAAATCCGGCGAAGGTTCGTCGGTACTGGAAATGAACTCCGACTGTTGAACCAATTAACAGTGTGGATCGATTATTCATAAAGTTAAATCACCTAAACAAGGTTTAAAAGGAGTGCAGGATGTCACCCCTCAATTTCCACTTGCGGAGTTTTACCGCGAGGCGTGTGAACAAACCAGAATCTGAAAACACTAGTACGTCGAACGACTCTACATGATTTGATTATACGTTTTCCAAAATTGTTCTTTGTAGATTTTATATCAATTACCAATATTTAGCAGAGCATTAGTTTTAAAGTTTGAGCGGAAGCATAAATAAGTAGTGATGCGGGTGCCAACACAAACGCCAAAACAAATGAAAAATCCCAAAACAATATTAATAAATAAGACTCGATAATGATGTCTTGTTCAATGCATGTGCGTGCACCTAGAGCTCCTAGCGTCCTGAGAAACATGTAAAGAAACAAGTGTCAACATTAAAGATGAGTGAGTTCACAGGTTTTCATAAATTTGTTTGTTCGGTTATAGTTTGTTTTCTCCGTTATCCCTAACCCGGGATAACGTATTGGTTCCATTATTCCAACCCGGAATAATAAGTTGTTGCTTCCAATATTCCAAACCCGGAATATTAAGTTGTTGTTTCCAATATTCCATACCAGGAATATTAAGTTGTTGTTTCCAATATTCCAAACCCGGAATATTAAGTTGTTGTTTCCAATATTCCAAACCGGAATATTAAGTTGTTGTTTCCAATATTCCAAACCCGGAATATTAAGTTGATTCGTAATTAAGTTCAATGTTAATATATATAGGTAGCTAGCCTAAAGTCATGTCACGTAAGAGTTCGCGATCGAAGCTGACTGTTGTGCCTCCGTTTTGCCAGGCCTATCATATGACCATGGCGGTGTTAGGCCAATTATTCACCCGTTGACCATACCAGGTCGGCTAGCGCGACTAGCTCGGATGGGGCTTGTCGGGCCCAGTAGTACTACTTATAATTCCCCCGCTATTTAACCCAAATACTAACGATCCGAGGAGATTGTCGAGGACTTAAGTGATAAAGCTGCTTAGTGACCATAACATTACATTAACATTAACTTAGTTACCGTATAGTTATGTGACGTTAAATTTGTATAACGTAAAGAGATTGAGTTTGAGAGTGTATACATGTTTCTCCCCCTGTTGTTTAAAAAACCGGATAAAGTTAGGGGCCGTGAACTCACCTTTATTTGCTCGGTTAGTGTAGCAAAGATGTTATAAGAGATGGGACCGCTAGTTGCGTCCTAACAAACCAATTAATTCCACGTCAGTGTGTGAACACACCAATACAAATCTCACACGCAATTTACTCACAAAGTGATACACGCAAACAACATATCTAACACTCAAACATGCATGCAAGTATCCTCATGTGATCATAGTAATCAAACAACTTATCATGAACATATTCCAATCCATACAGCACTTTGGTGCACACAATCACAAGTTATCAGATTTCAGCTTAACACTCATTATTCAGCTGTTTTCTAGGATTTTTATAAAATAGTTCCAACATTCTAAAAATTCCAATATTTTTACAGTAGGTTACATCTATACCATAGAAATTTATATAAATTTTCCAAGTCCTAAGTCTTTACCAATTAACCATAAATATTAATATACTATGCTGCAGTCAGATTTACCGCTTTTTGACTGCAGTCCACGGAAGAATTTATTTAAAAATCACCGATTGTCCAATTAACAAAATTCCAGTTGGAGTTGCCCGGAAATTTCCATACCTAGTTGCTGTACAAAAATCATGACTCAACTCCCTACTGATTTTAAAATCTAACTTGATAAACAACTAGCAAAATTTCAGAATTTTCACAGCTTTAGCTACTGAACTTGTTTGGCCCTTTAAAAATATCAAACGATTTCAGAAAATTATGAATCCAGTGCCATTAGATTCCTTATTCAAATCTCTACGTCCTAGACATCAGAAAATCTGTTTTTCGACAACTATCGACCGAGTTACAGCCAGATGAAGTCGGCTGTAACTTTTACTCAGCATCCTGTTTCAGCATATTATTATTACAACTTACATAAACCGTTCCTATTGATCAACCTAAGCGAGCAAGAACCGATTTTTAATCATAGTTTACTACTAACAACTTATCCATGCAAACCCTACTCAATAACTTTAGTCTTTATACACAAATCACAGCCTATACATTCAGCTTTCAAACAACATTCAATCCAGTATAAACAATCCGAAATAATACAATCATCTAATGTAAACATCATTAACAAACGGCTAGCCTAACTTCTCGTTCAATCATGCTTGGCAAGCTTATATGTTCCGAAAACTATTATACATATAAACAAAATTTAACTCAGCCGATTTCATTCAGCAAATAACATCCGAAAAACTAACCATTCAAGCATATATATATCCGAAACAACTAATCATTCAAGCATATATATATCCGAACATGATCTTGTAATCAGAGATAATTTCTAATCTTTTAATAACAAGGTAAACGAACCGTGAATACGATGAGGGAAGATGGCGAGGGCTGCTGCTTGCTGCGACCGAGAGAAAGAAAAGCTGATCTCGCGACCGAGATTGAAAGGGACTGAAGGTAACCGGCTGTTAGCGACCGAGAGAGTGAACCAGCTGATTAGATCGAGATGATGAAGGAATGGAAGCTGTTTTGCGATCAATGGAGCATGAGGAGGCAGCCGACGGTTGTTTTGCTTTAGGGTTTTGTGTTTTTGTAATATGAGTGCATGTGAGTTGTATATATAGGCGCAACAAGATGAGGATCACGGTTTTGGTTTGAGTCGTGGCCGAGGAACTAGGGTGAGTTAGTTTGGTTTGGATTTGATCTCGCGGCCAAGTACTAGGGTGGGTTCGGTTTGGGTTTGAACTCGCGGTTTTGAACTTGATCTCGGCCGAGAGTGTTTTGGTTTAGGGTTTAGGTTTGCTCTCGGTTTGGATTTGATCTTGGCCGAGGACTTGACTTGAGTTAAAGTTTAAAACTTGTTACTCCTCGAGTCACAATGAATCGAAGTTGGTTCACGTCGCGGTTCGGTTCAGTTCGTGTACATATCTACTGTAATTATTCTATAACTAAAACAATCACACAACACACAACACGTATTCATTTAACTCGTGCATGTTTAATACTTAGCATATACATTATTCGGCATGTGTCACGTGTAAGTTATCCGAAAAACCGGGATATCACACAGGATATCTTACCAGTTCACAGTGGGATTCCGGCAATCTCAGGAACTTTCCGGCGAATGTAACATTTCCGTTAAACGTTGGCTAAGATTGATTCTGATGATGGAGTTGTGTTAGAGATTGACTAATCACATGTTTTAAACAAAAAGAGCCGAAGGAATTACCGTGAGAATGTGAGTCCCGGTTTTCCGGTAACTTGCAGAAAATTTCCGGCGAACTGTTTCAGATGATCTTAAGGTTCACAAATGCGACGAAAATGAAATTGGATATTGTAATGATAGGTTCCGAATCGTGCAATTGAACTGGAGCTCGAATTAAATCAAAACTTGAAGAAATATTGGTTTCAAAAGCCGAAAAGATGAAGCTTTAAGTTCAATCACTTCTGACTTAATTAAAAACCGTCGCACATCGGTTATAACTGAAATTATGAGGTAAACAATCGATTAAACGATTGGTTTGCTGATTATCGGTTTTCAGATAGCACCGACGGTTACATCGAGTTTGTGTATAAGTTTCATTTGCTCTTCTAAAGTTAACAGAAAACACTTGGTGGCGGAGTGGTTAAGAGAAGGGATGATAAGTCGTTTTAGAGACTCAGCTGACCGGGTTCGAGTCCCGGCAGCTTCAATTGTTTTTTTATTTATTTTATTTTAACTTTTTATCAAATATAATTTTTATAGTTTAGTTTATTTATTAATTATGTAACGTTTTAACTCAAAATAACCATAAATAATTAATGTACTTTCATAACTTGGTACTTGATTACAAAACAGAGCGGGTTTTGGAGACCCGATTTTTACAAATGTTACAACCATTCAAAGGTTTTTCTGAATTTTTTTTCTCAAAATCATAAAAAGATAACTTGTTTCAACAAAAATAAATAAATAAAAATGCCGCATGCCCACACTTACATTAGGCGTAAAAAATTTATCTTCATGCAAAATTTACGCCAGCGATAAAAAAACTTGCATCAGTCAAAACTACCGACTCGACAATTTTTTTAACTTTTTTTTACAGATGTGTTTATAATATTTTCATCTACGTTTGTGCAAACAAAAATTGGCCCAACTCTCACGGGAACAAAAAGTTCTCACGGTTCTTGCAACTCGTGGTGGTTCTCATTTAAACGAAGCCCTATATATATATATTATATATATATATATATATATATATATATATATATATCGTAACGATCAAATATTTATGAGTCTTAAGATATGAAATGGCCTTAACATGAGAATTGTAGAAGCTTTTTTTTTTAACTTCTTTTTTATCTACCTAATTATGATGTTTAATTCTAAAATGTAAAAAATCATGATTTTACACTAGTAGAGTAATTATGTAATTTTTGTAGAGTAATTACTCTACTAGTGTAAAAAACACGTGCTTAATAAAATGAGAAAAAAAATTAATTCATTCGCTTCTCAACTTAAGCCGATTTATATGTTAAGATCGATTTGTGCAATAATCTTACTCTTTATTTATTAAGGCTTACGGAACATCAGGTCTTAGGTTCGATTCTCACAAGGAGGGTTTTTCTTTAAATTTATTAAGTTTCCTTCTGAATTTGTGTATAAACATTTCTAGCCCAACGAAGATGGATATGATCGAGTGATTTCGCTGATAACACGATGATACTCCAGTAATCCGTAAGTTGATATAAATACACCACTAAAAATCAAGTAAAATAACATCATCTTTAATGGTTAAAAAAAGTGTTAGATGACACTTTCTTTTCCTTAAAAAATCATTCACCACGTGCAAACAAATTATTAAATACCCATTTTACCACTTAGTAAAGTATGTATCCACACATCCAGTTTCTAAATACTGTTTAAAAACATTACCACAATCTAAAGGGTCATAAGATTTACATTTATAGAACATTCCACCTTCAACATGTTAGTAAGGAACGGAGTCAATATTTACCCTTAAGGTTACAAAACATTAAAGTTGAAGTGGTATTTGGTTAGAACATTATTATAGTCATATAATAATGCAACATCCAAAAAAACACATTTAACATAAAAATAAAAAATAAATATGTAGTTACCTTTGCTGACTCTTCTTCATAGCCGTGGCCTTTATAAATCCACCCTCCATACCATTTCTTCATTTCATACAATATCTGTCCTCTCTAAACTCAATACCATAAACCACCATTTTTTAATTCATTTATTCTTTAAAATTTATTTAATTTTCAAGATGGCAATCAAGAAATCATCAAAATCTTCTTGGTTTAATTGTTTCATGACTCAAGAAGCAGTTCCTGGGAACAAACGCAAACCCGAAAAGAAGGCTGATCATCCCCTTGCATCAAAGAGGTCTGCCAAGAGAGTCTCGTATACCGATTTAAGCAGCTCCATGCTACCCGAGGAGTTATCGAATTCTTTAGCGGGATCGAACCTCTATGTTTTCACCCTCCGGAGCTTAAAGTCGTCACCCAGTCCTTTTCATCAACCAATTTCTTGGGTGAAGGTGGGTTTGGACCGGTTCACAAAGGGTTCATAGATGACAAGCTTAGGCCCAGTTTGAAGGCTCAACCTGTGGCTGTTAAGCTACTCAACCTAGACGGTGGACAGGGTCATAGAGAATGGCTGGTACGTAAGGCTGTGAATTTCTGACACAACCTGAAAACACGACATGAACCTAACACGAAATTCGCGTGTTTAGGTTTAGTCTAAACGGGTTCAGGTCAGTTTCAGGCTGAACCCGCGAACCTGTTTGGGTTAATGGGACCCGGTCGGGTTGGCGGGCTGACCCGTTTAACCAATTTATATTATATTATATTATATTATATTATATTATATTATATTTTTTACATGTTATACATTAAATGGGGTATGTATTTTGTGCCATAATTATAACGTAAAAAAAGAAATTAACATAAAATTTTATACTTTAAATTTAATTGTGTTATATACATTTGTGTTTTTTAAGTAAATTTTAATTTTAATATATTAATTTCAGAAAAAAAATAAATTCGGATTGAACAGGTCATGTTTGGATCAACCAACAATACTTTGGGTCGTGTTCAGGTTCACATGTATAATAGACTTTTCAAGTTCGGGTCCGTGTAAAATTATCAGGTTCGGGTTGAACCTCAAACCCATGAACATGACCCGTTTTATCAATTATTTTATTTAAAGTGAAATGTTAATAAAAAATTAATTGCATGAATAATTTGACAGACAGAAGTGGTATTTCTTGGACAATTAAGACACCCACATTTGGTGAAGTTGATTGGATACTGCTTTGAAGATGAACACAGACTGTTGGTGTACGAGTACATGCCACGAGGCAGCTTAGAGAATCAGCTCTTTCGAAGTGAGTTCGAGTTATTCAATATATTTTTAAATTTAATTAACAACTAATTTCCAGCTTTTTAGTATATAAATATATGTTTGATTATAAAAACTTAACGATATGTTAAGTTCCCACTTTAGACTTTTTCAGTTTGACAAATATGCTTCCATGTTATTATGTAGTCATACTTTTTTTATTAGATTTGAATCTTTCTTCTAGATAATATTGTTTATTTTAGTAAATGGATTAATCAGTCAAATCGGTTTATTTTTATATTTTTCATGATAGTTATACAATAACTATTTATCTTAGAAACTCTAAGAATTATTATTAAAGAAATATACAATAAGTTGTATAAGTATGAATTATAACCGGCTTTGATTTACAGGATTTTCTGTCTCAGTCCCATGGTCCAGACGGATGAAAATTGCGCTAGGAGCCGCGAAAGGGCTTGCATTTCTTCATGAAGCGAAACAACCGGTCATATATCGTGATTTTAAAGCATCCAACATTCTGCTTGACTCTGTAAGCTCTTAGTTATACCCATAATATATGTGTTAGTCTTTGTAGTACATTTTGGTGTTTGTTTTTAGTACTGAAGTTTCTTTTTTTTATTTCTAGGACTACACTGCTAAACTTTCAGACTTTGGTCTTGCAAAGGATGGTCCTGAGGGGGATGATACACACGTTTCGACTCGAGTTATGGGCACACATGGCTACGCGGCTCCCGAATATCTCATGACAGGTCATTTGACTGCAGCAAGTGATGTTTACAGCTTTGGAGTTGTACTTGTTGAACTTTTAACTGGTCGGAAATCAATGGACAAAACGCGCTCAAGCCGAGAACAGAACCTAGCCGAGTGGGCTAGGCCACATCTCAAGGTTGCTAGAAAACTCAGCAGAATAATGGACCCAAGACTCGAAGGCCAGTACTCAGAAACTGGGGCACAAAAGGCGGCTGAGTTGGCTTATGATTGCCTTAGCCATAGGCCAAAGGCAAGGCCAACCATGAGCATGATTGTTGACATCCTCAAGCCTTTAACGCAAGTCAGCGACATGCCTGTTGGAACTTTTGTGTACACAGCCCTGACCGAATGCAAGAAATCACCCACAGAGAGTCCCAGTAAGGAAGAGCATAAAGACATCAATGGGCATCACCATCATCAACATGATAGGAGGCATCGCCGTGCTAAATCTCCTGAAGTCCATCACAAGACAGATTTAGGCAGTAACCCAAATACTAGGACAAATTCTCCGGAGTAGTTAACAACAGTACTAAATTAGGCAACACTTAGAACATGCATACAGACTTAGGCGATGAATCGGAATTTATAAATGTACAGATATGGAAAAACATATATTAGTATGTATTGCCTTAATTTATATATTTACTTGTTTCGATTACGGAAACTTACCAATATGGTCTCGTTCGTTTATGTTGGTTCATTTACGTTCGTTTATTTACTTGTGTTTCTGTCCATTCATTTATATTCGTTTGTTTATGTTCATTTACCTATTTTTAATCCATTTATTAGTTATTATAATTGGCCCATAATGCATCAATCCATCACCCCAATCAAATTTTAGAACCAAGTCTTGGGTAATGGACTAACAAAGGAATAAGGATACATTTATTTTCTTAGTTTATGCTCCATTTACATTTATTTACATTCATTTAGGTTCATTTAATTAACTTTATTTATGTTAGTTCATTTACATTCGTTTTGAATATAATCAAACGAACATAAACATGCTCATTTTCTTCACAAATGAAAATGAACAAGAAAACTGATTCTTTTAAGGGTTTGTGTTCGTTCGTTTAAAGTTATACAAGCCAACTTGAACAAGACTTGTTTGTGTTTGTTCGATACATGCATATACAGATGATGTTGTTGTTCTACTTATTAAAATTAACATTGATCTAGGGGGGACATAAGATAAATGCAGTACTTAGTTATACATATAAATGGCTAACCGAGGCTCCGGGACAACAACTAACGGGAACTTCCTGTTCGTAGTCAATCCATACACCTCTTCCATATCTATGTCGTCGATCTTCAAATTTTCAGGTAAATTCCAGTTAAACCCATGCAATAAGTTCGCGAGTAATGATCTCATCATCTTCCATCCAAGGTTATAACCGGGGCACATCCTGCGACCCGACCCAAAGGGTAAGAACTCAAAATTTTGCCCTTTTACATCCATATCCCTGCCCAAAAACCTCTCGGGTCGGAAACTCAGTGGGTCATCCCAAATATCCGAGTCTCGCCCTATGCTCCATAAGTTGATGAAAACTATGGTGCCTTTTGCGATATCATAACCTGCCACCGCGCAGTCTTCACGGGCTAAATGCGGTGCTAGTAAGACAGTCACCGGGTGCAGCCTCATGGTTTCTTTTAGAATTGCATCTATGATTGGGAGATTCGGGAAGTCGGTCTCTTGGACCCATCTTTCTCTACCAATCACCCTGTCCAGCTCGTCGGCTGCCTTCTTTATTAGATCGGGTTGTTTAATAAGCTCAGACATTGCCCATTCCACAGTTGTTGAGGTTGTTTCAGTTCCACCAGCTATCACATCCTGTAACATATATATACACACAAGTGCATGTATTAATTAAATGTACTTGCTAGTTGCATACACTTAATTAACTAGTAGTTTAGTATACCTGTGTAAGCCCCTTGACACTATCTGAATTGAGCTTGACCTCAAGATTAGGATCACCAGCCAACTTTAACAACAAATCCACCATATCTTTCGCTACAAAACCTTCCCCTTCGGCCTTCATTCGTGCTCTATGCTCTTCCAACACATGATCATAAAACCTATCACATCTCTTACTCAAAGCCTTCATCCTCTTCACATACCCTTGCAGATCCATAAACCTTAACCACGGAATCCAATCCCCAATATTAAACACCCCATTCAACAAGAACAATTCATCCAACATCTCTTGAAACTCGTCAAGTGTCACAATCTCCTTCTCTTCTGTTGACTCGCTTAAGTACTTACGTCCCATAACCATTCTGCTAATTACACTTAGATTCGTGTGTGATACATGGTGTTTTAGCATGATGGAGTCTCCGGACAACGCGTGCAAGCGAGAGAGGAAAGTTTGCATTTCTTGAACACGAATGTATTTGGAGGAACGAAGCCTTTTTGAGCTAAAAAGCTCGTTTAGAAAGATTTTCCTTCCTTGGATCCAGAACGGCCCGTATGGAGCCCATGTGATATTTTGATAGTTATAGGTGGTATACTTCCCGGCTGCCGTTGATGGCCGAGAAGCAAAAATATGGTCATGGGTTCTCAAGAACTGCTTAGCCATCTCGCGGGATGATGCGACTACAACTGGGGTCGAACCGAACTTGAGGTACATGAGTTTTCCATAGGTTTGAGACAATTTGTGAAGAGAATGGTGAGGAAAAGGGCCAATGAGGTTAAGGTTGCCAATGAGAGGCCATGGTCTAGGCCCTGGTGGAAGTCTTTTTCTGCCATGAGACTTGTTTAGTAACTTGAACACAAGTAGAGTGATTGCAGTGGCTAAAACAACCCAAGAAATAGATATCATCCTTGAGTGAAATTATGGAGTTTTTTTTTTCTTTTTGTTGGTTTGAATGTATTTAAAACAAAAAACAAAAAACTATGTGTGGATTACACATATGCAGATAAAAGTATAAAACAAAAATGGATGAAAACAAATCTTCACATTAAATCACATACAAGTTACAACAAAACATACCGAAAATGACTGGTGTGGTTGCAAGGCTTAAAAGCCGCTTGACCACAAATTTTTTCCAGAAAAAAGATGGTTCTTTAATACCATTGTACTAACAAGTTTTTAATACCTGAAAAAGATAAGTATACAAATTGTTAGGTATGAGGTAACAGAATGAACGGTGGAAAGAAAAGAAAACGAGAATGAAATGAATTATTACCATTTCGGTATTATATTTGGTTAGCATATGAGAATGGATTTACCTTATGTGGTTTGGTAGGCGAAAAAAGAAACAAAGGAATGAAATATAATTTATTAAAAACTACAAAAATACAATTGTTTTAATTATTTGAAAGCTTACCAATTTCCAGTATCCAATTTAAAGTTAAAATAAATTTATATTATGAAAATAAATATATTTAACTAATAAAATTGAAAATGGTTGAGAAAGCCTTATTAAGAATATAAATAAAAATTATATTAGTTACTTAATATCGAAGAACTTAAAAATTATTTTCCCCACTTTTTTAAGAACCAAAGTTATTATAATTTTGAAGGAGGAAGTAGATAAGGTGTAACCTCATTCCTTGGAAAAAAAAACATTTTAGTAATTTGAGAGAATAAATAAATTAAAATGAGTAAGTTATGTATAGTAGGAGGAGCATGAGAAGTGTTGTCGTCATTACACTAATCTTACAACGTTATGGCCCAGACGTGTTGTTTGTTGTTTGAATACCATAATCCAAACATCTACAAACAGTAATGGCCCATTCCCGCCTCATAACAATCCTTTATGTGTTACGGTTCGTGAGAACCCAAGTGAGAGGTGACGTGGTGCCTCCCACCCTCACTCACCCACGCACATGTGTCGTTTGTTGTTTGAATACCATAATCCAAACATTTACAAACAGTAATGGCCCATTTCCGCCTCATAACAATCCTTTATGTGTTACGGTCTATGAGAAGCCCAAGTGAGAGGCGACATGGTGCCTCCCACCCTGTCAATTCTTCTATTCAATGGCCCGACATTTTAGTCCTCTACTAGATTGTGTCATTCCATTGTTCCAACACCAATTGGAAGCCCTAATTTTACTTAAGTAGTGGGCTTGTTCACTAAGGCTTCAAGCGCTCCATTCCTGTTGTTCTTCCATGCCTTGTTTCTAAAATTCAACCCAAAATTGCAAATAAAATCAGGCAATGTGCCAACTCTCACTTGGGCCCATAAAAAGTTATGGTCAAAGCAAAGGCATTACTTTACTTGTTTTACCTTTGGGTCCATCCTTGTACTAAGGCCAATGTTTGATTGAGAAATAACGTTACATTTGGACACAAGTGTAGATTTAGAAGTATTATTATATAGTACATGCTAGTTATACAAAATATAAAAAAATAACATATTTATGATGAACATGATGAACATGATGAACAAAGATTTAATAACAGAAACGAGAATTCGACAAAGGAAATATTAATTTCTTGGTAATGTTCATTGTCTCAGATCATGCTATATATACATTGAGGATGATGGTTTGTTGGCGCCAAAAAAGCCAACCATGACAACGGTTAACCTTAACAACAATCACCAAACCATATTTATCGTTTCTAAATTCTAACCTATCATATGCATGGGTAGATCTAGTTTAATAGAAGGGGTAACCTCTGTTGCCCTCGCTTCGGTGGTAGTGTATGTTTTGGAAAAAAATGACATTTTTCAGTTTCGTTACCCCTTTTCCTTGAAACGTTCATTTTTTCAGTTTCGTTACCCCTTTTCCTTGAAACGTTGCCCCTGTAAGAATTTTCTAGATTCGTCACTAATCATATGATAAGTATTCAATAAGTATAATGTTACTAATTACAATTATAATTATAAATACACATACAAACTAAGTTAAGTTTCATATAATCAATACACTCTCCTAAACTTAACTTATTTAAGAGAGATATCGCTAGATTCTTGTGTGACCCTTTCAAAATTGAATCTTCTTCTCTTGAATAGCCTCTTAGCTTTGTTTCAGTTTCCTCCCATAGATAGTGCATAGCTCATTTTTTTTTATTTTCATTCGGTGCTTTGTAGTGTTGATCTTCCTTTAAGTTGTCCCCTATACTTGTGCCTTAATTATGTGTAGCCGCTCCCATTTGGTTTGACTGATCTTGTTGCCAAAGGGTATTTATGTCATTCAATCAAATACCTCATTGATTTTCAAACGGCTATAACTTTTTCATATGTTAATATTTTAAAAATAATTACACCGTACTAACAAGCATTTCATTCTTTTTAATTCGAGCAGTATATTGCTATAGTTTTCATAAAAAACATTTATAGGTTTTTGAATACGCATTACGTGATTTTATATACCCAACACATACTATGTGTTTACGTATAATCCGCACATACTACGTGATTTTGAATACAAGATTTTGAATAACACCCTGTGATTGATTTTCTTCTATTTGGGTTCGTCTCTTTCTTTGCTCTTTCAGAGTCCACGAGATGGTCGGGTTCCTGACAATAATAACATAATTTCTTGAATTGTTTCTTCCTTGGTGATGACTTGTTCTTCATCTCCATGTGTTTAATGATGAATGAAAAACATGTTATGAATCTATATTGAATGTGAATCGTGCATCCCTTAGATTGTTTAGGTGATTTGTTCTAATACAACTTTATTGTAGTGGAATTACCAAGAACATGTAAGTGTTCGAGTTCAAGAATCAAAGGATGATTCTTTGACTGCTTTTTGGTGAAAATGATGAAAAGAAATTTGATAATAGAAACGAGAATTTGACAAAGAAAATTTTGGAATTTCTTGGTAATGATCATTGTCTTAGATCGTGTTATATATACATTGAGGGTGACAATTTGTTTGCGCCAAAAAAACAACCATTACAATGGTTAACCTTAACGACAACCACCAAACCATCCTTGTCGTTTCTAACCTGTGATTACATATGATAAGAATTTATTAAGGTTCTAGTACGTAGTACTAATCATGAACCATAACTTGTCATGTGAACTTGAAAGGCTGAACGCAGGAGCGCTCAACGACTTGATCATCCAAGCCGCTAAAGAGGCGGTTCAACTTTTAAGAGACGAAGTGAAATCGTCCAAGCCTCATACAAGACAAGGACCCCTTGAACGAGATCAGTTGGGTGCTCATCAACGTTTGGTAGATGATTATTTCGCTCAAAACCCTTTGTACGATGACATACAACTCTGACGACGTTTTCGCATGGGTCGTCAACTTTTATTAGGATTTAGTTAACTTAGAACGCGAGTATACTTTTTAAACAACGTGAAGATGCAAGACGTAAACTTGGATTATCTGCTTTGCAAAACTGTACCGCTGCAGTTCGTCAACTAGCATACGACATGTCAACGGATGCATGGGACAATTATCTACACATGTCCAAAAGAGTATGTCAGGAAAGTCTTGAAAATTTATGTGAAGGTATTTTTTATTTACATATTGTTATTATTATTGTTGTAATTGTTATTTTTATCTGTTATTATTGTTACTATTACAATACTTTTATATTATTAGGTGTTATCAACCTCTACGGAAGACAATACTTGCGGAATCCGACGACGTTTGACACCCCAATTTTATGTGAAGCCCACCAACGAATTTTCTGTTTAGGTTAATCATATATCGGTTATGGTTATGGCTATGGTTAATACCTTTGAATTAACTGAACCCTCGGTTAATCGACTTTACACACCATCCTTTGAAATTGAAAAGAAATAGAGAGAAAGGAAAGGTAAGGAAAGAAAGAGAAGAGAAAAGAAAGAGTATGAATCCCCTTCTTTAGCTTCTCCCCTTAAATGAAACTCGGGAAGATAAGTTGTGAATTGTGACACATGTCCAACCATTTTATGCCGATGTTCGTATTATTTCATGATTAAATGCCAAGATTCTTATTGTTTCATGACTAAAAACCGACACCAATCTAGTGTAGGAGAGAAAATCATAGTAGTTAGTTATACAAATGAACGGCTAACTGCGGCTCTGGAACAACAACTAAGGGGAACTTCCTTTGCGTAGACAATCCATACACCTCTTCCATATCTATATCTTCGATCTTCATATTTTCAGGCAAACTCCAATTAAACCCATGCAATAAGTTTCCTAGTAACGACCTCATCATCTTTAGTCCAAGGTTATAACCAGGGCACATCCTGCTACCCGATCCAAAGGGTAACAACTCAAAATGTTGCCCTTTTACATCCACAACACTGCCCAAAAACCTCTCGGGTCGGAAACAATGTGGGTCATCCCGAATATCTGATTCTCGCCCTATGCTCCATGTGTTGATGAAAACCGTGGTGCCTTTTACTATATCATAACCTTCCACTGTGCAATCTTCCAGGGCTAAATGTGGTGCGAGTAATACAGCTACCAGGTGCAACCTCATAGTTTCTTTTAGAACTGAATCTATGAATGGGAGATTCGGGAAGTCCGTCTCTTGGACCCATCTTTCTCTACCGATCACCCTATCCAGCTCATCGGTTGCCTTCTTCATTAGACCGGGTTGTTTAATAAGCTCAGACAATGCCCATTCCACAGTTGTTGAGGCTGTATCCGTCCCACCGGCTATCAGATCCTGTAACATATATACATGTTGGCTTAATTTAAGTAGGAAGCTGCAATTTTTGGCCCAGCTACCCTTGTTGATTTTGTTAGGATCTGAGTCTCCTTATATTTCTTTCTGATTATTAGAGTTTTGTAGTAGGATGGTTATCTAAGTTTCTCTATAATAAAGAATAAACAGATGTTAGGATCATTGTAATTAGCAGAAGTTTTATATTTAATGAAATCAGAGTAAAAACATAGTTTTCTTCCAAAGCCCCCAGTGTTTTTTAGTTTGTAAACAAACTGAACGATCATCAACTGTTCGATGGAAAATTTGTTTATTTAAATAAACGAAAGAACATTAACATAACTTTTTGTTCGCATATTTAAATATGTGTTTTGTTCATTCATTGTTTATGTTGGATCATTTAAATTTTAATAAATACATAAGTAGTTATCTTCATATAAATATAAAGATAAAAGGGGGCATTTTAACTATATATTTATATAATATTCAGTAATTTATATAAAAAAACTATTTCATGTCCGTTTATGTTTAGTCTATTATTTAATTTGTGTCCATTTATGTTCATTTGTTTACGTTTATGTTTGTTAAATTATGTTAGTTAAACTTTGTTTATTTGTTTAGATTTTAAACGAACAAACATAAACGAATATGAACATATCTATTTTCTTGTTGGACAAACAAGGACAACAAAAATGTTGGATCATATGTATGTGTTTATGTTCGTGTTCGGTTAAATGAACTAACACGAAGATACCTATTTGTGTTCATTCGACTCGTTGACATGCATAAACTTTTTTTCTTTCTATTGCTCCATACCCAACAATACAAGTGTATGTACCAATATACCTGTGTAAGCCCCTTCACACCATCAGAATCGAGCTTGACCTCAAGATTAGGATCATCAGCCAACTTTAACAACAAATCCCCATATCTTTTGCTACAAAACCTTCCCCTTGGGCCTTCATTCGTGCTCTATGCTCCTCAAACACGTGATCATGAAACCTATCGAATTTCTTACACAAAGCCTTCATCCTCTTCACATACCCTTGCAAATCCATAAACCTTAGCCATGGAATCCAATCCCCAATGTTAAACACCCCATTCAACAAAAAAAGTTCATCCAACATCTCTTGAAACTCGTCAAGTGTCACAATCTCCTTCTCTTCTGTTGACTCGCTTAAGTACTTACGTCCCATAACCATTCTGCTAATTACACTTAGATTCGTGTGTGATACATGGTGTTTTAGCATGACGGAGTCTCCGGACAACGCGTGCAAGCGAGAGAGGAAAGTTTGCATTTCTTGAAAACGAATGTATTCGGAGGAACGAAGCCTTTTTGAGCTAAAAAGCTCGTTTAGAAAGATTTTCCTTCCTTGGATCCAGAACGGCCCGTATGGAGCCCATGTGATATTTTGATAGTTATAGGTGGTATACTTCCTGGCTGCCGTTGATGGCCGAGAAGCAAAAATATGGTCATGGGTTCTCAAGAACTGCTTAGCCATCTCGGGGATGATGCGACTACAACTGGGGTCGAACCGAACTTGAGGTACATGAGTTTTCCATAGGTTTGAGACAATTTGTGAAGAGAATGGTGAGGAAAAGGGCCAATGAGGTTAAGGTTGCCAATGAGAGGCCATGGTCTAGGCCCTGGTGGAAGTCTTTTTCTGCCATGAGACTTGTTTAGTAACTTGAACACAAGTAGAGTGATTGCAGTGGCTAAAACAACCCAAGAAATAGATATCATCCTTGAGTGAAATTCAAGTGTGTTTTCTTTTGTTTTTCTATTTGCAAGCTTGAGTGAAACTTGGTAATAATCGAGTGTATTTATAGTCAAATTTTCAAAAACTCTCCGGTTAAATGGAAAAAAATAAGTCATCCATGTTTATATTATTTAAATAGTAGATGTATTATTTTACTAAATCGGATTTAATGATTGTACTTTGAAAAGTCTCAATACTATTAAAAAAGGGGGGAAAATTAAAAAAATGTTGTTTCACCAATATCATTTACCAAAATGTCTCCCTCATCCGACTTTGGAATGAGCCTTCAATCATGGGATGCGTCGATAAATGATACAGCGACACGTGTCCAGAATATTTGATGAGTTGGCGGCCGGCGCATCAAAGCCAAAAAAGTGGCTGATGCGTCAGTCTTATGGCTTGACTAACTACTCGTTGTGGCTCGTATTGGTTGGTTTATGTGGCTCGTATTGGTTGGTTTATGTGGCTCGGCTGACACTTCAAATTTTATTTATTTTTTAACATGACTTTTTAATTTTATTAAATTTAGATACTAGAATTTTATAAAAAAATTTTAAAATACTAGCTCAATGAAATGTTTTTAAAACGATTTTGACATTTTTAAGAAAAAGAGTTAAAAAAACTTAATAAAAAATCAGTTTCAATTTATTTAAAAAAACCTTTTTTTTACATTTGAACGTTAGAAAAACTTTAATAAATAATGAATTTCAAAGGAGCTGAATTTACAAGTCTTAATTTAATTTTATAGGAGGTGAATATGATAACTGGGGTATATTTAGCCAAACCTTGTAAAAAAGAATAAAAAATAAAATTCTTTTTGAGTTACACATGTACTCAACTATAAATGGTTTTTTTTTGTATAATACTGCCAGAAGGTTTGTTTATTATACTTATGCTCCTAAAATTTCTGCTTCTTAATTATCCATTGCTTCTTCTTGTATGAAGGTGACATTTTTTTTACAAAACAATAATCATATAACGTTTTTTTATCATACCCAAAGCTTATAAACGATTTGAGCTTTGTGAATGTTCGACGAGACCTTCATCTATGTTCATAAGTTGTTCTTTTAAAATAGAGTTAAATGTCATTTTAATCCATGTGATTTGAGCCATTTTGTCAGTTTAGTCTAAAGGTTTCATTTTTCGCATGTAGGTCCAAAAAGATTTCACCGTTGCCATTTTAGTCCAATATGTTAACTTCATCAATCATTTATGTTAACAAGAAGAGCAATTCGATCAGTTTTTATGGCCGAATGGCCCTTCTAGTTAACAGAATTACATATAAAATGACCGAATTGCCCTTCTCGTTAACAAAAATAATGGATGAAGTTAACTTAGTGGACTAAAATGCCAATGGCAAAACCTTTTTGGACCCACAGGCGAAAAATGAAACCTTTGAACTAAACTGGCAAAATTGCCGAAACCACTAGAACTAAAATGACATTTAACTCTTTAAAATATTGAGGAACCAAGAACACGTACATATTCATATTCTAAACTTACGATCAAAAACACGTTAACTAACCGTTTTATTTATCAACAAATGATACCAATAATGTTTTAAAAAATGCTACAAGCTTTCTCTAAATATTATAAAATGCAACACTCTTTAAAAATCAAAAAAACTTATAAATTCAGCTCCTTTGAAAAAAAACAATATCATTTAAAGTTTTTTTTAATGTAAAAAGGTTTTTAAATAAATAGAAACTGATTTTTATTAAGTTTTTTTAACTCTTTTTCTTAAAAATGTCAAAATCGTTTCAAAAACATTTTGCTAGTATATAATTTTTTTTATATAAAGTTTTGGTATCTAGATTTAATAAAATTAAAAAGACATGTTGAAAAAAAAATAAAATTTGAGGAGTTAGCCGAGCCACAACGAGGGGTCAGCCAAGCCACAACGAGGAGTCAGCCGAGCCACATAAACCAACCAAAACGAGCCATAACAAGGAGTTAGCCAAGCCATAAGACAGACGCATCAGCAACCTTTATGGCTTTGATGCGCCGGCCGCCGACTCATCTAATATTTTGGACACGTGTCGATGTACCATTCATGGACGCATCCCATGGTTGAAAGCCCATTTCAAAGACGAATAAAGGTGACATTTTGGTAAATCGTGTTGGTCAAACGATATTTTTATAATTTTCCCTTAAAAAAGAGACATCATCAAGTTAACTTTTTTGACTAAGAGCACCAACATCGGTGAGTTTGTGGGTTCGTCCGGATCCATCCGAACGCCTTGATATGGTTTCGATTTGTGGGTGAAGTCTGGAAGATAGGAATCCGGACTTGATTCGGACGTAAATAATGAGCCCCACTACTTAGAAACCTTTAGAATAATTATTAAAGTCGGTGATGTTGTGAAGATAAAGGTTTGTTCATAACGAAAAAGTGAGATTTGCTAACATGGGCGGAGGTGGCAAAGAATCTTTACAAGTAGATTTTCTTGGAAAGAAAAAACCTTCACTTACATAAACACCATCAAACTTATTTAGATATTCAAAACTAGTTAAGTTATAAAAATATTTTAAAAGCACAAGTGTTTAAATTTTACATTTCTTTAAAGTAAGTTTCAATTTTTTATTTTTAAAAAAATGATAATAATATCAATTATGTTATGGATTAGTGCAGGTTAGTTCCGGCAAAATGTAATATCTTAATGTGGAAAGCGGAGATGGGTAATACCCACTGCTCTAGCGCTAAGAAACCGTAACATCGATATCGAAGACGTTTCATGTCATATGTGTGAGAATGGGGAAGAAAGCACTGATCACTTATTCGCGAGATGTACTACTGTAGATCGTGTATGGTAGGTGGTTTCGAGATGGTGCAAGGTCTCTCCATTTAGTGCTAGTTTGGTAAGAGAGTTACTAGATATGTTCGTTGGATCGTGAGGGTGGGGTGCTGGAGCTTATGGATTAAACAACATTTTGAAGATAAGAAAGTTCGGATCGAAGATAATGTTAGCGAAATAAAAGCTTTAGGTTTTTTGTGGATTAGTAGTAGATGTAAATCAAAATCCTTTTCTTGGACAGATTGGTGTAATTTTATGAATATGTCGTTCTTGTGTGGTTGACCGCCCTGTTTCGTGGGTTGGTTGGTTCGTTAATGAAAATGAAGGCCTACCACATATATATATATATGTATATATATATATATATATATGTATATATATATATATGTATATATATATGTATATATAGGTAGAGGTTCATATGAGAAAATTTAAAAGTGTGAGAAGGATAAGAAAGATTATGGAAGTGACATGTGTCCCTTTTTATTTTGGTAGTTTAAGGGTGTAACATCCGTCAAAAACGGATTTACAAAACCCGCTCCGTTTATCAACCGAACAGTCATTTAAAATTTTCGTTGCGAATTAAATGCCCAAAATAATTTTAAACGATACGTAATCAATTATTATGCGGGGATATATATTTAGTTTTTGAAAAACTGATAAAAATCGCAAAATAAAAATGATTTGCTTCTGCCGGGTTTCGAACTCGGGTCTATAACCGGCTCAACAACACTTATCACTCAGCCGACCAACCACTCCGCCACTTTGATTTTCTGTTAATAAAAAGAAACAATTAATTCAAATATTCAAGTTAGCAAGTTAAATTCAATCAATTTCCGCCCAAATAGTAGTCGTCGGAAATCCCGACGACTTCGCCGTTTAATTACTTTTCCGCTCAAAATAACCGATGACTTAACTCCTACGACGGTTATAACCGACGTCTGAACCCGCGACATCAGCCATAACCGCCGGAGAACGGCTGACTTCGAATTTAGACCGAATTCAGACCCCATTCATCTCAATACTACCCTATAAATTCAACCACTACTCACCAGAAACCTTTCACACTCAAATCGCACCCTTTCTCGGCGAAAAATCACTCGCCGGAAATATTTGATACATCGCCGGAAAACCGTATCATTAACCTCTGAGCTTTACTGAACCCCCTAAACTTTTACCGAAGTCACCCACACCCTTTGTAAGCTTTCGGAAGACTCTCTGTTGCAAGACACTCGTCGCCGGAAGAACTTGCTGCCACCGGAGTTCTGCCGGAAAACAGAGGAGAAACAGTCGGTACTTTTCACGCCTAAATTCCTTTCTTTTTACTTTTATCTCGTCTGTAATTGATCTTACAACGCTAAAGAAACTTGAATCAACATTCGAACCAGTCAGTCGCCACTTCCGGTTAAAACCAGTGAAGAAGACGACGTTTCAGTAATGGTTAAGTATAATTAAAATCAAGTTAATTACCGGGTTAGACACACAGTCCAGCGGTGGACTGTGTGCACTTTTAACGCTATGGTCTCGAGTTCGAGTATTGTCCCTCACACGCTGCCTTAATAAAAATTCATTTTTCCGCAAAACTGAACCGGATTGATTTAGTTATATGTTAAGTATATTGATAACCGAGTTTATAACCAAGTGAGACACACATGTAATTAAAATCGGATATATGACGGGTTAGACACGTAGCTCAGTTGGTAGAGCTGCGTGCACGCGTACGGGAGGTCTCGGGTTCGAGCCTCACCCATCGCACAACAATATGCCTTCGAACCGGTCAACGTCAGTCAAAGTCAACGGTCAAAGTCAACTGTAGCAAAAATAAAATATTTTTTTATTATTTTTATTTAATTATTTTAATTAAAAATCAATTAAAAATACTTAAAAATAACATTTTTAAGGTTAGAAAATAGCCTCAAACTCACAAAAATACACCCAACAATCCTACTAAAATGGATTAATAAAATCCGTTTACTTACCAAACCATAATGCGATTTATCTAGGTTAATTTCACTCGTGGTTAACACCAATTTCGCGTGCATTCAACCTCATCAACCGAACGCACCCAATGTGAGTGAATTCTTACAAACTCCCCTTTTTATTCATGTTTTGGGGTGTATCATGTGTCGCTTAAACTAATTCTCTTATGCAAATTCGTGCTATACCATTATATGAACTAAACTAGAATGTAACTATTGTTGGTTGTGATGTATTACATATTGTCAAAGTTGTATGCAAATTATTTAGGCCCATCAGTTCCTCGTGGGAGACGAGAACAACGCGTGCCTTAAAACTCATTCATTAGGCCCATCAGTTCGTAAGAACAACGCGTGCCTCAAAACTCATTCATTAGGCCCATCAGTTCATATGAACAACGCGTGCCTCAAAACTCATACATTAGGCCCATCAGTTCGTAAGAACAACGCGCGCCTCAAAACTCATACATTAGGCCCATCAGTTCGTAAGAACAACGCGTGCCTCAAAACTCATTCATTAGGCCCATCAGTTCCTCGTGGGAGACGAGTCGAACAACGCGTGCCTCAAAACAATCATTTGGTGTTTGTGTGTTCAATATTCAATATTATGTGTTGTGTGAATAAATTTACATCTACATTTACTCATATGTGGTATGCACATTATTTATAATCAATTGGATAAACTTGTTCAAATGTTTTTCCATAGGATTCACTCGCCAACATTATGTTGATCAAAAAACCTTTTTACACATGATACAGGTGAACAGGTTGAAGCAAGGAAAACATAGGATATGCCTTAGAAGAGAACCAAGAAGCTTAGACTGATAGTTAGAACATGTTGTATCATTTATTGTAGATTTCCATTAAATTGTATTAATGAATATGAAACGTATAATAAATGTCATGAGCTTTGATGATAACCCAATCATGCCCCGGTCACCTTTTCCGCTGCGGGTCGGGGTGTGACAAAGGGTATAAGTGTAATTTAACTAATAAAATCTAATTATGGAATGAATATATGCAACCGACTTTTTGCAGTTATTGTAGGGATTTTCAAATTTGAAATAATACTCTAACTCATAAAAACACCACAGCATGTATATTGAAGGCGTACATCTTATAAAGAACAGAAATATAACTCATAAAAACACCCTAACTCATAAAAACACCACAACATGTATATTGAAGGCATACATCTTATAAAGAACAGAAATATAACAAAAATAACACCATAACTCATAAAAACACCACAGCAATTATATTGAAGGCATCCATCTTATAAAGAACACCCTAACATTGAATATAACAGAAATAACACCCTAATATAACACCAGTCAACACTTTAATCAGAATCAAAACATAAATAACACCCTAAATATATAAAAACAGAAATAACTCTATATAAGTATATCAATATGGTACTCATATTAAAGATAAAAAAAAACACTCGTTATTATAGTGTAGTTTTTTTTTAAAAGAGTTACGTATAAAAAGTTATTGATGTTAAAAAAAGAAGGGGGGAACTTTGCATGTGTATTAATGTTAGTTTCTTAATTTAAAAATATTAGATTTACTTTTGTACCCTTAATCTAGAAAATTAGTTAGTTTAATAGTAACATTATTTACAGAATTGCCACTATGATCTCAACCATTAGATTAAATATCTAATGCTTTAGATTCTTTCTTATCATTCTCACACTTTTAAATTTTCTCACAATAACCTCACCATATATATACATATATATATATATATACATATATATACATATATACATATATATACATATATATATATATATATATGATTAGGATCATTTGTGAACAACTTATTAAAAATGAACTGATTGAACTAATCTTGACTATTGATTATTTTTTAGATTAAAAGGATAAGATTGACATTAGTTTTCTCCCTCTTAATTAAAATCCCTTAATTTTCTCATCTATTAGTTCTCTCTCTCTCATATTTTTAATTACTTCTCCATTATTTAAACTCGTGTAGAATCAGTTGCTAATAACGTATATGAAACTCCTAACGGAACTAGGTCGTGGACTACAAAATACACAGATGCATCAAAAGTTTGTACACATGTGTATAAACTAACAGTGGTGTATCTTGTTTAAATTGATAGTTAGCAAGACTGTACACATGTGTATAAACTAACATATGTGTATCTTGTATAAAATGATACTATCGAGACTGTACACATGTGTATACACTAACAACTATTTATATTGTATATACGGAAACTAGCAAGATTTTAGGAATTTTGATTACATTGTTTAATAAATGCAATTTACAAAAGACGCAAATACCTTCTATCAATTAATTTAAAGGGAAGTTACAACATTATAATTACAATCTTGCATTGTTTAAAAATCTCTAGTTGATATAATCTAATGGCTCAGATTAGTTCATTCACTCTCAACCTAGTGTTCACTCTAGAACCCTACCCTATATGTATATAATATATATATATATATATTCCCTCTCACATAGTAGGTATGTTCAGATGAAGTAGGAATACATCTAGACACACCCTTTCTGTAACCGCAATTATACCAACTTGTAATTAAAATAAATAAATATATTAGCATCTTGTGATGCAGATTCCATCAAACCCAAAACATGGTTGACTGGTTTCTATGTTTGGAACCCTGTATAGCCACTTGGTTGGTGTCATAATTAATATTCAACTCAGATGACAACTTCTCCGGTTCAAGACCTTACCAAAACAATTATAAATACCCCATATTGCCACATCTGGAACAACAATCAAAACCAAGGTAAAAGTAGTTCCAAGAATAACATTAATTTCATTTCCAAATATCAAATCCTCCTGAGTCTTTGTATAGGAGGCTATGTGCTATGAGACTTCATTAGGAACCAGAGCGTGAGAGATGACCACATCAACTAAGGGGTGCGCAATAAGATAAAAACTCAATATATATATATATATATATATATATATAGGATTAGGATCATTTGTAAACAACTTCTTGAAAATGAACTGAGTGAACTAGTCTTGACCATTGATTATTTTTTAGATTAAAAGGGTAAGATTGATATTAGTTTTCTCTCTCTCCACACACACACACATTTTTAAGTTACTTCTCCATTATTTTAAACTTGTGTAGAATCAGTTGGTAATAACGTATATGAAACTCCTAAAGGAACTAGGTACTGGACACCAACTGTCCCTCCTGGATTCAAACCGTATATGAAACTCCTAACGGAACTAGGTCGTGGGCTATAAAATACACAGATGTATCAAAAGTCTGTACACATCTGTATAAACTAACAGCTGTGTATCTTGTATAAACTGATAGTTAGCGAGACTGTACACATGTTATAAACTAACAGCGGTGCATCTTGTACAAATTGATAGTTAGCGAGACTGTACACATGTGTATAAACTAACATTTGTGTATCTTGTATAAACTGATATTATCGAGACTGTACACATGTGTATACATTAACAACTGTGTATCTTGTATATACAGGAAACTAGCAAGATTTTATGAATTTGATTATATTGTTTACTAAATGAATTTACAAAAGACGCAAATACCATTCTGTCAATTAATTTAAAAGGAAGTTAATTACAATCTTGTCATTGTATAAAAATCTCTAGATGATATATCAAATAGCTCAGATTAGTTCACACAGTCCACTCTCAACCTAGTGTTCACTCTAGAACCCTACCCACCATATATCATATATATATAATATATATATATATATATATATATATATATATATATATAATCCGATTCAACTCATCAAACTTATTTTACCTTCGTTTTAATAAAATTCTTAACTTCGTTTTATAACCCAAGAAAGATCCTCATATATTATTGAATAATATTTGAAGAATTTTTTTTTCTATTTACCAGTCTTGAATGAAACTAGGTAATGCTCGAAGCCTCGAAGTTCTTTATTGCGATTAGATGGGAAAAAAAATAATGTTTATTTTTCTTTTATTTTTATAGTCGGCCTATTATTTTACTAATTCTCATGTTATCATTGATAGTCATTTGAAAAGTCAAAACAGTATTCTTTAACACAAACATATTCAAATTAACCAATTTGACCAACATATTTAAAAAAAAAGAATCTATAACTATTTTTATATATACAAAATGGCCCCGTAGGATGACAACTGAACCTAAGTCCGTGCGACGGATAAATCCGAAACCCAAATTATTCGGAGGATGATAATAGGTCGAGGATTGTTAATCTCAATCCATACTTAGTTGTAGTGGTGGATCTATAAAATTTTCAATAGATTTATTGTTTTTAGAAGTAGGGATGAACATTTGGTACGGTACGGTACCGCACCGATTATTTTCGGTATCGGTACCAATACCTATTTTCCTCGTTTTTCGAGACCGGTACCAGTATTTTGGCTGATTTATGGGTAAATACCAGTATCGTATCGATAATTTCGGTACCGATACCCTTTTTCCCGTTTTTCAGGACTGGTATTGTTGGTACCGGACCGGATGTAAAAAAATTCGGGTTGGTTCCGCGATTTGGGTCGGATAAAATTCATTACATAATAAAAATACGATAAAATAATTAAAAAAATGGTAATTAGAAATTTTAAAAAAATATAACAAAAATACGATGATTTTTACAAATTAAAAAATACCTATAGTTGTTCCCTACGAGTTTTCGTCTTATGAAAACGTTGCATTACATCTTTGACCGAAACTTGTTGAAAGAACTCATTTTCAACGTAACAAATGCAAGCATCGTTCACGTATCGATCACCCATCCTATTACGTAATTTCATCTCCACATGCTTCATTTAAGAAAAACTTCTTTCAACACTAGCTATTGCAACCGGTAAAACTAGTGACAAATTTATTAAACGATAGACCAACGCATAATCAATGTGTATTCTTGTTTCCACCATCCTTTTAGCAAGATCACTTACCCTATTCATGTTGTCAACGCGCTCATCCATTTTCATATTAGTAAAATTGTGGTTGAATTCATTGATAAGCTTTTCTTTTTCATCAAAGGTGAATTCATACGAATACATCTCGGCAAACTTTAGCAAGTTTAAATGCACAAAAGTTACAACATGGGCTCAACGAACTCATACATATAAGCAAATCAGTGGTTACCTCGTTAAAAGGGTTTTCAAGCTCTTGAATTTGCGTATCGAGAACCATGTTGAAATTATTAACCACATAATAGTGACGATTGGTGATGTTGATCTTCCTTCTTCGATATTTCGGGTCAACATAATCATCTTCCATATTAACCATATCAATCTCATGTTTGTCAAAAAAAGGATGTTACATCTTCCAAAAGCAAGTCAAAACCTTCAAGTCGATACCGTTGCAATTCTTCTGTGGTTAATCTAACCAATCCAACTGCATTCATAATATCTTCGTCCTTTCTTTGAAGAGCTTCACACAATATGTTATAACTCCTAATATGTGCTTCATTAAATGTAAATAAAATACAAAATTAAAACTTTTAATGTATATATGAAGTCTATGTAGGGATGACAAAAAAGCCCAAGCCCGAGGGGTATACCTGAAACATACGGGTCGGGTATACCCGAAGCTCAATGGGTATGGGCCGGGTTTGGGCTTAAAAAAAAAGAAAAAAATCGGGTACGGGTATGGAATTTAGTGATACCCGCCCGATACCCGGTCCATTTACCCGAATGATACCCGAAAGTATCATATTATAGATTTCCATATATATAAACTTAATACATGTACTTATACCTTCTTTATAGTCATATGTTGATATGTATTTGGTAAGTGTTTAGTGAACATATAACTTATTTTTGAGCATGTATATTGGATATGGAAGTTATCACCCTTTATTATGTGGATGTTTATGCAATTAGGTAGTCCTGATACAATTACTTAATTAAGTAATCGTTTTGATTTAATTTGGTATATGTGGTTTGAATATGATATGTAAGTTATTAATCATATTTTTATTTGTTATAGTCATTAGAATAGTATTTTATATAAAATCAAAGTAAGAATTGCACATTTGTCCCAACAGGTATTTTTAAGAAATTAACGGGTAACCCGATACCGCGGGTATGCCCGATACCCGATTGGTAATTAACCGACAAATATCCGACGGGTAACGGGCCGGGTATGGGACAAAGAATTACAACCTGGTGCGGGCCTGCGATTACCAATACCCGGCCCATTGCCATTCAAAGTCCATGAGCTTCATCAGATCCCTTAGTTTCTATATATTTAAGCAATTCAATAATAGAAGGTTATAATGCAAACAAATAAAGAAGCATTTTTATGTGAGAACCTAACGTGTTTCTCCATCTCTTGCAAGTGATAGTTCTTGATTCTTTCTATATCTGGTTTCAACTTCTGAATTCAATTCCATACTCTTTCTTTGATCTCTCTCTCTTATCAAATCTATTCGTTTGCGAGATGCACCACAACATTTATTAATGATACTTCTTTATAAATATTACAAATTGCAAAATGTTCGGTTGCAAAGGCTTCAACAACAAGTTGAAGTTGGTGCGCAAAACAATAAGCATAAACATAATAAACAATAAACATAATTTTCTTTTAAAATCAAAGCTTTCAAACCATTAAAATCATCGGACATGTTGCTTGCATTGTCATATCCTTGACCTTTAGCCCTACCCAAACTCAAACTGTTGTGAATAAATTAATTTATCAATTGCACTTTTAAAAGATAACGCGGTTGTTTCTATAACAAGAACAATGCCAAGTTCTTCAAATATCTTCTTAAACACTTCTTCTGCAAAACAATTACATATTCTTTTCGTATTGGTGGAGCCATCATTTGGTTACTCCCCGGAGCACTTCTAATATAACCTTATAATTTCTTCGTTAATTTCCAGGAACAATTTTAAAATCTCTAAGAAATGTCCTTTATAGAGGGATCTTTTAGACTCGTCACATCATAACCCTGAAAAGGGAACCCGCTATTCAACAAACCATTGGCAAGTATAACTGAAGTGCTTAATAGATTCTATATTCTTTTTTTTTTGTTGCTTATCAATACGCATTTCAAGGTCCAAATGTACAAATTGAGCTTCTTTAACTAAGTTTCCCCCCTTTTGAAATGCTTTGTTGTGAAAGCTATTGCATATACCAACATGACTCACAAATGCATCATTTTGTCCACTTTCCTTAAACAAGTAACAATATAAGCAATACGCTTTAGTTGCTATAACACTATATGCTAACCACTTTCTATGTTTACCATCATACCGTTCTAGCTTAAAACGTCTTAATATACCACCACAATTTGTTTGTGGAAAATTATTGCCTTTTGGTTGATATGGACCTCTAAGAAAATATGTTCGTCTAATTTCATTTTTTTTTTGACTTGGGTGATAAGATGAAATTGGTTTTCTTTAAGAAGGATCCCATGAAAGATCATCTAAATCTATTTTAAGGGTTTACTAATTGAAGATGATGATTCAAGGTTTGATGGTTGTCTTTGGAAAAAGTTGCCAATTTTCTTGTGACTACTGTGGACTTAATCGATGCTTTCCCACGTGCTTTTCAACTACAACTCCGATTCTTCATGTTAAGACTTAGTCTCTCAGTGATACCTACGAATGAGAGTGATGTTTTAACAATCATTAGTGTATATAGTATTTAGGATACCAAAATCATATATGATACTGTTGGTCTATCTTATGATTTAATGTTGTTTTATCAGACATACTTCTGATATGGTTCAAAATTATATGATTCTTTGTTTAATAAGAATATGGTTTTTTATATGTATCTTTCAGTTGTTGCAGAAAGTTGTCTTATAGCATTTGATTTTATTCTTAGATAGTGTTGGATTAGTCTATTTACCTACATGTAAAGCTTTATATTGGTCCCCTATTTTTCTAATTGATAGTCTATTTATACATATGTAAATTTTCATACTTATCATCCAATTTTCAAATTAGCCAATCTATTTAAGTATTATGTATATCTTCATACTTGGTGATTTTCTTTTGCTACAATCATGCAAATAAAACTAATAAAGAAAAAAAAAACGAATAAGTCATGACTGGCCATTGATCCACAGAACACGTAATCTAACAAAATCGAGTCCCAGTCACATATTCGCATTTCATAGGGTAGGCATAGATCGGCGCTTCATTTAGGCAGGTACAACAATCTGTTGAAGTTGTAGTTGTGGTCAAGAAGTTGGATTTTTAATAGTGTGGGCCCCATTGATTTGGATTTTAAGAGTCCGGCCCCAAGAGTTTTTGTTTAAACTCTGACACTCTTATCAACTCATGGACAGAAATCATTTTCGTTGATGTTTTATCCTTTTGTTGCTTTGTGATCTCTTTAACTTCTTTCACAGAAAGAACCCAAAAATTCAAAAGTTTTTGAAAATTAACTTAATCCATTTTTACTGCCATAGTTTTTGACTTCTACCTTAATACAGGAATAAACAATGGCAATAATCTAATGAATCCAAAAGAAACTTTAAAACAAATCGAAAGGTGAAATCCTAATTAGATATTTGGTGGATAAAATGTGATTTAATAGAGGAAGATAGATTATAAGTAGATATAAGAAAGGTTAAGAAAGACAATAATTTTGGTCCCTAAAATGTATTTTTTCTTATTTGTTTAATTAAGGAAAATAATTACAAGTAGATATAAGAAAGGTTAAGAAAGACAATAATTTTGATCTCTATAATGTCTTTTTTTCTTCACCTGTCGTTATTGTTTTGAAATTTGGACCACTAATAATTTTTGGATTCATGAAGGAGCAACATTTAGATAACTTATAGAATTAATATATTAATGTTATTATGTGGTAGATGGTAGAAGATAGTATAAAGTAAATATGCCCAATCTTTTGGTTTATTGAAGCTTCAATATCTTGTTGATGGTTTTCACCGGAAAGAAGTGTAAAATGAAAGTTATTATTTAATTATTAGGTTCGTGTAAAATTTATATTAGTTTAGATCGCGAGATATCCCCATTTTTACTAGGGTGTGCAAAAGAGTGATAATCGAACCGAAAAAAAAATAACTGAATTGTGAATTCGGTTTTCAGCTTCACAAATCTTGTTTCTTCGAACTCAATTCAATAACCGAGGATAACACAAAATTTTGATTAATTAATGAATCTACGACAACATGGATCTTTTGTGTAAGACCAGACAGAGTGGTGGACGTTGTAGTGACATGGCAACATCTCCACGTTAGAAACACGTCTCATGGGGTGGCAAGGGCGGGGAGATCTCCACTGACATGGGGGCAGTTGTTGTGGTGAGGTGGTAGTTTTTTATTGGTTGGTGAATTTTAAGTTGGTTTTAATTGTTTTTTTTTTATAAAAGCACCGCTTTCTCACCCCTCCTTGATGCAGTTGCCATATTAATATCTCTTCTTTATGTGCCGCACTATGTCTAAAAGAAGAACTAAAATTAAAATGACAACGTGTTGTATCTATATAATCATTATTACCATAACAACTTCGCATATTTAATAATCATGACCGACGTTTCATTATGTCCGTGTATCAACGTTATCATTTAATATGGGAAGACAAAATACATAATAATTGCTATTTTCATGATATCACCAAGCAAAAATTGGTACACCCAACAATCACATATTCATTTTAGTTAAGAAAATAGTAGAGAAGTAAAGCATCACTAGTAGTCTATTATAAGGTAAAACCATCCAATTAACTATACAAATCAAAGGAACTACAACGGGACTCCTATTTCACAACTAGGTAAGCAAATACTATGTATACAGACCTACACCCTATAAACATATCCTACACCTTTGCCAGACCGTTAATAAGTCACATGTTACGAAGGTCTGATCAGGTAGCATTGTCAAGCGATCCGGAACCTATAGACATCCCTAATCTTGTTCCAAGAAACGTCATGTAAATCACCATAAGCCCCATCCCAAACGACTTGTTTGGTTGCATACGGTTTCTAGGCAACATTACGAGTGCCCAAAGCAAGGCGAGTACCAGAAATCCTATGTTAATGAAAAGCCCGACATCACCAGACATTGTATAAGATTCGGGCCTCTTTGACCACGAGCCAATTAACATACAAATCCCTAAACCAACGAGAGTGTTGAACATAGGGCCGGCGTAGCATCCAGACATGGCTATCTGCACACCTTCACCTCCATGGATCGCGAGTGCAACATTTGACATTAAGTCACCCATCGAGTTACCCCATGCTAAAACAGTTAATCCAAGAATCGATGGATTGATCCCGAACATTAGACCAAACGCCACTAATAATGCAACTAACTCGTTAGCTATCATGTAGAACCAGACGATGCTCATAAAGAAACCACCAAGAACCCATGGAAGCAACCACTTTTGAGGTGGTTGGTCTGGTCTGGTGCATATGAATGCAACACTGCCAAGCGCACACCCAAGAACCGCTGCGGCTAGGTAGATAAGCCATGTGACTAAATGACTTTGATTCTCGTGTTGGGTGTTCCAAAGAAACGCTAGAAGCAATGGTGCAAATGTAGCGCTGGCAACCGCATAACCTTTTGACCATCTTTCTTCCTCGATCATGGGAATTGTTAGCCGTCTTGGTAGTATTAGTGGTAATTCTAACCATGAAAACAACTTGGAGCACGAAAAGGACGAATCTTTATTTTCATGAACTGACGACACGTCCTCGTTCCATCCCCATAGAGGGTTCGAACCATCTTCTGAACCTTGTCCATGAACCTCTGAATATATCGCAACATTCGAACTCCACATCCAATGTGGAACCTTGGATTCAACCAAATGTGGAACATCATCAGACGCTGAAGACGACATATCATCGGATTCGAGATCTTTACTTTCAAGATTTTCGGGACCATCTAATTGAGTAACGGATAACAACGGGACACTAGCTTCTAACTTCAAACCACCCATTCTGTTTCTAAAGAACTCGTTAGCAGCAACTAAGGTAGCATAAACAACATAGATCGAAACAAACGCGACCGCCCCACCTATACTAACATTCCCAATTAACAAGATTACAGCAAGCGACACAACCGCCAACAGAAGCACACAAACATCTCTAATAAAACACTTCTTATCAATACTCACACCCTGATCCGGCACACAGATCGAAATCGTCCCCACAACCACACACGTCACGAAAATCGCACCACCCAGAATACTACTCAACCCAACATCCCCATTATCAGTACCCGCAAACGCTGCGATACTAGCAAACACATCCGGAGCACCGTTCCCTAACGGAAGCAAGGTCACCCCAGCTAAAGTAGCAGACAACCTCAACAAATTCGACAACTTTTCGAGCGAACAACAGAAGTAATCAGCAGCAGTATTCCCCAAAAGATAAAACAGAGCAGCCAGCCATACAATCAACACAATGTAACCAACAGAAGCATAATTCTCACAAGAACAGTAAAAGAAATTCAAGTAATTGAAAAGCCCATCAGAATTACATTGAGGGTAAGCCATTAAGAACTCACATTCACTTGCAAAACCCTCATGCTGATTCAGTCCAGTACAATCTGGTGGAGTCTTGATAGCCAGTCTCCCGGAGCTACTAACAAACCCGACCCGAGTTTTACCCATGGAGCTCCAGTTCCGGGTCAGATTGTGAAAGCAAAACACAACAAACACAAGTGTAAAAACACCACCTCGGAGATTCAACACCGTCCGATGACAAACTCTAACCAACTGGCGATCCATCTAAACTCCAACACCAAGATACCTAATTTAAGACACCCTTTTCAATCTTTTACCCAAATTAACACAACTGGGTACAATTAACAACACATAGTGACACCTTTTTTATATGGGTCAAGAATCAGAATCAAGATTATCAAGAAACTGAAGAACAAGAAAAAGAAACCTAATTTATGATACCCTTTTCTATCTTTGACCATAATAAACACAATTGGGTGCAATTAACGACACATAGTGACAGCATTTTTAGATGGGTCATACACAAACAGTGAAGAACAAGAAGAACTGAAAATTGAGGGAGAAAGATGACGAAAAAGGGGATGAATTTAGGGTAATTGGTGTTGTGATGGATGAAGGGGTGGCTTCTGTTTTGGTTTTTGTAAACCGTGTGAACCGATTGAAGTGGTTCACACTTTTTGGGAAGGTATCATCTAGATGAGATGGGATGGGATGGGATAGTTAGTGGGTTGTCATTTTCGGTTAAATTAGTGTGCTGAGAGTTAACCGACAAGTAGTTTCTTAATCATATCAATTTTGGAGATACTGGTCTATGATTCTCTTGTGTATGTGAAACGAAGGATTTTTGGAAAAGTTAATGATTATGTTCTGTATTATTGCTATAATTGTTAGAGAATGATTAATAAATGTGTGTCAGTTATTTATATACAAGTTTCTTCAATTTTTAGTATCGGTTTATTTTATTTTATTTTTAATTTTTTTTAGTAGTAACGCTTACCTACTCTTAAATTACACCAAATAAATCATAAACTACTTACTCTTTCATATTGAATCAAATACATTCCACTAAGATCATAAGGTGTGGGCATGGAAATCTAGCAAGGATGCCAATCCACACCCACCAAACCACCCCATGCTTGACGTTTTCCACGGCGTTATGTGTGGGGTGAGGGATTCTTCACCGGCGTGGGAGGCTATTTGGTTGGTGATGTGATGCAAGTTGATTGGTGGTAAGAGATTTGTTATTGGTTAGTTTTCTTTAAACACTAGGTGGGGCCCTTTCCATGTCCAACACCACCCCGTATTTTTTTATCACGTCTCCTTACTTACGTGGCTGCTACATTAATACTCCATGCCATATAGTCTAAAAAGCTAGAGCCTCTAACAAATGAACTCTCCCCATATTATATATAATGAATCAGATATAAAACTTGATTATTATTTAGTTTAACATAAAGTAGGAAGAATCATGAAGAGAAAAATCAGTTATAATAACCGACTTTCATTTTGGTTTTATTTAGGTCATTCATATGAAAATTTTCACAAACATGTTAGATTACATATATTATTTATAATATTTAATCATATAGCCATTATAATCATTTATATTATATTAGATTAAAATATATTAATCCTATTATATAATTAGTTGGGAATTGTTGATGGACCATATTACCCTTATTAACTAATTAGGGTTTCCTTCTGTGTGTATATAAGGAGATGATTAGAGAGGTTTAAGGTTAGACTCTTACACTAACATCCTAGCCACCACCCACCTCTCTCTCCATAACCTAAACCGAATTCATCCCTAGTTCGGTTCTTACCATCATAATCTTACACCCTAAGGAGGAACCAGATTACACTGACAAAGATGTCGAACTCCGTAGCTGCGTCTTTGACTGGATTCTCTACTGGCCTGTCTGTCGTCACAGGTATTTCAATATGTTTTTCATTATGTTTAAACAGAACTGATCAACATGTGGTATCAGAGCATATGTTGATAAATCAGTTCTGTTTTTGAATCCATTATTCTTGGATTATAAAAATCTGGAAAACATAATTTTGAAAAATCTAATAATAATCCGAAGTCACATAACCTGTGAATTACTAATTCGGATCTGATGTTTTAGTGGTTATAATTACTGTTCTGAAATCAAATGGTTATTTTTATTGTTCTGAAATCATCATAATGATCTTAAAAATCCCGGATTTCGGATTCAATATTTGAATTTATGTTCCTATGGTTCATCATTTGATCTTATAAAATTCGAAAAAGATCCTATATTTTGGAGTTAAATGCGGATCATTAAGTGTTTTTCCCAGTTTTGATCTATTTTTATTTAACAAAAATTTCGAAATCTGTTATAAGATAAAAGGATATTATTTTCGAAATATTTTGATATATTTAGATCAGCATTAAAATAGGAAAATTGGTCCCATAATCTCTAAAATTTCGGATTTCAAAACTTATCACAACTAATTGCCATCATTGGAGATTTCGAAATCTTGCAGGATAAGTTTCGGACTCATCAGAGCCTAATCCGAGATGCCCATTTCGGACTCATCAGAGTCTTATCCGAAATGAGCAATCGGACTCATCAGAGTCTCCGAAATGAGCGATTCGGACTCATCAGAGTCTTATCCGAAATGCCTAATCCGAGATGACCATTTCGGACTAACTTGAGTCTCATCCGAGATGACCATTTTGGACTAACTTGAATCTCATCCGAAATGCCTATCTCAGACTAATCCGGAACTCATCCGAAATGCCTATCTCGGACTATCTAGAACTCATCCGAAATGCCCATCTCGGACTAATCCGAAACTCATCCGAGACGCCTATCTCGGACTAATCTGAGTTTCATCCGAAATCCAAGATTTTATCCGAAATCTCATTACTAAATTAGGCTATTTTTGTGAACTAAAAATAAATGGTTTTGTAAATACTTAATTAATTATAATAAGATAACTTTTTACAAACCAAATAGCTTAACTTGAATGAGCTTCTGATGTATCACTTCTGCCCAAAGGTGATTTGATGCATCTATTTATTGTTCAAGTATTACAAAAGTTATGTTAATTGTGCGTTATATACGTGAATGTCTTATTTATGACCAAAGCTGATCTAATTCATTCATGTCTAGCATACTTAACAAGTGCATAATTAGAGTGATTGTCTCATTTCTTGCCAAAACTGATTTGTCACAATTACTTTGCACACATACTTAGGTGATTACACTTCTGGCCAAAGCTGATTTGTCTTCATTTAAGTAGAATTTTTAACTAAGTCTATTATTTTGATGTTAGTAATAGAAAATATCACAGCTTCATAACTAAAATGGTCATTACTTTTGCCTGCCTTAGAATAACTTGCCCTTAGATCACATTAAGACTTCTTTTCTTAGTATCATAACTTGCTCATATTATTTCCACTATCAGCGCCCAATTGCGGGATTCCACCATTCACTGGTGATAACTTTGCTGCATGGAAAGACTCTCTCATGCTAACTCTTGCTTTGCTGGACTTTGACTACGCCCTAAGAGAGAAAAAGCCTGAAGACCTTACTCCTCAGAGTACCGCTGCTGAGCAGCTGGCTCATGAAAAATGGACTAGGTGTAACCGCATGTCTCTCATGTTCATGAAGCAGTCCATAATCAATGCAATTCGAGGAGCCATTCCTGATTCTGAAGATGCTAAAACCTACTTGACTTTTGTGGAGGAGCAGTTCAAGGGAACGTCTAAAGCACACGCTAGTACTCTTATCCTCAAGCTGGTGACGACTAAGTATGATGGGAGGAGTGGCATCCGTGAACACATCATGATGATGAACGACATGGCCCATAAGCATAAGGGATTAGACATGGCGATTAGTGATGGTTTTCTTGTTCATTTCATCATGACTTCGCTTCCTTCGTCCTATGAAGCATTCAAGATCAATTACAACACTCAGAAAGAGAAATGGTCGATGAGTGAGCTGATCGCTATGTGCGTGCAGGAGGAGGAGCGTATGAAGATAGATCGAACTACTGATATTGCACACTTTACTACCTCCAGCTCTAAGAAGAGGAAGAACACTTATCCAAGAAAGGATGTTTCTAAAGTCCAAAAGCCCAATCCTAATACAAGTGCGCCTTCCAGCTCTAAGAACTCCTTAGGCAAACCCTACTGCAAGTTCTGTAAAAAGACATGGCATAAGTAGAAGGAATGCCCTGACTTTAAGGAGTGGCTGGCTAAGAAAGGTAACGATTTTTTCATGATACTTGAGTCCTATAATATTAATGTTCCTGCTAATCTTGGTGGTTTGATTATGGTGCTATGACTCATGTAACTCTACTCAGGGATTCCTTGCAATCCGGAGGCTTGGAAGAAACCAAAGGACACTTAAAGTGGGGGATGATAGAGAATTAGAAGTGAAGGCCATATGAACTTTACAATTATTTTTGAAAACTGGTTTATGCATTAAACTTTATGATACCTTATATGTTCCTGAGGTAACTCGGAACCTTCTATCAGGACCAAAGTTAGACATAGACGGTTTTGATATTACTCATGGTCATCGCAAACTCTCTATTCTCTATGATTCTGTGGTTTATGGTACTGGTTTCTGGATGTGGTCTCTATAGATTAGAACTAGATGATGACTTTTCCAAATCTTTGTTGTCATATAATATTAATGAATCACTTACAAAGATGAAACAAAATCGAGACTTAGAGACTTCATCCATGTTGTGGCATCAACGTTTAGGCCGCATCTCAAGAGAACGATTAAATCGGCTCGTAAAGGATGAAGTCTTACCTCCTCTCGATTTTACTGATTTTGGAACATATGGCAAATGTCTTAAAGGTAAAATGACATTAGCAAATAAGAAAGGTGCCACTAGGAGCTCTAATTTATTAGAACTCATTCATACTGACATTAGTGGTCCTTACCAAATCGCTGGCATAGCAGGACATACTTCATTTATCACTTTCATTGATGATTATTCTCGTTACGTGTACTTGTATCTAATTAAGGAAAAATCTGAATCACTTACAACTTTTAAAGATTATAAAACTGGAGTTAAAAAAAATTCGATCGTAAAATTAAAGTTGTGAGATCAGATAGAGACGGTGAATATTATGGAAAACATACTGATGTGGGTCAAGCTCCTGGTCCATTTTATGAGTTTTATAAACGCCAGGGGATTGTGAACCAATACACCATGCCAGGTACACCTCAGCAGAATGGTGTCGCTGAACGAAGAAATCGTACCCTTATGAACATGGTGCGCGATATGTTAGCCAACACTAATTTACCATTATTCCTCTGGACTGAAGCGTTAAAAGCAGCTGTTCATATACTCAATAGAGTTCCTTCTAAGTCTGTCCCTAAAACTCCTTATGAACTTTGGACAGGAAGGAAACCGAGTCTTAAATATATGAAAGTATGGGGCTGCATTGCTGAAGCAAAACTTTACAAGCCTTTCCTAAAGAAACTTGACCCTAAAACAGTTACCTGCTTCTTTATCGGGTATCCTGATCACTCTAAGG
This sequence comes from Scalesia atractyloides, assembly GCA_947069175.1. NCBI lineage: Eukaryota > Viridiplantae > Streptophyta > Magnoliopsida > Asterales > Asteraceae > Scalesia > Scalesia atractyloides. The sequence continues at coordinate 5,278,720 of CAMTDV010000008.1, forward strand.
GTTATCGTTTCTATTGTCCTTCCCATGTCACCCGTATGTTGAAACCAAGCGTGTCGCGTTCCTGGAGGATTTTAAAGTCAGTGGGAGCAGTACAAACCCTTACGAAGAATTGCAAGATGTACAAGACGCGGGGGGAGAGATTCGTCGCTTACCATTACTCTGTTTACTCCTCTTGTACCCAATGCAACAACTGCACCCGAAACTACTGCACCAACACCAAATTTACCTCCACAACCAGAACCCATTATACCTCATAACGAAGGCATATCAAACGCTCAGAACCAAGACACCGCTGAACCCGATAATCAACTTAGGAGGTCATCCAGGCAAAGAAGGCCTACTAATTGGGATGATTATGTTACCTACCTGACTGAAATGGATGTCGGAAAGCTCAATGATCCTATCTCTTATAATGAAGCCATTAGCAGTGATCAGTCTTCTGAATGGAATAAAACAATGAATGATGAGCTTGAATCCATGAAGAAAAATGACATTTGGGATTTGGTAGAATTACCCAACGGTGTTAAACCCGTAGGATGTAAATGGGTATTCAAAACAAAACTAGATCCGAATGGGAACGTTGAACGCTATAAAGCGAGATTGGTTGCAAAGGGCTACACTCAGAAAGAGGGAATTGATTATCAAGAGACGTTTTCACCTGTCTATCGTAAAGATTCATTAAGGATCGTTATGGCCCTAGTAGCTCATTTTGATTTAGAGCTGCATCAGATGGACATTAAAACCGCTTTCCTTAACGGAGACTTAGATGAAGATGTTTACATGAAACAACCTGAAGACTTTAAACCTAAAGGTCGGGAGCATATAGTCTGTAAGTTGAAGAAATCCATTTACGGGTTGAAACAAGCATCACGTCAATGGTACCTTAAGTTTGATGAAGTCATGAAGAGGCAAGGTTTTATAAAGAATCAAGTGGATCAATGCACCTACCTCAAGATGAGTGGAAGCAACTTTACTATACTTGTCCTTTACGTAGATGACATTCTATTGGCAAGTAATAGTTTAGACATGTTGCATGAGTTGAAGGGGTTACTTTCGCATAACTTCGACATGAAGGATCTCGGAGATGCTTCTTACGTTATTGGCATCGAAATTCACCGAGACAGACACAAAGGGATCTTAGGATTGTCTCAAAAGGCTTACATAGATCATGTCCTTACTCGTTATAACATGCAACAGTGCAAACCCTCAGTCTCTCCAGTAGTTAAGGGAGATGTTTTCGGTTCATTTCAATCTCCGACAACAGAGGATGAAAAGGAGCAGATGAGCCAGATACTTTACGCGTCAGTAGTCGGGAGCCTAATGTATGCTCAGGTCTGTACTCGCCCAGATATCACTTATATTGCTGGAATGCTAGGCCGTTATCAGACTAATCCTGGCCTAGATCACTGGAAAGCAGCTAAGAAAGTACGTAGATATCTGCAAGGGACGAAAGACTATAAACTGACTTATAGAAGAAGTGATCATTTAGAAGTGGTAGGCTATTCTGATTCTGACTTTGCCAAATGCAAAGATGACAAGAAATCCACTTCGGGCTATATCTTTATGTTAGCAGGCGGACCTATCTCATGGAAGAGTCATAAACAACAGTTAACTACAACTTCCACAATGATGGCAGAATACATTGTTGTTTATAACGCAACTGTCATGGAATGTTGCTTAGAAATCTGATTACTGGACTCAAAATCGTTAATTCCATTTCTAGACCATTGAAGCTTTACTGTGTTAACTCAGTTGCCGTTAGTTTCTCGAACAGTAACAGTTCGACTGGAGCTGGTTTATATCTCGATACAAAATACTTGTTTGTACGTGAATGAGTTGAGGAAAATAATCTTTGTATTGAGTATATTAGTACTAAAAATATGCTTGCGGATCCAATGACTAAAGGTCTCCCACCTAAAGTTTTCGAAGAACATGTATCGAATATGGGATTTACTAATGACCTTGTTTAATAGCATATTGTACTTACTTATGTTTTAATTAATGAAATTTCCTTAGTTTGATTTTGTATGTCTCTAACAAATGTTATGCCGGTATAATGACATATAGACAAATATAAATACAATTCAAATGCTAAAGGGCTTATTTACATATTTTGATCATAACTGTTATGTTTTAAATTGAGGCTGTAGTATGACTAATGGGGTCCTGAGTCGAATGATGATTCAACGGCTGTATTTCTCTGCTACGGTTCTTGGTTTAAAGCTAAAATGAGTGTTAACTCTTGATCAGGCTTATTCTAATACTCATGATAAATGATTGCTCGGCTAAGTGGGAGAATGTAAGATTAAATATATTATTTATAATATTTAATCAGCCATTATAATCATTTATATTATATTAGATCAAAATATATTAATCATATTATATAATTAGTTGGTAATTGTTGATGGACCATATTAACCTTATTACTAATTAGGGTTTCCTTCTGTGTGCATATAAGGAGATGATTAGAGAGGTTTAGTGTTAGACTCTTACACTAACATCATAGCCGCCACCCACCTCTCTCTCCATAACCTAAACCGAATTCATCCCTAGTTCGGTTTTTACCATCATAATCTTACACCCTAAGGAGGAACCAGATCACATCGACAAAGATGTCGAACTCCGTGGCTGCGTCTCTGACTGGATTCTCTGCTGGCTGTCTGCCGTCACAGGTATTTCAATATGTTTTCCATTATATTTAAACAAAACTGATAATAAAACAATAATAGGAGGTGAGTGATTTTATAACTAGAGAAAAATATGAGTGGCTTTATTTAAAACAATATTGAAAGTTTGTTATTTCCTTAATAATTGTATCCTATTTGTATATAAACATCCATCTAGTTTGATATACATGATTTGTTCTTGATGTTTCTTTTTTTTTTCTTAACACGTTTTCTCCATCCTTATGATTGATTAGCTAATCCGCCAAACATAAACTAATCAATGGAATAATGCTTGGTACACTTGCTAGATACTTTAATAAATTCAATAATGTGTGGCTTAAGTCATCGTCAAAATCAAGAAATCATTGGAATGCGATGACATTTAAATCAGGCTTCGTCTACGACTACACATGTTTAAATCAATTTGTTATAACTTTTTATTTGCTATATTGATCACTAAATACCTTATATAGAGCTTGTTGGAATTTTGGTGTTGAGGGACACACCTAATATTTATAAAAAATTCTTCATTATCCTCTCCTTTTCATAATCATTCTACTTTCTCTATTATCACATATATACTTTTCTTTTTTCTTTTTTTCTAACGGTCAACTAAATTACTGGATAAGTATCATGGGATGCCCTCAATCGAGCAAATGCATAATGGTAGAGTTATATGCATAACCAAGCCACAGTTCCGGGGAAAACCCGCCCGCCCGAAGACCCACTGCGGTAAAACCATATTCGGCTCAGTTTCGAACTGGCGACCTCCATGGAGGCCTAGTTCTAAACTTCATTACCATCACCATTGTCCTTAAACGTGATGCTAGTAAAAATTAAACGTGTAACCTCAATGAGAGAAACCAATTAACTAACCACTAAACCAACTTAATAAGAATATCACATATTTACTAGATGTTGCTCTTAGCCGTTTACAACACAATTATAATGTTATGTGGTTTTTATATAATATGAGTTTCATAGTTCTAAAATTGATTCTTATTTCTCAAGGAATAAGAAAACTAAGGTGTATGCCTTGTATATCATGATATTGTAGTTATATAAATATTCTTATTAAGTTGACAAAGTTTCAAGATTTTTACAATTAAGTGATTATAACACAACGCGCTTACCCTCTTAAACATCATATCATTATTTTGTGAAATTAAACAAGAAATTATTGGATAAAGTAAGAATTGCACCCATTGCTTTGTTCATATGTAATTTATCCATATTACTTTAAAATATTTAGTTATGAAATTGAAAAGGAAAAATGGGAACCGATGGCAATGTTTTACTTTTTACATTTGTGTTGAAATTATATGAACTTATTATTAAATACTTGAATATTGTCTTCATGTTCTTCTTTGAAGGATTTTCCCTGCGATTCATTTGTGAAAGTATTTGACGTGTTTATGAAATTGTGTAAAAGTGCAAGAAAGATAAAATAAAGCCAAGAAGAGAAAAAAAATGAAAATTGATATAAGATTACGAAAATGTATAATTTGGTACATATGATTTTGCAACCCCTACTTTTAATTGTAGTTTTTTCAAAGTTAAAAGGAAAAAATTAAATTTATTAGGTAGATCAAATATAAAATTGATTTTGTATAAGTAGATAAAGTAGACATCTTGACATTTTATTTTAACTAGTAAATTTTTTCCACGCGTTGCTACGGCTTCGAAACGTAAGGTAACTCGAAGTTATACTGTAACGAAAACGTATTATATTTGATCAAACTCGTTTAAAACAAAATTGACATTAAAATGCATACCAACTTGAATTTATACCAACACCTAGATAAAGAACACATAAAATTCAATTATAAAACCTTTAAATATTGTAAGTTGAAAGCTAAAAGTAAAAAAAAATATTAAAATACAGAAAAAAATTGTTCAGAAGTTCATGTAAATGCCACTTCTCATTATATCAATACCAGTTCAATAACACAAATAAAAACAAAACCTACAGCAAAAGTCCAAAAGACGAAAGAAAAAAAAAACACTAAAGTAAAAAGTTTATAAAATAAAGAAATAAAATAAAATAAAGGAAAAGAAAAGAAAAGAATTATTATACTATTCATAAGCATGGAAACTTATATATATATATATATATATATATATATATATATATATATATAATAGGTAATCAAGAGTAAACTATATTTGATTCTTAAGGCTAGATACTTTGTCACTTTAGTCAAAATTTAAAATTTATATGTGGGTCTCTGTGGTTCATTTTTTTTTCATTTTGGTCAAAAATGAAATCAGCTTATATTCTCGAATAAATCTGGTATTTGTCATTTTCCTCATGGCAAAATGTCATTAAGTTTCAAGTTATTTCAACGGTTTAACTGAGTTCGTTCACTAGAATATCATTCAATCCTGTCGTATCTTTCCCTCACTGAACTCAGCGACTTACTGATGTTTACCTCATGAACGCCAATCTGCTCTTGCTTTAGGCTGAACAATCCCTAATCAAATCACACCAAATCTACAATTCAACCATTGTTCACTCACCCAACCATCAATCTTGCAATTTCACACAAAGGGTAATCTTTCTACCCTTATCCTCTATTAACAAACCCATAATCATCACTACATTTCCGATTCTTGCAAGAAAATATGTACTTATCAGCGATGAACAGGGATGGTGGTTGGTCGTGATGGCAGACGACGCGGGTTGACGCAGCGTCGAAGCAGGTGCCGCAATGAGTGTGAAGGTGTGCGTGTGGCGGTTGGTATTGGGTGCTGATGTGGAATGTGAAGGTCGTGATGGTGGTTTGGTCATGATGCAGGGACGACGGCGGTGGTGTGTGGAATGTGAGATGAGACGAATTAGGGTTTGGATTTGGGGAAGATGAAGATAAGTTAAGGGTCCAATTTACTTTAATTATTTAATGAATAATTTGTTATAATAAAACTCAAGATCATTTGCCCTCGAGGAAAAGGACAATTCATGGTTTAATTTGGAAATATGAGCTAATTTCATTTTTAGATTGCAATGGCAAAAAAAATCACAGAGACCCTGATGTAAAAGTTTCAAATTTAACTAATTGGCAAAATGACCTAACTCATGACAAATCGCGTTTATCGGTAGATCAAATATAATTCAGTCATTGTTGTTCATTCTCTAATGAAAATTCATGATCATTGCTTCATTATTAGTGTGTTTATTACTCATAATTGCATGGCAGTATCTATAGTTTAGATTAATTGTTAAACGACTGAGATTCTGTTCATTTTCAATTCTTGAATAAAAATTTCTACTAATTTATTATTTTTAATGTTCATGGATAATGAAATTTAGTTTCAGCATGCTATACTATGAAATTAGGTTGGGGTTCAACACAAATCCTACATGAAAAAAAAAATCACGAATACGTGAAAAGGTGACACTTTTTAGAATTCTTTATGTATTCTCATAAAAAAATCAATTCGTTAAATTCACCAATATTAAAAGGTTCCATTATGTGCTACAAACAAATGTGATCATAAGAAGTTATTTAGTGTGACAATCTTTTGAAATCGTCCATTTATTAATATAGTAGTGTATTGAAGAGGTTAAATAAGAATAAATCACAAATTAAAAATAAAAAAATTAAAGGGTATAAAGATAATTTAAACCAATCATTTAATTAGTCTATTCTTTATTTTTGCAATTCAAATTAATAACTCTAATCATTTAATAAGTCTATCCTATAAAATAGTTGTGTACCTTACACAATAAAAACATTTCTATACATGATCCTTTACATATCAACGTTTCCTACACCATAAAAACAGTGGCGAATCCAGAAACTTTTTTCATGAGTTCGTTTTAGTAGATTCTCAGTAACTTTTTTCAAATCATACAAGATTCTCACTATTTTTCCTATTTTTTTCCCAATCCGAGTGGGTTATATGAACCCACAAAACAGGACTGGATCCGCTACTGCATAAAAACATTGTTTCCTATACCATAAAAACAATGTTTTGGTGTAGGTTATAGAATGTTTAGGATCCCAACACGTTTAAATAATTTTGCAACTCATAATAAAATATACGTAGGACACAACACTTTTAAATAATTTCGTCACTCATAATAAAATATGTGTAGAACCCAACATATTAATGGTGGTGAAGGAGAAAATTGTGGTAGCATTAACGAGACTTGAGTAACCCTTTATAATATTTATTAGTATTCTATATCATATTTTCTGTCATACCCTTATTAATGAAAGTATTAATTAAAAATGGACAAAATTGATATGGTTGATAAAAAAAATATAAGAACTAAATTAATTTAGTTTTCTTCTTCAAGAAGAGTGTTTTCAAATAAACCTTCTCTTAGTAGTGTATTAGTTAAATATTGATCAGGTGAACATTAGTTAAATAAGTAATCACGGTACGAAAGAAATTGCAAATATAGATGTGTAATGGTAGTGATTATATTTAGCTTTTCTCTAACAAAGGGCATGTCGTACTCGGTTAGCATTATTAAGATGTGTGGCAAATATTTCATTTCTGTATAATTGGTGATTAAGTTTCATAATGAAATAGATTATTACGAGGGAATGAAGAAAAAAGTATTTGGTTGGTCAATGAAATAGAATCATCCATTACATAAGACATTTTATTCCCTCAAAATCATTCCACCCGCTCATGTTTTTTTTTATTTCATCTTCTCTTACACCATTCATTAACAACATCACAACCACTAACGTCGCAACCACACAAGCCCACCGCCGTCGCCACTACCCCTACGGCCACCACTGCCGCCTCAGCCATCACCGACGCCCACCACCGTCGCCGCGATAACCGCCACTTGCCTGTGCCGCCACCCACCACCGTCGACACAACACCACGATGCCAACGCCACCCACCAGTTGCAACCACTTGCAATCCGCCACCTACCCGCCCCGTTTCCACTTACCACGACCTCCGCTGCCACCTACACACCTCCACCCTCGCCATTTGCCACCACCATCCAAATTCCAATGTTGCACACCGCCATCGCCTACGTGTAACGCCCTAAAAACCGAATTTGAAATTTATAGAATGTTTTTCTTGTTTGACGTTACGAGATGAAATAACTAAGTTATGTAACTTAGTTATTAACATAAAGGTTGGATGGTTGGAAATAGGAGTATTGGGTTCAAATAACCAAAAACCCAATGAGAGGGACTAAAAGTGACATGTGGGTCAAATTTTATAAAAAATCAGCTTTTTATGTGGGGATATGTATATGTCGACATATACATATGCACAGGAAGAAGAAAAAGGGCTTTTTCCCACAGCCCTCTAAATCAAGGCAATTGAAGAAGGATATGAAGCTAAATCAATGCATGAATCAAGAATCCTTACCATCTCATCCTAATGAACATGTGGTAAGTTATAAATTTGATTTGGTGATTTTTCAAGAAGTGGGTTATGATTAAACCATGAAGTAGAATGAAATTAAGTATGAGAAAGTGTTAATATTACCATACAGGTCTTGAATTATGAACGATTTTGAGTAGACTGATGTTTGTAAGTGAATCCCTTTTTGGGATGATGAAGATGAATGAAAGCATGAAATGAATAATTGTTAGTTAGATTGAAGAATATTATGAAATTTATGTGATGTTTGTAACATCCGTAAAAAACGGATTTACCAAACCCGCTCCGTTTATCAACCGAACAGTCAGTTAAAATTTTAGTTGCAAATTAAATGCCCAAAATAATTTTAAACGATCCGTAATCAATTATTATGCGGGGATATATATTTAGTTTTTGAAAAACTGATAAAAATAACAAAATAAAAATGTTTTAATCATGCCGGGTTTCGAACTCGGGTCTGTATCCGGCACAACAATGACTTATCACTTAACCGAACAACCGCTCCGCCACTTTGATTTTCTGATGAATAAAGGAATCAATTAATTCATATATTAAAGTTCGGTAATCAAATTCAGTAATTTGCGCCCAAATTAGCAGTCGTCGGAAATCCCGACGACTTCGCCGTTTAATTACGTTTTCGCTCAAAATAACCGAAGCCTTAACTCTCACAACGGTTATAACCGACGTCTGAACCCGCGACATCAGCCATAACCGCCGGAGAACGGCTGACTTCGAATTGAGACCGAATTCAGACCCCATTCATCTCAATACTACCCTATAAATACACCCTCAACTCGCCAGAAACCTTTCACACTCAAATCGCACCTTTTTTCGGCGAAAAATCACTCGCCGGAAATATTTGATACATCGCCGGAAAACCGTATTATTAGTCTCCAAGCTTTACTGAAACCCCTAAACTTTTACCGAAGTCACCCACAACCTTTGTAACCTTTCGGAAGACTCTCTGCTGCAAGAGACTCGTCGCCGGAAGAACTTGCTACCACCGGAGTTCTGCCGGAAAACAGAGGAGAAACAGCCGGTACTTCTCACGCCTAATTCCTTCCCTTTTTACTTTTATCTCGACTGTAATTGATCATAAAACACTAAAGGATCTTGAATCAACTTTTCGAACCAGGCAGTCGTCACTTCCGGTTAAAAACCAGTGAAGAAGACGACGTTTCAGTAATGGTTAAGTATAATTAAAATCAAGTTATTTACCGGGTTAGACACACAGTCCAGCGGTGGACTGTGTGCACTTTTAACGCTAAGGTCACGAGTTCGAGTATTGTCCCTCACACGCCGCCTTGATATAAATTCTTTTTTTCAGCAAACTGAACCGGGTTGATTTAAGTATATGTTAAATATATTGATAACTGAGTTTATAACCAAGTGAGACACACAGTCCAGCGGTGGAGTGTGTGTCCGCTAACCCACAGGTCCCGGGTTCGAGACCTGTGGAGCGCACCGGTTCGCTAGATTAATTCGTTTTTAAAATAAAGGAATTCTGTTTAATTTCTAATTAATGTATATATGTAATTAAAATCGGATATATGACGGGTTAGACACGTAGCTCAGTTGGTAGAGCTGCGTGCACGCGTACGGGAGGTCTCGGGTTCGAGCCTCACCCAGCGCACAATAATATGCCTTCCGAACCGGTCAACGTTAGTCAAAGTCAACGGTCAAAAGTCAACTGTAGCAAAAATAAAATATTTTTTTATTATTTTTATTTAATTATTTTAATTAAAAATCAATTAAAAATACTTAAAAATAACATTTTTAAGGTTAGAAAATAGCCTCAAACTCACAAAAATACACCCAACAATCCTACTAAAATAGATTAATAAAACCCGTTTACTTACCAAACCATAATGCGATTTATCTAGGTTAAATCTCACTCGTGGTTAAAACCACTTCGCGTGCATTCAACGTCATCAACCGAACGCACCCACTGTGAGTGAATCTTACAACTTCCCCTTTTAAATTACACGTTTTGGGGTGTGTCATGTGTTATGAAAATAATAAATTTATTTATTTAAACTTGTGCCATACCACATCATGACTTAAACTTAGATTGTTTTATTGTTGTGATTTACTTATATTCCTTTTGTCAAATTATATGAAACTCATACATTAAGCCCATCAGTTCCTCGTGGGAGACGAGTAGAACATCGCGTGCTTCAATTCAAATTCATTATTGTTCATGTGTGTATCATTGAGTTTATATTGTTTGTAGTTGTGTCATTCATATTATCATGTTTATGCAATTCATTCATCAGGCCCCTCAGTTCCTCGTGAGAGACGAGTTGAGCATCGCGTGCCTCTAATTATTCCATTATTGTTCATGAGTGTTTCATTTAATATCTTATGATTGTTGATTAAGTTACATCTAATTTTACTCATGTTTGGTTGTGCACATATTTCATAATCAATCTAAATAAATTTGTTCAAATGTTTTCCATAGGATTCACTTGCCAACATTATGTTGATCCAAAAACCTTTTTACACATGATACAGGTGGACAGGTTGAAGCAAGGAAAACATAGGATATGCCTTAGAAGAGAACCAAGAAGCTTAGACTGATAGTTAGAACATGTTGTATCATTTATTGTAAATTTCCATTAAATTGTATTAATGAATATGAAACATATAATAAATGTCATGAGCTTTGATGATAACCCAATTATGCCCCGATCACCTTTTCCGCTGCGGGTCGGGGTGTGACAATGTTTAGTTGTATTTGATGAATGAAAGCATGAAACAGGTAATCAAGCATGAATGGGTTGTACATCATGCTTAGATAGTAGTACGCACACAAGGTGTTTGATAAAATGTCTAAATGACAATGATATGTGAAATTGCATACAACTAATAGGTAGTTATATATATATTGTAATTATGATGTATTAGTTAGCAAAATTTTACATGAGGAAGGTGTGTTTGAATTAATCCATGTGAGGGTTTTTGTTTGAAGTTCAAGATTTATAGAGCTAATTATATATATGTAATTAGTTGATCATGTTTGATAAAATGTCTAAATGACAATGATATGTGAAATTACATACAACTAATAGGTATATATATATATTGTAATTATGATGTATTAGTTAGCAAAATTTACATGAGGAAGGTGTGTTTGAATTAATCCATGTGAAGGTTTTTGTTTGAAGTTCAAGATTTATAGAAGTATGCATCACTGGCTTGTATTACATGCTTGAATGGTGGAGCACACCATGCGTCGGACCAATTGCTTAATGGTAATTTAGAAATGGATGTGTGATAAATGTGTAGCTTGCGAACTTACTAGTAAATGATGATGTTGAAATTATGTAAATTGCCAACCTTGAATGTGGTTGTCAATCGAAGGATCACGAAGATGTTAGTACGTGTTGAGTTGACTATACATGTATATGTATGTAATTAGTTGATCATGTGTTAGTATGTGCATCCTACACCATGTTTATGAAATGAAAATGATACCAATAGTATGGTCAACTATGTTAAGATGGGTACATGTTCATATGTTGATAGTGGGTAAGTAGGACTGTTGACTTTCTGAAAGTCAACTACGCATAAGAAGCATAGTTAAGACTTGTTGTCACAGTTGTAAGATTTTAGAAAGTCATATGGTGCCTGTTATATCAATATGTGTTATGAATGATGACATGATGAATTATATAAGTTTGAATGTGATTTTGGGTACATGCTTTGTGCTTGTTAGAAATGACTAATGAAAGTCAAATGTGAGTTATGCATTTGATATGATCGTTAATGTATACAATCATGTATGCTAACAAGAATGTGATTGCAATGACATGAGAGTATAGGGGTCATGTCAAGATGGATGGAAGCATGGAGGGCTAACGAGTTAAAAGAATGCAAGGTAACGGATACAAATACGGATACTAAGGTAAGCAATTTTCAGAATCACTCTTTAATATTTAAAGGGAATCGTTATATGTTAATTGTTGAAAGGCATGTAGGAGTGTAAAATCAATAGAAGTACTAAGATAAGTTTAATGGTATTGGGTTGATAGTGATCAACTAACCCAGAAGTTGTATGATAAAAACCAAACGGGTCAAATCTAAAAAGTAAGATTAATCGCTTAAATGACAGATTTAAATCATGTTTTGGGCTTATGCAAATGGTGAATTTATTGTAAAATGGGATTATGGAAGTGTAAAGAGAAACGAAACCTCGTTTAGATGTTACATGTTTAATTGGAAGCAAATCGGAGTAGGCATCATCGAGCGGGACTCGAAATGGGTCAAATAAGATCCAAACACAAAAACAGCAGCAGCTGACCGTAAGCTAGGGCAGCTGGCTGTAGCTTACGACATATGATTTATGTTTGGCAGAAGGTGGCAGTCGTAAGCTACGGCAGGCAGGCCGTAGCTTACGCCGGATTTAGCCAACTTCTTAATCATTTTTGTTTTTTGCATTTGACTGATTCTGGTTCCATCCCGGTACCCCATAAGATGTTTTTAAGCCTATTAAGTGATGTTAGACTTGTAAAACTAAAGTACATGTGAAAGTACGAGTCTTGATATATGCATAATGATCGTGGTTTCATATGTGGGTGCCATATACCTAATTATGTAATTGTATGATTAAAACTCGGATTGAGCAGATGTGTTATAGGCATGAAAGAATCAACTTATTTACATGTGCAATTATTGATGAATAGTGAGTATATGATTTAAGGACGGTAATTGAATGTGAACAAGCGAACGTGACTTGCATGTATGTATTTAGGTGTAGAGTCGTAGTGGATACATGTCATGCGTATCTATATGTGAGACGTTTGTATTCGATAAGTATGTATGTATATGGATGCGTGCGAGTGTAAACAGAGGTTGTAACTTATTGAATGTAGATCAGTGGTATGTGCTTATGCGAAGTTGGAGGTCTGCAATACGTTGAGATTATGTCTTACTAACCATATTGCTAATGGGAATGAAACAGAAATGCAGGTATGTAAGTGTTGGGCTTTCGAAGGTGCGAAGTTCGGTGTAAACAACAAATTTAAAAGGATATAATTATGGAGTAGTAAACATAGTTAAATCGCTATGTAGTTAATGAGTATTTATATATAATCATTTAATTATGTATGATGTCACCCTTTACTTACATGTTGGTTATGTATATGGTGACCGCATGTTAGTCAGATTATCATTGTCATCATGGGAGATGAGTGGATGAAGATCGAGTTGAAGATCATGAATTATATGGAGAAGTGGTAACGTAGTTATAATCATATGTTAACATAGTTACCTTAATCTTGAATGAACGATGTACTTAAATTAAAGAAAGTTGATTTAAATGGTTTAAAGTACTAAGAATAATTATAAGGAAGAAATTTTATGGTTCATATTTCCGCTGCGTTGTTTGGGGTCAAAACGCGTTTAGAGTGTTACACTATGCCCCACAAACCATCACCGACGGCTACCATCGTTGTCGCCACCCACCCGTCACTGCCACCCATCGCCCCTGCCACCACCGCCACTCGTTGTTGCCACCACCGACCACCGCCACCTATCACCACCCCAATCACCGTCACTACCACGACCACCACTCACCACCGATTTCATTTCTTCATCTTTTTTTGACTACCAAACAATATACCGTAATAATTCATGCCATTCTCACATGTTAACCAAACAAGACATTGAGTGGTATTAATCCATTGCATTCACTCGTCTATTCCATTACCTCGTCCATTCGATTCTCTCGTCTATACAATTACACTATACCAAAAAGTATATAATTAAAGGGTGTATGAATGACCTTGTTAAAAATAGCCTAATATGTATATCTTATCTATTAAATTCTATTACCAAGTAAGATACAATACATATACCTAGATGTATTTAAATATCCTCATATATAATCAGATATAGCATATTATAGTCGTGGGGCATGTATTAGTAAAAATGGAGAATAAATAATTTTCTTTTTTATTTTTGAACGGCAAATAAAACTAGGATACAACATGAAAAGAAAAAGAAACTAACAAAACAAGCTACACCAACAAATATAAAATATCAAAATTACACAAATTAATCCACGCAAGGACTTGAGCTTTAGACCGGTTTCTGAGTACAAGAACCCAATAACTTTCCCTATAAATTGAATTTCCTCGAACACCCTTCACAGAATATTTTGTTTCCGATAACTAAGGTAGGAAAATGTCACAGGCCAAATGTTCGAAGGTCGTTTTGCTTGAGTTTGTACTTAAACGTTTGGGTTAACTAGCTAGTCTAAGACGTTATCAGGGACAATCTCAGTGGACTACGAAAGTGTACGTATCTAGTCGTGTCTATCTCACGAAAGCAACAATGGTTAATAGTTGTTGCCACTCGATAAGTACAAGGCATGACAAAACGAGTGATTGATCGATGCCGTAAGGTCGGTCAAAAATAAAATCCAAATGTGTCATAATCACATTTACTAGTCAAAAGCAAGTAGCGTATCGAATCCACGAGTAAATAGTGGAAGGTGTTAAAGTTCATTATTTTTAGTAATGATCTAATTCTAAAACTATTGCTTTTTGCTGATTAAAAGAGTTGTGTTGAAAACAAGTTTGATTGATTGGAAAAACAATTATTGAGAAAAGGTAATCTACACTGGGTTTCGGGTTTGACAAAACACAATTGATATTATCAATCTAGTGGGAAGCCGTTAATGGTGACTATGTATATGGTTAATCAAGTGGTAGATGAGGAACGGAACATAAGAGGTCCAATTCACACAACGATAATTGACCCTAAACAAAAATCAACAAACAAATCATAGACCAAAAAGTTCATGAATTAAGTTTCAAAAAATAAAATCTTTTAAACGAAAAAACACAATTGAATCTAAAAAATACTTTACGGGTTAAAGATTTAACCCCAAATATTTAGTTTAATCAATTATCAAAAGTATTGATTACATACCCTACACACGGAGGAGATCATGGGTGAGATTAGTCGCTCATGGTGATGATTTGGTCTTCAACTTTGATAAGGAATTGTGTCACACCCGACCCGCAGCGGAATAAGAGTCGGGGCATAATTGAGTTATCACCAAAGCTCATGATGTTTACTAATATGTTTCATATTTATAAATTCAAAATTACATCCTCAATATTCCAAACAAGTTCATACAATTACAAAGAAAAGTAACTAAATAAACAATCCAAAGTCTAAACCGATTTATTCTTCTAAGCCATCCTATATGTTTCTTGTTGCAACTGGATCACCTGTATCATGTGTAAAAATGGGGGTTTTTGGGTCAACAAAAGTTGGCGAGTGAACCTTGTTAGAAAACATTTATTATTGATTTCTTGTTATAATTAATATGGAAAAATTGTGCAATAATCATATGTGAGCAAACGTAAATAATCATACAATAACATACAATAACAAACAATAACAAACCACCTTGCATGAATATATGACATGAATGACAATGTATATGTTGGCAACGTCACGTTCACGCTCATAGGTAATGGGGAACGGTTCCGCTCATAGGTAATGGGGAACAGACGGCCTATGATGAAATGTATGTGCGATCAAGGCTCAATCAAACGGAGCCGATCGTATGTTGGCAACCCCTCGTTCACGCTCATAGGTAATGGGGAACGGCTCACGCTCATAGGTAATGGGGAGCGGCGGCCTATGATAATGTATGTACTGAAAATGATAAATATAATCTAAACATTAACCACACAAACAATTGATACATATTGAATACATATTTGATCATGGATATGATGGATGCACAAGTGTTTAAATGTAATAAATAATAAGACACATGATACACCCCAAAAACGTGATTAAAACGGGGAATTTGTAGAGATTCACTCACATTGGGTGCGTTCGTTTGACGATGTTGAATGCGCACGAGTTTAGAGGGTTGATCGACGAGGATTAACTAACCTAAATAATAACGAAGAGGTACGGTAAATAAGTGGATTTTATTAATAATTTTAATAGGATTTTTAGATATATTTTTGTGAGTTTAAGGTTATTTTCTAACTTTAAAAACATTATTTTTAAGTATTTTTAATTGATTTTTAAATTAAATAAATAAATAAAAATATAAAAAAATGTTGACTTTTTGGGTTGACCGTTGACCATTGACCATGACTGTTGACTGTGACCGGTTCGGACGTGTGTATGTATGCGCTGGGTGAGGCTCGAACCCGAGACCTCCCGTACGCGTGCACGCAGCTCTACCAACTGAGCTACGTGTCTAACCCGAAATATTTCTGTTTTTAATTATATTTATATACTATTTAATTTATTCAAAATTCATTTATTTTAAAAAGGATTTTAATTACCTCGAACCGGTGTGCATAATAGGTCTCGAACCCGGGACCTGTTGTTTAACGTTGCACACAGTCCACCGCTGGACTGTGTGTCTAACCTTGTTAAAACACTTGTTTTTTTTTTCTCTTATATACTAACTGGGAGTTTCAGTATTTGGGTTTTATAAAAAGTCTGAATATTGTGACGAATCGGAACAAGGACAGACTCGAACCCGGTATCCCTATGATTCAAATGCACACAGTCCACCGCTGGACTGTGTGTCTAACCCGAGATATAACCCGATTTATATTAAATTTACACACAAACTAGACTTCATCTTCTCCGTTAAACAACACAGACAACGATTATTCTACTGATCTTGTTCAATTCAATTAATGGACATATGACTGATTAAAATGAAATGGATAAAGAAGGTTTTGGAAGTGAATGTACCGGAAAGATGATCTTTCTCAGAACTCCGGCGAAGTCGTCGGCTCTGTTTTATGAACTCCGTCTGAACGGGCCAATTAATAGTTTTGATTAACCAATTGTGAAATTGAATGACTAAACAAGAGTTATCAGAGAGTTTAGATGATTATACCGATTCACAGCGCGATTTAGGAATTTTCAGAAATCTTCCGGCGAGTGCTGATTATCTGATATCGTCGCCTGGGAATTATTCTGGTTGAAGGGTTTGAGTTAGTAAAAGTCTAGCAATAGATAGAAGATGAAAGAGTTGAGAAATTTACCGTTTTGATGAATGACACGGTTTTCCGGCGAAAGTCCGGCGATTTCAGAAAACGTTTCCGACGAACTGAAAATAGAGCGAAAGTGAAATTGGAGGTTCTGTGAGTGTTTTTGAGTCGCGAGATGATGATATTGTTGGTGAAAATCAGTAAGTAAATGATTTCGGTTATTAAACCCGAAAATCATATGAATTCAAGTTCAATAAAGGCTGAATTGATTGAGATCGTGCGTCGTAATGTTTTCATCAGTTATTATCAGTAATAACGATCACTCAATCGTCTGGAATGTTGAAAGTCGATGAACGGTTTCAGTTTGGCGCAAAAGAGATGATTTCACAGGTGAACTTATGTTTTATTTATTTCCTAGATTACACAAAGACATCAAGTGGCGGAGTGGTTAATTGTTTGGTGATTAAGTCTTCCGGCTGACCCGGGTTCGAAACCCGGCAGCCCCTTTTTATTTTTAGTTGCTTTATTTTTATTTTCTAACAATTTTAATTTCCATATTCTAAAATGTTTATTAGCTATGTATTGTTTAAAATTAAAATAAGCATTAAATGAGCAACAAAAATTTGAAACTGATTATTCGATTAATAAACGAAGCGGGTTTGGAAAACCCATTTTTCGACGGATGTTACAGTATCCCCTACTTTTAGAAATTTCGTCCCGAAATTTAAGTAGTAGTGGTAACAGGAAAAAGATGCGGGTATTTTTCGCGCATTGAGTCTTCACGTTCCCAAGTAAACTCAGGTCCCCGTTTCGACTCCCAGCGTACCCTAACAATTGGAATACGACTCCGTCTTAAACGTTTTTCTCCGAAGTCCATGATCTCTACTGGTCTTTCAATGAAGTGCATAGATTCATCGATCTGAATATCTTCCAGGTGAATATGGAGGTTTTCATCGGCGAGGCACTTCTTTTAGTTTGATACGTAGAACGTAGGGTGAATTCTGTTGAGTTCTTCTGGTAGGTCAAGCTTGTATGCTACAGGTCCTACTCTTTCGAGTATCTTGAAAGGTCCTACGTAGCGTGGTGCTAGCTTGCCCTTCTGGCCAAAACGAACTACTCCCTTCCACGGTGATACTTTTAAAAGTACATGATCACCAATGTTAAACTCCAAAGGCTTTCGTCGTTTGTCTGCATAATTCTTTTGACGACTTTGTGCCGCTAGAAGATTGTTTCGAACTTGATGGATCTTGTCTGTTGTTTCTTGAATTAGTTCTGGACCGGTGATTTGAGCTTCTCCAATTTCGTGCCAACATACTGGAGATCGGCACTTACGACCATATAAAGCTTCGAAAGGTGCCATGCCGATACTTGAATGATAGCTGTTGTTGTACGAAAATTCAACTAATGGTAGATGAGCGTCCCAATTTCCCTTGAAGTCTATGACACATGCTCGAAGCATATCTTCAAGTTTGAGGATGATAAGCGGTACTGAGGTCTAATCGTGTACCCAAAGCGGCTTGTACGGCTTGCCATGTTCGTGAAGTGAAACGATCATCACGATCGGAAATAATGCTTAACGGTACACCATGACGGCTTACGATTTCGCTGATGTAGATATGAGCTAACTTCTCATTCTTGAAGTCCTCGCGAATCGGAATGAAGTGGGCTGATTTTGTAAGACGATCAATGATTACCCATATAGTGTCATACCCACCAGAAGTGCGAGGTAACCCGGTAATGAAGTCCATGGTTATGTTTTCCCACTTCCATATAGGTATTTCAGGTTGGACCAGAAGTCCTGAGGGTCTTTGATGTTCAGCTTTTACTTTGGAACATGTAAGGCACTTGGAAACAAAAACAGCAATATCCTTTTTCATTCCAGGCCACCAGTAGGTGTATCGAAGGTCTTGATACATCTTGTCGGCTCCTGGGTGTATAGAGTATCGTGTTTTGTGCGCCTCATTCATAAGGAAATCAGGAAGGTTATTGTGATCGGGAATCCATATGCGATCTAGATCGTACAGAATACCGTCGGATTTGGTTTCGATTTTAAGTTCTGCTCCACAAGACAACTCATTGCGTACGTCGTTTTCCGTTACTGAAACATGTTGGGCTTCTCGGATTTGATCTTTGATGTCTGTTATGATTTGCGAACATAGAAGACGAATGGAGTTCGCATAACCCTTTCGACTGAGTGCATCCGCCACCACGTTTGCCTTGCCAGGATGATACCGAATTTCACAGTCGTAGTCATTAAGAAGTTCGACCCATCTCCGTTGCCTCATGTTTAATTCCTTTTGGTTGAAGATATGTTGGAGGCTCTTATGGTCAGTGTATATTTCACACTTGGTACCGTAGAGGTAATGTCTCCATATCTTAAGAGCGAACACAACGGCTCCAAGTTCTAGGTCGTGGGTGGTGTAGTTCTTCTTATGAGTTTTGAGTTGTCTAGAAGCATAAGCTATCACCTTTCCTCTTTGCATTAGAACACAGCCTAGTCCTTGCCCTGACGCGTCGCAATAAACCACGAAGTCATCACAACCTTCAGGAAGAGTGAGAATAGGTGCGTCACAGAGTTTTTGTTTAAGGGTTTGGAAGGCTTCTTCTTGTTTGGGTCCCCATATGAAGGGTTTTCCCTTATGTGTTAAAGCCGTGAGTGGTACAGTGATGCGGGAGAAATTTGCAATGAAATGGCGATAATAACCAGCCAAACCAAGGAATGATCTTACTTCGGTTGGTGTATGTGGCGCTTGCCATTCTTGTACTGCTTTGATCTTTGAGGGGTCGACATGTATTCCCTTGTCATTGACGACATGTCCAAGGAATTGTACCTCTTTTAACCAGAATTCGCATTTGGAGAATTTGGCGTAGAGCTTTTCATTCCCTAAGAGTGTAAGGATGAGTCGAAGGTGTCGTTCATGATCAGACTTAGACTTCGAGTAAACGAGGATGTCGTCGATGAAGACTATAACAAAGCGATCGAGATAGGGTTTGCAGACTCTGTTCATTAGATCCATGAAGACAGCTGGAGCGTTGGTTAGACCAAATGGCATGACCATGAATTCATAATGATCATAACGAGTTCGGAAGGCGGTCTTTGGGACGTCTTCTTCATGTACTCTGAGTTGATGATAACCAGAACGAAGGTCGATTTTTGAAAAACAGCTGGCGCCTTGAAGTTGGTCAAGAAAATCATCGATGCGAGGTAATGGGTAGCGGTTCTTGACCGTTAACTTGTTGAGTTCTCTGTAGTCGATACACATGCGAAACGTTCCATCTTTCTTCTTCACAAAAAGGACAGGTGCACCCCAAGGCGATGAGCTAGGACGTATGAATCCTTTGTCAGTCATCTTGCAGTTGACTGGCTAGCTCTTGCATTTTGGATGGGGCTAACCTATAAGGAGATTTTGCAACTGGTGTAGCTCCAGATATAAGATCAATGCGGAATTCGACTTCTCTCACGGGAGGAAGTCCTGAAATGTCGTCAGGAAAAACTTGCGGAAAATCTTTTACTACTGGGATGTCTTCGAGTTTCTTCTCCTTGATTCCCTTTTTGACGACATGAGTTAGGAATGCGACATAATTTTTGCGGAGATATTTTCGGGCTTGAAGACAGGACATTAATTTGAGTCCTTTCGAAGGGGTTTCTCCAAAGATTCGTAGAGTCTGACCGTTTATAAGAGGAATGCGTATAAACTTTTTGCGGCATACAACTTCAGCATGATGTTGGCTGAGCCAGTCCATACCAATTATAATGTCAAAGCTTCCCAACTTCATAAGTATGAGGTCAACTGGAAAATCGTGATCGTTTAGAGTGAGAGTACAATTGCGTATAATAGAGTTTAATGAGACCGGTTTTCCGTCAGCAACTTCTACCGTTATGGATTCCATGAGTTTATCTCGAGTTTGGTTGAGGATGGGTTCAAATTCTAAGGACACAAAACTCCTATCCGCGCCAGTATCAAATAACATGGATGCATAACTACCATTGATGAGAAACGTACCGTTAACCACATTGTTGTCAGCCCTAGCTTGATTAGCGTTGATGTTAAAAGCTCTTCCTCTTGCAGGTGGAGGAGCTTGATTAGCCTGGTTTACTGGATTAGCTTGAGCTTGGGCATGGATGATATTCACTAGGCGTGGACAGGTGTTCCTGAAGTGGTTCGGGTCTCCACAGTTGTAACAAGCCCGCATAGGTTGCACCATGGGATAGTTGGGTTGGTAGTAGGATTAGGCTACATGTTGGGTAGGTGGTAGGAGTAAAGGTTGTTGGGCTTGACCCACTATCTGATGGTGGGTTTGGGTTGAGGGTTGATTGCGGTTCGTTCGCTGAAGCGCGCGACAGGTTTGAATGGTGTGACCTGCGCGGCCACAGCCGGTGCATTGTTGGAAGGGATGATCAGGAAAATAATGGTATTGGCAACGGTTGCATTTTGGGTATGGGCCGGAGTATGGCGTCCTATACGGTGCAGTTGAGGGGGCAACTTGGGTAATGGGTGCAGCAGGGATAGGGAAATTTGTTTGTGTGACAGCAAAGTTTCTGGTGTTTCGTTTCCTCTTATTAGCAAACTTTGAGGAGGAGGTGGAATGGTTTGAAGTTTGGCCCTCAATGGGGGCTTTCTTTTTCTCGTCCTTAAATTTGCCATTGCGAATACGATTCTCGGTAAGCTCGGTAGCTAGTTCCATAGCAGCTTCGAGTGTTGCAGGCGAAGTGCTTAGAACTGAGTCTTGGATTTTCGAGGGGAGGCCTCGAATATAGTGTTCGACTAAGCGGTAAACTGGGGTGAACAAGTTAGGGACCATTTGGTTCAACTCTAAAAACCGTTTGTTGTAGGAAGTATGATTTCCCTCCTTTTGCTTCAACGAATGAAATTCATCCTCTAACTTTTTGATCTCGCTTCTTGGACAGAAGCGTCTCGTCATGATTTCCCTTAACTCCTCTCACGTTAAGGCCATTGCATCCTCGATTCCTCTCTTACCTTTTTCTGTATTCCACCAGGTAAGAGCTACCCCAAATAGTCTCCCGGTTGCGTAACGTACCTTGCGATCCTCGGGACAATCGCAATTGAGGAAGGTGTTTTCCATTTCCTCAAACCAGTGGAGGAGAGCGGTGACACCTTCGGTCCCTTCAAATTTCGGGGGATCGCAAGACTTGAAGTGTTTGTATGAGCACTTTTTGGAGGGAGGGTTGTCGACGTTTTGGTCTTCTTAATGGGGAGGATTGGTGGGATTTGCGGCGAGAGCTTGTTGGACTTGAACTACGATGTCAGGAAGCACCGCGGCCATTTGTTTTGCGATTTGGGTGGCCAATCGTTCGTTTGAGAGTCCTGACCTTCTACCCCCACGTTGCTGCCTAGCCGACATCTACAGGAACATCCATAAGAAGATTGTGAGTTTAAGGAGTCTTTTTAGGTGTCATGTGTCGTAAAAAAATAAAGATAACATAAACATCAATAATGCAACTACATCCATAGGATGTCTTGGGTTTGCTCATGTTTGGGCCTCCAATGTCCCCCATACCTTCACCTGTATAGTCATGTGGGCCCCCATGACTATTGGCTTGGTAGGATTCACATTGGTGTTGGCGGTTTAACACTTGCATCACCCGAATGAAAACCATGAAATATGTTTGCGAGATGTATGGTCGGAGGGTGTCCAGGTGTAGACACAATGACAACTCAAAGTGGGGTTAGCTCACACGACGTTTGGTATAGCATGCTTTGGCCTAATAGGTCCTTCGTACTCTCATCGTTAGTCCCCAGGTAGGCAAACTGGTCCTTTATTTTTTATTTATACGAATGCCAAGCCTAGACAGGACGTTTTGACTACCGGTACTTGTACCCTTCCAGTTACTACATGCCCGTCATGAGAACTCACTTTGATGTGATTTGAAAATACAAAAATCGTTGCAAAAGTCATGGAAATTGTGTGATGTGTGCTCTCATGGATATGATATGTTATGAGAATATTATTCATGATAGGCATTGTATAATAATATGTACTTATGAACATGCTTGCATAACATTGAATGTAACAATAAACACAAAGCATATAAACATCTTGAATTTTACATGTAACACACAAACAATTTAAAAAATTCTAATCAACTATAGTACAGGCTCTAAGGGTCTAATAACCTATCCTATATCCCTATAGTCATGGCTCTGATACCAATCTGTCACACCCCGACCCGCAGCGGAATAAGAGTCGGGGCATAATTGGGTTATCACCAAATCTCATGATGTTTACTAATATGTTTCATATTTATTAAATTCAAAATTACATCCTCAATATTCCAAACAAGTTCATACAATTACAAAGAAAAGTAACTAAATAAACAATCCAAAGTCTAAACCGATTTATTCTTCTAAGCCATCCTATATGTTTCTTGCTGCGACTGGATCACCTGTATCATGTGTAAAAATGGGGGTTTTTGGGTCAACAAAAGTTGGCGAGTGAACCTTGTTAGAAAACATTTATTATTGATTTCTTGTTATAATTAATATGGAAAAATTGTGCAATAATCATATGTGAGCAAACGTAAATAATCATACAATAACATACAATAACAAACAATAACAAACCACCTTGCATGAATATATGACATGAATGACAATGTATATGTTGGCAACGTCACGTTCACGCTCATAGGTAATGGGGAACGGTTCCGCTCATAGGTAATGGGGAACAGACGGCCTATGATGAAATGTATGTGCGATCATGGCTCAATCAAACGGAGCCGATCGTATGTTGGCAATGCCTCGTTCACGCTCATAGGTAATGGGGAACGGCTCATGCTCATAGGTAATGGGGAGCGGCGGCCTATGATAATGTATGTAATGAAAATGATAAATTTAATCTAAACATTAACCACACAAACAGTTGATACATATTGAATACGCATTTGATCATGGATATGATGGATGCACAAGTGTTTAAATGTAATAAATAATAAGACACATGATACACCCCAAAAACGTGATTAAAACGGGGAATTTGTAGAGATTCACTCACATTGGGTGCGTTCGTTTGACGATGTTGAATGCGCACGAGTTTAGAGGGTTGATCGACGAGGATTAACTAACCTAAATAATAACGAAGAGGTACGGTAAATAAGTGGATTTTATTAATAATTTTAATAGGATTTTTAGATATATTTTTGTGAGTTTAAGGTTATTTTCTAACTTTAAAAACATTATTTTTAAGTATTTTTAATTGATTTTTAAATTAAATAAATAAATAAAAATATAAAAAAAATGTTGACTTTTTGGGTTGACCGTTGACCATTGACCATGACTGTTGACCGTGACCGGTTCGGACGTGTGTATGTATGCGCTGGGTGAGGCTCGAACCCGAGACCTCCCGTACGCGTGCACGCAGCTCTACCAACTGAGCTACGTGTCTAACCCGAAATATTTCTGTTTTTAATTATATTTATATACTATTTAATTTATTCAAAATTCATTTATTTAAAAAGGATTTTAATTACCTCGAACAGGTGTGCATAACAGGTCTCGAACCCGGGACCTGTTGTTTAACGTTGCACACAGTCCACCGCTGGACTGTGTGTCTAACCTGGTTAAAACACTTGTTTTTATTTCTCTTATATACTAACTGGGAGTTTCAGTATTTGGGTTTTATAAAAAGTCTGAATATTGTGACGAATCGGAACAAGGACAGACTCGAACCCGGCATCCCTATGATTCAAATGCACACAGTCCACCACTGGACTGTGTGTCTAACCCGAGATATAACCTGATTTATATTAAATTTATACACAAACTAGACTTCATCTTCTCCGTTAAACAACACAGACAACGATTATTCTACTGATCTTGTTCAATTCAATTAACAGACATATGACTGATTAAAATGAAATGGATAAAGAAGGTTTTGGAAGTGAATGTACCGGAAAGATGATCTTTCTCAGAACTCCGGCGAAGTCGTCGGCTCTGTTTTATGAACTCCGTCTGAACGGCCAATTAATAGTTTTGATTAACCAATTGTGAAATTGAATAACTAAACAAGAGTTATCAGAGAGTTTAGATGATTATACCGATTCACAACGCGATTTAGGAATTTTCAGAAATCTTCCGGCGAGTGCTGATTATCCGATACCGTCGCCTGGGACTGATTCTGGTTGAAGGGTTTGAGTTAGTAAAAGTCTAGCAATAGATAGAAGATGAAAGAGTTGAGAAATTTAACGTTTTGATGAATGACACGGTTTTCCGGCGAAAGTCCGGCGATTTCAGAAAACGTTTCCGACGAACTGAAAATAGAGCGAAAGTGAAATTGGAGGTTCTGTGAGTGTTTTTGAGTCGCGAGATGATGATATTGTTGGTGAAAATCAGTAAGTAAATGATTTCGGTTATTAAACCCGAAAATCATATGAATTCAAGTTCAATAAAGGCTGAATTGATTGAGATCATGCGTCGTAATGTTTTCATCGGTTATTATCAGTAATAACGATCACTCAATCGTCTGGAATGTTGAAAGTCGATGAACGGTTTCAGTTTGGCGCAAAACAGATGATTTCACAGGTGAACTAATGTTTTATTTGTTTCCTAGATTACACAAAGACATCAAGTGGCGGAGTGGTTAATTGTTTGGTGATTAAGTCTTCCGGCTGACCCGGGTTCGAAACCCGGCAGCCCCTTTTTATTTTTAATTGCTTTATTTTTATTTTCTAACAATTTTAATTTCCATATTCTAAAATGTTTATTAGTTATGTATTGTTTAAAATTAAAATAAGCATTAAATGAGCAACAAAATTTTGAAATTGATTATTCGATTAATAAACGATGCGGGTTTGGAAAACCCGTTTCTCGACGGATGTTACAAATTGCATGTTTGATTATTGGATGGTTTGGAATGGTGGAAGAAACCCTAATATCATCCCAAGAATTCTCTCAAAGGTCAATTGTCGAATGAAATGAAAGATGGCCTGTAAAACCCTATTTTCGGCCTTAAAATAAGAATTCCCCTCAAGTGGCAGGCGTAGCTTACGCTGGCAGAGCCAGCGAGTTTCTATTTATTTTATTTTTTTTCGTTTTTCTTCCGCTCCGAACCTCTTGCACTTTCCCAATAGCTTCCAATCTTCATGTTTACTAGTTATGGGGTCATTGGCTTCAGGGTGACGTCGGGTCGTGAGAAGCACCCTTATGTTGTGTTAAATGATTGTCACATATTGTGAAAATGAATGTAGCCATAGTGCAACGACGAATTATGCAGGTGGCGGACTCTTTGGGGTCAAATTTGACAAGGATGATGATGAGAGCCTAGGGCAACAATTAATGTGTTAAGTTCCCACCTTATATGCTTCTTTTTTTCGCGCTAGTTACATGGTGGGTAAATGACGTTTACTTGTGTAGTTGACGAATGATGATAAATTATGTGGGTGGCGAATGATGTTTGATTATGTAATTGTCGAACTATGTTTTATTATGTAGTTCTCGAACGATGTCAAATTGTGTAGTTGTCGAATGAGGTTAAGTTACAGTTGAGTTTATTCTAAGGAATATCTTGTGTGTTTTAGGAACGAGTTTTAACGGATAATCGTTCCTAGGAATTTAGACGCATTGAAGGAGTCCTTTGGTGCTTAGGTGATCTCATCCACATCGAAAAGATTTACTTATAGGATTATTGGATCTAAGTTATGGATGGAGTTTCGGGTCATTTTGGGTGACGGGTTGGAATCATGGAACTTTATATTGATGCTAGCATATTTTAATACAATGTTAGTGATTTTACAATGATGGTGTTTTGGTTTTAAAATAAAGTGTTTACAATGTGTTTTAAATGTTTTAACTTCAACTATTAGAATTCACTCTACGTAGCTGAATTTTGCATGTATCGTTAGATTGTTTTGAAGGTGTGTAATTCGAATCGTTGTTGCTCTTGACTAGCGGATGAGATTACTCTTGATAGGGTGGAAGGCCTTAGATTTATTAAAAACTAATAACATTATTAGTTTTATGTACCGCTTTTCATTGAAATTTCCATTGCGTATTTTTTAGAAAAGACTTGTTTTTACGACGTAACCCGGCGGTAAGGTGCCCGGTTTGGGGCCTTATAGACATGTACATAAAAATACCCACGTGTGAGTAGATTTTTTTTTCTTTTTAGCTAAAGAATAAAAACATGCAGGGTAAATTTGAAAGTCAGCACTCAATGGGGTGAAAATGACATTTTATTAAGTTTTAGAAGTTGTAAGGGGTGTAAAGGTCACTTTTGAAAGTCTAGGGTTGTTTTTGTTGGCGGACGAAAGTTACGACCTTTCATTTTAAGATATAGTAAAGAGTAAAATGCCAAAATCATCCATGGGGTTTAGTAGTATTTGTGCGTTGCATTTAGGTCCTAAGGTTTGTAATTTGTTGTCATTTCATCCAAGTGGATGACCCCATTTAAATGTAATGTTAAGTGAGGAGCGGTTTTGACTTTTTGCCTATGTCACTAAGGGGTATTATAGATATTTTACAACCACACCACCACCACGACACCATCATGATAACCTCATCACCCTACCATTACCTCACCACCACAACTAACACCCTACCACAATCAATACCTTCCGCCACCACCATCACTACCTTCCACCACCGCCACCACCCACACCACCACCATCATTACCTTCCATCACCATTCCTCCCCACCAACCCCCCTCTCTCTCTCTCAAACCCCTATCACCAACCTTTGCCGCCACCACCAGATCCACCACCACACTCCTTTCTTGCAACCTCTGCCACCACCCTTTTTTTCCGGCTAGATCCACCACTGCTCCACCACCGTTAATCATCGGGCGTTGGTGGGTGAGAAATATACATTGATTCTTCAACTCAATGTTGTCACCGTTGATTCTTCACTTAGAGTGAGAGTGAGAGATACAAAGGTTTAGATAGAGAGAATGATGCAGATGTTTAGAGAGAGCAGAGAGAGGGGGTGGGGTTAAATTAATTTTTTTTCTTGTTTTTATTTAATTTTTTATAATTTATTTATTTGGTTTTATTTGAAGGTTAAAAAGAAATATAAAAATAGAAGAAAAAATGGGTAAAATGTCCAAATTGTCCCTGAGTTAACCTGGGGCATTTGGTGTCACTCCCTCAAATTCCACATGCGGGGTTTTACCGCAAAGCGTGTGACTAACCAGGATCCAGCCACTAATCATGTTGAACCAATTATTTAAGTTGTAAAATCATCACAATCAACACGATTAGCGATCAACATTTAAAAGTCCAAAAACACAGTTTAAGTTAGCAACGGAAAAATAAAGTAAACCATCATAAACTTAAAACCATAAGTTTAATAAATGTACGAAACATAAGGCTTTACGACCACACACTCCAGCCGATTGCAACGTCTGTCCATAGCTGTACCTAACGACCTGCAAAGCATGTAATAGTATGTCAACATAAAGTCGGCGAGTTCACGGTTTTTCAGTATTGTTTTCAATAAAACTTAGGTTGTTAAATTACTTAATTTATAAAACATGTCATGGGGAGCTACCCCATCTTTAAGCTACTAAACTGTGTGGTACCGAAACTTTGACTGTTTAAGTTGTTTGTGCCCCAGGTCAATTTCTATCATCATTGACCAGTGCCAAGGCATAAAAGTTCATACCCGTCCTCCCAGGTATGGTGTGAGGTTTGTCGAACCTAATAGCGCTATCAACTAATATCCCGTTCGCCAGGCCCCGGCGATTAATCGGTATAATGTGTGGGGACTTTCAGATAGAGTCCGTTTAGTCCGCTAAAGACATGAATTATAAATAGCATTTAATAGTATTCCATCCCAGGAATACTAGGCAATCCCTTAACCAGGGAAAGTGAAGTTAACAGTATCCCATACCAGGAATACTAAGGCAATCCCATACACGGGAAAGTGAGGTTCCCAACCACCGGGAATACATGCTTTTAGTAAAGGTGTGAACTCACATTTGTTTTGCTCGGTAAGAAATAAAGTGCAAATAGTAGCGAAGATGATCAACCACGTCCTAAGATGGTTACCAAGAACATTAGGGGTCGTTTATGTAATTCACGCAAGCCTTACACGCATCTAACAATTATCATGCAAACAAGTTGTCATAACGTAATACCGAGTAGCTTTCAAGCATAGATTCATAATGTACACTATGACATGCCATTCATCAATTATACAATTATCATGCACGTGCGGACACTAAAAGTAGCAAATTCGTCACTTAACAACTTAAAGCCATGCATAGGTAAAATCATGAAAATAGACTGTTTTGGGAAGCTCGTTTTACATACTTACGATGCTGCAAAAATTGTGACATTTTTGTATGGCGTACCCCTCGGAAAAGGGTTGGACTTGTGTTAAAATTTTAGGTCTAACTTCTAACCAAAAATTTAATAAAAATCATTTACTAAGCAGCAATCAGATTCGTCACTTTCTGACTGTAGCTTACTGAAAATTTCATTTAAAATCGTCGGTTATCCGATTGACGTAATTCCAGTTAGCGCTTTTTGTGATCTCCTGGAACTACCTACAGTAAAAATTTGAGATCATAACTCAATTCCTACATTGTGTTATGACATTCGTAATGGACTGCAAATTCTGCAGAAAACGCAGCCTGAACCTTCGATACTGAAAAATTCATAAAACATTCAATTTTCATCGAAAAAATGCAATTCCAGTGGGGTTCGAAAGGTATTTCCTGGAAGCATATCATGGACTCAAGAAACAACACTTTTTGTTAACTTTTCACCTGGTTACAGCCAATTAAAGTTGGTTGTAACGTTCTAGACAGATTCTGTTTTATCACCCAAACCTCACAAACGATTATCTAATGCACCCAACGACCTAAAATCTTTAATCAAGCAGATTATCATCCTAAATTTAAATCATATAACAATTAGTTATACAACCACAAGATCCAACCCATAATCAAAACCCTAGCGGCTTAACCGAACACATAAGTAATCTAATCATCGACTAACATGATTTCTAGCACCAAAACTACAAGTTATCATCAAAGATCATCAAGAATCATGAACAAACCTAGAAAACGCAGCCAATATACGAAGAAATATACAATAATCAAAAACTATATTTTAAGGATTACCGAGTTAGGAGTGATGTGAGTTGTTAGGGACTTGAAAACCGAAAAGCTTGAGGCTTCTTGCTTGCAGTTCGTCGACTAAGAGAGAAGAGAGGAGGCAGACTTGTTTTGTAGATTAGGGTTTTGTTGTAGGGATTAAGTTATTATAATAACACAACTTTAATAATTGTCACACTAAACCCTTGAATTCCAACAAGGGCACTTTTAGTCGCTTAAGTTTCAAACTCTTGAAACTTGCAAAGAAATTTATAAAATTCAAGTTAACTTGCTACACAACAAGTCCCTCAAGTTTCAATTACTTGGAATTTTTGCACAAAGTTAAACAAATTAACTTTGGTGTAAGATACAAGAATAGTCCCACTAGTTTATATCAATTTCGTGTGTTCGTGTGTTAATAACTTGTACGTATAATAAATGCATGTATGACATTCAATAAATCCTAAATATTTAACCGAGAAAAGTTAACGGTGTTA
This sequence comes from Scalesia atractyloides, assembly GCA_947069175.1. Taxonomy (NCBI): domain Eukaryota; kingdom Viridiplantae; phylum Streptophyta; class Magnoliopsida; order Asterales; family Asteraceae; genus Scalesia; species Scalesia atractyloides. Next base: position 5,309,288 of record CAMTDV010000008.1, read on the forward strand.
ACTTGGAAATGCGAGTTGTCACATCATCCCCAAGTTGAAAGAAATTTTGTCCTGAAATTTAGTAACCAGTCAGTGAAGAAATCAAAGCGTTTGAGGAATTTTCTCGGGTATCACATTTGGTTCGCAGGAATTCAATGGAATTTTGTCTGAATTCCATCTCTTAAGATGTTTGCTTTACAGAATTTGATGGAATTGGAATCCCAATTCCAATCTTCATGTGTTTGGTTGACAATGGAATTCGAATTGGAATTAGGCATGAATTCTTTCAAATTCCTTTAACTAAAGGAATTCAAATCCTTCTTATATGTGAATGAATTAAAGTAAATTCATAGGAATCTTCGACCGTTTCGACCCGTACGGTTTCAACCCGTAACATTTTGATCCGAACCATTTCAACGCGAACCGCTTCGACTCGTACCGTTTAGACACAAACGGTTTCGACCCGTAACGTTTCGACGTGAATCGTTTCGACGCGAACTGTTTCGACCCGTACCGTTTCGAATCGAACCGTTTCGATCCGTACCGTTACGACGCGAACGGTTTCAACCCATAACGTTTTGACACGAAGCTTTTCGAATCGAACCTTATCGACGCAAACTGTTTCGACGCAAATCGTTTCGACATGTACCGTTTTGACCCGTACCGTTTCGAATCGAACTGTTCCGAATCGTACCGTTTCGACGCGAACGGTTTCGACCCGTTCCGTTTCAACCCGAACCAGGGTTGTGGGTACCGGGGTGATGCATTCCAATTCATTTAACTACCAAACACAAAAAAATGGAATTGGGATTCCAATTCCAACACTTTCCAACTAGTTCTATACCCGTCCAGTGGACGGGCCGGACGGACATTTTAATGTCACGATGACAAAAGTCTTTTTTTCATTCTATTTAAAACAAAACAGCATTTGTTTTAATCTTTGTATCCACATCTTCATCCAGATCATAGCTCTTTCGCCCAATCTCATACCATGCCTTCAACAAAAGTCGCAGACCACTCCGTATTTATGGTTAGGTTAGTATGCTGTTAAAAAAGTGCATAAAATCAGATAACTCATAACTCAATTCTATTCAAAAAAATTTATCGTTTTTTAAATATGGTAAACTTTGCGATCATAATTGACATACTAAATATTTGCGACAATATTGAGATTTTTGGACAAAAGTAACAAAACTACATATTCCTCGACATCGGCTTTGTGTTTGACAGTTGTAGGATGAAGAATAAAAGCAATAGTAGTACTGTAGTAGTCCAACGGAAAGATGCCACACGGAAATAACGAGTGCTATAGCCGCCTTGAGCATAACAAAAGAATCCCTTAGCTGGATCACTACACATACAAAAAAACTATATTAGTGGTTACAGCCCTAGATAATCATTTAGAAAATTACAAAACCTCTATAAGATGAATTAAACTTATTTCACTTCATTTTAACAAACATATCCAACAATGCCGAAAAAGCTGCAAAGCATGTGCTGCACCAAGAACAGAATAGAAAGAAAGGCATAAGTTATAGCCATCTGTTTATCTTTCAGCACTGAATTGAAACTAACAGAAGCATGAAAAAAATGAAACACTTTCTATAAAAGAGGTACATGTTGACTTATAAAGTCAAAATACTATATAATTACTTTAAATCTGGATAAAAAGGAATCATACTTTACAATCTTTATTACTAAACCAGTTTACTTAAATGTTATTTGCTGTGTATTAGAATTTAGAGCATTCTAGATGCACTTGCTAATTTAGAGCAAGACTTTAATAAGAAATTTACTTACAAATGATCCATTTTTTAGTTCAAAGCTGCATTGGTATTAGAATATAGAGCAACAATCTTAAACTTTAATCTCATTTAATGCATTTATTAATATATATAGAGAAAATTAAGTATGGACAAAAAAGTGTATGCCGTTTGCGGGTCAACCATCCTTTATTTGTACTTAAAAATGCCTTGTTTCAACCAAAAATCTTTTTGACCCGCTACTCACCCGTCCATCTTGCCATCTTGAATAAAAATAAAATCATGAAGCAAAACCATCGGCATTTAACCTGGATCAACATCAAGTATAGTATGGTTGTATGGTTATTACCATCTGGAACAATGGAAAAATATTTATAGGCAAAAACCTATGGCATTCAACCTTAATCACTGACGTTGGTGATTCCATCTTCGCTATTCTTCACTGAAACAAAAAAATAGGGTTATTGAATTACTTGATTTTTATAAATTTGCTCGAGTGAATGATTTAGGTAACAGAGTGGAAACCAGTGAATTTATAAGAGTCGATTCCGATGAGGCCATGGTGAAGCCCCTTGCCGTGGGATATTATTCGGTTTTAGCATATATGACCAAACGATTTTAGCATTTTACTCTATAGTAAATAAAAGAATTTATATATAACTTAATGTTACCTTACAGAAGCCAGGAAAGTGATTTACAAATACTCAACCATCACTAGTTTGTTGATCACTTTGAATAAGTTCTAAAGTTTTTGTAATCACTTTCATTATCTGATGATAAGTTACTTGGGCCACCCAAATTCAAAATTCTGGCTACAAGACAGCCCAACCTTGACCCGTAATGTTGACAAAACTATTTGTTGCTATAACACTGACGCGCATGCAGTACATCTTGGCAGTTTTCAAGAATGGTCCATTCATGAAAAATGATGTTTCAATCTATTTAAAGAGATGAATAACTAGAAAACTTTCCTTATCATCTTCAGAAAATACCAAGTTGAGTTATGGGATATGGTGTTGTTACAGCAAGCTTTTTGCTTGTTTCTGCACTTGCAGTTACACTTCAAGTGTTCTTCTTCTCCCCAATATCTCCAGACATACTTCAATTACCTCCTGAACATTCTACACGCCTTTTCGCCCCGAACAATCACTTACAGGTGAACCGTCGAATCAAATATACCGTGTGTTATGTTCATGTTACTGTGTGTGTTTTTTAAAGTGTGTTCATATTTTTTTACAGGGAGTGATTAAGTTAGGGGAAGGGATACTGAACAAACCCGAAGGTCTGTGTGTGGACCGAAAGGGGATGCTGTATGCTGCTACCCGAGACGGGTGGATCAAAAGATTGCATATCAACGGGACGTGTGAAAACTGGAAGAAGATACATAACAGAGATACTTTACTGGTTTGACGGTCACAAAAGCAGGTGATCTTGTCGTGTGTGACACCGACGAGGTAAATCGTTATTTTGTATTACCATTAAGTTTTCTTATCCCAAAAAGAGAGTTAACTACCATTTTCGTCCCTGTGGTTTGTCAAATTATGCCAGTCCAGGCCAAATTCCAAATTTGTATCATTTTCGTCCCTGATATTCTTGAAACATGTCAGTTTCGTCCAATAAACTAAGGTTGAATCGAACAAATGGGCAAACCACAGGGACGAAATGACAGTTAACGCATGTTTTTTAACGAAACTGGCATGTTTCAAGAATGTCAGGGACGTAAATTGTACAAATTTGAAATTTGGCCTGAACTGGTATAATTGAACAAACTATAGGGACGAAAATGGCAGTTAATTCCCCAAAAAAAGACAAGAAAGTAAAATGAAATTCTTGTGATTATGCAGGGTTTGATCAAGGTTAGTGTAGATGGTGTAGTGACAGCTTTAGCAACTCATATGAATGGTGAAAATATAGGGTTTGCAGATGAGGTTGTTGAAGCGGGTGATGGGAGCTTATACTTTAGTGTTGCAAGCACTAAATTTGGGTTGCATAATTGGCACCTTGATGTGCTGGAAGCTAAACCACATGGGCAGCTTCTAAAATACGACCCCATTACAGTGGAAACGTCGTTGGTGCTTGACGAGCTCGGGTTTGCTAATGGGGTAGCCGTGTCCTTGGACCAAGAGTTTTTGGTGGTATGTGAATCATGGAAGTAAGTGAAACTTCAAAATAAATTTACAAAATATGCATATATGAAATATGAATATATAAACATTTTGGACTTGGTTGTGTATTAGATTTAGGTGCCTAAAGTACTGGTTAAAGGGAGAAATGAGAGGAAAAGTTGACGTTTTTATCGACAATCTTCCTGGTTGTCCTGACAATATTAATGTTGCTCCAGATGGGTCATTTTGGATAGCTATACTTCAGGTAGCTAGATAGTTTGTATCTTTGATGTAACAACAGGAACTATGATTTGAAGCTAATAAAAGAAGAATTTACATGATGCAGCTGACCTCAAGCAGGATGAAATTTGTGCATTCTTCGAAAGCAATTAAACACGTTTTGGCAACGTTTCCAAAGCTGTATGAACGAGTTAGAGCAGTTGACAGAAGCGCAATGGCGCTCAATGTGGGGAGTGACGGAAAGATTATCAAGCGGTTAGATGATCCTACTGGAGAAGTGATGGCATTTGTTACTTCAGTCTTGGAGTTTGATGGAAAGCTTTATTTTGGAAGTTTGAAAAATAATTTCATAGGCATGCTGCCACTAAAAACTTCAGCATGAAGAAGTATGGTTTAAACTGTATGAGTAGCATTAAAATGGCAAACAGATATAGTGAGGATCGTGCATACCAAAGATTGTTACCATTGAAGTATGCTTCTTTGATCCTGTTTCTTATTAAAACTATATGTTGACGGTGTTGTTGGATGAGATATGAATTTTAAACTGTATAAAGAACTCATCCCAAAAGACTAGCCTAGCGGGAGAGGGTACCATTTGGCTTATAAACCCCACATTAGTTGTCCATACAACTGACGTGGGACAAATACTATACCTTGTAAAGGATTCAGTCCATAACAATGGCATCCCCTATGGGGGGGGGGGGGGGGGGTGGCTGCTATAATGACCTGTCGCCTTATTGTCTTTAATTAACCCCAGCCACAGGATTAGGATAAGGAATGAACGGCTAGGGTTTGTTGGGGGATACCGTGTCCAGATCGAACCAATAGCGACGACATATTACCTGTCGCCACTATTCGGGGTAATTCTTGTAGTGCAACTCGATCGTTCTAAATCGAAACGTATTCATTAGGTCACAAACAACAATGCCTACATAATCGACCCCAAAAAACATAAGGTCACAAGTCACTTGAACCGAAACAAACAATTGGAGCCTTTTGGTTCAACTAATCGATTCGCTTGAATAAACTTCAATGAAATAAAAATAAAATAAAAAAGAAGTCTAACAAGTCAAAATCATCAAATAAAGAAGTCTTCAAAGTGAACTTTTAATAAATGTTTTAAGTAGTTCTATTTATAGAACTGGTTACTATCTCAATGATATAATTGTTGTGATTATATATAACAAGTTAAATATCCATTATTTTTTTAAATAATATAGACAAAACTACCCATCCCCCCACTTGTGGCCTAGTGGTAGGAGGTTTGGGTTTCTCAATGGAGACTCAAGTTCAATTCACACTTATGTCATATTGGGGTGGATACAAGCAATGAAGGATTTTGGACTAGGTCTTGTGTGAGGTTGTCAGTTCGATTCCCGTGTCCAACCGGGTTTTCATCCCATCGTGTGTTACGTCAAAAAGTTCTGCTCTTGTGGTGGCCTACAACTGTTAAGTGGCAACCGGCGGTATGGTTTTCATACTAAAAGGTCTTACCAATAAAGCCAAACCCAGATATTTATTATCTTGCAAACTTTCTATCACATGTTATTTTCTAATAATATGATACACACAAAATCAAAAGGCCCACTAGGCAACCTTAATTGACCCGCAATCTTGATATGGTTGCTATTGGATTGACATGCATTATGCATCAGATGTTTTGGAAGTTTACAATCATAATTCGGTGACACAGTAACAGATTCGGGTCGAAACATGATATTATAAAAATGTTTGAATTTGGTTCGAGCTAAACCGGGTTTTGACAAAAATGGGCCGGAAGTAGTAAAAATAGTTTCACCTACTATATATTTACCGGTATCTCATGACATAGTAACACTGTTTTATAGGTGTGTAAGTGTGCTTGTTTTGAAAGGTGTATGGTCACCAGCAAGCTTTTCTTATCATCTTTCAGCCATTAACACTGTTGAGTTATGGGATATGGTGTTGCTACAGCAAGCTTTTTGCTTGTTTCTGCACTTGCAGTTACACTTCAAGTGTTCTTCTTCTCCCCAATATCTCCAGACATACTTGAATTACCTCCTGAACATTCTACACGCCTTTCGCCCCGAACAATCACTTACAGGTGAACCGTCGAATCAAATATACTGTGTGTTATGTTCATGTTACTGTGTGTGTTTTTTAAAGTGTGTTCATATTTTTTTACAGGGAGCTATTAAGTTAGGGGAAGGGATACTGAACAAACCAGAAGGTCTTTGTGTGGACCGAAAGGGGATGCTGTATACTGCTACCCGAGACGGGTGGATCAAAAGATTGCATACCAACGGGACGTGTGAAAACTGGAAGAAGATACATGACAGAGATACTTTACTTGGTTTGACGGTCACAAAAGCTGGTGATCTGGTCGTGTGTGACGCCGAAGAGGTGAATCTTTTATATTACTTTTAAGTTTTTGGGCGAAAAAATGAGTAAAATGAAAACTTTTACGATTATGCAGGGTTTGATCAAGGTTAGTAAAGATGGTGCAGTGACGGCTTTAGCAACTCATCTGAATGATGAATATATAAAGTTTGCAGATGATGTTGTTGAAGCAGATGACGGGAGCTTATACTTTAGCGTTGCAAGCACTAAATTTCGGTTGCATGATGCGCACCTAGATATGCTTGACGCTAAACCCCATGGGCAGCTTCTTAAATATGACCCAGTTACGATGGAAACATCACTGGTGACGGGCTTTGATTCGCTAATGGAGTGGCCATCTCTTCAGACCAAGAGTTTTTGGTGGTGTGTGAAACATGGAAGTAAAAGATGTGTGTGTGTGCGCGCGCGCAAGCACGTGTAAGGTCCACAAGACAAAAAGTGAATAACATCATGGGCTTGCTTCTGTGTCAGATTTAGGTGCCTAAAGTACTGGCTTAAGGAAGAAATTAGAGGAAAAGTCGATATTTTTATCGACAATCTTCCTGGTACACCAGACAATATTAATCTTGCTCCCGATGGGTCGTTTTGGATAGCTATACTTCAGGTAACTAGATAATGTGTATCGCTCATTTAACAACAGTTTATGTGATTTGAAAAGCTAATTGAAAGAGTTAACATGATGCAGCCGACCTCAAGCAGGATGAAATTTGTGCATTCTTCCAAAGCAATTAAACACCTTTTAGCAACATTTCCGAAGCTATATAATCTAGTTAACGCACTTGATAAAAGTGCGACGGCGCTAAATGTGGGGAGTGATGGAAAGATTATCAAGAGATTAGATGATCCTACTGGAGATGTGATGGCATTTGTCACTTCGGTCCTGGAGTTTAATGGGAGGCTTTACTTAGGAAGTTTAAAAAACGATTTCATAGGCATGTTGCGAATATAAAACATCATGATTAGCAAGATGAATAAATACGATTTTGTAAATTGGTCTCTACAAACCATAATATGCATTGCTGTAACAAAGATTATAAACAGTTTCAGACTACTGAAGTCTGCTTCTTTTATCTGGTTTCTTATCAACGCCATACGCTGATGATTTGCTATGTTTGCTGCTCTTTTTGTTGACGAACTCGGAGAAAGATGGGATCGCTGGCAGCTTTATATCATTGCGAGTGATCTGTGACATACTTAATGAAGAATTTTCATGATCTTTTTCGTTCATCATATCCACTACCTGATCTGAAACAGACGGTGATACAGAAATTGAAGGTTCCACTTCCATTGCATTCTTTGAAGTAGAATTCTGATTCGTGGCGGTAAGCCTAGATGTTAAGTCTGCAGCGTTAACTGTTGAAAGCCACCTCACAGTGCTTGCCACTTGAGATAAATAAAATGATTTTCCTGATTTCCCGTATTTTTTGAAGCACTCGTTTTCAAAGAATATGGAAGACGCTTCAGGGTCTATCCTGTACATCAAGCATAAAAAAGTGGTTTTAACTTTTAGAACACCAAAAAGAATATAAATTTGGCGGAAAACGGTAAAAAGAGTAGATGCCATGTATACTGCAAGTTGTCGAGCAGCTGCTGTGTTTGCTTTAGCGAATTAAGTAATCTTTGTTTGCAAGACTCCCGTGTGGCCTCGTTTATAGCATTTTTGTCAAGTTTATTGCTCTGTTTATTGTGATCTTTTTTCTGATAATATTTTTCTTCTGCTCGTTGCAAAATATCCATCTTCTCGCTAAATTTCGATTTTGAAGGTAAGGCTGACTGTGTAAGGCCTTCCACAACATCAATACCATCTGAAAGTTCAATTATTCAACTTAAAAAACATAAGTTAACAACAAAATGATCAACGTTATATTCAAGCCACAAAAATGTTTACCGTCATCATCAGATATATCATCCTCAGACACAATTGCTTCGTCATCACGAGACCAGTACTCTGAAAAATCCACATCACCAACAGGTTTTGAGGAGCTGATAAAAAAGAATTGTGCATCATTAGTTCATTACGTAACATGTATTCATAAAAAATATAGAAAATAGTTTATAAACACAAAATTATTACCTGCTTATAAATATCTTTGAGGATCCAATTCGATTACCAAGAGAACACATGGCTTTAAGCTCTTCCAAGTATTTCTCAACTAGATTTGGATTTTTGCATGCATCACAAGTTTTCTTACATAGTGATGTTGACACCTACTTCGTATAAAGCTCGTATTATTAAATTTTAATTTAAATAAGACTGATACAAACTTGGATATAGCTACCTGTTCCCCAAAACTGTCTAAAATCTTCTTCCTACGACAACCAGATGTTTCACAATACTCAACCATCTGCATTTATAAACCAAATAAATCAGATTATACTTTTACAAGCAAATTAATGAGGTAATTTATAGGTAAGTTTTACAGGTTTACCAAATTAAAGTCAACAATTGACTTCTTTGGGGACCTGTCCTGCGAGCTTGAGGACTGCGATTTCTTGTTATCTGCATTATTCAATATAAATTGCTGCAAGTATCTTACTTATTAGTGACTAATGGTCAAAGGAATGAATAAAAAAAATTAAAAAGATGGTATCAATTATTAAACCATTTTCTTGTGATCATCTATTCCATAGTATAAAACACTTCTAGAAGGTTGTTGATCACGACCAGCTCTACCCGATTCTTGATAAAACGATACCATTGATTTCGGAATATTGAAATGGCAAACAATTCTGACATCTTTCCGATCTATACCCTAATATTATCGTGCATGATTGGTTAGTCGATACATACACCTAATGAGAATTTCGAAACAAAATAAAAAAAAAGTTGGATTATTAGAAGAGTAGTATACCATCCTGAAGGCACACCAAGCTCATTAGATTAGATGCTCCAGGTCAGTGACCAGCATGAAGAAAGAAAAGGAATTACACATGAATAAAAATTCAGGCTTATTTGTGTCCTTTAATTATAGTGGTAAAATTATTAACCATACCCAAACGCCACTGTAGCCACTACAACTTGTGTCTTGGCAGAAATCCAATCATCCAAAACAGAGGTCCGTAATTTATTGTTTAACCCTGCATGATATGCTGAAAACAATTTTTTTTGTGAGGAACACCTCAAGATTAAGTTAATGAGAGATGAAAGAAAAGTACCAGCACAAGAAATGCCATTTTTTGATAAATGAGAAGCCAGATCATCACACGTTGTACGTTCAAGGCAGTACACGATTCCACATACATCTCCACAAGATTTGATAAGATCAGCCAGATCAACATATGGGTCCGTTAGAAGATCCTTGAATCGAACTGTACAGTATCATTAAAAAATTTAGTCAGTGACAAATTATTATATACCAACCCAAAAGAAAGTTAAATTACTCATTTTAGAGTAGTGAATAGCAAAATAGTGTACGGAGAAGAACAATGGTAAATACAGAGTAGTTATTAAGATCACAGTTATAACTTTTTAACGTGATCAACATTAAACTGATTGAACTAACCTTCGTAATGTATATTTGGGCGATTAAATGACGATTTCAGGACTAGAGGGTTCTCCATGTTCAAGGACTCTATCACATCCACCTGAACCCTGCATATAGTACACGGTTTCTCTAAAATAATACATACTGTCGAGAAACAAACAAATAAATCATCGAAAACGTTGGGTATATAAATAACTGTACATAGTAAGAGACATAAGACTCACTTGGGAACAGCAGTAGCTGTTAATGCTAATATTGGAACATCTGGCAGACGTTTCCTCAATGAGGCTAATTTTCTGTAGCTAGGCCTGCATTAGTAATAGATTCGAATCAAGAAAAGCAAAAACGAGCCCGTACAGGAAAAGTAGGACACGATATATAAACTTGAGAAATCACCTAAAATCATGGCCCCATGTTGAGATACAATGCGCCTAAAAAGTGAAAGAAAAAAGAACAAATATAACCAGAACTCATCGATAAAACAATCAGATATGCATAGTCAACAATTAACCAATATAAATCCAAACCTCATCTATTGCAATCAAATTCAACAACCCCTTGAATGAATCTTTGTCAACTTTGACATAAATCCCGTTGTTGCAATCAGTTCCGGTGTCACATAGAGCAACCTCAACCCTGGATTTCCAGATTCTAGTTCTTCATGGATCTAAAAAAAAGTCATCACAAGCATCGTCGGACTTCGATAATAACACGCAGTTCACAACTTAGTATATACTAAAACTAACAGTAGCAGCCACCGTACCTTATTCCTAACTTGTGCAGTCTGAGTCGATGAGAGATATTCAGCCGCAACCCCTTTCTCCTTCAACGCCATAACTTGATTTTCCTGGTGCAAATAACATGATAAATGATAAATCACAGAAATTTAGCAACACTCAGTATCGTGTAACAAAGATAATATAACCCAACCATACAAACAAACAAACAAACAAACTCACCATTAAGGCTGTGATCATGAACAAACAATGCATACAATCAAGTCAAACCCTGGCATCGAAACCAAGTAAACGAAATACATTGTGTAGTATAAACATCCAAATTAACACCTATGTAGTTAATATCCCAATATATCACCGATATATCAGTGATATATCGATTATCGGTCCCCTGTTGAGACATCAGGGCAAAATATCGGCTAGAATATTTGTACCGATAATATTGGCGATGTTGACCGATATTGAACTGATCTTTGACCGATATATCACCGATTTTCCCGATATCAGTACCTTTCTTCTTATTGTTGCTATTAGTGTTTTAAGTCTTAATTGTTAGTTGTTAGTATTATATGTTAGTATTTCAAGTCCTAGTCAGTTCCTACTTGCTACAATTGTTAGTGTTAAATTGCTATATACATAAATTTAGCATGATATTAAAATTACCAATATCCCAACGATATCCCACATAACCGATATTCAAATATCGGTCCTTGACCGATATCTGATATTTTACCGCATTAACTAGTTAGATTAAGACAAACAAATATTGTTTCACCTATCAAAGGAGACACAACAAGCACAATGCCTGGTTTAGCCAGTGCAGGAATTTGATAACAAATCGATTTTCCGCCACCCGTTGGCATCAAACAGAAACAATCTCTTCCTGCATAAATAAATAAAAAAATAGGGCCCAATTATACATTGTTTCATATGAGAAGAAGAAATGTGAAAACGTAAAACCTGATAAGACAGTTTCTATGGCTTCCAATTGCTTCCCTCGGTACTCCGAATGCCCGAAATGCCATCTCAAGAGCTTTGTTAACGCTTCTTTTCCAGAAACTTTCCTCTCTTTGCTAATGTTTTTGACAGGCAGTAGTGCCTTCTTCATCATTCACACTGTGATAACAAATATCGCATCTGTTAAATTATAGTTCTAAACGAATTCAATGTTGAATAAAAAGTGGTGAAGCTTCAGACGCAATGATAATCGGAAATTGTTGTGTTAAATGTTTGTGTTTGTGTGTGCGAGAAGGAGAGAGACCTTAAATCGGTTGCCGGTTGATCGGAGTTGAGACTGGTTGGTTACTTGTTAGGGCTTCAAAGTTTTTAACATATCATCATAAAATGAGGAAATCATTCATTTTCATTTTTTTTAATATATTAAATTGTTTAAATAAAGTTTTATAGATTAACTAAACATTAAGAAATATCTCATTTATTTTTTTAAATGAAATAAAAGAAGCGAGGAAAAGAATCTTTGATTAATAGAATTGTGATATACGTAGGGTGAGCAGAATAGCTGTCATAGCCATAGCTGATAACTAAATCATAACCGACATAAATTAACCGATAACCGATATACCTAGTGGTTATGGCTATAAAACTTTATATAGCCGACTAACCAGTTATGGTTACCGTTATAAAGCTTTGGTTAACCGAAACCGAACCGAGCATGTAATTATAAGTCTGTATGATAGATTTACGTTTATATCAACCATGTAGAGGTTTTTTACTAAGATAAAAATATGTTAGTAAAAAATGACATTGATGTAGATGCCATTTGTTTTAATGAAGAACTAAGGTGTTATAATCATGATTTTTTGTTGAGAATTTAACTTGTTAAAGAGAATCTCACATCCGTAGTTTAACCAAAAAGTGAAGTCTTGATAATTTTATAAAAAAGACCCGAGCTAAATTCAAACCATGCAGCCTCTAATTAACACACAACACCCTATTTATTTCAAACTTTTCTTGTTTAGTTAACCAAAAATAACGGTAACCGAAGATAACCGAACCAAACCGATTTTAGCATTAAAAATCATATATGAACATTTAGCATTAGTTGAAGGACTACTATTGTAAATGTCCAAAAACTGTTATTTGAAATCAGGATTCGTTATTTTACGGTTATACGAAAGCCACCCCATATTCATAATTCATTTCGTTCATCGCATTAGATTCCGGTCAATTTCTCCGGTGGGTAATCATCGCCGTCCGGCCAAAACCACCACTATAAAAACCGAAAAACCACCACAACAAAATAAACCCACAAACCCAATCGATCTTCCCTCCATTGACCCAATAAGTCAACATTATTCAAAATGCACAGCGACGACTTCACAACAGGGGTCAAAGATGGCCTCAGGCTAACAAAACGTATATACTTCGGCAACGACCGCTCTGTCGCAGCCCGAAAACCCGTAACACTGATGGATAAGGCAACAGGATCATTATACCCAACGTCTCCGATGGTGTATGCCGTGATGATCAACCCAATCATTGTTGACAACCCTGATATGCCCAGTTATCAACCTCATGTGCACGGACGGTGTAACCCGCCTGCATTGATCCCGCTTCAGATGAATGCGATATCCTTTGAGGTTGACTGTTTTTTGGAGACCGCGTTTGTGACCATGAGTGGTTCCTGGCGGGTTCATTGTGTCATGGGAAATAAAAAGTGTACTTGTCGTGTTGCGGTCCCTATGGGCGAAGAGGTAATTTATCTGTTTGGAGATTGGTTTTAGTTTATGCATGATTTTTATATAGTTGTGTTAGAAAGTTAGCGTAATTGTTTTGAATTTGACAGTCTTTAGGAGGATCGGTTTTGCTGTTCAAATGGGGTTGTGGCGAATATTAAAAAATAAATTGTGTATATGACCAATGATATCTTGATAATTTCATAAATGAATGTGATATTGAAATAAAAAATTGTGAAGTTTGTTAGAATTGGATATGGAAAATTTAAGGAGGCAGTGACAAAGTTACAAACATTTGTTATTGTTAAGTTTGTTTATTTCTTAAACAATATTATATTGGCTAACAGGGTTCAATTCTAGGTGCTGAGGTTGAAGTAGCAAGAAAATCATACTCGACTCGATTAGCATTAATAGACGAAAATAAGGAGGATGAGGAGGAAGAAAGTGTAGCCAAACCGGAAGAAGGAGGTCTTCTGAAAGCCCACATCTTTACTTTCACAATACCACAGGTTAAAAGATGTACAAAAAAGATCTCAAAGGCTGCTTATCGTATAATCAGGTTGAGTGTCGTTTGAGTTTTGTGACTTTTTTTTTTCAGGTTGATGGTGGTTCGAATCTTTCGATCAAAGTTAGATGGTCACAGAAGATAATGTATAAAGATGGTGAGTTTATATTGGATGTACCTTATAGCTTCCCGGAGTATGTTACGCCTGCCTCAAAGAAACTCCCAAAAAAGGAAAAGATACAACTGAATGTTAATGGTGGTCCGGCCGCAGAAGTTTCTTGGAGCACATCTGGTCACCAGCTAAAGGTGTAATTTGGATCGGTACTTGTAATTATTTATATCCTCTAATTTTACGGCTGACCAATTCTTGATAACCGAGTGAGATATTTGCTGTATTCCAGGAACGAAAGTGTGAACCGGGGAAGTTGTATTTATTATACGAAGCACAAGTTCTTAAATGGTCAAATACAGATTTTGTCTTCAAATACCAAGTAAGATTATCGTAAGTTATGTTTAGACATATTAATATATTATCTAGTTCATTTTATAGTTAAACTGATGATAATGTCGATAAAATTCAGGTTTCTACGACGAATCTATATGGTGGTGTCCTTTTGCAGTCTCCACCAACACTGAGTTTTGATCAAAGAGAGATGTTTTGCTTATATCTAGTTGCAGGACCCAATAAAAGTAGAAAGGTTGGTTTTAGAATTTGTTGATATCACTATCATATATGGCCACTTATAAATTTGTATATTTGCCGACTAAACTTCGGATTGTTGATAGGTGTTCAGGAAAGAAGTTGTTTTCGTAGTTGATATAAGCGAAAGCATGATAGGGAACACAATCGAGGTAACAAAGAATGCGCTCATTGCAGCACTCTCGAAACTTGATCAAGAAGATTCTTTTGGTATAACGACATTCAACAATGAGACTCACGTATATTCATCAACTTTAGAGTCTGCAACTAACGAATCAATAATAAACGCAACCGAGTGGATTAACACAACTTTCATTGCAAGTGGCGGTACAAACATGTCAAATGCTCTAGATCAGGTTATTGTCTTTTTTACTACTTGGACTTTTACAGTTTTACATAATGGTTAATATTTTTAACTCTATATGTTGGCTTTATCCACTTTGATTGCATGTTTCTCAGGCGCTAAAGATGTTTTCTGGGAGCAGCAAATAATTCCAATGGTTTTCTTTATTACTGATGGAGCTGTTGAATATGAGAGACATATATGTGAAGACATACATATACAATTACAAAACAAAGGGTCAGAACTGTGTCCGCGTATTAACACGTTTGGTATAGGTAATGCTTTTGGTGCTAATTTATGTATATATATATATATATATATATATGTATATGTATATAACAGAAGAGAATGAACATTTCTTTGTTAGCTTCACTTCTTGTTTGTTTGCAGGTTCATTCTGTAATCATTACTTCTTGCAAACGCTCGCAATGATTGGCAAGGGTCAATGTTACGCCTCGTATGATGCCGGTAATTAATATTCTTGACATATTTTTCATATTCCAGTTTCTAAAAGCTAGGAAGTAGTCATTTTTTTCTTTTTTTGTTCCTTCTTTGGACTAAGAAAATTTAAGAAGTTTCGGTTTCTTTTGAACACTGGTTGTATATGTCTGATGTGTGTTTGATCAGATTCGATTGAAGTTGGAATTCAAATGTGGTTTTCTAAAGCTTCTTCTTCCATATTGGACAACATTGTAATTGATGGTCTAGATGATATGGAAGTATGTTTGGCTAAATCTCTTGTATTCCAGTTTAATGTTACAGTTTCTCATTTTTCACTTTTTCACAGGTTTATCCTTCAACCATTCCAGACCTTTGTTCCGAAAGACCATTGATTATATCGGGGCGATTCAAGGGTAATTTCCCTGAAAAACTGAAAGTTAAGGGCATCGTTGCTGATACGAGTAATTTCACTATCGACATTGAAGTGCAACACGCAAACGACATTCCTCTTGAAAAGGTGCCCTATAACCTCAAGTTATTATCCAAAACTGATTATTACTCAAAAGTGAAAAAGATTGAAAAACTGTTACTTATTTTATTTGATCAAGCAGATCCTTGCAAAGAAACAGATTGAATCATACACGACCGAGGCATGGTTTTCACAAGATAAAGATCTTGAGAAGAAGGTCAGTAACACATAAGATCTTGATTGAATCTGTTTAAATCATTTGTGCTCATTTAAGCACTAAAGTATGGACGATTATGGCACCATAGTTATTAATAGTGATAGCGAACAAGAGCGACAAGCTACCTATACGCTACGTAGCGATAGCGATGAAATAGCGGGCGCTATTTTATGTTTAGCGACACACTAGGAGAAAGTTTTTGAAATATTTTATATGTATATTATTATATCCAAATAAGTTGTTTTATACGCTGTTTTATATATATGCTTACAAAAAAAAACGTAAAATTACTATTTTATAACCATAAAATCCCGCTATTTATATTAAAGCAGCAAAAAAAACAAAAAAACCTAAAATCCGGCTATTCGCCTACTATAGCGCTCGCTATGAGCGCTTTTAATAACTATGTATAGCACGCGTCATATGTTACTGATTAGTGTTTTGTGGGCAGGTAGCAAAGATAAGCCTAGAGACGGGTATTGTATCTGAATATACACATATGAGCTTGTGGAAGACAGAACCGCAAGACAAACCTTCAAAATCTGGAAAAAAGCAGGTAACCTATATGGAACACTTCTTCAGTTTATATTACTTAATTTAAAGTCAATTCATATTACATATATTGTACAAATACATGTAGGGAAAAAAAGAAGGCGGTTCTCAAAACACAGAAGACCCAAAAACCGAAAAGATCATAGTGTTGCACCACCTGGGCTAGGGTTTGGCAACGCGATTGCAACATCTGAAAACATCCCTCCAGGTTTTGGACATAAGATACCCAACCAAACAGAAAAGCTTGTGAGAGTGACTGGTAATTGTTGCGCAAATGTGTTTGGCAAATGCTGTTGTATGTGCTGCATTCAAGCCTGTTCTAGAATCAACAACCAATGCGGGATTGTGTTGACCCAGTTATGTGGTGCTTTGACCTGTTTCGGCTGCGCTGAATGCTGCGAGTAGAACTGTAAATGGATCGGCATTGAAGGTGAAATAGGGTGTTGCTTGAATGCTTGGTGAAAAACAGATGCTTAAATGAAATTGTAAACACGAATACAGGATAACATGTATGAATAGGCAGTGGGAATAGATCAGTTATGTATGTAATATTGAGGAATAGAAAAAGAAACCAATATACAGTTTAACTGAGCACTTAATATCTAAAACACTTAATATTTAAAACATGATTTAAATATCATTAAACAGTATTACATCATTCACAATAATACATGATAACACAAGAGCATTATTCTTTAGCTTTTTAAAAACATAAACATGATCACATACACAGACACCAAGCGGTTTAGGGAAAAACACAACAAAGCAGTGCATTTCAATCCTCGTATGTGATCAAAGAAATGAGTGATTCATGAGCAGGAAAACGCTTAACGAGTTCAGACCGTTTAGCCAACACAAAGTCCTCAAACTGGAAAGCAGGTGCAACGGTGCATCCCACCAAGGAATAATGTTCCTCGGCATCCCTCGTTGGCCTTTCCACAACTACATTGTCGGTTGATATTTCATAATCTTCGGTGGGAAATGCTCCAAACCATACATTTGGTGGCACTGTATACTGCAACAGTTGGTTTGTTCCGATATCTTGTCCAATGCATGTTAACTTCAAGCTTCCGTCTTTATCATCTATTTCCAGTATCTGTTGGCAAATATTAGCACAAACATAACAAAAGAATGAAATAAAAATGACAATTTTAGATTAGATATCAATGTTTACCGTAAGAGGTTCACCCAAATAGAAGTGCCATGTTTCTGCACTTGGAATTCGATGAAGATGTGAAACACTCCCAGATGGAAGTAAGAAGTATATGGCTGTACTGATAGGACGATCCACCTTATCTGTTCATAATGCAACAATGATATTATTAATCAAGATGTTAAAATTTCACATAATTCTGATATGGGTCTCGTCTAGTAGGTGGGCGATGGGCTATAAAAATTTCCAACTTAAGAGTATCTCTAGTCATAACCCCCCATAATCCCCTTTACTCAAACATAACCCCTCATAACCCCCTTCAATTATAGATATATATACTTAATATTCAAACCTCGCGACCAGACTTTAAAAAAAATTCCAAGAATTAGAATTTGAAATTGTTTCTTCTTTCAAATGCCTGTTTATGCTTATTTTGACTCAAAGACAAATCTTTCTTCGGATTTTTGGTGATTATCTATTCGTGGAATAAGTGATGATCCGATGGTTCTTACTCAGGGAATCTTTGGGCTTAACTTAGTATTTTTATTGAATCATCGTGGTTCTAGTATGAATCTGGGGTTTGAATCGATTCATAGGGTCTTAACAAGAGAATTCCTATCAATAATAAATGATAAATAAAACAAATATAATAAACATTATAGACAAAAACAAATAAAAGAAAAAGAAAGAATATAGGGAAGAGAGAATTCAAGAGGCCCGTAAGGATCAAGAAAAAGATGACTGAGCCAACTTGAGATTTTGGTATTATCGCCACAAAGAATAACTTTCGGATTTTTTATTCGTATCTTCATAACAGATTGAATCGGAAAGTAAGAAGTTTCAAACTTTCTATTAAATATCCGTTCCAACCAGTATTAATATATATATATATATATATATATATATTAGAGAGAGAGAGAGAGAGAGAGAGAGAGGATTATGATCATTTGTGAACAACTTCTTGAGAGTGAACTGAGTGAACTAATCTTGGCATTTGATCATTTTTTAGATTAAAAGGGTAAGATTGATATTAGTCAAGTACTTTTAATTAAAATCCCTTAATTTTCTCATCTCTTAACTCTTTCTCTCTCTCTCATTTTTAATTATTTCTCTATTATTTTAATTATAAGAGATTAAAGGACTAATTAAAGGGCTAATGTTTATTTTTAAATAAATTCTATGTATTCTTTTTAAAATTAAATATTAAACCTAATTAAATTTTTTTTTACATATGCGTATACATGTCAGTATATAAAGACTTATACACTTGTGTATAACTACATCTTATTCCCACAGGTCGGTATAAACCAGATTTATACACATGTGTATTATTCAAGTATATATGTGTATAAACTAACAGCTGTGTATCTTGTATAAATTGATAGTTAGCAAGACTGTACACAGTGTATAAACTAATATCTGTGTATCTTGTATAAATTAAACTATCGAGACTGTACACATGTGTATACACTAACAAATGTGTATCTTGTATATACAGAAACTAGCAAGATTTTAAGAATTTTGATTATATTGTTTAATAAATGCAATTTACAAAAGTCGCAAATACCCTCCTTTCAATTAATTTATAGAGGAAATTACAGCATTATAGTTACAATCTTGCCATATTTTAAAATTCTCTGGATGACATAATCCAATGGCTCAGATTAGTTACACAGTTCACTCTCAACCTAGTTCACTCTAGAACATATATATATATGTGTGTGTGTGTGTGTAATTTAGAATGGATCTTGATGTACAAATTTTAGTGTTCAGTAACACATCAATTTCAAAATGAACTGAGCTCATAATCTATAATCTTAATCCCCTTTTGTAAAGATTTACTGATTTCAAGATTTAACAACTTTTCAAAAACTTCAGGAAGAAAAAGGAACAATTATTGAATCAGCAATTAAAAAAAGATTAATAAGATCAAATAATGTAGAAGAATGTTAAGAATGATAAAGGGGTGAAAATTGATTTGTGAAAGGGGCGGGCTTACATTGAGGGGGAAGTTGAGAAGTGGAAAGGGTGATGGAAGTGTCTCTGAAAGTCTCGGAGAAGAAGCCACCTTCTGGGTGTGGTTTCAGATCCAGCTTCTCTGCAACCTCTGATGCTGCTGCTGCTGTTGGTGCCATCTTCCTCTTTCTCTTCAAACACGGCGTGGTGAATATTGGAAAAGATCCTGGTGACTCAGTGAGTTTTCAATAGCTTTACCAACCCCCACACCCCTAACTAGTCAACAGTCATACCTCAAAATTGCCACAAATTTGTAAACGGCGGTCATCTACATGGATGTTATTTTAATGCATTTTGAATCGGGGCAAATTTGTAATTTGTTAAGACCAATGGGTGAGTGACAGTCAGTCGCATGACGGAAAAACAAAACACTACTATCATTTTGATAAAAAAAAAAAAGCTATTTTTTGTATGTTTCAATACCAATTCGGTTCATTATGGTACATCAAACAAAATTTTAAGTTTGGACGATGTAAACAAAACAAAGGAAAAACAGTATAAAAAGGGCTTTATAAATCATGAAGACTGTATATTAAGTTTTAATGTTTAAAGGTAGTATTTTATTAAATCTTGACGACTATATAGTAAGTTTTAAAGTTTAAGGATGATAATGTAAATTATTAAAGTTTAGGGTTCTGATTAGACACTTCTACCATTAAACAAAGCAAATTTCATCAAGCAAGATTTGAACACACATGCAACATGTTTAAAACCTACCAGCTTTTCCACTACACTACTTTTCTTACTTGTGATATATTTTGTCTTAGTGTGTGTATATAATGTAGTGGGTAAAAATTAAAAAAAAAATATTACTCTAGTGGGTGTCTTGTGCACCCACCAACCGGCCCTTTTCACCAATTATTATTACTTACTATTCTTACACATTATGAATGTAAATATAGGTATATACTACTCCGTGATCCCTAGTTTAAATACTATACGTAATTCCTTCACTTCTGCAGCGATGTAAAAATGTTATGCGATCTCGTCACAATAGATACCCCACTTAACGGGCCCACCTTAGAAGGGGAGGTGTCACATTAATTGACCATCGTAAGCTTACAATGGTGATATTGAAAGGCTATGGCGCCTCTAAGGTACTTGTGCACTGATCATGCACAATAAGGCGTTTGTATACATACGAGCCCAATTTCTTCTTACATCTTGTATGCGTCTGATAATGAGTAAGAACTTAAACTAACAAATTATGAGTAAAATGCAATTTGTGTCGCTAGACTTATCTGGCGGAGTCATGTTGAGTTCCCGTAATGAGATTCTGGAAGCTTGCATCCTCACTTATAAAAAAAGCGCTACATTTAGAGTCCCTAGAGCTAACTCAGTTAACTTAACTAACTGAATGTCCATTTTACCCTTTTTCATTGCGTCCTTGTGGTTTAAAACCTATTATTCATTTGAGTCCTTGGTCGTATAGTTTATTAACCTGCCAAATTCAAATAAAATACTTTCATTCTTTGTCCCTATGTTGTTTAACACGCAGCAAAATTTGTCCCTAAAATTTTATAAGTAAATAAATTCGTATTTTGTGAATATTAACGTAAGATTAATATAAAATCTACAATAACAAACCAAAATGCATAAAATTAATTATATTACATACGAAAAGTCATAAAATATTAGATACCAAAAGTCTTAAAATTATCATAATAAGTCATAACTCCAATTACCAAAAATACATAACCTAAGCAATGAGTATCTACTAAAATAGCTCCAATAACAACAATAATTATAAAAATACGTAACTAATCAACGGGTATTAGCCAAAATAGCTCCAAAAACAATAATAATTAGCAACAATAATTACTAATAATTAACCAAAGTAAGTAAACTACCCCCACACCATCATGTTTATCATAGGTAGCTTGAAATTTAAACGACATCAATGTCGTTGCAGGGTACGGATAGGGATGGTGGTGGTGATGATTATGTATGGGCACGATGGTGGTGGTGTAGCGGAACGATGGTGGTGGTGTATAAGTATGGATGTGGTAAAATCCCCATTCTTCATTTCATGCGTTCATATAAAGTATATTATATACTAATAATTCCATACATAAGGCCCAATTCGTCCAATCAGTATAAACCAATTAATTGATAGGTCCACTGAGATTATGAAACTCAACTAACGAGTTTCTAGACCCTGGATCCGCACGTTGCAGCGAGGTCGTCACACTGAAAAAAGTTAACGTAAAAACTTGAAACATGTACACGCATTAGATGTTGTCAACTTAACAAATTTACACTGAAACGTAAAACATTAGTATGAAAACAATAACTAACTTCACATATATTTTTATTACATAAATAAACTATTGAAGCTTAAGACGATTTAGTGACATAAATGAGCAAACTAAAAACCCACAATAGTAACATTTGTTTAAACACAAAATTAATAACATCAAACTTATCAAAATAATATCATTTTATAAATAAAATTCTTTCAACATAGTGTGTTGTCTTACCTAATTACTTTGTAAAAAAGTATGTTATTTGAGTCATTTACAACTTAGTGGCAACTAATTTTTCATCAAAGGAAACTAGTAAAATAATCATTCTCTTGTCTCTTTATAATAATATTTGTTGGATACCTTCAAAATACAACTAGAGAAAACCAATAAAACATTTGAAAAAAGAAAAATAAGAAACCTCCTACGTGGAAGAAAAGAATGACTTATGAAACGTGAACACTATAGTGTTTAAGTAACTTGTACAGACAGGTTTAAGAGATTGTACAAAATTGAATAGAGAATTCTAGGCACATCACAATTTTGTAAATTAATATACATGGAAATTATCATAGGCCCATCTAATATATAAATATATTATTATATATATATATATATACCAATTTACTTATAAATTAATTATAAATTTAAAACCGATGAATTCGTCAAATCTTATTAACATTAAAGTAAGCATACACATGATCTTCTAACTCCTTTAATATTTAATAAGATTCACTTGGTCAACAAGTTAATCCAATATCACCAAATTCATTAATAACACTAAAATTACCAACACTTGGTGGGTCTTGGTCGCCGAAAAGTAGACGGAAAGAACAGGAAATTCTGGGGATTCAAGAAGAGACAAGAAAAATATATAAGGGGGTGAGATCGTTAATATGGCTAAAAAACTGTAAAAAGACGCTTTTGCCCCCATATAGAAACGTGAAATTATGGTTTTACCCATCTTATATATATATATATATATATATTACATATACATGGAAAAAATTAATAGTGAATTCTAGGCACATCACAATTTTGTAAATCAATATACATGGAAAAAATTAATATACATGGAAATTATCACAGGCCCATCTTTTTATATATATATATATATATATATATATATATATATATATATATATATATATATATATATATATATATATATATTACATATATTTATACCATTTACTTATAAATTAACTATAGATTAAAACTGATGAATTCGTCAAATCTTATTAACATTAAAGTGAGCATGCAATCCTGCATCTTCTAACTCTTTTAATATTTAATAAGATTCACTTGGTCAACGTATTAATCCAGTATCACCAAATTTCATTGATAACACTAAAATTACCAACATTAGATGGGTCTTGGTTGCCGAAAAGTAGACAGAAGAGACAGGAAATTCCGGTGATTCAAGAAGAGACAAGAAAAATATATAAGGGGGTGAGGTTGTTAATATGGTTAAAATTTGTAAAAAAGACGCTTTTGCCCCATATAGAAATGTGAAATTATGGTTTTGCCCAAAAATTGTGAAAAAGACGCTTTTGCCCCATATAGAAATGTGAAATTGTGGTTTTGCCCACACCCTCCAGTTTGTTATCTTTTAACCGGAAATATTAACCCAATTAGTATCAAGGATTCAAGTACTAGCACTTAAAAAGGGGGGGGGGGGGGGGGGGGGGGGGGGGGGACCATGCTAGTAACCAAAGTTTAGAACCAAAAAATGATATTTAAAATATCATTTCGGATGAATACATGTGCTCATAATCGGTACAAGTTCAAAACAACTATAATTTAAAGACCATGAAGACTTGTATACCAAGGCATCCGTCACTGAATTTGAGAGCTAAAGGCCTGAAAACATACAAAAAGGTTAAGTAGCAGCAAGAAACATCAACTCACATGTATTTCTAAAGTAAGAAAACACAATCAAATGTATCTACCGAGAAAATGTTAACATGACCCGGATCCGCAAGGTGAGCCGATAGGTTCTCAAGGGGGCCTTGCCCGGTGTAGACGGCTTGGAACACAAAACCCAAAAACGCCAACATGGCTAGCCGCCCGTTCTTTATTTCTTTGGTCCTCAAAACCATCACCGGTTCTGGAGACCCTCTCCCCCACATAAACGGGTCAAACCACAATCCACCCGGGTACCCAACATCGGGCTTTGGTTTCTTCTTGTTGGGAAAATCAGGCTCGATGTCAACACACCCTGGGTTGAGCATGTCGGCCCATCTTCGACCCTCCACTCAACCCATCAAGGCTAACTGCACCACGAATAAAGTGGTTGGGTCAGCAAAGCATTCTCTAGAGCCCGCTTCGTACCATGAGAAGTTGTCGATAAAGCCCAAGCTTTCGAGCCATTCGGGGATCAGAATTCCACTAACCGCAAGCATTGCCATCTGCTATGCATCAATTCAGCTTGAGCAAACCACTTGAGTAATTCTGGGTCAGATCCTGATCACACAAAAAGGAGTAATCTTTATTTAATTAAATGAAGATCTATTTAAATGAATAAAACTCATTAAAATTTGGAAAAATCACCAAAAAAGACATTTTTCCCAATATCCTTTTAAAAAATAAATAAACCAATAATAATAGCATAACATTGTAAGAACCGGCTAAATCATAAATGCTGACCTTTGTTTTCTAATTGATTACTTTTAGATATATTTACTTTTTCACGGCTAAAAGTTAATTTCTATTTTTACCAAAAAAAAAGTCAAACTTAACTATTTTGGTAAGGGTTTACTATTTACGTTCAACTTTTTGTTATTACATCTAGTGGACGTGACATTAACGAATTCAAATTTGTGTTTTTCTTTTATAAATTCCAATATATAATGTTTTATCAAAAAACGAATATGGTTTTACGATGCGCTTATTTTTATCTACGTTTTGATATAAATTTAATAAAAAAACAGAGCCGTACAAATATAACGTTTTATAAGTCGTTATAAAAATTTATATTCCGTTTTCTATAAATGTATATCAAAACGTAGATAAAAACAAGCACATCACAAAACCATATTCGTTTTCAATAAAACGTTATATATCGGAAGTTATAAAATAAAAACACAAATTTGAATTTATTAATGTGACATCACTTGATATAAACAGCAAAAAAAGTTAGACGTAAATAGAATCACCCATCACATTTGCGTACCTAATCCGAGTGGGTCAAAGCCAAAATCTCCAGGGAGGCTAATATTAATCAAGAAAATGAGAATTAGTTACTCAATGTATCTTAATAATTATGTATGAAGAAAAACAGATAACATAATAATAATAATAATAATAATAATAATAATAATAATAATAATAATAATAATAATAATAATAATAATAATATAATAATAAAAATAATAATAATAAATAAAAAATAATAATAAATAATAATAAAAAATTAAAATGACCTGCCATCAAGCCATTCAGGAGGTGAGGTTCCTGGGAACCATACTGGTCTATCAGCAGGAAGTGGTTCACAGACACTTGATACTCCTTCTTTAGCTGCTCTGAGCTTCTGTACATTTATGCTTCTGAATATGTACCTTGGAGTACAAGTTATCTCACCAAAAGGTACTTTTCTGGTGAATTCTCCCCTGTCATAAACAAAGATTGTGTGAATATATATTATACTTATATATAGGGGGGGGGGGGTGTAAGAACCTGGTAGAGAGGGATGAATGGGAGGTGGAAGCAATGGTGAAAGCCATGGATGAACAATGAATGAACATAGTTACAACTGCAGAGATTAAAAAAGAAGATGACCAATGGTCACATGTGTATGGATATGTGGGACCCACCTTCGTCATGGCCAGTTTGTAGACTTGGGCTTTCACCAACAAAGGCCCATAAGGTTTTATCCATACACTTATGACATGTATTCCAGCTAGAGGTGAGTATTATTAATGATCAATTTTGGTTATGAAATTGGTTTCTCATTTAAAGGGTTGGAAATCGATTATTGCTATAATTGGTATGGTTCTGGTTCTGATTATTTGACCAGAACACCATATTATTATGTGTCTGGTTCCGGGTAAGATTTGGTTACGGTTCTTAAGAGACCGGGTATTAAAATACCATATTTTCGGATTTTCTATACCCTATCTCCGAGTTTTTTTACCCTATTTCAAGTTTTTAATACTCTGTTGCGTTTTTATTACCTGTTTTCTTGTCTTTTTTATTATTATTAAGTTTTTAATACACTGTTGCGTTTTTATTACCCTGTTTTCTTGTCATTTTGTTTATTATTGTTAAATATGCATTGTATAATGTAAAAAGTT
The DNA here is from genome assembly GCA_947069175.1 of Scalesia atractyloides. Taxonomy (NCBI): domain Eukaryota; kingdom Viridiplantae; phylum Streptophyta; class Magnoliopsida; order Asterales; family Asteraceae; genus Scalesia; species Scalesia atractyloides. The sequence goes on from CAMTDV010000008.1 coordinate 5,335,606, forward strand.
AAAATAAATGCACTAACTGAAATTTAAAAGACAGATATGAGAGTCATATATCGGGTATAGTCTGGTATAATCGGTTCCGGTTCCTGTTCCAGTTCTTGTCTGGTTTCGAGTATTAATCAGGTACGATCAGTTCCGATTCTGGTTCCAGGCATTGAGATCAAAATGCATACCCTTTATACCCTATGGGTACGGTCGGTTTCGGATTTAGAATACCTGGGTATTAAAAAAAACCTATTTCGAGTTTTTTCACTAGGTCCCGTTTCAGGTACGGTTTTTTTTCACCTTCAATTACAGCAATTTTAAAATAATGGTTTATTTTAAAATAGTGTAGTGATTGGTTAGTGGTTGGGACGATCGCTATATGAGTGCTATAACATAGGGAAAATCACCCAAACTAGCCCCTTTTCACACTGTTTTTGCGAAAATGGCCCATTGACAGGCTTACAGAGCCGTTTCCGTTAACGGAAGCGGCTCAACACCAGTTGTCACCGAGAACCATGGCAAATTGACACGGTCCGACAACCCTGAAACGGCTTCGAGCCATTTCAGGTAAGGAAACGTCTCAGCCGAGCCGTTTCACGTGGAGCTGACATCGAAGCCTTGTAAGGACTCGCTCGTCCCTTAGCCGGGTACCTACCAACGAGCCGAGGTGGGTTTAGGGGACTCAGAGCCGTTTCCTTACAGGTTGACGCGGCTTAAAGCCTTTATCTAGGCGGCTTAGAGCCGTTTCTGTACGGTTTGTTGAGTTTAATTAAATCAGGATTCACTTAATGAGTGTATATGTATAATGAAAATCAAGCATCTAAGGGTTAGACACGTAGCTCAGTTGGAAGAGCCGCGTGCACGGAAACTAGAGGTCACGAGTTCGAATCCCATCACACGCTGCCAAAACATACTTAAACCGGTCAGACCCCTCCCTTGTGTAGTCTGACAAGGTTTTTAATTTTTTTTTGTTATTTTATCTTGTTTTAATACTCACATTTAAGGTATAAACTTAATAAAAATCGTTTGTATATCGTCGGTTTGTTAAGTTTAAAAAAAATGAAAACCGTTTTTAATTAAATCAAGATTCACTTAATAAGTGTATATGTATAATGAAAATCCAGCATCTAACGGGTTAGACACGTAGCTCAGTAGGAAGAGCTCGTGCACGAAAACTAGAGGTCACAAGTTCGAATCCCATCACACGCTGCCAATAACATGCTTAAACGGTCAGACCCCTCCCCTTGTCAGTCTGACAAGGTTTTTAAATTTTTTTGTTATTTTATCTTGTTTTAATACTCACATGTAAGAGTATAAATTTAATAAAAATCATTTGTATATCGAGGTTTGTTAAGTTTAAAAAAAATAAAAACCTTTTTTGATTAAATCAGGATTAACTTAATGAGTGTATCTGTATAATGAAAATCCTGCATCTAACGGGTTAGACACGTAGCTCAGTTGGAAGAGCTGCGTGCACGGAAACTAGAGGTCACGAGTTCGAATTCCGTCACACGCTCCCAATAACATGCTTAAACCGGTCAGACCCCTCCCTTGTAAGTCTGACAAGGTTTTTAATTTTTTTTTGTTATTTATCTTGTTTTAGTACTCACATTTAAGAGTATAAATTTAATAAAAATCGTTTGTATATGGACAGTTTGTTAAGTTTAAAAAAAAAGTTTTTTAATTAAATCAGGATTCACTTAAAGAGTGTACATGTATAATGAAAATCCAGCATCTAACGGGTTAGACACGTAGCTCAGTTGGAAGAGCTGCGTGCACGGAAACTAGAGGTCACGAGTTCGAATCCCATCACATGCTGCCAATAACATGCTTAGACCGGTCAGACCCTCCCCTTGTCAGTCTGACAGGTTTTTACATTTTTTTGTTATTTTATCTTGTTTTAATACTCACATGTAAGAGTATAAATTTAATAAAAATCGTTTGTATATCGACGGTTTGTTAAGTTAAAAAAAATAAAAACCGTTTTAATTAAATTAGGATTCACTTAATGAGTGTATATGTATAATGAAAATCCAGCATCTAACGGGTTAGACACGTAGCTCAGTTGGAAGAGTTGCGTGCACGGAAACTAGAGGTCACGAGTTCGAATCCCATCACACGCTACCAATAACATGCTTAAACCGGTCAGACCCCTCCCCTGTCAGTCTGACAAGGTTTTTGAATTTTTTTGTTTTTTTATCTTGTTTTAATACTCACATGTAAGAGTATAGATTTAATAAAAATCGTTTGTATATCGACGGTTTGTTAAGTTTAAAAAAATGAAAACCGTTTTTAATTAAATCAGGATTCACTTAATGAGTGTATATGTATAATGAAAATTCAGCATCTAACGGGTTAACACGTAGCTCAGTTGGAAGAGCTGCGTGCACGAAAACTAGAGGTCACGAGTTCGAATCCCATCACACGCTGCCAATAACATGCTTAAACCGGTCAGACCCCCCCTTGTTAGTCTGACAAGGTTTTTAAATTTTTTTGTTATTTTATCTTGTTTTAGTACTCACATGTAAGAGTATAAATTTAATAAAAATCGTTTGTATATCGACAGTTTGTTAAGTTTAAAAAAAAGAAAACCGTTTTTTAATTAAATCATGGATTCACTTAATGAGTGTATATGTATAATGAAAATCCAGCATCTAACGGGTTAGACACGTAGCTCAGTTGGAAGAGCTGCGTGCACGCAAATAGAGGTCACGAGTTCGAATCCCATCACACGCTACCAATAACATGCTTAAACCGGTTAGACCCCTCCCCTTGTCAGTCTGACAAGGTTTTTAATTTTTTTTGTTATTTTATTTTATTTAATAATATTTTTGTCAACCAATTTCATAAATAAATTATACCAACCCCTTTTTTTAATACTCACATATATTCAGATTGTGTAAGAGTATAAATTTAATAAAAATCTTTTATATATCGCCGGTTTGTTGAGTTTAAAAAAAATGAAAACCTTTTTAATTATTTTATTTTTTTGCATTCAATTATAATAAAGCTGCTAAAGCTGTTTCCACAACGAGTTCAAGTCGTTTCCTTCTTATAATTTGCCGTTTCAAGCCTTTTCCATCCCTAAAAATATTTCTGTGTTTCAATTCTATCTCAAACACGATAACATAGCAAAATGTGTTCCAAATTCATCCCGTATATCCATGCATGTAAGCTGGGCCAGAGTGATATTATGTTCAAGTGTAATGTAGAGGCGGCAATCATAACGACGTTTTTCTTAGCTTTAAAATGAACGGTGTCCGGAAGATGATGTTTTTAAACAAAATTTTACATAAAGTCGGCACCTGATCCGGAGCTCTTATTAGTGTGGCAGTTGATGAGAATTGCAATACATCAAATTGAAGCTGCATAGTCATTGAAGCTGCAACACATCAAGTTATTTGGTGTATTCTACTTTAAATGTTTAAATTTTGTATTTTTAGTTGTATTTTATTTTTTTATTCAACAATAATATAATTTAACACGGTTTTACCCTCTTTTAAATTGTATGTAATATTTTTATTCTTTCATTTAAAAATACACTAATTATTTTAATACTCTAACATTCACGTCAATAAACAATATAATATAAAAGTTTAAGTCATACTCAAACATGTAACAGTTTGATAATATAATTATTTAACATTAGGTCGTGGCAAACAACGCCAAAAATACAGTTTATCAGCCATGAATCGTCTATATGAAAAACAAATTTGTCTCATGTCACCAGTAATGTTAATTGGTTTGTCCGTAATGAGATGCTCCATAAGTATGCAAAGATAGACAACTTCATTACTGGCGATTGCCTGGTTTGAAATCACATAGTCGTCATTAAGCTCATGGGTTATGGTTTTTTCCAGTTTCCCTGTCTTTTTCCAGTACCACAAATGCACCAATAAAGCTACTAAATACACTTTGGCCTTTGTCAACCTCGGTAGAATAACAGATCTAAATTTGTTCCCCTCACAAATGTTTTCAAAGGGATAAAAAATTAAAATCTGAGACTCCAACTCAAGGCGTGCCAAAAGCCAGAAGTTATTTTCTAGCTGTCACACCCCGACCCGCAGCGGATAAGGTGATCGGGGCATGATTGGGTTATCATCAAAGCTCATGACATTTATTAAACGTTTCATATTCATTAATACAATTTAAATGGAAATTTACAATGATTGCTACAACATGATCTAACTACAATATAAACTTCTTTGTTCTCTTCTAAGGCATATCCTATGTTTTCCTTGCTTCAACTGTTCACCTGTATCATGTGTAAAAAGGTTTTTGGATCAACATAATGTTGGCGAGTGAATCCTATGGAAAACATTTGAACAATTTATTTAAGTTGATTATGAAATATGTGCACAACCAAACATGAGTAAAATTAGATGTAACTTGATCAACAATCATAATATGTTAAATGAAAACACACATGAACAATAATGGAACAATTAGAGGCACGCGATGCTCAACTCGTCTCTCACGAGGAACTGAGGGGCCTGATGAATGAATTGCATAAACATGATGATATGAATAACACACTACAAACAATATAAACTCAATGATACACACATGAATAATAATGAATTTAATGTGAAGCACGCGATGTTCTACTCGTCTCCCACGAGGAACTGATGGGCTTAATGTATGAGTTTCATATGACTTGACAAAAGGCAATAAGTAAATCACAACAATAAAAACAATCTAAGTTTAAGTCATGATGTGGTATGGCACAAGTTTAAATAAATAAATTAATTATTATCATAACACATGACACACCCCAAAACGTGTAATTTAAAAGGGGGAATTGTAAGATTCACTCACAGTGGGTGCGTTCGGTTGATGACGTTGAATGCACGCGAAGTGGTTTTAACCACGAGTGAGATTTAACCTAGATAAATCGCATTATGGTTTGGTAAGTAAACGGATTTTATTAAACTATTTTAGTAGGATTGTTGGGTGTATTTTTGTGAATTTGAGGCTATTTTCTAACCTTAAAAATGTTGTTTTTAAGTATTTAAATTGATTTTTATTTAAAATAATTAAATAAAAATAATAAAAAAATTATTTTTTTTTGCTACAGTGACTTGACCTGTTGACTTTGACTGGCGTTGACCGGTTCGAGGCATATTGTTGTGCGCTGGGTGAGGCTCGAACCCGAGACCTCCCGTACGCGTGCACGCAGCTCTACCAACTGAGCTACGTGTCTAACCGTTATATATCCGATTTTAATTTCATATATACATTAATTAGAGTTAACAGAAAATCATTTTTATTTTAAAAACAGTTTAAGCGGACCGGTCTTGCACTCCACAGGTCTCGAACTCGGGACCTGTGGTTTAATCTAACACACAGTCCACCGCTGGACTGTGTGTTCAACATGTTATATCATTCGATTTTTATTATACTTAAATACTATTTATTTATTTCCTTTTCTGCCTTAATTAAAAAGAGGAGATAATTGTCCGAGTCGGTGCTGAAGACCGGACTCGAACTCGTGACCTGTGATATAAACAAACACACAGTCCATCGCTGGACTGTGTGTCTAACTTGGTTATTATTCCGGTTATTAATATACTTAACATATATCTAAGGCGACTCCGGTTCAGTAAACAAAAAAAATGGATTTTATTAAGGCAGCGGTGTGTGAGACGGGATTCGAACTTGAGACGTTTTGCGTTTTATATGTGCACACAGTCCACCGCTGGACTGTGTGTCTAACCCGATTAATTTCATGATTTATATTATACTTATATGATACAGAATTACGTCGTCTTCTTCATCCAGTTTGAACCAGAATCGGAAATCGACTGGTTTAAGATTCTTATCAGTTTATTAGCGTTTTGCAGTCCGTTAAGGTAAGATAAAGGTGAAAAGATAAAGAAAATAAGCGAAAGAGGTATACCGACTGGATCCTCTGTTTTCCGGCAGAACTCCGGCGACAGAATTCAACTCCGGCGTCAGGTGTCTTGCAGCAGCAAGTCTCCGGAAATCTTGGAAAGAGTATAGGTAACTTCGGTAAAGGTTTAGGGGATTCAGAAAAGCTCGGCAATGGGGAAACCGGTTTTCCGGCGACGAACAGGTTTATTCCGGCGAGTGGAATTACGCCGAGAAAAGGTGTGATTTTTGAGCGAAAGGTTTGTCTTCGGTTGAGGGTGAATTTATAGGGAAAAATCGAAATGTATTGGATCTGGTTTACGACTGGGTTCATTGATTAAGATTTTCCGGCGGTTATCATTTTTAGTCGCGGACTTCAAACATCGGTTATAACCGATATCTGGTTAATGGTTTACGTTATAACGTAAATCGTAGTTAAGACTCGCGAGAATTCCGGGATTCCGACGACTGAACTGATTGGGCGCCGGTTTTGAATTTATAACGTTACTTTATCAATTAAATGATTCTATTATATAACAAACAAAGCAGTTGGCGCAGTGGTTGTGTGTGAGTGAGATATGTTGCTTAGCTGATTCGGTACAGACCCGGGTTCGAAACCCGGCAGATGCATAATATTTTTATTTTGCGATTTTTGACAGTTTTTCAAAAACTAACTATATATTCCCGTATAATAATTGATTACGGATCGTTTAAAAATATTTTGGGCATTTAATTCGCAACGAAAATTTTGACTGACTGTTCGGTTGATAAACGGAGCGGGTTTGGTAAATCTGTTTTTTTGACGGATGTTACAGTATCCCCTGCTTTTTAGAAATTTCGTCCCGAAATTTAAATTGATATATTTTGACTAACAGGATGATGATGTTTTGTTTGACAGTTGTATGCTTAACAAAATAAGGGCTTAAGTTTTTGTTCGAGGCGGTGTAACGTTCCTTGTAAGGGTTAAGTACCCTATTCAGGAATCGCTTTTTGTTGCCTACTGTATAAGTATTGATAAACAGGAATGATTTGCTAAAAAAAATGATATCATGCATAAGAGTTTAGATACGTTTGGGAAAATATGGTTATATCCTAAGGCAAAACTTCTAACACTACAATCTACATGGAACATAAATAAAAACACAACAGCTGATATTTGAACACAAGTAAGCACAACAGCTAATATCCAAACATGAATGAACACATCAGCAAATATTTGAACATGAATAAACACAACAACAAATATTTGAATCCACATTCTGATAGCATATATGTTTGAATAATGGAAGTTCCTCTCTCGTTTGTTATGATGGAGAGGTTAGTTTGTAACATTTGTATAAATCGGGTCTCCAAAACCCGCTTCGTTTTGTAATCAAATATCAAGTTACGAAATTTCATTAAGTATTTATGAGTATTTTGAGTTTAAACGTTACATAATTAATATATAAACTAAACTATAAAAATTATATTTGATAAAAAGTTAAAATAAAATAAATAAAAAATAGTTGGAGCTGACCGGACTCGAACCCGGGTCAACTGCCTCCAATGACTTATCTTTCCGTCTCCAAACCACTCCGCCACAAATTGTTTTCTGTTAGTATTATGAAACAATTAAATTTTATACGCAAACCCGGATTAACGGTTACTGATATCTGTATAACGGAAATCGGTGAGCCAAATCGCCAAATCAGTTTTCGTTCGTTTAATTAACTTATAACCGACGCATATCGGTTTCTAATTAAAGTTCAGATTGAATGAACTTCAAGTTTTGGGTTTTGAAACCGAAAAAACATTCAAGCTTCAAATAATTCTGATTCCAATCATTTATACGATTCATAACTGTCTCAAATACACTCCAAACCCTTTTCGTCGCGTTTTCAAGTCTTTTGAGCTCAAGAAAATTGTCGCCGGAATTCTCTGCAACTCTCGCCGGAAAACCGTGTCCAACTCAAACCAGTAAGATTCTACTCTCTTGCTGTTTCAATCTATTGTTAGGACACTACTAACATTATTCCGTCACTCAAAGTCAGTCACAGAAGACTTTGCTGGATTTCTGGTTTCGCCGGAGAAATTCTGGAATTTGCCGGAACCACGCTAGTTGACGGTAAACACATTCAATCGTGTAAATAATCCATGTACTCTGGTTCAATTTCAAATCTAATTCTTTAATTCTGTTGATTAGCCCCTCTCAGCCGAAGTTTCAATAACAGAGTTGCCTGTTCACGCCGGACTTCCTGAAGAAGACGACCTGTCCGGTATTTCTTTTACCCAAACTGTTCGGTTTGTTCATTCAAACTAGTAATCATGTTATTTAAGTAGTAGAACCCTGAACCAGTGATCTGTGTAAAACCGGTAATTATAGTGAAGAAGACGAACATAACAACGGGTTAAGAATAATTAAAATTCGGATAGTTAACGGGTTAGACACACAGTCCAGCGGTGGACTGTGTGCAAAGTTTATATACGAGTCCCGAGTTCGATCCTTGCTACACACACGCTGCGTAATAACATTCCTTTTTATTCATAAAACTAACCGGGCTAGATTGAGTAGTTGTTAAGTATAATATAATTCAAGAATATAACCGGGTTAGACACACAGTCCAGCGGTGGACTGTGTGCAACACAAACTGCACGTCACGCGATCGAGTCTCGACACAAACACCGGTTCAATGAGAATAAAACGTTTTGTAAAATAAAGGAATTTTCGGTAAATTCAAATAAGTGTATTAATATAATTAAAACTAGATTTCTAACGGGTTAGTCACGTAGCTCAGTTGGTAGAGCTACGTGCGCTGTGAACGGAAGGTCACAGGTTCGAATCCCGCTCGGCGCAAGAATTACCGCTGACCGAACCGGTCAATGGTCAACGGTCAACGGTCAAACAGTAAAAAAAAAATATTTATTTTTTTTAAATAATTATTTGTTTTATTTAAATTAAAAATCAATTAAAAATACTTAAAAATAACAATTTTAAGGATAGAAAATAGCCATAAACTCACAAAAATATATCTAAAAATCCCATTAAAAATCTTTAATAAAATCCATCCATTTAATATATTTTTCCTATTATTATTTAGGTCAGTGATTCCTCGTTAACTCGTTTCGTCTAAATCGTGCGCATCTCACCAATTCAAATCCAACGCACCCAATGTGAGTGAACCCTTCAAATTCCCCGTTTTAATCACATTTTTGGGGTGTATCATGTGTCTTATTCATTTTCTTATTATAACTAAGTTATTGTGCATATATATCATATCATGACATGTGTGTTAGTTGTTGCTGTTCAGTAGTTAGGATTGTTTGCAAGTTATTATTTCAGTACATGCAATTGCTGAGGCCGTAGCTCCCCATCCCTCGAGGTTGAGTTTGATCCCCATTTTATTATGCGATTGATCAGGGCGTGCCCGCACGATCGGCTCCGTTTGATTGAGCCTTGATCGGTCATTTATTTTCATTTCAATACATGCAATACGCTCGGCTCCGTTTGATTGAGCCTTGAGCACACAGTTCAATTTACATTTTCAGTTCATGCAATACGATCGGCTCCGTTTGATTGAGCCTTGATCTCACAGTTCATTTATGTTAATTATCATATGATGTTGGTATGTTCATGTATGTAATCGATTGTTAATGTATGTTATAATTGTAACCGATGTTGCCATTGCTTGATTTCATGCATATGCTCTTTTATGATTATGCACAATATTTTATTGATAAACTAACCAGAAAATCATTATTAAATGTTTATCTATAAGGTTCACTCGCCAACTTATGTTGACCCAAAAACCTCCCATTTTACACATGATACAGGTGAACCAGCAGCAGCTAGGAACACGTAGGACCTGGATTAGAAGAAATAAAATGATTTAGTGTTTGGATTATTATGTTTGGTTATTTTCTTTTGTAATGAATGAACATGTTTGATGGTTTGAGAAATGTAACTTTGACTTCATTTAATTATGAAACATAATAGTAAATGTCATGTGCTTTGGTGATAACCCAATTATGCCCCGACTCTTATTTCCGCTGCGGGTCGGGGTGTGACAGATTGGTATCAGAGCCATGACTATAGGGATATAGGATAGGTTATTAGACCCTTAGAGCCTATACTATAGTCGATTAGAAACTTATAAGAATTTTGTGTGTTATATGCCAAATTTCATGATGTTTATATGTTTATGTTAAAATGTTACATTTGATATTGTTCAAGCATGTTCATAAGTATGTATTATCAAATAATGCTTATCATGAAATCGTATGATCATAACATATCACATCCATGCAAGCACACACCACATCATGATTGATTTTACAACGATTTTCGTGTTTTCAAATCTCATCAAAGTGAGTTCTCATGACGGGCATGTAGTAACTGGAAGGGTACTAGTACCGGTAGTCGGAACGTCCTGTCTAGGCTGGCATTCGTATAAATCCAAAATAAAGGACCAGTTTGCCTACCTGGGGACCAACGATGAGAGTACGAAATACCTATTAGGCCAAAGCATGCTATACCAAACGTCGTGAGAGCTAATCCCACTTTGAGTTGTCATTGTGTCTACACCTGGACACGTTCCGACCAAACATCTCATGAACATATTTTGTGGTTAGCATTCGGGGGATGCGAATGTTAAATTGCCAATACTAATGTGAATCCAACCAAACCAATAGCCATGGGGGCCCACATGACTATATAGGTGAAGGTATGGGGGACATTTGAGGCCCAACATGAGCGAACCCAAGACATCCTTCGGATGTAGTTGCATTATTGATATTTATGTTATTTTCATTTTTTTAAGACACATGACACCTAAAAGATACCATAAACTCACAATCTTCTCATTTTATGATCCTGTAGATGTCGTATAGATCGCATCGAAGGAGTAGGAAATCGGAAAAGTCTCAGGAACGATTAGCCACCCATATCGCCAACCAAATGGCCACGATTTTACCTGACATTGTAGTACAAGTACAACAAGCTCTTGCTGCAAATCCTACTAACCCTCCTCAACAACAGGACCAGATCATCAACGACCCTCCTACCAGCAAATGCACCTACAAACATTTTAAGTCTTGCGATCCCCCAAAATTCGAAGGGACTGAGGGAGTCACTGCTCTCCAGCGTTGGTTCGAGGAGATGGAAAACGTTTTCTTAAACTGCGATTGTCCTGAGGATCGCAAAGTTCGTTATGCCACCGGGAGACTACTTGGGGTAGCTCTCACTTGGTGGAATACCGAGAAGGGAAAGAGGGGAACGGAAGATGCGATGTCCTTAACTTGGGAGGAGTTAAGGGAAATCATGACTAGGCGATTCTGTCCTAGGAGTGAGATTAAGAAATTGGAAGATGAATTTCATGCCCTGAAACAAAAAGATGGTGATCACTCTACTTACAACAAACGGTTCTTGGAGTTGAACCAGATGGTACCAAACTTATTCACTCCAACCTACCGTCTGATCGAACATTACATTCGAGGACTTCCCTCGAAAATCCAGGATTCGGTCCTCAGCGTTTCACCGGTAACACTAGAAGCTGCCATGGAATTGGCGACAGAACTGACCGAAAACCGAATTCGTAATGGGAAGTTCAAGGAGGAAAAGAAGAAAACCCCTGCTGAGGGACAAACCTCAAACCACCACACTCCTTCCTCCAAATTTGCTAACAAGAGGAAGCGTAACAACAGGAACTTTGCAGTCACCCACACCAACACCCTGTTCCTGCTGCACCCATCACTCAAGCCACTCCTCCACCCGCGCCATACAAAAGACCATACACAGGACCACTACCAAAATGTAACCGTTGTCAGTATCACCACTCCCCTGACTATCCTTGCCAGTACTGTACCAGCTGCGGTCGCGCTGGACACCTTGTACAACAATGCCGCGCTCCTCAACGAACAAATCGCCACCAACCTATAACCCAAACCCACCAACAATTTATGGGTCAAGCCCAACAACAACAACCATTTCCACCCACTCAACATTTAGCCCAAACATACTATCAACCCAACTACCCTATGGGCCAACCTATGCGGGCATGTTTTCAATTGTGGAGATCCAAGTCATTTCAGGAACTCATGTCCAAGGCTGGTCAATATTATTCATGCTCAGGCCCAAGCCAACCCTGTGAACCAAGCAAACCAAGCTCCTCCACCTGCTAGAGGAAGGGCTTTCAATATTAACGCAAACCAGGCCAGAGCTGACGGTAATGTGGTCAACGGTACGTTTCTTATAAATGGTAGATATGCCTCTATGTTATTTGATACTGGTGCGGATAGAAGTTTCGTGTCTTTAGAGTTTGAACATATCTTAAGTAAAAATCGAGATAAGCTCGCGGAATCCATAACAGTGGAAGTTGCAGATGGAAAACCAGTTTCGTTAGATTCTATTTTACGCAACTGTACGCTCACCCTAAACGATCACGATTTCTCAGTCGATCTTATTCCTATGAAGCTGGGAAGTTTCGACATCATAGTCGGAATGGATTGGCTTAGTCAGCATAATGCGGAAGTTGTATGTCGTGAGAAATTTATTCGTATTCCTCTTTCAAACGGTCAAACTCTTCGAATTATTGGAGAAACCTCGGCGAAAGGACCCAACTTAATGTCTTGCCTTCAAGCTCAGAAATACCTTCGCAAGAATTATGTCGCGTTTTTAGCCCATATCATCAAGAAGGGGACCGCAGAAAAGAAACTTGAAGATATTCCTGTTGTAAAAGATTTTCCACAAGTTTTTCCTGACGACATTTCAGGACTTCCTCCAATCAGATATGTCGAGTTTCGTATCGATCTTATACCTGGTGCCACACCAGTGGCAAAATCTCCATATAGGTTAGCCCCCTCTGAAATGCAAGAGCTAGCCAGTCAATTGCAAGAGTTGACTGACAAGGGATTTATACGCCCCAGCTCATCGCCTTGGGGTGCACCTGTACTTTTCGTAAAGAAGAAGGATGGATCTTTTCGCATGTGCATCGATTACAGAGAGCTCAACAAGTTAACTATCAAAAATCGATATCCTTTACCTCGTATAGATGATCTTCTTGACCAGCTTCAAGGTGCCAGTTTCTTTTCGAAAATCGACCTTCGATCGGGCTATCATCAGCTTAGGGTGCATGAAGAAGACGTCCCTAAAACTGCTTTTCGAACTCGTTATGGTCACTATGAATTCATGGTTATGCCGTTTGGATTAACCAACGCACCAGCTGTTTTCATGGACCTAATGAATAGAGTCTGCAAACCTTACCTTGATCGATTTGTTATTGTGTTCATAGACGATATTCTTATCTATTCAAAATCTAAAGCTGAGCATGAGCGTCATCTGCGACTTGTTCTTGCACTTCTAGAAAAGGAAAAGCTTTATGCCAAGTTCTCTAAATGTGAATTCTGGTTAAAAGAGGTGCAATTTCTTGGGCATGTAGTCAATGACAAAGGAATACATGTGGACCCATCAAAGATCAAAGCAGTTCAAGAATGGCAAGCTCCACGTACGCCAACTGAAGTAAGGTCTTTTCTTGGACTTGCTGGTTACTATCGTCGATTCATTTCAAACTTCTCTCGCATTGCGGTGCCACTCACGGCTTTAACCCATAAAGGGAAACCATTTGTATGGGGGCCCAAGCAAGAAGAAGCTTTTCAAACCCTCAAGCAAAGACTTTGTGATGCACCAATCCTCACTCTTCCTAAAGGTTGTGATGATTTTGTAGTCTATTGCGACGCGTCAGGGCAAGGATTGGGATGCGTTCTCATGCAAAGAGGAAAAGTCATAGCTTATGCCTCAAGGCAACTCAAGACTCACGAAAAGAACTACACCACTCATGACCTTGAACTTGGAGCCGTTGTATTCGCTCTTAAGATATGGAGACATTATCTTTATGGCACAAAGTGTGAAATATACACTGACCATAAGAGTCTTCAACACATCTTCAATCAGAAAGAGTTAAATATGAGGCAACGGAGATGGGTCGAACTTCTAAATGATTACGATTGTGAAATCAAATACCACCCTGGTAAAGCAAATGTGGTGGCTGATGCACTTAGTCGAAAGGGCTATGCGAACTCTATTCATCTTCTATGTTCGCAAATTATAACCAATATTAAGGATCAAATTCGAGAAGCTCAACACGTTTCAATAACAGAGGAAGATGTACAAAAGGAGATGTCCTGTGGAGCCGAGCTAAAGCTGGAAACTAAATCTGATGGTATTTTGTATTACCTAGATCGTATATGGATTCCTAACCATATCAATCTTCGTGAAACGCTCATGCATGAAGCCCATAAGTCGCGATATTCTATACACCCAGGAGCCGATAAGATGTATCAAGACCTACGGTACACCTATTGGTGGCCTGGAATGAAGAAAGATATTGCCGTTTTTGTTTCCAAGTGTCTCACTTGTTCTAAAGTAAAGGCTGAACACCAAAGACCCTCAGGACTTCTGGTCCAACCAGAAATACCTGTCTGGAAGTGGGAAAATATAACCATGGATTTCATTACCGGGTTACCTCGCACTTCTAGTGGGTATGACACTATATGGGTGATTATAGACCGACTCACAAAATCAGCTCACTTTATTCCTATTCGAGAAGATTTTAAGAACGAAAAGCTTGCTCGTATTTATATCAGCGAAATCGTCAGCCGTCATGGAGTTCCATTAAGTATTATTTCTGATCGTGATGGTCGTTTCACCTCACGGACATGGCAGGCAGTACAATCCGCAATGGGCACTCGACTAGATCTCAGTACCGCCTATCATCCCCAAACTGATGGACAGTCTGAGCGCACCATTCAAACCCTTGAGGATATGCTTAGAGCATGTGTCATAGACTTCAAGGGAAATTGGGACGCCCACCTACCGTTAGTCGAATTTTCGTACAACAACAGTTATCATTCTAGTATCGGCATGGCACCTTTTGAAGCTTTATATGGTCGAAAGTGTCGATCTCCTGTTTGTTGGCACGAAATTGGGGAAGCTCAAATTACTGGTCCGGAATTGATCCAAGAAACAACAGATAAGATTCATCAAATCAGAAACAATCTTCTAGCGGCTCAAAGTCGTCAAAAGAGTTACGCAGATAAACGACGGAAGCCCTTGGAGTTTAGCGTTGGTGATCATGTGCTTTTAAAAGTGTCACCGTGGAAGGGAGTAGTTCGTTTTGGTCAAAAGGGAAAGCTAGCACCACGTTACGTAGGACCTTTCAAAATACTCGAAAGAGTAGGTCCTGTAGCTTACAAGCTTGACCTACCGGAAGAACTCGACAGAATTCATCCCACATTCCACGTGTCGAACTTGAAGAAGTGCCTCGCTGATGAGAATCTTCATATTCCACTGGAGGATATTCAGATTGACGAATCCATGCATTTTATCGAAAGGCCAGTAGAGATTATGGACTATGGAGAAAAGCGTCTACGTCGAAGTCGCATTCCTATTGTTAGGGTACGCTGGGAGTCGAAACGGGGACCTGAGTTTACTTGGGAACGTGAAGACTCAATGCGTGAAAAATACCCTCATCTTTTCCCTACTACATCAACTGTTTGAATTTCGGGACGAAATTCCTAAAAGTAGGGGATACTGTAACATTTGTATAAATCGGGTCTCCAAAACCCGCTTCGTTTTGTAATCAAATATCAAGTTACGAAATTTCATTAAGTATTTATGAGTATTTTGAGTTTAAACGTTACATAATTAATATATAAACTAAACTATAAAAATTATATTTGATAAAAAGTTAAAATAAAATAAATAAAAAATAGTTGGAGCTGACCGGACTCGAACCCGGGTCAACTGCCTCCAATGACTTATCTTTCCGTCTCCAAACCACTCCGCCACAAATTGTTTTCTGTTAGTATTATGAAACAATTAAATTTTATACGCAAACCCGGATTAACGGTTACTGATATCTGTATAACGGAAATCGGTGAGCCAAATCGCCAAATCAGTTTTCGTTCGTTTAATTAACTTATAACCGACGCATATCGGTTTCTAATTAAAGTTCAGATTGAATGAACTTCAAGTTTTGGGTTTTGAAACCGAAAAAACATTCAAGCTTCAAATAATTCTGATTCCAATCATTTATACGATTCATAACTGTCTCAAATACACTCCAAACCCTTTTCGTCGCGTTTTCAAGTCTTTTGAGCTCAAGAAAATTGTCGCCGGAATTCTCTGCAACTCTCGCCGGAAAACCGTGTCCAACTCAAACCAGTAAGATTCTACTCTCTTGCTGTTTCAATCTATTGTTAGGACACTACTAACATTATTCCGTCACTCAAAGTCAGTCACAGAAGACTTTGCTGGATTTCTGGTTTCGCCGGAGAAATTCTGGAATTTGCCGGAACCACGCTAGTTGACGGTAAACACATTCAATCGTGTAAATAATCCATGTACTCTGGTTCAATTTCAAATCTAATTCTTTAATTCTGTTGATTAGCCCCTCTCAGCCGAAGTTTCAATAACAGAGTTGCCTGTTCACGCCGGACTTCCTGAAGAAGACGACCTGTCCGGTGTTTCTTTTACCCAAACTGTTCGGTTTGTTCATTCAAACTAGTAATCATGTTATTTAAGTAGTAGAACCCTGAACCAGTGATCTGTGTAAAACCGGTAATTATAGTGAAGAAGACGAACATAACAACGGGTTAAGAATAATTAAAATTCGGATAGTTAACGGGTTAGACACACAGTCCAGCGGTGGACTGTGTGCAAAGTTTATATACGAGTCCCGAGTTCGATCCTTGCTACACACACGCTGCGTAATAACATTCCTTTTTATTCATAAAACTAACCGGGCTAGATTGAGTAGTTGTTAAGTATAATATAATTCAAGAATATAACCGGGTTAGACACACAGTCCAGCGGTGGACTGTGTGCAACACAAACTGCACGTCACGCGATCGAGTCTCGACACAAACACCGGTTCAATGAGAATAAAACGTTTTGTAAAATAAAGGAATTTTCGGTAAATTCAAATAAGTGTATTAATATAATTAAAACTAGATTTCTAACGGGTTAGTCACGTAGCTCAGTTGGTAGAGCTACGTGCGCGTGAACGGAAGGTCACAGGTTCGAATCCCGCTGGCGCAAGAATTACCGCTGACCGAACCGGTCAATGGTCAACGGTCAACGGTCAAACAGTAAAAAAAAAAATATTATTTTTTTTAAATAATTATTTGTTTTATTTAAATTAAAAATCAATTAAAAATACTTAAAAATAACATTTTTAAGGATAGAAAATAGCCATAAACTCACAAAAATATATCTAAAAATCCCATTAAAAATCTTTAATAAAATCCATCCATTTAATATATTTTTCCTATTATTATTTAGGTCAGTGATTCCTCGTTAACTCGTTTCGTCTAAATCGTGCGCATCTCACCAATTTAAATCCAACGCACCCAATGTGAGTGAACCCTTCAAATTCCCCGTTTTAATCACATTTTTGGGGTGTATCATGTGTCTTATTCATTTTCTTATTATAACTAAGTTATTGTGCATATATATCATATCATGACATGTGTGTTAGTTGTTGCTGTTCAGTAGTTAGGATTGTTTGCAAGTTATTATTTCAGTACATGCAATTGCTGAGGCCGTAGCTCCCCATCCCTCGAGGTTGAGTTTGATCCCCATTTTATTATGCGGTTGATCAGGGCGTGCCCGCACGATCGGCTCCGTTTGATTGAGCCTTGATCGGTCATTTATTTTCATTTCAATACATGCAATACGCTCGGCTCCGTTTGATTGAGCCTTGAGCACACAGTTCAATTTACATTTTCAGTTCATGCAATACGATCGGCTCCGTTTGATTGAGCCTTGATCTCACAGTTCATTTATGTTAATTATCATATGATGTTGGTATGTTCATGTATGTAATCGATTGTTAATGTATGTTATAATTGTAACCGATGTTGCCATTGCTTGATTTCATGCATATGCTCTTTTATGATTATGCACAATATTTTATTGATAAACTAACCAGAAAATCATTATTAAATGTTTATCTATAAGGTTCACTCGCCAACTTATGTTGACCCAAAAACCTCCCATTTTACACATGATACAGGTGAACCAGCAGCAGCTAGGAACACGTAGGACCTGGATTAGAAGAAATAAAATGATTTAGTGTTTGGATTATTATGTTTGGTTATTTTCTTTTGTAATGAATGAACATGTTTGATGGTTTGAGAAATGTAACTTTGACTTCATTTAATTATGAAACATAATAGTAAATGTCATGTGCTTTGGTGATAACCCAATTATGCCCCGACTCTTATTTCCGCTGCGGGTCGGGGTGTGACATAGTTTATGTAGAAATGGATCACAATCCAATCTCTTTAAATAGCATGATGATGTAAATGTAACACAAATTACAACCAAGGCAATACTAAATCCTACATGGAACTTCTCATAACCGTCTGATAATGCCTCTGATCCTTTGGCAAGAATACTTATATATAGGAAGTACCAGCGGCGTATCCACCATATTCTTGCCAAATTTTCATTAGTTTTATCCACAAGTTATGATTGGTTACCAAGAAACTAATAAATCCTACATAGAACTTCTCATAACCGTCCGATAATGCCTCTGATCCTTTGATAAGAATACTTATATATAGGAAGTACCAGCGGCGTATCCACCATATTCTTGTCAAATTTTCATTAGTTTTATCAGTGAATTATGATTATTCCTATAACTCTACAATCAATACAACAAACATAAATTACTGAAATGAAATATATCTGTGCGATCAAGGCTCAATCGAACGGAGCCGATCGTATTGCATGTACTGAAAATGAGATGGATGTGCGCTCAAGGCTCAATCAAACGGAGCCGAACGTATTGAATGTACTGAAATTGAAATTGTGTGCTCAAGGCTCAATCAAACGGAGCCGAGCGTATTGCATGTACTGAATATGAATAACTTAACCACACAAACAGCCTATGCATGGAACCTCTCATAACCGCCTGATAATGCCTCCGATCATTTGACAAGAATACTTATATATAGGAAGTACCAGCGGCGTATCCACCATATCCTTGTCAAATTTTCATTGACTTTATCCGTAAGTTATGATTAGTTCTATGCGACTCTACAACAAACACAACAACCACAAGATACTGATAATGAAATTGTATGTGCGCTCAAGGCTCAATCAAACGGAGCCGAACGTATTGAATGAAATTGTATGTGCGCTCAAGGCTCAATCAAACGGAGCCGAACGTATTGAATGTACTGAAATTGAACAACTTAATCTAAACAACCATCACACAATCAGCCTATGCATGGAACCTCTCATAACTGCCTGATAATGCCTCCGATCATTTGACAAGAATACTTATATATAGGAAGTACCAGCGGCGTATCCACCATATCCTTGTCAAATTTTCGTTGACTTTATCCGAAAGTTATGGTTAGTTCGATGCGACTCTACTACGAACACCACAACCATAAGATACTGATAATGAAATTGTCTGTGCGCTCAAGGCTCAATCAAACGGAGCCGAACGTATTGCATGAACTGGAAATGTAAATTGAAATATGCGCTCAAGGCTCAATCAAACGGAGCCGAACGTATTGCATGTATTGAAATTTAAAATGAAATAACCGATCAAGGCTCAAACAAACGGAGCCGATCGTGCGGGCCCGCCCTGATCAACCCATAATAAAATGGGGATCAAACTCAACCTCGATGGATGGGGAGCTACGGCCTCGGCAAAAGCATATACTGAAAACAATATATAATATATAATATCCAATAATTTCTCTAACAGTCTACACATGTGATAAAGAAAAACATAAGACTAAACAATAGGAGTTGAATCTGGATCTTCGGCGAAGAGGACTAGCTGAGTATCTTCGTTTGGGTCGTCATTATCTTCGACAGGGTTGGCGTTGATATTGAAGACTCTTCCTCTTGCTGGTGGCACAGTGGTTGGGTTTTCTTGGTTTACTTGGTTAACTGGGTTTGATTGGGCTTGAGTGTTGATAACATTAACCAATTGAGGGCATGTGTTTCTAAAGTGGGTAGGGTCGCCACAATTGAAACAAGCTCGAGCATATGGGAACATGGGGTATTGGGGTTGGTGATAAGTTTGGGCCATGTTTTGAGTAGGGGAAAAGGTTTGGTCTTGAAAGGTGCGACAAACATTGCTCAAATGACCATAGCGTCCACAAGTTGTACATAGCCGGCAAGGTAAAGTAAGGGGATGGTGATAAAAACAGTTGTTGCATCGAGGGTGAGGTCCAAGATATGGTTTCTTATTTGGGTAAGCTGAGTTGGGTGCCACTTGGGTGATTGGGATAGCTCGGATGGGTATGGCATGAAAAACGGGTTGATTTCGTTGAGTAGCAGCGAAAAGTCGCCCAACTCTTCTTCTCTTAGGATTGGGTTGAGAAGGGGATTCGGTTTGAGTGGAGTCGGAGGTTTCAGTCGATTCTTTATCCTTCTTCTTCTCCTCCTTGAAGTCTTTGTTTCGGATTCGGTTCTCGGTGAGCTCTGTTGCTAGCTCCATTGCTGCTTCCAAAGTTGCAGGCTTGGTACTTATCACAGGGTCTTGAATCTTTGACGGAAGACCACGAATGTAGTGCTCGATCAAACGGTAGAGGGGAGTAAACATGTTGGGAACCATTTGATGTAATTCGAGGAACCTTTTGTTGTAGGTGGTGTGGTCTCCTTCCATTTGCTTCAATGAGTAAAATTCATCTTCTAACTTCTTGATTTCGCTCCTTGGGCAAAATCGTCTGGTCATGATTTCCTTCAATTCGTTCCAAGTTAAGGACATGGCATCTTCCACACCTCGTTTGGACTTCTCTGTATTCCACCAAGTAAGTGCTATCCCATATAATCGACCGGTAGCATAACGCACTTTGCGATCATCAGGGCAATCGCAATTTAGAAATGTGTTCTCCATTTCTTCAAACCAATGGAGGAGAGCGGTGACGCCTTCAGTCCCTTTGTATTTCGGAGGGTCGCATGATTTGAAGTGCTTGTAGGTACATTTAGTGGTATTTGGGGGAGAGTTGAAAATGTTTTGGTCTGCTTGATTGACAGGATTATTGGTAAGTGCTTGTTGAACTTGGATTACCATGTTGGGTATTACGGCAGCCATTTGTTGAGCGATTAAGGTAGCCATGCGTTCGCGGGCTTTTCTTGCTCTCGTCTTCCTACGGGCGATGTTAGAAGACATCTACAATGAATACATGACAAGAGTATGAGTTGGATGCTTTTGGGATCATGGGTCGCATTCAGGAATGAACATTCATAAAATAATTATACAAAAATACTACATCCATAGGATGTCTTGGGCTTTGCTCGCTGTTAGGCCCGTCATGCCGCCATACTTTACCTGTGTAATCATGTGGGCCCCATGAATACCGGTTTTTCATATGGTTCGCACGGTTTCTGCCTGGTTGCGTACACAAAAACCCGGAGAAAATCGAGAAATATGTATACAACGTGTGATGTTCGGAATGTGTCCAGGTGTAGACACGGTGACACCTCAAAGTAGGGTTAGTTCGAACGACGTTTGGTGTGGCATGCTTTGGCCTAATAGGTCCTTCGTACTCTCATCGTTGGTCCCCAGGTAGGCAAACTGGTCCGTTATATTGGATTTATACGAATGCCAGCCTAGACAGGACGTTCCGACTACCGGTACTCGTACCCTTCCAGTTACTACATGCCCGTCGCAGAACTTACTTTGATGAGATTTGAAAATTGCACAAAATCTTTGGATAATGAGAGTATGAAAATAAATTGAATACATGAACATCGATATATGTATAATGAATATGTATATATGTATAATGAATATGTATATGAGCATGTATGTTTGACTGGAATGTAAACAAATATGAAACAAATAAATATCACAAGTTTGTATGTAACCACCTAATCAATTTAAAATTTAGGCAGACTATAGTATAGGCTCTAAGGGCCTAATAACCTATCCTATATCCCTATAGTCATGGCTCTGATACCAATCTGTCACACCCCGACCCGCAGTGGATAAGGTGATCGGGGCATGATTGGGTTATCATCAAAGCTCATGACATTTATTAAACGTTTCATATTCATTAATACAATTTAAATGGAAATTTACAATGATTGCTACAACATGATCTAACTACAATCTAAACTTCTTTGTTCTCTTCTAAGGCATATCCTATGTTTTCCTTGCTTCAACCTGTTCACCTGTATCATGTGTAAAAAGGTTTTTGGATCAACATAATGTTGGCGAGTGAATCCTATGGAAAACATTTGAACAATTTATTTAAGTTGATTATGAAATATGTGCACAACCAAACATGAGTAAAATTAGATGTAACTTGATCAACAATCATAATATGTTAAATGAAAACACACATGAACAATAATGGAACAATTAGAGGCACGCGATGCTCAACTCGTCTCTCACGAGGAACTGAGGGGCCTGATGAATGAATTGCATAAACATGATGATATGAATAACACACTACAAACAATATAAACTCAATGATACACACATGAATAATAATGAATTTAATGTGAAGCACGCGATGTTCTACTCGTCTCCCACGAGGAACTGATGGGCTTAATGTATGAGTTTCATATGACTTGACAAAAGGCAATAAGTAAATCACAACAATAAAAACAATCTAAGTTTAAGTCATGATGTGGTATGGCACAAGTTTAAATAAATAAATTAATTATTATCATAACACATGACACACCCCAAAACGTGTAATTTAAAAGGGGGAATTGTAAGATTCACTCACAGTGGGTGCGTTCGGTTGATGACGTTGAATGCACGCGAAGTGGTTTTAACCACGAGTGAGATTTAACCTAGATAAATCGCATTATGGTTTGGTAAGTAAACGGATTTTATTAAACTATTTTAGTAGGATTGTTGGGTGTATTTTTGTGAATTTGAGGCTATTTTCTAACCTTAAAAATGTTGTTTTTAAGTATTTAAAATTGATTTTTATTTAAAATAATTAAATAAAAATAATAAAAAATTATTTTATTTTTGCTACAGTGACTTGACCTGTTGACTTTGACTGGCGTTGACCGGTTCGAGGCATATTGTTGTGCGCTGGGTGAGGCTCGAACCCGAGACCTCCCGTACGCGTGCACGCAGCTCTACCAACTGAGCTACGTGTCTAACCCGTTATATATCCGATTTTAATTTCATATATACATTAATTAGAGTTAACAGAAAATCATTTTTATTTTAAAAACAGTTTAAGCGGACCGGTCTTGCACTCCACAGGTCTCGAACTCGGGACCTGTGGTTTAATCTAACACACAGTCCACCGCTGGACTGTGTGTTCAACATGTTATATCATTCGATTTTTATTATACTTAAATACTATTTATTTATTTCCTTTTCTGCCTTAATTAAAAAGAGGAGATAATTGTCCGAGTCGGTGCTGAAGACCGGACTCGAACTCGTGACCTGTGATATAAACAAACACACAGTCCACCGCTGGACTGTGTGTCTAACTTGGTTATTATTCCGGTTATTAATATACTTAACATATATCTAAGGCGACTCCGGTTCAGTAAACAAAAAAAATGGATTTTATTAAGGCAGCGTGTGTGAGACGGGATTCGAACTTGAGACGTTTTGCGTTTTATATGTGCACACAGTCCACCGCTGGACTGTGTGTCTAACCCGATTAATTTCATGATTTATATTATACTTATATGATACAGAATTACGTCGTCTTCTTCATCCAGTTTGAACCAGAATCGGAAATCGACTGGTTTAAGATTCTTATCAGTTTATTAGCGTTTTGCAGTCCGTTAAGGTAAGATAAAGGTGAAAAGATAAAGAAAATAAGCGAAAGAGGTATACCGACTGGATCCTCTGTTTTCTGGCAGAACTCCGGCGACAGAATTCAACTTCGGCGTCAGGTGTCTTGCAGCAGCAAGTCTCCGGAAATCTTGGAAAGAGTATAGGTAACTTCGGTAAAGGTTTAGGGGATTCAGAAAAGCTCGGCAATGGGGAAACCGGTTTTCCGGCGACGAACAGGTTTATTCCGGCGAGTGGAATTACGCCGAGAAAAGGTGTGATTTTTGAGCGAAAGGTTTGTCTTCGGTTGAGGGTGAATTTATAGGGAAAAATCGAAATGTATTGGATCTGTTTTACGACTGGGTTCATTGATTAAGATTTTCCGGCGGTTATCATTTTTAGTCGCGGACTTCAAACATCGGTTATAACCGATATCTGGTTAATGGTTTACGTTATAACGTAAATCGTAGTTAAGACTCGCGAGAATTCCGGGATTCCGACGACTGAACTGATTGGGCGCCGGTTTTGAATTTATAACGTTACTTTATCAATTAAATGATTCTATTATATAACAAACAAAGCAGTTGGCGCAGTGGTTTGTGTGAGTGAGATATGTTGCTTAGCTGATTCGGTACAGACCCGGGTTCGAAACCCGGCAGATGCATAATATTTTTATTTTGCGATTTTTGATAGTTTTTCAAAAACTAACTATATATTACCGTATAATAATTGATTACGGATCGTTTAAAAATATTTTGGGCATTTAATTCGCAACGAAAATTTTGACTGACTGTTCGGTTGATAAACGGAGCGGGTTTGGTAAATCTATTTTTTTGACGGATGTTACACTAGCGGCAGCGGAAAAAACACGAAATCTATGTCGAAAATGGAAGGATATGGGTTTACTTTACCATTTACATAACCAACAACGTTCTTAGGTACGGAGTCAAGTAGCGTGTCATAGAATTGTGGTGGAAGAATTGTCCACCGCAAATTTAATGTGCGATCCTTTTGTAGTTTTCTACTTCTCTAAGCCGTTAGTATGCCAACCCATCCTTCAATATGTTGTTTATAATATATTATTTTAATATTAAAAAAATAAATAATATGTTTGGTAAAACGTTTAAGAAACTAACCGTTGATGTTAGGTAGCCGTTACAACGAACACCTAACAGGGTTCCCCAAAATTTTTGGTCCAACTTTACTGGGCCTGTGAAAACTGCCGAATAACAGAATGGGGAGTCCCCATTATTGTAAAACGTGACAACATCTTTCGACCAATTTTCAGTTTCGTCGTCTGGAATCGCCCATCTACCTTCTCAGTTCTGGTGTAAACTTTGCCTATTGTAAAAAAAGTTTATTTATATGACTCCTGGGGTCGTGAGGCTTCGGACGACGAACCGTCATCCGTCTGTTTAGGTGCTCTCCATTTCCTTAGTATCCACGATGATGCTTTGTTAATTGGTTGAGAGGAGTATACGCCACTGTTAGTTTTGTCAGACATTATGCGTTTCTTTTCTTCTAAGATTTTTGAATTTATGTGAACAAATTTACAGGTGACCTGTATCTCTCCGTATTTAAATAGGAAAAAAGGACAAAAATTAAATCCGAGCTGTCTCAGTCAAAGTCGAGCCGTTTCAGACTTTTTAAGTGTCCTGATTTACTTAATGAGTGTATATGTATAATAAAAATCCAGCATCTAACGGGTTAGACACGTAGCTCAGTTGGAAGAGCTGCGTGCACGGAAACTAGAGGTCACCAGATAGAATCCCATCACACGCTGCCAATAACATGCTTAAACCGGTCAGACCCCTCCCCTTGTTAGTCTGACAAGGTTTATTTTTTTTTGTTTTTTTATCTTGTTTTAATACTCACATGTAAGAGTATAAATTTAATAAAAATCGTTTGTATATCGCCGGTTTGTTAAGTTTTAAAAAAATGAAAACCGTTTTTTAATTAAATCAGGATATACTTAAATAGTGTATATGTATAATGATAATCCAGCATCTAACGGTTATACACGTAGCTCAGTTGGAAGAGTTGCATGCACGCAAAGGAGAGGTCATGATTTCGAATCCCATCACACGATGCCAATAACATGCTTAAACCGGTCAGACCCTCCCCTTGGAAACCATTTTTTAATTAAATCAAGATTCACTTAATGAGTGTATATGTATAATGAAAATCCAGCATCTAACGGGTTAGACACGTTGCTCAGTTGGAAGAGCTGCGTGCACGCAAAGGAGAGGTCACGAGTTCGAATCCCATCACACGCTGCCAATAACATGCTTAAACCGGTCAGACCCTCCCCTTGTCAGTCTGACAAGGTTTTTTGTTTTATTTTATTTTATTTAATAATATTTTTTTATCAACCAGAGCCGTTTCAGACGGACATCGACCAGAGCCGTGACAACTGACGTTTCAGACTTTTCAGACTTTTTGAGCCGTTTTAGTAATTTTGAGCCGTTTTACACTTTTTAAGCCGTTTCAGACGTCATCCAGAGTCGTTTCAGCGGATATCAACCAGAGCCGTTTCAGACTGACACGGCTCAACGAGCCGTGACAATTGACATTTCAGACTTTTCAGACTTTTTGAGCCGTCTCAGTAATTTTGATCCGTTTTAGACTTTTTAAGCCGTTTCAGACGTCTTCTAGAGCCGTTTCAGGCAGACATCAACCAGAGCCGTTTCATACTGACACGACTTAACGAGCCGTGACAACTGACGTTTCAGACTTTTCAGACTTTTGAGCCGTTATAGTATTTTTTGAGCCGTTTAAACACATGTTTTAAGCCGTTTCAGTAACGTGTTTCAGTGTCCAAAGCCGTTTCATCTTACATGTTTTAGCGGTTACCCCAAACGGACGCGTGGTTAAGCCGGTTGCACCTCCATGTGCATCTCAACTTCACTTGAATGCGTTTGGTTTTGTTAGAGCTTTGAAAACATAAACCCGTTCAAGGTCCGAAGAAAAGGATAGCTGTTTGGGACCACAAATCACGTTCGGGGACCACTTGAAAGTTCGAAAACTTCAACCCACACGTGACCACTTGAAAGTTCGGAAACTTCAACCCACACGTGAACATGCAAAACGAGCACGTGATGCAAGATTGTTCAACCGACCCATCTCTTTTTCCGGTAATAAGTAATGTTGTTCATAGTTTTTTTAAAAACTTTATAAACTTTATTTCTTAAACGCACTTGTTTTTGTATTGTTTAGATGCCGACGATTAAAGTAAGACAAAAGTGGCTGGTTTTAAAATACTTAAAGCTGATAATGACTCCGGGAATTGAGACCGCCATAAGGCAAACGTGCTTTGGACCCTATTTAGATAATAGGTGCACGTTATGTGATAGTCTTGTTTTAATCAGGGTTGCACAACTTCAGTTGCCTAATAATAATCCTCGTCTTGGTATTTCGTATTTATTAGGAGGTGAAATATTTACGTTTACACCTAAACAATTTTGTTTAATAACCGGGTTACGGTTTGGCCACAATTCTTGGGCACGTGTAGATTACCAAAATTCTTTTAAAAATAGATTTTTTCCAGGCTGATCTCGAGTTTTTCAAAAATTATTGATTTATTTAATAACGTAACGACACATAACGATGAGGACAGCACAAGAATATGTCTCCTAATGCTTATAGGTCAAGGTTTTTTGGGATTGAAAAAAACCAATATTTTGGATAATTTTCTTTTACACCTTGTGGATGATCTGGAAGCTTTTAGACAATATCCATGGGGTTATTATTTTTGGGATAGTACATATAATGCTATTTATAATTTGCACATACGTCAAAAAGACGACACAATCGGTTTTTTCGCTGTCGGGATTCGTATGACCCTTCAAGGTACGCGTGATCCCTTCCCCTTATTATACATTCCTAAATTTTTAGATAAAATTTTCAAAACATCCGTTTTACAGATGTGGATTTTGGAGGTGTTCCCAGAATTCAAGGGTTCAAACGAATGGTTTGAATTTGAGACAATTCCCAGATTTTTGGGATGGAGGGAAGGACGTAAGTTCATGAAGGTTACTGTGGACCGTATGCTTAAAAAGGCGGCAAAGGTAAAATAGTTATATTAAATTAAAAATATGAATGTGTGTTATTTTTATTATTTTTAAAAATTTATTGCCTTTAAAATCGTAGAAACGTGAATACAGGCCGCTTTCGTTTATATTGCCCATGAATAATGAAGCTATGTGTCCATGGTATACATCTAGTTCAGATTATTTAGACGCTGAACGAGATGTATGCTAATGCAATGCCGGGTGAAATACCGGTTGTCGACGAACAACAAACACGTACGGAATTCCCGGGTCCAATGCCACCGCCTATGCAGTCCCCTACCGCCGTTGACCCACAACAAATGCAGTCACTTATGAACAATTTGTTTGGTGACGATGCCACAAATCAAGGTTTTAAGCCTTCACCGGCCCGACAGGAAATACTGCAACAAAATTTTGCTACCGATCCGTCCATGTGTGGAGTTGATTATGACCGGTTTAAATCACTGCTGGACGAGAACAACCGGAAACTGACTGACATGATCTTGTCAGAGGTGTTGCATACGCACGTGCGGCCCCTCTCGGTACACCAGCCAACGCGCGAACATCACAAAGGGAGAGTGATAATGTAATGTTTAAATTTGGAAATTATTTTTTTTATAAATTTAAAAACAATCTATAATAACGACCGTTTAACATTTCATGTAGGCTGTTGCTGATTCTTTTGTCAACTACGCCAATGTCTACCATGTCTCTATGACCCCGATTATAAACGATGGATCTGTACGTTTTTACATGTTTAGCATAACAGTTAGTTATTATTTTACGAGTACGAAATGTCAACTCTTACGCATAAGCATTTTTGTAGAATGAGGATCCTGATATTATAAAAATGAGACGATCGGAAAGACTTGTGAAGCCCGCTGCAGCTTTGCTATCCCCATTCGTAGCTTATAAAAGGTTAAACCAAAACAAACAAGACAGTCAAATAATGAGGATAGACAAATTTAATTAATTGAGCAGTGGTATCCAAATAATGGCAATAAAGATCTTTCACTATTAGCGGGTGGGTGTGTCGGTCCTGATTTCTGGGCGTCATTGCTGGGCAAGGACGGTAGTGGCTGGTTAAGCGATGATGTAAGCCTTCACTATCAACAAAGTAAAAAAATATATTTTTTCACACTAAATTTACTTTTTTACAGCATATATTTGGGTGGATGATCCACTTGTATCACTCAAGAGATGCAAGAGAACGTTGGAGTATTTTACCCCTTATTTTCAGATGAATCTTTTTAACTCGGGTGGGCACGACCACACGTTCAAGGGTTATTTCACCAGGGCAGTGGACCCCTTTCCACTAATAAGTACAGTTAACGAGGTATTACCGAGCATTCCAAATAGTTAGTTGTTACATATTTATTTTTGTATTTTATTAACGAACCACTAACTTACTTATTATGTAGGTGTACGTACCGTTGTACATACCAGGCGTACATTGGTTTTTAAGAGTTTTCAATCTTATTAATTACACACTTGTGATATACGATAGGTATTTTTCCCGGTTTAATAAATTAATACTTTAATATTTATGCTGCTAATTGTTCTTATTTTTTGGTGATTATAGTTTATTAGGTTTAAAAACTTTGGAAAAGGTAAGAACGGAGGTGGTCTGTCATATAAATTTTGTTTTTGACCACTGGCTACGGATTAATGGTTATCATGCCGACAACCCGTTACCGTTACATTTTCCCTTCCGCATTATTTATTCAAGCGATGCTCCTCAATAGTTCGGAGTTTTGGGAGATTGTGGAGTTTGGGTTTGCATATATCTACAAAAGTTGATAAATAAACAACAGTTGAACGATGGTGAAGATACTGCGTTAACTGCATACAAAATGAGACGTAAACTAGCTATACTTTTTTTTGACTCGGTACTACCCGAGGATATAGAAGACAACGTCGAAGATGACGAAGTTTTATTTGGAAGATAATTGTAAAAATCCAGAAAATGTTGTAAAAATCTTATTATGTATAGAATGGTTATTTATATATTTTATTTGTATTATGTTATAGATGCCTGTATATATATATGTGTGCGTTACCATTATGGAAACACATGTTACTCAGATAGATCCACAATGTCAAACCGGAGTTGGTCGTCAAATGTTCTTGACTTTTATTATGCCGGCGATAGTCCAAGTTGCTTTTCCTTATACATGGGGATAACACCACTCGAAAAAGACTGGTGGGTGGACTACTTGGATTTAGTGGCCATGTTCGAGAAACGATACCTTAATAACAAATCATTTCCTTTAATAATTAGGCTATTATTTAAAAAAAACCAAATCTTTACCATTCTTTTATAGCACGTGAAAGCATGGTGTAACAAACTCATGTATCAACGAGAGGTTGAAAGACGCGCAAGGACGACAGCTCCAAAGGATTTTCGTTGGACGGCTCTACCACCAAATTTTGTCAACATGTTAAATGAACAAGATAGTGTGGCAAACACATACGCAGATGGGTCTTCAACTACATACCCTCCATTTTGGGAAATAGATACAGTACATTCATTTTTTATTTATTTATATTGTGGGGGTTCTATATGTAATAAGATCTTAAACATGTTTATTTTGGACTGATCTTTAACATAATAATTTTAACCGGATGTTATATACTTTTCTTTTATTGACACAGGCTTACATTCCTATTGTAACACCCTGTAAAATCGTGTCCAATAGTATAGTGACACGTGTTGTATTTTATATAATTGTCTGTTAAAGACCAATAAGGACTAAAGGCATCAACATGCTCAAGATTGAGCCTCTGAGTGACGAACCGATGTTAACATGCATAAATAATAGCCTCTGAGTGACTGATACGTCAACATGCCTAGCCTCTGAGTGACATCGGAATCAACATGCTTGTGATAAGCCTCTGAGTGATCCTTTGTGAAGTCCTAACTCTCATACGTACCGTTTGTTGGACGAGAGAGTTCAATTCTGTAAATATATGAAAGTTGGATATTTGAGGGATTAAAAGTGTCAACATGTTAATTTATACCTCTGAGTGACCTTTTAACGAACCAAGATTGGCTACGGAGGGCTAAAAGTGCCAAAATAGTATTTAAAATCTTTTTATAAGCTTTATATAGTTTAGGGGCCAAAGTGTCAAATTTAAAAACTGAAATGGGGGCGGTCGCGGGCCGCGAGAGACCCGGCCTGTGTCTCTCGCGCCCCGCGAGAACAGACCTGCAGCAGAAAATTTGTTTTGGAGCCCAAGCAAAACTCCAAAACCATTAAATCGAAACCATGACCTTCCTAATCCGCTATGCCACGTTTTGGGACACTTGTTAGCTTCTTCTTACACCCCTAGACACCTGGCTTCACCTCCTTTGAGCTCTCCAACTATAAATAGGTGCTTAAGTTCACCATGTCAACTTGCACCTTTCTTATTCACTCTTCTCCCTCCTCTGGAAGTCCCTAACTAAAAGGAGCAGTCCAACATAGTTCTTTTGCATCTAGGAATCACTAGTAAGTGTTCCTTTCTTGTGCATTTTAGTTTGTAGGCTTCTATAGCCTAAAGTCAAGCGTGTTACGTAAAACGCTTTGACTTTCGGTTAAGACCATTATGGTCCAGCCATTGTTCAAAATGAACATGGCTAAGTGATCATAGTAAGGTAGGTGTTAGTCCCTATAAAGGGCACCTCCTGAAGCTCATATTTGCTAGACCAATTGACGGGTCAAAGTTATGATATTAAAAAGTCAAACAGACCATTTTTCAGAAAAATCATAAATTGATCTTATATATGTTATGAAACCTGTTTTGACACTTAAAAAAATTGGTATTATTATTAGAACATGTATGAACATGTTCGGCTCGTCAATTTCAGTTCTAGGGTCGGTTCGCAACCGAAAGTCGCAAGGTTTGACTTCTGCTTTGACTTTCGATTCTGACCCGATTTAGATTAGTTACCCACTGATCTAAAGTTGTATTATGATCATAACATAATATAGCATAACCCTCTGAGGTTATATTACATGATCATAATCAGAACCCAAGTTTATGCGCAAGTTCCATAATTATGTCATCTTTGACCAAAATGCCCTTTTGGCATAAAACAAGGTTTCAAATGGTAATGAACTTGAAAATGAATTTATACTAATGTAATATCATAAGTAGGATTATTTGGGATATTAAACCAAGTTATAAACTGAGTTTATAAACAAGTCTTTAAACTATGTCGATAAATGACGGTTTTAGCCCCTGTGGCTTATAAAATAGTTTTAATCAAATCTTTTCGAGATAAATCACTTACTTACTGATATGTTATATTAAATAACATATTTTAAACATTTTAATATGATCCAAACATCAGTTTCATAAACATCGCTTAAAGACGTCACTTTACGACATAAACGCAGTTTCGACGCATAGTATGGTTTTAAACCATATTAGTGGACCAAGACTTGTTACCTACTGAATTTAAAACTTATTTTAAACATATGTACAGTAGGTACTTATTATAAACTCAGAATCCCAAATAATTTATAAACTATGTGTAAAATGACCAAAATGCCCCTTCGGTGCATAACTTGGTCATAAAAGGTAAAATACACATATATTTGATATCCTACTGATATTATATCATAAATAAATTATTTTTCCAGAATACTCATGATCATAAACTTAAATTTTATTTAAGTTC
This sequence comes from Scalesia atractyloides, assembly GCA_947069175.1. Classification (NCBI taxonomy): domain Eukaryota; kingdom Viridiplantae; phylum Streptophyta; class Magnoliopsida; order Asterales; family Asteraceae; genus Scalesia; species Scalesia atractyloides. The sequence continues at coordinate 5,367,933 of CAMTDV010000008.1, forward strand.
TTCTTATACGATACGAAATTTCCAAAATGCCCCTATAAGGCATAATTCGTTTTAAAACCTCAATGGGCATACAAGTTGATATCCTACTGATATCTTAACTTATTTAAAGTATAATGGCATATAGAACTTGTCCATAACTTATCCGGTTACCTGATATCGCTATTATGCGCAGAGTTACGTATATGTGACTGTTTTACGGAATTCAACCGTAACGGGTTTAACCTTATCATTTTAAGTTCAAATCCAGAATGTTTATAGTTTACCCATATTATACAAGTCAAGTACTTGTCGGGTTTAAACTACATTCTATCTGATCATCGTTTAATCAAGTGTTATACGTAATGATCATGTACACTATTCGGTTTATACAACCGTAAGTATTTAATTGGCTAGTTTATGCCATAATCCAGACTAGAGCCTTGTCAGTAAAAGCTATCTTCACTCGGTACTTTTGTATACGGCTGAGTTATTTAAAAATAAAAGAAGAAAGCAATCTCAGGTAAATACTCTCAACTTATTTCCCCTGTAAGGGCTTGGAATATGGTAAATTATTATTGCATGGTCCATTGCATGGTTAACCTTCCTAAGATAATAAAAGATTTTGTGTTGTTTGCACTTGAAATCATTTTTAATATTTTCAAAATGAGTTAGTGGGTGTATTTACCAGCGTAAGCTGACGTATCCTCCAAAGACTAATCTGCAGGTACAACACGAAATTAAGCCGGAAGCTGCTCGGTAGAGAATAAGAGGATTCTTGTAAATCCTTAAGATCTGCCTAAAGTCTGTTTTGTATTCTTTCTTGTACATTCTATGATCCGCCCGTGGATCTTCTATTACAAGCTTGTATATTATTTTGTATTTTCGAACATTCGGTTTGTAATAGTAATTTTACTCCAAGACTTCCGCTGTGCCATGTTTAATTGACTATGACGTTATCAACTGTTGTCACGATACTCCCCACCCGGGCCCACCGGTGTTTAGATTTCAGGATTGGAAATCCGGGGTGTGACAGGGTTGGTATCAGAGCCAACGTTTGAGGGAATTAAACACTAGCCTTTTGTGTTTAGTCTCAAACTTACACGAGCACATTCCTTAGACTTCCGAGTCTAGGCATTGACCTAGGATTACTCATTTCATTATTAAGTTATTAGTATGTTTCTAAATTGATTTCTAACAGGAAAATGCCGCCACGTGTACGAGGACAAAGTGGACGAGGAAAGGTCCAATGAGGGGAGGATCATCGGGGCGTATTCCTCAACCTCATAATTCAGATGCATATCAAGAATCAGGAAAATGCTCTTGCCCATCTACCGAACCCAATACTTGTTAGAATTTGACGTACCCTGGGAACGGCAAGACTGTCACACCCCGACCCGCAGCGGAAAAGGTGATCGGGGCATGATTGGGTTTTCATCAAAGCTCATGACATTCATTATAATGTTTCATATTTATTGTTACAATTTAAAAGGATTCATACAATCAAATCAAACAAATACAACATGTTCTATACATCTTTCTAAACTTCATTATTTTTCTTCTAAGGCAATTTTCTATGTTTTCCTTGCTTCATCCTGTTCACCTGTATCATGTGTAAAAATGGTTTTTGGGTCAACAAAAGTTGGCGAGTGAACCTTGTTAGAAAACATTTATATATTTATTTCTTGTTGTATTTAATATGGAAAAATTGTGCAATAATCATATGTGAGCAAACGTAAATAATCATACAATAACAATAACGACAACAAACAAATAACATACAATAACAAACCACCTTGCATGAATATGTAACATGAATGATAATGTAAACGTTGGCAACGTCTCGTTCACGCTCATAGGTAATGGGGAACTGCTCACGCTCATAGGTAATGGGGAGCAGACGGCCTATGATGAAATGTATGTGCGATCAAGGCTCAATCAAACGGAGCCGATCGTGTGTTGGCAACGCCTCGTTCACGCTCATAGGTAATGGGGAACAGCTCAACGCTCATAGGTAATGGGGAGCGACGGCCTATGATAATGTATGTACTGAAAATGATAAATTTAATCTAAACAATAATCACACAAACAGATAATACATGTTGAATACACATTTGTTCATGGATATGATAGATGCACAATAGTTTAAATGTGATAAATAATAAGACACATGATACACCCAAAAAACGTGATTAAAACGGGGAATTTGTAGAGATTCATTCACCTTGGGTGCGTTCGGTGGATGATGTTGAATGCGCACGAGTTAGAGGATTGATCGACGAGGAATAACTAACCTAATTAATAACGAAAAGGTACGGTAAGTAAGTGGATTTTATTAACAATTTTAATAGGCTATTTTCTAACTTTAAAAACGTTATTTTTAAGTATTTTTAATTGATTTTTAATTTAAATAAATAAATAAAAATAAAAAAAAATGTTGACTTTTGACCGTTGACCATGACCGTTGACCGTTGACCGGTTCGGTTGTGAATATTATTGCACTGAGTGAGACTCGAACCTGTGACCTCCCGTACGCGTGCACGCAGCTCTACCAACTGAGCTACATGTCTAACCCGAAATATTTCTGTTTTTAATTATATTTATATACTATTTAACTTAATCCGAAAATCATTTATTTTTAAAAAGGATTTTAATTGCTTTGAACCGGTGCCGTCAACCAGTCTCGAACCCGGGACGTATGAGTTAGTGTTGCACACAGTCCACCGCTGGACTGTGTGTCTAACCTGGTTAATAATCCGGTTTTTATTATACTTAACATGATTCTGTGAGTTATCCCGGTTCGGTTAAAAAGAGCATTTTTATTTAAGAGAGTAAGGTTGTGATAGGAATCGAACTCGCGACGTGTATGTATTTGTTTGCACACAGTCCACCGCTGGACTGTGTGTCTAACCCGTTCATAATACTGATTTAATTAATCTTATAACATAAACGAACTTCGTCTTCTTCGCTCAAGAACACAGATAATGATAATTCAACTGTTTTATGTCCAATTCGATTAACAAGCATTATAAGCAATTGAAAGGTAATGAACGGAGAGGGTTTGGAGAAAGGATGTACCGATCAGTGTCTTTCACAGAACTCCGGCAAGGATTCGTCGGCTCTGTTTTGTGAACTTCGGCTGTTAGGATCAATTAACAGTTTGGATGGATTAGATGTGAAATTGAACTACTGAGCAACGATTATGAGTAGGTTTAAATGATCATACCGGCTCACGGCGTGATTCTGGAAATTTCAGAAGTTTTCGGCGAAAGCAGAATTTCCGACAACGTTGTCTGGGATTGATTCTGGATGGTGGATTTATGTTAGTAACGGTCTAACAATGGAATGAAACAGAGAGAGTCGAGGTATTTACCGTGTTGATGTGAGTCTCGGTTTTTCGGCGAAAGTCCGGTGATGGCAGAAAAATTCCGGCGAGTGAAATTGTCACACCCCGACCCGCAGCGGAAAAGGTGATCGGGGCATGATTGGGTTATCATCAAAGCTCATGACATTTATTTTAACGTTCCATATTCATTAATACAATTTAATGGAAATTTACAAACATAATTACATCATGACCTAAGCATCAATCTAAGCTTCTTTGTTTTCTTCTAAGGCATTTCCTATGTTTTCCTTGCTTCATCCTGTTCACCTGTATCATGTGTAAAAAGGGTTTTTGGATCAACAAAAAGTTGGCGAGTGAATCCTATGGAAAACATTTGAACAAGTTTATTTAATTGATTATGAAATAAAGTGCACAACCACACATGAGTAAAAATAGATGTAAACGTATTCATAAATCAATTTAATATTAAACAATACACACATGAACAATAATGGATCGTTTAGAGGCACGCGTTGCTCAACTCGTCTCTCACGAGGAACTGATGGGCCTAATGAATGAATTGCATAAACATGATAATATGAAAGACATAACTACAAACAATATAAACTCAATAATACACACATGAACAATAATGGATTGGTTTTGAGGCACGCGTTGCTCAACTCGTCTCCCACGAGGAACTGATGGGCTTAATGAATGAATTTCATATAAGTTGACAAAATGAAATACATAATCACAACAATATAAACAATCTAAGTTTAGATCACAATATGGTATGGCACAAGTTTAAATAAACGAGTTAATTATTTTGTGACACATGACACACCCCAAAACGTGTAATTAAAAAGGGGGAGTTGTAAGATTCACTCACAGTGGGTGCGTTCGGTTGATGATGTTGAATGCACGCGAAGTGGTTTTAACCACGAGTGAAATTAACCTAGATAAATAGCATTATGGTTTGGTAAGTAAACGGATTTTATTAATCTATTTTAGTAGGATTGTTGGGTGTATTTTTGTGAGTTTAAGGCTATTTTCTAACCTTAAAAATGTTATTTTTAAGTATTTTTAATTGATTTTTAATTAAAATAAATAAATAAAAATAATAAAAAAAGTTGACTTTTTTTGACCGTTGACCGTTGACCGTGACTGTTTGACCGGTTCGTCTGCGTGTAAGTGTGCGCTGAGTGAGGCTCGAACCCGAGACCTCCCGTACACGTGCACGCAGCTCTACCAACTGAGCTACGTGTCTAACCCGAAATATTTCTGTTTTTAATTATGTTTATATATTAATTAGATTAATCCGAAAATCAATTTATTTCTAAAAAGATTTTACTGAACCGGACCAGTGCGCTCCACAGGTCTCGAACCCGGGACCTGTGGGTTGAGTTAACACACAGTCCACCGCTGGACTGTGTGTCTAACTTGTTAAATAATCCGATTTATATTATACTTATGAACAAACTTCATTATTTCATTTCTGCCTTATTTTGAAAAGTTAGATAATTGTCCGAATCGGTGCAGTAGTCCGAACTCGAACTCGTGACGTGTGATTAAACATTCACACAGTCCACCACTGGACTGTGTGTCTAACTTGGTTATTATTCCGGTTATTAATAAACTTAACATGTACAGCGGTGACTCCGGTTCGGTTAACAAAAAAGACATTTTTATTAAGGCAAGCATGCGTGGAACAAGATTCGAACTCGAGACGTTTACGTGTTTAATGTGCACACATTCCACCGCTGGACTGTGTGTCTAACCCGAGTTATATCTTGAATTAAATTAAACTTATATGTTACCGAAACTTCGTCTTCTTCGTCAGTTTTAACCAGAAACGATGACTGACTGGTTCGAAGTTTTATTCATGTTTGTTAGCGTGTTTCAGTTAATTACAGGTGAGATATAAATAAAAAGAAAGAAAAATTAGGCGTAAGGTATACCGACTGGACTCCTCTGTTTCTCCGGCGAAACTCCGGTGACAGCAAAAGATTCCGGCGACGTGTGTCTTGCGGCAGAGGGTCTTCAACGAGCTTGAGATGAATGTGGGTAGCTTTGGTATGAGTTCTGAGTGTTCAGTGTTTAGAGTAAGGCACAGAAGTGAAAAACCCGGTTTTCCGGCGATGTGTAGAAGTTTTCCGGCGAGTGAAATTATGTCGGGTAAAGGTGCGGTTTTGAGCGAAAAAGCTTGCAGAGGTTCGAGGAGGTATTTATAAGGCAGGTTATCGATGAATTTAGTCCAATTTCTGACTTGATTCGTCGGTTAAAAATTCTCCGGCGGTTATAGCTTGTGTCGCGGGTTCAGGCGTCGGTTATAACCGATGTAGTGTTTACGGTTTACGTTATAACTGAAGTAACCGTCCAATCTCGCGAGATCGCCGGGATTTCCGACGACTGCATTTGGGCGCGCCGATTTCGAATTCGGAAAACATGTTATGAATTAATTCTAATAATTAACAAGGAACACTAGTGGCGCAGTGGTTGAGTGTGTGTGCGGTAAGACTTTGCTGGATCGGTTGACTGACCCGGGTTCGAAACCCGGCAGAACCATTTTATTTTTATTTCATTATTTTTAACAATTTTTTCAAAAACAAATTATGTGTTCCAGTATAATAATTAATTATGTATCGTTTAAAATTAATTTGGGCATTAAATACGCCACGAAATTTTAAACTGATCGTTCGATTAATAAACGGAGCGGGTTTGGTAAAATCCGTTTTTGACGGATGTTATAGTATCCCCTGCTTTTTTAGAAATTTCGTCCCGAAATTTAAGTAGTGATATATTTGACTAAAAGAATGATGGTGTTTAATTTGACAGTTACATACTTAGAAGAAAAGTAAGAGTTTAAATTTTTGTTTGAGGCGGTAACGTCCCTTGTAAGGGTTAAGTACCCTATTACAGGAATCGCTTTTTGTTGCCTACTGTAAAAGTATTGATAAGCAGAGTTGATTCGCTAAATATGATATCATGCATAAGAGTTTGGATATGTTTGGAAAGATATGGTTATATCCTAAGGCAAAACTTATAATACTACAACCTACATGGAACTTCTCAAAACCATCTAACAAAATCTCTGATCCTTTGACAAGAATACTTATATATAGGAAGTACCAGCGGCGTATCCACCATATTCTTGTCAAATTTTCATTGGTTTTATCAGTAAGTTATGATTGGTTCTATGACTATAGAACATAAATAAACACAACAGCTAATATTTGAATCCACATTCTGATAGCATATATGTTTGAATGGTGACAGTTCCTCTCTCGTTTGTTATGATGGAGAGGTTAGTTTATGTAGAAATGGAACACAATCCAATCTCTTTAAATAGCAAGATGATATAAATGTAACACAAATTTCAACCAAGGCAATACTAAATCCTACATGGAACTTCTCATAATCGCCTGATAATGCCTCTGATCCTTTGGCAAGAATACTTATATATAGGAAGTACCAGCGGCATATCCACCATATTCTTGCCAAATTTTCATTGGTTTTATCCACAAGTTATGATTAGTTACCAAGAAACTACTAAATCCTACATAGAACCGCTCATAACCGTCTGACAATGCCTCTGATCCTTTGATAAGAATACTTATAAATAGGAAGTACCAGCGGCGTATCCACCATATTCTTGTCAAATTTCATTGGTTTTATCAGTGAATTATGATTAGTCCTATGTGACTCTACAACCAATACAACAAACACAGGATACTGAAAATGAAAAATGTCTGTGCGATCAAGGCTCAATCAAACGGAGCCGATCGTATTGCATGTACTGAAAATGAAAATGTCTGTGCGATCAAGGCTCAATCAAGCGGAGCCGATCGTATTGCATGTACTGAAAATAATAAATTTAATCTAAACAACAATCACACAAACAGCTTATACATGGAACCTCTCATAACCGCCTGATAATGCCTCCGATCCTTTGACAAGAATACTTATATATAGGAAGTACCAGCGGCGTATCCACCATATTCTTGTCAAATTTTCGTTGGTTTTATCCGCAAGTTATGATTAGTTCTATGTGACTCTACAACAAACACAACAACCACAAGATACTGATAATGAAAATGTCTGTGCGATCAAGGCTCAATCAAACGGAGCCGATCGTATTGCATGTACTGAAAATGAAAATGTCTGTGCGATCAAGGCTCAATCAAGCGGAGCCGATCGTATTGCATGTACTGAAAATAATAAATTTAATCTAAACAACAATCACACAAACAGCTTATACATGGAACCTCTCATAACCGCCTGATAATGCCTCCGATCCTTTGACAAGAATACTTATATATAGGAAGTACCAGCGGCGTATCCACCATATTCTTGTCAAATTTTCGTTGGTTTTATCCGCAAGTTATGATTAGTTCTATGTGACTCTACACCAAACACAACAACCACAAGATACTGATAATGAAAATGTCTGTGCGATCAAGGCTCAATCAAACGGAGCCGATCGTATTGCATGTACTGAAAATGAAAATGACTGTGCGATCAAGGCTCAATCAAGCGGAGCCGATCGTATTGCATGTACTGAAAATAATAAATTTAATCTAAACAACAATCACACAAAAAGCTTATACATGGAACCTCTCATAACCGCCTGATAATGCCTCCGATCCTTTGACAAGAATACTTATATATAGGAAGTACCAGCGGCGTATCCACCATATTTTCGTCAAATTCTCATTGACTTTATCCGCAAGTTATGATTAGTTCTATGTGACTCTACAACCAACACGACAACCACAAGATACTGATAATGAAAATGTCTGTGCGATCAAGGCTCAATCAAACGGAGCCGATCGTATTGCATGTACTGAAAATGAAAATGTCTGTGTGATCAAGGCTCAATCAAGTGGAGCTGATCGTATGTGGGCACGCCAGGTTCAACCTCATAATGAAATGGGGAACATGCTCAACGCTCATAATGTAATGGGGAGCGGCGGCCTATGAAATTGCATGTACTGAAAATAATAAACAATAATTACTTAAACAGTTTACACATGGAACCTCTCATAACCGCCAGATAATGCTTCTGATCCTTTGACAAGAATACTTATATATAGGAAGTACCAGCGGCGTATCCACCATATTCTTGTCAAAGTTTCGTTGGCTTTATCCTTAAGTTATGATTGGTTCGATGTGATTCTAAAACATAAAGAAAAACATAAAACTAAACGATTGGAGTTGAATCTGGATTTTCGGTGAAGAGGACTAGTTGGGTATCTTCGTTTGGGCCGTCATTATCTTCGACAGGATTGGCGTTGATGTTGAAGACTCTTCCTCTTGCTGGTGGCCTAGCGGTTGGGTTTTCTTGGTTTACTTGGTTAACTGGGTTTGATTGAGCTTGAGTGTTGATGACGTTAACCAATTGAGGGCATGTGTTTCTAAAGTGGGTAGGGTCGCCACAATTGAAACAAGCTCGAACATATGGGAACATGGGGTATTGGGGTTGTTGATAGGTTTGGTTCATGGTTTGAGTCGAGGGAGAATTTGGTTTTGAAAGGTGCGGCAAACCTTGCTCAAATGACCATAGCGTCCACAAGTTGTACATAGTCGACAAGGTAAAGTAAGGGGATGGTGATAAAAACAGTTGTTGCATCGAGGGTGAGGTCCAAGATATGGTTTCTTATTTGGGTAAGTTGAGTTGGGTGCCACTTGAGTGATTGGGATAGCTTGGATGGGTATGGCGTGTGAAATTGGTTGATTTCGTTGGATAGTAGCGAAAAGTTGCCCGTCTCTTTTTCTCTTAAAATTGGGTTGAGAAGGGGTTTCGGTTTGGGTGTAGTCGGAGGTTTCAGTCGATGCTTTATCCTTCTTCTTCTCCTCCTTGAAGTCTTTGTTCCGGATTCGGTTCTCGGTGAGCGCTGTTGCTAGCTCCATTGCTGCTTCCAAAGTTGCAGGCGTGGTGCTTATTACAGAGTCTTGAATCTTTGACGGAAGACCACGAATGTAGTGCTCGATCAAACGGTAGAGGGGAGTGAACATGTTGGGAACCATTTGATGTAACTCGAGGAATCTTTTGTTGTACGTGGTGTGGTCGCCTTCCTTTTGCTTCAACGAATAAAATTCATCTTCTAATTTCTTGATTTCGCTCCTTGGGCAAAATCGTCTGGTCATGATTTCCTTCAATTCGTTCCAAGTTAAAGTCATAGCATCTTCAACACCTCGTTTGGCCTTCTCTGTATTCCACCAAGTAAGTGCTATCCCATATAAACGACCGGTAGCATATCGCACTTTGCGATCATCGGGGCAATCGCAATTTAGAAAAGTGTTATCCATCTCTTCAAACCAATGGTGGAGAGCGGTGACGCCTTCAGTCCCTTTGTATTTTGGAGGGTCGCATGACTTGAAATGCTTGTAGGTGCATTTAGTGGTATTTGGGGGAGAGTTGATAACGTTTTGATTTTCTTGATTGACAGGATTAGCGGTAAGTGCTTGTTGTACTTGGATTACAATGTTGGGTATTACGGCAGCCATTTGTTGAGTGATTATGGCAGCCATGCGCTCGCGGGCTTTTCCTGCTCTCATCTTCCTACGGGCGAGGTTAGAAGACATCTACAAGGAATACATGTCAAGAGTATGAGTCGGATGCTTTTGGGATCATGGGCCGCACTAGGAATGAACATTAAAAAAATAATTATAGAAAAATAAATCTACTACATCCATAGGATGTCTTGGGCTTTGCTCGCCATTAGGCCCTACATGCCGCCATACTTTACCTTCGTAATCATGTGGGCCCCATGAATACCGGGTTTTTCATATGGTTCGCATGTGTTAGCCTGGTTGCGTACACTAAAACCCGAGAAAATCGAGAAATATGTATACAACGTATGGTATTCGGAATGTGTCCAGGTGTAGACACGGTGACACCTCAAAGTGGGTTAGTTCGAACGACGTTTGGTGTGGCATGCTTTGGCCTAATAGGTCCTTCGTACTCTCATCGTTGGTCCCCAGGTAGGCAAACTGGTCCGTTATATTGGATTTATACGAATGCCAACCTAGACAGGACGTTCCGACTACCGGTACTTGTACCCTTCCAGTTACTACATGCCCGTCGCAGAACTTACTTTGATGAGATTTGAAAATTGCAACAAAATATTTGAATAACCAAAGTATGAAGATGAATTGAATATATGAACATTGATATATGTATAATGAATGTGTATGTAAGTATGTATGTTTGACTGTAAATATAAACAAATATGAAACAAATAAATATCATAAGTTTGTATGTAACCACCTAATCAATTAAAATTTAGGCAGATTATAGTATAGGCTCTAAGGGTCTAATAACCTATCCTATATCCCTATAGTCATGGCTTTGATACCAATCTTTGTCACACCCCGACCCGCAGCGGAAAAGGTGATCGGGGCATGATTGGGTTATCATCAAAGCTCATGACATTTATTTTAACGTTCCATATTCATTAATACAATTTAATGGAAATTTACAAACATAATTACATCATGACCTAAGCATCAATCTAAGCTTCTTTGTTTTCTTCTAAGGCATTTCCTATGTTTTCCTTGCTTCATCCTGTTCACCTGTATCATGTGTAAAAAGGGTTTTTGGATCAACAAAAAGTTGGCGAGTGAATCCTATGGAAAACATTTGAACAAGTTTATTTAATTGATTATGAAATAAAGTGCACAACCACACATAAGTAAAAATAGATGTAAACTTATTCATAAATCAATTTAATATTAAACAATACACACATGAACAATAATGGATCGTTTAGAGGCACGCGTTGCTCAACTCGTCTCTCACGAGGAACTGATGGGCCTAATGAATGAATTGCATAAACATGATAATATGAAAGACATAACTACAAACAATATAAACTCAATAATACACACATGAACAATAATGGATTGGTTTTGAGGCACGCGTTGCTCAACTCGTCTCCCACGAGGAACTGATGGGCTTAATGAATGAATTTCATATAAGTTGACAAAATGAAATACATAATCACAACAATATAAACAATCTAAGTTTAGATCACAATATGGTATGGCACAAGTTTAAATAAACGAGTTAATTATTTTGTGACACATGACACACCCCAAAACGTGTAATTAAAAAGGGGGAGTTGTAAGATTCACTCACAGTGGGTGCGTTCGGTTGATGATGTTGAATGCACGCGAAGTGGTTTTAACCACGAGTGAAATTAACCTAGATAAATAGCATTATGGTTTGGTAAGTAAACGGATTTTATTAATCTATTTTAGTAGGATTGTTGGGTGTATTTTTGTGAGTTTAAGGCTATTTTCTAACCTTAAAAATGTTATTTTTAAGTATTTTTAATTGATTTTTAATTAAAATAAATAAATAAAAATAATAAAAAAAGTTGACTTTTTTTGACCGTTGACCGTTGACCGTGACTGTTTGACCGGTTCGTCTGCGTGTAAGTGTGCGCTGAGTGAGGCTCGAACCCGAGACCTCCCGTACGCGTGCACGCAGCTCTACCAACTGAGCTACGTGTCTAACCCGAAATATTTCTGTTTTTAATTATGTTTATATATTAATTAGATTAATCCGAAAATCAATTTATTTCTAAAAAGATTTTACTGAACCGGACCAGTGCGCTCCACAGGTCTCGAACCCGGGACCTGTGGGTTGAGTTAACACACAGTCCACCGCTGGACTGTGTGTCTAACTTGTTAAATAATCCGATTTATATTATACTTATGAACAAACTTCATTATTTCATTTCTGCCTTATTTTGAAAAGTTAGATAATTGTCCGAATCGGTGCAGTAGTCCGAACTCGAACTCGTGACGTGTGATTAAACATTCACACAGTCCACCACTGGACTGTGTGTCTAACTTGGTTATTATTCCGGTTATTAATAAACTTAACATGTACAGCGGTGACTCCGGTTCGGTTAACAAAAAAGACATTTTTATTAAGGCAAGCATGCGTGGAACAAGATTCGAACTCGAGACGTTTACGTGTTTAATGTGCACACATTCCACCGCTGGACTGTGTGTCTAACCCGAGTTATATCTTGAATTAAATTAAACTTATATGTTACCGAAACTTCGTCTTCTTCGTCAGTTTTAACCAGAAACGATGACTGACTGGTTCGAAGTTTTATTCATGTTTGTTAGCGTGTTTCAGTTAATTACAGGTGAGATATAAATAAAAAGAAAGAAAAATTAGGCGTAAGGTATACCGACTGGACTCCTCTGTTTCTCCGGCGAAACTCCGGTGACAGCAAAAGATTCCGGCGACGTGTGTCTTGCGGCAGAGGGTCTTCAACGAGCTTGAGATGAATGTGGGTAGCTTTGGTATGAGTTCTGAGTGTTCAGTGTTTAGAGTAAGGCACAGAAGTGAAAAACCCGGTTTTCCGGCGATGTGTAGAAGTTTTCCGGCGAGTGAAATTACGTCGGGTAAAGGTGCGGTTTTGAGCGAAAAAGCTTGCAGAGGTTCGAGGAGGTATTTATAAGGCAGGTTATCGATGAATTTGGTCCAATTTTCGACTTGATTCGTCGGTTAAAAATTCTCCAGCGGTTATAGCTTGTGTCGCGGGTTCAGGCGTCGGTTATAACCGATGTAGTGTTTAAGGTTTACGTTATAACTGAAGTAACCGTCCAATCTCGCGAGATCGTCGGGATTTCCGACGACTGCATTTGGGCGCGCCGATTTCGAATTCGAAAAACATGTTATGAATTAATTGATTCTAATAATTAACAAGGAACACTAGTGGCGCAGTGGTTGAGTGTGTGTGCGGTAAGACTTTGCTGGACCGGTTGACTGACCCGGGTTCGAAACCCGGCAGAACCATTTTATTTTTATTTCATTATTTTTAACAATTTTTCAAAAACAAATTATATATTCCAATATAATAATTAATTATGTATCGTTTAAAATTAATTTGGGCATTAAATACGCCACGAAATTTTAAACTGATCGTTCGGTTAATAAACGGAGCGGGTTTGGTAAAATCCGTTTTTGACGGATGTTACAGAAATTGCGTCGAGAATTGGTGTGATTGAGAGCGAAAAGATTATCAGAGGCTAGAGTGTGTATTTATAGGGAAGAATATCGATGAATTGGGTCTGATTACCGTCTTGATTCGTTGGTCAATAATTCTCCGGCGGTTATGACTGATGTCGCGGACTGGACATCGGTTATAACCGATGTAAGAGTTATTATACACGTTAAGTCACAAGAAACCGACAGTAAATGGCGAAATCGTCGGGATTTCCGACGACTGCGAATTGGGCGCGTCGGTTGACTGATTTTGAAAACGAATTTTTGTTATTTGAATTAATTGATTTAATATATCATCAAAAGGCACAAGTGGCGGAGTGGTTGGGCGAGTGTGAGTTAAGTTGCTAAGCTTATATCCGGCTGACCCGGGTTCGAAACCCGGCATCAGCATTTAATTTTTATTTCAATATTTTTAATAAATTTTCAAATATAAATTTTATATTCTAATATACTTATTAATTATGTATCGTTTAAAATTAATTTGAGCGTTAAATATGCAACGAAATTTTTAATTGAATGCTCGGTTAATAAACGAAGCGGGTTTGGTTAACCCGGTTTTTTACGGATGTTACAAAGACAAAGAGCATTGAATGACTCATTAAAATCAGATATCCGGTAAGATTTGCATGTCTTCCACCACAGACTCTCGAATTTTTTTTTATTCGACGGTAAACGTAAGTTCATCATTAAATGACGACAACATAACCCGTGATAAGCACGTGGAAAGACGTTACTAACAGCTAAGTGTATAGAATTCGCCCTATTCGATATTATCGCCATATCGGGTATTTCACCAATACACTCTCTAAGCTTAGAAAGAAACCATGTCCAGGATTCTCCATCCTCTGATTTTCCTATTCCATAGGAAACTGGTAAAATATGGTTGTTTCCATCCATGCCAACTGCTAAAAACAGCGTACCTTTAAATTCACCTTTTAGGTGTGCTGCATTGATGATAACCATTGGCCTGATATTACACATAAAGGCACGAATCTGAAAGTAAAAATCCGTAAGAGGTTAACCGCGTTTTAATTTCAGATACCTAAATAAAAGGTAAAACGCATAACTTACAGCATCACCGATGGCAACAAAGACCATTTCAAACCGATTCTCTTCGTCAGTCTTGATGCGAGTGATAGTACCGGGGTTTGCCCGCTCTAAATTGTAGCAGTAAAACGGTAGTTCAGCAAAGGAATCAGTGCTTGTTCCTTGTAGAATCTCTAGCGCGTGACTTTTTCCACGCCAAGCTTGACTATAACTTATGTCCACTTGGAATCTTTGTTTAAAATCTTTGACAATATCCGTGGACCGATATTGTCTACCACTATCTTTTAGTGATTCCTTTAAATAGTGAGCCACAACCATTGGGTTTGCCTGACGAAGATGGGGGTACGTTAGCGTCTTTGAGCACGTGTGTTTATCGTTCGTATACTTCACAACAAACATGGCACAGCTAGCAATACTACGTGCCCTAAAACGCCATGCGCACCCATCCACCAAACATGACACATCATACCTGGTTTTAGACGATCTATCTACTTTAAACTCAAAGTGTTCTAATAAACATTTTTTCCTTAGCTCAAGTTTCATTTCTTCTTTGTTAGTGAATACGTAGCCTGGCTCAAACTTAATTGATGGAGACAGTGTTTGTGTTGTACCATGTAAATTATCAAAAGTCGTTGTATAGTCCTTTAAAATATTATCATTAACTTCATTAAAAGGAATATCTAAATCAGGAACTTTAAATGTATCTTGATCGGAAGGAAAACTAGATGACCCAACACACGATTCCTGAATGACGTACAACTTATATAATTGAAAAGGATTTTGCATAGCAAAATTAAATAAAAAAGTGAGATCACCATCTTCAATTATATCGATCGGATCAGTAAACGAAGACATCCAGTACGATAGCTTTTTAATGTTTGGAATTCCACACAACTTAGAAACATTACTTAAAAGACCAATGTACGAAAGATTGGTTTCAATTTCTAAACCACGTCTACTTGCATCAGCATCAGCATCAGCATCAGCATCAGCATCAGCATCAGCATCAGCATCAGCAACATACTCCAAGTTTCCATTAACAATCTGCCACTTTCCACCGCTGTATACAACAAAACAAAGCTTCATGTTGTAAAAAACTGATTTTACTTTAAACGTAAAATGCCTTAAACTAATTGTAAGTAAATAACCTATGAACGTAATAGTAAACCGGCTTATATTCGTACTGAAACGGCTTGAACAGTGCCTTGAAACGGCTCTGAGCCGCTAAATAGACGTTTTAAGCAGCGTCAACATGTAAGGAAACGGCTCTGAGCCGCCTCAACCCAGCTCGGCTCGTTTGAAGGTACCTGGCTAAGGGACGAGCCGGGTCCTTACACGGCTTCGATGTCAGCTCCACGTGAAACGGCTCGGCTGAGAGATTTCCTTACCCGACACGGCTCAGAGCCGTTTCAGTGTTGTCGGACACGTGTCAACTTTTCATTGGTTATCGGTGAAGACTGGTGTTGAGCCGCTCCCGTTAACGGAAACGGCTCGTTAAGCCGTGTCAGTGGGCCATTTTCGCAAAGACGGCGTGAAAAGGGCTAGTTTCGTGATTAGCCCTTTTACTAAATTATAATTTCACTAAATTATAATTTCACTAAATTAATATCCATTCACACTACATAAATTTCCAACACTAGTTTTATAATTATTGGCTGGTTATTGGATATTGATAATCATAACTTTCACCCATTTGTCAGCATTAATTCTAACTTCAAAAGTCCCAACTTTGTAAGAATTTGGTCCTCATCGATTTTTTGTAAGATTAAATATATTATTTATATATTTAATCATGTAGCCATTATAATCATTTATATTATATTAGATCAAAATATATTAATCCTATCATATATTAGTTGGTAATTGTTGATGGACCATATTACCCTTATTAACTAATTAGGGTTTCCTTCTGGGTGTATATATAAGGAGATGATTAGAGAGGTTTAGGGTTAGACCATTACAATAACATCATTATCATCAAAGTCGCCACCCACCTCTCTCTCCATAACCTAAACCGAATCCATCCCTAATTCGGTTCTTACCATCATAATCTTACACCCTAAGGAGGAACCAGATCATACTGACAAAGATGTCGAACTCCATGGCTGCGTCTCTGACTGGATTCTCTGCTGGCCTGTTTGCCGTCACAGGTATTTCTTTATGTTTTCCATTATGTTTAAACAGAACTGATCAACATATGGTATCAGAGCATATGCATATGTTGATAAATCAGTTCTGTTTTGAATCCATTATTCTGGGATTAAAATCTGGAAAACGGAATTTATAAAACCTTATAAAATTACTGTTCCGAAATTACATGTTTATGAATTAAAATTCGGATCTAGTGTTTCTATGGTTAAATTATTGTTCCGAAATCATTTAAATCATAGATTTCGGATTATTATTCCAGAATTTAAGTTTATATTTTTTAGGGTTCATCATTATGTTCTTATGAAATTCGAAGAAATTCCTATATTTTGGAATATAATTCGGATTATGGGGCGTTTTTCTTTGTTTTGATCTATTTTATCTAATTAAAAAATTTCGAAATCTGGTATTTTATAAAAGATATAATTTTCGAAATAATTAGATAAACTTAATTGACATTAAAAAGGAAACAAATTATCCCATAATCCCTTAATTTTCGAATTTCAAACTTATCACAACTAACTGCCATCATTAGAGTTTTGAAATCTTGCAGGATAAGTTTCGGACTCATCAGAGACTTATCCGAGATAAACAATTCGGACTAATCAGAGTCTTATCCGAAATGCCCATCTCGGACTCATCAGAGACTTATCCGAGATGACCAACTCGGACTCATCAGAGACTTATCCGAGATGACCAACTCGGACTAATCAGAGTCTCATCCGAGATGATCAACTCAGACTAATCAGAGCCGCGTCAACCTGTAAGGAAACGACTCTGAGCCGCCTAAACCCACCTCGGCTCGTTGGTAGGTACCCGGCTAAGGGACGAGCCGTGTCCTTACCCGGCTTCAATGTCAGCTCCACGTGAAACGGCTCGGCTAAGACGTTTCCTTACCTGACACGGCTCGAAGCCGTTTCAGGGTTGTCGGGCATGTGTCAATTTGCCATTGGTTCTCGGTGATGACTGGTGTTGAGCCGCTTCCGTTAACGGAAACAGCTCTTTAAACCGTGTCGGTGGGCCATTTTCGCAAAAACGGCATGAAAAGGGCTAGTTTCGTGATTAGCCCTATAACATATTAATTTAGGAATAAAAAACATTAGACTGAAAAATGAAAGACATTGTGACAACTGAGAATGTGACACTTGAACTGCTCTCATCCCACTGTCCACTTTTCAAATGTGACAACATACCATATATTGATCCGGACACCATACCAATAGTTGACTTTCATCTTCTAAATTTGTTAAAAAAATTGTTTGATTTGTTGAGTGTATATGGGTAGGATTGTTTGTCAGTTACTTAAGATCAACTTGTTAAAAAGTTTACGAGCTCTAATCTGAATTGATACTCGTTTAACAATTAAGCTTGAGATAAGCTTGTTTTAATCTATTATATATATAAATATTAGAATATTATATAATATAATTGAATATGTGTATGTGTCATAATTTTGGACATGCAATTTGAATATTCACACGATAACATTGTACCTACATATATGAGTTGTAATTATAGGCACATTGGATTTACACTGCCTTGTTAGTTATACACCAACCTTTTGTTGGTCAATGGGCCATTTGTTGAGCAGTCCACCGGAAATTTGTCAAAGTGCCTTACCACTTTAACTCTTTTTGAGGTTGTTTTGATGCAAATAGTTGATCTATAAATTGCTCCAAGTTCTTTGTGAGAGGTAACACCAACTTACCTAGTACACTAGTTCGCCAAACACCCTCTGGTATCAAAAAATATGTAATTCGCTTTTGTCATGGGTGTTAAACGGGTTAGGTTTGCAGGTTGGTGGGTTCAGCCTTACCCGATCCCGAAAATTTTAGACGAATCCGAAAATCGTGCCATACATATTAAGTCGAACACGACCCGAATATTTACAGCTTGACCCGAACACGACCCGTTTAACCCGAAATTTTTTATTTTTTCCACAAATTAATATATTAAAATTGAAATTTACTACAACAGAACAGAAATGCATATAATACAATTACATTTAAATTATAAAATCTTATGCAAATTCTCTTTTTAAGTTATAAATAGGTTAAACGGTTCAACCCGCCAACCCGATCTGGTTAACCCGAACCTGACCCATATAGCTAAGCGGGTTAGTGGGTTCAACCTGAAACTAACCCAGCATGTTTAGACTAGACCCAACCCCACGAATTTCATGTTATGTTCGTGTTGTGTTTTCAGGTCGTGTCAGAAATTCACACCCCTAACTGAGATGATGGATACCAACATAACACGATAACTTATTGTGTTCTTTTTTTTTAACACAAACATGACCTGTCTAGAAACACGATAACACAAAACATGTCAAATCTAAACACGAAGCTCGTTACGAACATGTCGTTTCGTATCGTGTTACAAGTCTGTGTCTTATTAATAACAATAAAACACAGGGGACTAATAATCTCACATGGTGAAATCTTAATTACACATGCTGTATATGGGAGGTTATAGGCCCGTATAGAATAAAATGAACCGACAAAGGCTGGGCCAGCCTTTTTTCAGTTCATTTTATTCTATACGGACCGTATAACCTTATACGGCCCGTATACACATGTGTAAATAAAAATTTCAGTGCGGAAGTATATAATGTATACGATGACACGGGTCGTATAATGTTATACGGCCCGTATACTTCGTATTTCGGTTTTTTTTTGTTTTTTTAGTATTTGACGCGTATAATTCCTTGATACGCGTGTGACTAGACATAAGATTCTTCGATTCGATGTTATATTCCTCGATTGTCGTACTAATTATGTGATTAGACGTTAGATTCCTTGATATTCATGCGAGTTATTTGATTTGACGTTAGATTCCTCGACTCGCGTGTTAATCATTTGAAACGATATAATATTCCGTAAAAGCCTCTATATAAAAGAAATTAAACTTATTCATTTTCATTCAACTTCTATTCGTTTCTTCTATATTTTTCTGTATTCAAATTATTTTATGCTATCAACGTCGTTTTGGGGTGACTTTTTCGGTAGTAACTCGACTAACGAGTCGAATCATAGGAGTTATGATAGCAATCAAAATAACAATTCGCGTTTGTTTGATCAAAATGTTCCATTCGATATTAACCTTGTGTCTGATGCAAGTCAGGATCCTTGGAGTTGGATCCCTTTGCGGCTAATTACGCTGGTTATTGTCCATCACCGGCCGTTAGTCTTGAATCCCCTCCTGGTACTGGTGGACCGCCGACCAGTAGTTCTCAGTCTCCTCCTGGTAGTGGTGGACCACCGGGCGGTAGTTTTGAATCTACTCCCGATAGTGGTGGACCGTCCGAGGGTCCAAAGGGTGACTAGGAACCTAGTGAGTTTCAAACCGATCAGGTATAACATTTAATTATATGTTTATTTGTCGTACGTTTAATATTTTACTGTTTATACGATTGATGTCGTTTTTGTTATAATCTTAATTCGTCCGAAAAAACTATGCATAACATCTTAATAAATAACGTTAATAATTAATTCACACATGTAAGTGTTTTCGTTTGAAATTCGCTAGTATGGATGAATTGGTTGAGTGGTGTCGAGACGTCGGACGCCTAAATGGGTACGCTGTCGTCACCAAATGCACAATCTACGAGAAACCCCCAAGCGACCAGCCATTAAAAATTTGGCTTACGTGCAATTGTGCCGGCCAGCATAAGTCAACAACCACGGTCAGACGTAGCGGGACCAGGAAAACCGGTTGCGAGTCCAACTGATCGGAACATACAGAAAGAGGTTACGCTATTGGGAGCTAAGGGTTGACAAAGCTAAACATAACCACGAACCCTTTCTGTATCTAGAGGGTCATCCGTCCCTAATGAGACTGACTCTAGCGAAGAGAGGATATTGGAGCAGCTTACACATCAAACATAAAACTATGAGACATTCTTATTGCCATTAAAGAACAGAACCCCAAGAATGTCTCAACAAAAAATACCTTATACAATGCTCGGGGTAAATTGGGTCAAATGGAGCAAGTCGGCGAGACTTCAATGTAGGTACTTTTCCACCGATTGAACAAGGTTGGTTTGTTTTTTTCGACAGAACATCTGAAAACGACGAAAGGGTCGAGGATGTTTTCTTTATCCACTCGATGTCGAACAGCTTGTGGGCCGCCTTCCCGCATGTGTTGTTTATAAACTCCACCTACAAGACGAACCGGTATAAAATGCCGCTAGTTTAGATTATCGGTATTACATCCATGTTGATGTCGTTTTGCATAGCTCATGCGTTCATAACCAACGAGAAAGAGGAAAACTTCACGTGGGTTTTACATAGGTTGAAAGACTCATTGTACAGTGTTATGGAACCCTGTATAATAGTAACACATAGAGATCTCGCCCTAATGAACGCATGTGCAACCGTGTTTCCGAAACGCTAGACATTCATTGTATAGGTGGCACATACAGCAAGACATCGCCAAATATTGCAAGCCAAGCTTTAAAACCGAAGAAGCCTGGGAAAAGTTTATGTACAAGTGGGGCAGGCTAATTAACTCAACGACCGATGTTAACTACAACAACTGGTACGAGCGAATACGATCAAAACTGGCAAGCAAAAGACGCAACGATAAGTTTCCTATTAATTTTCTTATTAATCGTACTTATGTGACTTGTCATGACTGCACTTCACTTTGTTTTCAGAAATTATGGATTACTTGTTTTCAAACTGGTTACAACCATGTAGAGACCAGTTTGTTGCTCTCTGGAGCGACCAACATCTGAACTTTGGACAACGTACAACGAACAGGGTAGAGAGTCAACATGCTCTTTTGAAGCAATACCTCGGCAAATCCAATAACACACTGGATAAAGTTGTACCACTTATCGATCAGCTCATAAGAAATCAGCTGACAGAAATAAAAGCCAGCATTGAAGCAAGCAGGAGTCGAACAATGGATCCCATAACAAACAAATCTTTGATCTCATACGAAAGAAGGTTTCACATGCATGCCTAGACTTTTTATCCAACGAACTACAAGTTATAGAAATCTTAAAAGGATCTAACGGTACATGTGCGTGTTGTTTGTTCACAAGTGTGGGTTGCCATGTGTGTGCCGGTTGCAAGCGTATACGATGAAACGTAATACATTCTTCTACCAACCTCGGTTTATAATACGAGCATTTCATCATGCAATGATTTTCACGTTTTCTGTTGTTTGTTGTATTATTTTAATTTAGGTCAAAAGATTCCGTTGGAGTCGATAAACCCCTTTTGGTAAAAGCTAGATTTGACATCTTTAAACGAAGGGAGCGAAGATAAACCTTTCAAAAGATGAAGGAGTTGGTACATCCCAATCAGACAAAGCTCAAACACCTAGTCATGCAAAAAAAACCCACGGGTCTTCCAACTTTAGAGGTTCAGCAACAAAGGATGGTTGATTCGTTTACGGAGCCTTCTAGACACAGTTTTATTTCATCGGCAGACGTGTATGGTGATTCACTGGGCATTGGCACACAAGAGTCATACAACGAACCTGCAAGGCACACTCGTTTTTCAAGTAACAAGGTTATCGTGGTGAAGCACCTTGGTTGATCGACGAGATTGCGAAGGGCGCTAAGCAAAGGAAATTGAAAGATAAGGTAGGAAAATCAATGGATGAGGTACTGACGTTACCTCTGTTGCCTGTAGTACAACTTAGCCTGTTCATGCACTACAAAAAGTTCATTCCACCTTGCTTCTATCCATATCTAAGTCGCATACAAAATATTCAGGGCGATGGTAATTGTGGGTTTCGATCTATAGTAGCCGGCTTGTCGCTTCATGAGATGGAGTGGCCGTCAATACAGTGGGAGCTTCTAGGTGAGTGCCACCTGTACTACGACTTCTGGAAAACAATAAATTCAATTGAGTTTGAGGCAGTTTGAAAATCCTTAGATTGGTTTGGTATAGACATTGCACCGCGTAATAAGTGGTTGCAAATGCCTTTCACCGGGGTCATAATAGCTAACCGGTGGAATGTCATTTGTCACTTATTAAGCGACAAAGGTTGTGTTTCATTTTTTCCCATGTTCACAACAGCGAGCAGAGTATTCCTCATCACACGGTCTTGCTTCTACATGTTAACACCAACCATTTTATTCACGTCAAATTAGAAGGGGAATATCCAATGCTAGCCCCGTTAGGATACTGGTGACAACCAACACTGGGTACACCAGCAGAAAGCTAGTATAACTTTTACAAGGAACGTATTAGTCAATATGAAAAGTTCGTTGATGAATACAAGATGAAGGAATTCATGGATTTAGGTTGCCTATGAATTTGAAATGTAATTTTATGTTTTGACAATTTGTGATGATGCCAGTGAATTAGATACATGTATGAACACATACCAACTGCGTTCTATCAATGTTTTGGCAAAATTGATCTTATTCTTTAACGTTCTACCAATGTTTTGGCAACTTTTTGAAATGGAACTTGAAAAATGTATGAAATGATAACCGTATTGATGAAGATGAACGCATACCGGTTGCGTTTTCGTCAATTCCAATCTGAGCGTACCATACAAACTCTTGAGGACATGTTGCGAGCATGTGTCATAGACTTCAAAGGTAACTGGGACACTCATCTACCGTTAGTTGATTTTTCGTACAACAATAGCTATCATTCAAGCATTGGTATGGCCCCTTTTGAAGCCTTAAATGGTCGTAAATGCCGATCTCCTGTATGTTGGCACGAAATTGGTGAAGCGCAAATCACTGGACCCGAATTGATTTAAGAAACGACTGACAAAATTCTTCTGATTCGTAATAATCTTCTAGCAGCTCAAAGTCGTCAAAAGAGTTACGCTGATAAACGACGTAAGCCTTTGGAGTTTTTTGTTGGCGATCGAGTACTTTTGAAAGTATCACCGTGGAAGGGAGTGGTTCGTTTTGAACAAAAGGGCAAGCTAGCACCACGCTATGTGGGACCATTCAAGATACTTGAAAGAGTAGGTCCTGTAGCATACAAGCTTGACCTACCAGAAGAACTCAACATAATTCATCCCACATTTCACGTATCAAACTTAAAGAAGTGTCTCGCCGACGAAAATCTCCATATTCCGTTAGAAGATATTCAGATCGATGAATCAATGCATTTCATTGAAAAACCAGTAGAAATCATGGACTTCGGTGAAAAGCGTTTGAGACGAAGTCGTATTCCAATACTCAGGGTACGTTGGGAGTCAAAACGAGGACCTGAGTTTACTTGGGAACGTGAAGACTCAATGCGCGAAAAATACCCGCATCTTTTTCCAGTTATAGCTGCTACTTGAATTTCGGGACGAAATTTCTAAAAGTAGGGGATACTGTAACATTCGTGTAAAACGGGTTCCAAAACCCGGACCGTTTATTAATCAAATATTCGTTTAAATTATTTTTGTTATGTGTATTGTTAGTATTGATCATTTTATATTTTTTGTCATAATTAATGTTAGTTAAAAATGGTAATAAGTAATTAGAGCTATAATATAAAACAAAAGAATAATATACAAAATATATAAGGAAAAGGGACAAAACCGGGGTCGAATCCGGGATCACACCACACGCGCACACACTGGAACACCACTGCATGACACACACTGATGGTGAATAAATTGAACCAAATAATAGATATAATTAGGCCTGCGAGTTCTGCAAGTTCAAATTCAGTAATGGAAACCGCCCAAATCATTTAGAGTTTTATTTTTGGCAACAGTTTCAATTCGTTAATCAAACAATCTTTAAATGCCAATCAACGCCCTTGAATCAAATTCTTTTATGTTGACTGTTACTCAAATCATCGATTTTTCAGTTTCAAGAAACCGAAATCAAAGCTCTAAAGCAGCCTATATATTCCAGTCGATTCTCTGTTCTAAATTCATCAAATACCCTCTAGAAGCTCCTCTCTGATCAAAGGCGTTGGTTCAGTTTTTGTCGGAATTTTTCCTGTTATCGCGTCTTGCCGGAAAGTCCACACCGGAAAACCGGGACTCTCGCTTTGTTGTCGGCAACTTTCAATTCCTTTTGTAGATTGATTATCATTCATAATTTTTAGATTTGTTTGACCCAATCTAAGAAGTGTTCAAAAAAACTGATCAGTACCGGAATCTAGTTAAGTGGGGAAGATGAGCTGAAGCTGTGGTTAATTATAATTAGAATTCGTATTCCATCGGGTTAGACACCCAAACCAGTTGGATGGGCTGGGTGCAATACATTGGACAGGCGCGGGTTCGAGTATCACTTCATACACCGGTCACTTAAGTTCAAAACCTTTTTAATAAATTAAAATCAGAATTTACCTAAAGAGAGTATAAGAATAATAAAAATCTTGTTTCTGATGGGTCAGACACGTAGCTCAGTTGGAAGAGCTACGTGCACGTAAGCAGAAGGTCTCGAGTTCGAATCCTGTCAGACGCATCCAATTTCACAAGCAAATCCGGTCCGATTCACCTTGTCAGACCTCACAAGGTTCTAATTTTTTTTATATATTAATTGTTAATTAGTTATTCTTTTTGTTATTATATTATTAGTTTTAAATCGATTAAAAAACAAAGTATTTTTAGTTATAAATCAATAAATCATAAAATTTACCTAAACACTAGCAAACAAGGTAATAAATCAGAATATTATATATTTATTTTTTTTATTTTTATATATTTATCGAACCCTTCACGTTATTGTTATTTAGGTTAGATTTCCTTGTCAATTAAATTCTCAATTCGTGCGCACCCTTCATCAATTCAGGAACGCACCCACTGTGAGTGAATCCTTACAAACTCCCTTTTTAATCACATTTTTTGGGATGTATCATGTGTCGTACAAGTTTTTAATTATTATTAACACTGGTGCTAACATTGTAATGTGATCATATGTGTATTATAGTTGGTATGGTTATCTGTGGTTATATTTTGTCATTACAGTGCAATTATTCATTTAAGGCCCATCAGTTCCTCGTGGTATATGAGTTGAGCATAGGTGCCTCATTAGATCGGCTCCATTTGATTGAGCCTTGATCTCAAGTTCATCATTCATCATGTCTTATGGTTATTGTGGATATTGTGTGTTTGTGATTGCTTATACATATGCATATGTTCATTTATGATTACGCATGATTTTGTTTAATTAACTAATATAAGGATTGTTTAAATTGTTTTACTTAGATTCACTCGCCAACCTTTGTTGACCCAAATCTTTTGTTTTACGCATGGTACATGTGAACAAGCTGAAGAAAGAAACACATAGGAATGACCTTAGAAGATTAAACAAAACTATTATGTTCTGAACAATGTTTTGGTTTTATTTGTGCTTGTATGACTTGTTGTGTTTGAATATTTGAAGTTTTAATTTCGATTTAATAAATATGAAACTTATTAGTAAATGTCTTGAGCTTTGGTGATAACCCAATTATGCCCTGACTTTTATTTACGCTGTGGGTCGGGGTGTGACACTTCCCGACTTTGCTGTTGCCTTGGGTCTGTAGTCAGTCACAGGAGGACTCAACGTCCTAGGCATTTTTTGATGTGCCGATTACCAGGTCCACTGACGTGTTGTCGACTTGGTGGCGCACTATTGGGTCCGGGGTGTTCGCGACTGAGGGTGCGCGATACCCAAAGGTGCGGGCGTCGTGCGTTTACGACCCGTTACACCGGTACCTACATCGGTGTATCGCCATGACGATGCCGATCGTCACGATAGCAGGGAGTGGGTCACCCAAAATGATCTGTTCTATTTGCACGACTTACTTACCGGCGGGGATGGGGGGCAACTTGGTGTACAAGTTGACCACATACTTCGCAAGTACACTTTTAAGCGTACCTTTAGCCACATTAGCTGTGGCGGCTTCGTCACCCGTCTGGCGAAGCACTGGCCACACCTTTTGTCCCCGCAGATTGCCCAAGATATGACCATATCACTCCAGGTTGATCCAGTTGAGAGGGCCACAGTGTTTGCAATGGGGATTGCTCACGAGGTCGGAGAGGATAAGGCCCAGGTGGTTTGGTTGTTTGGTGAGGGTGAGGGTCAGGGGGAGAGGGAGACGAGGCCGGGGGAGGCGGGGTACATGGGGCGGTTCATGCTGCCGTCGATAGATCGCAGTTACCTGCGAAGGATGTAAAGGGTGATCGACCGTACGAACGACGGAGCGTGAGACCTCGCGTGATGCCTTCACCGGAGTGGAGGAGAGACTCGCTTAGGTCGAGTCGGATGTAGTTGTTGTACTGGCGGATGTACAGTGGATGGCCGAGGCAATTATGGCTATACATTTTGTCGCACCCCTACCTCCATGAGCTGGCGCTGCACCACCACCACCATCGCTGTAGCTGCTTATTGTATTTTTTTTATTTTACATTTGAAACATTGTAAATATTTATCTTTTTGTTATTTTAGATGTAAAACATTGTAAATATTAATCTTATGTTTACATTTTATCTTGTTTGTTTAATAATTGTTATCGTAGTGTTTATCATATTCACATATTTATCATTTTGCAAAGTGAAAAATTATTCAATGTTATTAGTACGTTTAATTACAAACTCGTAACATAATCTGATGTATCTAAATAATATGCAAATGCTATTTAAAAAATGACTAAACTTATTAAACGGTTTTTCGACTGCAAAAAAAAATTAACTTTATACGGGTCGTATAACATTATACGGCTCGTATACAGATTTTAAAACTCAAAAAACCTCATCAAACCTCTGAAAAAAATCATGCAGGCGTATAACATTATATTGCTCGTATACAATTGTGTATAACGTCATACGACCCGTATACATGTAAAACAGATAAAACATTTTACCATATCTATTTCTGTACAATAACATTCTATATAAACCGTATAAGGTTATACGACACGTATAGATCTAATTGTGTGAAGAAAAAAAAATAAGATACAGTGGAACCCAAAATAAAATAGAGTAGGTTAGAGAATATAATAAGTTAATGAGATTACCACCTAAAGAGTTTCAATTGAATTCTGATGCAGATCTTCCCTTCTCACTCACTCCATACCCCCAAATCCTTAATCAAATCCAACAACTCAACTTAACCTAATTGACATCACACCCACCACCTTCAATCCACCAAACCCTCTTCAATGCCCCCACATTCATGTATTCCCCATCTCTATTCACCCATCATCTAACGCAATTTCACAGATTCACCTCCACTATTATGGTAGAAACCCTAACCCTAACCCCCCAAATCTGGCGATCTAACCCCCGCCGTTGGATCACATCCCTCATTTCCTCTTACAAAACCCTCTTCGCACTCCTCTGGATCCTCGTCTTCACGTCTCTCTTCATCTGGCAGCGTAATTTTGTTGATGGGTTTTTGATTTTCCGGCGGCCGGTTGCCGGACGGGTGGTGCCGGTGCTCCGGCCGGTGGTGTTTTAATATTACGGAGTTTGGTGGTGTTGGTGATGGGGTTACGGTGAATACGGTGGCTTTTGAGAAGGCGATTTTTGCGATTTCCAAGTTGGGGAAGAGTGGTGGTGGGCAGCTTAATGTTCCCGCCGGGAAATGGTTGACGGCGCCGTTTAATTTGACCAGTCATTTGACTTTGTTTCTTGATGAAGACGCTGTTATACTTGGTGTTGATGTGAGTGTTTTGGTTATTTGATTACTGTTTGATTGATTGCTGCTGTTGTTGTTGTTATAAATGAGCATTTATTGCAGGTGAATTTAGGATCACTCAATAAATCTAAAAAGTATACATACATACATACATATATATACACATATACACTTTAATTAGTAAAACAGAAAACATTAGGTTAATCATATCGTGACATAGATTTTTAGTGAAACGCTAGTTTGATTATACGGGTTGGTTAGTTTCTAACGTCGTTTATTGCGGTGCTACGATTGTAGGAGTAGGAGTGTAGGACTGATAAGTGATAATTATTCATGAAGTTTTTGAAATCTTGGTCATTATGCTTTGATAAACCTTTATTGTTGGTTGTTGGCATGTTGCTTCGCACTAAAGAATATTGATGCTTCAGATCATGGTTTCTGTTTACTGTTACAACAAGATAAGGCCTTGACTTGTGATTACTGTTGCAAAGGGATTACTGTAAAATGTGACATTGTGATCGCAGTTGTGAATAGCAATCGCTATACCCGCTATAGCGAATAGTGTAGCGTATAGGTCTAGTCTCGCTATAGCCTCTGCAGCGATAGATAGCGATGGTAGCGACCTTTAATTGTTTTGTTTTTAATTTAAATAGCAATTAAATATAGGTAAACATTAGCTGGATTTAGATTTTTGTTAAATATACGTGTAGCGTATATCCCAGGATATTTTGATATAATATACATATAAATTTTTTTTATATTTTTTTTCTAGTGTATTGCTATTTATAAAATAGTGCCCGCATTTATCGCTATTCGCTATGTAGCATACAGGTACCTTATTGCTATTTGTCGCTATTCGCCATTGACAACTATGATTATGATGACTTTCACTAATTGCTTTTAGATTAGTTTAGTGTTTTGCATTTTTAAGCTTATGTCAGGTGATTGTGTAAAACGATAAATGTATGTACATTGCAGATGCCGTTAGGTTTCAAACGATCAGGATTTCCATTTTAGTTTTTAGGGCACATCAGTTACTTTGGGTGAAAAGGGTTGTAATAGCATGTCTTCTGTTGAGTTGTCAAAAATCATTTATTATGTGTGTCGCTAACTTATCTTCATTTTGCTTAACAGGATGAAAAGTATTGGCCTCTAATGCCTCCTTTGCCTTCTTACGGTTATGGTAGAGAGCATCCTGGACCCCGATTTGGGAGTTTAATTCATGGTCAAAATCTCCGAGACGTTGTCATCACAGGTCAACACTTTTGATGTACTCTTATTCATATGTCTTTTGATCATTATGAGTAACCAGAACCCTTGTGTGTAATGTTACATACGTGACCTAATTATATATTGATAACCATGACAACAGGGAATAATGGTACCATTGATGGGCAGGGTCAAAGATGGTGGAAAAGGTATCGCCAAAAGCTTCTCAACAATACACGAGGCCCGCTTATACAGATCATGTATTCAAGTGACATTGTGATATCCAATATTACTTTAAGAAATCCACCTTTTTGGACACTTCATCCATATGATTGTAAGAATGTAACAATACGAAATATGACAATCTTGGACTCCCCTTTTCGAGGCCCCAAATACAGACGGTATAGATCCTGGTAAGTGCCTATTTCGTTTTTCATTCCATTTAATTTCTTGGGTGTTTCATATATTATATTGTGGCTGTTATGGTTTATGTAGATTCATGCGAAGACATGATAATAGAGGACAGCTACATTAGTGTAGGCGATGATGCCATTGCAATAAAAAGTGGTTGGGATCAGTATGGTACTGCTTATGGTCGACCTTCGAAAAACATTCTTATCCGAAATCTTATGGTTCGTTCGATGGTGAGGTGAGATTTCCAAACCCTTCACTTCTATCGAAAATATCACTATAATTAACATTTAACAGGTGTCCTGACACATAACATGGATCCTTGTTTGGTAAACTTTTACAGTGCTGGAATATCAATCGGCAGTGAAATGTCAGGCGGGGTATCAAACGTGACAGTGGAAAATGTTCTAGTATGGAATTCAAGACGTGCGGTCAGAATCAAGACAGCTGCAGGTAGAGGGGCCTACATCCGCGACATTAAGTATAGAAACATTACATTTGAAAATGTGAGGGTCGGAATAATCATCAAAACCGATTACAATGAGCACCCTGATGCTGGTTTTGACCCAAAAGCATTCCCAGTGATTAGGGACATAAGCTATATCAACATTCACGGTGAAGGTGTGCGTGTGCCGGTTAGAATACATGGGAGTGCGGATATTCCTGTGAGGAATGTGACATTTAGAGACATGTCGGTTGGGATCACGTACAAGAAAAAACATATATTCCAATGTGCGTATGTTTCAGGAAGGGTGATAGGGAGCATATTCCCGAAGCCATGTGAGAATCTTGATCTTTATGATGAACAAGGAAATCTTGTGAAAAAAACTGTTTCTGAAAATGCTTCGGATATAGATTATGATATCTGATGATGGGTTCGTGTTTTTTTATATCTCCGGTTTCACGAGTGCCTTTGGAGGTGTCATTTGATATCCGGGGCCTTTCTGTTATAATTTTTACTGTAGGGATGTTGATATAGAGGGTTTGGTCATTTAATGTTGTTATTGCCTCTGGTTATATTTGTAATACATGTTTATATAATCGAATGTAATTCGAGAAAACCAAATATAGGCCCTTTTCTAGCATTCTCTTCTAAAACTTCCATAGAAGATGGAAAATATGAGGTGCTTTTAGCTGTGGTTGCCGCCCGCGACCATCATTTATCGGCTTCCCACCTCTGTCGCATGGCTGCCCAGTGCCGCCACTTTACCATTGTTGCTGTCATACACATCCATCGGCTGCCATCGTCACAGCCTTCAAATGCTCATATCCGTCAACCTTGTCGTCGCCGCCCCAACTCTTGTCACCATCGTTGTTGGTCCATCACCACTCCTCATCGTCGTCGCCCACCAACCTCACCGTTAATAATGAACGATTGCACATGACTACAGCTAAACATACCCTTTATTTTATACGCTACACTCTAATACGATAACTCAACATCGTTTGCTAAACTTTGCCTTTACCGAACTGAGAAGCGTCTTCAAAAAAATTTCAACTCATCAACACTCACTCGGCAGCCACAGCAGGCGTCATCACCTTTAATTCAGGTACACTTTCCTTTTCTTTCTATTTTTCTTCTGTATTTTCTCTTCTAATCATGATTTCTTAAGATAAAAGATAGAAAATGATAATAGGCAATGAATCCTTTTTTTTGTTATTCCACAATTCAAATAACATATAGAGATTACAATTGATGTGTCCATTATGACTCCTCAAATGACCTTTAAGGAATCAATGAATGATGTCATTGATATCAACACATGAAACCAATGTTGTATATATAGGTTCAGAAATCCTTTGATCTCCTTGAAACTGTTACCTACAGAGAATCAATATCTGTGAGGATCTAAGTTGTTTTGGTGCAAAGAAAAGTATAACGAATTAACCCCTTAGGCTGAGTGTTGTCACCCGCTAACAACCCCAACGCTAGCCACGTCGGACCAGCTGCGAGGGCGAAACAACACAACGACCCGCCGCGAGGGCGAGCATGCTGGCCCGGGGCGAGAGTGGTCACGGGAATTTTTTGACCGTTTTGGGTAGGGTCCACTCATTTGACCGTTGCAGAATTTAAAAAAAATCAATTATTTAATCTTTAACCTATTTAAACCTACAATCTCTTTAAATTTAACCACTTTCACTATTCTCTACTCTCACATTCTATAAAAATACCTTCTTTCCACCTACTTCTTTTATAAAAATCAAGAAAGATTTCAGCAACCTATTACCGGGTCGTCGAGCAATACTAGAAAAGGAGCAAGAATGTATCGCCAAAGGAGTTAGAGAAAGATCAAAACACAAGGGATTAGTCTTTTATGTCTGTTCTTTAAAAAAAAATGTTTTACGTTTTCTTTATTTAGTTGTATGTTCTATGTTTTAACTTATAAAAATTTATGTTTTTAATTTCTATTGATTATTATATATTTTAAAAAACCTCGCTCAAGTTGCCCGCTCGCATGGACCACAATAGGATTATAAAGCTTGAGCAGCGACTTTATCAAACGCACAGTGAGCGTCCAGTCAGCGCCAGGTGAAACAATATTGTATGATGAATTCGGGGTGCTCACTTTGGCTCACCTGGCCACAACAGATAGTCTTAAGAGTTATATTAATGTTACTGACTTTTTAAAAATCTAATAACTAAGTTTGTGCCACATCAACCAATAACTATGTTTGTGCCACGTAAGCTGACACATTAGCAAAAAACTAACACAGTTAGAGCTCCTAGTGGCACCTTTCTTATTCGCTAATATCATTTTACCTTTAAGACATTTGACACATGTTCCAAAATCAGTAAAATCAAGAGGATGTAAGACTTCATCCTTTACGAGTCGATTTAATCGTTCTCTTGAGATGTGGCCTAAACGTTGATGTCACAACATGGATGAAGTCTCTAAGTCTCGATTTTGTTTCATCTTTGTGAGTGATTCATTAATATTGTATGACAACAAAGATTTGGAAAAGTCATCATCTAGTTCTAATCTATAGAGACCACCATCCAGAATGCCGGTACCATAAACCACAGAATCATAGAGAATAGAGAGTTTACGATGACCATGAGTAATATCAAAACAGTCTATGTCTAACTTTGGTCATGATACAAGGTTCCGAGTTACCTCAGGAACATATAAGGTATCATAAAGTTTAATGCATAAACCAGTTTTCATAAATAATTGTAAAGTTCCTATGGCCCTCACTTCTACTTCTCTATCATCACCCACTTTAAGTGTTCTTTGTTTCTTCCTAGCCTCTGGATTGTAAGGATCCCTGAGTAGAGTTAGTGACATGAGTCATAGCACCTGAATCAAACCACCAAGAATTAGCAGGAACATTAATATATAGGACTCAAGTATCATGAAAAAATCGTTACCTTTCTTAGTTAGCCACTCCTTAAAGTCAGGGCATTCTTTTTGCTTATGTCCTGTCTTTTTACAGAACTTGCAGTAGGGTTTGCCTAAGGAGTTCTTAGAGCTGGAAGGCGCACTTGTATTAGGATTGGGCTTTTGGACTTTAGAAACATCCCTCCTTGGATAAGTGTTCTTCCTCTTCTTAGAGCTGGAGGTAGTAAAGTGCGCAACATTAGTAGTTCGATCCATCTTCATACGCTCTTACTCCTGCACGCACATGGCGATCAGCTCACTCATCGACCATTTTTCTTTCTGAGTGTTGTAATTGATCTTGAATGCTTCATAGGACGAAGGAAGTGAAGTCATGATGAACTGAATAAGAAAACCATCACTAATCGCCATGTCTAATCCCTTGAGCTTATAGGCCATGTCGTTCATCATCATGATGTGTTCACGGATGCCGCTCCTCCCATCATACTTAGTAGTCACCAGTTTGAGGATAAGAGTACTAGCGTGTGCTATAGACGTTCCCTTGAACTGCTCCTCTACAGAAGCCAAGTAGGTTTTAGCATCTTCAGAATCAGGAATGGCTCCTCGAATTGCATTGCTTATGGACTGCTTCATGAACATGAGAGACATGCGGTTACACCTTGTCCATTTTTCATGAGCCAGCTGCTCAGCAGTGGTACTTTGAGGAGTAAGGTCTTCAGGCTTATTCTCTCTTAAATCGTAATCGAAATCCAGAAAAGCAAGAGTAAGCATGAGAGAGTCTTTCCATGCAGCAAAGTTATCACCAGTCAATGGTGGAATCCCGCAATTGGGCGCTGATAGTGGAAATAATATGAGCAAATTATGATACTAAGAAAAGAAGTCTTAATGTGATCTAACGGCAAGTTACACTAAGGCAGGCATAAGTAATGACCATTTTAGTTATGAGGCTATGATATTGTCTATTACTAACATCATAATAATAGACTTAGTTAACATTCTACTCAAATGAAGACAAATCAGCTTTGGCCAGAAGTGAAATCATCTAAGCATATGTGCAAAGTAATTGTGACAAATCAGCTTTGGCCAGAAATGAGACAATCCCTTTAATTATGCACTTGTCAAGTATGCTAGACATGAATGAATTAGATCAGCTTTGGCCAGAAATAAACATTCACGTTTATAATGTATAATTAACATAGCCTCTTATAATACTTGAACAATAAATAGATGCATCAAATCACCTTTGGGCAAGAGTGATACATCAAAAGCTCATTCAAGTTAAGCTATTTGGTTTTGTAAAAAAGTTATCTTATTATA
This sequence comes from Scalesia atractyloides, assembly GCA_947069175.1. Lineage (NCBI taxonomy): Eukaryota > Viridiplantae > Streptophyta > Magnoliopsida > Asterales > Asteraceae > Scalesia > Scalesia atractyloides. The sequence goes on from CAMTDV010000008.1 coordinate 5,402,288, forward strand.
ATTAATTAAGTGTTTACAAAACCATTTATTTAATAGCAAACCCCCTGTTAGCACGGGGTTCGGGGCGAGCCCCGAGCTGAAATTTAGTTCACAATAATAGACTAATTTAGTATTGAGATTTCTCATAAAATCTTGGATTTCGGATGAGTTTCGGATTAGTCCGAGATAGGCATCTCGGATGAGTTTCGGATTAGTCCGAGATGGGCATCTCGGATGAGACTCAAAATTAGTCTAAGATAGGCATCTCGGATAAGACTCAAAATTAGTCCGAGATAGGCATCTCGGATGAGTCTTGAATGAGTCCGAAATGATCATCTCGGATAAGTTTCGGATTAGTCCGAGTTGGTCATCTCAGATGAGACTCTGATTAGTCTGAGTTGATCATCTCGGATGAGACTCTGATTAGTCCGAGTTGGTCATCTCGGATAAGTCTCTAATGAGTCCGAGTTGGTCATCTCGGATAAGTCTCTGATGAGTCGAGTTGTCATCTCGATAAGTCTCTGTGAGTCCGAGTTGGTCATCTCGGATAAGTCTCTGATGAGTCCGAGATGGGCATTTCGGATAAGACTCTGATTAGTCCGAATTGGTCATCTCGGATAAGTCTCTGATGAGTCCGAAACTTATCCCGCAAGATTTCAAAACTCCAATGATGGCAGTTAGTTGTGATAAGTTTGAAATTCGAAAATTAAGGGATTATGGGATAATTTGTTTCCTTTTTAATGTCAATTAAGTTTATCAAATTATTTCGAAAATTATATCTTTTTATAAAATACTAGATTTCGAAATTTTTTAATTAGATAAAATAGAACAAAACAAAGAAAAACGCCCCATAATCCGAATTATATTCCAAAATATAGGAATTTCTTCGAATTTCATAAGAACATGATGATGATGAACCCTAAAAAAGTATAAACTTAATTATGGAATAATAATTCGAAATCTATGATTTTAATGATTTCGGAACAATAATTTAACCATTGAAACACTAGATCCAAATTTTAATTCATAAACATGTAATTTCGGAACAGTAATTTTATAAATTCCGTTTTCCAGATTTTAATCTCAGAATAATGGATTCAAAACATGATTTATCCACATATGCTCTGATACCACAAACATAATGGAAAACATAAAAAAATACCTGTGACGGCAGACAGGCCAACAGAGAATCCAGTCAGAGACGCAGCCATGGAGTTCGACATCTTTGTCAGTATGATCTTGATCTGGTTCCTCCTTAGGGTGTAAGATTATGATGGTAAGAACCGAATTAGGGATGGATTCGGTTTAGGTTATGGAGAGAGAGGTGGGTGGCGACTTTGATAATAATGATGTTATTGTAATTGTCTAACCCTAAATCTCTCTAATCATCTCCTTATATATACACCCAGAAGGAAACCCTAATTAGTTAATAAGGGTAATATGGTCCATCAACAATTACCAACTAATATATGATAGGATTAATATATTTTGATCTAATATAATATAAATGATTATAATGGCTACATGATTAAATATTATAAATAATATATTTAATCTTACAAAGTTGGGATTTTTGAAGTTAGAATTAATGCTGACAAATGGGTGAAAGTTATGATTATCAATATCCAATAACCAGCCAATAATTATAAAACTAGTGTTGGAAATTTATGTAGTGTGAATGGATATTAATTTAGTGAAATTATAATTTAGTAAAAGGGCTAATCACGAAACTAGCCCTTTTCACGCCGTCTTTGCGAAAATGGCCCACTGACACGGCTTAACGAGCCGTTTCCGTTAACGGGAGCGGCTTAACACAGTCTTCACCGATAACCAATGAAAAGTTGACACGTGTCCAACAACACTGAAACGGCTCTGAGCCGTGTCGGGTAAGGAAAGCTCTCAGCCGAGCCGTTTCACGTGGAGCTGACATCGAAGCCGTGTAACGACCCGGCTCGTCCCTTAGCCGGGTACCTTCAAACGAGCCGAGCTGGGTTGAGGCGGCTCAGAGCCGTTTCCTTACATGTTGACGCGGCTTAAAACGTCTATTTAGCGGCTCAGAGCCGTTTCAAGGCACAGTTCAAGCCGTTTCAGTACGAATATAAGCCGGTTTACGATTACGTGCATAGGTTATTTACTTACAATTAGTTTAAGGCGTTTAACGTTTAAAGTAAAATCAGATTTTTACAACATGAAGCTTTGTTTTGTTGTATACGGCGGTGGAAAGTGGCAGATTGTTAATGGAAACTTGGAGTATGTTGCTGATGCTGATGCAAGTAGACGTGGTTTAGAAATCGAAACCAATCTTTCGTACATTGGTCTTGTTTAAGTAATGTTTCTAAGTTGTGTGGAATTCCAAACATTAAAAAGCTATCGTACCGGATGTCTTCGTTTACTGATCCGATCGATATAACTGAAGATGGTGATCTCACTTTTTTATTTAATTTTGCTATGCAAAATCCTTTTCAATTATATAAGTTGTACGTCATTCAGGGGTCGTGTGTTGGGTCATCTAGTTTTCCTTCCGACCAAGATACATTTAAAGTTCCTGATATAAATGTTCCTTTTAATGAAGTTAATGATAATGTTTTAAAGGACTATACAACGACTTTTGATAATTTACATGGTACAACACAAACACTGTCTCCATCAATTAAGTTTGAGCCAGGCTACGTATTCACTAACAAAGAAGAAATGAAACTTGAGCTAGGGAAAAAATGTTTGTTAGAATATTTTGAGTTTAAAGTAGATAGATCGTCTAAAACCATAACGTGTCATGCTTGGTGGATGGGTGCGCATGGCGCTTTAGGGCACGTAGTATTGTGGCTGTGCCATGTTTGTTGTGAAGTCTACGAACGATAAACACACGTGCTCAAAGACGCTAACGTACCCCCATCTTCGTCAGGCAAACCCAATGGTTGTGGCTCACTATTTAAAGGAATCACTAAAAGATAGTGGTAGACAATATCGGTCCACGGATATTGTCAAAGATTTTAAACAAAGATTCCAAGTGGACATAAGTTATAGTCAAGCTTGGCGTGGAAAATGTCACGCGCTAGAGATTCTACAAGGAACAAGCACTGATTCCTTTGCTGAACTACCGTTTTACTGCGACAATTTAGAGCGGGCAAACCCCGGTACTATCACTCACATCAAGACTGACGAAGAGAATCGGTTTGAAATGGTCTTTGTTGCCATCGGTGCTGCTGTAAGTTATGCGTTTTACCTTTTATTTAGGTATCTGAAATTAAAACGCGGTTGACCTCTTACGGATTTTTACTTTAAGATTCGTGCCTTTATGTGTAATCTCAGGCCGGTGGTTATCATCGATGCAGCATACCTAAAAGGTGAATTTAAAGGTACGCTGTTTTTATCAGTTGGCATGGATGGAAACAACCATATTTTACCAGTTTCCTATGGAATAGGAAAATCAGAGGATGGAGAATCCTGGACTGGACATGGTTTCTTTCTAAGCTTAGAGAGTGTGTTGGTGAAATACCCGATATGGCGATAATATCGAATAGGGCGAATTCTATACACTTAGCTGTTAGTAACGTCTTTCCACGTGCTTATCACGGGTTATGTTGTCGTCATTTAATGATGAACTTACGTTTACCGTCGAATAAAAAAAAAGAATTCAAGAGACTGTGGTGGAAGACATGCAAATCTTACCGGATATCTGATTTTAATGAGTCATTCAATGCTCTTTGTCTTGCCGTTCCCAGGGTATGTCAAATTCTAACAAGTATTGGGTTCGGTAGATGGGCAAGAGCACATTGCCTCGGTAACCGATATCATTATATGACATCTAACAGCGCGGAGTCCATTAACTCTCTTTCTAGACACCAGTGCAAAATGCCGATAACACAAGTATAGAATTCTTTCGTCAGTCCGTGCAAAAATGGTTTTATGAACGCCGGTTGCAGGGTATTCAAGAAACACACCTACTTACACAGTGGGCTCAAAAGAAAATTTTAAAAAAATTCAAGCGTCTAGAACGTGGACTGTTGCTGGTGTTGGTTTAAACACTTATGACGTTCAAGATGGGGGCAAGCGCGGTTTTGTTGATTTATATAATCGAACATGTAGCTGCCGAGTTTGGCAAGTTTCTGGCCTACCATGTGGGCATGTCATTTCGGTTTCAAAATTTTTAGATGAAACGATTGCAGTCATTATTCCTTCCCGTGTTACTCAAACGAAATCTATAAAAGAACTTATGAAGAAGCGATTAATCATCTTCCTCATAAGTCTGAATAGGAGACTCCAGAAGATCTTATAAATCTTCAACCGCCGCATATTACAAAGCGTCAGGCGGGTCGTCCTCGAGATAACAAGCGGATCTTATCCCTCGGGGAAGAACCATTCTGCCGTATTGCTCTCGGTGTAAATTATACGGTCATCATCGTAATTTGTGTTCACAGCTGATGCCGTCACAAATTGGTACTAGCAAACAACTGGGGAAAGGGAAAGATAAAGAAAGTTGGCGCGATCATGACCAGTTTACACAATTTCCGTCCTATAACCTGGGAGACTTTTAACAGTATCTATTTTTTTAGTATTGAAAGTAATAAAATTACGCAGGAAATATTTCATTACAATTTTTTATTGTTTGATTTTATGTGCATACTCAAAACTATCAAAAATTAACTGGTGTGAAGCGCCTGGCGTAGACTCCAGTTGCCATGTACCGTCTGTATTTGAAACAAGCATCCTGAAGGTTTCCTTCGCTCCACGTTAACGAACGCTTGCGAACAAGGTTTTCCATTAGCATACATGTGATGACTCCTGAATTTCGGCCAATACGATCTCTTTGATCTGGCTAGACGACATCCCCTACTATTCCCATGGCATCTGTCTCGTCTACTTCAGCGTGTTGCCAATACCCGGTACGACCCAGAAACCACAAGAATAGAGACTCAAACTCCATCACAGTTTGATGAATTCTTCTGTGCACGCAAAATGAATCTCCGCAGTTATTCATGTCACAAGTATTTGTAAAATAAACAGTTATCTCTAGTGACTTTAAATTTATCTTTAGAATTAACCATTGTTGTTCCTTTTCCTCTATAGGTATGTAAGCCTGTGTCAAAAAAAGAAAAGTATATAACATCCGGTTAAAATTATTATGTTAAAGATCAGTCCAAAATAAACATGTTTAAGATCTTATTACATATAGAACCTCCACAAAATAAAATAAATAAAAAATGAATGTACCGTATCTATTTCACAAAATGGAGGGTATGTAGTTGAAGACCCACCTGCGTATGTGTTTGCCGCACTATCTTGTTCATTTAACATGTTGTAAAAATTTGGTGGTAGAACCGTCCAACGAAAATCCTTTGAAGCCGTCGTCCTTGCGCGTCTTTCAACCTCTCGTTGATACATGAGTTTGTTACACCATGCTTTCACGTGCTATAAAAGAAGTAAAAAAATTTTTTTAAAAAAATAATAGCCTAATTATTTAAGGAAATGATTTGTTATTAAGGTACTGTTTCTTGAACACGGCCATCTCCACTAAATCCAAGTAGTCCACCCCACCAGTCTTTCCCGAGTGGTGTTATCCCCATGTATGAGGAAAAGCAACTTGGACTATCGCCGGCGTAATAAAAGTCAAGAACATTTGACGACCAACTCCGGTTTGACATTGTGGATCTATCTGAGTAACATGTGTTTCCATAATGGTAGCGCACACATATATACACACAAAGAGTACATATGTATCTATAACATAATACAAATAAAATATATAAATAACCATTCTATACATAATAAGATAAGATTTTTACATCATTTTGTGCATTTTTACAATTATCTTCCAAATATAACTTCGTCATCTTCGACGTTGTCTTCTATATCCTCGGGTAGTACCGAGTCAAAAAAAAGTATAGCTAGTTTACGTCTCATTTTGTATGCAGTTAACGCAGTTTCTTCACCATCATTCAACTGTTGTTTATTTATCAACTTTTGTAGATATATGCAAACCCAAACTCCACAGTCTCCCAAAACTCCGGACTGTTGAAGAGTATCGCTTGCATAAATAACGCGGAAGGGAAAATGTAACGGTAACGGCTTGTCGGCATGATAACCATTAATCCGTAGACAGTGGTCAAAAACAAAATTTATATGACAGACCACCTCCGTTCTTCCCTTTTCCAAAGTTTTTAAACCTAATAAACTATAATCACCAAAAAATAAGAACAGTTAGCAGCATAAATATTAAAGTATTAATTTATTAAATCAGGAAAAATACCTTTCGTATAGTGTGTAACTAATAAGATTGAAAACTCCTAAAAACCAATGTACCCCTGGTATGTACAACGGTACGTACACCTACATAATAAGTAAGTACGTGGTTCGTTAATAAATTACAAAAATAAATATGTAACAACTAACTAATTGGAATTTTCTGTAATACCTCGTCAACTGTACTTATTGGTGGAAAGGGGTCCACCGCCCTGGTGAAATAACCCTTGAACGTGTGGTCGTGCCCACCCGAGTTAAAAAGATTCATCTGAAAATAAGGGGGTAAAATACTCCAACGTTCTTTTGCATCTCTTGAGTGATACAAGTGGATCATCCACCCATATATATGCTGCAAAAAAGTAAATTTAGTGTGAAAAAAATATAATTTTTTTACTTGTTGCTAGTGAAGGCTTACATCATCGCTTAACCAGCCACTACCGTCCTTGCCCAGCAGTGACGCCCAGAAATCGGACCAGCACACCCACCCGCTAATAGTGAAAGATATTTATTGCCACTACTTGGATACCACGGCTCGATTAATGAAATTTGTCTATCCTCATTATTTGACGTCTTGTCTGTTTTGGTTTTAACCTTTTATAAGCTAGGATTAGAGATAGCAAAGCTGCAGCGGGCTTCACAAGTCTTTCCGATCATCTCATTTTTATAATATCAGGATCCTCATTCTACAAAAATGCTTATGCATAAGAGTTGACATGTAAAAACGTACAGATCCATCGTTTATAATTAGGGTCATAGAGACATCGTAGACATTGTCGTAGTTGACAAAAGAATTAGCAACAGCCTACATGAAATGTTAAATGGTCATTATTATAGATTGTATTTAAATTTATAAAAAAATTAATTTCCAAATTTAAACATTACATTATCACTCTCCCTTTGTGATGTTCACGCATTGGCTGGTGTACCGACAGGGGCCGCACGATACGTATGCAACACCTCTGACAAGATCATGTCAGTCAGTTTCCGGTTGTTCTCGTCCAACAGTGATTTAAACCGGTCATAATCAACTCCACACATGGACGGACCGGTCTGTTGCGGTATTTCCTGTCGTGCCGGTGAAGGCTTAAAACCTTGATTTGTGGCATCGTCACCAAACAAATTGTTCATAAGTGACTGTATTTGTTGTGGGTCAACGGCGGTAGGGGAGTGCATAAGCGGTGGCATTGGACCCGGGAATTCCGTACGTGTTTGTTGTTCGTCGACAACCGGTATTTCACCCGTATTGCATTAGCATACATCTGACGTTCAGCGTCTAAATAATATGAACTAGATATATACCATGGGCACATAGCTTCATTATTCGTGGCCAGTATAACGAGAGTGGCTTGTATTCACGTTTCTGCGATTTTAAAGGCAATAAATTTTTAAAAATAATAAAAATAATACACATTCATATTTTTAATTTAATATAACTATTTTACCTTTGCCGCCTTTTTAAGCATACGGTCCACAGTAACCTTCATGAACTTACGTCCTTCCCTCCATCCCAAAAATCTGGGAATTGTCTCAGATTCAAACCATTCGTCTGAACCCTTGAATTCTGAGAACACCTCCAAAATCCACATCTGTAAAACGGATGTTTTACAAATTTTATCTAAAAATTTAGAAATGTATAATAAGGGGAAGGGATCACGCGTACCTTGAAGGGCCATACGATTCCAATAACGAAAAACCGATTGTGTCGTCTTTTTGACGTATGTGCAAATTATAAATAGCATTATATGTACTATCCCAAAAATAATTACCCCATGGATATTGTCTAAAAGCTTCCAGATCATCCACAAGGTGTAAAAGAAAATTATCCAAAATATTCGTTTTTGCAATCCCAGAAAACATTGCCCTATAAGCATTAGAAGACATATTCTTGTGCCGTCTTCTGCGTTATATGTCGTTACGTTATTAAATAAATCAATACGTTTTGAAAAACTAACTCGAGATCGGCTTGGGAAAAATCTGTTTTTAAAAGAATTTTGGTAATCTACAGGTGCCCAAGAACTATGGTCAAACCGCAACCCGGTTATTAAACAAAATTGTTTAGGTGTAAACGTAAATGTTTCACCTCCTAAAAAATACGAAATACCAAGACGGGGATTATTATTAGGTAATTAAAGTTGTGCAACCCTGATTAAAACAAGACTATCACATAACGTGCACCTATTATCTAAATAGGGTCCAAAGCACGTTTACTTTATGGCGGTTTCATTTTCCGGAGTCATTATCTGCTTCAAGTATTTTAAAACCAGCCACTTTTGTCTTACTTTAATCGTTGGCATCTAAACAATACAAAAAGACGTGCGTTTAAGAAATAAAGTTTATAATGTTTATAAAAAAACTATGAACAACATTACTTATTACCGGACAAAGAGAGGGGTCGGTTGAACAATCTTGCATCACGTGCTTGTTTTGCATGTTCACGTGTGGGTTGAAGTTTTCGAACTTTCAAGTGGTCCCTGAACCTGATTTGTGGTCCCCAAACACCTATCGTTTTCTTCGGACCTTGAACGGCTTCAACAAATACTGTTTATGTTTTCAAAGCGGGCTCTAACACAACCAAACGCATTCAAGTGAACTTGAAAAGCACATGGAGGTAGAACACGTTACTGAAACGGCTTAAAACATGTGATGAAACGGCTAAAACATGTAAGATGAAACGGCTTGGGACGCTGAAACACGTTGTTGAAACGGCTTAAAACATGTGATGAAACGGCTCAAAAAAAACTGAAACGGCTTAAAAAGTCTAAAATGGCTCAAAAAGTATGTAACGACTCAAAAAGTCTGAAAAGTCTAAAAGGTCAGTTGTCACGGCTCAGGACGCTATCAGTCTAGTCTGAAACGGCTCTAGACGCCGTCTGAAACGGCTTGGATATATACTCGACGGCTCGGATCTCGTAAAAAAAAGAGGTTTTAGCTTTAACTCTCAAAACCCGTCCAAGACCGCCCTTATACGGGATTCGAACTCGCGTAACCGCTGGGCTGCGTGTCTAACCGGTTTTGTAATGAAACGGCTCGGCTTTGACTGAAACGGCTTGGATTTAATTTTTGTATTTTTTTCCTACTTAAATACGGAAAGATACAGGTCGCTTGTAAATTAATTCACCTAAATTCAAAAATCTTAGAAGAAAAGAAACGCAGAATGTCTGACAAAACTAACAGTGGCGTATACTCCTCTCAACCAGTTAACAAAGCATCATCGTGGATACTAAAGAAATGGAGAGCACCTAAACAGACGGATGACGGTTCGTCGTTCGAAGCCTCGCGACCCCAGGAGTCATAAAAAATAAACTTTTTTTAACAATAGGCAAAGTTTACACCAGAACAGAGATGGTAGATGGGCGATTCCAGACGACGAAACTAAAAATTGGTCGAAAGATGTTGTCACGTTTTACAATAATGGGGACTCCCCATTCTGTTATTCGGCAGTTTTCACAGGCCCAGTAGAGCTGGACCAAAAATTTTGGGGAACCCTGTTAGGTGTTCGTTGTAACGGCTACCTAACATCAACGGTTAGTTTCTTAAACGTTTTACCAAACATATTATTTATTTTTTTAATATTAAAATAATATATTATAAACAGCATATTGAAGGATGGGTTGGCAGACTAATGCTTGGAGAAGTAGAAAACTACAAAAGGACCCACATTTAATTTGCGGTGGACAATTCTTCCACCACAATTCTATGACACGCTACTTGACTCCGTACCTAAGAACGTTGTTGGTTATGTAAATGGTAAAGTAAACCCCTATCCTTCCATTTTCGACATAGATTCCGTGTTTTTTTCGCTGCCGCTTGAAAATAACTTATGGCTTTTGGCACGCCTTGAGTTTGGTCTCAGATTTTAATTTTTTATCCCTTTGAAAACGTTTGTGAGGGGAACAAATTTAGATATGTTATTCTACCAAGGTTGACAAAGGCCAAAGTGTATTTAGTAGCTTTGTTGGTGCATTTGCGGTACTGGAAAAAGACGGGGAAACCGGAAAAAACCATAACCCATGAGCTTAATGACGACTATGTGATTTCAAAACAGTCAATCGCCAGTAATGAAGCTGTCTATCTTTGCATACTTATGGGGCATCTCGTTACGGACAAATCAATTAACATTACTGGAGATATGAGACAAATTTGTTTTTCATGTAGACGATTCATGGCTGATAAACTGTATTTTTGGCGTTGTTTGCCACGACCTAATGTTAAATAATTATATTATCAAACTGTTACAAGTTTTCGTATGACTTAAACTTTTATTATTATTTGTTTGTTGACGTGAATGTTAAAGTATTAAAATAATAAGTCTATTTTATATTACGTACAATTTATAAGAGGGTAAAACCGTGTTAAATTATATTAGATTTGTGCATGTAAAATTGATACAACCACTAAAGCTAAGAAAAACGTAATGATGTGCAATTCTCATCAGCTGCCACATAGGAACTGCCTAACGTAATGATGTTTAAAACATCATCTTCCGGACACCGTTGATTTTAAAGCTAAGAAAAACGTCGTTATGATAGCCACCTCTGCATTACACTTGAACATAATAACGCTCTGGCCCAGCTTACATGCATGGATATACGGGATGAATTTGGAACACATTTTGCTATGTTTTCGTGTTTGATATAGAATTGAAACACAGACCACTTAAATATTTATATTAGATTAGAACAGGATGGAAACAGCATGAACAGGATTGAAACAGCTTGAACAGGATGGAAACGGCTGGAACTGGCTATGGAAACGGCTTTAGCAGGCCACGGCTCTAAGCCGCCTTAAAAAAAGGTTACATCCGGATACGACTTTATTGGAATTTTAAACCTATTTAATAAAAAAAATTAAAAATGGATTTTAAAAATATTAAAAGAAATAAATGGATTTTTATTATACATATATACTCATTAAGTACATCCTGATTTAATTAAAAAACGGTTTTTATTTTTTTTAAACTTAACAAACCGGCGATATATAAATGATTTTTATTAAATGTATACTCTTACAGAATCTAAATATATGTGAGTATTAAAAAAAGGGGGTTGGTATAATTTATGAGATTGGTTGATAAAAAATATTATTAAATAAAATATTCAAAAAATTTAAAAACCTTTTCAGACTGACAAGGGGAGGGGTCTGACCGGTTTAAGCATGTTATTGGTAGCTGTGATGGGATTCGAACTCGTGACATCTCGTTTGCGTGCACGCAGCTCTTCCAACTGAGCTACGTGTCTAACCCGTTAGATACTGGATTTTTATTATACATATATACTCATTAAGTAAATCCTGATTTAATTAAAAAACGCTTTTCATTTTTTTTAAACTCAACAAACCGGCGATATATAAATGATTTTTATTAAATTTATACTCTTACAGAATCTGAATATATGTGAGTATTAAAAAGGGGTTGGTATAATTTATAAAATTGGTTGATAAAAAATATTATTAAATAAAATAAAATAATAAAAAAAATTTAAAAACCTTGTAAGACTGACAAGGGGAGGGGTCTGACCGGTTTAAGCATGTTATTGGCAGCGTGTGATGGGATTCGAACTCGTGACCTCTCGTTTGTGTGCACCCAGCTCTTCCAACTGAGCTACGTGTCTAACCCGTTAGATACTGAATTTTTATTATACATATATACTCATTAAGTAAATCCTGATTTAATTAAAAAACGGTTTTCATTTTTTTTAAACTCAACAAACCGGCAATATATAAATGATTTTTATTAAATTTATGCTCTTGCAGAATCCGAATATATCTGTGTATTAAAAAAACAGGGTTGGTATAATTTATGAAATTGGTTGATAAAAAATATTATTAAATAAAATAAAATAATAAAAAAATTTAAAAACCTTGTCAGACTGACAAGGGGAGGGGTCTGACCGGTTTAAGCATGTTATTGGTAGCTTGTGATGGGATTCGTGACCTCTCGTTTGTGTGCACCCAGCTCTTCCAACTGAGCTACGTGTCTAACCCGTTAGATACTGGATTTTTATTATACATATATACTCATTAAGTAAATCCTGATTTAATTAAAAAACGGTTTTCATTTTTTTTAACTCAACAAACCGGCGATATATAAATGATTTTTATTAAATTTATACTCTTACAGAATCTAAATATATGTGAGTATTAAAAAAAGGGGGTTGGTATAATTTATGAAATTGGTTGATAAAAAAAATATTATTAAATAAAATAAAAATAATAAAAAAATTTAAAAACCTTGTCAGACTGACAAGGGGAGGGGTCTGACCGGTTTAAGCATGTTATTGGCAGCGTGTATCGGATTCGAACTCGTGACCTCTCGTTTGTGTGCACGCAGCTCTTCCAACTGAGCTACGTGTCTAACCCGTTAGATACTGGATTTTTATTATACATATATACTCATTAAGTAAATCCTGATTTAATTAAAAAACGGTGTTCACTTTTTTAAACTCAACAAACCGGCATTATATAAATGATTTTTATTAAATTTATGTGAGTATTAAAAAAAGGGGGTTGGTATAATTTATGAAATTGGTTGATAAAAAATATTATTAAATAAAATAAAATAATAAAAAAATTTAAAAACCTTGTCAGACTGACAAGGGGAGGGGTCTGACCGGTTTACGCATGTTATTGGCAGCGTGTGATAGGATTCGAACTCGTGACCTCTCGTTTGTGTGCACCCAGATCTTCCAACTGAGCTACGTGTCTAACCCGTTAGATACTGGATTTTTATTATACATATATACTCATTAAGTAAATCCTGATTTAATTAAAAAACGGTTTTTATTTTTTTTAAACTCAACAAACCAGCAATATATAAATGATTTTTATTAAATTTATACTCTTACAGAATCTGAATATATGTGAGTATTAAAAAAGGGGGTTGGTATAATTTATGAAATTGGTTGATAAAAAAGTATTATTAAATAAAATAAAATAATAAAAAAAATTTAAAAACCTTGTCAGACTGACAAGGGGAGGGGTCTGACCGGTTTAAGCATGTTATTGGCAGCGTGTGATGGGATTCGAACTCGTGACCTCTCGTTTGCGTCCACGCAACTCTTCCAACTCAGCTACGTGTCTAACCCGTTAGATACTGGATTTTTATTATACATATATACTCATTAAGTATATCCTGATTTAATTAAAAAACGGTTTTCATTTTTTAAACTCAACAAACCGGCGATATATAAATGATTTTTATTAAATTTATACTCTTACAGAATCTGAATATATGTGAGTATTAAAAAAGGGGGTTGGTATAATTTATGAAATCGGAACCGTGTGCAAGATTGGAACCCCGGTGCGTATATAATGTTTACAGAGTACGTTTCTTGCTTGATAAATACATGTGCACGGAGCCCTACCACTACGTTGAGTGTCTAACCCGTTTGATACCCAAGTCTGCCGTGTTTCATGAGAAGATGCTAGTGTCGTCTTTATTAAATAGATTTGTAACATAAAACCATAAACACATAATTTATATTAAATATAAAAAAATTACTTAAAAACTAAAATAAACAGAAAAAAACCTACGCATCTAAAAAAAGTCTAATGGTGTCCCACTCTGTCACGTGTGTGAAATCACGCCTATATTCGTGGCGGTAGTTGATGAGGGTGACTTCCTTAACGTCATCCTCGCCAAGGTCCCCCCCCTAGTAGCTCCATGGCGTGGTAGATACGCTCGAACCTTTCACAGTCCAAGCGAATCACCCGAAATCTAGAAGACAGGGCATCCACGGTTCTGTTGTTGTCAACACCACGAAGCTGCGAGTAGTAACGCTGAACTTGAACCCATAGGCCACACTGACCTTGACGGCGTGGTTCACAGCTGCTTCGAAATATGCCTCACATAAGGCACTGTCTTCAACCTCGGTCCATGGAATAGAATTGGAAGCCATTGATCAAAGATTGCAAACGTGGGGTGTGTGCAAACGGCGTGGGTTTAGTGTGCGTTTAGGTTAACCGCGTGGAATGCTTATTTATAGTGGGGTGAACGCGTGGGGTGGGGGTGAATGATTTATAAGAGGTAAAAAGCCGGTGTTAAATTATATTAGATTTTTGCATGTCAAATTGATACACCCACTAAAGTTTAATATTATTGAATACAAAAAAATAGAATACAACAAAAAATACAAAGATTCTAACATTTAAACTAGAATACACCCAATAACTTTTTATACAAAAACTAATCGGAACAATTCGACGATTCTGCATCAAAACACATAGCAATGCTAAAGGTGCGTCTTAAACTGGTAACTTCCATCTACACTCAGTAGATGGAGCAATTCGGAACAATTCGATGATTCTGCAGCTTCGGTGATGTTTGGTCAGATCTAGCTAATACTTTGATGTGTTGCTATTCTCATCAACCACCCTAAAGCGTTAAAGTCATCGAAGGTTTAGGCAGTGGACTTGCCTATCTTAATAATGATAAAAACATCATCTTCTCCGGTTCAAACCGGACACCGTTGATTTTAAAGCTAAGAAAAACGTCGTTATGATAGACGCCTCTGCATTACACTTGAGCATAATATCACTCTGGCCTAGCTTACATGCATGGATATACGGGATGAATTTGGAACACATTTTGCTTTGTTTTCGTGTTTGAGATAGAATTGAAACACATACCACTTAAATATTTATACTAGGTTAGATGGTACGAAAACGGCTTGAACAGTGTACGGAACAGGCTCTAAGCCACGTCAACAGGTCACGGTACAGAAATGGCTCTAAGCCGCCTCATAAGTGGTTCTAAGCTGCGTCAACAATAGCGGAAACAGCTCTAAGCCGCCTAAACATGCTTTATAAGCCGCGTCAACAGGTGATGGTACAGAAACGACTCTAAGCCGCCTCATAAGGGTTCTAAGCCGCTTCAATAGCTGAAACGGCTCAAAGCCGCCTAGACATGCGTTCTAAGCCGTGTCAATAGGTGACTGTACGGAAACGGCTCAAAGCCGCCTAAATAAAGGCTTTAAGCCGCGTCAACATGTAAGGTAACGGCTCTGAGCCGCGTCAACCCAGCTAAGGGACGAGCCGGGTCCTTACACGGCTTCGATGTCAGCTCCACGTGAAACGGCTCGACTGAGAGCTTTCCTTACCCGACACGGCTCAGAGCCGTTTCAATGTTGTCGGACACGTGTCAACTTTCAATTGGTTATCAGTGAAGACTGGTGTTGAACCGCTTCCGTTAACGGAAACAGCTCGTTAAGCCGTGTCAGTGGGCCATTTTCGCAAAGACAGTGTGACCAGGGGCTAGTTTCGTGATTTCCCCTTAGTAAAATTATAATTATTTACTAGACTCTTTATATGGATGATAACTCTTAAGTAGAGTTTTTATGTCAATTTATTTGTTATTATTAGAGTTTATGTCTCAAATAAAATAACTACTTAAGTGAGACTTTTCCTTATTCTCAACTCTTGTAAAAGTAGTAGGCTATGTGCCTTATTTTAAGATAGAGAAAAAGGTACAAGAGAAAATACATGAATATATGGAGAGTTCTTGAAAAGAAGAAATACTTGAAGACCCATGTATTGGGTACTTAGAGAAATATGTTTTCTCTATATGATTTCATCACCTTCGTATCATATTTTTCCACAACTTCTAACACTATAATTTTATCCGGTGTAACCTCGGGTGCGTAAGCCATCTCCGACAGTACAACTGGTTCGGCTGTTGTACCCTGAGAAACAGACGTGTCGTCTTTAGTAGAGGCGCGAAATCTGTTTTAAGGGAAGCGTGTTGAACACTGCTTCAGCCACAACCGTCAACATCAGTTTATTTATTTTTTGCAGCCAAGAAGAATCGCACAAGGAAACGCGGTTCAAGTTCTCGTAGCGAAAATTGTACAAGAAGATGCTTCTTAAGCTCTTGTCAAAAAGAACGATTTGAATCGATTTATTTAAATATGTTGTATTTCATATTTAATTTTGTATAGATTTATACACGATATGGGTACTACAATTTCCCAAAATTATGTAAAGAGAATATCTTTACAATTTTATATTTATGTATATAATTTTTATTATAAATGTGACCGATGTCCTACAACTAATAATTTTGTTAAACTTTTTTACTAAGTTCCATATAACTATAATTTACTTCAAATATTAAAACACTATTACTACTATTGTTAAATTGTGTAAACATAATTTCTAGACTGTTATATTATATTGTTCGGGCATGATCCATAATTTTTTCACCTTATACTTAATAATAAAATTTTATGGTAGTGATCTACTCCTCAATCCAAATGCTCTAAATGGTTCCCGATGAGTTTAGACATTATTTGTAAATCGTACAAAGTTGAGTGAGAATGTTGTACCTAGCAACAAATAGATAAGATTTCTGGTTACATTTTTAAGTAGTAATATAAATCTTAAAAACAGTAACAACAAAGTCTTGCCAAATGCCAACCTGTTTCTGGTCCTGGATGTCTCAAAAATAGACCATAAACAAATTCAATAGATTATGACATTAAATGTTAAAAAATCTAGTTTTGACTTTATGGCAACCCTATCCATATTCTACACACACCAACTCCTTTTTTCAATATTAAAACCAAACATTTAAATCTTTCAATTGATAGTATTGAGGATTATATATTCTTATATTTTCCTTAAATGGGAACAACAAGAAATCTCAACCTTAGATCAATCTGAGATAAAATCACAGCCAGTTAAAATCAGAATTTCTTTTTAGAAAGAGCAGTTATAAATATTTGGGATGTTGACTTCTGCACACTGAAAACGTGTAGTGGCAGTTGGGACTATCTCTTGAGTAGCTAAAAATTAGGCCATGATTCCTGAATTCCAGCCATTTCTTTCGGGAACTTTTAAGGTTTGCAGCGGATTGCTCTTCCTAATTCCACTCCACTCCCACGTTCTGCTTCTACAGAATAAATAAATTAGCGAAAAGAGTGGGAATTACAAACTTCTAATTTAAACCTGTTAAAAAACATGTGCGGATTGACATTATAAAATATTTAGCAGCAATTTAAAAGAGTCATTATAAAATATAATGTATAATTAGATAGTTTACCTATGATATATAATTTCATTTTATTAACTTGCATTTATATATTAACAATTGAATCTCCACTTTTGTACCTGCATTGTTTACCATGTGATCAAATTTTAATTAAAAAAAATAATAATATGCAGTTAGCGAAATATTAGGTATTTTACCCTGTCTGCGGATTGACATTAAAAAGCATTTCGCAGCAATTTAAAAGAGTCATTATAAAATATAAATGTATAATTAGATAGTTTACCTATGATATATAATTTCATTTGGTTAACTGGCATTTACATATTAACACTTGAATCTCCACTTTTGTACCTGCATTATTGATCATGTGATCAAATTATAAAAGTTTAAAAAAATAATATGCAGTTAGCGAAATATTATATATTTTACCACGTCTTGATTTAAATTCTCACCAGTTTTCAGTTGATAGACGAAGAAACTATCATGTAGTGGGCAAGTGGGGTATGTTGAAACTGCCAATTGCAGCCTATATATAAGAAGCATCACAATTACTTTTTCTAGAATAAAACAGGTTATCAAAGTTTAAGCAAATGGAGCAGAGAAAGACGAATGTAGCAGATCTAAATTCCGAGGTATTTTAATTTTCATTAAATAAAATTTTTGTTTTTCAGTTCTGCACATTTAGCTACTACTATTTATACCTTACAATATTTTTATCTTTTGTATTTTAAGGTGGATCCGAGTTACCGACTTGACAAATATGATCCCAAAACCGAAGAAGAGAATGAGCAACAACACCTTGAATTACCTTTAAGTAAATATATTTAAACGTAAATTCTTTGTGCTCTACACATTTGCCTACCATTATACTTCATAATGTTTTTATCTTTTCTATTTTAAGTCGGAGCCAACTTACCGAGTTGAAAAGTATGATCGCAAAACTGAAGAAGACAAAGAGCAGCAACACCTTGAATCACCTGTAAGTAAACATACTTAAAATTTATGTTTATTTTGTAGAAACCTGTAAAAGTGTTTTTCAGTTATGCACATTTAGCTACTACCCATTATACCTTACAATATTTTCATCTTTTGTATTTTAAGGTGGAGCCGACTTACCGAGTTGACAAATATGATCCCAAAACCGAAGAAGAAAATGAGCAACAACACCTTGAATTACCTGTAAGTAAATATATTTAAACGTAAATTCTTTGTGGTCTATACATTTGCCTACCATTATACTTTATAATGTTTTATCTTTTCTATTTTAAGTCGGAGCGAACTTACCGAGTTGAGAAGTATGATTGCAAAACGAAGAAGGCAAAGAGCAGCAACACCTTGAATCACCTGTAATTAAACATACTTAAAATTTATGTTTATTTTGTAGAAACCTGTAAAAGTGGTGCCTAATGATGCACATTGATTTTGTAGAAACCTTTAAAAAGTGTTGAGATAATGCAATGTGATGGAGAGTCAACTCCACCCGCTTCTGAAATTCTCCGTGAAATCTGTGAGCAGGTAAATCTGAACTACATTGGTGTTATATATTTTATTTCTTCTATCCACATTAACTTTTTAAATTGTTGTTTTCTTAGAAACAGAAGTGCGACAAGCTAAACAAAAGGTTGGAGTCTATTGCCACCTGGAAATGGGAAGAGGTTATTAACGTCAGCAGCAGTGATCATGGAGCTTCCGAAGATGATCCACAGCCCGACGATCAGATGGTTGATACTGCAGATTCAATGGAGAGTTTTTGGAAGAAATCTAAAATTCCACGAATTGAAATGCGTTCCCGTGAACGAGTTGTTCAAGTGGAGTCCGTTTAAAGCTTTAGTTTTGATAAGTATTTGCTATGGTTTTTTTAGCTTTACTTTGAACCATGTTTAGTTAGTTTTTAATCTATCCAGATAACTTAAATTTTATTTTACATCTTTGCTTTATATAAGTTGCCTTAGTACAATAGTAATACTAATATATTATTAAGGATATTTGTACGATATTGATATTAATAGATACTTACTTAATTACAGAAAAAATAACACCTCAAGATATATAAACATTTATAAAGGTTTAGTGCAATTCATGTTGTCTGATTGGCAGAACACATATCAAAAAAGTTAATTTAATATTTGATGTGTTGAAAGTAACTAAATACAGATGGCACGCAAGTGAGGAATACTTTAATAATAAAAGAAAATGCACTCGGTTTATGTAAATAAATCAAAGGGTTAAAATCATTTCTTAAATAATAAGTTTTATAAAATAGCATATTTATAAAAAAAATTAATAATAATGTTTCAGTTTACAACTAAAACAAGACTTTTGTAATACATACATAATTATTTTTAAAATGTAATAATACTGTTATATGAAATATATTAATAAAAAATAATCAACGTTTTGATCTAAGTTATAGTTTTCGAGATACGTTGTATAATTAACGATTACCATTTTATATAAAAAAGGAAATGTAAGTGCATTTAGCTATTAGAAATAACAAATAATAATTTCCATAAAGACGTCATTTTAAAAATTTTAATTTCCCTTCCGAGCAGTTAAAAAATCTCCAAAAAAAATGGAAGCTTCACAGGCAGTTATTCAACGTGAATAATAATTTCTCCAAAGAACCATTTTAAAATTTTAATTTCCCTCCCCACCAGTTAAAAATCTCCAAAAAAATGGAGGCTGTCATAAGCAGTTATTCAATGTTTTCCCTCCCGACCAGTTAAAAAATCTCCAAAAAAAATGGAAGCTGTCATAAGCAGTTATTCAATGTGGGGCAGTGGCAGCATTTTGTTGCATGTAAACATGTATATATAAAGCTTAATAGAGGTTAAAAAATTTACCTTCTGTCTCGAACACACCCAAATAAGGCCACTCCTTTTTGCTATCAAAACCTGCAGGATTCTCAGCCTATTCTCTTTCAAGTTTTAATGTTTTTTTAGATATGTTGGAAGAATTACACGGATTTGAAGCTCTGTAGGATTCTCAGCATATTCTCTTTCAAGTTTTAAGGTACTATTCCTTTTTTAATTATTTTTGTTTTAACCTTCATAGACATTAACATTAATTATTCTAGCAACCTGCCATTAGGTATGTTAATACTTATTTCTATATGATTATAAAAAATCATACTTCTTGAAAGCTCAATAGTTATCTTAAATAATCCCTAATCATTAAACATGTTTATGAAAAATCCTACTTTGTTAAATAATACTACACCATAAGAGTCTAATGAGAAAACAAATTTTTGGTTAAATTTTAAATAGTTTTAGGCTCAATCCAACCTTTTAGACCTGTAAACAAAATACAAATCAAGTTGTAAATAAATAACAAATGAAATGTTCATATCTGGCTTGATAGACCACTCCTTTCATAGAGTCAAATCCAGCCCATTTGCTTATTAGTAGCCAAAGTGCATTATCCAGCACATTCGCTTATCACCTAAAAAAAAAAATTACTTCCATTAAATAAAGATCTAAAAGTAAAAGTAACGACGTTTGTTTTTAAATATTGGTAAGAGCAAAAAATAATCATTGTTTTGATCTAAGTTATAGTTTTCGAGATACGTTGTATAATTAACGACTACCATTTTATATAAAAAAGGAAATGTAAGTGCATTTAGCTATTAGAAATAACAAATAATAATTTCCGTAAATACGTCATTTAAAAATTTTTAATTTCCCTCCCGACCAGTTAAAAAATCTCCAAAAAAATGGTACCTCTGACAGGCAGTTATTCAACGTGAATAATAATTTCCATAAAGACACCCTTTTAAAATTTTTAATTTCCCTCCCGACCAGTTAAAAAATCTCCATAAAAAATGAAAGCTATTATAAGCAGTTATTCAACGTGGAGCACGTGGCAGCATTTTGCTGCATGTAAACATGTATATAAACCTTAATAGAGGTAAAAAAAATTACCTTCTCTCTCGGACACAACCAAATAAGGCCACTCATTTCTATCGTTGTGTTCTTTATAATACTGTAAAGAAAGCAAAGTAATACATTTTATATGCAATAGAAATTATACATACAACTTGTGATTTGTGAATATATACAACAGAAAAAATAATAATTGAATGGTGAGAGGCAATTGGTTTCAAAAATAAATAGCAAATTTGTGAATGGAACCTAAATTAGTAATTAATATATTATTACTTTGTTTAGCTAGGTAACTATTGTGATATAAAAGATAAATAGTAAGAAAAATATAATCTACGCCAAGTGTGTGCCAAGTCAACAACAAAAGCCACATATTAACTAAACTAGAAATGATTTATTGTCACCCTATCAACAAATAACACAGATTTTAGTATTAGATTTAACTAGGTTACAATCATGTGTATTACACGGGTTGATAAGTGTAATGTAATGTTATATAATTAGTAATAAAAAAATTATGTTTTAAAGAAAACATGCATCGCACGGTTAAAAAAACCCGTGTATTATACTAATAGAATAAAATATAATGTAATTTGTTAACATACAAAGTCGTTTAGATATGTATTTAAAAAAATGAACATTGACGTGACAATTGTAAATTTTGTTAAGTTAATTTTTCTAAACATTATATCTTCTAATTGGGTATTAACTTTGATTTTTTGATACCCCTTTTCTTATTATTTAACATTTGTATTTTTACCGTTATTACCATCCAACCACATTAAATAATTAAAAAATTTTAGAAATCACTTATAAAAACGAGTATCATCATTATTCTTCGTTTTTAATATTTTAGCCAACATAATTCTGAACTTGGTGAAGCTTTTAAGTAAAAAATATAAGCTTATACAGAAAATTAATAATTGATTGAGTATTAAATTGATTTCGTTAATGATATAATAACTATTTTTAGTTAAAAAACAAGTATAAGTATCCATAATTAAGTAGGACAGAGACACCAAAAAATAGATGACTCCAATGAATAACATGTGTCCCACATTGGTTTTCTTTTATTATATAGTATAGATATAGATTAAACCTCAAACTATAACTTGACAAACAAACAATACCTGATACCCTTGCCTAGGAAGTCTACCACGGTGAAGAAAAACGAGTGTATATGCAAGAGATTCTAGATCATCTCTTCTACTCGCTATCATACCCAGATGTGCGTGCACACTCGCGTATCTAACTGTTCCTCTGTAGATCAAACGAATATTATATGTATAACTGTATATTATACGAAATGAAGAGTTATCTTCAGTTATTTATTAAAATTGAATATTACCTAAACATGTCAGGCCTCTGATCATAATCAACATGTTGACCACTGGCACTCTCTCGCCACTTTGTTGCTGCATTTCATATACAAACTTATCAATTACTAATAAAATATAAGAAAGAATGAAATTCTGATCATGAGATCCTTACCTAGCCCTAAGTCAACAAGAAATAGTTTCTTTTCTTGAGGTGTTGACGGTTGACCAAGTAGAAAGTTTTCCGGTTTTACGTCTCCATGCACATACCTAATTTGAATATTAATTGTTCAAGACAATCACAAATTAAAAAATATATATTAGGCATAAACCTAGCAACAAATAAGAGAGAAAATAAAAACTTTTCAAGTTGAACATGTTACAATGAATAAAAATATACAGAATCACATACCCTCTTGAATGCATCTTTTCCAAAATTGACAAAGACTCCACAGCTATACAAGCTACCATTTCCGATGACATTCTGACAAACACGCACAAAGTCAGCAAGTCAACTCACATGAATGAACACATCGTTTATCAATTACATGGTTTACGGTTGCTATGAAACAACTCAAAATGCAAAAAAAAATAAATAAATAAAATAAGTTTAGGAACTCACGATTGCCAAGAAGAATTCCAAACATCCCACAAACTAGGCCCCAACATGTCCATGACCTGAAATGTAAGAAAAAACAAAAATAAAATGATTAATACTATGTAAAACAGTTATTTTTATAAATAAAAAATAAAAACTTTTTATCATATCATGACGTAGTAGTCTCCTTGCTTTCCTTTATAGTGAACTTTAGGCACTCCGTGACTGCCACCGAGAGTACTGTTTCACCAAAAAGTTACATACTTGTAAACTTGCCACTCGTAAGGAGGACCATAACTGCAACATTTGCTGTTTCTATGCTCAAACTTAAGAGCTACCTGCCATAAACAGAATATATGCAAATTGACTTCAAAAATCAGACTTATAAAGGAATACATTTTCAGAGAAGGCGCACTTAGTTGGTGCGAGAACATTACCTCCATGGCACCAGGACCTGAAATGCGATCAGTTCCACCAGTAACACGACAACCTACAAATACCTGACCAAATCCACCTTTACCTAACTTTCTCTCAACCTTATATAGAGGTGATCCACCTACTTGAACCTGAAAACAAGCCGAATAGGATCAGCGAATTTAGTTGGTCCTTACTTTGAGAACTTGCAGGGGGCATTCTATATTGTATGCAACAACCTTTCCAGAAGATGGGTCTAAGATAAATGATGGAACATTTATAGCCAAGACCACAAAAATTACATTGTTATTTATCCTTCTACCATATGAAATAAAACTAAAAATGATGAAAGTTAAATGCCTAATAAAAATAGAACCTTACATTTATAGATTACAGTATCGAAGAAATTGAGGGGACGTCCCCTCTTGAAGGCATCTGTTTTTCTTGCTATAGCCATTAAAGGAGCATCGACATTTTTAGGTGGTATCGTTGTAGCTAATACATGATATCGAGTTACTAAATCAAGTAACCAAATCAACATACACCAAAAGAAACAATATGAATTCAAGAGAAACTTTGTTTAACAATGACTTACATTTCGTCTTCTCTTCTCACGAGACGTCTTAGCCACTCTATCTTCCTCTGATTTCGACACCGGTAACTTAGGGTTTCCATTCTCAGTATCCTTCTCATCCTCTTCTTTCACACGGCTTCAAAATAGCTATTGAAACTCCCTCCTGTGAAGCCCTCGGCGTCTCATAAGTAACACACAAACACCTGCTCGAATACACTCCCCAGCTCTGAACTCATGTCAAATGGTATGAAGAATCAAGACGAACAACAAACAACTTAAAGAAACAACGCAGAACAACAGAGAAGCGACAAAACGCTGACAAAATTTTTATTGATTTCCCAAACCAGAAAACACTCCCCAAACCCTAGATCTTACTTATGTAAGACCTAAATCAACACATATAAAAAATACAGGATCAACTGATAAAATATCAAACTACAGCCCAATGAGACTGCAAAACAACAAATATACAGAAAACTACCAGACCAATAACAATACTGATCCACACCTGGCTCAACAACTAAACAAGATCCACAACGGATCTCCACCAGGTCGTAACACCTTTGAACGACTCCAGAGAAATACTGAGAGGTAGGCGTGCAAGTGAATGAGAGAATGAAACCCTAAGTGACTGATGAGGTGTTTTATATGCAGTCACAATAATTTTACACTCTAGTCCACAAGAATCCCACAAACTGATTGCAACCCTTCTGATTATAGAAAATATCAGTTGATCATAGAAAGAAAAACATCAAACTACAAAATCCAACACTGGATCAACAACAACTAGCCCAATGAGACTGAAGAACAACAAATATAGAGAGATCTACCAGATCAATAACAATACTGATCCACAACCGGATCAACAACTAAACAAGATCCAGAACGGATCTCCATCAAGTCGTATCATCTTTGAACGAACCAGAGAAGTATGTGTGCAAGTGAAAGAGAGAATGAAACCCTAAGTGACTGATGAGGTGTTTTATATGTAGTCACAACAATTTTACACTCCAGTCCACAAGAATCCCACAAACTGATTGCACCCCTTCTGCTTATACATTTTTACCCCTTATACTTTCAGTTGTTTCACATTCTTGACACATAATTAGATGAGAACCCTTTGTTTTTAAGATCCGTTTCCATACCCATTGCTTTACGCATTTCCATTATCAACAATTACTTTACAAATTTCTATTATAACTTACTATTTGTATTTAGATTGCTTTTTTTTTATTTATTTAAACATACCAAATTTGATAATTTACAACAAAATGAAAAATTGCCTTAATTGTTTTTTTACCAAAATTGCATAAACAAATTTACATTTACCAACATAATTATATAATTACCAAACATAATTATATAAATATCTCAACCATTATTCTATTATTATAATTATACACACATTATGGCGGTATTAAATTAATAAGTATCGTATAAAAATTATTTTTAATGTGTCGTCCATATTTTATATATAATAATAGGTATATTCATGTAAATGTTGTTTTTTAGTAAAGATTTATGCAATCAAGATTTAGAAATTCTTAATTGAGGTTTTGTTGATAAGTGGCTTCCAAACACCAGTCCACCTTGGAATTTATAATCTTGGAAAAAATTGATATATTCTTATGTTCCCCATAAAACATTTGTAAAGGCACCAGCCGTGTAACAAAATGTAATTGTCCACAAAAAATACTAATAATACAAGTATAATTAATACTCCTTACCATTCTAAAAAGTTATTATACTATCTTTAATTCATTATTAGGATGTGGAAAATCCTAAGTTATAGGAAACATAGAAGACACCATTATACAAATGCAAAACCCTAAATTATAGGAAACATAGAAGAAACCAAGTCATATTATAACTAATTCTTGTGATTATTTCTCCAAACTAGAATTTTGTAATGGACGGTGTTGATGGAGATCATCCTATGTCTAGTGGTTCTGATATAGTCTCACCAACACCTTCTCACGTCATAACTTCATTTGCTCGTGGAGAAACCAATACAAGTAGGCGTTGTAGGAATCGTCCTAGATTACGTGGACGACCTCCCAATCCGACGCCTGTGGTTACACCTACAAAACAACGTCTATACGGTGGGCTTTACTTCTGACCTTCATTATATAGTAATTGGGGTTTGCATGATAATGACGAACATGTAACCCTTTTGCATTGAAATCCCCCTCAAGTTACATTTGATTCATATGCAGATGATAATACCAACAGAAATGTGGTACATTATTTTAGTACCACAAATGCACTTGTACAATCTTCCAGCACTTCTAGGGTTTTGCAGCCATCTACACGAATACGTCCTCCTCAACAAAATGTGACTTCCCGATCATACGACCATCAAGATGAGAATAGACCCCGTACGTATCATGTCATTGACACCATATTTCATATATGAAACGTAACATGATATCGAGATTGTTTACTTACTCTTGATTTTTTATAGGACAAATTCGATCGTACTAGGATTGCGGCAATGCAGACCATATATGTGTGCATTGTGGAACTATGGTTTGGTATGAGGAACAAACTATTAAATCTCTATCTCCACCAATTCCATGTTTTTCGTTATGTTGTGGAGAAGGAAATGTCAAATTACCACTCATGCGACATCCTCCAGAACCTTTGTGTAGCCTTCTTGATTACAACGGTGAACCACGGTCTAGGGTGTTTAGAGAAAATATCAAGCTTCTAAATTCAATTTTTTCATTTACCTCTACTGGTGGGAAAATATCTACGGAATTAAAAGATGGACGTGGGCCTTATACCTATCGTTTAAATGGACACAACCACCATAGAATTAGGACTTTGTTACCTACACATCCTGATTCTCGTCCTAGATTCGCACAATTGTATATTTATGACACGGAAAATGAGATTGATAATCATTTTTTTTCTTTACGAAATTATATTTCGGCAAATTCTGACCAAGCAGTACTTCGTACCTTAGTGAGCGACCTATTGAAGATGCTTGATGAGAGTAATGCATTAGTACAAGCGTTTAGGATGGCGAGGAAAGGTTTAATGATGCATCAATGCAACCTCTAAGACTTCGCCTGATTAGCACACGAAACAGAGGACAAAGACAATATGGCTTGCCTACTGCTTGCAAAGTAGCTGCATTGATCCCAGGTGATGAAAATCCTACAGACTCACGTGATATTATTGTCGAAGAACGTGAAGGCTGCACTGCAAAGCGTATATCCGAACTGCACCCAAGTTTTATGCCACTGCAGTATCCTTTGCTATTTCCATATGGAGAAGATGGGTTCCATCTCAATATTCCTCTAAGCAATACAATGGAGACAAGTAGGCGAAAAACTGTTTCGTCAAGAGAATTTTATGGTTACCGTTTACATGTTAGGAGGTATGAGGCTAAGACATTGCACAAAAGTGGTCGTTTGTTTCTGACATATGTAGTGGATGCTTATGCTCAAGTACTTGAAAATGATTTAAATTGGTATAGAAGAAACCAAAATACCATCCGTTCGGATAGCGGTATATGTGATCGTGTTGCTGAAGGTGAATCAACTTGTGAGTCAATCGGGCGACGTGTTAACCTACCAGCGACATTCACTGATGGGCCTAGATACATGATCCAACAATATCAAGATGCTATGGCAGTTTGTCATTGGGCCGGGGCTCCAGATCTATTCATCACCATGACATGCAATCCAAAGTGGCCAGAAATTACGCGACACATTAATGCAACAACACCTGGCATGTCACCATCCGATCGACCTGACATTGTTTCACATGTTTTTAAAATAAAACTCGATGAACTTATTAGGGACATAAAGAAAAGGAATATTTTCGGTCGAGCAAAAGCAGGTTCGTTACTGCCATTTGAATTTTATATATGTCAAATTTAGTCAATATTCCTTTCCTGAATGTAAGATTTTTTTGTGTGTTTTTTTGTAGTTATATACCAAATTGAGTTTCAGAAACGAGGACTTCCGCATTGTCACATTTTGCTTTTCCTACAACCCGAAGATAAGATTAGTATTAGTACAACATATTGATAAATACATTTCTGCTGAGCTTCCCTCGGAATCGGATGACCTAGTGGCCTTTGATGTTGTTTGTAAGCAAATGATGCACGGACCATGTGGTGCGCTTAATCCTTCCAGTTCTTGTATGCATAATGGTATATGTGATAAGGGGTACCCAAAGAATTATTGTGACCAAACATTCATCAGAAATGATGGATGGCCATGCTATAAAAGGCCTAAAAATTCAAGAGTGGTTAAAGTTGGATCTCAAGATATGAAGCTTGATAATCGGTTTGTGGTCCCTTATAACCGTGACCTGTTGGTAAAATATAGTTGCCACATTAATGTTGAGTGGTGTAATCAAGGTATGTTAGTCAAATACCTTTTTGGTTACATAAATAAAGGCCCTGATCGTGTAACAGCGGTTTTCGAAGGTGCTCAAAGTAGAACATCATTTGAATCCTTATTACATAATGAAAATGAGATCGGGGAATACCTAAATTGTCGATATATTTCCTCCTCTGAAGCGTGTTGGAAGCTCTTTCAGTTTGATATGAGGTACCACGACATTCCTGTTGAACGGTTACCTTTTCATGAAGAAGGATGTCAAAGAGTCTATTTTCGTGATAATGACCAGCTTGAGGATGTTGCACAACGTCCTACGGCTGCCGTGTCAAAGTTTACTGAATGGATGTGTGCAAATGAGAAGTACCCATGGGGTCGTTCACTCACATACGTGGAGTTTCCAACACATTTTACATGGCATGAAAAGGACAAGAAATGGATGCCACGACATAGGGGGAAGTGTATTGGTCGCATTTATTATGTGAGTCCTTATATGGGTGAAAATATTACCTACGTATGTTATTAAATGTTGTGCGTGGACCATTAAGCTTTAAAGAAATCCATACCATTGATGGTGTTGAGCATCCGACTTATATGTCTACTTGCAAGGCGTTAGGGTTATTAGGAGATGATGTTGAGTGGCTTGATTCAATACGTGAAGCTTACCAATGGCAGTACGGGGATCAATTTCGTGATTTGTTCATCTCAATTCTGTTGTTTTGTATTGTTAGCAATCAACGACAATTTTTTTTGGATTGCTTACCTTACTTATCAGAAGATATTCCTTACAAGCGTCGTACAGTACTAGGTAATGATAATATAGTATTCACGGACGTGGAAATTTGCAAGGACACTTTAATTGAGATTGACAAAATTTTAGTTGGTCATGGTAAATGTCTAGCTGACTTTCCTAATTTACCTCAAGTTCGTTTAACAAATAGAGTTGTTAGTCGATTGATGGCAGCTGAGCTTACATACGACATTCAAGAAGAAGAAACAATTTTCTCTGATCTACTTCATAGATTGAATGCACAACAGAAGGAGATATTTGATTATGTAGTTGATTCTGTCAATAGTGGGACAGTGGCGTTGTCTTTGTTTTTGGAAGTGGAGGACAGGGAAAACATATTTATGGAAGACACTCATTTCCTGCATCCGTGCACGTCGCGAGATCGTTTTGCCTGTTGCCTCTTCTGGGATTGCTTCTCTTTTACTACCTGGTGGTCGTACAGCGCACTCTGGATTTAAAATTCCTTTAGATATTGATAAGGATTCTTGCTGCTTGATAGATGTTGAGTCGGATTTAGCCAAGCTTATTAATGATGCTGCACTTATCATATGGGATGAGGCACCATTACAACATCGGTATGCGTTTGAAGCTGTTGACCGCACTTTTAGAGATATTTGTCGGCATCATACCCATGATGCAGACCATCAAGTTTTTGGCGGTAAATGTGTGGTTCTTGGAGGTGATTTTTGACAAATTCTTCCGGTAATTCCGGATGCTGCACGTAGTGAGATTGTCGCTTCGTTTGTAAATAAGTCGTCAATTATATGGGTGCGGGGTGTTTTGTCTAACAATTAATATGCGCTTGCGACATCCAAGTGTTAGTAGTGATGCTCTAATACAACAACAACAACAATTCAATAAATGGATTTTAGATATGGGGGCCGGTCATCTTCGTACAGTTTCTGTTGACGGGAAGATGAGAGCACTTGGATTCGTATCCCTCGTGATCTTTTGATCCCATTTCAAATAATCCGATGGAAGCAGTAGTATCTAATACTTTCCCTAACATATCACAAAAATTTAATGATATTGACTACCTACAAGAGCATTGTATTTTGTCTTCTACTAACAATTGTAAAATCGGGTTTCCAAAACCCGCTCCGTTTTGTAATCAAATATCAAGTTACGAAATTTCATTAAGTATTTATGAGTATTTTGAGTTTAAACGTTACATAATTAATATATAAACTAAACTATAAAAATTATATTTGATAAAAAGTTAAAATAAAATAAATAAAAAATAATTGGAGCTGACCGGACTCGAACCCGGGTCAACTGTCTCCAATGACTTATCTTCCCGTCTCCAAACCACTCCGCCATCACTTGTTTTCTGTTAGCATTATGAAAACAATTGAGTTTTATACGCAAACTCGGATTAACGATTAATGATATCTGATTAACGGAAATCGGTAAGCCGAATCGCCAAATCAGTTTTGTTTCGCTTAGTTAGCTTATAACCGATGAGTATCGGTTTCTAATTAAAGTTCAGATTTAATGAACTTCGAGTTTTGGGTTTTGAAACCGAAAGACATTCAAGTTTCAAATAATTCTGTTTCCAATCATTTATACGATTCAGAACTGTCTCAAATACGCTCCAATCCCTTTTCGTCGCGTTTTCAAGTCTTTTGAGCACAAGAAAACTGTCGCCGGAATTTTCTGCAATTCTCGCCGGAAAACCGTGTTCAACATAAACCAGTAAAAATTTCCTCTCTTGCTGTTTCAATCTATTGTTAGGACACTACTAACATTATTCCGTCACTCAAAGTCAGTCATAGAAGACTTTGCTGGATTTCTGGTTTCGCCGGAGAAATTCTGGAATTTGCCGGAACCACGCTAGTTGACGGTAAACACATTCGATCGTGCTAAAAATTCATGTACTCTGGTTCAATTTCAAATCTAATTCTTTAATTCTGTTGATTAGCCCCTCTCAGCCGAAGTTTCAAAAACGGAGTTGCCTGTTCTCGCCGGACTTCCTGAAGAAGACGACCTGTCCGGTATTTCTTGTCCCCAAACTGTTCGGTTTGTTCATTCAAACTAGTAGGCATGATATTTAAGTAGTAGAGCCATGAATCAGTTGTCTGAGTAAAAACCGGTAATCATAACGAAGAAGACGAATCTAAAAACGGGATAAGAATAATTAAAACTCGGATAATTAACGGGTTAGACACATAGTCCAGCGGTGGACTGTGTGCAAAGTTTATATACAAGTCCCGAGTTCGATCCTTACCACACATACTCTGCGTAATAAACATTCCTTTTTATTCATAAAACTAACCGGGTTAGATCGAGTAGTTGTTAAATATATTATAAGTCAAGAATATAACCGGGTTAGACACACAGTCCAGCGGTGGACTGTGTGCAAAACAAACTGCACGTCGCGCGATCGAGTCCCGTCCCAAACACCGGTTCAATGAGATTAAAACGTTTTGCAAAATAAAGGAATTTTCGGTAAAATCGAATAAGTGTATAAATATAATAAGAACTGGATTCCTAACGGGTTAGTCACGTAGCTCAGTTGGTAGAGCTACGTGCGCGTGAACGGAAGGTCACCGGTTCGAATCCCGCTCGGCGCAAGAATTACCGCTGACCGAACCGGTCAACGGTCAACGGTCAACGGTCAAACAGTAAAAAAATATTATTTTTTTTAAATAATTATTTGTTTTATTTAAATTAAAAATCAATTAAAAATACTCAAAAATAACATTTTTAAGGATAGAAAATAGCCATAAACTCACACAAATATATCTAAAAATCCCATTAAAAATCTTTAATAAAATCCATCCGTTTAATATATTTTTTCCCATTATTATTTAGGTCAGTGATTCCTCGTTAACTCGCTTCGTCTAAATCGTGCGCATCTCACCAATTCAAATCCAACGCACCCAATGTGAGTGAACCCTTCAAATTCCCCGTTTTAATCACATTTTTGGGGTGTATCATGTGTCTTGTTCATTTACTTATTATAATTAAGTTATTGTGCATATATCATATCATGACATGTATGTTAGTTGTTGCTGATAGGTAGATATTATTGTTTGCAAATTATTATTTCAGTACATGCAATTGCTGAGGCCGTAGCTCCCCATCCCTCGAGGTTGAGTTTGATCCCCATTTTATTATGCGGTTGATCAGGGCGTGCCCGCACGATCGGCTCCGTTTGTTTGAGCCTTGATCGGTCATTTATTCACATTTCAATACATGCAATACGCTCGGCTCCGTTTGATTGAGCCTTGAGTGCACAGATTTATTTACATTTTCAGTTCATGCAATACGATCGGCTCCGTTTGATTGAGCCTTGATCTCACAGTTCATTTATGTTAATTATCATATGATGTTGGTTTGTTCATGTATGTTATCGATTGTTAATGTATGCTACAATTGTAACCAATGTTGCCATTGCTTGATTTCATACATATGCTCTTTTATGATTATGCACAATATTTTATTGATAAACTAACCAGAAAATCATTACTAAATGTTTATCTATAAGGTTCACTCGCCAACTTATGTTGACCCAAAAACCTCCCATTTTACACATGATACAGGTGAACCAGCAGCAGCTAGGAACACGTAGGACCTGGATTAGAAGAAATAAAACGATTTAGTGTTTGGATTATTATGTTTGGTTATTTCCCTTTGTAATGAATGAACATGTTTGAAGGTTTGAGAAATGTAACTTTGACTTCATTTAATTATGAAACATAATAGTAAATGTCATGTGCTTTGGTGATAACCCAATTATGCCCCGACTCTTATTTCCGCTGCGGGTCGGGGTGTGACAGATTGGTATCAGAGCCATGACTATAGGGATATAGGATAGGTTATTAGACCCTTAGAACCTATACTATAGTCGATTAGAAACTTATAAGAATTTTGTGTGTTATATGCCAAATTTCATGATGTTTATATGTTTATGTTAAAATGTTACATTTGATATTGCTCAAGCATGTTCATAAGTATGTATTATCAAATAATGCCTATCATGAAATCGTATGATCATAATATATCACATCCATGCAAGCACACACCACATCATGATTGATTTTACAACGATTTTCGTGTTTTCAAATCTCATCAAAGTGAGTTCTCATGACGGGCATGTAGTAACTGGAAGGGTACTAGTACCGGTAGTCGGGACGTCCTGTCTAGGCTGGCATTCGTATAAATCCAAAATAAAGGACCAGTTTGCCTACCTGGGGACCAACGGTGAGAGTACGAAATACCTATTAGGCCAAAGCATGCTATACCAAACGTCGTGAGAGCTAATCCCACTTTGAGTCGTCATTGTGTCTACACCTGGACACGTTCCGACCAAACATCTCATGAACATATTTTGTGGTTAGCATTCGGGGGATGCGAGTGTTAAATTGCCAATACTAATGTGAATCCTACCAAACCAATAGCCATGGGGGCCCACATGACTATATAGGTGAAGGTATGGGGGACATTTGAGGCCCAACATGAGCGAACCCAAGACATCCTTCGGATGTAGTTGCATTATTGATATTTATATTATTTTCATTTTTTTTAAAAAGACACATGACACCTAAAAGATACCATAAACTCACAATCTTCTCATTTTATGATCCTGTAGATGTCGTATAGATCGCATCGAAGGAGTAGGAAATCGGAAAAGTCTCAGGAACGATTGGCCACTCATATCGCCAACCAAATGGCCACGATATTACCTGACATCGTAGTACAAGTACAACAAGCTCTTGCTGCAAATCCTACTAACCCTCCTCAACAACAGGACCAGATCATCAACGACCCTCCTACCAGCAAATGCACCTACAAACATTTTAAGTCTTGCGATCCCCCAAAATTCGAAGGGACTGAGGGAGTCACTGCTCTCCAGCGTTGGTTCGAGGAGATGGAAAACGTTTTCTTAAACTGCGATTGTCCTGAGGATCGCAAAGTTCGTTATGCCACCGGGAGACTACTTGGGGTAGCTCTCACTTGGTGGAATACCGAGAAGGGAAAGAGGGGAACGGAAGATGCGATGGCCTTAACTTGGGAGGAGTTAAGGGAAATCATGACTAGGCGATTCTGTCCTAGGAGTGAGATTAAGAAATTGGAAGATGAATTTCATGCCCTGAAGCAAAAAGATGGTGATCACACTACTTACAACAAACGGTTCTTGGAGTTGAACCAGATGGTACCAAACTTATTCACTCCAACCTACCGTCTGATCGAACATTACATTCGAGGACTTCCCTCGAAAATCCAAGATTCGGTCCTCAGCGTTTCACCGGTAACACTAGAAGCTGCCATGGAATTGGCGACAGAACTGACCGAAAACCGAATTCGTAATGGGAAGTTCAAGGAGGAAAAGAAGAAAACCCCTGCTGAGGGACAAACCACAAACCACCACACTCCTTCCTCTAAATTTGCTAACAAGAGGAAGCGTAACAACAGGAACTTTGCAGTCACCCACACCAACACCCCTGTTCCTGCTGCACCCATCACTCAAGCCACTCCTCCACCCGCGCCATACAAAAGACCATACACAGGACCACTACCAAAATGTAACCGTTGTCAGTATCACCACTCCCCTGACTATCCTTGCCAATACTGTACCAGCTGCGGTCGCGCTGGACACATTGTACAACACTGCCGCGCACCTCAACGAACAAACCGCCACCAACCTATAACCCAAACCCACCAACAATTTATGGGTCAAGCCCAACAACAACAACCATTTCCACCCACTCAACATTTAGCCCAAACATACTATCAACCCAACTACCCTATGGGTCAACCTATGCGGGCATGTTTCAACTATGGAGATCCAAGTCATTTCAGGAACACATGTCCAAGACTAGTCAATATTATTCATGCTCAGGCCCAAGCCAACCCTGTGAACCAAGCAAACCAAGCTCCTCCACCTGCTAGAGGAAGGGCTTTCAATATTAACGCAAACCAGGCCAGGGCTGACGGCAATGTGGTCAACGGTACGTTTCTTATAAATGGTAGATATGCTTCTATGTTATTTGATACTGGTGCGGATAGAAGTTTCGTGTCATTAGAGTTTGAACCTATCTTAAGTAAAAACCGAGATAAGCTCGCGGAATCCATAACAGTGGAAGTTGCAGATGGAAAACCAGTTTCGTTAGACTCTATTTTACGCAACTGTACGCTCACCCTAAACGACCACGATTTCTCAGTCGATCTTATTCCTATGAAGCTGGGAAGTTTCGACATCATAGTCGGAATGGATTGGCTCAGTCAGCATAATGCGGAAGTTGTATGTCGTGAGAAATTTATTCGTATTCCTCTTTCAAACGGTCAGACTCTTCGAATTATTGGAGAAACCTCGGCGAAAGGACTCAACTTAATGTCTTGTCTTCAAGCTCAGAAATACCTTCGCAAGAATTATGTCGCGTTTTTAGCCCATATCATCAAGAAGGGGACCGCAGAAAAGAAACTTGAAGATATTCCTGTTGTAAAAGATTTTCCACAAGTTTTTCCTGACGACATTTCAGGACTTCCTCCAGTCAGAGATGTCGAGTTTCGTATCGATCTTATACCTGGTGCTACACCAGTGGCAAAATCTCCATATAGGTTAGCCCCCTTTGAAATGCAAGAGCTAGCCAGTCAATTGCAAGAGTTGACTGACAAGGGATTTATACGCCCCAGCTCATCGCCTTGGGGTGCACCTGTACTTTTTGTAAAGAAGAAGGATGGATCTTTTCGCATGTGCATCGATTACAGAGAGCTCAACAAGTTAACTATCAAAAATCGATATCCTTTACCTCGTATAGATGACCTCCTTGACCAACTACAAGGTGCCAGTTGCTTTTCGAAAATCGACCTCCGATCGGGCTATCATCAGCTTAGGGTGCATGAAGAAGACGTCCCTAAAACTGCTTTTCGAACTCGATATGGTCACTATGAATTCATGGTTATGCCGTTTGGATTAACCAACGCACCAGCTGTTTTCATGGATCTAATGAATAGAGTCTGCAAACCTTACCTTGATCGATTTGTTATTGTGTTCATTGACGATATTCTTATCTATTCAAAATCCAAAGCTGATCATGAGCGTCATCTGCGACTTGTTCTTGCACTTCTAGAAAAGGAAAAGCTTTATGCCAAGTTCTCTAAATGTGAATTCTGGTTAAAAGAGGTGCAATTTCTTGGGCATGTAGTCAATGACAAAGGAATACATGTGGACCCATCAAAGATCAAAGCAGTTCAAGAATGGCAAGCTCCACGTACGCCAACTGAAGTAAGGTCTTTTCTTGGACTTGCTGGTTACTATCGTCGATTCATTTCAAACTTCTCTCGCATTGCGGTGCCACTCACGGCTTTAACCCATAAAGGGAAACCATTTGTATGGGGGCCCAAGCAAGAAGAAGCTTTTCAAACTCTCAAGCAAAAACTTTGTGATGCACCAATCCTCACTTTTCCTGAAGGTTGTGATGATTTTGTAGTCTATTGCGACGCGTCAGGACAAGGGTTAGGTTGTGTTCTCATGCAAAGAGGAAAAGTCATAGCTTATGCCTCAAGGCAACTCAAGACTCACGAAAAGAACTACACCACTCATGACCTTGAACTTGGAGCTGTTGTATTCGCTCTTAAGATATGGAGACATTATCTTTATGGCACGAAGTGTGAAATATACACTGACCATAAGAGTCTTCAACACATCTTCAATCAGAAAGAGTTAAATATGAGGCAACGAAGATGGGTCGAACTCCTAAATGATTATGACTGTGAAATCAAATATCACCCTGGTAAAGCAAATGTGGTGGCTGATGCACTTAGTCGAAAGGGTTATGCGAACTCCATTCATATTCTATGTTCGCAAATTATAACCAAAATTAAGGATCAAATTCGAGAAGCTCAACACGTTTCAATAACAGAGGAAGATGTACAAAAGGAGATGTCCTGTGGAGCCGAGCTAAAGCTGGAAACTAAATCTGATGGTATTTTGTATTACTTAGATCGTATATGGATTCCTAACCATGTCAATCTTCGTGAAACACTCATGCATGAAGCCCATAAGTCGCGATATTCTATACACCCAGGAGCCGATAAGATGTATCAAGACCTACGGTACACCTATTGGTGGCCTGGAATGAAGAAGGATATTGCCGTTTTTGTTTCCAAGTGTCTCACTTGTTCTAAAGTAAAGGCTGAGCACCAAAGACCCTCAGGACTTCTGATCCAACCAGAAATACCTGTCTGGAAGTGGGAAAATATAACCATGGATTTTATTACCGGGTTACCTCGCACTTCTAGTGGGTATGATACTATATGGGTGATTATAGACCGACTCACAAAATCAGCTCACTTTATTCCTATTCGGGAAGATTTCAAGAACGAAAAGCTTGCTCGTATTTATATCAGCGAAATCGTCAGCCGTCATGGAGTTCCATTAAGTATTATTTCCGATCGTGATGGTCGTTTCACCTCACGGACATGGCAGGCAGTACAATCCGCTATGGGCACTCGACTAGATCTCAGTACTGCCTATCATCCCCAAACTGATGGACAGTCTGAGCGAACCATTCAAACCCTTGAGGACATGCTTAGAGCATGTGTCATAGACTTCAAGGGAAATTGGGACGCCCACCTACCGTTAGTCGAATTTTCGTACAACAACAGTTATCATTCTAGCATCGGCATGGCACCTTTTGAAGCTTTATATGGTCGAAAGTGTCGATCTCCTGTTTGTTGGCACGAAATTGGGGAAGCTCAAATTACTGGTCCGGAATTAATCCAAGAAACAACAGATAAGATTCATCAAATTCGAAACAATCTTCTAGCGGCTCAAAGTCGTCAAAAGAGTTACGCAGATAAACGTCGGAAGCCCTTGGAGTTTAGCGTTGGTGATTATGTGCTTTTAAAAGTATCACCGTGGAAGGGAGTAGTTCGTTTTGGTCAGAAGGGAAAGCTAGCACCACGTTACGTAGGACCTTTCAAGATACTCGAAAGAGTAGGTCCTGTAGCTTACAAGCTTGACCTACCGGAAGAACTCGACAGAATTCATCCCACATTCCACGTGTCGAACTTGAAGAAGTGCCTCGCTGATGAGAATCTTCATATTCCACTGGAGGATATTCAGATTGATGAATCCATGCATTTTATCGAAAGGCCAGTAGAGATTATGGACTATGGAGAAAAAGCGTCTACGTCGAAGTCGCATTCCTATTGTTAGGGTACGCTGGGAGTCGAAACGGGGACCTGAGTTTACTTGGGAACGTGAAGACTCAATGCGTGAAAAAATACCCTCATCTTTTCCCTACTACTTCAACTGTTTGAATTTCGGGACGAAATTCCTAAAAGTAGGGGATACTGTAACATTTGTATAAATCGGGTTTCCAAAACCCGCTCCGTTTTGTAATCAAATATCAAGTTACGAAATTTCATTAAGTATTTATGAGTATTTTGAGTTTAAACGTTACATAATTAATATATAAACTAAACTATAAAAATTATATTTGATAAAAAGTTAAAATAAAATAAATAAAAAATAATTGGAGCTGACCGGACTCGAACCCGGGTCAACTGTCTCCAATGACTTATCTTCCCGTCTCCAAACCACTCCGCCATCACTTGTTTTCTGTTAGCATTATGAAAACAATTGAGTTTTATACGCAAACTCGGATTAACGATTAATGATATCTGATTAACGGAAATCGGTAAGCCGAATCGCCAAATCAGTTTTGTTTCGCTTAGTTAGCTTATAACCGATGAGTATCGGTTTCTAATTAAAGTTCAGATTTAATGAACTTCGAGTTTTGGGTTTTGAAACCGAAAGACATTCAAGTTTCAAATAATTCTGTTTCCAATCATTTATACGATTCAGAACTGTCTCAAATACGCTCCAATCCCTTTTCGTCGCGTTTTCAAGTCTTTTGAGCACAAGAAAACTGTCGCCGGAATTTTCTGCAATTCTCGCCGGAAAACCGTGTTCAACATAAACCAGTAAAAATTTCCTCTCTTGCTGTTTCAATCTATTGTTAGGACACTACTAACATTATTCCGTCACTCAAAGTCACTCATAGAAGACTTTGCTGGATTTCTGGTTTCGCCGGAGAAATTCTGGAATTTGCCGGAACCACGCTAGTTGACGGTAAACACATTCGATCGTGCTAAAAATTCATGTACTCTGGTTCAATTTCAAATCTAATTCTTTAATTCTGTTGATTAGCCCCTCTCAGCCGAAGTTTCAAAAACGGAGTTGCCTGTTCTCGCCGGACTTCCTGAAGAAGACGACCTGTCCGGTATTTCTTGTCCCCAAACTGTTCGGTTTGTTCATTCAAACTAGTAGGCATGATATTTAAGTAGTAGAGCCATGAATCAGTTGTCTGAGTAAAAACCGGTAATCATAACGAAGAAGACGAATCTAAAAACGGGATAAGAATAATTAAAACTCGGATAATTAACGGGTTAGACACACAGTCCAGCGGTGGACTGTGTGCAAAGTTTATATACAAGTCCCGAGTTCGATCCTTACCACACATACTCTGCGTAATAAACATTCCTTTTTATTCATAAAACTAACCGGGTTAGATCGAGTAGTTGTTAAATATATTATAAGTCAAGAATATAACCGGGTTAGACACACAGTCCAGCGGTGGACTGTGTGCAAAACAAACTGCACGTCGCGCGATCGAGTCCCGTCCCAAACACCGGTTCAATGAGATTAAAACGTTTTGCAAAATAAAGGAATTTTCGGTAAAATCGAATAAGTGTATAAATATAATAAGAACTGGATTCCTAACGGGTTAGTCACGTAGCTCAGTTGGTAGAGCTACGTGCGCGTGAACGGAAGGTCACCGGTTCGAATCCCGCTCGGCGCAAGAATTACCGCTGACCGAACCGGTCAACGGTCAACGGTCAACGGTCAAACAGTAAAAAAATATTATTTTTTTTAAATAATTATTTGTTTTATTTAAATTAAAAATCAATTAAAAATACTCAAAAATAACATTTTTAAGGATAGAAAATAGCCATAAACTCACACAAATATATCTAAAAATCCCATTAAAAATCTTTAATAAAATCCATCCGTTTAATATATTTTTTCCCATTATTATTTAGGTCAGTGATTCCTCGTTAACTCGCTTCGTCTAAATCGTGCGCATCTCACCAATTCAAATCCAACGCACCCAATGTGAGTGAACCCTTCAAATTCCCCGTTTTAATCACATTTTTGGGGTGTATCATGTGTCTTGTTCATTTACTTATTATAATTAAGTTATTGTGCATATATCATATCATGACATGTATGTTAGTTGTTGCTGATAGGTAGATATTATTGTTTGCAAATTATTATTTCAGTACATGCAATTGCTGAGGCCGTAGCTCCCCATCCCTCGAGGTTGAGTTTGATCCCCATTTTATTATGCGGTTGATCAGGGCGTGCCCGCACGATCGGCTCCGTTTGTTTGAGCCTTGATCGGTCATTTATTCACATTTCAATACATGCAATACGCTCGGCTCCGTTTGATTGAGCCTTGAGTGCACAGATTTATTTACATTTTCAGTTCATGCAATACGATCGGCTCCGTTTGATTGAGCCTTGATCTCACAGTTCATTTATGTTAATTATCATATGATGTTGGTTTGTTCATGTATGTTATCGATTGTTAATGTATGCTACAATTGTAACCGATGTTGCCATTGCTTGATTTCATACATATGCTCTTTTATGATTATGCACAATATTTTATTGATAAACTAACCAGAAAATCATTACTAAATGTTTATCTATAAGGTTCACTCGCCAACTTATGTTGACCCAAAAACCTCCCATTTTACACATGATACAGGTGAACCAGCAGCAGCTAGGAACACGTAGGACCTGGATTAGAAGAA
This sequence comes from Scalesia atractyloides, assembly GCA_947069175.1. NCBI lineage: Eukaryota > Viridiplantae > Streptophyta > Magnoliopsida > Asterales > Asteraceae > Scalesia > Scalesia atractyloides. Next base: position 5,443,251 of record CAMTDV010000008.1, read on the forward strand.
ATAAAACGATTTAGTGTTTGGATTATTATGTTTGGTTATTTCCCTTTGTAATGAATGAACATGTTTGAAGGTTTGAGAAATGTAACTTTGACTTCATTTAATTATGAAACATAATAGTAAATGTCATGTGCTTTGGTGATAACCCAATTATGCCCCGACTCTTATTTCCGCTGCGGGTCGGGGTGTGACAGATTGGTATCAGAGCCATGACTATAGGGATATAGGATAGGTTATTAGACCCTTAGAACCTATACTATAGTCGATTAGAAACTTATAAGAATTTTGTGTGTTATATGCCAAATTTCATGATGTTTATATGTTTATGTTAAAATGTTACATTTGATATTGCTCAAGCATGTTCATAAGTATGTATTATCAAATAATGCCTATCATGAAATCGTATGATCATAATATATCACATCCATGCAAGCACACACCACATCATGATTGATTTTACAACGATTTTCGTGTTTTCAAATCTCATCAAAGTGAGTTCTCATGACGGGCATGTAGTAACTGGAAGGGTACTAGTACCGGTAGTCGGGACGTCCTGTCTAGGCTGGCATTCGTATAAATCCAAAATAAAGGACCAGTTTGCCTACCTGGGGACCAACGGTGAGAGTACGAAATACCTATTAGGCCAAAGCATGCTATACCAAACGTCGTGAGAGCTAATCCCACTTTGAGTCGTCATTGTGTCTACACCTGGACACGTTCCGACCAAACATCTCATGAACATATTTTGTGGTTAGCATTCGGGGGATGCGAGTGTTAAATTGCCAATACTAATGTGAATCCTACCAAACCAATAGCCATGGGGGCCCACATGACTATATAGGTGAAGGTATGGGGGACATTTGAGGCCCAACATGAGCGAACCCAAGACATCCTTCGGATGTAGTTGCATTATTGATATTTATATTATTTTCATTTTTTTTAAAAAGACACATGACACCTAAAAGATACCATAAACTCACAATCTTCTCATTTTATGATCCTGTAGATGTCGTATAGATCGCATCGAAGGAGTAGGAAATCGGAAAAGTCTCAGGAACGATTGGCCACTCATATCGCCAACCAAATGGCCACGATATTACCTGACATCGTAGTACAAGTACAACAAGCTCTTGCTGCAAATCCTACTAACCCTCCTCAACAACAGGACCAGATCATCAACGACCCTCCTACCAGCAAATGCACCTACAAACATTTTAAGTCTTGCGATCCCCAAAATTCGAAGGGACTGAGGGAGTCACTGCTCTCCAGCGTTGGTTCGAGGAGATGGAAAACGTTTTCTTAAACTGCGATTGTCCTGAGGATCGCAAAGTTCGTTATGCCACCGGGAGACTACTTGGGGTAGCTCTCACTTGGTGGAATACCGAGAAGGGAAAGAGGGGAACGGAAGATGCGATGGCCTTAACTTGGGAGGAGTTAAGGGAAATCATGACTAGGCGATTCTGTCCTAGGAGTGAGATTAAGAAATTGGAAGATGAATTTCATGCCCTGAAGCAAAAAGATGGTGATCACACTACTTACAACAAACGGTTCTTGGAGTTGAACCAGATGGTACCAAACTTATTCACTCCAACCTACCGTCTGATCGAACATTACATTCGAGGACTTCCCTCGAAAATCCAAGATTCGGTCCTCAGCGTTTCACCGGTAACACTAGAAGCTGCCATGGAATTGGCGACAGAACTGACCGAAAACCGAATTCGTAATGGGAAGTTCAAGGAGGAAAAGAAGAAAACCCCTGCTGAGGGACAAACCACAAACCACCACACTCCTTCCTCTAAATTTGCTAACAAGAGGAAGCGTAACAACATGAACTTTGCAGTCACCCACACCAACACCCCTGTTCCTGCTGCACCCATCACTCAAGCCACTCCTCCACCCGCGCCATACAAAAGACCATACACAGGACCACTACCAAAATGTAACCGTTGTCAGTATCACCACTCCCCTGACTATCCTTGCCAATACTGTACCAGCTGCGGTCGCGCTGGACACATTGTACAACACTGCCGCGCACCTCAACGAACAAACCGCCACCAACCTATAACCCAAACCCACCAACAATTTATGGGTCAAGCCCAACAACAACAACCATTTCCACCCACTCAACATTTAGCCCAAACATACTATCAACCCAACTACCCTATGGGTCAACCTATGCGGGCATGTTTCAACTATGGAGATCCAAGTCATTTCAGGAACACATGTCCAAGACTAGTCAATATTATTCATGCTCAGGCCCAAGCCAACCCTGTGAACCAAGCAAACCAAGCTCCTCCACCTGCTAGAGGAAGGGCTTTCAATATTAACGCAAACCAGGCCAGGGCTGACGGCAATGTGGTCAACGGTACGTTTCTTATAAATGGTAGATATGCTTCTATGTTATTTGATACTGGTGCGGATAGAAGTTTCGTGTCATTAGAGTTTGAACCTATCTTAAGTAAAAACCGAGATAAGCTCGCGGAATCCATAACAGTGGAAGTTGCAGATGGAAAACCAGTTTCGTTAGACTCTATTTTACGCAACTGTACGCTCACCCTAAACGACCACGATTTCTCAGTCGATCTTATTCCTATGAAGCTGGGAAGTTTCGACATCATAGTCGGAATGGATTGGCTCAGTCAGCATAATGCGGAAGTTGTATGTCGTGAGAAATTTATTCGTATTCCTCTTTCAAACGGTCAGACTCTTCGAATTATTGGAGAAACCTCGGCGAAAGGACTCAACTTAATGTCTTGTCTTCAAGCTCAGAAATACCTTCGCAAGAATTATGTCGCGTTTTTAGCCCATATCATCAAGAAGGGGACCGCAGAAAAGAAACTTGAAGATATTCCTGTTGTAAAAGATTTTCCACAAGTTTTTCCTGACGACATTTCAGGACTTCCTCCAGTCAGAGATGTCGAGTTTCGTATCGATCTTATACCTGGTGCTACACCAGTGGCAAAATCTCCATATAGGTTAGCCCCCTTTGAAATGCAAGAGCTAGCCAGTCAATTGCAAGAGTTGACTGACAAGGGATTTATACGCCCCAGCTCATCGCCTTGGGGTGCACCTGTACTTTTTGTAAAGAAGAAGGATGGATCTTTTCGCATGTGAATCGATTACAGAGAGCTCAACAAGTTAACTATCAAAAATCGATATCCTTTACCTCGTATAGATGACCTCCTTGACCAACTACAAGGTGCCAGTTGCTTTTCGAAAATCGACCTCCGATCGGGCTATCATCAGCTTAGGGTGCATGAAGAAGACGTCCCTAAAACTGCTTTTCGAACTCGATATGGTCACTATGAATTCATGGTTATGCCGTTTGGATTAACCAACGCACCAGCTGTTTTCATGGATCTAATGAATAGAGTCTGCAAACCTTACCTTGATCGATTTGTTATTGTGTTCATTGACGATATTCTTATCTATTCAAAATCCAAAGCTGATCATGAGCGTCATCTGCGACTTGTTCTTGCACTTCTAGAAAAGGAAAAGCTTTATGCCAAGTTCTCTAAATGTGAATTCTGGTTAAAAGAGGTGCAATTTCTTGGGCATGTAGTCAATGACAAAGGAATACATGTGGACCCATCAAAGATCAAAGCAGTTCAAGAATGGCAAGCTCCACGTACGCCAACTGAAGTAAGGTCTTTTCTTGGACTTGCTGGTTACTATCGTCGATTCATTTCAAACTTCTCTCGCATTGCGGTGCCACTCACGGCTTTAACCCATAAAGGGAAACCATTTGTATGGGGGCCCAAGCAAGAAGAAGCTTTTCAAACTCTCAAGCAAAAACTTTGTGATGCACCAATCCTCACTTTTCCTGAAGGTTGTGATGATTTTGTAGTCTATTGCGACGCGTCAGGACAAGGGTTAGGTTGTGTTCTCATGCAAAGAGGAAAAGTCATAGCTTATGCCTCAAGGCAACTCAAGACTCACGAAAAGAACTACACCACTCATGACCTTGAACTTGGAGCTGTTGTATTCGCTCTTAAGATATGGAGACATTATCTTTATGGCACGAAGTGTGAAATATACACTGACCATAAGAGTCTTCAACACATCTTCAATCAGAAAGAGTTAAATATGAGGCAACGAAGATGGGTCGAACTCCTAAATGATTATGACTGTGAAATCAAATATCACCCTGGTAAAGCAAATGTGGTGGCTGATGCACTTAGTCGAAAGGGTTATGCGAACTCCATTCATATTCTATGTTCGCAAATTATAACCAAAATTAAGGATCAAATTCGAGAAGCTCAACACGTTTCAATAACAGAGGAAGATGTACAAAAGGAGATGTCCTGTGGAGCCGAGCTAAAGCTGGAAACTAAATCTGATGGTATTTTGTATTACTTAGATCGTATATGGATTCCTAACCATGTCAATCTTCGTGAAACACTCATGCATGAAGCCCATAAGTCGCGATATTCTATACACCCAGGAGCCGATAAGATGTATCAAGACCTACGGTACACCTATTGGTGGCCTGGAATGAAGAAGGATATTGCCGTTTTTGTTTCCAAGTGTCTCACTTGTTCTAAAGTAAAGGCTGAGCACCAAAGACCCTCAGGACTTCTGATCCAACCAGAAATACCTGTCTGGAAGTGGGAAAATATAACCATGGATTTTATTACCGGGTTACCTCGCACTTCTAGTGGGTATGATACTATATGGGTGATTATAGACCGACTCACAAAATCAGCTCACTTTATTCCTATTCGGGAAGATTTCAAGAACGAAAAGCTTGCTCGTATTTATATCAGCGAAATCGTCAGCCGTCATGGAGTTCCATTAAGTATTATTTCCGATCGTGATGGTCGTTTCACCTCACAGACATGGCAGGCAGTACCATCCGCTATGGGCACTCGACTAGATCTCAGTACCGCCTATCATCCCCAAACTGATGGACAGTCTGAGTGAACCATTCAAACCCTTGAGGACATGCTTAGAGCATGTGTCATAGACTTCAAGGGAAATTGGGACGCCCACCTACCGTTAGTCGAATTTTCGTACAACAACAGTTATCATTCTAGCATCGGCATGGCACCTTTTGAAGCTTTATATGGTCGAAAGTGTCGATCTCCTGTTTGTTGGCACGAAATTGGGGAAGCTCAAATTACTGGTCCGGAATTAATCCAAGAAACAACAGATAAGATTCATCAAATTCGAAACAATCTTCTAGCGGCTCAAAGTCGTCAAAAGAGTTACGCAGATAAACGTCGGAAGCCCTTGGAGTTTAGCGTTGGTGATTATGTGCTTTTAAAAGTATCACCGTGGAAGGGAGTAGTTCGTTTTGGTCAGAAGGGAAAGCTAGCACCACGTTACGTAGGACCTTTCAAGATACTCGAAAGAGTAGGTCCTGTAGCTTACAAGCTTGACCTACCGGAAGAACTCGACAGAATTCATCCCACATTCCACGTGTCGAACTTGAAGAAGTGCCTCGCTGATGAGAATCTTCATATTCCACTGGAGGATATTCAGATTGATGAATCCATGCATTTTATCGAAAGGCCAGTAGAGATTATGGACTATGGAGAAAAGCGTCTACGTCGAAGTCGCATTCCTATTGTTAGGGTACGCTGGGAGTCGAAACGGGGACCTGAGTTTACTTGGGAACGTGAAGACTCAATGCGTGAAAAATACCCTCATCTTTTCCCTACTACTTCAACTGTTTGAATTTCGGGACGAAATTCCTAAAAGTAGGGGATACTGTAACATTTGTATAAATCGGGTTTCCAAAACCCGCTCCGTTTTGTAATCAAATATCAAGTTACGAAATTTCATTAAGTATTTATGAGTATTTTGAGTTTAAACGTTACATAATTAATATATAAACTAAACTATAAAAATTATATTTGATAAAAAGTTAAAATAAAATAAATAAAAAATAATTGGAGCTGACCGGACTCGAACCCGGGTCAACTGTCTCCAATGACTTATCTTCCCGTCTCCAAACCACTCCGCCATCACTTGTTTTCTGTTAGCATTATGAAAACAATTGAGTTTTATACGCAAACTCGGATTAACGATTAATGATATCTGATTAACGGAAATCGGTAAGCCGAATCGCCAAATCAGTTTTGTTTCGCTTAGTTAGCTTATAACCGATGAGTATCGGTTTCTAATTAAAGTTCAGATTTAATGAACTTCGAGTTTTGGGTTTTGAAACCGAAAGACATTCAAGTTTCAAATAATTCTGTTTCCAATCATTTATACGATTCAGAACTGTCTCAAATACGCTCCAATCCCTTTTCGTCGCGTTTTCAAGTCTTTTGAGCACAAGAAAACTGTCGCCGGAATTTTCTGCAATTCTCGCCGGAAAACCGTGTTCAACATAAACCAGTAAAAATTTCCTCTCTTGCTGTTTCAATCTATTGTTAGGACACTACTAACATTATTCCGTCACTCAAAGTCACTCATAGAAGACTTTGCTGGATTTCTGGTTTCGCCGGAGAAATTCTGGAATTTGCCGGAACCACGCTAGTTGACGGTAAACACATTCGATCGTGCTAAAAATTCATGTACTCTGGTTCAATTTCAAATCTAATTCTTTAATTCTGTTGATTAGCCCCTCTCAGCCGAAGTTTCAAAAACGGAGTTGCCTGTTCTCGCCGGACTTCCTGAAGAAGACGACCTGTCCGGTATTTCTTGTCCCCAAACTGTTCGGTTTGTTCATTCAAACTAGTAGGCATGATATTTAAGTAGTAGAGCCATGAATCAGTTGTCTGAGTAAAAACCGGTAATCATAACGAAGAAGACGAATCTAAAAACGGGATAAGAATAATTAAAACTCGGATAATTAACGGGTTAGACACACAGTCCAGCGGTGGACTGTGTGCAAAGTTTATATACAAGTCCCGAGTTCGATCCTTACCACACATACTCTGCGTAATAAACATTCCTTTTTATTCATAAAACTAACCGGGTTAGATCGAGTAGTTGTTAAATATATTATAAGTCAAGAATATAACCGGGTTAGACACACAGTCCAGCGGTGGACTGTGTGCAAAACAAACTGCACGTCGCGCGATCGAGTCCCGTCCCAAACACCGGTTCAATGAGATTAAAACGTTTTGCAAAATAAAGGAATTTTCGGTAAAATCGAATAAGTGTATAAATATAATAAGAACTGGATTCCTAACGGGTTAGTCACGTAGCTCAGTTGGTAGAGCTACGTGCGCGTGAACGGAAGGTCACCGGTTCGAATCCCGCTCGGCGCAAGAATTACCGCTGACCGAACCGGTCAACGGTCAACGGTCAACGGTCAAACAGTAAAAAAATATTATTTTTTTTAAATAATTATTTGTTTTATTTAAATTAAAAATCAATTAAAAATACTCAAAAATAACATTTTTAAGGATAGAAAATAGCCATAAACTCACACAAATATATCTAAAAATCCCATTAAAAATCTTTAATAAAATCCATCCGTTTAATATATTTTTTCCCATTATTATTTAGGTCAGTGATTCCTCGTTAACTCGCTTCGTCTAAATCGTGCGCATCTCACCAATTCAAATCCAACGCACCCAATGTGAGTGAACCCTTCAAATTCCCCGTTTTAATCACATTTTTGGGGTGTATCATGTGTCTTGTTCATTTACTTATTATAATTAAGTTATTGTGCATATATCATATCATGACATGTATGTTAGTTGTTGCTGATAGGTAGATATTATTGTTTGCAAATTATTATTTCAGTACATGCAATTGCTGAGGCCGTAGCTCCCCATCCCTCGAGGTTGAGTTTGATCCCCATTTTATTATGCGGTTGATCAGGGCGTGCCCGCACGATCGGCTCCGTTTGTTTGAGCCTTGATCGGTCATTTATTCACATTTCAATACATGCAATACGCTCGGCTCCGTTTGATTGAGCCTTGAGTGCACAGATTTATTTACATTTTCAGTTCATGCAATACGATCGGCTCCGTTTGATTGAGCCTTGATCTCACAGTTCATTTATGTTAATTATCATATGATGTTGGTTTGTTCATGTATGTTATCGATTGTTAATGTATGCTACAATTGTAACCGATGTTGCCATTGCTTGATTTCATACATATGCTCTTTTATGATTATGCACAATATTTATTTTATAAACTAACCAGAAAATCATTACTAAATGTTTATCTATAAGGTTCACTCGCCAACTTATGTTGACCCAAAAACCTCCCATTTTACACATGATACAGGTGAACCAGCAGCAGCTAGGAACACGTAGGACCTGGATTAGAAGAAATAAAACGATTTAGTGTTTGGATTATTATGTTTGGTTATTTCCCTTTGTAATGAATGAACATGTTTGAAGGTTTGAGAAATGTAACTTTGACTTCATTTAATTATGAAACATAATAGTAAATGTCATGTGCTTTGGTGATAACCCAATTATGCCCCGACTCTTATTTCCGCTGCGGGTCGGGGTGTGACAACAATGAGGTGGATAAGATCAATCTACATGTTCTTGATAAGTTGCCAGGCGAGATTCACGAGTGGTTAAGTGCTGATGCCATTTGTCCAAGTACGAATAACTTTGAGGAAATTCAGGCTATGTATTCGGTCGAGTTTCTTAACACTTTGCAATTTTCCGGTATTCCGAATCATGTACTAAAGTTAAAGGTTGGTGCACCAATCATCTTACTACGTAACTTGAATTTGAAAAAAGGATTGTGTAAGGTACTCGGTTGGTGGTTAGTCAAGTAAGTCGTCATGTTATTGAGGCAATTATTATTACGGGTACGGATGTTGGAGAGAAAGCTTTTATTGGAAGAATTGATATGACTCCAACAGAAACATGTTGGCCCTTTCATCTTAGGAGAAGGCAGTTTCCTTTCAAACTTTGCTTTGCCATGACTATCAATAAAAGTCAAGGGCAAACATTCAATCATGTTTGTGCTTACTTGGTAAAACCCGTATTTACACATGGCCAACTTTATGTTGTTGCCTCCCGAGTTACATGTCGTGATGGACTGCGCTTTTATATTGACAATGATGGCAAGTGCGCTAACAATCTAACAAGAAATGTCGTGTATAAAGAAGTATTTTACAACTTACCTCTCATGTCAAGAGATGAGTCGGTGTGAGTAATTTTTTGAATATTGATCTTCATTGAAAACACAAAATTCCTAAGACTCACATTTCGAAAAAGGTACCAAATTACATTCCTTTTTTGTGAACATCTATTATTTAATGCTTTGCATAATGCGCTATTCCAAATGTTGTAAAATATTCTGTTGTGTGCTAAATTTATATGTTTAAAAAAATTGTTTATCTTTTATTCATGCACTTAGTTGTTATAATTATAAACTTATCAAAGTCATTTGTTGTTCTCACATGTTTTAGGTTCACATAGTCTACAAATGGGCTATCTTTATATTTCAGAGTTGATCCCTGATGTTACTGACAGGTGGCAAGTCACTGTAATGGTCTACGTTCTTGGACATCGTATAATCCTAAAACAAATCTCATTTTGTCATTTGATCTCATTCTTTCATATGAGCATGTAAGTGAACATTTTCATTGTCATGTAAATACTTCACACCAATTTCTTTTTAGATAATGCAAGCTATTTTCTTTCAGGATTGCTCAATTCATGCAAGAATTCCTTATCATCTGATGCATCTTTTTAGTAACCGTTTGGATGAGGGTTGTGTATATCGGTTGCATCGATTTGTTGTTAAAGGTTATACTAAGGGGTATCGGCCATTGCGACGGGATTGCCATGTTGAGTTTACAAGAAATACATCCATTAGTCCTTCCATGGTGCAACCGTGTTCATTTAGACGTTATATTTTTGAGCTGACTCCACTCACTGTCCTTATATCACGTGCTTACAACGACACATATCTAACAGGTAATTTACCTTTGTTTTTTCTTCACTTTACATAGTTCTATCTAAATATACTTTATAAGCAGATGTGATCGGTGTTCTCCGTGAGTGGGGTTATGTTGACAATGGGTTGGAAGAAGTGCAATCATGTAACCGGGAAGTACGACAAATCGTTCTTTGTGATGAATTGTAAGTTCTTTACACATTTATTTATGTATGTACCACTGATGTATGGTTTCTTATTTTCTCCATGGTTATGTTTTAGTAATATATAGTGGCAAGGATCTCACCGTATCTCTTTGGGGCAAACTCGCACTTAAGTATAGTGACGAGGACATGAGGCGTCATGCCGCTAATACAGTTGTCATCGTTTTGACCTCTTGTAAAGTTAGATTGTTTGAAGGTATGTTTATCTAACAAAATAAAATACGCGTATATAGTTTTTTCTTATATGTATACTTCTTGTAGTATGTTTGTTATTCTACTAGGTTTTCCATGCTTGACGTCAACAATCTCTTCTCATTTATATATTAACCTGCCACTTCCAATTTGTGACGTATTCAAGAATATGTACAGTCTTCATTACCTTAATGCTCATTTATGAGTGAAAAAACTAATTATGCTATGACCAAACTTACATGATGCCTTTTTAGGTTGCCGGTGCCTATTTTGTTCAAATCAAACGTACAAATGAAACAAGTCTTTCATGTCAATTGTGTTTATGATGTTTATTGCTATTTACGTGAAGAGGCGGTTCCCGATGTATTCTTTTTGTAACTATATATTCAACTAATTGTTATTGTATTTCATTTCTTGGAGTTTTTTAATTTTTTAATCGTAGGGCAAAATGTATACTATCGCTACAACAATAACTGATATTGATTTTACGGACGACTGGAAGTATATTAGATGCTCTACGTGTCGTAAGAAGACCCAATTCGTTGATGCTGCTTATTATTGTCCAGCATGTAAAAAAGATGTTGCCAACCCACACCAGGCGTAATTTTTATACGTTACTCTCCTTATTTTTTATATTGCTAAGATTCTGACAATGATGTTTGCACAGTTACAAATTGGCTGTTCGTGTGCTTGATAATGGTGCTGAGATGACATGTGTTATGTTCGACGATGTTGTTGTTGCTCTTATTGACATAACCGCAGAAGAGTTGGTTGTTAGGAGTTTATAAGAGGTTATCTATTAATATTTAATTCAAACATTTGATTATATATGCATATATGTATACCTAAGTATACATGTATCTGTGTATATTATATATATGTGTGTCGGTGTGTTATTTATTGTGTGTGTGCGCTTTCTTGCATGTCTCTATTTTTATTTGCTCATGTGCGTGTTTCTGCATACTAATATTAATACTAATATACTAACATTTATGCGTTTTGTATAGGGTGTTGATGATCCTTTTTGGGCTCAGTATTATTTGCTTGACGCTTTATGTGCTAGAAGTGTCATTTTTAGGATTAAGGTCGAAAGATATAATGCGGCATCTCACTGTTCTCAACGCTTTACAGTGTCAAAATACATTCGTGAGAATTTGACATTGGTAACCGAAGATACTATTACGTCTACTGTTGGTACAAGTACACATCATACAGAAGAGACTACTGAAGATATTGAAGCTGACGATGCTGCGTTTATAGCAAGGATCACAACTGATGAGTGGGAAATGGTAGAGGAAGCGTTATGGGGACCACGAGTTTCATTAGTCTTATCTATTACGACGATATCATCGGTATATTTTGTTAAGTTTCGGTAACGACTCTATTATTGATTTTTTTTCATTCTAATGTTTTTGTGATAAATACAGCCTATTGTGTCTACTAACGATGAACTAAATTCTGGTACCTCTACACACGAGGTGAAGACTGATGATGCCAGCATTCCCACCTCATCAACTAATGAACGTATTGCAGCTGCTCCCATGAGAGACTAAGGCATAGGAAATCACTTCGAAAGCAAAAAAAAATTAATTCGTAGAGTACATGTGTGTTTCATGATACTTTAACAAATGGTTGTTATTTAGCTTACATGATTGTTACTAACATTGTCTGTTCACATTCCTGTCTATTTTTTAATGCTTTAGTACTCAGTGGTTAATTTAAAAACTTAATGCATATTGAAATTGTTAATAACCTTGCTTTGCTATGTTTTTAAGGCATACATACAAAACACTTTCGATTAAAAACTATACACATTTTTTTGTTTTAAACAAATAATGTTTTTTTATAATACAAGCAATAAAATACTAATTTAATTATACCATTAATATGCCCGTCCACCAGACGGGTCTAGAACTAGTTTAAATATGTTACAACTTTTCCGAAATATGCGTTGTAATTAAATAAAAACATTATTATTTTTTTCCTGTAAAAGTATGGACCATACAAGTCCACCTCGTCATCCATTTGAAATAGATTTTGGTTCATGAATCGAATCACATTCTTAGGCTATAGATTGTGGTCATTACCTGTCATCACCCTGACCCGCAGCGGAAATGGTAGTCGGGGCATGATTGGGTTTTCATCAAAGCTCATGACATTTACTATAAAGTTTCATATTTATTATTTCTCTTTAAAGAAGAAGTTACAATAGACATACAAGCATAACATGTCTAAAAACATTTTCATTACAAACTAAAGAATTAAACAAAAATCATACAATTACAAAGGGAAACAAAACTAAATGTCCATTCCAAAGCATTAACTTGTTTATTCTTCTAGGCCATCCTACGTGTTTCTTTTCTCAACTGGATCACCTGTATCATGTGTAAAAAATAGGGTTTTTGGGGTCAACAAAAGTTGGCGAGTGAATCTTATGAAAACATTTGAACGAATTTATTATTGATTATAAAAAGGTGCATAACCACATATGAGTAAACGTAAATGTAAATTTAATCACAAAACACATAATATCAATTAATGCACAAGCACACACACCAAATGATGAACAATGAGATCAAGGCTCAATCAAACGGAGCCGATCTAATGAGGCACGCGATGTTCAACTCGTCCCCCACGAGGAACTGATGGGCCTAATGAATGATTTGCACGCAACTTGACAAAATGTAAACACGCATCACAACAAACAATATTTACATCACAAGTTTAGGTCATATAATGTTAATAGCACAAGTTTGAATAAACGAAATAATTAAAGCGACACATGATACACCCCAAAACATGAATAAAAAGGGGAATTTGTAAGGATTCACTCACAGTGGGTGCGTTCCTTGATAATGATGAATGCGCACGAAATTATGATTCAACCGACGAGAGAAAACTAACCTAAATAATAACATAATAACTCGATAAATAAATAAATTTTATTTGAGATTAATATTTTTAATTAGTGCTCTTTAATGGGATTGTTAGATTTATTTTTTGTGAGTTTAAGGAAATTTTCTAACTTTAAAAATCCTATTTTTAAGTATTTTTAATTGATTTTTCAATTTAAATAAATAAATAAAAAAGAAATAAAAAGCTGACTTTTTGACCGTTGACCGTTGACCGGGTCTGACCGGTCAGACTGTGTTTTCTATGCGCTGAGTGAGGTTCGAACTCGTGACCTCCCGTATACGTGCACGCAGCTCTACCAACTGAGCTACGTGTCTAACCCGAAATATTTCTGATTTTAATTACTTATACTAGTTAGCTTAAACCTTATTTTATTTTTATTAAAAAGGTTTCATAACTTGCCAACCCGGGTTAAGTATCCAGAATCGAACTCGAGTTCTTCAGTCACGTGCACAGAGCCCAACCAGTTGGGCTGTGTGTCTAACCTGTTTATGTACTGAATTATAATATATTTATATACTATTTAGATTATTCAGAAATCATTTATTTAAAAAGGTTTTAAGATATGATGAACCGGTGTACACAACCCGCCTCGAACCCGCGACATGCTAAATGTTTTTGCACACAGTCCACCACTGGACTGTGTGTCTAACCCGGTTATTATTCCGGTTTTTTATTATATTTAAACACTTATCACGATTCATCTTCTTCATACATTTAAAATTCAGAACACCCGCTCAGTGATTTGGTTTGTTAAATCAAAATGTTTCTTTTACAGATTAACAAAATAATAGATAGAAAATGAAAATAAGTTAAATGATAATACCGAGGGCGGTGATCTTGAATGTTTCCGGTGAGATTCCGACGGCTGAGGTTAAACTCCGGCGACTTGCAGATGAAGCTCTGAGGTCAGCGGAGCTGGGAGAATAAGCAGAGGATTTCGAGAAGGGTTTGAACGAGTTTGGAAACGAGGTTAACAAGGTATTTATAGGTGATGTGATCCACCACGATTTCGGTTTTCCGGTGATTTTTCTGGCGACTACCAAACAATTCCGGTGATGAATTCTGATGAACAGAGGTTTTGCAGATGGGTTGCGTGCATTCTAAACAGTTCCCAGAAACCCCTATTTATAGTTGAAGGAGATAGCTTGAATTGGGTTTCGGTTTAGAGTTTTTCGGTCCAAAATCGGTTATAGCGAGATGTTAGCAGATCCCAATTAACTGCGGTTTGACTCGGTTTGAGTCCGGGTTCATGATAGGAATGAATTCCGCGATCAATTACATAGAAATAGCAACTTTTGTGTTTACCGGATTGATTGTGTGCCGTTACTGGGCGGAAACTTTGAATCAGTCAAGGAGATAAGTGATACATAAAAGATTGTTTGATTAAATCATTTCAGATGTTGAGGTGTGGTGCAGTGGTGTGTGTGGGTTTGGTTATAGGCGAGACCCGGGTTCGAGTCCTGCGGTCTGCCTTTTTTTTTAATTCCTATTTTTATATATATATATATATATATATATATATATATATATATATATATAATATATTATTTATTTATTATTTTATTATTTTTCATTATTATTTATTATTTTCTATTATTTTTATTAATATGACGAATCTCTTAAACGGTTAACATAAATTTGTAACGAAAAGATCATAATATAAACTTGATAAAAAAATGGTGCGGGTTTTAGAACCCGTTTTTCGACGAATGTTACAGTATCCCCTACTTTTAGAAATTTCGTCCCGAAATTTAAGTAGTAGTGGTATATTTGACTTGAAGGGAGGGTGTTTTAATTTGACAATTACATATTAGAAGAGGGTGAGAGTTTAAATTTTATTTGAGGCGGTAACGTTCCTAGTAAAGGTTGAATACCCTGCTACAGGAATCGCTTTTTGATGCCTAAAGTATGAAAATGCGGAACATGGATAGTTGATTGACTAGGTATGATCTCACGCATAAGAGTTTTGAGAGAATTGATACGTTTGGAAAGATAAGGTTATATCATAAAACAAAACTTCATCCATGACAATATTAAAACCTACACGGAACTTCTCATAACCGCCTGACAACGCTTTTGATCCTTTGACAAGAATACTTATATATAGGAAGTACCAGCGGCGTATCCACCATATTCTTGTCAAATTTTCATTGGCTTTGTCAGTAAGTTATGATTAGTTCTATGTGACTCTAAAATCTACAAAACAAACACAACAGCCAAAGCTTGAGTCTCAAATCTGAAAGGATACATGATCGAATGATGACAGTACCTCTCTCGTTTGATGAGATCGAGGTACGTCGAGATGTATGATGATATGAGAGTTAAATCAATGAGTAAAGGTATAAAACAAAACCGTAATATCAATTCACATTAAAATTCTTGGATACATAAATTCCCAATTTATAACTGGGATACGTAAAGATTAAGATAACACAAAGAAAACATTAAAACTAGACGATTGGAGTTGAGTCTTGATTCTTGGTGAGGGAAAGCTAGTTGGGTGATTCGTTTGGGCCGTTATTATCTTCAACAGGATTGGCGTTGATGTTGTAAGCTCTTCCTCTTGCTGGTGGTGGAGCTGGGTTTGCTTGATTTGCTTGGTTAACTGGGTTTTCTTGAGCTTGGGCGTTTATGATGTTAACCAATCAAATGGGAACAATTTCTGACAAAACCTGAAAATAAATAAAGTTTTGGTTCAGCTAACACCATCCGTTTATTATACAGGTTTACCCGAACAAAGGGGATGGTGAACAAAGGAGATGGAGAGTTTAAACTGATCGACACTTTGGCACGTATTAACTTATGAATCAATTCATATCTTTTAGTTAACTACAAAAATGGTCATTAAAAGAGAGTTCCTCAGTCATTTTATATATAAACTTAACATATCTAGTGCTAGAACAAAAAATTGTTATAGATTCATAACTCAAACGTGTGACATTTTACGCTTAAACCCAAAAGTGTTAGGGTGAGGTCCCATGGACTGGTTGTCTAATTAACTCACATTAGTTTATTTATGTTTTTTTTTCATTTTACTCTAGTTTTAGATTTGCATTTAACCCCTTCAAGTTTGTTCATTTCTTTGAGAAGTTGTGCATATGATCCTAATTGTTTGCTCACACATCACAGATATGGTCATTTTCACTAACTGACATGACCGTTATACCATTTTTGTAAAAGTAAATAAAACAAACCCTCTTTTTATTTCTTTTTCTTTGTCTTGTTTTAGACTTATCAGTGTCTGATGGTATCAGCGACTGGTGTCCATTTGTGTTCTAACACCATTTCTAGCCCCACCTCCGTTCACGTTGGGATTGATCAAAGAAATGCAAGTTCTTGTGATAATCGTCGTTATGGTAATTCAGATTTATAAAAGTCGGTTCTCCAAAACTCCACCAATTTCCTATACCCTGAAAACTTCCTAACTTTTATCAAATATTTTTTTATCGGGGCCTAATCGATTTTTACCACTCACAAACGTTTTTGTGTAACACCCTGTAAAATCGTGTCCAATAGTATAGTGACACGTGTTGTATTTTAAAAAAAATATAGTCTGTTAAAGACCAATGAGGACTAAAGGCGTCAACATGCTCAAACTGAGCCTCTGAGTGACGGTCCGATATCAACATGCATACATAACAGCCTCTGAGTGACTGATATGTCAACATACTTAAAACATTAGCCTCTGAGTGACTAATACGTCAACATGCTTGAAATTTGGCCGAGGGTATTGAGAACTTTGTTGTCTATTGTGATGCTTCGCACACCGGCGGCAATGGGCTATTACATCACGACAACTAAAGGTGCATGAAAGGAATTACATCACCCACAATTTGGAACTGGGTGCCGTTGTATTTGCACTAAAATTGTGGAGACATTACTTGTATGGCACGAAGTGTATTATATACACTAACGATAAAAGTCTTCAACACCTGTTCAATCAAAAGGAATTGAACATGCGACAACGTCGGTGGATGGAAACGCTTAATGATTATGATTGCGAGATTCGCTACTATCCCGGCAAGGCAAATGTCGTTGCCGACGCCTTAAGTCGCAAAGAAAGAATTAAGCCCATTAGGATTAATGCGAAGAGCATTGAACTCAAAAATAGCTTGAATGAGAAGCTATTAGATGCGCAAAAGCAAGCCCTATCAGAGGCTAATATTCCTAATGAGGGTTTAGGCGGAACTGCTGATCAATTGGCGCCTGGAAAGGATGGAATCCTAAGATTTAATGATAGAATTTGGGTTCCGATCTTTGAAGGACTTAGAGATTTAATACTCCAAGAAGCGCACAACATAAGATACTCAGTTCACCCAGATGGTGACAAAATGTATCAAGATCTGAAGAAGAATTATTGGTGGATGGGTTTGAAGAAATCCATAACCACTTATGTAGCTAAGTGTCTGACGTGTTCGCAAGTTAAAGCCGAACATCAGAAATCGTCAGGACTTCTACAACAACTTGAGATTCCCACTTGGAAATGAGAAATGGTAACTATGGACTTGATTACCAAGTTACCTAAGACCAAATGTGGTAATGACACGATTTGGGTCATCGTTGATAGGCTGATTAAGTCAGCACATTTCTTGCCAATTAAAGAGACTTATAGTTCTGACAAATTGGCTAAGTTATACGTGGACAAGATTGTGTCCCTACACGGTGTGCCAGTATCTATTGTATCTGACAGAGTTACGCGATACACATCTCACTTTTGGAAAAGTTTCAACAATCGTTAGGCACACGATTAAACTTTAGTACGACTTACCATCCGCAGACTGATGGTCAAAGTGAGCGTACTATCCAGACACTGGAAGACATGCTTAGGGCATGTGTAATTGATTTAGGTGGAAGTTGGGATGACCACTTACCCCTAATAGAATTCTCCTACAATAACAGTTATCATACGAGCATCAAGGCTGCTCCTTTTGAGGCCTTATATGGGAGAAAGTGTCGAACGCTCGTATGCTGGGCAGAAGTTGGGGAAGCCCAACTATCAAGGACCTGAGATTGTCCTGGAGACCACGGAAAATATTGTACAAATCGGTGATCGTCTCAAGGCTGCCAGGGATAGGCAGAAGAGCTATGCTGACAAGAGGCGTAAACCTCTTAAGTTCCAAGTAGGGGACAAAGTCATGTTGAAAGTATCACCCTGGAATGGTGTAATGCGTTTTGGAAAGAAGGGCAAGTTGAGCCCAAGATATATTGGACCATTCGGATAGTCGAATGTGTCGACACTGTAGCTTATAAGCTCAATTTGCCAAAGAAGCTTAGTGAAATCCATGATGTGTTCCACATCAGTAACCTTAAGAAAGTCTAGCCGATGAGTCGCTAGCAATATCGCACAAAGATGTGCAGATAGATGAAAACCTGAGGTTTGTTGAGAAACCAATTTCGATCAAGGATCGACAGGTTAAGAAGCTCCGAAGAAAAATGATACCTATAGTAAAGGTTAAGTGGGACGCTCTTAGAGGTCCTGAGTATACATGGGAGGTTGAGTCCACTATGCGACAAAAATACCCCCATCTTTTTGAATAAAATCTCGAGGTCGAGATTTCTTTTAAGGGGGTGAGGATGTAACACCCTGTAAAATCGTGTCCAATAGTATAGTGACACGTGTTGTATTTTCAAAAAAATATAGTCTGTTAAAGACCAATGAGGACTAAAGGCGTCAGCATGCTCAAACTGAGCCTCTGAGTGACGGTCCGATGTTAACATGCATAAATAACAGCCTCTGAGTGACTGATATGTCAACATACTTAAAACATTAGCCTCTGAGTGACTAATACGTCAACATGCTTGAAATTTGGCCTCTGAGTGACTGATATGTCAACATGCCCAGCCTCTGAGTGACATCGGAATCAACATGCTTATAATAAACCTCTGAGTGATCCTTTGTGAAGTCCTAACTCTCATACGTGTCATTTGTTGGACGAGAGGGTTCAATTTTGTAATTATGTGAAAGTTGGATGATGGACGGATTAAAAGTGTCAACATGTTAAATTCTTACCTCTGAGTGACTTTTTAATGAACCGAGAGCTCGACAATTTCCGGGCATAATCCCGGGTATGCCAAGTATTGGCTACGGAGGGCTAAAAGTGCCAAAAAGGTGTTTAAAAAGGTTTTTAGAAGCTTTTTAAAGTTAAGGGGCTAAAGTGTCAAAGTTTGAAACTGGTTATAGGGCGGTCGCAGGCCGCGAGAGACCAGGCTTGGGTCTCTCGCGGGGCGCGAGAACAGGTCTGCTGCAGAAAGTTTTGGCTTCGCCTCCCAACAAAGCTCCAAAACCATTAATTCGAAACCATGGACTTGTAATCAGCTGTACCACGTTTTAGGACACTTGTAAGCTTCCTCTTACACCCCTAAACACCTGGCTTCACCTTCTTTGAGTTCTCCAACTATAAATAGGTGCTTAAGTTCACTATTCCAACTTGCACATTTCTCATTCATACACTTTTCTCCCTCCTCTGGAAGTTCCTAGCTAAAAGGAGCATCCAACTTAGTTCTCTTGCATTCTAGGAACCTCTTGTAAGTGTTCCTTGCTTTCGCATTTTCGTTTATAGGCTTTTATAGCCAAAAGCCAAGCGTTTTACGGCAAACGCTTTGACTTTCGGTTAAGACCATTATGGTCCAGCCATTGTTCGAAATGAACATGGCTAAGTGATCATAATAAGGTAGGTGTTAATTCCTATAAAGGGCACCTCCTGAAGATCACGTTTGCTAGACCAATTGAGGGTCAAAGTTATGATATTAAAAAGTCAAACAGGCAATTTTTCAGAAAAATCATAAAAATGATCTTATATATGTTATGAAACATTTTTGACACTTAAACAAGTTGATAATAATTATTAGAACATGTAAGAACATGTTCGGCTCGTCAATTTTAGTTCTAGGGTCGGTTCGCAATCGAAAGTCGCGAAGTTTGACTTCTGCTTTGACTTTCGATTCTGACCCGATTTAGATTAGTTACCTACTGATCTAAAGTTGCATTATGATCGTAATATAATGTAGCATAACCCTCTGAGGTTATATTACATGATCATAATCAGAATCCAAGTTTATGCGCAAGTTCCATAATTATGCCATTTTTGACCAAAATACCCTTTTTGCATAAAACAAGGTTTTAAATGGTAATAAACTTGAAAATGAGTTTCTTACTGATAAAGTATTATAAGTAGGATTATTTGGGATGTTAAACCAAGTTATAAACTGAGTTTTCAAGCAAGTCCTTAAACTATGTCGATAAATGGCGATTTTAGCCCTTGTGGCTCATAAACTAGTTTTAATCAAATATTTTCAAGGTAAATCTTTTACCTACTGATATGTTATATTAAATAAAATATCTAAGACATTTTAAACTGAAATTAACATCAGCTTCGTGAAAATCGCATGAGGACGCCATTTTACGACATAAGCACCATTTAGGCGCATAGTATGGTTTTAAACCATATTATTGACCAAGACTTGATACCTACTGATTTTAAAACTTATTTTAAACATATTTACAGTAGGTACATATTATAAACTCAGAATCCCAAATAATTATAAACTATGTGTAAAATGACCGAAATGCCCCTTCGGCGCATAGTTTGGTCATAAAAGATAATTTACACATATAATTGATATCCTACTGATATTATATCATAAATAAAGTATTTTTCCAGAATACTTATAACTATAACATTAATTTCATGTTCCTTTTTATACGGTATATAATTACCGAAATGCCCTTATGAGGCATAGTTTCGTTTTAAAACCATAACGGGCATACAAGTTGATATCCTACTGATGTCTTAACTTATTTAAAATATAATGGCATATAGAACTTGTCCATGACTTATCCGGTTACCCGATATCGCTAATATGCGCACGGTTACGTATATGTAACTATTTTACAGAAATTAACCGAAACGGGTTTAACCTTGTCATTTAAGTCTCAAAATCCAGAATGTTAATAGTTTACCCATATTATACAAGTCAAGGTACTTGTTGGGATTAAACTACATTCTATCCAATCATCGTTTAATCTAGCGTCATACGTTTTGATCAAGTACGCTAGTCGGTCTAAGTCTATGACTTAAATAAGACCATTAGTATTTAATTGGTTAGTTTATGCCATAATCCAGACTAGAGACTTGCATGTAAATGTTATCTACACTTAGTCCTTTTTGTGTACGGCTGAGTTATTAAAAAATAAAAGAACACTAGCTCAGGTAAATACTCTCGACTTATTTCCCCTATACGGGCTTGAGTTACGGTAAATTATTACCGCTTGGTCAGAAATGGGATTCAATCGAACGCTAGTTCGGGGATAATAAATCCGCATATTCTGTTTTAATCAGTTTTGTTTGATAATTTAAACATCGGGGGTTAACTACCGTGTCCTGGATATCCTCGGCTCATTACAATAGAAATGGCCATGACCTTAGCGCGGGTGTAGGCATACACCCGATAGACGCTCAATTATGCATTCTGACAAGGTTGGGAGGAATTGACTCCTTCGTGATTCCAAAGTGGTGTGTACGTTAATTGTGTCTCGGTCGAGCCCCGTATGTATGAACAAACATGTAAATCTGTAAACAAGGTTGGACGGTCAATTAACCCAAGTTATAAAAAGATTTTGTGCTGATACACGCTTACAACATTTTTGAAATGTTTCAAAATGAGTCAGTTGGGTGTATTTACCAGCGAAAGCTGACGTATTGTCAAAAGACTAATCTGTAGGTACAATACGAAAATAGGCCGGAAGTGCTCGGTAGTGATAGAGGATCTTGCAAATCCTAAATCTACCCAAAGTCTGTTTTAAATTCTTTTCATGTACAGTTTGTGGATCTTCTATTACGAGCCTGTATATTATTTTGTATTTTCGAACATTTGGTTTGTAATAGTAATTTTACTCCAAGACTTCCGTTGTGCCGTGTTTAATTGACCATGATGATTATCAACTGACGTCACGATACTCCCCACCCGGGCCCACCGGTGTATGGATTTCGGTTGGAAATCCGGGGTGTGGCATTTTCTTCACTATAAACCCTAAATCCATCACGTCGATAGCTCTAGTAATCATATATCTTCTTAAACATGTTGACATCTTTCAGCTTTAAGGATTGTACACTTGTTTCCCATCCTAAGGACGATGTATGGACGTTTCAAGAAAGGGTCATTATAATTAAAATATGTCCATAGTTTGAATTTGGCCTTCGTAATTCGGTTTCACATGGGGTAATTGTTAGTGCATATGAAGCCGAAGCATTCCAGAGTTACCAAGTCATCGAAGAAACACATAATTGATGTTATTGTTAAGAGGGAGTCTATTAGCGCAGTTAACGTGTAATAATAAATCAATTGACTTCAAGGTCATTAGGGGTATAATTGTAATATTCTAGTATTAGTAACTTTAAGTCATGGGACCATAAATAGGAGAATTAAACTTTATTAGTTAGACTTGGTAGAAACTTTCTAGGATTGTATGTAAACAATACTCTTCATAATTCAAGCTTGATTTTATTTAGATCTTGAATGTTCTTGATTGTGTGTTGTTCTAGCACGTCGTGTTTGATGGATTCCGTACGTTGAACACGTTAATCAAACGAATTAGTCGGTCACATAATATGTTTTATTTTACCCTTTCAAATGTAGACATGGAAGAGGAAAGTGCGTTTTATGTGAGAAATGTAGAGTTTAAGAGGCAATTTGATTGTTTAATTAACCCATTCCTTTATCAGTACTTTATTTTAAACTCAATTCTTTGTTAACTCATATTTTTGAAAAAAAAAAAACTTATATTCTTTATGTATCTACTTTCATCATACCATCTCACAACCTCCATAACAACCACTACCACCACTATAAGGCTACTCGGTGTGGGTGATGGGCCTCCTTGGAGGATGACCCGTCACGTCAGCGCCACGTAGGATATATATATATATATATATATATATGTATGTATATTATTATGTATGTATATGTATGTATGTATGTATGTATATGTGTATGTATGTATGTATGTGTGTGTGTGTGTGTGTATGTTGTGTGTGTGTGTGTTGTGTGTGTGTGTGTGTGTGTGTGTGTGTGTGTGTGTAGGTGTGTGTGAGAAGAAGAGCTGCGTCGAGGACGTCTGAAAGCTGCCATAGAAGACGACGCCGGACCCAGGGAAAATGATGTGGGAGGCGTCGCCAGACTAGACCGGGTCTGGACAACCCCAAACCGAGTAGGCTAACCAACAATTGGTCCCAAAACCTGCAAAGTACAATATCCAATGCACACTTTTCCACACGTTTTCACGTAAAAGTCGGCAATCTAAAGTCTAAGAGCATCCGTGAGTCATATTAATACATATATACATAATTTGCATGTGTTTGCGCGTTGGCCCACATGCCTGTGGTCCAAGCGTCAAAGCATGAGTGGTCAAGGTTTAATAATAATTGGAAGTAATTAAGAACGTGTTTTGGACTTTTAGACGTCACTTGCCATGTGCATACACAATAGAGATAGTGGGTAAACGCCACCTTCCACTTGTTCCAACCCATTCTTTAGTCCTTTTTTATGCATGTGTTTACGCATCTTTGCTATATTTAATCCAAGCTACCATATTTTGACCCTTATACATTTATTCTATATTTCTTAGAAGAGTCATTGGTTACAAAGTCTCACTAACATGGTAGTGATCAGTAGCTTAAACAAAAAATTAGTGTAGGTCAAACACTCAAAATGTAAGTCAGTGGGGACCGGACTTTTAAAAATCTAATATCTTACGCTAAAAACATTCAAAAATTACAATAAAATTAACACTACGAGCGAAAAATCAAAGTTGCGCCCTTGGTAGTGATGACATTTTTCTTCTCATTATGAAAGTAGTAATTATCGTTTTTACCTCTCTTTTACTACAAGTCGAAAGAGATTACCAACAATCTTCTCAGTTGTAAAGAAGTTATTACTTGTTATGAATAATATAATAAGTGTAATAATGAAGAAGTTGTCTAAACCTTTTTTTACTCTTCTTTCAATTTAAAAACCTTCTCTTTAGAGAAGATTTTTTTTAGATTCAGATATAGATTTCTAATGTTTTATAAAAAAAAGTAATGATTTAAATAAGCTGTCTTTATAAAAGCACATTCAAATTTAGTTACTTTGAACAACTTCTTTCCTTCCATTTGAACACATGTTGAAGTTGTTGACTAGTCTTTGTTGACGTGCTTTTAGAATTTTTCAATTTGACTAGGTTCATATACAAATTGCCCAATTGGTAATTTCAAGGTCGAACAATGCAATCCATTGTAGGTATATTGTGTTGTTCCTTAACCCATGTTTTTAGTGGTCAATGCATGGCTCAACCATGACACCGATTAGTCGATAGTAGTCTTCAATTTTATATTTTGTTCAAATTTATTTTGCGGAACTGAAACATATATTCTATGGTTGATCCATGATCGACACATCCATCAACAATCGAGCTTCTATCCTGAGGAGAACTTGGAAGCATGACGCAAGATCATATGGTCAACTTTTGATGGTATTCAACTTATATGATTTAATTCTCATGTCATCAACATAATGGACACTAATTGGTAGTGTGCATGCATTAACAAGGTTAATTTCGCCTTTCACCATTTTTTTACTTTTAGCTTCGCTTTTAACTCACTTAGCTTCGAAAAAATTCACACACCTTCAAATCATATTCAATTACAATTAGGTTTTGAAACACTCGTCTGGTTTAAGTTTACAAAAAATAAGCCCCTTCTCATTTTGAACAGGCGTATTTATACTTTTCTTTTCTACTTCTACGTGTTACATTCCTCCTAGCTATTTCGATCATGGTCAAATTACATTTCCTTGCAGATGCATCTCATCGGCAACATATAACTTATATAAGGGCCTGTTTGTCTTCGGCTTTTAGTGGACTCTTAATGGTTCAGCACTTAATGGTTCAGATTGTTTGTTTCGCAAGCAGATGTCTAACTGGTTTAGACTTTTTCCTATGAATGGTTAAGCATTATACTTAATATTGTTAAAAGGTTGATTGAAAGATACTGAATTGATGTATATTTCTGTATGTTTCATTACAAAGAAAGGTATACAATTTATAGCACAAAACCGTAATCTAAATATAGTAGATGAGCTCTGTTTATGGCTGGATTTGTAGCTGTTTACTAGCTGTCTTTGACCCTCTTAACTTGGGAGATGATGCTTGACTGATCCCGCAATCTTTGATATCTTTTATTTTTAACACTCCCGCTCAAGTTGAATAGTCGGATTTCCAAAATTCAACTTGCCCAAACAATCGCTGAAAATTTTCCCGTTAACCGCTTTTGTTAGAATGTCAGCGAGCTGATCCTTTGATCGAACGAACGGTAGTTCAATCGTACCATCTTCCAATTTTTCTTTGATGAGGTTCCTATCAACTTCCACGTGTTTAGTTCGATCATGTTGTACTGGGTTTTCTGAAATCTGAATTGCAGCTTTATTATCACACATAATCTTACTTGTTTCTCTTGACGGAAAACCAATCTCAGCTAAGAGTCTTCGCATCCACATGGCTTCTGTTAAACCTCGAGCTATACCTCTAAATTCAGCTTCTGCACTTGAAAGAGCAACCACCTTTTGTTTTTTACTTCTCCAAGTAACAAGATTCCCCCCAACTAAAGTGAAGTAGCCTGTTGTTGACCTCCGACTTCCCTTATCTCCTGCCCAGTCTGCATCGGTATAGATTTGAACATTTAGGTGTCCATGTGATTGAAACAGGACTCCATGACCCACTGTTCCTTTGAGATATCTAATAATTCTCCAAATTGCTTCCATATGTGACTGTTGAGGTTGGTGCATGAACTGACTTACTACCCCTACAGCATAGGCGATGTCTGGACGAGTATGTGAGAGATATATTAGTTTTACCACCAGCCGTTGGTATCTTTCTTTATTTGCTAACTTTGCTCCTTCTTCCATATAAAGCTTTTGGTTTACACTCATAGGAGTATCTGCTGGTTTGCAATCGATCATTCCAATTTCTGCCAACAGGTCTAAGACATACTTCTTCTGACTAACGAAAATTCCTTGTTTTGACCTTAGTACTTCAATTCCGAGGAAATACTTAAGCCTGCCCAAATCTTTCATTTCAAATTCAGCAAACAAGTTTTCTTTTAGTGTTACCATTTCTTCTTTATCGTTCCCTGTAATGATCATATCATCTACATAGATAATTAGGCAGGTTACGAATTTTCCTCTTTTTTTGAGAAACAAAGTATGATCGGCATTACTCTGTTTATATCCAAACTTTTTCATAGCAACCGTAAATCTGCCAAACCAAGCCCGGGGAGATTGCTTCAAACCATAAGGAGACTTCTTCAGACGGCAAACTTCTCCAGTTTTGAACTCTTTTGTGAATCCTGGAGGAGCATCCATAAATACCTCTTCATCTAGGTCCCCGTGTAAAAAGGCATTTTTTACATCAAACTGTTGAAGTGGCCACCCTTCATTTGCAGCTATCGAAAAAAGAATCCTAATTGTGTTCATTTTTGCAACCGGGGAGAATGTTTCAGCATAATCAATCCCATGTGTCTGGGTATACCCTTTTGCTACCAGTCGGGCTTTATATCTTTCAATTGTACCATCGGGTTTATACTTAACCGTATAGACCCAACGACACCCCACGGATTTCTTTCCCAACGGGAGAGTACACTTTTCCCAAGTATTGTTCTTGATTAGGGCTTCCATTTCTGTTTTCATTGCTTCCTTCCAATGTTTAGATTTTAAGGCTTGATCCACGTTTGTAGGAGTTTCTTCGGAATAAACAGATGAGATAAATGCTTTGGCTTCCTTAGTGAAATTTCCATTAGCCACACTAGCTATAGGATAACTAGATCTTCTTGGTTCTTTTTCAGGAGAATACCGTTTCGGAGGAACCCCTCTATTTGTTCTAGGGGTAACACATATCTTGATGGTGGTTCTTCTTGTCTGGATTCATCTGCCTGCAAATTTTCAGCTTGTTCTGTGGCAGTTTCATGGTTAGAAGTATTGGTATCTTCGGAGTCATTAGAAACTTCAAAAGTATCACCAGACTGAATAGGATGAGTATTACTTACCTCGGACACCAGGTTAGGAGGAACATTAGGACCTTCAGTGGCACTGAAATTGGACTCTGGTGACTCTGTAGTTGGTACATAGGGAACATATTTCAACCAACTTAGTGTGTCTAAACATTCCTTCTCCCCCTGACCACTGAGTTGGGAATTGTAGTAATACTCGGTTTCAAGAAAGTCACAGTTTATTGTGGTGAACATATGACGTGTTTTTGGATTATAACATCTGTATCCCTTTTGATTCATTCCATACCCAACAAAGACACATTTTTCAGCACAAGGGTCAAGTTTGGTTCGATCTGATTTAGGTATGTGAACAAAGGCAGTACATCCAAAGATTCGTGGTTGAAGAGTAAGAACTGAGGGTAGTTTGAAGAAT
This sequence comes from Scalesia atractyloides, assembly GCA_947069175.1. NCBI lineage: Eukaryota > Viridiplantae > Streptophyta > Magnoliopsida > Asterales > Asteraceae > Scalesia > Scalesia atractyloides. The sequence goes on from CAMTDV010000008.1 coordinate 5,470,843, forward strand.
TTTGAAAGGGTGTGTAACGGAGTGTTAAGTTTTAGGATATTTGTTGGGAGTCGGTTGAGAAGATAGGTAGCGGTAGCAAGGGCTTCAGGCCAAAAATATTTCGGGACCTGGGATTCGATTAGGAGAGCTCGTGTCATTTCCAGCAAAATGCGATTTTTCCTTTCGGCGACACCGTTTTGTTCTGGGGTGTTTGGGCATGTAGTTTGGTGGATTATTCCCTTGTCTTGGAAAAACAATTTAAACGAGGTATTAACAAACTCACCGCCATTATCGGATCGGAATATTTTGATGTTTGTTTGAAATTGTGTTTGGATCATGGCGTAAAACATAGTGAATTTTTCAAAGACTTCGGATTTGTTTTTCAAAAAATAAACCCAGGTCATTTGGGTACAATCATCAACGAACATCACAAAGTAACGAAGGTTTTGCCCCCCAAGAACTGGGGCAGGACCCCATACGTCAGAGTGGATTAATGAAAATGGCAAAGCAGCCTTAGTATTATTGGGTTTAAAGGTTTTCCTATGGCTCTTTGCTAAAACGCATGTTTCACAATGTGACATAGAATTAACTGGAAATAGTTTTGGAAATAAAATATGCAAATAATTTGCAGAGGGATGACCTAATCTTCGGTGCCATAGCCAAGCTTCTCGTTCCGATGTCCCATGAGTCAGCATCACAGCACCACTTTGAGTCACCTCATCCACATAATACAATCCTTGATTTTCAGTGCCACGCCCAATGATCACTCCCGTCCTGATATCCTGTAAAATACAAAACGTAGGGTACATTAGGACAATATAGTTGAGTTCTTTTGTGACGTGGCTGATGGAAAGCAGTTTATGTGATAACGAGGGAACATAGAGACAATTAGAGATTTTTATTGTGGGTGAAATCTCAATAGTCCCTCCCGATTTTACATCCATTATTCCTCCGTTTTCCGTTTGAATATGTGTTTTTTCTGGTTTGGTTGTTGAAATAATATCCGACAGCTCATAAGTCATTGTGTCGGTCGCGCCACAATCGAAGATCCATAGTTTTTGTTTTTTATGGTTTTCTTGGGCCATATTAGCATTTCCCTTATTTCTAGGGACTAAATGTGACATATTTGGTTTATTATCATGGTTAATACCACAAGGGTTTGAGGGCTGCGCCCCAAACCCGTTACCTGTTGCGTCTTCTTCTTCTTCATGTGCACCAGCCATTCCGCCGAAACCAGTCCTGCTTCGGCCTCCATCTCCGGTGACATCTCGGTCGCCGGTGCTGGATGATTTCCCTTTTTCTTTAACCGTAGCCTTTGTGCTCTTCTTATGGCCATCCGACCACCATTCCGGATACCCGACGAGTTTGAAGCATTGTTCCTGGGTATGTTTTGTCATGCCGCAATGATCACATTTGAGGTGAGTTTTGTCATCTTTGTTACCTGATCCGGTTCTTTTTCCATCGATCCGTCGGTAGCCTTTTGATGCAAGCCCTAACCCTTCGATTTCAGAGGCCATTAAACCCACTGTGATACCCTGTGTGTCATTGAGAGGTGTTCCCAGAATATTCTGGTGAGCGGCCTCCTTGCGGACAGTGGCGTATGCAGTTTCTACGGTTGGAAGGGGTTCTAACCGGAGTATTTCCCTCTTTATAGGGTCATATTTCCGGTTGAGAGCGTTTAGAAATTGAAACAATTTCTGTTCAGTCCTGATTTTGTGATATGCTTGGATATCGGTTGGGCAGGTCATCGGGTTTGGGTCAATCCGATCAATTTCTCCCATACCCCTTGGAGTATAATCCACAATTCTTCAAGGGAGAGATTGTTCTGTTTGATTTCATTCGCCTTGACATGTAGGTTGAAGGTCTGGAGCTTGTCACGTCCACTGCTATATGTTATAGCCAGGGCATCCCACAGCGATTTTGCTGTCGGAAATTCGGTTAGATTGCTGGCGAGGGTTGGTTCAATGTTTTGTATGAGCCATGAGAAGACGACTAGGTCGTCTTGTTCCCATTGTTCATATTCTTTGCTGGTTTGGTTTGGTGGATTGGTTGATAAATGGTTTAGAAAGGCTTTTGATTTACCGCCTATGGCTACCCTCATCATCCGGGTCCATAGAGCATAATTCTGGCTGTTGAGCTTGAGGTTTATTTGAAGGTTATCGGACAATTTTGGGTTCCGATTTTGTGGGTTGAGGCCATTCTTGAGCAGATTGGCGATTTGGATTGATAGATCTTCTCCCAAGTTACCGGCTTCGGCCATGGCAGCTTGGTTGAGAGGATGATTGATTTGGGTAAGGATGGGCAGGGTAAGTGATGAGCAGGACGGTATTAGGACCGTGAACGTTGCTCTGATACCATGTTAAAAGGTTGATTGAAAGATACTGAATTGATGTATATTTCTGTATGTTTCATTACAAAGAAAGGTATACAATTTATAGCACAAAACCGTAATCTAAATATAGTAGATGAGCTCTGTTTATGGCTGGATTTGTAGCTGTTTACTAGCTGTCTTTGACCCTCTTAACTTGGGAGATGATGCTTGACTGATCCCGCAATCTTTGATATCTTTTATTTTTAACAAATATGAATGGTTAAGACCTCTTATCTGAAGTGGTCAGACATTTGCATCTGAATAATTAAGGATCATACTAACTCTTAATGATTCGAATCTCTTACTAATTCAACAATTAATGGTTCAAACCTTTTACTATTTCAAACCTCTCACTTGGTGCAGAGTGAGACACTGGTAGATAATGATAGAAAACCTAGGGAAACCTAGGATAGATCCTTGAGCCAAACGGGTTTTACTGGTAATTTCACTGTTGTGCCTACAGACGAGTAGGTTACCGGGTTTTCTCTCGAATTGGTGGTGGACTCAAGTTACTCCCAGAGTACTCCGTTTAATCAAGTAAATGCCCCAAGAATGATCGAAATTTGATTCTGTTAACCATTTAAGAAAAGTTGCTAAACACCCCATACTCTAAATTAGTATATAGTAAATATTCTATTATGTGTGAATGATAGAAAAGAAAAAAAAAGGGTCCACCATTAGAGCACGTGGTAAACAATATGAAAATAACAAAGATTTTAATATTAAAGGGGGAACAAAGCATGTTCATGGAAGTTGTCAAGAACACGACTCCTCTTTCTATATATGCCACAAGTCTTTTAATCTCCCTTTCCCATCTACACACCTTCAACTCCAGATACCTCTCTCTGTTTCTTCTAAAAAAAAATATATCATGTCCTCTTCATCGGAAGTTGTGGATTCCATGAGATATTCCGGCCAAAACACACCGGTCCGGGCACCGGAGAAGTCCAATTTCTCTCAAACTTACAATTTTTTCTCTCAATACTTGAAGGAAAACAACACTTTCCCAGATCTAACTCTTGGTAAGTTTTTATTTCCTTAGCTATTTAATTACATGACTATTTCGCGGAAACAGGGTTTCCAAGGCCAAGTATTGCTTGAGTAAGCGGTACGAGGGTTTCCAAGGCCGAGTATTGCTTGAGTAAGCGGTACAAGGTAGCCTGCTTTCACGACTTTCTTCAACTCCGTCTAATTACTCAGAATCAATCAAACACGGTCAACCTTGGTTAGAATCGGATCTAGTATATCAACTCAGGCCAAGTTTGGCTTAAAAAAACATAATTTATACGTCTATCATATTAAAAAATAAATATCATTTTCACGAATTTTGTTATAAATATTAGTAAATTTATGTTATTCGAAATATATTTATTTTCCAAAAATTATTTTTTTTATAATTTAATATGTCCGACTACTCCTCTGTTACTCTCCACCTAGGCTGTTACTCTCCACCTAGGCTGAGAACTCTTAACTCTTTGGTCAACCGACCAGGAGCGCATAGCGACTTTTACAACCATGGTTACAGCTAAGACGTGCAACTCATATTTTTATTAAAGAAAAATAAATTTTACGTGTAAAAATTGTAACAAATTATAGTGATGGGAATAGCGGACCCTCTTGACCTTCTCTTAGTTCCGCGTTGTATAAGTTTATTATCTTTTGGTTGTAAATATTGAATTTGTGTGAATTCAATTTGTTCAGGTAGGAGGGCACCACAATTAACTGCCACCATGAGTCTTTTTCCCATGAATGAAACCACACGCGCCACCGCGCAACAAGCAAACAAGCAGCAAGATCAATCAAAAACGATGACCATCTTCTACAATGGTCAGGTCATGGTGATCAATGATTTAGCTCCAGAAAAGGTTAAAGAAATCATGAAACTTGCGGAGCAAGGAGGTGCCCCCAAACCCATAAAACCAGATGAACCATCCAAGCACACTGTTGTCACTGGCTCCGGTAATTATTAACAAAATTCTGTTTGAAGTTGCGGAAATTGATAGGCTGTGGTGGAACCGGAACCTTTTAGTAGCGTGTGTTCTTTTTGCTGCTAGTTACGGTTAACGGGTCAAACTAATGTTTTTTTTAAAAGGAAGAGTAAATTGCCAAAATCGTCCAGGGGTTTGATCATGTTTGCCAAGTTCATCCAAAAACAATTTTTTTGTACCAATTGTCTTTCACTTTTGAGATTTTTTTGCCATTTTCATCTAAACGTTCAACTTTTTTTTTTTTTTTTATCAAAATCGTCTACGAGGTTTAGGATTTTTTGCCAATTTCATCCAAAAACAATTTTTTTGTACCATATTGTCTTTCACTTTTGAGATTTTTTGCCATTTTCATCTAAACGTTCAACTTTTTTTTTATCAAAATCGTCTACGAGGTTTAGGATTTTTTGCCATTTTCATCCAAATATCTGACAGAAAAATAACCCAAATTAGACGTTTGGATGAAAATGACAAAAAATTCCCAAAGTGAAGGGAATATGGTACAAAATAATTGTTTTGGGTGAAACTGGCAAACATACCCAAAAGTTAGGGACGATTTTGACAATTTGTTCAAAAAAACCCTCAGATTTCATATTTAAAAATTTAACAAATTTCGGTAAAAATGGTTAACGGACCCTTTTGACCCCCTTGGTTCCACCTGTATCAGTGGTAGGAAACATTTTCTTGATTAAATATAGTGAAACTAAATCGTCGTTTTGGGTTTTTTTTGCAGATCTTCCTATTGCAAGAAAGGCTTCACTTGCTAGATTCTTGGAGAAGAGGAAGGACCGAGTCACAGCTCGATCGCCGTATCAAGTTAATGATGTTTCGAAGCAAGAAGACAGCAAGGAATGGTTGGGACTTGGTGGATGATCTCAGTGATCGATTAAGGATATTAATTGGTGTTTTAGTTATGTTTGTTACATTTTTTACGGATGGCCGGTTTAACTATAATATGTCTGATCTGACTTGTTTTTTACATTTTTCTGAAATTGAAAGATGTAGTTTTTTTTTTACTTTTTTTTACATGTTATGGAAAACGGATGATATACTATTAATTTATTAATATGATTTTGTATTTTTGGTTACTCTTTTTTACTACATGTACATGGTATGGAATATGGATGATATACTATTATTAATTAATATTATTTTGTATTTTGGTTTAAGGTTGATAGCTTTTTGTCACGGGGCGACTCGGTTTTAGGCCTTTTAAATTTATTGAATTTGAAATGCTTTTAGAAGATTTGGACCAGCCATGAGAGTATCCACTTACAAAATCACTTTCTTTCCTTAACAATCTCATCACTTTCTTTTTCACAACATAATTCATTTAATATGTATATGAGGATAAATTAATATATAGGTGTTTAGCCCACGGTTTTTATAACCAAATTGTTCGTTAAACCACCGGCCGTCTTACTGGTCAGACGAGTTTGAACCGATTTCAACTGTTGGACAACGTCATCAATAATTTAAAATTTTAAAATATAAATATAGAACTAATTTAAAAGAAAATATGTAAATACTTTATATTTTTGTGTGGATATGTAGTATTAATAAAGTATAGAACCTTAAATAAGCAAAACATTATGCGAACATGTAACATGTGTGTGGCTGTGATAAATACTTTAAGTTGGGTGTTTGTTTGACCATATTTGATTCAATTAATGTATGAATGGAAAATAAAGAATACAAATGATGAGGAATATATTTGTTGCATGTTTCGCTAATCTTTACTTTCTTTTACATTGTATAATTGATCCATGTGGTCGATAATATGTTTTAAAGGAAAAAAAGGTAGATATTTGGCATGGTTGATAAGAAAATGATATATGCTTATTCCATGTCCGGAAATAAGTTCAAGATAATGATATAATATTATTTAATGTTTAAATCGTGATGCTTTAACTATTAATCATCACTTGGCCAACACTCTTAACCATTAAGTACCATCATTTAATTCTTAAAACGTATATAAACACGACTCTTGGGAATTCGGACTATCTTATATAGATATTTTTAATTTAACATACCAACAATTATATAAATTCACAGACTAAGAGTTGGCTACAAAGTCCAAATTACTAAAAAGTGTAAAAAAGTTATAAAACACCGTAATGTCAACCATAAAACACACCCAAAACCCACAAATAACATAATACAGATTACTAAAACCGTATATGTGAGTTTTGTTTTGTGTTTTAGATGATAAGCCTCTGATTATCCATTAACTAACATTATGTGTTTTATGATGATTATTATTTTGTGTTTTATAATCATAGTTTTACGATTGTGTGTTTGGATTTATAGACTGCTAGGGCTTGAATCTAGTGTTTTAGTAATATTCAGTGTATTATTTGTGGGTTTTAGGTGTGTTTTAAGGCTAAAATTATGTTATTTTATAACTTTATACATTTTTAGAAGATTTAGACTTTTTAGCCGAACCCCTACCTAAAACTCTTATAAGCATATAAAATATAGTGCAACTTACATTATTGTGTATGCTTTGTAAAAATTTTACCTTGTCTATCAAGTAACAAAAGTTACTTATAACGTTCCAGTGTCTCATCTATGGTCACTCATTTGATCCCTTAGATAGTAGTAAGTAGGAAGAACGGTATGAGTAATTTATGATACTTAAGAATGAAAATTAAAATTTTATAAAAATACATGGACGGACATATAAGTAAAACAAATGGATAAGAAAAATATTTTAAATTTTAGGGTAACAATTATGTTATGTGTGATTTGATGAATATTATTCGTCAAAATAAAATAGTAAGATGTTTATTTAATACTAAAACAAAAAAAAATCTTTTTAATACTTTTGCATGTTTTTAGTGAGAAAGAAATAATATAAATGATGCTAATGTTTGAAGATGTTCATGGATGGTTTTTAGAGTAATAGTATCGCTTCATCATGTTTCTGTGTTGTATACAACTTATTAAAAACTTTAAATGTATATTGATGTCGGCCGTGAGACAATGAAAGAGAAACCAGGACACACAATAGTGACCACTGGATCGAGTAAGCAACGAATTTGGACCGTATAAACTAAGGAAATATATAAACATAAGGCATAGTTAAAGACAACACATTCTTCGGGTAGTTTGTTATCTTAAATTATCATGTACCATATATTAACGTAGAGATAATAAAATTTTTTATTGAGGATGTATGATCTCAAATTCTGTACAAGCCAAATGCAAGCCATACACGCAATGGACCGTATCCAAACTTAATCACAACAACACTCAGCTGCTTACAACGTTCTTGTGCGATACTCTTCTTGCATGCGCAACATGACAACTCATAAATAGTACAAGTGGATGCACCAAGCTATGCCTATACAATTCCCAATGATCAATAGCGCAGGAGACAAACACTATCGGTCATGTCAGAGGGGACAAACCGGATGTTCTGGTTGGCAACTCTGACCAAGGCCCATCAGCCCAATTCCTTCTCCACGCTCTTCGGCTATAAAAACCAACATTCAACCACAAATTTAAGGATCCGTAAGGTCTCACTCTCACAATTAACACACACTCGTTTTATTCTGAAATAGTTACGAGGAGAGCCCCAATCTTCTCCTCCTCGTAACGAGCTTCACGATATTCATGTTTTGTAGATTTACTCTCGGAACATCATCAGATTAGAAGAGTTACAAGATTAACCCCTTTGTCGAGACTACCTCTTTAGTTCTAACCCCACGCGGATTAGAACCATTGTTTCTTCATTGGTGCCATCCGTCTTTCTACTACAAACAACTTTCATCTTTTCTCTCTTTGTTTCGATCCAATGACTAACCAACCGCCAACAGTTCCGCTCTTTGTTTCGAACTCTAAGTTAGCGGCTATAGAGACCACCCCGCACGGTCCTGAAACCCATGACAACGAGTACGAACATGTGGAGTACAATATTGGTACATTCCATCAGGCCTAATGAAGTGTCGCACGGGCGAACCAAAATCCAAGCGCCCAACCACTGAATCCATCCACATAACTCTAAGCTTTCTATCAGAGGGGGAAACTCCCACCTTATGGTACATAAACTCCCAAGCAGCACTGAATGTTATGTACATGCAATTATACGCACAGGCTCAAACACCAGTGCAACAACATGAGCACACAACTCGAGTTTTAACCTATGGTTCACCACATCGAATTTAAAACTCTAGCAACTTTGTGTTCGTATGTATGACCCATACATTTAAAGCCTAACTTTAAAAACAACGAAAAAAACCAATCTATAACCGAACCGAAACTACATTAACCGTCAATAACCGATTAACCGAAACCGAACAGTTATGATTTCTTAATAACCGAAGTGCGTGTGGTTATAATTTCATTTTAATCAATAACTGAACAAATCGCACCATGTTCACACCCTAGCCTCTACAAGTAAGATGCTTTCTTTGAGCTTGTGAATTATGGGCACAAAAACCTTATTTTTCTATTTTATTTCTATATAAATTAAGTGATTTAAACAACCCTTTTGCATTTAGAAACATGTTAGGCTGCTTTTCAAATGATCGAGTCATTTTCCTCATTTTCCTTTTTGCACTTTTTCTCATCATACGTGTTAAAGTGTTTTGAGATAGAAGATAACATGATTGTCTCTAATTAGTCTATGATTTTAAGACTTGAAATGAAATTTTATTCACCAAGGTTGCCATCTAATTCATGTTGATTTTAACCTTAAGGGTCTAACCCCTATGCAAAATTTCACTCAAGTCCAAGCAATGCTTGAACTTCACCATCGATAACGTGTTCCTTAACATATTTTAGATTCTTTTTGGTAGCTATATTTGTACATGAACTCATGTTTATCTAACGCGTAAAAAAAATCAAATTCTTCAAAGGTTAGAAACATTCAACTGTTCAAGCAATCGACAGTTATAGCCATCGTGTGCCGTACATCTTAATCTACACTATACCACCGCCCCTAATACAATGCATCCCATCATCACCCAACTTTACTCTTATGGTTCCATTCATGAATAGCCACAATTAGGTCATGGGGGAAAATCATGTGATGTTATGAACATGTGCCCATGATACATACCTAACATTACCAATCACAACCCTTTTTTCTGTTATGGTCAATCTTTATGATTTGTTCTTTACATAAGCATCAACTTTTTTTTCGTTTACTTTTTGTGTTTGTCTTTTGATTTGGAATGATACATTCCCAACTTACTCGGATAAACGAATAATTTGCTTAACGTTGTCTTCATTAACATAAGGTTGGTAAAAACGGTGTTAAATGTTGGTGATTTTACTGGTATCGATGTCATATTAACTAATTGGACTTTGTTTAAATTAAATGAAAATAAGAATCAACATTGATACACGATGTATAGAGTAAACACTCGTTCAGAACCATTCCTATTTGCGCACCAACAAACCTGGGGTTCAAGGGGGCAGCTCCCCATACACGGGCTCAACGTTCAGCGATGTTGAAAAGCCATTAGCAGTTGCTTTAGATTTGTAAAGTTGCATATGAATTGATCACCATTAGTAAACTGATTATCCATAGTAACTAATCATCTATATTAATTATAGTAAATAACAATATGGTCCATCAGTGATAATGATGATATGTAGTAAAATTGACCACGGTAACTTGGGCTATCATCAACAATTGCAAATCAACAATACATAGACTATCAATAGTAAATGTCCATCAACATCAACTCGGGCGATCAACAATAACTGAGTTAATGCTGACATGTCAATCATTAGCGGTATTTAAGTTACTTCTAAAGGTGTTCATGCTCACATAAGTTACCGCATATAGTAACTAAAAAAATTTCAATCGTGTTAAGCGTCAAGTGAGATACTGTTTCATGAAGAGTTTCTCGTTTCATCATAACATTGTGATAGTTCTCTAACTGTATAAGGCAGACCTTTGGTCCCGTTTTACCTAGAGGTGCAAACGAGTCAAGTCAAGCCCAAACTCGTTTAACTTATGAGAGCTCGAGCTCGAGCTTGGCTCGATTTTAGCTTTGTTTCTAAAGCTCAACTCATAATCGTTTCTTAAGCTTGAGCTTGACTTGGGCTCGACTTCTTTATTATTCATTAGTTAAATTATATTAATTATAATTATTAATTTTTATAAATTTATATATAGCATAATATATTATATAAACTTTGTTTATTTCTCATAATATTTATATATACCTTAAGGTAGTATTGCTTTGTGTGTTGTACAAATGTGCTTGTACAACAATTCTCAATCATGCATATGGCGATTGTTGTATAATAAAAGAATTGATAAGATTATATACTATAATTTGTGTCATGAATTGGCAATAGGTAGTTGTAAGTTATGCTTAAAGGGTAGTATGTGCTTTGTGTGGTTGTACAAATATGCTTGTGCAACAATTCTTCAAATCATGCATATGGCGATTGTTGTATAATAAAAGGAATTGATAAAGATTATATATACTATAATTTGTGTCATGAATTGGCAATAGGTAGTTGTAAGTTATGCTTAAAGGGTAGTATGTGCTTTGTGTGGTTGTACAAATATGCTTGTGCAACAATTCTTCAAATCATGCATATGGCGATTGTTGTATAATAAAAGAAATTGATAAAGATTCATATGCCCACTAATCTTGGTTGTTGTTGTATAATAAAGGAATCGCTGTCAAAATAGTTAAGCAAACATATTTACTTAGTTAGACATATATATTTACTTAATCTTGGTTGTTGTTGTATGATAAACAAATCGCTATCGAATTACTTAAGATTTTACGCTCGCTATCGAATTACTTTTAGGACGCCACAAACGAATTGCTATCGAATTACTTAAGTTTTCACGCTCGCTATCGAATTACTTTTAGGCCGCCACAAACGAAGTGCTATCGAACTACTAAGTTTTTACGTCACCGCAACGCGCGTCAAGTATTATTCTAGTTATAAATAAAAATTATCAATATACAAATTTATATATATTTAATATATTAAATAAATATTAGGTTTGTTTAGGCTCATGAACCTACTTGAGATTGATACTGAAGCTCGGGCTACGGCTTGGTTGCTAAACAAACTTATTTTTTAGGCTCGGGCTCAATCTCAAACTCATTTAAACTAAACTAGTTTTGAGCTTTTTTGAGTCGATCTCAATATCAAATAGCTCGCAAGTACTTGGCTCGTTTACACTCAAACGTTTACCAACCTTTCCATACACTTTATAGCACACATTTTGAGAACATAGTATCCCATATTCATTCTTGTTTCTCTTTTAAATATAGTGCATATTAACAAACCCAATCAAATGTCAATTTTAATAAAAAGTCTACATACTTCCAGATAACCAAAAAGTTGAAATAGATCTAATTCAACTTTCATATATCGTACATAAAATTATGGCAATACACAAAGTTCAATGATAAGAAAGTAAGCTAAATAACATTACTTATATTGGAAAAAAAAGTTCAACTTCACTCACTATTCATAATTCATTCATAATAATATAAAATACATGTATTTGTAATATTTGTAATGGAGTGTAACGTCAATTGAATAATACGATTAAATTAGTTGAGTGAACAAAATAGTGACAAAGAATATAACAAGCTGAAATGGGTAAAATGGATTAGAAGTTATCGTATGTTTTATTTTTAATATAAAACCCTCTTTATTTATTTTATTTTATTAAAAGTAAAATATTAAATTATGAACAGTGTAATTTTTCTAAACCTTTTAAGGACTATGGGCTTGTGGTCCGACGAGCTTCTTTCTCACATTGCTTTTTAGTTTTCATCCTAATTGGTGATCACTTAACCCGAATAACAAAAGAGTATATTTGTATAACAAGCCCATTGTTGTAAAATAACGGCCTAATAGCAATCAATATATGATATATGTAGACAAGAATTATAGAGATTATATAGAGAGAAAGATAGAAAGAAGAATTGAAGAACTCATTATTATTGATATATAAAGTATGAACTATATATGCCTCTATTTATAGGCTTACAAAGATAGAGTTAAGTATTGGAGAGTCACCACATTATGAAGACACGCGAGTTAAGTACTTGGAGAGTCACTACGTTGTATTTGCACTAAAGCTATGGAGACATTACTTTTATGGTACAAAATGTATCATATACACTGACCATAAGAGTTTCCAACATTTGTTCAATCAGAAAGAATTGAACATGCGACAACCCCGATCATGGAACGCTAAATGATTATGATTGCGAAATTCGCTATCATCCGGGCAAAGCAAATGTAGTTGCTGATGCCTTAAGTCGCAAGTGGCGGATTAAACCTATAAGGATTAATGCCAAGAGCATTGAGCTCAGAAATAGCTTAAGTGATAAGCTATTAGATGCGCAAAAGCAAGCTCTTTTAGAAGCTAACATTCCTAATGAAGGATTAGGCAGGACTGTTGATCAATTAGTGCCTGGAAAGATGGAATCCTTAGGTTTAATGACAGAATCTGGGTTCCAACCTTTGGAGGACTTAGAGATCTAATCCTCCAAGAAGCTACATAACTCAAGATACTCAGTTCACCCAGGTGGTGACAAAAAGAAGAATTATTGGTGGATGGGTTTGAAGAAATCCATAGCCACTTATGTAGCTAAGTGTCTGACGTGTTCGCAAGTTAAGGCCGAACATAAGAAGTCGTCAGGACTTCTACAACAATTAGAGATTCCCACATGAAAACGGGAAATGGTAAATATGGACTTGATTACCAAGTTACCTAGGACCAAAAGTGGAAATGACACTATTTGGGTCATTGTGGATAGGCTGACTAAGTCAGTTCATTTCTTTCCAATCAAAGAAACGTATAATTCAGACAAATTGGCTAAGTTGTATGTGGACAAGATTGTGTTCCTACACGGTGTGCCGATATCTATTGTATCTGATAGAGATACTAGATACACATCCCACTTTTGGAAAGTTTCCAACAATCGTTAGGCACAAGATTGAACTTTAGTACGGCTTACACCCTAACGGATGGACAAAGTGAGCGTACTATTCAAACGTTGGAAGATATGCTCCGGGCATGCGTGATTGATTTAGGTGGAAGTTGGGATGACCACTTACCCCTAATAGAATTCTCCTACAATAATAGTTATCATACTAGCATCAAGGCTGCTCCTTTTGAGGCCTTGTATGGGAGAAAATGTAGAACGCCCGTGTGTTGGGCAGAAGTTGGGGAAGCCCAACTATCAGGATCGGAGATTGTCCTGGAGACCACGGAAAAGATTATGCAAATCCGTATCGTCTAAAGCTGCTAGGGATAGGTAGAAAAGCTATGCTGACAAGAGGCGAAAACCTCATAAGTTCCCAATAGGGGACAAAGTCATGCTAAAAGTGTCACCCTGGAAAGGTGTGATGCGCTTTGGGAAAAAGGGCAAGTTAAGCCCCAAGATACGGACCATTCGAGATAATCAAATGCGTCAGCACTGTAGCTTATAAGCTCAGATTGCCAGAGGAGCTAAGTGGAATCCATGATGTGTTCCACATCAGTAATCTTAAGAAATGTCTAGCCGATGAGTCGCTGGCAATGTCGCACAAGGATGTGCAAATTGACGAAAACCTGAGGTTCGTTGAGAAACCAATTTCGATCGAGGATCGACAGGTTAAGAAGCTCTGAAGGAAAATGATACCTATAGTAAAGGTTAAATGGGACGCCTTTAGAGGTCCCGAGTATACATGGGAGGTTGAGTCCACTATGCGACAAAAGTACCCCATCTTTTTTAATAAAATCTCGAGGTCGAGATGTAATGCCCCAAAACCCGAATGCTTGACTCGCTAGTATGGTTTCGTATGATATAGAATGAAAGGTGATAACTAAGGTATTTAGCTTAGTTAGAACTATAAGTCTTATGGTAAAATACAAGGATTTGTGTAAATGTGATAAATGGCAAACTAGAGGGACTAGAAGTAGCAAGCTGGCAAACTCATTAAAATTCAGATTTTTATAAGTGTGTGTGTGTTCAGTATGTGTGTCGACACACACATGAAGAAGAATTAGGGTTTCTCCCACAACTCCACAAATTGATGAAATTAAACAAGGATGTGAAGCCAAATCAATGCATGAATGAAGAATCATTACCATCTCATCCTAATGAACATATGGTAAGTTGAAATTTCTGATTTGGTGACTATTCATGAAGTGGGTTAGGATAAATCCGTGAAATTGGTTGAAATTAGAATGAATACTTGTTAATGCTATCCTGTGGAAGTTGAATCATGGTTAAATTTTAGTTATTGAATGATTTAGATTGAAACCCATTGCATGAGAGTGAAGATGATGAACATGTAGATGTATATTGTGATTTTATGATGCACAAGGTGTTGTATGATAGATTATGATAGATAAACTTGATGTAGAAATGATGATTATATGATTTTTCTTGAATGTGATGGTTCATGAGATGAATCGCGAAGAACATGCTTAAAATACTTGTACATTATGCTTAGAAGGCAGTACGTACACCAAGTGTTTGATGAAATGTCTAAATGACAATAATATGTGAAATTAGATGCAAGCAACGATTGAACGTGTATAGAAAGTGATAATGATATACTTGTTAGTAAAACAAGTTTAGGAGTGTAGTTCATAAGTATATGTGAAACGTAATTGATGATGTGATTCGGTAAAAGAGTACTTTAAGGAACTACTACCCTATGTTTGAATGGTGGTGTACACCATAAGTTGGATTTGTGACTTAACGATAATTAGAAACGGATGTGTATGAAATGTACATAATGTCATTAATATGGCCTAATATGGTGACACGAACATATGAGGTTATGTCGAAAGTTCATATGATAAACGTTGACTTCTGAAAGTCAACTGCGCATAAGAAGCATGGTTAGACTTGTTGTCACAATTGTAAGATTATAGAAAGTCATACGGTATGTGATATATCAATATATGCTATATGTGATGACATGATGAATAATACGAGTTTGTAAAGATGTGATTTGAGTATATGCCTTATGCTTGTTAGGATTGACTTATGAAAGTCAAATGTGAGTTATACTTTTGATACGATCATTAATATGTACAATGGTGTATGCTAACAAGAATGTGATTGCGATGACATGAAAGTATAGGGATCATGTCAAGATAGATGGAAGCATGGAAGGCTAACGGGTCAAAAGGGAGGCAAGGTAACGGATGTGAATTCGAACGCTAAGGTAAGTGATTTCTGGAATCACTCTTTAAATACTTTAAGGGAAATGTTTTATTTTAATTGTTGAAGAAACATGTGGGAATGTAAGAACAATGGAGGTACCTAGATGAGTTTTATGATATTGGGTTGATAATGGTCAACTAAATTGAATGGTGAATGATATAAACCGAATGGAGCAAATCCAAGTAGTAAGCTATCGCTTAAACGACATAATTAAAGTACAATTAAACTTGTGAACATGTAGAATTTATTGTTAAAGTGAGACTACGGTAGTGTAAAGAGGAACGGGACCTCGTTAGATGCTAAATGTTTAATTTGAAATGAATCAGAACAGGTATGAACGAACGGGACTCGAAATGGGTCAAATAAGTTGCAGCCCCAAACCAGCAGTAGCTGACCGTAAGCTACGGTAGCTAACCGTAGCTTACGGTAGAGGATTTAATACTTGGCAGATCTTGGCTACCATAAGCTACCGTAGGCAGGCCGTAGCTTACGGCGGGTTTAGCCAACTGTCTAATTATTTTTGTTTCTTGTATCGACTAATTTCGGCTCCAACCCGGTATCCCGTAAGATGTCTTTAAGGCTATTAAATGATGTTAGACTTGTAAAAGTAAAGTACGAATATTGACGAATAGCGAGTATGCGATTTAGGCACGGCAATTGCATGTGAACAAGCACACATGACATGCATGTAAGTATATGGATGTGTGCGAGGGTAAGCAGGGATTGTAACTATTAAATGTAGATTAGTGATATGTGCCTACGCGAAGTTAGAGGTCTGTAATACGATGAGATTATGTCTTACTAACTGTATTGCTAATGAGAAAGAAACAGGAATGCGGGTATGTAAGTGTTGGGATTTCGAAGGTGCGAAGTCTGGTGTAAAGAATAAATTTAGAAGGATATTGTCACACCCCGACCCGCAGCGGAATAAGAGTCGGGGCATAATTGGGTTATCACCAAAGCTCATGATGTTTACTAAAATATTTCATATTTATTAAATTCAAATTACAACTTAAATGTTCAAATCAAATTCATAGAAATACAAGGAAATGAAACTAAGTAAAACAATCCAAAGCTTAAACTGATTTATTCTTCTAGGCCCTCCTATGTGTTTCTTGCCTCAACTGGATCACCTGTATCATGTGTAAAATGGGGGAAATTTTGGGTCAACAAAAGTTGGCGAGTGAACCTTGTTTAAAAAAAACATTGTTATTGATTTCTTGTATTTAATATTGAAAAGTTGTGCAATATTCTATGTGAGCAAACATATATAAACAAACAATCACAAACCACCTTGAATGAGTATATGACATGAATGATAATGTATTGTGAGAATCAAGGCTCAATCAAACGGATCCGATCGTATGAAATGTATGATGATGTATGTGAGATCAAGGCTCAATCAAACGGAGCCGATCGAATGAGGCACCTGTACTCAACCCGTCTCCCACGGGGAGCTGATGGGCCTAATGTAATGCATGAACTGAAAATGATAACTTTAATCTAGACATAATCCACACAACAATTGATACATATTGAATACACATTTGATCACGGATATGATGGATGCACAAGTGTTTAAATATAATAAATAATTAAGCGACACATGATACACCCCAAAAATGTGATTAAAACGGGGAATTGTAGAGATTCACTCACATTGGGTGCGTTCTTTTGATGTTGTTGGATGCGCACGAGTTTTGGGATTTGATCGACGAGGAAGAACTAACCTAAAATAATAACGAAATGGTTCGGTAAATAATTGGATTTTATTGGAGACTAATACTTTTAATTAACAATTTTAATAGGATTTTTTTAGATTTATTTTTGTGAGTTTAAGGTCATTTTCTAACTTTAAAAATATTATTTTTAAGTATTTTTAATTATTTTTAACTTAATTAAATAAATAAATAAAATAAATTTTTGACTTTTTGACCGTTAACCGGTCCGTTGACCGTTGACCGGACTGTTGACCGGTCGGACTGTGGGTAATGTGTGCGCTGAGTGAGGTTCGAACCCGAGACCTCTCGTACGCGTGCACGCAGCTCTACCAACTGAGCTACGTGTCTAACACGAAATATTCTCTGTTTTAATTATATATATATACTAATTAATTGTTATTTTATTTGAGTTAATATTAAAATGATTTAAAATGGCCGAACCGCTTGCAGGGACCCGGAGTCGAACTCGGGTCCTTCGGTTCGTATGCGCACAGCCCAACCAGTTGGGCTGTGTGTCTAATCTGTTTAAATTACGGTTTATATTATTCTTATACACATGCTGTGACTCGTTCTGATTCAGTTTTAAAAAGGTTGGTTTTAATTCTGAAAGTCGGTACGTTGTAAGATTCGAACTCGTGACGTGCATTGTATGTTTGACACACAGTCCAACCGCTGGACTGTGTGTCTAACCGGTTAAACATTCAGTTTTTATTAATATTATACTCATTTCGACTTCGTCTTCTTCATTTATAACGACACAGACAAAGATGTCCGACCGTTCTTGCTTAAATCGTTCGTCTAACATATAAATGATTGAAATGTAATGGATAAAGAGAGTTTCGGAAACGAATGTACCGAACAGGATGTTTTTCTCAGAACTCCGGCAAGGGTCGTCGGCTCTGATTTGTGAATTTCGTCTGAGCGGATCAATTAATAGCTTTGATCAATGAGATGTGAAATTAAGTGACTAAACAAGAGATATCAGGGGGTTTAGATGATTGTACCGATTTACAGTGTGATTTCAGAATTTCCAGAGATTTTCGGCGAGTGCAGAATTTCCGGCAACGTCGTCTGGAACCGATTCTGGTTGAAGGATTGAAGTTAGTATATGTCTAACAATGGATTGAAAACGAAAGAGTCGAGAAATTTACCGATTTGGTGTAAGTCTCGGTTTCCGGTGAAAGTCCGGCGAGTTCAGAATTTCTCCGGCGAGTGCTAAGACTTCGATAAATTGTGCGATTTTGAGCGAAAAGGTTACCAAAGACTTGAGAGTGAATTTATAGGGAAGAAACAGGATGAATCGAGTCCGAATTTGATCTTGATTCGTGGTCAAAACTCTTCCGGCGGTTATGACTGGGATTGCGGGATTAGACATCGGTTATAACCGATGTCGAAGTTAATACACGCGTTCAGTCAAAGGAAAACGGTCGTGATTGGCGAAATCGTCGGTATTTCCGGCGACTGCGGATTGGGCGCGCTGAACTCAGGTTTTGATTTCGAGTTTTATTTTAAGTATTAATTATTTCAATATAATAACAAAGAAGTCAAGTGGCGGAGTGGTAAGTTGTTTGCTTAACGAACCGGCTGACCCGGGTTCGAAACCCGGCAGCGGTATTTATTTTTTTTATTCACTATTTCTTTATTTTTATTAATTATGTTTTAAAATTCTAACAATGTTTATTAGTTATGTATCGCTTAAAATTTATATGAAACATTAAATACGCAACGAAAATCATAACTGAATTATTCGATTAATAAACGAAGGGGTTTTGAAAACCCGTTTTTCGACGGATGTTACAGATATAATTATGGAATAGTAAACATAGTTAGAACGCTATGTAGATATTGATTAATTATATATTCACTTAATTATGTAAGATGTCACCCGTTACTAACGTGTTGGTTATGTATGTGGTGACCGCATATTAGTCAGATCAACATCACCACCATGGGGATGTGTGGACGAAGATCGAGTCAAAGAACAGGGATTGTACGGGAAGAGTGGTCTTATAACTTGTACTTTGTATTTCATTTAGCAAGTTAATCAATAAGGAATGTAGTAAATCTTTTCCAGAAAGTGTCCAATAATTTATGAATGAACCTTTAAGTATGTTATATAGTTAATAAAGAAAGAATTTTACGGTTCATATTTCCGCTGCGTCGTTTTGGGTCAAAATGCGTTTAGGGTGTTACACGAGATTTATTTTAAGGGGGTGAGGATTTAACACCCTGTAAAATCGTGTCCAATAGTATAGTGACACGTGTTATATTTATATTTTTATTTTTAGTCTATTAAAGACTAACAGGGACTAAAAGTGTCAACAAGCTCAAACTAAGTCTCTGAGTGATTTCTGATGTCAACATGCATAAATCAAGCCTCTTAGTGACCATTAGTGTCAACATGCTTAAAATATAGTCTTTGAGTGACCATTAGTGTCAACATGCTTGAAACATAGCCTCTGAGTGACCATTAGTGTCAACATGCTAAAACTTGGCCTCTGAGTGCCGTTGTGTCAACATGCCCAACCTCTGAGTGATGTCAGAGTCAACATACTTATAACGAGCCTCTGAGTGATCCTTTACGAAGTCGTAAATCTCGTATGTTCCATTTGTTGGACGAGAAGGATTAAATCCGTAACTTTATGAAATTTGGACATTTGAGGGATTAAAAGTGTCAACATGTTAATTTATACATCTGAGTGACCTTTTAACGAATCGAGAGCTCGACAATGTCCGGGCATAATCCCGGGTATGCCAAGTATTGGCTACAGAGGGAGAAAAGTGCTAAAAAGGTGTTTTAAGAGGTTTTAAGGGTGTTTATTAAGTTGAAGGGCTAAAAGTGACAAATTTCAATTCTGCCCATGGGGCACTTGCGGGGCGCGAGAGGCCTGTGTCTGCAGAAAGTTTCCTTGGCCTCCAAACAAAATGCCAAAAACCATTTTTTTCGAAACTATGTACTTTCAATCAGCTATGCCACGTTTTAGGACACTTGTAAGCTCCCTCTTACACCCCTAAACACCTGGCATCACCTCCTATGAGTTCTCCAACTATAAATAGGTGCTCAAGTTCACTATTTGAACTTGCACCATTCTCAATTTCAACTCTTCTCCTTCCTCTGGAAGTTCCTAACTGAAAGGAGTATCCAACTTATTCTCTTGCATTCTAGGAACCTCTTGTAAGTGTTCCTTGCTCTTGCATTTTCATTTATAGGCTTTTATAGCCAAAAGTCAAGCGTTTTACGAAAAACGCTTTGACTTTCGGTTAAGACCATTATGGTCCAGCCATTGTTCGTAACGAACATGTCTAAGTGATCGTAATAAGGTAGGTGTTAATCCCTATAAAGGGCACCTCCTGAAGATCACGTTTGCTAGACCAATTGACAGGTCAAAGTTATGATATTAAAAAGTCAGACAGACCATTTTTTGGAAAAATCATAAATTGATCTTATATATGTTATGAAACATGTTTTGACACTTAAACAAGCTGGTAATAATTATTGAACATGTAAGACCATGTTCGGCTCGTCAATTTCAGATCTAGGGTCGGTTCGCAACCGAAAGTCGTGAAGTTTGACTTCTGCTTTAACTTTCGATTCTGACCCGATTTAGATTAGTTACCTACTGATCTAAAGTTACATTATGATCGTAATATAATGTAGCATAACCCTCTGAGGTTATATTACATGATCATAATCAGAATCTGAGTTTATGCGCAAGTTCCATAATTATGTCATTTTGACAAAAACGCCCTTTTTGCATAAAACAAGGTTTTAATGATAATGAACTTGAAAATAAGTTTTCTACTGATATAAATTATAAGTAGGATTATTTGGGATGTTAAACCAATTAAAAACTGAGTTTACAAACAGGTCCTTGAATTATGTTGATAAATGACGATTTAGCCCTTGTGACTCATAAAATGGTTTTAATCAAATCTTTTCAAGGTAAATCATTTACCTACTGATATGTTATATTAAATAGCATATCTAAAATATTTAATCTGACCTTAACATCAGTTTTCGTAAACATCGCATAGACGTCATTTTACGACACAAGCGCCGTTTCGGCGCATAGTATGGTTTTAAACCATATTAATTGACCAAGACTTGTTATCTACTGATTTTAAAACTTATTTTAAACAGATTTACAGTAGGTACATGTTATAAACTCAGAATCCCAAATAATTTATAAACTATGTGTAACATGACCAAAATGCCCCTTCGGTGCATAGTTTGGTCATAAAAGATAAATTACACATATAATTGATATCCTACTAATATTATATCATAAATAACTTATTTGTTTCCATAATACTTTATAACATTAAATTATGATCAAGTTCCTTTTATACAATATGAAATTGCAAAATGCCCTTATGAGGCATAATTTCATTTTAAAACCTTAACGGGCATATAAGTTGATATCCTACTGACACTAAAACTTATTTAAAGTATAATGGCATATAGAACTTGTCCATGACTTATCCGGTTACATATTACCGCGTATAAGCGTACGGTTGATTATACGTAACTAGTTTACGGAATTCAACCAAAACAGGGTTTAACCTTATCATTTTAAACCCAAAATCCAGAATGTTAATTGTGTACCCATATAATACAAGTCAAGGTACTTGTTGGGTTTGAACTACATTCTACCCGATCATCGTTTAATCTAGCATACCGTTTTTGATCCATCACACTAGTCGGTCTAAGTCTATGACTTAAATAAGACCATAGTATTTAATTGGTTAGCTTATGCCATTCCAGACTAGAGCCTTCCGGTTAATGCTATCTGGACTTAGCTCATTTTGAATACGGCTGAGATATAATCTTGCATTTTAAACAAGGCTAACTCAGGTAAATACTCTTGACTTATTTACCCTATATGGGCTTGGGATACGGTAAATTATTACCGCTTGGTCAGAAATGGGATCAATCAATGCCGATTAGTGGCTAGCAAATCCGCATATTCTGTTTAATCAGTTTTGTTTGATAACTTAAACATCGGGGGTTAACTACCGTGTCCTGGATATCTTCGACTCATTACATTAGATAAGGCCACGATCTTAGTGCGGGGTGTAGGCATACACCTGACAGAGGCTCAAATGCAACTACCCACACTTGTTGAAGATAACTCCTTCGTGATTTCATAAGTGGTGCGTACGTTAATCATGTCTTGGTTTTTGTATTGGGCCCTGTATGTATGGAAAAACATGTGAACCTGTTAACAAGGTTGCAAGGTCAACTTTCCCAAGTTATAAAAGATTTTGTGCCTTGTGCACTTAAAATTATTTTCAAAGTTTCAAAATGAGTCAGTCGGGTGTATTTACCAGCGAAAGCGGGCGTATTTTCAAAAGACTAAGTTGCAGGTGTAATACGAAATAGGTTGGAAGCTGCTCGGTAGAGATATAAGAGGATCTTGCAAATCCTTAGATCTACCCAAAGTCTGTTATACATTTTTGTACATTTTACGATCCGCCTGTGGATCTTTCTTTACAAGCCGTCTGTATATTATTATTTAGTACTTTGAACATTTCAGTTTGTAATAGTAATTTAACTCCTAGACTTCCGTTGTGCCGTGTTTAATTGACAATGATGTTATCAACTGACGTCACAATATTCCCCACCCGGGCCCACCAGTGTATGGATTTGGGTTGGAAATCCGGGGTGTGACAAGTACTCAATGGATGTGGTTTTTCCATATAGAAAACTTTTGTATGTAGTTTTGTTGATGCACAAGGATTCCACCCTTAAGATGTTCGATTTGTAACCCGAGACAAAATTTTGTTTTGCCAAGGTCTTTCATTTCAAATTCTTTTTTTTTCAAATATTCAACCGCCCTTTGGAGCTCCCTTGGAGGTCCAATTATATTCAAGTCATCAACGTATACAGTAATTATGACGTATTCAGATTCTGACCTTTTTATAAAGATACATGGGCATATTGACTCATTTTTATAACCTTCTTTCAACAAATACTCACTAAGGCGATTATACCACATATGCCCAGATTGTTTTAGCCCATATAATGATTTGTTTAATTTAATTGAAAGATGTTCTCGAGAACTAGATATACATGAGTTTGGCAATTTGAATCCTTCAGGGAGTTTCATGTAAATATCAGTATCAAGTGAGCCATAGAGGTAGGATGTCATAACATCCATTAGATGCAAGTTAATCCCTTCTTGTATTACCAGACTAAGAAGATAACGAAAAGTTATCGCATCCATCACCGGAGAATATGTATCCTCATAATCAATCCCATGTCTTTGCGAAAATCCTTGTGCTACTAATCTTGCCTTGTATCGTATGATTTCATTTTTCTCATTACGTTTTTGCACAAAGACCCACTTATATCCGATAGGCTTTACACCTTTAGGTATAGGGACTACTGGTCCAAAAACTTCTCGTTTATTGAGGGAATATAATTCTGCCTTAATTGCGTCTTTCCAGTTTGGCCAATCGTTTCTTTTTTTACATTCCTTAATAGATTTTGGTTCTTGATCCTCATTATTTTCCATTACTTCTAGCGCTACGTTATATGAAAAATTGTCATCGACGTCGATTTCATTTCGGTTCCATACCTTTCTAGACATGATATAATTTATTGAGATCTCTTCGTGAGACTCTTTTCTTGGCATTTTCATTACCTCGAATTGACCATCTCCATTATTTGCTATTTTTTTCTTTTGAGGATTCTTATCTTTAGAACCGATTGGTCTACCACGTTTGAGGCGTGCATTAGACTCATTTCCAACATGTGGTTGTCCTTCCGGGACACTTATTTTTACTGGAGCATTAGCAGCTGGTATGTGTGACTTAGTCACTCTCTTTGGGTCTGTGAATGCGTCTGGTAATTGATTTGCTAATCTTTGTAAATGAATTATCCTTTGAACTTCTAGTTCACACTATTTAGTTCGAGGATCAAGATGAGATAATGATAATTCATTCCAACTTATATTATTATTTTTTAGCTGCTTTTCATCTCCCCCTAATGTTGGGAATGCTGTTTCAACAAAATGACAATCACCAAATCGAGCCGTAAATAAATCACCTGTTAATGGCTCTAAATACTTAATGATCGATGGTGATTCATACCCAACATATATTCTTAATCTCCTTTGAGTTCCCATCTTTGTGCGTTGTAGTGGAGCGATAGGAACATATACGGCACAACTTAAAATCCTTAGATGGGAAATATCTGGTTCTTGACCAAAAACCAACTTTAATGGGGAGGAAGTGTGGTAACTCGTTGGCCTGATGCGAATTAGTGTTGCTGCATGTAAAATTGCATGCCCCCAAGCAGATCCTGTTAGTTTTGATTTCATAATCATTGGTCTTGCAATCATTTGAAGTCGCTTGATAAGTGATTCAGCAAGTCCATTTTGTGTATGTACATGAGGTACAGGATGCTCTACACTTATGCCAATAGACATGCAGTAATCATTGAAGGTTTGGGATGTAAATTCACCAGCATTATCCAACTGAATTTTCTTTATGGGATAATCTGGAAATGTGCTCTTAGCCTTATTAATTGAGCAAGTAGTCGTGCAAATGCCATATTTCGACTTGTTAGTGAACTCACATGTGACCATCTAGTTGATGCATCAATTAAGACCATAAAGTATCTAAATAGTCTACTAGCAGGGTGTATAGGCCCTCATATATCCCCATGTATTCATTCTAAAAAACCCAAGGATTTTGTCCATACCTTAACTAGTGATGGGCGAGTGATTAACTTCCCTTGTGAGCATGCAACACATGTAATATCCTTAGATTGAAGAATCTTATGGTTCTTCAAAGAATGACCACATGAATTTTCTATAATTTTTCGCATCATTATTGATCCGGGATGGCCTAACCGGTCATGCCAAATTATAAAATTTTCTCGGTCTATAAACTTATGGTTTATGATTGCATTTGATTCAACTGCACCAGAATACAAACCAGAGGAAAATGCGGGTAACTTTCTAATATATTCTTTTTACCCGAAATCATACTTGTGATTTACTCATCATGTCCCTCACTTGTAGTCTCAAGATGATATCCATTTAGACGGATATCTTTAAAGCTTATAAGATTTCTTTGAGATAGTGGGGAAAATAATGCATTCTTAATTTTGAGCAAACTTCCACTTTGTAGAACTACATAAGCTTCTCCAAAGCCTTCTATTAATTTTGTTTTACCGGATATAGTACCAACGCCTGCTTCTTTCATTATTAAACTAGAGAAATAATTCTTTTTCCTTAGAATCGTATGCGTAGTAGCACTGTCTATTAGACATACATCTTCACCACTAATAGGACGTTTAGTTGAACAATCCATATGCTTCAAAACTGTTAGACCTTAATACGTTTTAACCGAAAGTCGCAGCGGAATATACGGACCTCAAAATTTCTTTCTTTTTAAATATTCTAACATACTTGAAAACCATTTAAAACGATTCCTTTAAAAGAATTACATCATTCATCTTTAATTAATGTACCAAATATAACATGCAAATACAAACTAAGTGACCACCCTTCCAGACAATCCATGTTCAATAACTCGATCATAGCCCCTTGTCCTTCGTGATAAATGATAATGATCCATGTAACCTGCGGTCATGATAAACAACCGACCCATTAGTAAATGGCGCCATTATATATATATATATATATATATATATATATATATATATATACATATATATATATATATATATATTTTTTAATGCATATAATTAAACGACCATAACGCATTCGAACTACGTAAGCTATTTCAATCGATTACTCTTCCAACATCATTCACTTGAATCCACCCTCAACTCTTTGAGAGACCATCGTTCTTATACCTGCAGTTCCATTTTGTACTCAAGCAATACGATTAGCAACACATAATCTTGACATGTTGAAAACCCATATTTTTTTACATAAACATTTACCATTGGTTTACATTCGTTTGATAACAATACGTGTAAACACTTCCATATATTCATTTAATTATTTACGCGTCCTCTTCATATGCCGCACATGCAAGTTCACACTACTTACACCCATTATAATACCATGTGTACATACTTACATACAAGACTACCATACTTAATCCCGCACAGAAAACTAACCACCTATGGACTTAGCTTGAACAAGTTCCTTCCTTTCACGTGTATAATACATCTAATACATTTGTTGCGCGAGTTATAATCAGATATATATGCATGACCCACTCTTATGTGACCTATGTCATTATTAGTTTCCGATTCGCACTCGCCTACTAGTTCACACATTTACATGTACTTGAGTTTAGAAAAGCATGTTTTGTTGTATTTTGAGTTTTACAGGTTTAACGGGATTTAAGGAGCATTGCGGGCACCTTACGAACCACCTGGACGGAACTAGGATCAACTGGACATGCGAAACAAAGAAAACGGAAACCAAGTTTGGACATCGCGTCGCCGACGGGCTTAACCCGCGTCGGCGACGCAGCCTGTATTATTTTTTTAGCGTCAGGGCATAAGGGCCGTCGACAGAAGTTTAGGGCGTCGGAGGCAGCGCGCCGCGTCGGCGATGGAGGGGTGCCCCGTCGGCGACGCGTCTACTGTATTGCCAACGCTGATTTCCTTTGTTTAACCCATTTTATCGTGTCCGATGTTTTTAACCATAACCAACATGTCACACCCCGACCCGTAGCGGAATAAGAGTCGGGGCATAATTGGGTTATCACCAAAGCTCATGACATTTACTAGTATGTTTCATATTTAATAAAGTCAAAGTTACATTTCCAAATATCCAAACATGTTCATACAATACAAAGGAAATAAGCCAAACATAACAATCCCAACTCTAAATCATTTTATTCTTCTAGTCCAATCCTATGTGTTCCTAGCTGCTGCTGGTTCACCTGTATCATGTGTAAAAATGGGGGTTTTTGGGTCAACATAAGTTGGCGAGTGAACCTTATTAGATAAACATTTATTAATGAATTACTTGTTAGTTTATCAATGAAAAATTGTGTATAATCATAAATGAGCAAATGTAAATAATCAAGCAGTGGCAAATAGCAATCACAACTATAACATACAATAACATATGACAGCATACATGAACATACCAACATCATACGATAAATAACATAAATGAAACTGTGCGATCAAGGCTTAATCAAACGGAGCCGATCGTATTGCATGTACTGAAAATGAAAATGTCTGTGCGATCAAGGCTCAATCAAACGGAGCCGATCGTATGTGGGCACGCCAGGTTCAACCTCATAATGAAATGGGGAACATGCTCAACGCTCATAATGTAATGGGGAGCGGCGGCCTATGAAATTGCATGTACTGAAAATAATAAATTGCATCCAACAATAACTACACAACAGAAACAAACTGAATACACAAGTTCATGATATGATGTATGCACAATGGTTTAAGTATAATATATATATCAAGACACATGATACACCCCAAAACGTGATTAAACGGGGAATTTGTAAAGATTCACTCACATTGGGTGCGTTGGATTGGAGATGGTGAGATGCGCACGAATTAGATGAGTGGAACAACGAGAAATACTAACCTAAATAATAACGGAAAAATATATTAAATGAGTGGATTTTATTAAGGATTTTAATGAAATTTTTAGATATATTTTTGTGAGTTTAAGGCTATTTTCTATCTTTAAAAATGTTATTTTTAAGTATTTTTAATTGATTTTTAAATTAAATTAAATAAATAAAAATATAAAAAAAATTGTTTATTTCGCGTTGACCGTTGACCGGTTGACTTGTTGACCGGTTCGGTCAGCGAAATAGTTTGCGCCGGGTGAGGCTCGAACCCGAGACCTCCGTACGCGTGCACGCAGCTCTACCAACTGAGCTACGTGTCTAACCCGAAATAACCTTGTTTTTAATTATATTCATATACTAATTCGGTTTAACCAAAAGTCTTTTAATTTCAAAAACATTTTAATTCAACGAACCGGTGCCAGTGACGGGTTTCGAACTCGGGACGTGTGACTTAGTGTTGCACACAGTCCACCGCTGGACTGTGTGTCTAACCTGGTTATTATCTCGGTTTTTATTATACTTAATAACTAACTGAGTTAACCCGGTTTAGTTTTTAAACAAAAAGGCATTTTATTACATAAGGAGTGCATGTATCAGGGATCGAACTCGGACATGCGTATATGTTTTGCACACAGTCCACCGCTGGACTGTGTGTCTAACCCGTTCAGTTTACTGGTTTTAAATAAACTTATAACTTAATTAACTTCGTCTTCTTCATTCAAATTTCCGTCGACTGAATCACTGATCCGTTTCTTGTTTTTACGATTATCAAACATTCTTAAGGTTAAAATGAAATGACAGAAACGGTGTTGGAAGTAACATACCGTAGGAATGATATATCACAGAATTTCCGGCAAATGCGTCGGCTCTGTTTTTGTGCACCTCAACTGAACCAAAACAATTAACCATTTTGATTAGTCAATCGTGGAATTGAAGTGATAAACAAACGTTAACAGCGGGATTGAAGGTCCTTACCGTTTCACAGACGAAAATAAAGACTTTCAGGAAATTTCTGGCGAACTGGAATTAGCTGAATACAGCGCCTGAATTCGATTTCAATTGAAAGGTTTAAGTTAGAAATAGCCTAACAATTGTTGAACTACGATGTTTATTGAAAGATTTACCGTTTGAGGATGAATACGGTTTTCCGGCGAAATTTGCAGAAAATTCCGGCGAGCTGATTTAAGCGTTCTAATGGTCTGAAAATGTGACGAAAGTTAAATGGAATGTTGGTATGATGTTTCTGAGTCGCGAGAGGGGTTTGGAGTTGAAGTAATCTGGACTTGATTATTTTTCGGTTATAAAAACCGATAATGATGAGGCTTGATGTTCAATCAATTCCGACTTGATTAAAAATCGTCGGTGCATCGGTTATAAACTGAATGTGCGAGTAATCAAGCGATTGACGATTGATTTGCCGATTTCCGTATCTCAGTTGGCGCAACCGGTTTAACCGAGTTTGTGTATAAATCTCATTTGTTTCCTAGAGATAACAGAAAACACAAAGTGGCGGAGTGGTGATGTGAGTGTGTGTTAAGTCGTTCGAGTTGTAAACCGGCTGACCCGGGTTCGAGTCCCGGCAGCAACATATTTTTTTTATTTATTTTGTTTTAACTTTTTATCAAATATAATTTTTATAGTTTAGTTTATTTATTAATTATGTATCATTTTAAATCAAAATAATCATAAATAGTCAACGTGACTTTTATAACTTGATATTCGATTACAAAACGAAGCGGGTTTTGAAAAACCGTTTTTGACAAATGTTACAGTATCCCCTAATTTTAGGAATTTCGTCCCGAAATTTAAGTAGTTGAAGTAGTAGGAAAAAGATGTGGGTATTTTTCACGCATTGATTCTTCACGTTCCCAAGTAAACTCAGGTCCCCGTTTCGACTCCCAGCGTACCCTAAAAAATTGGAATGCGACTTCATCGCAGACGTTTTTCCCCGAAGTCCATGATCTCTACAGTCTTTCAATAAAATGCATAGATTCATCAATCTGAATATCTTCCAGAGGAATGTGGAGGTTTTCATCAGCGAAGCACTTCTTCAAGTTCGACACGTGGAATGTGGGATGAATCCTGTTGAGTTCTTCTGGTAGATCAAGCTTGTATGCTACAGGACCTACTCTTTCGAGTATCTTGAAAGGTCCTACGTAACGTGGTGCTAGCTTGCCCTTTTGACCAAAACGAACTACTCCCTTCCACGGTGATACTTTTAAAAGTACATGATCACCAATGTTAAACTCTAAGGGCTTCCGTCGTTTATCTGCATAACTCTTTTGACGACTTTGAGCCGCTAGAAGATTGTTTCGAATTTGATGGATCTTGTCTGTGGTTTCTTGGATCAATTCTGGACCAGTAATTTGAGCTTCCCAAATTTCGTGCCAACATACAGGAGATCGGCACTTACGACCATATAAGGCTTCAAAAGGTGCCATGCCGATGCTTGAATGATAGCTGTTGTTGTACGAAAATTCAACTAATGGTAGGTGTGCGTCCCAATTTCCCTTGAAGTCTATGACACATGCTCGAAGCATATCTTCAAGAGTTTGAATGGTGCGCTCAGACTGTCCATCAGTTTGAGGATGATAGGCGGTACTGAGATCTAATCGCGTGCCCATAGCGGATTGTACTGCTTGCCATGTTCGTGAAGTGAAACGACCATCACGATCAGAAATAATGCTTAACGGTACCCCATGTCGGCTTACGATTTCGTTGATATAAATACGGGCAAGCTTTTCGTTCTTGAAATCTTCACGGATAGGAATAAAGTGTGCTGATTTTGTAAGTCGGTCTATAATCACCCATATAGTGTCATACCCACCAGAAGTGCGAGGTAACCCGGTAATGAAATCCATGGTTATGTTTTCCCACTTCCATACAGGTATTTCCGGTTGGACCAGAAGTCCTGAGGGTCTTTGGTGTTCAGCCTTCACCTTGGAACATGTAAGGCACTTGGAAACAAAAACGGCAATATCCTTCTTCATTCCAGGCCACCAATAGGTGTCGCGTTTTGTGAGCTTCATTCATAAGAATTTCACGAAGATTGTTGTGGTTAGGAATCCAGATACGATCTAGGTAGTACAGAATACCGTCAGATTTAGTTTCAATTTTTAGCTCAGCTCCACAGGACATCTCCTTTTGTACATCTTCTTCCGTTATTGAAACGTGTTGGGCTTCTCGAATTTGATCTTTAATGTCGGTTATAATTTGCGAACATAGAAGACGAATGGAGTTCGCATAACCCTTTCGACTAAGTGCATCCGCCACCACATTTGCTTTACCAGGGTGGTATCTAATTTCACAGTCGTAGTCATTTAGAAGTTCGACCCATCTTCGTTGCCTCATGTTTAACTCCTTTTGATTGAAGATATGTTGAAGACTCTTGTGGTCAGTGTATATTTCACACTTAGTACCATAGAGATAATGTCTCCATATCTTAAGAGCGAACACAACGGCTCCAAGTTCTAGGTCATGAGTGGTGTAATTCTTTTCATGTGTCTTGAGTTGTCTCGAAGCATAAGCTATAACTTTTCCTCTTTGCATTAGAACGCAGCCCAATCCTTGCCCTGACGCGTCGCAATAGACCACCAAATCATCACAACCTTCAGGAAGAGTGAGGATTGGTGCATCACAAAGTTTTTGTTTAAGAGTTTGAAAGGCTTCTTCTTGCTTGGGTCCCCATATGAAAGGTTTTCCCTTATGAGTTAAAGCCGTGAGTGGTACAGCAATGCGAGAGAAGTTTGAAATGAACCGACGACAATAGCCAGCTAGACCAAGGAAAGATCTTACTTCAGTTGGTGTACGTGGAGCTTGCCATTCTTATACCGCTTTGATCTTTGAAGGGTCAACATGTATTCCCTTGTCATTGACTACATGCCCGAGGAATTGCACCTCTTTTAACCAGAATTCACATTTGGAGAATTTGGCATAAAGCTTTCCTTTTCTAGAAGTGCAAGGATGAGTCAAAGATGACGCTCATGATCAGATTTAGATTTTGAATAAATAAGAATATCGTCGATGAAGACTATAACAAATCAATCAAGATAAGGTTTGCAGACTCTGTTCGTTAGGTCCATGAAGACAGCTGGTGCGTTGGTTAAACCAAATGGCATAACCATGAATTCATAGTGGCCATAACGGGTTCGAAAAGCAGTCTTAGGGACGTCTTCTTCATGCACTCTAAGTTGATGATAGCCAGATCGAAGGTCGATTTTTGAAAAGCAGCTAGCACCTTGTAGTTGGTCAAGAAGATCATCAATGCGAGGTAAAGGATAGCGATTCTTGATTGTTAACTTGTTGAGCTCTCTGTAGTCGATGCACATACGAAACGATCCATCTTTCTTCTTTACAAAAAGGACAGGTGCACCCCAAGGCGACGAGCTAGGACGTATGAATCCCTTGTCAGTCAACTCTTGTAATTGACTGGCTAGCTCTTGCATTTCAGAGGGGGCTAACCTATAAGGAGACTTTGCAACTGGTGTAGCACCAGGTATAAGATCAATACGGAATTCGACGTCTCTAACTGGAGGAAGTCCTGAAATGTCGTCAGGAAAAACTTGCGGGAAGTCTTTTACTACAGGAATGTCTTCAAGTTTCTTCTCCATGGTTCCCTTTTTGATGATATGAGCTAAAAACGCGACATAATTCTTGCGAAGATATTTTTTGAGCTTGAAGACAAGACATTAAGCTGAGCCCTTTCGACGAGGTCTCTCCAATGATTCGAAGAGTCTGACCGTTTGAAAGAGGAATACGAATAAATTTTTCACGACATACAACTTCTGCCTGATGTTGACTGAGCCAATCCATACCGATTATGATATCAAAACTTCCCAGCTTCATAGGAATCAGGTCGACTGAGAAATCGTGGTCGTTTAAGGTGAGTGTATAGTTACGTATAATAGAGTTTAATGAAACTGGTTTCCCGTCCGCAACTTCTACCGTTATGGATTCCGTGAGCTTATCCCGATTTTTGCTTAAGATAGGTTCAAATTCTAAAGACACAAAACTTCTATCCGCACCAGTATCAAATAACATAGATGCATATCTACCATTATAAGGAACGTACCGTTAACCACATTGCCGTCAGCTCTGGCCTGGTTAGCGTTGATATTGAAAGCTCTCCCTCTTGCAGGTGGAGGAGCTTGGTTTGCTTGATTCACCGGGTTGGCTTGGGCCTGAGCATGAATAATGTTTACCAACCTTGGACAAGTGTTTCTGAAATGGCTCGGGTCACCGCAATTGTAGCAAGCCCGCATTGGTTGGCCCATAGGATAATTGGGCTGGTAATATGTTTGGGTTAAATGTTGGGTGGGTGGTAATAGTAGGGGTTGTTGGGCTTGGCCCATTATTTGTTGGTGGGTTTGGGTTAAAGGTTGGTGGCGGTTCGTTCGTTGAGGCATGCGGCAGGTTTGAACAATATGACCTGCGCGACCGCAGCCGGTTGGAAAGGATGATTAGGGGAATGGTAATATTGGCAAAGGTTGCATTTTGGTAACGGGCCAGTGTAAGGTCTTCTGTATGGTGCGGGTGAAGGAGTGACTTGAGTAATGGGTGCAGCAGGAATAGGGGAGTTGGTTTGAGTAACTGTAAAATTTCTGGTGTTGCGCTTCCTCTTGTTAGCAAACTTAGAGGAAGAGATGGGATGGTTTGAAGTTTGACCCTCAACAGGGGCTTTCTTTTTCTCTTCCTTGAACTTCTCGTTGCGAATTCGGTTCTCGGTCAGTTCAGTTGCTACCTCCATAGCAGCTTCAAGTGTTACCGGTGAAGTGCTGAGGACTGAATCTTGAATTTTCGAGGGAAGTCCTCGAATATAATGCTCAATCAGACGATAAGTTGGGGTGAATAAATTTGGAACCATTTGGTTCAACTCCAAGAACCTCTTGTTATAGGTGGTGTGATCATCCTCCTTTTGCTTTAGAGAATGCAATTCATCCTCCAGCTTTTTAATTTCGCTCCTAGGACAGAAACGCCTAGTCATGATTTCCCTTAACTCCTCCCAATTTAAGGCCATTGCATCTTCAGTTCCCCTCTTCCCTTTCTCAGTATTCCACCAAGTGAGAGCTACCCCAAATAGTCTCCCGGTAGCGTATCGAACCTTGCGATCCTCAGGACAATCGCAGTTTAGAAAGGTGTTTTCCATCTCCTCGAACCAATGTAGGAGAGCAGTGACACCCTCGGTCCCTTCAAATTTAGCAGGATCACAAGACTTGAAATGTTTGTATGAACACTTGCTGGTAAGAGGGTTGTCGATGTTCTGGTCATGTTGTTGGGGAGGGTTAGTAGGATTTGTAGCGAGGGCTTGTTGTACTTGGACCACAATGTCAAGCAGTATTGTGGCCATTTGTTTCGCGATCTGAGTGGCCAAACGTTCCTGAGACCTTCCTGATCTTTTACCCCTTCGTTGCTGTCTAGACGACATCTACAGGATCATACAATGAGAAGATTGTGAGTTTATGGTGTCTTTTTAGGTCTCATGTGTCTTTAAGAAAATGAAACTAACATAAATATCAATAATGCAACTACATCCATAGGATGTCTTGGGTTTGCTCATGTTGGGCCTCAAATGTCTCCCATACCTTCACCTATATAGTCATGTGGGCCCCCATGGCTATTGGCTTGGTAGGATTCACATTAGTATTGGCAATTTAACACTCGCATCACCCGAATGCAAACCACAAAATATGTTCATGAGATGTTTGGTCGGAACGTGTCCAGGTGTAGACACAATGACAACTCAAAGTGGGGTTAGCTCACACGACGTTTGGTATAGCATGCTTTGGCCTAATAGGTACTTCGTACTCTCATCGTTAGTCCCCAGGTAGGCAAACTGGTCCTTTATTTTGGATTTATACGAATGCCAGCCTAGACAGGACGTTCCGACTACCGGTACTGGTACCCTTCCAGTTACTACATGCCCGTCATGAGAACTCACTTTGATGAGATTTGAAAACACGAAAATCATTGTAAAAGCAATCATGATGTGGTGTGTGCTTTCATGGATGTGATATGTTATGAGTATATGATTCATGATAGGCATTATATAATACATACTTATGAACATGCTTGCATAATATTGATTGTAACATTTAACATAAATCATATAAACATCATGATATTTGGTATGTAACACACAAAATCTTATAAGTTTCTAATCAACTATAGTATAGGCTCTAAGGGTCTAATAACCTATCATATATCCCTATAGTCATGGCTCTGATACCAATCTGTCACAACCCCGACCCATAGCGGAATAAGAGTCGGGGCATAATTGGGTTATCACCAAAGCTCATGACATTTACTAATATGTTTCATATTCAATAAAGTCAAAGTTACATTTCCAAATATCCAAACATGTTCATACAATATAAAGGAAATAAGCCAAACATAACAATCCCAACTCAAAATCATTTTATTCTTCTAGTCCAATCCTATGTGTTCCTAGCTGCTGCTGGTTCACCTGTATCATGTGTAAAAATGGGGGTTTTTGGGTCAACATAAGTTGGCGAGTGAACCTTATTAGATAAACATTTATTAATGAATTACTTGTTAGTTTATCAATGAAAAATTGTGCATAATCATAAATGAGCAAATGTAAATAATCAAGCAGTGGCAAATAGCAATCACAACTATAACATACAATAACATATGACAGCATACATGAACATACCAACATCATACGATACATAACATAAATGAAACTGTGCGATCAAGGCTCAATCAAACGGAGCCGATCGTATTGCATGTACTGAAAATGAAAATGTCTGTGCGATCAAGGCTCAATCAAACGGAGCCAATCGTATGTGGGCACGCCAGGTTCAACCTCATAATGAAATGGGGAACATGCTCAACGCTCATAATGTAATGGGGAGCGGCGGCCTATGAAATTGCATGTACTGAAAATAATAAATTGCATCCAACAATAACTACACAACAGAAGCAAACTGAATACACAAGTTCATGATATGATGTATGCTCAATGGTTTAAGTATAATATATATATCAAGACACATGATACACCCCAAAACGTGATTAAACGGGGAATTTGTAAAGATTCACTCACATTGGATGCGTTGGATTGGAGATGGTGAGATGCGCACGAATTAGATGAGTGGAACAACGAGAAATACTAACCTAAATAATAACGGAAAAATATATTAAATGAGTGGATTTTATTAAGGATTTTAATGAAATTTTTAGATATATTTTTGTGAGTTTAAAGCTATTTTCTATCTTTAAAAATGTTATTTTTAAGTATTTTTAATTGATTTTTAAATTAAATTAAATAAATAAAAATATAAAAAAATTGTTTATTTCGCGTTGACCGTTGACCTGTTGACTTGTTGACCGGTTCGGTCAGGGAAATAGTTTGCGCCGGGTGAGGCTCGAACCCGAGACCTCCCGTGCGTGCACGCAGCTCTACCAACTGAGCTACGTGTCTAACCCGAAATAACCTTGTTTTTAATTATATTCATATACTAATTCGGTTTAACCAAAAGTCTTTTAATTTCAAAAACATTTTAATTCAACGAACCGGTGCCAGTGACGGGTTTCGAACTCGGGACGTGTGACTTAGTGTTGCACACAGTCCACCGCTGGACTGTGTGTCTAACCTGGTTATTATCTCGGTTTTTATTATACTTAATAACTAACTGAGTTAACCCGGTTTAGTTTTTAAACAAAAAGGCATTTTATTACATAAGGAGTGCATGTATCAGGGATCGAACTCGGACATGCGTATATGTTTTGCACACAGTCCACCGCTGGACTGTGTGTCTAACCCGTTCAGTTTACTGGTTTTAAATAAACTTATAACTTAATTAACTTCGTCTTCTTCATTCAAATTTCCGTCGACTGAATCACTGATCCGTTTCTTGTTTTTACGATTATCAAACATTCTTAAGGTTAAAATGAAATGACAGAAACGGTGTTGGAAGTAACATACCGTAGGAATGATATATCACAGAATTTCCGGCAAATGCGTCGGCTCTGTTTTTGTGCACCTCAACTGAACCAAAACAATTAACCATTTTGATTAGTCAATCGTGGAATTGAAGTGATAAACAAACGTTAACAGCGGGATTGAAGGTCCTTACCGTTTCACAGACGAAAATAAAGACTTTCAGGAAATTTCTGGCGAACTGGAATTAGCTGAATACAGCGCCTGAATTCGATTTCAATTGAAAGGTTTAAGTTAGAAATAGCCTAACAATTGTTGAACTACGATGTTTATTGAAAGATTTACCGTTTGAGGATGAATACGGTTTTCCGGCGAAATTTGCAGAAAATTCCGGCGAGCTGATTTAAGCGTTCTAATGGTCTGAAAATGTGACGAAAGTTAAATGGAATGTTGGTATGATGTTTCTGAGTCGCGAGAGGGGTCTGGAGTTGAAGTAATCTGGACTTGATTATTTTTCGGTTATAAAAACCGATAATGATGAGGCTTGATGTTCAATCAATTCCGACTTGATTAAAAATCGTCGGTGCATCGGTTATAAACTGAATGTGCGAGTAATCAAGCGATTTGACGATTGATTTGCCGATTTCCGTTTCTCAGTTGGCGCAACCGGTTTAACCGAGTTTGTGTATAAATATCATTTGTTTCCTAGAGATAACAGAAAACACAAAGTGGCGGAGTGGTGATGTGAGTGTGTGTTAAGTCGTTGGAGTTGTAAACCGGCTGACCCGTCGAGTCCCGGCAGCAACATATTTTTTTTATTTATTTTGTTTTAACTTTTTATCAAATATAATTTTTATAGTTTAGTTTATTTATTAATTATGTATCATTTTAAATCAAAATAATCATAAATAGGTGATATTCGATTACAAAACGGAGCGGGTTTTGAAAACCCGTTTTTGACAAATGTTACACAACATACAATTCATCCAATAGGAACACACTTATATTCATTCTATCATGACTTACCCATTCTTACGTGATTCCCATATGTCTCACAAATCAAAATTATTATGTAACAATAGTATTTTGATCAGAAATCACTTACTAATACATAATAAACTTGCTTATACTTGTATCGGGTCGAATCGACCCATTCTTACTTTCTTAAAGACATAAAAACCAAAAACACAATCTATCGTGTTTAAAAGACAAACATACTAATAATTTATATGTATTCTTATAATAGAAGTAAGATTAACTTACACAATCGTGCCAATCAAGAATGATTCTACTAATCTATCCAACGAAGTCCGTAAATAACCATTTAGCATTCCTACGCTTCAAGAGTGTTTGATCTATATGACCAGTGAAATACTACACAGTTATATCGTACTTCCGGTATTGAGAAAGGACCTACGTGATCTTAGAAATCAATAAACAACATGGACTTTCTACATGTATAACCGAATAGCAATATTATGTGCTCGTAACCTAAAAGAAACCAAAACTAACAATACAAACCAAAGTGGGTATAAACCACTCACCTTTGCCCGTAGAAAAATATGATATTGCTATTGTCAATCTTGTCCCGTCAACTCCCAAGCTTTCGTTGCCTTCTTTGTATGGCTCATGCACGCGGATTTTCTTGTAGCCGACATGCAACAAGATCCATGTATGTAGTTTTGTTCATTTTTGCCTCACAAACGTTTTTTCCGGTATCGGATTGCATATACAACTCCATTAGAGCATCCATGCAACACAATCAAGTTCCTGATTTTCGCACAAACAAACTGTTACAAACTGATCAGTGTCAAAACCACACTTACAGACATCTGATCAGAATTTCCTCTAGTAGGATTTATGACCCATGTTATAGGAACCTACTGACCAAATTTTAGCTCAATCCAACGGTCGGATCTCTTGGAATAACTCATTCTTTACAGCTACACTTTTTGTACCGAAAATCCAAACAGCTGCTGTAAAACTCATACTTCCAGGATATATTTCGCAATTCAACCGTTGGATGTTAAAATCTATATGTCAGTAAGCTACTGCAAAAATTTGGGATCAATCCAACGGTCGGTTTTTTGGTAACAACCATTTCTTTTAAACCACATGATATAAAAACGGAAATCAAATTAACGAATCTAACTTTTCGACATTTATAAACAACTTCAACTTAGGATTTATGAGTAAGCAGAGCTTACCATTGCATTGGTATCATCTAGAAATAGTTTCGGGTTGAGACCCGCAACTTCGCCACCACCAGCCGCCGCGAACCGCCATCGGACCACCATTGGACCACCACTTTCTTTCTCTCTCTAGTTCTATGCATTTCTCTCTCTAACTCCAGCCATAGTTTTGTGACAAATGAGCCTAAATATGACCTTTTATACATTCAACTATTGCCTAATTGCAATATACACCCTAAAGTTTTACTCTTACAACAATGCCCATTTAAGTTTGGTGAGTCACAAGATGTGGTAACGATATTTCCCTGAAGCAAACCCGTCATATTTCTCAGCTTATATTACTAAAATACAAGCCGTTAAAATATATTGTTACACAACAAGTTATCTTCCTCAATTAGTTATTCCAAGCAATTAATAAAAATATTATTTTACAACGACGCTCGAAAGGAATCTTACAACCTCGACGAGTATTTCCACCAAATTAAATAATGCTATTTCAAAACTATTTTAGAATTATATTTGCACTTCTTTCCATCCAATTCTAACTTAGATTTTCATAAGTTAATGAAATTCCCGATTTTGGATGTTACAAAAACAGAACAAAATTTCATAAATATGGTTCAAACATAACAAATCCCATAAAATGTCTCGATAAAACATTAAGGAAATAACATAATTTTATATATAATCATTCACGCATAAGGAAAATTGCAAGCATCCAACTGGTTGGTATCACCATGATATCACCAAAATCCAATTTTGCTTACTCGATAAGGAAATCAGCATAATCCATTAGTAAGGTCCTTTTCATCACTTGGGACATCGACATTTCCATATTTATATGTGAAATTTGTCTCTATTCTTTCCCCTTTTTTCTTTTATAGATTGTTGTAAAGCTCTACCAAGTGTCTGGCTGTACGACATGTACCAGCCCAGTGGTTGTTACTTCCACATCGATAGCATGCATTCGATGGGGTTCCATTTTTCTTTTTACCTTTTCCATCATTGGATTTATTTTCATAATCATGCAACTTCTGGTGGGTTCTTTTGCTTTTAAATTGAACACCATGAAAATTCCCCCAACCATATCCACGTCCACGTCCCACGTCCAGACCATGACCATGACCACGACCATGACCATGACCACGCCCACGTTGATAGCCACGACCACGTCCGTGACTTCCACTTTGGTCATTATATGTTGTCACATTCACTTCAGGGAATGGAGTTGTACCAACCGGACGAGCTTCATGGTTTTTCATTAGTAGCTCATTATTTTGCTCAGCCACAAGCAAACATGATATTAAGTCACTATATTTGGTGAAGGCCCTTTCACGATATTGTTGTTGCAAGACAATGTTTGAGGCGTGAAAGGTGGAGAATGTTTTTTCCAACATCTCCTTATCAGTAATATTTTCACCACATAGAATCAATTGTGACGTGATTCTAAACATTGTCGAGTTATACTCACTTATAGACTTAAAGTCTTGCAACCTTAAATTGAGCCATTCAAAACGAGCTCTTGGTAATATTACTGTTTTCTGATGGTCATACCTTTCTTTCAAATTGGTCCACAGGACGAGTGGATCTTTGATAGTGAGATATTCATTTTTCAAGGACTCATGAATATGGTGGCGTAAGAAAATCATTGCCTTTGCTTTATCTTGGGTATTTGTTTTATTTTCTGCTTTAATTGTTTCCCCAAGGTTATTAGCATTTAGATGGATTTCAGCATCCAAAGCCCATGACAAATAATTTTTTCCAGTGATGTCCAAAGCCACAAACTCAAGCTTTGCAAGATTCGACATCTATATTAAAGAAATACGCATGAATTAATGCATGTTATTATAATCAAATAAAATTTAGTAACCATTATTGACTAAAAAAAACAAGACTAACAAAAAAATAATAATAATGTATTAAGTCATTACAAATTAAAGTTTGTTTACATATATTTGTATATGATATATCCATGCATGTAAAGATATTAGGTTAGTTAATAGATGGAAGAGGCCAATAATTTGAAATACATATACCTTTTACTTCGTCAAAATTCTCCTTCTTAATTATTATTATGCTAAACAATGATATACTAATGTCGAATTGTGATAACATAATAAACTACATATAATTTATAGATTAATAAACAAGTAAATACAATCTGGTAATTAACGAAAATGTAACCAGTAATGAAATACTAAATTATACTACAATCGTGTTTTGTTTTATTTATTTAATTATTTTTGTATGTTTTACAAACTTAAATAAATCCAAGCAAATAAATATATTAACTACATGACTTAATATAATTAGTTCTATAAGCTTGACAAAACTCATCAAGTTATAAACAATCATTTATCATATCTTAATTTTATCTCATCATAATTGACATAAAAGGAATTTTAACAAATATAATCAAGGAAAATATAATAAAGTAAAATATGTGTTTTTAACTATATCTTTCTATGAAAAACTCTTAGGATTCATTAAAAACACAACTTTTGATTGTGAAAGATGGAATAAAGTTTTATGGCTTAACATTAAAGAAAATAGAATACTATTTTCACCCTTCATTGTTTAGATTAAACAAAAATAG
The DNA here is from genome assembly GCA_947069175.1 of Scalesia atractyloides. Taxonomy (NCBI): domain Eukaryota; kingdom Viridiplantae; phylum Streptophyta; class Magnoliopsida; order Asterales; family Asteraceae; genus Scalesia; species Scalesia atractyloides. The sequence goes on from CAMTDV010000008.1 coordinate 5,512,299, forward strand.
ATAACCAATAATATCATAATGGTCATTTGAACAAAACATTGTATGAATTGCAATATACATTTAAGAGAATAAGAACAATGAAAGTTAATATACCTGTAATAATACGATCTAACTCCAAAAGCAAGTCGTGCTGATAACGTATTGTAAAACAACGGCCTAATAGCAACCAAATATGATATATGTAGACAATAATTATAGAGATTATATAGAGAGAAAGATAGAAAGAAGAATTGAAGAACTCATTCTTATTGATATATAAAGTATGAACTACATATGCCTCTATTTATAGGCTTACAAAGATAAGAGTTAAGTACTTGAAGAGTCACCACATTATGAAGACATGTGAGTTAAGTACTTGGAGAGTCACCACATTATGAAGACATGTGGATAGTCACACATTAAAGATAATAATTCATAATACCCATATTTTTTAGGACAAATTATTATCCATCGGATAAAGTTTCATTTCAAAATTTATAGTTTATAGTTTGCATATTATAGTGTGTTATGAGTAAAGATCCCGTACAAAGTATCTTATGGTACAAAACGTATGAATGACATAGAAAAGTGAAAAAAGACGGTGGCATTTCCGTAATTATTTTATTCGTAATTACCCTACAAAGATCATTTTACAAAATTACACTACAAGATTATTTGTAGAGTAATTTTGATAATTACCATACGAGTAAAGTAATTACGAAAATGTCATTTTTTTATTTATTTTTCCATTCCATTCGTACGTTTTATACAATAAACTACTTTGTATTTGATCTTTTGTCCATTTATATATATTATTTTTTGGCGGTTGAAATACTCTCATAAAAGAAACCCTTTATATTAACCATGGAGTATGGAATCATATTGCAAAACGATAATCATAACCTTTGATTCATTTTTAATGTTTTAATTCATTTGAATTGCAATCTTAAGTTAGAACACTTTTACACACAAAAAAAATCAAATATTTATTTATTTAGTTCCATTTTTTACAAAATAGTTTCACTTTACCAACTTTATCAACACCATCTTTTGCTATCAACCACCGCTACATCACCAAACATAAGTATACCCTCTTGGTCTAGTAAACCCAACATGGCCGAATACCACCCCTCGACACACATAACGTAATTACAAACATCATCAATAAATTATAAACTGTCAATCACATACATCATCGATAAATTATAAACTGTCAATTAAAATAGAGAAACTGAATTTCAATGATTTCAACTTTGATCTATTAGTCGAGATTAATCTCAACTCATTTAATGTTTATATACAATTTTAACTTTAAACATATTTTTCTTTAATGATCTCATACTAACTAAAAATTAATCCTATTAGTTTTTGTTTACGTTGACTGCTTGTGTGACAACATTTTGAGGACATAGGCTGCTTACGTGGTCGTCCACGTCAACAAAAAGTAATTGGTTAAACTTTCAGTTAGTATTGCATCGCTAAAGAAAAATAGATTCAAAGTTGGGATTAATCTTACCAGTGTTGTAAGAATCTTAGATGCTAGTCGGGCGGTGGGGTACTTACTAGCAATTAATCGGATTGAGTTTTTTATATGTAACTTTTAGTTATATATATGCGCGCACATACATATTTATATGTAGTTTTCTAAATTAGACATGTTTTAATCTATCACTGACCCATTTTTTAAACAATTGGAAGGAATTTATAAGGTTTGATCGAAATTTGGCCGAGTCTAGCCAAAATTTGGCCAGAATAGCACCGCTATGACCGCCTAGCGATCAAACGACTATTAATTGATGACTAATCAAAGACTAGTCGGGGTTTTTACAACCATGATTCTTACCAATAGGTCAAAGTTAAAATTACAAACTATAAATTTGCAACATCTTTGTGCATAGGGAAGTTGTACCCAATAATTAGGGTGGTTTAAAAAAATAAAATTAATATTACACTTTCAACCCCAAATTATTTGATTTTTTTATTTTTAGCGCAAAAGTTTTCATCTTTTGCAATTCAACCTCACAACTTTTTTACTTTCAACTTTGTTCCCCTATACTTTTCATATTTCGCAACATTTTGATTTACAATTCGTTCTAAATTTTGCGAGTTAACAGTGCGTGTGTGGTTAACGTTTTTATGTTCCGTTCTAAATTTTGCGAGTTAACATGATGCAACGTACGTGTATAGGTTAACGTTTTTACGTTGTCTATTTCCCCCCGCTGGAACAGGTCCGTTCCAATGCGCGGGTCTTAAATCGACTTAGTTACCATTTTCTATCTTTTACGTTTCGGTTTAATTTCTTCGCGTTAACACGCCGCAATTTCAGTGTTGGTGGTCGCTAGAGGTTGTTTGACATTGATGCTATTTGACACAGTTTTACGCTCTCACCATAACGCAAGGAGGCGAGGGGTGATAGTATTTATAACATATTATGCTTTGCATACCAATCAACATAACTCTAATGCAAATTGTTATTGTTCACATTTCAAGCAATCTACCACTTGTGGCCTAGTGGTAGGGAGATTTGAGTTCTCGAATGAAGACCAAGTTTAATATACATTTGGTCACTTTGATGGATTTGGTAATGATGGGCAGAGCCCGGCTTCTTTGTAGAGGTGCCAAACTGTTTCCTGAGCTCACCTGAGTTTTCGTTCCACCGTGTGTTACGTTATAGAGTTTTGCTCTTGTAGTGACACATTGATTGTCAAGTGGCAGCCAGCGATATGTTTTCCCGGGAGAACGCTTAAGCCAACCTCTTAAGCTAGCGGGGACCTGGTGAAGACGGCATAGTTTGGCTAGAGTGGGGCAGAAGCTCTTTAATCTGAAAAGTACGGTAGGCTAATAAAAAAAAAGTTGTCGCTAAAAAAACACTTAAGCGTGATTTAAAAAAATATATAATATTTTGAGGTTATCTAAAATTGCCATTTTTTAATAACTTGATGACTTCTTCTTTGTCCTTTTTCTCAGAATGTAGAAAACAAAAACCACAAACAACATTAATAAACAAACTCAAAGAAAAGATCCAACGGTGGAGACACAACAAGACACAAAACCATCGCACGAAATACATATGCAGATTGGAAGATCTGACACACATGATAACACCACCATCACCATCCCTCTTTTTATTTCAACAATCTTCTTCCACTCTTCCTCTTTTTCTCTTCACTTCCTCCTGTTTCTTACTTAAAACAAAACCCTAGCTTTACATAATACATACACCCCCTGTATCTATCTGTTTCCAAACATGATGCCACAGCATCAGAGGATAAGACAACAACAAGCCCTGATGCAGCAGCAATCCTATCACCCAGGTCTCATAACCCATCCACAGGTACCCCCCCCCCCCCCCCCCTTTATTTGATTTTTCTTGATTTTTTGTTATCAAGTTCAGATTTTTTGTGTCAAAGGTGCTACCTTTTTTGTGGGTATCAAGTTTAATGATCCGGGTCGGGTTCTTTTTATGTGGGTTTTGTATAATCTGCAATCTTTAGTGGTGATGATGTATATTTTTTTTTAAAATTTGGTGTGCTAGCTGTTTGTAGTGAATCAGTATAGTTTTGTTTTGAGTTGGTTTTGGGCATTTTGTAGAAATTTGTGTATTACTGTTTTATTAGTTTCTTGAATTGGGAATTGATTACAGCTTTTTTGCTAAAGGATGTTGTTACTATATACAGAAATATATGGCACTGAAATGTGTACCAAAATGTACTAGTGTTTTTGAAGGTTTTAGGCATTTAGTACTGAAAAACACCTATCTGTTCATGTGGACACAAGTTTAAAAAGATAATACAAGAAAGGGTTAAGAAGCCTTGAGAGATTCATGGGATTAATAGACCAATATTATGGAGAATATTCCTGATTCTGTTAGTTTTTTTAACAAGATTCACATAATTTTATCAGACAAGTTTTTAACTCTTTATATTTGCAGATAGAACCTATCTTGAGTGGAAATCTACCTCCCGGGTTTGATTCAACTACATGCCGCAGCGTGTGAGTGTCTTCATTTTCTCCCCTGTTCTGTAATTCTGAACAAAGTTCTCTTATCGTTTATCATAGTTCAAACCATATTTTTTGGTTACTTAACTAGCAAAGCACTTTTATATGGTCTAAAACACCTCATGCTAATTTGGACTCGACACTGACATCAAATATCTGACTTTATTTAGCTATGTTGGGAACATTCATCCACAGGTCACTGAACCCCTACTTCAAGAAATCTTTTCAAGCACCGGTGCTCTTGAAGGTTGCAAGCTCATTAGGAAAGATAAAGTATGAGTAATTATTGTTTCTCTCATGATTTTGACCGCAGAGTTATTTATATTAGAAAGTTAAAAATATTAAATTCCCTTGACGTACGCAACCACTCGATAACGTGCGTAATTATGCATATAACATGCGTAATTAGGGTTGAAACAACCCATGCGTAATTTTGAGTTTAACATGCGTAATTCTCATGTTTGGTGGCATGCGGGTTTTATTTTTATAACATGCGTAATTATGCAAATAACGTGCGTAATTCGGGTTTAACCCAACCTATGCGTAATTATGCAAATAACGTGCGTAATTAGGCAATAACGTGCATGATTATGTCAAGTTAATTACTATTGTGCGTAGGGTAGGTCAGACGTGTGGTTGAGATGCTCGCGTACGCTTTGCACGATAAGGTGGTCTTGTGCATTAACCTCCCCTATATATAAATATAATAGTGTTTTTGTTTTTTTATTTATTTGGATTCAGTCATCATACGGGTTTGTGGATTATTTTGATCGGCGTTTTGCTGCTCTTGCGATTGTGACTCTTAACGGAAGGCATCTGTAAGTAAAAGCCTTAAAACAGTATCTGTTTCCTGTTCTTGTTATAAGTCACCACTAATTGCTTTTGAAAACATATATTTGCAGGTTTGGGTAGCCCATCAAAGTTAACTGGGCATATGCCAGTAGTCAACGAGAAGATGCATCAGGTTTGTTAACGTAATATTAACTTAGTAGTCAATAATAATTTTTTTTGTTAAAACTTTTATCTTGGTTTTGCAGGCCACTTCAACATATTTGTCGGTGATCTTAGCCCTGAAGTTACTGATGCAACTTTGTTTTCTTGCTTCTCCGTTTACCCTACTTGCTCGTAAGTCCTAATTAATTGTGTTATGGTGCATACTGCATATTTTTAGTATATTTTTATTGATTTTGTTTTTGGATGTTGGTAAGTGATGCAAGCGTTATGTGGGACCAGAAGACGGGCCGCTCTAGGGGTTTTGGATTTGTTTCATTTAGGAACCAACAAGTAAGCGAAATTCATGTGTGACTGAAAAGACCCTTTTGCCCCCACTCCTTTTAAGATACTAATTAGAATTCATTTCACTTTTTTATTTAACAGGATGCCCAAAGTGCAATTAAGATTTAAATGGTAAGACATTTTAGATTGAGTAAAGTACACAGATGGTTTGGATTTGGTCCCTAGCTTTCTAAAAGTACACGGATGATCCCTGTGGTTTGCACTTTGTAACACATTTAGTCCCCAACTTTACCAAAAGTCACATGGATGGTCCCTATGTTTTGCACTTTGTAATACATTCAGTCCCTAACTTGAACCTGCTGAAACCTGTAGATTTTTTGGTTGGGGACTAAATGCGTTACAAAGTGCAAATCACAGGGACCAAACCCAAATTTTAGTAAACCACAAGGACCATCTGTGTACTTTACTCTTTTAGATTTTTGCTTTCTTTTTTCAAGTCCTTTGATTTTATTGCCTGTTTTATTAAAATGACTCCTGTCTTCGGATTCTATTTTTATAATATATTTAATTTTATATTGTAGGAAAGTGGCTCGGAAGTAGGCAAATTCGATGCAACTGGGCGGCAAAGGGTGCGGGATCAGATGACAAACAGCGGTCAGATACTAAAAGTGTTGTTGAATTGACAAACGGAACATCAGGTTAGCTTATTACAAATAAATATGCATTTTTTTGTAGAATTTATACGGATGTTATATTGTTTCCATTTTGACATTGGCTCACACGTGCAGATGATGGTCAAGAAAAAGTCAATGAAGATGCTCCAGAAAACAATCCTCAATACACAACCGTTTACGTTGGCAATCTGGCTCCCGAGGTTAGCATTTTCTAGGGGTGTGCACGGTTCGTTCTGTTTGGTTTTTGGCTAAAACCAAAACCGTAACCAAAAGTTCGGTTTTGGTTTTTGAAAACTGTTCGGTTTCGGTTTAGCAATGGTTTGGTTCGGCTTTTCGTTTTTTTTTTCAGATTTTTAAACAAATTCCATAAGATTCAAAAATAAAATTATAATTCAAAGTTTAAGAATTTTTCTTAGATGTTTACATTTAAGTTAATATATTTATTTTTTTAATTAATATTGTTCACATAAATCTAGCCTTCTAATCTATTTTAATGTTTCTCCAAAGTTTTTATTAACACTTTGAAAATCATTTAATTTTTATGTTAAATTTTGTTATTTCTTGTAGACAATGGATAAATCATTTTAATGATAAATAAATATGTTAATGTTCTTATTCTAAATTTCAGTGATGAATAAATATGTTAATGTTTTATTGTAAATACTTGACATTCAAGAATAAAATTAATTATTCCTAAATCAATATATAACAAAAACTTAAAAAAATGATTTTTAGGTTATTTGTTTCGGTTTGGTTTTTTTTTTCGGTTTTTATAAAATGAAAAACCGTAACCAAACCACAAATTTTGGTTCGTTTTTTTTTTTCGGTTTTCTGTGTGGTTTGGTTTTTTTCAGTTCGGTTTTTTTCGGTTTTCTGCTCACCCCTCACATTTTCTTTGTTTTTTAATTTTCTATAAATCTATTTCAATAAGGTCAAATGTCACTTAATAGTAATCAAGTTTCATCACTATTCCACTTGGTTACTATTTAATTACACGGTACACTTTTAAACTACTAATTGAACAAATTATATTATAGGTTACATCAGGTGATCTCCATTGTCATTTTCATGCTCTTGGTGCTGGTGTTATCGAAGACGTTCGACTTCAACGAGACAAAGGTTTTGGTTTCATAAGATACAGCACACATGCTGAGGCAGCTCGTGCTATTCAGTTAGGGAACACCCGTTATCTCTATGGCAAACCCCTTAAGGTAATTTTACAAGCCCGTTAGGTCTACATTTGTCATCGAAACATTTGAAATTTTAATATAATATGATTGTTTTTGCAAAACAGTGTTCATGGGGTAGCAAATCGACACCTCCCGGGAGCAGCTCAACACCTCTACCCCTGCCAGTTACCGGAAATAATATGGGGTTTTCCGCCATGGATATTGCCGCTTATGAGAGACAATTGGCTAGTAAAATGGCTCTGATGCATCAGCAGATGGGTGGTGTCGCTAGCCAGGGTGCTGTCTATGATGGTGGTTACCGGGGGATCGCCTCCACACAGGCCCCTGTGTACTACCAGTAACTACACCCCACACAGGCCCCTGTGTACTACCAGTAACTACAGTTGATTGTTGAGTTGGGACGTATATCTAGAGCTATGGAGATTAGATAGGGTTATCTTCCCCCCCCCCCCCCCCCCCCCCCCCCAATGTTTTATCTTATTATTGATTGAAATATTTGTTTCTTGTTATTGTATAACTTTTGAGGATGTATATGTAGCAGCACTCACCATGTGTATTTCTCTTACCTAAACAATGGTGTCACTTGTGTTATAGGAAGTATTGAGTTGTGAATGGATCATGGATGAATATAACACATCTGGTTTGTGGTATCAAACAAAATAATTTTGAACATGATGTTCTTTTAGAGCATCTCCAACGCATCCCGTTTCAGATGTCTTAAACACGTCAAATTTTCATAATTTCACCCATCTTTCAAACATATCCGTTTTCTCTCTAATGATACGTCTATTTTGAAACACCTATCTTAAAAATAATAATCAAATTTTCACAATTTCACCCATCTTTCAATCATATCCGTTTTTTCTCTAATGATACGTCTGTTTTGAAACACCTATCTTAAAAATAATAATTAAAATAATATGTAAATATATTGTTTAAGTATCCAACCCCTCTCCGTACGCCGACTAAGCATCCTGTTTCAACGCTCTTAAATTACTAGTTTCACTCAGTTATGTTCTAAAAATGGCGTATGCAGGCTTTGATACGTTAATAGATGGGTGGTGCCACTAGCGAGGGAGGGAGCATTCCATGACGTTGGTTACCCTGTCATTGCGGCCACTGCGCTACACGGGCCCATACGTACTACCAATACTTACAGTTTTAGATATGGACATTAGATCTGGCTCTCTTTTTTTCTTTCCAATGTTTTAATCTTTTATTGATTGGAATATTGTTTGTTATTAGAATTTAGAATCACATCCTTATGTTAAATGAAGTATTGATTTATGTATGGATCATGGATGCATCCAGTCCAGAATTAAACAAAGAAAATCTTGAACATGATGTTCTTCAAACTTCTCACTTATACCCCCTATGTACACAAAATATGATTCATCATGCCCAGATCGCGATCTTGGATGATACATGTGATCAAATTTATGTCACTATCACGCTTCTATGTTCGGCTAAATTGCAAAAACCCCAGTCGCCATCACTCGACTAGCGTCACTGGAAGACGCTTGTGAGCTAGAATATTTCTCCGGTCTATCATCCATGGCTATCTGTCTGCTCCTACATTCTGGGCTACAAAATGCTTTCTCTCCCCTGTTATAAACACCATATAATTATATAAATCATCAAGTTATTTGAAATCCCATAAACTGTCTAACAAACAAAAAAATAAAATAAAAATAAAAATCTCTTATACTTACATATGCATATATATATCTTTGCCATGCAGTCTTTTGTTACACAAATGACATGAATTCAAAAAACCATCAGGTTGAGGCACCCTCATATCATCATCACCAAATCTTGCAGGTGATATATTAAAAATGCAACCTTTCCCACCACCTTTAGTAACCTTTCCCCTATCACCAACAATCCTCAACCGAGACACCGGATTCGCGTCAGACCAAATTCGGCCCATGCCACTAAATTCAGCCCTCGAAACATTTTCGAGGGCCGCCGCAACTATACCCAGTCCAATCCCACCCATATTCCGGGTTGTAACACCCATAGGTGACAAAACTTTAAACTCCAAAGGACTTGTTGAACATGTTGTTGAACCTTTTGTTGGACTTGTTCCAGGAGTGATGATTTTTCGGATCACGGGGCGCCAGTTACTCATGGCTAACTTACAATAAACAGAGATTTAGTTCAAGTGACTTTATAAGAGAAATATATTGAGAAACATTGAACATGAAGAATACAAGAATGATGGAGTTGGTGGACTTAGCCCACTGCCCATGGTATTTGGTTTGGACTTCAAATTATTGAGGTTACATTAAAATTATGCTTTTTACATTTTTGTTTGTTTGATTATATTGTTGTGATATAACCTATCAACTTTTTAATAGAAAAATGTCATGATCAGTGGTTGCTTTTTGTGGCTAGATGGGATGTATTGATCATGACAAGGTCGCCGGTTACGGTGAACACAAAGATTCCGACCAACACTTGTTAAGGTTTCAAAGGTTGTTGGTCATCATGGGGCCCACGTAGCATAATATCGTATTTTGTTTGATAGTGAGTCCACTGAAATGAATAGCTCGCCAATGGTTTGTAAGAGAATAGACTAATAAAGGTCGACCATTTGCCATTTTTAAGTGAATAATTAATATTAATATTAATATATATTATATTAATTTCGGTTAACTTGATTGTAACGATGTTGGAATTGATTTTATTCAATCAAATTGACGTTTCTTAGAATTATACTTGTTAAAAAGTATCTTATATGTCTTTCAAATGTCATAAATGAATTGTATAATAATAAAAATTGTTAAACATGTGGTATCGTATTGCATTACAGTGTCTGAAAAAACTGATCTGAAACTAAAAGAATAAAAAAACCGAACCGAAATAAAAAACGATGATTTGGTTTTATGTAAACCAAACTTTTTTAGCCGGAATGCATAATAATTAGTTAGTTATTAATTAACAAAAAGTCAAAAAGATTTAGATTTAAATTCACTGTTTTGGGTCGTTTTTTTTCCGCCCAAATATTCAAATGGTAAAACCAAAAGAAAAATAAACGAAATCATATATTTTTCTGAAACTCAAAAGCCAGAATTTTGGGTGTTGGATTGGTTTTAGCCCAAAACCAAACAATACACACCCATAGACTCTCATAAATTTCTTTTATACAGATATAATATGAAAATAATAGGTAACGAAGTTATAAATGGAAGTATATATTTAAATATCTCAAACTAGGTTAACATCCCGTGTATTACATGAATAACATATGTAATGTGAAAATAAAAAGTGGTTCATACTTCATAATTACACAACTTCTAATGATCATAATTAATCAACCTATAGCGATAATTACACAACTTATGCTATAATTATGCACATACATAATTAGTAGTTATACATATTATTACCAAACTTATATGATAATTACACACATACATAATTACTGCATATTATACGCACTAACACATGGACTTATTTTGTTGTTTTTTAATGTATAACAAGGCTATACTCAAATTAAAGAGAATAAAATGTTAGATTTTACGATGTTTTTTTTTTAATAATGTAAAACATTTTACTAATAACTGTAACAAAAATTTTAAAGATACTAGAAATATCAATGTATTACTTTGCTATTGAAAACTATATAAAAATAAATTTCTAGCTTTTTATCATAAATAAAAAAAAGAGTAAGAAAGAATATGAAGTTTACAAGTGGTAAAATCGTAGGTAGATACTCTAGAAATCAACCAAATGTACTCCTTGTTTTATTTATTAGTATAGAGATATATGATTTGTTAACACAAGTTAAGGAATATGATTTTCTTAGATACCCATAAAGGAGTAACCTGGGAAATATCATACACTTACTATCTAATATGAAACTAGTATAAAACTTTGAATTCAACTATTTATTGGTTTTTTTTTTCCAGATTATTGGGTTTCTTATGAATTGGTGTATAGCATTATGCGTAGTGGAGATGGATATGATCGGATGGTTCCGCTGTGGCACGATGATACTCCAGTGGTCCGTCAGTGATCCAAATTTACCGTTAAAAAAAAAAAAAAATTAAAACCTTGAGGGAGGCTTTCCGCCAAAAAAAAGCCTTTCGTGCCTTCTTAGGAGATGAGTTTGATACACCGTTTGGTGTTGCCATTATGTCTTCCTTTGTATTGCAAGAAACTCCAGGTAGATTGCACCATGAGTCTATTTCATACCATATTTCTCTAGCAAAAGGAACATGAAAACAAGTAACTGGTGGATCCAGGAATTTCTTCCAACGGGTTTCTTTTGTTAGATTCTCACTAATTCTTACAATTTTCTTTTTCCAAATCATACATAGTTCCATTAATTTTTCCAAACCGAGGGGGTTCTTGGACCCCCAGGATCCGCCACTGAAACAAGTAATGGATTATCATATTCCTTTATGACTCCACGACATATATCGATAAGCTAATATTTACTCCTCACATAGCCAACGCATCCATCATGTGAATTCTTTCTAAAGTTCCTTTTTTCAATCTTCAATCTAAGGGAGTGTATGTGTATCGAGAACTCACCCGAAGAGTCTCCCAGCCATTTCAATTTGTCATTGCAATGGATGGAGGAACATTGTTGTAACTCCACACTTTCTCTATCATTACATGGTTCTCTCGGTTCCAAGACCAATTCCATTCCCAGAGTCGTGTTGTTTTTGTGCTCTATCTACAAGCTTTACGTGCACTTTTAGGTTGATTCAAGTGCAAAAATGGACGGGTATGGGTCTGTGACGAATTTACATGTTTTTTACTTCCACGAATGGAGGTAATAATTTTGGCCCTTAAGTTTGAATTATTTGCTTTTTATCGCCACCACCATTTAGCCAGGAGGACAAGGCTAGTAGCTTTAAGGCGCCTAGCACGGGTCACCAGTCCTTTGTAAGATTCATGTTTGCTCAAACCTTGAGGTCCAAGTAAATGAATATATAGGAAATTGGTTGCCCTTTTGACAATGAAGTATGCTAGCCATATTTGCAATTTGTGCCATCTCTACACTTATACCAAATACTTCACTTTTTATTAATATTTACGATTAATCCGGAAGTTAGATAGAAACACGTGAGAATCCTTGCAAGGTTTTGAAAATTTATGATCAGCCACTCCCCAATGAGGATCACATCATCAAGAAAGAATAACTAGAAAAACAAGGGACCGTCGTTTGGAGTAGATACCATGTAAGATGCCCAAGTCACAAGCTTTCTTAGAGACGGTCTGAAGAGCCTCCATGATAATGATGATCAAAAACGGTGAAAGGAGATCATCTTGTCTAACACCTTTTAAAACCAGTGATCGAACATCTCCACCTTGTGGGAAATCCTATATGCTAGAATATCAATGTAGCCACGAGTGGATGGAGCTGACTCAGTTGTATCCATTAGGGATTCGTGTCGCATTGCCGTTAGAGGATAGATGCGGGGCTATCATATGTGTTCAATTAGTTTAGGTGTTAAGTTTTTGATTGGTCGAATTATAAGTTAGATGTTTAGTTTTAATGATTTTATTCATCAAAATGGCTAATTTGATGATTTTTATCTTATACCAAGGTTATTTTTAAATAGTCAGCACATGTGTACAGTATAGTAACAAGACATGGTCTTGTAATTAAGTGAATAAAATAAAATAAAATAAAAAGTATCCACAATAGCAGCATCTTGTTTTTTTTGGTCTTTAAGACGCGTGCGAGAATAATTGTATCTTTGTTCTCTCTCTTATTTTGATTTCTTTTGTTTTATTAAGACTCGATCAGCAATCTTTCACTGCTTTCACAATCATTATTCCTTATGTTTTTCGAAACCTTTAGGACAATTTTAGATGTGGATGCACCAAACAATCATGATACCATGACATCCTCCTTTGTATTGAGCTCCGATTCTTTAGGGACTTCAACATATAATTCATTCTTCATGATTAATTGTTTCATCTTCTTAATGAAAGCAACTAGTTTCTCAATCTCACACGTTAAGCAAGTGTAGGTAATGCTTCATTTGCAAGCCTATCATGTATCATAGATATTGATGACTTCGACATTTCTTATGTTACTACTTTGTTAAATCTGCTATACTTGCTTCTTTATATTAATTGTGATATTTGTTAATGCAACGGATCAAATTTCTACGTAGTTGATGCTTGGCGAGTTGTGGGTTAGCGAGTCGAAATATGAAACAACCCATATTTTTAAACAGTGTAAAACATTTTAACCATAAGCTGAACACACATAAATTGAAGTTAAACCCAACACAACCTGTCGAATTTAAACTTTTATCCAAACCCCAAAATTACTCAAAATATTTTTCATATTAATGTGTTAATATCTTTTTTATCAAATTAAAAGAATAATTATTACAAGGATTTAATCTTATCTAAATTTAAAAATAGTTACTTAGTGTATATGATATGATTAATTACCAACGTTTTTATTTTTTGGTAGTTAATATTAGGGGTGTGCACGGTTTGATTCGGCTCTTGGGAAAAACCAAAAACAAAACTGAAATGTTGGTTTTTGGTTTTTGAAAACCATCCGGTTTCGGTTTCTTCGGAGCCAGTCCGGTTTTTTTGGTTATTTCGGATTTTGAAACAAAATTATGTAAGATTCAAAAACTAAAAAGTATAATTTAAAACTTAAGAATTTTTCTTATATGTGTACATTTAAGTTATTATTTTTAACCTTCTAATTAACATTGTTCTTATGAACATAACATTCTAATCAATTTTTATGTTTCTTCAAAGTTTTTATTAATACATTTTCTTTTATAATACTTTGAAGATTATTTAATTTTTATATTAAACTTCGTATTTTTCTTGTAAGCAATAAATAAATCATTTCAGTTATAAATTAATAATTTCTACTAGCATGTGTTAAACACTTAAACAACTTAGACTCAAACATAAAAATATGTGGATTAGGCATACTATTATAACTTATTGGTTCGGTTCAGTTTTTTTTGGTTATTGAAAATGTGTATCCGAAAACCAAATCGAAATTTTTGATTATTAAATAAACTTAAACCAAACCGTCGGTTTTTGTTTCAGTTAAATTTTATCAGTTATTTTAGTTACGGTTCAGTTACTTTGGTTTTCTTCTCACTCCTAGTTCATATGAAGATTTTGTTTTAACCCAAAAAAGTGTGTGCAAAAACTTTGGAAGAAAAAACTAGAACTATGGTGATGATGCAAATATAATTGAATAAATGGAAAATAAAAGTTTTGGTAATAAATCAATTGCTTTATGGCTGTTGTAGCTGTTATGGACTAATAAAAAGAAAGTATTCTTTAGCTTAAATACCAATATTTGTATGGGTAAATAAGGTCGTATCCACAGGGAATTTGTGATAAGTGTTTAGTAACTAACGAATTAACTATCTAACTCGGGGGGGGGTTTGTTTGTTTAATTGAGAAAAAAAACACAATTTCTTACGAAAAGTGTTATTAGAATGCTACGAAGTAACCCCCACCCGGAATCCGATTACCAGTTTTACACAAAAAACCCGTTTACTAATTCAAACACCACATAGACATGACTTTGGAGTTAACGATTCTAATTAATTATTAGGGACAATTTTTAACAATAATTAAACAACCTAACAATCCGTTAAATTATACCAATTTACCAACCCACTAACGATGAAAGGAATTGCCAATATGCTTGATAAATGACAAATAATTTAAATATGATAAATGTTTACTAAGAAATCAACACAAGTGGTTAAAAGTACCAGTTACAAGAATCAGGAACAAAGTTTGATGTGTACATCTTAGCAATCGTTCATCCGGAGAAAGTTACAAGTTTAGCCTTGTATGGTCGTCATTACAGCTTCAAATCTTGATTCGGTATAAGTTTGCATGAAGAAACTGGAAGTTTGGGATGTCAGAACTCTGAAAAATGCCTATGGTGAGCTCTGGATTTGTAAAAAACGGTCGGATGTTGAATGATGTGTTAAAAACCCAAATTAGGGTATTTGAATATTGTTTGCGAAATTCACCCCCCGCACGTCGCGGGGGAGTTCCCTGTCTTCTCTGCGTGCCGCGACAACCGTCATCCTAGCCCCACTTTCTTATATCCCTCCCGCGCCTCTCGTGAGGTTCAAGTGCTCCCCCGCGTGGCGAGGGGAAGACACTTTTACAACACCTTGCTGTGGGCCCCGTGTTGACCCGTCTAGCTCGTATTTAAGCTTGGACACTCCTTTTACCTATTTTTAGCCCTGTTAAGTCAATAAAACCCGACGCACAATAAGCATAACATATAGATATAAAAATGACTCGTTAAACTGCTAAAACGTGTACAAAACAATTCAAATTACGGTGTTCTCAGGTGACCAACGTACCGACCATTATTTTAATTCCTCTTTTACTATGCATAACAGGTAACCTATGAAGATCATAATTGAGTTATTACCTTAGTTTTTTTCGTGTTGATCAATGGTTGAAAATACTAGTTGACTGGCAAGTTGAATAGCGGTGCGTCGGTTAAAAGAGGCCCAATTCTTAATTAGGAATTCTGTTCAAGCTAAGAAGTGTATTGGAGTTTAGGATTTAGTTTGTTGCTGTCAGTTTTCCGATTTGCTCGACCAGAGTGTTGGTTCAAGTTGGAGAAGGTTTGAAGTAATTCAGGTTGTAAAGGGTTAGGAAGGGAAAGAGCAAATGATGTCGCTTCTAGTAAAGGTTTTCATAGAGAGAAAAGAGTTCTATTTTTCTAAAAGAAAACAATAAGCTCAACTTAATCGGATCAAGTTTATTTATATATATATATATATATATATATATATATATATATATATATATATATATATATTTCCTTTCAAGTAGTTGTAATTATTATCATTAACATGTAATATTTTAATCATTATGATTATTATTACATGTCTCTAAAAATTGGAGTGTTACAATACTAATCTTTTTATCAAATTTCATCATCAAAACTTAAAACCGTGCAATACAATTAAAGTAAAGTTTCCATCTTATCTAATTTGTTTAGGGTCCGGTTTACAACACGAGTCAGATATTTGTAACCTGTTTACGGCGGATATTACATTTGGGTCAAAATATTTATCATCACCTTAAATCGTCCAATATCCACTAGCCATTATGGCTACGTTCAACACTTTGGGTTGAAATCGACTTACTAGCATGTTGGAATGGGTTGATCGATCTCGAATTTCAGAGCTTAGGTTAAAACACTGGGCTGAGAATGATTTGAAAAGGGTAACACACGGTTTTGTGGTGGGTTGGTGGTAATGTTACGATTCTACCCTGGGGTAACGGTGCATTTGGCGGAGAGATGACAGAATGGGCTAATTGATATGAATCGGAAATGTTGGGGACTCAACCATCTATTATTATCATTATTTTATTTTTTTAAAATAGGAACACAATGTGTTAATGGAGGTCAATCACAATATAATTTGAGGTTTACTTTTATTTTATTTTATTATGTTATTACTAAATTTAATTTTTACTGTATTCTGTTTTATTTTGTAACTTTTAAAAATGGTTTACATAGTTCAGAGTATGTCATTTCAATATCTTTATTTTTATATACATATGGATATAAATTTTATTTAAAACTTGTTGTGAATAATGATATACAATTAAGGATCAATGTGTATGTTAATAAAGCTACTTACGATTTAGTTTTTTTATATACAAATTGACTTCATTTACCATTTTTGTTAAAGTGTAAATAAATTGTTAGGGCATCTAATTTATATCTACGTTAAAATCTAACGAGTCAAACATAATCATTATATTTTCTTTAGGATGACAAATCAAACTGATACGTTTTAAACAACATCACTATTGCTACCACTATTTTTTAATGTGCTTTCTGATGTAAAAGTTCGTTAAATATAGAGTCGTGGTTGCAATAGTTGGTACAACAAGCCATACCAAATGTAGATACTGTACTGGTACCATGACCAACCACCAATAGTGTTCAAAAACACTGGTACCATGACCAACCACCAATAGTGTTCAAACAACACGACATCCATATCAATATTCGTTTTTAGGAGTCTTGGGGCTATCGTATTGGTAATAAACCAAACTAAAACGACCGAAACACCACGCCTTACAGGTTCCATATAACAACGAACCAAGGTAACACCGACTGCCTTACAGCATCCATAGAATAACAAACCAACACCGACCGCCATATAATAACGAACCAAGGTAACACCAACCGCAGAAGTCGGTTGCTAAGTGCGGGTGACCACCAGAAGTCGGTTGCCAAATGCAGGAAATCCACCCGCTGGTTCTAGTTAGATTTTGAGATTTTGTTTAGTTAACTTAAATTATAGTTTACAATTCTTAGAATCATATAATTTAAGAAAAAAGGTGGCTTAAGAAAACATATTTTACAATTGTAAATAGCAAAAAATATCAATCTTGCACACAAAAGAAAAACCCGGAAAATAGCTAGCATTCTAATCAAGATATTGATCTTGGTCGACTGCAATTATAATCTGAAAAACAACAAACAATAAATCAAGTCTTGTGACATTGAGTATTTTAATTTCAACAATTCAAACACCTATAATATCAATCAACAATGATACTAAATCAATACGAGTATGACAAATTAACAATCTATCATACTCCTATTTTTCAACTCAACTTTTAATACATTTAAAATTGTACGTAAAAGAAAATAATAAGTAAACAAATAAAATCAATTCTTATTTTTTTATCCTCCTTTTACCACATTACGTATGCGATATTAATTCACCTACACTAATTAAACAACCTAATATTAATATTATTATTATTATTCTCATAGCCTTTTTCACATCTATCCTACAAGTCATCCTATCCTCTCTTCTTCAGTATGCCATAAGCGTTCTCCCCCAAAAACCACACCACCACCGTCACCACACCACCGCCACCGCCCCCGCCACCGTCGCCGCCCTCTTCCGCCGGAAAATTATAATTAGTTGGCGTATTTCCAAACTCTCCAAGTAGATTACACTCCTGGTCGGCAACCCGACACCCGGTTCGATTATTCCCATCTTGCGCGACCGCAAAAGAGTCGGTGGAGAAGCCGCGAGCATGCCGAGATGCGGCCACTTGTATCTGGGAGGGAGAGAGGTCAGTCGTGGTGGGAATATCAGGTGGATGGGCGGGAAAGTTGATTATTGCCGACGGGCCACGTAGACAGAACAAGGCGGCGTCGTAAGCTCGCGCCGCCTCCTCCGCTGTGTCGTAAGACCCTAACCATATCCGATCGCGGCTGTTTGGCTGCCGCACTTCCGCCACCCACTTGCCCATTTCCGCATCCTAACACCCTTGTAACGTCCTTTTCTCTCAGTATTACCACCGCCTCCTGTAGGCCTCACCATTTTGTTTTATTTTTATTATAACTGTATTTATATTATATATTATTAACCAATTAATAGGAAATCTATACATATATATGTATTATGGACTATATATGCGTATACATCATGGAAGGAGGAAGGTGGTCACGTGGAGTTGGAGAGTGCATGGCACGTAGAAGTTGAGTTGATGCAAACTAGGGTACAAATGGTTGAAGTCGATTAAACCTCGGTGTTACACGGATGCATCAAGACACGTGTAGGGAAGGTAGGATGGGTGTACGTGTGGCTACGTGGAGAGCTTGGTACAGGTGGACCGTAGTGGCAAACCCACGTGTTGACATACTAGAAACGAATTGTCGTATACGCACGATTGTATTACTTTGGTGCTTTCAATCAATAAAGTTTATGAAGGTTGGTGGTCAAAGAAACTAACTTTTGTTTTTCAACTCAACATCAACTATACTTGCATTAATTAAAATTAACAGAATAAACCACTTTGACTTCCTCACGTTTGGTGGTGGAAATTAGGGTCAGAAAGAGAAAACCTATATGCTTAGTAGGATACAAATAAGTGTATAAATCATAAAACACATAAAATCATAAAAACGAATACAGTATTGATACGATAATAGGATCCTATTTAGACGCAACTAAGGCAACTCTTTCTTTTATCAACTTGAAAACTTGAATCACAAAGTAATTATATCATTTATACTACGCTGACTTCTCATGCATCTATACTATTTTAACTAAACTAGTACACTTTCAAATAAAAAAAAATACTCATTTAAACAAACTAGATATAATTAACTTCGACTTTCACGAACAGACCTTTGAAAATTTATAGGGCTCCTCTATTCATCCCTCGAGTTCAAAACCATATCACCTTTGATAATATTGATTCGGTTCAATACTCCATCTCAATATCACCTATATACATATTCATATCTTTACAAAATTCCACTAGATTTGTTCTAGGTTAACTCTTAGTAAACGCATCAACGACTTGTTGTTGGGTGTTAATATACTTCAAGTCAATTATCCCTCTTAAACCTTGGCTCTTTTGAAGTGACAACGAACCTCAATGTGCTTTTAACGGCATGAAACATTGGGTTCTTAGCTAGGTGAACTAACGATATATTCTCAGAATGCATTATTACCTTTTCTTTCACATCCTGTTTCAACTGAAGCCACACAAGTTCTTAATTAAGCTGATATTTCAACACACGACTCAAAAAAAATGATTCAATTTACCAAGATCTTTCATGTGAAGTCTCGCACATAAACTTTCTTTTAGCTGGGCAATTCAGATCTGATCATCTCAGGTTATAATTAAATCATCCCATATACCAAGATTATCACCATCTTGTTTCCAACTGATTTAACGAACAAACTAATATCCGAATGTGCCATGATGAAATCATTATATTATAAGAACTCTCCCATCTTGCCAAACATGCCCTTACAGATTGTTTCAACCCATAAATTGCCTTTCTTAACTTACACACATATATAATTTGGATATTGTTTGCTCTCAAAGCATTTGGTTGCATCATATGAATCTTTTGTTCTAGATCAGTTTACAAAAAGGCGTTGTTAACGTCCATTTGATGCATTGTCTATCATTTTCCCGATGCTATTGCTAAAACAACTCTTACTATCGTTCGCTTTGCCATTGGACTAAAAGTGTCCTCATGATTGACTCCGTATTGCTATTGCTGGGAAAATCCTCTAGTCACAAGACGAGATTTAAATCTATCAATAGATCCATCAATGTTCCGTTTGGTTTTGTAAACCCATTCACAAGTGACGAGTTTCATATTTTTTCGGCTTTGGAACTGATACCCAAGTTTCTTTTTCGGCTCTTCAAAAATTCCCTCGGCATTCTCAAAATTCAAATTCACCTTTGTTGATTCTAGACTTTCTTTTAACTCTTATGTGTCTGGTAGTTTTACTTTGTTCGGTGAACACCAAGACGAGTTTTCGACAAATACAAAGTTTCGGAAATATAACATTTGTTTGTTTTTGAAATGCAACATCTCCATCCTTTTTGTTCTGAGTCATGTCCAGCAAAAATTCTAACATATTTCTTCTTCTCTAATTTGTGGCATAACTGGTCTGTTATAAAGATGCAACCAAGACTCCCAAAATCTCTTATATGACTACATTGGGTTGCTTCTTTGGGAGTTGTAGGTCTTGGGTATACTCTAAAATCTTTTCTTCAATCGTAGTTTTCATAACAAACAACAAATCCTATTTTCGTTTTCCACTTTCTGATTGTCCCATTGACATCGTTCCTTGGTTGCACAATATTTACACCGTTAATAATTTCCAACATGACTTAACCGAGTAGAGACTGATGGGAATCCTAGGTATCCATTTAATTTATAAATCCAATTTTATATTAAAATAGTAACAATAATAACACCATTGTTAATCAGATGCGGAAGCGTGAATAAACATAAAAACGGATAAAACTATTCTCGCCAGCGATTCAGTTACAACCTACTCAGATAATTATATAAAACACAACCATAACAGGTTTAGGATTGTACATTGACGAAAACCAAAAACACACACGATGGATGCGACAAATGGCTCCGCTAGTAAGCTTGATCTCAATCTCTAAGAACACCACGAGACTCCGCTCGCAAAACAGATCTAATCCGAATCACCAAAAGGTGGTGGTGGTAATGGCGGTGGGTCGGTCGCAAGTTGAGGGAGAGAGGAGAGAGATTGGAGCTAGGATTTTAGGTTTTTCCCCTTTGTGTGTATCTTATACAATTAGGGTTTTAGGTTAAGGTTCTATTTATAGATCATTAACTTGCACTTTAGCCCACTAACTATTAGTTTTCCTTCCAAGTAATAAGTCCTTGACTAATTAGTTATTATTAGTCAACCCCTTGGCTTTATTTTTAATAAAACTATTCTTCGTAATTATTATTGAATAATAATCAATCTCTTTTTCTGTTGAAT
This sequence comes from Scalesia atractyloides, assembly GCA_947069175.1. NCBI lineage: Eukaryota > Viridiplantae > Streptophyta > Magnoliopsida > Asterales > Asteraceae > Scalesia > Scalesia atractyloides. The sequence continues at coordinate 5,533,683 of CAMTDV010000008.1, forward strand.
AACGATTATTCTCCACTCATTTGTCAAATGCTTTACCTTTTTTTATTACTCGTTTAAGTCTTTAAACCACACCAATTATTTCTGCTAAATTAATTGTTTCGCAAGCGCGCAATTAATATCTCAAGTATTTCACTAAATACTTGTTCTCCGTAATCATCCGTTACTGTGATATGAAATATTTAACACTTAAATATAATACTTTATTCTTCGTCCAAAGTATATCTCTTTGTATCGTACGTTAATAGCAACGTTAAATAATTTATAATTGGATACCTAATTCCAACAAATACGATATCATTTAGGTATACCACATGTTGTTGTTACGTTGTTAAGTTACTTGATACCCTATACTAATTAAATCACTCACGGTGTCTTCTTCGTGGGTTGCTAGGATTTGGATTGAATTGATTTTGTTATTCCTTTGATCTTTGTGGGCTGTCAGGATTTCGATTAGTTGGTTTTGGTATTCCTTTGATTATTGTTTTGCTCGTCCTCTTTTCTTCAAGATCGGTTAACAAGGACTCTGATACCACTTGTTAAACTTTGGTTCATAACTCCAGGCCAATCCTTCTTTCACCCAACGCAAATGTATGCCTCAACTAAGGCGAGTCATTCTTTTATCAATTTGAAAACTTATATTAGAAATTAATAAAAATGCCAATTAATTATACTATTCTAAATGTTCTAACAAAATTAGAACACTTTCAAAATTTAAACAATACTGATTTAAACAAATTAAATGAGAACACTTCCAAATTTCTAACTAAATAATAAAACTTGACCTTAACGACACAACCATGAACATATTAGATCTCCTCCACCGACCCCTCGAGATCAAAACTATACCACCCTTGATAATATTGATTTCGTTGGATAACAAATACAACTTCGTTTTGAAAAAAGAAAATAAACTTGACTTTGTATTTTTCTTTTTCTAGAAAATGTTAACGAACATCGTTTATTAAAGAAAAAGCAAATTAATTGAAAACAAAATTGACTAAAAGCGTATGATATATAAAATATAAGAAAAGAAAGTCAAACTCAAAACAATAAAAAATTTAGCATATAACAAAGGATAGCATTCACATCCTTATTACTTTTAATATATAGTAACTAGGTTATGAACTGATATACACCAGGTAGTTGGGTACTAAAAATTTTGAAATTAAGAAAATTCTATGTTAAATAAATACAAATTATATTTAATAATGTTTCCTTTACAATTTAGGTAATAATTTTACATTTACAACTTATAAATGTATAGCTAGAAATTACAAATCTCTAAATTCTTTTATATATTATATTGAATGTCCTATATTTGATAATGTTACGTTTACAATTCACATATTAATATTAAGCACATCTACAAATATCAATTACAAATTTCTAAAACTTCTTTATATATATCAAACTGTCCTTTTGCTTTAAGTTATTCTTTGGAGAAAAAAACCCATCATATCACACTGAGTTCGAGTTTGCATGAGTGAAAAAATCACATATCAAGTTTGAACTCGTGACTCAGTTTATATATCAAACTCGTTATGATTAGTGTTACTTATTATTAGTAGAATTGTTATTATTAATTATTAGTATTAGTGTAATTATGTGAATTGTTATTATTAGTAGAATTGTTATGATTAATTGTTACTATTACTAGAATTCTTATTATTAATTGTTAGTATTAGTATGATTATTAGTGTTAATTGTCAGTATTAGTGTTAATTAATTTATTATTACTAATGTTAATTATACATAATATTAAAGAATAGAAGATGAACAATGTTGTACAACATATAATGTATGTTTTACAAGTTCATCAATTCTTTTATGCTTTATTTATTTAGCGTAAACCTTTTCATTTAAAACCCTTTGGTTTAGCTATTGTATTTTTTTTCTTTTACGTTAACCAAATTAATTTTCTATCTCTAAATAGTTTTTCAACGAACAAGTTAATACTGTTTTAGACATATTTTTAAAATTTTTCTTTATCTTTGCTTTAACGAGTGTGCCAAAGTTTTTTTTAGTTTAATATTTTTTAACGAATAGGCTGATACTCTTTTTAACATATTTTTTAATTTTTTCTACGCTATAACGAGCGCGCCAAAATCGACCAAGTTTCTATCGTTTATCTTATTTTGATTTTTGTTATTTACTATATCTTTAGACCTTTGGTTATTATTTTGACGGTTAGAGCCGAGTTACGACACAAATAATATAACCCATTAATATATTATTTTAATTAATTTTATAAATTTGTTTATCGATTGTCATTGTGTGCTATACGTTCTGAATTTCAATCGTGTCCCTGCGCAACGCGAGGGTAACTAAGACCCTAGTTGTTATTATTATTAGAATTATTATTATTAATTTTTGTTATTGTTATTAAAATTTCTATAATATTTGTTGTTAATAATAATTATTAATTGTTATTAGTATTAGAATTATAATTATAATAACTTTTATAATAATAATAATAATAATAATAATAATAATAATAATAATATACATTATTAAATTCAGATTGTTTATGGACGAGGTTGAGGATCATATCCACGGGGCTCTGCACCTCTAGGGTCCGTGACGAGTTCTGCCACCGCCGTCGGATCCACTATATGGTCACCTATACCTGGAGTTTACTCCTAACACCGACGTCGCCCCTTTTTGCGGGAAGCTTAGGAAGGTGCAAATTGGATCGCATGCCGCGGTCTACTAGGATGCTATCGAGGCGATTGGTGAGACGCCGAGACTACGTTATTTCATGCCAGTGCATTCGCCGTGGCATCATATATATGACTTAGATGACACGCCGAGCTACAGGGAGTTGCTGATCGAGTTTTTATCGACGTTCACATTTCACCCTCCTCGGGCCGACCAGCCGCCTCCACAGCCACAGGCTCCTCCCTCTCCGCCTGAGGTTTCTTTCAGGCTTGCCAATGTTTGGCGTTCGATGACGCTAGCAGAGTTTGCGTTAGCGGTTTATACCTGCAGGAGGAGATCGCTACAGATGTTTATATGCAAGGGCTAGTAGTGGTGGATAGACCCACTCTTTTAGGATTTTGGGAGGTGGTTGCGGGGCCAGACTCTTGGGAGCACTTGAGGGCGAAGGGGAGGATTTCACATGTTGATGACCCATTGTACAGGTACGTATGTTTATTAAAATAATTATTCTGATTTTATTATAATAACTTAATTTCTGTATTTCGCTAACAATATATGCAGGTATCTACATAGGATGCTCGCTACTTCTATTATGGCTCGCAGCCAAAGCCGTGAGTGCTGTACGAGCATCGACCTCTTTTTCTAATACTGCTTATTGTACAGGAGGCCGTGTGCACTTGCACACAGTCTAGCCCAATACTTCGCCTCTACCCATCACCGACAGGAGCACGAATTTTTGTATGGACACGCGTACGTGACCATCATTTCCAGTTCGTTAGGCATTTACCAGAGATGGACCCACACTTACGGCCGGCCATACCATCGACGCGGATGAGTTTTTTAATGTTGCTGGGAATGAAGCTAGTTAAGAGGTTCGCCCCCCTCGGCGAGTGGTTTAAAGCCCACGGAGGTGAGCTATGGGTTCCGAAGGCCCTACCGGTGTAGTTCGATCCGGTCTATCCTCCGGCAGATGAGGTGTCACACCTCGACCCGCAGCGGAATAAGAGTCGGGGCATAATTGGGTTATCACCAAAGCTCATGATATTTACTAATATGTTTCATAATTATTAAAGTCAAAATTACATTCCCAATAATCCAAACATGTCCATACAATACAAAGAAAATAACCAAACAAAACAATTCCAAGCTCTAAATCATTTTATTCTTCTAGGCCAATCCTATGTGTTTCTTGCTGCAGCTGGTTCACCTGTATCATGTGTAAAAATGGGGGTTTTTGGGTCAACATAAGTTGGCGAGTGAACCTTGTTAGATAAACATTTATTATTGATTTTCTTGTTAGTTTATCAATGAAAAATTGTGCACAATCATAAGTGAGCAAATGTAAATAATCAAACAGAAACAATAGCAATCACAACTATAACATACAATAACAATAACATACCAACATCATACAATAAATAACATGAATGAAACTGTGTGATCAAGGCTCAATCAAACGGAGCCGATCGTATTGCATGTACTGAAAATGATAAATGTCTGTGCGATCAAGGCTTAATCAAACGGAGCCGATCGTATGTTGGCACGCCAGGTTCACGCTCATAATGTAATGGGGAACTTGCTCAACGCTCATAATGTAATGGGGAGCGGCGGCCTATGAAATTGCATGTACTGAAAAATAATAAATTAAATCTAACAATAACCACACACAAACAGTTGAAACAAGTTGAATGCACATTTGTTCATGATATGATGTATGCACAATGATTTAAATATAATAAATAGCAAGACACATGATACACCCCAAAAACGTGATTAAAACGGGGAATTTGTAAAGATTCACTCACATTGGGTGCGTTTGATTGGAGATGATGAGATGCGCACGAGTTGGAAAAGCTGAACAACGAGAATTAACTAACCTAAATAATAACGGAAAATATAGTAAATGAGTGGATTTTATTAAGGATTTTAATAGAATTTTTAGATATATTTTTGCGAGTTTAAGGCTATTTCCTATCTTTAAAAACATTATTTTTAAGTATTTTTAATTGATTTTTAAATTAAATTAAATAATTAAAAATATAAAAATATGCTGACTTTTTGGGTTGACCGTTGACTTTTTGACTTTGACTGTTTGACCGGTTTATTGTGTAATTGCATGCCCTGGGTGAGGCTCGAACCCGAGACCCCCCTTTCGCGTGCACGCAGCTCTACCAACTGAGCTACGTGTCTAACCGAAATAATTCTGTTTTTAATTATACTTATATATTAACTCAGTTTATCCAAAATTCTTTTATTTTAAAAAACATTTTAAATCATCGAACCGGTGCCACTAACAGGTCTCGAACCCGGGACCTGTGCTTTAACGATACACACAGTCCACCGCTGGACTGTGTGTCTAACTTGGTTAATATACAAATTTTCATTATACTTAACAACTAATCGTGAATTAACCCGGTTCAGTTAGAAAAATAAAACGTTTTATTACATAGAGGGTGCGTGTATCAGGGATCGAACTCGCGGCGTGTGCGTATTATTTGCACACAGTCCACCGCTGGACTGTGTGTCTAACCCGTTTAAAATACCAATTTTAATTAACCTTATATTGTTATCACAGTTCATCTTCTTCGTTAGTTTTTACAGACAGTAGATTACACCATTATATCTTGTTTAATTCGATTGATAAACATTGTACAGACTAATATGAAATGGCAGAGACGATAATTAGAAGTAAACATACCGGTGAATGATTAATTTCAGAATTCCGGCAAGGCGTCGGTCTCTGTTTTTATGAACTTCAACTGAGCAAGCCAATTAACCGTTTTGATTAGCTAATCGTGGAATTGAAGTGATAAACAAACGTTAACAGAGTGTTTGAATGTCCTTACCGATTCACAGATGAAAATAAAGATTTCCAGAAATTTTCCGGCGAACTGGAATTATCCGATAGCAGCGTCTGAATTTGATTTCAATTGAAAGGTTTGAGTTAGAAATAGCTTAACAATTGTTAGACCACGACGGTATTGAAAGACTCACCGTTTTTATGAAGAATACGGTTTTCCGGCGAACAGCAGAAACTTTCCGGCGAGCTCAAAAAGCTTCTCCGGTGGACTGAAAAGTGTGCGGAAATGTAATTGGAGGTCTTGCAGAGTATTTTGAGTCGCAAGAGAGGTCTTTGATTGAAGTAATTCAGATTATGGAATATCTTCGGTTATAAAACCGATCATCATCAGAATTTAAGTCAATTCAAGTCTGAATTGATTAGAATCGTCGGTGCATCGGTTATAAACCAGAATTCACGATTATTCAAACGTTTTAGACGGTTGAATAGCCGATTACGGTTTTCAGTTGGCGCAACCGGTTAATCTATGTTTGCTTATAAAATTTATTTGTTTCCTAGAGTTGACAGAAAACAAACAAGTGGCGGAGTGGTTATGCGTGTGAGTGTTAAGTCTTTGGAGTTCACAACCTGGCTGACCCGGGTTCGAGTCCCGGCAGCCCCATTTTATTTTTAAGTACTTTATTATATTTTTATCAATTATAACTTTTATGGTTTAGTTTGTTTATTAATTATGTATCATTAAAAATTAAAATAAACATAAATAGGCAACGACACATTTATAACTTGATATTCGATTACAAACGGAGCGGGTTTGGTAAAACCCGTTTTCGACAAATGTTACATGAGGCATCGGTCGTTCAGGACTCTCCGAAGAATTTAGATGAACCAGCACCGCCACAACCACCACCACCTCCCGGGGCACCCCAGTTTCCTCGTATCGTTATTCCAGGTCATGTCCCAGGAGTTGTAGCATATCCGTAATTAACAGTCGACGTTGACATGCTTATGGATTTGATTGGTTGGTTGGTTCAGAAGGTGCACGATAGACACGAGAGAGAGATGAGTTACCTATCATACCGCTCCCGCCAACTCGAGCAACACATCATCAGTAGCAGCCAGATCCAGATGCAGACTCGGATGCATGGACCAGCTGCATGTTCATGTTTTGTATTTAGTATTCAGCTGTGTGTATATATATATATATATTGTTATGAATGTACAAACTTATATTATATATGTTATATTTAACTTTGTTTTCAATTATTCGATTAATTAATGACTGTTTGTCTAGACCCCACTTATCAAATATTTTATTTGCCGGGATCTTGTAATATTTAAATAAAATATAAAAACAAAACACTAATGAACTATCGAACACAAACGAACACATTATCAAAGGTCTACGGACATTAATGAACGAACGTGTCCTTTGTTCATTTAGCTAACCGAACGAAATTACTTGTTCGTGTTCCTTTGTTTAGTAAACGAACGAACACAAACGAACTTCCCGCCGAAAGATTCACAAACTGTTCACCAAAAGTTTGGTTCGCTTACAGCCTTAGAAATAAGTTACCAAGTTTTTGATTTTTTTTAATGAAAGGCAAATTTTATTCCCTATTTTATAACACTTATTCTAAATACCCTATTTAGGCCGAGTTTAAATCTGATACTTCCTTTCTAAGAGGCATTTGACTATATTAAGTGAACTAGTCCTCTTACTAGTATAAAAGAAGAAATTTCATTAATTATTTACATAGGTAGGTGAAATAATGTAAAAGATTACAAATTTTGAACTTATAACTAAACATAAAATCCCTGTAATTCAAAATTTCTGTGTGTATGAGTGTGCGTATTTGAGTAAAACTAACGATGCTATATATGATCAGGTTGTATTGCAAATTTAAAGGTAGGAAGACTTACAAATGTACGACAACAAGAAGCTGAACAAAAAGCCTTTATTTTCTACATCCAACAACAGAAAAGGGCTAAACAACCACCATTTTCAAGGCTTACTATTATGAATTAAAAACTTAGCACATGTTAGGTGATGATGATCAATGGAAAACTACTCATCATAAGAAAAAGAAGCCCCAAAATTCTCTTGATAATCGATTTTGTATTACCTAGTACAAACATAACATATATGATTATCAAGATAAGAAAGAAATTAATTATTTACTAATTATAGTAGCACGCATCATAAACAAAGGGAAAACATATTTAAAGCCTACATACATACTAAATTCGGATTTCTTCTCTTTGTGAGGGTTTTATAAATCTCATTTCAACTCTGTATAACTTTTTCACAATAATTCCATGGTAATGATAACCATAAGACAAGAAACAAATTAGAAAACGAACAATTACGAAAAAATTAAGGAAACCTTATTCTCGTTAAACAAAACAATGGGGTTTTAATTTGATAGGTTAGTTTTGCTAAATGAACCACATACTCATTAACACATACATCCATTTGTTACAAAATATATATCAAATTAAACTCGGATATACATTTCTATCAGTTCAGACCAAACCTAAATAATTCATTTCAAACAGACTAGACACCTAAACCTAATTTTTTCGATTTCATGCTCAATGAATGACCTTAACTTAAGTAAATGACGATCAAGTGGTAAAAACGATTAAGTAAGGAAATTTTGCTGATAACAAAATGAAACGATCTATTTAGAGCCAAATTATAGAGAGTTTCAAGTAAACTGGTGATTTGAAACCGAGAGATACGAGATTTGAACCTATATTTAGACGAACAATGGAAGAACGTGCGTAAAGTACGTGATCGTCTTCTTCTATGAGATGTTTATTGTTAGCGCATCGATGAAGGAGTTTAAAGTTTGGACAGTTTCAGCGTATTCTAAAACCACTAAGAAATGTGCTACAACTTGGATGAAAAATCGTTAGGAGCAAGAGACCTTGCAATGACGAGGATAATGGATTAGGCTTTCACAAGGAGAGAAAGAATCGGTTAAAATTGGAAGTTAGGATGGGTAGTCTAAGAAAATATACGAGTAAGGATCCTAAAAAGATTCACGTGAAATTTAAAATTAGGTCTAAGGAATTATTAGTCTTTCAAAACTTGCTACGTGGCTAAATATATGAAAAATAATTGAAGTAGAGCCACGTATCACTATAATAAAGAATTCTCTTGTATAAATGACACCTTTTGAGTCTCTATATTTTAGGGTGTTAACCACTAGAGTCCAAAATCATAATGTTAAATGCCCAAAGTTCATACAATCATTTTTATAACCTTCTGAGTCCAAAATTTTAACATCATCCACCAAGTCTGTTAACTACGAGGACAATTTAGTTAGTTACACACAAAGTATTGCTAGAACTTTTGAGATCGTGGGTACTTAGTTTAATTAGGTTTTGGATTGTTTTGTTTTGTAAAGTTTTATAGTAAACTAGAAAGTTCGGGGCTAAAGTGTAACTACATGGAAACTTCCGTATAGCGGCGTATTTAAGTACTCAGCGTATTTATTAAATACACTTGGTAGTCAGTATGTATATATACGCTAGTAATGGAAACCCTAGTCCAGGGTTCTTGGACAAGTTTTGGTGATTTCTTTTGTGTTGTTTATTGTTCTTGTGCTAAATCTGAACATCCATGTGCTTCTAGTGATTATATCTTTTAAGATTCCATAAACAACATTTGTCGTTTGATCCATACAAGAATCTTCATCTTCATCTTTTGTTTTTTCTTAATTTTACACATTCAAAAAACTAATCTATAGTTATTTGGGTGATAACAATCAAACCAATGTGATCCGAATCTTTTTCTGGGACTCAAAATTTGGCATCAGAGAGTTTTGCTCTTGATTGTTTGAGTTTTGTTAAGATTTTTCAAGAGCATAACGAACAAGAGTATAACTCTTATATGCACAAGAGCATAATGAACAAGTCTTTGACACATAAAGATTTTAATATTATATATAAAAACAAATTCACACATTTCACACACTGCCTCTGTCTTTTTCTCTCTAGACATCCTACCACCACCACAACCTTCCACCACCACCGCACCAACACCACCCTTACCACCGCACCACCCACCACCATCCCCACCACTCACCCCCACCATCCGTACCATCATCACCACCACCACCTACCACCATCATCCTCACCACCGCACCACCATCCCCACCTTTACACCACACCCACCTCTACACCACCACCATCCCCAACACTACACTACTATCCCATCGAACAAAATACTGAGATCCAAATTAGGCGGTGTTGTTACAAATCTAGAGTCGGGTGATGTTGTTGAGTGCGACGCTACAAACCCACCATCAAACACCGTTCACTGCTTGTAAATCCAGATCGGGTTCGCCTCTCCGCCTCCCCGATCCAGATCTAGTTGTTAGACGGTGGACAGTGGTGGTAATTGGTGGATGGTGGTGGTGGTTGGTGGACGTGGACAGTGGGTGGTGGTGATGGGTGGTGGGCATGGACGATGGGTGGTGTGGTGGTATGGATGGTGGTGGTGGATGGTGGTGTTTAACCCTCTCAGACCTTAGAAGACCTTAAAAGTGGTTAGGCAGGTTTGCACCTAGAAGAGTTCGCGCAAAAGTTTTTTAATGAAACGTATTCGAAAACAAACAGTCTGTAGATGACAATGTCATAGTGTTGTATGCGTAGAGAAGACAGAAGAGGCTGGACATATCTTTTTTAGAAAAACAAACACCACCATGCTATATTTGAGTGTGTGTGAGAGATAAAGTTTGGTTTAGGTTTATATCTTTTTTAAATACATGGGCAATATAGTCCTTTTATGAAAAACTATTAGAAATTCTAAGAGTGTTAAAAATTTGGACTCAAAGGATTACTAAAATGGTTGTAGGGACTTGAGACATTAAATATTTAGTTTTAATTAAAGTAGTTAAAACCCTAAAATATAAATACTTAAAAGGTATTTTTCTCTTTATTATAATAATAGATAAATGGATTATGTTGAAACTTTGGGTTGGTTACTTAAGGATGACATTGGCTTTAAGTTAGACAAACTGACATAATAGATACATAGATGGGTAAATTACTTAAGGATGAACTGGGCTTTAAATTTGACAAACTAACGTAAATTTAAACTAATTTTTATTCTTTTAAAACAATTTAAGTTATGAATCTTTTTAGAATTCTTTTGCTTTATGTAATTCTTGTCTTTAACAAAAGCTAACAATTAGATATTAACAAAAACCAAAAACTAACAACAAACCATACACATTATTGAAAGGATATGAGAAAGATGATCTATACGTACACCTCCATGTCAGAAAATAAAAAGTATAAAAAGGTTGCTTAAAAAACATAACTTCCTAATTAACAAGACAAAAACTATAATCAATATACTATATTAAATTGCAAGGAAATTAAACGCTAACTTAATTCTTTTTATTTTTTCAAATTAAATTCTTTTATTATTAAAATTTACGGCATATTTGGTTTTTCTTTTATATCTTTTTAAATAAATGGTTCAAGTACGTTTTATGACGTGTCAATTTTCATCTACATCTTGCTATACGTTTTTTTTGTTTCTTTTTGAAGCTGAGTTGTGAGTAAGAATATATATGTAATTGAAGTACAAAAATACATTTTTTAAGGTTACCTCATATTTAGCTTTTTTATTGTTGTCGTTTACCTTTGATGATTCTAATAACATAACGTAATGTTTTATAAACTTTCAAATATACAAGCTTAGTTTTATCTACATTTTAATAAGAAAGTTTTGTTTAAACCTGAATGGTTCAAACATAACTGATTTTTTATTCTTTGTCGTGACAAACTGAACTGATGTTGTCCGAACAACTTCAGTAACACTAACGGTACCAATATTCGTTTTTATGATTTATAGGATAACTTTTGTTTCGAACAATGTTAATTGTCGAGTTTTATTCAAATATAGTGTTTTTCTACCGTAAGCTTGATGAACATAAAAAAATTCCGACAGGAAAATATCGGTAGCCTATAGGTAAATAGAACCATTACCGATATTGTTTAAAAATACAGGTCGATATTCTTTTTACATATCACGGCTTATTTTCTTTTCAATTGATGTATCAAGTACCGGTAGCATATCATTGAACCAATATAACCGAATTTCCGCCGCATTTCCGCCGCTACACACGAAGGAATCCCGTGAGTTCTATTTTAAAATCCCGATGAAACATGAATTCACCATGCATGTTCTTCATCTTCAGCCACTCCATTAAACTAACAAATACACAAAAAGGATTTCTAGTGTTTTAAATAAAATTCAAATAATTAAACACCATTTCCAACCAATTTTTGTTTAGGGATTGAAATCCCAAAAGCGATAGTTACTGTGTTATATATAGTCGTGTAGGGTTATAAACCCCTAGATGATGGTTATACGTGTTAGCTGGTAGAGTCGGTTGTTAGGCTATATTGCTGCCAAAAACCTAAAATATATTCATATAAAATACTTTTTTTTAATGTGAGATTGATTGAAAACCTATCTTTCGCGTAGATAAGGTTGTTTCGTTGCCAGAAAAAATAGATGAAATGGAGGGAGGGAGGGAGGAAGGAAGAAAAGAGCAGGCTTTGTACAGGTAACCCATTGCTCATTTGCTCCTAGTTTTTTTAGGGTTTGTTTTTTTAAAAGAAACTCGAAGAGTAAATTTTGCTTGAGCTTGCATAAGTGAACACATCATCTAGAAAACCACTTGTCAAACTGAGTTCGAGCTGTGAGTCATTTTGCCTTAAGTTGTTCTCTCTCTGGAGAGTATCGACCTCTCAATCTAGCTCCTGGTCTCTATCTCTTCAAGGCTTTCTTTTGGCCTCTCAATCTCGATAACTCAACAACGGTTACCAGGCACTCAGATCTAGGTTAGTAGCTGCTACTCAGTGTCAGCCCTACAGGGATTCATCGGTTACTAAGAGAAAATTGTCAGTGAGTCAGTGAGCTGTCAAAATTGCCCTTTCATTTAGTTCAACGGTTTTTCTGTATTGATTATTTTTTAGCTTCTTTTTTTCTTTTACCTAAATGTGTATGTTCGTCTATCCACAAGCTATAACACTACTAAAAACTTTCTTTTCTAACAAAAAATAATTCGTTGGTAGACCATTTTCCGACAAATAAAACTACCCTAATTTTGACAAAAAATTTCCGACGCTCGAGTCCCGGTTGAGAGTAGTGGTTTGGCTCAATTCAACTCGCTTGTAAATAGCCTCCTCGGACATTGGTGAGAGAGACTATCAAAGTGGAAAAGAGGATAGGATAGTGATGAAAGAGAGACAGAGTTTGATATGGTCTTTTCTATTATTCTAAGGTTTTCTTTATTTTGTAATCATATTTTATTAAGGTAATATGATTGAGGTGCTAATTTAGACACGTGAAAATGGATTATATATCCTATCTCAAAATACAAGTCCCTTGTTTCTGTTGTTTTTGCCTCTCAACTTCGTGCGTCATTTGAGAAATAGCGTATTCATCTAGAACACATTTCTTTTGATATTATTTCTATGTTGAATAAATTGGGACCTGTTTTTGTTACTTTGTTGCTACCAAAACCAAGTTTATGTTCACCATGTCAATTATTTAAAGCACATTGTTTACTAGTTGTTGAGAATAATAAATGATCTTTTCATGTATTGACTTGGTTCATTATGATCTATGGGGTCCTACACCCGTTTATCCACCAATGGATATCTGTATTACGTCATTTTTGTGGATGATTTCTCCTGATTCGTTTGGCTTTACCCCCTAAAAGCCTTTTTAGAACATATTGACCATTTTCCACAATTTCATTAAAAATCAATTCTTATGTAACATCAAAATATTCCAAAGCGATGGTGGCACCGAGTTTATAAACGATCGTGTTCAACAATTTTTCCAACAACAAGGCATACAACATCGCCTTTCATGTCCGCACACACCAAACAAATGCACGGGCTGAACGCAAGCATCGTCACATCACCGAAACCGGCTTAGCAATGATGTTTAATTCTCATGCTCTGGTTAATCTATGGGTAGACGCCTTCACATCGACAACTTTATAAATCGTCTACCCACACCTCTACTCGACAAAAAATCCCCATCTTATGTGAATTTTAGAGTGTTCGGATGTCGGGTTTTCCCTTATCTTCGGAAAAAAAAAGGTCCTCCCTCGAAGTGCATCGTGTATCTTCATTGGCTATAGCCCATAGTACAAAGGTTACCGTTGTCTAGATCCACGCCTCTCGAATATATATATCACCCGTCATGCTCAATTCGATGAGGATGTTTTTCTGTTCAACGGCACTATTCCACCGATAAATGAAGCAACTCAAATATTTTCAAACTTTGATGAAAATATCCCTTCTCCAACCACCAAATCGAGAAACCCCACCTCCACTCCAACTATGGCCTCTAAACCTCCTACTTCATGTCCTTGTTATCCCACAACCTCCAATCAGCCCACTATTTAATACACTAACTCAAGCGTAGCAAACTTCTTCCCCAGCCCAACCAATCCACCAAACTTGCCCACTTTCGCTACTAGTCCAGCCGAACACCATTTCTCCAGCCCAAACTAACTTACAAAGTCCATCCTCTCCCACTCACACTCAACTCGACACTCTTTCTCTACCCGCATCATCATCCACTATCGAACCTTCTCAACTCGCACCCACTAAATCGTCGAACCTTCCCGTCCCATGACCACTAGGGCGAAAGCTGATATCTTTAAACCGATGCATATCACTTATCTCTATCATTGCACGACCGGTCCTCATAATGCTCTTTATTCCACCCATATTCCAAAAGGATTTCAATCCACTTCCAAAACATGGGAACTTGTCACGAGACTAACAAACTCAATCATTGTCGGCTTGAAATGGATTTATCGCATTAAATTAAAACCGTATGGATCACTTGATCGTTACAAAGCACACTTAGTGGCTCAAGGATTCACGAAAGCTCCTGGCATTGATTTTTCTCATACTTTCAGCCTGGTGGTTAAATCCTCTACCATTCGTATCGTTCTAAGTATCGCCACTATCCATAACTGGATTCTCCGTCAACTCAACTCGATGTAAACAATGCCTTTCTAAATAAACATTTAACAAAATCCGTCTATATGGAGCAACCTACCGGGTTCATAGATCCGAAATTTCCTAACCATGTATTCAAGCTCAATCGTGCTTGGTACTGTCTCAAACAAGCGTTGCGTGCGTGGTTTCAACGGTTAAGCTATTTTCTTGTCAATCAGCTTTCATTGTAGTCGTGTGGATCTATTGCTCTTCCTCTACAATCAAAATGAGATACTTATTTATCTCCTCGTTTACATAGATGATGTCATACTTACCGACAATTATGAAAATGTTATTAACGATTTCACCAAACGACTCTATAGTGAGTTCAAGCTCAAAGATCTAGGTGCCTTGAATTATTTCCTAGGTTTGGAAGTCACACGCACTTCTTCTAGTCTCTTTCTCAACCAAGCAAAGTATGCCTTTGATATTCTTTCTCGAGCTGGCCAACTTGACTTAGAGCCCGTAGCCATGCCCCTCACCTCCTCGGACACCTTCACTTCACTTCCTTCGGTACTCCGTGTCATGACCCAACACTCTATTGCTCACTCGTGGGCGCTCTTCACTACCTTACGATAACTGTATGGACCACTCTTACGCCGTTAACCAAGCCAGCCAATATCTCCAAACCCCAACAACCTCACATTTTTAGATAGTGAAACGTATTCTACGATACGTGAAGGGTACAATGTCTTATGGGTTATTCGGACACGGATTGGGCTTGTTGTATTGAAACAAGACATTCCACTTATGGATATTCCATTTATCTTGGAGAAAACCTCGTGGCATGGAGTGCGAAGAAGCAACCTGCCGTCTTACCTTCTAGTTGTGAATCCGAGTATCGGGCGATGGCCAATACCTCTGCAGAGACCGTATGGGTAACACGCCTCTTACGTGAACTAAATGCTCTACCATTGACCCGGCCGACTCTCTTATGTGACAACGAAAGTGCCAGTGTCACACAAACACGCTAAACACATAGATATTGATTATCGCTTTGGTTGAGAGCTAGTAGCCTCAGTCTGTCTCGTCACTAAATTTGTTCCTACCAAGCTACAAGTTGCGGACATTTTCACAAAGAGTCTTCCACGACCAGGGGTAATAGGCACCAAAGTAAAAACATTCAAAATTCATATTTTTAGGATTAGTTTAGAATTAGTCAAGTTGTTTTATCTCATTTATTATGGGGATATTCTCTCCTATTTTAGTGCATCCGTACTTGTATATAATATCATTGAATGTTAATGAAATGAACATGAGATTCAACAATCTTTTGATAAAATGCATAGTACATGAAAACACAACATTAGGTCATCTTATTTTCACACCCACAAAATCTCATTTACAAACCATTTTTACTATATATATAGAGAGAGAAAGAGAGGTAGAGTGAGGGTATGTTAATATCAACACCCAAACATTATAATTCGGTCTGTATTTATGATATGAGTAACCACCTAAAAAAACATGGTTGCAAATGCAAAATCAAAACGTGATTAAAAACGAGGTTGGCCCGTTTGCCACATGGAGGTGATTAATTGGTGCTGTTTAGTATGAAGAATTTTAGAGATATTGAAACCACCTAGTCTAACTGTAAGTATATGTCAGCAACTCCACCAACATGCATATATTCTCATCTTTGTATTCAGGAAACTATGCTCACCAAACATTCAAACCTGAGAGATATATCTTTATCCACCATAGCATTGTTACAAGGAAAAATTACCAAAATAATAATTTTGATTGCAACATTTCCAAATTAAAATAAAATAGTTAGTGACTTTTGAATGCCAGGAAATTTTAATGGCTTAGTTGGTCAATTTGAGAGCTAGGCCGGCAAAAAAACTCCTGATAAGCCATAGTCCACTGTCAAGTAGTTAATATGTCATTGTTATATTTAGGTGAAAGGCACTCAAGGGTGCTACCCTAGCTCTGACCAATTAATACATAACTTGTTAAAATTTTTAAAATTTACCCTTAAAAGTGTTGGAGGGCATGAAGAGAGGGGGCATAAAGCGTCATGTGGTAGTCGCGTCAACAAGGGGACATGGTAAAAAACAAGCACGGGGTGGTGTTGGGTGTGGAAATGGCCCCACCTTCTATTTAAAAAAACTCGCCAATCACAAACCTGCTATCACAAACTACCGATCAACTCGCGCCACATCACCAACAAAATTGTCCTTCACGCCATACGCGGGGTGGTGTCCCGCCGTGGGGGAGGGGGGCGCTTCCAAGCCCACGTCGGGTAGTCTAAGCCACAAAACATAGCGGCGCCTTACCCTTGCCATAAACTTTTTTATTTTAATTTTAATAAAGTCAAATGCTCCAAGTAATCAATACTCACCAACCAATCCTAAGGTCAACAGTTTCTCGAACAATAATACTGTTTCAAGGGTACTCCTTAAGGCAAATCCAACATGCCAGCCCTACCCTTGTGAGTGGTGGCGGTGTTGTTGGTCCCACAACGAACCTGGGGGGTACCGCATGAGTGCCCCTTCCCCTATACCATGTAACAAAACCGAAGAGGATGTGGAGTAGGAGGTAAAGGCGGAGTCGTGCATTTCCATGTGTGCGACGGCATCAGATAGCAATCAAGTAAGCGAACCATGTTAGACATTATCACAAGTGGTGCACAAACAATCAGACAAACATCCAAATTTGTAAATTTTTATTTTTGAGCGAAAATGTTATTTTTTTTACTTTACACCAAATATTTCTTTGCTTAGGACTTAAACATAAGATTTCTTTTTAAAAGGATTGTGTCTTTGTCAAGTGGATTAATCACTTAACAAACATTTGCTGATTGTGGTATTATGAGTAATATGATTTTACAAAAATACTTTTTAGTTAATATGGTAACAATAGTTTTCACCACATTTCGAAAATGAAAAGAAAGTGTGCGTCAGACTAAATCGTGGGAAGGAAACATATAGAAGTATCACAGCAGGAAGACAGTAACTCAAGTGCAAGTGGGTGATATCTTCTAGGTATTTTACTCCACGTGGCATAACCTCAACAGTGATACTACGAAATGTTGCACCTAAGCTTTAGCATTTGTCAATATTTAGTAATTTTTGACTATATGTAGTAATCTATTGCTATATTAATGTGATGTATCGAAAAGTTTTGGTATTGTTTTTAAGGTTGTACAATTAACATAAGTTTTAAACAAATTATTATTCAATATAAATTTATTTAAAGTTTATTAAAGTGAGTTTGTTGTTTAAAATCCCGAAATATTTCATATACAAATGTTTCAAATGATATAGATTCATCGTAGCATCATTGTAATTAGATGTGTTTGACTATTTAGATTGCATCACAAATGATTTTATTATTTAATTTATTTTTTAGAACACTTCTAAATCATAGATGAATAAATGACAAACCCTTTTTTGCACACACTCTCATATCACTAAAATTTTAACAATTAAATTAACACAAAGTAAGGTAAAAACTTTTGTCTTTTTACATGATCAGATGTCATACTCTTAAAACTATCCCTAATGAAACATGAATTATCATGTTCCTCATCTCCAACCATTCTTTTATATCAATAAAGACAAAAAAAGATTTCTACTCTAATTAGAACACAAATACGATTCACATAAATGTCCTTTCCAATTAATTTATGTTCAGGGTTTTATAGCTCAAAAGGATTAGTAGTTTAATTAGCTAGTCGGTGTAGTCCTTTGTCCAGTGATGGATGTATAATTAGTCATGGTTTACACTATTGCTACCAAAATAAACTCAACTTTTTAAAGTAAAGTTAAATATATTTATCAATACCAAAATAATACATCAAAATAGAAGACGAAACATGCAATAATCCGCGTCGCTAGCCCTTTTTAAATATTAAAAGTAGGACTTTTGTAAATAGTATTCATAGATCTTAATTTGGGTCTAACAACCTTCAGTGTAAAAATCCAAAAGTATAAAATACAAATGGTATAAACATGTATTGGTTTTCGACTTTAAATTGAACTTTTTAGAGGGATTGAAAGAAAACCTAAGTCCATGCTGCTTAACCTTTTTAATATTTAACTTAAAAGAAGTCGAGTAAATTTAGCTTAAGCTGAATTGAGTCGATTTAGTTGGCTTGGCTCTTCTAAAGTCAAAATGAGCTAAAAACCTACATACAAGAAATTAAACAAGCCCACAGATAAAAAGAAAATGGCAAGCCAATATATGAAAGCCACATATATAAGAGGACTGGAAGCAGTTTAGAAAACCAAACCCATGTAGGGTGACTCATTTTGCTATGGAGAGTCTCGACCTCTCAATCTCACACATGGTCATATCTTTTCAAGTCTTTCTCTTAGCCTCTCTTATCTCTCTTATCCTACAAATCTCAGTTAACAGCTGCTACCCAGCTTCCAAGGCAAGTGAACAACTGTTAACAGGCATCCAGATCTCGGTTACGAGAAAGGTGCTTGGCCCGTGCTACGAGAAAGGTGTCAATGAGTTGTCAAGACTCAAAACTGCCCTTTCGTTCGGTTAAGCACTTTCTTTTCGCTCGGTTCTTTTGTATTAATCTTTTTCTAATGAATAAGATACTTCAATTAGCGCAAGCTGGTTGTGCTGTTAGTGAGCGGAGTATGAACTCAGTTTTCAGCTTGGTGGGAATATTTCGAGCCTTGCCGAACTGGTTCATATGTCAGGGAGAGATATGTCGAGCTTGAGTCCGTGTTGAAAGTACCTACTGGCTCAACTCAGCTCGACTCAGTTGTTAAAGAGCCATGAGTGTGGAAAAGGTAGGATAGGGTAGACATGGGAGACAAGAGATGAGTTTTAGAGTTTTTTTTCCTTTTAATTTTCTAGGGTTTTCTTTATTTTTTAGTAAAGCAAGGTAAAATGATTGAGGTGCCTTTACTTTAGACACGTGCAAAATATCTACACCATAACTAACATTAACATTATTGATCAGTGTAGTATATAGTGTAATTAACAAGTTAACTAAAGGACTACCTATTTTTTTTTCTAGAATAAATACATGTGCAATTATGCATGATTTGAACTCTCATATTACCACATGATGAATTTGAGGGACAAACCTAAACTTTACTTTCAATAGTAGCTATAGGTGTATATAGCTGAGTGAGCAATCTATTAGTGAAAGCATATTACATGAAAACATTATAACTTGATATTTACTGACCACCTGGTCACAAGCATGGAGTACATGTCACTTTTCCAGTTTATTTATTGTATGCATGTGTATATATATATAGATGGTTCATGGTGCAACTGAACTAATTAATAATTCCAGAGGAAGGATGGGCCTTGCCAGATATCCCCATCGCTTGAATTCTCCTCATCGTTGTAATCAGGAAACTGAGGTATCATCGGTGGTGGCTGCATGAAACAGTCATCAAACCCTGGAAATATGCCATAATCCATCACATTATTAATGTTATTATCATCTTCTAAGACAAGCAAAGAAGATGAGGACTGCGAGTGCGTCTCCATGGGCGCGACCGCATCAGGAACCGAGTAAGCATGGCGAGCCACAGCAGCTTGTATCTCGGATGAAGAAAGAGTAGTTGCACCGGGAATGTTTGGTGGTTGGTCAGGGAAGTTGAACTTGGCAGCATGACCACGAAGACAGAAGGTTGCAGCGTCGAAAGCTCGAGCCGCTTGCTCGGGTGAGTCGTATGAGCCTAACCAGATCCTCTCACGGCTGTTGGGCATCCTGATCTCGGACACCCATTTCCCCCATTTCCACAGTCTCACACCTCTATACTTCAGCTCATGCATAGAAGAAGAAGATCCTCCTCTTTCGGATTCAGGTTTCATCATCACTGAATCTTTTTTTAGTGTTTGTTACTCTTACTCAATTCATAACTATACCACTTATATATATGTGTGTGTCTTGTAAAGGTCAGCGCAGAAGAAGACGAAATAAGACGTCGACTGATAAGTGACATGTCAACGCCGCGTTGACTTGTACAGTGATACTAACCATCAAAAGCGGATCTAAAAATCTGAATTTCTAGAATCAGTTATATACGAATCATTACATGTTAACTTCTAATTATATATCTTATTGTGCATATATCAACTAAATTTGTAGATTAACTTATTAAAGGTAAATAAGTAATATTTTAAGTTCAAAAATAAAAGAAAAGAAAAAAGTACAACTTTTAGAAAACTGGATTAATTAATTTTTGAAGAGAAGTATGATATGTTGTTGAAAAGTTTGCTAAGTTTAAAAATAAATATATATTTTTTTCAATCACAATTATTTGTTTACTTTTTTTTTTGGTGTTTTTCATTTGAAAGATATTTCGGTTTATCTTGTTTAAACAAAATTTGTGTGTTGCAATTATTCATCTTTTGTCATTTGTGTTCGGTTTTTTTTACATCATGACTAGTTTGGTTATTAAGAGGATTATTGGCACTTATGATTTGATAATTGAATTGCATAGGTTATTATTTAAAACTTATCTTTGATTATCACTCAAATTAAACCGTTAACAAGACCTTTTGGTACCTATCTAATTAAATAGGTTTGAGTGAATCATTGAATCGAAAAGCCGGAGGGGGTAGTTTTTCTTTAAAATTTGATAACTTCTTAGTTATAATTAATCAAAACATTCAAAACTAAATAAAAACAACAAATTCTCCTAGTATTTAGTTAATTTAGGTTTTCTACAATCAAACACTAACCACGAATTCCCTATGGAGATGACTTTATTTACCCTTATTAGTAAAGGTACTTTGAACTGAATTTTAAACATGTTTTTTACCGAACTTTCGACATCGACCACTATATTAATGTAAATAAACCACGTTAGTACATATAGTTCATAGTTTATCCAAATCTAATTTGTTAAAAATATGTGGTTTCACATTTTAATACCCGTGTTGCATCGCGACGAGGCTCCTAACTAGTTAGACAAAACAAAAGAGAGTGTGTAGAGGGGGCCATTGTTTATCCTCGCTGCGGGTCTTTGATTTTTTTAGCATTCTCAAGGGTGGACCTTTGGGCTATTTTCCACCCTTTTGATTAGTTACCGATCAGTGAGTTATTCACTTGTCTGATAAAAAAGACCTATTTATAAGTAATTGTGTCTATATTGCCATTTCTATGATACATAGGTAAAATTAATTTTTTTTTAAGAAAGATGTAAATTAAAATATCTTTCTAATACCCAGTGCCTCGTGTGTTGTCTTGTTGTCAATATAATTGCCGTCAGATTAAACATCCAAAAAGGTGCCCAATAGAACAAAAGAAACGTTGATATACATCTTTCCAAACCTAAGTTTCTTCATATTCCATCCAACACACAAAAACTACAAAATAATAAGAGGCATGCTAAAGATGTCTTCCCAAAAGTCATATACATCCATTCCATTTTCATATGCAGAAAGGGAATTGCTACTAATGTGGCCCAGTTTTTAAAAAGTGTGGTTCATGAAAATTTTCAATAGATAAAACTAGGCTATGGTGCAATATTGACACTTTTTTAGGCATATACATATAGAATTATTTTGTTACCTTATTCTAGAAGTGTGAAAAACATGATGGTCTAAAGGCAACAAATAATTAAATGTATTACATGCTATTTATTTATATTATTCTACTTTTAGAACACTAATAGCATAAGGCTATTCAAAGTTATATCACACAAACACACTTTTTGAATAGTAAGATGCATAAAATAAGAAATCCAATGATTTCTTCTTGCAAAGTAGAATTAGATAGTAAAAGCTAACTCACCTTACTCGTATGCTAAATAGAGAACATATGTTGTTTTCTTCTCCGCCATAGTCAAAGTTAATGTTGATTGACTTAAAGACTTGCAATGAAGATAACAACCAAGTTAGCTAAATGAATATGACAGCAATGCTGAAATCATGTTAAGAAATTCAAACAACGCTATATTTTTTTGAAGAAATGATATATGTTCATTAGGGGGACGTGGCATTGCCCGAGTAGCCACCAGCGGGTTCTAACCCATGCTAGCACACCACCGCCACCCTAGCGGGTTGGTTGGACGGGCTAGCGAAGTCATGAGAGAAATCCATGTAAATTGTGTTGATTTCGAGAAATCCGACCATTGTTCAATAGTCAACTTCAAAAATAAAAAAACTTTTTTTTAGCACTCTCTCTCTCTCTCTCTCTCTATATATATATATATATATATATATATATATATATATATATATATATCTTTCACTCAATTAATTTAAACACACATACTCTAAAAATCCTTTCTTACCAAAACCCTATATTAACTCTCTACAATGGATTCTCACCGTCGAAGTACAAAAAGTCTTTGTAGCCCACAAACGACAAGTTGCGAAAAAATGGGGTTGGCCGACGAGCCATTTACCGGATTTCTAGGTTGATTTATTTTAAAAGTTGTCGTTTTTATTTCTTTTTCGGTTTTTAGTTTAATTTCAATTGTGTCTTTTTATTTGCATTTTAATGAAGTTTATTTTATATATTAACATTTGACATTATTTAAATTAAAAAAAAAACAAAGTTTGCGGTTAGGGTAGGCGTCGCGACCACTTACTAGTTATAGGGTACATGGTGCAGTTTTTGATGTGGCGAATGGTGATTGGTAAGGGTTAGGATACTTACCCTAAAGTGTCTCTTCCTCCCTTAGAAGTGATTAATTCATTAGCCAATATAGCTATTGTAACACCACGACTGCGTAAAACAACAAACCGGACGGAAACATAGGCGAGTCACATTATAGGAATTGTTTGAAACACATGGTATTCAAGGTTTTGTTTTATTGAATTAATAATTTACTTTGGGTCTTTGGATAACACAAACAAAATACAAACAATTGTCTTTAAGTTTTAAAGTAAACTAAGGCCCGAGTCCATCCTACGTGTAGTATGTGTTCATAATCTTCACACATTAGCACATGAAACATTTGTGAAAAAGACGATCAACAAAGAATGCTAATGAGTAACATAGGTTTTGTGTATCAAATTCATGGCTTTGTATTAGTATTTGCAATACATCGTCCAACTACGAGAGTCGATGAGTGAAAACCTTGTATCTCAACTTATATTAAATGTTTGGTATTGCAATAGGTTTAAACCAACTATAAGAGTTGATATGAGTTATAAAACCTTATAGCCAGCCATGAATCTTGACAAAAGTGTTTCTTTTGTAAAACCTATAAGAAATCGATTTAAAAAATCTTTGTTATGGTTTATATCTTTAATTGAAAACCGTTCGTGACTTGTGTAAAACTATTTGTCCTTGTTTGAAGTGATTTGGATAACGCTACGATAAATAATACAATAAGAGCATTTATATATAGGAAGTACCAACGGCGTATCCACCATGCTCTTATCATATTACACTCGTCTCGTTTTCTAAATCACTTGCTATGTATAAACCAATCTCCGTGTCATAAA
Organism: Scalesia atractyloides; assembly: GCA_947069175.1. Classification (NCBI taxonomy): domain Eukaryota; kingdom Viridiplantae; phylum Streptophyta; class Magnoliopsida; order Asterales; family Asteraceae; genus Scalesia; species Scalesia atractyloides. The sequence goes on from CAMTDV010000008.1 coordinate 5,557,579, forward strand.
TCAATCGTGCTTGGTTTGTATAAACCAATCGTCCGTGTTATGTATAAACCAATCGTCCTTGTTTTGTATAAACCATTCGTCCGTGTTTTAATCGTGTAAACTGTGGTCGTTTTGGTGAATACATTCAAGCCTGTGTTGACTCATCTCCACTAACAGACCACCAAATGGTCTATTAAAATATTCGACTAACAAACCACCAAAGGGTTTATTAAAATCCAGTTTCTGTCGTTCGATGACCCCTTCAGTAACCCACTTCACCGCTCGGGCAAGGTGCCGCCGCCACCAAAATCGCACGCGGGGAGTCCTTATTTTAGCGAGTAGTCACCGAAGCAAGCCATGTTACCGTTGGACTTGACCGTTAGGTTTAAAAAAATATATTTTTATTTAAAGCCCATACATATCACTCATCTCACACACCACTCTCACTAAAATTACTACATACGACACCATGGATAAACAAAACAAAGGTGAACCCAAGAAAAAAAGGTTCCTAGCCGAGGCTCGGGTTCAAATTCAAGTGGACGCGTGTCGCAAATGAGACGAGGCGGTTCTAGCGGTCCGAGTGCATCGGTTCAAACCTGATATTCTCAACCTCAATATTTTTACCCCAAGCTTCACAAACGACTTTTTATAATGCCCAACCCCTACCTAATTTTACACCACAAATATTTTCACACCCACATGGTCCAACGATGGTCGCTCCGAGCATGTACGAATATCCATGGAAGCGCAAAACTCATTCGATCCATTTGCATTTAGGACCCCACCAATTCATTCACCAAGAGAGAATGCTGAGCGCTCACTTCCGATCTACGATGACAATGAAGACCAAGATGTAGAGGTTGTCCCCGAAACACAAGAAAATATTGCCGATGAAGAAGAATATGTGGTTGAAGCCGAAGATAGCGGTGAAGCTAGTGAGCCGAAAGAAAAGGGAGGCAAGGCGTAGCGTCAAAGTTGGACAAAAAAACAAGAAGAGGCCTTAGTCAAAGTTGGTTGCCTTTTTTCTTGTTTACCGAACAATGAACCCATGCCTTGGCTAAGGCCTCTTCTTGTTTTTTCGTCTAACTTTGACACTCCGTCTTGCCTCCCTTTTCTTTCGGCTCACTAGCTTCACCGCTATCTTCGGCTTCAACCACATATTCTTCTTCATCTCGTGTTCCGGGGACAACCTCTACATCTTGGTCTTCATTGTCATCGTAGAGCGAAGTGAACGCTCGGCATTCTCTCTTGGTGATTGAATTGGCGGGGTCCTAAATGCAAATGGATTGCGCTTCCATGGAGTATTCGTACATGTAGGGAGTGACCATCGTTGGACCATGTGGGTGTGAAAATAGTTGTGGCGTAAAATTAGGTTGGGTTTGGGTGTTATAAAAAGTCGGTTGTGAAGCTTGGGGGTAAAGATATTGATGTTGAGAGTATAAGGTTTGAACTGGTGCACTCGGACCGCTAGAACCGACTCGTCTCGTTTGCGACACGCGTCCACTTGAGTTTGAATCCGAGCCGCTAGAGGAACCTTTTTTATTGGGTTCACCTTTGTTTTGTTTATCCATGGTGTGGTATGTAGTAATTTTAGTGAGAGTGGTGTGTGAGATGAGTGAAATGTATGGGTTATAAATAAAAATATATATATTTTTAAACCTAAAGGTCAAGTCCAACGGTCAAAACAAGTCCAACGGTAACACGGCTTACTTCGGTGACTACTCGCCGAAATGGGGACTCCCCGCGTGCAATTTTGGTGGCGACGACACCTTGCCCGAGCGGTGAAGCGGGTTACCGAAGGGGTCACCGAAGGTGCCCCTATCACCCTTACTTAATTATCTTCCAATATTCCAACCTTGCAGAACTGTATCCCTGCTGACTCAGACCAATATTGTAACACCCTGCCCAGATTAGGGCTGACGTGTTACACAATTCGGTAATCAGAGATAATTAATAACTTAATTAAAACATAAATTCCATGGTTTAAAAACAAAAATCCCCAAAGGGCACAACGGTCTCAACAGAAAAACATAAATGTCTAAGTTTATTTAAATATAAAGTTTTATTAAACTCCTTGCTTCCAACTCTAGCTTTTTATTATCACTCTTCACACATTTCCCCGATTTCCCTGAGTACCTGTTTAAGACATAATAAAACAAACAACAAAAAGAAATGGCTGAGCCAAAAATTGCCAGTAACGGAGAAACAATAGCACTAACACATTAATGCTAGAAGCAATACAATAAACACTTTAACAATGCAACCAATATAATATGCTGAACGATCACTGATGAATACCATAAAGGTATATTAGAAATACCCATGTGAGCCACTAACAATAACCACTAACACTTTGTACATTAGCTGCAGATCCAATGCACCACTATGTAGAGGGGATGTGGGCACTCACACCTATCCCACTACCACTCCCACTTACACTTACACTCCTAGGAACGATCCATACGCCTCTTAATAATCAATAAGTGCAATCACTTAGCACACAATACAATATAGAGACGCCGTGGGCCTTTCGCACCGCCACGGATGGTGCACGCCAACTGTGCCTATGATGACGCCCTATGTCCCCATAGGTGGATACGCTCGGGTATTGAGGTCAATAAAACAGTTCACTCAAGTCAAGGCAAATTACACTAACGGTACACGAAGGCTATATCACATCTAGCCCATGATGAATAATAAATAATCAATAATAGAACTCATGGAACATACGATGATGAGTATGAAAATGTAACCTATCGCATGCCTGTTATAACGACGATAATTCAATACGAGATGTGTAACAATAAATCATAGAGTGGTGACGATGGATACTACGATATTATGAAACGAGTAAACCCTTACGCTACGAGTGACGGACCGAATATCCGTACACTATGGGAATAGAAAACAATATATATTATGCTAAAAGCGAGACACCATAGAATCCGTACCTTAAGCGATTGACGATGATCGTAGTAAATCCTAAGCTTGAATCAAAAGTCACGAAACCCTACAACATTATTACGTTTCGAGCTATTATATAATGGACTATGTTGTCTTGTTGTTTAAATAGGACTTCTAAAAAACTTGGTGAACTTACAAAAAGTAGTATTAATTCTTTTCTCTAATATCTTAGTTATAAATTAATTAACTTATAGTTTTATAATATAAATTTATTGTATGTTCCAAATAAACAACTCTAGCCTGTGTAAATACATTTTATTCAAAATTACAACTTCATATGATTAATATATTTCTTAGTTTATGTGAGTTCTCTGGTTGGTTTGTTTGGATATAATAAGATACCATAATAATTTTATTCTCAATAATATATGCATGTCTATGGGTAATAATTAACTTTGGTGGCTAAAAATAAAAAAAGAGAATAGAACTAAAATATTCAACGCGTGTTATCTTCTTTCGATCTGCGGTATTTTTCTTTTTCTTTTCTTATTTTTTAACCCAAGTATAAGGTTTGCAGCTTGTACCCAATTCATGTTCTTATTTATGGTTCTTTATTTCATGGTCAGTTACAATCATTTTTTTTAGTGATGAGAGCAAGAGTGAATCATGAAGATGGAAATTGAGAGGAAATAATTTGTATAATAATGTGCGCAGAGAGTAGATACTTGGTGACAAGGAAAAAAAAAATGATTTAGCATGGATACCTTATGTCGAAATAAAATAAACCGCCGGTGCAATGAAGCTGGTACAACTGAGATCTTTAGACGATAGCCGCTGCGTATCGCGGTGGTGGCTCGCAGTTATCGCTATCCGCGGTATAAGCGAAGATGGCTAATGGAATCTGGCAATGATTAATCAAATGAAGGTGGTTCAAGTTATGGATCTTCTAAACAGAGGACAACCGAAAGGATAGAGGAACTTACTGAATGTTCGATCAAATACAATGGCGATGCTTGGTGGTCTGTTGCAAATCTTGAACATACGAACACAGGTGGAACTGAATTGAATTGTCGTATTGAATTGTTGGCTGTCGGAAATGAGCTAGTCGACGTCTTGAAGATGGATGAGAGGGGAAGAAACCATTTTTTTAAGAGTTTATTGAGGAGTTTAAAGGCTTAAAAGGAGTTAATTAATAGTAATAATCTATTCCTTCAAAAGGATACGAAGATCCCTCAATTTTTGTCGTTGAAGTTTTTGAGCAAAAGAGGATGTCATATTTACTCAGAATTGGAAATGACTGGAAATTGAGAACCGTCAAAATTTAATTCCTTATTTTAATCATTCTCCTTAGTTGGTTATTTGTTTATTCTGTTTAGTATTACTATTTATATTTTATTGTGTTTTATGTTTTCTTCTATTTTTTGATCTACATAAACATATCAAAATATGTTTTACCAACCTTTTAATTATTAGTATATTTTCATTACCATATTACGAATGTGATGTACGTAACCACTTTACAAATATTATATGACATAAGATATTATTATTATTATATTATTATTATTATTATTATATTATTATTATTATGTTATACCATAATTAATTTGTGGTTCAAAGTTGACCAACTTTCTAGACATTGAATATTTGACATAGTAATATGTCACACTACTAATGACATTTATTTTATTAGGGTTGTGAAAGTTTCGTATATTACAATTCTACCTCCCATAAAAGATATTTCGTCCTCGAAATTACACTATGTAGTACGGGTATTTCAACTCCATACCCCTTAAATTAAATTTCGTCCACGAAATTAACGGTTACGAATATGGTATACTATTCATGTTACAGATTAACGATACGAATAACGATAACGAAGTTGCAAACATGATGCAACAAAGTCGGAAAGACACACAAATAAGTTTCATATACGTAAATTAAACCATTAGGAACACTAACCTTAGGTTTCGAATAAATACGGATATTGAGAACGGATCGCATCATCCGATTCCCAAGTGGGTTCACGTTCTAGATGATTTTTCCACAAGATTTTGACGAACGGAAAAGACTTCTTAGGCATCACACGTTCTTGTCGGTCCAAGATAGCCTCTGGCTCTTCTTCGTACGATAAGTCCTCACGAATCTCGTGTAGAGAATAGTTCACAACATGGAGAGGATGGTAATTATACCCACGAAACAGTGAAATGTGAAACACATTATGCATGTGCGACAATTGTGGCGGTAGAGCTAACCGATAAGAAACTTCGCCAACTCGTTCCAAAATTTCAAAAGGTCCGATAAAGCGAGGACTCAGTTTTCCCTTTATACCAAAACGTCGGACACCTCTACATGGTGAGACTTTTAAGAAAACTTTTTCACCAACATTAAATTCCAAAGCCCTTCGGTGGCGATCACGTAACTCTTCTGTCTACTCTGAGCTTCCTTGAGTTTCTCACGAGCAATAGCAACCTTTTCATTCGTGATCTGTACAAGTTCAGGACCCTCAATCATCTTTTCTCCGACCTCGTCCCAACATGTAGGAGCTCGACATTTTCGCCCTTATAACAATTCAAAAGGTGCGATGTCAATGCTAGCTTGCCAACTATTAAATAGGCAAACTCCACCAAGCACAAGTATTCATCCCAGTTTCCCATCCACTCCAGTGCACATGATCTAAGCATATCCTCCAAAGTCTGAATGGTACGTTCAGACTGTCCATCAGTTTTAGGATGGAAGGCAGTGGTAAATCTTATCTTTGTATCCCAAGCATTTTGGAAACCCTTCCAGAATCGCGAAGTGAAACGTGGATCTCTATCACACACTATTGAAGATGGAGTAACATGCAATCGAACAATCTCACGAAGGAATATCTCTGATAGCTTACTCACCAAGTACCCCTTTTGAATGGGCAAGAAATGAGCGGACTTTGTAAGTCTATCCACCACAACCCCAAATAGCATCGTCTTCATACGGGTTCTTGGTAGACCCGTTACGAAGTCCATAGAGATATCATCCCACTTCCGTACTGGAATATCTAATGACTGAAGTAATCCACTAGCCCGTTGATGTTCAATCTTCACTTGCTGACAAACCAAACACTGGCTCACATGTCTAGCTACATCTTCTTTCATACCATTCCACCAAAAATGTTGCCTTAAATCTCTATACATCTTTGTGGATCCAGGGTGTATAGAATATGGTGAACTGTGTGCCTCAATTAGTAATGATTCACGAAGAGAGGAATCATTTGGCACACACAAACGCTTCCCACACCATATTGTTCCATGTTCATCCACTCGAAATTCAGATTGCTTTCCTAGTTCCATATTTCGTAAGATCGCCCAAAGCTCACCATCTTCTTTTTGAGCTTCCTTTATCTGAGTGATAAGGTTCGGTTCAATCTTCAGTCTAGCCAAATAACCATCAGGCTCACCAACATGTATACCAATCTCCATGTGTCTCATGTCCGATAGAATATGAGGCTCAAGAGTCAAGCATGCTAAACCCCCAGAATTCTTCCTACTCAGTGCATCTGCAACAACATTTGCTTTTCCAGGGTGGTACTGAATGTTAGCATCATAATCCTTGAGTAGCTCTAACCATCTCCTCTGCCTCATGTTAAGCTCCTTCTAAGTGAAAATATACTTGAGGCTCTTATGGTCGGTGAATATATTACATGTCTCCCCATACAAATAATGCCTCCAAATTTTGAGTGCAAAAACAACTGCTGCTAGCTCTACATCATGCGTTGGGTAATTCACCTCGTATGGTTTAAGCTGACGCGAGGCATAAGCAATAACCTTTCCATGTTGCATGAGAACACAACCAAGCCCTTTCTTTGATGCATCACTATATATGTCGAATCCTCCTGTGCCAGAAGGTAGAGTAAGAATAGGAGCAGATACTAGCTTCTGCTTCAATGCCTCAAAACTCTTTTCTCGATCATCGTTCCAGGTAAATTTTACCCCTTTCCTCAAGAGCTGAGTTAGAGGTAAGGCCAAAATAGAAAATCCCTCTACGAAACGTCGATAATAACCCGCAAGACCAAGGAAACTTCGAACTTCGGTAACTGAAGTTGGTTTCGGCCATTTAGTGATAGCTTCCACCTTTGATGGATCCATTGTGATACCTTCCGCTGATACAATGTGGCCCAGAAATGCCACTTGTTCAAGCCAAAAGTCGCACTTAGAAAACTTTGCGTATAACTTCTCACGGCGTAAAGTTCCTAGAACAGTACGAAGATGGTCCTCATGCTCTCCTTTACTTTTAGAAAACACCAAGATATCATCGATGAATTCAATCACGAACCAATCCAAGTACTCATGAAATATTCGGTTCATAAGATCCATGAAAACAGCAGGAGCATTTGTCAAACCAAAAGGCATGACTAGAAACTCATAGTGACCATACCGAGTACGAAATGCTGTCTTATGAACATCTTGATCTCGAAGCCTCAATTGATGGTACCCTGATCTGAGATCAACCTTAGAGAAAAACTTCGCTCCTTGAAGTTGGTCGAAAAGGTCATCAATACGCGTAATGGATAGCGATTACGAATGGTGATCTTATTCAACTCCCGATAGTCAATGCATAAACGCATGCTACCATCTTTCTTCTTCACAAACAAAACTGGTGCTCCCCAAGGTGAAACACTAGGTCTAATGAATCCAAGTTCCAAAAGTTCTTGCAGCTCTTCTTTCAATTCCTTCAACTCCAATGGTGCCATACGATAGGGAGCTTTAGAAATAGGTTCAGCTCCAGGAATCAAATCGATAGTGAACTCTACTTCACGTTCAGGTGGTATCCCTGGCAATTCCTCTGGAAAGACATCAGAGAAGTCTCGAACAATAGGAATGTCTTCAACACGTGGTGTATCCACTGAGGTATCTTTAATAGTAGCTAAGAATCCCTCGCATCCATGGGATATTAGTTTTTGAGCTTTAAGAGCAGAGATATTTCTAATGGATTTTCGAGGATGATATCCTTGGTAAATACATTCAGGATTCAGAATATCACCAAAAATGACTCGTTTGGTGTGACAATCTATGGTAGCTCGATATGTGGATAACCAATCCATGCCTAGTATGATATCAAAATCTTACATTTGCATGGGATAAAGATTTGCTATACGAATAACATTTCCGACCAAAAGCGGGCAATCTTTATATATGTGAGTAATAACCGAATGGTTTCCCATTGGTGTAGAAATAACAAAAGCTTGATCCAATGGGGAAGGCGGAATTTTAAGATGTCGGGCAATTAGTTGTGAGACTATCGAGTGGGTTGCCCTAGTATCAAATAACACATACAAGGCACGCTCACCCAAATAAATACTACCCGAAACGGTACCTAGTGAATCCATAAACAATAAGACTCAAATGATTGTATGAAAACCATAAACAACTAAGCAAGCAAAATATTAATACTATAAGGAAAATTTTTCAGAGAGGGTACCTGGAGCATTAGCGCTTCCCCTACAGTCAATGAGAAAACATGTCCTCCAGTAGTAGGTGGCACAGTAGCTCCCCTAGTGGTATCAGTTGGCCGGTTACCAGCCTTTGGGCATTCATTAATCTTATGCCCCATATCTCCACACTTAAGGCAAGCTCTAGTAAGTTGACGACACATGCCTGGGTGACGCTTGTGGCAATGGTTACACACTGGAGGCTGGTAGGGTTCTGGTTACCTCTCTGGTTTATGGGCTGAGCTTGGGTTGGTGGCTGGTAGGGTTTGATCTGACCCTGATTTTGGTTCCTTCCATGCCATGGTCTATTGTTCCTCCCCGATGACCTATTCCCCATATGGTTTTGATTATATCGAGTAGGTGCTTGAGACGACTCACTAGTGAACTGAGTGTTGTGTTCGTCTCTATTTCTCTTCCTACCCAAAACTTCTTTGTTCTCCATATCAACCTTTTTGGCAGCTTTAGCGGCCTCTGCAACCCTGGGGAACGTTGACTGGATGATTGCCCTACGAATCCGATCACAAACTACCCATTGATATTTCTCTGCTTGTTCCTTCGGTGTTCCAGCAGCTGACCCAAAAATCCAACCAGTCGATAAAATCGATCAGTGAAGTCAAAAAGTGGTTCGTCATTCCTCTGACGGATATTGTGATACTCTCGTGTGTAAGAACTCTTATCCACGTTGTTAAAATATTTCTCGAAGAAAATAGCATGAAAATCTACCCAAGGTAAATTCTCCACAAATGGGTCTCCTCCTCTTTCCTCCAATACACCTTCCCACCATATTTGTGCATCCTTTTCTAGTTTGTACGATGCTAACCTCGATTTGAATTCATCACCAACTCCTAATGCTCGAAATATTTTCTCGACATGAGCAATCCAATCCCTTGCTACAATTGGAGTGGTTGCTTTAGTGAAAGATCTAGGTTTCTGTTTGATGAACTTATCTAGCCAATCCCCCATTAAACCATTTGGGTTTGGGTTTGGATTGGGATTGGGATTGGGATTCGGGTTTGGATTCGGATTCGGGTTAGGATTTGGATTAGGGTTTGGATTAAGATCCGGACCACGTACAGCCTGAACAATTGCAGGAAACATAGCAGTAAAGGCCCGAGTGATTGCAGCTACGATAGTTGGATCAGGCTCGTTTGGTCCACCACCATTACGACGAGCAGAGTTGCGTGTCTCACGACGAGGAGGCATCTAAAAACATATTAAGAATTTAGATAAAACAAATGATAAGGACTTATCACATAACTAAATGCCTAACCCATTGTCTACCTAATCCTCACGTGTCTTGTAATTATTTAGTTAATGTTTTCTACAGGATAGAGCCCATGGCTCCGATACCATAACTGTAACACCCCGCCCAGATTAGGGCTGACGTGTTACACAATTCGGTAATCAGATATAATTAATAACTTAATTAAAACATAAATTCCATAGGTTTAAAAACAAAAATCCCCAAACGGCACAACGGTCTCAACAAAAAAACATAAATGTCTAAGTTTATTTAAATATAAAGTTTTATTAAATTCCTTGCTTCCAACTCTAGCTTTTTATTATCACTCTTCACAAATTTCCCCGATTTCCCTGAGTACCTGTTTAAGACATAATAAAACAAAACAATAAAAAGAAACGGCTGAGCCAAAAATTGCCCAGTAACGGAGAAACAATAGCACTAACACATTAATGCTAGAAGCAATACAATAAACACTTTGATAATGCAACCAATATAATACGCTGAACGCTCACTGATGAATACCATAAACGTATATTAGAAATAACCATGTGAGCCACTAACAATAACCACTAACACTTTGTACATTAGCTGCAGATCCAATGCACCACTATGTAGAGGGGATGTGGGCACTCACACCTATCCCACTACCACTAACACTTACACTTACACTCCTAGGAACGATCCATACGCCTCTTAATAATCAATAAGTGCAATCACTTAGCACACAATACAATATAGAGACGCCGTGGGCCTTTCGCACCGCCACGGATGGTGCACGTCAACTGTGCCTATGATGACACCCTATGTCCCCATAGGTGGATATGCTCAGGTATTGAGGTCAATAAAACGATTCACTCAAGTCAAGGCAAATTACACTAACGGTACACTAAGGCTATATCACATCCAGCCCATGATGAATAATAAATAATCAATAATAAAACTCATGGGAACATGCGATGATGAGTATGAAAATGTAACCTATTGCATACATGTTATAACGGCGATAATTCAATACGAGATGTGTAACAATAAATCATAGAGTGGTGACGATGGATACTACGATATTATGAAACGAGTAAACCCTTTACGCTACGAGTGACGGACCGAATATCCGTACACTATGGGAATAGAAAACAATATATATTATGCTAAAAGCAAGACACCATAGAATCCGTACCTTAAGCGATTAGCGGTGATCGTAGTAAATCCTAAGCTTGAATCAAAAGTCACGAAACCCTTCAACATTATTACGTTTCGAACTATTATATAATGGACTATGTTGTCTTGCTGTTTAAATAGGACTTCTAAATAAACTTGGTGAACTTACAAAAAGTAGTATTAATTCTTTTCTCTAATATCTTAGTTATAAATTAATTAACTTATAGTTTATATATATAAATTTATTTTGTGTTCCAAATAAACAATGCTAGCCTATGTAAATATATTTTAATCAAAATTTCAACTTTATATGATTAATATATTTCTTAGTTTATGTGAGTTCTCTGGTTGGTTTGTTTGGATTTAAAAAGATACCATAATAATTTTATTCTCAATAGTATATGCATGTCTATGGGTAATAATTAACTTTGGTGGCTAAAAATAAAAAAGGAGAACTAAACTAAAATATTCAACGCATGTTATCTTCTTTCGATCTGGGGTGTTTTTCTTTTTCTTTTCTTATTTTTTAACCCAAGTATATGGTTTGCAGCTTGTACCCAACTCATGTTCTTATTTATGGTTCTTTTTTTCATGGTCAGTTACAATCATTTTTTTTAGTGATGAGAGCAAGAGTGAATCATGAAGATGGAAGTTGAGAGGAAACAATTTGTATAACGATGTGCGCAGAGAGTAGATACTTGGTGACAAGGGAAAAAAAACGATTTAGCATGGATACCTTATGTCGAAATAAAATAAACCGCCGGTGCAATGAAGCTGGTACAACTGAGCTCTTTAGACGATAGCCGATGCGCATCGCGGTGGTGGCTCGCAGTTATCGCTATCCGCGGTATGAGTGAAGACGGCTAATGGAATCTGGCAATGGTTAATAAAATGAAGGTGGTTCAAGTTATGGATCTTCTAAACAGAGGACAACCAAAAGGATAAAGGAGCTTACTAAATGTTCGATCAAATACAATGGCGATGCTTGGTGGTCTGTTGCAAATCTTGAACATACGAACACAGGTTGAACTGAATTGAGTTATCGTTTTGAATTGTTGGCTGTCGGAAACGACCTAGTCGGCGGTCTTGAAGATGGACGAGAGGGGAAGAAACCCTTTTTTAAGAGTTTATTGAGGAGTTTAAAGGCTTGAAAGGAGTTAATTAATAGTAATAAACTATTCCTTCAAAAGGATAAGAAGATCCCTCAATTTTCGTAGTTGAAGTTTTTGAGCAAAAGAGGAAGTCATATTTACTCAGAATTGGAAATGACTAGAAATTGAGAACTGTAAAAATTCCTTATTTTAATCATTTCTCCTTAGTTGGTTATTGTTTATTCTGTTTAGTATTACTATTGATATTTTATTGTGTTTTATGTTTTCTTCTATTTTCTGATCTACATAAACATATCAAAATGTGTTTTACCAACCTTTTAATTATTAGTATATTTTCATTACCATATTACGAATGTGATGTACGTAACCAATTTACAAATATTATATGACATAAGATATTATTATTATTATTATTATTATTATGTTATACCATAAGTAATTTGTGGTTCAAAGTTGACCAACTTTCTAGACATTGAATATCTGACATAGTAATATGTCACACTACTAATGACATTTATTTTATTAGGGTTGTGAAAGTTTCGTATATTACAATTCTATCTCCCATAAAAGAAATTTCGTCCTCGAAATTACACTATGAAGTACGGGTATTTCAAATATGTTGAGGGTAACGTCGCCTTCACAAGAGAGGCCTACTACTATGAATAAGATATTCTTTTAAAATGCTCAAAGTGCGGCAATCATCAAAGGATATGTAAAAGAGGAGTCGGATCAAGTGATTTTTTCTTGTCTAGTTGTTTTCCTTTTTATTTGCGTTTTTTACTTTTATATCTTTTAAACTTTCAAAACTGTTATCAAAAGATTTTGGTTAGATTAGACGTTAACGATAAGCCGCTATTAAAAGCTCTTGTGTACTTTGACGACCTCGGTATCTTACGATCACTATACTACGTCCACGATGGGTGCACTTGCCCTAACGTGTGTAGAGTGGTAGTATTGTATCGTGTTTTATAAATTTAAAACTTGATATACGAGTAAAAAATACCTAAAATATAATAAAATTTAAAACCCGCTCGCACCACGTCAAGTTTTTGACGCCGTTGTCAGGGACAAAAGGATTTTAAGAAAGTAGAAATTTTATTAGTTATTTGATGTGGCAAAATGCAACATATAAATTATATCAAACAATTATAAAATTTTTGGTACTAATGTTGGAAAAAGCATCTTTCTTTGTTTACTTTAAAGTTACAGGATAAAAAAAGCTTAAACGAATAAAGGAACAAATTAACAACCAAAACCAATACAAATATAAAGAAGTGGGATTAACACGACTTGCCAAACCCCCATTCACAAGCAAAACAACAAATATAACGAACACAGAAGCTTAGGCACGGGGCCGTGACCACCAGGCATGGGGTCGTGCCCAGTCAAAGATTCTCTGCAAAAAAAAAAAGACAACACCAACAGACAACCAACACAGGGTCGTGCCAAGTCAACATGGTCGTGGTCAACTTTAAGATTCGTAGAATCTTAGATAGTACAGCAAGTACACTGACCACTAGGCCGTGCTCTGCAACCACGGGCGTGTTGGTACAACGACCTGACATCTGGAGTTAATGTAGTGAGAGAAAAAGTCCACCACGGGGTCGTTTCCAGGCGGGCCACGGGGCCTGGTTGCCTTTGTTTCTAGCTATAAATAAAGGTGCTTGGCTTTGGAGAAAGACATCCCTTGGAAAACCACTTCTCTCACACTTACCATCAGTACACCACCACTACAACACCAACACCCACTACCATCATCATCTTTCATCTTTTAGAGTTTGTAGTAGTCTTGAGATCCAAGATTAATCGTAAGAGTTCTTGTCAAACAACGGCCATGATTGGCCAAATCTCTTACATCACTTGGTGAAAACAAATCTTTTATATATTACTTTTGATTTCTAATATTTGGCAACTTTTTATTTGAATATGTATTAATGACTTTAATAACTAGTTTTTTATATTCACAGTGAACTTTATTTAAATATTTCTTCATGTTTCGTTAATTCACTCATTCGTGTCTTTACGGTCTATATAAAGCACGTTAACTACCTTGAAAGGGTTAGAAGGGTGTTTGGGTAATGTTCTTGTCTCGTTCGGTGTATAGATCCTGCGAGGACTTGGTTCAAGCTTATTAGGACTTCCCTTGAGGCATATAGCATCAAACCGAGGGGAAGTAAGAACAAGTTTAACCCCTTATAAATAAACTACTATTAAAACTTTACCCAGCCTTGCGGGACTGTATCCCTGCTGACTTAGACTAATATGGAAGAGGGTAACGTAGCCTTCACAAAGGGGCCTACCACTTTTCGCATTAATAACTTACTTAATTATCTTTCAATATTCCGACCTTGCGGGACTGTATCCTGGGTGGCTCTGACCAATAGGTTGAGGGTAGCGTTGCCTTCACAAGAGGTACCTCCTACTATAACTAAGATAATCTTTTAAAATGTCCAAAGTGCGGAAATCATTAAAGAATATGTTTATTGTGTTATATACAGTCGTATAGGGTTATAAACCCCTAGATGACGGTTGTACGTGTTAGCCGGTGGAGTCAGTTGTTAGGCCATGTTGCTGCTAAAATTCTTAAATATATTCATATAAAATAGTTTTTTATGTGAAAATTGATAGGAAACCTATCTTTTGCGCAGATAAGGTTGTTTTGTTACTAGAAAATAGATGCAATATATGGAGGAGAAGTGTTTCCTGTAAGAAAAAAGCAGGTAAGCTATTGCTCATTTACTCCTAACTTTTTTAGGGTTTGTTTTTAGGCTCAAATTATTGACACAGCTAAGATGCCTATTTGTACACTTTAGGGTTTATATACGCTGCGTATATGTTTGCATAAAAATCAGGTCTGACTGATGTCAGTTCTGGTCTGGTTGCTCCTATACGCCGCGTATAGGTCTATACGTAGCATATATCAAGGGTTTTTTAGAAACATTTAGATAATACTAATCATTTTAGCAAAGTTTTATAAAAAATAAGTTTTCTATTTTAAATAAATAAAATATTAAGTATTTCTTACAAACTTTTTTATACAACATTAATCATTTTTATTTTTATACCATAAATAGCGTATAGGTGTAGTATGGTCACGTATTGACCTCGTATAAGCTTATAAGAGAGATGTCGTATCGTATAGTGTAGTACAAGTCCTGTATAGGTGTCGTATCGTATAGTTAGGTGTCGTATAGACTATGATCTAGTATCGTAGCATATACAAGACATATAAGGGACCTATACGAGACTTATACTACAATATACGATACGATACAATACATATTATACGATACTATAGATACGATATAACACCCGTATAGGCCTGTAGGTGTAGTATAGGACTATATGTGTGGTTTAGGTCCCGTGTAGGCCTATAGGCATATACAAGACCTATAGGGAACCTATACGAGACTTATACTATACACTATACGATATGATACCATGCAATATGATACAATACTATAGGATGCCATACAACACCCGTATAAGCCTATAGGTGTATCATAAGTCCTTTATAGGCCTATATGTGTAGTTTAGGTCCTGTATAAGCTTACAGGCACATACAAAACCTATAGGGAACCTATACAAGACTTATACTATACACTATACGATACAATGCAACACGATACTAGGATACCATACAAGACCCGTATAAACCTATATGTGTATCATAAGTCCTTTATAACCCTATAGGTGTAGTTTAGGTCCCATATATGCATATACAAGACCTATAGGAGACTTTACTATACACTATACGATACGATACGATACGAAATGATACTACATCCATAGGCTATACGAGGTTTATACGAGACTTATACTATACGATAATTAAAAAATTTAATATGAATAATTAACGAGAAATAGAACTTAGCTAAAACGATAAATAGAAATTTGCTAAAACATAAATAATGTATATAATTTTTTTCTTAAAAAAATCTTTATATACGTATAGACCTATACGAGGCGTATATAAAGGGTCAAAAAAACCATTTAACCCCTACTTTGGGCTGCGTATAGCCCCTAAACCAGGGGTAAAATGGTCTTTTTTACCCCTACACGTAGCGTATAGGCCTATACGCGGCGTATATAAAGGGTCAAAAAGACCACTTTATCCCTAGTTTAGGATCTATACGCAGCCCAAACCAGGGGTAAAACGGATTTTTTGACCCTTTATATACGCCGCGTATAGGTCTATACGCGGCGTATATCAAGGGTAAAAAAACAATTTTACCATAGGTTTGGGGTTAAAAAACAAAAAACCACCCTTTATATACGCTGCATATAGGCCTATACGCGGCGTATATAAAGGGTCAAAAGACAATTTTACTCTTGGTTTGGGCTGTATATAGCCCCCAATTCAGGAGTAAGATTGCCATTTTTACTATACGCCGCATATAGCCCTATATTTGACGTATATATGGGGCAAGTTTGGTTAAAAGGACCATTTTACCCCTGGATTAGGGGCTATACACAACCCAAAGCAAGGGTAAAATTGTGTTTTTGAACCTTTTGAAACATTTAGACAATATTAATCATTTTAGCAAAGTTTTATAAAAAAATAAGTTTTCTATTTTAAATAAATTAAAAAGTAAGTATTTTGTCACAAACTTTTTATACAACATTAAACATTATTATACGATAAATATCGGATAAGGCTCGTATAGAACTATAGATGTAGTATCACAATCACATACGAGACTTATACTACACTATACGATACGATACAATATGATACGATACTATACGATATGATATAACATCCATATAGGCCTATAGGTATAGTATAGGTCCCGTATAGGACTATAGGTGTGGTTTAGGTCTCGGTAGGCTTATAGGTGTAGTATAGATCCCTATAGGACTGTAGGTGTGATTTAGGTCCCGTGTAGGCCTATAGGTGTAGTATAGTATCATATCTTATCGTATCGAATACTGTAGTATAAGTATCGTATAGGTCCCCTATAGGTCTTGTATATGCCTATAGGCCTATATGGGTGTTGTATGGTATTTTATAGTATCGTATCATATTGCATCATATAGTATCGATAGTATCATATCGTATAGTGTATGGTATAAGTCTCGTATAGGTTCCTATAAGTGTATGGTATAAGTCTCATATAGGTTCTTATAGTATAGTATAGGTCTATACGATAGGATAGGATACAATATTATATTACACGTATAGTCCTATACGAGATTTATACAATACTATATGATACGATACTACATCTATAGGCCTATACGAGACCTATATTATTACTATACCATAGAATACCTAACAATGTTTTCTACTACATTATACGATACGATATGATATGATACAATATTATATTACACGTATATACCTTACATGAGATTTATACTACACTATATCATACGATACTACATCCGTAAGCCTATACGAGACTTATATTATACTATACGATAAAATACTTAACAATGTTTTTTATTTATTTATTTTTTAAAATTATTATTATAAAAGTTTGCTAAAATGATAAACAATGTATAACAATGTTTCTTAAGAAACCACCATTTATATACGTTGCGTATAGGGCTATACGCGGCGTATATTAAGTGACAAATTCCCACATCGTATCAGAGATTCTCTTGGAAATTGAAAAAGGTGGCTATACGTGCGTATTGGTCTATACACAGCGTATATAAAGCTAGGGTTTGGTGTGAAAATAAGCATTTTGGTGTGAGCTTGCATGAGTGAAAACATCATCTAGAAAAACCACATATCAAACTAAGTTCGAGCTCGTGACTCATTTTGCCTTAAGTCATTCTCTGGAGAGTATCGACCTCTCAATCTAGCTCCTGGTCTCTATTTCTTCAAGGCTTTCTTTTGGCCTCTCAATCTCGGCCACTCATCAACTGTTACCAGGCACTCAGATCTAGGTTAGCAGCTTCTGCTCAGTGTCAGCTCTACAAGGATTCATCGGTCACTAGGACAAAAGTGTCAGTTAGTGAGCAGTCAAAATTGCCCTTTCATTTAGTTAAGCCCTAGTATTAAAAAGGTTGATTTAAATACACTCTCTCGTTACTAATTATACCCCTTGTGGGAGAAGAAGTATCTATCCACACGAGCTTCACTTGTAAGTATATGAGAGGGGAGAGGTGTATTTTGTAATTAGTGGGAGTGTATTTAGTAGTACCCTAAATGGGTTAGCACCCTATTCGAATTAGCTCAAAGGTTTTCTAATATTGATTATTTTTTATTACTTTTTAACTGAGTATGCTCGTCGACCCACATGCTAGCTTGAGCTGTAACACTACTAAAAACTCAAGTTTTCTGACAAAATAATTCGTTCATAGACCATTTTCCTACAAATAAAACCACCCTAATTTTAACAACAAAATTCCGACACACGAGTCCCGGTTGAGAGTAGTGGCTCGGCTCGACACAACTCCCTTGTAAATAGCCTCCTAGGACAGCGGTGAGAGAGACCATGACAGTGGAAAAGAGAGGATATGATAGTCATGAGAGAAAGACGGAGTTTGACATGGCTTTTTTCTAAATTTCTTGGGATTTCTTATTTTGTAAATACATTTTATAAAGGTAATATGATAGGTGCTAATTTCGACACGTGCAAATATCATGCTACACCTCCACTAACATTTATTGATCAATCTAGTAGTACAATTAATAAGTTGAAAGGACTGCATGATTAAGACATACACACCAAAAGTTCTTTATATAGAGAGTAATCTTTTGCTAAAATGCATAGGATATGAAAGACTTTTATTTCCATACCCACAAAATCTCATTTAGACATCACTATCACACTCTCTATATATATATCTATCTATGTTTATATACAGAGACCAAGTGAAAGGGTGTTTTAATATTAACACTCAAATATTATAATCCGATATGTTACAATATGATGACCACCTCAAAAACATAGTCACAAATGCAAAAAAACAAAACGTGAGTAATAACGGGGTTGCCCCGTTTGCCAAAGGGAGGTGATTAATTGGTGTTGTATAGTGTGAAGAATTCTTGTAGGTGTATGTATGCTTGCTAGTGTAAAGATGTGTATAATATATTGTTGATTATATAACTGACATGATCATTAGTGTATACATGGGCCTAGTAAGATATTCACAACGCTTAATTCTCATCATTGTATTAAGGAAACTATGCTCATCAAACATGGGAAATATATCTTAATCCACCATAGTATTGATATAAGGAAAAATTACCAAACTAATAAAGTTTGACTGCAACATTTCAAAAATTAAAACAAGATAGTCATTTACTTTTGAAAGCGGGAACTTTTAAGGGCTTAATTGGCAAATTTGAGAGCTAGGCCATCAAAAAACGCCGGCTTAGCTAAGCCGACAGTCAAGCAGTCAATATGTCTGTTTAAAAAAAGTGTGTCAAAAGTGTTTATTTTAGTAATTTTACATTCTCATTGTTATATTTAGGCGGAAGGGTAGTACTCTTGCCCCGACCAATCAAAACACGACGTGTTAAAATTCCTGAAATTACTCTTAGAATATACGGTGTGGGAGGACATGAAGCGGGCGCATTAAGCGCCATATGGCGCCACGTCAGCAAGGTGGCGTAGAAAGGGACCCACCTCTTGTTTTAAAAAAAACTCACTAATCACAAATCTCCTACTACAAACCATCAATCAACTCGTGCCACATCACCAACAAAATTGTCCTCCACGCTAGTGGAGATCCTCAAGCCCTACCCACAACGCCGCCCTCCACGACATAAGCAGGTTGGTGTGCCCGACGTGGAGGGGTTCTACGCCACATTTTCATGCCCACAACCGTGTAGTCTAAGCCAAAAAACACTGGCAGCGCCTTACCCTTGTGATAAACCTTTTTTTTTAATTTTAATAAAGTCAAATGCCCCAAGCAATTAAAACCCACCAACCAATCCCAAGGTAAACACCCTCCTCGAACAACAAAAATGTTGATTCCTTTACTCCTTAAGGAAAATCCAACCTGCTAGCCCTACCCTGGTGAGTGGTGGCGGTGTTGTAGCACCACAACGTACCCGGGCAGGGTACCCGCATGGGTGCCCACTAAAAGAAGGGTGGCTGATGTGCGTGAATTAAATATATTTTTATTATTATAATTTTCATTCACACAGATTAGGTTTTAAAATAGTTTTTACTTAAAACCAACTACACACACATAGGGCAAGTGTACCCGTCAGGTGGTAATATAGTTCGCTGGTAAGAACCGGAATAATCCGTGGACTCGGTGTCTCAGTACTAAATTTTCGTTACTTTTAAACCTGTTTCGATCAATGAGTTGATTTCTTGATTTGTTTTTAAACTATCATGTAAGGATAAAAATAACTAAATGAATTAAGAAGAACAATATCTAAGAAAGGTTGCTTGAATTAAGTATCCACTAATAAACATATGACAACTTTTTAAGGAAAACTAATGGTGATGCAAGTCTTAAAATCAACTAAGTTTCTAATCAAGGTCCCCTAGTTTTATAAATCTTGGGAAAATTATAATGAACAACATTTTAATCACCTAAGATTTCGTTCTTTAAGTTCTCTTGCTAAATTGATGTCAATCTTTAATAATGAGTTAATTGTTAATCAAAACTCCTAACTCTACAAATTAAGGAAAACTAACATGAACAACACATTAATCACCCTAACTTGGTTTCAAGTAAATAATATCTTCAACAAACTCTTGACATGAATCACAAGCATTGTCATGCTAAACAACAACTTTGGCCTAAGTCATCAATCCAACATGAACACAAACCATAGAATTCATATAAATATTCATAAGATCTTTACAAATCCAAATGCAAGAATCCATACTCATATTCAAATCATCATCCTAATCATGTTAGCAATTACCATTCCTAGTTTTATGGTATGAATCAAATCAACAACTAACAAGATTCAATAATCATAATCTCTACATGGGCTTTCCAACACTACATGTAAATTTTTATGATCAGACATTCAAGAATAATAACTTTAAATATAAACATGCATTCCAAGAAACTTTAATAAATACCATCATGGAGATTAACATACAATAATCACCACATCTATTTCCATATTGTGAAGTGTTCATTAGCTTCAACAAAATTCAAACAACACAATTGTTTAGCCTAGAAGGCCCATGATAACTAAGACAAATATAAAGTAATATGGATTGTGCATGAATAACAAGTGAAATACTAGTATTTAAGACAAGGTAATTAGCTAAATGAGTTGAATTATCAAGTGATACAACCTCCTAAAGGCTCCTTTCTTCAATCTCCAAGCTTCCAAGATCAGCTTCTTGAGAGAGAAATCCACCCAAATGCTCCAATCTCCTTCAAATGAGCTGAATTCACATATTTAAGCTACTGGGCATTTGGCACGACCGTGCCACCTTTTGACACGGTCATGCTTGGTAAGTGTCAGTTGCCTTTCTGAGTTGTTGACCAAGTTTGATGCCAAATCCGGAAAGATCCCGCCAAAATTTCCCCGAGGTGGCACGACCGTGCCACCATTTGGCACGGTCGTGCTTATCGATATCGTACTCGGAAATGACTAAGTTGAACTTGGAAACTAGTTGATCAGGGCCTGTGATTGCACGCGCACGGTCGTGCTTTGGGTTGGCACGATCGTGCCAAGTGTTGATTTGACTCGGATTGTGCAGTCTGATGATAGTGCTTGTGATAGTGCCGACTTCTGGATGCTTGGCACAGTCATGCCAATGGTTGGCAGTTTGGCAGAAATGTTTCATTTTTGCTCCAATTTGCTCCAAAAGCCTTTGTTTCTTTACCGGGCCGAAGCCCGGACCTGCATTTTCACAAATAACTCAAATGAGTATCTAGATCAATGAAAACACAACGAATTTCCGCATTAATGGCGAATATTTGAAGTTTAAAAGATGTATAAATTCTTATACATCAGTGGCAATAGCGGCGACATGTGCTACCGCTAAAGGGTATGATCTGCGCCGCTAATGGTATTAGCCGCTATTTCCTGGTCACTATTCCTTTTTTTATCGTTGCTAAAGGGTCACTACTTTTAGCGGTGACATGACCTCGTTAATAGATCGACGCTATATGTTCTCGTCGCTAAAAGTCTTTTTTTTTCATGGAATTTACAATATTTCCTTTTATCCGAGTACACAAATCTGCCAATTTCCAGTTTTCACAACATAAACAAAGTAAATAAACATAATACTTAACATCCTAAAATTGCATAAAACGTTTAATTAGTAAATTAACATTCTAAAATTACATAATACATAAAAATCTACAATATAGTTGTCAAGGTAAATAATACTTATATGCCATGGTCATCGTTGTTATAAAAAATGTCATCATCATCATCATCGTTTGTGGGTTGCTTTCCCTTCGAAGCAAGATGCAGTCAAGTTGATTTAAAAATTTCAGGGTTTGGAAAAAAACCCGAAATAAATTCCTACAATAATAATATATATCAAAATCTATATTAGCATATTAACATACAACCAACATATATTTACTAAAGTAACATGCGTTCATTGATCCTTGTATAACGTTTTAAAGTAAAATTGCATAGTTTAACTCAGAAAAGAGTTGTTGAGTTTGAGCTTGTGCATCCAACACATTCGAGGGCATATTGGAAGAAGGTATATGCCCAAGCGCCCATATCCATCCCCGCCGATCACCCAACACACTCTAAAACCCGACAACCTCATTCGGAGGTTGAGAACTGCTGCCTTCTTCGCCACATTCATTTTGGCCCATAAACATTACATGTTTGTAGGCGATGCTACAATTAACGATCTCCCCCCGCAGTTTGGGAAAAGTTGGCGCTGGTGGACTTGTGTGTTAACCTCACATCTTGCAATATATTTAGGATCCAAGAATTGATCAATGGTTCTCTGCCATTTTTCATGAAGCATATTCTCGGGGCGGTTGCCCTTGTTTTTCGATATCCTTGTAACCTCCATCATCAAGAAATTAGGTTTTAGCATTGTGCTTGCGGCTAGAGTACCACTTCATAACTCGTTTTCTATTACGTTTACAGTCGTTTAATGGCGCATTTACGACTGCAAACGCAGAAGCAAAGGGGTGCAAAAAATGCGGCTGTTTGCTGCTTCATTTGTAGCCATAGACCCACCATTAAACGACAGTAAATGAAGCAGCAAACTGATGCAAAAGCACGGCCATTTGCTGTTGCATTTGAATCCTTGATGCGCGTTAAACAGCTGTAAACACAACAACAAATGGATGCATTTTTGCACTTGTCTGCTGCTGCGTTTGCAGCCGTTTAACAGCGGTCTACGGCTGCAAATGCTGTAGCAAATGCTCATTCGGCGGTTGAGAACTGCTGCCTTCTTCGCCACATTCATTTTGGCCCATAAACATTACATGTTTGTAGGCGATGCTACAATTAACGATCTCCCCCCGCAGTTTGGGAAAAGTTGGCGCTGGTGGACTTGTGTGTTAGCCTCACATCTTGCAATATATTTAGGGTCCAAGAATTGATCAATGGTTCTCTGCCATTTTTCATGAAGCATATTCTTGGGGCGGTTGCCCTTGTTCTTTCGATATCCTTGTAACCTCCATCATCAAGAAATTAGGTTTTAGCATTGTGCTTCGGCTAAAGTACCACTTCATAACTCGTTTTCTATTACGTTTACAGTCGTTTAATGGCGCATTTACGACTGCAAACGCAGAAGCAAAAGGGTGCAAAAAATGGGCTGTTTGCTGCTTCATTTGTAGCCATAGACCCACCATTAAACGACAGTAATGAAGCAGCAAACTGATGCAAAAGCACGGCCATTTGCTGTTGCATTTGAATCCGTTGATGCGCCGTTAAACAGCTGTAAACACAACAACAAATGGATGCATTTTTGCACTTGTCTGCTGCTGCGTTTGCAGCCGTTTAACAGCGCGTCTACGGCTGCAAATGCTGTAGCAAATGCTCATTCGGCGGTTGTGAACTGCTGCCTTCTTCGCCACATTCATTTTGGCCCAAAACATTACATGTTTGTAGGCGATGCTACAATTAACGATCTCCCCCCGCAGTTTGGGAAAAGTTGGCGCTGGTGGACTTGTGTGTTAGCCTCACATCTTGCAATATATTTAGGGTCCAAGAATTGATCAATGGTTCTCTGCCATTTTTCATGAAGCATATTCTTGGGGCGGTTGCCCTTGTTCTTTCGATATCCTTGTAACCTCCATCATCAAGAAATTAGGTTTTAGCATTGTGCTTGCGGCTAGAGTACCACTTCATAACTCGTTTTCTATTACGTTTACAGTCGTTTAATGGCGCATTTACGACTGCAAACGCAGAAGCAAAGGGGTGCAAAAAATGCGGCTGTTTGCTGCTTCATTTGTAGCCATAGACCCACCATTAAACGACAGTAAATGAAGCAGCAAACTGATGCAAAAGCACGGCCATTTGCTGTTGCATTTGAATCCGTTGATGCGCCGTTAAACAGCTGTAAACACAACAACAAATGGATGCATTTTTGCACTTGTCTGCTGCTGCGTTTGCAGCCGTTTAACAGCGCGTCTACGGCTGCAAATGCTGTAGCAAATGCTCATTCGGCGGTTGAGAACTGCTGCCTTCTTCGCCACATTCATTTTGGCCCAAAACATTACATGTTTGTAGGCGATGCTACAATTAACGATCTCCCCCGCAGTTTGGGAAAAGTTGGCGCTGGTGGACTTGTGTGTTAGCCTCACATCTTGCAATATATTTAGGGTCCAAGAATTGATCAATGGTTCTCTGCATTTTTCATGAAGCATATTCTTGGGGCGGTTGCCCTTGTTCTTTCGATATCCTTGTAACCTCCATCATCAAGAAATTAGGTTTTAGCATTGTGCTTGCGGCTAGAGTACCACTTCATAACTCGTTTTCTATTACGTTTACAGTCGTTTAATGGCGCATTTACGACTGCAAACGCAGAAGCAAAGGGGTGCAAAAAATGCGGCTGTTTGCTGCTTCATTTGTAGCCATAGACCCACCATTAAACGACAGTAAATGAAGCAGCAAACTGATGCAAAAGCACGGCCATTTGCTGTTGCATTTGAATCCGTTGATGCGCGTTAAACAGCTGTAAACACAACACAAATGGATGCATTTTTTGCACTTGTCTGCTGCTGCGTTTGCAGCCGTTTAACAGCGCGTCTACGGCTGCAAATGCTGTAGCAAATGCTCATTCGGCGGTTGAGAACTGCTGCCTTCTTCGCCATATTCATTTTGGCCATAAACATTACATGTTTGTAGGCGATGCTACAATTAACGATCTCCCCCGCAGTTTGGGAAAAGTTGGCGCTGTGGACTTGTGTGTTAGCCTCACATCTTGCAATATATTTAGGGTCCAAGAATTGATCAATGGTTCTCTCCATTTTTCATGAAGCATATTCTTGGGGCGGTTGCCCTTGTTCTTTCGATATCCTTGTAACCTCCATCATCAAGAAATTAGGTTTTAGCATTGTGCTTGCGGCTAGAGTACCACTTCATAACTCGTTTTCTATTACGTTTACAGTCGTTTAATGGCGCATTTACGACTGCAAACGCAGAAGCAAAGGGTGCAAAAAATGCGGTGTTTGCTGCTTCATTTGTAGCCATAGACCCACCATTAAACGACAGTAAATGAAGCAGCAAACTGATGCAAAAGCACGGCCATTTGCTGTTGCATTTGAATCCGTTGATGCGCCGTAAACAGCTGTAAACACAACAACAAATGATGCATTTTTGCACTTGTCTGCTGCTGCGTTTGCAGCCGTTTAACAGCGCGTCTACGGCTGCAAATGCTGTAGCAAATGCTCATTCGGCGTTGAGAACTGCTGCCTTCTTCGCCACATTCATTTTGGCCCATAAACATTACATGTTTGTAGGCGATGCTACAATTAACGATCTCCCCCGCAGTTTGGGAAAAGTTGGCGCTGTGGACTTGTGTGTTAGCCTCACATCTTGCAATATATTTAGGGTCCAAGAATTGATCAATGGTTCTCTCCATTTTTCATGAAGCATATTCTTGGGCGGTTGCCCTTGTTCTTTCGATATCCTTGAACCCCATCATCAAGAAATTAGGTTTTAGCATTGTGCTTGCGGCTAGAGTACCACTTCATAACTCGTTTTCTATTACGTTTACAGTCGTTTAATGCGCATTTACGACTGCAAACGCAGAAGCAAAGGGGTGCAAAAAATGCGGTGTTTGCTGCTTCATTTGTAGCCATAGACCCACCATTAAACGACAGTAAATGAAGCAGCAAACTGATGCAAAAGCACGGCCATTTGCTGTTGCATTTGAATATGTTGATGCGCCGTTAAACAGCTGTAAACACAACAACAAATGGATGCATTTTTGCACTTGTCTGCTGCTGCGTTTGCAGCCATTTAACAGCGCGTCTACGGCTGCAAATGCTGTAGCAAATGCTCATTCGGCGGTTGAGAACTGCTGCCTTCTTCGCCACATTCATTTTGGCCCATAAACATTACATGTTTGTAGGCGATGCTACAATTAACGATCTCCCCCCGCAGTTTGGGAAAAGTTGGCGCTGGTGGACTTGTGTGTTAGCCTCACATCTTGCAATATATTTAGGGTCCAAGAATTGATCAATGGTTCTCTGCCATTTTTCATGAAGCATATTCTTGGGGCGGTTGCCCTTGTTCTTTCGATATCCTTGTAACCCCCATCATCAAGAAATTAGGTTTTAGCATTGTGCTTGCGGCTAGAGTACCACTTCATAACTCGTTTTCTATTACGTTTACAGTCGTTTAATGGCGCATTTACGACTGCAAACGCAGAAGCAAAGGGGGGCAAAAAATGCGGCTGTTTGCTGCTTCATTTGTAGCCATAGACCCACCATTAAACGACAGTAAATGAAGCAGCAAACTGATGCAAAAGCACGGCCATTTGCTGTTGCATTTGAATCCGTTGATGCGTCGTTAAACAGCTGTAAACACAACAACAAATGGATGCATTTTTGCACTTGTCTGCTGCTGCGTTTGCAGCCGTTTAACAGCGCGTCTACGGCTGCAAATGCTGTTGCAAATGCTCATTCGGCGGTTGAGAACTGCTGCCTTCTTCGCCACATTCATTTTGGCCCATAAACATTACATGTTTGTAGGCGATGCTACAATTAACGATCTCCCCCCGCAGTTTGGGAAAAGTTGGCGCTGGTGGACTTGTGTGTTAGCCTCACATCTTGCAATATATTTAGGGTCCAAGAATTGATCAATGGTTATCTGCCAATTTTCATGAAGCTTATTCTTGGGGCGGTTGCCTTGTTCTTTCGATATCCTTGTAGCCTCCATCATCAAGAAATTAGGTTTTAGCATTGTGCTTGCGGCTAGAGTACCACTTCATAACTCATTTTTCTATTACGTTTACAGTCGTTTAATGGCGCATTTACGACTGCAAACGCAGAAGCAAAGGGGTGCAAAAAATGCGGCTGTTTGCTGCTTCATTTGTAGCCATAGACCCACCATTAAACGACAGTAAATGAAGCAGCAAACTGATGCAAAAGCACGGCCATTTGCTGTTGCATTTGAATCCGTTGATGCGCCGTTAAACAGCTGTAAACACAACAACAAATGGATGCATTTTTGCACTTGTCTGCTGCTGCGTTTGCAGCCGTTTAACAGCGCGTCTACGGCTGCAAATGCTGTAGCAAATGCTCATTCGGCGGTTGAGAACTGCTGCTGTAACATCCATCAAAAAACGGATTTTACCAAACCCGCTCCGTTTTTTAACCGAACAATCAGTTTAAAATTTCGTGGCGTATTTAATGCCCAAATTAATTTTAAACGATACATAATTAATTATTATATTGGAATATATGATTTGTTTTTGAAAAATTGTTAAAAATAATGAAATAAAAATATAAGGTTGCTGCCGGGTTTCGAACCCGGGTCAGTCAACCGGTTCAGCAGACTTAACACACACACACTCAACCACTGCGCCACTTATATTTCTTGTTAATTATTAGAATCAATTAATTCATATCATGAATCCCAAATTCAAAAACCGTCGCCCAAATTTCAGTCGTCGGAAATCCCGACTACTCGCCAAGAATTTACGATATCTTCAGTTATAACGTAAAACTTAATCACTACATCGGTTATAACCGACGCCTGAGTCCGCGACACAAGTTATAACCGCCGGAGAATTTCTAACCGACGAATCAAGTCGGAAATCGGACCAAATTCATCGACGACCTGCCCTATAAATACCTCCTCGAACCTCTGCAAGCTTTTTCGCTCAAAACCGCACCCTTTCTCGGCGAAAATTTACTCGCCGGAAAATACCTGCAAATCGCCGGAAAACCGGGTTTTTCACTTCTGTGCCTTACTCTAAACACTGAACACTCAGAACTCATACCGAAGCTACCCACATTCATCTCAAGCTCGTTGAAGACCCTCTGCCGCAAGACACACGTCGCCGGAATCTTTTGCTGTCACCGGAGTTTCGCCGGAAAAACAGAGGAGTCCAGTCGGTATACCTTACGCTTAAATCTTTCATTCTTTTTATATATCTCACCTGTAATTAACCTCAAAACAATAAAGAACCTGATTAAAACATCGAACCAGTCGGACTTCCGATTCTGGTTAAATTCAATGAAGAAGACGAAGTTCCAGTTGTGTATATGTATAATTAAAATCAAGTTATAACTCGGGTTAGACACACAGTCCAGCGGTGGACTGTGTGCACATTAAACACGTAAACGTCTCGAGTTCGAATCTTGTTCCGCGCACCTTCGCCCTAATAAAAATGTTTTTTTTTACCGAACCGGAGTCAAGACGCAACATGTTAAGTTTAATAAAAACCAGAATAATAACCAAGATAGACACACAGTCCAGCGGTGGACTGTGTGCGCATTTAAAACACAGGTCACGAGTTCGAGTCCGGACTACCGCACTGGCCAGGACAATTATCAAACTTTTTATTTAAGTCAGAAATGAAAATACTTAGTTTGTATTTAAGTATAATAAAAATCAGTTTATTTAACAAGTTGGACACACAGTCCAGCGGTGGACTGTGTGTTAACATAAACCACAGGTCCCGGGTTCGAGACCTGTGGAGCGCACCGAGTCTTTGGATTAAAATCGTTTTTAAAAATAAAGGATTTTCTGTTTAATCTAATTAGTATATAAATATAATTAAAAACAGAAATATTTCGGGTTAGACACGTAGCTCAGTTGGTAGAGCTGCGTGCACGCGTACGGGAGGTCTCGGGTTCGAGCCTCACCCAGCGCACACTTACACGCATAGGAACCGTCAAACAGTCAAGGTCAATGGTCAACGGTCAACGGTCAACGGTCAAAAAAGTCAACATTTTTATTATTTTTATTTATTTATTTTAATTAAAAATCAATTAAAAATACTTAAAAATAACATTTTTAAGGTTAGAAAATAGCCTTAAACTCACAAAAATACACCCAACAATCTTACTAAAATGGATTAATAAAATCCGTTTACTTACCGAAACATTATGCCATTATCTAGGTTAATTTCACTCGTGGTTAAAACCACTTCGCGTGCATTCAACATCATCAACCGAACGCACCCACTGTGAGTGAATCTTACAACTCCCCCTTTTTAATTACACGTTTTGGGGTATGTCATGTGTCACAAAATAATTAACTCGTTTATTTAAACTTGTGCCATACCATATTGTGATCTAAACTTAGATTGTTTATATTGTTGTGGTTATGTATTTCATTTTGTCAACTTATATGAAAGTCATTCATTAAGCCCATCAGTTCCTCGTGGTTGACGAGTTGAGCAACGCGTGCCTCAAAACAAATCCATTATTGTTCATGTGTGTATTATTGAGTTTATATTGTTTGTAGTTATGTATTTCATATTGTCAAGTTTATGCAATTCATTCATTAGGCCCATCAGTTCCTCGTGAGAGACGAGTTGAGCAACGCGTGCCTCTATACGATCCATTATTGTTCATGTGTGTATTGTTTAATATTAAATTGATTGGTGAATAAGTTTACATCTATTTTTACTCATGTGTGGTTATGCACTTTATTTTATAATTGAATAAATAAACTTGTTCAAATGTTTTCCATAGGATTCACTCGCCAACTTTTTGTTGATCCAAAAACCCTTTTTACACATGATACAGGTGAACAGGATGAAGCAAGAAAAACATAGGAAATGCCTTAGAAGAAAACAAAGAAGCTTAGATTGATGTTTAGGTTATGATGTAATTATGTTTGTAAATTTCCATTAAATTGTATTAATGAATATGAAACGTTAAAATAAATGTCATGAGCTTTGATGATAACCCAATCATGCCCCGATCACCTTTTCCACTGCGGGTCGGGGTGTGACAGATTGGTATCAGAGCCATGACTATAGGGATATAGGATAGGTTATTAGACCCTTAGAGCCTATACTATAGTTTGCCTAAAATTTTAATTGATTAGGTGGTTACATACAAACTTATGATATTTATTTGTTTCATATTTGTTTATACTTACAGTCAAACATACATACTTATATACACATTCATCATACATATATCAATGTTCATATATTCAATACATCTTCATACTGTTGTTATTCAAAGATTTTGTTGCAATTTTCAAATCTCATCAAAGTAAGTTCTGCGACGGGCATGTAGTAACTGGAAGGGTACAACTATCGGTAGTCGGAACGTCCTGTCTAGGTTGGCATTCGTATAAATCCAATATAACGGACCAGTTTGCCTACCTGGGGACTAACGATGAGAGTACGAAGGCCTATTAGGCCAAAGCATGTCACACCAAACGTCGTTCGAACTAACCCCACTTTGAGGTGTCACCGTGTCTACACCTGGACACATTCCGAATATCACACGTTATATACATATTTCTCGATTTTCTCAGGGTTTTAGTGTACGTAACCAGGCTAACACATGCGAACCATATGAAAAACCCGGTATTCATGGGGGCCCACATGATTACGAAGGTGAAGTATGGCGGCATGTAGGGCCTAATGACGAGCAAAGCCCAAGACATCCTATGGATGTAGTAGATTTAATTTTCTATATTTATTTTATGAAAGTTCATTCCTAGTGCGACCCATGATCCCAAAAGCATCCAACTCATACTCTTGACATGTATTCCTTGTAGATGTCTTCTAGCCTCGCCCGTAGGAAGATGAGAGCAGGAAAAGCCCGCGAGCGCATGGCTGCCCTAATCGCACAACAAATGGCTGCCGTAATACCCAACATTGTAATCCAAGTT
This sequence comes from Scalesia atractyloides, assembly GCA_947069175.1. Classification (NCBI taxonomy): domain Eukaryota; kingdom Viridiplantae; phylum Streptophyta; class Magnoliopsida; order Asterales; family Asteraceae; genus Scalesia; species Scalesia atractyloides. The sequence goes on from CAMTDV010000008.1 coordinate 5,588,625, forward strand.
CAACAAGCACTTACCGCTAATCCTGTCAATCAAGAAGATCAACACGTTATCAACCCTCCCCCAAATACCACTAAATGCACCTACAAGCATTTCAAATCATGCGACCCTCCAAAATACAAAGGGACTGAAGGTGTCACTGCTCTCCTCCATTGGTTTGAAGAAATGGAGAACACTTTTCTAAATTGCGATTGCCCCGATGATCGCAAAGTGCGATATGCTACCGGTCGTTTATATGGAATAGCACTTACTTGGTGGAATACAGAGAAGGCCAAACGAGGTGTTGAAGATGCTATGACTTTAACTTGGAATGAATTAAAGGAAATCATGACCAGACGATTTTGCCCAAGGAGCGAAATCAAGAAATTAGAAGATGAGTTCTATTTGTTGAAGCAAAAGTAAGGCGACCACACCACGTACAACAAAAGATTCCTCGAGTTACATCAAATGGTTCCCAACATGTTCACTCCCCTCTACCGGTAGATCGAGCACTACATTCGAGGTCTTCCGTCAAAGATTCAAGACTCTGTAATAAGTACCACGCCTGCAACTTTGGAAGCAGCAATGGAGCTAGCAACAGCGCTCACCGAGAACCGAATCTGGAACAAAGACTTCAAGGAGGAGGAGAAGAAGGATAAAGCATCGACTGAAACCTCCGACTACACCCAAACCGAATCCCCTTCTCAACCCAATTCTAAGAGAAAAAGAGACGGGCAACTTTTTGCTACTATCCAACGAAACCAACCAATTTCACACGCCATACCCATCCAAGCTATCCCAATCACTCAAGTGGCACATAACTCAACTTACCCAAATAAGAAACCATATCTTGGACCTCACCCTCGATGCAACAACTGTTTTTATCACCATCCCCTTACTTTACCTTGTCGACTATGTGCAACTTGTGGACGCTATGGTCATTTGAGCAAGGTTTGCCGCACCTTTCAAAACCAAATCTCTCCCCCTACTCAAAACATGATCCAAACCTATCAACAACCCCAATACCCCATGTTCCCATATGTTCGAGCTTGTTTCAATTGTGGCGACCCTACCCACTTTAGAAACACGTGCCCTCGATTGGTTAACATCATAAACGCTCAAGCCCAATCAAACCCAGTTAACCAAGTAAACCAAGGAAACCCAACCGCTAGGCCACCAGCAAGAGGAAGAGTCTTCAACATCAACGCCAATCCTGTCGAAGATAATGACGGCCCGAACGAAGATACCCAACTAGTCCTCTTCACCGAAAATCCAAATTCAACTCCAATCGTTTAGTTTATGTTTTTCTTTATGTTTTAGAATCACATAGAACCAATCATAACTTAAGGATAAAGCCAATGAAACTTTGACAAGAATATGGTGGATACGCCGCTGGTACTTCCTATATATAAGTATTCTTGTCAAAGGATCAGAAGCATTATCTGGCGGTTATGAGAGGTTCCATGTGTAAACTGTTTGAGTAATTATTGTTTATTATTTTCAGTACATGCAATTTCATAGGCCGCCGCTCCCCATTACATTATGAGCGTTGAGCATGTTCCCCATTTCATTATGAGCGTGAACCCGGCGTGCCCACATACGATCGGCTCCGCTTGATTGAGCCTTGATCGCACAGACATTTTCATTTTCAGTTCATGCAATACGATCGGCTCCGTTTGATTGAGCCTTGATCGCACAGACATTTTCATTATCAGTATCTTGTGGTTGTTGTGTTTGTTGTAGAGTCACATAGAACTAATCATAACTTGTGGATAAAGTCAATGAAAATTTGACAAGAATATGGTGGATACGCCGCTGGTACTTCCTATATATAAGTATTCTTGTCAAAGGATCGGAGGCATTATCAGGCGGTTATGAGAGGTTCCATGTATAGGCTGTTTGTGTGATTATTGTTTAGATTAAATTTATTATTTTCAGTACACGCAATACGATCGGCTCTGTTTGATTGAGCCTTGATCGCACAGACATTTTCATTTTCAGTACATGCAATACGATCGGCTCCGTTTGATTGAGCCTTGATCGCACCGACATTTTCATTATCAGTATCTTGTGGTTGTTGTGTTTGTTGTAGAGTCACATAGAACTAATCATAACTTGTGGATAAAGTCAATGAAAATTTGACAAGAATATGGTGGATACGCCGCTGGTACTTCCTATATATAAGTATTCTTGTCAAAGGATCGGATGCATTATCAGGCGGTTATGAGAGGTTCCATGTATAGGCTGTTTGTGTGATTGTTGTTTAGATTAAATTTATTATTTTCAGTACATGCAATACGATCGGCTCCGCTTGATTGAGCCTTGATCGTACAGACATTTTCATTTTCAGTACATGCAATACGATCGGCTCCGTTTGATTGAGCCTTGATCGCATAGACATTTTTTCATTTTCAGTATTTTTGTGTTTGTTGTATTGGTTGTAGAGTCACATAGGACTAATCATAATTCACTGATAAAACCAATGAAAATTTGACGAGAATATGGTGGATACGCCGCTGGTACTTCCTATATATAAGTATTCTTGTCAAAGGATCAGAGGCATTGTCAGACGGTTATGAGAAGTTCTATGTAGGATTTAGTAGTTTCTTGGTAACTAATCATAACTTGCGGATAAAACCAACGAAAATTTGACAAGAATATGGTGGATACGCCGCTGGTACTTCCTATATATAAGTATTCTTGCCAAAGGATCAGAGGCATTATCAGGCGGTTATGAGAAGTTCCATGTAGGATTTAGTATTGCCTTGGTTGAAATTTGTGTTACATTCATATCATCTCGCCATTTAAAGAAATTGGACTGTGTTCTATTTCTACATAAACTAACCTCTCCATCATAACAAACGAGAGAGGAACTGTCACCATTCAAACCTATATGCTATCAGAATATGGATTCAAATATTGGTTGTTGTGTTATTTATGTTCTAGAGTTACATCATAGGACCAATCATAACTTACTGATAAAACCAATGAAAATTTGACAAGAATATGGTGGATACGCCGCTGGTACTTCCTATATATAAGTATTCTTGTCAAAGGATCAGAGGTATTGTTAGATGGTTATGAGAAGTTCCATGTAGGTTGTAGTATTAGAAGTTTTGCCTTAGGATATAACCATATCTTTCCAAACATATCCAAACTCTTATGCATGATATCATATTTAGCGAATCAACTCTGCTTATCAATACTTTTACAGTAGGCAACGAAAAGCGATTCCTGTAATAGGGTACTTAACCCTTACAAGGGACGTTACCGCCTCAAACAAAAATTTAAACTCTTACTTTTCTTCTAAGTATGTAACTGTCAAACTAAACACCATCATTCTTTTAGTCAAATATATCACTACTTAAATTTCGGGACGAAATTTCTAAAAAGCAGGGGATACTGTAACATCCGTCAAAAAACGGATTTTACCAAACCCGCTCCGTTTATTAACCGAACAATCAGTTTAAAATTTCGTGGCGTATTTAATGCCCAAATTAATTTTAAACGATACATAATTAATTATTATATTGGAATATATGATTTGTTTTTGAAAAATTGTTAAAAATAATGAAATAAAAATATAAGGTTGCTGCCGGGTTTCGAACCCGGGTCAGTCAACCGGTTCAGCAGACTTAACACACACACACTCAACCACTGCGCCACTTGTATTTCTTGTTAATTATTAGAATCAATTAATTCATATCATGAATCCCAAATTCAAAAACCGGCGCCCAAATTTCAGTCGTCGGAAATCCCGACTAACTCGCCAAGAATTTACGATATCTTCAGTTATAACGTAAAACTTAATCACTACATCGGTTATAACCGACGCCTGAGTCCGCGACACAAGTTATAACCGCCGGAGAATTTCTAACCGACGAATCAAGTCGGAAATCGGACCAAATTCATCGACGACTTGCCCTATAAATACCTCCTCGAACCTCTGCAAGCTTTTTCGCTCAAAACCGCACCCTTTCTCGGCGAAAATTTACTCGCCGGAAAATACCTGCAAATCGCCGGAAAACCGGGTTTTTCACTTCTGTGCCTTACTCTAAACACTGAACACTCAGAACTCATACCGAAGCTACCCACATTCATCTCAAGCTCGTTGAAGACCCTCTGCCGCAAGACACACGTCGCCGGAATCTTTTGTTGTCACCGGAGTTTCGCCGGAGAAACAGAGGAGTCCTGTCGGTATACCTTACGCTTAAATCTTTCATTCTTTTTATATATCTCACCTGTAATTAACCTCAAAACAATAAAGAACCTGATTAAAACATCGAACCAGTCGGACTTCCGATTCTGGTTAAATTCAATGAAGAAGACGAAGTTCCAGTTGTGTATATGTATAATTAAAATCAAGTTATAACTCGGGTTAGACACACAGTCCAGCGGTGGACTGTGTGCACATTAAACACGTAAACGTCTCGAGTTCGAATCTTGTTCCGCGCACCTTCGCCCTAATAAAAATGTTTTTTTTTTACCGAACCGGAGTCAAGACGCAACATGTTAAGTTTAATAAAAACCAGAATAATAACCAAGATAGACACACAGTCCAGCGGTGGACTGCGTGCGCATTTAAAACACAGGTCACGAGTTCGAGTCCGGACTACCGCACTGGCCAGGACAATTATCAAACTTTTTATTTAAGTCAGAAATGAAAATACTTAGTTTGTATTTAAGTATAATAAAAATCAGTTTATTTAACAAGTTGGACACACAGTCCAGCGGTGGACTGTGTGTTAACATAAACCACAGGTCCCGGGTTCGAGACCTGTGGAGCGCACCGAGTCTTTGGATTAAAATCGTTTTTAAAAATAAAGGATTTTCTGTTTAATCTAATTAGTATATAAATATAATTAAAAACAGAAATATTTCGGGTTAGACACGTAGCTCAGTTGGTAGAGCTGCGTGCACGCGTACGGGAGGTCTCGGGTTCGAGCCTCACCCAGCGCACACTTACACGCATAGGAACCGGTCAAACAGTCAAGGTCAATGGTCAACGGTCAACGGTCAAAAAAGTCAACATTTTTATTATTTTTATTTATTTCTTTTAATTAAAAATCAATTAAAAATACTTAAAAATAACATTTTTAAGGTTAGAAAATAGCCTTAAACTCACAAAAATACACCCAACAATCCTACTAAAATGGATTAATAAAATCCGTTTACTTACCGAAACATTATGCCATTATCTAGGTTAATTTCACTTGTGGTTAAAACCACTTCGCGTGCATTCAACATCATCAACCGAACGCACCCACTGTGAGTGAATCTTACAACTCCCCCTTTTTAATTACACGTTTTGGGGTATGTCATGTGTCACAAAATAATTAACTCGTTTATTTAAACTTGTGTCATACCATATTGTGATCTAAACTTAGATTGTTTATATTGTTGTGGTTATGTATTTCATTTTGTCAACTTATATGAAAGTCATTCATTAAGCCCATCAGTTCCTCGTGGTTGACGAGTTGAGCAACGCGTGCCTCAAAACAAATCCATTATTGTTCATGTGTGTATTATTGAGTTTATATTGTTTGTAGTTATGTATTTCATATTGTCAAGTTTATGCAATTCATTCATTAGGCCCATCAGTTCCTCGTGAGAGACGAGTTGAGCAACGCGTGCCTCTATACGATCCATTATTGTTCATGTGTGTATTGTTTAATATTAAATTGATTGGTGAATAAGTTTACATCTATTTTTACTCATGTGTGGTTGTGCACTTTATTTTATAATTGAATAAATAAACTTGTTCAAATGTTTTCCATAGGATTCACTCGCCAACTTTTTGTTGATCCAAAAACCCTTTTTACACATGATACAGGTGAACAGGATGAAGCAAGGAAAACATAGGAAATGCCTTAGAAGAAAACAAAGAAGCTTAGATTGATGTTTAGGTCATGATGTAATTATGTTTGTAAATTTCCATTAAATTGTATTAATGAATATGAAACGTTAAAATAAATGTCATGAGCTTTGATGATAACCCAATCATGCCCCGATCACCTTTGCCCTTGTTCTTTCGATATCCTTGTAACCTCCATCATCAAGAAATTAGGTTTTAGCATTGTGCTTGCGGCTAGAGTACCACTTCATAACTCGTTTTCTATTACGTTTACAGTCGTTTAATTGCGCATTTACGACTGCAAACGCAGAAGCAAAGGGGTGCAAAAAATGCGGCTGTTTGCTGCTTCATTTGTAGCCATAGACCCACCATTAAACGACAGTAAATGAAGCAGCAAACTGATGCAAAAGCACGGCCATTTGCTGTTGCATTTGAATCCGTTGATGCGCCGTTAAACAGCTGTAAACAGAACAACAAATGGATGCATTTTTGCACTTGTCTGCTGCTGCGTTTGCAGCCGTTTAACAGCGCGTCTACGGCTGCAAATGCTGTAGCAAATGCTCATTCGGCGGTTGAGAACTGCTGCCTTCTTCGCCACATTCATTTTGGCCCATAAACATTACATGTTTGTAGGCGATGCTACAATTAACGATCTCCCCCCGCATTTTAGGAAAAGTTGGCGCTGGTGGACTTGTGTGTTAGCCTCACATCTTGCAATATATTTAGGGTCCAAGAATTGATCAATGGTTCTCTGCCATTTTTCATGAAGCATATTCTTGGGGCGGTTGCCCTTGTTCTTTCGATATCCTTGTAAGCTCCATCATCAAGAAATTAGGTTTTAGCATTGTGCTTGCGGCTAGAGTACCACTTCATAACTCGTTTTCTATTACGTTTACAGTCGTTTAATGGCGCATTTACGACTGCAAACGCAGAAGCAAAGGGGTGCAAAAAATGCGGCTGTTTGCTGCTTCATTTGTAGCCATAGACCCACCATTAAACGACAGTAAATGAAGCAGCAAACTGATGCAAAAGCACGGCCATTTGCTGTTGCATTTGAATCCGTTGATGCGCCGTTAAACAGCTGTAAACACAACAACAAATGGATGCATTTTTGCACTTGTCTGCTGTGCGTTTGCATCCGTTTAACAGCGCGTCTACGGCTACAAATGCTGTAGCAAATGCTCATTCGGCGGTTGAGAACTGCTGCCTTCTTCGCCACATTCATTTTGGCCCATAAACATTACATGTTTGTAGGCGATGCTACAATAACGATCTCCCCCGCAGTTTGGGAAAAGTTGGCGCTGGTGGACTTGTGTGTTAGCCTCACATCTTGCAATATATTTAGGGTCCAAGAATTGATCAATGGTTCTCTGCCATTTTTCATGAAGCATATTCTTGGGGCGGTTGCCCTTGTTCTTTCGATATCCTTGTAACCTCCATCATCAAGAAATTAGGTTTTAGCATTGTGCTTGCGGCTAGAGTACACTTCATAACTCGTTTTCTATTACGTTTACAGTCGTTTAATGGCACATTTACGACTGCAAACGCAGAAGCAAAGGGGTGCAAAAAATGCGGCTGTTTGCTGCTTCATTTGTAGCCATAGACCCACCATTAAACGACAGTAAATGAAGCAGCAAACTGATGCAAAAGCACGGCCATTTGCTGTTGCATTTGAATATGTTGATGCGCCGTTAAACAGCTGTAAACACAACAACAAATGGATGCATTTTTGCACTTGTCTGCTGCTGCGTTTGCAGCCGTTTAACAGCGCGTCTACGGCTGCAAATGCTGTAGCAAATGCTCATTCGGCGGTTTGAGAACTGCTGCCTTCTTCGCCACATTCATTTTGGCCCAAAAACATTACATGTTTGTAGGCGATGCTACAATTAACGATCTCCCCCCGCAGTTTGGGAAAAGTTGGCGCTGGTGGACTTGTGTGTTAGCCTCACATCTTGCAATATATTTAGGGTCCAAGAATTGATCAATGGTTCTCTGCCATTTTTCATGAAGCATATTCTTGGGGCGGTTGCCCTTGTTCTTTCGATATCCTTGTAACCTCCATCATCAAGAAATTAGGTTTTAGCATTGTGCTTGCGGCTAGAGTACCACTTCATAACTCGTTTTTATTACGTTTACAGTCGTTTAATGCGCATTTACGACTGCAAACGCAGAAGCAAAGGGGTGCAAAAAATGCGGCTGTTTGCTGCTTCATTTGTAGCCATAGACCCACCATTAAACGACAGTAAATGAAGCAGCAAACTGATGCAAAAGCACGGCCATTTGCTGTTGCATTTGAATCCGTTGATGCGTCGTTAAACAGCTGTAACACACACAACAAATGGATGCATTTTTGCACTTGTCTGCTGCTGCGTTTGCAGCCGTTTAACAGCGCGTCTACGGCTGCAAATGCTGTAGCAAATGCTCATTCGGCGGTTGAGAACTGCTGCCTTCTTCGCCACATTCATTTTGGCCCATAAACATTACATGTTTGTAGGCGATGCTACAATTAACGATCTCCCCCCGCAGTTTGGGAAAAGTTGGCGCTGGTGGACTTGTGTGTTAGCCTCACATCTTGCAATATATTTAGGGTCCAAGAATTGATCAATGGTTCTCTGCCATTTTTTCATGAAGCATATTCTTGGGGCGGTTGCCCTTGTTCTTTCGATATCCTTGTAACCCCCATCATCAAGAAATTAGGTTTTAGCATTGTGCTTGCGGCTAGAGTACCACTTCATAACTCGTTTTCTATTACGTTTACAGTCGTTTAATGGCGCATTTACGACTGCAAACGCAGAAGCAAAGGGGTGCAAAAAATGCGGCTGTTTGCTGCTTCATTTGTAGCCATAGACCCACCATTAAACGACAGTAAATGAAGCAGCAAACTGATGCAAAAGCACGGCCATTTGCTGTTGCATTTGAATCCTGTTGATGCGTCGTTAAACAGCTGTAAACACAACAACAAATGGATGCATTTTTGCACTTGTCTGCTGCTGCGTTTGCAGCCGTTTAACAGCGCGTCTACGGCTGCAAATGCTGTAGCAAATGCTCATTCGGCGGTTGAGAATTGCTGCCTTCTTCGCCACATTCATTTTGGCCCATAAACATTACATGTTTGTAGGCGATGCTACAATTAACGATCTCCCCCCGCATTTGGGAAAAGTTGGCGCTGGTGGACTTGTGTGTTAGCCTCACATCTTGCAATATATTTAGGGTCCAAGAATTGATCAATGGTTCTCTGCCATTTTTCATGAAGCATATTCTTGGGGCGGTTGCCCTTGTTCTTTCGATATCCTTGTAACCTCCATCATCAAGAAATTAGGTTTTAGCATTGTGCTTGCGGCTAGAGTACCACTTCATAACTCGTTTTCTATTACGTTTACAGTCGTTTAATTGCGCATTTACGACTGCAAACGCAGAAGCAAAGGGGTGCAAAAAATGCGGCTGTTTGCTGCTTCATTTGTAGCCATAGACCCACCATTAAACGACAGTAAATGAAGCAGCAAACTGATGCAAAAGCACGGCCATTTGCTGTTGCATTTGAATCCGTTGATGCGCCGTTAAACAGCTGTAAACACAACAACAAATGGATGCATTTTTGCACTTGTCTGCTGCTGCGTTTGCAGCCGTTTAACAGCGCGTCTACGGCTGCAAATGCTGTAGCAAATGCTCATTCGGCGGTTGAGAACTGCTGCCTTCTTTGCCACATTCATTTTGGCCCATAAACATTACATGTTTGTAGGCGATGCTACAATTAACGATCTCCCCCCGCAGTTTGGGAAAAGTTGGCGCTGGTGGACTTGTGTGTTAGCCTCACATCTTGTAATATATTTAGGGTCCAAGAATTGATCAATGGTTCTCTGCCATTTTTCATGAAGCATATTCTTGGGGCGGTTGCCCTAGTTCTTTCGATATCCTTGTAACCTCCATCATCAAGAAATTAGGTTTTAGCATTGTGCTTGCGGCTAGAGTACCACTTCATAACTCGTTTTCTATTACGTTTACAGTCGTTTAATGGTGCATTTACGACTGCAAACGCAGAAGCAAAGGGGTGCAAAAAATGCGACTCTTTGCTGCTTCATTTGTAGCCATAGACCCACCATTAAACGACAGTAAATGAAGCAGCAAAATGATGCAAAAGCACGACCATTTGCTGTTGCATTTGAATCCGTTGATGCGCCGTTAAACAGCTGTAAACACAACAACAAATGGATGCATTTTTGCACTTGTCTGCTGCTGCGTTTCCATCCGTTTAACAGCGCGTCTACGGCTGCAAATGCTGTAGCAAATGGGTGCAAAAGCGCGACCATTTACTGCTGCATTTGTAGCCGTAGACGCACCGTTAAACGCCTACAAACGCAATAACAAACAGGTGCAAAAGCATTGTGGTTTACAACTACATTTGCAGCCGTAGACGCACAATTAAAATATATACTTGTAACTTATATTAATCTTCAAATGGTTAATTATGGCATCCTTACGGAGCCGTGTAACTTTTTTCGAGCCCATTATATTGAACGAAATGGTCCGCCACATATCTAGTCCAACCTCCCGAGAAAATAGACCGCTTGTACACCAAAAGGGGTATAGGTTACCGCTATATCAAACGTAATAGATATGACCCCCCCCCCCCATTTCACCATTCAGCGAAGCTTTTCGTTTTTGGCCTTCCCCTGACTCTCCTTGGAGGAACCACTACAATTAAAATTAAAAATAATTAGTGACAACATTTAAATAAATGAAATAAAAGTACTTAAAATAATTTATAATAAGACTTATCATTTTCATAGTTACATACACACATATTTACATACTTTATACACACATTTACATATTAAGATACACACATACATACTAACATACACACATTTTCACCAAATTCACATACATTATACATTTTCACATGCATTTACTAACATATACACATTTACATACAAATTATCAAACATACACACATTTACATACTTACACATACATATTTACATAGTTTATACACACATACTTACAACACCCATTTACATATAAACACGCACACATACACGTATACATACTAACATACACACTTTTTCACCAAATTCACATAATTTATACATACTTACATACACACATTTTCATCAAATACACATACATTTTTCACACATATGTACTAACATATACACATTTACATACAAACATACATTCTTACATACCTACACAAACCCAAAATTACATAATTTCTCATCTTTAACAAAATAAAAAACAAATATATAACAAAAAAAGAACAAATTCAACCTAAAACAAACAAAACTAACCTATTTGGAGTAGAACTTGGTGAAATTGAAGATAAGTAGCCGATTTGGTGGCGGAGACATGGTGGGTTACCGAAATTCTCTAGCATGCACACATACATACACCTAAAAAAGGAAATTAACAAAATATATAACAAAATAAAGAACAAATTCAAACTAAAACAAACAATACTAACAGAGTAGAATTTGGTGAAATCGAAGATAAGGAGCCAATTTGGGGGTTGAACTGTGAGGAGATGAAGAGTATTGGGGTAAAAAAGGGTTAAGGAGGAAAAAAGCCTGCTTTTATCTGTTGTTCTCCGAAACACCAATAGGGGAGACGGCATGTCTCTGCTAATGCCCCTTCATGTCGCCTTATTGCCTAGGTTAAACCCCAACCATTGAATCAAGATAAGAAATGGTTGGTTGGGGTTTATTGTGGGACACCTTGGGATCGACCAATAGTAGCCTTGTCCCCCTTACCATGTAACATAACTGAAGAGGATGTGGAATAGGAGGTAAAGGCGGATTCTTGTGTTTCCATGGGTACGACGGCATTAGGAACCGATCAAGTAGGCTAACCATGTAAGATATTATTACAATTTACAACTAAAATTTTATTTAAAGCATGTAAGATATTATTACAACTTACAACTAATTAATTTCATAAAAAAAATTGCAGCCCCAAATATATTTTACAGAAATAGAAACTAAGAAACATAACCTCATCAAATAACAAGCCACGAGATTTAATACTGATTGTTTCACCAAGTGGTGCGCAAACAATCAAACAAACACACAAATTTGTTCAAGTAAGTCCTTGCTCCTTAACCTTTTTTAATGTTTAACTTAAAAGAAGTCGAGTCAAGATGAGCTAAAAAGCTACATATAAGAAATTCAACAAGCCAACAGATAAGACTATGGTATTGGTTAATGCCCTTTAAATGCCATTTTTTTTTGCCATATTATCAAAGTAATGCTCCATATAATGGTTAAAACTTCTTAATGTCCTTTCATTTATCAATTTTCCTTCTCATACATTTTTCTAGAAATGTCACTACTTCTTAACGCCCTTATAAAGCCCCATTAGATACGGGTTAAAAAGAAAATTAGCAAGCCAATATATGAAAGCCACATATATAGGATGATTGGAAGCAGTTTAGACAACCAAACCCACATAGCGTGACTCATTTTGCCTTTGAGAGTCTCGACCTCTCAATCTCATAAATGGTCTATATCTTTTCAAGTTTTTTTCTTAGCCTCTCAATCTCTCTTATCCGACATATCTCGGTTAACTGCTGCTACCCAGCTTCCTCGGCAAGTGAACAACCGTTAACAGGCACCTTATACTCAGTGTCAGCCTACAGTGATTCAACATCTTGTCGACTGTCCCGTGGTATTGATTCGCCGCTTGGCCCGCGCTATCAGAAAGGTGTCAATGAGTTGTCAAAACTGCCCTTTCGTTCGGTTAATCACTTTCTTTTCGATCGGTTCTTTTATTTAAATATTTTTTTCTAATGAGTAAGATATTCAAATCACAAGTTGGCTTGAGCTGTAAGTGACATGAGTATGAGCTCAGTTTTCAGCGTGGTGGGAAGATTTCGCATCGAGCCGAACTGGTTCATATGGCCGACTGGTGTTGAGAGTATACTCGACTCAACTCACTTGTTAACTAGCCCTAGGAAAGGTGAACTAGCCTAGGAAAGGCGAGAGAGACCATGAGAGTGGAAAAGGGTAGACATGGGAGAAGAGATAAGAGTTTTACATGAGTTTTTTTTTTCTTTTTTTCTAGGCTTTTCTTTACTTTTTGGTTTTGTTTTATAATGACGTGGCATTAATTTAGACACGTGCAAACATCTACACCTTAACTAACATTATTGATCAATCAATCTAGTATATATAGGGCTGCAAACTTTTTTAATAGCAATTTATTGATTTTCTAGATAAATTCATTAAACCTAAATTATGCAGGATTTAAACTATCAATTTTATAATTGTTGAGTACAGTGGGATAAATTTGACACACAAATAGAAACTTACTTTAAATAGTAGGTGTACATAGCTCGCTGCAAACTTTTTTGATTAAAGGGCTGCAAACTTTTTAATAGCAATTTATTGATTTTCTAGATAAATTCATTAAACCTAAATTATGCAGGATTTAAACTATCAATCTTTATAATTGTTGAGTACACTGGGATATATTTGACACACAAATAGAAACTTACTATAAATAGTAGGTGTATATAGCTGAGTGAGCAATCTATTAGTGAAAGCATATTACATGATAACATTATAATTTGATGTTTACTGACCACCTGGTCACAAGCATGGAGTAAAATGCACAAACCGAAAAGCAATTTAAAAAACGAGATTGGCTCCCGTATGAAGAGCTCCTCATGTACTGAAAACAGGAGGTCCATCTCGATGGTCATCATGACCACCATCGTAGGTATATGTCACTCTTCCAGAATTCCGAGTCTTTAACTTTCTGGTAATTAAGTGTATGCATGTTTATTTAATGTATGCATGTATATATATGGTTCATGGTACAACTGAACTGATTAATAGTTCCAGAGGAATGATGGGTCTTGAGAGATATCCCCATCGCTTGAATTATCCTCATTATAATCTGGAAACTGAGGCACCATAGGTGGTGGCTGCATGAAATAGTCATCAAACCCTGGAAATATGCCATAATCCATCACATTAATATTATTATTATTATTATTGTTATCATTGTCGTATTGTAAGACAAGCGAAGACGATGCGGACTGTGAGTGCGTCTCCATGGACACGACCGCATCAGGAACCGAGTAAGCATGGCGAGCCGCAGCAGCTTGTATCTCGGATGAAGAAAGAGTAGTTGCACCAGGAATGTTGGGTGGTTGGTCAGGGAAGTTGAACTTGGCAGCATGCCCACGAAGACAGAAGGCTGCAGCATCGAAAGCTCGAGCTGCTTGCTCGGGTGAGTCGTATGAGCCTAACCAGATCCTCTCACGGCTGTTGGGCATCCTGATCTCGGACACCCATTTCCCCCATTTCCTCAATCTCACACCTCTATACTTTGGCTCATGCATAGAAGAAGAAGAAGATCCTCCACTTTCGGATTCAGGTTTCATCATTACTGAATCCCTTTTTTTAGTGTTTGTTACTCTTACTCAATTCATAACTATACGACTTATATATATATGTGTGTGTCTTGTAAAGGTCAGCCCAGAAGAAGACGAAATAAGGCATCTACTGAAGAGTGAAATGTCAACGCCGCGTTGACATCGAATTACGTTAAACCTTAAAAAAAGAAACTCACAAAACATCTGTTATTTTTTGCATCGAGCCTGGACAAGACAATCATCCAAAATATATTATCATTGACTTGTACAGTTATAAATTAAACATCAAAAGCAGATCTAATAATCTTAATTTCTAAGATCGATTATCTACGAATGATATATATTAATTTCAAGAAAATCATATACGAATGATTATATATTTTAATTACTAAAATTAATCATACACGCATAATTATATATCCTATTAGGCATATATAAACTTAGTTTATAGATAAATTAGTAAAAGTATATGAGTTATATGTTTAAGTTTAAATAAAAAAGAAAAGAAAATTGATACAACTTTTAGAAAAATAGATTAATTATTTCTTTGAAAAGAAGTATGATAAGTTGTTGAATAGTTTGTTAAATATCTTTTTGTGCCAATCCATTTGATAAATATATTTTTTTTTCAATTAAACTCATTTGTTAAATAATTTAGTCGGTAAGTTTACTTTTTTAGAATTCGATCATTTAGTAAAATTTCTTTTTATGACAATTGTTCGGCTAAAGGATAAGGGTTATACGCGGTACGAGAAAAAAGGATTTAAACCATGTGCGTTAACCGATGATGTCATGTCACTTTCTGGACTAACAAAGCAACACATGCTGTTTTAACTTATTAAGAATAAGAATATCCCAGTCTTCTAGAATTTTTTCAATCTTATACCCATACTTTTAAGTGTTTTCAATTATAGTCCTTCATAAATTTTAAATAATTTTGGTGAATTCTTATAATTAGTTTATTTTCTTTTCATGTTATCTTAATTATATGTATACCTACATGATACTTTGTTAGTTTAAGATGTTTTCGTTAGGGTGTATTACCTCAGCAAACTATAGAATCGGTTCAAAGCACAACATACACTAATACACATATCATAATGATTATATAGGTAAATGTAAGAGTCGTAAGAGTCTCTAATCGGTAGCCAATCGGTTTTTATCATAAAATGTTGGCGTAAAGTACTCACAAGATGAAAATGGTCATCTGATTATTTTACACCACTGTTATGGATTAGGTTGCATGTTGCTCATATTTGGTAATTATGGTGTTAAGCCTTCTATGCAGTTTACTAAAACCTCAGTTAAGTACAAACATCTACTCATGTGACCAATGTCTTCCTACGGTAAATTCATTTATAATTAATTGCATTTATAATTAATGTATATATTTATATGTACATGTTACTTATAATACCATTTTCATGTTATACGAATTATGTTCATGAAGTGTTCTCTATTCAGTTCTAGACACCGTGTAGCAGTTACACAAGTACACAGCCAAATACCTTGTACTCGATTGTGTCATTTCCCAAGGGAAAAAAACTCGATAACAATGTCTTGGGCATGGGCATCATGGTATAATTAAATTTTAGAACACGTAACACACGCAAAGTGGACGGGCTCACATTTCACATTTGCAAAATACTGATGATGCATCATCCCATTTTCACGATTAACACAAAGCAGTGTTTAACATCTAAATTTTGATGTTATATATATATATATATATAGAGAGAGAGAGAGAGAGAGAGAATTACAGAGAGTAAACTAACTTAAGTTAAGAAAACTTTATGTAAAAAAGTTTTTTTCCTTTATAAATTAGGAAATGTAAGTTATATGTTATCGAACGTTTTGAGCAAAAAAACCAAAATGTGTCGAGTGGGTTTTTATATTTTTTTTGAAAATTATTATATATATATATAAACTTACAAAAAATTTATAAAAAATCCACTAGCTCTTTTTGGTTTTTTTAAGTTTTCTTAACTTAAGTTTGTCATATATATATATATATATATATATATATATATATATGTGTATATATATATATATGTATGTATATATATATATATGTATGTACATATATATATATATGATTAGGATCGTTTGTGAACAACTTCTTGAGAGTGAACTGAGTGAACCAATCTTGGCCTTTGATAATTTTCTAGATTAAAAGGGTAAAATTGATATTGGTAAAGTACGTTTAACTAAAATCGCTTAATTTTCTCATCTCTTAACTCTCTCTCTCTCTTTCTCTCATTTTTAAATATTTTCCTATTATTTTAATTATAAGAGATTAAAGAGCTAATGTTTATTTTTAAACAAACTATTATGTTCTTTTTTAAATTAAATATTAAACCTAATTGAATTATGTTTTTTTACATGTGTATACAGGTCTGTATATACAAGACTTATACATTTGTGTATAATTGCATCTTGTTCCCACAGGTCGGTATAGACCAGATTTATACACATGTGTATTATTCAAGTACATATGTGTATAAACTAACAATTGTGTATCTTGTATAAATTTATAGTTAGCTAGACTGTACACATGTGTATAAACTAACATCTGTGTATCTTGTATAAACTAATATTATCGAGACTGTACACATGTGTATACACTAACAACTGTGTATCTTGTATTTACAGAAACTAGCAAGATTTTAGGAGTTGATTATATGGTTTAATAAATGCAATTTACACAAAGACGCAAATACCCTTCTGTCAATTAATTTATAGGGAAGTTACAACATTATAATTACAATCTTGCCATTGTTTAAAAATCTCTAGATGATATAATCCAATGGCTCAGATTAGTTCACACAGTTCACTCTCAACCTAGTGTTCACTCTAGAAACCTACCCTATATATATAATATATATATATATAGAAAGGGGATCAGAAGAAAACGATTGAAAGTGTGATAAAATGGATACTAACCGAACATGTGGCAGATGGGCGCTAAATGATATGCGTAGTACGATTATGATTGTTCAAGTTCGCGTAATAGATGGCGTTATAATTCATTTTCAAACAAAAGTCCATCAGATATCGCGTGTTGTTATTTATTCTTGTTTCATTGGCCATTTTTTGCAAAGATATATTTTTGAAAAATGTCATTATGTCATTCAACCTAGAATCAATATTCGACATTTTTATTATTTAGAACTTATCAATGGCGTTTTACACATTATTACGCATATCTGAATTATGGCGTTTCCATTAAATTGTTTTTAGGTTTAACGCTGAATCTGTTATTCTAATAGTTTATTACTCAACCAATGGTTTGTTCATTATAGCCTTTTCACCTTTTTTCGTCTCAGCAGCCACTTCATTTTGTCGATCTGTCAAGTTGAATTAATCTCTTATATTTTATCAAGGTAAATTTCTTGGCATTCATAGTGTTACTAAATTCATTACATTTCATTAATAATTTAAAACATTACAACTAAGACGAAATCAAACTAAATTAATAGTCTTCTGTGGATGGTATTACATTAGAAATGTATCCATCGATTTGGTCATCAATTTCTTCAGACTTATCATCATTATCTATTTCATTGGCGTATAACGCGTTTAGCCTTTCTCGTATCCTATATTTAAGTATCACAATATTTAGATAAATATGTCGTTTCATCAGGTAATGTATGTTAACGCTGGGAATGGCGTTTTGCTAATCATTGTGGTGTTTTGTATTAGAGTAGTAAAAAGACCCTTTTACCCTTAATGAAGCACGTCCAAGTAATAAAGTTTATGTTATTTACAAAAACGCCACCGCACCATTCTAATCCATAGATTGTTTTGATTCAACGGATGAAAGGCGTTCTCACCCTTTTCATAATTTTAGGTGCTTTCCCTAAATCCTCACCCTATATATATAGAGTGGATAGTTTAAATGTAAAAAAATTTTGTAAGAATAAAAAGAATAACTTTTAAACCAATAGAAATTCTCCATTTACTTCATTTAATGTGTGTATTTAATGTTAACAAAAATTACAATTTTCGTATACTCTTTAAAGATAAAATAATTTTTCGTGTATGACAATTTTTGATATGCGTAGTATAAATTTTAGTATATGTATGATAAATTTTGAAATGTGTAGGGTAAATTTACATGTGTGTAGGGTAAATTTCGGTAAATGTAAGACATATGTAGGATAAATTTTGAAATGTGTAGAATAAAATGTTTTTGCTTTATTAATGAGAGATAACATAATTAATGAGAGAAGTTATAAACTATTTAATGTTTTACCATTATACACTTTCTTCTTTTTATTCTCATATTAAATTTCTTCTCAAATGAACCTTCTCAAATGACAATTTTAGATTTACCTATATGCCTTAATACACACATTAAATGAATTAAATGGAGAATTTCTATTGATTTAAAAGTTATTCTTTTTGTTCTTACAAAATTTTTCTTCTCATTTGAACTCTTTAGTATATATATATATATATATATATATATATATATATATATATATATATATATATATCAATCAAATTAAAGACTTATAGCCTAGTGATAAAATGTTTTCTTCCGATCCAGGGTTCAAGGTTCATATTAGAAAAAGTTAGTTATAGCATCATGATTAATGGACGTGTCTGTGTGATATTTAATTCTATGATATCCTCGAACTCGCGAAGTGCCATGTATATTATATATTACCATTTGTTGTGAAATTTGGATCAAATGTCAGACATAAGGGACCATAGGTGGACATATCCCATCCCTCTACGCTGATCTGAATATTTCCAAAAAGTGAGTGTGGGTTCCATAAATTGGAAAACAAAGAAGCCAAGATTGATCGTGCATGTGGGGGTTCTTGAAGAGCAGAATGAAACCATGAGAAAGAATCGATCAGTTGCTTCAAATCAAATCTTCAAGTTAGTTTCTGAATCTCTTCCTAATCTTTTTCAGTAACACTCTTGGTAATTAGTACCTACTAGCTAAATCTATTAAATTTCTCTATTTAATGAATTACTATTATGAACAATTATAGACCTAAATTCAGTTGATGGTTATTATAGTGCTTAATAATGTAGAATCATCACAAATTAATGATCACTAGAAGGTGTTAGAAGTCACTGGTTTCATTTACAATCAGAGTTCTTTTGATTATGAGTTCAGTTGTAACTTTCGGAAAAAAGTGATGGTAACTATGGTGTGTGTTGGTTTAGAAACACCGTATATGATGGCATAGTTGTAAAACAAGGTCTCGAAGGACCATTATTCCCCGAGTTTTTGCTACAAGGTAAGTTGCTAAGGCCCGAGTACTCTTTGTCTAGGTCGAATACTTCCTGAATACTCTCAAATCCGACTAAAAAGCTTGTAGCTACTTTTGCGACCGTAATTGCTTATAACATATAATAATTAAAAAATAATTAATATGCAGCCCAATTTAAGATTTGGTCATATGTCTTCATTGCAATGATGTGTAACCCGATTTGATATAAGGTAGGATTGTGAGTAAGAAAAGTGTTTTAATCATCACTAATTAAAGGAAAGTAAATAAAATCACTAGGTTAATTGATTTAAATGAAGATATGTGGTTGAAATATGAAAATGATGAGTTTTAGTGAATGTCGAGTTTTTTTATCAAATTTAATCTTATGTGGTTGAAATGTGAAAATGATGAGTTTTAAGGAAAGCAGTGTTTTTTTGTCAAATTTAATCTTAAAATGTTGAATGTCATTATGTAGCTGACTGATTAATGTTGATTTCAAATTGTCACTATACTTAACTGAGTGTGTTTATAGTGTTAAAAGATTAAATGGAAGCAATGAAACATGAATTTGTAATGTGCTTATAGTGTTAAAAGATTAAATGGAAGCAATGAAACATGAATTTGTAATGTTTCGTTGTAACTTTATTGCTTAAGATCGCTATCCTTAGCTTTTAGTGTTTACTGTCACATGTCTAATGCGATGTATAGTTTTGTATACCTTAGAAATAAAGTGGAATAATAACCTATTTTAGCTAAGAGCATCGTGATTGGCCGGTGGTCCGAAACCACCCATCCAAAATCCAAACCACTCAATTTCGGAGCGCATGCGTTGGAGATGGTGAGGTGGCTTGTCCGGTGGAGCGGACGAGATCCATGTGTGAGAGGGTGGGTCCCTTGTGGTGGCTTTTGTGTTAAGTAAATAAGAACTTGTTTAAATAATAAAAACTTGAAATTGTTCGAATTTCAATAATATATAACCTAAAATAACATTAATTAAAAAACAAATATATAAAAGAATAATACAAACTAAAAAATAAATTCATTAAAACTAAAAAAGTTACACAAACTTAATAATTAAACCTAAATACATTAGATAATACTCATGTTAGTTGAAATACAAATTAAATTTATATCCAGTACAAATTAGTCAATATAAATATTATTTTTAATATTTTATTTGAATTTAACTAAATTAATATACTAGATAAATTAAAAAAATAATATAAAGTCAATATTTACTAAAATTGCCCTTTGGGGGGAAGGATGGATTGTTAGTGTAGACGATTTGGAAGATATAATCGGAGGCCATGTATAATCCATGTAATCGTAGAAACTATCAAAATGAAGATAATAACTATAAGTATACAAAAAAAAAAGAACCCTTTTTTTGTAATGCCTATGATGCAATTGGAGCTTATCGGCAAAAAAGAATCAATTTAGGTAGTCCTTTGTGGCTGCGGTGACGACTAGATCAACGTGTTATTGCTGCAAGAGAAGCTCCTATCGAAATTCACTATGAATCTTTGGGGACCTATTATGAGATTTATGGACACTATCTAATAGAAAGAAGTATAACGTCTTGATCTTTTTTGGATAGGGAGTGTGTGCGAGTTGTTTATTTCAAGAATAGGATGGATCCAACCAGATGTGTTTTTTCTGTTATAACTAGGAAAGTTATATCTAAGAAAGAAGAGTGCATGATCTCACGAATTACTTCTGAATAAATTCAGAAATCATATGTAAGAACTATAGCATTTCGTAATTTATTGGAAAATCCACTTTGATTCTCTATCAACCAATAATGTGTGACCATTAACATGGTTAAAGCTAAACTGTTTGAAGTCCAGACGCAGCATGGTACTCTTTCTACCACTATGTTAATATAGAGATGGTTTCAAAATCAATACATTAAAGCAGCCCAAGCGAGACTTACTATATCCATGTGAATTATGTCCCTTATCTCTATGATAGAATTATTCCATTATTGCTCACTAATAATAGTAGAATTAATGGTGCGTCCAAATAAGCATCGATTTATACTTTGGTTGTTTTGTTTGACTTGATTCTGTCGATTAAAAACAATCAAGCGCAATCATATTTTGATGCAACGAAAAAAAAATAGAAAAGATACAAAATCAAAATTTATAAAATAAAATGGGTACAAAAACTTATTAGATACCATTGACCGCGGTATCTAATAAGTTCTACCTACTATTGGATTTGAACCAATGACTCCCGCCGTATGAAAGCAATACTCTAACCCACCCGCGGTAGCAGCGGAACCGGGGAAAGTATACAGAAAAGACAGTTCTTTTCTATTATATTAGTATTAATTCATATTAGATTAGTCTATTAATTCATATTAGATTGTCTTGTTTTCTACATCGTTATCTCCTCTATTAAAATCTAGAATTTTTATTTCCATTTCGTCTTTTTGGTCTCATTTAACATATAATAATAGTAAAATACTTCTATCAACCCATACGGGTTTGCCCGTTCTTTGTACATAAACCCTTGTCAGGGTTTCACGTAGTTTCAGCAGTTCTCCCACTTCCAGGGCCAGGCCAAAAGGGCGCTTCGAACAAAATAAAAGCAAGAAGGTCTTCTTTATTTCTTTTTCTATTTGGATCTTTCGAGCATCTAAATGGAATTGCTAATTCTATAATAACAATAAAGAATGTGAAAGAAATACTTTCTTTAATCCTTATTTGATGTGTAATGTAACATAGTAATTATCTTTTTCAATTGGGAGAGATGGCTGAGTGGACGAAAGCGGCGGATTGCTAATCCGTTGTACGAGTTATTCGTACCGAGGGTTCGAATCCCTCTCTGATGCAATTATCAGGGGCGCGCTTTACCACTGAGCTAATAGCCCGTCGTGCGATCCCTCCACCAGGGGCCCACTATGCCAAAAGCGAGAGAAACCCCATCCCTCTCTTTCCTTTTTTCGGCCCCATGTCACCACACAGGCGGCATGGGGACGTAAAAAGGGGGATCCTATCAACTTGTTCCGACCTGAGATAATAAGCCATTCCGTCGAAAATCTATTTTACGGTATAGACGCTTATGACCTCCCCCTCTATGCCCTGCGGTAATGATTCCTCTGGCATTACGACCTTTACCACAATGATGTTGTCCATAGATCAAATTATTTCGTGGATTGGATTTCACTTGACTGTCTACGGTTCCATTGCGTGTGCTCGGGGTAGAAGTTTTGTATAAATTTATCGCCATGCTATTAAGTATTTTGATTTAAGTTCTTTTCTTTCTAAGAGGTGGAATAGAATAACCCAGTTGAAGCGTAATGATCATACGTCTGTAATGCATTGTCTGTCCCATAATGGGTCCCATTCTTCTAGCCTTTCCCCGAGGCCGCCAATATGCCAATATTGGCACTGATAGTACGTAAATGTAATTCGTTGTTTAAACAACTATTCAGAGTTCCTAGAGCTCTTTGTAAAGCTTGTAGCTCAATATCATCATACTTACGTGCATTATTAACCATTCCGATTGTAGAGCAGGTACTAATATTGTGGGTTTGTGTATTTCATTTAAAAGACACGAAGTAGCAAAGCCTTGGGTAAAAATAGTAATTGAGGCAGTTATTGTGGTTAAATCTTTTTTTCTTATTTTGAAATAAGGCACTATATGAATAAGGGAGAAACTCTCCAATTCTCTTGGGACACAAGTCCAACTCATTCTTATGATACGGCATGACTCAAATAATCTGTTCCAGGTAAATCCATTATAATAAAATAAGAGATAAATATATCAAAATCTTGCATAACTTTATTGACCCGGTCAGGAAAAAAGAAGTAACTCTGCCTTTTTTATGATAAATAGGAAAAAGTAGTCAAAATAAATATGAATCAACACGTTCACTAAAAAAATTTCTTCTTCCCAGATTCTTCTTTTTTTTTTTTCTTACGACACTAGAATTCAATCCGGATTCTTGGACTTTTCCAACAAAATAGAAATCCGCGTTTGAGTTCGGATGGGGATTTGAATTCAAGTGAATAAGAATTGAGAGAGATATTGAGAGAGATCAAGAATTCTCACCATTTCTTAGATTCCTGGACCCAATTCAATTCAGTGGGATCTTTCATTCACATTTTTTCCACCAAGAACGTTTTATAAAACTTTTTGACTCCCGAATTTGGAGTATCCTACTTTCACACAATTCGCAGGGTTCAACAAGCAATCGATATTTCACGATCAATAAGTTAGTGCATATCTTGATTTTTTATTGACTTTTTTCGAAAGAGGTAAGATCCGGTGAATCGAAAACAACTAATTAAGAATAAAAAACTTTTTTTATGGAACAGACATATCAATATGCGTGGATAATACCTTTTCTTCCACTTCCAGTTCCTATGTTAATAGGGTTGGGACTTCTTCTTTTTCCGACGGCAACAAAAAGTCTTCGTCGTATGTGGGCTTTTCAGAGCGTTTTATTACTTTTTTACGATTACGGGGTTTATTGGAATATGAAATTTAACCCTGGAAATACAGGATCCCAATTTTTTTTACTACCCGGAGCTTCGATACATTTCGAAATCGAGAGATGTCTACCGGAGGAGGTCTACCCAATTGGTCAAGGAAGCTTTTCTGATGGTATGCCTCTAGGAATTTCTGGTACTTTCAACTTCATGATTGTATTCCAGGCTGAGCACAACATTCTTATGCACTCATTACTACTCCCAGACCCCCTAATATAAGACCCAATCCCAGAAAGACTAAAAGAAAATCATGTATTAGTCCAGGTAAATCCATTATATATAAAATAAGAGATAAATAAATCAAAATCTTGCATAACTTTATTGACCCGGTCAGGAAAAAAGAAGTAACTCTGCCTTTTTTATAATAGTTCTTAATTATTCAATTTGAAAAATTCCATTTTCATGGATATGACCGCAGTGGCCCTTTGGTTGGGTATTGGTGCAACATTACCTATTGATAAATCCCTAACTTTAGGTCTTTTTTAAATTGATTCAATTGTGAAATAAAATATCACGACGTATGTATCTAGGGAACAGTCGCTTCAAAGTGAATTCTCCCTAGATACATCTATTCAATTAAATTATGAATCTATGCTGATTCCGAATATATTGTAACATCCGTCAAAAAACCGGGTTAACCGAACCCGCTTCGTTTATCAACCGAACATCCGGTTAAAATTGTCGTTGCGTATTTAATACTCAAATTAATTTTATACGATACATAATTAATAAATATATTGGAATTTAAAATTTATAATTGAAAATTTATTAAAAATAACAAAATAAAAATAATACGCTGATGCAGGGTTTCGAACCCGGGTCAGCCGGGTAAATCCCAAGTCTTAACTCACACACATCCTACCACTGCGCCACTTCTATTACTTGTTGAAATACTGAAACAATTAATACTTAATAAAAACTCGAAACTCAAAACCAGCGCGCCCAAGTCACTCTCGCCGGAAATCCCGATAAATTCGTCAATCATTGACGTTTTTCTTTTGACATAACGGATGCATTTACAGCAACGTCGGTTATAACCGAAAACTCAATCAATTTCACTCTTCAACCGAAAATTTCATAATCGGAAACTTGAAATCTCTTATACTCAAAAAATACCTTCAGTCAGGAAAACCCAACTCACTTATTCACTCGAATTAGCTCTCAATACACTCGCTAACCTCCCTACAAGTCCTTAATCGGCAAGAACAACTCGCCGGAAACTTTCTGCAACTCGCCGGAAAACCGAACCCTTTCATCTATGTGCCTTACTCTAAAAACAGAACATCTAGAGCTCATACCGAAGTCACCCACACTCACCTCAAACTTCTTGAAGATCCTCTGCCGCAAGATACACGTCGCCGGAATAACCTGCTGTCATCGGTAACTCGCCGGCGAAATAGGGGATCTCTGTTCGGTATATCTTACACCTAATCTCTCTCGTTTTTATTAATCTCATATGTAGCTAATTACAATTTATTAAAGAAATTGATGAATGTATCGAAACAGTCGGGATTGGTTTCTAGGTTAAGTTTAACGAAGAAGATGAAGTTTCGGTTATATATATATTTAATATAAATCGAGTTATATCTCGGGTTAGACACACAGTCCAGCGGTGGACTGTGTGCAAACAATACGCATACGTCCCGAGTTCGATCCTTGACACACGCACATTCTCGGTAATAAAAAATGTTCCTTTTTAAACTGAACCGGATCCACTCGCAGTTAACTGTTAAGTATAATAAAAACCAGAATATTTACCAAGTTAGACACGCAGTCCAGCGGTGGACTGGATGCCAAACTAAACCACAGGTCCCGGGTTCGAGACCTGTGGAGAACACCGAGTCGATACAATTAAATCCTTTTTAAAATAAATGATTTTCGGATTAATTTAAAGAGTGTATAAATATAATCAAAAACAGGAATATTTCGGGTTAGACACGTAGCTCAGTTGGTAGAGCTGCGTGCACGCGTACGGGAGGTCACGGGTTCGAGCCTCACTCAGTGCAATAATATTCACAACCGAACCGGTCAACGGTCAACGGTCAACAGTCATGGTCAACGGACAAAAGTCAACATTTTTTTTATTATTCATTTTTATTTATTTATTTAATTTAAAAATCAATTAAAAATACTTAAAAATAACATTTTTAAAGTTAGAAAATAGCCTTAAACTCACAAAAATATATCCAAAAATCCTATTTAAATTGTTAATAAAATCCACTTATTTACCGTACCTTTTCGTTATTAATTAGGTTAGTTATTCCCCGTCGGTCAATCCTCTAAACTCGTGCGCATTCAACATCATCCACCGAACGCACCCAATGTGAGTGAATCTCTACAAATTCCCCGTTTTAATCACGTTTTTGGGGTGTATCATGTGTCTTATTATTTATTACATTTAAACTATTGTGCACCCATCATATTCATGATTAAATGTATATTCAACATGTATCATCTATTTGTGTGATTATTGTTTAGATTAAATTTATCATTTCAGTACATACATTATCATAGGCCGCCGCTCCCCATTACCTATGAGCGTTGAGCTGTTCCCCATTACCTATGAGCGTGAACGAGGAGTTGCCAACATACGATCGGCTCCGTTTGATTGAGCCTTGATCGCACATACATTTCATCATAGGCCGTCTGCTCCCCATTACCTATGAGCGTGAGCCGTTCCCCATTACCTATGAGCGTGAACGAGACGTTGCCAACATTTACATTATCATTCATATTACATATTCATGCAAGGTGGTTTGTTATTGTATGCTATTTGTTTGTTATTGTATGCTATTTGTTTGTTATTGTATGTTTATTTACGTTTGTTCATATATGATTATTGCACAATTTTTCCATATTAAATACAACAAGAAATAAATAATAAATGTTTTTCTAACAAGGTTCACTCGCCAACTTTTGTTGATCCAAAAACCATTTTTACACATGATACAGGTGAACAGGATGAAGCAAGGAACACATAGGAAAATGCCTTAGAAGAAAATAATGAAGTCTAAAAAGATGTATAGAACATGTTGTAAATATGATTGTATGATCTTCTTTAAAATTGTGATAATAAATATGAAACGTTATAATAAATGTCATGAGCTTTGATGAAAACCCAATCATGCCCCGATCACCTTTTTCCGCTGCGGGTCGGGGTGTGACATATATGAATTGTCCTAAAGATCAAAACCGATTTTCGGCCCTTTTCTAAAAAAAGAGAAAAAATCCATTGGATTTAAAACTTATTTTTCGGTAAATCAATTACGAAATTTTTTTCTAGAATCCTTAAAATTTGTTTGACGTCTTCTATGCGAAAATGTTCCATTTTCATAAGATCTTCTTGACTGTTATTCAAAAGGTCCAATAAGTAAATTATCTTGTTACCAATTTTATTTTCCATATTTTTTTAATATTTTAATAAAATAATAAATAATACCATCTAGTGAAATTGTTAACTTTTGATATCAATAAGGTGTTTGGATTGTTACCCATGTAAATAGGGATGTAAATAGGGAAGTGGGTTTCCATAAAGGAATTAAATCCATGAATCATGATGATTAGATTGAGCATCAACACATAACAGATTGTGAATTAGGTGCTAAATTGATCATAATGAGAATATTAACTTGTTAAGGTTTCATTGTTCCATTGTCTAATTGTGCTAATAGAAGTAGCCTAAACTTTATACCCAAAAGGTGGTGACCAGTTTATTGACAATTTTAATTATTGGCAAGTTTACATGCCATGGATATAAACCATGAAGTCCGAATTATAATTGAGTTGTACTCCTTAGGCCACTCAAGTGACGCTTCGGGAGGTTAAGTCGGGACAAACACACGTTTGAAAGGAAAGCTTTGAAAAGGTACGTAGCTACATGTTACGTTATTTATGTTAATTAGTACTGGAGTTTGTATAAAGAATTGATAAATGAATGAATTGCAGAGTTATAGACTAAACAAGTAAAAAAGACAAGAAAAAAGTCTTCAAAACATGTTATGTTGAGGGCATATAAAAACTAACTATAATTGGCCATTAGAGTCATAGAGGCGATAGTGATGCCCCACACGAGTAGACATGGTCAAGGACCATTGTTAATGCTTAGATTGAATGATTGGCTAAACGAACATAAATCCGAATCGAATAATAAAAGTGTAAAACTCAAGATTTATGGATCCAGGTATTGATCCATGGTTTAATTATGTTAAGAAATGAATTCCATACGATAAACGAATTTGGACTGAATTGGATGAGTTTGGTTGAATGATGGGAAATTAGCTAAGGCTAGAAAATGCCCAGCACATGGCAAACCTTTTGTGAAAAAAACCTGTCACGTCGTGCGATAGAAATACCTGGCCGCTTTTGCACGATACGAGGGAGCCTGGTCAAAGAAACCGGTCAACTTCACCTTGTCTCGTCGCGTGAAAGGTGCAGGGTTTCCTATCACGCGACAGCGTGTAAAGCTAGCGAAAAATATTTTTTTTCTTTGTGTTATTTCGTTACACGACTTCGTTTAACATGTTTAATCACCATATTTACTATCATTTGAATGTCAACGTTTTATAGGTAATATTCTATGCAAGTGACGAATGATGGTCAATCTACAAGAAGAACCGAACACCTCTCAAGGATTAAATGCTTATGTTTTGTAAACTTTAACATCAATTATGATCACTTCTGTCTTTTGTTAAAATGGTAGTGTTACTTTGAAAATCGAAGTTTTTAATGCTCAAATCTTGCAAAATACTATTAACATAAATAGTTGAAATTTATATATATAATATTAGACGGGCTCTTATAGATGGTATTCAGAGCTTAAGGTTAAAGGTTGAATGTGTTCGGTTCTACCCTTGATCGTCATAACCGGTAAGAAACAATTATAAAATAATAACTATGGAAATTTTAAAGATTAAATTGAAATGGAAAATTAATGGGAAGGGGTATGGTTATGTACTCGAACCCGAAAATGCATTATGTCTGAATGGTTAAGTCAAGTTATAGATTTAGTCGAACCGATTAAAAAGGATGCATCACATTATTAATAAACAATGTGGGTAAAAACTTCCATATGAGAAATGTTAATTAGTATAGTATGAACAATTCGGTTAAACGATCAGGTTGGAAGTGGAGACGATACTCGGGTTTATGGATAGGCTACAGGCTACAATACTAACGGCGGTTGAGGAAAGAATAAACGAGCTAAAGGAGATCCTTGTCCATGAAAAGGATAAGACCAAAGAAAAGAAGGCTTGTCCATATGAAAGTTCATAGCATGCAAGCCCACAACTTATAATAGGGAGGAAAATCTGATTGCTTCCCAAAAGTTAATAAGCGACCTCGAGGGTGTTTTCGAAAGAACCAACTGTGACCCAAGTGACTTCGTGGCGTATTGGACCAACCAACTAAGAGCCCAAGCAAAAGATTGATGGGATAACTTTAGATGCGAGAGAGGGACTGAGACCATAAGAACTATGATCCCGGGTAGAGTTTATGGCACCATTTCTTAAACACCATGGTCCTATGACGATGGTGAATAAGATAAAAGAAGAATTTATGCAGTTAAGGTAAAAATGGGAGACCATTTATAAGATCACGGGAACCTTCCTTGACATGTTAAAGTTTTGTGGTGAGTTGATGACTCCCTCGAGCTATGGGAATTTTACGGAGATCATTAATGCCACGTAGGAGCACGAGATAGAGCTAATAAAGCAAATGGAGAGGGGAGAGAGGAGGGCGATATATACAAACTCAAACCCCACCTAGAAGTTAATGGTAACCGCGTCTCCTAAGAAAGGAAACGTGAAGGGAAGATTCCCTAGTTGTAAGGTTTGTGGTCGTGCTCATCGGAGCAAATGTTATTAGAAGATCAAGCCATGTGTCATTTGCAAAAAAGTGGGTCTTGGGGTTACAAATTGCTCCATCAAAATGTCTATATGCTACAAATGTTAATAGTCGGGTCACAAATAGGCCGAGTGCCCAGAATTGGTTAGAAAAAGAGGAGGAACCGACACAAAGACGGAAACCCCAAAGTCGCAGGCAAGATCCATTCAAATTACCATGGCTGAAGCGAAGAATGAACCCGATGTGGTTACATGTACATTTACTGTGAATTTAATTCATGTACATGTGTTATTTGATATGGGTGCGAATTAATCCTTTATTTCACATAGATTTATTTAACACCATTTGTTTGTGTTAATAAAACCGCCTATGCCTTTGAAGTAGAGGTATGTGATAACATAAGTTTTGTTGTTTGTGATGTGTGTCGAGATTGCAAAATATAGATTGAAGGCGTGGACTACTTGATTGATTTAATACCCACGGTGACGGGAGAATTCCAAGTAGTGGTTGGGATGGATTGGTTGTCTCACCACCACGCCAACGTAGTATGCTACTGAGGGAGATACAATTAACATTGTCGAGTTGAATGCATGATACTATTTATGGGGAATACAATTGCAACCCCATAATATGTTCGATGATGGAGGCTAGTAGAGTAATTCAACATGTGTGCAAGGCTTTCCTAACGTACATGCTTGACTCCGAAAAAAGAGATGCAAAAATTGAAAATGTGCCCATTATGTAAGAATCTGAAGAATTACTGGGCGTACAACCCGAACGCCAGGTGGAATTCAGGAACTAATTTCAGGGGCTAAACCAGTTGCTAAGGCACCATATAGCCACCAAACTTAAAAGCTAATGTCCCAATTACAAGACTTGCTTGACAAGGGATTTAGTTGGCCAAGTGTTTCCCCATGGCGAGCACCGGTATTGTTTGTAAACAAAAAGATGGGAGTACGCGTATGTGCATCGATTACCGTGAGCTAAACAAGCTTATGGTAAAGAATAGATGCCAACTTCCGAGGATAGATGACTTATTCGAACAACTACAAGGCGCGAGTTGGTTTTCAAAAATCGACTTAAGGTCGGGTTATCATCAATTGAGAATGAAAGAAGAAGACGTGCCGAAGATGGCTATTACGTACGCGGTACGGGCATTACTAGTTCCTCGTAATGTCATTCTAGTTAACAAATGCACCTGTGACTTTCATGATCTTATGAATTAGGTTTGTAAGCCAATGCGAGACAAGTCAGTGATAATGTTCATCGACGATATACTTATTTACTTGAAGAGTGAGTAAAATCATACTCGTCATTTGCAAGAAGTATAAGAACTGTAGAGACGAGAAAAGTTTTACGCAAAATTCTCGAAGTGCGTTTTTTGGCTTTGAGAAGTACAATTTCTTGGACTCATCAAAAGTGCTGAGGGAATATTAGTGTATCCATCCAAGATTGAAGCCGTGTCAAAATGAAATCTTCTGAAGAATCCGTTAGAGATTAGATGCTTCTTAGGGCTTGCGGGTTACCATAGGAGATTCATCCAAGATTTCTCCAAAATTGCATCACCGCTAACCAAACTAACCCGCAGGAATGAGAAGTTCGTTTGGGAAATGATCAAGAAAAAGCGTTTCAAATGCTTAAAGAAAACTTGACTCGTGCACCAGTGTTGACTTTACTGGACGGCACCAACGACATGGTAGTACATTCTGATGCATTGCAACTTGGTCTCGGATGCGTGCTTATGCAAAGAGGCAAGGTGGTTGCTTATACCTCAAGACAATTAAAAGTGCATGAAATGAAGTATCTGACGCATGACCTCGAATTGTCGACTGTAGTTTTTGCAAAAAAAAATTGGAAGGCACTACTTATACAGGGTGAAGTGCACTATCTTCACCGATCATAAGAGTTTGAAATACTTCTTTGACCAAAAGGAGTTAAATATGAAACAAAGACGTTGGCTAGAAACGGTGAAGGATTGTGATTGTGAAATACATTATCACCAGGG
The DNA here is from genome assembly GCA_947069175.1 of Scalesia atractyloides. NCBI lineage: Eukaryota > Viridiplantae > Streptophyta > Magnoliopsida > Asterales > Asteraceae > Scalesia > Scalesia atractyloides. The sequence continues at coordinate 5,620,405 of CAMTDV010000008.1, forward strand.
AAAGGCCAATGTAGTAATGGATGCACTAAGTTGAAAGGAAGGATACACTCATATCTGAGTACAGTCAATGCAATTGGTGGTAACTTCAGGTTTACTTAAACGAATTCAAGAAGCGCAAATTGAAGCGGTAAAAAAAGAGAACTGGAGAAAGGAGCGAGTGAAGGGCCAAGTGAAAGATATAGTAAATAGTGGCAATGGGTTGAAATCCCAGTTCGACATGATATGGATTCGAAACACATGTGGTGTTAAGGACCTCTTGCTTGATGAAGCTCACAAATCGCGTTACTCGATTCATCCAGGGGCAACCAAAATGTACCGGGACTTGAAACTAAATTATTAATGAAAAGGGATGTAGCAAAGTATGTTGAAAAATGCTTAAGTTGTTTACAAGTCAAAGCGTAGTATCAAAAGCCTTATGGAAAACTCCATCCATTGGATATAATCATACAGAAATGGGAACATATCACCATGGACCTATTAACTAAGCTACTGAGGATGGCTCGCGGGCTTGATGCCATTTCGATGGTCGTGGATAGATTGACTAAAAGTGCTCACTTTATTCCTATCCGCGAGACTTATACATCCGAAAATATGTCGGAGGTATATATAAATGAGATTGTGGCATGCCATGGGGGTATCGGTGTCGATTGTATCCGATAGGGATACCCGATTCACTTCGATCTTTTGGCGAGATTTTCAGGATTATATGGGTACCAAACTGTTAATTAGTACCGCTTATCACCACAAACCAATGGGCAAAGAGAAATGACAATTCAGAATTTGGAAGACATGTTTCGGGCATGTATAATAGACTTTGGCGGTAGTTGGGACACTTACTTCTAGTCGAATTTTCGTATAAAAATAGTTACCATTCTAGAATTGGTATGCGTCCGTAAGAAATGCTTTATGGTCGAAAATGTCGAACCCCCGTATGTGTGGTGAAGTAGGACATCGAGAGCTTGCCCACAAGGATGTGGTTAGAGCCACTAATGAAGAGATTGATGTGGTCCGGGCCCATTTGAAAGCGGCTCAAGATCGACAAAAGTCTTAAGCGGATAAAAGATGGAGACCCATAGAGTTTCAAAAAGAGAATAAGGTAATGTTGAAAGTATCTCCTTGGAAGGGAATTCTCCATTTTAGAAAAAAGGGAAAGTTGAGCCTTCGGTTTATTCGACCATTCAAGATTGTTGATCGGGCGGGCAAGATGGCTTACCATATAGAACTACCCGAGGAATTAAGTGGCACTCATGACAATTTCCATGTTTCGCATCTCCGAAAATGTTTAGACGACGAGGCGGCTTACATGCCCCTCAACGACATAGAAGTTGACACTAAACTCAACTACGTGTCAAGACATATTGCAATCCTTGATGAAAGGTCAAAGGCTTAAGGAACAAGGAGCTTTGTCAAGTCAAGATAAAGTGGGAACACTAGAAGGGGGGCAGACACCACATGAGAGTACGAGGAAGAAATGATGAGACTCTACCCCTACCTCTTTGGTATGTACTCGTAATTTCAGGGACAAGACCCTTTTAAGAGAAGTCGACTTGTAACACCTCAAAAAAATTAAAGATAAATATTAATGTATATATGTGCATATTTCTACGATTAATAAAAGAAATGTGAGGACTAAAAACATTAATGCTAGTTAGTTACAGTGGATTGGTAATAGAAAATAAATGTAAGGACTAAAAACATTTATGCTAGTTAGTTACATATGGATTGGTAGTAAAAGAATGGGTGATAACTTTTTTTAATAAAACCAATCTTGAAGGGCTAGGGTAGGCCAAATGGAATCTTAATTTGTTAAAAAGGAAAAAGTAAAAGATCTCACATACATGTTCGTGTGTCAATCCAGAGAAGAGAAAGATGGGGAACCATCACAAAACCTAATTAATCAATCTCTATAAATTGAAAGGCAAATTGGGTTAAGTTGTTATGCATAAGCTGAGATTATTGATCATCTATGAAGCATCTAGTTTAAAAGTAAGTCCATGGTCCTAAGCCTTCCAATAATTAAACATCTAGATTAACAGAGTATAATATGTATTAGTGTAAAATCTAATCAAGCCTAATGATGATCACGAGATCAAAACCATAATGTAGGTTCACAAAGTCTCGCCTTATTCAGGTAGAGCTTCGGCGTTTGTTGATTGGTTTTCTACTCAATCAGACAGAGTATCGTATCGGTAATTAGGGTTTAATACACAGTATACAATTATAGAAACAATAGTAAGAGTTTTAGAAGTCGAACATGAACAATGAAGTTGCCCTAGGCCTGCCTTATATAGCTGATTTTTGGCTTCGTCTCGCCACACGACAGTCAAAGAAGGATCTGTCGCGACACGCGACGGCTTTAGTAGGGCTTAGGTGTGCTTAGTCACCACGTAGGCTTAGCACGTGGCGACACATGGTAACACGTGTCATCCGTCGAATCTTGCCTTGTCACGCCACGTGACAGGCTTCACAAATCCTATCGCGACACGCGACGAGGAATGAAATCCAATTTTTTTATTTTTCGATCCTGTTTTCATTGCGTGCGTTCATGGTTTCGACTATTTATTGTTCGGAGGCTTTTGAGGGTTATTATTAGGAATCGAGAGAGAAGATCAATAAATGAACCAAAAATGAAGTCCCTAAGGCTTTCATATTTAAAGGCAAATTTGTTTTTTAACTACTAAGTTTTCTTAACTAGTAAGTTTTCCTTACCTATTAAGTTTACTTGGTTGTTAATTTTCCTATCGTGTTAAGTTTCCTTACACATTAAATTTACTTAGTTGTGTAGCTGTTAAGTTTACTTAGTTGTTTAACTGTTTGGCTTGCTTAGCTGACTTAGCTGTTTAACTTTTTAGCAATTAAGTTTTCTTAACCACCAAGTTTTCTAACTTATTTTTCCAAGTCTCGTCGTGCGCACTTTGGGGTTTCAATTACGTGTCGTCGGAAAAAATTTGAGGGTTGTTATTAAATAAACAACTAAGTGACTAACCAGATAATTACTGATTTTTGTTTCCTTAAACTACATGAAGATTTGAAATCTACACCTAATTGTAATTACCAAGTCTAATATTCAATATTTTGAATTTTATTGGGTAGGGATCTTAGGAGAAGTCCACTCTATTTGAGAAATTTGAGAAACATTCTAGACCACACATTTTCCTAAACTTTCGTAATATATACATATGTATAGTTTAAAATAGATTATATACATAGATGTATATTGTTAGTATGTCGAATGATTTTGATATATATATGCATTCACCCTTAACTGTAATTTTCTTATTATTGGAACAACTTTCTTTTAAAAAGTTGCTTAATCTCTGGACGCATCATTTTGAACCATATAATCTGTTATTAAGTAAAATATTTAGCCCAACCACTTATAATCCTAAACACACTCATGCTATACAAACTTTCGTAAATTTTAACATTGTATTTATAATTTTAATACTTAACATCTATTTACAAAACTTATTAGTTTACTAATTAGAACAAACACAATGATCAAATAAACATTAATCCAATCGACTTTCATTTAGCGTTATCAGATCAAAAAAGCAATAGATGTTACGATATGGTAACTTATTATAGGGGTTTGAAACACAAAGGTGGATCTTCTAGCTAGTAAATTTGAAGTCGTGGTTGTTGGCCGGGTGGTGGGCTTGTATTAGTCATGGGTTTGATAGAAAAAAAATCGCTTGTGCTTTTTAGTTTTTATTCTTTTGCTAGGGTTTTTCTCTATATTCTAATTTGGTTTTGCAATAGTGAAATAATTGAAATGCCCTAACATTAAAGACGCCTTGTAAACAGTTTGTTAACCCCTCAAGTTTGAATATTTAAACCACCTGTATAATTATTAATGAAGTTAAAACAACAAAATTTAATTATATGTTCTTGTGACATACAAGTAAATATAGAGCTATCGTATCGGTATTGTACATAGCACATAAAAGGATAATAATGTTATGGGTCACCACCTCACAAGCATGGAGGAGTATACTGAAACCAAAACGTGATTAAACACGAGATTATGCAAAAGGGAAATGATGATCTTGAAGAATTCTCGATCTTCATGACCATCATGACCCTCACGACCACCACTGTCAGCAACTCCAGCAACTAAAACTTTTCCAGAATTTCTGACTATTTTTCCGGTGAAACCAAATTGACTAATAGTTCCAAAGGAACGATGGACCTTGCGAGATATCCCCATCGCTAGAATTCCCCTCATCATATTCAGCAAACTGAGGAGAAATCATCGGCGGTGGCTGCATGAAATAGTCATCAAACCCCGGAAATATATCATAATCCGTCACATTATTGCTATAACTTTCATGTAACACAACCGAAGACGATGTAGAGTCTTCCATGGGTGCGACCGCATCAGGAACAACCGGGTTGGCATAGCTAGCTGCAGCAGCCTGTATCTGGGACGACGAAAGAGACGTTCCACCAGGAATGTTGGGTGGTTGAGCAGGGAAGTTGAACTTAGCCGAGCTGCCACGAAGACTGAAGGCTGCAGCGTCAAAAGCTCGAGCCGCTTTCTGGGTGAGTCGTATGAGCCTAACCAGATCCTCTCACGGCTGTTTGGCAGCCTGATCTCTGATACCCATTTCCCCCATTTCCTCTTTCTCACACCTTTATACTTTGGCTCATGCGTAGAAGACCCTTCTGATTCAGGTTTCATCATGATCAGCCTTTGGCGTTTGCTGATGTTACTTGATGTATATGTATGCGTACTTGTGTGGGATTTAACATTTAAGGGTCAGATGAAATACTGAAAAAGACTGAAGGTCAACCGGACGCGTAATCCGGAATTCTTTGGTAAAACCTTAAAAGAAACTCACACAATTAAATAGCCTTACGCACAGCCAAAATAATCATCAAAAGATGTTATCGTTGACCTACTGAACCATAAGAACATATAATAATCTTATTAATTTCGATGATCAAAAACCTTACTGCATTTTTATGGGGATGAGACTTGATTTACGCGGTTCCGGAAAGATGATCTAAAGAGCACGTGTGTTAATAGGCATGTGGTCATTTTCAAGGCCACACATGCTGATTACTGCATCGCTGCCTACTGACCGTTAATAATCGCCTTATCTTCTAGATCCAACTATTTCAATTTTCCTCCCTCCGATTTAAGTCTATTTTTAGTGTTTTGATCATAGTATTTCATACATTTTTGCTAACACAAACTAGTTGTAAAAACTGAAAGAATTGCATGAGTAGTTTATTGAGTTTGTTATGGTATGTTTAACAATGTACAATTTTGAAATGTTATATGCATTAGTACAACGTTATTTGACATTGTGTCTCTATATATTATAGCTTAAGAATACTACATTTTTTTAGTTCTTTGTGTTAACAGTTGTTTAGATTATATGTGAAGAAGTTTATTTCTAATATACTTTTCAAGTTGTGTTTTGGAACCAGGGGCGAACCCAAGTTATAGCTTGGGTGAGCGGGCGCACCCCTTAAATTTTTTATTTTTTTTTTGTGTATTTTATAGGATAAAATCATGATCGCCACTGTTTGAAACTGGGGTCTCTCTTTATGAAGCAACTTCTTTTTTTGGAACCACAAAATTTTACTCCGTTACACCAATATTTGTAAGTTATTTTCCTTTGCTCAGGTTTGAACCCGAGACCTTTCTCTTAAGAGGTGTGTGCCTCTACTAAGAGGTTACCCCACATTGGCATGAAGCAACTTCTTAATCCTCTTAGATAGATGCATGGTTAATCTACGTCCTACCTTTCTTAGAACCTATCAATAACTTTGATATTTGTAGGATTTCGCCGAATATGATTGTTGTAGTTGTGTAAGTAGTTGCCAAATAGAGTGTATCACCGTATTGATATAGTAACTGACATTCGTGTTTCAAGTTGTGCTTGATCTTGTGTCTTACACCCTCGTTAAATGTTTATATATGAACTTTAAGTAATCTGAGTCGAATTGTTGCATTTGATAAGTTTATGCAAATCACTAAGATTATTATTTCATTGCGTATGAATAATCTTTAGTGAATACAAATGTTATATGATATTTTTTTAATAATTTGAAGTTTTATAAGTGACACTTCTATTTATAGATGAGACTTAATATGTTAAATTTGGTTATTATTATTATGTCAAATCAAGGTGGCATGGCTATGTGTGGTTATTCCCACACTTGTGCTACATTTCTTAACATGAGGTCGAACTACTATGTGCTATTTTAAATGGCCATGTAATTTTATATGTAACATGGTTATGAGGTTTTTTTCTCCCTATAGTCATGTCATATTCATAGAAATATCTATATTTATATAGTGTACTACAAAGCTACATGTTGGTTTTATATAGTCGTGACTTGCAGCTTTAAGAAAACGAAAGTTGCGTAGTTTAAATGTTTGACTTATATGCATGTTTACATTATGTTTGTTAAAGTTGTAGTTGCTTGTGGCGCACATTTATTAGGTTTTATGCATAATTATGTTTGATGAAATTAATATGTAGAAGTTTCATATATGTTTTATGAAATTAGAACCCACTTTACTTTTTAATTACAGGATCAAAAGAGCTTAAAGAAACAAAAGAAGCAAATTAACAGCAAAAAATCAACACAAATACAAAAAAGGAGGGTTGACACGACTTGCCAAACCCCATTAACATCCAAAATAACAAAAGCAAAAGCTTAGGCACGGGATCGTGTCCACTAGGCATGGGTCGTGCCCAGTCAAAGATTCTCTACAGAAAAAAAAAACAACAGCAACAGACAATCAACACGGAGCCGTGCCAAGCCAACATGGGCCGTTGTCAACTTTAAGATTCACATAATCTTAGATAGTATAGCAAGTACACTGACCACGGGGTCGTACTCTGTCACCACGAGGCGTGTTGGTACAACGACCTGACATCTTGGTACAAAGGTCATGCTTAGCTAAATCTCTTATATCACTTGGTGAAGAAATATCTTTTATGTATTACTTTTGATTTCCATTCTTTGGTAAAGTTTTATTTGGGGTATTTATTAATGATTTTAATTACTAGTTTTTTATATTGAAAATGAACTTTATTTAAACATTTTTTCATGTTTCATTGATTCACCCATTCGTGTCTTTACGGTCTATATAAAGCGCATTAACTACCTAGAAGGGTATTTGGGTAAAGTTCTTGTCTCGTTCAGTGTATAGATCATGCGAGTACTTAGTTCAAGCTTATTAGGACTTCCCTCGAGAAAGATAGCATCAAATCGGGGGAAGTAAGAACGACTTGAACCCCTTATAAATAAACTACTAGTAAACTTTACCCGGCCTTGAGAGACTTTATTCCTGCTGACTTAGACCAATATGGCCGAGGGTAACGTCGCCTTCACAAGAGGGGCCTACCATTTTTCACACTAATAACTTACTTAATTATCTTTCAATATCCCGACCTTGCGGGACTATATCCCTGCTGACTCAAACCAATAGGTTGAGGGCAACGTCGCCATCACAAGAGGGCCTACTACTATAACTAAAACAATCTTTTAAAATACCCAAAGTGCGGAAATCATCAAAGATATATAAAAGAGAAGTCAGAATCAAGTGATTATTTCTTGTTTATTTGTTTTTCTTTTTATTTACATTTTTTTTACTTTCATACCTTTTAAACTTACAAAACTTTTATCAAAAATTTGGTTAGATTAGACGTTAACGATAAGCCGCTATTAAAAGCAATTGTGTCCTTGGACGACCTCAGTATCTTGTGTCCTCGCCCCCGTGCTGTAGAAATTTAATCAAAACTTTTCAAACGCCCAGATACAGATTTGCCCACGGGGTCGTGCCAGTTCAGCATGGGGTCGTGGTCATTTCCCTGTTAAATTTTATTTTTCTGTTTTCTGATCCCGAGGCTCGTTAACCTTCTGAGTATCTTCCAATGGATTACTACTTAGAAGATTATACCCACTACAACATTGAGGATGATTATGAGGAACCATATTGTACCATTTGCGGTAAATCCCATTTGGTACAATATTGTTACCTTTTTCAACCATCAATCTCATACTCCACGTATGAAGAACCAAGGTTTGAGCTCCCAAAAATCAAGTTTTGATTAGGATACCAATCCATTTGAAACAAACGACACTCCACCAACAATCGTTCCCGAAGCCGAAAGCCTCATACAAAGTCTCAAGAATTTAGAACTCTTACTTATGAGATCTCGCGGGAAAGACGATGCCATTTGTAATAAAGAGGTAATAATTGAAGTGGTAAAAATAGAAGAACCACAAAATGAAAAACATACATGAACCAAACTACAAAGAAGGTACGTCTAAAAATGATGATTTGAAAACAAAACCAAATTTTCAAGAAATTCACATTTTGCAACCATCTTTTGAAAATCATTGTTTGGTATCTCCTCATGCTAAGTTTTTAAAAAGTTAAACAATACCCTTAAAATCGACGAAATGGTTAGCATTAACTTAACAAATGATCAAACTTCACTAATACAAGGTGACACCATGAATTGAACATAAAACAGGTACCATGTTTTTTTCAAAACATCTTTGTTAGTAACATGCTAATTTATAGAGATCTTTATGTCAACATAATGCTAAACTACGTTTTCGAACAATTGGGTACTAGTAATTTTCTCCACTTAAAATTCCTAATTTTCATTCAAATCGAAAAATGATAAAAGCAAAAGGAGTGATTGAGGATGTCTTAATTCAAACGAATCAAACGGTAGTAGCAACCGAGTTTATCATCTTAGATCACGCGTCGCTCGTGTTGGGACAACCATTCATAAAAATCCATCAAACCTTAGTCAACCGGAAGCAAAACAACCTACCACTTAAGTTAGGGACCGACAAAAGGTCCCTCAATCTTGACCAATCAATGAATATCCCATTGGTAATGACAGCCCTCTAATTGAAGATGAAACAAAGCCACCTAATACAGAAGAAAAAAAGAACAACCAGCCAAGAAGAAGACGTCAGCGAACAAACCTTTTCGGCCATCGATCTTAATAAAGAAGAAAATAAGCGGTCTCTTGAAGACCCACCGTCGTTCGAACTCAAGGAACTACCAAAAGGTCTAGAAAAACATTCTTAGACGATCATGGTAAGCTCCAAATATACAAGAAGTGGTTAAAAATGAAGTCAAAAAAACTACTAACGGCCTAGACTCAATCTATCCTATCTCCGATAGCCCTTGGGTGAGCCCCGTCCAAGTAGTACCAAAACAAGAGGTATGACGGTTGTAACTAATGAAAAAATGAACTTATTCCAACAAGAACCGTCACCTGATGGAGAGTATTTATAGAGTATCAAAAATTAAACGAGGCAACAAGGAAATATCACTTTCCTTTGCCATTTATCGACCGACTATCCGGTCATAAATTTTACTGTTTTTTAGATGGTTTCTCCGGATATTTTCAAATACCCATCGCATCGGAGGACCAAGAAAAAACAACGTTGACATGTCCATATGTAACTTTGGTAATCGATGCATGTCTTTTGGTCTATGCAATGCCCACGCAACATTTCAACATTGCATGGTGGCCATCTTCCACGATATGATAGAAAAATCATGGAAGTTTTCATAGATGATTTTTCTATCTTTGAACGTACATATGACCAATGCCTCGATAATCTTGAATGAATGCTACCCTAATGTGAGGAAACTAACCTCCCCCTTCATTGGGAAAAATTCCATTTCATGGTAACGGAGGTAATAGTACTCGGTCCTAAAATCTCAAGCGAATTAATGGAAGTTGATCGGCAAAAATAGACACTATTTACCAATTACCTCCCCCATCCTGCGTTCGAGCCATACGAAGCTTCTTATGACATGCCGGATTTTATAGGCCACATATCAAAAACTTTTCAAAAATCTTTAGACCTCTAACAAAATTACTTGAAAAAGATACCCCATTCATCTTTGACAAGGATTACAAATAAAGTTTTCTTACACTAAAAGAAATGCTAGTCAAAGCACCAACCATAATAGCGCCCGATTGGAATTTACCTTTTGAAATCATGTGCGATGCAAGCGACTTTGTAGTTGGAGCAGTCTTAGGACAACGAAAAGTAAAACATTTGCACCCAATATACTATGCAAGTAAAACTCTTAAAGATGCTCAAGAAAATTATACAACTACCGAAAAAGAATTACTTGTCGTAGTATTTGCTTTTGATAAATTTTGCTCCTATCTTGTTCTTTCTAAAACAATAGTTTATACGGATCGTGCCCCCATTCGATACCTTTTCAAAAAACAAGATGTCAAACCACATTTGATTAGGTGGATTCTTCTCCTCCAAGAATTCAACATTGAAATAAAAGACAAACGAGGGCGGAAAACACCGCAGCTGATCATTTATCTCGCTTGGAAGATCCCGCTTTGGAGCTAACATGAGAAGAGCTTATCAATGAAAATTCCCCATCGAATCCTTAGAAATGGTCGAATATCAAGAAGAACCATAGTATGGCTACTATGCTAACTATCTCGCTACTGGCATATTAGTCAAAGGTCGGTCACACCATTAAAGAAAAAAAAATATTTGCCGATGTCAAACACTATTTTTGAGAAGATCTATATCTTTTTAAAATTTGTGCCGACCAACTTATACGAATGTGCGTCCATGGTCAAGAAGTAAGAAAAATTGTTCTCCATTGTCACGAAGGACCATATGGGGACATCATGGAGCAACGAGCACCGCACGTAAGGTATTCGGTTCAATATTTTATTGGCCAACTATCCATAAGCATGCATATAATTTAATAAAAACATGTGATGCATGCCAACGAACAGATAACATCTCATCCAAGAATGAATGTCTCAAAATGCATTTTTATTTGTGAAATCTTTTATGTTTGAGGTTTAGATTTTATGGGACCTTTCCCACCGTCAAGAGGGAACAAATATATTCTTGTGGTAGTTGATTACATGTCTAAATGGGCGGAAGCCGAAGCTTTTAAAACAAATGATGGAAGACTTGTGGAAAATTTCTAAAACGATTATTCTCTCGTTTGGGCACTCCAAAAGCGCTTATTAGTGATAGAGGCACCCATTTTTGTAATTACCAATTAAACAAAATTTTAACAAAATATGGGGTCTATAATCGTGTTTCAACCGCCTATCACCGTCAAACTAATGGTCAAGCCGAAGTAACCAATCATGGTTTAAAAAGAATCTTAGAAAAAGTATGGGTCAAAATAAAAAAGATTGGTCGGATAAATTAGACGATGCTTTATGGGCCTTTCGAACCCCTATAAAACACCAATAGGCACTTTTTTATATAAGCTCGTCTATGGAAAAAAAATGTCACCTCCAAGTAAAAATCGCACACAAAGCATACTGGGCATTAAAAAACGTAAACCTAGACCAAGAAACTTCCGGTAAAAATTGATTTTATCATTTAAATAAATTAGAAGAAATAATAAATCAAGCATATTCTAACTTCGAAATTTATAAGGAACGCATGAAAAACATACACAATAAAATTAGCAAACCTAAAGAATTTTAGGATGGGGATCAAGTGCTCTTGTTTAACTCAAGACTTCGGTTGTTTCCCTGAAAGCTCAAGTCTAGATGATCGGGACCTTTTTCCATCGCCCAAATCTTTCCATGTGGCACTATAGAAATTAAGCCTCCAAATGCTGAACCTTTCAAAGTCAACGGGCAAAAGCTTAAGCTCTATAGAGGTTTTCTTGAGATGACACTCCAAGAGGCGGAAAGTTGATCGATGAATAATCAAACATTAATGGTAAATATATATTTTTCTTTTTAATATCTTGTAGGTACATTTGGAAGAAGCAAAATGAACGTGAAACAGGTAAGTACCAAGCAAGAAACCCTTAGAGAAACGGTCACACACGCACAATTTATATAAAAAAATAAAAAATAATAATAATTTTGGCCACGAGGCCGTGCCCACCAGGCACGGAGCCGTGGCAAATCTGTAGACGGGTTTATAACCCCTTTTTCTTCACTTTTTTCAACATAAGACCACGATCTGTTTCTCTGAAACCTTTGGTTCCTGCTCTACTTCTGCTGATTTATGATAATTTCCTATCCAAACCCATCAACAATGTATGATTCTAACATCATGATTAGTTGGATTAACACTTTGCATGTAGTTTAACATCAAAAATTTGGGGAAAATCTAGGGTTCTTGAACTAGACCCGTGCCAATCCCAAATTTATGCTTAGATCATGTTCCGAGTAGTAAATAAAAGGGTTTTGAGAAGTAAACTACCAACCATTGTCAGAAAAATTGAATTGTTCAAAGAGTTTTTCACAAGCCCTCGTTCATAACTGAAAAAAAAAAGTTAAAATCGAAGGGGTAAACAAGTAGTTTGTGCAGAATTGGCACTTGGGGTTTGATTTTTGGGGTAAACCGCACATGATGAACCTAAAATTTCGATTTTTTTGAAGCCAGCTCGAAAACCTTAAAATTAGGTTAATAGAAGGTTCACCATGGGGCCGTGTTCACTGACCACTGGGTCGTGTGCACCCTAGTCTGCAGACACCGGGTCATGCTTGGTAGGCACGAGGTCGTGGCTAAATCCCCTGATTCCTTTTTTCGCAAAATTTTCGACACAACTAGTTCTTTCTTGCCGTAATGGCACCTCATAAGTTCCTAAGGTTCAAAAGTTCTTAGCTTGAGTAAAAAAACCGCTTTTGAAGTACTCCAAGCAAGGCACGAAGAACCACCAAGACAAGTGTGTTATACCACGCTAGAAACTGTGGGGCAAAGAGAGAGATACGATGCGCTGATCACTGATCCACTGCGTACCTTTCTAGAGACCCCAACTCAGATCTGTTCAACAATACAACATGGAGTTCTTAAGCACGCTCATCTTCGACAAAAATGAACAAGATATGTTTGAGTCGAATGCAGTTCAGTTTAGGTATGGAGAATGGTATATCATTTTCGTGGCCGAGTTTGGCTTGAATATTGGGATATACACTAAGGAAGACACAGCTGAGCCAGACTTCATGGAAGGAGTCTGTGAACTCCCAGATAACATGAGACAAGCTACATGGGCACAGATTGGGGATGTCCATTATGACCCGATTAGCACAAAAAGCACAAAGATAAGGGACCCTCTAGTCTGATACATTCATCGGGTCCTTAGTGGCTCTTTGTGCCAAAGGAAGGATAGTGGTGGGGTGGTGAATCTTCGGGAGCTAACTTGCCTATATTGCATCCTGAATCGCCAACCTATCGATGTCGCCCACATGTTGTTGAGGAACATGGACGCAAACGCCACTACAAACACCCGCACACTGATATTCTTCGGAGGATGGATCGCCAAGCTATTCAAGAATTACATTAGGCGCACTCCGAGTGGGTTCCATAAGGGAGTGGGTGCGGCAAAGTCCGATCTAGCCTTATGCCGAAGCTTGGGTCTTATCATCAATTGCAACAATGGTATGCGCTTTAAGGATACACGTGGCAGGTGTGGATCCCAAATGACCCGGATGAGGTCCTCGCAATCGAAGATAACCCTAACCGTCCTTGATACTCCGGGCATGCCCCGAGCTCCTCCTCTCAAGAAGGAGTTGATTTTTCTAACCTCCACAATTTATACAATATCATGCAGGAAAACCTCTAAGTGTCTAAGAACACTTATAGCTTAGGACAAAGCTCAATCAACCGGATCGGTAGCATGGAACGCAATATCGTTGGCATGCAAAACGACATTACCTACATCCAGGAGCACATGGCGTATCATGACGAAGAGGAGGAAGAGGGCGAGACATGGACACGAACTAGCGATGGTGGTGGTGGGTGACAGATCGATCCTTCAGGTTATCCCTTTCTAACCTTTGAACAATTTGGTATTTTTCGGGCTGCGTCCCGATGATCAGTTTGCTTCTTTAAACAATTTACTTTCCTACATTTTCTTTTATTTTTCTTTTCGGATGATGATGGTTGAACAAGTAAACTCTCATAATCTAGAAACCTTGGTATTGTGTTGGATTATTCTATTGTGATAGGATTATAGCTTACAGGTACCTTGGGAGGCTTGGACACACTAAGCATAGTGGTCCCCAAGCCCAGAAATCAAAAGCTAAGCGACGAACCACAGCTCCCAATCTGTTACAGACAATTGCCAGGGATCGTGCCCATAGCCCATGCCCCCGTGCCCAGCCTTCTATAAGCTTTTCAAAATTCATGTTACTAGCACTTTGACCACGAGGCCGTGCCTAGTAGCCTAAAAATTTGTTGTTTTAACCCCATTTTTTACATATTTAATAAAAACAAATCATATTTAGGACACATTGTGGACAACGGGTAATTTAAGTATGGGGGGATGTTAAAGCCTTGAATCGTTTGTCCTAAAATCAAGCCTTACAAAAAACTCGTCTTGAAAAACCGCTAATCACACCAAATAGTTTTCAAAAAATTTTTCATTTTTTTACTTATATTGGTTTAGTTTTGGAAAAATAATTTTTAAAAATTACGTTTTACAAATTTACACCTGATATATATACACTTTTACATTATAACCTTTCTCACAAAAGTGAGTTTTTGAGCATTTACCAAGCATACAAATACATATCTATAATAATTGCTCATGGTTTTCGTTTCTTGTGTTAATAGCCGTTTGGTTCTTATAAATTTAGAACTTACCAAAACAATACGTTCCAATCCTTACCGACACTAATCCAAGTAAGTAATTGATAGAGGCACTAGAACTACAACCCAATTTTCTTTTTAAACCTTTATTTTCCTTTTCATATCCCCCTAGTTAAACCCCTTTGACCCTTAACCCTTTCGTTTCTAAACTCGCAAACATATAAACTTTTGCAAAAACAATCACCCACATCCACAAAAATATATTTTTATTTAGACCATTTATTTTAGTAACAAGTTCGGTTGTAAATAACAAAGTATGGCTTAGTTTCAACTTTAGCTTAACAAAACATTGGTTATAGTTTTTTTTCTCTAAGCCACAAAATGGTTCGAAAAAACCGACACTTTTACACTTTAACCATTTTTACCCAAAAATACATACCCCTAGCTAAAACCTACCCTTTTAAAGCTCTCTTGATATTTACAAAGATTAAACGTCACAAAGGAGAATGATTTATTGTTTTGTAAAGCATATGGTAGGCGTAAGCACCACATCGGGTCCGAGCAATTTCACTTAAACATTTTCGGCCGCGTGTTGAGTGACCACTTGTGAGGATATAAATTTGTATATAACTAAATAGAATTTTATAAAGGCATGTTATGCTCAAAACAAATAATTTTTCTTAAATATATTCTAAATAAATCATGACGAATAAGATTGTACATAAAATAAAAACAAAATAAATTTAGAACTTGAATTCTCACACTCTAAAGATAAAGCCTAAAGGCTTCTCTTTTACCAATTCCGTTTGGGTGTGTAAGCCACATTATAGAGTTTTGCTCGAGTACAAACAAAGATTCAAGTGTGGGTGTATTTGATGTGCGCAAAATGCAACATATAAATTAAATCAAATAAGGCATAAATCAACCCTTTTATGGTACTAATGTTGGAAAAAACATGTTTCTTTGTTTACTTTTAAATTACAGGATCGAAAGAGCTTAAACGAACAAAAGAAGCAAATTAACAGCCAAAACCAACACAAATACAAAGAAGGAGGATTGACACGACTTGCCAAACCCCCATTCACATCCAAAGCAACAAAAATGACGAAGATAGAAGCTTAGGCACGGGCTGTGCCCAGTCAAAGATTTTTTATAGAAAAAGACAACAACAACAAACAACCAATACGGAGTCGTGCCAAGCCAACATGGGCCATGGTCAACTTCAAGATTTGCAATAGTACAGCAAGTACACTGATCACGGGGTCGTGCTCTGCCACCACGGGGCATGTTGGTATAACGACCTAACATCTGCAGTTAATGAAGAGAGAAAAAAAGTCCATCACGGGGTCGTGCCAGGCGGGAACGGGGCCGTGGTTATCTTCCGTTTTCAACTATAAATAGAGATACTTGGCAAACCACTTCTCTCACACTTGCCATCAGTCCGCCACTACTACAACACTAACACCCACCACTATCATCCATCTTTCATCTTTTAGAGTGTGTAGTAGTCTCGGGATCCAAGATTGATCTAAGAGTTCTTGTCAAACAAAGGTATCTCTTATATCACTTGGTGCAGAAATATCTTATATGTCTTACTTTTGATTTCCAATCTTTGGCAACTTTCAATTTGGGTATGTATTAATGAATTTAATAACTAGTTTTTTTATATTGAAAGTAAACTTTATTTAAACATTTCTTCATGTTTTATTGATTCACTCATTCGCGTCATTATGGTCTATGTAAAACACGTTAACTACCTAGAAGGGGGTTAGAATGGTGTTTGGGTAAAGTTCTTATCTCGTTCAGTGTGTAGATCATGGATGCCTTGGTTCAAGCTTATTAGAACTTCCCTTAAGACAAATAGCATCAAATCGGGGAAAGCAAGAACGGCTTAAACCCCTTATAAATAAACTACTATTAAAACTTTACACGGCCTTGCAGAACTGTATCCCTGCTAACTCAGACCAATATGGCCGAGGGAAACGTCACCTTCACAAGAGGGGCCTTCCATTTTTTGCATTAATAACTTACTTAATTATCTTTCAATATTCCAACCTTGCGAAACTGTATACCTGCTGACTCAGACCAAAATGTTGAGGGCAACGTTGCCTTTACAAGAGGGGCCTACTAATATAACTAAGATAATATCTAAAATTGCACAATGTGCGAAAATCATTAAAGGATATATAAAATAAAAAGTCGGAATTAGGTGATTCTTTATTGTTTATCGTTTTCCATTTTATTTACATTTTTGTTACTTTCATATTTTTTGAACTTTCAAAGCTTTTATAAAAAAAATTGGTTAGATTAGACGTTAACGATAAGCCGATATTAAAAGCTTTTATGTCCTTGTACAATCTTGGTGTCTTACCGTCACTATAATACGTCCACGATGGATGCACTTGCCCTAACGTGTGTAAAGTGATAGTATTATATCGTTTTTTTATAAATTTATAATCCGTTCTCACCAAGTCAGTATTCACTATTATAAAAAAATAATCAAATACGTTTCTTCGTAGTAATTAGAAAAACGTGTTCCACATTAAATCATTTCTTATACATTCTGGATTGTAGAATTTTCAAAGCTTTAAACACATTATTATTCAAAATTTAAAACACATTTCAAACCAAAAAATTGGGATGTATTATAAGAATATTGCTACATAGATATATAAGTACACTTTTTTAATAATAATTTATTTGATGATAATTTGAATTTATTATTTTGAAAAATAAAAAGACATAAGAAAAAGTACTAATATTTAAGGTTAATATCCTAAATCAATGTTTAAGAACTTAGAAAATAAGAGTTGATATATATATATATATATATATATATATATATATATATATATATATATATCCTACTTTACGGGTGTCTGGCTAATCAACTAGCGGATGCAAACACTAAAATCAGTGACGGATCTAGCCCAAAAATTCAAGAGTATTTGAAATTGTTATAATTCTTTTGGATCAAAGGTATTCTTTGTATAAAACCAGAAAAATAAATTACATTACGTAGACGGAGTTGAAGAATATTTTTATACCATATAGACGAAATTGAGAGGTACCCTCCGCCCCTGACTAAAACAAACTCAGTATTGTATAAGTAAACAATAAGTCCTATATCTAGTTTTGAGGTATAACTTAATAAAAATAAAAAATAAAAGAAGTTGAAGTCTTGAGTTTAACATGGTATAGTTAACTAGCGGAGAGTTTAAATGAGAATTTTTTTTTTGTAAGAATAAAAAAAAGAAATTTCAACCAATAGGAATACTTCAATTTGCTTCATTAAATTTTTATATTTAATGTCATTGTAAGGGTAAATTGGTAAACTTTCATAGATTATTAAATTGTAGTGTTCCTCTTTAATAACTAACTAAACTAAATTTGTAACTTATTTTCAAAATACATATTTTTTAGAAATATATATTTTTCAAAAAAAAATTTAATTTAGAGTGTAAGATAAATTATGAGGTGTGCATAACAAATTACGAGTTATGTATTATAAATTTTGGAATGTGTAAGATAAATTTCGGAATGTGTATGATAACTTTTGATGCGTGTAGGTAAAGTTTTTAGTGTGAATGATGATAGTCTTTATGACTATTTAATTAGTCAAATAAACAATAAATAAGATGGGAGAAAAACTATTTAATGTTTTACATTTGTACCCTTTATTTTTTTCTTCTTAATAAATTTTTTTGCTAAATGAACCTCCTCTAGTTAACTATATGTGTATATTCATTTTTGGATCTCATTTAAAGAAGAGAAAAATGAAAGGTCAAAAGAGTTGCTTGTAAAATAATATATACTCAAGCTATTTGCTCAGGCTGATTATACAAGGTACAAACGATTTGCTCAACATGATATATCAATATATTTTTTTTGTCTGTGATTAATGTTATTTAACGGTATGAAAATTGTATAAGAATGGGAGGTAAACGTGTAATAAGTTGTGTTACAACCATCATTTAAAAAACAAATCCAATTCTAACGAAAATAAAAATTTGGTTCCTCAGCGTCGCGAAACTGTTGTGCACAACCTTTTGAACTCTCTCGAGGAAACTATTGGGGAATTTTGTAAACACGGATAATCAGAGAGGTGTGTAATCACTCTCAGATCAAATAATTTCGGTGGTTTCCTGAATAATTCAATCAGATACAACTCAGATTGAGAAATCGAACAATAGTATGTTTGTTTGTGAAAATTATATGAACCAGAGGAACTATGACCAAAAATTGATACGAAATTTAGGGTTAGGGATGAGTAGTTGCCTTTGGTTGTTATTTTTTAATTTCAACCCCAGCCAGGGGATCTGCCTCTTGGACCCCTCCAGGGGCGCTGTCACCGGAACCCCTTGGAGGGACTGCGTCCGAACACTCGGAATTATAACCGCTCGAACAAATGTACGCTCCCATACTTCCTAACTTGTTCAATGTATATTATAATTTCATCTGGTCACCAAGTTAGTTCCGATTACACTAAATTATCAAAGGCAAAGAGAAAGAGAACATGTTGATTCTCAGCATAAGTTTTTTCATGCTTAGCAATTTTTCATGATTCTACAACACAGGCCTTTAAGATCAAAATGCTTATCATTAACTATTCAGACTTTATTCTAGTATTGGCGGAGACATATCAGACCATTTGGCGTGAAAAACATTATTTTTAATCAAGTCTATGAACCCCGTCTTTAACTATAGATCCAAGTCGGCTATAAAAGTTTCTTGGTGATACCAGAGTGATAAACAAAATTATTCCAAGTGCAAGTGGACTATACTCACTTTAAAACTTGAACATCGTTTTAAAGAGTGAGTTCTCATAAAATTGTCACCTTTACAGAAAAATTGGACACAAATGCCATTCTGATTTTAAAATCTATCAAACTCAAACATCTAGTACAAGTCTTTGTTATTACGTTTATAAAATGAAGTAAAAATAAATAAGTAAATACACAGAAAATTATTAACTGATGTAATGAAGATGCATATATATCTTTATAGGTGCATGCATATATTTAAAAAAAAGTCAATCTTAGAACGGTGACTCTTATTAGTATAAACGTTTTTAAATTTGCTACAATATATATAAATATCTTTATGGTCTCACTAGTATAATCAGTGCTCCAATCAAACATGGCATACAATCATAGACTAGACTTCCTCATTCAAGCTTTTATAATCTAAAGCCGTATGATAAAGTTCAGTAAACGCCTTGGGCTCGCAGATCCCTTTTCAGAATTTTATAATGTAAAAAAAGTTGAAACATAATTATATCGTTGAATTTGGTCATTTTAGATGTAAAACAGAACTTACTTCTCTTGTTAACGTGTTTCTTCTTTGAATTTTGTTACCATGAAATGAGATTATTGATCATTAACCAATACCAGATTCATAGTGAATTTGCATAGGCGAGCTTTTAAAAGTGTTTGTGGATATTGTACTTGTTATAAGTATAACCTAATTGGTTTGGTACTTATTTGAGTTTAAAGCACTAAAATGATTTATATATATTTTTTTTACAATAAAACAAAATCGTGGAGAATTTATTGTTAGATATTTTAGTGTAATTTGAGATTGCGTGTGACGGTCAAATAAGAGTGCACGCTTATTTGAATGTCATCGGGACTAACAGGGGATCCAATGGGGCAGCGCTCCTGGGAGCAGGGTCCAAGGGGCGGCAGCCCCTGGCGGGGTCCAAGGGGCAGAGCCCCTGGCTGGGGTCGAAAATTGAAACTGCAAGCAGTTGTGAAAAACTGAAAATACGCTCCCAAATTTCTAAAGAAAAACCCTGGACGAATTTTGATTCGTAACTAATCCCCAAATCTCCCAATCAAAATCTCATATAGAAATCTAGAATCAAATCTGATTTTATCCGATTAAAGATTGGTAGCCACTCCAATGTTTGAGCTGAAAGTGAATTAACACTAGATTATCCAACAAATTCGATTTTCCCAACAAAGACAAACAATTTCAGTGAAGTATACAACGGGTGAATCTTCGAAGGCTTGACACAATTGCAATTGGACAAGTTGAAGGGCAAGACTTTCGTCGCTGGAAAGAAGATGCATTTTCTCTTGACGACTTTGAAATGGTGTGTCTGAGTACCCAGCGAGGAAGTGTGTATGAACCGTGGAACAAACAAAGGAACGTGAAATGGTTGAATGTGATTACATCTGTCGTGGCATATTCTGAATGGTATGTGTGACTCTCTTTTCGATATTTATCAAAAATGTTAAAATCTGCAAAAGAACTATGGAATTAGTAGAGGCCAAAACATGGTAAAGACACATCTATAAGAATTCTTAGTCAGTGATTTTATGATTATAAGGTTCGATGTAGACCCATATGGAACATTACAATGAATGTCTAAGAATTCTAGGTCAATTTGAACACATGGTTTGAAGATTTGATGATACAATTTTGTTCCATCTATCATTGATAAATTCCTCCTTCTGAATTTTAAAATACTTTAAACATAAGAAGGAGGAAATGAATCTGGTTGAACTGGAAGTTGTTTTCGATTGAGAGTCCTTGTCGGCCTGGAAAAATGTTAACAAAGATAAACACTTGGTCGGTTTTGTTACATGGTTGAAGAAGTGTTCCTAGTTTTAAAAAGTTCTAAAAGGGAAACGAAACAAGGAAGTTTCAAAGGGGCCTAACAAAACAAGCTATGTAAGTATACAAACAACCAATGATCCAAGGTTGTTGGAGTGGGGTAAACCGGGACATTAAACCGAGAGATTGTAGTGTGTAAAGCAAGAATGAAGCTGTCTAGTGGATCTCGAAGGATCCAAAGCAACAAGTCAAAATTAAACTTTAATTATAATTCGATTGAATTATGTGTCACTAATTTTGATGCATTTTATGTGCAGGATGATTGTTGCTTGGTGGAACGACTGGAGCAACAATGTCACGTATGTAAGGATCGAAAGTTCAAGGCCTTACATTAATGAAGATGGATCGTTTAAGATGGAAAGTTGCACGAGCCAATCCACGATTGGAATGTAACTAATTTTGAACTTTGAAAAACTATAAGTTTAAGTATAAGTATTGTATGTACCGGCATTCGAAAATGTATCCGATATCGTATTAAAAATTGCGGTACAAACAGGTGTTAGAATGTGACAAGTATATCTTGTCAAGCATGGTTCTTTGAACGGATTTGGTTATTATGTTATGTATGATTATGTTAAATCTAGAAGTACGTTAGTGATAATTTGTTTGTATGATCCATTCGTCATCATCTGTAAATTCATCAAAATCTGAATTATGCATGCAGACAGGACTGTACATTATAAGACTATGGAAATGTCTAAAATGAGGGTTAATTCGGCATTAACTTTAACAAATGAAAATGCATATTGCAAGTTGAATAAAATAACTAGAAAACCATTCATGCAACATGTTACTAGAGAACGTAAAGTATTAGACTTTGATACATATGATTATGTGATTTCATGGCACCATCATTAGGTAACAAGATATGTGTAACTTTATAGATGAATGCTACAGTTCTGTTACGTTTACTATTACAGCAAAAGATGAAGCTCTGGAATAGTTTAAAATCTTAAAACAAGAAGTGGAGCTTCATCAAAGTGATTGATCAAACCCTACATACGGATAGAGGTGGTATTTTTGATCCGGAATATTTCCAATCAACTGAATATTACACCTACACACTCCTTACACACCGGAACAAAATGGTTGTGGGGAAAGGAAGAATAGGACGCTAAAAAAGATGGTTAATACCATTTTCCCATTCGGGTTTAAAAAAAGGTTTTGGGGAGAGGCTATGTTGACAGCCTGTTATTTGTTAAACAGGGTTCCTAATAAAAGGAACAAAACAACCTTTTTGAGCTTTGGTATAAAAAGCCACCCGAGTTGCAAAAACTAAGAGTTTGGGGTTGTGGGGCCGTGGTTACGCTCAATGATCCTAAGATAAGAAACTTAGGGGAAAGAGGTATAGAATGCATTTTCATTGGATATGCTGAGCACTCATTTGCTCACAAGTTCTATGTAATAGAACCAAATGACCACGTTTCAGTACATACGGTTATTGAGGCAAGAATAAAATGTAGATATGATGAAGAAAGATTCACATCTATACCTAGGCCAAAGGATATGAATCCTTCTCTTAAGATTTCTAGTGAAAAAGAAATCATGCCTTCAACTAGCACTGAACCAAGAAGGAGTTCAAGAGAAAGAAAGGCCAAGTCTTATGGTGACGATTTTCAACTCTATTTAGTTGAGGGATCTAGGATTGATATTGATTTTCAATATCAATATTGCTTCCATGTTGATGAGGATCCAAAGACATATAGTGAATCAATGGCTTCACGGGATGTTTCATTTTGGAAAGAAGCCATCCAAGATGAAATGGATTCTATTTTGCAAAATAACACTTGGAAATTGGTGGATTTACCTCCTAGTTGTAAACCATTGGGAAGTAAATGGATCTTCAAGAGGAAGATGAAGGTGGATGGTACTATTGATAAGTTCAAAGCCAGATTAGTAATCCAAGGGTTTAGACAAAAGGAGGGTATTGACTTCTTTGATACATATGCTCCTGTAGCAAGGATATCCACCATTAGATTATTATTAGCACTTGCTGCTATACATAATCTTGTAATTCACCAAATGGATGTGAAAACTGCATTTCTAAATGGTGAATTAGATGAGGAGATTTACATGGATTATGGTCTAACTTACATTGGATTTCCTTCAGTGATTGAAGGATATTCAGATGCAAGTTGGATAAACAATAAGGAAGATCATTCTTCCACAAGTGGTTGGGTATTCCTACTGAGGGAGGTGCCATTTCTTGGGCTTCAAAGAAACAGACTTGCATAACTGATTTAACAATGGAGTCTGAGTTTGTAGCATTAGCCGCAGCTGGCAAAGAAGCTGAGTGGCTAAGAAACTTGATTTATGAGATTCCATTGTGGCCAAAACCAATGGATCCCATTTCTATATGGTGTGATAGTGAAGCTACACTGGCTAAGGTGTATAGTCAAGTGTATAATGGCAAGTCAAGACACTTAGGTGTGAGACATAGCATGGTTCGTGAGCTCCTCATGCCTGGTGCGATTTCGGTTGAGTATGTGAGAACTCAACATAACTTAGCTGATCACTTAACCAAAGGGTTAACTAGAGATCTCGTGAAAGGATCAGCTGTGGGATTAGGGTTAAAGTCCATCTGAAAACTCTCATGTTAAGATACCCAATTCCCACCTAATATGACGTTAGGTGCAGAATTCAATGTGGAAAGCTTAACATCTAGAGTTTGGAACACAACATTAAAATTATCCCAAAGGTATGTGTTTAGATCTGCAAGTTAAGTAAGGTTGAGGTATATCTTCTTAATAGCTCTTTTGAAAAATTGCATTTGCAGGTGCAAGAGTAAAAGAGCTACATATATGAGCATGAAGTTTAGCTGCTTCAAGAAGCTTGGACTTGGCTTTGATATGCTTATGAAGGATAGGGACATAGGCTAGTAAAAGATAGTGTCAAGTTAGATCTATGTATGTAAACTAATGTGTATATTATCTTCATGTATTCAGTATGGATATTAAGGGTTCAAATCTTAGAGACACCCTTAAATTCGGATATTTGGAATGTGTAATGTACTAATATGAAATTTAATCGTCACGGCATTTCATTTATGCATTAGTTTGTTTGATTGATGTAAACAAGTTAGGTAATCTTTGATTACACTAAAATGGGGGAGGTATGTTGGATATTTTAGCGTAATTTGAGATTGCGTGTGACGGTCAAATAAGAGTGCACGCTTATTTGAATGTCATAGGGACTAACGGGGGAACCAAGGGGGCAGCGTCCCCTTGGCGGGGGTCTGGGGCAGCGCCCCTGTGAGCAGGGTCCAAGGGGCGGTAGCCCCTGGCGGGGTCCAAGGGACAGAGCCCCTGGCTGGGGTCGAGCTTGCGTGTGACGGTCAAATAAGAGTGCACGCTTATTTGAATGTCATCGGGACTAACGGGGGATCCAAGGGGGCAGCGCCCCCTTGGCGGGGTCTGGGGGCAGCGCCCCTGGGAGCAGGGTCCAAGGGGCGGCAGCCCCTGGCGAGGTCCAAGGGGCAGAGCCCCTGGCTGGGGTCGAGGTGTTTTGGATAAAATTCCTTTATAAAAAATGCAACATAAACTCATTTTGGGCTAAATGTGCAATTTTGAAACTTGAGGGACTAAAGGTGGTTTTTTTCAAAATTGAAACTGCAAGCAGTTGTGAAAAAATGAAAATACGCTCCCAAATTTTTAGAGAAAAACCCTGGACGAATTTTGATTCGTAACTAATCCCCAAAATCTCACAATCAACATCCCATACAGAAATCTAGAATCAAATCTGATTTTATCCGATCAAAGATTGGTAGCCACTCCAACTGTTTGATCTGAAAGTGATTACACGACTTCAGATTTATCCAAGCAAATTTCGATTTTCCCAACATTTATTTGAGTCTAAAGTTGTCAATTTTAAGGCACTCGTACAAAGGATAAGCCGAATGCAAGTGACTATTACGAGGAAATCAAGAAAAAAATGTGTTTGGTTGAATAAGTTAATGGAATTACCATACATAATACATTTTATTTACTCGAATTCATTCCATCCACCCTTCTTTTTTTTTCATTTCATTCCCTTCTCTCACCCTTCATCACCACCACCATCACTACCCCCACCCACTGACGTCACCAACACCCACCGTCATCCCCACCACCACAACCCACCACTGTCGTCGTCACCTTCCGCCACCGACCACCACCTCTGCAAGCACCCACCACTATCACCTCCCGTCTCCGTCGCCCCCGCTACCCATCTCTGCCACCCTTGAACACCACCACCCAACCAGTCGTCGATGACAACCGTTGTTGTCACCTTCCGACACCGACCACCGTCGAACATTGCCGTTGCCGACCAACCACCTCGTCGGCGTCGCCACCCGCCGACATCACCACCACCCATCGCCACTACCACCCACCACTGCCATCCGCAGCTGCCACCCACCACCACCACCCATGCCGATTTTATTCCCTCGTCTTTTTCTATCCACCAAACAAAACAAGTTAATGATTCATTCTATTAATTCACGCACGGTAACTAAACAGGAATATGGAATTGTCATGATCCCGTCCATTCCTTTATACATTCTATTACCTCGTCGATTTCATTCCTCGGGTAATGGAATGGAATATAGGTAATGGAATGAACAAAAGAATGAAATGGATCATTACCATTCTATGGTCTTGTTTGGTTACCATGTAGGAATGGAATAAACCATTACTTTGTGTCTTTTGATAGGCAGAAAAAGATAAATGAATAAAACAGGCGGTGGTGGCGACGGTGGTAGTAGTGGCGACAATGGGTGGTGGTGGCAGTGGTGGGTGGTGGTGATGGTTAGCGGTGAGGTGATGGGTGGTAGGTTATGGCAGCGGTGGGTGGTGGTGGTGGTTGTCACACCCTGACTCATAGCAGATTATCGATCGAAGCGAGATGATTGTACAAAACTTTTGACAACTATTAAAAATTTAAATATTCAAGTCATAATTAAAAATTGTCATATATCATTTAAGTTTCAACAAGCCATACAATATTTCAAAAGACATAAACATAAAACAAAATCTCATGTATTTGTGTAAGGCAATTCCTACGTGTCTTCCTCTTCGTCTCGTTAAACTTGATTTCCTGTATCATACATAAAATAATTTTTAGGTCAACGGAAGTTGGTGAGTAAATTTAAGTTAACTAAACATTGATTTATTTTAATGTAACATTTTTTTATTATAATAAGAAAATATGCATATCTTGTGTTAACCAAATGTACCAAATAATGAGCATCTAACAATAAATTATATAACCAATACTTGAGTCTCGAACCAAAAAGGACATGATTAAATGATGATGGTTTCTTCATCCCGTTTCATGAGGAAATGGTCGTCTATGCATAAGTGAGACGATATCCATATCCCATGTCATGAGAAAATGGTCGACTTGTGAATAAGTGAGACGATACCACATCCCATGAATTATGAGGGAAAGTCAACCTGGTATAAGTGAGCCTATGAATAAGTGAGGCACTTACGAATTAAACAACCCTTGCACATAAATTAAATAACACAAATAACATATAACCACACAATGATTTGCATGCTTTGATAATTGAGAAAAATGAATAAAAGATCGTGACACATGATACACCCCAAAAGTTTAATGTAAAAAGGGGAATGAGATTTACTACAGTATTGCAAAAATTAACCAATGAGAATTATTGTGTGAGAAAATGTATAAACTAGAAAGATAACAATTACCCTAAATTTAAAATAACAAAAAATCTAAACAAAAGGAATAACGTAGAAAAACCTTGAAATATGTAAAATATTTATTCAAAATAATAGATAAATTGTATTTTATACCTCAAATAAATGATCAAGACTAATTTTAATAATAGCAATTTGATATGTTGTTATATTTTATAAATGCTAAAATTTAGATAAATAAATGAAATCCATATAATAAATTTATAAATCAGGTTTTATAATAATCTTAGATTTTGATTTAAAATAACTAAATTTGTAACGTAAATTATTTGTTTTATAATTTGATTAAATTCTCTTATTACAAAATAAATCACCAAAAGTCATAAAAAATTAATAAAATCCCATCACATGTATATATTATGTAAAATTAGAAACAATATCTATATGATTTTTTTGGTAAATTTTCATTTTTATTTGATTTTCTAAAAAATATAAACCTGTAAAATTCATATTAAATCCATACGATATCCAAAAATTTCACAAATTATTCTAACATGATATATATATATATATAACAGAAACATACTTCCAAATTCACCAAAACACAAGTCTAAGATCAAAAGCCCCAAAATCTATAATCTAACAACCCTAGTTTCAACAAGAATCTAATTCGAATTCATTTGCACTACAATAACGTAAATGTATAGTGGGTTTTGTAGAGCATGAAAAACTAAACACAATGGACTCAAGAATCACCTTGTTTGGCCTCGAATTGAAAGAGATATCGCGTGAAATGATTAGAGGAACCGAATGGTATCCATATTCTAGCCTAATGTTAACGAATTCATCTAAGTCCTTCCATGTTCTTGAGGTAAGTTAATGGTGAATCAATTTTTGTTTAACTTGATCAATTAAGATGTGTTATAGCAAGAGTAAAATATGGGAATTGCTATTCGATGAGTATACGAAACAAATGGGACTAGATCAAAGTTCAAACATCGCATATAACCAAAGAATCAAACGGTCGGGTGAATCGGGTTCCGGGTCACGCTGAACAAAGAAGAATGGAACAGTTTTGGTCCGGGTCTTAGTTTAAAAGAAACAAACGTTGGGTTCTAACACAACAAGTGTTGCAGCTTAGTTAGTTTATGCCTCGTTAATTAAGCAAATGGGCCGGGTTCGAGTCCCCTCCCCTACGCTTCTTTTCATTTTTTTCTTGTTTTCTTTCAATAGCTTTCAACATTTGACAATTAGACCCGACTTTACTATATAACCTAATATAACCCAATTTTTTCTAACCTTGTTAATTTATTTCTTTTGTAATATCTAACAGTACTAACTGAGTTTTATTATAAAATTTCTTATCGTTATCCCGCACTAACCAAACTAACTTATCCTTATTATGAACGCTTATATGTAAAATTAATATATTTAATATGAAATAATCTTTACTAAAAACGCTCACTTTTATTTATTGCATTTGTGATCAGGTTTTACAATATGATTCGGATTTTTAGGATCCCATTTTGGCGGATAGCAATGGAGGGCGATGACGCCTACGGTCTGTGGTGATGGTGGGTGGCGCTAAAGGTGGGTGGCAACAGTGGCGGTGGTTGGCAGTGGAGGTGATGGATGGTGGGTGGCATGGTGGTGGTTGGTAGTGGTGGTAGTGGGTGGTGGCGGTGGTCAGCGGTGGCGGCGATGAATGTTGGCGGCGACGGGTGGTGGCGATTGTGGCGCATGGTGGTGGTAATGGTCAGTTGTGGTGATGAAGGGTGAGGGAGGGACATAATGGTAAAAAAACAAAGGGGTGGATGGAATGAAGTTGTTGGAAAGGAATGCTTTATGTAATGGGTGATTTCATTAGTTTGACCAATCAAACATATTTGTTTTCATTCTCTCGCAATAGTCCATTCCATGCCGTTACAAAATCACGTAACGTTATAGCTTGTGAAATAAAAAATTATGAAAACTATAGCAATAGCCCACTTTAATGAAAAAGAATAAAATGCTCGTTAATACAGTGAAATACATTTTTTTATATATAATGATATGTAAACGTTATAGCCGTTTAAAATCATAGGAGAAGTATGTTTATGAGTCAAAAATATTGGAATTTTCTAAAATACATTTGTGTCTGAATCTCTCCTAGGTTTGTACGACATAAAATACATTAATCTTTAAATCTCTCCTACACTTCATACGATTTAGCCCTCTTATACAATAACCATATTATAGATCCAAGTTGTTAGTTGTGTAAGTAGTCTAGGTCTAAGCGATGTCTCTCCCTTCTTATTTTTGTGAAATGTAAGTTCATTTTTATCTTAGCACTTTGTTAGATCATTCACATCGAATCCTTTATTTTTTACCCTATATACATTAAGAATCACTATTTTTTTCTTTCTTATTTTTAATTAAATAATACTTTTTAATACTTATATCATTACGTTTTCTCTCTCTTTCATTCACAACCACTTTCAAAATATATTAAAAAATTATAAATAGTGAACAATGTTCTCTCAAATTTATAGATAAACACTAACATTTTCTCTCTTCTATACTTACAACCACCTACAACCACTTTCATAAAATAAAAACCTCTCTCACATAATTTGAAAGTTTTATATGAATGCTCTTAGTCACTTAAACGATTGTCGTCATTTAAAAGAAAATATAGCCTTAAAACTCGACTTAATATTCCTTCATGATTGTTGATAATATCCAACATGACCCACACCGCCAACATCTACGATTTGATTGTTTGCAACCTTAACACTTGATTCCAACATGGCACACAACACCAACATCCACGATTTGATTGTTTGCAACCTCAACACTTGATTCTTCATTTTAACCCATCTAGTTCTTTGAAGATTAGTACTCCAATATCTCTAGTTCTTTGAAGATTGTTTGCAACCTCAAAATCCATCATATAATTAGTACTCCAATATCTCTAGTTCTTTGAAGATTTATCCTTAATACGCTTAAAAATTCTTATGATTGGTCTTCACGATTTGTCACGAATTACATATTGGTCTTCAAGACTAGCGCACACTTTAAATGCAATCTATTAGTAACATCCAAATTGTAATTGATTAATAGTTACCAATAGTTACCTGGTCGGTTTGTGTCGGATATACATGACGAGTATTTTTAATAAACTAACATATATATATATATATGTGTGTATATATATGTATGTATATATATATATACCTAAAATCTGTGGGTTATCCGTTACCTTGTAGGTTACCCGATAATATACGGCGGATTTTATGTCCAGTATAAGACATTCTTTTTAAATCAACTAATATATACATGACGAGTATTTTTAATAAACTAATATATATATATATATATATATATATATATATGTATATATGTATATGTATGTATATATGTATATGTATGTATATATATATATATGTATGTATATATATATATGTATATATATATATATATATATATACCTAAAATCTGTGGGTTATCCGTTACCTTGTAGGTTACCCGATAATATACGGCGGATTTTATGTCCAGTATAAGACATTCTTTTTAAATCAAGTATGAGGTTGGGTTCAGACAAACCCACCCATTACTATGTCAATGAAAAAAATACTGTAATTAAAGCAAAAGACAGTGAATTAAAAGAAAGAGAGATTTGAAAGCATAGGGTATAATTACGAAAATTAATTAATTATATTTATCCACATGATTATTTATAATAAATCCTGTTATACATGCATCGTATAAAATAAATGTCCCATATAAATTAAGGCGATTGTATTGAGGAGACATAATGTTCGTTCATGTGTACTGCATTAGTCATTTTTCACGCAAGGATCTGTTATATCACCTAACGCATCACAACAACTTCATTCTTCATCCAATGATCTTTTCAAAGCATTTCATCTAACCTTCATTCATTCTTACATACTCATATGATCACCACCTTCTACATTTATTATTTTTAATCAATTTATTTATTATAATTATAATAACCCAGGACTTTTTTATATCATATAAATAAATATTATAAATTACTATATAAAATAAATCAAATTAAATTCTATATGATAAAACGTATCTATATTTTATCTTAGGAGAGGGGAGGCTTGGGTTCAAATTCCACATACGACTGGAATAAAGAAATTTGTAGCTAGAAAAACATATTTTATCTATATGAATTTCAACTCCTGATTAACAGTGATTCTTTAAATGATTTTTGAGTTTTCTTTGTGGGCTCCAATAGAAAACATGTTGGGCTAAGCAATGAACTGGTATAGGGCATTTATTATAAACAAAGCAACCAACCTGAATAGTAGTAATTCATCAGCATGTTCAATACCAGTTACACAACCATTGTGGAAAAATACATTGATATTGAGTTTTCAAAAATGTTTTGTGTTTTTTTTGTCTACAATTTGCTTTCATAATCGTAGTATCTGATAATCGTTGCGAGTGTTACATTTTATCAAACCATTTTTTCAAAACTATTATGATCATTTGTAATCAACTTCCTTAAACATTTTTTTGGTTAATGACTACACTTTTTAGCAACCATAGCTTAGTACTGGTATTTATTTTATATTTTTCGATGGATGTAAAAACGTATCGATATCCTATAGAGCATATACCAACTTTAATTTTTTATTTTAGTCTTTGGTTCATATTCCAAGTGCAAGTATCATATCAATGCGATTATGAAGCGAAATGATATCGATCAAGTGCCCATCACGTAGCGCGGGAAAAAACCCACTAGTTATGATAAACTATAGCTTTAGCAAGTAAAATAATTATAATTACCTGTTTTATTTCGTAAAAATAAATATAATAAATCATAATAGAAGAGTTTAAAATTTCGTATTAACATAGTTGTAAATAAAGTTACATAAGGGGAGATCTATTTGAGAAGAATCTGCATGCAAGAAGAAAACTAATCTCGGTCCTATATTTTTTTTATCAATGGTTGTGAATCAAGATATCATTTTTGTCCACTTTTAATTAATGTTTTAGTTTTTAAGGGTAGGATAGACAATTTGATGTAGAATATTAATCTATAAAGTATATAAAACAAAACAAACTGAGACCACTTGTCAACCTCTTAGGCTGATTATTGCCACATGGCTTCCTCTTAGACTATTACTTTTTTGTTTAGGCGCTAAAATCATTTGCTCCTCCTTCCATCTACCGCTTATGTCACGCCATTCTTTCCTAAACCATCCACCACTCACGCACTAACCCTAATGTTTTCAATCCACATTTTACCCGATCGATTTATCATCGGCTTCACATTTACCCTAATGTTTTCAACGCCATTTAGCCGCAACCAGGTCTCAATTTTAGGATCTATGGGTCTGTGAATCGAGGCTGAAGAACAAGAATCTAAGAAATTGGAGCAATTTATCATTCTACAATACTCCAAAAAAGGAATGGTAAGATATTGCGGAATCGTTTCTGATTTTGTGTAATTTTTCTC
Organism: Scalesia atractyloides; assembly: GCA_947069175.1. Classification (NCBI taxonomy): domain Eukaryota; kingdom Viridiplantae; phylum Streptophyta; class Magnoliopsida; order Asterales; family Asteraceae; genus Scalesia; species Scalesia atractyloides. Next base: position 5,652,703 of record CAMTDV010000008.1, read on the forward strand.
AATATTTTATATTTTATAACCTTTTATTGCAAGAAATCGAAAGGAATAGAGCTTCCATTAACAACATTTTCTATTCCATTCTTACTTTTAAAAGGTAGATTATCTTCAATGATGTTCAATATAATCCTAGAATTTGTACTATAAATCAAACATGCTAACATGTATGTCACAATCCCTATTTCTGGAGTTATTTTATGATTATATAATAATTGTTACATGTTTCGATCATTGAAAGTTGTTGTTACTCCTTTTTTGTGTTAGTTTTTTTTAATAGGAGAATTTAGGTGTTTTTGCTTTGTAGTAGTGGCTAGATGATTGATGTTAGATTGGTTAATCTGATTCAGCACTGTGTTGATCTGTTATTTGTTTAGAATTAGTTGATCTAATTTGGACTTGTGTAGATCTGGATAATTATATTTTTATAGAGTTAAATTCATTTGAAAAGAAAGTGTTCAGTTCCAGTAAAGGTTGTCTCAAAAAAAGTCCAGTGACAAGAGTTGTCACTGAACCTGATTGCCTTTTGAAGTTGGTAGTGATTATATTCCTAAGCGTATTTATAGATGAGAAGTAATTTAATCTACTTATGAAAATAACCGGATCTTGGAATCTTACTTCTTCACTAAAAGTTGTACACAAAGAACTTTATTTTCTTTTCATGTTACTATAATGTATATTGTTCTTTATTGATATAGGTGAAAAACCATCCATAAAGTAGGCCAGCTTGCAGAAAAGATGTATGCCATATAGATTTTGAAGTGCTTGATTTGTAAGTACTACAATAGTGGTCCTTTATTAATTAATATTGTTGGTAAAGTTGTTGAGATTCTCCCTTAACAGATTTTCTGAAGCTATGGATGCGTTTATAAAGCATGTAATCTAATTCTTGAAGGGAGATTCTATCTACACATCGATAAATCTATCCTACACTTTGATAATTCAATATGGATCGTATAGGTCTATACGATTTGTATTGATAAAGTTAAGACATAGTAGACTGACATACTCAGGGATGTCTTGCGGCTGGTTTATACGAATCGTATAGGCCTATACGATCCGTATTGAAGCCCTAAATTTTTGAGGTTTGAATTTTGGTGTGTGGTTTTTGGTTTTTGGTATTTTGTATTGGTTTATTGGCGTTTATTATTGGTTATTTTTGTTTTAATGAAGTTTAAATATTTATTATTTTTTTATCGTTATGTATCGTATTATAGTGTATCGTATCACATTTTTAACTTTTTAAATATTTTATAGTGACGTGTCGTATGATATCGTATCATCCTTGAATTGTATCTTGTCGCTACGTATAAACAATCACAAATATAAATACACTGAAACTACAAATTTAACTACATAATAAGTTTGTGTGTGTGTATATATATATATATGACATCGTTCAAAATAATAACTAGTCAAAATACAAAAAAAAGTACAAAAATCTAAACCCCTGATCCGCATCCTAAGTCGTGCCAGAGGGTCCCGCCCTTAAGTGGTGCTAGACGGCTGCAGATCTTGTCCCGGGCGTGGTGGCAAGTCCGGCATCGGTATGAGAGTATTCACATGCCACTGCTGCTGTATATCGCCCGCACCAAAAGTAGCTCGGTCCGGCGTGGTGGGCGTCCATGCGCGCTTGTAGCTGGTCCTCCATCTGTTGTAACGCAAGCGCCACAGCTAGTGGCAACTCGTCATATAGGACGTGTTGGGGTACTGAGGCACCCCATGCGGTGACAGCGGCGGACTAAGCTCTCGGTCGACCTGCGCATAAACACAAGTGTTAGAACATGACATTAAATTTAATGCATTATAGAAAATAAGTAAATAAGTGCTTACCTCGGCGTGAACGGCAACCCCGCCATCGTGACCACCATCACTATCACCATCACCATTATCGTCACTTTCATCATCACCATCACCATCAGCTTCATCTGCTGCCTGTACAGAATCCTTATTGACTGGTAACTCATCGGGCAGGGCGACAGGGACAAAAATGGCGCCCTCGTGATCGTGAAAGCGCAGGCCGATACCCACGCCGCAATCATGTACATCATGTAACATCCTGTAAAATCGTGTCCAATAGTATAGTGACACGTGTTATATTTTTATTTTTAGTCTACTAAAGACTAACAGGGACTAAAAGTGTCAACATGCTCAAACTAAGTCTCTGAGTGATTTCTAATGTCAACATGCATAAACCAAGCCTCCGAGTGACCATTAGTGTCAACATGCTTAAAATATAGCCTCTGAGTGACCATTAGTGTCAACGTGCTAAAACTTGGCCTCTGAGTGACCGTTGTGTCAACATGCCAGCCTCTGAGTGACATCGGAGTCAACATGATTATAACGATCTTCTGAGTGATCCTTTCCAAAGTCCTAACTCTCATACGTGCCAATTGATGGACGAGAGAGTTCAATTCTATAAATATGTGAAAGTTGGATAATGGAGGGATTAAAAGTGTCAACATGTTAATTTATACATCTGAGTGATCTTTTAACGAACCTAGAGCTCGACAATGTCCGGGCATAATCCCGGGTATGCCAAAAATTGGCTACGGAGGGCTAAATATGCTAAAAAGGTGTTTTCGAAGGTTAAAAAGGGGTTTAATAAGTTGAGAGGCTAAATGTGACAAATTTTAAAATCTGACATGGGGCACTCGCGGGGCACGAGAGGCAAGGCCTTGGCCTCTCGCGGGGCGGGAGAGGCCTGTATCTGCAGAAAATTTCCTTGGCCTCCAAACAAAAATGCCAAAAACCATTTTTTCAAACCATGGCTTCCCAAACAGTTATGCCACGTTTTGGGACACTTGTAAGGTCCCTCTTACACCCCTAAACACCTGGCATCACCTCCTTTGAGTTCTCCAATAATAAATAGGTGTTCAAGTTCACCATTTGAACTTGCACCTTTCTCTATTTCAGCTCTTCTCCCTCCTCTGGAAGTTCCTAACTGAAAGGAGCATCCAACTTAGTTCTCTTGCATTTTAGGAACCTCTTGTAAGTGTTCCTTGCTCTTGCATTTTCATTTATAGGCTTTTATAGCCAAAGTCAAGCGTTTTACGAAAAACGCTATGACTTTCGGTTAAGGCCATTATGGTCCAGCCATTGTTCATAACGAACATGGCTAAGTGATCGTAATAAGGTAGGTGTTAATCCCTATAAAGGGCACCTCCTGAAGATCACGTTTGCTAGACCAATTGACGGGTCAAAATTATGATATTAAAAAGTCAAACAGGCCATTTTTCGGAAAAATCATAAATTGATCTTATATATGTTATGAAACTTGTTTTGACACTTAACAAGTTGGTAATAATTGTTAGAACATGTAAGAACATGTTCGGCTCGTCAATTTCAACTCTAGGGTCGGTTCGCAACCGAAAGTCGCGAAGTTTGACTTCTGCTTTGACTTTCGATTCTGGCCCGATTTAGATTAGTTAGATACGGATCTAAAGTTGCATTATGATCGTCATATAATGTAGCATAACCTTCTGAGGTTATATTACATGATCATAATCAAAATCCAAGTTTATGCGCAAGTTCCACAATTATGTCATTTTTGACTAAAATGTCCTTTTTGCATAAAACAAGGTTAATGATAATGAACTTTAAAATAAGTTTCCTACTGATGTAATATTATAAGTAGGATTATTTGGTATGTTAAACCAGATTATAAACTGAGTTTACAAGCAGGTCCTTGAACTATGTTAATAAATGACGATTTTAGCCCTTGTAGCTCATAAAATGTAACATCCGTCAAAAACGGATTTACCAAACCCGCTCCGTTTATCAACCGAACAGTCAGTTAAAATTTTCGTTGCGAATTAAATGCCCAAAATAATTTTAAACGATACATAATCAATTATTATACGGGGATATATAATTAGTTTTTGAAAAACTGTTAAAAATCGCAAAATAAAAATGTTTTGTTTCTGCCGGGTTTCGAACCCAGGTCTGTACCGGTTCAACAAACAACTTATCACCCAGCCGATCAACCACTGCGCCACTGCGCCCAAATCCGCAGACGCCGGAAAGTCCGAAGTTTTTGCCAATTGCGACAATTACTCTTTTTCTTAACGTTTATATTAACGACGACATCGGTTATAACCGATGTCTAGCTTTAATTCCGGTTCGTAACCGCTGAAATGACAAGGAAGTCAAGGGCATAAGCAGCCTATAAATACAGAGCTTGTTTTCTCAATCCAAACAGTCTAATCTCTCAAACACTCTCTGAAACACTCACTAAAACACTCGGAATCAGTCGCTGCAAGTCGCCGGAATATTTCTGTTTCGTCGCCGGAAAACCGAGTCCTTAATCTCTGAGCTTTACTGAACCCCCTAAACTTTTACCGAAGTCACCCACACCCTTTGTAAGCTTTCTGAAGATTCTCTGCTGCAAGACACTCGTCGTCGGAAGAGATTGCTGTCGCCGGAGTTCTGCCGGAAAACAGAGGAATTCAATCGGTATACCTCACGCTTAATTTCTTCATTCTTTTTATGTAATCTCACTTGTAATTAACCCTCTGTCACTAACGAACATGTTTTAATCATCGAACCAGTCGATTTTCGATTCTGGTTAAAACCAGTGAGGAAGACGATGTTTCGGCAATGTTTAAGTTTAATTAAAAGCAAGATATTACTCGGGTTAGACACACAGTCCAGCGGTGGACTGTGTGCACAATAAACACTAACGTCGCGAGTTCGAATCCGTCCCAGCCATACTCACTTGAAATAAAAATCTGCCTTTTTAAACTGAAACGGGTGGACTTACAGTCTATGTTAAGTATAATAAAAACCGTGTTAATAACCAAGTGAGGCACACAGTCCAGCGGTGGACTGTGTGTACGCTAACCCACAGGTCCCGGGTTCGAGACCTGTTGAGCGCACCGGTTCTCTGGATTAAAAATCGTTTTTAAAATAAAGGATTTCTGTTTAAATCTAATTAATATATATATATAATTAAAATCAGATATATGACGGGTTAGACACGTAGCTCAGTTGGTAGAGCTGTGTGCACGCGTACGGGAGGTCTCGGGTTCGAGCCTCACTCAGCGCACAACAATAAGCATTCGAACCGGTCAGCAGTCAGTCAAAGTCAACGGTCAAAGTCAACGGTCAACGGTCATAAAAAGTCAAATTTTTTTATTATTTTTATTTAATTATTTTAATTAAAAATCAATTAAAAATACTTAAAAATAACATTTTTAAGGTTAGAAAATAGCCTTAAACTCACAAAAATACACCCAACAATCCTACTAAAATAGATTAATAAAATCCGTTTACTTACCGAACCAAAATGCTATTTATCTAGGTTAATTTCACTCGTGGTTAAAACCATTTCGCGTGCATTCAACATCATCAACCGAACGCACCCAATGTGAGTGAATTCTTACAAACTCCCCTTTTTATTCATGTTTTGGGGTGTATCATGTGTCGCTTAAACTAATTCTCTTATGCAAACTCGTGCTATACCATTATATGATCTAAACTAGAATGTAACTATTGTTGGTTGTGATGTATTACATATTGTCAAAGTTGTATGCAAATTATTTAGGCCCATCAGTTCCTCTTGGGAGACGAGTTGAACAACGCGTGCCTTAAAACTCATTCATTAGGCCCATCAGTTCGTAGAACAACGCGTGCCTCAAAACTCATTCATTAGGCCCATCAGTTCGTAAGAACAACGCGTGCCTCAAAACTCATTCATTAGGCCCATCAGTTCGTAGAACAACGCGTGCCTCAAAACTCATTCATTAGGCCCATCAGTTCCTCGTGGGAGACGAGTCGAACAACGCGTGCCTCAAAACAATCATTTGATGTATGTGTGTGCAATATTCAATATTGTTTGTTGTGTGAATAAATTTACATCTACATTTACTCATATGTGGTTATGCACATTATTTATAATCAATTGAATAAAATTTTTTAAATATTTTCCATAGGATTCACTCGCCAACTTTATGTTGATCCAAAAACCCTTTTACACATGATACAGGTGAACAGGTTGAAGCAAGGAAAACATAGGAAATGCCTTAGAAGAGAACCAAGAAGCTTAGATTGATAGTTAGAACATGTTGTATCATTTATTGTGAATTTCCATTAAATTGTATTAATGAATATGAAACGTGTAATAAATGTCATGAGCTTTGATGATAACCCAATTATGCCCCGATCACCTTTTCCGCTGCGGGTCGGGGTGTGACATAAAATGGTTTTAATCAAATCTTTTCAAGGTAAATCTTTTACCTACTGATATGTTATATTAAATAACATATCTAAGACATTTTAATCTGACCTTAACATCAGTTTTCTCTAAACATCACATAAGACGTCATTTTACGACATAAGCGTCGTTTCGGCGCATAGTATGGTTTTAAACCATATTAATTGACCAAGACTTGTTACCTACGGTTTTAAAACTTATTTTAAACACATTACAGTAGGCATATGATATGAACTCAGAATCCCAAATAATTTATAAACTATGTGTGAAATGACCAAAATGCCCCTTTCGGTGCATAGTTGGTCATAAAAGATAAAATACACATATAAATAAATACTACTAATATTATATCATAAATAAACTATCTTTACAGAATACTTATGATTATAAACTTAAAATATGTTCAAGTTCCTTTTATACGGTACATAATTACCGAAATGCCCCTATGAGGCATAGTTTCAATTTAAAACCATAACGGGCATAAAAGTTGATATCATACTGATAGTACAACTTAATTAAAACATAAATGGCATATAGAACTTGTCCATGACTTATCCGCTTACCCGATATCGCTAATAAGCATACGGTTGATTATACGTAACTAGTTTACGGAATTCAACCAAAACGGGTTTAACCTTGTCATTTAAGTTTCAAAATCCAGAATGTTTATAGTTTACCCATATTATACAAGTCACAGTACTTGTCGGGTTTAAACTACATTCTATCCAATCATCGTTTAATCAAGCATTATACTTTTTGATCATGTACACTACAGTCTAAGTCTATGACTTAAATAAAGACCGTTAGTATTTAATTGGTTAGCTTATGCCATAATCCACACTAGAGCCTTGTCGATAAATGCTATTTACACTTAGTACTTTTGTATACGACCGAGTTATTAAAACTAAAGGAAGACTAGCTCAGGTAATATCTCTCGACTTATTTTCCCTATACGGGCTTGGGTTACGGTAAATTATTACCGCTTGGTCAGAAATGAGATCAATCGAATGCCGGATTGTGGCTAGTAAATCCGCATATTCTGTTTTAATCAGTTTTGTTTGATAACTTAAACATCGGTGGTTAAATTACCATGTCCTGGATATCCTCGGCTCATTACATTAGTTAATGGCCACGACCTTAGCGCGGGGTAGGCATACACCTGACAGACGCTCAAATGCAAATTACCCAAGACGTTGGGGATAACTCCTCTGTGAGTTCTAAGTGGTGTGTATTTAATCATGTCTCGGTCTCTATACTGGGCCCTATATGTATGGACAAACATGTGAATCTGTTAACAAGGTTACAAAGTAACTTTCCCAAGTTATAAAAGATTTTATGCTCTGTGCACTTAAAATCATTTTAAAATGTTTTCAAAATGAGTCAGTTTGGTGTATTTACTAGCGAAAGCTGGCGTATCGTCCAAAGGCTAAGCTTGCAGGTATAATACGAAATAGGCCGGAAGCTGCTCGGTAGAGAAATAAGAGGATCTTGCAAATCCTTAAGATCTGCCCTAAAGTCTGTTTTATATTCTTTCTTCATACATTTTATGATCCGCCTGTGGATCTTCTATTACGAACCGTTTGTATTTTATTTTCGGACTTTGAACATTTGGTTTGTAATAGTAATTTTACTCCAAGACTTCCGTTGTGCCGTGTTTAATTGACTATGATGTTATCAACTGACGTCACGATACTCCCCACCCTGAACCACCGGAAATTTGGGTTGGAAATCCAGGCTGTGACACATCATAGTGAAATCCTCTATATATACAGAAGGGAGGAGTCAAAGAGAAGCATCTAACAATCGGTAACCAACCAGTAACCGTCGAACTAAGTGATCATACATACAAAATTTCTATGCATATATATACACTAATATTTGAGTTCTAAAACTTAACTTCCATTGAAAATTATATGAAACAAAAGTCAGTGGAGGGGGAAATTTAATTACATGCATTTAATTAATTAGTTTCTTGTTGACGATTTAAACTAAAAGTCTTATTAATGTACTTGAAGCTATGTCTTAGTAGCATTGATTATCCAGATTCTTGTTTATCTAAATTATAAGCTTTTACTAGTGGCTTACAAGTCAATTACAAGAGGAGATGATGACGATTAAAAGGCAGGTTAGGACAACGGAATGAATATCAATCAAGTGACCTCAAAATTAAAATGTGGGTTAATGATATACTAATGAAATTGGACTTCGATCTAAGCTTATAGGATTTCAACTAAAAGGTCATATGAGTTTTGGCCACTATGGGAACATAAAAGAAAAGAAGTATGAGTGGATTAAAGGTAGAAAACAAATACAATGAAAAGAAGTATCAGTGGATTGAAGGTTTAAAACAAATAGAATGTGGCTTAGTTAAATAAATAGATTGTGTTCATGACTTATAAACTTTTGGATATTGTATGAATTATTTTTGGATATTTCTTTATTATGTGCGGCAACTTAATTTAGATGCTTAATATTCAAACTTATAATAGTTGTCATGAGCTATGGACAATTATCTCGCTCCCAGGGGCAGACCTAGAGTGATAGAAGGGGTAACCTATGTTGCCCCTTGACGCTCCGACAGCAATGTAAATTTTGAAAAAAAATTAACGTTTTTTCGATTTCGTTACCCTTTTATGAACGTTACCTAGCGGATTTTCTAGATCGCATGCTCGCTCGGTCATAAAGAAGCATGTTTATTTTTGTTGATGGAAAAGAAAGAAAGACTTGATATCAAGGTGGCCCTATCAAATTATTTGGGTCTGGTCACAATCTTCAATATTATTGCACCTTCTCATACTGTTGGCTGTTGCAGATGTAAAAATTAGTGTACTCTATCATAATTTATGCCATCATACTTAAACATCTAAACTATATATTAAACACTTTCAGTCGGAGTGTGACAAGAAGCATGTTTCATATTTGTGTTTGTGATTGATGGATGTTTAACATGCAATAAAAACTTGTACAAAAACATTTTTCATAAACAGTGTTTCACCTCACACACCAAAGTTGGCTTTTTGAGTAGATACATAAAAACTTGAACAAAAACATTTTTCATGAACAGTGTTTCACCTCACGCACCAAAGTTGGCTTTTTGAGTAGATACATAATTGGAGGTTTTATGGTATGCAAGGCTTAAGGTGTGAGGAAGAATAATCCTACCACAGCTTCACATCCATGGGGTTCGGCATTTGTTTCTTTTAGAATTAATGACATTGATGGTCTTGTAGTATATCGATAGTCGGCGATTTGTTTACGAAAAAACATGAAAAGGTCTGGGACAAATGAGGGAGGGGGTTTGGCAATCTTGTTGATTATTATATTTTATTAGTTTCATAGACAATCCTTTAGTATAGTTATTTACATCATTGATCCTTAATAATAAATTGTCAACGGGTAGAATAATCATTTTATATGGATAATGGTTTTAACAAAAGTTAGTCTTAACTTTCAATCTCATTACAAAACTGAAACCATAAAATCCAAACTTAAAACATAAATATGTCAATTCAATTAGACTACATACACCATGTGTGTAATTAACTCTTGAGTAGACTGCAACTTATGCATTGTGACCACAACTACAACCTCCAAAAATCATCTCCACCTTCGACCACCTTTCACCTTAACTCAAAACCTAAAAACAATTAACGCAATAACAACAATAGTAGCATTCACATACTAATTATCCATAGAAACCCAAAACAACCTACAATAAAAAAACGAACCAAATGACAGAGTAACAACGAGTAACTCACATGTATAAGAATGAAATCGCGAAGACTAGATCTTATTGGAAAAGAAGGAACCCTAAAAATGGTGAATACAATCACCATCTTTGTCACATCGACCACCACTACAAACTTGTGTTACAGTCCACGATCCAAGGAAAACCTAATCGAACAAAGCCAGGGTGATGATTTTGTCACCACTGAACGAGGCTAGGGATTTGGGTTTTAAGTTTTTAGATCTTGCACCTTCTCCAGACGCTATAATCATCATCGCCATCGCCACCATTTTTGGTGGTCTTAGATTTCGGATTTGGTGATGGTGATGATCGCAGGAAACGAGTTTGTGGTGCGGTAGAGATGGTTTATTAGTATTAATTATTTGGGTTATTAGATTTTATTACTCCCAAATATTGGATATTGGCCGCTGCCACTCTCGACTATCACTTTGACTCCCACCACTCTCAACTTAACATGTTTGTCGTCACTTCGGTTGAGTGGTTTTTTGCTCTCCTTTTGTCTTTTAGAAACAAATTCACCTGCAGTCATTAGTAGTTCATAAAGTGTTAGCCTAAATTCACCAATAATACAAGTCAAACACTAAGAAATGTTCACATATGGAGCGAGGCAACACAAAAAGTGTTAAGTTTGGAGTGATGGGAGTCAAAGTGATAATTCGGAGTGGCAGCAGCCAATACCCAATAGTTAAGAGTGATAAAATCCAATAACCCTAATTATTTATAAATGATTCGAGTAATTCTAGAGTCAAATATTAATTATACAAATGTTTTAAGTTGTGGGAATTGGGATGGCGGGAAGTGTAGGATTTAAGAATATAAACTTAAACAAATAATTATAGAAAAGAAAATTATTAGGTTATATAATTGAGTAGGTGAGTATATGTTATCGGGTTAGGTAAACTTATATATCACCATCGATTACTCGATTACCCAACCTTACGCACGTCTCGAATGTTTTCAGGTTTCGTGTATTCCCATCGAGGTCGGGTTCCATTGCATCCCTATTAGGGAGATGAGGCTGGAGTTCTTATGTGATAATTTAAGCTATTGGGTTGCATTATATATGAGAGGGTTCAAACTAAGAAAACAAACGGGGCTAAGATAGAACACGATGCCCAATGATTATTTTAACTTGCAAAATTTATTAATGATGTTGTTAAAAGCTTTAGATTTATAGTACATTAATGTTATAGTTGTAATCATAACTCATATATTTATTTTCTATTAAAGAGAATCAAATGGATCATAAATCCTAGGGGTTAACTTAGTCTATTTCAGCCCATTATCATGTTCCTATTTTGTAAGACTATCTGTGGCGATTTTTAAGTACGTCATTATTAAAGTGTTGCGTAAGGAGCAACTCTTTAACTAAACCACTATTTCACAAGGGTGTACTTGTTTTAACTAAAAAGTAAATTAAAGAAAAAATATAGAAAAATATATTGTGTAATTGGATGGTTTTAAGTTGGCCCCACACCCTCCCCTTTTTTACGCCCGTTATTGAGGTAACAATGGGCTCATTAGCGCCCTCTTTTAAGAAATGTGTAACGGGGTGTGTGTGTGTGTGAGGGGGGAGGGGGTAAGATGGTAGATCTTCAAACCTCACTACAAATAGTCTAATATTAACGGTTTAACCTAACATTTATAAATTACATTTCACATACCACATGAGTTTGTTGATGGGAAAAAAGAAAGAAAAACTTGATATCAAGGTGGCCCTATCAAATTCATTTGGGTCTGGGGTCACAACTCTTCAATATTATTGCACCTTCTCAGTACCTGTTGGCATGTTGCAAGATGTAAAAAAATTAGTGTACTCTATCAATAATTATGCCATCATACTTAAACCATCTAAACTATATAATATAAACACTTTCTTTATTTATATCTATATGCTATCATATATATAATAAGCAAGAACCATATATATATAGCATAATATTCAAATTGGTTTAGATGATTATATTACATATCAATTGATAATTGTAATTATCTAAATGATGATAGAATATGTTTAACGTGAGGTCAGGGGTGATCAAGACGATTGATTAGATAGAGAGCATTACTGGTGACTTTTGCGACAAATGTGACCCTCTTCTTGACATCGGTTCGAACCCTCCCTACAACCTCTTTGAACCCATCGAGACATGTATCTTCGTTGGTCAATGCTGCACTGACCCATGTCAAGGCATTACTCATTTGCCACCGGAATGTGGCTCTTCTTAGTTCTTTGAGTTCACCCAGTGTGTCCCTCAGCTCATCCACTGAGTCTGCTATCTGGCTAGCACAGTCCTTCACAGCCCCTTTCTCTCTCCGGTCAGCTTCGTTTCGTAGGCTGGAAAGATACTTTCATGCATTGATGGCTCCAGAGATGCTTACTTTGATCGCTGCCTGTGCCAGTTCACAAGGTGTGCTTACGGGCCCTTTGTAAATGGAGAGACTGCGGATGCAGACCCTAGGGAAGGTGGCATTCAGGCACGATGATTGGACGAGATCCAGTGAAGGGGAGGCCAGTACAGTTGCATAGGAAGTGAGAACAAAAATAATGAAGAAGATGCAAGCAGCCATGGAGATATTGAAGTGAAACTAATTTAGCAAAATGTGAAGTTAGGTAGGAAGCAACTAAATAATACAGTAGCAGAACAATGATATTAATGAGATAGAAATGTCATGTCTGGATATATATATAATATAAGGTTATATACATATATATTTTTTTTCTTGAAAGTCTTTGATCCGTAGTAAAGTGATGTTTTATATAGACAAAGACTCTTAACTGAACCAAACCCAGAAATAAAAAAAGGTTAGTAAATGCATTATTGATGATTGTATAAATGTATAAATAGAGAAATGTGTAGCTAAATGAAGCAAAAAGAAAGGACAGCAAAAGGAGAGGTTGTGAGTTTACTCTTTTTAAATGCCCACCTGTATTTGTTGGCCATTTAACAGCGGACCGAATAAAAGATAAGATGGATCGGGTCAGGGTCTGGGTCAAGTGGGTTAAAACTTCAAAATGAAATAGTTACATGCATGAGTGTCATCCATATTGTATGATCTGACCTAATTCCACATCTTCATGTTTCCTGTCCTGCTTTTGACTGGACCCAATATTTTGAACACCAATATAGTGCATTGCACATTTGGGGCCAAGGCCACATACATTCTGCATTCAAAAGGCCAACTTCATATGAACTAACCAAATGTTAGTATGGCTCTTAGCTTGTTAAAAATTTTTGTATAACTAATTGGAAGGAGTAATATTATCGGTTTCTCACTTTCTCATAATTGTATTGCTATAATTATACAGGTTTACCTACACTAGCTGCTGTGTGGTGTACAAATTTACATTCTTTTAAATTCAAATGTAAAAAAAAATATAAGTACGTATAACATTATATGGACTGTTTTAGTTCAGAAGTACTCCTTGTGGAACTCAAATCGTGTCGATGTCTTCTGGCTCATCTCATATGATAGTTTCCTTAGCTCCTTAGCCAACACTGGCATCCCACAATAGAACACTCCTGCATAATCAACAAATTTCTAAGCCATTCCTACAATTCGAATTGATAGACTGAATCGTGGTTGTAGAGATTTATTTACCTATGGTTGTATTCGGATGTTTTGATGCTACCTTGCCAAACACCTCTCTCCAATTCGGCCTAGCAAAATGTGTCCTTACCTGCAATAATACTTATGCTTCTTATTAGATTAATTCTAGCATTTTAGATTAATGTAGTAATGAATTAGATATTTAGGATTATCATACTCTAGTGCCAGATAGGATGTCAACTCCATGTTTGGCGTGAGTAAGTGCTTGAACCATAGTGATCAAAGTTGATCTTGCATCACCCTCCTCATAAACACTTGTAAGATAATTGTTGCATCTCGATTTGACCCTGTTTCAAATTAATCACAGTCCAGTCAATTAGTATATTGTAATGACATATATCAAGATAAAACATGTATATTAATTACTTTGTGATCTATTTCAGCAACTTCATTCATGACTCCTTTAAACCATTCAAACGAGCCGGGCTCCCTAGTGACCCAATAGAAATTTGCACTTTTAGTTCTCTTGGTTTCTTCTTTTCATTTGACGATGCGATACTTGAAGATGCTATACTCGTAAGACTATCCCCTGACATACTCGTTTCTGTGTTTGAATCTGTTTGGTCTTCTAGTGCCCGATTATTGTTTAGTAAATCTCTAAGAATACTTATAAAAGGAGTAGCTCCAATTCCTAGCCCAACAAGAAGTAACACATCATAGTTCCTGTAATCTTGCGCTGGTGCACCGTAAGGTCCATCCAACAGTAGCTTTGGTAAACTGCATTGTTTAATTTTTCACTTTACTTTTTCAGTTTTCATCATCCATATAGTTTCTTAATGCCAGATAAAGTTACCCTTTTGAATCCACTTCCCCTAGCTTCCTAAATTTGGCTTCGACCAATCGTACATGAAGAACCAGTATCATTGGTTAATACTTGCTTCAACTCTTGGGTCCAGTCTCCAACTGTCCGGATGTGAACACTCAAGTAATCGTCTCCTGGTGATGAAGTTAATGAAAACGGATGCCTGAAAGATTATCAAAAAAAGTTTATTAGTAAACAGCCAACCGATGGATAAAGTGTACACATTATGTAATACCTACCATTCAAATGGAGAGATTGAAGGGCATTGCAGAAATATGTACTGTCCACTCAGTATCTAAATCCACTCGGTTTTGACATAGTTATGCTGAATACATCTCCTGGCAGGATGGAAACCTGAGGGGAAAAATAACATGTTATTAGTAGACTTTGTGTAAATAAATATGATAGATAAAGTGTCTACTTGATTATAGTATATTTTCACCTTCATGATTTTAGGGGAGTAGAGTTCTGAACGTCCTGTTCTTAGACTTCTCTCAGCTGCGTATATTAAGATTGGAACCGAGATGTACATCCACGTCTGGGAAATTGTAACGTATATTCTTGGTGAAAAAAATAATGAAATTTATAACATATTTATCATAATTGTTTTCCAAAATCAAGAAAGCAAACATCTTACTGTTTTTTGAGTCCAGTTATGAACCAAAAACAAGAATGATCCATGAACCAAAAGCAGTATGTACACCAAACCAAAAAGATGATGTGAAAACCAGAATGCATTGAATCCACTTAACCGGTTGAAAGGTGATGGCAGCTTCAAAAATTTTTTCTGAAATACCGTGAAGCTAAGGTGAATGCAAAGGCCATTAATATCAGCATTGAAATTCCAGTCATGCCTTCCACACCGACAATTAGTTCCTTGTATGTTGGCTTCTTATTATGGAAATCTGATGCTATAAGAGCAAACTTTTCTGGTGAAGAGTTTACCAACCGAGGAAAATCACAAATCATATGATTTCCAGCGTGCAAACCGATGCCAACAGCTATTGCAAAAGCGATCATCTGCAATCCAAATGGATCTTATCAAGTTCAAGGCATGTATATACGACATCCTAAGATCATATTCAAAGGGTAGTTACTGATTACTTGATTAGTGATTACCTTGTGAAAGTTGATATTGTCATCAAAAGGGATGAACAATCGCGCTCGTGTAGACCTTAGGAACGTTAACATGTTTCTACAAACAGGTAAAAGAATAAGAGCCATATTGAGTTTGAGGGTTTCAGCAGCCCCTTTAGCAGTGGTCAGACAATAGCCCATGACATGAAAAGCAGCCTTGTTTCTATACTGCTTAAATTTCCATGTAAATAAACAAGCCATGGTTAAAAACCATAGCAGTAAAATCCAAGTTCTTTGCCAGTTTTCCACCAAACCCCAGTTTACAAAATGAGTTAGCCTATGAACAATGCTTTTAGGTTTCAGTGAATTCAAATTCTGACTCCACCTGCCGCTTGCTATGCTCAGAGGTCTACTGTAGTTCATGTAAGCTTCCCTTTGTAATAGAAGCGTTTCCAACTGCCATAACTGAAAAGAAACCGTTGTCTACTATTTCTTGATAAACTTGTTGTAAGAGTGAGTTTTTAAGCTATTGTACCTCAATGTAGCCAAGATTTTCGGGGTCTAATTCTTCCATAATCAAAGAAGCATATTCCTCTGCTTGTTCTTTCAACTTTGACAATCTGTTTGCTGCAGCACTAAGCACTAGCAACTGCATATATAAATGTTAAATAGTTTGAGAAATGATTTGATTAAGATCTAATCATCAACCAATAAATCAAATTACATATAAAAAAAGATAAATATATGTGTACGAATTACGGATATGTATACATACCTCTTGTATCTCATCCCTTGTGATTCTTCCATCTTCGTTGCTGTCGGCCCTGAGTTCATAAGAAAGAAAAAAGCAATGGATTGGTAAGGATACCTAGAACTAGCAAACTCACACTTATCATTTGGAACGTGGCAGATGGGCTAAAATTGGTCTAATTTAAATAGAGTACAACTTTTATCACGTTTAGAATTACGTTGCCCAAAAATAATGGACAGAAACATCTCAACATGCCGGATCATGTGACAAACATCATAGAACTTTCGGACCTAAGTTTCATCATCAGAATCCCCTTATTTTAAAGTTTTTTTTTCCAACTTTAGCATTTTTAATTTATTTTCTTTTGATTGAAAAACGTGTTAATCTATCATTTGACTAATTTACATGTTTGTTTAGACATTCAATTATAATTTCTAGGTAATCAATTTATTTTCTTAGCATTAAACAAAAATTACATATTGGTCAGTAGTGCAGCTCAAGAATATGGTGTATGCAGCTATCTGTTAGTTTGCAAGTCGTTATCTCAAAAGAAATGCAAAGTTTAATTTAATAAAATAATTTTAGTTGGTTGCCAAAAGGCCAAAAAAGATTAGAGATGAAAACTGTCACAATTTTTTATTCTTCAATATGAAGAAAGATAGAATATAACATCACTTTTCTGAATCCAACAAAAAATAATCATATGTGGTCGACTTTATTATTGTATCTTTAAAATTCTGCACCCTTGCACTCCGGTTCGGGTACATAGCACGCCAAATGACCAAATACCCCTTCAACCAAAAACTAACTCTAAATTTTTGGTTGAAGAACTTTAGGGCTGCCTAGTCATTTTACTAGCTCCAAGAACCATTGAATGTTCGAAATCTTTTACATCAATTTCTATATTTTCTAAAATAAATACACTACGTTGTAGCATTACTCTGCACCACTTACCATCCGGATGTCCCGTTGGGGACATTAAATGTTCGACTTCGATTTTCTCCATATTTCTTGCAAACCAGAACTTTTGCATCTTTAAGGTTCGGGATTTAAGATTGATAACAGAAAGAGAGTTTGAGAGACATACATGTCGAAGAAAATCTGCAGACGAGCGTCAAAACTCTGGTCTGAAATCTGTAACCAAAAATCGTGAAGCTCCGCTTTCGTGATCTTCCCCAATTTCTGCTGTCTTCTTCGCGCCAACGCATCGAATACGCCCAACGCAAACTCCTTCGAATCCGCCATTCCTGCAAAAAAACACACACAAATAAGTTAACAAACATTGGACCAATTTGTTTTACTGTAACACATATCATCAAACTTAACCGTCACCTATACATTCAGCGAAATCCTCTCGAGCTAATAATCCATCATCTTTAGCCAGACATGCAAACCGTGCCTCAACGTTTTTCCACAGCTCATTAACATCTGTATTTGTAGTTTTACTAATAAACCGGAGACCACCTAGCGCTCTTTGCGCGCTAGATTTCGTGCGAATCAGCTTGGCTTTCATTTTTCTAGCATCTCTAGACGTGATCACCCGGTCCACACTTGCATCCGAAGAAGAAGCTCGCGATGAAGAAGACGTCAGCCACGAAAACTTCCTACGAAGCCTGGAGGCCGCCCCAGCTGGAAGACGACTGTGAAGGAACATGATGATGATGGTTTGAATGGTTAGTGGTCGGGGTCACACTGCATAAAATGACCGAATCATCTTCGAGTTCTAACGTGACTTCTACTAAATCTTGATCATTGTTGTTTCGACGTAGATCATTGAGGAATATAGGGAGCATTGCTCCTCCAACTCCGTAACTGTCATTGGAATGATCAGCCGGATGGTCTAGCATCCGGCTGAAAGTGGATCTTCCGTCAGAGCGGCTACTGACGGGAGACTCAGATTGCATCATTGTTGTAGATTGCTTCAAATTGTGTTAAACACATAAACGTGAATTTGCATCAACATGTATGGAAAGAAAACCAGATAGTGAAAAGGGATTTGTGAAACAAACAAACGATGGGAGCACACGAATTCAACGCTTATGTGTTGAGAGTAGTTGAGTCTTGTTTCTTTAACCCCCTATCTTTTCCAACTTCCACCTTGCCATTATAAACTATACACCCACCCCTTCTTATTTCAAATTTTCAATATGCCTATGTTACAAACTCACCCCCTTTAGTATCTTGTATCTACTCTTTACTCCCCCTTCTAGATTTCTTTTATAGTACTTGGGTCTTCCGTGAGTGTACCGCAGGTGAGAACCCATGTTTGTACTTTGTAAGTTAAGTGAATCACCTTTCAAAGACATCAAAATATGACCTTTTACCAAATCTTTTTCAAAAGCTCGCCTATTCACCTTACAACATAACAATAGTTGTTACATATTTTTAAACTAGTGGATTATATCCATGCCTCATGGCAGGACCCTGTTTTTTAACAAATTGGTATCGATTCAGTTCGTTTTGGTACCAGCACTCGCTCTAACAACCGAAAGAGAAACAAAAAACAATCGATTGACAACAAAAAAACGAATATCGATCGAAAACAATAAAAACAAATACCGAACTGGTATCAACATTGTTTGAATGTTCAATCGGTATCAGTCTGATTCGTTTCGTTAGTTTTAGGTTCCGGCAATTGATAAGTTAACGAACACAAGTTATTTAAAGTATAAGGGTATGATTAAGGTTATATTCTAATAATTAGAAGTTATATTAACCGGTAATAACACCTTAAAAAATAAAACTTAAAATAAAATTACACAAAATGACATGGTTGCTATAGCTACTAAAAAGTTACTACAACTGATGTAGCTCCAACGTTGTTGTTATTTTGTATTATTTATAACAATACTATATGAAAAGAGAATTCAAATGACGTGCTAGGTGGATATTTATATTATCACACAATTAGATAAACACAAATTCTAAGATCCAAGAATCATAGAATGGTCTCCAACTTTAGGAGATGCCTTCCCATATATATCATTTTAAGAGAATATCAACTCTATGTTAACCAAGTTCCACAACAACATACCTAATATCCGCGTAATTTGGTTATAACCCTAGTTAAGGTGTTATTACCGGTTATGAAACCATACACTTCGTATAATCTACAAATTTGCTGGCATGATATATAGCATGTAATCCATGGATCTAACAAGTCCAATAATAACACAATACGCGATAATTTGATTGATTTTTGCATAATTTCTTTCAAGCTGTATAAAGGTCTTTATCATCCTTGAATGCTTAAGAAAGGTTACTTTTTGAATGTTTAGATGGAAAGGGTACTTGCATAACCATGTATTATAAAATGAATTAAAAGTAGAAAGCTAAGCGAATCATCGTAATCAACATATTAGAAAAACTTACTAGAAATATGATCAAAATTATAGAGTTATATGCACAATTAAAGTGACTTAGATGTAATTGGTTCGACAAAGCATTTAAATGAGGGTAAATGCAAAAGTTTTAATTAACAATGCATCATGCGCTTTAAAAACATCACACAAAAATAACATACCAGATTCGTATCAAAATTAAAGTAAATATAATCTTGATTTTATATCATAAAAATCTATAAGAATAAACAATATGTACCAAATAAACAATTGGAGACCGGTATTTGAGGTTTTCGGATCTCATCTATTGTTGTTTAAAGCATCGGTCCTCCCATTTGGGGGTAAGATTATTATCATCAAGTCCGTTTTCGAGAGTCTTCCTAATTACTACTTCTCATTGTATAAAGCCCTGGTGAAGGTGAGAGGATTTGGAGTCCATTATAAAAAAGTTTATGTTGGAGGGTGTTCGAGTGAAAATAATAAAATGGCTTGGGTGGCTTGGGACCCGGTTGCCAGCCTAGAAACAAAGGGGGTCTTGGTTTATGCAAGCTGAAACATATCAACACCCTTCTCCTTTCTAAGTGGGGTTGGAGGTATAAATCGAAAAATGACAACTTGTGGAAGAAAGTCATCATGGGTCTCCATATAACTCGTTTCTCGTGGGATTTTCTACCGGTTAGGAATACAATGGGTAGGGTGTGGTGTAACATTGTGAAGGTGATTTCAGTGCCTTTAGTGGATAGGTTTCCGTTAAGAAGTTTCATTAAAGGAGTGGCGAGAAACATACGTGACATATGCTTTTGGTTGGATCCATGGATCTGCAACAAGCCTCTTAAATTTAATTCCATGTGTTTTTTAGCTTAGAAGAAGAGAAGAGATGCATAGTTATTGATAGAATCTGCAACCGAGGATTTTGGTCAGTTGAGTTCAAAGGGCTAGAAACGGGATCTAGCGTCCAGTGTGGAGACTGTAGAACACGCACAACTGATCTCTAACTAGCTGATGTTGTTTTGTTAGACGGTACGAACGGTTGGAGCTGGAACAGGGCTGCGGTGGGAAAGTATAGTGTAAAGGGTGTCAAATCCTTACTGAGTAGCGGATCCAACTACAGTAACATTTACATTTTTTATTGGTGTAAGTGGCACCCAATCAAATGCAATGTCTTCGCCTGGCATGCGGAAATGGATAGAATCCAGATGGCAATTGCGTTGAGACGAAGGCAGATTATGGTGTGACAAATAATTTGTGCTTGTTATGCAGCATCGGAGAAAAAACAGTGGAACATTTGTTCACTGCTTAGTTTTCGCTTCAGTTCGATGCCAACTAGTGCAAGGTTCAAAATCTTTATGGGTTTTCATTTAGAGCTTTACTTGAATTTCACTCGCATTGTGGTTTAAAGATCCTAGTAAGTCGGCTATCCAGCATCATCATTATCTGTTGTTGGAGTCTATGGAAAGCCAGAAATAGGTTGAAATTTTCAAACAAACTGGTCAAGATATAAGAGATCTTCAGGGAAGTCAAGACGGTTGGGTTTTTATGATTTAAGAGTAGGTCTAAGTTTAAGGCCATCTCTTGGTAGATTTGTGTAAACTTGTAATTATGTTAGTCTTTCTTTC
Source organism: Scalesia atractyloides (assembly GCA_947069175.1). NCBI lineage: Eukaryota > Viridiplantae > Streptophyta > Magnoliopsida > Asterales > Asteraceae > Scalesia > Scalesia atractyloides. The sequence continues at coordinate 5,673,855 of CAMTDV010000008.1, forward strand.
TGTTTTGTTTGTTTGCCTTCCCCTTAGGGGGTGGCGTTTGTGTGTTTAATGAAGTTTGCGTTTTGAAAAAAGGGTGAGCATAGTTGCGTAAATTAGTTACTCGTAGTTTGGGAAGTGTCTTTTTAGTAAATTTAATGCACAATTGAAATCCTATAGTTTATTCATATATAAAATTAGATGTAAGGCTACTCGGTGTGGGTTATGGACCTCCTGGAGGACGACCGTCACGTCAGAGTCCTTAGAGGACGCCCCTCCCAAAGGATGAAATCAAGGAAATAGGTGACGATCATACCACCTAGTTAATTTATATTTTTTTAATTCAACTAATTTTTAACATTTACTAATATAAAATAAAATCATTAGTATTAAAAAAACACACGTTGCATAACCTAAAAAAAACAAAACCTAAAAAATAAAAAACATTAAACCTAAAAAATAAAAAACATAACCTTAAAAAATCTTAAGAACTCCACTTTTTTCGCGATCTTTTCTTTCATTTTTCGTAAAATCGGTCGATCTTCTTCCGGATACGAGTTGATGTCGGTTGTCATTATCTCCCACTCTTTATATTCGTTTTTCTCATTCTTCAACCGAACTCGTTCTTCCACCTTACGTTCCTTCGCTCTTGCCTTTTGGGCCGTGACCTCGGGGTACGTTTGAACTGTGCCATAAACTCGTCCATTTTGGAACGCCCCCCGTCACGGCTTGTTTTTTTGCAGCTGCCGCCTTTTTGGATTCGTCCATGCCCGTGGGACGTTCCTCCTCTCGAACCACAAACTCTTCTTCGTCAAATTCGGGCTCGGCGTTTATATTTATTTGGCATCGTTCGTCCGAGCCCCCCGCACTATAACTACCGGTCTCCAAGGTTTTTGTTCGTTTAGCCATTGCAACCTCATTTGGAACCGGCGTCCACTTGTTACTGGTTCACAAAACTTCCCAAGCCCGTACGTGGGGAAACGGCCCGATGCGTATCTTCGTATTTACGCATCGCCTCTTTAAAAACGTCTTCGTCACTCATCCCACTACAACGACCAGTATATAAGTTATTATATATCGTCGACAACCGTTTAACGACCGGATGCATCTTTCGCCACTTCGAAGAAAGGGAATCGATATCGCAATAATGACCTTGTTCCATAATCGCTAGAAACTTTGATAATATTTCTTTCCAAAACCCTTTGCCGGTTTGGTTATTACCTATATTTTTAGAATGTAGCAAAAGTTATATTAATAAAAGTACAATCTATAAACTTTTAGTATAAAATTTATATATTTTTATATACCGATAATGGGGCTTTTTGATGTGCTAACCCAAGCCTTGGCTAACGCCTCCTGCTCGATCTTTGTCCAAAGTTTTGACTTCCCTTTCGAAGGTTGATCTTTGTCACCTATCAGTTGCTTCCCTTTTTTTTCCGTTTCGAGGATTGCGGTTGCATCTCCGGAACAAATTCTTGAACGTCATCTTCTTCGGGTTGTGGTTGAGAGACTTCGGTGTTGGGGAATGTTGTGGTTGAGATTGAAATTGCGAGTTGAACGGGTTTCACATCATCATTTATTGCAACGACTGCATTTGTTGCATTGATTGGACTTGGCTCATTTGAGAAAAAGTGTTGGGGGTTTGTTAAAAACCCGAGAAAGCGTTGTACGAAAATTGCGAGGAAGACCAACTCGGTTAGAATCGTAGGATAGTAGGGTACCAAGAAAATGTTTTGGTTTGGGTTTGGGTTCGGGTTGGGTTCGCGTTCGGGTTCGAGTTGTTCGGGTTGTATAATCCATGACAAAAGTAGAACAATTGTATAAAAGGTAGAAGAATTGTAAAAAAGTAGAAGGATTTTATAAATTTGAGAGAGAGAATTGGTTGAAGTGTGTAAAAAAGTGGGATGATTTTGGTATATTTATAGGTAAATTTATTAATTTTAAAGAAAAATATTTTTTTAAATTTAAGTGCCGTTCAACGGCTAGTTTTGTCTCCACTTGACCCGTCTCCAACGGTTCCTACACGACGCCGCCGACCCATCCAGAATGACGTTGGGTGGCGTCGCCAGACCAGGTCAGGCCTAGACGACCCCACACCGAGCATACTAACTATTTAAGATGCACCATTTATCATTAATAATGCGCTGACTTTTTTTTAAATAGAATATTATGCTCAGATTGAAGTACATTAAAATTTTGATTTGAAGGTATAATATTTTAAAATTAGATTGAACTACATTAAAATTTTGATTTGAAGGTATAATATTTTTAAAAAATACAAAATGTATAAAACTTATCTGAAATTAATAAAAATATTGTTGCCACTGAATTTGAATGAAAAAGCTAACAGCTACAACTGAATTTCCTACTTTGACCTTTCAAAACATATTTACGTTCCTATTAGTATAACTTTACACTACTAAGTTATCAGGGGCAGATATACCATTGTATAACGGGTAACGATAGTGTAAATTTTGAAAAAATTAACGTTTTTTCGATTTCATTACCCCTTTCTTTTAAAATGTTACACCTATTAAAGATTTTTAGATCCGTCACTTTAAGTTATCATGTAAAAGTGTCTCTTTATATGAAATTGAAGATTCAAAGTTTTACATTAGAAAAAGTACAGATGTAAGGCTATAAGGTATGGAATACTCTATTGTATCACCTCATCAATACGTAGAAGACACGTCTTTTATAATAAAAAACATTTAAATAAATTAGAAATAAAAACATAAATTTAAATAACTTAGACATAACACATAAATAAAATGTGAAACATTTAAATAAAATAAACAAACGTAAACTAAGGACGTGCCACGCCAAACGACGTACCATTGAAAATATAAAGATTGAGGGTATAAAAATTTTGAGTGTGTAGAGATTTGATTAATTAATTAAGAGAGTGTGTGTATATATGGAGGAGATATTAAATGATTTGGATTTTTTTTTGAAGTTACCATTGAATCAACAGTCAAAGCACAACACCCCACAACTTTCTCCCGTGAATACTCGCTATTGTGTTGGTGAAGGAACAATACCCCCCCCCCCCCCTCATAGTGTCTACGGTATGGAGGCGGGGTGCTATTGATGTTTTCTAGCTGAGATGACATAGATATAGCGCTCTATACCTCGCAGCCTAAGAATAGGATTTTACGACCTACACAATCTTAACAACAATAAATCATAATGCTTTTTACACTATAATTCTTTGTTTTATTTTACCCGTCTCTCTGTATATATGTGTGTGTGGTATCTGTATGTATATACATGTGTATATGTTCGTAAAGTGGATTTGTATCTTTGATCAAACTTTTACAATAATTAATATAGAGGGTTAAAAACCAAATATATATATATATATAAAAGAGAGAGAGAGGCGGATCGTAATGATAATAAGTTTATAATGGCTAAGAGGAACAATCTTCGTTGAAAATTTAATTTGTTAAATCTTGCTCACCATTTTTAGAAAGCATATGTAACTTTTATATTATTACTATATATATGAGTTGTAATTAATACGTACTTACCAATACTAATTATAAAAATGTTCATTTGGTAGCTAACATTAATTGTTTCTTATTTCTTTATTTTCCTATATGTAGTCGTGTCTCCCACTCTTCCAAGTTCCAAATCATGACATCGTTTATTTTTAATATATGGTTGTTGTACTTTTATTCTTGTTTTTCTAGAAACCAAATATTGAAAAAAAAAATACAAGTTTTATTATTTCTTTCGTAAAATATTGATGATTTAGCGCCGTTCAAAACTAAATTTGATTCAGTGGGTGAAATGAACGAAACATTTGATTAGACGGTTGTTGCGTATTTAAATAGATAAAACGTTTTGATATGTTATTATTTATTAGTTTTTTTTCCAATAAACATTCCCTATATTTACGTAATAATTGATAGTATGAGCATCACCTCCAAAAGAGATCCATTATATATAAACAGGGTAAAAATAAGGGTGTAGACCAAATTTCGAGCTCAGCTGATTTAATTTCTGGTTATAAAGTTTAAGCTCGATTTATAAGTAACTCTTTTACCTAAAGATCTGTTAAAGCTTGGCCCATTTATAACTTATTTATTATTTTATTTAAATTTTATTATATCTATAACTATTTTATATAAATTATTAAGTTATTTTTATTATATTTTTATATATAATAAAAAGCTCATTTATGCTTCTGAGCCTACTCGAGTTTGATAGTGAAGCTCGAGCTCAGGCTAGTTTATTAAACTAGATTATTTTCAGGCTTAAACTCGAGCTCATTTAAGCTCGGCTCAATTCGAGCTTTTAGAGAGCCGATCTCATGTAACTCGCAAACGGCTTGACTCGTTTACACCCTATTTAAAAAGCTTTTAACAATTTCATTACTTTGTTATTTCACACCACGATTTTGTGTGTGTATGTATCCATACTTTATATTATAATACATATAAGGAAGAACAAAATTATAATTTTATACAATTTTGAGACTTTCACTAATGAAACTTTTAACACGTATGGTAAAATTCTTTAAAACTTCGCATTGACTATTAACCAAGTATCCCCACTATTTTTAAATGGTCACAACCTTTTTCAGAGTTAATATTTTTTTTAAAAATTACACCATAAAACAAGCATTTTATTCATTCAAACTAAACATGGTATTGCTTTACTTTTTTTAATTTACTAAAAATACGTTAATCTAATTTGATTAACGAATGATGATGGATGTTCAACAAATAACAAAAATAAGGTTAAAACCAGACAATTATGTACGAAATTACGTGTTTTTTTCTCCGTTACCTATGAATCAATAACGTACGCATTAAATATAATGTAATTTTGTGATTTTTCTTTTTTTATCATTTGAATCCAAATCAATAGTAACATGTGAACGACTTACTTGTATGTGAATTAGCATTTATTTTGTTGGCATTATGGTGCTCGGCTATTTTATAAAGTTCCTTTAAAAGAGTATATAATTTTAAAAACTTCAGTAAGTAATCAAGACCCTTCATCTGAAAGGTAATGTTACCCTAATAACATATACATGAGAGTACATGGGTATTTAATATTGGTCGTTACAGGGGCGGACCTAGAGTGATAGAAGGGGCACCTTACATTGCCCCTTGACGCTCCGATGGTAGTGTAAATTTTGGAAAAATTTAACGTTTTTTCCGATTTCGTTACCCCTTTTCACTAAAACGTTACCCCTATACGGATTTTCTAGATCCGCCACTGGGTCATTATGCATTAATATCTAAAATACAATTTATTTTATTGTTAAAATGTTTTAGAGTATCATTTACTGTGGAGTGTGTAAAAGTTGTGTTAAGAATTAAGATGCGTGTCATAGTTGAACTGAAAGGAAAAACTAATAACGTTATATAATATGATCAAATGAAGTTGGGTGTGTGCTTTCAGTTATAATTGAGTATTTAATCATGAAACAATAAGAATCAATGACGAACCTTGTCTCCTTTAACACGTAAAATTTTTCTTAACGGTTTTATATTGTGTTTTTATTCAAATAAATCTATGAATTCTTTTTAGAATCTTAATTAAATTATAGTGGTGCAAATATAAAACGAATATACTAAAAACTCTCATGTGTCACTAGATCTAATAAAGTTATTTAACACTTGGGTTCGCTTCTAGAGATCGTTATAATTTGTTTAGTGACATTAAAAAAATGTTTTAATTTTGATTTTTATATTCTTTTTAAGATTAAATGAACACAATTTGAAATTTAGGTAAGAAGTTGCTGTAAGAAAAAGAATTTTAGGTAATTGTTTTATCATATAAACTACCCATAAATTCAATCATTTAATGATTATTCAAATATAATTATAAAGGACAAAATAAAATATTGAGAATCCATATCCTTGAATATAGCTACAAATTAAAAGTGTGTTCCTTTTAAGTAGGGCATTATTGTCACTTAGGTTGTATTCGAATGAATGAGAAAGTCAAAACTCTTTTCGAAGAAAAACCCTAGTTTCAAACCGGTTAATGTATATTTAAGAGACCAAGGTATAGTTTATTAGAGTGGAAGGGCACCTTCCTAGGTTTATCGCACGGAAATATGTCGCCGGCCTTCAAACAGTGAGCGGGGAGGGGTTGTGGCGGTGAGTATTCGCCGAATGTGGGAAGAGAAGAGAGAGTGGAGAGAGAATGGGTTAATGGTGTGTCCCAACCCCTTCTAACCAATTACACATTTTTTTATTTTTTTTATTTAAATTGTTTATTACTCTCTATGTGTTTGAGCATCCCTAGTGTTTGAGTGTAAAATAGGAAGTGAAGAATGGAGTTGACAAGGCATGATATTATTGAGTGGGAAAAATATTTACCACTCCTCATTTAGGAAGCACATCTTCCACCCACCCTTAATGGTTAAAAATTACATTCCTGCATTTAAACCAAAAGGAAAGAGTCCACGAGTTAATTTCATAAAAGTTACATGCGCAATGATGAGTTTAAAAGGTACGAGCTTGTCCAATTGTACATGCATGCAAAGCAAATTGTGGTGCATATTTAGATATGTACTACTATTTAATATAGCTACAAGTTGTAACTTTGGGTTCTTAATAAAGTAGTGCGTTACTGCATTCAAACGTAAAAAAGAATTCATGAGTTAATTTCATAAAAGTAAAAGTAAAACCAAAGTTACACGCGCAATGATAAGTTTGCGGAGTACGAACATGTCCAATTGTACATGTATAGTGCATATGTACTACTCTTAATCAATTCCGCACTTACAAGATTGCACGTTAAATGAGTACTCAAAATATATGTTTTAAACTAATTTTATCAGATTACTTAAGAAAGAACTAATATTATAATAACGTGGTAGTGATGGATAAAAATAAAAATCACTCGATATTGAGTCTTCATTCATTATATTCATAAGTGAGTACAAAAATTGTATTTGCTGATTACTTAAAACACTCTTAACAAAAAAAATTGATTCGTTTACATCCGCAACACGTGTAAGAGCAATAATAATGGATCCCTATATATTTATGAGTATGTTAGTTATATTATAAGGAATTGTTATGACTGTATAAGAGAGAAAATGTTATTATTCATCTGTAAAAATACGGGAAACACTATTCATCCTTTACAAATTTTTAGTATTTTTAAAGTGATTGGAGTGAAGTATAAAAAACATAATATAATAATAATAATAAAGATATTAATAGTATTATTTAATTGAAAAGAATAGAAAAAATAGTTGTTTTATTACAATTATATGAATATAATAAGAATTCCATCGTAAGTGCTCTATGTATCTTGACATTTTCATGTCATATATCATCAACTTTTATATTTTTTTATAACCATTTTATTTATTTCAATAACCAATTTAGTTTTTCATACTTTATGGATATTTATAAATTTATAAAATTAAAATAAAAGTTATTGTATAGTATATTTTTAACACCCGGAAACCAATTCGATTAACACCCGGAACTGACGCAATGCTTTATTCTCTAAAGAGAAGTTAAGTACGTGGGGGCAGACTACTTTTTAAAAGAGAGCTCAAAATGTTGATTTATAGGGATAATTACGAAAATAGCTTTGGAATGGTTAACTTTTTCAAAAATAGCCACCTGACATCGTTCTATGAACCGTTACAATATGCTGAAACGGCTTAGAGAAATCTTTTCAAGTCAAGCAACCTATGATTGCCACGTGTCCGGTTGAGCCGTTTCAGTGTGGCTTAAGCCGTTTCAGTGTGGCTTAAGCCCTTTCAGTGTGGTTGAGATCTTTCAGTGTGGCTTGAGATCTTTCAGTGTAGCCGCTTGGCTTGGCTTAAGATCTTTTAACACGGCTTGAGAACTTTCAACATGGCTTGAGATCTTTTAACATAGTTTAAATATAAACGGAAAATTAAAAACATAAACGAATAATTAAAAAAATCTGAAAGTTTTAACTTGAAAATAAAAAATTACTAGGTTAAAACCCCATATATTAAACGGGTTAAATAAATGTAATTCGCTTGATTAAACGATGATCGGATAGAATGTAGTTTAAACCCGACAAGTACTTGACTTGTATAATATGGGTAAACTATAAACATTCTGGATTTTGAGGCTAAATGACAAGGTTAAACCCGTTACGGTTAAATTCCATAAAATAGTTACATATACGTAACTGTGCGCATAATAGCGATATCGGGTAACCGGATAAGTCATGGACAAGTTCTATATGCAATTATACTTTAAATAAGTTAAGATATCAGCAGGATATCAACTTGTATACCCGTTATGGTTTTAAAACGAAACAATGCCTCATAAGGGCATTTTGGTAATTATACACCGTATAAAAGGAACTTGAACATATTTTAAGTTTATAATCATAAGTATTCTGTAAAAACATTTTATTTATGATGTAATATCAGTAGGATATCAATTATATGTGTAAATTATCTTTTATGACCAAACTAGGCACCAAAGGGGCATTTTGGTCATTTTACACATAGTTTATAAATTATTTGGGATTCTGTGTTTATAACATGTACCTACTATAAATATGTTTAAAATAAGTTTTAAAATCCGTAGGTATCAAGTCTTGGTCAATAATGTTTAAAACCATACTATGTGCCGAAATGGCGCTTATGTCGTAATATGACGTCGTTTAAGCGATGTTTAATGAAAACTGACCTTAGGGTCAGATTAAAATGTTTAAAATATGTTATTTAATATAACATATCAGTAGGTAAATGATTTACCTTGCAAAGATTTGACTAAAACTATTTTATAAGCCACAGGGGCTAAAATCGTCAATTATCGACATAGTTTAAGGACTTGCTTAAAAACTCAGTTTATAACTTGATTTAACATCCCAAATAATCCTACTTATAATATTACATCAGTAGGAAACTCATTTTCAAGTTCATTACCATTTAAAACTTTGTTTTATGTAAAAAGGGCATTTTGGTCAAAGATGGCATAATTATGGAACTTGCGCATAAACTTGGATTCTGATTATGATCATGTAATACAACCTCAGAGGGTTATGCTACATTATATTACGATCATAATGCAACTTTAGATCAGTAAGCAACTAATCTAAATCGGGTCAGAATCGAAAGTCAAAGCAGAAGTCAAACTTTGCGACTTTCGGTTGCGAACCGACCTTAGAACTGAAACTGACGAGCCGAACATGTTCTTACATGTTCTAATAATTATTACCAACTTGTTTAAGTGTCAAAACAGGTTTCATAACATATATAAGATCAATTTAATTTTTTTCCGAAAAATGGCCTGTTTGACTTTTTATTTTCATAACTTTGACCCGTCAATTGGTCTAGCAAACGTGATGTTCAGGAGGTGCCCTTTATAGGGACTAACACCTACTTTATTACGATCACTTAGCCATGTTTATTTCGAACAATGGCAGGACCATAATGGTCTTAACCGAAAGTCAAAGCGTTTTACAAAAATGCTTGACTTTTGGCTATAAAAGCCTATAAACTACACTTACAAGAGGTTCCTACAATTCAAGAGAACTAAGTTGGATGCTCCTTTCTGCTAGGAACTTCCAGAGGAGAGAAAAGAGTGAATAAGAAAGGTGCAAGTTGATATGGTGAACTTAAGCACCTATTTATAGTTGGAGAACTCAAAGGAGGTGAAGCCAGGTGTTTAGGGGTGTAAGAAGAAGCTTACAAGTGTCCCAAAACGTGGCATAGCAGTTTAGAGAAGCCATGGTTTCGTTTAAATGGTTTTGGAGCTTTGCTTGGTCTCCAAACAAAACTTTCTGCGTCAGACCTGTTCTCGCGAGGTGCGAGAGACTTAGGCCAGGTCTCTCGCGGCCCGCGACCGCCCCATGGTCAGTTTCAAATTTTGACACTTTAGCCCCTTAACTTAAGAAGCTTCTAAAAAACCATTTTAAACACCTTTTTGGCACTTTTAGCCCTCCGTAGCCAATACTTGGCATACCCGGGATTATGCCCGGACATTGTCGAGCTCTCGGTTCGTTAAAAGGTCACTCAGAGGTATAATTTAACATGTTGACACTTTTAATCCCTCTATTATCCAACTTTCACATATTTACAAAATTGAACTCTCTCGTCCAACAAACGGCACGTATGAGAGTTAGGACTTCACAAAGGATCACTCAGAGGCTTATTACAAGCATGTTGATTCCGATGTCACTCAGAGGCTGGGCATGTTGACATATCAGTCACTCAGAGACCAAGTTTCAAGCATGTTGACATATCAGTCACTCAGAGGCTGTTATTTATGCATGTTGACATCGGTTCGTCACTCAGAGGCTCAACTTGAGCATGTTGACGCGTTTAGTCCTTATTGGTCTGTAACAGACTATATTTTTAAAAATACAATACGTGTCACTATACTATTGGACACGATTTTACAGGGTGTTACATTTAATTAAGAGATTTTGAGTTGATCTGTATAATTAGGTATTTCTTTAATAATTTTATACGAATATGTTTTTATAAAGCAAAATGTGTACATAGAAACTAATTGAACTGACTTATATTTGATATAAGACTAAGATAATATACTTACATAGGTACTTAAAATGAAATCCATCTAAGCTACCTGGTGTGGGGTTGTTTAGGCCCGGCCTGGTTCGACGACGTCCCTCAACTCTATTTTCAGCCCTCCGTCGTCGTCCTCAGCATCGCACAGAAGACGTCTAAGCCAACCCTCCATCTCACACACACCTATACATACACATACACATATATATTAGGCCCATCCTCCATTTCTTTAGGTCCATCTTCTTTGCCCCATCCTCACACCCATCCTACGTGGTGTAGCGTCCTTTGAGGACTACCCTCCTCCCACACCGAGTAGCCTAAAAGGCATGGTATTTTTAAGTATGGTTGCAAAAGTCGCTAGACGCCTCCTTGGCGGTTGACTAGGGAGTTCAAAGTACTCGGCTTAGGCAGAGAGTACTCGAACATGTTAAATTATAAAGAAATTACTTTTCGGAAATTAAATATATGTCAAATAACATAAATTTACTAATATTTATAACAAAGTACATGAAAATGATATTCTCTTTAATATGATAGACATAGAAATTATGTTTTTTTAAATCACACTCGGTTGAGTTGACCTACTAGATCCGATTTTGACTAAGATTGACCGCGTTTGATTGATTTTGAGTAATTCGATGGAATTCAAGAAAATCACATTGACAGGCTACCTTGTAACGCTTACTCGGAAAGTACCCGGCCTTGGAGGCTCTATTTACAAACATTGTATTAAGTATATCTTTTTAGTTATCTGCCTTTTATTTAGTTTTACATTTATTTGTCTTTTATATTTCACATAGCTAGTCTAGGATTAGTAGTGTATTACTTTATTTAATAATGATCCCATAATTAGAGAGTTGGTTTAGCCTCGTACCATGTTTTAAATATAAATCATGTTTTACATAATAAGCAAATACTTAATTTTAAAACATATATGACAGTCATGAACATCATATTGTGAGTTCCTCTAAAGCAGTGGCGGATCTAGCAAATCTTTATAGGGGCAACGTTTCATATAAAAAGGGGTAACAAAATTAAAAAAAAATCAAATTTTTCGAAAATTTACACTACCGCCGAAACGTCAAGTGGTAGCAAAGGTTACCCATGGTAACATGCTAGGTCCGCCCCCTGCTCTAAAGCCAACACTATTAGAACCACCAACTCTTGATTTCGACTTTCACCATCTAGTAACATAACGCCAAATTCGAAAAGAAAAACTTGCCATTACGTTTTACACACACCACAAACTCAACATCTTCTTAGTAATTCAACCACTACCTTTTGGATGTATCTTGAGCACTATTTTCTATATCACTTTTTGTCTAAAATTTTTTATATAACTTATTGTTTAAAGCTTGTCTAACATGTGTCGTAAGGGCATGTTTAATAATAATAATAATAATAATAATAATAATAATTATTATTATTATTATTATTATTATTATTATAATTAAACACGATTATTTTTCAAAATAAAATTTATTTTCAAATAAAACAAGGGTGGTTAAACTCAGTAAATGTAAGAAAACTAGACACCAGCGTATCAACTAACACAAGGTGTTTAAACCAGTAAATATAAAAAAACTAGACACCAGCATCAATTAACATTTTGAGATGATAGTTTTGTCCATTTTGTGATTTTAACAGATGCTTAGTGCCGTAGGGGTGTTAAAAGGTTCAATCTCTTGAATCTTTAATATCCAATCAATCATATATGGCACATTATTTCATCCTCTCCTAACATTTTTCACAAGTAGGGATAATAAGAAAATCAAGCCGGATGGAAATATCCGTAACTGGAAGGAGACGGGTATACCGGCCCGATATGTGATTGGAACAAAAAAAATTGCGTGTATGAGATCAGGTGATATTCAAACCGATTACCTGAAACTATATACTAGTTGATCTGAACCATATCCCTGAAACCTACACCGAAAAGTTTAACTTTTATTTTTATTTTTCCTTAACTATTGTGTAGTAGTATTTCATTCTATTATATTCGTTACTTGAAAAATAAACTTTTCTTTAGAATATATATGTTGATTACAATATTATATGCTACGAAATAAAGAATACTTTTTTGAGATTAATAATACAGGGGAAGTATAGGAAGAAAACTCACTTGAGTTGAAAAAACTCAAGAAAACTCTATGTAACATTTTATTTTTTTCTAAAAAAACAGAAAATGTAACATATATATATTTGAACATTTTTATAAAAAAAATGTAAAAAGCGCCAACTAGTTTTTTTTCAATGTTCAAAATCTGTATGTTACATTTTTTTGGACATATATATTATGTAACATGGAAATTTTTACATCTTAAAAAACTACTTGGCTTTTTTTTTTGTTTTTTTTACAAAAATATTTAAATACATGTATGTTACATTCCCTATTTTTTAGAAAAAAAAATTAAAATGTTATAAATGGTCTCAGGTATGTTGAAATGTAACCAATATAGTGTCCAAAGAGATTTCCTAATTGACATCTGATCTATTGTTATTGAAACTGTCATCAATAATGTAGTTAGATATTGTTATAAACCCATGGTATTGCTCAAGATGTTAAAAAGGTTAATGTTTGGGAAAAAGTAGTGGTGTTGGCTACATTGGATTAGCAGCTTGAAACAACCATGTTGACTTTCTTTATAAATCTGGAAACAATCGTCTTGAGTTATGTTCAGAGTTGGCTACAACAAGATAAGTAGGGTGAAACGACCGTGTTCAGTCGGATCCAGCCTTGTTTTGTGTGTTCACATGAACCCATTCGATTTGGAAAAAAAATGGAAAAAATAGTGAGGACCTTTTATGATTTGAAAAAAATAGTGAGGACCTGGATCCGCCACTAACCGTGTTGGATTCCTTTGTAAATATGGAAACTGATGTGTTGAGTTTCTGTCTAAAGTATGTTTAATTGGGATAGAAATTATTCTTGTTTTGGTTAAGGATGATTCATTTAGCTTTTCTAATATTTTTTTGTTGTTAGTAAAGTTTACGTAAAGCTCATGAATAGGATGGAGAACGGATCAAGTACTAGGGACAACACGAAGACATCACATCTCAAATTTGGAGGTTAATGTTTTTGTAAATGTGTCAAAATAGGTATGGTAATGTAAACTTAACAAATAACTAAACTACTTTGGTTCTAACTTTTGTTGACTTGTGATCATTAATATTTGGGCACATTTGTACAAAGGTATATGTTTGTGTTGTTTATAAAAACAGAAAAATTTTGAGACCCAATTTTCACAATCAAAATATGATATTGAGTCCTTTTAAAGGTGACATCAAATATGTATTGGAAGCCTTTTCATTTGATATGGGTAGGTCAAATAAAAAATTTATATTGCATAAATATAATAAAAAGAAATCTTGACATTTCATTTTTCAAATCAATGATTAAAATGAAAGTGTAGGAAAAAAAAAAGATGAGTGTAAAGCTATTTGGTAAGTTTATTTATCGACTTTCTACTTTCACATGCAAGGCATATGCATTCCCCCCCCCCCCCCCCCCCCCCCTCCTATTTTTTAAACATTCATAAGTTTTTCATACGATGTTATTTTTAAAAAAGCATCATAAAATCGAGTATCTTTTTATCTTTAAATTTAACTATATTGCTATATAAATATGAGTTTTAAAAAGAACTCAAAAAATTATCTTAGATTTCTATGTTCTATAACATTTTGTGCTGGATCTTTGTGTTGAATCTTTTGTAGTGTATTTTTTTGTGCTACATTTTTTTGTGTTGATTTTGTTTGTACAAGATTTTTTGTATTATATTTTGAGAAAACAAAAGGCGAAGAGTTTGTGTTTTACGACCAAAATACTCTCTCATTCTACCTATAAGGAATACCACATGTAATCTCCACAATCGTTATTAGACTAATTAAGCAAAACCACTTGGATCCTATATATATATATATATATATATATATATATAATATATATATATATAATATATAAAGGTTAGAAAAGAATATATTTTTTTAAATAACATATTTCTTGGGCTAGTTTTTATACAACTCTTACACAATAGCATACTATTCTTTAAAATTGTTTTATTTGTAAGAACGCTAGATTATCATTGTAATAAAGGCAAATATCATTGGCAAGACGTTGCTGTCCATTTTACTAGGCCGGACGGTCTTATCGGCTTAGAACTAAGTCCTGTCTAGAACTGGGCTTCTAATCTTATAAAATGGATCCGTTTATGTAACTGGGCTTTTAAGTTTTCAGATGTATTTGAACGTGTAACAATATTTTATTTAATAGGACCATCACAAAGCTCCACAAAAGGATATCTTCCCCATCATTACATCATTATCATTCTTCTTGATTGAAACCGTTGCGTAGCAGCAATGGAACTGGATTTATTGGGCCGTACTGACCTCAGTAGCGGATCCAGGATTTTATTCTAATAGGTTTCTTTTAGTAAATTATCTTTAATTCTCACTATTTTTTTAATTCAATAAGGTTCTCACTATTTTTTTCTATTTTTTTTTCAAACGCACTGGGTTCCCAAGAACCCACAAATGTAGGCTGGATCCGCCCCTGCTTGACCTCTAACCCGAAGGGTGTGTTCTTTGTTTTAATGACCTGATTCACCCGAATTAATTATCCAGTTTTGCCATTTTCATATGTTGCGACTCATCCGAAGGGGATATTGTTGTACTGGCGTGTATGGTTTCCTCATTTGGTTGGTTCTTATATAAATAAAAAAAACCTTCCTTGCTAATAATAAAAGAATGTAATTTGACAGCCAATATCCATCAATGAACAGGATAAAAGTCAACCCTCAACAAAGAAGCCAACAACAAAAAGCGTTTTGGCCTTAGGGTGTACCATAATACATGGGGCGTTAAAGTGACATGACATGTTAATCGGTGTTGCACACCATTCCTACCTTGTTTTAAGAGGCGTTAAAGGAGTTATTTGTTAACATGTTAACGTGATGTTAAGAAATTGAAATTATTTTTTTTCCTTTTTAAACCAAAAACTATTAAAAGATAGGGTTAGGTGGAGTTAACATGATTAAACCATTTCTTTAAATCGAGTTAGAGTGAAATGAGGGAAAGTTAGTGATGTGACATATAGGTGAAGTTGAGGAAAATTAAAATATACCCTAAGATGTTATGGAACCGTAAAATCACCAAAACTAAATCTAAATAACTCTCATTAATTAGTTTGTTGTGCGTGGGGGTGCATCGTACTTAAGTGATATTTTAGCTCCTTATCTAGATTCGTCACTAGTTAGAAGCCTTATCAAAATATATGCATGAAACAGTGTGTAAATAAAATCCTAACATATTGATAATGAAACTAGTAAATAAAAAATTATAGAAACATTAATGGCATGAATGTTAAAATATAAACTCATAAAATATATTATACATAGATAAGTTACCCGTTTAATATACATATTTAGTTATGCTCTAAGACTCTTATTGTAGAGCTAACAAGAGCATGTGTAATAGAGGGTTATGTAGATGTATGATTATACGATACATGGCAAATGTGTAAGAAATGGATGTTATATAACTTGAGCGTGTGGTAGTTAGTTATGTAATAACCCCTTCAATTATAACACACACACATATATATATATAGTGTGTGTGTGTGTGTGTGAGAAACCAATGTATCGGCGTTATGTATATCACAGCTGAAATTATAACCTCCCTCCTTTAACGCCTCGGGGGCGGTGTTCCCGATGTTATAAAAGGTTATAGCCCGATATAACGTCTGTATAACCCCCACTATGCCCTAATGAAACATATGTTGCATATATAAACCAAGGATGTTTAATTACTTTATTCCTCTTGACAAATTAAGATGGATATCTTTATTTTGAGTTATCTTGAATCATGTAACATGGTGCAGAAATCCTAACTTCAAAAAAGTAATTCATCAAAAAAAATATCTTTGATTTATAACAAATGATTGTGTACAGCATAATAACATATATTTTTTGAGTTAATAATTTATTTGGAAAACGAGCAACATACATCATAATTTATCATAGAAAAAACTAATGTAACTTGCTAAAATAAAATTGAAATATAGACAATAATATAAGTTATCATTATGCTAAATAAAATAAATATAACAATAATATAAGTTATCATTACATATTTTCATATTTTAATAAAAGAAATATTAAATAGAGGTAATGTAATATAAGAAATGTTCATCTAAGGATAACAATGAATTCCTAAGAATGTTTAAAAGGATAATTTTCTTGTTGAGTATTGCACTATTGCTAAGATGGTCTAGGCACTTGCTGTGTGTTTAAAATGAAGATTTAATATAAGTTTTTAATATCTAATTAAGTTTTTATTTGATTCATATGTTAAAATGTAACTTAGATGGTTATAAAAAAATTTAATTAAAAAAATTATTTGTGAGCTTTTATATACTTTTTTTTTGTTGAATTTGTCACTACTTGCTTTGATACAAATTAATATTACATCATTTTATTTATTTACACTGAATTTATCATTTCAATTAAATTTTATTTATATGAGTGTGTTCTTAAAAGTACTGCGAATCTTCATGTCATTTTTCAAATCTTCGTGATGTTATTCATCACTTTAAAAAAATCAAGCTTTAAAAAACATCCATAACTCAAAATCACCACAACCTCCATTCATCATCCAGAACTCAGGAGCGGACCTACCTTAGGCGGAGGGGTAGCCTCCGCTACCCCTTGGCGCTCCGGCGGTAGTGTACATTTTGGAAAAATTTGACCTTTTTTTGACGTTTTTTCGATTTCGTTACCCTTTTTTATAAAACGTTATTTCTAGATCCGCCACTGAAAGAACTTTCAAATATTCATGAATTTAAACATTAAAATCTTTAATTGACTTCAAATCTTTGTAATCTTCAAGCTAAGAACATAAGAGAACACTCCATATTCAAATCATTAAATCCCATATATGAATAACACATACCACAAAACACATGATAGAACCTTCAAAACCATTAGAAAAAAACTGAACCCAAGAAACCACACATATAGCAATATAAACCAAAAGTAACCACAAACATGATCTTTTAATCACCTAAAAACACAAATCGGTGAATTTCATGCGTGTTGAATAACGGATATCTGATTTGTAAGAGACATGATTTTATAAACCAGATATAAATATGAGATTACCGAAACCTGACATTTGCTTTTCATCTTTAAATAATAGTAAACATGACTAGTGAGTTGCAAAATCAATATTGAATTGCACCTCAGATTGTTTTTTTTAAATGGCAGACTAACCTTTAAACGTTTTCAAACAATTTAAAAAGCCGATTACCTTTTGATAGTCGCAACTCAAAAGTAAAGTATATAATAAATAAGACATGTTTATACTCAGTAAAACAACACGTCTAATTATAACAAAACCACGATTCGATAAAAAAAAAGACATGTTTATCGTTTCATAATATAAAGATATATTCAATGATATAAGGAAGGATTAAATGAAAGATTTTTTTTTATAAATTATTTGAGAGTAACTCATCTTTTGATGGTTCAAATTATTGATGTGTGACAAAAATTTAGTTAATAACAAGTTAAATGTCTCTGTAAGCAAGTAAATGCAGGTGGTGCAAATTTGATTTTTCATTTATTTATTTTTAAATAGGTTCTATCATGTTCAATTGTCCACTATGTTTAAAATACCTTACTTTTTTTTTACAAATTATACAAAAAAAATCCATAAATCCATGTTCTATTCTATTTTTTTAGTTAACACGAGACTCGTTATGATTTTTTAAAACTGTGTTTTTAAGAATCTTGATGCATTGTAAGTTATGATAGTGTGCCTAATTTGTTACGACGTAACATCTACTGCATTAAAATGCGTGTCTAACATTCTAGTTTTAGGTAGTTTTATATAATGAGTTTTGACTCATTTTTTTTCATTATAACGACTTATACAATTCATTATAATGTTATGTTTAATCCATTGTAATAGTATATCCAACTCATTACAATAATTTACCCATTAAAACGATGCGTCAACCCTTTACATGGCACATCCAAGCTTACATATAATTGCATTTAGGTAAATACTGTTTACGAAAATTCACATATGAAACTTGTTGCCTTCCAAAACGATTTTCGTGAAAAATATTTTTACGTCAAAACCATAATATATTGTTTTGAATAGTTAACTCACACAATCACATATCTTCTAAACCTACTCTTAAATCCATACCGTTTCCACCATGGAAATAAAACCCTCCACCACTTGATAAGAAACACATTTCCAACACATCCAGGGGCGGACTCACTTTTCGTGGGTCAGGGTCCCCAGATCCCCAATCTTTTTTTAAAAAAATAGTAGAGACGTTATACAATTTTTTTTAAGGACTCCATAAAATTATTTCAAGTGACCCCGTAATATTAAACTCAAGCTTGTTGAAGTGACAAATCCCTTCCCTTTTAAACAAAGATCACAAGTTCTAGACCCTTTAAGTCCCTTTTATGTTAATTTTTTTGCTAAATTTAAAATAACCAACAAGTCATACCATATTTTACTAGTATATTATTTGTGCAGGCACCACTAAAACCTCTATTCTTCAATACTATAATTTGGACTACCATCACCAAACACAATTGAATATACCTACAAAATCAAATACAAATTGTGCTTTGAACTAATACTATAATTAGAACAAAACAACCTACTTCTAATAAATTGGACTAGAACTGTTATGTGCTATAAACTAGTTGGTCGCCCTGGCCCGACCTGAACCATGACCAAAACCAAAAATTTAACATTTGGTTATGAAAAATCTGAACACAAAAAAATGGGACCCAATTAAAAAAAATCGTAAATCCGTCACTGAACACATCTTGATTCCGCTAAACTAGAATATCCATTTGTGTAAAACACCATAATACACGCCAAACAATGGTTGAAAAACCGTGATATGTTTTTTTTTTATTTGAATAATATTTGAAGGTTTACTTTCCTCCCAAGGAAAAAAGGTTAAGAATTTGATATGCATATAACTAAGCCATAGGCGTAGAGGAATGATGTTAGTCCAAGAAAGAAGCCAACATTGCATAGGAATAACCGAAAAGGATTCCATAATCCAGTTTGTTACCCATCACATTCCTCTTTTGTTCTTCCTTATTTGACCCATTTTATACCCATCATCAGATCTCTCTATTTCTTCAACATATTCATCTGTTTTCCATCCACCAGTTTCAGGTTTCTTTTCCTCTTTCATCATCTAATTTCCAGTATCTTTTTACCTGCTTGTGATCTGTTTGTTTGCTCAACATTGGTGTCATATAATATAGCAGGGGATTGCAAATATGGAAGACAATGGAGGAGCTAAACTGAACGGTATTCGACAGATTGTTCGGCTCAAAGAAATCATCCAAAGATGGCAGCATGTGACACTTGGGCCGAAAGGGAACAATGAAGCGGATAACAGTCCTCCGATAGGAAATCGTTCAGGTGCAGGTATTAATCCGGCGATAAGCATGAGATTGAAGGGCTACAATGTGTATTCTGATTCAGATGTTGATGATGGCTACCAGAGCCCTGATCTACCAAATGATGTCCCTAAAGGGTACCTTGCGGTTTATGTAGGGCCCGAGCTTCGACGGTTCATTATTCCAACGAGCTATCTTAGCGATCCGTTGTTTAAGGTCTTGCTTGAAAAGGTTGAAGAAGAGTTCGGGTTTGATCATAGCGGAGGGCTTACTATTCCCTGTGAGATTGAGACCTTCAAGTACCTTCTCAATTGCATGGAACATCATCAAAAGGTAATCGCCGGGGGTCTCACTGGAAGCAGTCTCTCTATTCCTACGGGGTAGAGGTAAGGTTGTCTACATCTTACCCTCCTCAGACCCTACCTTAGCTTTGCTGTTGGTGGAATTTACTGAGTATGACGATGAATATTATTATTTAAGTTAATCTTAATTTTGTTTACATCTTTTTCGATTTGATATTGCAGGTATGATTGAAGGGATAAAGACCAACACATCAACTGTGCAGCTTATTCTTGTGGTACGCGGATTTGACATTCTTTTATCTGTGTTTTCGTTCTTCCCTCTTTCAAGTATTCAAGCGGAAGAGAATCGAAGATATAGCTGGTAGAAAAACTTGTGGTTTCCTAGGTTAAGTTTAACTTTGTGATGTCAAATTTGTTGTGTTCTTAAATTCTTTTTAACATTTGAACTCTAGATGTATTCATCGTGCAATGCAAATCGTGTTTTACTCCAAATCGGGGCATGCTTCGGCCATGTGTGCTGTTACATATACCTTTGTACAACAAAAGGTAACAACTAGGCTTAGTTGTAAAGTCATTTTAATTGTTGGTGTGAATGGTTGTATAGGGACAATGTCAATAGGGATGCTTTAAGGTAAAGAGTAAGATAATTAAAAATAGGTGGTGTATACTTGCAAGTAATTAACCACGGGCTGTCAGCCCATGGCCAGCCTCACCCATTCCAAACGGGAGGATGCGGGTTCGAGTCCAGCTCGGCCCGAATAATCCTGTTGGGTAGTAACCGCCAGGCAGCTATGGGGCTAAGCTAGCTTGGGGAGGGAGAACCCTCCCGCGGTCAGGGGTACCGTGCATTTACCCTTTTTTTTTCTACTTGCAAGTAATTAAAATATGATAATATAATAAGGGATTAGGGATCATGTGCTTGATGGCTGCATGTGCTTAAAGATTTGTGGATCATGGGGAGATCTGTATTATATAAGTAACATGATATCATAAGTATGAGACACCTTATAGCACCTTTATATAATAGATGAAGGGATTTGGGTAAGATTATAGGTATATCAGGAAAATCATTTTTCTTTTAATGTGGAATGAATTATTGCTTCCAGTTTCTGGAAAATTTAAATATCTAGTTGGATGATGATTTATGAGTCATCATACATTTTAAACATCTAGTTGTTCTGGATAGATAATTAGATATGCAAACGAGCTGAGACTAGATCAAGCTCTACTCAACGATGATATTCTAGTTTTGAACTCATTAGAGAAGATTTGAGAGATCGAAAAGCTTAAATATATTATATATCATAAGTATGTTCAGAAAACAAGCTATGCCAAAATATTAACACGTGAATAGGAATAGAAAAACTCGATAAAAATTCAAGTTTAGTTCTTCTACATTTAAGCTTAGATTGTTATATGTTTCTAGCTCATTTGTCTATTCGAACTCGAAATTTGATGTTAAAACTCTCGACAAAGCTCAACTAGTTTCCTTTGGTGGTTATGAGTATTCCAAATTGTAAAGATTCTGTGTGCTACTGTTTAAACTTGAATATTGGGCCTTCTTTTCAAGTGATTATGTTAAGATATGAAATTTGGGCCTTCTTTCCCAGGATGCCAATCTGAATTTAAATAACTTCAATTTTTATCATTTGGTCAATAGTACTCTTAACTTCGATTCGTATCACACCACTCTCAACTTTCAACATATTAGTTGATAGCACTCCCAAATCAATTGAACCCTAATCCAGTTAGATTTTGTTGCTAATGTGGCACTTGTGTGTTAACGTGACATCTGACATGGAATTTTTTGATGACATGGCATCTGATGTAGCATCTGACTTGGCTTTTGATGATGTGGCATCTGACTTGTTTTTTGCTGATGTAGCACTGGTTTGGTGACATGACAGCTGATTTCAGCCAATTGGGTTAGTGTTGGGTTTGTTTGGGAGTGCTATCAGCCAATAAGTTGAAAGTTGAGAGTGGTGTAGTATAAATCGAAAATTGAGAGTGTTATCAACCAATTGGTGAAAGTTAAAATTATTTAAATCCAATATCCCATGTTAAAATATGAAAGTTGGGCCTTCTTTCCCATGATGCCAATGTTAAAATATGAAATTTGGGCCTTCTTTCTCATAAAATTCGGTCCAATTCGTTCTTATGTCAACATTTTAAATAATTCCAAGGATAAAGAGACCCCAATTTGCTAATCATCCAAAATATTGAGAAGTGTAATGCCCAAACACAAGTGCTACAAACGAAACCCAGTGTTGCTTATGTGTAAATATGTTGATCCTGGTTAATTCTGATACTGGTTTATTGAGTTAAAGTTTATAATATATAATGAGTTGAATTCGAGCATGTTAGAACTCAACTCCAACTCTTATTGGGTATTAAACCTCCTAATATTTATTAATATTTTAATTTTAGGAATTGAGTTTCCTCTATCAAAAATATCGCGGATAAATACTTTTGAGCTGTTGAAACACGCTCGGTTTTATCTAGTATCGTTTTTAATGGCTATGTTGAGCTATTCGAGCTCTTGGACCATCCTCAAGCTAATCCCAAAGTTGCAAGACTTGTCGAGCTATTAAATCAAATTTGAGCCCAGCTTAGCTCATAAGAAGCGATGGACCGAAACACCCTAACACAATGGAGCCAAATGGGACTCAAAACACACAAATGTCTCAGAAGATCCTTTATGGGGTGTATATGGTTAAAGGAAAACAACAATAAACGTGAAGTTGGTATTTAAAAGACACATAAATATGTAAACACAACGGTTGGCGGGTTCAAATTTGGTCAAGTCATAATAGATAAATTATTAAAGACGGATCAAAGTAGGTTGATCTAAACACTTTCTTTGTTTAGATATAACAATTCTATAAATAAAAATATATTCAATATAATAAAAAAAATATTGGTTATTCACGTACAAATATTTACTTGTAACTAATAGTGTGAAGCTAGTGTGAAGCTAGCCCACTTAATAGAGTTGTGTATTTCTTAAAGAGGATGTCTCAAGTTCAAACATGAACAACAGGTATAATTTAAAAATATTGATGCAACAGAGTAGAAGAAGCATTTAATGTAAAAAATAAATACTTAACTCTGACCCATTATTAGTTGATATATTATTATAAACAAAAATTTATACAATATATTAACACAACTATCAATAATTTAACTCTAACCCATTATTAGTTGATATATTATATAAACAAAAATATATCCAATATACTAACACAACTATTGTTATAACAAAATAATATTGGTTTTTCATAGATATATTTAAATTAAATAATTATAACTTTCACCAATTACTGATAATACTCCTAACTTTCGATTTGTATACTAGCATTCTCAACTTTCAACTTATTTTCTTGTAGTATCTCTAACTTGGTAAGTATTTATTAGTGTGACATCTGATGTGGTCATTTTTGCTGACATAGCAGCGGATATGACATTTTTGATGATGTGATAGCTGGCTTGACATTTTTTGATGACGTAGTATCTGACATTAACTAACTGGGTTAGAGTTCAGTTAGTTAGAGAGTACCAGAGAAAATTATGTTTAAAGTTGGGAGTATTATCGACCAATTGATGAAAGTTAGGATTATCTAAATTTAACATCCCACAAATAGTTACTAGTAACACATACTTGACTCTAATGTAGATATATTTGTTTTAATTTTAGTATATTTGAAGCGTTTCTAATGAAGTTAGTAGTTGCATATATAAAACCCATTATCAAAATAAATGTTAGTTAATTGATATAGTTTTACATATAAAGCACTAAATAAGGACAATGGCAATATGAAGGAACATGACCGGTCCAGCGTCCGCCGCATTCATTCCCCTTTCCCACACTTCAAACATTCTTCTTGTATTGTGATTTGTCTTGGTAGAGCCTAGGGGCGGAACTAGAGTGATAGAAGGGGTAACCTACGTTGCCCCTTGATGCTTCGACGGTAGTGTAAATTTTTGAAAAACTTAACGTTTTTTCGATCTCGTTACCCCTTTTCATTTAAAAGTTACACCTATGCGGATTTTTTAGATCCGCCACTGGTAGAGCCCACATAAAAATGGGCTTACATCACATCAGATATCACATGCATGTATGTTTGTTTGTCTGTTTTATGCTTTTGGAATTTAGCACACTAATAACATCATTAACTATTGATTGCTACATAATCCAAATTAGCATTTGCTGTTAATCATCAACTCAAATTAAGCACAGCCCCTATTTTAAGCACAACCCAAATTATATTATTTAGTACTGTCGTAGTGTCGTTAATATATTGATATACACACTGACACACACATCATTAAACATAGTTTTCTTATACCAAGTATATCATGTTAGGTATAACCTTTTCATAATCAACATCACGAAGTTAAAAAACCCCCTACCACATACACACATATATATAGGGAAATTATCGGAAAAAATCACATATTAGTAAAAATACTAAGAATCCCAAATGAGTAGACCTTCTTTTGCCACGTGTTACACCTTTTTGCAGACGTGTTACGTGTCACAACCAGAGGCTGCCAAGTGTTACGTAACAGTTTTTACTTTCTCAGAAAAATTTGAAAGTCTGCAAAAGTTGTTAAGCATAACACGTGGTAGCCTCTGGTTATTACACGTAACACTAACACAATATGCAAAAAGGTGTAACACTAGCAAAAGGAGGTCCACTCATTTAGATTTTTTAGTTTTCTTAACTAATAAGGGTTTTCTTTCTATCCCTCCCTTATATATATATAGCGATGAGATTGCGCCATATGTATGTTACTGGTTTTATAGATGAAGGGTATTTGTGTTTATTTATGCACACAATATAGTTATACAATATAAGATATAAATTATAACTGTGTTATTATACCATATAATTGATTTGTTATAATAGTGTAACCACATAGGTGTAATAGTAAAACAGCACAATTATGACAGTAAAAACATAATAGTTAAAATCACAAAACATTATGTAGCAGCCTTTGGTTATTTTAAACTGTTACTGTGTTAGTTTGTTATAGCCTTGGTTTTTATTCAATTACAACCTTGCACCAAGTCATCAGTCGTTCAATGCTATATGTGCAGCTGTATAGTTACTGAGTTACAACCTATAAGCTACATGTATTTGATTATACTCGCGTTGTTAGTAATAGATTTGTTACTTTGTTTGTCACATTAGGTAGCTTTGTTAGCTATGGAGACTTGCTTATCATATTGTTTTAGATTTGTTATAGATTGTTTCCAATGGACATTCCTAATGCAAGAAACTCATATTTTGAGCTAGTAAATGAGGTAATTTCTACGACTAAAGAAAACATTTGCGAAAGGTTTTTAACCATTAGGATGTGGTGTTTTGAAGGAAACCTTTTACATGCGATATGCGCGACACATATGTTAAACCTAGTTGTTAAAGATGGGCTTAGTAATTTGACTTTATCAATCAAGAAAATTTCTGCACTAGTGAAATATATGAAGAAGGGAAATAGAAAGAAAGAATTTAGTGTGTATGATGCTTTGAATATGACACATAAGATGATTGCGTAGCGGCCCCCACTTTCTCTCCCAGTGCTTTAATTGTTATTATATGCCATCTGTAAGTGTGTGCTGTGATTCTCGTAGCTCACAACATATCAATGGGTGTTTTACCATGTCTGATTCTTCTCTTCTATTTGGTCATGAAGAATGAAACATAGGATCCCATACCACCTTTATCCTTCTCTTTAAGTTATTTGGGAGACTAAACTATAAGAAAAGAACAAGAAATCACCAATTTCTTGGGTACGATTTTAGAGTGAACACTAGTGTATTTGCGAACTGAGCGAACTAATCTTGGCCATTGATTTACACACATGTAAGGTCAGGATTTCATCATCAAGTCGTAAAATACACTAGTGTATTTCATCATCAAATTGGCCATTGATTTACACACGTGTAAGGTCAGGATTAGTTCGCTCAGTTCGCAAATCCACTTGTGTTCACTCTTAACCTAATCCCCATTTTCTTATTTCAAATCCACACATGAGCGCTAACAACGATAAAACACTACTCACTCATCTAACCTCTTGATTTTAGTTTGATTTCACGCGAAGAACTGACAATTGACTGACTAAATGATTTCAAGGACCATCATTTTTGTCATGATTTTTGGTTTGGTTTCATAGAGTTTTTTTGTTCATTTATTAATCTTTTTTTCGAGTTGCATCATATAATTTATTTTTTCACAAGTGTTTCAACTCAAATGAGATTAGATTATATAACTTATGTTTACAAATATGCATGTTGTTTAATGACATGCCTTACTGAAATTATTTTGAATGTTTGTGATTTTATTTGATATTTTAAGCGTTCATTTATTTGTTTGTATCATACTTATAATTGATGTAAACTTGTAAACCATTTTTGTATTAAATATTGTAAAGGATTATAATTAAAATGAAGGGAATATATAATACCCATATTTACACAATACCACATCAACTTATAATTGATATGCCTTACTCAAATGAGATTAGATTATATAACTTATGTTTACTAATATTCACCCTCAAATTAAGGACAGGTAACGATCTGTAGCTTGGATTGTAAAAAACTAAATCTACAGGTAGGTAGAGGCTTTGTAAAGATGCCTGCAACTTGATCTTCTGTAGATATGAGAATTGTAAAAGGCTTGAGGAGGTGGACTTGCTGCATTGACATTTGGCATGAGTTGATAACAAAATCGAGAAGCCATTTATTGGAGATTCAAGAGTTGTTAAGGAGATTGAGTAGGAGTGGTGGAGGCAACTAAGGCGGCAACATCAGTAGATTGTAAGGGCTTTGTAATATCATGTACTCGTGATCTATAATAAGACCAAAAAGCTCATTGAATACCAAGAATATTATGCGAGTGAGACTAGTGATTTTTAGGCCGTTGTATTCTTTACGTAAACCAGATATAACATAGAGAACCATATTTTTATTTTTTACTGGTTCACCAATGTTGGTAATAGGATATGCATACTCCTAGGCATGACATAGATAAGCAAAAGGTGTTCCATCTCCCCCTTTCTTGAGCTTAAGAAGTTGTGCCTTAAGCATGTGTTCCTTGGATGCAGTGTGTGGAGCATAAGCTCGAGCAAGGCAGTCTCATAGTTCTTGAGCATTGATGCCTTGGACATGAGAGAAGGATGCTTCAAAAAAAGTTAAGATGATGTTCATGTGAACATGAGTTCATTTGCAATCCAGAATTAATAGTTGGGGTTAACTGTAACAACAGTGGTAGAGTCTAAAGCTGTGACAACAATGGGACTTGGACATGAAATAGAACCATCGATATAGATGAATGCCTGAATAAGTTGTTTGTGATCAGAAAAAGGTTCACTCATAGTTTTCCAGTACCCATAGTTTGTTGAAGAGATGGTAAACGGAAATTTGTACGAGTTGTGTGAGCCTTTCTCTTGTAGAGTTAACAAGGCAATTGTGACTATTTGTGAAGTGTCGCCGGTGAACTAGGATTGTCATCTAAGATGTGTCGTCGGTATATCACCAGTAATCAAGACTGTCACTTGAGTTCGCTAAGCCAGTATTGCTCAATTTGAACTTGCGTTTAGGAAGGGTCACTAGGCAGTGTCGCCAGGAGTGTCATTGGGAAGTGTCGTTAGCAATGTCCTTGCGAGTTGTGCTTGCATTCAAAAGAGAGATTGTCGCTTGGAGTGTCACGTGGAGTGTTACCAGCCCTTTATGTGAGTATCACCATATGTTTATAAATTGTGTGTCATCGGCAGCAGCATGTAGCCGACGATGGTTAGCATTGATACCAAGCTAAAACACCACTAGGTGTATGTGATTGTTGTATTGAATGTTGTAAATGATTAGGGCTACAAGGGACGGATATTCATATTTACACAATACTACCTCCAACTAACCAAAATTACAATGTGTCTAATATGTAACATAAATGATGTAAACTTGTAAACCATTTGGGTATAGATTTGCTAACGACTATTTTCTTACTTAATTTGTGCATCACATTTATAAAAATATGTTATGCATCGCATTTATAAAGATAAGTTGTGCATCGTTAAGTTGATAGTTATGTATAAATGACTTTACAATGAGGCAATAGTCTTACACCAATGGGTCAATAGATGGGACAGCACGCGTCTGCAGTCCGGGTTGAAATGGGATGATCCAAGTCAGATCGGAATGGTGCGGGCCGCATCGGGTTGGGTCGGGTTGGCCAGGGGTCTGGGTTGGGTCAGGACGAGGGGTGGTCTAGGCGTAGGTGGTGGTGGTCCAAGCGACAGTGGTGGTTCAGGTAATATATTCAAAATCCTTTGCCAACCAAATACAACAAGAATGGGATTGAGAATTCAATTCCAACAAATTCCATTTTCTATTGGAATTTTAAATTCAAATTCCAACTCTAATTACTTTGACAAATTATAATCACTAAAAACGCACCTGAGTTTATTTTCTTGATGAGCATATGAGTTTAGACCATCTCAAATGCAAGTGAAAATTCTTGCAAAAAATATTGCCACATCATCTCCTTATATTCTCTCTCTATCACCTTTCTCACTCTTCATTTGAGACCTCACTACTAAAATCAATTCGAAACATTCTTGTTGAGTCTTGTATCCAGGTTGTTAACCACTGTTATATTGCTTTTGAAAGACAATAAAAATACAAAAAGTTAATAGTTTTGGATTTTTTTAAACATTATTATTTACATAATATAAATTAGCAACAAGTTAAGGTATTGTGGTGTTGTACCCCATGTTTTGGGATTTTTTCAGAAAACAAATTTGATATTTCACTTTAAACCCAAAACTACTTGATTTTATAGTTTTAACCCAAAAGTTTTTAGTTTTTCCAATTTAACCTCATAACTTTTTTACTTTCAACTTTGATCCCTTATATTTTTCATATTTTGCAAAATTTTTCGTTTTACGTTTAGTTCTAAATTTTGCGAGTTAACACAACACAACGTGTGTGTGTATGTGTGTGTGGTTCAAAGATTTTACGTTTTGTTAACGTTTCGTTCTAAATTTTAGGAGTTAACATGGCGTAACGTACGTGTGTGGTTCAGTGTATTTACGTCGTCTATTTTTCCCCGTTTAATAAGTTCGTCACAACGCACGAGTCCTAAATCGAGTTAGTTATTATTTTCTGTATTTTATATGTTGGTCTAATTTCTCCACATTAAGACGCCGCAACTTCAATGTTGGTGGTCGTTGGCTATAGTGTGGCACTGATGCTATTTGTCACGGTTTTACACCCCACGCAACGCGAGGGGCTTAATACAATAGGTTATTTATATAGATACAAGTCATGTAACGTAGTAATTATGATACCATTAGTTGTATTAAGCTTATTTACTGAATTAATTATTTGTATAAGATAGTAATACATGACTTAACCAACAAAAATATCTTTAACACATTGTAATGTAAATCGGATCAACAACACTGTCAATTTCGTTGATCGTGACGCAACGCACGCGGGTCAGTCTTCTAGTTTTAAATCAATTCGAAACATGTACAACAACTAGCTTGAAATACATATCTCATCGTACGTCCAACTAGCTTTAGTTTCCTACTTATTTTAGAAACAAAACCACAATTTTATAAGAAATCACAGATGTACGTAAACGCGTTTCTTCATTATATAATTGAACTTTCGTTTCTTCCATGCTGGTTTCATATTTCTTTAAATAAATAGATAGATTAATAATAATAATAATATAAAAGGGGTCTGCTTCTGCTGTTTGGTTGATTAAGTAAACAAAAAGCATCCAACCAATCCAATCATTTGCCCACCTTCACAATTTATTTAATTAACTTTCTATTTATTATCAATTCTCCAAACTCCTTTTCATCTCTACCAAGTACCAACTCAACTTTTGGTCACTCTTGTCGCATTCAATCAAACGGTATGTGATAATGACACCAACACACACATCATTTACTAGATATCTTTCGCTAAACGATAGTCACATATACGTTTTAGGTAGATAATAATAATAATAATAATAATAAATGTTTAAATAATCTCCTAACCATAATAATTTGTTTTCTATAAAAGCCGCAACCTTTTTTTTGGCATGTGCAATGAAATTAAAACTTCATGTCTAATTTTAATCAAAATATTGTAACAAAATGATAGGAAAACGCAATATAGTGGCGGATGATTATCGTCCTGTGTCGAAACCCTTCCATTGACCTGGTTGTCCCATACAGTGCCGAAACTAAAACTTTTTAGTTGAGTTGGTCAAAGGTTCTTTCCTTTACTAAATACAACTAAAAGGTTTAACTTATTTGTTTTCTAGTTTAAAAAAAAAAACTTTCGGTTTCTATACACAAAATAAAAAAATTGATGATTAGAGGGTCAATGGTCCCTCTTGAGTCTTGACTCTCCTTTAATTACGTAATTTGGGCCCTGATTTATCGCTTAGGTACATCTGGTTGGTTCTGTTGACTTTGTTGAAACCCATTCATTGACTAGAGTTGTCACATACAATGGCGGAACCAAAATTCTTAGTCGATAGGGTTAAGGTTCCCTTCTCTTCCGACTACAGTTAAAGGGTTTAACTCGTGTGTTTCCTTTCTTTTTTTCTTTTCTTTTCTATTTTTTTTTTTTGAAAACCGTATGCCTTTTCTAACGAAAAAAAATAAAAAGTACTTCTTGACCCTCCTTTGATTCGCCCATTACGATCGTATCAGTTAACACATTGCATATGTATTCTGAATCTACCACCAAAAAATGGATTTTGTGACAGTAGTATACATTGCATATATATATATTTCTAAATGTACCACCAAAACCAATGCACTTGGTATTTTTATGGAATCAAGCCAGAAACGTGAGAACCACACTACTATAATCTGAAATGACCATATTGACTCAATCAAGATATAAAAAAAAAAGTTATTGGATTGCTTGTTATCCAAGAAAGAAAATCAGTGGTAGAACATGAATTCAAGAACAAAACACAGGAATGAATATAGACGAAAAAAATTCATCAGCAAGCGTAAAAATCCACAAGCTCATGTAAAGCATCAGGTTGAGGATCAGCATTTTCAATCATCCACAATAAATGTTCGAACAACACAACCTCGCACTCAATCGTCACACCAGAATCACCAACACCAGACCGTTCCACAAGCTCCTGGAACAACGGATGTTGCGCCACATCTGCGCTTATAAGGTAGCGACGCCTTGACTTGCCAACATAGACAGCATGTGAATTATGCCCTACGTTGTTGTACTCGTCTTCATGATCAGAAGTGGTTGCGCGGTCTTTGGTGAGACCAACTGGCTCGCCGTTGCTAAACGAACGCCATTTTTTTAGCACAGATTTGATCTTTGTTAGCTTTCCTCCTTTTGCCATTGAGAGGTTTTGGCTATCCAGATAATGAGAGAAATTGAGGGTGGTATGGAAGGTGGTTTGTTATATAAAGGGTCTGAGGCTGGAAAGTGATGGGATATATAGGAGTATATAACAAAATACCATAGACTTTTTTTTTAAATAGAAACACGTAGAAACATTTTTTTACTTAAACTAGTATTAAGCAATCGTCGCACTGCAGCGGGGCCACCAACACTGATCTTGTGGCGTGCTAATACGAATAACTTAGACCGAAACGTAAAACATAGAAAATGATAACTAAGTGGATCTAGGACCTGCGTGTTGCGACGAAACTGTCAAACGGGAAAAATAGACGACGTAAAATGTTGAACCACATATACGTTGCGCCGTGTTAACTCGCAAAATTTAGAATGGCACGCGTAAAACGAAAAATTTATGTAAGATAAGAAGTATAGGAGACTAGAGTTGAAAGTACAAAAATTGTGAGGTTAAATTAAAAAAAAATATGTTATAAGTAAAATAAACAAATAGTCTTTTATTAAAAGTGAAAAGTCAAACTTTTTTTTAAAAAACCTGCAAAGCATGAGGTCATCTCTATATACACAAATATTGTAAATTTAGGATACGTAAATAAATATGGTTGGTAACGTAAAACACCGTGTAACAAGAAAGTTAAACGTTATACAAAAGAGAGAAAACAAGAAACTAATTTTTTCTCTTATCATTCTTAATCTAGTTTTCCTTCAGTTTCACGTAACTTTTATATACTTTGGTTTTAATTTAAATAATTATATACTTTGGGTAATTAGGTTGATTCTTACAAAACAATAAAACTACGTATTATTCACTTGTAATTAGGTTGATACTTAGACAACTACTGGTGTAGTCTTAGTGAAGAAAAAACCCTTGAAAATCACACATTATGTTGTTGCACACATTATGTCTCAAATTGAAATTGTCTTCACCTTCTTGTTTTCTTTGTAGTTGTTGCACGCGAGAGTTTATTTGTATACATATACAGCTTAACAACACACGGTGTGGGAGTGGTCAGTGGCGGATCTAGCCGGAGCGTCAAGGGGTAACGTTTTAAAGAAAGGGGTAACGAAATTGAAAAAACATCAAATTTTTCCAAAATTTGCACTACAGCCGGAGTGTAAGACCCTATCCTTATTTACTGAATTTCTATTAAAGGTTTCGTATTTAAACATGTAAATACGAATACTCATCACTCAAATATTGTAGTTTATTAAAACTTTTTCAACATATTTAAACAGTTTATCATGTTATCATTGTCTAGTTTTGATATAATCAAAACCAAGTGCGGAAGCTTCGTCTTTGATCGTGTTCGGTTCTTCATAATGCTTGGTCCTCCTCCGGTGCTCATCTTCTTCACCTATATTTCATAATTTATGAAATATGTTAGTTATAAATAAATTATAACACAATCGATTAAACCCAAGTGCTTAAAACAATAAAAAACAAGATCTTGATTTCTGACCCCACCGTAACTACGGCTGGTCACCGTAGCTTACGGTCCAGCCTTACGGCCCAGACCTTCTGTCTTACTGTTCCAATCTTTTGTACCATTACAGCAGCTGCCTACCGTAAGCTACGGTAGGCCACCGTAGCTTACAGTGGCTTGCTGCAGATTTTCTCTTATTTGATGTTTTAGTTACGACAGTTTCCGTAACTCACTCGATTTTCATCCGTTTTACTCGAAACTTGTTTCTAATATCCGTAAAGCGTTTATCTACATATTTAGCTTGAAATCCTTAACCCGGATTCTTAATTCTTAT
The DNA here is from genome assembly GCA_947069175.1 of Scalesia atractyloides. Classification (NCBI taxonomy): domain Eukaryota; kingdom Viridiplantae; phylum Streptophyta; class Magnoliopsida; order Asterales; family Asteraceae; genus Scalesia; species Scalesia atractyloides. Next base: position 5,707,239 of record CAMTDV010000008.1, read on the forward strand.
GAATTACACATTCACTCTTGGTTTATGCGCATATTCATTTTGATCCACTAAGAGATTCAAGCGCATAAGCATAAATCTCACTCCCTCTTACCTTATTTCTCTTTTTAGTACTTAAATATCTATTTATCTTCTACCACAACTATACTTGAGGTGGAATGGTTATAGAAAATGTTACATTTTCAAATTTTACCCTTCGTTTAACATTTTACGAAAAAGACCAATATGAGGCACTAAGCCAAAACAGCTTATGCCATTTGCTATTACACTACCGTAAGGGTAAACCTTCTTATAAAAATCATTTGTTTAACTACCCTCAAGGTCGTTTACTTGTTTTATTACTTGAGGGCATTTTGGTCAACTTAGACCTCTCTTTTACGACGAAAGACATTCGATCGCATAGACCAAAAGAGCACATTTGAATTGTAATCTTATTTAAAACGAATAGGTTCCTATAAACCCGATATGTACCATTTATATTATGTGGTTTACCTTGCTTTGGGTAATCCGGTATTCATTCATGACTCGTTTAACTCTCATCGGACCTTGAATTTCTAAATGAGAGTTTGACCTATAACACATACTTGACTCGGGTCATAGCATTGACCCGTTTAATTACTTTGCACTAATAGTTACTAATTAATAGTGATGCGAACCAAACGCCATTTCCCTGTGATTACAAAAACTCGACAAGCGTTCATTATATATTGTTGTCAAATGGTGATATTATCACCATTTGATCCATTTGATCTAAAAGACCATTTTATCATTATGAGATTGTATTTATTTTACCATCTAATCATGTATCCGTTTCAGTTTACACCACATGATCATATTACTTAAATTTATCTCTTAATTCGTTTGACCCATTATGGCTTACGCCATATGGTATCCTTTTCAAAACTTCTTATTTAGTCGTCATCACAAGACTAATTTACCGTTTTACCCTTTTTACCATAAATCATGGTTTAATACCATTTTCACTTATTCCAAACATATCTGTCCGTATTGGAACTTTTATATTTCAGAATCTTGTTCCGAATACCCAAAACGCTTATTCCAACTACATAAGTAATTCTACTATTTTAAAGTTGTAAGCTTTACTTACCTTGAATTCCAATTATGCCTTCTTTCGCGTACTTGTTCTGTTTGACCCGCTTCTTCCCAAGCCTCCACCTTTGCAAGATGGTTAGGTTAGTCATCATCTAACACGACTATTCCACCTTACGGTTTTTATATCAAATTTATCAATCTTATATAAGAACTTGGGATTGTTTCATCACTATGAAACAACCCATTGCATCATATATATGGGATTTACCCAAACAATAAACTTAGCCAAATACTTTAAACATTCGCATTCACATGATGATTTTAAGCATCTATTAACATGTGTTTAACATAAATCTCATCTTATCATCAAAACCCATTTCAAGTCATGTATGAACATCTATTCGAACCTCTAATTTGTTCGAATATCTTATACATACATACAAGTATGATGATCATAAACACTTATATATCATCAATTTCATCATGTTATCAATACCCATTTAACTAGGAGTGGTAAATTATCCAAACACCCAATTCATAGTAATCTATTCAAAATCTTCAATAAGGGTTTGTTCCTAAGCAAGTATTCATCTCTTATCTTACTTCAATTACTGAAATTCATACATGGATTGAAATCCATGAAATCAACTTAAATTCATAATGTCACCAAATTGGGATTTTTGACATACCTCATGACCCCATAGTTCGGGTGATCATTATAATGCGTTCATGCATCGATTCTGGATTCAATTCGTCCTCCAATTTGATGATATAAGATGAACAAGGGTTTGCTCCTTGTTCTCCAGCCGTAGTCGACACACACACACACACTTAGTGTGTGTGTGTGTTTTGTGTTTTAATCTTTATTAAACCTAAACTTTAGGTTTCTCCCCTTTTTATCCCCTCAAGTTTAGTTTTGTTTAAGCGAAGCTACTACTACTCATTGTTTTATAATCTATATACTTGTTACTAACTAGGTTAATTTGTTCCTAGTTATTTTGTTTACGGGTTCACTCTTACTGCTAACAGTCTTTTACCCGCTCTTTAATATTAACGTGGTTTGATTACCAAAACCGTTTTTGGGGTGTTACACGGAGCGCCAATGGGTAGCGGAGGCTACCCCTTGTTACTATGTAAGTCCGCCCCTGGGAGTGGTGGAGCGGCGTTGTTGCCTTTCCACTCCGTACACACCACACCGGGCCCGGCGTTATTGAAGGGGCAGCAAGAATTCCACCGGCGTGGAGGGCATAGTGGAGACGATGTGGTGGCGTGTGTGATTGGATGCAAATAATATTATAAACCTTTTTTTATTTAAGTTTAATAGATTTTATATAATGTTTAAGTATAAAAGTGTATGCCACGTGTCGAATAACGCCGCTCTTTCACGCCCCGTCCCAAACCTCCTGTTTTTTGCATCACGCCCCATTTCTGACGCGTGCTTACGTGTCGTCCACGTATCGCATAACGCCACATTTTCTAGCCCCTCCACACCATATGATCTATAGAGCTCACTATTATTCTAGTTTCTAAAAAAATGATACTAGACTATAATGTCAGACGCTTTGGAGTTGATTTGACACAAGTCACGTACTTTGGTAGCCTGAAGAGGAGGTCGCCATTTGAAGTCTCAAGGTGACTCATGCTCACAGGCTTTTTATTTAAAAAGAATAGAAGGATAAACTAGTTAGTGATCTATTTTGGTCTCAAAATCAGTTTGTTTAATAGACTCTTTTGGTAAATAAGTTTTCTAACTATACTATTTACTATTTTAAAAAGACAAAAAAACAAACTAACAGTGGTGGATCAGAAAACTTCTTTCGGTAGGTTCGTTTTGATAGATTCTCACTATTTTTTTTCAAATCATACAAAGTTCTCACTAATTTTTTCTATTTTTTTCAAACCGAGTGGGTTCATATGAACCCACAAAATAGGGTTGGATCCGCCACCGCAAACTAATATGTAATTTTCATAGTTTACATAGTTCTAATTTTTGTGTGGCCTTCATCTAAGTCGATATATGTTTGTGTGTAAAGAGAAAGTTAGAATGAAAAAAAAACCTTATAAAAATAAAAGAAAAAAAAGTCTATCTACTATTTTATATATTTGGGTGACTTTGACTTTTCTAAAACATATATAAAATTAACTGAAAGTTGAAACTAATACTTCATTATAATGGATAATTTTGTTTTGTATATTTTTTTTTGCCTTTGGCGCATGTCTTTTAGAAAATTAATTCCATACATAATTACTAAAAGTTGACTTACACGTTCATTGACGGTGATGTTATTATCCCCGCTCCGTTTCTTCATAATGTTCTTTTATGCCTAAAGTAGTAAAGTGCCTCCTAGAAGTGTGTAAACTATTACCAAATAATGTCATCTTATATGTATACCTATAAATCTTATAAGTTCTTATTTTACATAACCATGAAACCACTTTTTATAATATCTGTGTGTTGCCATAAATAAATAAAAACGAATTTTCTTTTTTAAAAGTTGATTTTTTAAGATTTTTAGTAAAAGAAAAAATTAAAAAAGCCTTTCGTAAGACTAAGTTTTCTAAGTTATCACTACTCGTATAAGTTTTATTACTACCTTGAGTTGTGAGAACCTTGAGAACTAGGCTATCCAAAAGGTTTTTCAAAAAAAATTTCTCAAAAGTCATAAAAAAGTCAGTTGTTTCAGCAAAATAAATTTAAATTGCCACACACCCACATTTACATGAGGCCGTAAAAAAATATTTATCTTCGTACAAAATTTACAAAAACACGTAAAAAAAACTTGCATCAATCAAAACAACGACTCGACAATTTTTTTTTCTTTTTTTCAGATGTGTTTATAATATTTTGTCTACATTTTGCAAACAAATATTTTTATCTACGTTTTGCAAAAAAATTCATGGTTTTCATAACTCGTAGTTATTTTCATTTGAACCAAACCCTATATACATATTAGGATATATTCCTATGTGTGTATTTTGATGATGTTTGGACAACAGGTGTTTAGTGCCATTCTTGACTGTCTCATAAAAAAAATCTTATGATTTCTATGTGATTGAGGCCTTCCGAAACAAAACATTTTAATAAACCATATATTTATAATAGCTTTTGACTTTTTTCGCAAATTACAAGTTATGAAATGGGAGTATTGTATATTCTAATAGGAAGCCTACCAACTCTCACAGAAGATAACATTGAAAAACTAGAAGAATAATTATTAAGTACTTTGATTATACACATAATCGATCTAAATTGACCAATTATCTTGTTTACTTTTCATTTATAATTGAACTTTAATTTAAATAATATATGACGGCCAAAATCAAATGAAAATGATTAAAAGAAAAAAATGATATTGGACTTATTATTAAGAGTATCTAACTACTAAGAATTTTATGTTTGAACATTTACATTTCATGTGCTCTAGTGTAACAAACCAAAATTTTTATATCTTATTGAATATATCTTATATTACAAATGACCCCTCTACTGTATTTGATACTTAACAGCATATAGTTAAAACATATTTAATCAAACCGTGTCCCTCGAAAATTGCCAACCTCCCCCATCGAGACTCACTTGGTTTCTGTTTAGTTCCTTTTTTTTCTAGGCTTTTGTTTACACTGACGGTGTTAAACGGATCGTGTTTGCGGGTTGGCGGGTTTAATTCGACCCGAACCCGAAAATTTATACACGAACCCAAACCTTGTCATACCCTAAAAATCCACTTGCGGGGTTTTATCGCAAGGCGCGTGACATACCAGGATCCAAGACACTGGTCACATAGAATGATCTATATGTAAAAATACGTTTAAACAAGTTTAACCATGCAGTTAAAGAAATGTGGAAGCGTAAGTAATCATAAGTAAAGTGTGCGTCAAAACAAACGCCCAAACCAAAGAATTTAAAAGTAAAGACGCAAACGTTTAAACAAAATAGTTTTCATGCTCGTGATTGCTCCTACTCTAGAAGATACCTTAACAACCTGAGAAAACATGTAAAATCAAGTGTCAACATTAATTGAAGAGTGAGTTCACATGTTTTAGCTCACAATTTTTAAAGATAAGTTGTTTCCACTGGTTCACCCCGAACCAGTGTGTTATAAAGTTTCCCTAATCCCACCCAATCAGATTTATCGTAAGTTTCCTGATTCAATTCCTGAATCACGTTATATTGTTTAGCGGTATATGTTATATGTTTAGATCGCTAGCCTAGGTCATGTCAACAAAGTTTCGATCCAAAGCTGACGTTGTGCCCCTGTTTGTCCAGGTTTATCACCAACCATGGCTAAGTGTTAGGCAAATTCTACACCCGTGATCTTCGATGTTCGATCTAGCTGGCGCGACAGCACGAGTGGGGCTTGTCGGGCCTAGTAGTACTACTAAAATTCCCTCGCTATAATTCAATACTAACAGCATCGTAAGTTTTAAGGGGACTGACATGTGATATAATGCATCCTTGTGACCATAACCGTATAACATAACCCCTCCCAATATAGTTCGTTAATATATAACAATAAAAGCGTTACATTACCGTAACGGTACATGTTTTCTCCCCCTGTGTATTTAAAACCATTTAAAAATGTAGTTGCCGTGAACTTAACTTTGTATTGCTCGGTAAGATTAGACTAAGTATATGAAATCTAGAGTGCTCAACCACACCCTATAATAGTTAGCACAATTTTTTTAGGTTTTGCTTATGATTAACACGAAAGTCCTACACTTGTCTAGTAACTAGCACACAACAAAATAATCACATGTCACTTCTATTATATGGTTCCATAACCTGTTCACAACCTTCCTACAGTATTATATATGTTATTTATACAATTAACAAGCAATCGTGGATATTCAAAATAGCAAGTTCGGTTCTTACCCATTCATGTTTCCTGCCTATCAAAAATCACTGAAACTAGGCTGTTTTGTGAGACTTGTTTAACCTATTTACAGGCTGCAAAAATTATGATTTTTTATGTAAACCTACCCCTCGGAAGGGTTGGTCTTGTGCAAAAATTTCAAGGCCTAACTCTTTACCAATAATTCCATAAAAATCATTTATTAAGCAACTATCAGGATTCGTCACTTTCTAACTGCAGTTTATGAAAAAAATTATTTAAAAATCTCAGTTATCAGATTGAATGTAATTTCAATTGGAGATTTTTGTGACGTCCTGAAACTACCTAAAGTAGAAATTTGAAATCATAACTCAATTCCTACATTGAGTTATGACATTCGTGATGGGCTGCAAATTCTGCCAGAAAACCAGCCTGAACCTTCGGTACGGAAAAATTCATAAAACATTCAATTTTCGTGAAAAAAATGCAATTCCAGTGGGATTCGAAAGATATTTCCTGGAAGTACATCACTGACTCAAGAAACAACACTTTTTGTTAACTTTTGACCCGGTTACAGCCGATTAAAGTCGCTGTAATGTTCTGGACAGATTTTGTTTCATCACCAACCCCACAAACAATTATCTAATGCACCCAACGACCTAAAATCTTTAATCACAACAGATTATCATCCTAAATTAAATCATATAACAATTAATTCATCACAACCATCAAGCATCTCAAACCCTAATCGAGATATATTTATCTATACATGCATAAAACTATTTCTAAGCATCACACTTGATTTTTATGAACCCTAGCACCAAAATTATCATCATGATTATCAAAGCACATGAAAAGCACATCCATGCATACAAGAATTTCCAACCGAAACAATACCAAAACATAACTCACCTTGTGGAAATGGATGAGAGTGCTAAGGTGAAAGAGAGAGAGTAGCGAGAGAACGAAGGAGCGGCGGTCAGGGGGGTATGCTTGTTGCCGTCGACCAAGGGGGAATGAGAAGGAGAGGTTATTAGGGTTTTTGTGTGTGTGTGTATTTTTGAAACTCCCCATGCAAATATATAATAAATCAAACCTTGGGCTCCAAAAGTGGGGGAACCTTGGGCCGCAAGGGTGAGGCCGCAAAGTGGGGGCGGTTTGGGCTTGGTTCGGTTTTGATTGTTTTTTTATATTAAATCACGTCGTTTGATAAATATTGTTATTACATAAGGTAATGTCGTAAATATAAAAAGTAAAATGTGTCGTCGTAAATATAAAAACAAGGCCTAAACCTCAAATGTTCGGGTTGTTACAAACCTAATCCGAGCCCAAAATCGTATCATACATATGAACCGAACATCACCCGAAACTCTTTTGGTTGACCTGAACACGACCCGTTCAACCCGATTTTCTAATTTATTATTTTTTTCTTCTAAAATAATATTTTAAAATTAAAATTTACTTAAAAACACAAATGTGTATAATACAATTATATTTAAATTATAAAATATTATGTTAATTTATCGTTTTAAATTATAATTATCGCATAAAATACAAACCCTATTTAATTTATCACATAAAACATATTGTAAAAATGTGTTAAACGGGTCAACCCGCCATCCTAACCTGGTTTGACCCAAACCTGGCCTGTTAATCTAAACGGGTTCACGGGTTCAAGGTGAAACTGATCCGAATCTGTTTAGACTAAACATAAACCCACAAATTTCGTGTTAGATCCGTGTTTTCGAATGGTGTAAAAAATCACGCCCCTAGTTTCCACCTAAAACCTAGTATCATAATGTTCTTACTCGGCCAAGCTCACTATCTTGAACTCAACATAATTGAGTTACCAGCCCAACTCATATTTTCAAATCCAGTACATTTACTACTATATTATGCATTATGCATTTACATAATGCTTAGGGAGGGAGGTTTTCAAAAGAAATAATATTGATATTACATTTTTAACTCAAAAGTTTTCATCTTTTATAGTTTAATCTTATAAACTTTTTACCTTACTTTGGTCCTCTATACTTTCATATTTTGCAAAAAAAAAATTGTTTTACGCTTTGTTCAAAATTTTGCGAGTTAACACAACGCAACGTGCGTGTGTGATTCAAGGTTTTTACGTTTCGGTTTTAAGCCTCTAAATTTGTGAGTTAACACGACACAACGTGCGTGTATGGTTCAACGTCTTTACGCCGTATATTTTTTTCCCGTTTAACAGGTTCATTGCAACGTGCGGTATTAAGTCGACTTAGTTATTATTTTGCTGTGTTAAATGTTAAAGTCAATTTCTTCGCATTAGCAAGCCGCAACTTTAACGTCGCCAGTTGCTGACGATGGTGTGACATTGATATTATTTGCACAGTTTTACGCCCCCACCGCAACACGGTGTACTTAATACTAGTTAGAATTAACTAGTACACCACTCAAATTAAGAAAAAAAATGTTTTGTTCTGTTGACCTTGCTACATCACCAACATGCTTCACCACATTAGTTAACGGGAAACCATGATAATGGGAAAATTGACTAGTATATAAGAAAAACACGCATTGAATTTGTCACTTTATAAAAACAAATAATATAAAAAGAACTAAATAGAAACACATAAGTAAGCGGGCCCGCAATGCGAGTTTCGGCATTAAACCCAATATGTACAATAGGGCTCACACTACACAAATCTAAATTACACATTTAAATTGTCGACTATATTTTAGCATGTAGGCTAAAAGAGTCGGTTTTATCTTAGCCAACAAAACAGAAAAAGAGAGTTGAATATAGTCAGCAGGCTAAAGGAATCGACTCGATATTACCTGGCACATATAGCAATGGGTAGATGATTAAACCGTCTAGCTAAATATTGTTTATAAATGTACTAGCTTACAAACCCGTGTATTACACAAGTTGATGTCGAAAAGATGTACATCATAAACTTCTATATAAATCTTATCACACCGTTAAAAAAGCAGTAACATTATAATCTTATATATTCATAATTCATGAATTTTATCGTACATGTTGAGTAGAATATAAACTATACTCTTATAAAAATATGTAATATGGTTCATAATTGTAATAATATTATAATCTTATTACACAGTTAAATGTGTGTATTGTTGATGGATACGTATATCAATTGTCTCATAAATAATAATATTATTTAAATTTCCCATGTGATAAATTCTATCGTATTTTGTTTATTAGATTTGTGTGGAGGTGGTATATTAGAAATTAAAATTATAATATTATTTTTATAATATATAACATATTTATTATAATATATATTTTTAAAAATATTAGGAAGTTTGACTAATTTTTTAACGTGAAAATTAATTGATGTGTGTATATATAGAGTACTAAAACCGAGATAATTTATAATAAATACTTACAATAAGGATAATAGTAAAATTTTGAGGTTGAAAATGAGAGTGTCAGGTGAAATTAGTTAAAATCGTTTATTAGATTGATAATAAACAATATTTATATATTTGAGTGCATTTGCTTATCTTATTGGGCCCAGGCAGATTATTGTTGGGCCAAGATCCGCGAGTGAGCCGAATTCCATTAAATTCAGATTAATAGATCTCTTTATAATATTTTCGTTTTAGTTGGTTGACCGTTAGTGATTCAATTAACAGCCTACTTCTAACTCGGTGAGCATTAAGTGTGTTGGTTTAATAGGATGATATATCTAAGTTAGCCAATAATCTCTTACTCGTTAAGTTTTAGAATGATTTTAAATAAATATTTTACCTTCTTGTAACGCACCACTTCCTCGACCCATCACCACCAACTACCATGCCTCTTTCTTAGGGCGACCATTGGACCGGCCAAGTCGGACGACAGCCCGAGGCCCAGTCTCCAAAGGGTCAGAAATTCTATTAAAATCAATATATTATATACATATATCGAAAACCATAAATAAAATGTGATTTTGGCCTATTGGTTAGAGACTTGCATTCTTGATGCAAGCTCGAGTCCCCCTTCAATCATCTTTTTAATCATTTAATATCTTTTAAATCCACTCTATTCAATGTGATTTGGTGTAGTGGTTAAAGCTTTGCATTCAATTTCTTTAAATCCACTCCATCCATTCCTATTTTTTATTAATTTGTTTGCTTCGGGATTCAATATAGTCGAAGCTAAACTTTCTAGAGTTTTTTTATATCTTTAATCTTATAAGCAATAATTAATAAATTAAGTTTCAAAATTATAATGATTTTACAATTAAGCCCAAAAAACCCTATTTACTTTTATAATTACCCATATCTCCATTTAAAAAGCCTAAAATTTAAACCTACATTAAAAAATATAATCTATTTAGGCTGGTGGGGGTGCTAAGAGAGCCTCATGATTCGCTTAAGTGAGTAAGTCCGATAAATTTGCTACACAAGTTTTGTTTTCTTTATTTTACAACGATTATCGTCGTATTGTGGTTTTTTGATATATGATTGATGAGTTTATATTATAGGAAAGGGCTCAATTTATTTGTCTGTCTGAAGCCCAAAAATTTTCAGCATTCTTGGGGCGGCCCTGCTCTTATTAGCTCAACACTTACTCACGAAAGGTTACCAAAATATACATTAAAATTATTATATATGTTGATATCGGAATTTCATATTTTAAAAAATGAAGTTACAAAGTTCGTATGTATGAAGTATGAATTCTATGGGTTTTCATCCATCCTACATAAAGGATGAGTGCATATCGTTGTGGAGGTAATCGGTGGCGTAGTTTGAAAGAAAACTCGTGAGGGCCTAACTATTAAAATCTAAATCGGCGGGGGCCGGACTATCAAAATCCGGTGGGGTCGGACTCTTAAAATTCCAATATTTTACACTAAAAAAGATCTCGGAAATTTTTGTTAAATTTAACTCTACAAGTGAAAAATCGATGGGAGTAAGGACACCCCGGGCCAACATTAACCTCCGCCCTTAGAGGCAAGTCAGTTTTTCTAAGAAGTTCATTTTAATTATTTTATTTCTCTTCGTCTATGAACTCTTTACCACACTATGTTTCCGACGGAGCATGTATCACCCATTGCTTACCGACAATTCCCACTCTTACCGCATGATAAATACGTCTGTCGCTAAAAGTAGTGATGATACACATTAATTAACATAATCAACATATTGAGTAATAACTTATAAGTTAAACAATAATCAATGACCAAATAGCTTGAGATGTGATTATTGATATATTTGTTTATTTATTTTTGAACGACAAATTTAAATCACTGATGCACCATTAGAGTACCATATCTGATTCTTTATTTACATCGCAAAAACTAAACCATTATTGATCAAGAAGACAAATAGACCGTCATATGTTGCTACTATGAATAAGCAAAGATTTGATATGACTTATTAGTTCTTCTCTCACAAGCGTGAAAGTATCTTTACTTCTATATAAAGCATCGGCTACCCGCCCCAAGTTAACTACACAATTTTTAGAGGCATTGGAAAGGTTTTTGCAAATGATGGTTACTTGGGTGAAATCTTTCCACGCGTCTTCAATTTGATTTTTGAATATGTTGTGGACATACTCCTCTGTGACATCATATTGCTTCATGTAACTATCAATAGTAGATGCAGCAGTCTTTCTTTCTTTCTCTTCCTGCACTTTTAGTAAATAAATAACTAGCTAGTGTTTAAGAAAACTAACTAGCGTTTTGGTCGTAATATAACACCACTAGTCAGCAACAAACACGGGTGGATCCGTCTTTATAGGGGGCTAGCCCCTTACAACCAATAAAAAGCTTATATCTTCTTTGATATAAGTAATTTATTGGGTCGAAAGCTTAACTAGAAATTAATTATAATCATCGCATTCATACAAACTTCATTATAGCTTAGTGACATCTTAGAAGTGAGATAAGGCTTAGTGACCATTAGGTCTTGGATTCAATTCCCATGAGAGGGTTTTCCCAATTTTTTAGGTTTCTTCTGAATTTGTTTGCCGTTCAAAAAAACATTGTTTTGTTTGAATGTTTACCAAAAATTCATGCATTTTCCAACGACAACAAACAAATTGGTTAATACTTGGTGAATACGAAAATTCTATGATTTAACCTTTCGGGAGCAAAGATCATCCATGAGTCTACCAATAACACCTGAAGCTTTTACGAGAGGAGGATGTGTGAGAACCCATTTCAGTGTCTCGTCTGTCACCATATCACCCATGCCAACAAAACATGTTGCTATAAGCATATAAAATCCACTGCTCACTATTGAATTTGACATGTGCTCCTTTATTGTTGGTACATACTCCTCATAAGTCCATTTGGCTTCCACCATAAAGCTTCTAATAAACTCTTTCATCTGCATGTGACAGCAATATGTGCCAAACGCTTTTTAGTGCTAAATTGGTGCACGTGATCGACAAATGAAACACACTGAAACTAACAGATTCAATGGCTTAGTTAAGACAGTATGCATCCCCTGTAACATCCGTCAAAAAAACGGGTTTCCAAAACCCGCTTCGTTTATTAACCGAACATCCAGTTAAAATTTTCGTTGCATGTTTAAGGCTCAAACAAATTTTAAATAATACATAAGTAATAAACATTCTAGAATTTAAAAACTATAATTATTAAAAATTAAAAATTAGTGCAAAAAAAATAATAACAAGCTGCCGGGTTTCGAACCCGGGTCAGCTAGTTCACCAAACAACCACAACACCACTCCGCCACACGCTGCCTTTGGTTAATATACTGAAACAATTAATACTTAAGTCAAAACTCAAATTCAAAAACCAGGTATCAGCGCGGCGGAACTCGCAATCACCGGAAAATCTGGCAATCCGCGAGTTCAGCCATTCCCCTTTTGACTAAAACGCTGTAACCGTCGACGACATCGGTTATAACCGATGTCTAGCCCCAATTATAGTCGTAACCGCCGGAAAATCTTGAATACTCGGTTTTGAAAACTGAAATCGGGCAGTTTCTGTCAATCTATAAATACCATGTGTATTCTCTCAAAAACCTGCTCACACTCGCACAACTTTCACTCTCTCTACAAGTCGCTATTCATCAAGAAACACCTCGCCGGAATTCTCTGCAAGTCGCCGTAAAACCGAATCTATTTCATCTCTTCTGCCTTACTCTAAAATAAGACTTCTAGAGCTCAGACAGAAAGCACCACACTCACCTCAAACTTCCTGTAGAGCCTCTGTGTCACACCCCGACCCGCAGCGGAATAAGAGTCGGGGCATAATTGGGTTATCACCAAAGCTCATGATATTTACTAATACGTTTCATATTTATTTAAGTCAAAATTACATTCTCAATAATCCAAACATGTCCATACAAATACAAAGAAAAATAACCAACTAAACAATTCCAAGCTCTAAATCATTTTATTCTTCTAGGCCAATCCTATGTGTTTCTTGCTGCAGCTGGTTCACCGTATCATGTGTAAAAATGAGGGTTTTTGGGTCAACATAAGTTGGCGAGTGAACCTTGTTAGATAAACATTTATTATTGATTTTCTTGTTAGTTTATCAATGAAAAATTGTGCAATAATCATAAGTGAGCAAATGTAAATAATCAAACAGTAGCAATAACAATCACAAACTATAACATGCAATAAACATACAATAACATACCAACATCATACAATAAATAACATGAATGTAACTGTGCGATCAAGGCTCAATCAAACGGAGCCGATCGTATTGCATGTACTGAAAATGATAAATGTCTGTGCGATCAAGGCTCAATCAAACGGAGCCGATCGTATGTTGGCACGCCAGGTTCACGCTCATAATGTAATGGGGAACATGCTCAATGCTCATAATGTAATGGGGAGCGGCGGCCTATGAAATTGCATGTACTGAAAATAATAAATTAAATCTAACAATAATCACACAAACAGTTGAAACAAACTGAATACACATTTGTTCATGATATGATGTATGCACAATGATTTGAATATAATAAATAGCAAGACACATGATACACCCCAAAAACGTGATTAAAACGGGGAATTTGTAAAGATTCACTCACATTGGGTGCGTTGGATTGGAGATGGTGAGATGCGCACGAGTTGGAAGAGCTGAACAACGAGAATTAACTAACCTAAATAATAACGGAAAAATATAGTAAATGAGTGGATTTTATTAAGGATTTTAATAGAATTTTTAGATATATTTTTGCGAGTTTAAGGCTATTTCCTATCTTTAAAAACATTATTTTTAAGTATTTTTTATTAACTTTTAAATTAAATTAAATAATTAAAAATATAAAAATATGTTGACTTTTTGGGTTGACCGTTGACTTTTTGACTTTGACTGTTTGACCGGTTTATTGTGTAATTGCAATGCGCTGGGTGAGGCTCGAACCCGAGACCTCCCGTACGCGTGCACGCAGCTCTACCAACTGAGCTACGTGTCTAACCCGAAATAATTCTGTTTTTAATTATACTTATATATTAACTCAGCTTATCCAAAATTCTTTTATTTTCAAAAACATTTTAAATCATCGAATCGGTGTCACTGACAGGTCTCGAACCCGGGACCTGTGCTTTAACGTTACACACAGTCCACCGTTGGACTGTGTGTCTAACTTGGTTAATATACACATTTTTTTTATACTTAACAACTAACGTAAGTTAACCCGGTTCAGTTAGAAAAATAAAACGTTTTTATTACAGAGAGGGTGCGTGTATCAGGGATCGAACTCGCGGCGTGCGCGTATTATTTGCACACAGTCCACCGCTGGACTGTGTGTCTAACCCGTTTAAAATACCAATTTTAATTACCCTTATAATGTTAGCACAGTTCATCTTCTCCGTTAATTTTTACAGACAGCAAATTAACCCTCTGTTTCTTGTTTTAAAACGATTAACACATTCATAAGACTAAGATGAAATGACAAAGACGGTGTTGGAAACAAACATACCGGAGGAATAATTTAACTCAGAACTCCGGCAAGGCGTCGGCTCTGTTTTTATGAACTTCAACTGAGCAAGCAAATTATCCGTTTTGATTAGCTAATCGTGGAATTGAAATGCTAAACAAACGTTAACAGGGTGTTTAAATGTCCATACCGTTTCACAGCTGAAAATAAGGATTTCCAGAAGTTTTCCGGCGAACTGGAATTATCCGATAGCAGCTTCTGAATTTGATTTCAATTGAAAGGTCTGAGTTAGAAATAGCTTAACAATTGATAGACCACGACGGTATTGAAAGACTTACCATTTTGATGGAGAATACGGTTTTCCGGCGACTTGCAGAAACTTTCCGGCGAGTAAAATTTGATTCTCCGGCGGACTGAAACTTGTGCGGAAATGTAATTGAGAGTCTGTAGATTATGTTTGAGTCGCGAAAGAGTACAAAGATGGAAGTAATACTGGAATTGAAGATTTTCGGTTATAAAAACCGATCCACTTCTAGAATTCAAGTTCATTCAAAGCAACTTGATTGAAAACGTCGGTATATCGGTTAAACTCAGTGAACCGCGAGTAATCAAATCGTCTTTGGGCGTTTGATGACCGATTTCAGTTATAGTTGGCGTAACCGGTTGATTTATGTTTGTCTATAAAACTCGTTTGTTTCCTAAAGTTGACAGAAAACAACAAGTGGTGGAGTGGTTATGCGTGTGTGTTAAGTCTTTGAGTTCTCTTCCGGCTGACCCGGGTTCGAGTCCCGGCAGCCTCATTTTATTTTTAATTGTTTTATTTTTACTTTTTATCCATTATAACTTTTATAGATTAGTTTGTTTATTAATTATGTATCATTAAAAATCAAAAATAGGCATAAATACGCAACGAACATTTATAACTTGATATTCGATTACAAATGGAGCGGGTTTGGAAAACCCGTTTTCGACAAATGTTACAGTATCCCCTACTTTTAGGAATTTCGTCCCGAAATTTAAGTAGTAGAAGTAGTAGGAAAAAGATGCGGGTATTTTTCACGCATTGAGTCTTCACGTTCCCAAGTAAACTCAGGTCCCCGTTTCGACTCCCAGCGTACCCTAACAATTGGAATGCGACTCCGTCGTAGACGTTTTTCTCCGAAGTCCATGATCTCTACCGGTCTTTCAATAAAATGCATAGATTCATCAATCTGAATATCTTCCAGAGGAATGTGGAGATTTTCATCAGCGAGGCACTTCTTCAAGTTTGATACGTGGAATGTGGGATGAATCCTGTTGAGTTCTTCTGGTAGATCAAGCTTGTATGCTACAGGTCCTACTCTTTCGAGTATCTTGAAAGGTCCTACGTAGCGTGGTGCTAGCTTGCCTTTTTGACCAAAACGAACTACTCCCTTCCACGGTGATACTTTTAGAAGTACATAATCACCAATGTTAAACTCTAAAGGCTTCCGTCGTTTATCTGCATAACTCTTTTGACGACTTTGAGCCGCTAGAAGATTGTTTCGAATTTGATGGATCTTGTCTGTGGTTTCTTGAATCAATTCCGGACCAGTGATTTGAGCTTCCCCAATTTCGTGCCAACATACTGGAGATCGGCACTTACGACCGTATAAGGCTTCAAAAGGTGCCATGCCGATGCTTGAATGATAGCTGTTGTTGTACGAAAATTCAACTAATGGTAGATGAGCGTCCCAATTTCCCTTGAAGTCTATGACACATGCTCGAAGCATATCTTCAAGAGTTTGAATGGTGCGTTCAGATTGACCATCAGTTTGAGGATGATAGGCGGTACTGAGATCTAATCGCGTACCCAAAGCGGCTTGTATTGCTTGCCATGTTCGGGAAGTGAAACGACCATCACGATTAGAAATAATGCTTAACGGTACACCATGTCGGCTTACGATTTCGCTGATATAAACACGAGCTAGCTTTTCGTTCTTGAAATCTTCACGGATAGGAATAAAGTGAGCTGATTTTGTAAGTCGGTCAATGATTACCCATATAGTGTCATACCCACCAGAAGTGCGAGGTAACCCGGTAATGAAGTCTATGGTTATGTTTTCCCACTTCCATACAGGTATTTCGGGTTGGACCAGAAGTCCTGAGGGTCTTTGGTGTTCAGCTTTCACCTTGGAACATGTAAGGCACTTAGAAACAAAAACAGCAATATCCTTTTTCATTTCAGGCCACCAATAGGTGTATCGAAGGTCTTGATACATCTTATCGGCTCCTGTGTGTATAGAGTATCGTGTTTTATGAGACTCATTCATAAGAATTTCACGAAGATTGTTGTGGTCAGGAATCCATATACGATCTAGATAGTACAGAATACCGTCAGATTTAGTTTCAATTTTAAGTTCAGCTCCACAGGACAGCTCCTTTCGTACATCATCTTCCGTTACTGAAACATGTTGGGCTTCTCGAATTTGATCCTTAATGTCAGTTATGATTTGCGAACATTGAAGACGAATGGAGTTCGCATAACCCTTTCGACTAAGTGCATCAGCCACCACATTTGCCTTGCCAGGGTGGTACCGAATTTCACAGTCGTAGTCATTTAGAAGTTCGACCCATCTTCTTTGCCTCATGTTTAACTCCTTTTGATTGAAGATATGTTGAAGACTCTTGTGGTCAGTGTATATTTCACACTTAGTACCGTAGAGATAATGTCTCCATATCTTAAGAGCGAACACAACGGCTCCAAGTTCTAGGTCATGGGTGGTGTAGTTCTTCTCATGCGTCTTGAGTTGTCTCGAAGCATAAGCTATAACCTTTCCTCTTTGCATTAGAACGCAGCCTAATCCTTGCCCTGACGCGTCGCAATAGACCACGAAGTCATCACAACCTTCAGGAAGAGTGAGGATTGGTGCATCACAGAGTTTTTGTTTAAGGGTTTGAAAGGCTTCTTCTTGCTTGGGTCCCCATATGAAAGGTTTTCCCTTATGAGTTAAAGCCGTGAGTGGTACAGCAATGCGAGAGAAGTTTGAAATGAAACGACGATAATAACCAGCCAAACCAAGAAAAGATCTTACTTCAGTTGGTGTACGTGGCGCTTGCCATTCTTGTACCGCTTTGATCTTTGAGGGGTCGACATGTATTCCCTTGTCATTGACTACATGTCCGAGGAATTGCACCTCTTTTAACCAGAATTCGCATTTGGAAAATTTGGCGTAAAGCTTTTCATTCTCTAGAAGAGTAAGGATGAGTCGAAGATGGCGCTCATGATCAGACTTAGACTTTGAATAAATGAGAATGTCATCGATGAAGATTATAACAAATCGATCAAGATAAGGTTTGCAGACTCTGTTCATCAGATCCATGAAGACTGCTGGAGCGTTGGTTAAACCAAATGGCATAACCATGAATTCATAATGACCATAACGAGTTCGGAATGCGGTCTTTGGGACGTCTTCTTCATGTACTCTAAGTTGATGATAACCAGATCGAAGGTCGATTTTTGAAAAGCAGCTGGCACCTTGAAGTTGGTCAAGAAGATCATCAATGCGAGGTAATGGATAGCAATTCTTGATTGTTAACTTGTTGTGTTTTCTGTAGTCGATGCACATGCGAAACGATCCATCTTTCTTTTTTACAAAAAGGACAGGTGCACCCCAAGGCGAGGAGCTAGGACGTATGAATCCCTTGTCAGTCAACTCTTGTAATTGACTGGCTAGCTCTTGCATTTCAGAGGGGGCCAATCTATAAGGAGACTTTGCAACTGGTGTAGCACCAGGTATAAGATCAATACGGAATTCGACTTCTCTAACTGGAGGAAGTCCTGAAATGTCGTCAGGAAAAACTTGCGGGAAATCTTTTACTACTGGGATGTCTTCAAGTTTCTTCTCCATGGTTCCCTTTTTGATGATATGAGCTAAAAACGCGACATAATTCTTGCGAATATATTTTTGAGCTTGAAGACAAGACATTAAGCTGAGC
This sequence comes from Scalesia atractyloides, assembly GCA_947069175.1. Taxonomy (NCBI): domain Eukaryota; kingdom Viridiplantae; phylum Streptophyta; class Magnoliopsida; order Asterales; family Asteraceae; genus Scalesia; species Scalesia atractyloides. Next base: position 5,725,939 of record CAMTDV010000008.1, read on the forward strand.
CCTTTCGACGAGGTTTCTCCAAAGATTCGAAGAGTCTGACCGTTTGAAAGAGGAATACGTATAAACTTTCCGCGACATACAACTTCTGCCTGATGTTGACTGAGCCAGTCCATACCAATTATGATATCAAAACTTCCTAACTTCATAGGAATAAGGTCAACTGAAAAGTCGTGGTCGTTTAAGGTGAGTGTACAGTTGCGTATAATAGGGTTTAATGAGACCGGTTTCCCGTCTGCAACTTCTACTGTTATGGATTCCATGAGCTTATCACGATTTTGGTTTAGGATAGGTTCAAACTCTAAGGACACAAAACTTTTATCCGTGCCAATATCAAACAACATGGATGCATAGATAAGGAACGTACCGTTAACCACATTGCTGTCAGCTCTAGCCTGATTAGCGTTGATGTTGAAAGCTCTTCCTCTTGCAGGTGGAGGAGCTTGGTTCGCTTGATTCACCGGATTGGCTTGGGCCTGAGCATGAATAATGTTTACCAGCCTTGGACAAGTGTTTCTAAAATGGCTTGGGTCTCCACAATTGTAGCAAGCCCGCATAGGTTGTACCATAGGATAGTTGGGTTGGTAATATGTTTGGGCTAAATGTTGGGTGGGTGGTAATAGTAGGGGTTGTTGGGCTTGACCCATTATTTGCTGGTGGGTTTGGGTTGAAGGCTGGTGGCGGTTCGTTCGCTGAGGCATGCGGCAGGTTTGAACAGTATGACCTGCGCGACCACAGCCGGTGCAATATTGGCAAGGATGATCAGGAGAATGGTGGTATTGGCAACGGTTGCATTTTGGTAACGGGCCAGAGTATGGTCTTTTGTATGGTGCAGGTGAAGGGGCGACTTGGGTAATGGGTGCAGCAGGAATAGGGAAATTGGTTTGAGTGACAGCGAAGTTTCTGGTGTTGCGCTTCCTCTTGTTAGCAAACTTAGAGGAGGAGATGGAATGGTTTGAAGTTTGACCCTCAACGGGGCTTTCTTTTTCTCTTCTTTAAACTTACCGTTGCGAATTCGATTCTCGGTCAGTTCAGTCGCTAGCTCCATAGCAGCTTCAAGTGTTGCTGGCGAAATGCTGAGAACTGAATCTTGAATTTTCGAGGGAAGACCTCGAATATAATGCTCGATCAAGCGATAAACTGGGGTAAACAAATTAGGGACCATTTGGTTCAACTCTAAGAACCTCTTGTTGTAGGTGGTATGATCTCCCTCCTTTTGCTTTAAAGAATGAAATTCGTCCTCCAACTTTTTTATTTCACTCCTAGGACAGAAACGCCTAGTCATGATTTCCCTTAACTCCTCCCATGTTAAGGCCATTGCATCATCAATTCCCCTCTTCCCCTTTTCAGTATTCCACCAGGTGAGAGCTACCCCAAATAGTCTCCCGGTGGCGTATCGAACCTTGCGATCCTCAGGACAATCGCAGTTGAGGAAGGTGTTTTCCATTTCCTCAAACCAGTGGAGGAGAGCAGTGACACCTTCGGTCCCTTCAAATTTAGGAGGATCACAAGACTTGAAATGTTTGTATAAGCACTTGCTGGTAGGAGGGTTGCCGATGTTCTGGTCATGTTGTTGGAGAGGATTAGTGGGATTTGTGGCGAGAGCTTGTTGTACTTGAACCACAATGTCAGGAAGTACCGCGGCCATTTGTTTCGCAATTTGTGTGGCCAAACGTTCGTGAGACCTTCCTGATCTTTTACCCCCTCGTTGTTGTCTAGCCGACATCTACAGGAACATACATAAGAAGATTGTGAGTTTATGAAGTTTTTTTAGGTGTCATGTGTCTTTAAGAAAATGAAAATAACATAAATATCAATAATACAACTACATCCATAGGATGTCTTGGGTTTGCTCATGTTGGGCCTCAAATGTTCCCCATACCTTCACATGTATAGTCATGTGGGCCCCCATGACTATTGGCTTGGTAGGATTCACATTAGTATTGGCGATTTAACACTCGCATCACCCGAATGCAAACCAAAAAATATGTTTACGAGATGTATGGTCGGAATGTGTCCAGGTGTAGACACAATGACAACTCAAAGTGGGGTTAGCTCACACGACGTTTGGTATAGCATGCTTTGGCCTAATAGGTACTTCGTACTCTCATCGTTAGTCCCCAGGTAGGCAAACTGGTCATTTATTTTGGATTTATACAAATGCCAGCCTAGACAGGACGTTCCGACTACCGGTACTGGTACCCTTCCAGTTAGTACATGCCCGTCATGAGAACTCACTTTGATGAGATTTGAAAAACACAAAAATCATTGTAAAAGCAATCATGAAAATGATGTGGTGTGTTCTTTCATGGATATGATATGTTATAAGAATATGATTCATGATAGGCATTATATGATAATATATACTTATGAACATGCTTGCATAACATTGAATGTAACATTTAACATAAAACATATAAACATCATGAAATTTGGCATGTAACACACTAAAATCTTAAAAATTTCTAATCAACTATAGTATAGGCTCTAAGGGTCTAATAACCTATCCTATATCCCTATAGTCATGGCTCTGATACCAATCTGTCACACCCCGACCCACAGCGGAATAAGAGTCGGGGCATTATTGGGTTATCACCAAAGCTCATGATATTTACTAATATGTTTCATATTTATTTAAGTCAAAATTACATTCCCAATAATCCAAACATGTCCATACAAATACAAAGAAAAATAACCAACTAAACAATTCCAAGCTCTAAATCATTTTATTCTTCTAGGCCAATCCTATGTGTTTCTTGCTGCAGCTGGTTCACCTGTATCATGTGTAAAAATGAGGGTTTTTGGGTCAACATAAGTTGGCGAGTGAACCTTGTTAGATAAACATTTATTATTGATTTTCTTGTTAGTTTATCAATGAAAAATTGTGCAATAATCATAAGTGAGCAAATGTAAATAATCAAACAGTAGCAATAACAATCACAAACTATAACATACAATAAACATACAATAACATACCAACATCATACAATAAATAACATGAATGTAACTGTGCGATCAAGGCTCAATCAAACGGAGCCGATCGTATTGCATGTACTGAAAATGATAAATGTCTGTGCGATCAAGGCTCAATCAAACGGAGCCGATCGTATGTTGGCACGCCAGGTTCACGCTCATAATGTAATGGGGAACACGCTCAATGCTCATAATGTAATGGGGAGCGGCGGCCTATGAAATTGCATGTACTGAAAATAATAAATTAAATCTAACAATAATCACACAAACAGTTGAAACAAACTGAATACACATTTGTTCATGATATGATGTATGCACAATGATTTGAATATAATAAATAGCAAGACACATGATACACCCCAAAAACGTGATTAAAACGGGGAATTTGTAAAGATTCACTCACATTGGGTGCGTTGGATTGGAGATGGTGAGATGCGCACGAGTTGGAAGAGCTGAACAACGAGAATTAACTAACCTAAATAATAACGGAAAAATATAGTAAATGAGTGGATTTTATTAAGGATTTTAATAGAATTTTTAGATATATTTTTGCGAGTTTAAGGCTATTTCATATCTTTAAAAACATTATTTTTAAGTATTTTTTATTAACTTTTAAATTAAATTAAATAATTAAAAATATAAAAATATGTTGACTTTTTGGGTTGACCGTTGACTTTTTGACTTTGACTGTTTGACCGGTTTATTGTGTAATTGCAATGCGCTGGGTGAGGCTCGAACCCGAGACCTCCCGTACGCGTGCACGCAGCTCTACCAACTGAGCTACGTGTCTAACCCGAAATAATTCTGATTTTAATTATACTTATATATTAACTCAGTTTATCCAAAATTCTTTTATTTTCAAAAACATTTTAAATCATCGAACCGGTGTCACTGACAGGTCTCGAACCCGGGACCTGTGCTTTAACGCTACACACAGTCCACCGCTGGACTGTGTGTCTAACTTGGTTAATATACACATTTTTATTATACTTAACAACTAACGTAAGTTAACCCGGTTCAGTTAGAAAAATAAAACGTTTTTATTACAGAGAGGGTGCGTGTATCAGGGATCGAACTCGCGGCGTGCGCGTATATTTGCACACAGTCCACCGCTGGACTGTGTGTCTAACCCGTACCAATTTTAATAATCCTTATAATGTTAGCACAGTTCATCTTCTCCGTTAATTTTTACAGACAGCAAATTACCCCTCTGTTTCTTGTTTTAAAACGATTAACACATTCATAAGACTAAGATGAAATGACAAAGACGGTGTTGGAAACAAACTTACCAGAGGAATAATTTAACTCAGAATTCCGGCAAGGCGTCGGCTCTGTTTTTATGAACTTCAACTGAGCAAGCAAATTATCCGTTTTGATTAGCTAATCGTGGAATTGAAATGCTAAACAAACGTTAACAGGGTGTTTAAATGTCCATACCATTTCACAGCTGAAAATAAGGATTTCCAGAAGTTTTCCGGCGAACTGGAATTATCCGATAGCAGCGTCTGAATTTGATTTCAATTGAAAGGTCTGAGTTAGAAATAACTTAACAATTGATAGACCACGACGGTATTGAAAGACTTACCTTTTTGATGGAGAATACGGTTTTCCGGCGACTTGCAGAAACTTTCCGGCGAGTAAAATTTGATTCTCCGGCGGACTGAAACTTGTGCGGAAATGTAATTGAGAGTCTGTAGATTATGTTTGAGTCGCGAAAGAGTACAAAGATGGAAGTAATACTGGAATTGAAGATTTTTGGTTATAAAAACCGATCCACTTCTAGAATTCAAGTTCATTTAAAGCAACTTGATTGAAAACGTCGGTATATCGGTTAAACTCAGTGAACCGCGAGTAATCAAATCGTCTTTGGGCGTTTGATGACCGATTTCAGTTACAGTTGGCGTAACCGGTTGATTTATGTTTGTCTATAAAACTCGTTTGTTTCCTAGAGTTGACAGAAAACAACAAGTGGCGGAGTGGTTATGCGTGTGTGTGTTAAGTCTTTGAGTTCTCTTCCGGCTGACCCGGGTTCGAGTCCCGGCAGCCTCATTTTATTTTTAGTTATTTTATTTTTACTTTTTATCCATTATAACTTTTATAGATTAGTTTGTTTATTAATTATGTATCATTAAAAATCAAAAATAGGCATAAATACGCAACGAACATTTATAACTTGATATTCGATTACAAATGGAGCGGTTTGGAAAACCCGTTTTCGACAAATGTTACACTCTGTCGCAAGATAAACTTCGTCGGAGTTAACCTCAGCCGCCGGAACTTCGTCGGAGATCACAACTGTTCGGTACAGCACCTTTAATCCGTTCTGTTTAAATTATTTCGTTAACAGTATTGATCAATCAACTAATTCAATAAAAATTTTCGACTAAACAGTCGTGTTGATTCCCTGGTTTCATAAACTGAAGAAGATGAAGCATTGTTAATATATAAGTTTAATTTAAAACGGATTTTTAAACGGGTTAGACACACAGTCCAGTGGTGGACTGCGTGCAATTTTAAACCACACGTCCCGAGTTCGAATCGTGCACTTAACCGGTTTCCTGTGATAAATCTCAATTTTTTTGAAAGGCCCAGAACACCTTCCAGTTAGTATTTAAGTTTAATAAAAAACAGTATTCTAACCAGGTTAGACACACAGTCCAGCGATGGACAGTGTGCAAAGTTAAACCACAGGTCCCGAGTTCGAATCCTGCTTCTGTAACCGGTTCTGGCAATAATCAAGTTTTTAAATAAAGACAGAAATGAATTAATCTAATTTGTATATATATATAATTAAAAACGAGATTATTTCGGGTTAGACACGTAGCTCAGTTGGTAGAGCTGTGTGCACGCGTACGGGAGGTCACGAGTTCGAACCTCACTCAGCGCACATAATAAACACAATCAGACCGGTCAACGGTCAAAGTCAACGGTCAACATTTTTTTATTATTTATTTATTTAATCAGAAATTTATTTAAAAATACTTAAAAATAATATTTTTAAAGTTAGAAAATGTCCTTAAACTCACAAAAATAAATATAGAAATCCTATTAAGTTTGTTAATTAAAATTATTAATCTCAAATAAAATCCATTTATTTATCGAACCATTATGTTATTATCTAGGTTAGTTTCTCTCGTGGTTAAAACCAAATTCGTGCGCATTCATCATCAATCCAAGAAACGCAACCACTGTGAGTGAATTCTTACAAATTCCCCTTTATTCATGTTTTGGGGTGTATCATGTGTCGCTTAAATTAATTCGCTTATTCAAACTCGTGCTATACCATTATATGATCTAAACTTAGAATGTAAATATTGTTTGTTTTGATGTATTACATATTGTCAAGTTGTATGCAAATTATTCATTAGGCCCATCAGTTCCTCGTGGGAGACGAGTTGAACAACGCGTGCCTCAAAACTCATTCATTAGGCCCATCAGTTCGTTGAACAACGCGTGCCTCAAAACTCATTCATTAGGCCCATCAGTTCCTCGTGGGAGACGAGTTGAACAACGCGTGCCTCAAAACAGTCAATTGTTGTATGTGTGTGCAATATTTAATATTATGTGTTTTGTGAATAAATTTACATCTACATTTACTAATATGTGGTTATGCACTTTATTTTATAATCAATACAATAAACACGTTTAAATGTTTTCATAGGATTCACTCGCCAACTTTTGTTGACCCAAAAACCATTTTTACACATGATACAGGTGGACAGGATGAAGCAAGGAACACATAGGAAATTGCCTTAGAAGAAAAATAATGAAGTCTAGGAAGATGTATAGAACATGTTGTACTTGTATGATTTGATTGTATGATCTCCTTTAAATTGTAATAATAAATATGAAACATTATAATAAATGTCATGAGCTTTGATGAAAACCCAATCATGCCCTGATCACCTTTTTCCGCTGCGGGTCGGGGTGTGACATCCCCCTCCATGATCTCTTCCATTTCTTTATAAATGCCCACGAGTGCTTGGTATGTTTGTTCCATGTATTCCGGAAGCCTATTTATGCATGTATTGACCACCTAGCAAGTGACTTCCTTGATTAGTTCCAGCATTCGAACTTAATGCTATTGTACACCTACTGTAAATCTATAGTGCACACATATGATCGGAATGACGCGCCCCGGTCAAAGATAATATTTATATAGCCGATTTACCCTTAACTATGAGTAAGTGGTAGTACGGGTCGAACCACGAATAGTTTATGGTTTGCGCTCGGAGAAGATTGATTTTATAGACTATTGTCACTTTTATGAAGGTTGCTAAAATGATTCAATTATTTGTTTGTTGAAAAGGTTGTCGGAATGTAACGACGATTGTTAATATTAAAATGATTAACTACTAAAACTTCAATAGGTTGTGATTATATGAAAACTTGCTTAAATGGTTTTAAACAATAATAGAGAACAAGGTTCACACCCGGTTCGGTAATTGAAGCCCTAGGGTTTCTACACGTTTTAGAATCAATTCAATGAATAAATGATTAACGGATTTAGTGTTACGTGGCTTAGGTGCCAAAAGCTACCAACGTCATAAACGACGGACCATAATGCACTTCGTTACCAAGAAAATGTAAATTCTAACCTAGACAAGGCATGATTGCACATAAACATTTCGCAAAGTCAAATTTAATCTTCACTCGACAATTCACGAATACAATACAAATGCAAGACAATTATCATAGGTTTCAAAATCAAATTACAATTTGTCACAAATTAAAACTCAAAACAATGTTTAACCCTAGAAACTTACAAAAATCTACACCGCGGTGAAACCGAAAAGACTAGCCGCTCATGGTGAATGGAATACGATCGCCGGATGATGAACTCTTGACTTTGAACATCTTGAAGTTTTGAAGGTGATGGAGATGATGACTAGGGTTTGGATGGATGATGATAAACAATGGATTGAAGGATTGATGGTGAGGATGGTTAGGGTTAGGTTGATGGATGATCAATTCGGATGATAATGAATAAATTGGATGGATTAGAATTGAAGGTTTGGGGTGTTTTTGGCTCCAAGATGGTGTTTCGAACTCAAGAAATGCGTAACTCCTTTGCAAATGGCCAAAAAGAATGGATATAACCCGTCCCCAAACATCAAAATTGAAAGTTTCACGTTTTGTATCAGGGAAAGGCGTCGCCGACGATCCCTGGTTTGTCAAATAGCTCCCGACAACCTAAACTACTGCCTACAATAAAATCCACCCGGCGGGGTTTCTGGAGGGCGTCGCTGACTAGCAAGTAGGGCGTCAGGGACTACCTCTCTAAAACCTGTTTTTCTGATTTTTTTTGTTTCACGTTCCTGGTTGATCACGTTCGCTCCCCGATGCTCCGTAAAACTCCCGATTAGCTCCTTAAACTCCGTTAGACCTACAAAACACAATTCTAATCAAAGTAGGTCGTTTGAAACTAAAAGTTACGTAAAAACATAAACTTAAACACAATAAGACACCGTTTTCGGCCACGTATCAACATTTACCTTTGAATTGCTTCGGTAAAGATCTTAAGTTCTTCGTGTACCACAAACATCATAAGTGTCGTCAAGAATCGTTGCTATCGAGGTTACTTTTCCTAAGAAAATTCTAGCATGTGTATATTTTGGTTCAAAGTATAGACCAAGTGCCCAAAAGTAACATTCAACTAATCTATCTCTTGTATAAGGTATGTTGTTTGGTACATCAAGACGTTCCACCACCTGCAATAAATTAGCACACATGATAATGTGTGCACAAATCTATCTATGTGTGTTTTTTCCGATTTCTTTTTTTCTAATCTTCGGTAACAATTCAAGTATATATATCTATATGTATGTATTTATTCCTGGAAAGTGGGCTAAGCTCCTCCCTATGCAATGACCGAAGCAAGTTGAACTCTAACTTGGCTAGCTCAAGTAAAGACTTGTTATAAATATCTTGTTGCTCATAGAAAGGAACTAACGTAAAGCCTCTAGTCTTGGCAACCTTTTTCGTATTGGTTGCTTTAATGCCTCTTGTATATGTGTAGACAACGTAGAGTTGCTCTCCATTAGATCCTTTGCTATTTTGTTAAGATCGGTTTTTGTAAAAACAAGAGCATCGTCTAGTATAACTTCGCCTTGCACTCTTAAGTATATCGCTTCATACAACTCAAGTAAGCTTTGGACATCACTAGTCAACGTTTCTTTAAATGACCCGTTTTCATCTTTATATTCGTTAAAAATATCTGTTTGAGTTCATATCAAATATCATTAGCTATGTTTTTCAGGATTATTATTAATTAAATTCATGCTTACTCACCACATGATACATAGTAGCCTTGTTGTCGAAACCAAAGAAAAGGGCTTCTACCCTTCCAGTTATCACCATACGTGTCATAAATATGTTGCAACGCTTTCTTGATCTCTTCTTCAAAAAGATAGGCTATACCCAGACGTTGGATTGCGTCAATGAATTTTAACAAATTCGTATGTTCCGTTTGAACATCTAGAAATGACACTACATCTTTTCTCACATCTTCCTTCAAATCTTTGACTCTTTGCTCAACCTCGACTTGCTTTGCAGTTTGCTACATTCAAACATTATTCACAGTTCAAATTTATTGTTAAAGAATCATTATCATTGTTATATTTAGTTCTAATAATAGTTTGTGTACCTTATCATAGTTGAGAAATTGATCCCCCCAAAAACTATGAGGAAAATTGGCATTGGGACGAATTACTTCCTCTTGTTTGATCGACATGAGAAATAATGAAAAGTTTTCACTTGATATTTGCATAGAGAAGAGTTATACTTTTATAGAGCTGGATTGTCATACATTGATTTATCACACCAAATGCAATTATTTCACAAAGATCCTCATGAAAGTTGGATAGAGAAATTTTAAACTTGCTTGTTAGTGTAATTAGTTTATAAAATTTACAAACATGTAGCAATATAAAAAAATATTTTACAAAGATCCTCATATATAAGTTAACCTACCCATCATCTGGTAACAAGTATAAATTTCATTTATTTATTCCTTGTTATTTAGAGTACAAAATAATCATTTACAAACATGTAGAAATATAAAAAAAAATTAACATTTCTAGTCATATAAAAAATACACACATGCACCTTATTCTTTACCGGTATAAATTGGTTGTAACAAAATTGTCTCTACACTTTAGACTATTTGGTGTGGAGGAGCACGAGGCGTCACGTGGAACCACGTCAGTAAAAACAAATTTCCCCTTCAAGCCTTAAAAAACATTGGGTGAGAGGGGCGTAGAGCGACACGTGTCAAACACTTTTTATGCAATTTATGTTTTAAAAAATCAATAAATAAATCCTAAACCCAATCCACACCAGCCACCTCTTCATCTTCCCTCCCCTACGCCCATGAAGCAACCCACACCACCATCTCCGCATTATTTGGGGAAGCCCCACACCCACACCGTGTGGTCTTAATGCAAATGTTTGTTTCGGACTATCAATTAGTTTTTAAAAAATAATCAAACGACTTGTAAAACAAAGATAATATACACGTTAAACATATAATAAACCCAACATCCACGAGCAATAGCAAACCATGTTGGTACATGCTAAACATACATGAACAATTTTGATCCACTACATGTTACACGCATTTAAACACGATAGATTACAATAAATTCGGGGATCTCAATATAAAGTTTTTAAATATAATGTGTTTAAAATTTATATATTTTTTAACATGTCACGGGTTAATGGATTTTATAATTCGTTAATCCAAAGTTAAAATAAAAACCTCACAAAATACGTACATCAAAAAGTTAAAAGATTAAAAGAATAAGAACACTAAACATTAAAACTAATCAAGAAATACTACCTCAGCTTTTGCTTTTTGCATAGTCGATTATCACATTAGCCTTTCCATAAATGGGTGGTCAACTTTACAAGTGTTGTGGGCTAACATACTTTTTCGTTGATTAATGGGTTGTTTGGCAACTTATGAATGTTTAAGTGTTGAACCAGTAAAAGTTTTGAATAATTAATTGTTAAATTAGTAAGATGTCTAAATTATTAAGAGATAGTATAATGCTTAACCATTCAAAGGCAAATGTTTGACCAATTCAGACTAGAGGTCTTAACCATTCAAACTTGGTATAATGCTTAACCATTCAGAGGCAAATGGCTGAATAATTCAGACATCTGCTCACGAAACAAACAGTCTGAACTATTAAGTGTTGAACCAGTAAGATGTCTTAACCATTAAGACGTAAACAAACATCCCCTAAGAAAAAGAAAAAGTGTCTACATCAACGCTAACTCAACACAGTTTCATTAACTAAATTTTTTGTTAACTAGGTGTTGTAGTTTAACTAAATAGCAATCATTTTTAACGGCAAATTTCTTTTATTCTTTGTTGTCTATGGGACTTGAATCGAACACCTCTCCCTCCCAAAGTGTTTAAATGTTTTGTCTTTACAATATACCACCACCCCATTGACAAATCGCAATCATTTAACAATTATTATTCAATTATTGTTTATTTAATTAAAGATTAACAATAGAATACATTTAAAAAACATAAAACTACAATATTATGAACCAAATGATTACTCATCTTCATCGTCATCGAACGGTTAACCTATAAATGGTTAATCAAATCCGCAAGTAGAGCATCATGTGTTTCGCGGCGCGTAATTTTATAAGGATAAGCAGCTCGTTATTCCGTGTTCAAAGTGGATTTTGGTAACTCGATGTCGTCTGGATCATAATCTTGACAAATTGTCTTACTTAAATCCTCTAAAATCATGTTATATAGAATAATAATATACACTAAATTATACATGTTTTATTCTCTCATTTTACTCCTTGTTTACACGTTTTTTACTTCAAATACGATGTTAAGGTTCTTAATCGTGTACTTTTGGGTTTCCAGGTCTAAAACGACGTTTCACGGGCAAATTTAGAGAAAACGAGGAGTTTCCGAGCATTTTGGATGAAAACTGCACAATCTGCTGAAGACACAGGGTATGCACGGCCGTGCGTTCCATGTGCACCTTTGAAAAGTTGTATAACACAGAGCAGGTGCATTCTGATCAATTATTGGATATTTTTGCAAGCTTTTGAGCAATTTTGGGGCTCCGAAAACAGCCTGCTTAGGTCGGATTCAAGCCTCCTAGTTGCAAACAAGCCTATTTATCATCCAATTCATCTAATCTTTGCTTGCTTATGGTTTGAATCCTTGTTCTTTCCATGATTTTGGTTGTATTTCAAGCATTGATTTGATGTATTCTACATTATTGTAGCCTTAGGCAATAAACACTAGTCTACTTGTTTTATGAACAAACATTAGTATGTTAATCTTCTTTGTATGAAGCTTTGGTACTTTTCATGTTTAAGTCTTGATGATCATATGGCAAACATGTTTCATTGATGTTGGATGCTTGATTATATTTGGTTATCTTGGATGATTAGTAAATGTTTAGTTGAGATATGTGGAAAAACCCTTGGTTAAGCCTTTGTTAGTAAGCTATTAACTTGTAATATGTTTACACCATGAAACTAGAAATGGGTATTAGTTTACTAAAAGGTAAATCAAATGTTAATTAAAAGTACTTTCTTGCATGTAAGGACCCTAACGGGTTAGATGGTGTTGTTACAAGTTCTTGACACGGTTTATGATCTTTTTTAGTGGTTTTGGTTGAAATTACTATCTTGGTAAATTTATGTTCAAGGCTTCTAAAGTGGAATAGTTTGTGATATGATCTACTTTATGCTTGTCTCGGTGGTTGTATTGTGTTATCGGTATTACTTTTCTTGATTAAATGAGGTTAGAAAACTCTTAACGGATGACTAACTTATCTTTAGAAGATTTACATGAAAATATATCAATAGCAAGCTAAGGAACGATTTTAGGTGGCTAAAGTGTGTCTATCGCATTAGCTTTCCGAAGGATTGTCATGTTAGGATTCTTGAAAGGGATACTAATTGTCTATATAATTGCAAGATTGATCAAGTGCCTTCGTGACATTTCTGACTTAGTTAACATCCTTTGTTTGTTTGTAAAACAAGATAATATATATATATTATATTATATATATATATATATATATTGTTTTTTGGAGTCTTTATGTTTTAAATATAGTTTTAGATTAGTTTAGTTACAAATTTCATTCACCTATCTTATACCGGTAAACCAGTGACAACGGTTTAGTACTCATGCATCCACCCGCGTTCATGGATCGACATCTGGTTCTTACCTATACTTTACTACATATATGATAGAGTACACTTATCCTTTTGTGTGTGTTTTAATGTTATGGTATAAATCATTTTTATAAATATTAAAACTGAGTTCGTGTGTAAAGTTTGGAAAATTATGTATATATACGCACACGTCAAAGTAAGCGTACATAACATTTTTTAACTTTTTTTTCTCCCATATTCTAGCAGGTCGGGCAATTATACCCTAGTTTTCTTCAAAACCCCGAACGTACGTTCAATATCTTTCCATGCAGATTCCTGTTTTTTCTTAAAATATACTCGTTTGTCGTCTAGTTGACCTGAGTATGCTTTCACAAACACAGCCAACTCCGGATAAATATCGTCTGTAAGATGATATTCGAACTCATACTTCACATCACCAACATAAAATCAAGACCCGGGTGCAACGCCAATTATAATGTCTTTAAATAAAGGTGATTGTTCAACAACATTGATATCACTAAAGGTCGGTCGTCTCAAGTAACGCTTGCCATATAACGCTACAACACCTACAATTATAATCGACTACTCATTCGAATATGTATAACAATAAACAATAATATAACTTTTAACTAAACAATTAAAAAAGAACATTAAAAGTGTACCTTCACAAAAAAAAGTGAAGACTCACAACACACTTTATCTGACATTTTCAAATACACATCCCATGAGTCACTCGCATTGTCGTGCGCTATTGATGAATTGCCGACGTGCACTTCTGTAACAGAGAAAAACCTAGTTTACAACGTGCATCTTCTCAATGTTGGAAAAAAACATAATTTTGTTCTAAATCGCATACAACTAGTAAGAATAACCGGCGACTCATTCGAAAATGACGCTTAAAAATTTTGTCATCATATAGCGGGTTTTCAGAAAAATAATCTTTTACTGGTCGCTCATGAGTGGCTTCACGGTCTCTTTGAAACGGAGCACGTCTGGTTAAAGATTCGGACATGTCCTCTTCATCGATTAAAAGATCCAAGCTCGCTCGAATTGCCGCAATGATTGAATTTTCTTCCGTATTTCGAATTTTGATATGTGGTGTAGAATGTGAATTTAGGAGTGATTTGTGTGAAATATGGTATGTAGAATGGGGAATATTTATAGATTTTGTAAAAAAAATATTTTTTAAATTAAACCCAACCCAAGTTCCCACCCCTCCCCCAACGACTAGTTTGACTAATCCGGGCCCCACCATAAGGTCCTCTCTCTCGCTTCACTCTGCCAACATGTTCACCAAACACCCCTTTAACGCAACCCGTTAACGGTGCAGCACGGTGTTTCAGCCGTTAACGGGGTGACGTGGCTCGTTAACACCCTCTTCGTTAACCGATAACATACAGTCTAAGTAGAACCTATAGCTGGCTATAAAATAATATACTGTGATAATATTATGGCATTAATCTTTCCATAAATAGGTGCTTGACTTCAAATCATATTCTACTAAGTGGTTGGGTAATGATGGCGATCAACCCATTGAAGGGGGTTCGATCCTGAGCCACACCCCGGTTTTAATCTTATTGTTACTTCAGTAAGAAAACTCGTGTGGAGGCAGTACGGTTTTCGGGGAAACGCTTGTAACCAAGTCTGACCAACCCAGCGCGGCCCGGTTAAGACAACGTAGTCGGACAGATTTTGGCTAGGGTCGCCGTTTAGACGGTGCGACATTGGGTCACTCATATGAAAGTCACCGTTCAAAAGAAAATGTTAGATGTACACTTGTCCAATTCTTTGATAAGCACACATGTTTCTCGACGGAACGTCACCACATATTGACGCCTCCCACTTTTTTAACGGCAAATTTGGATCACTGACAGACCTCTGGAGTATTATCGTGCCACAGCGGAACCACCCGATCATATGCATCTCCACTAGGCATAATGCCTATACACCAATTGATGAGGAAGTCCAATAAATATGGAGAAAAATCCTCTTATAAAAATCGAACTTAGGACATATTGATCTTAAAGTCTTATTTTTTTTTTGGCACATAAATATAATTCATATATAAGCCAAAAAACTTGCCAAGTTACATCAAAACAGAAGGTAGCCGGGCAACAAGCTGCGCCGCCAATCCTTTCTGAATTGCAAACCCTAACCTTCCAAATACAAACCCTTGCCCCCTTGGGGTTGAACAATTGCTGTAGATGACCCGTTGAACCCTCGTCAAGAAGTAGATAGCTTCTGGCGCTAGGGAGCCAAAAGTATCAAAGGCAAAAGGGACAAAGACATGCTGGTTCTTTGCGCAAGCTTTAGCGTGCTTATCCACTTTCTTTGATTCTGTCTTTCTTGCCGCTTGTCCAGCTACAAACCCGTTTTTCCTTAAACCAACCAAAGGGGAAACCCCCGTGAGGTCTACACAAGCATGTTTCCCCCCAACCCAGCCAAAGACGAGCAGATCCGCTGTCGCAGAGTAGATCTCCCTTCCATAGGGTCCCGTGAGGAAATTCACTGGGGCCTCTTTCTTACGAAATCCAAACTCTTCTTAAGATGTCCCACAAAGCATCACGCACCCAGTCATGTCGATATTTGAACCCAAGAGCTCTTTACAGTAAACTGCATACTCCTCGTATTTATTCCACCCATAAGATACTAGTTGCCCCGTGCTTTCTAACAGATACATACTTCACTAAAGTCTGATACTTTCTAGTGACTTTCAACTTTAATAGCCTTTTTTTTTCTCGATTGACCCCACCAATAAACTTAGCCTACAATTTTGAATTATTTGATAAAAAAAGTCCGATACTTGCTAGTGATTTTCTACTTAAAATAGCCAGATTTTTTTTATGGATTGATTCCAACATACTAAACTTAATCATACAATTGTACAATTCTTTGATAAGCACGTAGTGTTTGTAACTTTGTATATTGTATTTGTTTTTTATTTATCTCATTAAGTCACACTATGTGTCACTCAAAGCCCAATACTTTCTGTGACTTCCTACTCATAATATTGTTTGTAACTTTGTATGTTGTATATGTTTATCTCTCATGAAGTAAAAAAAATCATATTTTTCTTTCGAGTCTTGTTAATAAGAATAAAGAAAAAAAATATGTGCTAAATGTTGAAAATAAGCATATGTAGACTTATCAAATGTCGTACAAGTTTAAGACACGCGAATTAACTTACTTAAGCAACAAATTAGTAGTAATAAAGTAAAAGTTTCACAACAGTTAAAGACCAAATAACTTGAGATCATGTTATTCATTATTTGGTTCGCAATACGAAACCATCATCGATCAAGAAGACAAACAATCCGCTACAAAGGACTTAAAGTCATATGTTAATAGCATGAATAAGCAAAGATTTGATATGACCCGTTAGCTCTTCTCCCACAAGCGTAAAAATGTCTTCACTTTTATATAAAACATCGCCTATCCGTCCCAAGTTGATTACACAATTTTTTAGAGGCGTCGGAACACGTTTGCAATGAGGGTTTCTTGGGTTAAATCTTTCCATGTGTCTTCAATTTGATTTTTAAATATGTTGTGGACATAATCCTCTGTGACATCATATTGCTTCATGTAAATTCTTTTGTTCTTTCTCATCCTGCATGTACTTTTAGTAAATTTATTGTAAAAATTTGCCATTTATAAACTATAAAAATGTATAGTGAATACGAAAATTCGATGAGTTAACCTTTCGAGTGCAAAGATCATTCATGAGTCTACCAATTACACCTGTAGCTTTGACAAGAGGAGGATGTGTGAGAACCCATTTGAGGCTCTCGTCTGTCACTATATCACCCATGCCAACAAAAGATGTTGCTATAAGCATGTAACCACCGCTTGTCAGTATTGAAACCGACATGTGCTCCTCTATCGTTGGTACATACCCCTCATAAGCCCATTTTGCTCCATCATCAAGATTCTAATAAACTCTTTCATCTATATGCACCAAAAGTTATTTAGTTATTAAATAGTACGTATAACATGATTGATAAGTTGATAACCAGATTAACACACTAAAACTGACAGATTCTATGGCATAGTTAAGACGGTATGCCTCTCCCCCCATGATTTCTTCCATTTCTTTGTAAGTGTCCATGAGTGCTTGGTATGTTGGTCTCATGGATTGTGGAAGCATATCTATGCATGTTATTGACCACCTAGCAAGTCACTTAATCCTTTGATTAGTTTAAGTAGTCGAACACTCGAACTTCATGTTATGTATATAATGTAGATATGTAGTACACACAAATACCTTTGAATTGCTTCAGTAAGGATCTTAAGTTCTTCGTAAGTACCATAAGCATCATAAGTGTCGTCAAGAATGGTTGCTATGGAGGTTACTTTTGCTAAAAAAATTCTAGCATGTGTATACTTTGGCTCAAAGTATAGAGCAAGTGCCCAAAAGTAACATTCAACTAATCTATCTCTTGTATAAGGCATATTGTTCGGTACATCAAGACGTTTCCACCACCTACAAGAAGTTAGCACACATGCTCATGCACACAAATTTTTGATAATATTTATACACAAACACAAATAAAAGCAGATCAGTCGATAGCCGATAGGATGGATTGGGCGAATCTACGTATATACCTGAAAAGTTGGCTAAGCTCTTCCCTATGCAATGATTGTAGTAAGTTGAACTCTAACTTGGCAAGCGTAAAAATGTCTTCACTTTTATATAAAACATCGCCTATCCGTCCCAAGTTGATTGCACAATTTTTTAGAGGCGTCGGAACATGTTTGCACATGAGGGTTTCTTGGGTTAAATCTTTCCATGTGTCTTCAATTTGATTTTTAAATATGTTGTGGACATAATCCTCTGTGACATCATATTGCTTCATGTAAATTCTTTTGTTCTTTCTCATCCTGCATGTACTTTAGTAAATTTATTGTAAAAATTTGCCATTTATAAACTATAAAAATGTATAGTGAATACGAAAATTCGATGAGTTAACCTTTCGAGTGCAAAGATCATTCATGAGTCTACCAATTACACCTGTAGCTTTGACAAGAGGAGGATGTGTGAGAACCCATTTGAGGCTCTCGTCTGTCACTATATCACCCATGCCAACAAAAGATGTTGCTAAAGCATGTAACCACCGCTTGTCAGTATTGAAACCAGACATGTGCTCCTCTATCGTTGGTACATACCCCTCATAAGCCCATTTTGCTCCATCATCAAGATTCTAATAAACTCTTTCATCTATATGCACCAAAAGTTATTTAGTTATTAAATAGTACGTATAACATGATTGATAAGTTGATAACCAGATTAACACACTAAAACTGACAGATTCTATGGCATAGTTAAGACGGTATGCCTCTCCCCCCATGATTTCTTCCATTTCTTTGTAAGTGTCCATGAGTGCTTGGTATGTTGGTCTCATGGATTGTGGAAGCATATCTATGCATGTTATTGACCACCTAGCAAGTCACTTTAATCCTTTGATTAGTTTAAGTAGTCGAACACTCGAACTTCATGTTATGTATATAATGTAGATATGTAGTACACACAAATACCTTTGAATTGCTTCAGTAAGGATCTTAAGTTCTTCGTAAGTACCATAAGCATCATAAGTGTCGTCAAGAATGGTTGCTATGGAGGTTACTTTTGCTAAAAAAATTCTAGCATGTGTATACTTTGGCTCAAAGTATAGAGCAAGTGCCCAAAAGTAACATTCAACTAATCTATCTCTTGTATAAGGCATATTGTTCGGTACATCAAGACGTTTCCACCACCTACAAGAAGTTAGCACACATGCTCATGCACACAAATTTTTGATAATATTTATACACAAACACAAATAAAAGCAGATCAGTCGATAGCCGATAGGATGGATTGGGCGAATCTACGTATATACCTGAAAAGTTGGCTAAGCTCTTCCCTATGCAATGATTGTAGTAAGTTGAACTCTAACTTGGCAAGCGTAAAAATGTCTTCACTTTTATATAAAACATCGCCTATCCGTCCCAAGTTGATTGCACAATTTTTTAGAGGCGTCGGAACATGTTTGCACATGAGGGTTTCTTGGGTTAAATCTTCCATGTGTCTTCAATTTGATTTTTAAATATGTTGTGGACATAATCCTCTGTGACATCATATTGCTTCATGTAAATTCTTTTGTTCTTTCTCATCCTGCATGTACTTTTAGTAAATTTATTGTAAAAATTTGCCATTTATAAACTATAAAAATGTATAGTGAATACGAAAATTCGATGAGTTAACCTTTCGAGTGCAAAGATCATTCATGAGTCTAACCAATTACACCTGTAGCTTTGACAAGAGGAGGATGTGTGAGAACCCATTTGAGCGTCTCGTCTGTCACTATATCACCCATGCCAACAAAAGATGTTGCTATAAGCATGTAACCACCGCTTGTCAGTATAGAAACCGACATGTGCTCCTCTATCGTTAGTACATACCCCTCATAAGCCCATTTTACTTCCATCATCAAGCTTCTAATAAACTCTTTCATCTATATGCACCAAAAGTTATTTAGTTATTAAATAGTACGTATAACATGATTGATAAGTTGATAACCAGTTTAACACACTAAAACTGACAGATTCTATGGCATAGTTAAGACGGTATGCCTCTCCCCCCATGATTTCTTCCATTTCTTTGTAAGTGTCCATGAGTGCTTGGTATGTTGGTCTCATGGATTGTGGAAGCATATCTATGCATGTTATTGACCACCTAGCAAGTCACTTTAATCCTTTGATTAGTTTAAGTAGTCGAACACTCGAACTTCATGTTTTGTATATAATGTAGATATGTAGTACACACAAATACCTTTGAATTGCTTCAGTAAAGATCTTAAGTTCTTCGTAAGTACCATAAGCATCATAAGTGTCGTCAAGAATGGTTGCTATGGAGGTTACTTTTGCTAAAAAAATTCTTGCATGTGTATACTTTGGCTCAAAGTTAAGAGCAAGTGCCCAAAAGTAACATTCAACTAATCTATCTCTTGTATAAGGCATATTGTTCGGTACATCAAGACGTTTCCACCACCTACAAGAAGTTAGCACACATGCTCATGCACACAAATTTTTGATAATATTTATACACAAACACAAATAAAAGCAGATCAATCGATAGCCGATAGGATGGATTGGGCGAATCTACGTATATACCTGAAAAGTTGGCTAAGCTCTTCCCAATGCAATGATTGTAGTAAGTTGAACTCTAACTTGGCAAGTGTAAAAATGTCTTCACTTTTATATAAAACATCGCCTATCCGTCCCAAGTTGATTACACAATTTTTTAGAGGCGTCGGAACATGTTTGCACAGGAGGGTTTCTTGGGTTAAATCTTTCCATGTGTCTTCAATTTGATTTTTAAATATGTTGTGGGTTAAATCTTTCCATGTGTCTTCAATTTGACATCATATTGCTTCATGTAAATTCTTTTGTTCTTTCTCATCCTGCATGTACTTTTAGTAAATTTATTGTAAAAATTTGCCATTTATAAACTATAAAAATGTATAGTGAATACGAAAATTCGATGAGTTAACCTTTCGAGTGCAAAGATCATTCATGAGTCTACCAATTACACCTGTAGCTTTGACAAGAGGAGGATGTGTGAGAACCCATTTGAGGCTCTCGTCTGTCACTATATCACCCATGCCAACAAAAGATGTTGCTATAAGCATGTAACCACCGCTTGTCAGTATTGAAACCGACATGTGCTCCTCTATCGTTGGTACATACCCCTCATAAGCCCATTTTGCTTCCATCATCAAGATTCTAATAAACTATTTCATCTATATGCACCAAAAGTTATTTAGTTATTAAATAGTACGTATAACATGATTGATAAGTTGATAACCAGATTAACACACTAAAACTGACAGATTCTATGGCATAGTTAAGACGGTATGCCTCTCCCCCATGATTTCTTCCATTTCTTTGTAAGTGTCCATGAGTGCTTGGTATGTTGGTCTCATGGATTGTGGAAGCATATCTATGCATGTTATTGACCACCTAGCAAGTCACTTTAATCCTTTGATTAGTTTAAGTAGTCGAACACTCGAACTTCATGTTTTGTATATAATGTAGATATGTAGTACACACAAATACCTTTGAAATGCTTCAGTAAGGATCTTAAGTTCTTCGTAAGTACCATAAGCATCATAAGTGTCGTCAAGAATGGTTGCTATGGAGGTTACTTTTGCTAAAAAAATTCTAGCATGTGTATACTTTGGCTCAAAGTATAGAGCAAGTGCCCAAAAGTAACATTCAACTAATCTATCTCTTGTATAAGGCATATTGTTCGGTACATCAAGACGTTTCCACCACCTACAAGAAGTTAGCACACATGCTCATGCACACAAATTTTTGATAATATTTATACACAAACACAAATAAAAGCAGATCAATCGATAGCCGATAGGATGGATTGGGCGAATCTACGTATATACCTAAAAAGTTGGCTAAGCTCTTCCCTATGCAATGATTGTAGTAAGTTGAACTCTAACTTGGCAAGTTCAAGTAAGGACTTGTTATGAAAATCTTGTTGCTCATAGAAAGGAATGTAACGGACAGCTTCTAGTCGTGGCAACCTTTTTCGTATAGGTTGCTTTAGTGCCTCTTGTATATGGGTAGACAGCGTAGAGTTCGTCTCAATAAGATCCTTTGCCATTTTAACAAGATTGGTTCTTGCAAAAACAAGAGCATCTTCAAGTACAACTTCACCTTGCACTCTTAAATACGTCGCTTCATACAACTCAAGCAAGCCTCGGACATCATTGGTTAATGATTCCTTAAAAGACCCGTTTTTGTTTTCATCCTTATATTCGTTAAAAATATCTGTTTCAGTTCGTATCAAATATCATTAGCTACTTTTTTCACACTTACTATTTATTAAATTCATGCTTAATTACTCACCACATGATACATAGTAGCCTTGTTGTCGTAGAATTCGAAACCAAAGAAAAGGGCTTCTACCTGTCCAGTTATCACCATACGTGTCATAAATATGTTGCAATGCTTGCTCGATCTCTTCTTCAAAAGATAGGCTATACCCAGACGCTGGATTGCACCAATGAGTTGTAACAAAGTTGCATGTTCGGATTGAACATCGAATGATGACATTATATATTTTCTCACATCTTCCTTCAAATCTTTGACTCTTTGTTCTACCTCGACTTGCTTTGCAGTTTGCTACACTCAAACATTATTCACAATTTTAATTTAGTGATAAAGAAACATAATCATTGTTTCTATTAAGTTGTAATAATGATTTGTGTACCTTGTCATAGATGAGAAACTGATCCCCCCAAACACTAGGAGCATAATGGACAATGGGACGAATTGCTTCCACTTGTTTGATAGACATGAGTGATGAAAAGTTTACACTTGATAGAGGAGAGTTTGAACGCTAAATATAGCTATATTCTATGTATATTTATCACACCAACTTGAAATTATTTCCAAAGATCCTCATGAAAATTAGATGAAGAAATTTTAGACTTGTTATTGTAATTATTTTATAAAGCATACCATTTTTATAAAAAGTTAACAAGTATAAGATTTCATTTATTTATTCCTATTATCTAGCGTACACAATAATTGTTTACAAAGATGTCGAAATAGAGAAAATAATAAAAATTTAATCGTTTCTCCAAGTATAATATTACACATGCATATTATTCTTCACCTGTGAAAGTTGGTCATAGGTAAAATATTTAGGCTCTCACTATTCTTACACCCTTTTATCTTATTTTTATATAGTTTTTCACTTTATCTCTCACTATATATATATATCTATCTATATATAGAAAGAGACATAGGAGTGAGATGTGAATATTAACTCCTATTTAGAGATGTGAAAATATTTATTTCCAATATTAATTCACTAAAGTATACTTATTAACTCCTACCACATTACAGATATGGAAATATTTATCATACAACGATGATTAATTTCCACCACATTACATCTAGTATTTATTTTAGAGTTAAATACTTGGTTAGTTTCTGTGGTTTGTAAAAATTGCAAACTTGGTCCCAATGGTTCACTAATTACACACTTGGTTCCAGTGGTTGCAATTTTTGCACTCGGGTGGTTCTTAACACTAACATGCGTTAGATTTCTCAGTTAATTATGTGTGAAATGACATAATTGCCCATAAAAAATTAAATATAACAGGACATCAATAGAATCAAAATTTTCACAAAATATCTGAAAACACTAACAGATACACAAATACACCAGAAAATCTCAAAAGGATTAATTGCAGAAGCAAATTAAGAACAATTAAAGCTTGAATAAACACATACTGGAGATCGGTAATTGATCGGAAACAGAAGTAGGGCACGGAGGTGTAGATGAGGGTTTCGATTGAGCTACAGGAGGAGGTAATGGAGGTGATGACGATAGAGACTGAACACGGCCGGTGATGAGAGCCAAACGCTCGGCTCCTTTCTCCGCTATACGCCGCCGTCGAGCGGCAGCAGCATCCCTGGCGGTTGATCGGAAACAGAAGTAGCGCACGGAGGTGTAGATGAGGGTTCTGATTGAGCTACAGGAGGAGGTAATGGAGGTGATGACGATAGAGACTGAACACGGCCGGTGATGAGAGCCAAACGCTCGGCTCCTTTCTCCGCTATACGCGGCCGTCGAGCGGCGGCAGCGATTCCACCGTTCGTCGCCATTTCAACAAGAACTGCGGTTCCACCTTCATCATCAACTTACGACCACCACCGCGGCTCTGCCGCCCGTGGTGGTGGTTGGCGGTTATTAGAGAGAGAGAGAAAGATGAGAGAGACAAAGAGATGGTGGTGGAAATTAATAAGATTTGGTGATGGTGTTTAAGAAAGATGAAGAAGAAGATAAGGGGTGGGCTCTTTTTTATATATTTTTTTATTTTTTTACTTTTTATGGGTAATTATGTCATTTCACACATAACTAACTTCGAAATCTAACGTATGTTAGTGTTAAGGATCACTCGAGTGCAAAAATTACAACCACTGGGACCAAGTGTGTAATTAGTGAACCATTGGGACCAAGTCTGCAATTTTTCGCAAACCACAAGAACCAACCAAGCATTTAACTCTTTATTTTATTACACAATAATGATTTAACTTCTACTAAGTTGCGTTCCCTATTTTATCAACATAACATAATTTATTATTACGTATGCAAATATGATTATGTTTTACTTATGTCCGGAAAATTTCTCATACGAATCCTATATAATGGCCTTTTTTCTATAATTATTATATTATATTATATTATATTATATTATATACTTGGTCTAGAGAATTCTTTTTAACACATTCTCTAAAGAATTCCTCATGCTAATCCTCATTCAATCACACTTTATCTTCTATAATCGTAATTATACATACAACTTAATACAGTCTCTTAATTAAAGAAATTGAACGCGTAATCTTATTTTCTATATAGTTCAGCACACATGTGTTTTTTTTGGTCACATAAAAAAATTATAATCACCAGAACCTCACATGTAAAGTCTTGTTTGTGACAAAATGTCATGTACGAGCCAAGAGTTTTATCATAATGGTCTTCGAACGATGGTTTCCGCTAGAATTGGTGATGAGTCAACTCACCAACGCTATTTGCAAGCGCGAACATATGTGACCTTTTGCCTATGAACGTACGCAAATGGCCGGGTTTTGTTCGACATTATCCGATGTCACGTGTCCAAAAGGCTATGAAACAAGAA
Source organism: Scalesia atractyloides (assembly GCA_947069175.1). Lineage (NCBI taxonomy): Eukaryota > Viridiplantae > Streptophyta > Magnoliopsida > Asterales > Asteraceae > Scalesia > Scalesia atractyloides. Next base: position 5,750,778 of record CAMTDV010000008.1, read on the forward strand.
AGTCCAATTTGAAAAGACAATGCCACGTGTCCAAAAGGGAGTAGTACTTGTGTAATCCTAACAGTTGTGTCTTACCAAAATAATGTCCCCTACTGAATTATTAATTTCAGATAATATTTTATAATAATATTTTAGAAAAAAGAAAGTTATCGATGCGTCTATTTTGTCTTTAAACTTCCTCCTAATCTTCAAATCTGAAACAAAATCTTAGAAAAGAATAAATAATTTGAAAAGATAAAAGATTTAATAAAAGACGAGTGACCTGATTTGAGTAATGATGAAACCAAATTTATATTCGAGTAATCAGTTTACATTTTGACTTTAGATGAGTGTATCTTCTGTGAAGGAACGTCTTACGGATAAGGGGTCGGGTTCATCGGGTACACTGCTGCAAATCCTTTTGATTGTGACTCGGCATCAAATTTTTGGTTCGTGAATCCGAGATGTTTACCAAAAGAGATCCTAGGAAAAAGGTTGGAAACTGGGTTCGGGTTATCGGGCAAATATGAAATTCTGTCGTAACTGAATCGGGTTCATTAGGTACTTAAGGTTGCAATGAGGCTTCACTCTCTAGTGGGTTTGTTTGGGTTCATCGGGCAAATTGATTGATTTGGCACTCCATGGTTGGGGCTAATGCCTAAGGATAGTGCCCCTCACACCCTTAGCCCACTATATGTAACCTCCATTGAATTGTTGAATAACTAGTATTGGAGCCCTGTTTTGCGGCGGAGTCGTAAGAGAGTGTTGCTGAGGATGTATTTGTTATATTATATATTGAAATTGGTTATTATTGATTATGCATGCTTTAATCTAAATGATGATAAAAATAAGCAATTAACACGGTTAAGTAAACATGTATAGAATTAAAAGTTAGCTTTAGTTGTAATAAGGTAAATAAAAAATAATTAAATTTGTAACCTGCTATATTTAAGGGTTAATTTAGACCATGTATGTTTTAATCTAAATGATGGTAAACATAAGCAAGAAACACATTTAGATATCATGTCTTGAATTAAAAGTTAGTTTTAATTATAATGAGTTAAATATATATAATAAGTAAAAAAGAAAGATAAAAGAACAATATTTATTAAAAAAATATTAAATTTCAATGGACACGTGATATCTCTATTAAAATTCGGGGATCAAACCGTAAATCATTTATAGAAAAATATTTATTATTATTAAAGTTCCATAAGAAAAATCTACTAAACTTCAGATGTATAAACATTAATTGTTTATAAAAAGAATTATTAGAGTTTAGAGATTGTATGATTACTCTATTAAAATTCAGGGTTAAAATATATAAATTAATTCAATATAAAAATCAATAATATTGTGTAGCTACAAACCAAGCCACATATGGACCAATATGGTGAATTAACACTGTTCACATTTGAAAATGTAAATGATATAATAATGATAATAATAATAATAATAACTATTATTATTACAATATTTTAGTAGAAAAATTATTATTATAATTTAAATAAACTGAAGTATTTTGGGGTGGGATAATAGAATATCGACCAAATACTAAAACGTGCATTATAGTAAATAATCCTCCAGCAAAAATCTCATTATTTAAACATTGCTATAGATATGTGACGCTAAGATACCCATTTTCACTTAAGGTTATATATATTTAAACTATTTTAACCATTAACTATAGCTATTATACCCATGGATAAAAAAAACATGCAATTCTCCAATATAGAGTTTGAGATTATGTATCAACTAACAAGGCCAAACATCTGACTTTAGCATATGAACGAAGATTGTTTTAATTTCAACAATAGGCTCTTAGGTTAGAGAACATATACTTGAACTTCGAGAACCTGAAGTTTCGATCACTCTTTAAAACGAAGATGTTTTAAGTTTAACATAAGACAGAATTACGTATTAGATGGGTGATGAACATGAACGATTCTTGCATTTGCTACGTTGAAAGAGAGTTCTTACAAGTTACGATCGAGAATGTAATGCAACATTTTCAAAAGATGAAACCTCATAGGAACAACTGTAGGTATATTTTTGTTAATCGCTCTCATTATTCTCTCCTCGATTGTGTGTTGGTCGAAAAGTATCATCTATGGTTTGTTCTTGATAATAATATAGAGGGTGATCTCTTGTTCTAGATTGGGTCAGTGTTGGAATCTACCACATTGATGTACTTCTTGTTTAGATTTGTAATTCTTCCTTCATTTGCGAGAGTATGTTTCTTTCTTTTTTAAGATTTATATTATTTTACATACAATGGTTCTTAAAGTTTATTTGATTATAATAATGTATTTTAATAATTTTTAACAAAAATATATTTTAATGAGTTAAATGCACGGTTGGTCCCTGTGGTTTGCAAAAATTTGCAGACTTGGTCCTAATGGTTCACTAATTACACACTTGGTCCCGGTGGTTGTAATTTTTGCACTCGGGTGGTCCTTATCACTAACATCTGTTAAGTTTTCCAGTTAAGTCCATGTTAAATGACCAAAATACCCTTGCTTATTAATAAAACCCACCAAATTATTATATGTCTTCACAGACCTCTCTTCTCAAACAAGCAGAACAACCACCACCTTATCACCTCTGCCACCGTCTCACCTCCACCACCATCTCACCTCCACCCCCGAACACCCACCCCCACCATCTCACCTCCACCAAGACACACGACTAACGAAACGACACGACTCGACTGACCCAAGCCAACGGACGTACAAAACTTACAAAACGAAATGTGTAATCGGAAGCGTACCTGTAATCTATAAATCGACACGAGAACTGAGGTGTGCGGGCAATGGTTGCTCGTCGGTTGATGGCATGTGACCCGTCGAGTCAACCGTTTCGGATACAACTGTCTCAGATGCGTCAGTTTTCAAATCTTGATTTTCATTTTGACCATCGTAAGTTTGGCTTGACCCGTCAACTTGCTTCGACTCGTTAACAATATAAGTTTCCACCGACACAGCACGACCAAAATCTGATGCCTGTGAAGCAAAACCATGAATCTCTGCTTGAGAAACCGAAACGGGTTCAATAGTTTGACTTTTTCCTGTTTCGCCAACAACCTTGACCTCCAGCTCAACGTTTTGTGGATCAGAAACTGAAACCACATCCAATACGTTATAATCAATGTCGTCTTTCTGCTCAGTAACGTGACTTATTTCAGATGATGAAATGGCCATCAATTCAGCAGGTGTCACCAAATGAGTCGGATGCTTAAACTTGGTTTCATCGGCTACAGCATCAGTTGCCACCGAGGCGTCAACTTGTCTATCAACTGAATATTCAATGGTTTTCATCTCATCAGAGCCATGAATGCCAGCTGGATTTTTGAAATCAGAAAGTTCACGGGTAAAGTAGGACTTGATGCTACTGGAGGTGGTTCAATAGAAGCTTCCGTCAAAGGAGAGCTCGAGAGCTGCCTTGGAATGGAAGCACCATCAGATGTAGGTACCGAGACCTTCCAAAGATGTTTCCGGCTTACTTCGAGAGGGTGGATTCAACAGTGGCTGGTGAGTCAAATTGGGGAGATGCCTGTAATAAAATCCTGGTGGAGGTGGAGGTAGTGATGGTCGATTGACGGTGAAGGTAGTGGTAATGGGTTGAAAGTGGCGGTGGAGGTGGTGGTGGTGGGCTGACGTGGAGGTGGAGGTGGAGGTGGGTTGAAGGTGAAGGTGTCTGTGATTTTTAGAGAGAGAGAGAGGGTGAAGAAGATAAGGGGTGGGTTCATTTCTTTTTTTTTTATTTGCTTAGGGGCAATCTAGTAATTTTGCACATATTTAACTAAAAAAATTAAAACATTGGTTAGTGATAAGGACCACCCGAGTGCAAAAATTACAACTATTAGGAGCAAGTGTGTAATTAGTGAACCACTAGGATCAAGTCTGCAATTTTCGTAAACCACAGGGACCAACCAAGCATTTAACTCTATTTTAAAGAATGCTACACCTGGTTTTCATAAATGATTGAAAGAATTCTGTGCACCAGAGAATTGAAAATGAATTTAGTTATATCATTTTGGTTACAAGATAAAACTATTTGTTTTGGTCGGAATATCTAAAACTCGAAACATTTGAGAGAGGTATTTTGGTAATGGGATTAGATATAAGATGGAAATAAAATTTGCGGGAAGGGCATATAATTTTAAACATATATGAAAAATAATAATACATAATATACAAATAACTAAATAATAAATGAGCCAAGCCCATTAAAGTTTGTAAAATCACTTAGGAGCTAGTCTAAAGCTTTATACATATGGGATTAAGTGATATGCAATCAAAGTACATGAAATAACATACTCTTTTACTCGAACCATATAAACTGAAACATATGTCCGAAAACTTTTTAATTTATTTTTCTTAACCCTTGATTATTATTGCTTTATTTTAGTAGCTTCATTCTTGAAAAATACACTTTGCACGATATATATTTTGACAATATTATTTATATTTATATAAACTATCTTGGCATAGTTTTATATATCTCATATATGTTATGGTGTTGATAACATGTATATATTTTGTCATATTTTAATTTTTGAAGAATTTAAAACAAAAAATCATAAAGGATTGAAGAAAATACATCCTTGAAAAATCAAACTGGTATTTTTTTAAAAAACCTTGATGGGTATACCCGATACCTGCAAGTAAGCCCAATACCCGATCAATAATTACCCAACAAATACTCGATATGTGTCGGGTGTGGGACATAGTTTTACAATCGAGTATAAAACTGTCATATCCGACCCATTATCATCCGTCCTCTAATGTAATTTATTTATTCCAAACTATCACACAAAAGATCCGAATTTGAAACAAATACAGAGAGCTTGCATTATTCAGTCCTTGACATCATTAACACCTTCTGTAGAAATCTGGCTTCAGCTTCAGCTAAACACGGGGAACTAATTACTTTACAAATGCGTTCTTCTCCCCTACCTTTCCTCAAAGCCAACCTGTTGTCAACATACGGGTAGGGCCAACGTTAATTCGGCTAAAACTGATGGAAAAATTGTAGCATATATACATACCTTGTTGTAGAAGCGTGAGCCATGATGTTACCACCAATCGGTTTGATTTGAGGGCCAGCAAACATGGCAGAACCATCTACTTGAGCCACCACTTGATTAGTGATCACCACAGCTACACCAAACTAATCAAAAAAGTTAATCAGTACGAGTAGAATTACCAAGCAAATATTCATAGTGTGTTTGGATACGAGTTACGACATGATGAAATATTACCTCATCTGCCAACTTCTGAAGGCTCCTCAAGAACTTTGCAAGATGCATCTGACGGGCCGATAGTTCCCCTCTACCAGAGAAATCAGTTCTATAAAGCGCAGTTGCACTGTCCACTATCATAAGTGCAAACCTTCAAACCATAACAGAATTTATTAGCCAATATATTTACAATATTATTTTCTAACATAATCACTAGTATATCGTAACCACATTCGAAAATATGTACAAAGCACGTGAAAGTATGAGGCTATGTTAGTGCCGTAATTATAACACTCAGAAAAGATTTAAACATTATTTTAGAATATGTCAGTCTTGTTAAGATCTGTTCGATTCTGTATGCACGTATGCAAACAGCAGCCCTTATTATTGGCAAATAAGAATACATAAAGACTTAAAGAAGAAAACCTGGTCTCAACCATCATGGAAGCCGCTTCAAGCAGCAGCCTTGACTGATGATCTGTGTTGTAAGCTCTTGCATATGCTACATTCTCTAATACGTCATTACCATTCAACCTAAACCTGCAACATAAAAAAACATGATAAAAAAATGTACTAAAAAAGGTTCAAGAAACACGCTGATCTTGATGACTATGTCCACTACCTGTCGGCTATCTGTAAGAGTCTTTGTGGCCTGAATGTACCTTCAGCATCAATGTACATCTATGATGCACTGGGACGGGTACGGGAACGGGGTACGGGTACGGGGACGGGTACGGGAAACGGCAAAACTAAAAAATTCAAGAAGCGGGGACGGGACGGGTACGGGAATAAAAACATGTAAAAAATAAATATATATCAAAGATAATGTAACACAAAACCCCAAAATAGTTATATATTGATGTAAAGCTCAAAATCCCATTTCTTCCTAATCTAATGTAAGGTAGTGAAAATAGGGGGGTTAAATGTTAAAATACAAAAACTAATTTTACACTTTTTATGTAAGTTTTACAAGTTTTAATGACTAAAAGTAACCTAATGAAAGATAGAGGGGTTAAATGTTAAAACCCATAAACTTATTTAACCCTAGAAAGGCTCAAACGCAACAAAAAAACAGCCGCTCTTCTTCTTCACAGTTTCCAGCAAGTCTCCAGCAAGTTTCCGGCAGAAATTGCAGGTTTCCGGCCAGAAGTCGTCGTCGGAATTCGCTATTTTCACGCTATTCAGTCGATAACTATGACCAGAAACTTGCGGGAAACGTTTCCTGCGCGTCCCCATACACCGTCCCCTTCTCCTGCACGCTTCCTGGCCGTTTCCTACCTGTCGGGGACGTTTCCCGGCCGTCCCCGTGCCGTTTCCGTCCCCTGGTAGTCCCCGGGACGGGAGACGGCACCTCCCAGGCGTTTCCGTGCTTCCGAGATGTACATCGCCTTCCCTTCACCACCACCTTGATCTAACGGAAGCTAAAGATAATAATTAACATAACGAAAAGTCAGCACGTTGGTTGTCTTTTGTAAGACACACGTCAATTAACAATAGTCAAAAAACACATTCTTACTTGGCAAGTTACGCATAGAGTTTTACAAAGCTGAGTCTTCCCAGAACGAAACTCACCGTATATTTCAGTAATAGATCCGGTCTCAATTCCTCCTATTAAAAAGCACAAAATATAATGTTTATAACTAAACATGTATTGATTCGTTACTCGTTAAGACGATTATAAGTTACAACATTAAAAGGTGCATACCATCTAATATCTTGTCAAGTTCTCTAGACCCTGAAGATATCTGAATTATTTCCTGTCTTTGCGCATGAAGTTGTCCCGCGCTAGTAAAACCCAAAGGGACCAGTTTCGAAGCTATTGAAATGCAAAACGAACACAAATTAACTTCAAAGATTTCAGTAAAACTACACCACAAGAACAAAATCAGCATCTTTGCATACCTGCTTCAACAATCTTATCAACTTTAGCTTCACTAATTCCTTTGATTTGCAAAAGCTCTTTTCGAGGAGAGTATGCTACAGATTCAACTTTCTTTATGTCAAGAGCAGCAATTCCAGAAGCCTTTAGAATTTAATCAAACTTAATATTAGCCTCTGCAATACCATCAATGTTGATAATAAACCAAATTATCAAAACCCAAAATGTTATTATGGATTTTAGTCTTTATCAAACACCCATTAATCTGAGTTGACCAATTTAGTCAAATCTTGAAAAAAACCCATCAAGAAACACAATATATAATTCCATCAATGTTGATAATAAACCAAATTATCAAAAACCCAGAATGTTATTATGGGTTTTAATCTTTATCAAAGACCCACATATCTAAGTTGATCAATTAAGTCAAATCTTGAAAACCCCCATTAAAAAGCACAAGATATAATTAAAAAATTGAAACCCTAGTATCAAAACAAAAACATAATCAAGAATTAAGGAACAAAATAAGACATTTATCGGGTAAATTCAGAAACCCATTTCGAAATTTCAATGAGGAAACCCTAATTTTGCGGAAAAAACAATATATATAATTTAAATTTTTTAAGTTAAATAGATTGTGCTCATTTCAACCCAGGAACACCATTAATGGAACTGAAAGAAACCCGTATCAAGAGCCCTGATATGAGTTAGATGAATTAAAGAAGATAGGATTCGAGTGAAGAATATAAGGGGATGCCTGAAGTTGTTCGACTGGAAAAGGGCCATGTTGCATATCATCTAATTGTTCATCGTCCTCCTGCTGCTGCTGCTGTTGTTCTTGGACTGTCCTCTGGTTTCTCTGCCGCTGCTGCTCCATGGGTGAGATTGATTTGAGATCAGATGAAGAAATTGTTTCCGAAATCAAAGAAACGGTGCCGAAGCGATATGTATGTGTTTGAAAGGGGTTTCAGGCGCCAATTTAAGGCGTACGCAGGAAGTATCCAATATTTCAAAGAGTAAATTAACGTCCTTTAAGTTTCACTAATATTGCTGGTTTCAGCCTTAATCTTTAAAAGTTGTCAAAACCAGCCTTTAAGATTAATTTTGTTGCAGGTTTCATCCTTTATCACTAACCCAGTTACTAATCCATGTTAAATGGCCTCACATGCATAGCATGTGAGGGTAAAACCATCTTTTCATCTCTCTCTCTCTCTCCACTTTCTTTATCTTCAACCTCCAAAATCACCATAGCTACAACCCTCCATTGTTGACAGCTTGAACGAAGTGAGAGAGATAGAGTTTACTGTGATTAGGGAAATTCCCAGTGAAATTCCTTTCTTGTAAAATACGGGGTTTGTCCCGATATTATTAATAAAATAATCTGGTGTTTTCCATTTTAAACGGTCCTGTTAAGATTTCCGCTGCCAAATAAATACCAATACCACGGGTTTCTGTCCCGCGGCTTCCGAACCGACAAAACGGGTTGAGGGCCGTGACAGTTTCTTCGGTAAAATACCCCCAATGGCAGGGGTTTGTTGATGAGAGTATGGATTTGGAAGGAAATAACAGGGAGTTGGATACCACCCCTGCTGACTTGGAGGGTTCTGAGCAAGCGATGGATGTGGTGGGTGTTAAGCAGTCAGCCGCCTCTGCTGCCCAGTCGTTGGTGAACAGGTAGTTGCTGTTGCAGGGGTCTCGTTTGACTCACAGATGGAGGATGGTTTGGCGGGTAAATCAGGAGGTCTCATGGAGTTAGGCTCAGATGAACACGCTGTTGTTAATGCAGCTGAAGAGGCTGTGCAGAGTCAAAACCCAAAAATTGAAAGGAACGACATAGCTGTCAACAATGGAGGGTTGAAGCTATAGTGGTTTTGGAGGTCGAAGATAAAGAAAGTGGGGAGAGAAAGAGAGATGAAAAGATGGTTTTACCCTCACATGCTATGCATGTGAGGCCATTTAACATGGATTAGTAAATGGGTTAGTGATAAAGGATGAAACCTGCAACAAAATTAATCTTAAAGGCTGGTTTTGACAACTTTTAAAGATTAAGGCTGAAACCAGCAAGATTGGTGAAACTTAAAGGACGTTTTGTGCAATTTACTCTATTTCAAATTAACTTTTAAACTAGTTTTTGGCTTCATAAGTGAGTTAATTAAAAAAAAATAGTTTATGTGTTTTAGTGGTTTTAAACATCTGAATCTAAAATTAAAAAGTTTAACATTTCGAGTATATGGTTGGTAAATTTATAATCGTTGAGTTCAACCTTTTCACTTTGTTAGAATTACTCAGTTAACTCTTGTCAAATGATCAAAATACCTCAAAAATATAATTTACCCTATATATATATATATATATATATATATATATGGTAGGGATCAAGAGTGAACAACTCTCTAGGAGTGAATCGTGCGAACTGATCCAGACCGTTGATTTGAATCATCTTTAAACTTTTAATAGTAGCATGATTGTAATTAATAATATATGTTTTAACTTAAAAATTGAAGGAAAAGGGTAGATGGGTAAATGAACATATGCCAAATCTTTTTGAATTAGGAAACCAAACCGTTTCCATACCATCCGCGCAATTGATTCCCACGTTCTCTCCCAAATCGCGACTGGTTTGTTTTTGAAGAAATTTGAAACCACAATATCTTCCTTTCATCCGTATCATTCCCCACTAAACTTTCGGCTTTCTGTTTTGCGCTATATGAGGAAGGAAACAGAGCGTTTGGGGTAAAGGTCTCTAAGAATTTGTGGTTAAATCGAGCGCCGAATCGAGGTAATTGTAGTTGTTGAAGTAGTATATTTGATGATTTCGTGCGTTTATCTGTATGTTAGTATTCCGGCGACAATAATTTAACCAGGATTCGTTGTTTAGGGTTTGCATATTCTCGAACACTAGCGATTTGTGCACATTGAAATTTAAGGTTTTGTTGTGTGTTTTTCCGTGGTTTGTCTGAGTAATTTTAAAAGAATGCTGGACCCCAAAAAGCATAATTTGGTGAATATGGCAATGTTGTTTGTTATATGTTTTCTGGAATCGATGATTTCTGCGGATAGTTAGGAACATGTTATAGTACACATATGGATTATGTTTTTGTATAAGGGTTTGAGTTTCTAAAACCGATTGTTGAAAGACAATGGTTAGGTATTTTTTGTGTATATAGTTTTTAACAATTCGGTTCTTCTTTAGGAGGTATACTTAGGTCACCAGTATTGTACACATGTTTATATTGGTGATCTGTGGTTTAGCTAGCACCTCGATTCAGAAAAACGTATTGTTATATGTAACAACATAAATCAGTTAACGAGTTAATGTGTTTGTCCGTTGTAATCGCAACTGAATGTTCTTTATTATGGCGTATTAAATTTTTCGGAGTTCACATGTGTATAAAGTAATTCAATAAGTTTTTTTGGATTTTAGAAATGTGTATATCATGGTTTAAGAAGTGTATTTTTTATATATTGATTGATAAAAAATGTTTTTGAGTATGGTACAGAGTGTCACTGGTTGTAATTAATCTTATGAGAAAAAAAGGTTGTTACATGTGTGTACTATAGTATGTCCGATAAATCCAACGTATTACATATGTGTACTACAGTATGTTTCTAATTGTGCAGGTGTGATACATATGTGTATTTTTTAGTTGAATCTAAAAAAGTTATTAATTAAAATGGTTCCGTCATATTAAATTTGTTTATTTTTGGCAGTGGAATGAGTTCGCTTGTTGATACAAAAGTCGAATCGCTATGAGGAAACGTAAGTTGTTAATTGAAAAACGAAATAAATGTTTCGACAACTAAATTACTACTTCGTTGTAATTTACCGTTGATATTCTCTTTGTGTTAATTGTATATGTCTCGTAAGCGAAAGAATTGCACGTTTAAAAGCTGGTAGATTTAGTAATACTATTGACGACCCAATTCGGTTTTCAGATGATGATCAAAAACACGACCAAGTGGAAACATGTGAATATAATTTTTAGATGATGATTATACTCTTTTTTTCAATAAAGAATATTAGTTAAACATTACTCGTAATTAATAACGCAATTTATTTTTATTTGTATTTAATTTGTTTTAATCGCAGGATACGAGGGTGAAAAATCGCATGACATGAAACCAAGAATAAGGGATTCGGAGGGCAATGGAAGGAAAAAAAGTAAAGCAACAAAGAAGAAAAAAAGAGAAAGAACTAAAACTTTTAAAGTTCCTTTCACAGATGATGAAGAAGGTATGTTTATTTGTTTTTGTCTCATTTTTTGTTTTTGAAGCAGCATTATGTATGAAAAAACAAATAAAGGGAAGATAAACCACAAATGACATGTAAAAATATTTGGCTGGTTATAGATGTTAAAGTTAGTCCGTTGAAACATCAAGGGGTTGAACGAGTTAGAAAATCGGGAAAAGTGATAAAAGGATCAACAGGTATGGTTTGAACCCCTAAAAGTCGTATGTTTACACTGTTTTGAAACTATGTAACATTTGTACACCTTGAAATGTTTTTTTTCCCACACGGTATGAAGATCGATAGACACACCAAACGTGGAAGAAGCGTGTTAATGAAACTGATGACCGTGCAAGTGTTGAATCTGACGGTAAGACTTGAATTGCTTATTTGTATGGGTGTGTATTATTATTTTGTATTTTGTCTATCATTTGGTTTTTTTTATTTGTTTTTTTTTTTGTAATAGGGAAAGGAACAAAGAAAAAGAAGGGCGGTGTGAATGATGAATGGAATGACGTTAGTGACGGAGGTGAAGAAACTGAAGGTATAATTTTAATCAAGCTTCTAAATAGTGTTTCTAAAAATCATTATGTGTTTAATCGTTTAATATTCTGTTGATAATGTAATAGCTGAACTTTTCTATTACCGAAAAAGGCGACCGCAAAAGAAACAGAATAAAAAGAATACACAAAGAAAAAAACGTGTAAAAGTTGAAGATGGTTTGTTTGGAATCAGGGTTAGAACGTCGCCTAATAAACTTTATGAAGCAATGCGGGTGATGCATTGGCAGAAAAGGATGGTGACAGATATTGGTTTTGGTAAGTTGTTGGAGTTTCATGTCAGTGATGTTGCAGCCCATCTAGGGCATTTTGTTATTGATATGTTGGACACAAAAAAACATAAGTATTGTGTTGGGAGAACGACAAATTAGGGTCGACAAAGAGTCTGTAAAAAAATATTAGTTGGCCCAAGCAGAAGTATAAAGGTTTCAAAGGTGAACAAAGATGAAGCAGGACATCCTATGAAGGAGAAATGGGTTTCAAGGTTTGATAAGCTTCCTATTAGTTGTAAGAATATAGTTGACAAGATTAGGTTAGATGCATATGAGGATAGGGAAATTTTCAAAATAGATTTTGTGCTATTGTTCATATCAACGATGATTGGATGCACGAAAAATGGTAGTGTTATGTACAACATGTTGGATTTCTTTAATCACGAGAAGGAGTTCAAGGAGCATGATTGGTGTCAATTTGTGTTGGACGTCGTTAAAAAGTGTAAAGACGATTGGGTAAGGTGTGATCCGAATGTGTACTTCAGAGGGCCTCTAACTTATCTGGTGGTATGTTTTAAACATTCTAAGTATTATATTTTACCACACTTTTCACAGTTTACTTATGGTACACATGTGTTGTTTGGGGAAAATACACAAGTGCACTATGTTTAAGTGTCCAAAAACATATGTTTTTGTTTTATTCTGTATCGTTTGTTTTTATTTTAATTGTATTTGATTATGTATTTTATTATATCAGTTGTTGTATTTGGAGTCAACAAGATGTCCTGGCTTCGACCGTGAACGTAGGGAAGCTCCCTGAGATTTTGGACACATGATTTAATGAACCAGAGGAAGGAGCAGGAGTTGAAGAATGGAGGTTTTAGGCTGGGAGATTTAAGAGAATTATATAATGGGGAAGATGATGATGAAAACAATAGTGAGGAAGGGGCGGCTGACATTGCCAAGGATGATTTTGTGAAAAAACAATCTCACAAGATAGGTCGTCTGTAGAGGTATGAGGATGTTAACATTTGGGGTTTTTTCTAAGTTAAAAATAATATTGCCACATGGGGTTATCGTTAATTTATGTATATATTTAGTTATTTTATTTTTTTTGTAATGCGCAGTTGAGTAGTGCATGCATATTGTCAATGTGCGATGAAATTGAGAGTTTTAAAATGTAGTTAGAGGAGGAATAAAAGAGCATATAGCGCGATATCCATCGCATCAGTCGGTTATACCAATTTTAGAAAGATATAAAAAAAATTTTCAACAAAGCAGCTGTTGGTGAGACCGGAGAAAAGGAATGCTTTGAGAGTCCATGCATGAAAGGAACATGTAAAGATAAAGTCGTATTTTAGTTTTATATGATTTTATGTTTTACGTATGATTTAGTCTACACGTCAATAACATGTTTACTATACATGTATGTAGATGTGGAGGACAAGAAGGGAAAAGCAAAGTGTGCCACTTTCCAAGAAATGCGTAGAGATAATGTCACAACACCACACATCACTTCTCTAACAACAAAGATTTTTATGAAATCAGTAGAAGTGATTGAGGACTTTATTTCTGGTGCATATGATACCCAAAGGTTAAACGAAATTCCGTCGTTCAGCCTTGAAATCACACAGGATGAATGTACCGTTCAAGAGAATGCGCTAGTGAATGTCGAACATGAAAGAAATGTTGCTGAGGTTGTTCAAGCCGTCGGAAAAGGGAAAAGGAGAAAAATCGGCTCGAAGTATGTCCAATCACCATTTTTGGTGCGAGCTGTGAGTATCAATAGTTGGTTGAGCAAGAAAGAAAATATACTGTGGAAATATTTGTCGACTTGTGCCAACGACAAGATGTAAGTATTATTATCATTATTATTATTATTTTTATTTAGAATGTTGTTGTCATTTGGAAAGTAATGTCAATGAACAGGGTAGCAAGAGTGAAGAACAAAAAGGTGACCGAAGGGTCGATGAAACACCGTGATGAAAAAGAAGTCGCGGAGGTGGAGGCGACAAACGCGTAAGAAAACTTCAATAAATCACTCTTGTTTAGATATGTGTGTATATATATATTATGAACAATATACGGTCATGCATACTCAAAATAATACACATTGGACCTATCGTGTATATATGACTGTTTAATCATAGCAGTTAACACGTTTGTACTGTAAGTAGTTATCTATAAGGATAAAAACATGCACAGGTGTACTACAGAAAAAGAATGGTTAAGAATAACATTATATACAGGTGTAATGTGAATATGAATATATAATGAAATCTGAATCCACATGTGCATTAATTGATTACTTAATAGGTTATCCTTGCCGTTCAATAATGACTTTATCGAATGTAATAAAGTGTTGTTCGCGAGTAAATGTCCGTGTAGTGAAATTAATTTTATACTGTATGTTAAGTTATAATATTTGTTGAAAACATGCGATTTGTATTTAAGACCGTGACGGGGGTTGGTCTATACCATTTCCAAATGAAGGATTTGCAGCCAAGTCAATGGACTAATAGTGGGGTCATTAATTGTTTTGCGTCAATGCTAAACCAAGAAGAGAATCAACGAACTTCCGGGGAAAATATTTTTGAGGGAGATGATAAAGTTAAAGGGTCAAAGCCGCGTTTGTTTTGCCATACAGAATGTTTTGTAAGTTGATCCCCGTTAATATAAAAAATGTGTATATTTTTATTGAATTTAGAAATTATAGTTTGAGTGTTATTAACTGATGGATCATTTTTTTTACAGACGGAGGATTTGTTACATAATGTAATGTATGGAGATGTGTAACGCGTTGAAAAATGATGTGCAACGCGTTGAAAAATTAAGAAGTTCTTTACTACACGTGGTAGAAAAAAGACCATATTTGTTGACTTTGTCCACGTATTACGTAGTCTGCTTCCCAATTCTTGAAAAGGGACATTTTTACCTTGTCTGTTTTGATATTGTAAAGGCATCGATAACGGTGATCGATAATACGGTTGCATCAGAAAGCCCAGTTCAACTAATGAATGATGAAAATTATTTCAAGAAAAGCAGTTCGTACAAAGTTGTAAGACACTTCTGGATACAATTTGTTTTTTTTTTTTTTGGGTTTTGATAGTAGTTAATTCAATTTAATCTTGTAATTTCGGTTGCAGAAAGACATTTTCACAAAGTATATGAAACTGATGAACCACCCGAAAGCAATACAAATTAATAATGCAGTGCCAGAAATGTTAGAATTTGAGTGGAAGACCATAGGCACACGGTCGATTGTGGTGTATTTGTTATGCGGCACATGGAAACTTGGTTTGGAGTCACGACAGAAAAATGGGATTGTGGATTCCCATTAGATCCTGGTCTGAAAAAAGCAACCTTGACAAGGTTACGTAAGAAATACGCAGTAAAGTTGGTGACGTCTGGTGCAAACATTCATCGGGACCGGATACTAGCGGAAGCGGAACAGTTTGAAAAGACATTTTATTTCAGTTAATTGTTGGACCTTGTTGGGTTTTTCATGGAACTTGATGAAACAATTTCTGGTTCGGGTTGGAACTAGTTGGTTTTTTGATGGAAATTGTTGAAACATATAACTGTGTAGACATATAACTTTGTAGACCTTGTATGTTTGTTGATGGAACTTTTAATGGAACTTGCTGAAACATATAACTTTGTAAACACAAACGGTGTGTGTACTATAGTATTCCTGACCACATCCAGGTGGTGTATATGTGTACTACAGTATTAATATAATTGTCCAGTTTTGTACTTGTAACATTTGTAAAAATCGGGTTTTCAAAACCCGCTCCGTTTTGTAATCGAATATCAAGTTATAAAAGTTACGTCGAATATTTATGATTATTTTGATTTAAAACAATACATAATTAATAAATAAACTAAACTACAAAAATTATATTTGATAAAAAGTTAAAATAAAATAAATAAAAAAATTTTTGATGCTGCCGGGACTCGAACCCAGGTCAGCCAAGACACACTTCAGCAACTTAACACTCACTCACAAGACCACTCCGCCACATTGTGTTTTCTGCTAACTCTAGAAACACAAACGAAATTTATACACAAACCCAGTTAAAACCGATTGCGCTATCTGAGAAACGGTAATCGGCAAACCAATCGTCAATTCGTTGTTTATTCACACATTCAGTTTATAACCGATGCTCCGACGGTTTTTAATCAAATCGGAAATTGATTAAACTTAAAGTCTCATCATTATCGGTTTTAAAACCGAAAAATCATCAAGTCCATAATTCCTCAAACTTTAGACCACTCTCGCGACTCAGAGATATCATACCAATACTCCATTTCATTTTCGTCGCATTTTCAGACCATCAGAACGCCTAAATCAGCTCGCCGGAATTTTCTGCAAAAGTCGCCGGAAAACCGTATTCAACTCAAACCGGTAAAATACTTCTACTTTACTGTTTCAATCAATTGTTAGAACCTTACTAACATTAACCCATCGCTCATAATCAACCACAGACGACATTGTTGGACTTTCTGTTTTCGCCGGAAAACTTCTGGAATTGTCGGAAACTCGTTGATTACCGGTATGCTCATTCCAACGTGCTGATAATCAATACTCATTAGTTCAATTTCACATCTAATCCCTTAAACCTGTTAATTGATTCTCACAGCCGAAGGTTCCAAAACAGAGCCGACGAACTTCGCCGGATCCTCTGAAGAAGACGATCTGTTCGGTATCTTTTTTCCCCAAACTTTTCGGTTCAATGTATTCAAATTGGTCATCATGTTCATTAACTAAATTAATCGCGTATCAGTTGTTTTGATTAATATATGTGTTTGTAATGAAGAAGACGAGTTCAAAGATGATATAAGGTTAATTAAAATCGGAATTATAAACGGGTTAGACACACAGTCCAGCGGTGGACTGTGTGCAAAATACACACGCACGTCCCGAGTTCGATTCCTGCTATACGCACTCCTTATATAATAAAACGCCTTTTTGTTAAAAAAACTAAACCGGGATAACTCAGTTAGTTATTAAGTATAATAGAAACCGAGATAATAACCAGGTTAGACACACAGTCCAGCGGTGGACTGTGTGCAACGTGAACCATACGTCGCGCGTTCGAAACTCGTCACTAGCACCGGTCCGATTGAACTAGAATGTTTTTGCAAATAAAGGAAATTCTGTTAAATTGAATAAGTGTATAAATATAATTAAAAACAAGATTATTTCGGGTTAGACACGTAGCTCAGTTGGTAGAGCTGCGTGCACGCGAACGGGAGGTCTCGGGTTCGAGCCTCACCCGGCGCAAACTAATACGCTGACCGAACCGGTCAACGGTCAACGGTCAACGCTAATTAAACAATTTTTTTTATATATTTTTAATTATTTAATTTAATTTAAAAATCAATTAAAAATACTTAAAAATAACATTTTTAAAGATAGAAAATAGCCATAAACTCACAAAAATTTATCTAAAAATTTCATTAAAATCCTTAATAAAATACACCCATTTAATATATTTCTCCATTATTATTTAGGTTAGTAATCCTCGTTGTTCCGCTCATCTGATTCGTGCGCATATCACCATCTCCAATCCAACGCACCCAATGTGAGTGAATCTTACAAATTCCCTGTTTTAATCACGTTTTGGGGTGTATCATGTGTCTTTGTATATATATATATTATAACTAAACCATTGTGCATGCATCATATCATGAACATGTGTATTCAGTTTGTTGCTGTTAAGTAGTTATTATTGGATGTAATTTATTATTCAGTACATGCAATTTCATAGGCCGCCGCTCCCCATTACATTATGAGCGTTGAGCATGTTCCCCATTTCATTATGCGGTTGAACCTGGCGTGCCCACATACGATCGGCTCCGTTTGATTGAGCCTTGATCGCTCAGACATTTTCATTTTCAGTACATGCAATACGATCGGCTCCGTTTGATGGAGCCTTGATCGCACAGTTTCATTTACGTTATTTACAGTATGATGTTGGTATGTTCATGTATGCTGTCATGTGTTATTGTATGTTATAGTTGTGACTGCTATTTGCCATTGCTTGATTATTTACATTTGCTCATCTATGATTATGTACAATTTTTTTATTGATAAACTAACAATTAATTCATTAATAAATGTTTATCTAATAAGGTTCACTCGCCAACTTATGTTGACCCAAAAACCCCCATTTTACACATGATACAGGTGAAGCAGCAGCAGTTAGGAACACATAGGACTTGGACTAGAAGAATAAAACGATTTAGTGTTGGGATTGTTATGCTTGGCTTATTTTCCTTGTATTGAATGAACATGTTTGGATTTTTTTTGGAAATGTAACTTTGACTTAATTAAATATGAAACATATTAGTAAATGTCATGAGCTTTGGTGATAACCCAAGTATGCCCCGACTCTTATTCCGCTGCGGGTCGGGGTGTGACAGTACTAATACATAAAAAACAGGAAAGTGACCATGTCAACGATAAGGTATTAAAAAGAAAACTTTAATACTAGACAACTGGTGTTTTGTTTTTCAATTTATGCAATAAATGTGGGTACTATTGAATTAACTGGTTTTAACCGGATGTGCACAAGTGCATATTACTTAAACATTGCAAAAAACAGCTTGATGTATGTAATTTGAGGTTCACGTGTATAATATATGAAATGTGGAGACAGAAATGATGTTAATTCGGCAATGTTTAACCAGTATCCAACTCAAAGTCTTACCAAATACATTGTCAAAAAATCTAATAAAGTTGCAAAAAACAGAAAACATAATGTACCAGTTGCATCATACGATAGATTTATTATGGCTCATATAGTTAAAATTAAAACATAATGTCATCATCCCCGCTCTCGTGCACTTGCACATCAGTTCCACTATCGGTGCAGTCTTCATACTCGTTTGGTTCATCATCATCTTCCTCACCATCTTCTTCTGTAGACGAATCGTCCTTTGTGATGTTGCCTTTTTTCAGTGGGCAATTTCTTTTATCATGCGTTCTCACCCTCTTGCCACAATAATTGCATTTTCTTCTATGTTTTTTTGCAATGTTTTAATGCTTTCTCGCGAGGACCAATTGGACGTTTATGCTTTCCACATCCTTTGTTGCGTATTTTCTTTGGTGCGGTGCATGATACCTCTTCTGGTTCAGTGTGACCAAGAATATCCTGGTAAACGAAAAACTTTTTTTAAGTTCCGGATCCGGTGGAACATCGCTAAAAACCTTATCTTTTAACAACTCTACTTGCTCATCTAGTTCCTGTAATTTATCAATCCTACCACGAGCTCTCTCTCGACACATTTCCATATTGTCAAGAATTTTCGCCAAATTCTTCCACTACGACTCTGATCTACAGATAACCTATTTTCAACCCTATATACACTAGTAGGCAAAGCGTCTCTCCTCCATCTTGGGTGAATATACCGTCCTGGAATGTTATGTACGTTATGGTGCCAAAAAAACGCAGAAGATATGACGACATAGATATCCGTTTCTAGTATAACCCATGCATTCACACGACACGAAGACATCTTGTTGTAAAAGGTGACATGTAATATAATGATGCAAAATGGATAAATTAGGGATATATTCAGAATAATGCATAGACATGTTTTAAGATAAGAGAACACACTTTACTGAATGTAAATACCAACCGTGAACTCGTTTAGAACTTCTTTCATGTGGTCTTAGTGAGCAATCACAAAGCTGCTTATACCATCAGATACAGATCGTTCAGCAATATAACAATTTTCCTTGCCATTCAATATTTCCTTTTGAACATCGAAAAAAATTCTACGTGTGTAAATATCATTTGCATCCCGTTCAACAGGCCAAGAGGTTTTGAATTCGGGATTAGTGGTGTCCGTTTTATGTGTTAGTTCCCTCTGTTCGTTTCGTATCCAATCAACTGATATGTCGTAACACAACATTAACTGAACCAGGTGTTATGAGAACTAGAATTAGATTTGAACAAGTGGTTTGAACAAATGATCTTAGTCCTATATATATATATATATATATATATAGGTAGAGGTTAATGTAAGAAAATATAAAAGTGTGAGAAGGATAAGAAATATTTTGGAGGTGACACATGTCCCTTTTTTATTTTGGTAGTTTAAGGGTATAAGTGTAATTTAATTAATAAAATCTAATTATGGAAGGAATATATGCAACCGATTTTTGGCAGTTATTGTAGGGATTTTCGAATTTGAAGGCATACATCTTATAAAGAAATAACATCCTAACTCATAAAAACACCACATCATGTATATTGAAGGCATACATCTTATAAAGAACAGAAATATAACAGAAACAACACCCTAACTCATAAAAACACCACAACATGTATATTGAAGGCACACATCTTATAAAGAACAACCTAACATTGAATATAACAGAAATAACACCCTAATAAATCAATTTCAAAACACAAACTTAATCAAATCAAAACATGAATAACACCATATATATATATATATATATATGGGGTTCTAGAGTGAATACTAGCGTATTTGCGAACTGGATGAACAAATCCTGACCATTGATTTACACACGTGTATGACTAGGATTTTATTATCAAATACCGGCCATTGATTTACACATGTGTATAGTTAGGATTAGTTCGCTCAGTTTGCAAATACACTAGTGTCCACTCTTGAACATATCCTATATATATATTATCATCCACACACCACCATTATACTCAGATTACTCTTCTCTCTCTCAACCACACCACCACCACACCAAACAAAAAATATGCTCTCTCTTTCTAAACCAACTCCATCCGATCACCACCATAACCACCGCCATGTCCTCTCTCTTCTCCATCACCAACCACCACCACCCAAAATCATCACTAAACACATGCCACCACCCACACCTACACTTCACCACCATACCTTCACCACTCCTCCACCAACACAATCACACCATCACTCACCTGCCACCACACCACTACACTTTCACCACCACCGCCACACCACATCACTCACTGCCACAACCGCACATCCACCATTATCACAAGAACCACCCGATGAACACCCCTTATTATACACGTTATGCTACATCACTTAGTATTTTATTATATATTTCCGCATAATTTTGAAATTTTCTATTACAAGAGTAACATGTATATAAAATTAAAGTATACAATTACGTTAAATGGTGATTGGAACACTTGTAGATAGTCTCTACACAAATCATTTTCCCTGTTCTTTTTATTTCAATTTTAATTAATAAAATAACAGTTGTTTTGCGCATCATTCACGTTGTTAATTTTCATTCAATGATTCATTGTTGGTAGTGGCAGCCACTCGTATTCTGATCTGAATCTTGGTATTTTTTAATAGGTAAATCTTCTAAAAAGAATTATAACAAAGTGATGAAACATTACATATGCAACAAATGAGGTTTAATCTTAAGTCAAGTATCAATGTAATGTACTGAAAGTAGTCTAATAAAAATAAATGAAATTAACCTAAATTAGACTCAAAGTAATACTCTAGGCTCCTAAAACTCAACTAAAACTACTAACCGGCAAGTGGACCGATCGATTATAGTAAAGCTTAAGCAAGTCCGGATATCGAACCCATGAGACTCTCTAATTACGTTAATGACCCTATTTAAACTATATTGACACAACTTAAATTATTTTATATTTGGGGGGGTTACTAAAAATACTAGAATTATAATTAACCTAAACTTAACTTAATTAAACGACTTGAAACGGAATTTGAAGCGAAAACTTAATTCAATGATAATGAAACGACTACCTAGGTTAGAATCCTTATTACTATGAATGGTTTTTATTTGAATATTGATGTGATAGGGAACCGGGATCTTGAAATACTAAATCCTAAGAAATACCAAACATGACATCCGATCTTTCTCGGGAAGACACCTATCATAGTCTAGAGATAGTTATGTTCACCGGTTTATAAGATTTCCTTTCGGTTATCTAATATTTAACAAAGTGCCTATAATAGCCAACTATCTCTCAATAGAAAGCTTAGACTAACTAGGGTTCTTGATTTGGTTTAACCGACACAAATATGGCAAGTAAACTAAAACTCCGGGTTCTCTCAAAACCTAATCCTAGCAATTCACCTATTGAAATCAGTTAATAAACTATTATTTCTCAATAATTAGTTTAGTATAATGTTACAATTTAATTATATTTTTCACTTAATTGTTTCTAGGATTTATTGGCCAATTTACCATAAGATTACCCAAACCTGATAAGACTCGACAATCAACATAAACATATTACTTGAAAGACATTCAACTAGATCTATGTGAAACAATTAAATATTCAATAATCAATTCAAAACATGCATATACACCAAATCAATTTACCAAAGTTTACTACTTTATTAAAATCCCAGAAACACATCATTTATTCAATAAAAATCCAAACTTTATTAATAATTCATCAAAACCTAGGTAGTACAAAAGATCTAGCCATCGTCTTAAAAACAAATAAACAAGGTTTTAAAACTGGATTCATTGAACAAGAACAAGAAAGATAGAAGACAGAAAATTGGTAAACAAAACCCAGAATTTCTTGATCTCTAAACTTCCAGCTTCAACTCCAACGATTCCCGAGCAATCTTACTTTAGAAACTAGCCAAAAATCTTCAAAATTCGCCTGTAACCATCCAAAATCGTCCAAGTTATCTTTTTATGAGTTAAACATCAATATATAGATTCTTCTTCAACAAAGACTGCTTGGTTCACGTTTCTTTCTGATTAAACAACCCTCTCGCGCCCCGCGACCGTGTGATTACTTTTCGGTTTCCTTCTTCCTCTCGCCACCGCGAGAGGATTAGCCCAATGCGGTCGCGGGCTGCCAGAAGGTAATTATTCCCGTTTTTTGATTCGTTTCTTCTCTCGACTTCCAATTATAATCCGGATCGGTTTCTTCAAAATTTTAACTCGTTTTTTTCTCTTTTCAACTACTTCCACGGACCAAGACCTGCAAAACGTAATTGGATTAAAAGTAGATAAATTCTCATAAAACTGAAACGAAAATAATGAAACTTATACAAACTATACATGATAAATAGATGTATTATTCAATACATCACAATGCAATGTGTGTTAACCTATGGTTCGAACCAGGACTGATTGAAGAACATGAATCATTATTTAAGCTTTAAGGACAACCTTGTTTTCATTCTACTATTTGGGTGTTAAAAGTTAACCGATAAGCCCGACCCAATAAACCTGAACCTGATTAACGGTTAAACCTGAACCCGGTATAGTTAATTGGGTTGGTTATCGGATAATATTTTCACCACTGAAAACCTGAAGAATCTGACCCGATAACCAAAGAACTAACCCGATGAACACCACTTACTACATCACCCCAACCAACCAACACTTTCCACCTCAAAAGTCCGTCCCCTCCGTCCCCCCCCCCCCCCCTCAAAATCCTCAACGTTAACACCACAGTTTTTATTAATTTGAAAATGTACAAGAACATAAAAAAGACAAAAAGTGTTTTTATGTAAAAAGAGGAAATAATATACATCACTAGACTATCACAGTATGCTAAAGAAATCAACCCCCCTCAAGATCCTCAACGTTAACACCACAGTTTTTATTATTTGAGATATTCTACATTATCATTTATACTATTCAACCACATAAACTTTTAGAGAATTTTATAAATCATTCATAAAACAATTATTATCATTTTAATTGTTCATGTTTAATATTTCAAATAACATAATTTTGAGACTTATATATAAGTTATTAAGTAACAAAAAACAAGTTTATTTAGAAAAATCTTCTTATAAATGTAAAATTTTATTGATTATGTCGACGTCTACTCGATAATAACATAGCACCATAGAAACAAGATATGTAATAACTGTTGATAATACAAATCTATATTTCAAAATTGATAAGTAAAATACGGAATTATAACTATCCGTAATTAGTTTCATGTTAAATTTATTTGGTTAATTATATAGTAAGTATTCATGATTAAATTTATATTAAATATTTAAAAATACAATTTTTATATTATTATTTAATAGAAGAGAGATGAAAAAACAAAATTTAGTTGGCTTAGAATTATACTATGTGTCCTATAAGTTTTTTTTTATCGGATAGCATAGGTTATACAAAAAGAAGTGACACTTGGATTCTTTTAAAAAGAAACTTTAATTAAAGATGAAATCGTAAATAGGTGAAAATAGCGTCAAAGCGTATAAACTTGTCATTTTTAAAAAAGAAACTTTAGTTAAAGATAAAATCGTAAATAGGTGAAAATAGCGTCAAAACGTGTACTTGTATAATTACCATCCAAACACATACATAACCTGTTTTAATATTTACAAACTTTTTTTTGTAAACTTATTTGACTTAAAATATTTAAATTTTACCATGAATTAATCTATACATGTAACATTTGTTGAATTTGTTTGTTATTTGATCTACAATAACAGATTTTCATAGGCATTCACCTCACTCCTACATCAAATTCAAACCTTCTTATTAAGAGTTAAAACACACTCATTTTTCCACAACAACAAACTTCACACACACATCTATATAATATTTTTATATGTTAGCGAGAGAGGAGAGCCCCACCCTCGGTCCGCCGAGTCGGACGGGAAGGCGACAATGGTGAAGTTCGGTGTTTATGTCGTAAGCACGCTTTGGACCTCGCGACACTAGTACCATTGTAGGTGCTGTTAGACTTGTTTTTAAGGTTAGCTAGTGATCAACCATCAATGTTATGCAACCATACAAATAGCAACTCTAGCAACAAAAACAAACATGTCTATCAACTACTATTAAACATGGTCCATAACCTCTACATGTATACACACATATACATCATCTCCCTTAACTAGCTGTAAGTCCCTAGACGAACCGGTACACCGGTACTTTTCAACCAACTTTCGCCTTGTATAAACTGCGCCACCGTGTACTTTTCCGCCTCTTCCTTGGTAAACTCTTTCTGATAACCACCCCATTTCACCCTATCTTTCACTTTAGAACCACCACCAATATTGTTAAACTCCGCGTAATATACCGTTTCAACCGCAAAACCACCTTCCCCTTCCAACCAACCCGCCGGATCAATAATGTCACTAATCTCCGATTCCATCACGATCGTTCTAGCGTATTCTTTTCCTGGCCGCCCAAGGTAACTCTGGACCTTCTTCTTTACAGGCTTTAGAGTGTCATCTGCAGATATCTTACATTTCTGTAACACGATTCCTGTCGTTTCGTGCTTGTCGACTCTACTCTGCGCTGTTATCGTGTTCTGTTGATTATCCATTGGCTTCCTGATGATAACTTCACACGTTTGGAACACTGCAGCAGCGTCTCCGAATATGAAATCGACTGTCCCCATAATGTCACATCCGCGGTAAAACTGGCGGTGTGTTTGTACGTATAATGTTTCTTCGTATCCCTCTATACGACAGTTTAGGAATATTGAACGGTCGGATTGCACTCTCAGTGCAACGGCTTGATGCTTTTCGGGTCCTGCTGTGTTTCTGAAACCCATTGACTGAGCCATGAATCCTTCCCCTACAGCCGCTGCATGCATTCATATCGTATTCCTTAATTAGCGACACAAAACAGAATTATTTGCATGATAGGGGTCAAGATTGGTACCAAATGTTGCTGTTAGAAAGGTAGGAACTCCGTCTGCAAAGTTTTTGTTTCCGGTAACAATTGTTTTCTGCGACCCTTCACCGTACATTGTGATGTTAACCATATCTTTAGTAACGACCACATTCTCTTCATACACCCCCTTTTTAATGTAGATCACATACCGCCCTTGATAACTATCAGGTAACGCCTCAAGTGCTTTAGAAATGGTCGCAAAATCGCCTGAACCATCTTTAGCAACGGTCACATTCGGAGACAGACTTGGAGCATCGGCTTTTAGTAGCCTTCGGGTTTCTAAAGTCATCCATGATGGGAGCTCGGGCCTGTCTGTTAGAAGACGACGGTGGGAAGCGGCTGCGGGTGGTGGTGCTACTTTCTGAACTGATGAGAATATGGCTAAGGAGTTGCTTGTGAGTTCTTTGGTGGTTTTTAGAGCCTGTTCAATGCTAGTCTTAGTAGCATCTTCTGTAACCGCATCAATGCACGTTTGCTGATAAGTCATCACCGCGCTCAACCGTTGCCTAAATCAGGAGATCCGGCTGCGTTTTGCGAGTGATTTAAGTCGCTTTGCGCACCCTCGAGAACTTGCTTGCACACGTCGAATGTAGCTTTTTGTTTTTCGGGTGCGGTCTCAACTTTCATTAATTTGGATGTTTGGGTAATGGCATTGTTGAGTTCATCGGATGCTGCTGATACAGCCGCCTTTACAAAATCATCAGGACCGGGTAGTCCCGATAGTTTGGAACTTAACGATTTCTCGAGGCGGCTTTCACATGTTTCTTTGTAATCAGTTGTTTGGCATATCGTTTGAACGGCCTTTTGAGTTTGAAAACCTTTTGGTCGTCGATTCCTTTGTCTTTAGATGCACCAGATGAGTTGTCTTTATTTTTATCATCCGCACCATCATTGGGGTCGTCTGTTTGGGAGCTGTTGAGGAATATTAAAAACGCTGCAACAGCTCCTGAAAGAAGCAAAATGGCAACGACGACACCGATGATGATTTTCTGTTTCAACCTTTGTTTTCTTTCAAGCCTTCGACGTTCTGAAATTTGGTCGAAATCTTGAAACGCCATGATTTAACGTTGTGAATCTGAAATTAACGTATCTTCGTTTGATCTCTGCCTTGGGTTATATCCAAGGCAGAGTCCACAGGATGTCAAAATCTTTTGGAAAAAAACAAAAGCTGGAAGCAATTTTATACAACTTTCTTCTTATCTTTGAAAGAATTTGCTTATGGGGGTTTTTGTTTGTTTTTTGTTCATATGAAAACCTTGTAACAAATTTTGTGGAGTTGTGGGCAGGATGATTTTAAGGACCTTTTTTTCTCACCCATCGCTTATATGACTTGATCAACATTTCCATTTGTTGGTGACACTAGATTGTAAGAAATATAGTCTTAGCTCGTAAGGACCGATTAACCGTAAACAAATCAAATCAAATCAAAACAACTTAAGAAAAGCCTTTGGTTCCAGAGTGTATCGGTTCGGTTTCATTTATACATTTACAACACCAAATTCACGACAGTAAACGAAAAGCCCAAAATGAAGGCCCATTTCTCGGTTAATCGAACTTTTTATACAATAACAGATAAACCGAAACCAAAAAACAACCGAACCGATTGGTTTTACATTTTCAGTAACCAAACTTTCAGTTATCATTTGGTTAGTGGTTGAAACCAGACCGAACCGTGCATACTCCGGTTGGAACTGGGGCAAACGGGGGCATTCAGATTCATTTGAAGCGAGTGGGTTGTACAAACCAATGACACGTTACATTATCAATACAATCACTGCTACATGATCAAAATTTTGAATAATTTCCAAGAACAAGATACACACAAAACCTAAACAAGTTTTTCTTGGCAAACAAGTGACCAGAAAATGGATGATCAAGCCGAGGCTAATAACCAAAACATAACGTGAGAAGATATGGCTATGAAGAACCAGGTGATGAAAGCCATAGCTATCGAGATCTCAAACCTGCTGCACGGTAGATGCATTTTAGGGTTGGTGCAGAAATGCAAATCTCTTGCATAAAGTACAACAATCCCAGCTGAAGAACACGCAGCGGCAAGCGACAACGTAGCCGTCACCTGCATTTGTGCCACAGTCCCAGCTGAACGTTAATAAAAATTAAAGCTTTTGGTAACTCCTTGTTCATTATCTAAGTGTGACACAATGAAAAATCATGCTAAAAACATATATGCATCCATAGAAAGAGCACCAGTCTCCAGCCACTATAAAGAGCTATTATTAAATAAATCCCGGAAAAACTTGAGGCTTTACATTGAACTTTCAAGTGAAAATTGTTGTGGATATATATTTCAATACAGAACCAATTTCAAGTAGAAACTATGTGAACCGCATAAACACTTTGTACCTTTTTGCTTTAATGTGATACATTAGGCGGTCATCTAACCGCTTATCCCACTCTCATAATATCTACCAAGCACAATGTACAGGTGTATTATGCAGTTCCCACAATTCTCTACTTAAAATTGGTTTTGTATTGAACACGCTCCTAACAATAATATACAGTAACTCAATATTGCTATCAAATGGATATGATGAGGTAAGCAAAAGCATATAAAACGTTTAATGAACGAATACGACACATACCCAATCGCCAACCACAAACAAGCTGACCAAGACAGCATTTTGAAGATCCTTCTTGATCCTAAGAGCATAGACATCAAGACAAGCTAGCCCAAAGCTCCACAACACTTGAAGCCCCATCGATGCAATTAAATAGCTACAACATAATAAGACATATGTTGGTAAATCCTCATAATCAACAAGCCATTAAATGCAATATAACCACCAAAATAAGAAAAAAAAACAAACAAACAAGACATCCTTATTTATGTCTAAAATAAAATCCTGTCTTTTAAAACCTATCCACATCATAAAATCTTGTTAACCCACCATACACTAAATCCCTTCTTGCATTTACACACACCCAAAACAAATATTTGACTTAAAGATTCACCCAACAAAACACATAACCCTCACAAACAATAAAGATTACAAAAACTAAATAAAAATGTAATCTTGACACATCCCCTAAATAAATTACACAAAATCTTGAATCCTAATGTCATAAATCTTTCAATAAACAGCATACCAGAAAGCAGTGTAGCTTACATAACACTCACAAAACAAAAGAAAACAAAAAAATAACAGAAATGAAATAAAAATGTAATCTTGACACACCCCCTAAACACATTACACAAAATCTTGAATCCTAATGTCACAAATCTTTACACAAACAACATACCAAAATGCAGTATAACTAGAAAACCCAGAAGCAGAAACCATCCAGCCAATAGAAGCAGCAGCACACAAGCATTGCCCAATACGCAGCATCAAGCCGCTAACACTTCCAGGGCTTCCAAACATATCCTTCATGTCTTGTTCTTGGATCTCAAAAGGGTCCTTAAATTCAGCCCTAAATTTCAAAATTGTTCAACATGTTGAGAGATCTGAACACAATTGTGGAGAATTGATGTGGAGGGTTTGGTGTTGTATGGTGAAATGTGCGAGAAATTGAAGTTTTGTCTGGAATTTGAGACTGTGATTTGGGGGATCGAGAAAGGGGGTGGAGTGTTGGGTTTGTTTCACTAATTACTTTTTTACTGTTGTTCGATGTTTTCTTGTAATTGCTCCTTCTGGTTAGGTTTGGATTTTGGAATATTCACTTTTATCACATCACATGTATGTATGTATGTATGCCAATAATGGAATTAATATTCTTGCTGATTTTGTATAACACCCAAAAATTTATTTTAAGGTGTTTTTAATTTAAAAAATATTTGGAATTTATTCTAAATAAACTTTTGCTACTTTTAATATTCTGTTTTTTTAAATGCCAAATTAACTCATTCTTAGATATTTTTATTTGTAGCTTGTAGGGTCTGAATTTTGAAATGTACAGCTCTTGAATAGAGAGAGGCTTCGCGCTAATAAATAAGAAAAAGATTGAAAGTTTAAAGATGTAGCTGAAAATTATTTCCATCTATTATTAGGGAAGATAATTGTATCAACCTAGTGAGATTTCTTGCATGATGTGTTGAGAATTTGGTTGGTATCGATTTGATTTGTTGTGTAATACCGACACTCGGATTCAACTATTTGTGTATTAGTATTCTTTCCACGAAAAAAATCACTTAGAAACATTGATAATAATAATCAAGTCGCAGCGGCAAAACCGAAATTTTATAAAACCCAACATAGAAGTTATAAGAAAAAAAAAACAGATGTATAAAACATATGACATCATATCATATGATATGGTTGGTAAAAAATGAAAACAAAACAAAGCAAAATTTTCGGGTGTAAAGGTGAAGTTGGAAGAAGGCCAAATTGTAATTCTCATATCCATGTTAAGTGACTTTTACAATAATGCTTAAATCACATGTACCTTAAAAAAAATTATGATAGAAAGTTACGAACAGTGGATCAACATCACCCAATACTATGTCCGTAGAATATGTTTTTTGTTTTTCATGCATAAATTATATCATTAGAAGCTTTTAACTTGGCGTCTGATTATTGTTATGGATCAATTGATTCTTCCAATCAGTTAATCTGGTTATTGTATCGTTTTATTTGATATTACGATTTGCAAGATCTAGGATTTGATTGAGCGTTTTCTAGTTTGAGTAATCAATAAAAGTTTTATTCACCTGCTTTTTCGCTATTTCTTGTGTTGAGTTCAAACTTTGTATTTATTGTTAGTTTGATACCTTCTAACATGTCCCAAACAAAGGACCATCTAGAAAATGCTATGTCCACTAAATAAATAAATAAAAAAAAACTCATATTTATCTCCAAAATAGAATAGAATAACACTACGTCACGTGAGTTAAAGGTGTGGACCATTTATACCCTCTTGAATTGCAGCGTATCATCATCATCATCATCAGTCCCTCACTCACTTTCGTCTTTTACTTTCCTCCTCATTCTCACCGACAGATGTTGTCTGAAATGGCCGGCAGAATTGAATTCTTTGATCTGAAAAACAACACTCGGATTCCATCTGTTGGTCTGGGAACATGGCAATCGGAACCTGGTCTTGTCGGCCAAGCTGTCTATACCGCCGTCAAGGTTCTCCCATCTCCTTTACTTTGTTCATTTTTATTAACCCAATTTCACCCCCGATGAGCATATGATTGTTTGCATGTTTCTTGTTTTTTGTGTATCATGTATCATGTTTTTTTTTTGCAGGTTGGGTACCGCCACATTGATTGTGCACAAGTTTATGGCAATGAAAAGGAGGTATGCTTTTCGGTAAAATTGGCAGAGTCAATACATATAAAATTTTCACAAATTGTGTTTATAGTGTCTATTAGGCGTGCTCCATTATTATTGGTATTATTATACATCATTATCATACTGCTGTGTAAATTCCTCCAATAGCAAAGCTAAGGTAAGGTCTGATGATGGTAAGATGTAGACAACCTTACCTGTATCCTGTAGGTATAGAGAGGCTGCTTCCAGCGAGTCCCGAGGCTCGATAGTAGTTTTGTATCAAGCCACAATCGGGACAAAGGCCGATTAGTGCATGTATCCCATGCCTTTCGGCTATCAACACCACCACATGATGCATGGTTAACTGTCCACCACTTTTAACGTTATTTTCACGAAATTAGTAAAATAACATTAAAATTAGTTCAATTTCAGTATAGTACATAGGGTGACCAACCAAATGGGTCATGTTTTTGCCTCTAGTAGGATGAATAGTTGATACTGAGAGTATCTAGTTGTTGGACTGTTGGAATGATCGTTTCACATGAGCAAGTGGGCGATAACTGTGATTAAAATGGTTTAAGCACTTGGCCAAGTGGTTTCGTCACTATGTTGATCGTATGAAATGAGGAATATTTGTCAATTGAGCTTTGCTTCATCGTCTCAACCTATGAATTCTCTTGTTTCCCATGTATTTGGTAACGAGTTATGCGTTATACTTTCATCAGAAGCAATTGAGTAGTGGGAGGAAAACGTGTTCGGTTGGGAATCTTTGACTTTTGTTTTTGCCAGTCTAAGGTTTAGTGTTTAGGGTACATCGTGTGTACATATTTTTTGCTGGTTTAAGACCCAAGCCCGGAGCTTTCAGTTGCTGCCTCTTCCTAGGAGTGTCCCAATATTTATGTCCACATAGTGCCATGTATATTTTAGTTTCATCACTACCTACTGCTATGAGTGGGATATTACTGGGTACGTTTGTCTGTTTTGTTTAGGTGTCATGTGCACATCATGCGTACCACTTTGGGACAAACATGAAAGGGTGTTGCCTTTTAATGAATTTAATCTCAATACACACACAATGAAACTCAATAAAATTCAGAAAGTTTTTTACTTGCTCAAAATATTTACATTTAGTATCTACGATCCAAAACATAAATCCTGCCTTTATGGTTTTGAAGATTGGTGTTGCTTTGAAGAAGCTTTTCGACGACGGTGTAGTGAAGCGAGAAGATTTGTGGATCACCTCCAAGCTCTGGTTTGTCTTAATCTTTCATCATTCAACTTCACATTGTATTAAGCTTCCACCATTTTTTTCTAACACAAGACCCTAAACTTTACAGGTGTAACAATCATGCATCAGAAGATGTGCCTGTAGCATTGGAAAACACTTTGAAAGACTTGCAGCTTGATTACCTTAATCTGTACCTCGTAAGTGTTTATAGATTAAGGTTGTATACATCTGGTCCACTTTTTTTAATTTTTTTTTTGTATCCGTCTATTTGAGATCCACTGGCCTGCAAGGACAAAGAAGGGGACAGCTGGATTCAAACCCGAAAACCTGATTCCAACTGATATACCTGCAACATGGAAAGCACTGGAATCATGCTATGATAAGGGCATGACTCGAGGTTTAGGCGTTAGCAACTTTTCTTCGAAGAAATTAGGTGATTTATTAAAAGTGGCGCGTGTTCCACCTGTTGTGAACCAGGTTGAGTGTCACCCTTCATGGCAGCAAACTATATTGCGCGAATTTTGTAATTCTAATGGTGTCCATCTTTCCGTAAGTCATCAAAGTTAACAAAGTTGCTACTAATTAGTTTCATAATCAAAGTTTTAGCTTCTGTTCGGTTTAAATATTCAGGGATATTCGCCACTTGGTTCTCCGGGCACAAAATGGCTCAAGAGCAATGTTCTGCAGCATCCGATTCTGACATCGGTCGCAGAAAAAGTAGGCAAAACTCCTGCACAGGTGGCGCTCCGATGGGGTTTGCAGATGGGTCATAGTGTACTTCCTAAAAGTACAAATGAAGCAAGAATCAAAGAGAATTTTGATGTATTTGATTGGTCTATTCCTGATGCCTTGTTTGTAGAGATGTCTAAAATTGAACAGGCAAGCTTTCTAATTCATCTTCATCATCATAATGGAACAACTGGAAAGATAATCGACACGTTATTTACATATGAATTATGGGTTTCTGCAGGCGAGGCTTGTTCGGGGGGATTTTCTGGTTAATGATACTTATGGCGAGTATAGGAGCATTGAGGAACTCTGGGATGGTGAGATTTGAAAGATCAAGTTGACTTCATTATTCATCAATCATGGATGATTTCAGTTTCTGTTTTGACTTTGATTTAGAAGTCTGGTTTGTTTTGATCTATATCTAGATATTATACTTGCAAGATATGTTAAATGCTGTAACTTTTGGATAGATATATCCCATGATCACCATTACATTATATGTATGCATACAGCCATTTTACTACTATGGAGCAAAGGGGTCTCACTGGAAGCTAGCCTCTTTATTCCTACGGAGTAGAGGTAAGGTTATCTACATCTTACCCCTCCTTAGACCCTATCTTAGATTTGCCATAGGTGAAATTTATTGAGTATGATAATGATGATGATACAACTATTTTAATTTAATATAGATAGTTTAAAAGGATTAATATTTGTATCATTTTACTTGATAACCAAAGGAGATAAGACTATGTGGTGTGGTTCACTTTGGACCATCATTGTCATCCTCCACCTTAGCGGCACATCAGCATCTCTTTTCATCGTCTCTCTCTTCCAGCAACATGTGGTGCGGTTCACTACCCTCCACTATCCCCTCCAATTCTCTTGCACCATCCCCAACGTCATTTTTTTTTTGCTCGTGGCCTTTGTGGAATCCCCATGAGCTTCACCCTCATGATCGCCCGAGGTGGTGTGCAAATCGTGGCCATGAGGCCACGTTACTCCACATTTGGGTTTCACGAACTCACACCGATTAGTCTAATTAGTATCAAATTTATTATCATAACTTATATAATACAAGTCTTAGACAACAATAACGTAAGATAAGTTGCAAATTGTGATCTGCATAAAAAAAAAAAGAATTTAATTTTGGTCAATTTCTTCATCAACTTGAAGATAAAACCACGTAACTTTCGTTTTTTTTAAAGGACACTACTTTTAATCAAAGACATAATGAGATTAGTCATTTCTTCAAAATCAGATACTTTGTTGGGTGATGCCTTTATGAAATAAAAAAAAACATATACGAGCTAATTTACAAAAATATTTTTATTAATATTAAGACTGTAGATTTGAAATGAACATGCAATTTTAGTGATTAGACCATCCTCGATCCTAAATAAGATCACACGGTGTGGTGGTGTGGAGAGGGTGGTTGAAGCCCTTCTAACGCCCCCAACACCGCCCCATGATACAGCGTGGAGGTGGCGTGGGGGGAGAGGCTTGGAGAAGAGGCTGGGTGTGGAGGCAGAGGTGGAGGTGATGTGGATGATTGTGATTGGTTTAGGGCCGTCACCAAAAATCCTAAAAAAATTTGGCCCTAGGCGAGTAAAAGAAAACGGGCCCTATAATAACTCAATTTTAAAAATATATGTACTAGAAAAACATAGGAATAAGTGAAAAAATAGGCCGCTTAAAAATTTATCTTTTTCTAAACAATATATATATAATAATATATAGTTAAAAATATATACAAACTAGTGGGATCAAATTTGCACGTTGCGCCGAGTGGAAACGTTATTTGTTTTGAAGTACAATATGTAAACGGAATAAAAATCCATAATATAAAGTCATGATAAAACGTGTTTTTTTGTAAACAAAAGGAAGAAAGCATTTAAAAAAATGTTTAGTTGTCTTTAGATTAAATAATAAACAAAATAAATAAAGTAATACAAGAATTTAGTTTTAAATTGGAAAAGATAGGAAGAAAACAGTAACAATGCAACAAAAGGAAAAAAGGGAAAAGATAAGGAAAAATGAACTAACATAAAAATTTTTACTTGGGAGAATCGAACTTGGGCCAAACCGACCATTTTTTAAAGGGGAGAACGTGGAACACTACAGCAAGTTAT
Source organism: Scalesia atractyloides (assembly GCA_947069175.1). Lineage (NCBI taxonomy): Eukaryota > Viridiplantae > Streptophyta > Magnoliopsida > Asterales > Asteraceae > Scalesia > Scalesia atractyloides. The sequence goes on from CAMTDV010000008.1 coordinate 5,785,840, forward strand.
TATCATTGTAGTAGTTTTGAAACAAATTCTATATAAAACATTTAATATTAAGAGAAAATCAGGCCCCTGGGAGATTGGGCCTTGAGCGGTGGCCCACGCAGCACCCTCTCCGGGCCGGCCCTGGATTGATTGTTGTGGAGAGAGAGAATGTGGTTGTTGTTTGTGATAGATAGAGAGAGAGAAAGTTCAAGCTCCCTCGATCACGCCCCACCACCCCATGGTTTTTGGAGCTTAGGGCAAAATCCCTTCTACTGACGTGGCAGGCACGTGGCGCTCCACACCCCCTTACTACACTGTGTAGTCTAAGTGTTTATAGGTGCTTTGTATGTATACACTTGTCGATTTAAAGAAAGATTTCTCTTTCGTGTTGGATTTAAAGAAAGGTTTCTCTCTCATGTTTCACACACACTTTGAAACACCGTTATTTCTCTCTTCTCCTCTCTTACACCACAATTCTTTAAAAGTTTTTACATAAAAACTTCATGACACCCTCTCTCCTTATTGTGTATACGTCATCAAAAACATACTTATTGTGGGTGCTTAGAGCACCCACAATAAGCCCATCGTATACATTTTTAAATAGAGTGATTACATGGTGGAGAGGTATAGGGTCATTTAGTTTTTGGTGAAGAGTAAGAAATAACATGTGAGGAGGGAGGAAGAGAGATATGAGAAGTGTTCGTGAGGTGTATGAGTGAGTCAGGAAAAAGAAATTATCTAATTAGTTGGACAAGTGTCATGCGAGACACCCAAAAGTACACACAAACACACATATTGACTAAGCTCTTAATACCTAAAACTCTTTACTATCTCCCTATAGATAAAATAACCTTTCATATAAGTACATAACAAAGAAAAGTACGATTGCACTAATTGGCTAGTGAAAGACTTGAAGTTACTAGTAATAGATATTTCAATTTTCAAGTAAGGGAATACATATAGCAGTTCGAATCATATCATCTAACAAACTTGTACATGAAGCCTCATAATTAAAATTTTAATGTGGGCTAGGTAGCTAACGAATAATGTGATGATGATCATGATGGGTTGTGCCTTGAATTGGTTTCGTGGTGGGTTGTGTGTTATCGGTGTTTGAGGTCGTTGTTGGTTCCTTGGTTTACGTGTGGTATGTTATTGGTTTAGGCCATTGTTTATATTTTAGGAATGAGATCGGTCATATAATCATGAGTAATTTAATAAATGGATGATTACACAACCAATCTATATTATCCGGCAAAAGTAACACTTTTGGGTCTAACTTTCAAAAGTCCAATGTTTGAGATATGTGGTTTTTTTAAAAGGCCAATGTCTAACAATAAATTGAGTAAAAAATTCCATTAAAATATTAAAAAAACCAATTGTTTTTGGTCTTTTGACAAACGACAAAGACTATATATGTATCACTTCACTCAAAATAATAAGAAAAGGAAAAAAAAACCCAAACCCCCTTCGTTGGCGACACTACCATCCTTATTGAAACCAACAAATGTGTGTTATATCATCCATTATCCTACCACCATACTTTGCCCATGATTACGAGTGACGACTTCACCTGTTAAGGTTTCTTTGCTGAAGTTTGAGCGCTTATGTGCCAGACATACTTAGGAGTATGCATGAAAATGATTGAGATTCAACAATTCCGAATCACTACTCTACAATGAGGAGAACAAATCTTTAGTTTTCTACGTATCTGTGAACATCGTGACAAAATCCAAAAGCCCATTTCGTCACTTTGGATATCAAATTTGATGTAAAAAGTTTTGTTAATGTGAACCAACAATGGAATGTTTAGTTTTGTCTATTCGAGTTTTGTTACATGACCGGTCACATGTGATAGTATTATTATATTGTAACTCTATCGGAAAGTGACGGAAGAAACAATCACAAGCATTAGGGAGGGGGGTGTTGTAAATTTTTACATAAATAGTTCATATTATTTGTTAACAAAGTAAAATAATCATTATATATGGATTTCATATAATTTCTAACAAAAGTTGGTGTTAGTAATTTAAATATATTATATTAAGTTAAAACCACTATCTTAAACATGATATCTTTTTATGTTTAATCCTAGATGCATTACTTTTGTGCAAACACATGAACCATTTTATTTGTATAATTACTCTTAGATAAAACTAATATTCATTAAACATATTCAAACAATTTTCCATTTTTTGGTTCCAAAATATTTTTTTGTTATTATGTGATATATAATAAAGAGTTAACTCTCATTTTCATCCACCTGATTTGTCCATGCCAAATTTTAAATTTATATCATTTTCATCTTTTCTTGAATTATGCCTGTTACGTCCAAACACTCAACGTTTGTTAAAACCTGTCGCTAAGTGAAGGGTTAAACCGTCATTTTCCTTTTTTATTTCCCCTTTTCAAACGTTATTTAAAACTCAAGAAGCAAAACGGTATTAAAAAAGAAAAAAGACAGTTTTACCCTTCATTAAACGGCAGGTTTTAACAATTGTTTTTGAACGAAAATGAAATGTTTCAAGAATTTTAGGGATGAAAATGGTACAAATTTAAAAATTGTTGAACTGACACAACTGGACAAACTACGACGAGAATGACACTTAACTCTGTAATTTCATTTCATATAACAGCAATTACCATGGCAGGGAATAGTGTTTCCCTGCCATTGGTCGAAATGGCAGCCACTGCTAGGCTGACATTTCTCCATTAGTTAAGCTAAATTACAATTTTGCTCGTTTAAATTAACAGTTTGACATTGTTTTCTTTTCTTCCTAGCCAAATTACGATTTTACTTTTAGTTCAATGTCGCCCTTTTTGTTTTTCTCCTATGTGAAATTACGATTTTAAATCCAGTATAAAATTACAGTCATGCCATCGTTTTAGTTTTTTTATTAAATTATGGTAGTTTTTTGTTTTAATTGGTTGAATTGTTGTAATTTTTATTTGTGTCAGTCAGTTGTCTGCAACACGCTCTCATTTGTTTAGAAAAATTACAATTTTACTCTCAGCTTAAAATTATAGTGTTTCTATCGTTTTAGTTTTTTTTATACCAAAACTATAATAGTATTTTATTTTAATTGGTTGACTCGATATAATTTGTTTTAGTTCTATTATGATTAGTATATAAAATAACCGAAGCACAGACCTATATGTTACGAATGAGAAATATTCGATTTAGTGCTCCAAGGGACAAAAACTAGTAACTTTATAAAACTCACGTTTATTTGATTAGCATCTCAACCCGAATACTCCTTTGGGTCGCTATTTTCACCACTCTTTCAATTTTATAACCAAACCCTAGACCCCTGATCGCTTCTATACTCATCGTCTTCGTATCACCATCACTCAACGATGGGTTCAGGTGAGATTTTGCTTCCCAATTAGGGTTCCAATTGCATCTGTACTATTATCAGTTTGTGTCTTGTTTAATCAATTGGATTTGCATTGTTGCCAGCGTCTGATTACGTATTTTTTCATATAGATGCAGACATGGAGGACTATGGATTCGAGTACTCTGAGGAGGAACCTGAAGAGCAAGATGTTGACATTGAAAATCAATATTACAATTCTAAAGGTTACTTTAATCATCCCCAAACATACTTATTTTTACTTTTATGTTGGATCTTACTGCATTTTGATTTCTTTTTGCTTGATTTTAGTATACATGTACTGCTGGATTGGGGTATATTATTATTATTATTTTTTTTTATGTGAATGCTTATGGATTGGGGTAAAATGTCGGTATCGGTCAAGGACCGATATTTGAGATATAGGTTATCTCGGTGAGACATCGGTGGGATATCGGTAATTTTAATATAATGCAGAATTTATATATATATATATAATATATATATATATATATAGCAATTTAACACCATAATTCAGTGATATATCGGTTATGTCGTCAAATAACGGTGATATATCAGTCAATATCACCGATAATATTGGTACCGATATTTTACTAGGGGACTGATATGACCGATATAACCGATATATCACCGATATTAACTGCATAGCTCTTAATTACATATAGCAATTAATGCAACAGTTGAATGGATAGATATAACGACTTAAAAATAGGATTAGAGTTTTGACAAAGTAGAGTAGTTGACAAAATCAGTTACTTTAATGTTTTGTTGTTGATGAGTCAGATTTTGTTTCTAAAGACATTCATATAATATAAGTCAATGATTTTCTTTTGTATCCTTATATGTTGCTCATCTTCCTCTACTAACATAAGCATTTATTTTGCATTTTTTGTTTGTGATATCTAAATAGGTTGTTGCTTCTGACATGTGCGATGATCAATTTATATACTGCAGTGATGTTTTGAAACCTTCAGTAAGTAATTGTGTATAAAGGAAACTGTGGTCACAATCAGAATGATGTGCATTAATGGTCTGTAAAGTGTAAACACTCTATTATTTAGGATTGGGTTAGAAACTTGACAAGTTATATTGATAGAATGAGATTATGCATCATGATGACCGTATGCGCAAATTTAAATAACCTAGATAGCTAGGGACAGATTGTATCCACAAGGAACATGTGGTTAGTGGAACATGTTTTTATTGATTATAGAATTAGATTGACTGATTTTGATAAAAGTTGAAGTTAACTAAAGCTAAACTAAGTAGCAATAAAATCAAGAAGCAAGAAACACACAGGAACCACAAAAAATACAAGATTTAATTGCAAAGACGAGAAATAAACATTCACTTCGAGTTTTGGGTATTGCAATGAATTCGTAAACTTGATTTGTGATAATAATGTTTGATTGACTATGTAGACATAACCTGTATAAATTCCCATTTAACTTTAATCATAGTCTATGCCATTATGCCAAACAACAAACAGGACATTCCTTAGCTACACTGACTAGGGTGGAATGACACCATTGGGTAAGCCACAATAAATTGTCCGTCTTTCGGTTAAAACGAGAAATTACGAGAATTAATCACACACGAATAGCTACTCACGTTCACGTGCTATTGCTTTGAACTATAGTACGGTACAAATGGTTAACATAGTATAATTCTATAAAGTTGAGTTGCCACTTGCTAACTCGATGATGATAAAGATTTACAAGTTGTGACATAGACATAACATATAAACACAAGCATAAATATGAACCCATATGTCGCAATCAATCAAGAACCCAAGTGTCAAATACAACAATCAAGGCATAAATCATATAGTCGAACAGTACAATTAAGCAAACTGAAATCTTGGTTGTGATCACGGGCTGTTTACCAGACATGGTGTGAGCAGTAGGGGCTAATAGGATGGAGAGAAGCATCTTCAACTATTTGGTGATGAACAAACCCGTAAAGAAGAATAAATGGCGTTTTGATTGGTTCAAGCTGCAGCCTGCTTGCTTCAGTTCCAAGCACACAATCCGAATGTTTGCATGAGCTATATCGTTATAGCATGTGAAATTTGTCAAATGGTCCTTTATTTCATGTTTATAGATTACATTTCGCCATTTTATACAAGTCAATGTTTTCCATATGTACAAATCTATTGTACTTGTGTAAATGGTATGCTCTATTAAATATTTTTTATCTACTTTGAGTTTGTTTTTTAGGTCTATTAAGTTACTGTGCGTGCTTCTGTCATAGATACACCTTAAATTTTAAACAACTAGCACATGTGTTGAATCTAGAATCTGTTGATTATGTCATTTGGTGTTCTTTAATTTTATCTCACGAAGTATAGCTTCCCTAGTTTAGTGTTATGCCAGTTGGTTGATTTATACGTCGTTCTTTGTTGTTAACAGGTTTGGTTGAGACTGATCCAGAAGGTGCACTCAGTGGTTTTGCTGAAGTAGTTCAGATGGAACCAGAGAAAGCAGAATGGTGAGTTTATTCGAATTAGATGTCTAGTATTCATTCGGTTATACTGGATACAATAAGTAAGTAAATACATAAACAGAAAAGTAAACCATGTATGGAATTTTGATAAATCTGTTTCTTATTTCTGTGTAATTATGACATTTTCTTCAAGTAGAGTTTGCTTGCAAAGTGTAATATGATTCAGCCGTTCTTTTCAACAGGGGATTCAAAGCACTTAAACAGACTGTAAAACTTTATTACCGTTTAGGGAGGTACAAAGAGATGACAGATGCTTATAGGGAAATGCTAACTTACATTAAGTCTGCAGTGACGCGAAACTATAGTGAAAAATGTATAAACAATATCATGGATTTTGTATCCGGGTCTGCTAGTCAAAACTTTGGTCTTCTACAAGAGTTCTATCAAACCACATTAAAAGCACTCGAAGAAGCAAAAAATGAGGTAATCTCTTTAACTAAGTTACTCTTTCAAGCGTTTTATTACCCAAATTATTCCACTTTTGGTACTGTTAATGTAGAGATTATGGTTCAAGACAAATCTTAAGCTTTGCAAGATCTGGTTTGACATGGGTGAATACGGTAGAATGAATAAGGTATGCAGCTTGATATCAAAAAAACACTGTGCATTACGTTATTTGTGTTAGTGCTTTATCTGTCATATAACGTTAAATACTTTACGTAACAGATTTTGAAGGAGCTTCACAAATCTTGTCAGCGGGCAGATGGTGCTGACGATCAAAAGAAAGGAACTCAGTTATTGGAAGTGTATGCAATCGAGATTCAAATGTACACAGAGACGAAGAATAACAAGAAACTTAAAGTGAGATGCTTTTAATACATGTTTTAAGCATTAGAATTATTGTGTGTAACTTTTTTTTATAATGTATTATTTACAGCAACTTTACCAAAAAGCACTTACCATAAAGTCAGCAATTCCTCATCCTAGGATCATGGGTATCATACACGAGTGCGGTGGCAAAATGCACATGGCAGAACGCCAATGGGCGGAAGCAGCTACTGACTTTTTTGAAGCATTTAAAAACTATGATGAAGCTGGGAATCAAAGACGAATTCAGTGTCTTAAGTATACTTTAAATATAAGCTTATTTTAGTTTCTATAAACGCCATACACATTATTTGACGTAAATATTTTATATGTTTTACAGATACTTGGTACTGGCCAACATGCTTATGCAATCCGAGGTCAATCCATTTGACGGGCAAGAGGCAAAGCCGTATGTTTCATTCCCTGAAATATTTGTAGTAATTTAGTATTACTGTTTCTGATTGTTAATTTTATGGTTTAGATACAAAAATGATCCAGAAATCTTGGCAATGACAAACTTGATTGCAGCATATCAACGTAATGAAATATTGGAATTCGAGAAGATACTCAAGGTACACTTGTTATACACCCATACGATATACATGATTTATTATCTATATAGTTTTTTTTAATTATTATTTTTTAATACAAGTTTAAGTTATAGAATTGATGTGTGACAGAGTAACAGAAGGACCATCATGGATGATCCCTTCATCAGAAATTATATTGAAGATCTTTTGAAAAACATCAGAACTCAAGTGTTACTCAAGCTCATCAAACCATACACAAGAATCAGAATCCCCTTTATATCCAAGGTAGCAGTTTTCTTTATACGCATACATACATATATAAGTAGACATACTTATATATCAACTACTGTTTCTCAGGAGCTTAATGTGCCAGAGACTGATGTGGAGCAGCTGTTAGTGTCATTGATATTGGATAATCGGGTTCAAGGTCATATCGATCAAGTAAACAGGCTGCTGGAGTGCGGGGACAGGTTAAATATGATATATAATAACAAATAAATTACTTGCATATGTTATTATGTGATTATCATAAGTTTAAATTTGGATGGTGGCAGGTCAAAGGGAATGAAGAAATACACTGCTGTGGAGAAATGGAACACACAACTTAGGTCACTTTATCAAAGTGTTAGCAACAGAGTTGGTTGAGAGGTTTAAGAATATAACTTTGATGAGAGAACATGAAGTTTGTATCTGAACAGAACATGAAGAGGATTAATGTGTTAAAAAAGGGGGACATTGGTTGCACTTGGGCTTTTTTCTTCTTGATGTGTTGATTGTTTGGAAAAAAATCATGAAGAGGTTATTAAATCATAATATTGTTTTAACGGTCAACATTATGTACAAGTGTTTATGTAATTTCATTGGTTTCCCTCTCAAAATTAGGTCTTATTGAATGCACTAGTATTATAAACTTCAACACATGTTTTTGGATCCCATAGATGATGACATGGCGCTTAATACATGCAAACTCACGGACATCGCATTTTGCGGCTAAGTCCTTGGGTAAACTCACGGACATTGCATTGTGTGGCTAAGTCCTTGGGTAGTTTTTGGGCGATGTTTGTGAGGAAGGGTGCTAACGATTGAGGCTTTTGTGCGGCTAAGTCCATGGGTAGTTTTTGGGCGATGTTTGTAAGGAAAGGGTGCTAACGAGCGAGGCTTTTGTGGGGCCTTGAATCCTTGTATTTTCTTTTCCTTGAGTTATAAATACGTGTGAAATTGAAAATGATTTGGAAACGTTAAGAATCTGTGTGTATGTTTGTGGGAAGGTTGCATTGTTTGGCAAAATTGGGCTTGTTATTAGGTCAAGTGACTAGAGTAGAGATGTTTGTAAGTTTCACCAACAAAGATGATCACATAATAATTCAAAACAATCCCATATATTATATTATTTAAATTAAATGTGATAAAGGTAAATTAATGAAAAAAATAAGCTACTTTCTTCAATAAATGATTCAAGCAATTTACGACATTTTTTATACAAAAATAGAAATTTGCTAAGATGAATGAAAGTATGTTGAAACTTTATGCAAATTTCTAATAAAAAATTTGATAGATTGACAATTTGATAAATTATGTTAATATATTTATCTACTAGCTTATAAACCCCTGTATTGCACGATTTAAATATAAAAAAAATAGATTAACTAATATTTAGATTTATAGGTATTATAAACCTGTGTATTACATGTGTTAAATATATATAAAAAAGGTAAATCATAAACTTCTATATAATCTTTATAACACTATTAAAGAATGTACAAATATTATTATCTTATACGTTCATAATTCATTCATGAATTTTATTACACGTGTTGAGAAAAGATAAACTACATTCTTATAAAAATTGTAACACCGCTAATAAATGTAAACTCTAAATCTAATGATATTATAATCCTATCACACGGTTGAATATGTGTATTTTGATGAGTATACGATTCTTACATAAACGATAATATTATTTAATTTTTTTGTGTATCATTCAATCATTTTCTTTTTTAATAAGATTTGTGTGGAGGTGTTATATTATAATTTATATTATAATATTATTTGTATTATTAGATAACTTCTTTGTTATAATAATTATTTTGTAATTTATAATATGTATAGTAGTTAACAATTATTCTATGATATTAGTAAGTTTGATCAATTTTTTAAGGTTAAAACTAATTATATATATATAATATATATATATATATATATATATATATAATAATATATAAATATTAAATAAATAAATAAATGAGAGAATTTATAATAATAAAATAATAAGGATAGTATTTTTCAATAAAATAAAAATAAATTGTAAGGTTGACGGATAGATTATAATATAATAATATTTTTAATAAAATTGAGAGAATTTATAAATAATAATAATTAATAATAATAAGGATAAGAATAAGGATAACAAATATATTTTTAAATAAAAGAAAAGTAAAATATTAAGGTTGAAGGAGATATTGACATGTGCCATTAATTGAGTCTTTTATTAATATTTAGATGAGTAATGATAATTGTAGATGTTACCTTTATTCTAGACCCAGTCTAATGGTGTAACATTTGTGTAAAACGGGTGTTAAAAACTTGCACCGTTTATTAATCAAGTACATTGTTTTAAATGTTAGTTGCGTATTTTATTTTAAAGTTTCACAATTAAATGTTGTATAAATTAAAAATCAAAATTTATAAATAATAATAATAAAATAAGTTAATTAAAATAAACTTTAAAAATAATAACACAAAAAACAATAATAGGAGAAACCGGGGTTCGAACCCGGCTCTCCCATGAGATAACACACACCAAACACCACTGGTATACTGTAACACCCTGTAAAATGTGTTCAATATTATAGTGACACGTGTTGTATTTTTAATATAGTCAATTAAAAGACTAATATGGACTAAAAGTGACAACATGCTCAAACTGAGCCTCTGAATGCCTTTCTGATGTCAACATGCATAAACTTAGCCTCTGAACGACCATTAGTGTCGTCATGCATAAAACATAGCCTCTGAACGACCATTAGTGTCGTCATGCATAAAACTGCCTCTGAACGACCATGTGTCGTTAACTAAATCGCCTGAGTGACCTTTGGAAATCTAGCCTCTGAGTGAGATCGGAGTCAACATGCTTATACTGAGCCTCTGAGTGATCCTTTACGTAGTCCTAACTCTCATATGTCCTGTTTGTTGACGAGAGTGATTAAATCCAATAATATATAAAAGTTGGATAATGGAGGGATTAAAAGTGTCACATGTTAATTTATACCTCTGAGTGACCTTTTAACGAATCGCTCGACAATGTCCGGGCATAATCCTGGGTATACCAAGTATTAGTTACGGAGGGCTAAAAGTGCCAAAAAGGTGTTTAAATAGGTTTTTAGAAGCTTTAATAAATTAAGGGGTTAAAAGTGTCAAACTTTAAAACTGGCCATAGGTCGGTCGCGGGCCGCGAGAGACATGGTCTGTGTCTCTCGCGGGGCGCGACAAAGGGTCTGCAGCAGAAAGTTTTGCTTGGTCTCCAAACAAAACTCCAAAACCATGGCTTTCCAAACTGCTATGCCACGTTTTAGGACACTTGTAAGCTTCCTCTTACACCCCTAAATACCTAGTTTCACCTCCTTTGAAGTTCTCCAACTATAAATAGGTGATCAAGTTCACCATTTGAACTTGCACATTTCTTATTTCAACTCTTCTCCCTCCTCTGGAAGTTCCTAGCTATAAGAAGCATCCAACATAGTTCTTTTGCACCTTAGGAATCACTGGTAAGTGTTCCTTCTTTGTGCATTTTCGTTTATAGGCTTTTATAGCCAAAAGTCAAGCGTTTTACGGAAAACGCTTTGACTTTCGGTTAAGACCATTATGGTCCAGCCATTGTTCGAAATGAACATGGCTAAGTGATCATAATAAGGTAGGTGTTAATCCCTATAAAGGGCACCTCCTGAAGATCACGTTTGCTTGACCAATTGACGGGTCAAAGTTAAGTTATTAAAAAGTCAAACAAGCCATTTTTCGGAAAAATCATAAATTGATCTTATATATGTTATGAAATCTGTTTTGATACTTAAACAAGTTGGTAATAATTATTAGAACATGTAAGAACATGTTCGGCTCGTCAATTTCAGTTCTAGGGTCGGTTCGCAACCTAAAGTCGCGAAGTTTGACTTCTGCTTTGACTTTCGATTCTGACCCGATTTAGATTAGTTACCTACTGATCTAAAGTTGCATTATGATCATAATATAATATAATGTAGCATAAACCTCTGAGGTTATATTACATTATCATATCATAATCCAAGTTTATGCGTAAGTTCCATAATTATGCCATTTTGACTAAAATGCCCTTTTTGCATAAAACAAGGTTTTAAATGGTAATGAAATTGAAAATGAGTTTATACTGATGTAATACTATAAGTAGGATTATTTGGGTTGTTAAACCAAGTAAACTGAGTTCTCAAACAAGTCCTTAAAATATGTCGATAAATGGCGATTTTAGCCCTTGTGGCTCATAAACTAGTTTTAATCAAATCTTTTCAAGGTAAATCTTTTACCTACTGATATGTTATATTAAATAACATATCTAAGACATTTTAATATAAACTTAACATCAGTTTTCGTGAAAATCGCATAAGGACGCCATTTTACGACATAAGCGCCATTTAGGCGCATAGTATGGTTTTAAAACCATATTAATGGACCAAGACTTGTTACCTACTGATTTTAAAACTTATTTTAAACATATTTTAGTAGGCACATGTTATAAATGTAACATTCGTCGAAAAACGGGTTTCAAAACCCGCTTCGTTTATTAATCAAATATTCAGTTATATGTTCGTTGCGTACTTAATGTTCAGTTTATTTTTAAATAATACATAATTAACAAATATTTAGAATTTAAAAACCAAAAATTATAACTAACAATAATAAGTATCAAAAAAATAAATATTGAGGCAGCCGGGTTTCGAACAAGGGTCTCCCGGACAAACACACACACAACACACCACTCCGCCACACACCTCTTTTCTGTTTAATACCGAAACAAATAACACTTATAATAAAACCGAAAGTCAAATCTGTAAATCAGCGCGCCCAGAACTCGCAATCACCGGAAAAACCGAAACTCCGCAATTTTGGCTATTCTCCTTTGACTGAAACGCATAAACGGATCGCGACATCAGTTATAACCGTTGCCGGCACTCGATTTCAGTCAAAAACCGATGAAATCATTGATCGCGATTGTTGACCCCTAATTCAGACCCAATCGACCTGCCCCCTTATAAATACCCACTCAAACTTCATGTAAACCTTTCGCTCAGAACCACACTCACTTCCGAAGCTTTATTCCTTCCAAATACGTCGCCGGAGATTTTCGCATTCGCCGGAATTTCACCGGAAAACCGAGGCTTTACTCCTAATCGGTATAATTCTCGACTCTTTTTTTGGTAATCCATTATTCCGCATGTATTAACCTTAATCGGTCAGCCAGAGTCTGTCTCAAACAACGTCGCCGGAAATTCTCGCACTCGCCGGAATATCACTGGAGAACTGAAGCCTCACTGCCGATCGGTATAATCATCTAAACCTTCTTGCTATCTCTTGCTTAGTAATCTAATTGCTCAACACAATAATCGAAACTGTTAATTCAGTTCGTTCAGCCGGAATCACTGTCGGAAATTTCTGTAAGTGAAGAAGATGAAGTTGATTATGTGTATTAATATAATTAAAATCGGATATTTAACCGGGTTAGACACACAGTCCAGCGGTGGACTGTGTGCAAATACAATACACACGTCCCGAGTTCGAATCGCACATGTTACCGACTTTCAGAAATAAAACCAACATTTTTGAAACCTAATCAGATCAAGTCACAGTAAATACATAAGAGGAATATAATCCAGTAGTTAAGCAGATTAGACACACAGCCCAACTGGTTGGGCTATGCGCACTCGAACCGAAGGTTCCGAGTTCGACTCCGGGTCTCTGCAACCGGTTCGGCCATATTAAATCATTTTTAATAAAAACTAAATAAGGTTAAAGATTAATTAGTATATATATATAATTAAAACAGAGAATATTTCGGGTTAGACACGTAGCTCAGTTGGTAGAGCTGCGTGCACGTATACGAGAGGTCCCGAGTTCGAACCTCACTCACCGCATATATTAAACACAGTCTGACCGGTCCGACCCGGTCAACCCTGACAAGTCAACCCAAATTTTTAATTTTCTGTTTTCTTTTTTATTTATTTATTTAATTGAAAATTTTAGTTAAAATACTTAAAAATAAGGTTTTTAAAGTTAGAAAATTTCATTTAAACTCACAAAAATAAATCTAAAAATCTCATTAAGAGCACTAATTAAAAACATTAATCTCAAATGAAATTTATTTATTTATCGAATAATTTCGTTATTATTTAGGTTAGTTTTTCCCTCGTCGGTTGAATCGTAAACTCGTGCGCATTCATCATCATCAAGGAACGCTCCCACGGTGAGTGAATCTCTACCAATTCCCCGTTTTAATCATGTTTTGGGGTGTATCATGTGTCGTACAATTCTTTTATTTTATTTAAACACTTGTGTATACATCATATCCGTGATCAAATGTGTATCAATTGTTGTGTGAATTATATGTAGATTGGATTTATCATTTTCAGCGCATGCATTTCATTAGGCCCATCAGTTCCCCGTGGGATACGGGTTGAGCATCAGGAGCCTCATTAGATCGGCTCCGTTTGATTGAGCCTTGATCTCACATACATCATCATTCTTGTCATTTACTCATCCAAAGTGGTTTGTGATTGTTTATCTATATATGTTTGCTCACATGTGATTATTGCACGAATTTTCTGTATTAAATAAAACAAGAAATTAGTAAAAATGTTTTATCAAGGTTCACTCACCAACTTTTGTTGACCCAAAATCTCCCCCGTTTTACACATGATACAGGTGATCCAGCTGAGACAGGAAACACTTAGGAAAGCCTAGAAGAATAAACAAGTTTATGCTTTGGAATAATTATGTAGTTTCATCTTCTTGTAATTGTATGAATTTTGTTTTGGATATTTAAGTTTGTAATTTGAATTTAACAAATATGAAACATCTTAGTAAACATCATGAGTTTTGGTGATAACCCAATTATGCCCCGACTTTTATTCCGCTGCGGGTCGGGGTGTGACAATAAACTCAGAATCCCGAATAATTTATAAACTATGTGTAAAATGACCAAAATGCTCATTCGGTGCATAGTTTGGTCATAAAAGGTAAAATACACATATAATTGATATCCTACTGATATTATATCATAAATAAAATATTTTTCCAGAATATTTATAATCATAACATTAAACTATATTCAAGTTCCTTTGATATGGTATGAAATTACCAAAACGCCCTTATGAGGTATAATTTCGTTTTAAAACCTTAACGGGCATACAAGTTGATATCCTACTGATATCTTAACTTATTTAAAGTATAATGGCATATAGAACTTGTCCATGACTTATCTGGTTACCCATTATCGCTTATGAGCGTACGGTTGATTATACGTAACTAGTTTACGGAATTTAACAAAAATGGGTTTAACCTTGTCATTTAAGTTTTAAAATCCATAATGTTTATAGTTTACCCATATTATACAAGTCAATTACTTGACGGGATTAAACTACATTCTATCCGATCATCGTTTAATCAAGCGTTATACGTAATGATCACTATTCGGTTTATAAGACCGTTAGTATTTAATTGGCTAGCTTATGCCATAATCTAGACTAGAGCCTTTCCGGTAAATGCTATCTGCACTTGGTACTTTTGTATACGGCTGAGTTATTTAAAAATAAAAGAAGAAGACTAGCTCAGGTAAATACTCTCGACTTATTTTCCCTATACGGGCTTGGGATACGGTAAATTATTAGCACTTGGTCCAAAATGGGGTCAATCGAATGCCAGTTTGTGGCTAGTAAACCCCATATTTCGTTTTAATCAGTTTTGTTTTATAACTTAAACATCGGGGGTTAAATTACCGTGTCCTGGATATCCTCGGCTCAATACATTAGTTATTGGCCACGACCTTAGCACGGGGTGTAGACATACACCTGTCAGATGCTCATATGCAAATTACCAAGACGTTGGGGATAACTCCTTCGTGAGTTCGTAAGTGGTGTGTATTTAATCATGTCTCGGTTTCTGTCCCGGACCCTGTATGTATTGAAAAACATATGAATCTGATACAAGGTTGTAAATTCAACTTTCCCAAGTAAATAAAAGATTTTGTGTCATTTTGCACTTAAAAATCATTTTAAAGTTTTCAAAATGAGTCAGTTGGGTGTATTTACCAGCGAAAGCTGATGTACCGTCAAAAGACTAAACTGCAGGTACAATACGAAACAGGCCGGAAGCTGCTCGGTAGTGAATAAGAGGATCTTGCAAATCCTTAGATCTGCCCTAAAGTCTGTTTTATATTATTTCTTGTACATTTTTATGATCTGCCTGTGGATCTTCTATTACGAGCCTGTATATTATTTTATATTTCGAACATTCGGTTTGTAATAGTAATTTTACTCCAAGATTTCCTCTTTGCCATGTTTAATTGACAATGATGTTATCAACTTACGTCACGGTACTCCCCACCCGGGCCCACCGGTGTATGGATTTTGGGTTAGAAATCCGGGGTGTGACATATACTGTCACACCCCGACCCGCAGCGGAAAAGGTGATCGGGGCATGATTGGGTTCTCATCAAAGCTCATGACATTTATTATAATGTTTCATATTTATTATTACAATTTAAAAGGAATCATACAATCAAGTCAAACCAATACAACATGTTCTATACATCCTTCTAAACTTCATTATTTTTCTTCTAAGGCAATTTCCTATGTTTTCCTTGCTTCATCCTGATCACCTGTATCATGTGTAAAAATGGTTTTTGGGTCAACAAAAAGTTGGCGAGTGAATCCTATGAAAAACATTTAAACAAGTTTATTGATTTGATTATTAAATAAAGTGCATAACCACTATGAAAAACATTTAAACAAGTGAGTGAATTCTTAACGTAAGAATTAACGACGCCATCGGTTTGTGAAACTGCCAAACTAGAGTAACGTTGCCAAAATTACGTTTTGATCCGGGTGAATTGAAGTCATAAAACGTAAATCATAACCGTGTAACGGTTTCGATTTGTGAAACTGCCCTCAATCATTTGGAGATCTGCAACCCATAATTTGGGGTTTTTGAAACCGAAATCCTGTGTGAGACCACTCCCACTATAAATAACAATGATTCACACCTTCAAACCTCGCCCATTATCTTCGAAATCTTATCTCTATTCTCTCTGCTCACCTCTCTGTTCGTCGGAATCGTTGTTTACACCCGCCGGAGTTGGTCACCGAAGAACCGATTTCCGTTCTTCAGTTTGGTATAAGTTCTTAAATTCCCCTTTATGTCATGTTTAATTATTTTAGATAATAATCATTAAACCAGAACTGTTAAAATCATATAACAGTTGAGTTCTGGTTCAGTGTTGAAATCAGTGAAGAAGATGAGTTTGCGGTTAGTGTTTAAAAGAAATAATAATTGGTTTACAACCGGGTTCGACACACAGTCCAGTGGTGGACTGTGTGCATAATTTATATACATGTCCCAAGTTCGAGTATGGATCAAGCCCTTATTGACAACATAAAAACCGGTTTTTCTTTTAAACAAATGCGGTAACTTTCAGTAAGTGGTTAAGTTTAATAAGTTTAATGAGAACCCTGTTTTGAACGAGTTAGACACACAGCTCAACTAGTTGGGCTGTGTGCAAATCAACTTAAGGTTGCGGGTTCTACACTCTCAATGTTCGCCGGTTCAAGGATTTGAAGTTCTTTTTAAATTAATTGATTTCTTAAATAATCTAATAAGAGTATTAGTATAATTAAAAAACAGAATCCTTTCGGGTTATACACGTAGCTCAGTTGGAAGAGCTGCGTGCACGTAAGCGGAAGGTCTCGAGTTCGAATCCCATCACAGCAGCCAATTTCTTCAAGACCGGTCAGACCTCTGCTTGTCAGGTCTGACAAGGTTTTTAATTTTTTTTTTATTATTTATTGTTTACTATTTATTTTATTTAATAGTTTGTTTTAAAACCAATTAAAAACATTTAAAAATACAATCAAGTAGGTTTAAAAATCCCAAAAATTACTACAAAAATAACCTAAAATTTAACAAAAAGTATTAAATCAAAATATTAAATTTTTACATATATTTATCGAATTATTACGTTATTGTGTAGGTTAGTCTCATTCGTCGGTTAAATCCTCAATTCATGCGCACCTCTCTTCAATCAAGGAAACGCACCCACTGTGTGAGTGAATCCTTACAAATTCCTGTTTTTAATCATGTTTTGGGGTGTATCATGTGTCGTACATGTTTTATTTATCTAAACACTTGTGCTAACATCATTTCGTGATCAAATGTGTATATTTGTTTGTGTGGTTATGTATGGTTACATTTTATCATTTCAGTGCAATCATTCATTTAAGGCCCATCAGTTTCTCGTGGGATACGAGTTGAGCATCAGGTGCCTCATTAGATCGGCTCCGCTTGGTTGAGCCTTGATCTCAAGTTCTTCATTTATCATGTCTTGTGTTCATTATTGATATTATGTGATTTGTGATTGTTTATATATATATATGTACATGCTCACTTATGATTCATGCATAATTTTTATTTAAATAACAAACATATAACAACTGTTAAAATGTTTTACTAAGATTCACTCGCCAACTTTTGTTGACCCAAACCTTTGTTCTACACATGATACCGGTGGACAGGCTGAGGAGAGGAACACATAGGAAAGACCTTAGAAGATTAACAAATTATATATTGTTTAGAACAATGTTTATTTGTGCTTGTATGTTTCTTTGTTTTTGGATATTTGAAGTTTAATTCCAATTTAATAAATATGAAACCTATTAGTAAATGTCATAAGCTTTGGTGATAACCTAATTATGCCCCAACTTTTATTTCCGCTGCTGATCAGGGTGTGACAGATGAGCTCAGACGACCAATTTGAACCCATTCTAAACTAGCAAGTTTTATAAGAATGACACACTTTTCGTTATATAATTAAAGTAACTTTAAACTAATCAATTATATAATTTAAATGAACCCATACACAATTTCCTTCTCTACCCAAATCAACCAATTTTTTAACCAACTAATTACAATGATCCAGCGACTTTCTTTAAAAGAGATCGTTGGTTAAAGTCTTGTTTGTCACAAAACTTCACGTGCAACCCAGGGGAAACCTTCAGACAGTGAGTTTCCTCTGGAATTCATGACAGACCAGGTCACCAATGCTGTTTGCGATTTCGAGTGTGAATTACCTTTTGCCAATTAATATACCCGAATGGTCTGGCTTTGTTGGACATTAAAAAAATCAACATTACAAAGGGGTTGTTTGTTTAGCTCTTAATGGTTCAGACTTTTTACTTGTTCAATACTTAATCGTTCAGACTGTTTTTTCGCGAGCACATATCTGAATGATTCGGACTGCCTCTGAAAAATTAAGCATTATACTGAGTCTGAATGGTTAAGACCTTTTATCTGACTTTTGTCTCTGAACAGTTCAGCATTATATTAACTCTTAATAGTTCAGACATCTTACTAATTTCAAACACTTAATATTCAAACCTTTGAAAGTTACCCAAAATAAAAAACAAAAATGAAATAAAACGGAAGGAACCAACCCCTAAATAAAACAAAGAAAGAAGTCAAAAAAAAAAAAACCACCAACTATCCATTTAACCCTATTTGTTTCATTCATTGCAGTCGCTGGGGTCAAAAAGCAACTTTAACAAGACCACCACCCCCACCCCACCTCAACCCACTCCACCGCACCAAGATTCATTATCATCGCCATTGACTCCATAAATCAACGCCTCTTTCCCTAATCCAACATCCTCACACCACCATGGCTTGGACTAATTTAGGTGCTCTGGTCCTCATATTGTCAGCAGCCTTTACATCAACAGTGACTGCAAATTCCGAAGGCGACGCGCTTTACGCGCTTCGCCGGAGCTTGAACGATCCCGATAACGTTCTTCAGAGCTGGGATCCCAATCTTGTTAACCCCTGCACTTGGTTTCACATTACTTGTGATCAAGATAATCGTGTTACTCGCTGTAAGCCCTTTTGCTCTAAATCCCCTAATTTTCTTTCATTCCTCTGTTTTTGACCTAATTTCGTACTGGATTTTAGTGTTTTGTTGTTGATAGGAGGTATGTGTTTTGTGGGGTTTGTGTTGTAAATGTGAATTTTGATATAAAGATGTGATTTTGGTTAATGGGATGTTGTTGATTGCTTTGGGGTTAGGGATTATTAGACTGACAAGATTGGATATTTATTGTTTGTCAGATGATATTGGTGGTTTTGAGAGGTGTGTTTGGAATAATGGGTTAGCTTATTTGAGATTTATATTGGAGGATACATCAAGACTCATATGGTTAGGAAGTAGAGATTTTGAGATAGTTTGTTTAAATTTGGACAATTGGACATATATCAAAGTTGTTCGGTTTCTAGTCTATTAGCTGCAAAGATCAATCGTCGTGCCATAGTTGTTAATGGCGAATAACGACAAATGGTACCTATATGATACTTAGCGAATAGCGACAAATAGCGGGAATACACTAGAAAAAATTTTTAAAATTTTTTATATGTATATTATATCAAAATACCATTGTATATATGCTATTTTACATGTATATTTAACAAATAACTAAATTCCAGCTATTTTATAGCTATATATTTAATTGTTATTTATATTAAAAAAGGTGTCGCTATTCTCGCTATCCGTCACTACAACCCTAATAGCGACACTATACCTATACGCTACATAGCGCGCTATAGCGATCGCTATTGACAGCTATGGTCGGAGCATTGGTTTAACAGTTTTTCGGTATCACTCGGTCAGATATTGAAGGTCACTGATATATGAATTGTAGCTTTAATCTCTTAGCTTTATGATTCGATAAACATCACATTGCTTGAACATTTTTAGAGTTTCGCTCAAATTACCAGGACATGTGTGGAAAATTAGTTTTAGAAGAATCTACATTACTCATTTCATTCTCCCTAGTCCTTCCGCATTGCCTTTTAAGTTATTGATCCTTGTATAATTTAGATATCTATCCAAAAAATTTGTGTGAAATTTATTAACCATTTCAATCACTCGAAGAAGGTATATAATATCATGTATGAATATCATACATCTATTGTGAAGTTTTGTATACATGTATGGGGTAGAGTGAAATAATTTTTGAACACTTCTATTTCAATAAGAAGGTCTACTTCGACATAAAGATATGATTTTGTCAACAGAAAGTCTCTTAACTACTTTTGAGCCTAGATATTATCAGACTAACAAGCTTAGATATTTATTATCAATAAGATGATATTGACGGTTGTGAGAGGTGAAATAGTATGGTTGGAATTATGGGTTATCTTATATAAGGATGTTAAAATTATACATCAAGACTCGTATAGAAGTAGAGATTGTGAGATGGTTTGTTTAAGTTTAGACCTATCAAAATTGTTGGTTTCTGATCCATTAAACAGTTTTTCAGTATCACTCGGTCAGATATGGAAGGCATTGATGTGTGAATTATAGTTTTCATCTCTTAGCTTTTACAATCTGATAAACATTACCATTTTTCTAAAGTCCTAATGTTTCGCTCAATTATATATACATTGGTAGATTGAGTGGAAAAAAAAAACAAAAAAGGTGAAAGTATGTTGCGTTTTGGTACAACCGTCATTATTATGCCAAGATTATGAAACTTAATTCAGGATGCTGTTATTGTTCTTTTACAGGGATCTTGGAAACTCTAAATTGTCTGGTCATCTTGTACCTGAACTAGGAAAACTCGAACGCCTACAATATCTGTAAGTTATTTTAAATCCATACAGTAAATGGTTTAGTCTAAAGGCCATGTGCATGCAATTATTAGTTCTTTTTATCTTAATTAACTACTATTAACAGCCATAATCTATGATGTATTATACTTGATGCAGGGAGCTTTACAAAAATTCCATTCAAGGTCCAATTCCCTCAGAGATCGGTAACTTGAAGAGCCTCATAAGTTTGGATCTCTACAACAACAATATTACTGGAAATATTCCACTTACACTCGGGAACTTGAAGTCTCTAGTGTTCTTGTGAGTTCGATTCTTTACAACTATATCAACAACTTTAGTCTCATATAATAATTAACTTATTAACTTCTCATTAACAATTGACAGGCGTCTTAATGACAATAGTCTAACCGGAAGAATCCCAAGGGAACTCATTGGTGCTTCAAGCTTGAAAGTTGTGTATGTGATCATTTTTCTATATTTATATTACATGTACTTAAGCAATGTTAAAAAAAATGTTTTTCATGTTTTGTGCAGAGATGTTTCGAACAATAACCTCTGTGGCACGATTCCAACCACTGGCCCGTTTGAACACATCCCTTTGAGCAAGTAAGGCTTTCCGAGTTTGACGATGATTTCGATTTTTTTTATATTTAATGATTTATTTTGGTTTTGTTTTTAGCTTACCGAATGGTGGTTGTGTTTTGCAGCTTTGAGAACAATCCTCGTTTGGAAGGGCCTGAGTTGCTTGGGCTAGTAAGTTACGATACAAACTGCTCATAAAAGTGTTGTTTCTAGTTGCCTTGTATGTCAAGTTTGCCGCCTTTATAAACCCGCTTTAAGTTGTGAAAACGTATAACATCTGGATAGCTTATGATATCGTCTGTAATATCGTTATGCTGCGTTAAGTGTATGTTGTCTTGAAAAAATGCAATGTTTGGTGGTAAACAGTGGAATTGTCAGCAGTGCTCACCGTTTAATTCGGTTGGTCTCGACAAAAGAAGTAGGCCGAGCTAGTTGCTGCAGTTTTGTGGAACAAAAAACAAACTGGTTGCATTGAATTGACAACGGCCAAAAACGGGTTGGTTTGTCAGTTCGGGCATATCTAAAGATTCATAAATATTATGCATGCATACAATGGCTATAAATTCTAACAATGAAAAGCTTTGAATAACTAGTAAATTGTCTCGCGCATTGCTGCGGTGTTAGTTAAAAAATTACGTCAAAACGTGGAGCAAACTGAAAACGTACATTAAAACTAAGCACGAAAACATATTATGTTTGACCCGATTCATCTCCGTAAAAATATAAAATATACGTCAAAATGGAGACCAACCGAAAATATACATAATAATAAGCATAAGAATATATTATATTTGACCCGACTTATTTCTGGAAAAATACTTAGCGTAAACTAAATTGAATTTGTATGCGCACGTACATAAAAATTAAGAAAAAAATGTAAACACGATTACAAAGCCTTTAGAAACCTAAAGGGTTGCAAGTGTCAATAATGAAAGTTGAGAAGTAAAATAAAAGTACACATAAAGGAAAAAATACAAGTATAAAAAACAATATTACTTTAGTTTGGACGGTTTTCACCTTGAAGTTACAAATATGCGAGTGAAAAAGTTCATCTCATTTCATTGCTAACTAGATAGTTGAGCTTTCAATAACTAACCATTAAAAGTGTACAGTGGTTTAACTAATAAAAATAGAGTGATTTGTTTGCATTTAGTGGACTCTATCTCTCATTTTTACGTTTGTTATCCTGCCAACCCCCACATGTCATGCCCAAATATGGTGGTGTTTAACGCCTTTGTTAGCTAATGTTGCTCCGCTTTCACACCCACTACACACTGTCTCGTAATTAATTTTGCTTGATGACTTGATGCGATGGAATATAAAAAGAAAATGGTTTGGGAAAGAAGTAACCATTCATATCAATTAATTTTACTAAAGATTACAATATACAAGGTTTAATAACGTATTAGACAACATAATACATGCATGGTTGTAGAGCTTATTAGTCGCTAGTTACCCGAATTGGTGGAGACTAGCGATCAATCGGATCGAATTTTTTAAAGTTTTATACATATATACACATTTTAATACGTAACTTTTTTCAGTAGACAAGTTTTGACCGAAACCTAGCAGGTTTCGACCCCAATATTATCCGACTATTTTTTTAAATTTTTGTCTGACTGATTCGGGCTGACTAGGGGCGACTAGCGATTAATGAACTGATTAACAAAAAATTAATCAGTAGTGTGCTGACTAGCAAGTCGCCGATTACTCACGATTTCTACAACATTGTCAATAGGCAACCCCTTTAAATTTACATTACTGATTTAGAAACAAAAGGTAGTAAACCCACAATCCAACATTACACTTTGCCCTTTCACCATCTCTGTTAACAATGATCAAATACTTCACAAAGTTAAAACAAACAAAACCAACCGCAACGGGTCAAATGAATCTCGCATATACTAACGAACTACATCAGTTAGATCCAGAAAAAAAAAAAAAACTGAAAGAAAAAACATCTTTATAAATAATTAACTGAAGCCAGTAAGAAGCATATAGTTTAGCTCATTAATAGTACATATAACACACCTTCCGAGTGGAACTTGAAGAAAAGGTTATGACAGTAAGTGGTCATCTTAAGATGGTTAAAGGTGAGGTAGACTAAGTTAATACACCTACCCACTATTAACAAAAACACAAGAATTTTCCAAAACTAAACATCTTGATCAACCACACACCCGAAATTCACTTGCGAATTAGCCCGGTTTCCAACAAGAAATCGCGTAAATGATTCGTCCTTTCCACCCCTGCAAAAGCCAATGGTTGTCTTCATCTATCAAGAAATCTTTATGATACAAGCTCACTTTCTCTCCAGCCCGTTTGAATATAAACCGGGAGAACGGAACAGGAACTAACCCCGCCCGCAGATTACGAGCATGCCATTGCTTATACGTCTCCGGCCTTTCGATCCTTTCCCATCCTCACACGCTATCACATTCAAAGCTTCTCTTCCAAACACCTCTGTTTCAAGCAGCATCCTTTCGGGTCGGTCACGCCCCACATTGGTCGCAAGCATATCGAATAATGCGGAGAAATGGAAAAGGGCCTCGCGAAAACGGGTCAGGAAAAACGGGGCGTTATAAGATCCGTTTAGAACTCCGTGGATGAAGATATCGGGATTGATATTCTTAATCAGGTTGATAACAATGTTTCTAGCACCATCCACCACCACTGTCTCATCAAGCAAGTTTTTCGATCGGTACATACAATTAACCACTAAATACTCGCCTTCGACAAGCTTTAACTCCTCAACCGTAACGTTTTCCCATCTTTTAGCGATTGAATTATATTCGAACGGGACTTTAAACAGCTCAGCATACGCCTCTAACCGCCGACCCGTTTCATCGATTCTTTGAGCTGGTCTAAATCCAGGTTGCGGAAACTCGATTCCCGTAATCCGAACCCGTGGTGGCCCACCTTCTCTTGAGGAAATACGTTGAATGAAAGTCGGCCACTGAAAGCCATACAAAATACCAAAATCGATAATGTGTACCGACGCTGCATTCTCAGCTTTATCCATAATCGTCTTGTTGGAAGCAAAATTCGAAATCTTTCTAAACGGGGACGATGCCATGTACAAATGGTACGCTTTGATATAGTCCGCGGCACATGTTTTCTTGCTGACCAATGCTTTATGGATTTGACTACCGGTGCCAGCTAAGCGGGCCTCGAGCCCATCGGCAAAACAGTGAGCTAACCTCTGAGTTCCATCACCGAAAGGAGATGAATGTTGCCGTATTTGTTTTAACAGTTCATTTGCTTTCCTTCTATCATCAGCTGCAACCGATTGTGCACAAGTAATCAAAAGGGTTCGTAAATCTATAACCTCTTTTTTACAGTTTTGTTTCTTACCACGAGCTTTGCTTTTACCTTTACCTTTCCCTTTCCCTTTATTCGAACTTGTATCTTCTAAGTCGACCAACGAATCTTTAACTTTTTCTTCACGTAACATGTCACGAAACGAGTCGAACGCAACCTTACCTTCTCCCAAACTAGAGAGAAAAATTAAGTCAATTTCTTCCGACCGTAAAGTCAAATCTGGAAAAACCGCCGCCTGCTTAATGTTTCTTTCTTGTTTTTCTAATTCCATTATATCCTCCGCGTGACTTTTTCTTACCTTCAACCCTGTTAACAAGCGTTCGTTGTCTTCTCCTTTCCGATCTTGACCTACATTCGATAAATTCAACAATTGGTTCACACTCGGAAGAAACTTGTTTGCTTCTTCGAAACCCCTCTTAAACTGCCACATCATCTCGTTACCATTACAAAGATAATACGTATCAGCAGTGCTAGCAGGCGAATCCAGCCCCCCGTTAGTCGAAGACCCAAACGACGCATACGACACATTCTGCGCTTCAACATTCTGCACGCCACAGCCATTAAAGTTCTCAACATAAAGGCTGTTCCCAGAGTGGTCAACGGAAGTCAAACCGCTATCAACCGAAGGTGGTAGCGACGGAGGCCATGGGGGTGGGGACGGGGGATACTTTTTCCCAAGAGCTTCGTAGAATGGTCTCTCCGCAGCTTGAAGATCCAAAGATTCTTGCAGCATACAAGATTTATCCTCCATATCTTCTTCCATAAGCACCTGACTAATAAATCCCAAAATCGCATCCGAAAAATCACAATCTTCACGAAGCTCGTCTTCAAGATTCGCCCTCGCATCGGCCACAGGCGGATTATCCAACGGTGGAAACTGTAAACCTCTAAAGTTTTGACTATACACACCATTCTGATACATACTACTTTCATTAACATTAACATTGACTAAATCATAAGTCAAACAAGAGTTCCCAAACATTTGACTCTCAAACATCTGACCATTGTTTGCAGTCTTATTATCTGCAAAATCAGGCAGATTTACTTTCCCAAATTGAATCCTATTTTCATCCCCATCATCAAACCCATAAAGTCTACCAAATCTTGGATCCATTTATGTCAACTTTGACTCCTCAAGTTTCAAACTTTCAACTTTCTAATGACCTAATTTCCAAACCCTAAAGTTTCACAATCTCAATAAATCCTCTTACAGACAACAAGACTCTAAAAACCAGAACAAAAAACAATAAGAAAACATTAGGGTTTTAGCAAAGATAACCCAATTAGGTTAAACATTCAAAGAGCAAAACAAAATCTTGAACAAATTAGATGTACCTTATGACACATGAGATTGAGAACTGAGGGTGTCTATTAGTTGAAAAGTTTGAAGCTTTTGAGTGAAAGATGATGACAGGATGATGGGGGTAAAAGTGATTGAATCTGAAAATGGTGCATGGATGAGGTACGATGAAGGAGGAGTTTAATGGAGAAGAATATAAAGCAGACGTCAGGTGTGCAGGAGGAGACTCGACGTGGGGGTACAGGGGAAGCACACATAGTACAAACTACACATTATATTTCTATCTCCAATTGCTTTCACTTTTCATAAAAACAAGGAACAAGTTGTGCATAGTTTATGACCATGTCATATGTCGTACTAAAAAATTATCTTATTTGTGATTCGTTTAATTTATTGCTTGCGGTGATACTTGAATCTAATACTTTATACTTAGTTATTTTAAAAGCTTTTACTTTGTCATTTGACCATTAATGCTAGACTCCTAGGTCATGTTTTTCGAGTTAGTGTTACATTTGTGCCGATGGGAAAACTTGAGTCTGATGGAAAATACTGAGCTCTGAACATATTTTGAGGGACCCGTGATTTATTTTCCCAAAGAGTTTTACCATATTTTAAGGGTGACATTGTGACTTTTTGTCTAAATAATACACTAGTTTTTATTTTTTTTATAGGGGCGGTCGCCCCAGCCATGGCAGTAGGTCCACCAGTGACTTGTATGAGATTGGTTATATGAATCTTTATAGGCTTGGGGTATGTGTGATATTAGGAAATGCATGTATAGTTACTTGAAAACAATTACATACATGTATACTCACATCTTATATATTTAAAAAAAAACATGATAAACGGTAGTTTCGAGTTGTTAGAAACATGAAATTAATAAGACAAGAACAAATCAGAATTGTACAAATTTTATGTCGGTTTTTGATTGAATTTAAGATAAGGTTTTCAGATGACAAAAATCAAGAAGTTTTAACCGCATAAGTTCATGAGCATAGATTCGCAATACCGGTGGGGAAAACAGTAAATCTAGTTGGATAATGAGTAAATCATGTACCAGATAATGAGATAATAAGTAATCTTATACCAGATAAGATAGTGTATGATTTTATAATCTATATGTGACTGGGACATCTAGGCCTAAAGGGTTATATGATGCATCTAAGTGGATAACATGCAATGAAATACAACCTTTTTTTTGTTATCAAATCAAAACATGTCATGTGCCAAGCAAAGTAATATTGATAGTTTTGGCTTTATATCATTTGTTTACATCTTTTATTTTATTGTTAGTTTTGATGAAAGCTTACAACAGAATGATACATGATTTAGAGTACCACTCGGATTGGTGTTCCAGTGAAAAGACAAAGTATTTTTTCTAAATTGGGTCTCTTAGTCGGATATCATCATATTCGGATCAAACAATGTGATGAACCTAAAACTGCATTTCCCACACATGATGGCCACTATGAGTTTTTAGTGATGCCTTTTGGTCTCACCAATGCTCCTTCCACCTTCCAACGCCTTTTGAACAATGTTTTCCGTCCATTTATACGAAAGTTGGTACTAGTATTCTTTGATGATATCTTAGTTTATAGTGGGTCATGGGCAGCTCACTTGGATCATCTCAGGGTTGTCCTATAGTTTCTACTTGATAATCAACTGTTTTCAAAGTTATCCAACTGTCACTTCAGTCAGACTACAATTTGTTATTTGGGGCATCTAATCTCAGCTAATGGTTTAATAGGGATCTTGTCAAAATTATGGTCATTCAATAATGGCCTATTCCTACTTCTGTTAAAGAGATTCGTAGTTTTTTGGAATTATCCGGATATTATCCTATATTTATTAACGGTTACGCCACTATTGTCGATCCTCTGACTGACCTTAAAAAAAAAGATGAATTACGATGGACTTGTACCGACACTTTTTAACATCTCAAAACCTTGCTGAGTTCTACCCGTCCTTCGACTTCCTGGTTTTTCTTTGCTCTTCATAGTTGAGACCGATGCGTCCGGTGTGGGCATCGGCACGATTTAATCTTAGTCAAATTAGCCTATAGCTTATTTCAAGCCAAAAGTTGTGCCCGCGTATGTAACATCCGCAAAAAATGGGTCCTAGAATATCCGACTCGTCCTACAAACCGGATCCTAAACGAATTAAAATTATAAAGGAGAAAATTTTATTGTTTATTATTTTAATAATAATAATATGCGTAACATTAATTATATACCGGACTTAAAAATATTAATTTTATAACTAAATGTCAATCAGATATATAGGTCTCGGTTAGGTCTGTTAGAAATAGTAAAAGAAAACAATAACAATGTTAGTTTCAAGGTTAATATTTGTTAATAAAGAAAAGGATGTTTCTACCATTCTATCAAACCTGCACCCCTTCAACCACGTCACGCGCTCCGTTCCCTTATCCCCACTCGCCCTAAGTTGTTCCACTCGCCAGCGAGTGCACACCACTCGCTAGAGGTTCACAAATCGGTTAGGGTTTCAATCCAAACCGGTTTCAAACCGAGTTGGGGTTTGGATGAAAAATATTCAAACTGGGTTGGATTCTACCGGTTAGGAGACAAGAGAAGCGAACCCTATGAAACCGAGTCGGGTTGGGTTGGGACCGGGTTGAGTTCTCAAACCGGGTTCAACCCTACTGCCCAACCATGTTAATATAAAATTCTTAATAACAAATAATATACAATAATTACTCAAAATTTTATACTTTATTTGTTTTTGTAAGTAAACTAAAACATAATTTCATTAAAAAAACATTACGATACGAAATAAAACTTTTTCTATATTTTCTGTCAGTCTTTGGTAGGTTTGGTAATGGAATAAACCATATTGACGGATGAATTCCCGCTTTCGATTCCATGGCGTTTTGGGAGCGTTTATATTTTTGTGTTTTTGAGTATTGTGATTTAACCAACACCATGAATAAAATTTTAGATGAAAAATGTCCAAGAAATCACATAATGTACTATAATGGTTACAAAGCAATTAAATAGCCATTGGGTAATAGGTTGGTCCATTTATATGGACGGGTTTGTGACATCGTCAAACCTGGTTCTCAAACCGGGTTGAGTGATCAGGTTGTCAACTGTCGGGTTGAAACCGGTTTGACCGTGAAATACCCAAACATAGACCTACCCTACGTGTTGAAACGGGTCCAAACCGGGTTGGCTATAGATCGGGTTCAAACCGGGTTCGGGTAGGGTTGGGTTATCGGGTTTGGTTTCTAACCCGGTTTAGGGTTGCACCTCTACCACTCGCCACCTTCACCTTAATTGTGACTAGTTGACCCGGAAACCCGACCCGTCCTCTGAACTCGTTTAGCGTTGTTTTGACATCTTTTCGTTTCCTATCAGTTTGTATACTTGGAGAAAACAATTCCATATCATGTAACTGATCATTTCATCTCTTAATTTGTATAAATTAATCCTAATTATTGAATCACTAAAACACCATTCAAGTGTATCAAGAACATATATAGAATTGGACAAATTCGTACACTAAAGCCCTTACTTTTGATACCCTTAGTTTCCTGGAAATGTTTCACAATATTCCCCACCCTCTAAACACGTTCACAATCATCCAAGCTCGTAGATTTAAAGCAAGGAGATTCTAGGGCTCGAAAATTGTTTTAATGATTTCCCTTCATTTCTCAACGGAATTAGGTAATTCTTGAGCTTATTCCATTTAATTATTCATGCTCTACAAACCTCACTATCCATTTTTGCGATAGAGGACAATCAAATCCGGATTTATAATATTGTGATTTTAGGGTTCTTGAACACTTTAATTTGGGGTTTTTCAGTTTAAAGTTGAGTTTTGATGAAATTGGATATCCCAAACTGATCTGAATATGTTAGTATAGATTATGTAATTTTTAAGAGTTATTGGACTTTGTTTGGATTTATTTGACAATTTAATTTGTGATACTGCTTTAGTAAATTCGTGTAAAATATACAAATAATCAAATATCATATCTCAATCTTGTAATATGATTTTTCAATATATAATTTAGAGGTGTAATTTTTATAACAATTGTCATATTTAATTTTGTAATTTTCCATAATATATAGATTAAATTAATTATAAAACTAATTATGTTATTTATATATATATAATTGATAAAGTGGTTAGCACTAATAAGTTTGTGACTTTTCTTTTTGACCATCAAGCTTTGTGAGTTAAGGTTTTTGACACTAAACTTTTTTCTTTGTTGTGCACTTTGGCCCCTTTAAATGCTTCCCCTCTTTTATATGGTTCCACCTACACGGCAACAACCAGTGACGGCCTACGGTGTGTGTATTTTTTTTTAATTTGTATGGATAATAATCATATCAAGACTTTCATAGGCTAAATGCTTATATCGATTCATTTTTATAAAAATGCCTACTTTTATCTGTTACAGAATAATTATTGTAACTAAAATAATTGTTCTGTTTGAGTTATTATTATAATTACTTAGTTGATAGAATATATTTGTTGGATGAAATTGTCTAGAATTAATAATCATAATATATACCGATATTATATTATTATTACTTCATAATATATTTCATCAAGAAACTTATGTTTAATCATGAATAGACTTGTGGATATAATTATTTAATTATTGTATATGTATTCATTTGGTTGGTTGGAAAATTTGTTTAAGGAAATCCAAGTTTTAATATATAATTAATTTTAGAATTAATTATCTTTGAAATAATAAACCTTAATCAAAGTTACATTTATATATACACATAATCATTTAATTAAAGTTGTATATAAGTTTGGTTAGGAATACACAACAACATATATATATATATATATATATAATAGTAAGTATTGGTAGAAAACCTTTTTAATTGAGAAAACCTAGAAAACTTAATCTCCTGACATTTTTTATTTTAAAAAAATCGCACATATAATATATACGTTTTTAAGAGTCTTGATCAAAAAAACATAAAAAAGTCAAGTGGATATTTTTTTTTTATAAAAAATAAACAAGTTTTGAGCAACGCGACTGTAAATATGTTACAAAAAAAACTTGTTTATTTTAAAAAAAATCTAGTCGACACTTTTTTGATTTTTTTCCCCTCAAAACCCTTACAAACATGTACATTACATGTGTGATTTATTTCAAAAAAAATGTCAGGAGCTTAGAGTTTCCTAGGTTTTCTCAATCAAAAGGGTTTTCTATCTATCATTTCCACAAATAAAATATAATATAATGGTGGAGTTCTAAAGTGAACACTAGTGTATTTGTGAACTGAGTAAACAAATTCTAACAATTGATTTACACTTGTGTATTGATAATCAAGGGTTATGATTAGTTCACTAGAGTTCACAATCAAGGGGGTTGTTCACAAATGAACCTATATATATATATATATATGGCGGTTATTGTACAATAGGGGTTAACGTACGACCGTACGCGATTATTTTTCCAACGTGCGATTTAATTCTACAACATACGATTTGTAAATATAAATACAACATGCGATTTCACTTTCTTTTTGTCCATGCGGTTTCTCTATGTTAAGTGTACATGCGATTTTATTTTTTTTAAAAACATAACGTGCGATTTTGCCATCGCGTACGGTTGTATGATAAAGCCTCTTTTACGTTACACTTTAATATAATATTATATATATATATATATAAATATATTTATATCCAATATTATTTTATACAAAAATCCCCAAATCAAGAACCCGAATTATCAGTTCCATTTTATCATTTTGTTCGTTTAGATAAAGAAAACTAACTTATTCTATTTAAATATAGATTTATTCACCAACTTTTTAGTTGACCCAAAAAATATTTTACGTATGATACAGAAAATCAGGTTCGATGAAGCAAGGACGAAGACACGAAGGATTTTGCCTTAGACAAATAAACGGGATTATATTTTATGTCTTTGAATCATGTATGGTTATTTGGAATTTATATGTTGATGTGACGTTTCTAATTATGTCAGGAATAAATATTTAAACTTTTAATAGTGTCGTAAGTTTTAGACAATCATTTAGTCCGACTGATAAACCGTCACGCGTCTTGGGTTTCACCAGCTGAGCTCTTGGCCTTCTCGTGGTACTAGTGTCAATGGTAAGTTTCAGGCCTACGATATAGAAACACATGCCCATAATATCACACACTTATGAAAACCAATACTTAGTAACTTGGAGATATATTAGTTTGACTAGCTTGTGATAATGATACATTAAATATACATAATTGTATTGTTTATGTTTATTTAATTCTTAGGTGGACAACTAAACACAATTGAAGAATAGAAAGGTTTTTCGTTGAATGGTTATGCAACTTTTATGTTGGGAATCTAAGTGTAAAATACGCTTCAAAAAATTAGGTTTCCAATTTCAGTTTTTCCAACTTTGAGTGTTCATAAGGAGGAATTGTTGTATTAAGTTTTGAACGAATTGATAAAATTTGAAGAAAAAAAAAGTAGGGAAAAATGAATGTTTCTCGAATGTAAAACAAAACATAAAACAAATTTAAAAAATAGGAAAAGGTTGAAAAAACAAAAGTAAAATAACTGTTTCCCCTTCAAAAAAAATATATATAAAAAATAGAGATAAGTGATTCGTTTGGTCGGATGTAATTTATTAACAAAAGGTATATTATAATTTAAACACACACATATATCACTATCAAATTAAATATAAAATATTATATGTTCACACGTTAAAGTACTCTAATACATTTTCCTTTTGCACTTTAAAAGTTTTTTAAAACTAATTTACTATGAAAAATGATAAAGGGGTGCAGTTCGAAGTTGATTAATCTCATTTTATTTTGTTTGTATTTATTACTTTCGAATCGTCATCAAATTATAAAGGAGTACAGTTTTTGACTTGATTAATCTCACATTATCTTTTTCTGGAATTTGATAGACTTTATCTCTATAACATTATGATTAAGGATATAAGTAAATCAAGGTTACTAATTTTTAGAAGGATGTCACAATTTTGTTTTAGATTCTTGCCTTAAGAGCTTAGCTTTTCAGTTATATTTGATAGCCTTTTAGTCTATTTGCCTAAATGGTGTGTCATATGTCCATGTTACACGTTTTTACTATCAAGTTCTTTGATAGCTTACTTAGAACATTTTGGCACATAATATCTTTTATATTGTTTTGAGTAACTACGAACGTTAATTTATTTTTATTTTACTCTTATATTAGGAAATGCTATTGGAGCTGTTGGTCTCATTGGAAGCCATGTCTCTGTCCTCAAAGATAGAGAGCATATAGGTAATGTTTGCATACATCTCAGCCTCTTCAGATCCTACAAACAATTTAAGGTTATGTGTAAGATTGTGCTAGATGGTTGTTGTTGTCGTCGTAACAGTGAGTTTGTGTTTCCCTTTGAGTTGTATGGTATTTTATCCTTGTTATTTTTTCATTTTTAAGTATCTTTTATGTTTTAGATTCGCATGGCATATATTTGTAAATTATATGTTATATGTTTTGCAAAAAAACATATAATTTACAAAAAAAGGTCATACAAAAATAATAAGAGCAAATAAAATAATATTTTATTGTTTTTTTATAAAAGGCGGATTTCATTAAAATTGACTCAAGCAAGAAGCTCAAGTCTAAGAAAGCACATAACAAAAACAATATGAGATTACGTAGGAAAATTAGAAAAGCTGAAACTAGTCCATTTAGCCCAATCCAGCTCTCATAATCCACCCCTCGATTTAACCCACAGGAAAGAACCTGCCTTTATGTCTCCGATAATCTTTGATGTGTACGACCGTTTGCTGCTGAAGACCACATCATTCCTGACTCGCCAAATCGTCTAGCATGTAGAGGCGATGATCATAAAGACCACCGTTCTAGCCTTCCAGATCAAGAGTTTAGATTCGAACTATTCGATGATAGGTTTCCATTGATTCACTAACTCCATGTTTGCTTGCACCAACCGGTAGACCAAGGTAGTTAAAAAGGAATGATCCTGTTTTGCAACCTAGGATAGAAGCCATGTTGGAGATCCCAGAAAGATGACTTTTTGTGAAGTGTATTTTGAGACCCCATGATACGTGAAAACATCTATGGTTGGTTAATGATGTAGGTTTTTCTTAATAGGGAACATTAATCTACGATTGGTAGGTTCTTTTATTAATGATTATTTTAGTATGTTTTTAAATATTAAAAAAATAAATATCATATAATATAATTTACATGTTGTCTAAAACTTGATTACGATTATACAAAATATTTTTTTTCGAAGACTCCCCTCCACCAATTAATGAAAAAGAAAAAGTTTATAATAACAACAATAATAATATAAAATCATATATATATATATATATATATATTCTTTGGGAGTACGAGAATCTCGAATGTGGGCATATGTTTCATCTCTGTTACTTAGATTTAACCCAATTTTAATTGATAAATCCACACTCGTGTTCAACCTTTCTGATTTCCTATTTGTCTTGATCCCAACAACAACATTCTTCATGTTGCATGCTTCAATCCTTCACTTCTTCGGTGAGTTCTTCTCCATCAACAAACTCTAATTAACTAATTTCAATTTAGAATGCCGTTTACGTTACATATGGGTTCAACCGTATTGTAGGTTTCGGAGTGTCTGCAGTGTTCTTTTCTCGATATTAACGAAAGGGTTTTCATCTTTTGATCTGAATGCTATTGATTAACAGTTTTTGATTGACGAGATTGAGTGTTTGTTTAGTGAATTAAAGTGGGAAAATGGGGTCAAATGGCCTGTTTAAATCTGATAGTCTGGCAAGACAAAGCTCAATTTATAACTGACTTTGGATGAAGTACAACACCAGTTAGGGGATCTTGGGAAACCGTTGACAAGTATGAATCTTGATGAGCTTCTCAAGAGTGTTTGTACTGCTGAGACCAATATGAATCTTGAGGCTGTGTTGGGTTCGGGTTCGGGTTCATTTCTGGCTCGCCAGTCGGGTGTTAATGTTGCTCAAGATCTGAGGAAAAAGACAGTTGATGAGGTGTGGCAGGATATCCAACAGGGTCAGAAAAAGAGTGATAATATTGGCAGTTGTAACGATAACGATGTTGGTGATAAAGGGGTGATCAAGAGAGGCGCTGTACGTTAGGTGAGATGACTTTGGAGGATTTCTTGGCGAAAGCGGGAATTGTTGCAGGATCTGGTATGGATTCGAATGTGTCGAATCAGCAACAAGCGCAGTGGATGCAGTATCAGGTTACGCCAATCCAGCCGCAGCAGCAGCAGCAGCCTGTGTACATTGCGAGTCATCATCCGGTTCAACCGTCGTTGTCTATTGGGGCGAACGCGATGATGGAGATGGGTTATCCGGAGTGCCAAATGATAACGTCTCCTTCGCAGTTGATGCGTAATTTGTCGGATACGCAGACACCTGGAAGGAAACGGGTTGCGTCTGGTGACGTGATGGAGAAGACTGTGGAAAGGAGGCAAAAAAGAATGATTAAAAATAGAGAATCTGCTGCACGTTCGCGGGCAAGAAAACAGGTATGACTTCCAAAAGTCAACTTTGGTTTCAGCTAGCTATTGTAAGCAAGTTGTGTAAATGATCCTTTGTGGTTAAATTAGGCTTACACGCATGAACTGGAGAACAAAATTTCGCGTTTGGAAGAGGAAAATGAAAGACTTAAGAGACAGAAGGTATGCTTGTTGTTCAACATTCTTCAGATTTAGTTTTAGTGAGATACATTATCTGAATTCGCCCAAAGATTATTCTTGAGAAATATAGCACATGCTAATGAACAACTCAGGGCTCTATTATTAAAATTTTAGATACATTTGAAGAACATTGCTTTGGTTATCTTTGTTCCCATTTGTTTTTGTTGACCGTGAGAACCCGTTACGGGTAAACTCACGGGACCCCAGGTAAGCTGCAGCTTGCGCCATGCAGGTGACCTTCAAAGGGGTTAAAGGCAGAAAGCCAGTGGAAGTTGGATTGAACCGAGACTCCTGCTAGAGGGACTTAGGTGCAGTACCACTGTGCTATCCCCTTGAAGGTTACTTTGTTCCTATATGTCGGGTGTATGTTTTTCTTTTTGCTAGATGTTTACTAAAAAATTTATTAAAAGTGTGCCCTTTATTTAATGCATGCGGCGTTTTTTTTCCTTAGGTAATTCAGAAATATGTCTATTGATCCTTCACTAGGCAACACTAACTCAAGAGACTTGACTGTTTCCGTGTGCAGTTTTTTAACCTTTTAACCTTTATACCCTTATAGCTTGCTTATATTTTTCTGTGATCTCTAGCTGAGATTGTTTACTACTGTCAAATCACTTCAGTTTTGCTGATCCAAGATTCAAATTTTGTTATAGCTAGTCGAAAACTATAGGAAAACAGGTGAATATTCAGGGTACACAAATGTTAAGTTTTTAAATCTAAAAAGGATTTGAAGTTCATTGATGACTCTTAAAGCTTCTTGGAAACAAAGATCTGCCATTTTCATGGTCTAGGGTCAACAACCCATCTTGATGAGGTTCACTGCATTAGAGCATATACGAAATTACGTGAGGGAATATATTAAGATAGTTGTTAATGATCATCTTTATCAAATATTATTATTACCTTTAGATCGTATAGTTAGGAAGAACATCCATCTTTAATAATTTATACATTATAGATGTAGTCCTCTGATTGATTATGAGATTATTTAATAACCTTTGTCTCAAGTTTTATTCTTTCTTTTAGCCCGCTTAGGTGAAATTACATCGTTAATGATTCTCAGAAGATCCTAGTCTGTTGCTTGCATGTCCAAATTACATTGGTCATTATACATTGGAGGACTGCTTGTGATGCATCGAGTATTGTTAAACATCATGGGTTGATCTGCATTTTTGGGATCAGGGGTTCTATGCTTTCTAGATGTTTGGGCCATTTTGTTACATTTAAAAAACTTAAGGGTGTGTTTCATAAGTTTTAAGTTTGTAGGGTTTGAAACATCTTTAAAAACAAAATCAGCAACATCATTGTACACTAATTTTATCTTCTTCTTATAGAAGCAAATCAGTATGTGTTAATGAACACATCCGAGAGACCTATGACATGGATACCTATGTATGAACCTTATAGATGTAAACGATACGACTTTAAAAGTTTAAATGCATCTTTTCTGCTAAACTACTGTGGGCCCATGTGCAGGAGGTAGGGCAGGTATTGCCAAGTGCACCGCCACCCAAACCCAAGTTCCAGCTCAGACGAACAAGTTCAGCTCCTGTCTAGCAAGATTTCTGAAACGTGTCAAGAATTACGTTATGTAGAAGCGTTTTGTCTTCTTTTTCTTTTGTAGTTTTCTTTAGGATACGCGGTACCTATGTATGGTGTTTGGCTGTTTGCTAGTGTTGTTTCTTAGTTTTTTTTAAACAGTGTATCAGGTCAATATCATGGGCAAATTGTTTATTATAGCAATCACCAACACTTTTCCTTGTATGTATATTGTTAAGACAACTATGAAACTATTTAATGCCAGTTTGAAGTTTCTTGCTCATTTGGTCCTGAGTTGATTGTGTTGTTGCCCTTACTATACAATGTTGCCACTGTGGCTTCTATTTTCTGCAGTGAAATCTCTACATTGTATATAACAACAATTGCCAATGTTGGTGAGGTAACTTCTTTAATTTTTATTAACATTATTATTATACTTACATTTCAGCATATTTTGTTATTCTCATACCATTTTTATGATACGGTGATTTATAAATGTTCGAGCACATCGTTGCGACATGCTTATTTGTATAATATGACGCCGTTTATTTTTTTGTCATTCAAATAATATAATATAACGCGCTATAAAATTCCAAATATACCACTGCGACATGTTTAATTTTATACACACTTCAAAAGTTCTGTTCAATAAATGAAGAATTGAAAAGGAAAACATCATTGGTTTCTTTTCTTTACAGTAATATACCAAAACAACATTGTCCTAACAACATTAGAATACAATTTTTTGTATCATAACTTATATCATTGAGGGCCGTACCGCGACAAACTGAACCGATACTGTCTAAACAACATTGGTACCGGAATCAGTGTTCTTTTTTATGGTTTTTGACTGATGTAAAACACATGTCAGTTGTTATACCGAGTAACGGTATTGTAACAAACCAATGCTGACCGAAAACCCGCTTCACAACTCAGAGAATTCCACTAGTTTCTTATAAAAGTAGACATTTTTTTTCGGTATGGTAGACAAACTAGCCAATTTAAACATACTTTAAATTGCATCATTGTTCATCATGAGATTCGAACCCTCAATCTCATAGGAAGAGACACCACCATGCAATGAGTTACCATTGGGCTAACGCATAAAAACTAACCAAAAGTAAACTTACCGTCGATAATTCGTAGCATCGAACGGGAGAAACTCTTGATAGTTTTTTTTTAAAATAAGACATCAACTATCAAATCTCCTTACTGACTTATTAAATTTTCTAAAAGTCAATAAGTTGAAATGGTGTTTAAGTAAATCAAAAGGAGATTTTAAACTTATTTCAATGAACTGAAAAGTTGTTTTTTAAAAGTCATAGATGGGTGACTTTTTAAACTTCTTATAACTTTTAGAGGTTAAAGTTACAAATATGTTCATAGCCAACAAAGGGTGACTTTTATTTATAAATTATAATAAATCAAAACCATCTCAAACCATTAATTGTCAGGTGTCATTATTATATTTCTTATTGTTTTGCTTTAGGAGGGAAAACACAAGAGTTTTGTTGCTCTTCTTTTCTCATAAATTTTAAAGTAGTTAGACTTTCTTTTTTGCATATCGTTTTTTGAATATAATTGCAAACCACAAATCTTAATAAATACATATGCTCTTTTAAAATATAATCTATAATTGTAGCTAATATAAACATGCTTGATAACATAATATATAAATTTAACATATATATATTATATATATTACGACATCAATATAGTTTAAATTGCCTTTTTTAAATAAAAATTAATATAATAATTATTAATTTTATGTATTGTGTATTATTTTAATGAAATCTTGAATGATAACTAAACATCATTTTTATTTTTAAAATGTTTGCATGTTTTATAAATAAATAACAATATGATGTTTAACATATGATTATTAATAAAAGTCAAACACAATCATTATCAAAGTTTAGATTTAGTTAAAAGAATCGGGTTTTGCTCATGATAGTTGTACGTGACACTACGAAAAATAAAAAGAAGACACAAAATCAAGTTATTAATATCAGGCAAAGATGAAAAATGTTACAAATAAGACGAGAAATGTGGTGTACAAAGAAATATTAGAGATTTATAGATTGCTTATATGTTTGTTATTTACCAATGAGGTCGGTGACCCATTGACAAAAACAAAAGCCTTTAAGTACACTTAGATTTGAATGTCTTAAATTCAAGACTTCAAGTCCCACATACAACAAAAAATAATAAAAAACGAAAAAAACTTTTATATTGTAATTTAACTTTTTCCATATTTAATGCATTTTTTATATGTAATTTAATTTTTTTCATGTTTAATGCATTATTTCGTTTAATTATAAAATGAATTATATTATGTATTATATAAAGTAAAATATTATATAAAACGACCTGTAATTTTTGGTATATGTTTGTTAATGAAAAGCAATTTCGTGTTAAAGAGTAGGTGGTGCTAAAATACGTTAATAATCGTTACACGGACAATGTGATATAATACGTCTACATTTATGTGTAATTTACTAAATAAATAGATCTATAAAAAAAAATTATCATACAGCTTGTTAACACATGGAATCCTAAACTAGTTGAATTATAAAAGAATATTCTTTTAGTCATTTTAATTTCCCGTACCACGTAAGCTAATCCAAACATTTTTTTAAAAAAACTTCTTTTAATAAATGATAGATCAACAAATCCTTTTTATTACCACAAACACCCCCTAAATTTGAATTTTTGGTTATTCCTTCCACATGTTTCTACACAATTTAATTAATTTTTAATTTTTGTATATTTTAGTTGGTTTCACCAACCCCCTCCCTATCCATAACTCCACACCATCATCATCATCTCCCTCCCTCACTGCCCCCTTTCAATGGCTGCCACTGCTGCTTCTTCAACTACCTTCCATCTCAATCCACCACCAAACCGCCATAACTCCATCTCTAAGCTCCCGTTCCTATCCCTGCAACGCAGCCGGCAGCCATGGCCCACACACTTCCCCCTCATTTCACGTTCCTCTTCAATCAATTTCCCAAACAAGCTATCTCGTCTTCCATTTGGTTTCACTTTGTGCTCCGCTTCTTCACAGGACGAAACCCTAGTTACCGAAGATGAAAACGATGTCGTTGTTGATGATTCTCTGCCTCCTCAGGTACTTTTCTTCGAAATTAGGGTTTGAATACCATATTTTTATTTGATTTTCAAAGCTTAACCTAGCATAATTGAAATTAATAGTTGCCTATGATTTTGTTAAATTCACAGATTCGTTGTTGCTACGGATCCTGTAATTGTATTGATTTTGTTATTTACTTTGCTGTGTTTTCGAGTTTAATAAACGAAAGAAAAGCAATGAAAGAGAACTAAGGAGGCCAGATAGGGCTGTAAACGAACCGAGCCGAGCCGAATGGAGCCTTGTTCATGTTAGTTCGTTTAGTGTTGAAGTTGTTAACGAAAACATATCGAACAAAAATTCTTGTTTGTGGAATTGAACTTGTTCACTAACACAAACGAGTGTGGAATGGAGCCTTGTTCATGTTAGTTCGTTTAGTGTGTTTTGTTGTGGTTTTTGCCCGGCTCGGTTTTCAGGCTTGGGTGTTTTTAATGAAGTTTTCGTTAAAAAAAAACGAGTGTATACCACTTTGAAAAAACAACATTCTTAATTAATCCCAAACATTAGCTAAATCACCTTGTTATGAAATTGATGTAACCAAATTAAAAGCACAAGTTAGATATAATAAGCGTAAACATCATTATCCCAAAATAATGTTTCAAAGATTGAATAAATTGCCAAAATCGTCCTGAGGTTTTGACATGTTTGTCAGTTTCATACAAAACAACTTTTTTATACCATATTGCCCTTCACTTTGGGATTTTTTTTGCCATTTTCATCCAAATGTAATTTTTTTTTTTTGCCAAAATCGCCCTGAGATTTGGGATTTCTTTTTGTCATTTTCATCCAAATGTTTGACGGAAAAAATAAAGCACATTAGACGTTTGGATGAAAATGGCAAAAAAAAAATCCCAAAAGTGAAGGGCAATATGGTACAAAAAAGTTGTTTTTGGATGAAATTGGTAAACACGCCCAAACCTCAGGGGCGGTTTTGTCAATTTACTCTTCAAAGATTTTAAGTTTCTAATGACTGATTGGGAACTAAACAAAACAAACGATCATGAACAGACGTACACAAACACATCACCGAACGTTCGTGAACACAAATAAAATGGACGCGGCCTTTGTCCGTGTTTGTTCATTTAGTTAATCCAACAAAATTCCTTGTTCATGCTCGTTCATTTATTAAACGAATGAACGTAAACAAACATCCCGCTGAACGGTTCGCCAGACTTCGGTTTGTTTACGGACCTAGTTCTAGAGTCAAAAGAAATGATTCCAATTTTTCTTTCCATTTTCTTCCATTAAAAAACTCAACAACACAAATCTTTTCAAGTATCTTTCCATTTCCCTTCACTTCTCTTTTCAAAAAGGCCTCGGGAACACAACGTTATTGGTTCTTATGAACATTTTGTGTCTTGTTCACTAATGTGTTTATAGCAGGAAGAAGCAGAAAGTACAACTACAGAGGATGATGGTGATGATTCAGTGGAGAGTGACGGGGC
Organism: Scalesia atractyloides; assembly: GCA_947069175.1. Lineage (NCBI taxonomy): Eukaryota > Viridiplantae > Streptophyta > Magnoliopsida > Asterales > Asteraceae > Scalesia > Scalesia atractyloides. The sequence goes on from CAMTDV010000008.1 coordinate 5,827,937, forward strand.
AGCATCGGAAGAATCCCTGTAACCATTTTATCATCACTACAGTCATACAAAGAGGCCTTAGCAGATAACAACGAGTCGGAAATATCCGAAATAGAAACTTATTTAAAATCAATTGAAGACGAAAAACTGGTTTTGGAAAGGAAATGGCAACGCTGTCGGATGAACTTTCAACTGCGAAAGATCGTGTGCTTCGAATAAGTGCGGATTTCGACAATTTCAGAAAAAGGACAGAACGGGAACGGATTTCGTTGGTGGCAAATGCGCAAGGTGAAGTTGTGGAATATCTTTTGCCTGTTTGGATAACTTTGAGCGCGCTAAAGCTGCGATTAAAGTGGAAAATGAGAAAGAGGAGAAGATTAACAATAGTTACCAAAGTATATACAAGCAGTTTGTGGAGATTTTGGGTTCTCTTGGTGTTGTTCCTGTGGAGACAACTGGACAGCCGTTTGATCCATTGGTAATTCCCGTTTTTGATTTTTCATAACTGTTTTTACAACATGTGTCGTATAAATGTAATGGTAATTGATGGTTGACTGCAGGCAAAACCGAGAGTTGGCTCGAAAGTCAGTCGAGTACTTGGTGATCTTTTTCAAAGGCTGTCAGGTTTTATCAAGACTTAAATTCATTTTTGTACGTAAAAACCAAGTCTTGATTGATTCGAGCTAACTCACACAAAAGTTTGTGTAAGGTTTCATTGATGATGGAACAAACTGTTCATTGTTTTCTTCAATTAATTGTATGAAACATATTTTAGGTTCATTAAAAACCTGAACACTTCGCGAGATGTTTTTTTTTTGTTTCTAGTGAAAGTATAATGGTTATTGTATTCAAAGTAGTTTGACATTTGACTTTTTTCATGGTAAAAGCTGCATGAAGCTATTATGCGTGAAGAGTCAACTGAATTTGAGGAAGGTGTGGTAATTCAAGAATTTCGCAAGGGGTTCAGAATTGGTGAAAGACTACTACGCCCTTCAATGGTTAAGGTTTCGGCAGGTCCAGGACCTGAAAACACTGAACCAGTGAGCCCTGCAGGACTGGAGGCTCAAGCTCCAGGTGCAGACTCAGTTGAGGAACCAGAGGAAGTTGACCAGTCAGAACCGTCTTCAGCTCAGGACGAATGATACGGTTATGTGTTGATTAATTGATTTACAGTTAATGAACTCATTAATTACTTGGCAGGAGGGGTGTGTCATGCCTTTGCCTCCTATAGTTAAGAGATTGAAACCGGTTTCTAAAAAAAACTATCGCTTTAATGCTTGGCAAACATTTCTAGTTTTGTATTTTGTTTTGTTCACAACTTCACATATATATTTTTTTAGCTAAAACTAATGTTTTCATAGGGTGTCTCTGGAAGTAGCCTCTTTATATCTAGGGATAGAGGTAAGATTTGCCTATATCTCACTCTTCCCAGATCCTGCCAATAGCTTTGCTATTTATGGAATTCACTGGGTTTTGTTGTTGTAATGTTTTCATGCATTTTATAAAAAATCTTTGGAGCAAGAATCTTCATCTCCAGAAATCTTAGTTTCAAGTAAAAGAGTTTATGGTGTAAAATTCTGAATGCCTACTATTGAATATGATAACCCTTTAAATAGGGAATGATACAATTGAAAATAGGAAACAAATATACATGCCAACTATACACCAAATCAATTACAATAATTAAATGATAATCACCAAATATCAGCCGATTATATTGGCTGATTATATGCATTGCTAAGACACCCCTCAGTTTGAGCGGGCAGTGGACAGACGCTCAAGCTGGAGCGGAATGACTGGAACAGCTGCCGTGGGAGCCCCTTGGTGAAAATATCCGCATATTGCAATGAGGAAGGGACATGAAGAACGCGAATGTGACGGACACGAACTTTATCACGAACAAAATTTTATGTCAATCTCAATGTGTTTCGTCCTTTGATGCTGAACTGGATTGTTGGAAAGATATACTGCTGAGATGTCACAGTACACAACGGAGGCCTGTGTAAGAGGGGTGTGCAACTCAAGAAGTAAATTGCGTATCCATGTGGCTTCAGCTACCGCATTTGCAACACCCCTGTATTCGACTTCAGCGCTGGATCGAAATACAGTGGGCTGCCGTTTGGAGGACCAGGAAATCAGATTATCACCTAAGAAAACACAATATCCCGAAGTCGAGCGACGGGAGTCTGGGCAACCACCCCAGTCAGCATGAGAATAGGCCACCAAGGAATGAGATGCTGATTTAATGATACGTATACCATAATCAATCGTCCCTTGAATGTAACGGATAATCCTCTTCATGAAAGCAAAGTGAGAATCTCTAGGCTCATGCATAAACAAGCATACCTGCTGAACACATATGATATGTCGGGTCTCGTAAATGTGAGATACTACAAAGCCCCGACGAGACTTCGATATAAAGTAGGATCCGAGAATAATGGGCCATCGGTACTGCTTAGTTTGGCCGAGAGGTCTACGGGAGTCATGCAAGGCTTACTTGACGACATTGAGGCCGAGCAATGATATCCTTTGCATATTGAGCCTGTGAAAGAAAAATACCATGGGATTGTTGGGAGACTTTGATACCCAAGAAGTGATGTAAGCGGCCCAAATCAGTCATAGCAAACTCTCGTGACAAAGTAGCAATAATATCACGCAAAAGTGTATTATTAAATGCAGTGAGAATTATGTCGTCTACGTATAATAACAAATAAGCAGTGTTGGACGAATCCTGATTATAAATAAATAACAAGTTGTCGCAAGCACTGCTACAAAACCCATGTGAGGAAATATAGTTAGCAAAGCGGGTGTACCGGCCCGTGGTGCTTGCTTGAGCCCATAAAGAGACTTTTTAAGACGATATACAAAGTTCGGTGCCCTTCGATCATAGAAACCTGGAGGTTGATGCATGAAAACAGTTCATTTAGTTCCCCATGTAGGAATGCATTCTTGACGTCCAACTGGTGGATAGGCCATGACCGTGAGACTGCGAGTGATAGAACTGTCCGAATGGTAGCCGGTTTGACAACCGGACTAAAGGTGTCCCCGCAGTCAATGCCTGCTGTCTGTGAATTGCCATTAACAACCAACCTGGCCTTATAATGTTCAAGTGAGCCATCGGCCTTAAACTTATGACGGAATAGCCACATACATCTAATTATCGGGCGATCCGTAGGTCGAGGAACTAGTTCCCACGTTTCATTGTCCTGTAAGGCAGTAAATTCGGTTTGCATAGCATTTAACCAATTAGGATCGGATAGGGCCTTGGCATAAGTATTAGGATGGGTGAGATGGTGGTGGTTGAAAATGCCGATCGGGTAGTGGACCGAGATTTGGAACGTGTGGTCATGAGATGGGAGTTGGCTGGGGCGGTTGAGGTAGGGTGGGCAGGTGGGTTTGGGCCGTGACCTGGGACGGTCAAATGGGCTGCTGGAGTAGGGCCGGTGGTTGTTTGGGCAGTTGGGTTTGGGTCGGTTGTTTGTGGTGTGTGGGGAGATGGTTGAGTTGGGGCACAGGTGGTCTGGGACGCCGGCTGTAAGTGAAGCGGTATGGAGCCGGACTGGAAGACTTGGGTATCGGTTGTTGAAAAGTAAAGCCTGGAGGAACGGCGTCGTCCAAAAAGTTATAGATGGTGGGTTTTGAGGAATGGTGTAAGGGAACACATTCTCGTCAAAGGTTACGTGGCAAGAGACGTGTACTCTACCCGTTGTTGGGTCAAAACATCTATACCCACGAAAATCAGGTGGATACCCGAGAAAAATGCACCGGATGGAACGGGCATACAATTTATGGGGTTGGGTAGCAGAGGTGTTTGGGTAACAAGCACACCCGAAACACCCGTAGATGTTCGTACTCGGATGCCGTAGGTAGAGGGCAAAGGTGGGAGTATAAAAATTGAGACGTTTGGTGGGTAAAATGTTGTGCAGATAGACGGCCGTGTGTAATGCTTCCACCCAAAAGAGGGAGGGAGATTTGCGTGTATGAGCAGAGCACGAATGATGTCGTTTAGGCGACGAATCATTCGTTCTACCCGCCCGTTTTGGCTGGAGGTTTGGGGGCAAGCAAACCGAAACAGCAGTCCGTGTTGGTCTGTGAAGGCTTTAAAGGCGAAATTGTCAAATTCACCCCCTAGGTCGCATTGAAAAGTTTTAATTTTTCGGTGAAATTGAGTTTCAATTAAGCGGTGAAATTTGGCAAAAGTAGGAAACGTGTCAGACTTATACTTAAAAGGATACACCCACACGAAGTGTGAGAAGTTATCAATGAGAACCATATAATATTTGTATCCTGTTTTACTCGTGATAGGAGATGTCCATAAGTCGCAATGGATTATATCAAAGGGTGCAACTGTAAAAGTATTAGAAGCATGAAAGGGCAAACGTTTACTATTCGAAATTTGACAAGAATTGCAACATATGAGTTTTTACTCTTATTACATTGAAAATTGAAACTACGACTTAAACTTCTAAAACTTGAGCCCCTGGGTGACCTAGACGATCATGCCAGGGGAGACTGGTGGTAGCAAGAAAAGTGGCTTGAGGAGGTAGTTGCGGCTGAGTGAAAGGATAAAGGTCTCCGGTGCTGTTGTGACGGGACAACAGCCTCCTAGTTTTGAGATCCTTCAAGGAAAAACCAAACGGGTCAAACTCAACAGAAACTTGATTATCACGAGTAAAACGTCTAACAGAAATAAGATTTTTAATAACTTGTGGGCTATAAAGGACATTGGGTAGGACATAGGTTCGGTTTGGTAGGTAATGAAAGCCCGTACCCGATCCGTGTATTGGTAAAAAATTGTCATTGCCCACTAGTAATTTACTACATACATGAGTAGAATGTGGGATTAGTAACTTACCTTGCTCATGAGTTACATGAGATTTTGCCCCTGTATCCATAAGGTCTGAAGCCCAAGAGGAAGACGGTTGATTCATCTGCGTGTTGCTGAATGCTGCGTTGAGATCCGAAGGGCTCAGTGCATTGTATACGCTCTGTGGTGAAGGACTATACCCGCTGAACTGCTGCTGTGGAAACCCAGAAAAATGGGCCTGAGATTGGGCTACCGGCTGCTGAAGTGGGCTGCTGTTGGGCCGCCATTGCTGCTGGATCGGATAAGGGCATGGTGGAGGTGTCCACCAGGCCCAGTTAGGGAACCCGGGCTGTTGAGAGTATCTTGACTGCTGCTGCTGTTGTCCGGACCAGGGAGAAAACGACTGCCGGTTGCTGCTGCCGCGTCCCCTGCCACCGCGGCGGGTCCAGGACCCACGACCCCGGCCCCGGCCACGGCCACGAGAGGAAGAGGAGTTGTTGTCGGAAGGTTGACCCGGCTGGTTGGTTTGAAGGGTTGTTTGAGCAGAGGTTGCGGCCAGAACGGTAGAATGAGACCCTTTTTGGGCTTCTAAACGTAGGCTTCATTATTCAGCATACTAACGACTTGATCCCAATCAACGCCATTCTGATTAATGAGGGCAGCAGTGGTGTTATATTCGGTTGGGAGACCCCTGACCAGTTGAAGAACAAAGCGGGACTCAGTAATAAGGGCATCGACATCGGCCAGTTGGTTGGCAAGGTTAGTCAACCGCTGACAATAGTCTTCAACGGAGGAACACGCTGACAAAGATTACAGAACTTGGTTTCCAATGATGCAGCACGTGCCCTCTTGTTGCTGCCGTCCATGACTCGTTTAAGAAGGTCATCAGAGCGATTGTGCTGAATATCCATTGAAGGACAAGCGCATCGATTTCTTTCCAGGCCTCATGTTCTGCAGAGGATGATGCCGGAGGGGCAGTACCGTCAATGTGCTCCATTATCTTGTAGGCGACAACATGTAATCGAAACAGCCTGATCCATTGAGAATACGTGACGTTGGTACCGTCTAGGGTGCGGATCTTACTATATATATTTGTTACAGAGTATGCAGGGTGTAAGGATTGGGCTTTGGAGGCTGTTCGACAGATTCTTTAGTCATCTTGAGGACTTGGTCGGATGTATCCGAAAGGAAAAAAAAAGGAAGAAAGGCAGCGGAAGATTAGGAGGAAGAGAAGGATATCAGAATTGCTTGCTCTGATACCATAAAAGAGTTTATGGTGTAAAATTCTGAATGTCTACTATTGAATATGATAACCCTTTAAATAGGGAATGATACAACTGAAAAATAGGAAACAGATATACATGCCAACTATACACCAAATCAATTACAATAATTAAATGATAATCACCAAATATCAGCCGATTATATTGGCTGATTATATGCATTGCTAAGATCAAGATCATGATCCCAAGCTTTTTCTATAATGTTGAGCCAGAATCTTCATCTCAAGAACTTAGTTTCATTGAGGGCCCACTATCTCTACCTCTCTCTTATACTCTCATTCATTGATTGATACTCACAAACCGCTACCCTCCGGGGGGTGGCGCCATTGCCGCTGGTGTTGTACCTGGCGGGGTACCCCTACCCGATTTCCACTCCACCCGAACGCCCCTACCACCATTAAATATTTTCCAAAGTTATGACGTTTGGAGTTTGAGTCTGGTCTGACCAATGAGTTAGTAAGGCAGTCAATTCGATGATCGGTTTGGATATTAAAAAATTAAGGTGGTCAATTCGATCATCGGTTTGGATATGAAAAAAATTAAGTATAAGACTATAAAAACGGTAAGCATAAGAGACTGAGATTATCAAAACTCGTCTGAGGTCTGATGCCCAACCTATTGATATTTTTAAGCATACATCTTTTAATAAACTTGATGATTTGCTAGTTTAGAGTTAAACAAAATATGAACAATAAAGTTGTAAAAAATCAAGAAGAAAATAAATTTAAATTGTCTGTAACTCTAGGAACTTTTTTAAGGTTTCCAACCACACTACAATTTGTTTAGATTAATGTAAACACGTCTCGGTTTTTTGTCGTATCATGACTTTTTTTCTCTCTTTCGGTAAGTGTCGGTATCTTAATGAACCGAACCAATATCAAACGAGTTCCTGCCCTTGACGTTATTTTTACTATCGCGTCTACATTTCCATTAAAAATCGGGTCGTCCCGTGCAGAGCGAAGGTATAACCCACTAGTTATTTTTTGATCAAGAGTTTATTGTTACATATTCCATTTTGTAAAAGAAAATTATTTTATACGCTTCTTATAGTTTTATAATTTACACAATTTATTTATTAAACATGAAAGATAATTTGTAACAGTTAACCAATTAATCTTATTAGTGCATTGCCAATAGATTGCCCCATGAAGAAGCTCGGTCCTCTCCCCTTTCACTAAATCTGTTTAAGGGTGGTCGTCCCATAAATGTCTCATCTCACTCTCTCATTCACATCGATTACCATCTCCTCCTTCTCTTGCTCTCAGTGACGGATCCAAAAACTTTTTTCATTGGGTTCGTTTCGATAGATTCTCACTAACTTTTTTCAAATCATACAAGATTCTTACTATTTTTCTTCTAATACGAGTGGGTTCATGTGAACCCACAAAACAAGGCTAGATCCGCCACTGCTTGCTCTTAATACGAAAGAACAATTAGAATATCTTAATTCACATTATTCTAATTAATTTTTTACATTTAATACGGAAAAAACTGTGGAAAGATTATTAAACTTTAGAGAAAATTTCATATATAGCCTTACAAACTTGTGGATATTATATATACTTTAACTCAAACTAAAAATACCACACACATATACCCTTAAAAACTAGTTAAATACCATATTTACTCGTTTCATTAAATACATTTCAAGAAACGATCTATTTTAGTAAAATATTAAACTTTTATATTTACCTATTAAATCTTGTAACCATAAAATGACACTTTGTTAATTAGTCCTGAATTAAATCACGGGCAACTTTGTAAAAAAAAGATAGAAAGGGTGATTTAACTAGTTTTGGTCAATCATTTATCATCATACATAAAGTATAATCAATACCATGATAACGATCGAATATATCCTTAGTTAATTCAAAAGATGTCTTATGGGAAAGAATTGTACCATGTTTGTAAACCCGCGACTAAACAGGTTTTGGAATTGCCGATTCCCGAAGGTGATCATTATACACTTCGGAAGTTTGCCATTGTGGTGATGGGTTTGAAACCGTTACATTACAAGATCATCAGATTTTATGACCACACGTAAGTCTCTATCTCTCATCCGCTCTTTAGGTTTCCACGTTTATTATTTACAACTTCATATTAGCAAGATTGTCATCATCATGCTCAGTAAATCGCACCAATAACACAAAGCTAAGCTAGGGTCTGAAACCCCCTGTAGGAATAGAGAGGATGCTTCCAGTAAGACCCCCGCTCGATATTAGCAAAATTGTCAAAACTAAATAAATTTATGCATTAAGTTTTATGAGAAGTTGGTGTTTTAAAACAACCTAGTAGTAGTAGTACGTTTCAATAACTTATATATTTTGGTGAATTTTGCATTCTTGTTTTCTTCAAGTGTGTGCAAATAACAACGTGGAATAATCATGCATACGTATATGTATATATAATATGAGTAAAGATCATGTACAAATAAGCTTATCACGCAAAACGTATGAATAGAGTGAAAAAGTAAAAAAATACGGTGACATTTCACAATTATTTTACTCGTATGATAATTATCAAGATTACCCTACAAGATCATTTGTAGAGTAATTTTGATAATTACCTTATGAGTAAAATGATTACGAAAATGTCATCGTGTTTTTTTTACTTTTCCACTTCATTCGTACGTTTTGTACGATAAGATACTTTTTGTTTTATCTTTCGTCTAATATATGTGTGTGGCTAACGTTTTCTTTTTCTAATTTGTTGCGTGTTTTGAAGCATAGGAAAAAGTTCTATACGAGGTTGTGATATATTCGACTCAATGACGTGGAATGGCGACCACTAAAGGATGTAAGGTTGGCTTACGTGTTTTCTTGACCAACCCGCAACCAGTCACAAAGAGCGGTTCAATATACATGTTATTAACGAATAACGACATCTAAAAGTTGGATGCGCATTTAAGTCTCCTGTTCCATACAATGAATCTAGCACATCAAGGCCATCAATGGAGCTTGTAAAATACGGTGGAAGATTAGGGTTGGCTTGTAAGCCACCGGATGCAAGTTATTGGGAGATTTGGGTGCTTAGGAAGGATGGATTGTGGGAGAAAGAAGCTGCTGCTGCTGAAAGTGAAAGCGAAAGCGAAAGCTAAAGCGAAAGGGAGTCGCTCAAGGCTTCATATGATTCCGAAACAAGTGTCATGGTTGATTGTGAGAGATTCCTATTCTACAAGTTTAAACAAGGCAATAATATGTGTATCAAAACTTTTATTATATTTTAAATGTTATTAGTTTATTAAACACAAACACAAACACGAACACGATGTTCTTATTAAACTCAAAATATACACATGAAACTTGACTCTCAAGGTTCCTAACTATAATCAAATACAACACAAACAGATTTGGATGATTGTAAAATTCAAACTAAAGCAAATTAAATAACTACATATAAACAACTATTTATAAAGAGCTAGCGGTGTAACCTGTTGCCCGTTTATCTTCTATTTCGATAAATTAGTTGGTATTTTAATATTATACACACACAAAGGATAAAGTTCAACTACAAGGTCCAAATAATTCTTATAAATCTAAGAATTTCATTTCTCATAGAGTAATACTAAAACTATTCATAATCAACATTAGCGTAACTTGTCTTGTATTTTGATGTATGAGTTTGGTATTTTATTTTAACCAGTAGGATTCAACTCGTGCGTTGCGGCGGTAATTCGCTCGTGTTGATTTGGTTTAAGACTGTACCAACACACGCTATATCGGCCGAAAGAAAAAGTCCCAAGATCGTCATATGAACAAAACAACATCTACACGTGTGATGTATCGGTTTGTTATAACAACTCGATTCTACACATCGAAACTTAAATATAAAAATACGTTACGTCCTAATTCAATAAATCATGATTTTTAATTTAAAAGATCTCAGGCTACATGCTTTCTAAATATTTTTAATATACACATAATATACTAAAAATTAAATACTAAAACAAAATAAAAAAAACGTATCCAACTGATCTTTTCTTTAGTAATATGTTATAAAAAACTAAAAAAAAATAAGTAAATTACTTTTTGTGTCTCTGTGTTGTAGTGGTTTTAACCACTTGAATCTAAAATAAAAAAATTTAACGTCGTGAGTCTCTAACCGCTCATTTTATACGTTTAGAGTCCAATTTTTTAACACTTGTACTTCGTGAAGGGGTATGGTCCCAAAAACCTTGCGCCAATCAAGGAAACCATACCCATTAATAACTTCTAAAAAAATTGTGCGCAGACTTTTTACCAAAATAAGATTTATTAGAACTTTACGCCAAATATCCAAGAGAGGAAACTTCATTTAACTACCTTGCGCGGGCTCGCGCAAGGTTCAAAGTATAACACTTCTTTGAACATTTACTTGTCCGATTCAAATAAGCTTCATTTAACTACACTTGCGCGGGCTCGCGCAAGGTTCAAAGTACCTTGAACATCTGTCGATAATACTTCATTAACTTGCCGGCTCGCCAGGTCAAGTAATAATTCTTGTCAATAATGCTCATTAACTACCTTGCGCGGGCTCGAGCAAGGTTCAAAGTTAATCTTGAACATTCTTGTCCGATAAATGCTTCATTTAACTACCTTGCGCGGACTCGCGCAAGGTTCAAAGTTAACCTTAAACATTCTTGCTTGATAATTGCTCCATGCACAGATATTTATATCAAAGCAAACATCCACCAAACGTTGCGCCAAGCAGCAAGGAAAAGAAGGAAGATCAGTTAACTTGCGCTTCTTGCGCAAGGAAACAGTTAATCCTGAAACTCTCCATTAGCAAAATTTAACTTGGTGCAGAAGCAAGGGGAATCTTTTCTGTTGTAACAGAATGTACACGTGCAAATGATAGATGGATAACAGTTGTGAATACCTTCTAGAAGCCATTAAACCAATTGCCACATGGCAGCATCTGGACCGCTGAGGAAGATCACGGTGATGGCATGCTCATATTCATAAGATGTAGTGATCTCATGTTGACACGTGGCGCCTCCCTAACCGCTGATGAGCTCACGATTCGTGTGCACTAACAGATTGCCAACAAACGCTAACGGAATAACGAAAGATTCCGTTAACGTTAACAATCTCTCTTTTGGCGCCAAACACCGGCTATAAATAAGTAACTTGGAGTTCAAGGAAAGGTATTCACACTCAACTACTCTCTCACTTACAATACTTACTTCCGACTACCTGTACTTATTCTCACGACGGAGGGTGGTCACGGAGAGAACCCCCCTTCTCCCCGTGGCGAGCTACGGTGTTCTGTTTTGCTGGATTAGCCGGAGTATTGTTTCATTCAGCATCCATCGTGAAACCAAACGGAGGGTTAACCCTTTTATGCAGAGCCCATTCCATAGATCTACTTTGATTCCGGTCTAGTTGATCTAGGGTTTCTTCATTGGCGCCCACCGATTTCGATTCTCTCACCTTTCGTTTCGTTTCACTTGGATCTGCAGCGTCATGGCTGACGGATCATCGTTTCAAGGTCCTCGATCAGGGATTCGACGCATTGTTGTCGGACCTCAGGTCGACGGACAAATAGTTGAGGATTCTTCCGGCAAAGCTAATGCTCAGTATGATCCTAATCATGCGAGTATTCCTGTAACGCCGCGGCTCCTCAGGTTGATGTTACGTCGATTTTACCACCTGGAGAGACTCCATTATCGTGGTTAATCAAATCTCAAGCGACTCTAAACGCTGTGTATGCTCAGTTATGTGCCCAAACCGGAACTCCAGCTTTTCAAGCTCCGGTTAGCGCTCCTCAAGTCCGTGCTTTGCCGGCACCTTGAGTTTTGAGTTATAATACTCAAGGTCATACTCGTTCCCCTTCACGCATGCCTGAAGATGAAACAGAAATGCATTCTAAAACCAGGAATGATTCTTGTTCATTCTGGTAATAGAAGGCAAGAAGAGAACGTTTAGCGTCGTGCATCTGTTCACTCTCGTTTGGGCCCGCGATCTTCACAGAAACGGGACACCCAACACGACGAGCTTGATAGAACATATGAGGAAGGGGATAGTGCAAGTATTTTTAATCGAATATATGCAGATCATGCTAGTTACAAGCCAAAAGTACGCGCAATATACAATCCGGAAGCTGAGCATAATTACAATTTGGTGTATCGCCCAACCGAAGCAGCTGAACAATCAAAGTTTACCAGAGAAATAGCACTGGCTCCGTTGGAGCGAGCGAAATTACCATCCAACGTTGGAAAGTTTAATGGTTTGACCGATCCCGATGATCACATGCGCCTCTTTACAGGCGCAGGGTTACTTGGGTGCTGGACACTGCCAATGTGGTGTCACTTATTTGTACAAACCCTCACTGGCGCTGCGCGCCTTTGGTTTGATAATTTGCCGGCAGGTAAACTTTTCTCTTGGAATGACTTGAAAGAAAATTTTCTTACACACTTTAGTCAGCAAAGGCGATACGTGCGCGATTCCTCAGATGTAATGAACATCTGGCGGAGGGACGATGAAAGCCTAGAAGATTTTATAACACGTTACAATAAAGAGGTGTTGGAGATTGGAGATGTCCATGAAGACCTTATACGCATGCAGTTCAAGTATGCGGTAAGGTGCGACGAAATGATTAAAGTGTTGTCCGGTACAACTGGCCTTCAAAAAAACTGGGATAAACTCATGGTGGCAGCCAAGGTTTACGCTGTAACATCCGTCAAAAACGGATTTACCAAACCCGCTCCGTTTATCAACCGAACAGTCAGTTAAAATTTTTGTTGCGAATTAAATGCCCAAAATAATTTTAAACGATACATAATCAATTATTATACGGGAATATATAATTAGTTTTTGAAAAACTGTTAAAAATCGCAAAATAAAAATAAATTGTTCCTGCCGGGTTTCGAACCCGGGTCAGTACCGATCCAGCAAACAAACTTAACACACACACACAAACCACTGCGCCACTTGTTTTGTTTGTTAAATATTGAAATCATTTAATTGATATCATGACGTTACGAATTCAAAACCGGCGCCCAAAAGTTCAGTCGTCGGAATCCCGGCAATCTCGCGAGTATTTAACGAATCCTTCCGTTATAACGTAAACTTTAAACATATATCGGTTATAACCGACGTTTGAGTCCGCGACACCTTCTATAACCGCCGGAGTTTTTATAACCGACGAATCCAGTCGGAAATCAGACCAAGTTCATCGATAACTTGACTTATAAATACCCCCTCGAACCTCTGCAAACACTTTCGCTCAAAACCACACCCTTTCTCGGCGAAAACTCTCTCGCCGGAATTTTTCTGTTCGTCGCCGGAAAACCGTTTTCCCCATTCCTGAGCCTTACTGAACCCCCTGAGCTTTACCGGAGATACCCACACCCTTTGTAAGCTTCCTGGAGACTCGCTGCTGCAAGACACTCGTCGCCGGAAGGTATTGCTGTCGCCGGAGTTCCGCCGGAAAACAGAGGAAGATAGTCGGTATACCTCTCCGCCTAATTTCTTTTTCTTTTCACTTATATCTCACCGTAATGAACTGAAACACGTTAAGAAACCGATTAAAAAAACTTGAACCAGTCAGTTATCGATTTTGGTTAACGCTCAACGAAGAAGATGAAGTTCGGTAATCTTATAAGTTTAATTTAAATCCAGAAATTACTCGGGTTAGACACACAGTCCAGCGGTGGACTGTGTGCATATTAAATACTAACGTCTCGAGTTCGAATCCTGTTCCACACACGCGGCCTTAATAAAAATGATTTTTTTTTATTAACCGAATCGGAGTCGCCACAGGTATATGTTAAGTATATTAATAATCGGAATAATAACCAAGTTAGACACACAGTCCAGCGGTGGACTGTGTGTATGTTTAAGTCGCACGTCACGAGTTCGAGTCCGGTCTTCTGCATCGACCCGGACAATTATTAACCTTTTTAAATAAAGTCAGAAATGAAAACAAATAGTTTGTATTTAAGTATAATAAAAATTGGATTATATAACATGTTAAACACACAGTCCAGCGGTGGACTGTGTGTTAGTTTAAGCCACAGGTCCCGGGTTCGAGACCTGTGGAGCGCACCGTCCGATTCGCTTAAATTGTTTTTAAAATAAAAGGATTTTCTGTTTAACATAATTAATATATAAATATAATTAAAATCGGATATATGACGGGTTAGACACGTAGCTCAGTTGGTAGAGCTGCGTGCACGCGTACGGGAGGTCTCGGGTTCGAGCCTCACTCAGCGCACAACATTACGCATACGAACCGGTCAACGGTCAGGCCAACGGTCAACGGTCAGGTCAACGGTCAGAAAAAGTCAAAAATTTTTATTATTTTTATTTAATTATTTTAATTAAAAATCAATTAAAAATACTTAAAAATAACATTTTTAAGGTTAGAAAATAGCCTCAAACTCACAAAAATACACCCAACAATCCTACTAAAATAGGTTAATAAAATCCGTTTACTTACCAAACCATAATGCGATTTATCTAGGTTAATCTCACTCGTGGTTAAAACCACTTCGCGTGCATTCAACATCATCAACCGAGCGCACCCACTGTGAGTGAATCTTACAACTCCCCCTTTTAAATTACACGTTTTGGGGTGTGTCATGTGTTATAAAAATAATTAACTTGTTTATTTAAACTTGTGCCATACCACATCATGATCTAAACTTAGATTGTTATATTGTTGTGATTACTTATTCCCTTTTGTCAAAATATATGAAACTCATTCATTAAGCCCATCAGTTCCTCGTGAGAGACGAGTTGAACAACGCGTGCCTCAAATCAAATTCATTATTGTTCATGTGTGTATCATTGAGTTTATATTGTTTGTAGTTGTGTCATTCATATTATCATGTTTATGCAATTCATTCATTAGGCCCCTCAGTTCCTCGTGAGAGACGAGTTGAGCATCGCGTGCCTCTAAATGTTCCATTATTGTTCATGTGTGTTTTATTTAATATCTTATGATTGTTGAATAAGTTTACATCTATTTTTACTCATGTTTGGTTGTGCACATATTTCATAATCAATTTAAATAAACTTGTTCAAATGTTTTCCATAGGATTCACTCGCCAACTTTATGTTGATCCAAAACCTTTTTACACATGATACAGGTGAACAGGTTGAAGCAAAGAAAACATAGGAAATGCCTTAGAAGAGAACAAAGATGCTTAGATTGATAGCTAGAACATATTGTAACATTTATTGTAAATTTCCATTAAATTGTATTTAATGAATATGAAACGCATAATAAATGTCATGAGCTTTGATGATAACCCAATCATGCCCCGATCACCTTTTCCGCTGCGGGTCGGGGTGTGACAGATTGGTATCAGAGCCATGACTATAGGGATATAGGATAGGTTATTAGACCCTTAGAGCCTATACTATAGTCTGCCTAAATTTTAATTGATTAGGTGGTTACATACAAACTTGTGATATTTATTTGTTTCATATTTGTTTACATTTACAGTCAAACATACATGCTTATATACATATTCGTTATACATATATCGATGTTCATGTATTCAATTTATTTTCATACTCTCATTATCCAAAGATTTTGTGCAATTTTCAAATCTCATCAAAGTAAGTTCTGCGACGGGCATGTAGTAACTGGAAGGGTACAAGTACCGGTAGTCGGAACGTCCTGTCTAGGTTGGCATTCGTATAAATCCAATATAACGGACCAGTTTGCCTACCTGGGGACCAACGATGAGAGTACGAAGGACCTATTAGGCCAAAGCATGCCACACCAAACGTCGTTCGAACTAACCCTACTTTGAGGTGTCACCGTGTCTACACCTGGACACATTCCGAATATCACACGTTGTATACATATTTCTCGATTTTCTCCGGGTTTTGTGTACGCAACCTGGCAAACCCGTGCGAACCATATGAAAAACCGGTATTCATGGGGGCCCACATGATTACACAGGTAAAGTATGGCGGCATGTAGGGCCTAACAGCGAGCAAAACTCAAGACATCCTATGGATGTAGTAAGTTTATTTTTTTTATAATTATTTTATGTTCATTCCTGAATGCGACCCATGATCCCAAAAGCATCCAACTCATACTCTTGTCATGTATTCCTTGTAGATGTCTTCTAACCTCGCCCGTAGGAAGACGAGAGCAAGAAAAGCCCGCGAACGCATGGCTGCCTTAATCGCTCAACAAATGGCTGCCGTAATACCCAACATTGTAATCCAAGTTCAACAAGCACTTACCGCTAATCCTGTCAATCAAGCAAACCAAAACATTATCAACTCTCCCCCAAATACCACTAAATGCACCTACAAGCATTTCAAATCATGCGACCCTCCGAATTACAAAGGGACTGAAGGCGTCACCGCTCTCCTTCATTGGTTTGAAGAAATGGAGAACACTTTTCTAAATTGCGATTGCCCTGATGATCGCAAAGTGCGTTATGCTACCGGTCGACTATATGGGATAGCACTTACTTGGTGGAATACAGAGAAGGCCAAACGAGGTGTGGAAGATGCTATGACCTTAACTTGGAACGAATTGAAGGAAATCATGACCAGACGATTTTGCCCAAGGAGTGAAATCAAGAAATTAGAAGATGAATTTTATTCGTTGAAGCAAAAGGAAGGAGACCACACCACCTACAATAAAAGGTTCCTTGAATTACATCAAATGGTTCCCAACATGTTCACTCCCCTCTACCGTTTGATCGAGCACTACATTCGTGGTCTTCCGTCAAAGATTCAAGACCCTGTAATAAGTACCAAGCCTGCAACTTTGGAAGCAGCAATGGAGCTAGCAACAGAGCTCACCGAGAACCGAATCCGAAACAAAGACTTCAAGGAGGAGAAGAAGAAGGATAAAGAATCGACTGAAACCTCCGACTCCACCCAAACCGAATCCCCTCCTCAACCCAATCCTAAGAGAAGAAGAGACGGGCAACTTTTCGCTGCTACCCAACGAAATCAACCAGTTTTACACGCCATACCCATCCAAGCTATCCCAATCACCCAAGTGGCACCCAACTCAACTTACCCAAATAAGAAGCCATATCTTGGACCTCACCCTCGATGCAACAACTGTTTTTATCACCATCCCCTTACCTTACCTTGTCGACTATGTACAACTTGTGGACGCTATGGTCATTTGAGCAAGGTTTGTCGCACCTTTCAAAACCAAACCTCTTCCCCTACTCAAAACATGGCCCAAACTTATCATCAACCCCAATACCCCGTGTTCCCATATGCTCGAGCTTGTTTCAATTGTGGTGACCCTACCCACTTTAGAAACACATGCCCTCAATTGGTTAACGTCATCAACACTCAAGCCCAATCAAACCCAGTTAACCAAGTAAACCAAGAAAACCCAACCACTATGCCACCAACAAGAGGAAGAGTCTTCAATATCAACGCCAATCCTGTCGAAGATAATGACGGCCCAAACGAAGATACCCAACTAGTCCTCTTCGCCGAAGATCCAGATTCAACTTCTATCGTGTAGTTTTATGTTTTTCTTTATCACATCGAACCAATCATAACTTAAGGATAAAGCCAATGAAACTCTGACAAGAGTACGGTGGATACGCCGCTGGTACTTCCTATATATAAGTATTCTTGTCAAAGGATCAGAAGCATTATCTGGCGGTTATGAGAGGTTCCATGTGTAGACTGTTAGAATAATTATTGTTTATTATTTTCAGTATATGCATTTGCCGAGGCCGCAGCCCCCCCATTTATGAGGTTGAGCTTGATCCCCATTTTATTATGCGGTTGATCAGTGGCGTGCCCGCACGATCGTCTCCGTTTGATTGAGCCTTGATCGGTCATTTCATTTTACATTTCAATACATGCAATACGATCGGCTCCGTTTGATTGAGCCTTGATCGCACAGTTCAATTTACATTTCCAGTTCATGCAATACGTTCGGCTCCGTTTGATTGAGCCTTGAGCGCACAGACAATTTCATTATCAGTATCTTGTGGTTGTGGTGTTTGTAGTAGAGTCGTATAGAACTAATCATAACTTGCGGATAAAGTCAATGAGAACTTGACAAGAATATGGTGGATACGCCGCTGGTACTTCCTATATATAAGTATTCTTGTCAAATGATCAGAGGCATTGTCGGACGGTTATGAGAAGTTCTATGTAGGATTTATTAGTTTCTTGGTAACTAATCATAACTTGTGGATAAAACTAATGAAAATTTGGCAAGAATATGGTGGATACGCCGCTGGTACTTCCTATATATAAGTATTCTTGCCAAAGGATCAGAGGCATTATCAGGCGGTTATGAGAAGTTCCATGTAGGATTTAGTATTGCCTTGGTTGGAATTTGTGTTACATTTATATCATCTTGCTATTTAAAGAGATTTGATTGTGTTCCATTTCTACATAAACTAACCTCTTCATCATAACAAACGAGAGAGGAACTTCCACCATTCAAACATATATGCTATCAGAATGTGGATTCAAATATTAGCTGTTGTGCTTATTTATGTTCAAATATTAGCTGTTGTGTTTAATTATGTTCAAATATCAGCTGTTGTGTTTTATTTATGTTTCCATGTAGGTTGTAGTGTCAGAAGTTTTGCCTTAGGATATAACCATACTTTTCCAAACGTACCTAAACTCTTATGCATGATATCATTTTTAGAGAATCATTCCTGCTTATCAATACTTATACAGTAGGCAACAAAAAGCGATTCCTGTAATAGGGTACTTAACCCTTACAAGGAACGTTACCGCCTCAAACAAAAACTCAAACCCTTACTTTTTCTAAGCAAGTAACTGACAAACTAAACACCATCATTCTTTTAGTCAAATATAACACTATTTAAATTTCGGGACGAAATTTCTAAAAAGCAGGGGATACTGTAACATCCGTCAAAAACGGATTTACCAAACCCGCTCCGTTTATCAACCGAACAGTCAGTTAAAATTTTTGTTGCGAATTAAATGCCCAAAATAATTTTAAACGATACATAATCAATTATTATACGGGAATATATAATTAGTTTTTGAAAAACTGTTAAAAATCGCAAAATAAAAATAAATTGTTCCTGCCGGGTTTCGAACCCGGGTCAGTACCGATCCAGCAAACAAACTTAACACACACACACAAACCACTGCGCCACTTGTTTTGTTTGTTAAATATTGAAATCATTTAATTGATATCATGACGTTACGAATTCAAAACCGGCGCCCAAAAGTTCAGTCGTCGGAATCCCGGCAATCTCGCGAGTATTTAACGAATCCTTCCGTTATAACGTAAACTTTAAACATATATCGGTTATAACCGACGTTTGAGTCCGCGACACCTTCTATAACCGCCGGAGTTTTTATAACCGACGAATCCAGTCGGAAATCAGACCAAGTTCATCGATAACTTGACTTATAAATACCCCCTCGAACCTCTGCAAACACTTTCGCTCAAAACCACACCCTTTCTCGGCGAAAACTCTCTCGCCGGAATTTTTCTGTTCGTCGCCGGAAAACCGTTTTCCCCATTCCTGAGCCTTACTGAACCCCCTGAGCTTTACCGGAGATACCCACACCCTTTGTAAGCTTCCTGGAGACTCGCTGCTGCAAGACACTCGTCGCCGGAAGGTATTGCTGTCGCCGGAGTTCCGCCGGAAAACAGAGGAAGATAGTCGGTATACCTCTCCGCCTAATTTCTTTTTCTTTTCACTTATATCTCACCGTAATGAACTGAAACACGTTAAGAAACCGATTAAAAGAACTTGAACCAGTCAGTTATCGATTTTGGTTAACGCTCAACGAAGAAGATGAAGTTCGGTAATCTTATAAGTTTAATTTAAATCCAGAAATTACTCGGGTTAGACACACAGTCCAGCGGTGGACTGTGTGCATATTAAATACTAACGTCTCGAGTTCGAATCCTGTTCCACACACGCGGCCTTAATAAAAATGATTTTTTTTTATTAACCGAATCGGAGTCGCCACAGGTATATGTTAAGTTTTATTAATAATCGGAATAATAACCAAGTTAGACACACAGTCCAGCGGTGGACTGTGTGTATGTTTAAGTCGCACGTCACGAGTTCGAGTCCGGTCTTCTGCATCGACCCGGACAATTATTAACCTTTTTAAATAAAGTCAGAAATGAAAACAAATAGTTTGTATTTAAGTATAATAAAAATTGGATTATATAACATGTTAAACACACAGTCCAGCGGTGGACTGTGTGTTAGTTTAAGCCACAGGTCCCGGGTTCGAGACCTGTGGAGCGCACCGTCCGATTCGCTTAAATTGTTTTTAAAATAAAAGGATTTTCTGTTTAACATAATTAATATATAAATATAATTAAAATCGGATATATGACGGGTTAGACACGTAGCTCAGTTGGTAGAGCTGCGTGCACGCGTACGGGAGGTCTCGGGTTCGAGCCTCACTCAGCGCACAACATTACGCATACGAACCGGTCAACGGTCAGGCCAACGGTCAACGGTCAGGTCAACGGTCAGAAAAAGTCAAAAATTTTTATTATTTTTATTTAATTATTTTAATTAAAAATCAATTAAAAATACTTAAAAATAACATTTTTAAGGTTAGAAAATAGCCTCAAACTCACAAAAATACACCCAACAATCCTACTAAAATAGGTTAATAAAATCCGTTTACTTACCAAACCATAATGCGATTTATCTAGGTTAATCTCACTCGTGGTTAAAACCACTTCGCGTGCATTCAACATCATCAACCGAGCGCACCCACTGTGAGTGAATCTTACAACTCCCCCTTTTAAATTACACGTTTTGGGGTGTGTCATGTGTTATAAAAATAATTAACTTGTTTATTTAAACTTGTGCCATACCACATCATGATCTAAACTTAGATTGTTATATTGTTGTGATTACTTATTCCCTTTTGTCAAAATATATGAAACTCATTCATTAAGCCCATCAGTTCCTCGTGAGAGACGAGTTGAACAACGCGTGCCTCAAATCAAATTCATTATTGTTCATGTGTGTATCATTGAGTTTATATTGTTTGTAGTTGTGTCATTCATATTATCATGTTTATGCAATTCATTCATTAGGCCCCTCAGTTCCTCGTGAGAGACGAGTTGAGCATCGCGTGCCTCTAAATGTTCCATTATTGTTCATGTGTGTTTTATTTAATATCTTATGATTGTTGAATAAGTTTACATCTATTTTTACTCATGTTTGGTTGTGCACATATTTCATAATCAATTTAAATAAACTTGTTCAAATGTTTTCCATAGGATTCACTCGCCAACTTTATGTTGATCCAAAACCTTTTTACACATGATACAGGTGAACAGGTTGAAGCAAAGAAAACATAGGAAATGCCTTAGAAGAGAACAAAGATGCTTAGATTGATAGCTAGAACATATTGTAACATTTATTGTAAATTTCCATTAAATTGTATTTAATGAATATGAAACGCATAATAAATGTCATGAGCTTTGATGATAACCCAATCATGCCCCGATCACCTTTTCCGCTGCGGGTCGGGGTGTGACAGATTGGTATCAGAGCCATGACTATAGGGATATAGGATAGGTTATTAGACCCTTAGAGCCTATACTATAGTCTGCCTAAATTTTAATTGATTAGGTGGTTACATACAAACTTGTGATATTTATTTGTTTCATATTTGTTTACATTTACAGTCAAACATACATGCTTATATACATATTCGTTATACATATATCGATGTTCATGTATTCAATTTATTTTCATACTCTCATTATCCAAAGATTTTGTGCAATTTTCAAATCTCATCAAAGTAAGTTCTGCGACGGCATGTAGTAACTGGAAGGGTACAAGTACCGGTAGTCGGAACGTCCTGTCTAGGTTGGCATTCGTATAAATCCAATATAACGGACCAGTTTGCCTACCTGGGGACCAACGATGAGAGTACGAAGGACCTATTAGGCCAAAGCATGCCACACCAAACGTCGTTCGAACTAACCCTACTTTGAGGTGTCACCGTGTCTACACCTGGACACATTCCGAATATCACACGTTGTATACATATTTCTCGATTTTCTCCGGGTTTTGTGTACGCAACCTGGCAAACCCGTGCGAACCATATGAAAAACCGGTATTCATGGGGGCCCACATGATTACACAGGTAAAGTATGGCGGCATGTAGGGCCTAACAGCGAGCAAAACTCAAGACATCCTATGGATGTAGTAAGTTTATTTTTTTTATAATTATTTTATGTTCATTCCTGAATGCGACCCATGATCCCAAAAGCATCCAACTCATACTCTTGTCATGTATTCCTTGTAGATGTCTTCTAACCTCGCCCGTAGGAAGACGAGAGCAAGAAAAGCCCGCGAACGCATGGCTGCCTTAATCGCTCAACAAATGGCTGCCGTAATACCCAACATTGTAATCCAAGTTCAACAAGCACTTACCGCTAATCCTGTCAATCAAGCAAACCAAAACATTATCAACTCTCCCCCAAATACCACTAAATGCACCTACAAGCATTTCAAATCATGCGACCCTCCGAATTACAAAGGGACTGAAGGCGTCACCGCTCTCCTTCATTGGTTTGAAGAAATGGAGAACACTTTTCTAAATTGCGATTGCCCTGATGATCGCAAAGTGCGTTATGCTACCGGTCGACTATATGGGATAGCACTTACTTGGTGGAATACAGAGAAGGCCAAACGAGGTGTGGAAGATGCTATGACCTTAACTTGGAACGAATTGAAGGAAATCATGACCAGACGATTTTGCCCAAGGAGTGAAATCAAGAAATTAGAAGATGAATTTTATTCGTTGAAGCAAAAGGAAGGAGACCACACCACCTACAATAAAAGGTTCCTTGAATTACATCAAATGGTTCCCAACATGTTCACTCCCCTCTACCGTTTGATCGAGCACTACATTCGTGGTCTTCCGTCAAAGATTCAAGACCCTGTAATAAGTACCAAGCCTGCAACTTTGGAAGCAGCAATGGAGCTAGCAACAGAGCTCACCGAGAACCGAATCCGAAACAAAGACTTCAAGGAGGAGAAGAAGAAGGATAAAGAATCGACTGAAACCTCCGACTCCACCCAAACCGAATCCCCTCCTCAACCCAATCCTAAGAGAAGAAGAGACGGGCAACTTTTCGCTGCTACCCAACGAAATCAACCAGTTTTACACGCCATACCCATCCAAGCTATCCCAATCACCCAAGTGGCACCCAACTCAACTTACCCAAATAAGAAGCCATATCTTGGACCTCACCCTCGATGCAACAACTGTTTTTATCACCATCCCCTTACCTTACCTTGTCGACTATGTACAACTTGTGGACGCTATGGTCATTTGAGCAAGGTTTGTCGCACCTTTCAAAACCAAACCTCTTCCCCTACTCAAAACATGGCCCAAACTTATCATCAACCCCAATACCCCGTGTTCCCATATGCTCGAGCTTGTTTCAATTGTGGTGACCCTACCCACTTTAGAAACACATGCCCTCAATTGGTTAACGTCATCAACACTCAAGCCCAATCAAACCCAGTTAACCAAGTAAACCAAGAAAACCCAACCACTATGCCACCAACAAGAGGAAGAGTCTTCAATATCAACGCCAATCCTGTCGAAGATAATGACGGCCCAAACGAAGATACCCAACTAGTCCTCTTCGCCGAAGATCCAGATTCAACTTCTATCGTGTAGTTTTATGTTTTTCTTTATCACATCGAACCAATCATAACTTAAGGATAAAGCCAATGAAACTCTGACAAGAGTACGGTGGATACGCCGCTGGTACTTCCTATATATAAGTATTCTTGTCAAAGGATCAGAAGCATTATCTGGCGGTTATGAGAGGTTCCATGTGTAGACTGTTAGAATAATTATTGTTTATTATTTTCAGTATATGCATTTGCCGAGGCCGCAGCCCCCCCATTTATGAGGTTGAGCTTGATCCCCATTTTATTATGCGGTTGATCAGTGGCGTGCCCGCACGATCGTCTCCGTTTGATTGAGCCTTGATCGGTCATTTCATTTTACATTTCAATACATGCAATACGATCGGCTCCGTTTGATTGAGCCTTGATCGCACAGTTCAATTTACATTTCCAGTTCATGCAATACGTTCGGCTCCGTTTGATTGAGCCTTGAGCGCACAGACAATTTCATTATCAGTATCTTGTGGTTGTGGTGTTTGTAGTAGAGTCGTATAGAACTAATCATAACTTGCGGATAAAGTCAATGAGAACTTGACAAGAATATGGTGGATACGCCGCT
The DNA here is from genome assembly GCA_947069175.1 of Scalesia atractyloides. Classification (NCBI taxonomy): domain Eukaryota; kingdom Viridiplantae; phylum Streptophyta; class Magnoliopsida; order Asterales; family Asteraceae; genus Scalesia; species Scalesia atractyloides. The sequence continues at coordinate 5,852,191 of CAMTDV010000008.1, forward strand.
GGTACTTCCTATATATAAGTATTCTTGTCAAATGATCAGAGGCATTGTCGGACGGTTATGAGAAGTTCTATGTAGGATTTATTAGTTTCTTGGTAACTAATCATAACTTGTGGATAAAACTAATGAAAATTTGGCAAGAATATGGTGGATACGCCGCTGGTACTTCCTATATATAAGTATTCTTGCCAAAGGATCAGAGGCATTATCAGGCGGTTATGAGAAGTTCCATGTAGGATTTAGTATTGCCTTGGTTGGAATTTGTGTTACATTTATATCATCTTGCTATTTAAAGAGATTTGATTGTGTTCCATTTCTACATAAACTAACCTCTTCATCATAACAAACGAGAGAGGAACTTCCACCATTCAAACATATATGCTATCAGAATGTGGATTCAAATATTAGCTGTTGTGCTTATTTATGTTCAAATATTAGCTGTTGTGTTTAATTATGTTCAAATATCAGCTGTTGTGTTTTATTTATGTTTCCATGTAGGTTGTAGTGTCAGAAGTTTTGCCTTAGGATATAACCATACTTTTCCAAACGTACCTAAACTCTTATGCATGATATCATTTTTAGAGAATCATTCCTGCTTATCAATACTTATACAGTAGGCAACAAAAAGCGATTCCTGTAATAGGGTACTTAACCCTTACAAGGAACGTTACCGCCTCAAACAAAAACTCAAACCCTTACTTTTTCTAAGCAAGTAACTGACAAACTAAACACCATCATTCTTTTAGTCAAATATAACACTATTTAAATTTCGGGACGAAATTTCTAAAAAGCAGGGGATACTGTAACATCCGTCAAAAACGGATTTACCAAACCCGCTCCGTTTATCAACCGAACAGTCAGTTAAAATTTTTGTTGCGAATTAAATGCCCAAAATAATTTTAAACGATACATAATCAATTATTATACGGGAATATATAATTAGTTTTTGAAAAACTGTTAAAAATCGCAAAATAAAAATAAATTGTTCCTGCCGGGTTTCGAACCCGGGTCAGTACCGATCCAGCAAACAAACTTAACACACACACACAAACCACTACGCCACTTGTTTTGTTTGTTAAATATTGAAATCATTTAATTGATATCATGACGTTACGAATTCAAAACCGGCGCCCAAAAGTTCAGTCGTCGGAATCCCGGCAATCTCGCGAGTATTTAACGAATCCTTCCGTTATAACGTAAACTTTAAACATATATCGGTTATAACCGACGTTTGAGTCCGCGACACCTTCTATAACCGCCGGAGTTTTTATAACCGACGAATCCAGTCGGAAATCAGACCAAGTTCATCGATAACTTGACTTATAAATACCCCCTCGAACCTCTGCAAACACTTTCGCTCAAAACCACACCCTTTCTCGGCGAAAACTCTCTCGCCGGAATTTTTCTGTTCGTCGCCGGAAAACCGTTTTCCCCATTCCTGAGCCTTACTGAACCCCCTGAGCTTTACCGGAGATACCCACACCCTTTGTAAGCTTCCTGGAGACTCGCTGCTGCAAGACACTCGTCGCCGGAAGGTATTGCTGTCGCCGGAGTTCCGCCGGAAAACAGAGGAAGATAGTCGGTATACCTCTCCGCCTAATTTCTTTTTCTTTTCACTTATATCTCACCGTAATGAACTGAAACACGTTAAGAAACCGATTAAAAAAACTTGAACCAGTCAGTTATCGATTTTGGTTAACGCTCAACGAAGAAGATGAAGTTCGGTAATCTTATAAGTTTAATTTAAATCCAGAAATTACTCGGGTTAGACACACAGTCCAGCGGTGGACTGTGTGCATATTAAATACTAACGTCTCGAGTTCGAATCCTGTTCCACACACGCGGCCTTAATAAAAATGATTTTTTTTTATTAACCGAATCGGAGTCGCCACAGGTATATGTTAAGTATATTAATAATCGGAATAATAACCAAGTTAGACACACAGTCCAGCGGTGGACTGTGTGTATGTTTAAGTCGCACGTCACGAGTTCGAGTCCGGTCTTCTGCATCGACCCGGACAATTATTAACCTTTTTAAATAAAGTCAGAAATGAAAACAAATAGTTTGTATTTAAGTATAATAAAAATTGGATTATATAACATGTTAAACACACAGTCCAGCGGTGGACTGTGTGTTAGTTTAAGCCACAGGTCCGGGGTTCGAGACCTGTGGAGCGCACCGTCCGATTCGCTTAAATTGTTTTTAAAATAAAAGGATTTTCTGTTTAACATAATTAATATATAAATATAATTAAAATCGGATATATGACGGGTTAGACACGTAGCTCAGTTGGTAGAGCTGCGTGCACGCGTACGGGAGGTCTCGGGTTCGAGCCTCACTCAGCGCACAACATTACGCATACGAACCGGTCAACGGTCAGGCCAACGGTCAACGGTCAGGTCAACGGTCAGAAAAAGTCAAAAATTTTTATTATTTTTATTTAATTATTTTAATTAAAAATCAATTAAAAATACTTAAAAATAACATTTTTAAGGTTAGAAAATAGCCTCAAACTCACAAAAATACACCCAACAATCCTACTAAAATAGGTTAATAAAATCCGTTTACTTACCAAACCATAATGCGATTTATCTAGGTTAATCTCACTCGTGGTTAAAACCACTTCGCGTGCATTCAACATCATCAACCGAGCGCACCCACTGTGAGTGAATCTTACAACTCCCCCTTTTAAATTACACGTTTTGGGGTGTGTCATGTGTTATAAAAATAATTAACTTGTTTATTTAAACTTGTGCCATACCACATCATGATCTAAACTTAGATTGTTATATTGTTGTGATTACTTATTCCCTTTTGTCAAAATATATGAAACTCATTCATTAAGCCCATCAGTTCCTCGTGAGAGACGAGTTGAACAACGCGTGCCTCAAATCAAATTCATTATTGTTCATGTGTGTATCATTGAGTTTATATTGTTTGTAGTTGTGTCATTCATATTATCATGTTTATGCAATTCATTCATTAGGCCCCTCAGTTCCTCGTGAGAGACGAGTTGAGCATCGCGTGCCTCTAAATGTTCCATTATTGTTCATGTGTGTTTTATTTAATATCTTATGATTGTTGAATAAGTTTACATCTATTTTTACTCATGTTTGGTTGTGCACATATTTCATAATCAATTTAAATAAACTTGTTCAAATGTTTTCCATAGGATTCACTCGCCAACTTTATGTTGATCCAAAACCTTTTTACACATGATACAGGTGAACAGGTTGAAGCAAAGAAAACATAGGAAATGCCTTAGAAGAGAACAAAGATGCTTAGATTGATAGCTAGAACATATTGTAACATTTATTGTAAATTTCCATTAAATTGTATTTAATGAATATGAAACGCATAATAAATGTCATGAGCTTTGATGATAACCCAATCATGCCCCGATCACCTTTTCCGCTGCGGGTCGGGGTGTGACAGATTGGTATCAGAGCCATGACTATAGGGATATAGGATAGGTTATTAGACCCTTAGAGCCTATACTATAGTCTGCCTAAATTTTAATTGATTAGGTGGTTACATACAAACTTGTGATATTTATTTGTTTCATATTTGTTTACATTTACAGTCAAACATACATGCTTATATACATATTCGTTATACATATATCGATGTTCATGTATTCAATTTATTTTCATACTCTCATTATCCAAAGATTTTGTGCAATTTTCAAATCTCATCAAAGTAAGTTCTGCGACGGGCATGTAGTAACTGGAAGGGTACAAGTACCGGTAGTCGGAACGTCCTGTCTAGGTTGGCATTCGTATAAATCCAATATAACGGACCAGTTTGCCTACCTGGGGACCAACGATGAGAGTACGAAGGACCTATTAGGCCAAAGCATGCCACACCAAACGTCGTTCGAACTAACCCTACTTTGAGGTGTCACCGTGTCTACACCTGGACACATTCCGAATATCACACGTTGTATACATATTTCTCGATTTTCTCCGGGTTTTGTGTACGCAACCTGGCAAACCCGTGCGAACCATATGAAAAACCGGTATTCATGGGGGCCCACATGATTACACAGGTAAAGTATGGCGGCATGTAGGGCCTAACAGCGAGCAAAACTCAAGACATCCTATGGATGTAGTAAGTTTATTTTTTTTATAATTATTTTATGTTCATTCCTGAATGCGACCCATGATCCCAAAAGCATCCAACTCATACTCTTGTCATGTATTCCTTGTAGATGTCTTCTAACCTCGCCCGTAGGAAGACGAGAGCAAGAAAAGCCCGCGAACGCATGGCTGCCTTAATCGCTCAACAAATGGCTGCCGTAATACCCAACATTGTAATCCAAGTTCAACAAGCACTTACCGCTAATCCTGTCAATCAAGCAAACCAAAACATTATCAACTCTCCCCCAAATACCACTAAATGCACCTACAAGCATTTCAAATCATGCGACCCTCCGAATTACAAAGGGACTGAAGGCGTCACCGCTCTCCTTCATTGGTTTGAAGAAATGGAGAACACTTTTCTAAATTGCGATTGCCCTGATGATCGCAAAGTGCGTTATGCTACCGGTCGACTATATGGGATAGCACTTACTTGGTGGAATACAGAGAAGGCCAAACGAGGTGTGGAAGATGCTATGACCTTAACTTGGAACGAATTGAAGGAAATCATGACCAGACGATTTTGCCCAAGGAGTGAAATCAAGAAATTAGAAGATGAATTTTATTCGTTGAAGCAAAAGGAAGGAGACCACACCACCTACAATAAAAGGTTCCTTGAATTACATCAAATGGTTCCCAACATGTTCACTCCCCTCTACCGTTTGATCGAGCACTACATTCGTGGTCTTCCGTCAAAGATTCAAGACCCTGTAATAAGTACCAAGCCTGCAACTTTGGAAGCAGCAATGGAGCTAGCAACAGAGCTCACCGAGAACCGAATCCGAAACAAAGACTTCAAGGAGGAGAAGAAGAAGGATAAAGAATCGACTGAAACCTCCGACTCCACCCAAACCGAATCCCCTCCTCAACCCAATCCTAAGAGAAGAAGAGACGGGCAACTTTTCGCTGCTACCCAACGAAATCAACCAGTTTTACACGCCATAACCCATCCAAGCTATCCCAATCACCCAAGTGGCACCCAACTCAACTTACCCAAATAAGAAGCCATATCTTGGACCTCACCCTCGATGCAACAACTGTTTTTATCACCATCCCCTTACCTTACCTTGTCGACTATGTACAACTTGTGGACGCTATGGTCATTTGAGCAAGGTTTGTCGCACCTTTCAAAACCAAACCTCTTCCCCTACTCAAAACATGGCCCAAACTTATCATCAACCCCAATACCCCGTGTTCCCATATGCTCGAGCTTGTTTCAATTGTGGTGACCCTACCCACTTTAGAAACACATGCCCTCAATTGGTTAACGTCATCAACACTCAAGCCCAATCAAACCCAGTTAACCAAGTAAACCAAGAAAACCCAACCACTATGCCACCAACAAGAGGAAGAGTCTTCAATATCAACGCCAATCCTGTCGAAGATAATGACGGCCCAAACGAAGATACCCAACTAGTCCTCTTCGCCGAAGATCCAGATTCAACTTCTATCGTGTAGTTTTATGTTTTTCTTTATCACATCGAACCAATCATAACTTAAGGATAAAGCCAATGAAACTCTGACAAGAGTACGGTGGATACGCCGCTGGTACTTCCTATATATAAGTATTCTTGTCAAAGGATCAGAAGCATTATCTGGCGGTTATGAGAGGTTCCATGTGTAGACTGTTAGAATAATTATTGTTTATTATTTTCAGTATATGCATTTGCCGAGGCCGCAGCCCCCCATTTATGAGGTTGAGCTTGATCCCCATTTTATTATGCGGTTGATCAGTGGCGTGCCCGCACGATCGTCTCCGTTTGATTGAGCCTTGATCGGTCATTTCATTTTACATTTCAATACATGCAATACGATCGGCTCCGTTTGATTGAGCCTTGATCGCACAGTTCAATTTACATTTCCAGTTCATGCAATACGTTCGGCTCCGTTTGATTGAGCCTTGAGCGCACAGACAATTTCATTATCAGTATCTTGTGGTTGTGGTGTTTGTAGTAGAGTCGTATAGAACTAATCATAACTTGCGGATAAAGTCAATGAGAACTTGACAAGAATATGGTGGATACGCCGCTGGTACTTCCTATATATAAGTATTCTTGTCAAATGATCAGAGGCATTGTCGGACGGTTATGAGAAGTTCTATGTAGGATTTATTAGTTTCTTGGTAACTAATCATAACTTGTGGATAAAACTAATGAAAATTTGGCAAGAATATGGTGGATACGCCGCTGGTACTTCCTATATATAAGTATTCTTGCCAAAGGATCAGAGGCATTATCAGGCGGTTATGAGAAGTTCCATGTAGGATTTAGTATTGCCTTGGTTGGAATTTGTGTTACATTTATATCATCTTGCTATTTAAAGAGATTTGATTGTGTTCCATTTCTACATAAACTAACCTCTTCATCATAACAAACGAGAGAGGAACTTCCACCATTCAAACATATATGCTATCAGAATGTGGATTCAAATATTAGCTGTTGTGCTTATTTATGTTCAAATATTAGCTGTTGTGTTTAATTATGTTCAAATATCAGCTGTTGTGTTTTATAAGAGAAACTGGAAAGAGTCAAGTCAGAATTCGTTTTATCCGTATTCACCAATTGGAAAGAGTCAAGTCAGAATTCGTTTTCTCCAGCCACCTCTACCTCAGAACCGTCCGCAAGACCTGAGTAGAGGTAGTCGCAAGTATAAGAGAAACTGGAAAGAGTCAAGTCAGAATTCGTTTTCTCCGTATTCACCAATTGATGCGCGGGCTGTAACATCCGTCAAAAACGGATTTACCAAACCCGCTCCGTTTATCAACCGAACAGTCAGTCAAAATTTTCGTTGCGAATTAAATGCCCAAAATATTTTTAAACGATCCGTAATCAATTATTATACGCGAACATATATTTAGTTTTTGAAAAACTGTCAAAAATCGCAAAATAAAAATGAATTGTTTCAGCCGGGTTTCGAACCCGGGTCTGTACCGAGTCACCTAGTGACTTAACTCTCACACACAAACCACTGCGCCAACTGCTTTGTTTGTTATGTATTTCAAACATTTAATTGATATAATAACTTTACAAATTCAAAACCGGCGCCCAATCGTTTCAGTCGTCGGAATCCCGGAATTTCCGCGAATCTTAACTACAATTTACGTTATAACGTAAACCTTTAATCACATATCGGTTATAACCGATGTTTGAAGTCCGCGGCACTTTTCAAAACCGCCGGAAAACTTAAATTGATGAATACAGTTCAAAATCAGACCAAATACATTTCGATTATTCCCTATAAATTCAACCACAATCGTCTGCAAACTTTTTCGCTAAAAATCACATCTTTTCACGGCGTAATTTCTCTCGCCGGAATAAACCTGTTCGTCGCCGGAAAACCGGTTTCCCCATTGCCGAGCTTTTCTGAACCTCTGAAGCTTATACCGGAGATACCCTTACCTTTTCCAAACTTTTCGGAGACTTGCTGCTGCAAGACATCTGACGCCGGAGTAGTTTTCTGTCGCCGGAGTTCTTCCGGAAAACAGAGGAAAACGAGTCGGTATACCTCACGCTTATTTTCCTTTCTTTTTACTTCTATCTTACCAGTAATTAACCTAAAACACTAATGAAACTGGAACAAAAGCTCGAACCAGTCAGACCCGATTTCTGGTTCAACATTGACGAAGAAGACGACGCACTTTCGTTAACATATAAGTATAATATAAATCAAGAAATTAATCGGGTTAGACACACAGTCCAGCGGTGGACTGTGTGCACATAAAACGCTAACGTCTCAAGTTCGAATCCCGGTTCACACACGTTGCCTTAATAAAAATCAAGTTTTTGTTTAACTGAACCGGAGTCGATACCGTTATATGTTAAGTATATTAATAACCGGAATAATAACCAAGTTAGACACACAGTCCAGCGGTGGACTGTGTGTTTGTTTATATCACAGGTCACGAGTTCGAGTCCGGTCCTCAGCACCGACTCGGACAATTAACTCTTCTTTTTAATTAAGGCAGAAAAGGAAATATTTAAATTGTCTTTAAGTATAATAAAAATCAAGTTATATAACATGTTGAACACACAGTCCAGCGGTGGACTGTGTGTTAGATTAAACCACAGGTCCCGAGTTCGAGACCTGTGGTGTGCATGACCGTTTCGCCTTAAACTGTTTTTAAAATAAATGATTTTCTGTTAATTCTAATTAATGTATATATGAAATTAAAATCGGATATATAACGGGTTAGACACGTAGCTCAGTTGGTAGAGCTGCGTGCACGCGTACGGGAGGTCTCGGGTTCGAGCCTCACCGAGCGCACAACAATATTCCTCAAACCGGTCAACGACCAGTCAAAGTCAACTGGTCAAAGTCAACTGTAGCAGAAAAAAATAAATATTTTTATTATTTTTATTTAATTATTTTAATTAAAAATCAATTATAAATACTTAAAAATAACATTTTTAAGATTAGAAAATAGCTTTAAACTCACAAAAATACACCCAACAATCCTACTAAAATAGTTTAATAAAATCCGTTTACTCACCAAACCATAATGCGATTTATCTAGGTTAAATCTCACTCGTGGTTAAAACCACTTCGCGTGCATTCATCATCATCAACCGAACGCACCCACTGTGAGTGAATCTTACAATTCCCCCTTCTAAATTACACGTTTTGGGGTGTGTCATGTGTTTTGAATTAATTAATTTATTTATTTAAACTTGTGCCATACCACATCATGACTTAAACTTAGATTGATTTATTGTTGTGATTTATTTATATTCCGGTTGTCAAATTACATGAAACTCATACATTAAGCCCATCAGTTCCTCGTGGGAAACGAGTAGAACATCGCGTGCTTCAATTCAAATTCATTATTGTTCATGTGTGTTTTCATTGAGTTTATATTGTTTGTAGTTGTGTTATTCATATTATCATGTTTATGAAATTCATTCATCAGGCCCCTCAGTTCCTCGTGAGAGACGAGTTGAGCATCGCGTGCCTTTAATTGCTCCATTATTATTCATGAGTGTTTCATTTAACATATTATGATTGTTGATCAAGTTACATCTAATTTTATTCATGTTTGGTTGTGCACATATTTCATAATCAATTTAAATAAATTGTTCAAATGTTTTCCATAGGATTCACTCGCCAACATTATGTTGATCCAAAAACCTTTTTACACATGATACAGGTGAACAGGTTGAAGCAAGGAAAACATAGGATATGCCTTAGAAGAGAACAAAGAAGTTAGATTGTTAGTTAGATCATGTGGTAGCAATCATTGTAAACTTTCATTTAATTTGTATTAATGAATATGAAACATTTAATAAATGTCATGAGCTTTGATGATAACCCAATCATGCCCCGATCACCTTATCCGCTGCGGGTCGGGGTGTGACACGGGCAACAATCAACAAGATTACAACTCAAAAAGCGATTAAACAGGAGAATAGGGAACGTCAGTGGACTCCCTTAACGAAATCTCCGGCTGAGGTTCTCAGCACTGAGAATTATCAGTTTAAACAGCCGCAACCAATGAAAAACAAAAAAGGGCAATACCCACATTTGTTCTATGACTATCATAGAGACACCGGCCACACAACAGATAATTGCATCAGTCTGCGCATGGAGATTGAGAAAGCGTTAAAGAGTGGGAAGCTTACATATCTAGTCCAGAACGTGCGCAGAGAGATTAAGCAGATTACACGCGACAACGAAGGACCTAGCAACGAGAAAATGAAACAACACTTTTCCATGATTCAAGTTGGATCATCGCGCAAGCGTAGCCATCAACATTTTCAAAACAACACTTAGCGCGAACAGCAAGTCATTTTTCCTATCATTCCAGGAGGTCCTCAAGAAGACCGGCCAGAGTTCATCACTGGTATCTTTGGGCATTACCAAACAGACTATATGTTTATAGATCCAGGTAGTTCCATGGATATCATGTATGAGCAGTGTTTTAAGCAACTAGATCCTGAGGATAAGGCACTCTTGGAACCAGTTGATTTTCCATTAACTGGGTTCTACAATGAGGTTGTCTTTCCTCTATGACAAATTCTCTTTCCTGTCATTTTATCTGATGGAAAATGCTCTCGAACGAGTAACGTCAACTTCATGGTGATGCCGGCAAATTACCGTCACGATGTAATATTAGGACGCTGCGCGCAGCGTGATTTTAGTACGATTACTTCCGCTCCGCATGCTGCTTGTGGTTTTCCGACACCAAATGGCGTAGCTATACTTTATGCACGAAAAGAAATTATGTCAATTGAGGAACCAGTTATGAAGGCTAGCAAGACACTTCCAAACAATGAACTAGAAAAGTGGGTACTCAACAATAAGTACCCTGAGCAGACAATCCTATTAGGACCTGCATCCAGTACTGAAATCCGCGCAAAGCTTAAATCACTGTTGTTTCGCAACAAAGACATTTTTGCCTGGACACCTGCCGACATGGTTGGTGTCCCGCACGACGTTGCGGAACATTGCCTGAATGTATTTCCATCAGCAGAACCAGTTGCGCAGAAAAAGCGCAGCCTCGGGTCAGAAAAGACAGCGGCAATGAACGAACAAGTCACCGAGTTATTAAATGCTGGTATTCTACGCGAAGTCAAATACAAGACCTGGGTGGCAAACCCAGTCATGGTAAAGAAACATAATGGCGGATGTGCGTAGATTTTAAAGATCTAAACAAGGCATGTCCAAAAGATTGTTATTCTCTTCCTGAGATTGACAAAAAGGTTGACTCATTAGCTTCCTTTCGCTGGAAATGTTTCCTAGATTGTTACAAAGGTTATCATCAAGTCTTGATGAAAAAAGAAGACGAGGATTAAAACTGCTTTTCGCACGGAGAAGGGCATTTTTTGTTATACCAAGATGCCTTTTGGTCTCCGCAATGCGGGAGCTACTTATCAAAGATTGATGGATACAGTGTTTGGAGATGACATTGGGAAAACTGTGGAAGTCTACATGGATGATTTGGTCATTATGAGTAATTCAGAAGACACTATGCTAGACAACATCCAAAGAACTTTTGATTTTCTACGCGAGGTAAATCTAAAGCTTAATCCCAGCAAATGCTCCTTCGGCATGGAGGAGGGCAAATTTATGGGTTTCATCGTCACCAAAAACGGTTTCAAAGTTAATCCCGAAAAGATCGATGCAATACAAAAAATGTCTTCTCCTACTACCATCAAAGAGATGCAATGTTTGGCTGGAAGGTTAGCTGCGCTAAACCACTTCCTTGCCAATCATGCTGCAAAGTCTTACCCATTCATTCAAACCTTGCGCAATTGTACAAAGAGCAAAGAGTTCACATGGACTCCTGAAGCTGATCAAGCTTTCCAGCAGATGAAAGATTGTTTAGTTCAACTTCCCACACTTACTGCTCCTCAAGAAAAAGAACCCATGGTCTTATATCTTGCTGCATCTGAGGTAGCAGTAGGTGCTGTCTTGCTGGTAGAACGCGAAAGGGTCCAGTCTCCAATTTATTATATCAGCAAGATGTTGAACGATCCAGAGACAAGGTATTCAATCATGGAAAAATTAGTTTTAGCATTGGTCCATGCTTCGCGCAGACTGCGAAGATACTTTTCTGGACATGTTATTACAGTTTTAACAAACTTTCACATTGGCCAAGTCCTGGCCAAGCCAGACGTTTCTGGGCGACTTGCGAAATGGGCAATAGAATTGGGAGGTTATAACTTCTGTTATAAACCTAGACCAGCTATCAAAGGCCAAGTTTTGGCAGATTTCATCGCTGAAATTCCTGCTGATAAGCTTGAAGAATGCCAAGCAATCCAAAACCCAGTCCCAATCATCGACAACAGAGCCTGGACATTGTTTACAGATGGCGCATCAAACAGTGATGGGGCTGGAGCAGGTCTTCGATTAATGAGTCCAGAAGGAGCAGAATTCACCTATGCAATTCGGTTGGATTTTAAAAGCACCAACAACGAGGCCGAATATGAAGCTTTGTTAGCAGGCTTACGCCTCGCTATCAAAATGGGCGCAACAAATTTAGAAGCCCCTGTTGATTCATTATTAGTGGCTGAGCAAGTAGTTGGAACATACGATGCAAAGGGAGATATCATGGCTCTATACTTGGCGCAAGCCAAGGCTCTTATAGCACAGTTCCAACAATTTAAAATCACACACGTCAAGCGAAGCGAAAACTAACATGCTGACGCTCTAAGTAAACTTGCTGCAACTAGCTTCAAGCATTTAGCAAAAGAGGTTCGCATCGAGGTTTTAAGAAATCCGTCCATCCCTCTCAGGCAAGTGACAATGATCGAAGTAGGAGATCCATCATGGATGTCTCCAATAATGATATATCTGTTGCATGGATCTTTACCAGAAGATAGAGCGCAAGCACGAAAGTTACGATGCAAAGCCCTCAATTATGAAATGATTGATGGTATCCTGTACCGACGCTCTTACATGGGTCCTTCGCTCCGCTGTGTTGACAAACATGACGCGCAATACCTGATCAGGGAAATTCATGAGGGACTATGTGGCATACATTCTGGGCCGCGCATGGTTGTAGCCAAAGTAAAAAGCGCAGGGTATTATTGGCCCGGAATGTACGTTGACGCGGTAGAGATCTTGCGCAAGTGCATGTCCTGCCAAAGGCATGCCCCTAAAATTGCGCCCAAAGAATCCTTTGGTACGCGTCACAACAGCTTGGCCATTTCAACAATGGGCCATTGATTTAGTGGGACCATTTTCAGATGCGCCCGGCGCAGTAAAGTTTATAATCGTTGCGGTCGATTACTTCACTAAATGGGTTGAGGCAAAACCTTTAGCTTCTACTACAGCGATGGTAATTCGCAAATTCATCTGGGAATATATTATTTGCCGTTTTGGTCTGCCCATGCGCATTATTACAGACAACGGTCCAAATTTAACGGCTCAAGAGCTGCAAACATGGATGAACGAAATGGGAATCCAGCATGTTTTCGCTTCTGTTGCACACCCGCAAACAAATGGTCAAGTTGAAAGCATAAACAAACAATTAGTCGACGGTATCAAGGCCCGCCTTAGCACGGCACGGCGGGGGTGGGTTGACAAATTGCCTAGCATCTTGTGGGCACATCGAACTATGCCCAAGACTAGCACTGGAGAAACTCCTTTTAGCCTTGTATACGGCACGGAAGCTGTGATTCCTGCCGAAATTGGGTTACCATCTCCAAAAATGCTAGCCTTGGAAAAACAAGATAACGAAGAACAACGGTGCATCGACCTAGACTTATTGGAAGAGCGCCGAGAAAACGCAGCGATTCGCGAAGCTAAATACAAGTCCCAGCTTGAAAAGTATTACAACAAAAGGGTGCGCATCTGTTCCTTTTTGCCTGGTGACTTTGTTCTTCGCGATAATGAAGCGTCGAATGCCGAAAAACCGGGGAAGTTAGCCCCGCGATGGGAAGGCCCATACGTAATAAATGAAGTATTGGGAAAAGGCACATACACTCTGAAGCGTATAGACGGATCCAGTGTTCCCCGAACCTGGAACGCCCAGCAACTGCGCCGATGTTATATGTAATCTCAGTCCTTCAAGCAACTTCTGAGCATTGCGTAACGAGACGGCTTACTTTATTTTGTTATGTAATCTTAGTGGCAACCATAGCCTTGCACTTTGTCAGTATGAATAAAATACTTTGCCACTACTTACAGTCATATATGTTCATTTACAAAATGCATGCAATTCCTTTGGATAAAAAAAAACACAAACTCATAAGCCACAAGATAATTTAATACTTACGCTCACACATGAGAAAAGAAATTGTTCATTTGTCTATCCTATACAAGTAATTGGTTCCATGCAAACATTGTAAAACTGAAATATATTATATTCACGATACTTGCGCAAAAGCGCAACGTTACAAATTATCATACAGTAAAAATTACAAATTTCATATTCTATGGACTTGATTCCCGCCTGCTTCTCTGCTGAAGAAAAAATCTCCTGTAGCTTATCAACAAAGTCGTCTTGCTGCAGCGCGGCGTCCACAAGGTCCATAATCGGAATTTGCAATTGATCATATTTTTCCTTGGCAGCAGAATAAATGGCGGCAGTATTTAGCCCATGTGTGGCAGCACGGCTAGTATCTCATTCAATCTTTAGCGCATGGGCCACGTGCAAAGTACATTCTCTATAGCCCTCGGCGTGCCCATCATTGTGCGCCGCCACCATTAATTCTGCCACTCTCTCATCCAACTCCGTAGAGTTAAGGATGACATTTGCGATCTGTACATAAATACAATCAGTATATGTTGCGACAATCAAACCAGACGAATAAAGAGAAGTGAATATTACCTCCACAATCCCATACTCCCGCAACCAGGTAAGCTGGTTCATGAGGGATTCGGTCAAGCTTTCTGCAGTAGAGCGAGCGACCTCCGTGTCGTTAAGTTTTTTATCGCCTTCAGTCAAACTGCGGATCAACTCGACTTTCTCTGTTCGGTGCAGGTTGACATATTTTTTCAAACTGTCAACCTCAGCTTGCAACCGCTCCTGGTCAAAAAGCATAGCAGTTAGATCATCAATTTCCTTATTCTTAAGAAGGAGAGTCATTTTGGTTGATACCTCATTTTGCTCGCTTCTTTCTCGGTGCGAGCGCGCTTCTTCTGCTGCCGCAATTGCATCAGCTTTCTCTTTTTTGAGTTTCTCAATCTCGTTGCACAGAGAAATTTTTTCTTTATTATCACGCTCGCAAGCCTCCACAAAGCACTTGCGCTCGTCCGCATATTGCGCAGCAGACGCCTCACACTTGCGCTTCCAAGACAGCGCAGCCCATTCTTCAGTCTTCTTCTCCTTCTCAAATTGGGCCTTTTCCGCCTCAAAATCAACAAGCATCTTCAATGTCTTCTCCTTCTCAAGCTTAGCCCTCGCTTTCTCAAGCTCAACCTCGTCCCACTCCTTGTTCATACTGCGCCATTTGCGCACAATTCTATTTATGGTGGACGAGGCAAGGCAGACTCTTGCAGATATGACTCGTAAGTGGCTTCATGGTCTTTTTCCTCCTGGCGCTTCACCTCCGCCGGCGGGAAGATGCCCTTATACCACTCCCTACAGGAGTGCCAATCGGTAAAAAACATCGCCCTGCTTAACCTTCCACACAGGCTGATGAATTGCAGAGGCCCGCCTCTCAGAATAAGAGCGATAATAATAATCACCAGGCGTCTCCTCTGGGCGAATGGGCGATTCCCCCTCCGAATCCTCAACAGACACAAAGTCTTCGCCTTGTGTTGAAGGTCCGGCTTCCTTAGAAATCAACCTTGACGGTTCCCCAACATCTGTAGCCATATCTTTAACCTGCTCGCCGGCAGGATTCTCAGTATCAAAATTTTTGGGCTCTTCTTTTGGAGCCACCTTCTCAATGTGTTCCGGGACAATGGGGTCGGCTTCAGGAACAGGAGTTCTTGCCCCGCATCTCCCTCAACATTCTCAGGCCTGCGCGGCGATGATATCACAGATGAGGTGGCCGGCGCAGCCTTCACCATTTTCTATGCAAAGCATATCCACAAATAACAAGTATCAGATTCTGCGCAACTTTTATGACAGAAATGCACATCAAACTAGACGTACCAGGTGAGAACTTCTTTGCAAAGGCATCCAGATTGCCCTTCTTACCAATGCGCAGGCGCGCAACCTTGGTTGGCGCAGGAATTTTAGTTTCCACCTCCTTCCTCTTCCTAGTACGCTTCAATGCCTCTTCCGGGCTTGAAGGTATTTCCAAAGGATCATCTGGGTTCGCAGCAGGAAGAGATGAGGTGTCAACGGGTTCTGGCTTTGGTTTCTTCAAACCTACAGGCACAAGACCCTCCAGTGAGTCCGACACCACCACATAATTGCACCAAGAGTCACATACAGGAAATGTACCTTTCTTGCCCTCAGCTTTCGCACCAGCTGGTGGCTTGGTTTTTTTCTCTGGGTTGGAAGGGGGAGGCGCAGCAGCTGCAGCAGCAGTTGGTTTCTTCTTCTTCTTCGAATCAGGGCCTACGCCCAAGTTCAGCAAATCACCTGCATAATCAATCATATTAAGTAAAGGTTGCACCATTAAGTTATATTGCAATATCAACTTAGGCTTTGTATAGACTTATTTACCAGTCTTCGAACATGGTTGCGCCTCCAGATCCTCCTGCTTGGGCAACTCAAAGTTCCCCAAGATTTGTGAGAACCAAGTGTCCTCACCGTCAGTAATAGGTACGGCGGCCATTTTTTCCCTTCTCTCTCTTGAAAGAGACCAACTAGAGAGGCGCAGCTACATAGCAAACATTTTTGCATCAGTACACACCTATTGAAAGATATTGCTAAGAAGTTAAAGGGTTACATACCAGTCCCATCTTCTGTATACACCGGTTTTTCTTGGCGTTCCTTCTTCCAAAAAATACTCATCCCGGCAGCGATGAGGGCCCTCTCCGTTAAAACAATATTGGGCACATCCTTAATATCTTGATACCATACCTCGTCGGCAGGTATGGGAAGGGTCTCCAGCTCAATCTCATCACTGCCCCAGAATGTCATCTTCATCGGGATCACCACCGCCTTGATAAAGAAAAATTTCTGCTTCCAGTCATGATAGGACTTCGACGACTCTAGCAACAAACGTTTGGCTTGCACACGCTGTTGGAACGAATAAAAACCCAACAAGCAGTGCAGCTGGTAGAAAACTCTAAACTTCTCGACCGACGGCAAGATCTGCATCGATCGGCAAACGAACTCGAAATGCCGGATCCTCACCATTCCCATCGGGCTCAACTGAGAAATATGAATCTTGTAAAAATCAAGAATTTCCAGCAATAAATGGGTCACCGGCAGCCGGAAGTTCCCTTCGGCAAAATAATCGTAGAATAATGTAATAAAGCCGGCCGGCGCATCAGCCGCCGTGGCATTCACCTCCGGAAGAAACGCTTTCCAGGACGGAGCGAAAAGGAAGTTTGTGGCAAGATTATCAAAATCTTTTTTCGACCACTTTAGCGGTGGCAAACTTGACGACGACATCTCAGCAGAGCTTGCACGGTAGCCATAACTTGAACTTTAGGAAAACTTAGAAAGCTTTGAGGGTCGCCGGAATTTTTGAACGCAAATTTCTCTCAAGATTGGGTGAGGAAGCAAATGGATCGTTGATTCCTTTATATACTAACCGCAATTAATGCACGATTTGACTGCAGCGACTTTTACGGCTGTCACGTTTCCCCAAGTAACCGCAAGGGCGAGTGGGGAACAGTAACCGCTCCACGCGCGCGAGTGCCGCTAAAAAGCATTCAATACGGTAAGACAAGTACTCTTGACAGCCTGTCAACAGTACCACCACGTCTCAAGAACGTGCGTCGTCACCAACTACACCACCCAGATAAGTGACACGTGTCTAAACATACTTGAAATTCAAATACTTTTTCAAAATTTACTTACGACACGAGATGCATAAAGCAACAAAAGCTAGTCCTTACCTAGCGCAGCACATTTATCTTAAGTCCAGTGCTCCACCTACTTTTTATTCTTACATAGGAGCAACACTGGACTGGGGGGACTTGAAGGGGTATGGTCCCAAAAACCTTGCGCCAATCAAGGAAACCATACCCATTAATAACTTCTAAAGAAACTGTGCGCAGATTTCTTTACCAAAATAAGATTTATTAGAACTTTACGCCAAATATCCAAGAGAGGAAAGCTTCATTTAACTACCTTGCGCGGGCTCGCGCAAGGTTCAAAGATAATCTTGAACACTCTCTTTGGATAAATGCTTCATTTAACTACCTTGCGCGGGCTCGCGCAAGGTTCAAAGTTAAGCTTGAACATTCCTGTTTGAAAATGCTTCATTTAACTACCTTGCGCGGGCTCGCGCAAGGTTCAAAGTTAATCTTGAACATTCTTGTCCGATAAATACTTCATTTAACTACCTTGCGCGGGCTCGCGCAAGGTTCAAAGTTAATCTTGAATATTCTTGTCTAATAATGCTTCATTTAACTACCTTGCGCGGGCTCGCGCAAGGTTCAAAGTTAATCTTGAAAATTCTTGTCCGATAAATGCTTCATTTAACTACCTTGCACGGACTCGCGCAAGGTTCAAAGTTAACCTTGAACATTCTTGCTTGATAATGCTCCATGCGCAAACCTTGCGCATATATTTATATCAAAGCAAGCATCCACCAAACGTTGCGCCAAGCAGCAAGGAAAAGAAGGAAGATCAGTTAACTAACTTGCGCTTCTTGCGCAAGGAAACAGTAAATCCTGAAACTCTCCCTTAGCAAAATCCTTAACTTGGTGCAGAAGCAAGGGGAATGTTTTCTGTTGTAACAGAATGTACACGTGGTGAATGATAGATGGATAACAGCTGTGAAACCTTCTAGAAGCCATTAACACCCAATCGTACAAGCATCTTTTCGGTTATAACCAATTGTCACATGGCAGCATCTGGACGGCTGAGGAAGATCACGGTGATGGCATGCTCACATTCATAAGATGTAGTGATCTCATGTTGACACGTGGCGCCTCCCTAACCGCTGATGAGCTCACGATCCGTGTGCACTAACAGATTGCCAACAAACGCTAACGGAATAACGAAAGATTCCGTTAACGTTAACAATCTCTCTTTTTGGCGCCAAACACCGGCTATAAATAAGTAACTTGGAGTTCAAGGAAAGGTATTCACACTCAACTACTCTCTTACTTACAATACTTACTTCCGACTACCTGTACTTATTCTCACGCCGGAGGGTGGTCACGCAGAGAACCCCCCTTCTCCCCGTGGCGAGCTAACGGTGTTCTGTTTTGCAGGATCAGCCGGAGTATTGTTCCATTCAGCATCCATCGTGAAACCAAACGGAGGGTTAACCCTTTTATGCAGAGCCCAATCCATAGATCTACTTTGATTCCGGTCTAGTTGATCTAGGGTTTCTTTACTTCGAATTTAGACTCAAGGTTAAAACAAATAAAACACAGAGACTCAAAACGTTAGGAAATAAGCGATTAGAGACCCAGAGTATTAAACTTTTTGGTTTTGCATTCAAATGACTAAAACCATTAAAACACAGAAACTCGAAAAGTAATTTATTCTAAGAAAAAATAATCTTTTCTTGTAGTAATATGTTATTATTATATTTTATGTTTTAACTGCAGATTCTGAAAATTCTTAAGTAAACAAACAAAAGCACATCAACATGAAGTGTCAAAAGTGCAGCAGCTACTCATGTGGTGCCAATGAACTCTTAGCATTGTTGTATTCATTCATATGAAATTTCCTTGACCAACAATTGCATGAATATAATCAGATAATTATTATACTAGTAAAAATTCCCCGTGCGTTGCAGGGAATTCGGTCAGCATTGAATCGATTCGTTACGGTATTAGTGCGGTACCGACACTCGGTACAATAAGCGAAAGCGAAAATCCAAAAAATAAAGTCATGATACGGCCGGTCGGTAACTGTTTGTTTAGTTACAGTATTGCTATGGTATTGGTGATCGGAATAGCAATCTAAAGAGGAAATCCAAAAAGAAAAGGTCGTAATCTATCAAAATGAATGTTGAAACGTGTTTTATATCGATCAAAAACTATACAAGCGAATATCATACCATTGCTAATGTTTCTAGTCAAAATCGCCATGAATGATACTTATATTGTAATTTCCCAAAATTTTGATATAAATCACGAATATAAATTAAGTTTAAAATAAATCATAATCTAGATATATAACCTGATATATTAAATGTAAGTTATTAAAATTTGATACATAAATAAACTTATTTGTGAAGTGTGTTACTATAGTATATTATATAAGTAATTATATTAATATAAATAATAAGTTTGTTTAATCTCTTCAATCTTTAATTCTACTCTATGTTAGAACATTTGCGTGAATGCTATTGCGATTTAAGTGGTCATATTCTTGAGATTCATTAACTATATATTAACATAAATAAGAATAACAACGAAAACTATTAAATCTTAAAGCTTTACATTAGTCCTTTGCCTTTTCTTTTTTTAATATATAGAATTCAAACCTTTAAAACTGAAGGGTCATTATTAACAAATATAGTATTTTTTATTTTTCGTTTATAGAAAATGTAATAACAATAGTAAAGAATAGAGAGAGAAAATAAAATTATTAGTTTTTGAGAAAATCATTTAACTTGTTTTAAAATTTTAAATTAAAAACTTATTTAGAATAAAATGAAGTTTCACAAAAAATACCCGATCAAATTATAAACCTGGCAAAGTTAAAAGCTAATTGCCTGTCATACCAAATTATTAAAAAAGTATCTACACAACCAAATGGCCAAACACAAAACACATTCTCTCTCCTTCTCTATATCTCTAACCCCACCAGAAGGTCCTTACACAGTGTGTTACACCGTCTTTGTCACGCCTTCGGCTACCCCTACCCCTAAACCCTTGTTCGAATATTTTTCTCTTCTCAGATTCCGCCGGCCGCTTCCGTTATCTTCCTTCGACCGTTTACGGATTCTTCTTTTAGCTTAAGTCTATAACGATTAAGCAGAATTTGTAATTTTTCATAAAAAGGCATTTTCGTAATTTACTCTGAGGGCGCAAGTTAATGTTGACACACTGTTCCTAAGACCTAAGGCAAAAATGTTAATATATAATAATAAAATAAAATAATAATTTAATAATAATAATAATATATTTAAAAAAAAAAAAAACAAAATTATTTCCGTTTCCAATTACAGGTTTAACAACAACAGAAACCAATACAACACTCGTTAGATGCTCAACCATGGTGGTCCGAACGGTGAATTCAATTTCACTTTTCCGTTCCACCACGCAACCGTCACAGCTGCCGTTAACGGCCTTCCGCCGGTACCACCAAATTCGAGCTCTTCACTACCTCCACTTCTCTCGTTTTCCGCTTTCTAAACCGACGCTGTTCAGTCATCCTAACCTAAAAACCGGTGGCTGTCAGAGCTATTCCGTTCAAAGTTTCGTCGATTCCGTTATTGAAGAGTTTGAAGCATTACGCCGCCGCAGGATTCGTGCCAGTAACAATTTCGTCTTCTCTCTTTCGTTATTATTATTATGGAATTCGAGTTTTGTTCAATCGATTTTGTTTGGTATTGTATTGAGTAGCTAAATGTATTGGAAATTGTTGAACATATGCTTTATTTAGTCCTTTTTTTGCCTGATTAATGAGCCTGTGTTGAAAAGAAAAACCTAGTGGTTGTGTTTTTCTGATTGCTTTGATGCATAGCTGTTATGCAGTGGTGAAATAATATCGAGTGGCTAAATGTATTGGAAGTTGTTGAACATGTGCTTTAGGTAGTGCTTGTGCAGTCCTTTTTTTTGCCTGTTCAATGAGCCTGTGTTGAAAAACCTAGTGGTTGTGTGGTTTTCTGATTGCTTTGGTGTATGGAAGTTATGGTGTGCTGACTATGAGCTTTTCAAATTGGTGAAATAGGAAATTTAAGAAGGAAGGAAATAATTTAGTTTTCCAAGGAGGAGTAGTTAACAGACGAAAGATGTTATTTTAGCACTATAGTTACCACTAACACTTCAAGTAAATAGACGAAAAATTAACAGTATTGTTCAGGGACACACTCATATGCTTCATCATAAGTAACCATTATCTTCAAGTTATCCCTGTATCTGCTGAACTGAAGAACCCAATTATGACAATGTAACATGCCCACTATTAGAATAATCGATTGTTAGTTATTTAATTTGTGCTGGTGTATAGTCATAAACCAGCCTTTTTGGTCCATGCCTATACCTCACAAGTCAAAAGCATCTTTCCCACCTACCAACTTCACTTGGTGTGATGATCATTTCTATCTTGTGATTGCAAAATTCTGAATAAGTAATCATCTGGCAGTTCATGTTACTTGGTTTACTTCTATACACATTGGTCTATCATACGCTTTATTTATTTCATTTATCAGATCAGTTCTAACAAGCAACAAGGAGCTTGTTGATGATAAATTGAGGAAGCAAGTACTGCAGAAAGGATTGCTGCTAGAGTTTAAAAAAAATTCTGAGAGAATATTGCTTGCTGTAGCTCAGAAACCTGATGGAAGAAGGAACTGGATAAATCTCAGATCAGGTTTTTGTAGAAACAGTTACACTGCATGTTGCATCGATTGCTAGGTGTCAGGATCTGTTCTTTCATCCTTAAAAACGGTTTAGGAAGTTTTTGATTGTTATCTGGTTTTAAAACATGCAGAATGGTGTTACAACGTCCATTAAACCTCAGCAAATCACTTATATAGTTCCAGGGGTTGATAATTTCAACACCACAGAGATATCAGACTTCAATCAGAGAGCTCAGAGTAACTTGGTTAGTTCCCACTGGCTTAAATAGGGGCAATTGAATATGTCTTAAGGAGATATTAACTACTTAAGTAAATTGTTTCAGGATCCCACGCTACTAGAATTTGCGTGGCTTGAGCTTCTTGAAGGGAACAAGTTGGTAACTGTTGAAGAATTGGCTGAGGCATGTGTGCTTGAATGTTATATCTGTTGTTTCATACTTCCATTGTCTCCATTGACCTTTCTTTTACATTCTTACAGATGATCTTGGCAGTGCGGATCCTCTCGAATGCTATTGTGCACATCTATTGCTATCAAGAGATGAAGTTTACTTCACAAGGCTTGACAACAAAGGCTCTTCTTCTGTTTACGGTCCTCGGCCAGTTGTTCAGGTATGCCTTTTGATTGATTCCCATTGTATGTAGTTTTTATGTTTATGAATGAATAACCAAGTAACGCTTCCACTCTAATCAAATGATGCATTGTTGGTTGCTATCAATAAATCACGTTGCGAATGTAGTTTGATGCTAATCTTTTGTTATGTAATTAAAATCATTTTTGTTGTCTCTTTGATCATTTAAAGTGATTAAAAGCTATATTCTTTACCAACAATAATTTAGGTAGAAGAAATTAAGCGAAAAGTAATTGCCAAGGGGCAGCTGATAAGGAATTGGAAGAGTTTGTACAGTTGTTAAGATCTGCAAAAGCAATGCCTCCACGTGGCAAACCGTCTAAATGTTCCTGGAAAGCTGAAGATAAAATTTGGCACAAAATTGAATCTCTTGAGGCTTTTGCTATAGATGCTTGTAAAGATGATGTGCAAAAGAATACTGCTGGAGTGGTAATTTTCATCATACACCCACACATACTCATATATTTTTGAATGTTTTTTTAGTATTGGAGCTGATGTGTTAACTCTTACTATTTTATCATGTATGTGGCTTTAGTAAACTTATTAACTTTTAGGTTGCATATAATTACTTGAACATAAAAAAACCCTGCCTTCTATGGTGGAGATGAACTAGTAAGTACATATAACACTAAGAAACAAAGAGGGAAAAAGTATATGTAGCTAAATAATTACATGTTATACGTTATGACGACCACTTCATGTTGAAGAAGATGCAAAATTGTTCCACCAATAACTGTCACTCTGTAAAAGTTTTTGTATATATTAAATAAACATTGTTATTATCATTGACTTGTCATCCGTTATACAGTAGTTCATATGCAGAACATGTAAACTGACAATAACTAAATTGAGCAGATTGCTGTCTTTTCATGCACTCTTATATAAGACTAAGTATATATTACTTACCCAAATCTCTCTTTGCTACTTTACTCATGTTGACTTAGATTTTTTATTCTGTTAAGAAAAGTAGATGTTAGCTTTTACAGTATCTTTTACTTGTAGCTATGAAAAAACTTACGACTTCAGCATGTATTGTTATTGCAATTATTTGAAAAACTTGCGACTTCAAGTGTTTAATTGCAATTAATTGAAAACCTTACAATATCTGTTACTTGGAGGAATGGAAAAACTTGTGTCTACTTTCTGAAATTTCCATGAAGGACAAAAGGTAACAACTATTCTTGTGTTTTTTGTTTACTTTTATCAGATTCTGAAGGCGATGGGGTTATCAAAGACGGCTGGTTCAGCAGTTAATCTTCTCACAGATATCGGGTATTTCCCAGTACATGTCAATCTGATCTCCTGAAGTTCAACATACGTACCAGTTATCCAGATCATATTTTGTCAGCTGCTGAAAATATTCTGCAAGAAATCACATGATCCAGACAAGGTACTTTGACTTTTATTTCTGGAATAAATTATGATCTTTATCTCTTTTGTTATTAGTATTTGATTGGTTTCCATCAAATAAGGTCTTAAAGTTGCAGTTTTCAGTTCTCTTTTAAAACTAATAAAGTTGCATTGGTCTGTAGGACGATAGGATAGATCTGACACATCTGAAGGTATATGCAATTGATGTGGAAGCAGATGAGGTAAAGATGTTTATTATCTTAATTTTATGTTGTGTTCAGTTTTTCTCCATTTGTATCCATATGACATGATACATTTGTACATACATCTAAAGTGAATTTGTAAACCCGTTGTATAGCTTGATGATGCATTAAGTGCAACAAAGCTGCATGATGGGCGTATTAAAAGTTTGGATACATGTTGCTGATCCAGCTAGCTTTGTTAAGCCAGGCAGCCTGATTGACAGGTACATTTGGTTTCATACCATAAATTACAACCTTAATATTTGCTTAGCTTGTTAGACTTGGCTGCACTGTAGAGAAGCATTGCAAAGAGGAACAATCTGTTTTCCTACCAACTGCCACTTATCCAATGTTCCTGAGAAACTTGCTATGCAAGGCATTTGAGCTTGAAGCAAGGAACAATTTGCAGGGCGGTTACCGTTTCAGTTGTATTGCATTCTGATGGCAGGTAAACAATTACTGTTTCATATAATATAAATCCCAATTTCTGATAGCTTGATTGTAGTTGTTTTATTTGCTGTTGCGATCTTACTATTACTTGTTAACAGCATTGCGGAATATTCAGTGAA
This sequence comes from Scalesia atractyloides, assembly GCA_947069175.1. Taxonomy (NCBI): domain Eukaryota; kingdom Viridiplantae; phylum Streptophyta; class Magnoliopsida; order Asterales; family Asteraceae; genus Scalesia; species Scalesia atractyloides. The sequence continues at coordinate 5,877,120 of CAMTDV010000008.1, forward strand.
TAATTCAATTATTTAAACCAACTTATATGTTAACATACGAGAGTGCATCTGAGCTTCTTAATCTGAATTTGGAAGAAGAGTTGGAACTGAGGATTCTTGCTGAGGCCGCACGTCTTTCGGCTTCAGTGGCGACGTGGACAGGTTTCTTTACTAACTCTAAAATCTGTATATATTTAAAAGAAAGGAGAAATTAATTAGTACATTATTTTACTATTTTATGAATATTATACATGGTTTAGGGTGCGATTGAGACCGGATCATTAGAACCTAGAATAAAGGTGGCAAAATCCAGACGATCCCAGAACCATCAATTAGGTTATACGTTGAAGACCAAACAGATCCCGCTATGCGACTTGTATCTGAGATGATGATAATTGTGGGGAAGCTATAGCCACATTTGGTTCAGCCAACAAGATTCCTTTACCATACAGAGGACAACCCCCAGTCCAAAATTGACACGTCAGTATTTAATCATCTTCCGGAAGGTCCAGTCCGAAGCTCTGCTATTGTAAAGGTTATGCGTGCTGCTGAAATGGATTACAGAAAAGCTATAACCCATGGTATTCTTGGGATTCCTGGTTATGTTCAGTTTACATCTCCCATTCGCAGATATATGGACCCTTCCTTGCTCATTACCAGGTATTGATTATATGTTTATGAGTAAAATGCCATTTGCGTCCCTGAGGTTTAGCTGGTTTTTGCGACTTTCGTCCAAAGGTTTGTTTTTCTCATTTGGATCAAAAGGTTTTGAAATTTTTTCCATTTTCATCCAGCTCGTTAACTCCATCTATTTTTCTCCGTTTAAGTCAGGGGTATTTCCGTTCTTTTTTTTTTAACTTAAAAGGCAATTCCGTCTCTTTTGTTAACTTAAAGGGCAATACTTGTAGATTATGCTAAACGCTTGTACATAAAGTGAAAAGACCGTATTGCCCTTTAAAGTTAACAAAAAGACGAAAATACCCCTACTTAACGGAGAAAATGGATGGAGTTAACAAAGCCAATGAAAATGGCAAGATTTCAAACCTTTTGGATCCAGATGCGAAAAAACAAACCTCAGGGCCGAAAAATGACATTTTACTCTATGTTTATTTATCATTATATGATTTTCTGCTTTCATATTTCAAATAGTTAAATGGTGGCAACTCAGTTTGGAAGAAAATCCTGTGTGTATTCAGGTGAAGGCTTTTCTTAAAGGTGATGTTCTTCCATTTACATCTGGGCAAATGGAAGGAATGGCTGCATCTGTGAACATGAATGCTAGGATCGCAAAGAAGCTATTTAGTAGCAGCTTACGGTATTGGATAATTAAATATTTGAGAAGGCAGCCAAAAACAGAGAAAATTCCGCGCATTGATCCTTAAATTCCTCAAAGATCGCAAATGCGTCCTTACTAACCTTTTGGAGTAAACAGTAAAACATTGATTGTAAAGATGCTCTTAATTGCTTTCTGTTCAGTCTGGCTTCATCAATGCTTGTGTTAATAGGTTGGATTTCAAGCAACTGCATGGGTGTCAGTTCGGATCACATTTTCGGGGATGAAGTGGAGGTTCGGGTTGAGGAAGCTCACCCGCGTGATGACATCATATCATTCAAAGAAGTTGTACAAGTTACATGAATCTTTTGGGGATACATTGCAATATATAGTAGCTACTCAATTGCATGTTTTAAAAACCACATTTTTGGAGTAAAAAAACAACCTAAAGCAGTTGTTTTTCGCAGTTTTGACCTGTAAACAATTAAGAGGTGGTTCTACTGGCCTGAGGCCCAAGTCCGACACCAAAGATTAGTGGGCTGAATCACAGGTAGAACATTCTAGAAATCTCCTTGATGATTCAACTTATCGATTTGTATATGGCAACATGTAGATCCTGAAATAGATTTCTATCAATATTGATATGAACAAGTAATGGTATTCCAGATTCCTTTTGTAACAGAGAACTTTCATGGAAGGAGTTTCTGTAGAACTTATTTTACAATATGGTTAAGATGAAGGTATATTTTTGGTTAACATGACAACCTCCTGAAATCCCCTACCAGTGTTCTGCTAAATGGCTTTCACAAGAGACTTCTGCTAAAGAGACAAAAACTGCTCTTTTTATATTTATCACAGTAATTTTTATTATAATTATTTAGTACTAAAGTTAGATAAAGTAAGTTAAAACAATATAAATTGATTTTGTAAGTTTAAATGTGAGCTAAATTACAACAGGAGGTTGCAAAATATAACACAATCCAAGGAGAAAAGACCTAATGAATTGAGAAAAAAAAAACAATAACGAATATAAAACAAAATATAATCCCAAATAAAAGGATACAATGACCCGAAAGAACGATTCTAAGATCTACAAGCAAAAAATCTAAAAGCGAAAGTTTTAAAGTATAAGATCGCAGTGTTCGACGAAACGATTTCAATGCCGCTTAGAATGAGTTCAATCAGAGTTCGTTTCAGAGACTATGTATTTGAAACCCAACCCTAGTATTTAAATCATGTATCTCGATATATAGAAAAATGTCATAAGATTTTATCCTTTTTATTCGACACTTAGTTATCACTGTTATCATATTTTTTCGTAAAGTAATTCTGAAAAAGGTGAGAGGCTCTTTTTTCATGTTTGCTAATGATGTTAACAAAAATATATATTATAATCCGATAAAATTTAACTAACATTAAATACGCCAGAATATAATTTACTTTTAAATTATTACATGTTCAAAAATTGAGCAACTGATTTTGAAATGAAAAAGAAAATTATAGTAGACCACCTCTATGCTTGCCCTTCCTTAGGGCATGTCCTTGTCCTAACTTGGTGTCTTGGAGACCCTAGAGGCCCTTCCAAGTTCCAAATAGCTATGTTGAAGTGTAAAAACTCTTATGCAAAGGCTTGGAAGGACGGGTATTGTGAGAATGAAGAAGAGATAGATGCTTGTGAAAGGAATAAATTTGAAGCGGAAGGAGGCACCCTTATGACATTTGCATTATATACTAATTTACCCGTTTCAATTGAAAGGGGCGAACCTTATGATAAGGTTACTGCCATATGATCTCGCAGACGGGTTTCAGTTGTTAAAAACAACCTCTTACCAAAATACGGGGTAAAGATGCGTACATCAGACCCAAGTTGGCCAAACACCCTCTCGAATCCCATACGTACAGGAGCCTCATGCATCGAGTTTGACCTATTTTTTACCGGTTTTCAGTTGTAATAAGCAATTTTGACCCGCCTAATTATACGGGGTTAAATCCTTAAACCATATGGTAATTAAAAAAAAAAAACATAAATTCTTTATTCTCCTATTTCACATTAAACTTACAAGATATAACATATTATATTATATCTCTATTAAGATAAGAAGGTATGGGCCGGCTATGCCAATTCACGGGCAACCATATGACGCCCGCTAACTTCTATTTTATATAATAAGGTTCTTACATATATAACATTTAAATTATAATATCTAACATGACAGTAGCTCAAGTGGTCGTCACTTTAATTTCTTACACCCAAGAATTGCATTTCTTTACAACTTTTTTTTTTGAAAAAGTTAATTTTTTATCTTATTATTTTTTTACGGTTTAACGTTATTTTAACATTAACTCTACGTTTATATTTACATTAAATTAGTATCCTCTTATCGTAGAAAAGATGGGTGTATACCCCCAGTTTATATCAAGAAGTTACATAACTACAAATGTACTTTCAATGCTATTAATATGAAATACTACTAATAATTTAACATCGTCTGTAAAACGAACATATAAATTTATTAATACTCATCAAATTCTTTTATTAGTTTATCCAATCGTGACACTATTGGACATGGGTGATAGATTTTAATGACTTTTGCATATTAAAAACTAAAACTAATTTATATCGTTGATTTTTGCTAATTTAGTTGCTAAAATATTTTTTAATTCAAAATTATTTTAATGTTAAAATCATTATCAATTTTGTGTATATTAGTAAAAAAAAAAAAAAAAAAGAAAATACTTTATTAGTTAAATCTCACAAATAAAATTTTAAATATGTTAGTAAAAAGACAAGAAAATAGAAAATATTTATAAGTTAAATCTCACAATTAAAATTTTCAATATATAGTATAATGCTGAAGAAACACCGATTCTAGTTACGTGGGGTTAGACTGATGATGTCTTGGGAAGTAATATGCAAAACTATAAACATCGTAAACTCGTTATGAAGAGGAAAAGACGAGGTTCTCTTCGTAAACCACCATCCGGCGTGAGAATAAATATTGCTTTAAAAACTAAAACGTGGCGTGTGTTAATGGTGAGAGTGAGAGAGAACGGACGCTTAAACCTGTGGTTGAAAGTTGGTATTTATAGCCGAAGAGTGTGGAGGAGATGGATAGATGAGCCTTGGGCCAGTCGTTGCCAACAAGGAAATAGCTGGTATGTCCCCTCCGACACGACAAATGGTGTTTATAGCGGTAAAGAGACTTTGGCGCACGGTGGTTGATGCTACGTGACCTGCTGAGTGTACTTATTGTCGAGTCTGTTATCAGCTGTGAGTAGAGATCGGAAGAGCAATGAATGGCGCACACTAATTGATGATGAGTCCATTAATAAGGTCATATTGCTTGTATCGCTATTTTCGTCTTATCATACGACCCATTAATAACGTCACAATATTTATATTATCACTGGTGTAAATAATGGGAAAATCATATGGCCCATATTACACTCTAATACATTTATTTATTTATAGTGTATATTAATAGAGTAAGTATGTAGGTGATCCAATCAACAATGGGTTAACTTTTTTCAAACAAAAATAAAAACTTACAAAAATAAATCAAAAAGCGAAATATGTGTAGATGTTAGGGCTTTTTCTCACTAATACTTAATAATATAAGTTCATACGAAAATTACAAAAAAAAATGTAAGCACCATTAGTTTTTAATTTTAACTAGCGTATAGGACTTGTGCTTTGCGACGGGACTGTTAAAATCAAACAAAAACATACGTAAAATGTTGACTCGCAAAATCTTATACCGAAACATAAAAAAAAAAAGAATTTTCCACTCATTATAGTAAAGACGTTGACAATATCTGAAATCTTATGTAAAAAAAAAGTAAAGCAAGTTACGACGAAACCGTTAAATCTTATGTAAAAAAAAAAGTGTAGATCTCCCCCTTTCATCTCAAGCAACCCATCTACACTCCTCCATCCCTCATCTTCTTTAGTTGCTTCTTGATTCACTCATTTTCCCCCAAACTCACCAATGGCTTTGAAGCTCCTCTTCATTCTAACATCATCATCTTCACAATGCTTTACATACCCACCTACTTAACTTCCTACACCAACAACATCCCAACACTTTCACCTCTCGTCATCCCCAAATCCATCAACACCACCCGACCCTACCCGGTCTCCTTCGCCTACTTGATCTCCGCCTCGAAAGGCGACACTTCCAAACTCAAGAGAACTCTTAACGCACTCTACCATCCTGCCAACTTGTACTTAATCCACCTGGAACTCGACGCAACACACGACGAGCATCAAGATATTGCAAGATTTGTTTCCGACAACAAGGTTTTTCAGGTGGTTAGGAATGTTTTTGTTGTAGGTAAGCCTAACAGAGTAATGTACAGAGGGCCCACAATGCTTGCAACCACTTTGCACGCTATGTCTATGCTGTTGAGGATTGATGCCAGCTGGGATTGGTTTATTAATCTTAGTGCTTCTGATTATTCCTTTGGGTTACTCAAGATGGTACGGTGAGTGCTCAACTGTTAGGTGTAGGATCATGTATTTATGAATCATTGGTTGTTTATTGGGAGATTTGTGATTACCCCTTTCAGATCTGATATCTGCGTTCTCGCTGATGCCGAAACATTTGAATTTCATACAGCACACGAGTCGGTTGGCTTGGAAATTGTGAGATTGACTGACTGAGTTTGATAGTTTCTGTTTGACTTTTAAGAAGATTGCAGTGTCTATTGAGTTGTTTGATCTTTTGCTTTGGTTTGTGCAGGAACAAGAGAGGGAAGCCGGTTTATGATTGATCCGGGTCTTTATAGTTCGAATAAATCGGAGATATGGTGGGCGATCAAGCAAAGGACTCTGCCTACTGCTTTCAAGTTGTATACAGGTTTACTTTTCTTTCATTTCTAGTTCGGTTTGGATCAGTGGCTGATCTAGAAAATATTTCGCAGGGTAACGTTTTATAAAAAATGGGTAACGAAATCGAAAGAACGTAAAAAAAAAGTCAATTTTTCCCAAAATTTACACTACCGCCGGAGCGCCAAGGGGTAGCGGAGGCTACCCCTTCCTCTAAGGTTGGTCCGCCCCTGGTTTGGATCTCAGATCTTTATTTGATATTTATTCGCTTTTTCGGGTTGTAGTTATACTTACAAGCAAGAATTGTCTGATTATTATGTGCAATAAAGAGAAAATTTGATATGATATTCGATGTACAGACCGTTACATCATCCTCTGGTAAATCTGAATTTGGCAGGTGGAGCCAAATTTAGGAAAAGTGAAATTGAACTAATAGTAATCAAATTGACGTTAAGCAAATCTAAGATTCAAACGTTTTTACAGTATAAATAAAATAATTTTAAATTGCTAAAATTTGGGAAAAAGCATCAAATTGGAGCTCCATTACCATATGATGGAATTCGGGTCTGACAGTTAGGGGAAACCGCCTTTGGCTATTTATCACATGATCTAGCTTACTGAGATGTTTCTGTCTGTTATTTATGGGCCTTGTAACTCTAAACCATAGTTGTTAATGGTGTTTTGGCGACAAATAGCGATAAGGTACCTGTATGCTACATAGCGAATAGCAATAAATAGCGGGCGGCTATTTTATAAATAGCGATGCACTAGAAAATTTTTTTTTAAATTTTATATGTATATTATATCAAAATACCCTGGTATATATGCTACTTTACATGTATATTTAACAAAAACCTAAAATCTAGCTATTTTATAGCTATTATATATTCAATTGCTATCTATATTTAAAAATAAAAAAATTAGGTTTCACTGTTCTCGCTATCCGTCGCTATGACCATAATAGCGACACTACATCGCTTCGCTATATAGCGCGCTATAGCGACCGCTATAATCGCTATCGACAACTATGTTTTAAGCTGGGGCTTTTTCTAACCCTTTTGTTTTATGATCATGCCATAAAAGTTGGAAGTTATTTTGAGTTCCACTATGTTACTTTTGGAATATGGATATTGTTATTTTCAGCAACTATAATTATCAAGATCCTATTCATGTATCATTAACAGTCACCTGTATATAACACAGGTTCTGCATGGACTATTTTATCACGATCATTTGCAGAATACTGCATAGTTGGTTGGGAAAACTTACCACGAACGCTCCTACTTTACTACACAAATTTCGTTTCATCGCCTGAAGGATACTTTCAGACCGTTATATGCAACTCAAAAGACTACAAAAACACCACGGTCAACCATGATCTTCATTACATCACATGGGAACACCACCAAAACAACACCCGAGGTTGCTTGGACCACGAGACTATAGAAAAATGGTTTTAGCAGTCGCCCATTTGCAAGGAAAATTCAAGCACAACAATGTGGTTCTAGATAGAATTGACCGTGAGCTATCAAGAGACGTCCTAACCATTTCACCCATGGAGGTTGGTGTTGCTCCACTGGTGGTGGTAAGCATCAAACTGCTCGAGTTTGAATTAATGACGGGTTTGGTGTTTTGAAGCCTGGGGCGGGTGCCCGAAGGTTGAGAAACATTGCTAACAAAGTTGACATCTAGTCCGAATTTTAGTAAACGTCAATGTAAATGATTTTATGTATGATCGATGATAAATAAGTCGCGGCTGGCCGCTCGCGATTTATGACAACATTCAGCTTGTAGTATTAGAATTTCTTGGGGGGAAATATTTGTTAATTTTTTGGGTGGTTTATGGTTTAGTACTATACTATTCATGAATAATGTAATGTAATGGTTTAGATTGAATTCAAAGTACCCTTTATATTTGGTTTTATTATGCCAATTATGGTTAAGAACATATCCGATGACAAATATATCCTAAGTGGCATCTTGGGGTGGGATAACAGTTTGGGACTAATAGGTCCTTGTGTTCGATCCCCACAAGAGGGTTTTTCCAATATTTATTGGGTTTCCTCGTGAATTGATGTATAGACATTATGCCCTAGTGGAGATGGATATGATCAGATTGATTCCGCTGGTGGCACGATAATACTCCAGTGGTCCGCGCTTTGAAACTACTAAGACCACCTTACATAATAACTTATGTGAATACGTTATGAATTTTTTTTTTTCAAATAAGTATAGTGTACGAGGTTTATATAATATTTTCTATGTTCACATGAGGTTCACCCATAACACCCCTATCTTGGAATGTTTGGATGTCTTTGAAAATTCTTATTTAACTTAGAATCAAAATTATTATTAATTATATAACAATTTAGAGCGAAGTTAGAGTACTAAATATTTTGTTTTTATTCTACTTTGTCTATTTAATTTTTTATTCCATTTTGTTTTTAATGTAAACTTTCGTTTCTATCCCTAAATTTTTTTTTTCTTTTTGTTAACAATTATTTTTTTCAACCTAAAACTTTAACAAAGTTATTATAGAAACCCTATATGATCAAAACTATTTATGATAAATTGTTCGCTTGTAAATATGTCGTTTTGGAAAGAGAAAAAAAAAAGAAAAAAAAAACGTTTTATAAGGTCACCCCTATACTTAGGCTTGTATGCCAACATATTGGTGACATCGACGATGGTGGTAACGTGGCAGTTGAGGGTAAGTGGCGGCAATGGTTGGGGGGGAAGGCAAATGTGAATGAGGAGACGGCAACATCGATTAATAACGGGGATGGTGGTGCTCATTTGCTCAAGGTTATTACCTTTAAATATAAATGACATTGACTTTAGTATAAATTGACATGTGATATAATTTGAGTAAATAAAAACCAAGTGTGTCATTGGGTGTTATAATTTATGTAACAACGTTGGTTAAGTTACTTATCTATTAGGCGTCGCTTAATTAGTGGTAATTAAAAAACTAAAAAGCGTTGGTTAAGCTATAACCACCTGCCAATGATATGACAAAAAACCGGTATAGATTCGGTGAACGGTTTTTATTTACTAAACTGGACGCTAGGTAATAATTTTAAACGTTCGTCTTCTTTCCTATTTCATTTTTACCCCTCAATGTTTCCATACATTAATTAATATGCTCCACGTAAATAATATACCTCCTATCTAGGACATCCCTTGAAACGTTTAGCCTTTAATTTTATATATAAACTTATACATATAAAAAGAGGTGTTTGGCAACCACTTAAAATATTTTTAAAACCAAAATCAAGCTACGAATTCTTATAACATTGGTTGTAAATTGTAAACTTACTTTTGATGTGTACATGCTTTAATTTTGAAATTAACAAAAACAAGGTGCTATTTTGATAATTTTCTTAGAATCATTATAAAATTGAGTTGTAAACGTTATAATAAGGGGAACTGTGTATCAATATATTTAAGCCCGTATCATCACTCTTGATTTAACGAGCACAACTGGATTACAACATTCGAATAGTGGGTCCCGTCTTTAAACTCCGGATCAACATGTTTGGAATCTGAGGCTTGACGGTAGAGACGTTGTACCATGACAACCATATAAATTATAATACTGAATGGTAATTTCGGTGAAAGGTATAAAACATTCAATGTGACGCGACCTTAACCTATGACATAATTAAATATGAGATTTTACCTACGACAAAAAAAAGATCTCGTAAGCAAAGGAGCCAATGACGTAGGCAGAAAAAATTGAGTGGACATCTCATATCGATGTTCTATTCGTTCCTCGCAAAATGATCATTTGATACCATCTTTACTCTGGGTTATTTTAATACTCTCTCAACCAAAAGATACTATTTCTACCGCTAAATACTTAAATCCAAGTCACAAAAAGTAGACCTTATCTCCTTTGTGCGATTGACGAGCCATTGACTAATAAATGCTACTCAATATAATACTTAACGATTTAAAGGTAAATGTAGAATCATTCAAACATCTCACCAGCAAACAAAACAGTTTCCTTAAATTTTTGAAAGTAAAAAGTCTAATCCATTAAGAGCTAAACAAATTACCCCTTATTGAACCCGAAAAACACCACAAAATCTTGGCTCACATTTCTTTACATAAACTTCAAGCCATTTGGTTAACACCTTGGGCAACTTGCAACCAAAGCAAATAAAGGAAATTTATAAGGGGTCCAAAAAGGGCTCAACCCATTTCATTAGGGACTTATTAAAAAAAAAAATTCTTAACCCTTCCCCACCCTCTTTTTTTTTTCACAAAGTTTCGCGGAGATTTTAAAACACCGCCAAAACTCTCCGTCACTTTTTCGGCGAAATGGCGGAAGCCACGGCCAGAGGGTTCAACCAAAAAACAAATCATACGTGATCTCGGAACCGGAAACATCATCCACCGGTTCGAACCGAGTCATCACCGACACCTTTTCTGGCGGTAAAAAACCGCCGGAAATCAAACGCAAACTCCCGTCACCGTTTCGAGAAATTAAGCATTTCAGAATGGTTTCCGGGTTGAATTTCTACTTGTTTTTAGCAGATACTGTGCTGTTTATTATTACTATTTATGTTAATGATTTTCCCAAAAATACGGTTTCTTGTGTTGCTTCCTTTTTGGGGGGGGTTATCGTTTCAGCCGTTTTAAGGAGAATCCGCTTCTCGGGCCTCTTCTTCCACGAATTTTTCTTTCATTTTTATGTTTTGTATGTTACAGTGGTATTTGTTTATTGATTTTATTGCCCTAATTGTGTTTGTTTTTAACCTAGATTGTTTTAAATTTAAATTGGGGAATTTTAGGGTTTATTATAAGGGCAAAAAGACAATAATTGACATACATTGGTAATTTGTTTCCTTTATTTAACTTAAATTTTTTGTAGGTGTGCATTTAAAATAATAATGTATAATGTGTGGCCCCCCGTGTCGAAAGTGAAATTGCACTATTTTTAACTTTTTTTTTACTAATTTCGTGAAAATAAAAGTTAAAACGGCGGGGGTTTAATCATTGCATCTTGTGGTGGCGTTGAGAGCAGAAAGAAAAAGGGTAATGCGCTAATTTGGGCCCCTTTTTCCCGATTGTTGTGTGTTATGTGGGCTTATGTCTAAGGTTGTGCAAAACTACTATTGACGGGGGTCTCACTAGAAGCAGCCTCTCTATTTTTTACGGGTCAGAGGAAGGCGGTCTACATCTTGCCCTCCTCTGACCCTACCCTTAGCTTTGCTATGGTGGGATTTACTGAGTATGATGATGGGTGATGAACTTATTAGTTGTTATGGAGGTTTACTTTCGTAGGTGCCTTTTGCTATGGATTTTTTAATTACCAGAGGATTTGTCTGCTTGGTGGAGTAGGGAAACACATGTACTTTTAATCACATAACATGTTTTTTTTTTAATTAAAAAAAACGATAGCAATTCATAGTCAAATGAAAGCGAATAAAAAATTCGTTACTATGGTGTAATTTTTTTGAAAGATATTTATGTATGAAAAGTCACGGCGATTTAGAACTTTGTATGGGAAGTCTATGTAAAAGTCAACGATATGTTTTAAATGATTGTAACATATGTTTTAAAAAGTTGTAATAACTTTAACACTTATATTATATAAAATTATCTTTTTGTCCTCTTTATATTTTTTTATAATATAGGCATGGTCGAAACAAGTTTTAAGTAGATTTATGATATAGTTAATTGCTTGTGGTGGAAAACTAAAAGTTGGCATTTATGTTTGTTTCTTAGGCTAGAGAAGATGGGGGCTTTGGATTGAGTAAAGTGGTTGATGATACCAGGGTGGCGCCTGATTACATGCATTTGGTTGCATGGTGGGCTTTTTCCATTTGTTGGCAAACATGTTGAGTCTCTTGGTTATTGGCATTCGACTCGAGCAAGAAATTGGGTTCAGTAAGTACATTTGCACGATGTGCAAGTTTTATTTCGTTATCCCTGCAGGCATTGGTACTTAAATATTTTATGTTATTATCGCGAGTCTCTTATGTCATTATATACTAAATGGTGTAGATTTAGAATAGGATCATAGTAAGCTAATTTTTCTTTTAGATACGTCTGAATGATAATTGTAAAATAAAATGGTAAACCGGGGAACCGCCTTTGTCATTATAGTTAGTTACCTTATGGGGTTGATTTGCTGTTTTGATCTTTGCATATTAGTGTTGCGCATTAATTTAACTTTCTTGCTTCGTAATTTGTTGCAGTACGCATTGGATTGCTTTATGGAATCTCAGGGTTTTGGCAGTTTGTTATCTCACTATTCCTTCAGTCAAATATATCAGTTGGTGCTTCTGGTGCAGTTTTGTGGGTTGTTTGGGTGGAATGCTTTCGGAACTCATAACTAATTGGACTATTATACGCTAATAAGGTATTTCATCACATGTAATCATTTCTCAACAAGTATTGGTTGAAGCTATGTTTTCTAACAGTTTGTTACTACCTTTATGTTCAGATGGCAGCACTGTTGACACCTTTGATCATTATTGTTATTAATTAGCGGTTGGTATTCTGCCACATGTCGATAACTTTGCTCATCTTGGTGGTTTTCTTCGGGTTTTCTTCTCGGATTTGTGATTTTAATGCGCCCTCAGTTTGGTTGGGTTAGCCAAAAGAATACACATCTTCTTATTCTAGGGCTGGGCCTTAGGCCCAAATACAAGACATATCAACTTGTTCCCTTTGGCTTCATTTCACTCATCCTTGTGGTGGCTGGGTAAGAAAATATGTAATTTTAAAATACATATTTTACCTGTTTTTCTTTTATATAAGCTAATTTCTATATTTTTACATATTTGATTCATTTTTATAGGATGAATTGCGGGGCTTGTTTCCCTTCTGCACGGGGTTGAACTTAAACGACTATTGTTCTTGGTGTCATTACATGAGCTGTGTACCTACTTCAAGGTGGAGCTGTGACACAAACCCTGTGTCCTGCAATGGTGATACATCAAACTCGTCTTTCTACATTTGTTTTTATTAACGTAAGCGGATTTGGAACTAACGAATGATATTATGAAACAGTCTGAGCAAACGGTAATCAGTATACGTTAACATGCTCCAATATGGTAAAAATGGGACGTACTGGTGAACAACCCAAACTCATCTAAAGATACGAGGTCTCTGTAGTCAGCTTTGTCGATGATTGGTAGCAGCAGTACAATCCCCTCACATGTTTACAAACTCTACATCTGTTATCTGTATGATATGATTCCCCCCTCCCTTTTTGTATTAGTTATAACGCTCAACATTTTAGTTGGTTTTGGTTTATATTTTTTACAAGTTATTTCTTTGATTTGTGTAGGTGAATCCATATCATAGCAACTGCTGAATTTTATTAGTTTGGTAATGTGGATTTTAGTGTTTACAAGTTATTTCTTATGTTCCTGAAGCATTGAAAGATATCATGGTGTTTCTCCAGTTGTGAAACCAAAAAATGGTTTTCAGATTCAAATTCAAACGGTAAATAGGGTAGATACTGCATACTCGGTTGGGAAAAACTTACCACGAACGCTCCTACTTTACTACACGAATTTTGTTTCATCGCCTGAAGGATCGTTCAAACCGTTATATGCAACTCAAAAGACTACAAAAAAACCAAGGTCAACCATTACATGGGACACACCACCAAAAAAACACCCGACATTGCTTGGACCCCGGGACTCTAGAAAATGGTACTTAGCAGTCGCCCATTTGCAAAGAAATTCAAGCACAACAATGCGGTTCTTGATAGAATTGACCATGAGCTCCTCAATAACCAGTTCACCCATGGAGGGTGGGGTGCTCCACTGGTGGTGGTAAGCATCAAACGTGCTTGAGTTTGAATAATGGCGGGTTTGGTGTTTTGAAGCCTGGGCGGGTGCCCGAAGGTTGAGAACATTGCTAACAAATTAAGTTGATGTCTAATCCGAATTTTAGTAAACGTCAATGTAAATGACTTGTCGTCTACATTTGCTGAATTGATATGATCGATTTGATGTTTGATGAACCGATTTTATATGTATCGGTTTGTTATTCGACACCGAATCATCCGATTCTGTTGATCGATTCATGTAGGTTTGAAGTTTCAGTTGTTAATTGTTGTTTGTATGTATCAGATCTGTTTAAATTCACATAAATGTGACAGTTGTACTTGAATAACCGTCCATCCCACACCTATAAAGAAAATACCGACAATATGTGTTCATTTGAGTGTTAATGCTATTCCAGTTTTTTTAATCGTGCAAAAGCATTACAATAAAAAAATACGATAATAAATAAAGTAAAACAAATACGTAATAGATTTGTTAATTTCTTGTTTCCATAGCTTGAAATCGTTCCATCACATTGTCGTCTTTTACTTTATCAAAAGTTTCTTTTTTCGACCGCATGTACCATTTAAGTTTTAATTCTTAAACCCTAACAATATTTAAAGTCTTAACTCTTAAACCTTAACAAAAGTCACAAATCACAATAGCACCTCGTTCAAATGCACTCGGTCAACGCCGGTCAGCGGGGACGATTTCACCAGGGACATTTGGCATTTGTTCAACGTTTGGCTTCCAATTGTCACCCATAACCAAAAGGTTTATTTTAGAAATAATAATTTCAATAATCCCAACTGTTAGCGTTGGCCGGCAACGGTTCTAACTTAAAAATAACCAGTGATGGTCCCATCTTATCACATGTTGTAAACCCAATGGACCTTTGCTAACAAAAAAAAGAGGACAAAAAGAAATTAAGATTCTGTTAGTAAAGATCCATTGGTTTACAATATGTAAAAATGTGAGACCAATAATTGGGAATACTAAATCCATTGTTCCTTTTTTTTTATTGTTTTGGGTCCTTGGGCTAAGCTTTGTCATTTACTAATTAGGCCTCCTTTCAGTTATATTATTGTTAATTTAGGCTTACTTTATCATTTGCGCTTAATTATTCTACAAGTTTTGGGTCTATAAAAAAATGGGATATTAATAATATCAAGTATCTGTTTTTTTTTATGTCAAGGATATCCTCGTATTTGTTTAGGGGTATCCTTTGTATAAAAAAAAATATACTATAAATACGGAGTTGAGTTTTAGTCGTAGTCTGTGCTACCCCTCTAATGTATCTTAGTGTTGCAGGTGTGAAAATGTTTGATAAAACTGCACCCACCAAAGTTCTACTCATTTTGATCCAAACTTTACCGATGATCACATGGTATGGGATCCTGTATCAGAAGAAGAAGAAGGCGTGGATTGCATCAAAAAAGATGCTTGCCGGGGATATGTTACTAATCTTTACCTAAATAAAAGAAATTTGAAAAAGTATACGTAGATCGCCGAGTTACATACACATATATTATCGCTAATCCACATATACATTTTTTTTGCTTTTATTTTATTTTTTATAATAATAACCTTTTAATAAAAAAAAGTTGAAAAAACAAATTTTAAAAACTGACTTGTTTGATAGTGGTTCTCTAAAGGTTTCAAATAACGTGTGGTTCTCTTAGGATCCTTATTATTTTTTATATATAAAATGTTAGACTCAACCAAATGCCAATAGTACTGTCACGGAGTAAACTTATGACTCTCGTGCAGCGACTTAGGCACGTCCTAAGTTAACCCTTTGACCCATGATTAATGATGATCTTGTTGGTTATGCTGGAAGTTGAAACAAATGATGCTTTATAAACTAAAGAATGGTGCTTTTGTTTTGTAATGTTGTTTAAAATTATGTACACTTAATATAGATTAGCTTTGCCTGTGCGCTGTTCAGCACAACCCATCCACCGGACGGGTATTAAACTAGTTTGTATGGTTTGGGTGATTTTTCCTTTCTTTTCTTTTTAATATGAGAAACATATAAACAATAAACACCCACGTTACAAACTGTGAAAAAAATCAATGCGGTTTTGAAGTGAACTCAATCAAACCAAGCAACGAACCCAACATTATCGATTAATATGGCCATGTCCTCATTGTTCTTTGGGTTCGTCGTTTTACTCCAAGGCTTTCCTACCCCAACGTATCAATCCTACAAATGTTTTGGCCAAAGGAACTTGGCGTTGCTTGTGGAAAATAAGAAATATAATAATGTTCATGTGTGTTGTCCACGTGAGTTCATTCATGAACACAAGCACAATACGATTATAGATGGGTGTTGATATTGATGTGGGAACGGAACTTACAGAAGCAATCAAATGGCTCAATAACTCGATGACTTAAATCAAAAGCTTTACAGGAGAATACTCAACAAACAATGCTTGATGAGGTTGTTCAGACTTATTTTTGGAAGTGAGGACCTAGTACTTTTGTACAAGCAAGCGGACACGAATGCCTCTTAGTGGTTCTATGTTGATGTTGGAATCGCTGGTATATATAGGCATCCTGAGAACATTAGATACATTGAAGCAGTCAACGAAAAGTCAACACCGCTGATGCATACCCAATCCCAAAAGATAATGCACTGATTCGCAGTTCAGTAATGTCACAGGATCATCTCAACCGTACATATCACTATACCCCAAACGACTATTTGTGACCTTTTCTTTCAACTATAGGAACAATTAAAAACACAATCGCGACTATTCGTGACCTTTTCTTTCAACTATAGGAACAATTAAAAACACAATCGCAATCAATCCTTCGATGTGTTGTCTGTAAAAAGCTCCTGAATTTTGTGGTGGAAGAAACACAAAGGTGGGTATACTCTTTTAACTCGATAACAAATTATAATTCTGCATATAAGAGAGTAAGCGAAAATGATGTAACAATTTTTCAAATAAAACATCAGTTGCATATCTAAGTTCTAGATTTCCGATCACAACTTATAGTTGGGGATGTCGTCTGAGGAGCTCAGACTTAGTCCTTCACCGTCTTATGGCTTAACTAATCATATATTTCGGTAAACTTTACAAAACCATAACAATATCATGTTCAAAGCTTGTCCCATTTGAGCCAAAGACCCATCTATCCATGGCCATGTCAAAGTAAAACTCACCGAGCCAGCTCATTCGTGAGTCAGCACTCAGCAGGATCGCTAAAGCATTGCATTCCTTAAAGTTTATTACATTCCGCCTGCCAGCAGATCGCAAAGTCCCAATGTACTGAGCCGGTCAAATTGTTTAACCAGTGGGTAAGTACAAGAAAACGACCACATTAGATATAAATGAGTAGCAAGTACTACTGGCCGGAGGGTTCATGAACATACTTTATCATAATTTATGTTCCAGCGAGGCCACTAAAGTACCTAAAACTTCAAGCCACAGAAATTCTTGGTATACCGAATACGATTAAATTGCAAACAGGGCTTATTTTACAAGGAATACATTAACAAAGTCATGTTAGACGGTATCCACAAACGAATCTCCGGTCCTATCCAAACGGGATTACCACCAACTGAAGCCACAGGACCCTGAGCTTGAATATTCCTACAAAATGAACCAAAAGATAAGGCAATATAAAATACAACTATATGTGTGTGTAGAATAAATGTACTATATGAGAGGGACTTACGGAATTTGCATGCTTGGTGCTTGCGCTGTCATGAATACTAAGGCCTCTGCGTAATCATATTATAGCATCGTTAATTAAACAAGTTCATTGATTTATATGTTCTTTGAGATCTTACCTTGTGAATTACCAGGAGTAAACGGTATTGCTGCACTATCAGGAAACCAAGGTGTCGGCAAAGCAGATTGCATAGAGCTCATGTCAAAGAACTGTAGTTCAAAATACAACAGATCAATTTATGACATTTATACACTTACTTTAAAACTTGCATTAGAATATGAAAATTTGGAGTGCAAGGAGAAAGAGAAGGGTATAATGGTCACATTTAAATTGTATATAATCAAATGAGCAAATATGAATTTCAAGTATTTTGAATGGTTATATTTGATACTAATTTTTTTGGTTGGGTGTATACGAAATTGCCCCAAAATTTTACACAGAATTTACCATGTTGCTAGATCCATAATCCGTATCACTAGGAAAATCGAACGGATTGTGAGATTTTGTATTAGGCCCATGTGATTGTGCTCTGTCCTGAAATTATACATGATTAAACTAACATTAATAAGAGTACATCAAATTAGACGGATAATAAGCCTGAACAAATCAATATAAAAGGTAAATAAGTAAAAAATGTTGTCCTATACCAGGACCGGGGTTTCAGTTGAAGGGTCTAACGGTCCAATCACATGCGGTGTTGTGCTAACAAAAAGGAGTAGATCTAGCATCCAAATCAGCTTCTTTCACCTTATAATTCTGTAGATCATACAACAAATTCAAAAATAATTGCTTGTATTTGTATTTTAAACAATGTAACCGTTATCTGTAACTAATACCTCTGATATTCCCCATGCCAAAAATGGATCAGCAACTAAGGGTATCTTGTACAGGAACTTGTTCTCTACTCTTTGTATAAATGCTCTCAAAGGTGTCGTGGATTCTTCAAACGAACTCCATGACTGCTAAGAAATTTAGGGTTAAACACACATCGTACACAAATATATTGCAAAGACGAAGATATAGCGTACCTGATTATGATTATGATTATCATTCTGTACATTTACTGGAGCCCCAATATCATGAACACTAATATCTTGCTGACTAGGCTGTGCATGCCAAGGCATGTCAAAGGTGGCCCACGCATCGTTTTTCTGAGTGATCATATCGTGGATTTATTGTTTAATGTTTCAGTCAGCTGCTTATGGGGTGTAACAGTAAATAAATCCGTATTAGGTTCAAAAGCTTTGAACTCCTGATTCACGCTCAAAGTTGGTGCAACAGAAGATGAAGATGTAGCCAATAACTCAAATAGATCCAAACCACTAAACTTTTTGGGTTCAGCAGAAGGTGCTGATGTGGCGGATTGAGGTGGATTTGGTGCACCAAAAAGGTCCAGACCACCAAACTTTTCGGGTTCAGCAGAAGGTGCTGAT
Organism: Scalesia atractyloides; assembly: GCA_947069175.1. Taxonomy (NCBI): domain Eukaryota; kingdom Viridiplantae; phylum Streptophyta; class Magnoliopsida; order Asterales; family Asteraceae; genus Scalesia; species Scalesia atractyloides. The sequence goes on from CAMTDV010000008.1 coordinate 5,896,110, forward strand.
GTGGCGGATTGAGGTGGATCTGGTCCAGTAAAAAGGTCCAGACCACCAAACTTTTCGGGTTCGGCAGATGGTGCTGCTGTGGCGGATTGAGGTGCATTCGGGGCACTAAAAAGGTCGAGACCGCCGTACTTTTCGGGTTCGGCAGAAGGTGCTGATGTGGCGGATTGAGGTGCATTCGATGCACTAAAAAGGTCCAAACCATCAAACTTTTCAGATCCTGACGAGTGCGACAATTCAAAAGAGGAAGGTGGTTGTGAATTAGATCTCGATAAATCACCCCCGCTGGTCACGGAATAATCTGAAACTCTAGCGTTAACCACCTCATTTGCAAACCTGTCTTCCTGCATATGATCACTTAAACGATTTGTACTAGGAAACCGGAACATTCCTCTGTCAGATCCAGGTTTTTTAGTGAGTACAGGTGCTTGTTTTCCGTAACGACGCTCTTCGTATTGATAATCATATGGCGGACTTTGAGAGTAAGAATGATACGAACTAGCCCGTCTTGTTTCATCCTCAAAATTTCTATGATTCTAAAAAAAATGATTACCCAATTGAACATGTTAATATTAATATTAATTAATAAAATATTTTGTAGAGTCAGAGAGTAAGAATGATACGAACTAACCCTTTTAAAAAAAATGTTAAATATTAATAAACAGATACACTACCAGCATATCTCTAGGAGGTTTTCCAGAAGTCTTTGAAGCGAAAAATTTCTTATCCACGTATACACTCTTTATGAAATCTCGAACTTTGTCTACATTGCTGTAATGGAGAGCATGCATAAGAAGATCTATCCATAGTACTTTCAATTCAAACAATGAATGCAACGATTTAAAAGTGCATCACCTGTTATCTGGAAGTCTCTGTTCGCGTGGATCCCAATCTCTAAGAAATGTTTCTCTTGCACGCTGTAGAAGTAGACAACTTGTGAGATGATAAACAAATTTCGACTCGTAAAAGAAAATTAGGCGGTATTTGTACCTGATTACCGCCTTCTTGAAGGGCTTCAACTTCTTGTGAAGTAAACTTAGACATTGATACGGATTTAACACGGTGAGTAAACTCACGGCTGCAAATTGCATTAAGAAAACTTAAATATGATGTTATATGATGACTAAAGAGAAACATAAAGTTTCTAAGGTTTGGGTAGGGGCCCACATGTATGTGTTAACCAAATCAAATATGGAGGGATCAGAATTTGTAGTCCTTAATATAACTTCAAAAACTAAATAAGTTACAACTGACGACATTAAAAGAACATAACAAAGAAATTTAAAAAAAAAAAGAGGAAAATTTTGTACAACTGAGAATTCTAAAACCGATAAAAAGTTTAGAAGTTAAGAGCTATAACCAATGAGTAGTGATTAGTGAAGCGCTGGTTTGTTTATGAATCAAAATTATAGTTACAGAAGATACTATTTGTTATCACCTCGGCTCTTTTCAAATTTGAAGTTTGCTCTTTGTTAAGAGTAAAGAAACAGTTGATATTAGTTAGGTTAGTTAAGACTTAGAATTAGTTAGTTAGGTGGTTACACTTCATTAAGTTAATGAGTTGGGTTGTTTGTTAGGATATACACATGGTTAGGGATCTTGTAACACCAAACAATTGATAGTCACATTTTCACAATTTACTCTCTCTCTCTCTCTCTCTCTCTCTCTCTAGATTTAGCTTACGTTAGACTAGTTTAGAGATTCTTCATACTTTCTCTATGTCTAGTTATAATTGTTTTTAACTCAAATCATTCTCATTCATATGTGCCCTAAGTCGATAATGACAGTTAACAAAAACGGAGAACTTAACTGATCAATTGTTAGAACTTAGAATGTAACTCGGAAGTTGCAAATATAACATTGAATAAAGAAGAGTAGAAAAACTCACTGTATCCCACTACACGTCATGCAGACAAACGTCCAGAAATTCGTGCACACGTATTGAGGTCCCTGGAAATCAAATTTTCAAAAGCAAAATATAGTCAAGGAAACCGTGCGAATCAAAAAATAATAGTATAGCCAAAATAAACAAACCAACAATTATCATTGACTATGATTTACATATAGCATGGTAGATATAAACAAACTGTGGTTAAGGCCTTCCATGTCATGACAAGATTTAGAAAAGCCAAATTACAAAGTGCCAATCCGAAACATGGCGAGAAAAGTAAGAATATGATACATACAAAATAATAATATTGATTATTAACATGTTGTGGACAGCTAATGCCCACAGGTAAATAACAAGATACACTTTGAAATCCAAGTTTTTTACATTTTGTTTCATCCAAACATGATGATCTCTCTATATGCAATATCTCTATGTTAGATTGATACATTAAACTCTTGAACCCCAGCAGTGTTACTGTAACATTAATGAATGTTGTATACATACATAAATGCATAATATTTAAAAGAAACCTCTAAACTACAAACACAAAACTGGAATAATAAACTTCAATTTAAAAAAAAAAAAAAAAGAGCACAAGCATACCAAACTGTTGCAGTTGATGCATCTTCGATTGGGGGGAAGCTTCATTAAACCCCTAATAATCTTTTCATTCCGCTCCTCCTCCCTCCTGCTGCTGCTCATCCTTAACTATAAATTCACCTGAGATTCAACAATACACACACCTGAATCTAGGGTTTTCAAACAGCCAACAAGAAGAAGAAGCAGAAGTAAGAAGAGATTGATGGATGGATGGAGTGAGCCCTAACTCTGTTCCACAAGAAATGGTGCTTCAAGCTTTTCAGATCAATTATATAATAATATATGTGCATTATTAGTATACATCCACTTCCACCCATTCAAATTTGGCCCCTTCTATGTGCACTTCATTTCCAAAACTATTGACTTACCAACACTCTAACCCCTCAAGTTATGAAGCATTGAGTTTTTAACTCTTAGACTATGAGCCCGGGATCTAAGGTTTATGAGCCCGGGATCTAAGGGTTATGTGTCTTATGTCCCGATTGCTGATTGTTATGTTTCTTGTTTTCAATGCTTGATGAAAAACTACTATCCCTTCGGGGTCTTACTGGAAGCAGTCTCTCTATTCCTATAGGGTATAGGTAACATTGTCTACATCTTACCCTCCACAGACCCTACCTTAGTTTTGTTATTGGTTGGATTTACTGAGTATGATGACGATGATGAACTCTTAGACTATGAGGTAGGGGATTGGGAGCCACGCGGCTTCATCTCCCATACACCTTGGAAGCCTTAGGGCCATGCTTTCGATCATTCCACCACTATTCCGCTCTATCTCTCTGTATCTTCTTTTATTTAATTTTGGAAGTTGGAACATGTGTCTTGGGATGGAAGTCCAGGATTTGAAGAGATCCTGATGCGGCACTAAGCTAGCAGTTTAATAGCTAGGAGCTAGAAAGATTATAATGGATGGCCTTATAGGTACTTTGATAGCTCCAAGTTACATCTAAGTGAGATTTAATGTGCTTGTGCAAAAGAAAATTGATATACTTGAGTTTGGTTCATCAAAAATCGAGTTTGATTCAAGTACTAAAATAGCTTGAGTATGTTCATTAGACCTTACTTTACAAGCTTGATGACTTAAAAGTATACGTAGGAAGAGGTGTTCTGAAAATAGCTTGAATATAGTCATTAGACCTTACTTTAAAACCTTAGTTTTTTTGTTTGACTACAAGTTAATAGTTCGCGCAATGGATAAACCGGTCTTAAGCAAACCTTAGAAAATTTTACAAGCTTAGTTATTATTTAGTAAATTTTTTTCTTCACAATAGGTCCTACTTTAGGCAAAACTAAAATTAAAAAATCACTAAATAAGTAAATAATAACCAAGTTTGATAGATACTCCATTTTAAAAAAATATCTATATAACAAATATCACAACAATGAAACAATATAAAACTTGAGTGTTTTTTTAGGATTCATGCATTTGCGCTTGATTTATGCATGTTACGATTAATTATGTCGAAAATTGATATTTGTCAAAGTAATGGAAACTAAAATCCCAAAGAATCAAAATGTCATGCATTTGGTTCATATGATCAAGACATGGCAATGCATGTGTCCAACATCGAACCTAAGAGATATACAAGATTATTGAAAGGATTCAACTTTGTTGTTAAATCCGCATAAAAGTCATAATTCTACTTGATCCTAGTTGCTGTTACCCTGAGGGCACATCTAAGTACCCACCAAAGAGATTCACAGGCAATCACATTTAGAAATATTGTTTCCAAGTCCCCGTGCTTTGAGTGGCTTCGCTGTTTATCGATCATGGATCCAAGTCTGTGTGCTTAGAGTCAACACATTTGTGTTTCCGGTGTCGAAAATAGATAAATTGAGTTAGAATCTAGGAAAATGTTAAGGATCAAAAGTCTTGTGAAAATACAAGGTTTCATGTGATGAGCATTGTTGAAATGCATTATTAAACAGGAAATAAAAAAATAATAATATGTTTCAAGGATACAAAAGTATCAAGCATTATGCATCCACTTGCTTCCACCACCCATGGAAGGTTTGGTTGTATTTTTGACCACTCCATGCTACTCACAAGTATGCTACAAAAATGCAGTCATAATATGTTTTAACATTATAATCAACAATTAAATACAAATATAATCCAAAAACCTAAAACTGCACTGCAGGGTTATTTCAGACATGTGACGTGGTTCCTAAAACCTATATTGTAAAACTGCATACTACTCACAAGAAAATCAAAATTACTGTTTTTTGATAAACACTTACCTTGCTACATAAGTAGAATTTCCAACAAGTGCAAAGATGAACATTAGTGGATTCAAACCCTGCAAACGTTTGAGAAAAGAACACAATGAAACGTAAATTCCAATATGTACATATGTAATCTTTCTATGCATGTTTGAATTGTACTCAAAGGTGCAGATTCAATATTTAAAAGATGTTCTTTCCCATATGACTAACATGAAGAAGAAGAAGAAGATGATGACGGATTTGTGCTTACCTGAACATGCCCCCTTCTGAACTGCAAAAAATAAGAAGATCCAAAAACAAACATGTTAACAAGGTACTTTTTCCAAATTATTACGATCTACAAATTATCAAATTACTCATGCTGAGTACTATTTATATAATTATACAACATAGATTCTTACGTTTAACAAAATTTGTGGAAGACGTCCACCCATGTAAATAGCTGCCATTCCCCAACCAAGGAAGGTTCCGATCCCAATACTATCTATGCCCTCACTACCTTCCACTAAACTTCCACTTGCCTGCAATTGATGCATATGGTCAAATAGTCAAATAAATTATAACAGGTCCAAATAGTTGGCAGAATTTATAATTGGTCAAATAGTCAGAAGAAATTATTATTGGTCAAATAGTCATATTTCTATTGACTGAAGTCAATAAATACTGTTCATGCTATAAATGAGAGAAATGATGAAATGACAATGCCTGTTATATACACACAATTTAACTCCATTATAATTGGTATATAATTTTATATATATCACAACAAATAATAACAAAAGTGCTCTACAATAGATAGCAATTTAAGTAAAAATATATGCAAAAACCATCATAATACTCATTCACCATATGTCCATACAAAGGAGCTATAGGAGGATATAACATTAGTCTAATAAAATAATTTAAATTCAAGTAAGTGAAATCCACATACCCTTTTAAAATTTTTAAGAAAAAAGCATTGTTGAAGAATGTTCATTATTGAAATATGATACATAAAATCAAAGAACAAAAATACCATTGTATTTATAAACTATACCAGGCAACATAAGAGTACACAACTAGTCACTAGCATAAAACAATCTAATAAATAACAACATTTATATAACTAACTATAAATGAATCATGGAGATTACTCAAGCTACATATTTTATTATTTGGCAGCATAATTAACTTGAAGTGACCAGAAGTTGGCAAAACACTACAATAAAGCGAATACACTCGCTGTTTCTTTACCTGTAAAAGCTTTCTTCCCACTTGCAAGACAATTCCGTTATTTATTTTTACTGAATCTGCATTGAGGTAACTGTTTCTTTCATGTTTGAGATTGTGTGTGCAGAGAAAAAGGGTCAAAGTAAAAACCTGAATCACAGAAGAAGTATCAATGCTTCAGTAATGGTTTAAAGTTTTACTTCTAGAAAGTCTGCATACTGTTATATATGACTCACCACACATAACATATTCTTAGTCTCTGAAGCAGGAGATGATTGTCTCGACGCGTGTCCACCAAGCAATGGTTCTTGAATAATATCCTGATCACATTTATTGGTATTTGTTCTTTGTGAATGGAGGAAACTCCCTGTACGATTGTGACTTCTTGACAGAGATCGAGCAGAACTGCACCATAAAACACAAGATAAAAAAAATAAGATACATCATATATGTACGTGTGTGTGTGTAACTTAACAACATTCTTGAATAAAAATGGTAATACCTGTAGTATAATGTTTCAGATGAAAAACTACCATCAACTGATGGAATTGGCAAACTCGGAGTGATCTTCGATAGCATAGGAACCGTTATATCTTCTACACTAACACCATTTGCCAGCTGTTTCTTGTCTGCTGACTCAGTCTAGATAAATTTAAAACAATTTAAAGCATAAACTGAGAGTAAAATAGTAACCTAATATCATGTGATCGTAGGATTTGATGATAACATTTTAAACAATGTTTATAAGTTTGAAGTGCAAAAAATAGAGTGATATAAATGGAATATTATTACCTTATAAATTTGTTTTTTCAATGTACCATGAGAGAAGTAACCATAGTAAATTGCTTGGGCTGCAAGAGCTAAGGTAGTCAACAGGTACAGCTGCATGCCCGCCAAAAGTCAACAAATTGAGCAATTTTTTTTATCTAACTCAAACTTAAAATAGCAGAAAAAAACTGGAGGATATCTTATGGGTTAGTGTTGCTTACCACTGCCATATAATATTGTGTTGGAAGCTGCAGAGTAAGAGGATACGATAAATTAAATTACACTCTCATCATGGTTAACACTTAACACAACAAACAAGAAAGTTATACATCATCAAACGAAAACACAGCAGCTTCAGTTTCATACATTAGTGATATTATGAAAATTCATTATTATTATTATCGATATTGTAAAATCAGACTTTAAAGAGCAAAGTAACAGTATGGCCTTCATGTGAGAACTGAGAAGAATTAGCAGAGCTTAAATGGGAGAAAGACTCACCGTAGCTGGTTCTAACAAGCAACCAAACACGTTAAAAAGATCTCTGTCGAATAGAAAAGAAGGAATTAAGAAAGAGCAGAAAATATAAAGAATGACGAATAATTGCAATAATTTCATTCAGTTTTATACATCCCTGCAAAACCATCCACAAGCTCCAAAGTTTGCACTTGTGGATTGAAATCCAATGCACCATCCCTATACAATGTTCAGGTGGCTATGCGTGCCAAATTGTAAACATCTACTAGACACTTTACATATCTTTAAGAATAAAGATATAAGTATTACCCGAGTATCCATGTGAAAAGAAAGCCCATAGCAAGCCCTTCCGAAGACTTTTCTTTGTAATTCGAAATGATCTGAGGTACCTCGGCCACACCCAACTTAAAACACTAACCACCCCCAACAATAGTGAAATCCAATCCTTCCTAGTGCAAAGACAATAGCTCATGTAATTTCGAGCCCATTGCGAGCAATTTTGATTTGCAGGGCATATTGGCAGATTACTTCTGAAAAGCCCCATGGCATCCGAGAAACTGTACCTATGCAATATATGCCATCACATTATGTTATTATAAGAAGGCATATTCACACATTATCCCTTTCACAACATCTTATATAGATATACTTTATCAGAGGTATTGTATAACAATTTTGCATGTAAAAGGTTTTGGTATTAACGTTTGAATAATAAACCTGCATCAACTTCACTCATTGTTGTCAATAGCGGCTATAGCGCGCTACGTAGCGAAGTGATGTAGTGTCACTATTAGGGTTATAGCGACTGATACCGAAAATAGCGACAAATTTTTTTTTTTGTTTATTTAATATAAATAGCAATAAAATATAACTAAAAATGGTGCTGGATCATAGGTTTCTGTAAAATATACATGTAATATATATACCAGGGTATTTTGATAAATATACATATAAAAATTTTCTAGTGTATCGCTATTTATAAAATAGCCGTCCACTATTTATCACTATTCGCTATGTAGCATACATGTACCTTATTGTTATTTGCCATTAACAACTACGACTTCACTCAAAAGTTACTTTGAATATATAACATCTAAGGATAACGGCACACCCCTGATGAATCTTTTGACACCTGACAAGTATATGACTCGTATATCCTTTTTTTAAATTAACTATATAGACACCTCACCCAACAAAGCATATACCTGTCATATATTGGGTGTCAAGAGATCCAATTAGGTGTAGGTATAATAGGACCCTAAATAAGCCAAATACATCCACATCATGTAGTATTTGTTTACTTTGCTGATTGAATCAAAAAAACTTTTGTCAATACTTTTGAGAAATATAATATTTAAAAATTGCTATGCTATTAAAATAAATACATACATAGATAATAAAATATTTAGGTTTTGTTATTATGCCAGTACAACCAAAACAGGACCACAGAAGTCGAAAAACAATCACTATAAAAGTAGAACACCTTCAAATAAGATCTAACATGAATATCAAATCGAACCGAAAAAGTCCGATATTTTCGCGGGAGACGACAAATTCAAATTATGAACGATAGAAATCAAACAGTATCCATCCGTACTTACTAACAACAAAAGAAAAACTCGAATCGAATCGCATTAGAAGCTTGTTTAACTATGAACAAATGTAAGTAGAACAGCAATGCGAACATATGATAAGACGAGTAAAAGCATACGTGAATCGTGATTGCTGGATAGACGATGGTCTTCAATGGATGATTGAAGAAAAGCTGGAAGAATGAGCGAGAACGGTGTGCAGACTTTACAGCTTTATGCCGCAGCGTTGGTTGGTGGGTTTTTAATTTATATATCAAAAAATCGGCCACATGCCTTGCAAGCCATTAGGGTGGCCCTACACGTCAAACTCTGGGCTTTTCAATCCATTTTTTTTTTTGCCTAACTAAATTATTTTTATAGTTCTAGTGTAACTTAGGTGGCAACAAAAATAATTTTTTCATTAAATTAAAAAGATAAAAAGAATTATTTCCAAAATTTGTTAGCATGTAAAAGAAACTAGTAATATGAGGTTGCTCGCGTGTCGCGGTGATAATATGGTTTTAGTGGTTCGTTATATGATAGTACCAGTATTGTAACGATACTTTGTATAGGAATAAAAAAGATAGTGCAATAACTTTGTATATGAAAACTGAAACCTAGATGTTGATAATCATTGCAAGTTAAAATGCAGAATTGGAGATAACTTTATTAAAGTTTATGGGCTGTAATGTAAATTTGTTAAAAGACGATAATATTTTTTTGTTAAAATTGTAGGGTCGTATAATAAGTTTATTAAAATTAAGAGGTGTGAATGAAATTATGAAGTAAAAGACAAAAGTCATTTTCACATATAGGAATCAAAGTTGCACACTATGTTTATAAAATTGTAAATGATTGATAACAAAAGTTGATAAATGTATTATAGTTAACTAGTATTAAGTCCTCCGTGTTGCGGGGCGGGGGCGTACAATCGTGCTATCAGCGTTGCGGGGTGAGGGCGTAAAACTGTGCTACCAGTGTTGTAGGACTGGGGTGTAAAATCGTGCTAAGTAGCAACTCAATGACCAAAAGTTGAGAAAAACTTAAAACAAAAACAAGAATTAGAAACACAAAGTGACTCACGTGATGTGATGTAAAAATAGATAAAGTGTTAAGAGGATAAAAGCACCTGATAGACTAAATGGGACCCTCAGACACCATACTAATTAGCAACTAAACGACGATATTTAGAAAGAAAAGAAAATCGAAAATAGAAACCAATAAAAATTAATCTTGTTATAAAAACACCTAAAGGTAATATAGAAGAAAAACACAAAAAACAACAAAAAAAAATATTTGCTATTCGTTAACATGATGGAAATTAACACATAAGGAGAATATGGCCTAGCTTCTAACATTTGATCTTTATTATTATATTTAAAAAAATCTACCCAAAATTTTTATATTTTGTTAAATCCTTCGAAAAGAAAATTTAAGAAAATTTCTATATGTGAGATTGTTCTTGTAGAAAACGGTTTTGGTGTAAAAAACGGGAAAAACTACTTAATGTGTAGTTATACCTTTTAAACGATGTAGATGCGTGTCCATGTAGGAAATGAGTTATGGTTACGCATTAACAAGGTACCATTATGGCATTATACCATTTTACAATTTGTAATTATGTACATCAGAAACATGCATACATAAATGAACACAAATACCATTGCTCATAAAACATGTGCGTATACATGTGGCGCATTCTTATTGCTTATGGAATTACCTTAACAACACTTTGTATGGTAACTAAAGGGATTAATCGGTATAGAATGTTATAATCGGAATATGATTCTTCACGGTTAAACACCCACGAATCTTTATTATGGAGATATCTAACTCAAAAACTCCAGATTAGGATTCCTAACACGTTAGACTATAACTAGGATTCCTATTAGTTAATTACATGATAATTGTCTAAACATATATCCTAACATGATATGTATAGGATACTTAAATAATAATTCACTAATTAATTAATAATATTTATCTTTATCAACTCTTTAATTTGAGTTGATCATTATCTATCTACTAGCCGCCTCCATACATGATGCCATGAGATCGACTAGTAATTGCCAACAGTAACCACTAAAGATGTGTTTTCTATATTGTTTTCTTTAGGTAAATAAAAACTTGAAGATCGAGTGAACGGTAGACATTTCTCAAAGTAAAAAATAGAAGATGAAATTTCTACATAGCAAGTGTCAATATTTGTAATTCACTAAAAATTTAACTAATGTTATTTGTGGTAATCACAGTTTCTCTTTAACCAAAGAAAAGATAATGTTTTTCTTAGCTGAAATAAAATATAGTCATGTAATAGAATTTTTGTTTCTCCACCTTTCTAAAGGGTCAGTTATCAATACGCATCAATCTTTTCTTAAGTACATATTTGATAAAATTATGTTTTATTTTTTATTGTGTTTTTTCTTTTTCTTTTTTATAAAGGTTTTTTTTTTCATGTTTTATGCCTTATTATTGTTATTATTATTTTAGAGAAACCATAAACACTTATATGTATTATAATTTAAAAAAATTTACTATTAACACGAGTAATTGAGCATAAATTTCTAGACACGAAATATTCATGGTTTATCATTCGATTGCATGTGATTTATGTAATAAAAAAGTAAATAAAAGGTGTACAAACATATTTATCAAAACTACAGATACATGAAGTAGTTTTACGTACTTAAATTCAAAGTAAAAAATTATAAAAATATATTTTATATTTAAAAGGGAAATATAGCAACCTCTCAAACCTAAAAAATAACACGATTGATTAACTGAACATAAATTTCTAGACACGAAATATTCATGGGTTTATCATTCAATTGCATGTGATTTATGTAATAAAAAGGAAATAAAAGGCGTACAAACATATTTTTAAACTACAAATACATGAAGTAGTTTTACGTACTTAAATTCAAAGTAAAAAATATTATAAAATATATTATATAAATAAACATGTATAAAAGGAAAATATAGCAACCGCCAAACCTAAAAAAATTAACACAAGTAAGCATAAATTTCTAGACAAAAAATATTCATTATCATTCGATTGCATGTGATTCATGTAATAAAAAGGTAAATTAGAAGCATCCAAACATATTTTTCAAAACTACATATATATGAAGTAGTTTTATGTACTTAAATTCAAAGTAAAAAACATATTATATAAATAAACGTAATTAAAAGGGAAATATAGCAACCCCCAAACCCAAAAAATAACATGAGTAACTAAGCATAAATTTTTAGACGCGAAATACTCATGGCCTATCATTCGATTGCATGTGATTTATGTAATAAAAAGGTAAATAAAAGGTATACAAACATATTTCTCAAAACTACATATACATAAACATACATAAAGTAGTTTTACGTACTTAGTAAAAAAAATATTATATAAGTAAACATATTTAAAAGGAAAATATAGCAACATACATAAAGTAGTTTTACGTACTTAGTAAAAAAATATTATATAAGTAAACATATTTAAAAGGAAAATATAGCAACCCCAAACCTAAAATCGAAACAAAAATGATCTGAGGGTTCTTTAACAACGCCTAGAGCTACAACGCCCATGGTAAGTAATTATAACATATTTTTATACTGTTCGAAAAAAAAAACAATATTTTTATAGAGTTTATCACTAATAATTATTTTTGTCAAACATATATTAGGTAGTTGGTGGGTAATTGAATCATAATTATGCTTTTTGAGAGTATGGCACGCATCATAATTTGCTTACAGTTTGTCTTATAATGTGACAAAGCGAATATTAATAATTATGCCTAGCTTTTCATATGTTGATTGGAGCAATCATTCAGTGTTGGAAATTTGGGACGATTAAGTTAACTGATTGCATTGAACTTGTGTTATATACAATTATTGAAGGAGACTCATATATATAAGTTAACTAGCACCAAATTACCATAAGTTAGCTCTCATGTAAATCTTCAATACAGTTAATAAGTAGGGGTTTTGTGATGGCAATAAGCCCCGGTTTTGGCAATCTCACCATGTGTCGTACCTTGTCGCTCGCTACCCATCATGTTTCCGTCTAAGAATGTTTGAGACGCAAAACAAATGTAAGCTACATGTTTTTATGGTTAACCACAACGGGAAAAACTTTATTCGAATAGAGTACAGTGAAGATTTAACAAGTAGACTGGAAGCACATAGTTTGTGTCAAAATGTTGTCTATAAATTTTCCCAATTGAGCCAATGAAAATGTTGGAAGTAGAGCAATATGTAAAGGCCCTCTCAATATGTTTAGAACTGAAACTGCATCTCTGATGAATATCCCAACGCGTCTAGATGACCGGCCATCGCCTTGTTCATCGGTGGTGGCCCACATCTTAGAATCTGCAAGTTCATAAATATTATTCATTTTGCAAGTACTTTCCGAGAGGTTGTTTTTTTTTTCTAAAATTGTTTCGGAAAGCTGGAAACATGTTTGACCCATACCTTAATATCGGATGCAGGTGCAGGACAATGGGTTTGGATCATTTCTTTTGATACAAAACCAACACCCCCGGTCCATTCCTCTGGTGGCTGCAAATGTACAAAAAAGTAAATTGCAGCACATCTATATACGATGATCGACAAATAATAATCAATTTGATTATAGCTATACCTGATTCAATACATAGTACACATGAAAACGACCAGGGTAATTAGTTGCAAGCCCTTCGATTTCTTCCTGAAAATTATACAATAACTCAATATAGACCAATTATGCAACTACAATCCAAATGCCAGCTCCTTAGATTATTAAAATGATTAAACACGGATGTATATAGAAGTCAAAACATAATTGCTTACCTTAAGAAGGATGTCATCGTATGTAACATTAGCGTAGATGAGATGCACTTGGGTCTTGTCTTTTGGATTTTCTAGTATGGCCCTAGCAACCTAGATAGAAATCACAAAAATAAAACATAACAATAAATAAATAATCTGATGTTGCCTCGTATAGTGATTGCAGCCTGTTTATACTCAATTAAGATTTACAAATAAATAAATAAATACCTGAAACATTGGAGTGATTCCGGAGCCTCCAGCAAGCATTCCAAAAGCTCTCACCTGGCCAGGTTGATACCTGAAACGCCCCTGGAATAATACAAGTTTTCGGGTAAGTTTACTTTTAACAGCAGTAGTGTGCTCATATTAATCGAGTAGCAAATAACATACCCTAGTCCCTAAGTATGAATAAATTATTGCTAAAGCTAGCAACCACACATGGTCTAGAAGATTAAAAAAAAACTTTTGGGAAGTGTGTGTACCTTAGGTCCCCTAACAGACATATAGTCACCTTCGCGCATCTCTCTGAAGTGATGGGACATCCGACCTTGTGGGTACATCTACATATATATTATATACAGCATCATATTAATCATTTATACTAGACGATTATGACAAACATGTCAAATAAATGCAAAAGGAAGGCAACAAATTTAAATTTTGAAGTGTTACCTTAATAACCAGCTCAAAATACCCCACATCAGTGTCTAAGGTGGTTGGAGTGTATGGTTTAATAACCTCTTCTCCTTGGCTATCTTTACCCCTGACGTACAAAACAAGGTAATTTTGTTAGGTAAAACAAACATATCACTGTTTTTTAACTGAGAACTTGTAAAAAGCAAATTTAAAACCTAGATAAATTACTTAAGAACCACAAATTTAAACTTTCGACTTTTGAGAACACATATAGCACTTCCAGCATGCCAATAGCCAAATTGATTAGTTTCTATACGTAATGATTTTCATGAAGTATATATTGGTCATCTTTTCTCCCTGAGATGGTATGATTTACGGCTATTTGAGGTTAAATATTAACATGTTAAACATTAAAAGTAAAAAAAAGGTGTCCTTTTTCAGGAATAGAATAATACCTGCAACTTATGTGTTGTCCAATGGGAAGACCCAACACTGAAGTAGGTGTAGGAAGTGCAAATCTGAACTTAGCCACATTATGGCTAAGCTGTGTTTTCTTCACAAGCTTGAAGTCCCTAAAATTTTCGGGATCTATGCTCCCCACTGACGACAAAAAAATAAATAAATAAAAACAACTACTAATGAGACCCGTACGGAAACCACTGGAAACTAAAATTATAATTCACATGAGCTAAGTTGTTTGAGATAGAGAAATCAGAGCAATTAGTTAGCAAAAACTAGTTGTAAAATATCTTATGTTAAACCTTTTGATTTCTTGGAGGAATAAAAGTAGGCTGCAGTGGCAACAACAACAACGGCTGCAACAGCGAGGCCAACCTGGATCTCCTTTGCTTCCAAGAGATCCATTGCTCCAGTAGGAGTAAAGAAGTAGATGGTTTTCTTATACACCGAGACCGATCTTATCTGAAACATAGTTACCAAAGAAAAACAGAAAATTAAATGATATGTTATTAGTTTTAGGAAAACTAAAAGAAGGCTGTGTTTGTCCAGGGCCTTTTATAACTTATGTGTAATCTATAGACTATATGTCTCCTAGGGCATTTATGCTAAGCAATATTGGGTATACCTAACGCAATTTTTTCCAATACTTGAACCATAGTTCTCAAAGGCGCACTCAAAGCGTAAAGGGTGAGCCTTGGGCCTGTGCGCAAGGCACTTAATAAGCGAGGGCCCGAGACAAACAAATCGCATAACATAAACATAAACTTTTTTGGGATTAAAGGCGGATTCTGGCCATTTTTGGCTGTTTCTGACCAGTTTGCCTAGAACTTACAGAATTGCCAAAAGTTTCAGGATTTGGCCGGAATCTTGGCGAGACTGTAATCTGGTCATAATCTAACCTGAGGATCGGGAGTGCCAGAATGGCAGCAAGGCAATTTCCTCGTGCCTCACCTCATCCGCGAGCCTAGACGCACAAAGGGCTTTTGACAACATAGATACTCTGTTGTCAAGGCTCACCCAGGCGCGCGCCTAGGCCCACTTTTCAGGCCCATCCCAGCCTTCTCGCTTTGCTTCAAAAGCCCCACTTTCAGGCCCTCAGGCCATTTTCAGGCCAAATTCCAACGAAATTCTGGTCAAAAATCGTTTGAACAGGTTCAAACATGTTTGAAACAATTATAAGAACCCTAAACAAGCTTGGAAACAACCTAAAACAACTTAAACTAGCCCTAAAGAAGCCTAAAACATGTCTAAAATCCCTAAAAACTATTTTTAATACTAAATAACTCGCCTAAAAAAACCCTTGCTTTTTAAGCGCCTTGCATTGAGGCTCAAGGCTCACCCTTTGCTCCTTGAGTGCGCCTTACGCCTTTGACAACTATGCATAGATATGAACCTTCATTCCCACCATATATTCCTCAAAAGATAAGAATCCACTTTTAATTTTGGACATTTAAACCATTTATTTCAATTTAAATTGATATGAATGGGCCTAATCCACTTAGAAAGTTATAAACTAGTTATCTAGTTAGGTTTAACAATTCATTTCAACTGTACAATCCACTTAACTATCAATTAAAGCTAACTCTAAGAAAGCAAAACACCATATCCAAAATCATGCATACTAAACAAAATTCATAAGTAAAATCTCTCTGCACGGGTACAATTGTTTATTGATAATCAGGCTGCAACATAATACAACAGAAGAGTTGAAACGATACAGAATAAGGTTGCTTTACCTCGAACTTATCGGATGGATACAGAAACAAAATCAGGAGGAAAATGGATGTGGATCTGTGAATAAAATAGGGTTTAAAAAGTATGAGGGAATTGGAACCTGAGGTGGTCGGTAGGGATAGCAAGACGAAGTGCACACACTCGGACCAAAACCACCCCTCCACATTTTCTTTCTGCTTATTTTTTTTATAAACTTTCAGTGTAGTCGTTTTAACCGTTTTGCCCAAATATTTTAGAAATAGCCATTTAAAAAGATTGAGACAAAACGGTTAAAACGACCAAATCATAGGGAGCAAGACGAAAGTTTACTCTTTATTTTTTTTGCTAAGTCTGTTAAAATATATTTTATTATTTCAAAAAGTAAATTTATTATATGATATTATATTATACTAGCTAAGAACTCCATGTTACACACGGGTTGCAAAAATACCTCACATATTACACGAGTTAAATGAATATAATGTAATCGATTAACACATACGGTTGTCAAGATATGTATTTAAATGATAAATTCAAAGTACTATTTACTTATTAAAATTTTAGTTTTTTAGTTGTTTATTATTATATTAGAAACATGTGTGTTACATGTGGTAGAACCAATGAAATATTATATAACTATTAATAAGCGAACAAATAAAAGAAATAATAAAAAAAGTAAGAGAGATCCATGAAGTTTGTCATTTAATATAATTTTCTTATTTATGTACCCTATTAAATATTAAATAATAATAGTATTAAAAAATAATTTAATAAAATCTAATTTAAATGAGGATAAATATTTATATATTTTCCTAGTTCTATAAAGAAAAAAAATCTTTATTTCTACAGAAAATAAGAAAATACAAATTACATATTTTACTATTAAAGATTAATTTCATATATACCCTTACAAACTTAAAAAAATTTATATATACCCAACAAAAACTAAAGATATTATATACGCCCTTACAAAATAGTTAAAATATCAAATATATCCAATTTATTAAAAACAATCTAATAAATAATCATTTTACACTTATTTTTTTAACTTCTATGTTTTCATATATGCTCATCTTTTAACTTTATATTTTTATATAACACATTTTAAGCTTAAATTTTTTTATGCATTTTTTTCATTTTTTATTTTTTCTATAAACAATAGTATTCTCCACATATATAATCTTTAATCTAAATAAAATAAGCTATAAAAGAGTAAATATAATATGAGATTTCAAAGTTATGGAAAATAAAGGTAAAATTGTCTTTCATTAAATCGTTTTTAATAGGTTGGGTATATATGATATTTAAACAAATTTGTAAGGGTATATATGATATTTAAAATTTTGCAAGGGTGTGTATATATATATATATATATATATATATATATATGATATTTTGCAGGTTTATAGGGCATATATGAATTGCCCCTATTATTAATTATAAAAAATAGTTATTATCATTATCTAATATTTAGTTAAATTATTGTTTAATAGGAAAATGAATGAAAATAAGACATGGAGATTATTAATTAAAGTATAATAAAAAGTTATTATCATTATCTAGATTATATTTAGTTAAAGGCAATGCATTTAAACACCTTGGGAGGGGGAGGTGTTGGGTTCAAGTCTCATAGATAGGAGAAAAGAAATTTGTCGTTCAAAAAAATGAAAAATAAGATAAGAAGACACTAGAGATTGACACGTGTCAAAAAAAAAAGATTTTCATTTACTAGTATAGAAAGATTATATTATACTACTAGGTTAGAACTCCGTGTATTACACAGGTTGTATAAATGTAAGTTTATATAATAAATAATATAAATATATATATTTAAAAAAAACTCGTGTATACGTGATGAATAAAATGTAACGTCATATGTTAATACGTATAATCGTAAAGATTTATCTTTCAAAAATGAACTTTGATAAACTAAGTTTTATGCACTTTCATGCTTATTTGTTTATTTCATTTATAAAACAATCGTCTCAAATTTGTATCTAAGAGAGTTTACGATACAAAAGGTGAAGATTCATCCCCACGTTTTTATGAATTATACCATAAAACCGGGAATTAAATTCTCTTTGAATGTAGTATAGAATTTTTATATTTAAAAATGGTGTTCTTTCTAAATGTTGATGCAATGTGCAGTTAAATGATGGGTTTAAACCAATTATAATAGTATGCCTAACAGTACAAAAGTAAAACTAAGTTGTCTAGGTTTGACATTTGAAAGAAATTGTGTGACTATAATGGTAAGTCCAAACCATATAGCGATGCGTCTAAAACACTTATAATTTGATAGAAGTATATGCCCCGGACCTAGAATAATTATTCAATCTACTAAAAGACACAATAATACAATTATTAAGTATATACCAAAGGTTCACAACCTTTGATTCCTAATTTACCATAGTTTCAATCATTGAACTCCAAAATATATATATCAACTCATAATACTCGAGATATAACTTTATAATTATTTAAAATATAAAAAAAAATGTTTATCCTTATCTAACTTTTTTAATTATTTATAAAAAAATAAATATTTATTTTTATCTATTTTTTTAAATTATTATTATTATTATTTAATATGAGAGATATATAAAAAAATAACGTAAAAAAGCAACAGTAAGTGAGACGTGTTATTATTATTATTATTATTATTATTATTTATTATTATTTAAGGAATAGTATCGCTAATCTTATAATAATATATATAGTTTTTTAATACTTTTATTATTTTAATACTATATTAACTTATTAACTTATTTATTAATTAACTTATTAACTTATAATAAAACTTAATGAATAGTATTGCTAATCTTATAATAATATATATACTTTTTTAATACTTTTATTATTTTAATATCATATTGTACGTATTTCTTAAATACTTTTACTATTTTAATATTATTATTTATTAATTTATTTATTTGTAATTATTTGTAATAAACTTATTATTATTATTATTATTTTATTACTATTATTATTATTTATTATTTATTATTATTATTATTATTATTATTTTATTTTTATTATTATTATTATTATTATTATTATTTTATTACTATATTATATTATAATTATAATTATATTATATTATATTATATTATAATTATATTATAATTATAATTATAATTATAATTATATTATATTTATATTATATTATATTTATTATATTATAATTTATATTATAATTAATGAATAGTATTGCTAATCTTATAATAATATATAAATATTTTTAATATTTTTATTATTTTGATATTTTAATCTTATATTGTACGTATTTCTTAAATACTTTTACTATTTTAATATTGTAGTTATATACTATTTTAATATTATAATTATATATTATTATTTATTTATTTATTTGTAATCAACTTATTATTATTATTATTATTATTATTAATTAATTAACTTACAATAAAACTTAATGAATAGTATTGCTAATCTTATAATAATATATAAAGTTTTTTTATATATTTTATTATTTTGATATTCTAATATTATATTGTACGTATTTTTTTAATACTTTTACTATTTAATATTATAATTATATATTAATATTAATATTTCATATTATTAATTATTAATTATTAACTTTAACTAATATTGTAACATCCGTAAAAAACCGGGTTAACCAAACCCGCTTCGTTTATCAACCGAACATCCAGTTAAAAATTTCGTTGCGTATTTAATGCTCAAATTAATTTTAAACGATACATAATTAATAAACATATTATAATATAAAATTTACAATTGAAATTTTATTAAAAATAACGAAATAAAAATATTATGCTGATGCCGGGTTTCGAACCCGGGTCAGCCGGGTAAAGCTTCAAAGACTTAACTCACACTCGCCCAACCAATCCGCCACTTGTGCCTTTTGATGATATATTAAATCCATTAATTCAAATAACAAAAACTCGTTTTCAAAATCAGTCAACCGACGCGCCCATTTCGCAGTCGCCGGTAATCCCCACGATTTCGCCATTTATTGTCGGTTTCTTGTGACTTAACGTGCATAATAACTCTTACATCGGTTATAACCGATGTCCAGCTCCGCGACATCAGTCATAACCGCCGGAAAATTTTTGACCAACGAATCAAGACGGTAATCAGACCCAATTCATCGATATTATTCCCTATAAATACACACTCTAGCCTCTGATAATCTTTTCGCTCACAATCACACCAATTCTCGACGCAATTTCACTCGCCGGAATTTTTCTGCAATCACCGGACCTTCGCCGGAAAACCGAGACTCACATCATCACGGTAAATACCTCGACTCTTTCTATTCCATTCCATTGTTAGACCATTACTAATATCAAACTATCACCCATAATCAATCCCAGACGACATTGTCGGAAATTCTGCTTTCGCCGGAAAACTTCTGAAAGTTCCAGAATCACGTCGTGAGCCGGTATGATCATTTAAACCTACTGATAATCGTTGCTCATTAGTTCAATTTCACATCTAATCCATCCAAACTGTTAATTGATCCTAACAGCCGAAGTTCACAAAACAGAGCCGACAAATCCTTGCCGGAGTTCTGAAAAAGTCACCTGTTCGGTACAATCATTCCCCAAACCCTTTATGTTCAATACATTACAATCGCTTATAAAGTTCGTTAAATTAATTTAACAAGTAACAGCATGGTTAACCGTTGTCTGTGTTTTGAGCGAAGAAGACGAAGTCGTATTGATTATAAGATTAATTAAAATCAGTATTATGAACGGGTTAGACACACAGTCCAGCGGTGGACTGTGTGCAAACAAACACACATACGTCCCGAGTTCGATCCTTGACACAAGCACATTCGCGGTAATAAAAATGTCCTTTTTTAAACTGAACCGGATCCACACGCAGTAAGATGTTAAGTATAATAAAAATCGTAATATATACCAAGTTAGACACACAGTCCAGCGATGGACTGTGTGCCAAACTAAACCACAGGTCCCGGGTTCGAGACCTGTGGAGAGCACCGATTCCTCCTTTTTAAAATAAATGATTTTCGGATTAACTTAAATAGTGTATAAATATAATTAAAAACAGAAATATTTCGGGTTAGACACGTAGCTCAGTTGGTAGAGCTGCGTGCACGCGTACGGGAGGTCACGGGTTCGAGCCTCACTCAGTGCAACAATATAACCGACCGAACCGGTCAACGGTCAACAGTCCTGGTCAACGGTCAAAGTCAAAAAGTCAACATTTTTATTATTATTTTTATTTATTTATTTAATTTAAAAATCAATTAAAAATACTTAAAATAAACGTTTTTAAAGTTAGAAAATAGCCTTAAACTCACAAAAATATATCCAAAAATTAAAATTGTTAATAAAATCCACTTATTTACCGTACCTTTTCGTTATTAATTAGGTTAGTTATTCCTCGTCGATCAATCCTCTAAACTCGTGCGCATTCAACATCATCCACCGAACGCACCCAATGTGAGTGAATCTCTACAAATTCCCCGTTTTAATCACGTTTTTGGGGTGTATCATGTGTCTTATTATTTATTACATTTAAACTATTGTGCACCCATCATATTCATGATTAAATGTATATTCAACATGTATCATCTGTTTGTGTGATTATTATTTAGATTAAATTTATCATTTTCAGTACATACATTATCATAGGCCGCCGCTCCCCATTACCTATGAGCGTTGAGCTGTTCCCCATTACCTATGAGCGTGAACGAGGCGTTGCCAACATACGATCGGCTCCATTTGATTGAGCCTTGATCTCACATACATTTCATCATAGGCCGTCTGCTCCCCATTACCTATGAGCATGAGCCGTTCCCCATTACCTATGAGCGTGAACGAGACGTTGCCAACATTTACATTATCATTCATGTTACATATTCATGCAAGGTTGTTTGTTATTGTATGTTTATTTACGTTTGTTCATATATGATTATTGCACAATTTTTCCATATTAAATACAACAAGAAATAAATAATAAATGTTTTTCTAACAAGGTTCACTCGCCAACTTTTGTTGATTCAAAAACCATTTTTACACATGATACAGGTGGACAGGATGAAGCAAGGAACACATAGGAAAGTGCCTTAGAAGAAAAATAATGAAGTTTAGAAAGATGTATAGAACATGTTGTATTTGTATGATTTGATTGTATGATCTCCTTTAAATTGTAATAATAAATAGGAAACATTATAATAAATGTCATGAGCTTTGATGAAAACTCAATCATGCCCTGATCACCTTTTCCGCTGCGGGTCGGGGTGTGACAAATATAATAATACAACTTACTATTTTAATATTATAATTATGTATTAATATTAATATTTCATATTATTAATTATAAACTTTAACTAATATAATAATACAACTTAATGAATACTATTTTCAATATTATAATAAGAGCAAAATACCTGGATAGTTCATGTGGTTTTGTAAAGTAACACCTATAGTCATTAACTTTTGGAATTACACCAGTAGTCCCTTTGGTTTACTTTTTGTTACTCGGATGGGGGTTATTTTTTTCAGTTAAGTCCATCTGAAATTACTTATTTACCCTTGATTTTATTAAAATATAAAAAATTACACAAAAACACACACACTCTGACTCTCTCTCTCTCTCTATATATATATACATACATACATATATATTAATTATTAACTTTAACTAATATAATAATACAACTTAATGAATACTATTTTTAATATTATAATAAGAGAAAAATGTCTGGATAGTTCCCGTGGTTTTGTAAAGTAACACATATAGTCCTTAACTTTTGGAATTACACCATTACTCCCTTTGGTTTACTTTTTGTTACTCGGATGGGGGTTATTTTTTTCAGTTAAGTCCATCTGAAATTACTTATTTACCCTTGATTTTATTAAAATATAAAAAATTACACAAAAACACACACACTCTGACTCTCTCTCTCTCTATATATATATACATACATACATATATATTAATTATTAACTTTAACTAATATAATAATACAACTTAATGAATACTATTTTTAATATTATAATAAGAGAAAAATGTCTGGATAGTTCCCGTGGTTTTGTAAAGTAACACATATAGTCCTTAACTTTTGGAATTACACCATTACTCCCTTTGGTTTACTTTTTGTTACTCGGATGGTCTCTCGAGTGGATGGGGGTTAGTTTTCTCAGTTAAGTCCATCTAAAATTACTTATTTACCCTTGCTTTTATTAAAATATAAAAAATCACACAAAAACACACATACTCTGACTCTCTCTCTCTCTCTCTATATATATATATACACATACATATATATGTATATATATATATATCTACTCTCTCTCTCTTTCTAAGAGAACCATCTCAACCAACCTGCTGCTGACCAGCAGCCACCACCGCACCCACCTAAGACAACCACGAATCCCCTTCATCTGAAATCAAACGACGACCATCAAATCCATCAACACCCACCAACCGAACGATGATCCCCTTCAATTTCCGGTTCGTCGTCTTCATCTCCGCCCACACCCTCCCCCACTCCGACCTCGTCCCCTTAACATGTCTTCTCAATCATCCTTGTTCCACCACCCAATCTATCAACAACCATCAAAATGGTAAGTCAAATCTCCCTCTAATTCATCCAATTGACGTCAATTCGTAACCCATTTGTTATTGTTGATGGTTGTTAACTGACTGTAGATGAAGGTGAAGATTAAGGGGATAGTGCAGGGGGTATTCTACCGTGACTAGACTGTGTAGAATGCTACTGATTTGGGTTTGAAAGGGTGGGTTAGGAACCGAAGGGTTAGGGTTTTTGGTGATGGTGGGGTGGAAGTGGGTGGTGGTGGAGATGGTGCGGGATGCAGGCGGTGATTGGAGGCAGTGGTTGGAGATAGTGGAGACGGTGGTTGGAGGCAGTGGAGGCCGTGGTTGAATAGGGGATGGGTAAATAAGGTGGACCCCACACTTTTAATAATCCATTTTTTTTTACTTTTTAAAGGGAGGGGTAAACAAGTAGTTTCATATGGACTTAAGAGAAAACTAACGGACATCCACTCCAGGGACTATCCGAGTTACCAAAAGTAAACCACAAGGAGCACCGGTGTAATTTCCAAAAATTGGGGACTATAGGTGTTACTTTACAAAACCACAGACTATCCAAGCATTCTACTCTAATGATTAATATAACTAGGTATTACTTTCATGCGCGTTGCACGGGCCGCTGACACGAATAAAAAAATGTAGAAAAAAACACTAAAAGATAAGCGAAAGCAAATCAACCAAAAAAGTTGCATGGCAATGATGTTGTTCGTATGAAACCCGTAGTCAGAGATGAACAAATGGTACTAGGTGCCGATACCTAATTTCCCGAACCGAAAAATATTAAATAAGAATTTGGTACTGACTTTTGGCATTCTTATACCGGTTTTTACCTTCATATACCGGTACCGTAATCGGTATTTTCAGTACCAGTATTGATTCGGTATCTGTTGACACCGAGCTCAGCCCTACCCCTGAAACAAAAAAAAATCAATTAAAGTTAAAGAAAATTAACAAAAAAAAGTTATACGATACCGTAGTTGTTCATACGGTACCCGTGATCATGGATGAGCAAATGGTACCGGGTAGCAACACTGAATTTCCCAAACCAAAAGACTTTCAATATCAATTTGGTACCGACTTTTGGCGTTTTCTGGACACAGGCTGGTGCCGGTTTAAAATTATTTAAAATTCATTGAAGTTTGATTTATCTTTGAGTAAAGAGTAAATTACAAAATTCCTCCTTTGTTTTTACATCAAATTACAAACAAAGTTTGTCATTTATCTTTAAGGTTTACAAGAATCATAGTTAATGTTCGTAAAATTTGACACGTTATATCCTTTATCTCTAACTCGGTTATGTTTAAATGTTAAATCTAACTAAGTGGAGGAAAATCTGTTTTCACTCTGTAGACCGACCATCGCCTTTGCGGTTTGGAGCATAGAGGAAGAAGAGAGAGATAGAATGTGGTGGACATGGGGGTTCTTGGTCGCTGGTGGTAGTGCAGGGTGATCCATCATGAATCTTTTTCATCAATAATCATATTTCTATAAAAACTAAAAAGAAATCATATTTATCTTTTATATAAAAACAAAAAGATATTGTCTTTGAGAAATAATTGGATTAAGAAAACAGTTTTAACTCATTTTAACAACCAAACAAACTTGGTAAGATCCATCATGAATCTTTTTCATCAAGAAAGTTGTAGATGCAGAATGGCACAAATTATACAGCAGGTAGAGTTTAGAGATTGAATCTATATTATATTTTTAAAAGGGCTAAGGAAAAAAAGGTATATTAACAACAACTATATTGTAGGGAATGAGACCAGTACACCAACAGATATATTAACAGCATAAAGACGGCCAATAATTCATACATATACACACAATTATAAAACATTCAACTTTTGTCTTTCATACTTGATATAAACAAGAAAGACACAGGCATAAAAGAACTAACTTATCCGTAAATCTATGGAAACTAAAGAGTGCCAATGACTCCAGACGATATAAGCTAATAATATCCAATCTCCATCAAGGTACTCGAGCTTATAAGTCCCGACACTCAACTTCAACCGCATACATGTTTCTTTCTCAAGAGTTACTAAGGTTGCTTGCGAGATAGGGAGATAGAATTTGATTATATCATCTCCATACTCTACTTCTAGCGCCATTGTAGATTCAGAAAATATAACACTATCAAAAAATAAATATTACGTTTCATATATGAAAGTGTAGCAAACGAAACATCAGTTATTAAAGTTTCTAGACAAAATGAGGTCTTAAAATAAAAGATTACATTACCATGAAGGTTACTTGCAGCTTCTTTCATCATTGGTGATGACCTTTTTCCTTGAAAATCTTTAACTTTTGAGTTTCACCAACTTCGCTGTGTGTAGTGGTCTTAACATCTAATTCTTCACCTAGTTCTGCACCAGAAGTAGACTTAAAACTTGCCGACATTTTTTTCATGAGTATGGCCTTCAAAGAGATAGCAAAGTTTGAATCTTTGGTCCATATGAGTTCAAGCACATAATCAATATCACCGGTATCTTTACTCCTCAGGCATATTGTAAGACCTCAACTTTCTCTAGAGACTTTATCATCCCAGCATATCAGAATTAAGCTTAGGAATATAGTTCCAAAAAATATATGAAATTTGATTACCATTTGTTCTATCTTTAAATCTCTATAAACCATGGCATTATGAAAGCAAGCCTTCAAGACTCTCTCGCCCATCAACATCCTTTTAAAAATGATTGTGTTCACCAGCTCTAGAACACGATCGTAATCAGAATATCAATTTATGTACATGAATCATAATCAATTATTATAAATAGCTGCAACAAGAAGCTCGCCAAAATGGATACTTAAAGCACACGTACATGCAACCCCTTACGTCGAATGGTGACTTGAATGACTCTAGCATTTGTGCAACAACGATCTTTAATGTGGGCCCAGTCACCAACTTAATCCGTCTAGGAACCACACCATAATACAACATCCGTTTTCTGAACCTATGAAGCGTATGAACCACTGCAATTAGGGCTGCACCAACCGATAAGTTCCTCACATCAAGTGACCAAGCAATGTGTTGATCAAACACAATCGCTTTTGGAAAAAAAGTTGGTTTTCATATGAAACTTTCCACCCACAGCGGGCCCGATTAATCTGACCCATTAGAACTAGATAGTTCAAAGGTACATTAACAAAGTACCGGGCTGCTCCTTCCGGTTCATGATCGCTATCTAAAAAACTCCCGAACAAAGGCTAACACCGCAATTTACAAATCGTCTCATTGTCTTAAGTTATAATAATTAAATGATTCCTAATTGTAGCTAAAGCTATTAAATTGCCTTAACCTTACAAGTTACAATAATCAAATGTGTAAACAGTTGAATTATAAGACATACATTTTGTGAACTGACATTTAAGTTTGCATTCAATTGAAGGACAGTAGGCCGTACGTTTAGGGGAACATTAATTCTCGCAGTTCGGTGGTGATAAACAAGTCATAGATGTTTTCTGCATAAAATGACATAAACATGTCGGTTTTGCTTGTTGGTCTTACGTCTGCGAGTATATCTTTTAGAGTGTTCTGCAAGCCTTTTTAGGCTCAAATGCTGCTGTGAATTGGCCAAAGAATGATGTTCTTATAAGTTTTTTTAAGATGTTGTATAATTTGCATCAAACGTATTCCATGTTTCGGGGTGAAAGTTAATCAAAATATGTATTACATCAGTAAATCACATTTAGTACTTGATAGACTTGTAAAAGTCAAAGCTTCTGCAATTTTGTGATAAAGGAATACAGCATGAGTATACATCACTTTTGAATACTGAAAAATACTTGTTTGACTTGGAAAAGTCAAAGTATCTCTAATTCGGAGATGAAACAAATGCAATTGGTATGGAAGACCAAAAAATCTATAATGTACAATTCTGTAAATGGAATCTTCATTCTATATATGTAGAAGGATTGGTTTTGTGCAACCACGTAATAGAATCACCTTCAGTTAGTCTTCTGTTTCTCTGGTTTTGGCCGCCGTACCAGCAACCTAAATGTCCATACAGCCAATAAAGTCGCCTCAATGGGGGCAAACCAATAAACAACTATATGCTCCTTTGTTTTATGAACACCGAGAGCATATGCCCACCCAACAACCTACAGTTTGTTTATAAATAAAGTGTCAATATGCAAACTTCAAGAAAAATGCTGCATGCAAATATAATCTTAGATAACGCGACCCCTGAAAGCTTTTGTTTTGACTACCTTTTGCTCACTGGTTCTATGGATTTTCAAAAACAGAAAATTTCCATAAGAGAACTTCAAAATAGGTAAACAAATCAAGTAGCTTTCATGGTCCAGTAACGGGTCAAAATTGGTTTGGATCAAAACAAGTAATGTCTATGTGCAGGTCAATCGGGTCGTCTAGGGTTGACCCACAACCACTTTTCATTCATTCTTTTTTTTTTCTGTAAATTTGTAAGGAGAAAATATGGTCATAGAAACTATATCAAAACAATAAACTATTTTTTTTAAGAAAATGATTGTATGTTGTAGGCTGAGTCCAGAGCCAACTTCCGACCTGTTTGATTTCTTTTAGCTAAATTTCTCTATTTTACCCATCTGACCCGTTATCAACAAACGCAATCTATATTGACCCATATGAATTTACATGTGTTGACTTTTATATATACCACCTCGAATTTTGTCATTTGTGTTACAATCAAGTGTCAATCTACCTTAGATTTTTTTTTTTGATAATTATATGCAACCAAAAAGAGAGGAAAACTGAAGATACTTACAGCAGCTGGATTCATGCATCCACCAGTTAAATCTGATCCAAGTATATGAAGAGCAAGTTTTAAGATGCTATTAATCCAAGTTTTCCTAAAGAAACCGCTACGAATGTTTCTATCAACACCTTGTGCAATCAGCACCTGTGTGAATGTCAATAATCCTTCTGTCGACGCCCCTTGATTAAGGTCGATAATCAGCTCAGGCCCACGCCATATTTCAGGAAAAGTCTCGAGAACAAGCCTCACTCTCATAATCGATCCAAACACCTGATAATCACATATAAACTTGTGCACTGTAACATGATCCCCGAAGAAATGATCACATAAAGCTTGCTTAGCTGATTGAGTTCACGCGTGTCTGTATCTATTTCTATATGTATGTATGTTGGCATTCATTCATGTAATGAAAAGTCAACTCACATTGTTAACAGAGTTTATTATCTTGACTATAGTTATTATTATTTAATTTACTGTTAGTTATTATTCTATCTTGAATATTAGTATAGCTATCGTTTTATCATTATCCTTTTCATTGTAATCACACTTTATAAAGAGATTCGGTTTTCAGTTAGTCAATACGCAGAAAACATTATTCACCAATATCATCATCAACATCATCATCCTCAGTAAATCCCACCAGTAGCAAAGCTAAGATAGGGTCTGAGAAGGGTAAGATGTAGACAACTTTACCTCTACCCCGTAGCAATAGAGAGCCTGCTTCCAGTGAGATCCCCGGCGCCGGCTCCTTAGTAGTTTTGCATCAAGCCTTTGACAAAAGGCACATAACACTCAACAATCAGGACAAAGGCCCGTTAGTGCATGTACCCTTTTGTCTTTCGGCTGTCAACGCCATCACATGATGCATGATTAACCGTCAGCCGCTTTTAACGTTATTTTCGCGAAACTAGTAAAATAGCGTTAAAACTAGTGCAATCTCACTTCCCCTCCCCGAAGGGCCCCACACATACATTCACCAATATCTATCAATGAAGCAAAAAATCTTACACATGAAGAAACAAGTTTTTAATAATAAAAAAGCAACTAACCTGAAAAGGGATTCTTCCAATATTGAACAGAAATGTGAGAAAATCTCCATTAATGGCGTTTGTAAAACCAGCAATTGGATTGTAAGCCCCACCATTGGTGAGTTTAACCAAATAAGCGAACAAGAACATGTTAAGAACCGAAAGAAAAGACTTAAAGAATTCAGAAACATGATCATTGTAGGCGAAACTTTGCATGATTATTCTTATAATAACGCCTGTCCAAACCCACATGAACGACACGATCGTGTCTGTTACAATCAGCTGCCCCATGCCCGCCATTTTTTATAACGATGATTGTATCGATTTCTTAACCCAGAGTGGGTTGAATATGATGAATTGGATCGGGTTTCAGTGAATTGTGTTGATTGTATCCATGATTGTGGATGTCGGAGGAAAAGGGGTTCTCTAGAATAATAATATTATGATTGTTATTATTTAGATCAAAGATCAGCGTTTGATCCAATCTACCATTGTAACTGTTTGTATGAATTTACTTGGAAGGCCAATGAACCCAAAAATTCCTAAAAACGAATATGAAATCTTTAGGAATATTCACTTTTTGAATGATACATGATTATTATTTTGGACTTGAAGTTATTATTTTTAAAAGCAATATTGGATTTTAATAATCTCAATTATTTGTCGTTCGTCGCCAGTCCCAACTTTAAGAATAACCACCGGTAGTTCCAATTAGTAACATATTGGCCTCCCTGACTAACAATACCGTAACGATGTTAGTCTCCGGTTGCCAGAAACACATTTTTAGCCAAAATAGGTTTCTAAAGGTCCGATCTAAGATTACAAAGAGGTTTGGGACAAAAATGTTGACTTGTCCTACCAAAAAGTTGAGTTTTCCGGTCCAAAGAAGTTTTCCGGCAAAAAGAGTTTTCCGGGACCTCAATAATTTGGGCTTTTATTAAAAAAGATTCTTAAGGTCCGTAATAGAGTTACCAAGAGGTTTGTGACGAAAAAGTTGAGTTTTCCGGCCAAAAACGTTTTCTAGTGACCGGAGACTCACGACGTTAGGGTACTGTTAGTCATGGTCCATTGGAGACCAATATGTTAATATTTGGGACTGCTAATTGTTATTTTTTAAGTTAAAACTGTTGGCTGTCACACCCCGACCCGCAGCGGAATAAAAGTCGGGGCATAATTGGGTTATCACCAAAGCTCATGATGTTTACTAAGATGTTTCATATTTATTAAATTCAAATTACAAACTTAAATATCCAAAACAAAATTCGTACAATTACAAGAAAATGAAACTACATAATTATTCCAAAACCTAAACTTGTTTATTCTTCTAGGCCTTCCTAATTGTTTCCTGTCTCAGCTGGATCACCTGTATCATGTGTAAAACGGGGGAGATTTTGGGTCAACAAAAGTTGGCGAGTGAACCTTGATAAAACATTTTTTTACTAATTTCTTGTTTTATTTAATAAAGAAAATTCGTGCAATAATCACATGTGAGCAAACATATATAGATAAACAATCACAAACCACTTTGGATGAGTATATGACATGAATGATGATGTATGTGAGATCAAGGCTCAATCAAACGGAGCCGATCTAATGAGGCTCCTGATGCTCAACCCGTATCCCACGGGGAACTGATGGGCCTAATGAAATGCGTGCACTGAAAATGATAAATCCAATCCACATATAATTCACACAACAATTGATACACATTTGATACACATTTGATTACGGATATGATGTATACACAAGTGTTTAAATAAAATAAAAGAATTATACGACACATGATACACCCTAAAACATGATTAAAACGGGGAATTGGTAGAGATTCACTCACAGTGGGTGCGTTCTTTGATGACGATGAATGCGCACGAATTTATGATTCAACCGACGAGGGAAAAACTAACCTAAATAATAACGAAATGATTCGATAAATAAATAAATTTTATTTGAGATTAATATTTTTTAATTAGTGCTCTTAATGGGATTTTTAAATTTATTTTTGTGAGTTTAAGGAAATTTTCTAACTTTAAAAATCCTATTTTTAAGTTTTTTTAAATAATTTTTCAATTAAATAAATAAATAAAAATAATATAAAAATGGGTTGACTTTCTGACAGTTGACCGGGTCTGACCGGTCAGACTTTGTTTATTCCATGCGGTGCGTGGGATCGAACTCGGGACCTTTCGTTTGTGTGCACGTAGCTCTACCAACTGAGCTACGTGTCTAACCCGAAATATTCTCTGTTTAATTATATATATATACTAATTAACTTTAACCTTATTTAGTTTTTATTAAAAATGATTTAATATGGCCGAACCGGTTGCAGAGACCCGGAGTCGAACTCGGAACCTTCGGTTCGAGTGCGCACAGCCCAGCCAGTTGGGCTGTGTGTCTAATATGCTTAACTACTGGATTATATTCCTCTTATATACATTCTGTGGATTGATCTGAATAGGTTTTAAAAATGTTGGTTTTATTTCAGAAAGTCGGTAGCATGCGTGATTCGAACTCGGGACATGTGTATTGTATTTGCACACAGTCCACCGCTGGACTGTGTGTCTAACCCGGTTAAATATTCGATTTTAATTATACTAATACACTTGTTCAACTTCATCTTCTTCACTGTGAAGAACACAGAACAATGAAACCCGATTGTTTTGTTTAATCAACTAACAACTTATAATTAATTGAAATAGAATAGAAAGGTGAAGATTAAGTAATATGGTATACCAAACAGAGAGTTTTCTTTAGATTTCCGGCAAGATTTCGTCGGCTCTGATTTGCGATTTCCGATCTGAGTGAACTGTTTTAACAGTTTCGATTATTGGTTTGAACAATTAAATTATAAATCAAGAGGTAGCAGGGAGGTTTAGACAATTATACCGTCTTAAGACAACTGCGGTTTTCTGTTCAGTGATTCCGACGATATTCCGGCGAGTGCAAAGAAACTCCGGCGACGTGCTTTGGAAGGGATAAAGCTTCGGAAAGAGAGTTCGGTTCTGAGCGAAAGGTTTACAGGAGGTTGGAGTGGGTATTTATAAGAGGGCAGCTGATTTGGGTTTGAATTGAGGTCAACAATCGCGATTAAAGATTTCCGACGGTTTTTGACTAAAATTGATTGCCGACGACGGTTATAACTGATGTCGAAATCAGTTTATCCGTTTCAGTCAAAGGAAAAATAGCCAAAATCGCGGAGTTTAGGTTTCTCCGGTGATTGCGAGTTCTGGCGTGCTGTTTTACAGATTTAACTTTCGGTTTTTATTATAAATGTTATTTGTTTGGTATTAAACACAAAAGAAGTGTATGGCGGAGCGGTGTAGTGTGTGTTTGTCTTTGTGGGCGACCCGGGTTCGAAACCCGGCTACCCTATTAATATTTTTTTATACTTATTATTATTAGTTAGAAATTATGGTTTTTTAAATTCTAATATATTTATTAATTATGTGTTGTTTAAAATTAATCTGAACAATAAATACGCAACGAAACTTATACTGAATATTTGATTAATAAACGAAGCGGGTTTTGAAACCCGTTTTTCGACGAATGTTACATTGGCGGCCAAAGACAAATAGTTAAGATTATTAAAATTCGTTTAAAAATCATTGCTGAAATAAAAATTGTAATTTCAAATCAACATATTATTTCCAACAAAAGGTTCATATATATCTGTTTGATAAGTACTACATTAGAAACTCTAACGCGTTGGTACCGTTTGAGACAAGACAATTTTATTAAGGTAAACCTATATACACCTATACCTACACCATCAAATCTATGTTTGTTTTCAGGGCTGTGAATCGTATTGGGTTAATGGGTTTCGAGTTGTCGGGTTGAAATACTTTAACCCTAAACCAACCCATATATTTATTTGTGTTGTATCCAGGTCGTGTTTCGTGTTGTCCCGTTTATTGTTCGTGAATATGAGTAATAACTAGTGTTTTCATAACAATTTAAACAATCAATTACTCTGAGTCAAATGGAACTTTTGTAATCTATGGTTTATTGTTTTGTTCAATACTAGAAGAAGCAAATGGAAGTGTTTGAAAAATGGATAATTAACTAACTAAATAAATATGTTAGAGGTGAAGCGTTGATGAAATGGTTCAAAAAGTGGTCGTTTCGTGAATGTAATGGAATTGAATTTGCAGTCAACTTCTTGGTTGCTACTGTGATTCATTGATGAGGTACGTAATCTGATATGTGTCATTATTTTTTTTATTCGGTTTCGTTTTATTGTTGTTTTCGGAGTCAAAGCGAATGCAAGATGGTATAACAGTTGACTTTGCGGAGTCAAAGTGAATAACATAAAGGTATAATGGTTGATCTTTCGGAGTCAAGGCAAATACAATAAGGTATAAAGCGAATAATCGATTAAGCGATAAGAAAGTATAGAATTTATATTAATAAGTTTGACTTTCCGGAGTCAAAGCGAAAACAATAAAGCATATAATATTAATTTTAACACACTTGATTATCGATAAGTATCATAAGAATAACCGATTTTGATGATATTGGAAAAGGTAAATTTGACATATACACTGATACTAAGTTTGTTGTTTAACAGTAGCATTACCAAGTTCATAACAAAACATGTTGAAAAATGAAATATGTCGGGCCGGTTCTTATACTTAGTATCCGACAAACCCCATTATATAAAAACCTAGAACCAACCCAATATTTAGGGTAGTGAATCGGTTATGTATTTTATATTTGATCGGTTCTCGGGTCGAGTTGGGTAATGATCGGGTTTTGTCTTTTCCTCACCCCTAGAAACGAACACTACCTTACTTTCATTTTTAGATATTAATAGTCAAACGAAAATATAAAAATCAATTTATTTAACTTTAGATATTAATATATTTCATCTCTGAAATCTAAATATAAATTATTTTAGAAACCCTTAAAAGAGAACTCACTTATTGAATAAATCATGTTCAAGTTAAGCCTTTTATTAAACAGATTGTATTCGAATTAACCTGTTTAATAATAT
The DNA here is from genome assembly GCA_947069175.1 of Scalesia atractyloides. NCBI lineage: Eukaryota > Viridiplantae > Streptophyta > Magnoliopsida > Asterales > Asteraceae > Scalesia > Scalesia atractyloides. The sequence continues at coordinate 5,930,786 of CAMTDV010000008.1, forward strand.
GGGTTATGTTAGCCAACTTACATCCGATAAAAATTGTCACACATATTTGCACCCCATCTTATCTCATCTCTTCTTATAATACACACAATAACATAAATGTTATATTCAACGTGATAGAAATTTAGTTTTGACATATTATATAACCACACACTACCTACAATAACATAAATGTTATATCGAACCTGATAGAAATTTAGTTTCGACATATTATAAAACCCCGTGTAATGGAGGCGCCAAAGAGCCTCATTGCTAAAGGAATAACAGGTGTGAAAGAGGCAAGGGGTATGTCCCACTACACACCAACCAATCACATTTTTATATTTTTTTGTTTTTTTTCTACTTTTTTAGTTAAATCAGTACATCTAGTTATTGTGTATTTATTATATACTATTTGTGGCCTAGTGGTAGGGAAGTTTGGGTTACTCAATAGAGACCCAAGTTCAATCCCCACTTGTGTCACTTTGGTGGATTAGGCAATAATGGATCCTTGTAGACAAGGCTATTCATGAGCCGAGCCAAGCTAGGCTAAGCACGGGATCGGCTCGGATTTAAAACTGAGCTACAAATCTAAGCTCGGGCTCGGCTTGGTTTTAAATTGAGCTGGCTAGGTTCCGCTTGGTTTTGCTCGAATTCAAAAAGGAAAAATTAATACATAGCTCTCAAAGTTCAATAGCCTAAAATATTATTTGATAGTTTAAAGAGCATATCCAAATTGAGTTCAACTTTATTCATTACAAGCGAAAATCAAGTTCAACAACACAAAATAAGATTCAAATTTCAATGAATTACAATATAAGTTTATTAGCATGGTAATTCACCTTCAAATATGACATAGGTATACATTTACTCATAAATACATGTAAATAATAAACAGTTTTTTGTAATATATTATAAAGTATATAAAAACAAAATACATTAAAAGTAAAATAATCCGAGCTAAGCCGAGCTAAAAAGCAAGCCAAACCGAGCCAATATGGCTCCTTACGAGCCGAGCCGAGCTAGGCTCACTTTCTTACCGAGCCAAGCCGGCTCGGCTCAGTTTCAAACCGAGCCATATCATGTAACATTCATGTAAAACGGATTCCAAAACGCGTCCTGTTTAAGATTCAAGTATTTATTAAATGATTTATTACCCATTTATTTATAATTGGTGATTGATTAATTTTTTTTATGGTTAATAAATAAACTATATAACTAAAATATTAAATAAATAACAAATATATATATGTGCACATAGGAGATAACCGGGTTTGAACCCGGGTCTCCACAAGTTCACACACACAAAACACCACTGCACTACGCACACCCTGGTGAACAAATCTAAAAACAATTAAAATTTAAATCTCATCTGAAAAGCAAAACCTGAAATTAAAAAAAAACACCGACTCAGTAACAGTCGAAGCATAACTGGTGTAAATCACAACTAACAGTTTTCTTGGATTAAAAACGTATAACTGTTGTTGACCATCTGTTACAATTGAAATTCGAAATCAATTGAGTGAAACTGACTGAAATCAATGGGTTTTAAACTACAAAATTGAAACCGAAATTGTAACTTCCAAATGATCTATAAATAGCAGTCCTACCGTCAATAGAACTCGCTCAATTCCTTCGTTTTGCTCTCAAAAACTCTCGGATAACTCCCTGCTCGAGTTCAACGTGGCCGGAGGTAACAACCGCTCGCTGGAATCGCCGTCGGAAATCAGAAGAACACACTACTTGGTATATTCGGTCACTTAATCCTTTTCATTTACAATCTAATATAAGGCTGTTCTTATTATAGTTGTTAATTTAAACAATCCGGTTGAGATTTATGTTCTGTGTTTCAAATGAGGAAGATGAATTGAAGTCTGTGCTTAAAAGAATTTGGGATGGGTATCTACACCGGGTTAGACACACAGTCCAGCGGATGGACTGTGTGCACATGAATCACAAGTCCCGGGTTCGAGTCATTATAGGCTGCCGATTATTTAAATAATACAAAACCTTTTTATCCCACACATGAAACGATTCAGTTAGTATATAAATATAATTAAAATCCCTTATTTTCCGGGTTAGACACCCACCCCAGTTGGTAGGGCTGGGTGCAACACATTGTATGGGCGCGGGTTCGATTCCGGATAAGTGCAACGGTTCAATGCTAATAAAACTCTTTTTAAGTAAAGGAATTTATGAATTAACCCAGTTAGTATATATAGTTAATAAAAAACGAGTTATAACGGGTTAGACACGTAGCTCAGTTGGTAGAGCTGCGTGCACGCATACGGGAGGTCACGAGTTCGAACCTCACACGCTGCCAAATTCACACGCATAAAAACCGGTCAGACCGGTTAGGTCTGACTAGATCCAATTTTTTTGTATTTTATTTTTTTCTTTAATATTTTAATTAAAAATCAACTAAAAAAATACTTAAAAACAACACTTCTTAGGTTTAAAAACTCCATTAAATACCACAAAAATAACCTAAAAATCTAATAAAAAGCATTTATTAAAATATTAACTTTTATTAATTTATCGAATTATTGCGTTATTATTTCGATTAGTTTCCTTCGTCAATTAAATCCTAAATTCGTGTGTGTTCGTCATCAATCCAAGGAAACGCACCCACTGTGAGTGAATCCTTACAAATTTCTCTTTTTATTCATGTTTTGGGGTGTATCATGTGTCGTTTCATATATTTCGTTTATTCAAACACTTGTGCTATTACCATTATATGATCTAACGCGTGATGTAAATGTTATTTGTTGTATTGTGTGTTTACATTTTTGTCAGTTGCGTGCAATCATTTACATTAGGCCCATCAGTTCCTCGTTGGAGGCGAGTTGAGCATCAGATGCCTCATTAGATCGGCTCCGTTTGATTGAGCCTTGATCTCATTGTTCATCATTTGTCATGCTTGTGTGTACATTGATTGATAATATGTGGCTTGTGGTTAGATTTACATATGCGTTTACTCATATTTGGTTTATGCACATTTTTTTATTTAAATAACCAATATAACTAATTCGTTCAAATGTTTAAATAAGATTCACTCGCCAACTTTTGTTGACCCAAAACCCTATTTTTTTACACATGATACAGGTGGACAGGTTGAAGCAAGGAACACATAGGAAATTGCCTTAGAAGAAATATAAAGAGTCTATGAATATTGTTGTGCTTGTATGATTGTTGTAATTTTTCCTTAAAATTGAAAATAATAAATATGAAACTTTATTATAGTAAATGTCATGAGCTTTGATGAAAACTCAATCATGCCCCGACTACCATTTCCGTTACGGGTCAGGGTGTGACATATCAAGCGAGCTTATTCCGAGCGAGCTTCGAGCCGCGAGCTTTTTGGACAGCCCTACTTGCAGAGGTGTCAGGTTCTATCCCCAGCCCACCTGGGTTTTCACCCCACCGCGTGTTACACCAGAGAGTGTCAGCTCTTGTGGTGGCACAACGTCTGTCAAGTCACAGTCGGCGGTATGGTTTCCCGGGGTACGCCCAAGCCAAACTCTGAAGCCGGCGTGAACCCGATTAAGAAAACATAGTCTAGCCGGAGTAGGACAACATGACTCTCCAATTTGAAGAGTGCAATAGCCTAATACAAGAAAATCATGATTTGAAAAAAAGTTGTTGTGTAGTTTAGCTATTCCCCCAATAACTACGTGACGGAACGTTTACACTTTTAGAATTCCATTATATTTAGTCAAACACCTCAACTCAAATTTTCATAACGTATACAAATTCTCTCTTTTAAAGTTTTTAAAACTCGTGTCTCACTCCTTAAAAAGTTAAGAGGTTATCATTCATTCGTAATGATTTAATTACCAAAGGTGATTTGTAACAGATAATCATCCGTAATTATTTCATTACTAAGGTGATTTATAACTGATAAGTTAACTTCCTATAATGTACACTATTATCTTATTATATAAATTGCAGGTTACTTCTCTTTGAGGTTTAATGTCATTTATCTCGTAATTAATTTTGACACAAATAATTTCCAAAAATTAATAAAGAGAAACATAAAAATAAAATAAAATAAATTCCTTCCTCTTTTGAACTAGAAAAACAATTTATTTATTCATATAAAACTTGAGATACCGAGCGTAAACAATAATAATAATAATAATAATAATAATAATAAAAATAATAATAATAATAATAATAATAATAATAATAATAATAATAATAATAATAATAATAATAATAATAATAATAATAATAATAAAAAATAAATAATAACACGGGGGTGGGTTGATGGAAATTAATGCAACGGTACCCACGTGAAAGTCGTTACAAAAAATGGAACATTGGCCGTACCATGTATCCTGTTGGCTGGAGCAAGCAACAAGACAGTGAAGCTTTAGCTGTACATGATGATGATGTTATCATGTTGCCACAGACACCAACATTTTCTAGGTTAATCCGTCCAATTATTAACATAATTCTCGAGGTTTTCATTATTCTTCCACTCTGATTCACAAACACATATAACATTTTTAATGTTTTTCTCCTCATGGGCTTTGAGTTGATCACAACTAGAATCAAAGAGGTTCGAGAACCGTAATCTCGAAGTTTTGATGGCAGAAGAGAAGAAGAAACCGAAAAGGCAGTATCAGGTCTGGAAAGGAAGCAATGTAAGTTGTTCTAATTATGATCAGCCCATGGTGTTTTATGAATTTTGGTATCCTTTATGTGTTGATGTTAGATTGCAACAAAACTGATCATTTGTGTACATACGCTCTACTTGCGGTATGCACATATAATGCTTGCGGTATGCACATATAATGTATATATGTGTGGACGCTCGGGGGCAAAAGTGAAAGTGCACTAATTTTAACGTTGCTTTACTAATTTCGTGAAAATAACGTTAAAAGAGGGGGATGGTTAATCATGCATCATGTGGTGGCGTTGATAGCCGAAAGACAAGGGTGTACATGCACTGTTCGGCTTTTGTCCCAATTGTTGAGTGTTATGTGCCTGATGTCCAAGGCTTGATGCAAAACTACTATCAAGCCGGGGGTCTCACCGGAAGCAGCCTCTCTATTCCTATAGGTTAGAGGTAAGGCTGTCTACTTCTTACCCTCCTCCCCAGACCCTACCTTAGCTTTGCTATTGGTAGGATTTAGTGAGTATGATGATGATGATGACGACTTTGTCTAAAACGTTGATAGCACCATTCCTTATGTTTTTTTTATTCGGGTTACCCTCCTATCGCATGAATCACAAGAGGGTAAAATCTTGCCAGGGGTTGTCGCCATTGGTAGTGGCGAACCTCTTAACCTTAAAATGTGTGAACTAGTTTGGTTAGAAGGGAAGAATGAGGTGGTAAGAAATCACCACTCTCAGAAATACAAGTAAACATTGCGCATCTCATTGGCGATTTGTTGTTGGGAAAATTTCGAAAATATGCATTGTTGACCAAAAACTTTCCAACATAGACAACCCTTTTTAGCCGTTTTTAAAGTAGTCTTAGCCGTCTCAGCCACCTCGAAAAAAGCGGAGACTAAAAAGTAGTGAATTAGCCGTCTCAGCATTCCTCGCTAAAAAAATGTAGGCTAAATTTTAGCCGTCTCAGCCGGCGGAGCTGATGTGAGTCATGTGACAGCTTCTGATTGGTGAAAACGAGGCTGACTACTTTGGTGAAGGCTGATCAATAGGAACCTCTATGTTGGAAATTTTTGGTCAACAATGTTTATTTTCATATTTTCATACTTGTTATTGGACTCAAGCTGTGCATGAAGATTCAGACCAAGAGGTTGCCACTACCAATGGCGACGACCCCCTTGTGATGCAAGCAATGAGTGGGTATCCCAAACAAAAAAGTTCTCCCTAATGACTTATGAGGTCCCAGTCACCATTAAATTCTGTTGATAGGAGGATATATATTATTAAAATTGCATCTTCATTTGTGTTTGATGTTTTAGAGATTCATATGTGGAGGAAGGTTGATATTTGGTCCAGATGTGGCTTCTTTGTGTTTCTCTTTTCTCCTGGTTGCAGGCCCTGCAGTATCTTTCTGTATTAGAGTAAACAACATCATTAATGATAGAAAGCGTCACCACCAAGATCTCGGTTATTGGTATGAAGTGTTGATTGTGGCAGCAGCTCTCACTTGTATGGTAAGAAAATAGTTAATGATTCTATAAATGGAAGACGTGTGACACCGATTATATTAATTATGCAGGATGTTACATTTCTGTTCATGACATCTAGTAGAGACCCCGGTATAGTCCCAAGAAACGCATCACCACCCGACCCTGATGAGGTATATGATATGAACACCCCTTCAATGGAGTGGATTCACGGAACAACTCCTCATTTGAGATTACCACGAACCAAAGACGTTATTGTGAACAACCACACGGTCAAAGTCAAATACTGTGATACGTGTATGCTCTATCGTCCTCCTCGAGTCTCACACTGCTCTGTCTGCAACAATTGTGTTCACAGGTTTGACCATCACTGTCCATGGGTTGGTCAATGCATCGGACTAGTAAGTCAACGAAAGGTCAATTCGTTAGCTCTTGTCTAACACGAAAATAGATAACGGTTTTACTTTGTGGTTGCAGCGTAACTATCGGTTCTTCTACATGTTTATATCCACATCAACCGTCTTGTGCGTTTATGTTTTCACATGTTCATGGGTCATCTTATTTCAACGAAAAGTCCACATTTTGAAGGCTATTTCACAGGATATTTTGTCGGATTTTCTCGTAGTTTACTGCTTCATTGCTGTTTGGTTTGTGGGAGGCTTAACAATCTTCCATTTCTATCTTATTTGTTCAAACCAGGTAATCTTTCCCTTTAAAATCAATGTTTTTAAATCTTTTATCACAACATATTATTTTTTTTCTTACTTTTTAAAATCAAGAAGACATCTTTTGTTATCATATTAAACCAACTGTTATGTTGTTTAACTTGTTTTACATCACTACCCTCTTTGGGCTGTTTTAACCGTCCGTTTTTGGCTCCCATTGACTGATCTGAAACATGCGCTTAATGCAGACGACATACGAAAACTTCAGATATAGATATAGCAAGAAGGAGAATCCATATCATAAGGGGGTAAAAAAGAACCTTATAGAAGTCTTTTTTTCTAAGATCCCTCCTTCGCTAAATGACTTCCGGGCTTATATACACGAAGAAGACAGTCTATTGATTGACTCCACAACTCCAAATCTCGTGGAATCGCCAAAGGAAAAAATCGACATTGAAACGGGAAATTCATTTGCAGAAGCAGGTGGCTTTTCACTTCCTCAACTTCTACAAAACTTGCAGCATGGGGATGAGAGCATGAGAAGTAAAGTGGGGAATGGACCGTCAGATTCTCTCCCTTCTCCTTTCTTGTTTGAAACAAACGTAGCAGCCCCTGATCTGGCCGTAGAAACAACAAAGTCTGAAGATGGTGCTAATGCTGACGAGAAACATGATGAAGAGACGATAACATTTGAAACGCGCACTGTTAATCAAATTTAGAGGTACATATGTGTAAGATTAAAAAGGCTTTGATGAAGCCAAGTATTATTGTTGGAAATGATGGTGTTTTTCATAGATTTGCAGGTTTGATGTTCAAATTATTCTTTGGTACCATACCATACGTTTGAAATGGCGTTCGTGGGTGGTTTATATGCGCCTTTACAATTTATTTGCAGAAGTATGCCATTTATATGTTGAACACTCATTTTGGCTGTAACAGAGGAACATGATCCTCTTATAAATGAAATTGACAGCCGGTATTGCAGTAGGATCTTTTGTTCTTTCGTCGACCCATTTTCTGTTTTTGTTTATCTGTTATGTAGTGTTCTTTCCGTGTTTCTGATTATCTGTATTTTAAGCTGTATAATAAAATATGTTAAATTTTACCATATTGTGCTGTAATGATGTAATATTATGAGTGACAAAACTTAAGAGTTGGGTCAAGTTATGTAACAAATCGTGTACCGCTTTTAAAAACAAGTCAAATGGGTTCGGGTCAAACATGTCCTGTCATGGCTTGTTCACTCACTATAGTTTTGACCCGTTAGGTGAAAGGACTTGCAATAACCATATTAGATCATTTTTCGTTACGCCTTTAATACCCTAACCACATTTTTTTGGTACACATGATCATTTGAAACCAACTAGACCAAACCATACACCAGATTGACATTTCAAGTTCATTTTGGCATAAAACACCATATTTCAGAAAATTCCACAATTATGCAACTTTGATTAACTATTTTGATCTAAACACATTCCAATACTTGTATTAATTCAATTTCGTCGCTTAGTAATGATTAAAAGATCGTTTTATCAAAAATCATCACTCGGGTCAAAATATGGTTAACTTATCAAAAACATCTTAACACATTTCTTGAACTAGTTCCCATATTCAACATATATAACTTCTAGCAAGTGCCATACATCATCTATGATGCTTTACACCTATGGATGCCACAATAACTCTTTATTATTTTTTAAAGTGTCGATTTATCGCACTTTTAAGCACAAAAAATCTTAGAAGTTCAACACACTTATATGCGTTAAAAAGAATCATAATGTTTGCTCTTGATTTAAATGCAGTCACCTCTTAACTGCTTATCAAAGGTTCTGTTCTTTTGTGGTGCCATTGATTCATTCGATTCTTTGATTTCTCCACCTGAAAATTTCGTATCACGTATTAGTTCGGTAGTTGATAGTTGTATATTGTATCATTTCGTAGAGCAAACGGACATAAAAAGTTGTAAATTTCACATTATGTGTTTTTCAGTTACTATATAAAAAATAAACTATTGAAACTATCCCTCATTTCAACATTATTAAAACTACCTCTTTGTCCCAATCTGTTCGGAACGTAACCCATAGTAGAATAAGCGTCTGCAACGTAGTACCCGCGATCATGCCACACCATATTCCCTAAGTTTCATGTAAAAACGAAACTAAAAAAATATACGATAATGACGGTTTAATATATAATCAATTTTTAGTAGATAACAGTATAAGACATGTTAACACTTTTGTTTTACATGAAAGGTAAGTATTTACTGTTAGAAAACCAACATGGTGAAAAAATGATCTTATAAAGTGGATGCAGTTTTTTTTATTCAACACATCTACATTATAATAGCAACAGAAAAAAGTTACAAAAAATAAATAAATTTTGAGATAAAATAATAGTTAGTTGTACCATAGCACCAAGGTTAAACTTGAAGGCCAACAAAGCACCAAGTGGAACTCCAACAACATAATAACATCCAACATTTACATATGCAACAAATGCTTGCCATCCACATCCAACTGCCACCCCTGTCGAATTTCATTCGTCACTAATAACCAGAATATAACCAATTTGTGACACTTTTGTCGTAATCTAGCGTTCAGCAATAAGATACTAGTGAGAAAGTTGATTTTCACCTGAAAGGACGGGTTGAATGCCGTTGAGGATGATGGAAACTGAGAGGAGAGGAGTAAGTTCGGAGACAGCGTTTGCGACAGTTTCACCTTGGTAAAAGCGTAGCTTATGACATGTCGTAAAGAAAAGAGAATGGCGGCACATATAAAAGAGATTACGAGTGATATCAGAGTCACTATTGCGACAGAAAAGGCGGCGGATTTAGGATGCCCTGCCCCTAGCTCGTTGCTAACTCTCACACTGTCATTATACATTTTTTCGGTCCTAAAAACACGAGTAGAGAATCATACATTTTTGTCTCAAAAGTGTTTTGGTGAAACAAACCAAAGTTTCGGAAAACCCACCCATCCAGAGTGTAAATTTCCAACACGACATGGACCTAACTGGAAATTCATATATTTGAGTTTAGTCTAAACGGATTCGAGCCTGTTTCAGGTCAAATCCGCGAACTTGTTTAACTAATTGAGTCATTTTCAAAGGTATGTTATAAACGAGTTAAACAGGTCAGCTCACCAACCTTCCAGGTCAACTGACTTGGTATGTTATAACAACATTTAAAAGACAAAAAGGAAAAGAGCATCATTTATAATTTAATAACAGTTACTTTATATAAACTGGTATTATTGTTGCAAATTCTAATCTTAGAGTATTAAATAAAAATAAATAAATAAATTTAGGCCGTGTTGGTGTAAAACTTTTGGATCCAATTGGCAATATGTGAACACGACCCTTTTAGCACCCTGCCTAGATTAATTTCTATCTCATGCTAACGATAACATATATTTCGTAAGGGTAATTTATCGAAAGCAAACCTGGCGGCCACTTGAAACCCATACGAAATTTTGATCACCCATCCAAGTAAAGTAGTGCATATAGCGAGCGAATCCAATGCGATTTCAGGGTTTTCTAGCAAACCGGCAATCAAAACCAATACTTGATAGTACCACATCTCAAGACACAACATTACACCAGACACAACAGATAGTTTAAAAAAATCCCAAAGTCCCGAAAACGACTGCATGCTGAACCCCATCCACGTCTTCTTATTAGTCCGGCTACTCGTCACAATGTACACATACTGCGCCACTACAACAACCCATCATGAAAAACTCAACACTAGAGATGCACCTAACAAGCCCCATTTCCACACGAACAACGCGAGCCATGTTAACAGAAGATGAACCACAAGAACCGCGGCTGCAATGTAGGCGCTTGGGTTCACAATGCTTTGAGCTTGTAGGAACTTTTGGATGGGGAAGTTGGCCGCATAGGCGAAGATTTGGGGGATGAGACCGAAGATGAATAAGGAAGCTGCGGTTGCGATCTCCTTGGATTGGCCTATCAAGATCAAGAGTGATCTAGAGAAGATGTAAACAAACATGAGCGGAATTCCGGTCGCCATTAGAAGGATGGTTGATCTTTGAAGATAAATACCAAGCATTTTAAACTGATGAGCACCATAGGCTTGCCCACATAATGTCTCCACTGCACTCCCCATCCCAATCTAAAACAAAATGTAACATTTTGTTTACGCTTTGTATACACTACTAGAAAACTGACATGTTTCTGATGTCAGTTTTGTTGGTTCAGGCCCTCAAGATCACTAACTACACACACTTGCAAATATGAAATATATGTATACGTAAATGTGCAGCAAAGCAACAAAGGATGAAAAACTTTCTATATTAATTAATGTGGTACATCAAAACAAACAAACTCTTACCTATTTATAATAAACTTAACTAATATAAGCACATGGTATATAAGCCAAAACAACCCACATAAAAGTTGCATGCTCCTCCACTTCCACTTAACCTCCAACTTACTCGGTCAACATATGACCAATTCTAAACATGTGACCTGTTTGCTATTCGGCAACCCGTTTAGTTAAAATCGGTAACCGACTTAACCCGTATACAACCCGTAACATCAAGATTAATTCCAACAAGTTTTGGTCAGAAATTCGTCGGAAAAAAGTACTTTCCGACAAATATACGGAATAGTTATGTTTCGAAAACTTTTCAGACAATGTTTCAACAGTTTTCCAACCAACTTCCTACGAAAACTGGGGTTAAGTTTTTCAGACAATTCTGACTGGAACAAAAATTGCTTTTTGCATCTGAAATTTGAGAAAGAAAATTTTAAGCTTATCAGTGTTTGTTAGGGTTGTAAACGAATCGAACGAACACGAACGAGGCTTTGTTGGTGTTCGTTCGTTAAGAAATAAACATGTTCATGAATTGTTCACGAACAATTACCGAACAAGTTTTCTTGTTCGTGTTCGTTCATTAAGGAAATGAACGTGTTCATGAACACTTACCGAACGCAAACGAACACAAGACCACAAACAAATGTTCATGAACACATACAAACATTCATGCACACAACAAAACAAACGAATATATATTCATTTTAGAATAAAATCTACATTTCTTATCACAAAGATTATGAAGAATCCACCAAAATTAAATAAGAACTTAATATAATTATCCGAGCATAGTTGCATGATTGTCATAAGCATAAGGGTGGAAGGGGTGCTCCCCAAATGGGGAATGGTAAACTTTTTTCATAACCAATAATCTCATGTCATGTCAACTCTCCCCGTCACTCTCCATTTTGCACTCAATCATTAGGGGTGTTCAAACACACGAAGAGTGGTAAACAACTTTTTTTAAATAAAAAATAAAAAAATATGTGACTGGTTAGAAGGGGTTGGGAACCACCATTAACCCCTATCTCTGTTATCTTCCCACATCAGTGAATACTCACCGTAATAACCGCTCACCGATTTGAGGGTGTTGGCCCCTCCCCGTGCGGCAAACATAACTCACCGAAGGGGTCACCGATGGTGCCCCTTCCACCTTAACTAACATAAAAATTAAGAACTTTCTCAAGCTTTAACACAAATTGAAAATTGAATTGGTCAAATGAGGGGTGTTGGCGGAGGCATATAGAATAACTAGGATTTCAAATTATTCAAGAAAACTAAAACCTACAAAATAAAAAATATAACATTTAAAAGCCTTTATATGAACAAACACAAAATGAACACATTTCTGAACGTTCAAGAACATAAACGAACAAACACATCCTTTGTTCATGTTCGTTCATTTTAGCTTAACGAACGAAATTTTTTGTTCGTGTTCGTTCATTTAATAAACGAATGAACGTAAATGAACTTCCCGCCGAACGGCCCATAAACTATTCGTTGAACGTTCGGTTCATTTACAACGCTAGTGTTTGTGCTAATTTCATTAGTATATAGTAACGATTTAAAAGTTGCTTATCAAACATGTGGATTTCATGATTGATGGTAATTGTTAATTGATGGAGTGTTGTATCATGTACTAGCTTATAACCCCCTGTTTTACACGGATTAAATATAAAAAAAATAGTTTGAATATTATTTTAATTTATAGATGTTATAAACCCGTGTATTTGTAGAATTAACTATCGAAAAAATGTTAATCATAAACTTCTGTATGATCCTTACCACACGATTAAAGAATGTTATAATATTATAATCTTATACATTTTTATGAATTTTATAATATGGGCCGAAGAAATAAAACTATAATCTTATATAAATGTGTAGTGTCATTAATAAATGTTATAATATTATAATCTTATCACAAGGTTGAATATTTATAAAAATTATTTAAAATCTCAGTGTGATAAACTAAAAAGTTTAGTTTATAAGATTTATACAGAGGTAGGATATTATAAATTATAATTATAATATTATTTTTTATTATATTATAAAACAAAGTTATATAAAACTGGATTTAAAGATTTATGTAAATAATCTTCTTCAAAGAGAAGCTTACGTGCAAATTCCATTAAATTAATGTGTTTGGGAGTGAGTTTGGAAATGACTTATTGGCTAGCCAATAAGTTAAAAAAAATGTTTGGTATCGATAAAAGTGCTTTTTATTTTGGTTTTTCTAAAAGCGGTAATAAATTGTTTTTCAAAAGCCACAAAAATCTGTCTTTTTAAATATCTTTGACTTTTTGAATATAAATTATCAACCTATCATCACTCTTTAAAATGACAAGAAAACATGTAAATTCATCCATCCTTTTTAGTCATTTACTTTTTCCATCATAAAAGCCAATATAAATACTTTTTTAAAAACTCCTTTTGAAAAAGTTATAATTCAACACTTAGAGTTAAATAAACTTTGGAAAAAATAAGCACTTGTTTTATTGATTGTTAAAAAAATGATGTATGAGTAATTAAGTTTTCATCTCTTTTGCTAAGTCAAATACCAGCAAAAAAAGTAACTTATACATTTTATTTTTTTATTAAAATTTTTCATGGAAAACGATCAATTTTAACCATCTTATGGTGCATAGATAATTAGATAATTTTGTAAGATGATCTTTGATCGGATGCACGATAATAAAGAAGCAATTTAATAATAATAATAATAATAATATATTTTTAAATGGAATATTAGTATAATTGTTAGATTGAAGAAGAGAATGACATGTGGCATTAATTGAAGCCTTTTATTATAAGTTAGATCTGATCTTTTGCTTTCTATATTAAAACTAGCTACTACATTTACTATTTCTTAAAACTAAAAATACATGAATGACATGTGTCATTAATTGAAGTCTTTTATTATAAGTTAGATGTGATTCTTTGCTTTCTATATTAAAACTAGCTACTACATTTACTATTTCTTAAAACTAAAAATGCATGTGCGATTATAGTGTAATTTTTCAATTTTTGTATGAAAATTTTAAAATTATATAGGTCCATGCCATCAATTATTTTGCTTTAAAAATTTCCTACCCCTACCAAGTTTATTATCCAAATAATTATACATATTTTCGTACTAAGTTAAAAGAAATAAAGAACGGGGCTATTAGTAATTTTTTTTAATTTTTTAAACTTAAAGTGAGTTTAAATAAAGTTTGAAACTAGTTTTTATATGAGTGAAACTTGATGGTTCGTTTTTGTCTTAACCAAAAGATGTTTAAACAAAAAAAGAACAATGCGTGAGGATAGAGTCGCTCCATCTGTGTTTGGTCGACCTCAACAGAAGAAAAAAAAAGGTTCCGTGTTCTTAGGGTTCGGGTTCTTAAAGCCTTAAAATCTTCAATCATTTATACATATTTTCTTATCATTATAAATATTTTAGTCTTTTGTTCGTTAAACAATATTTAATTTTTTGATCTGTAAGAACAAGTCCTTTAAATGAATGAAGATTATATAGTTTTATTTGCAGTTATTATTGCTTGACCCGACCCCAAATCGAATAACTAACTCGAACATAGAACCCGAAACATAACGAAAAGAAAAATTTTTTTGGGTCCTATGACTTTCCGCCCCGCAGAACTTTGGTTAAACTCCGTCACTGCAAGTGAGGGCCTGTTTTAGTGTATTAAAAGTGTGTTGCTCTATATAAGGGGAGTGGGGGCGCTCCGTGGTGGACCGTTGTGGCCGGTGGCCAAGCGTGGAACATCGCCGCCACCCAAGGTTACCACGCGTGGTGGCCAAAACGCGTCGTCCGGATCACGCGTGAAGGAGAGGAGGTTACCATTGGGAATGTGACCGTTGGGGAGATGGACTTTTGATGATTGGGTATGGTGAGTGATGGCTAGTGGTGGATACCACCACTAAAATCCATCACTAGTGATGGAACCAAGCTCTTTGACTTGTCGTTTGATGATTGGGTGTGGTGAGTGATGACTAGTGGAGCACCCCCTATTTGAGAAACTTGAAAAATATTCTGGACCACACATTTTTCTAAGCTTTTCGTAATATACACATATGTATAAGTTTAAACTTGACTATATACATATATGTATAATTCAAACACACATATGTATATAGTCAAGTTTAAACTATACATATGTGTATATTATGAAAAGCTTAGGGAAAATGTGTGGTCCAAAATGCTTATCAAGTTTCTTAATTATCCTAGTATTTCTCACATGATCCTAACCCCGTATATGTATGTATATATATATATATGGTAGGTTTCATGCGAGAACCACCTTTATTGCGAGAACCAATGTGAACACAACAAAATTAACCCACTACACCACCACCCAAAACCAAAAAAAACCTAACCCCCCCACTCCCAAAAACCTAAAAAAAAAAAAACTAACTCCCCTCCACCCAAACTAAATTCTAAAAACTAAACCCCCAAAACCTAAAAAAATCTAAAATACACACAAAAATATTTTTTATATTTTTTTTAAAAAACGCTACTTTTCGTTATAAAAAAATAAGTTGTGTTCACGTTGGTTCTCGCGGTTCTCGAAATAAAGGGTGGTTCCTAACGGATCCTTCTCCTATATATATATGTGTGATCAAGAGCAAGGGAAACCACTCCGAGTTGTGAGAACTCGGCCTTTCGTGCGAGTTTTGCCCCAATTTTTTCACACCTCTAGATTAAAATGTTTAGAAAGAATATCGTAAAAAAATTCCGAAGTGGTGTTTTTCGGCCCCTTACTGTAGCTGTAAAAAGCTGATGACACAAACATGACATCTTTTACAGCATTTGCCGTAAATGAAAAAAAAAACTAGTTTTTTTTTGAAAAGTTGATCTTTTTAGGATTTTTGGTAAAAAAAAAGAATTTCGCAAAACCTTTCATAAGGACAAGTTCTTTAAGTTCTCACAGCTTATATAACTTTTCATTTTACCCTAACTATATATATATATATATATATATATATAAAGAAAAGCCTTAATTATCATTTATTTTTATATCTAGTTCCACCAATTTTTTATAACGTAATTTCTTTAAATTCAAAAACAGTATAATTCATATCATTTTAATATGTATCCTTTCACGAATCATTTTGAGGAAAGTGAAGCACAAACATATGACATACAAAAACTAAAAAAAAGAACTTGTCCTTTCTCGTTTTCGCATCCCACCATTTGTAAACCATAGAAATTACGAATTTTAAATTTGATACACTTAATATGAAATTATGAAGTTGTCATTTTTAAATTATATAAAATTTATAACTTTTTGTAGTTGCCGTATTTAACTTTTATATACAAGAAGAAAAGGACTATAAGCAATGATGTTACGCTTAGTATTGTTACCATGATACCAAATGCGAAAAGTTGTATGCCATTGTTGCCGAGGGAAGCGGCAGCCAGCTCAAGGTTACCAAGATGGCCGCAAAAGATCTGAGTCGACAGCGACGTCACGTTGTTCAGTAAATATACGATGATTGCCGGACCTGATAGCCAGAACAAGCTATTCAGTTCAGTGGTTGTCGCCTTTTGTAGTCGCTGGAACGAAGTTAAACTCGTGTCCAACAATATCTCCTCCAGTTCTGAGCTCACCGCCTCACCCGAAGGCAGCGCCACCACCAGCAGATTTTCGTGTTTTGATAAAATGTGTTTGGAAAGCTCAGCATGTCCAGTTGAACTTGAATCCATTGGTAGAGTGTAAGGTGTAACCCTTTAGGCCTCATGTTGATTGGTCATCTTGTGGTCACTACTTATAGAATTCAGTTTTACAGAGGTATATGTAATTTGATAAAATTGCAAAACACCTAAATTTTGCAGTAATTTAATCCCACTTTGTTTTAAGACTGGATATATAATGTATGTATGCGTGGCACCCCGCTTGCGGTATGCGCATATAATGTATATATGCGCACTAAATTTAACGTTATTTTACTAATTTTGTGAAAATAACGTTAAAAGAGGAGGATGGTTAATCATACATCATGTGGTGGCGTTGATAGTCGAAAGACAATGGGGTACATGCACTAATCGGCATTTGTCTTGATTGTTGAGTGTTATGTGCCTTATGTCCAAGGCTTCATGCAAATTACTATCGAGTC
Source organism: Scalesia atractyloides (assembly GCA_947069175.1). Lineage (NCBI taxonomy): Eukaryota > Viridiplantae > Streptophyta > Magnoliopsida > Asterales > Asteraceae > Scalesia > Scalesia atractyloides. The sequence continues at coordinate 5,947,993 of CAMTDV010000008.1, forward strand.
GGGGGTCTAACTGAAAGTAGCCTCTCTATTCCTACGAGTAGAGGTAAGACTATCTATATCTTATCCTCTTCGAACTCTGTCTTAGTTTTGTTATTCATGGGATTTACTGAGTATGATGGACTGATGGTGATGATTGTTTTAATACTCGGACTAGATATACCAACTAAAGTTAGAATCTTGTACACAATGCTTTGTTAAAAAAGTAGGTGTCGTATCACTTCAATGCGTGTATCAAATTAATCTAGTATGTCATTTATACGAATCCAACCAACATCTTTTTTTTTCTGATAAACGGAAGATTTAGTAATTAAGACACGGCTGAAAAAATATTATAAATGAATATAATAACATGTATAAACTTTAGGGGGCTAGGGGACACACCCCCAATCCCATAATTATAAAACACAACTTTGTAAAACATACATTAAAAAGGCAACAAAACGAACTTGTTAAGAAACTAGGCCTATCCTACACCGAGACAAAACTCCATAGTACAAAAACCTATTCAAAATAAGCTATTGCAGATAGAGATAGGCATAATAATCGGTTTCAAACCCGACCCGGTAGAACCAACCTGGAATCGGTTTCAGTTCCTACCCGGCTTATCGAAGAACCAGGTTCACGTTCAAAAAACCCGTAGGTTCTTACCCAGTTCCACATTTTATGTTACTGTTAGAACCGGTTCCTGACCGTTGGAATCAATTCCTAACCGTTGCAAACACTGGCAGAACTAGAAATAAATTAAGGGGCATCCAAATTTTTATCCTATATTCATACAATGTAAATTTTTTACTCTACATTCATAGAATCAAATACACATTAACAACTAAATTAGTATCTAAACCTTACCTAAAATCCAATTTCATTCCTTATGTGCTATAATACTTTTGCTTAGACAATAACGAAACTAGAAACTTTTAACTAAGGGTACAAACATAACTTTAATATTAAATACTAACAAAATAAATTTTTAAAACAAATTCTAAGAGATATATTTATATGTGTGTGTGGGAAGGTCTAAAAGAGAACGCTAAATATAACGAGAACCATGAGAACAAATGAAAAAACCGCAAAAATTTTGTCAAAAACATTTCAAATTCAATTTTTTTACACTTATCATAATTATTATTCGAATATAATATTAGAAATTAATTTTACACTATTAAATTTACATGTATACCGAAATAATGAAAATTTACACATGTGTAAGTTTACTATTTACACATGTGTAAATTTATTGTTCTTACATATATATAAAAATTTTATTAAGAGTGAGTTTGAGAGGAAAGATGAATTACTTAAAGGGTAAATTCATTTTTTTGTTGTGTTTTAACTATAATGAAGTTTGTATTAAAATTTGATTTTGATTGTTTTTTATTCGTTCTCCCAGTTCTAAGATAACATTCCTATATATATATATATATATATATATATATATAAAGAAAATAGAGTAAAAGATATTTAATATTGAACATTAACCAAATAAAATTTTAACCTTAGATAATGTAGTAATTTTAAGTTTTTAACCTATATTCAGAAAAAGAACAATATATATAAAAGCATATAAATTTTGCTTTGACTAGCAATATGTTGTTAGAAATCTTGCTTTGTTGTGTCTGTAGTATCTTTTCTAAATTACAAAAAGATAAATATATGATTAAAAAAGTAGGTCATCGTCTTTTTTTTCTCTCTCTTAACCAGATCGAGCTCTTCGTCGGAAAACAAAGAAAAACCACCACCATGCTCTACATCTTTTGATCTATTATCTTTCACTTTTAGGGTTCTCATGCGGTTCCGCAGAGCACACAAAGTATCGTAATAAGGGTATACAATACATAAAACGAAGAAGAAAAATATACACTTCGCCAAGAAAGTTGAGGGATATCCCGGGCAACCCCTGACCTACGTCCGCCCCGGGTTGCAAACCATGCATTTAATGCTTTTGTTACCGTTGGAATCGATTCCTAGCCGTTTGAATCAATTCCTACCATTGGAACCAATTCTTAACATTATAAATAGTTAACCACATTCATTTGATCATCACACAATCTCCATCTTCTTCTTGATTCTTTTTCTATTCAATAAGGTCTACTATGGCATCCAAAAATTCCAAAACAACAAATTTTCCATCCTTCAACAACGGTCCTCAATCCGCTCCATATATTGTTGGGACACTATCACATATGAGGTATAGAGCAATTGGGATTTGTTGGAAATGAGTGGTGGTTCTCAAAAAACTCAATGCAAACATCGTGGATCTTTGTTAAGCAAGGACTCGAATTCAACATTGACGAAGCATATTAAGAAGTATTGTAAAGATTTGAAAGAAGTAACACTCGGTGAAGTTCAACTATCTAAAGATGGTTCGATGTAATTTGTTAGGACCGGTTCCAAGTTATAAAAAACCGGTTCTAATGTTTGTTTTTTTTATTCCAATTATTAGTGTTTTTCTTTTTTATTATTTTAAGTTCTTGTTAATTTAAGTTTTTTTATAACCCATTACAAGGTATAAACCGGAACATAAATATTTATTAGAACCGGTTACATCACATAACAATCCAACGAAAGTTAAATCCTACGTTACATAAAACACACTAAACATTCAAAGAACCGGTTTCGGATCCTTCACCGCTTCATTTTTCTTCGCCTTTGTAACCGGACAATGACGATCGGTGTGTTTCTTTAACGTGGAGTTGGTCGTAGCCTTCATGAATTTCCCACATTCTTTGCACTGTGCCATCTCGTGGCTATCGGTCAATGAGCACAAGTCAAACTGCTTCCAAATTGCGGGGTTTCGTTTAGTTTCCAAAACCATTACGACGTCATCGTTGCACGCCATTGGATCTTTGAAAATATGGATTTAGAGGTGTAACTATTGTATGTTTGAAGTGGGTGATTGAATATGAAAGGAGAAGATGGATTTATATAGTAGAAATTGGTTTTAATGAGCATTAACCGGTTTCCAACGACATTATAGTCGTTGGAACCGGGTCCTACTGTGTTTTTGTAGCTTTTCTTTGAATTACCCGACGGAACTGGTTCTTCAGAGGAACGGGTTTCAACTCTACCAGAAAGCGGTTACACCCGGTTCTAGTTTTAATTGTTAAAACCCGGGTAAGAACCGGAACCGGTTACACCAAAAACCGATTCCATTCGAACCGCTTCCGGGTATAAAAAACCCGAATATGCCCATCTCTAATTACAAAGGCCCACAATGGGGAGATCATAATCATATCCATATGTACAAAGTTCATGTTAGTGAATATTGTTGTTTGTTTATATAACTCACACAAAGAAATGTATTGTGACTTATGGGCTATATTAAGTGGAAATTATATATTCTAATATTGCACTTATCATGGGCCAAACAAGGGTTTTAAATCATTAAAATCAAATAGCTTTTAAAAACAAATGTTCTGAAACAAGACTACTAATAAATAAAATTGAATGACTATATAACCAACTTAAATAATGGACATAAATAAACGTATATGAATTAAGTGGTAAAAAAACACATTGCATTTGTATGAGTTTTGTACACGTTTTCATAGCTTTAACGCGTCGTTTTGTATCGGTTTGTTGTAGTTATGTTGTGTTAGGGTTTTTAGGTTTAACTGATGCTAGATGATGGGAAACGAACATAAACAAAGAAATTTGGAGCATATAGGTTAAACAAGGACCAGATAACAAAGTGCTTGAAACGTACCTCCTTCACATTACACGAAGGAGCACCTAGCTACACGTTGCGTGGCGCGAAGAGTATAAAATTCAACTAGTTACCTGTCACGCCACGCGATAGAGTACTAGTGTCCTGGCGCGCCACGCGAGGGACATCGACGCGGAAATTTGTGATTTTAACCTAAATATCATATGGGGCTTCTCATCAGCTTCTAAGCTACGTTTACGAACTGGAAGCAAGGAGAAGGTGATTTTTGGAGATATTTCACCCGAATCTTCCAGTTTCTTTATGTTTAATCGTTCCAAACCAAGATATGAAGCTGTGATGAGGAATATTCGCGGCTAAAAACGCTTGTGACTTCCCCTGGATAAACAATTGCTAGGTTTCGCATATTTACTTTGTTTTTTCTGATTCTTATAATTGATGCATCTTGACCACTTGTGTTGAATTTAGGAAACGTTATTTATATTTGAACTATTTGTTTGTTATCAAGCGTATTGGCAATTTTCTTGCATAATTAGCGGGTTGGTAATTCGATAGATAACTGGTATATCTTAACAGATTATTAGGTTGTATGGTTAGTATTAAAAAATTGTCCCTAATCGTTAATCAAATTCATTAATCCCAAAGCCGTGTTGTGTTTGAATCAGTAAACAAGTTTTTGTGTTAAACTTGTATTCGGGATTCCGGGTGGGGGTTAATTCTCACTTTCTCAAACAATCAGTGTGTTCTTTTAATCAATTGAACAAAACCCCAGTTTAGTTCAACAATAGTTAATCAGTTCAATTGCTAAACGCTGACCATAAATTCTTTGTGTATACGACCTTACTAACCCGTACTCATATAGGTATTTAAAGAAAAATACTTATTTTTTTATTAGCTCATGACAACTATATCAATTGCCATGGCCGAACCTTACCAAAGGTAAGATGGGTGACTGCCCAGGGACAGTTTTCCCCTAAGGCCCAAAATTTTCTATTATTTTAATATATTTCATATATAAAGCTTATTCTTTAAAAAACAAAAGCGCGTGAAATTTAAAACTCAACAAAATTTACAACACAGTATCATTTTAAACCAAAATAAATAATAAAACCCTTCTTATCACAATATCGTCGCATTATTAATCTATAATTTTAGGGGCCCAACTTATTTATTATTATCACAATATCATCGTATTATTAATATATAATTGTTTATATTTTAGGGCCCAACTCATTTATTATTTAGTAGTTACTACATATTATTTATTATATTTTTATATATTTATAGTCATAAGGTGTATAACATAATACACATTATTTAGTTACATGAACTAGTGGAATTCTCTCTCACGTTGCGGCAAAAATTCGGTCCGTATTGCTTTGGTTCATTATGGCATTGGTGCAGTCCAAGTCTCTCGGTCTCAAAATGAAAGATAAAATGCCTAAAAATAAAGTTATGATATGATAAAAAGATGTCGATAAGTGTTTTATATCATTAGATTTGGAACAAAATATTTATGCAAACATAGATAAAAGTATGCACATCCTAAAGGGGCAAAAATTCGATCGATTTTGATACACTTTCTATAGCAAAATGAAAAAGAATTCCTAATCAATCTATATTACCAACTTAGTCTCAACATAGTTTAACTTTAAGAAACTTTCTACCCATAAATTTCTTATTTAAGATACAATTTTATTTTCCAATCTAGAAAATAGAAAATAGACAAATAAGAGTGCTTATAAATAAAAAAATCTAGATAAATCTAAAGTAAAAAAAATAATGGAAATATGTGTTCAGCAAAACAGCTAAAAAATGCCCAACCTCGTCTCCACTGCCACGTTATTAAAACAAAATTCAAGTTTTAATATACATCAAATTTTCCCACTCCCTAAAAAATCTAAAAATAAAACCTAAATCAAGTTACTAGAGGAGTTCAATTCATAATAATATATATATATATATATAGTTATTTGAGGTTCACGTGAGAAAATTTAAAAATGTGAGAAGGATTAGAAAAAATCTAAACTATTAGATATTTAATCTAACGGTTGAGATCATAGTGACAATTCTGTAAATAGTGTTGACTATTAAACTAACTAATTTTCTAGATTAAAGGTATAAAGGTAAATTTAACATTTTTAAATTAAGAAACTAACATTAATGCACATGCAAAGTTCCCCCCTTCTTTTTTAAACGCAAGAACTTTTTATACGTAACTCTTTTTTTTAAATTACACCATAATAACGAGTGTTTTTTATCTTTAATATGAGTACAATATATATATATATATATATACTTATGTAGAGAAAAAAATTACGTCTCGCTTGCATTTTTAGTCCATGGTGTTTTTTCTATGTTCATACAATGGTGTTTTAATTGTAGGGTGTTAATTCTGTTATATTTCTGTTCTTCGTAAGATGTATGCCTTCAATATAAATGTTGTGGTGTTTTTATGAGTTATGGTGTTATTTTTGTTATATTTCTGTTTTTTATAAGATGTATGCCTTCAATATACATGTTGTGGTATTTTAGAGTTAGGGTGTTATTTCAAATTCGAAAATCCCTACAATAACTGCCAAAAATCGGTTGCATATATTCATTCCATAATTAGATTTTATTAGTTAAATTACACTTATACCTTTAAACTACCAAAATAAAAAGGGATACATGTCGCCTCCAAAATCTTTCTTATCCTTCTCACACTTTAAATTTTCTCACAATAACCTCACCTTCATATATTATATATATATATATATTAGGGTAGGGTTCTAGAGTGAAACTAGGTTTAGAGTGAACTGTGTGAACTAATCTGAGTCATTGGATTATATCATATAGTGATTTTTAAACAATGGCAAGATTGTAATTATAATGTTGTAACTTCTCTTAAATTAATTGACAGAAGGGTATTTGTGTCTTTTGTAAATTGCATTTATTAAACAATATAATCAAAATTCCTAAAATCTTGATAGTTTCCGTTATACAAGATACACAGTTGTTAGTGTATACACATGTGTACAGTCTCGATAGTATCAGTTTATACAAGATACACAGATGTTAGTTTATATACATGTGTACAATCTCGCTAACTATCAATTTATACAAGATACACCGCTGTTAGTTTATACATATGTGTACAGTATCGCTAACTATCAGTTTATACAAGATTCACAGTTGTTAGTTTATACAGATGTGTACAGACTTTTGATACATCGTGTATATTTTGTAGTCCATGACCTAGTTCCGTTAGGAGTTTCATATACGGTTTGAATCTGGGAGGAACAGTTGGTGTCAGTACCTAGTTCCGTTAAGAGTTTCATATACGTTATTAGCAACTGATTCTACACGAGTTAGAAATAATGGAGAAGTAATTAAAAATGTGTGAGAGAGGAGAGGAAGGGGGAGAGAGTTAATAGATGAGAAAATTAAGAGATTTAATTAAGAGAGAGAGAGAGCTAATAGCAATCTTACCCTTTTAATCTAAAAAAAATAATCAATGGTCAAGATATGTTCACTCAGTTCATTTTCAAGAAGTTGTTCACAAATGATCCTAATCCTATATATATATATATATTATATATATATATAAGATCAAGAGAAAACGATTACAAATGTGAAAACGATGAGAAGGATTTTCAGCAGCAAGATCATAATAATTTGTAGCTAAGATTGATGCGGTGACATTTTTGTAAATAATAGGAACTTTAGAACTACCAGTAGGGGTAATATGGGAAGATCCAAACAAGGGTGCACATGCTAATCATATGTCATTTCCCCCGTCATATTTAAATGCCAATAACCATTTTATACGTGATTATTTTTTTAAATTACATCATAAAATTCAACGTTTTTTATCTTTCCAACGAGTATACTATTGATATATTTTTCGAAAAAAATGAACTGGGTTTTTTTATAGCGTTTTGAACTTTTTTTTAGCGTTTTGAACTTTGTTTTTATGGTGTTTTGAACTGGGTTTCATGTTTTTAAGGCGTTTTCAACTAGTTTTTATGGAGTTTTCTGAACTTAGTGTTTTTATGGCATTTTGAACTGATTTCATGGTTTTTTTCTTCTGAATTTGGTGTTTTATAACGTTTTCAACTGGATATTTTCATGACGTTTTTTCTGAACTGGGTGTTGTCACACCCCAACCGATGGCGGAAACATCGGAGTGCGACGACTAGATTGCTCATTGCATCATAAAACTAGTTGCGACAATATTTAAATCAACCAAATTTCATTTCATTCAAAACATCAATTGTCATATTACAACAAAATCTAAATAAGAATAACATTAACGAAATAAGTTTAACAATAACATAATAATTAACTTAGTATTCTACGCGTGTTTCTATGCCATTCCTACTAAGTTCATCATAACAACTTCATCAACATGCAACATGTTAAAAAGTATAGTTCAATAACAAAGTATTGGCGAGTACACAGGTTTAATATCATAGCATAAGTATAAAATCCGATTAAACAAATCCACATGATTAGCTAGCATACAAGATAAATGTAATCAAGGCATGTGAATCTACAAGTAAATCCTCTAGTGTACCGCAAAATAGATTAAACTTAACATTGACCACAAGAATACGGGTGGTGCGTTACTCCTATAGCGCTATACATGTTAAGGGAGGCTCGATCAAAGTTAATGACATTTAGATCACATAAGAATGTACCAAGTAACAATTCAAGTAGCATGAGACTAAAGCATGTTGATGGATTGTTTGTGTATAGAATAAAGTGTTGTTTTCGTGTAGTTTTTGTAAATTAATCATGTTGCACCCAAATAGTGGAAAACGTAAAAAGGGGTCGAGTGTACTCACAATTTTGCAAAGTATTATCTGTGAGAGAGTTAGGTTGATTTAGGGGATGGAACACAAAAGTTTAGTCCTACACAAGGCAAAGGTAGGTGTGTGAGTATTAGATTGACGGGGAGTTTAATGAGTTTAGGAATTTTAAAATGTGCAAGAAAGTATATATACGAAAGTATTTATCTAGACATTAACGCTCGTTTTTGACACTAATAAGCCCCGAAGGGTGTTTGTGTTTTTATGGGTCATGCCCAATAGAATCGTAACGATTGTTATGTCTAAGATAAAATAACCTACTTTTTAAGATAACTAACCATTTGGTCATGGTCTAAGTTTCGGTTATGTTAAGTATTTACATATAGTTATATTACTACTAATTAATCATATAGTTCATGTAGTTCATGAAAGTCATGTAAGTCATGCATGGAGGTAGGAGGATAACCATCCTAAACCTCTTTCATAAGATTCACCATTACACAAGATTGACACAAGGACAATCCGAGATGGTCAAGAATTATAGAAATCATCAAGTGAGGGGTGGATTGAATAGTTGAATGGCCAAGGCCTTCATGTAATCACACCTACACCATCACAAGCTTAAAAGGGCTCGGATGGCTCAACACTTGTGGGTTTGAAACCCTAATAAAAACCACAAGTTTAGAGACAAGATACGCCTCTTGATTGTATGTGAACAAGTCTAGCTTAACACACCAACCACAAGTTTGGTTAGTGGCATATATAGCATAGATTTGTTATGTTAAAAACATGTTCGAAAAAGTTTTATAAGTTATCATCCAAAACAAAAGTTTGGCCCCAAAAATGGTGTGATTCCACCTTGGTTTTCCATGGAAAACCTATGGTAACACTTATAGGGCTTATCAAACAATGTTAAGGAAGAAAACCAAGTAAAACATTGAAAATTTTGAAGTTTGAAAGATAAAAATTTGGGCAGAAAGTTTTGTGCACTTTTGGACCTTAAAATGGTGTGGTTTCACCTTAGTTTGCCCAAGGAAACTTGTGAGAACCTTTCTAGAGGTTATCCAAGAGTGTTAGAAAGAAAAACAAGGTAAAAAGAAGAAGAAAAGTGAGTCGAAACTCACTTGCAAGCTGCTGAGTTTCAGCAGAAAAATTCTGAAGTTAGGGACTTGTTTGAGGTATTGGAGGCTTGTAAAAGTGAGAAATTGGTGGAGGAACCTTGGGATTATATAGGGGAAGGATGAGGGTTAGGGTTTGGGTTGCATTCAATGCAATTTAGGTGAGTTTTTGAATTAAAAAAAGGGGAAAGACTATGCATGCTTGCGGCCGCAAAAGGGCTGTTTTTTATTTTTTTATTTTTTGATCTTTTAATTATTTAAGTGAAGTAGTTACGGTCTTGAATGTTGTATAAGATATAATAAACAAGTATGGGTCTTATAATGGCCTAATCGTATGCATGATATTGTTTAAAATCCCTAAAAAAACCAATTGATTAACAAGTATTTTCTTGAACATAAGAAGACATGATTTTAGGATAATGGAAGCTTGAATCCCTTTTTAATAGTATCACCAATTTTTTTCTTGGGTTTAGCATGAGATTTATAACATTCATCAAACATTTACACTATCGCTTTGAATTGATTTAAGAAGGAATAAGGTATAGCATGATCATAAGTTTAAATGCGAATAAAGTTTGCGAATTTAGCATAATTGATTAATCTTGATTACAATCAAATACAATGAATTGAAAATAGAAATACGATTACAAGGTTTGGACTTTCCAAAAATAGAAACACGAAGCAGACTTGCTAAAAACGGAAAGATACAAAAGCGAAGCATTACAGTCTCCCCTCCTTTAGGAAATTTCGTCCCGAAATTTAGGAAGATGCCACGAACAAATGCGGATGCTTAGACTTCATGTCGCTTTCAAGTTCCCAAGTATATTCAGCGCCACGTTTCCTTCCCATCGAACCTTTACGATAGGAATTCGACTGCGCCTTAGCTGCTTAGTACCTCGGTCCATGATTTCGACGGGTTTTTCCACGAAATGCAAAGTCTCATTAATTTGAAGATCTTCAAGCGGAACTTGGAGCCCTTCTTCAGCGAGAAATCTTTTTAAGTTTGGGACGTGGAAGGTAGGCTACCTTGCCAATCCTTTCGAGAATCTTGAAAGGACCTACGTAGCGAGGAGCGAGCTTTCCCTTTTCCCGAAACGAACCACACCCTTCCAAGGGGATACCTTGAGAAGTACAAAGTCACCAACGTGGAATTCCAAGGGCTTGCGTCTTTTATCTGCGTAACTCTTTTGTCGGCTTCTAGCTTTCAGCAAGTTGTCCCGAATCTGCAAAATCTTGTCCGTCATCTATTGTATAAGCTCGGGATCGGTGATTTGAGCTTCCCCGATATCGTGCCAACAAATAGGCGATCGGCACTTGCGTCCATACAATGCCTCGAATGGTGCCATTTGAATACTCGCGTAGTAACTGTTATTGTACGAGAATTCGACCAAAGGCAAGTGCATGTCCCAGTTGCCATCAAAGTCAATTACGCAAGAACGAAGCATGTCCTCTAGAGTTTGGATAGTACACTCGGTTTGACCATCGGACTAAGGATGGAAGCAGTACTAAGATTGAGCTGAGTGCCAAGGGCTTTTTGAAATGTTTTCCAGAGGCGAGAAGTGAAGCGACCATCACGGTCGGAGATAATGTCAACAGGGACACCGTGACGACAGATGATTTCATCCGTGTAGATACGAGCCAATTTATCAACTCGGTAGTCTTCACGTATGGGGAGGAAATGAGCCGACTTGGTCAAACGGTCGATGATTACCCAAATACTATCGTGACCAGACGATGTACGGGGGAGCTTGGTTATGAAATCCATAGCAATACTCTCCCATTTCCAAACATGAATTTCTGGTTGTTCGAGTAAGCCAGGGGGTCTTTGATGCTCGGCCTTTACCTTGGAGCAAGTAAGGCACTTCGACACATAGCAGGCGATATCTTTCTTCATCCCAGGCCACCAGTACGTGATACATCTTATCGGCGCCAGGGTGAATTGAATATCGAGATTTATCAGCTTCACTCATCAAGAGATCCGAAGATTATCACGATTAGGAATCCAATACGATCGAGATAGCACATGATGCCACCAGATTTGGTCACGAGTTGGGTTTCAGCACCACCCTTCAACTCATTATCGAGGTTGCCCTCATTAACGGTCGAGTATTATGCCTCACGAATCATCTCTTGAAGCTTTCCCAAAGTTTGGTAGCAACGTATACTCTTAACATGAGTTTCCGACTAAATGCATCGGCCACGACATTCGCTTTACCAGGGTGGTAGCTGATATCTCAGTCGTAGTCATTTAATAGTTCTACCCAATGACGCTGACGCATGTTGAGTTCCTTTTGATTAAAGATGTGCTGGAGGCTCTTATGGTCGGTGAAGACCATACACTTTGTACCATAAAGGTAGTGTCGCCATATCTTTAATGCAAAAACAACTGCACCAAGTTCAAGGTCGTGGGTAGTGTAATTTTCTCATGAATTTTAGTTGATGTGATGCGTAAGCGATAACTTTATCTCATTACATCAGAACCAACCAAGACCTAGTCTTGAGGCATCGCAATACACGAGAAAATCGTCTTTACCATCGGGAAGGGTTAGGATAGGAGCATTGCAAAGCATGTCCTTGAGTGTTTGAAAAGACTCCTCTTGTTCGGAACCCCAAACAAAAGGTTTATCCTTCTAGTCAAGGAAGTGAAAGGCACGACAATTTTTGAAAAGTTCGAAATGAAGCGACGGTAATAACCAGCTAAGCCGAGAAACAAACGAATTTCGGACGGAGTCTTAGGACCAATCCAATTTTTCACAGCCTCGATTTTCGCGGGGTCAACGTGAATACCAAGTTCGTTGACGACATGACCAAGAAATTGAACCTCTTTTAACCAAAATTCACACTTGGAAAACTTGGCGTAGAGACGTTGGGTTCGTAACAGCTGAAGGATAAGACGCAAGTGTCGCTCATGCTCTTCTCGCGTCTTGGAATAGAGCAGGATATCGTCAATGAAGACGATCACGAATCGGTCAAGATAAGGCTTACACACGCGGTTCATCAAATCCATAAACACGGCGGGTGCGTTGGTCAGGCCGAATGGCATGACTACGAACTCGTAGTGCCCATAACGTGTGCGGAATGCAGTCTTGGGTATATCTTCTTCGAGGACTCGAAGTTGATGATAACCAGAGCGAAGGTCGATTTTAGAGAAGCAAGTCGCGCCTTGAAGCTGATCGAAAAGGTCGTCGATGCGAGGAAGAGGGTATCAGGATCTTGATTGTAAGCTTGTTGAGCTCACGATAGTCTATGCACATGCGAAAGGATCCGTCTTTCTTTTTGACGAACAGAACGGGAGTGTCCCAAGGAGATGTGCTAGGGCGTATGAAGCCCTTCTAAAGAAGCTCTTGAAGTTGACTGGACAGCTCTTGCATCTCCGAGGGTGCTAGACGATAGGGGGATTTTGCGACCGGAGTTGCACCAGGGATGAGGTCGGTGCGAAAATCAACAGAACGAGCAGGAGGAGGACCAGGAAGATCCTCGGGAAAGACATCAGGGAATTCACGCCAACGGGAACTTCACTCACGCTTGGACCCTTCTTCTTCTTTTCCACAATGTGGGCAAGAAAGGCGAAGTATTCCTTACGAAAGTACTTTTCGCTTGGATACACGACATAAGCTTGAGACCTTTGGAAGGTTTCTCGCCATAGACGTGCAAGGAATCATCATTGGGAAGGGGAAGGCGAAGCACTTCTCCGAACAAACAACTTCAGCACAGATTCGCCTTAGCCAATCCATGCCTACTATGATATCAAAACTACCCATTGGCATGGGTATGAGGTCAATAGAAATCGTATGATCATTGAGGTTTAAAGAACAATTAGAGAGGACAGAATCGACGGTGACGGATTTTCCGTAGGCGACTTCAACTTCGAATGGTTTAGGCAACTTAGAAAGACTACACATAAGCAAAGGTTCGAATTCAACAGATACAAAACTTTTATCCACACCAGTATCAAATAAGCACGTAGCGTAAACATTGTTAACAAGGAACGTACCCGATATGACATCGTTTGAGTTTTGAGCTTGAGCAACCGTGATGACAAAGGCTCGGCCGCGAGCTTGCTGCTGCTGCTGATTGTTGTTGTTGGCTGCGGGCAGTTGATGGCGAAGTGATTCGGGTCTCCGCATCTGAAGCAGGCACGAGCGGCAGGAGCTAAGGGTCGGTTTTGATTACCGGTAGGGTTTTGAGGAGGTGTGGTGGTCACGGCTCGGGCTTGGTTGATGGGGGCTTGAGGAGCATTCCGGCATCGCTGGGTAAGGTGCCCATACCTATTGTAGATCGTGCATAGGCGGCACGGGGCAGTAACCGGGTAATGGAAGGGACAAGTATTGCACTTGGGATGGGGTCCGGTGTATGCTTTCTTGATGGGTTCGGATGCGGGCAAAGCTGGCTGGTGGGGTTTGGCGGAGTGACTACCGCACAAATTAGGCTCGAAGCCTTCCGCTTCTTGCCCTTGGTGTTTCTTCTTAGGGGTTTGGGCGAGGCAGGTTTGGTAACGGATTTGGTGGTTGCTTGGTGGGCTTTCCTTGGTAGAGCCTTGGTGGCTTCAAGAAGGACTTGACGGTTGTTCAAGCGAGCAGCTAGCCGAAAGGTTTCCTCGAGGGTGTTGGGGGTGGTAGCGTCGACCAGGTCGGCGAGGTTAGGAGGAAGGCAATGTATATATTTAGCGACTGCTTTCTCAGTAGTGTCGACTTGACTTGGGCAAATCAAGCTCAGTTGCTTAAAACGGGCGGTGAGGCCAGCGTTGTCATTCCCCACTTGCCGGAGGTTCCAAAACTCAGTCTCGAATTGTTGGAGTTCATGAGGGGGGCAAAATTCACTTTCCATTAACTTCTTGAGCTCGGCCCAAGGGAGGGCGTGGGCGACTCCGTTGCTGCGAGCGCTACGCTCGGAAGTCCACCAATCAAGGGCTCTTGATCGGAACACTCCCGTCGCGTTCAAGGTGCGCAAGTGGTCGGGGCAACCACTTTGGATGAAGGTGAGTTCAATGGCATCGAACCATTGTAGCAGTTTAGTGGCGTCCCTCTCGCTGGTGAAGGGTAAGGGATTGCAAGAACAGAATTGCTTATGGGTGAAGGTGGTTTTGGGTGGTTCGACTTTGGAGTCAACAGAGGTATGAGGTGATTCGGCGTTTGGTGGGGGCTGGACCTTGCTGACTATTTCGGGGATGACCTTAGCCATGTGTTCAGCCATTTGCTCAGCCATGAATTTCATGCAGTCCTTCTTCGACATGGAGTCGGATTGGGACTTTGACTTGGACTTTGACCTTCTTCTTCCCATAACGCTTTGCGAGAAAGACATCTAAAAGGGGGTTGACAATAAAAGATAGATTTAGGCTTTGATCGTAAAGTGTGGTTACAAAGAAAAGTATCCGTTTTGAGCACATAAGTATATGTAACACGTATAACTTCACATAGATAGTATAAGCATGTTGGCATTCAAAAGCATAAACACGTATGATTTGCGTAAAGGAATATAAATTTAGTTGGTTCACGAGAATTATTATTATTGTTTTTGGTTACGAAGAGCGTGCGAATCGTGCATCGGTTTCGAAATGAATGAGATAACAAGTATTAAAAACACATAGAAATTGAGATAGCATAAAAGATAGGCTCAATAAAATACTGGAGTGTTTCGGGTTGAGAAACGTTTGACTATTCCAAAGTGAATCGAGATCCTTTCAAATTAGAGAAACGTGCTTTGGCCTATAGGTAAAGTGCTCTCGTCGAGAAGCGATTAACGGTACTTTACCCTTCCAGTTACTACACTATCTAACCGATCGAAAAATCGAAACTTTGGCGGGATTAAAAATCGAGGAATGGGACTAGTTGACAAGGTGCGGGTTTCACTCCTATCTTGACAACATTGTACCCTAGGTGTGGTTGGTACTTACCAAACGAGGAGCGTATTCCGATTCGTTGGTAAGGGACCACTAGAGTTTGAAGAGGAAATTCCCATCAAGATGTGGATTTCACTCCTAACTTGATGGTGTAATTTCGTGCAAAAAATCAAATTCGCGGATTGAGAGTGATCACCAAAGTGCGGGTTTCACCCCTATTTTGGTGAGATCGTCTCGATTGTAGTTTGAGTGTCTTCAAGTCTTCAAGTGTGTAAATTGTGTAAGTGTTTTAGGAAAAGCACATGCATATATTTAAGACAAACGAAATAAGGAGAAACAAATAGGAAGAATTAAAATTTTAATCATGAAGCAAGAATGGTCAAGTTGGTCACTTAAACTATATACTAGGTCGAACATGGCAATTATACCAAATTCCCTATAGTTATGGCTCTGATACCAATCTGTCACACCCCAACCGATGGCGGAAACATCAGAGTGAGACGACTAGATTGCTCATTGCATCATAACACTAGTTGCGACAATATTTAAATCAACCAAATTTCATTTCATTCAAAACATCAATTGTCATATTACTACAAAATCCAAATAAGAGTAACATTAACGAAATAAGTTTAACAATAACATAATAATTAACTTAGTATTCTACGCGTGTTTCTATGCCATTCCTACTAAGTTCCATCATAACAACTTCATCAACCTGCAACATGTTAAAAAGTATAGTTCAATAACAAAGTATTGGCGAGTACACAAGTTTAATATCATAGCATAACTATAAAATCCGATTAAACAAATCCACATGATTAGCTAGCATACAAGATAAATGTAATCAAGGCATGTGAATCTACAAGTAAATCCTCTAGTGTACCGCAAAATAGATTAAACTTAACATTGACCACAAGAATACGGGCGGTGCGTTACTCCTATAGCGCTATACATGTTAAGGGAGGCTCGATCAAAGTTAATGACATTTAGATCACATAAGAATGTACCAAGTAACAATTCAAGTAGCATGAGACTAAAGCATGTTGATGGATTGTTTGTGTATCGAATAAAGTGTTGTTTTAGTGTAGTTTTTGTAAATTAATCATGTTGCACCCAAATAGTGGAAAACATAAAAAGGGGTCGAGTGTACTCACAGTTTTGCAAAGTATTATCCGTGAGAGAGTTAGGTTGATTTAGGGGATGGAACATCAAGTTTATCCTACACAATGTGTGAGTATTAGATTGACAGGGAGTTTAACGAGTTTAGGAATTTTAAAATGTGCAAGAAAGTATATATACAAAAGTATTTATCTAGACATTAACGCTCGTTTTTGACACTAATAAGCCCGAAGGGTGTTTGTTTTTATGGGTCATGCCCAATAGAATCGTAACGATTGTTATGTCTAAGATAAAATAACCTACTTTTTAAGATAACTAACCATTTGGTCATGGTCTAAGTTTCGGTTATGTTAAGTATTTACATATAGTTATATTACTACTAATTAATCATATAGTTCATGTATTTCATGGAAGTCATGCATGGAGGTAGGAGGATAACCATCCTAAACCTCTTTCATAAGATTCACCATTACACAAGGTAGGAGGATAACCATCCTAAACCTCTTTCATGTAATCACACCTACACCATCACAAGCTTGAAAGCTCGGATGGCTCAACACTTGTGGGTTTGAAACCCTAATAAAAACCACAAGTTTAGAGACAAGATACGTCTCTTGATTGTATGTGAACAAGTCTAGCTTAACACACCAACCACAAGTTTGGTTAGTGGCATATATAGCATAGATTTGTTATGTTAAAAACATGTTCGAAAAAGTTTTATAAGTTATCATCCAAAAGAGAAAGTTTGGCCCCAAAAATGGTGTGATTCCACCTTGTTTTTCCATGGAAAACCTATGGTAACACTCATAGGGCTTATCAAACAATGTTAAGGAAGAAAACCAAGTAAAAACATTGAAAATTTTGAAGTTTGAAAGATAAAAATTTGGGCAGAAAGTTTTGTGCACTTTTGGACCTCAAAATGGTGTGGTTTCACCTTAGTTTGCCAAGGAAACTTGTGAGAACCTTTCTAGAGGTTATCCAAGAGTGTTAGAAAGAAAAACAAGGTAAAAAGAAGAAGAAAAGTGAGTCGAAACTCACTTGCAAGCTGCTGAGTTTCAGCAGAAAAATTCTGAAGTTAGGGACTTGTTTGAGGTATGTGGAGGCTTGTAAAAGTGAGAAATTGGTGGAGGAACCTTGGGTTATATAGGGGAAGGATGAGGGTTAGGGTTTGGGTTGCATTCAATGCATTTAGGTGAGTTTTTGAATTAAAAAAAGGGGAAAGACTATGCATGCTTGCGGCCGCAAAAGGGCTGTTTTTTATTTTTTTATTTTTGATCTTTTAGTTATTTAAGTGATGTAGTTACGGTCTTGAATGTTGTATAAGATATAATAAACAAGTATGGGTCTTATAATGGCCTAATCGTATGCATGATATTGTTTAAAATCCCTAAAAAAACCAATTGATTAACAAGTATTTTCTTGACCATAAGAAGACATGATTTTAGGATAATGGAAGCTTGAATCTTTTGAATAGTATCACCAATTGTTTTTCTTGGGTTTAGCATGAGATTTATAACATTCATCAAACATTTACACTATCGCTTTAAATTGATTTAAGAAGGAATAAGGTATAGCATGATCATAAGTTTAAATACGAATAAAGTTTGCGAATTTAGCATAATTGATTAATCTTGATTACAATCAAATACAATGAATTGAAAATAGAAATACGATTACAAGGTTTGGACTTTCCAAAAATAGAAACACGAAGCAGACTTGCTAAAAACGGAAAGATACAAAAGCGAAGCATTACAGGTGTTTTATGGCATTATTACTTGAACACCCAGTTCATGTCATTTTTTTTATTTCAAAAGTATAGCAGTAGTATACTCGTTGGAAAGATAATAAAACACTCGATTTTATGGTGTAAATTTTTTTCAATAAATAATTACGTAGACAAAAATTACGGGAGTTTAAAAAAGATGATGGAATATGCATGTTACTTGCATGTGGATAGTTTTTGGCATGTGAGTGACATGTGCATGAAATTTTTGACAATATTACCCCTTAGTGTAGGTTAGCACCAACCCACATGTCAACATCAAAATTGTTCTCACCGTTTTCACACTTTTAGGCGTTTTCCCCACATCCCACCCTATATATATATATATATGGGTGGGGTTCTAGAGTGAATACTAGTGTATATATAAACTGAGTGAACAAATCCTGGCCATTGATTTACATCATCAAATCGTAAAACACACTAGTGTATTTGCATCACACATAGTTTATTTTCATCATCAAATCCTGGCCAATGATTTGCACTTGTGTATTGATAATCAATGGCTAAGATTAGTTCACACAGTTCGCTATCAATCTCTCCATAACCATAGCCTAGGCAACCTTGTACATTCTGTATTTAGTGATAGAGACTTTCTCTCCTTGACATTAGCTATTGTTGTAGTATTTATATTCTCCTATCGTAAGTAACACAAATCAACAGAGATTGACGATTTATCTCATGGTATCAGCCTCAGATCCTCACCCACCACTCTTTTTCCTTTCTTCCTTCCAGTCCGATTACCCTTCTGTCCACCTCTGTTTTTTTTCTTTCGTTCTGTCCGATTACTCGCATGGCTGCAGACTTGTCTGCCATTCCCCTTCACTCTTTAACCCACCTTGTAAACATAAAACTCACCACTCAAAATTACCTACCATGGGAAAAAACATATTGTTCCTATGCTCACCTACCTCGATCTCCTCAGCCATGTCGACGACACTCTTTCCAATCCAACCGAAACCATCACAAAGAATGACAAACATCCGTGAACCCTGAATACACTACCTGGAAAACAGCCGATCAAAAGGTTTTGTTGTTGATAAACTCAACACTCTGAAGAAGCAATGTCCGAAACCATCGGACACACTACGGCTCACTCCGTCTGGAAAGCCTTAGCCAATGCGTACAGTCATAGTTCCTTGAGCGTATTCACAATCTCAAAAATGCACTCTGAAAACCTTCAAAAAGGAACCTCAATCGTATCCGAATTTGGCCGAAAATTTAAAGCCATTGCAGATCAACTCGCCGCTATCGGGCACCCCATAAACGACGAGGATAAAAGCCATTGGTTCTTGTGTGGTCTGGTGCCTCCTATGAGAATTTTTCTACTTCTCAAAGGACTATCCATCCAGCCCCGACCTTCCATGACCTATTCGCAAATGCTGAAAATCAGGAGATATTTGTCCAAAAACTTCATGGAAACACTTCCCCTGAGGCGGCTTTCTATGCCAATCAGCCCACTCGTGGACGTTCCACCAGCTCCTCTCGCGGACGTGACAGATCTTCTTCATCTCGGGGCCAAGGCAGAAGCTACAATAATAGGCCTCCCCTTTGCCAATTATGCCGAAAAGAAGGGCATTATGCCACCACATGTATGAATCTTGTTTCTTTTGCTCAAATGCAACTTCCTCTAGATGCCAATCTAGCCCACGCCTTCCATGCTCAATGCACCATTGGCTAGGACATCCCGGATTTGACCGTCGACTCAGATACCATGACCCACATGATTCGTCGTGTAAATGGTTCAAATAATTCTCAACCACAATCCAGTAACTTGCGTGTGACGTTTGGTAATGGTCAATCATTACCCATTACACATTATGGTAAACAATGATATAACTTTACAAAACGTTATTGTGGTTCCCAATCTCACCAAAGATATACTGTCAATTAGTAGACTTACAAATGACTCACCTGTTGATGTATTATTTTCTAACGATTATTTTCATATCCAGGACCAAAAAACAAGTCAAGTTCTAGTTATAGGCACTTGTGAAAATGGCTTCTACTATCACACCCTGACCCGCAGCGGAAAAGGTGATCGGGGCATGATTGGGTTATCATCAAAGCTCATGACATTTATTTTAACGTTTCATATTCATTAATACAATTTAATGGAAATTTACAATCATAATTACATCAATGACCTAAACATCAGTCTAAGCTTCTTTGTTTTCTTCTAAGGCATTTCCTATGTTTTCCTTGCTTCATCCTGTTCACCTGTATCATGTGTAAAAGGGTTTTTGGTTCAACATAAAGTTGGCGAGTGAATCCTATGGAAAACATTTGAACAAGTTTATTTAATTGATTATGAAATAAAGTGCACAACCACACATGAGTAAAAATAGATGTAAACTTATTCATAAATCAATTTAATATTAAACAATACACACATGAACAATAATGGATCGTTTAGAGGCACGCGTTGCTCAACTCGTCTCTCACGAGGAACTGATGGGCCTCATGAATGAATTGCATAAACATGATAATATGAAAGACATAACTACAAACAATATAAACTCATTACTACACACATGAACAATAATGGATTTGTTTTGAGGCACGCGTTGCTCAACTCGTCTACAACGAGGAACTGATGGGCTTAATGAATGAATTGCGTATAAGTGGACAAAATGAAATTCATAATTACAACAATAATAACAATCTAAGTTTAGATCACGATATGGTATGGCACAAGTTTAAATAAACGAGTTAATTATTTTGTGACACATGACACACCCCAAAACGTGTAATTAAAAAGGGGGAGTTGTAAGATTCACTCACAGTGGGTGCGTTCGGTTGATGATGTTCAATGCACGCGAAGTGGTTTTAACCACGAGTGAAATTAACCTAGATAAATAGCATTATGGTTCGGTAAGTAAACGGATTTTATTAATCCATTTTAGTAGGATTGTTGGGTGTATTTTTTTGTGAGTTTAAGGCTATTTTCTAACCTCAAAAATGTTATTTTTAAGTATTTTTAATTGATTTTTAATTAAAATAAATAAATAAAAATAATAAAAAAAGTTGACTTTTTTTGACCGTTGACCGTTGACTGTTTGACTTTGACCGGTTCGTATGCGTATAAGTGTGCGCTGAGTGAGGCTCGAACCCGAGACCTCCCGTACGCGTGCACGCAGCTCTACCAACTGAGCTACGTGTCTAACCCGAAATATATCTGTTTTTAATTATATTTATATACTAATTAGATTAAACAGAAAATCCTTTATTTCTTAAAAACGATTTTAATCCGTGACTCGGTGCGCTCCACAGGTCTCGAACCCGGGACCTGTGGTTTATGCTAACACACAGTCCACCGCTGGACTGTGTGTCCAACTTGTTAACTTAACTGATTTTTATTATACTTAAACACAAACTAAGTATTTTCATTTCTGACTTATTTAAAAAGTTAGATATTTGTCCGGATCGATGTAGTAGACCGGACTCGAACTCGTGTCCTGTGATAAAACATACACACAGTCCACCACTGGACTGTGTGTCTAACTTGGTTATTATTCCGGTTATTAATAAACTTAACATGTAACAGTGTGACTCCGGTTCGTTTAACAAAAAAAGACATTTTTATTAAGGCAGCATGCGTGGGACAAGATTCGAACTCGAGACGTTAGTGTGTTTAATGTGCACACAGTCCACCGCTGGACTGTGTGTCTAACCCGAGTTATTTCTTGATTTAAATTAAACTTATACATTACAGAAAACTTCGTCTTCTTCGTTGATTTTAACCAGAATCGGAAATCCGATTGGTTCGATGTTTTAATCGTGTTCTTTAGTGTTTTGAGGTTAATTACAGATGAGATATGAATAAAATGAAAGAGAAATTAGGCGTAAGGTATACCGACTGGACTCCTCTGTTTTTCCGGCAGAACTCCGGCGACAGCAACAGGTTCCGGCGTCGTGTGTCTTGCAGCAGCGAGTCTTCAGAAAGCTTGAAAAGGATGTGGGTGACTTCGGTATAAGCTCAGGGGGTTTAGTAAGGCTTAGAAGTGAAGGGCTCGGTTTTCCGGCGAGATACAGAAGTTTTCCGGCGAATGGATTTACGTCGGGTAAAGGTGGGGTTTTGAGCGAAAAAGCTTGCAGAGGTTCGAGGGGGTATTTATAAGGCCGGTTATCGATGAACTTGGTCCAATTTCCGACTTGATTCAAAGTCATTACGTTTTCCGGCAGTTATAGTTTGTGTCGCGAACTCAGGCGTCGGTTATAACTGATTTAGCGATTAAGTTTTACGTTATAACTGAAGATATCGTAAATTCTTGGCGAGATCGCCGGGATTTCCGACGACTGCATTTGGGCGCGCCGATTTCGAATTTGGAAAACATGTTATGAATTTATTGTCTTCAATATTTACAAAAGATACAAGTGGCGCAGTGGTTTAAGGGTTGAATGTTAAGTCTGTTGTTTGACCCGGCGACTGACCCGGGTTCGAAACCCGGCAGTGCCAAATTATTTTTATTTTCTTATTTTTAACAGTTTTTCAAAAACAAATTATATATTCCCATATAATAATCAATTATGTATCGCTTAAAAATATTTTGGGCATTAAATTCACCTCGAAATTTTTAACTGATTGTTCGGTTAATAAACGGAGCGGGTTTGGTAAAATCCGTTTTTGACGGATGTTACATCTACGTTCTCACCCACGGTCACAAGTCGCTCCTTGCCGCTCTTTCCGCTTCACATCTTCGTGCGTCATTTAATAAATGGCATAGTCGTTTAGGACATGTGTCTTTCGATATTATTTCAAATTTGAATAAAAGAGGTCATGTGTTTGTTACTTCATTATTGCCTAAACCTGGTTTATGCACTTCTTGTGAAATGTCTAAATCTAAGCATTTACCTTTTAATGAAAACACAAAACGTGTCCAACACGTCTTAGACCTCATCCATTGTGACCTTTGGGGACCCGCACCCGTCATGTCAACAAATGGTCACTTATATTATGCAATATTTGTCGATGACCATTCCCATTTTACTTGGTTCTACCCTTTAAAGCCAAATCGGATCTTTATAATATCCTAATCTCTTTTCTAAATTTTGTACAAAATCAATTTTCATGCAACGTAAAAAATTTTCAAAGCGATAGTGGCACCGAGTTCACAAACCAACGGGTGCAACAATGTTTTTTACAACATGGCATACATCACCATTTGTCTTGTCCTTACACACCGCTACAAAATGGTAGAGCTGAGCATAAACATCGGCACATAAAACCGGTTTGGCCATGATGTTCAACGCCAATGCCCCACCAAAATTATGGGTCGATGCCTTCACTTCCGTTACCTGCATCATAAACGCCTTCCCACTATCACTCTTGACAACAAATCACCATATGAAATTTTATTTCATCAACCACCAATTTACTCAAACCTAAGAATTTTTGGATGTCGAGTCTTCCCTTATCTTCGGGAGTACAATAAAAATAAACTCCTCCCTCGTAGTACTCCTTGCATTTTTCTTGGATATAGTCCTAAATACAAAGGTTTTAGGTGTCTAAATCCACCCAATGGGTGCATCTACTCGTCATGCCAAATTTGATGAAGAAATTCTTCCCTTCAAAGAAAATAATTCCTCATCCGACACAAACACCCATCACTTCATTAACTACACCACAAACTAATACTCCTACATCTCCCTCACACCCAAATGCACCCATTGTCCTACCTTCATTCCTCAAACACCCCAGCCCATTAACGAAACCATCCCAAGCCCATTACCCGCCCACCCCATTCCAACCACCACCTCCGAAACGTCCGCTGCCCAGTCCACTCCCTTCTCCAGCCCAAACTCGAGCCCACATACCTCCAATCCTCAACCGAGCCTGAACCAGTTTAGATCTTCGGACCATCACAGTCCACCACCTAGCCTAAATTCCAGTCCTGCTCCACCCACCCCTACATCATCCACCACACACCACTCGTCTCCTATTCCTCCTTCACCTCAACCCTCAAATCAACACCCTATGACAACTCGATCTAAAAATGGAATTTTTAAACCCAAGCATTATGCTAATCTTTCTCACCTTTCCACAAACAAACTTCAACAATCCCTTCATACATCTCATCCACCCAAAGGCATCAAAACCACACTCAAAGATCCTATATGGACTCATGCGATGCATGAAGAATTACATGCGTTGCATAATAACAATACATGAAACCTTGTCCCTCGTCCATCAAACACAAATGTCATCGTTTCAAAGTGGATTTATTGTTTCAAATACAAATATTACGGTTCCATTGACCGGTATAAAGCTCGTCTCGTGGCACAAGGATTCACTCAAGTACCAGGTATCGATTTCTCATACACATTCAGCCCAGTAGTCAAATCATCAACAATTCGAGTGGTTCTAAGTCTTGCTACTACTCAACATTGGAATCTAAGGCAACTCGATGTAAACAATAGCCTTTTTAAATGGTCATCTCAATAAAACAGTCTTCATGGAACAACCTCCCAGTTTTGTAAGTACCACTTATCCATCCCATGTGTGCAAACTAAATCGTGCCCTCTATGGTCTAAAACAAGCTCTGCCCGCTTGGTTTCATCGACTAAGTGCTTTTCTCATTACTCTTGGTTTTAAGTGTAGCAGGGCTGATCCCTCTTTGTTTGTTTACCATCACAAAGGCCCCCTCGTTTACCTCCTTGTTTATGTTGATGACATTATCGTCACCGATAATAATGAAAATTTCATTAACAATTTTACCAAGAAACTTCACAACGAGTTCCAAATTAAAGATCTTCACCCTTTAGTTTTTTTTTTGGTCTAAAGGCCTCCCATACAAAACCGGTTTTTTCTTAACTCAATCCAAATGCGCTTTTGATATCTTAACCAAAGCCGGCCTATTGGACTTAAAACCCATCTCACTCCACTCACATCCAAAGACATTTTCAACTCCACAGGTTCATCGTTTCATGATCCTACCTTTTATCGTCCGTTAGTCGGTGTTCTTCAATACCTAAACCATTACCAGACCGGATATTTCATACGCCGTTAACCAAGCTAGCCAATACCTTCAAACCCCACCACCACTCACTTTCAACTTGTAAAGAGGATCCTTCGATACGTCAAAGGCACAATCTCTTATGGACTAACTTTTAATCATCCTTCTAATCCTGTGTTACTAGGTTTCTCTAATGCAGATTGGGCAAGATGCGTTGACACTCGAAGATCCACCTACGGCTATTGCATTTACTTAGGTGGAAACCTCGTCTTGTGTAACATTCATGTAAAACGGGTTTCAAAACCCGCTCCGTTTGAAAATCAAGTATTTATTCGAAGTTCGTTGCGCATTTATTTAGTTGTGTTATTTAATTCGTTATTATAGTTAATAATAATTATATAATTAAGACCTATAAAAATATAAATACATTAATTTAGCCTTAAAAATAATAAAATAAAAAGAAATAAACAAAAGGGGTAACCGGGAGTCGAACCCAGGTCCCCACAAACCCGCACACACTAAAACACCACTAGACCAACACACCACATGTGTCTAGGAATGAATCAAATAAAATTTATACACTTTTGGAACCAGAAAAACCTGCAAGTTCAAAACATCCAAACTCATAACCGCCAAATCAAATCAAAACAAAGTTCTGATTCTTATAAACGGCTGTAACTGACCACAATCATCGGAGGAAACTGACAATTCCGGTTTAATTCGCAGTAACCGATTGCAATCATGAGAATTAATCCTCAAATCATAACCGAACAACCATAAACACCTTGTCTCTATAAAGAGTGGACTTTCATCTAACCAAATCGCTCACATTCAATCTGTTGAACTAGATCCTCTCACCAATTTCTGTGTTCGCCAGAAAATAACTGCACTAGCCGGAAAATCCCTCCGGAAAACCGAGATCATCTTGTTGTCGGTAAAATCCCATTTTGTCTAAACATGTTTTAACTTTAATCGCTTAACAAAAAAAACTGAATAAAACATATCTCGGTCAGATTATGATTCTGGGTTTTGATTTAATGAAGAAGATGAAGTTTTCAAGCGTATATTAATATAATTAAAATCAGTTTATACACCGGGTTAGACACACAGTCCAGTGGTGGACTGTGTGCATTTGAAACGCAAGAACTTGGGTTCGAGTCTCAGGCGTGATACCGAATTCTTTATATAAATCAAGCATTTTTATAGCATAAATATAAAACAGTACAGATAGTATATAAATATAATTAAAATCCTTAAATCTCCGGGTTAGACACTCAGCCCAGTTGGTAGGGCTGGGTGCAAAACGGAGCATAGGTCGCGGGTTCGAGGTGGACTCTGAGCGCCGGTTCAACTGGTTTTAAAATCTTTTTAAAATAAATAATATCTGAAATATCTTAATTAGTATATAAGAATAATAAAATCAGAGATTATTTCGGGTTAGACACGTAGCTCAGTTGGTAGAGCTGCGTGCACGTATACGGGTGGTCACGAATTCGAACCTCACACACGCTGCCAATTCCACGCATAAAAACCGGTCAGACCTTGACAGGTCTGACAAGACCCAATTTTTTATTATTATTTTCTTTAATATTTTAATTAAAAACACTTAAAAACAAGACTTTTAGGTTTGAAAACTCTATTAATTACCACAAAAATAACCTAAAAATCTAATAAAAAGCATTAATTAAAATATTAACTTTTATTTATTTATCAAATTACTACGTTATTATTTAGGTTAGTTTTCTCTCGTGGTTAAATCAAAACTCGTGCGCGTTCGTCATCAATCAAGGAAACCCACCCACTGTGAGTGAATCTTTACAAATTTCTCTTTTTATTCATGTTTTGGGGTGTATCATGTGTCGTTTACATATTTACTTTATTCAAACAACTTGTGCTAACACCATTATGTGATCTAATGTGTATATTTTTGTCGTTGTTGTTATACGTGGTTACATTATGTCATTTCAGTGCAAATCATTCATACAAGGCCCATCAGTTCCTCGTTGAATACGAGTTGAGCATCGCGTGCCTCATTAGATCGGCTCTGTTTGATTGAGCCTTGATCTCACAGTTCTGTAACACCCAAAAACCCAATTTTTATAATTGGTGTGTTTTCTTATATTGCTCAAGAAATAAAAAATATATAAATAATAATAACTAGGTTATATAACTTGGTTAGAATGTAAACTAAATACATAGGGATGAAGTTTAGAACAAAAGGGGTAGCAAGCATACTTGAGGGACTGAAATTTCTCATCATAGAAAGATGAATATACAAAAGAAAATAAAAACTCTCATGTTCAGTGTTTTGAGATGAGTGTGTCGACACACTAGAAGGAGAAAAAGGGGAGGCTCAAAATTGATGAAATTAGTCCAAATTGAAGAAAGATTTCAGCCTAAACTAATGCATGAACTCGTTTTCTTAATGATCTAACTCTAGCAAACATGTGGTAAGTTGTAATTTTTGATTTGGTGATCTTGTATGAAGTGGGTGTGTGATTAATTCGTGAATTGGTATGAAATTAAGCATCATTGTGTATTAGAATCACCAAATAGAACCTGTTATGTGTATAATTTTTAGTAATTTCATGTTTTGAAGTGAAACCCATTTAGGATAATGAAGATGACAACATGGGTGTACACCATGTCTAATCCTTGTGCTAATATAATATATCATGTAATATGTAGTTGCTCATTGTCAATTAGATTAAGTATGGTATGAAAGAAATGTGATTTTAATTGTAGATTGATGAATGAAAGCATGAAGTAGAAAGTAAAGTATGAAACACTTGTACAATATGCATAAATAGTGGTATGCACACCAAATGTTTGATGAAATTCCTAGATGAGAATTATAGATGAAATGGTATACAAGTAATGGATGAACTTGTATAATATGGGAATATGAAGTGTTTGATGGTAAATAAACATGAGAAATGTATTTTTAGATGGAACTCATGTAGGATTTGGTTGGCCATGTTGTTTGGTAAAAGTATACATTTGAAGATTTGCACTCGATACTAGAATGGTATGATGTTCACTACATGTTTGAATAATTGCATAATCAAAATAAATAAGTAAAAGTACACTAAATGTGAAGCATAGAAGAGCATTAAAAGGGGATGAAGTTGGAATGATGTTGGGTTCCTAATCATGGGTCATGGTGTTAGTTGTAGAATTTTGAGAATTACTAGTATGAACGTAATTAAATATGTTTGGCGTGTGCAATAACTAGGTGATCATGTGGTTGTAAGCATATTGCATCATGAGTATGAAATGTATATAATGTTATTAGTATAGTCTACTATGATGACACGGATGTACAAGGTTAAGTCGAAAGTCCATAAGATAAACCGTTGAATTCTGAAAGTCAACTACGCATAAGAAGAAAGGATAGACTTTTTGTCACAATTGTAAGGTCATATAGTATGTGTTATCTTAATATGTGTTATATGTGATGACATGATGAATTATATAAGTTGAAAAGATGTGATTTTGGGTATATGTCTTATGCTTGTTAGAATTGACTAATGAAAGTCAAATGTGCGATGTGCATTTGATATGATCGTTAATATGTACAATCATGTATGCTAACAACAATGTGAATGTGATAACTGGAAGTATAGGATCATGTCAAGATGGGTGGAAGTAAGGAAGGCTAACAGATCAAAAGGAGACAAGGAAGCGAATGCGAATACGGACGCTTAAGGTAAGTGAATTCCGAACTTCACTTCTTATTATATAAATGTAGTTTGTTTGTATAAATGTTGGGAGTCAAGTAGGAATGGGTATGAAATGATGGCATATGGGGTAAGGAAAGTTGCAGTTGGTTGTTTAAAAGTTCAACGTATTGGAATATGCTTGGTAAGATCAAACGGGTCAAACATAGAAAGTGACTTAGCGAGTTGTGGTAGTTAGTTTGATCTTGGGGTTAAGTATTAGAAGAATATTGGGGGCTTGAACATTGTTATTACACGCCTTGAGGCTTCCGGAATATGCAACGAGTGGGCGGAATGATTAAAAACAGAAATTCAGCGTTTGTGTTGCAGAGGAGGCGTCGGCGACGCCAAGGGTAGGCGTCGGCGACGCCCTGCCCTGCTGCAGCCGACGCACTAACTTGCTGTCTATGCGGGTTCGTTGCCGGAAAACTCGTTTTTCGCGTTTTTCTCACTTTTCGTTGCTTCTAAGGCCTCGACAAGTCACTTAAAGGTATCCTAAGCTTATTAAAAGGTTTTTGTGGGGTTCGGGTAAGAACGGAACCCTACGGGAACATGCACGAAGATGTAGTACGTACACTAACATAAGGAAATTGGTTTTTGTCTTGATATGGTGAAGTTTATAAGTAAGATTGTATGGTATGCACGTAATATAGTGTAATGTGGAAACTATATGTAAAAAGTGAATAGATATAAATATGTGTGTAGACTAGCATGTATGAGAATTTACGCGTAGATGTGTGTTTAGGATTTGTTTGATAGTTATGTAAGCACGTATGTCGTGTGCAATAGTTTTGAATAGAGTGGTTTGCATGTTTGTAGGTCTTTCATATACGAAAGAGTTGGATTAGATGTTTGTACATGTGTCATTATATTATACGTTTCAATGAATGAGACTCGTACGAAATAAATATGGTGTTAATATATATGAATTTTTTATGTTAACGAATTGTTTTTGGAGAATGTAATGAAGTGCAGGTATATTATTGTATGCTCATCGAAGGTCAGACTCTAAGATGAAATGCTCGAATTCAGAAGAATAACTAGATGGAATCTACATTGGGATAGAACGCGACGTGATTCTTTTAGTTTTACACTTTAAATTATATAATGCCCCAAATACTAATAATGTGAATGTATGTGGTGAATGCAGGTTGTACAGAATTATGGGATAAGAACTGCATGAGATTTATCAGTTGAAGATCGAGTTATAACACGGATTGTACGGGAACGAATGCTCTTGTAGATAGTAAACATATGATATGTTTAACGTATTAAATAAAACGAAAACAAAATGTAATTATCGTTAAAACACTCACCATAGAAAGGACTTTCAATCATGTTAGAACGTTTTTAATAAAAGAAATTTTGTGGTATGTATTTCCGCTGCGTCTTTTCGGTTTAAGTGTGTTAGGGTGTTTCAAGTTGGTATCAGAGCCCTGGTTTAGCGAAACAAAGTACAAGAAGGTAAGTACTTGAACTCAAACTTGTGTGCTCTTGTGATTAGTGACCCGTACAATCTGAGACTTCGATCAAGATTTTAAGGTATAACTGATTGAAAGCATGTATATGTACATTTAATGAAGAAACTAACTGTGTTTTATGTGTAAGGTAAGCTTAGATGATCAAGAAGGATTATCCAGGGATGGGTTTAAAGAAGACACCAAAGCATGTAATTAGATTATCGGACCCCAGGTTAATCGCTTAAACGGCAGGGATTAGGAGAAAACGCGGGTTAACTTGTTGGGGTATAAAAGGTTATATATATAAAAAAAAGAAACCTAAGTTAAATGAAAGACATTAATGTTGCACTGGTAAGGTTTTATAGATGATGCACGAACTGAAATCCACTTCTCCGGGCATAAGGTGATGATTACATGAAGGCATGAAATTAGTATGTGGATTGCGCGCCTGGCCAGTGCGCAAGAAGCATATGACACTCGTGAGACCATGATAATCATTACAGGTATGTCCGGTAGAATTGGAAAGTAATTGATTTGTGTAGGTGAAAGGAGTTGTAAGACTCTCAAGTGAATGAGAGTAATTCTATATTGGATTGAAATGGTTTGGGTCCATAGGCAAGTATGGACCAAAAGAAACAAGTAAGAATGAAATTAATCGTAGCAACTAGGATCAACAATAAGAACGAAAGTTGAAATCTGTAAGCAACTACGGATCAAACAAGTAAGAATAAAAAGTTTGAATTCGTAAGCAACTATGGATCAAACAAGTAAGAATGAAAAGTTTGAATCCGTAAGCAACTACGGATCAAACAAGTAAGAATGAAAAGTTGAATCCGTAAGCAACTACGGATCAAACAAGTGAGAATGAAAAGTTTGAATCCGTAAGCAACTACGGATAAAACAAGTAAGAATGAAAAGTTTGAATGCGTAAGCAACTACGGATCAAACAAGTAAGAATGAAAAGTTTGAATCCGTAAGCAACTACGGATCAAACAAGTAAGAATGAAAAGTTTAATCCGTAAGCAATTACGGATCAAACAAGAAAGAATGAAAATTGAATCCGTAAGAACTACGGATCAAACAAGTAAGAATGAAAAGTTTGAATCCGTAAGCAAGTACGATCATACAAATAAAAAACTAATAATAATAATAATAATAATAATAATAATAATAATAATACAAATACGTAAGCAAGAATGGATCAAACAAGTAAGAATGAAAGGTTTGAGACCATATGTATGTGCAGACCAAATATATAAGAATGAAAAGTCTTGAATCCTTAAGTTAAGTATGAACTAAACACATGGGAATAAAAGATCGGATCCAAACACAAGTAAGGATCGGGTGATGATAAAGGAAGAAATGTGTTTCTCTCCCCAACTAAGGAGGTATGAACCTAGTCAGTAAGTGGAGCTGGTAGCCTTCCTGGCTAAAGGTATGTTGCTTCAATAAAGGAATGCATATATACAATTAACATATGTATGAATATGTGTTGATGGTTTGACCTTGTTAGAGTCATAGGCGTTGTATTA
Organism: Scalesia atractyloides; assembly: GCA_947069175.1. NCBI lineage: Eukaryota > Viridiplantae > Streptophyta > Magnoliopsida > Asterales > Asteraceae > Scalesia > Scalesia atractyloides. The sequence goes on from CAMTDV010000008.1 coordinate 5,979,976, forward strand.
GTAAGTATAAGACAAATTTGAATAAGATAGCAAGAAGGGTAATTGAAATTAGTATGTAAACATAAAGTTTTGTAGAAAGAAAGAAGTATTGAATAAAGTTACGCGATGCACAAAAAAAATGCTAAAACGATGAAATGATGTTTTTGTAAGTATGTTCGAACTGAAAGTAAGTACAAAGACGTACTTCAATATCTATATATGATAAGTAAGAAATGACAGTTTGACCTCAAAAAGGGTCAAACAGCAGAGTGGACAAAATAACCAACAAATTATAAGAATTGTATGTAAGCAATGAAATGTGTAATGTGGTATAACATGTAAGTGAGAAATTTGTTATCCATTAATCTTGCAGAACGAATTAGGAAAATTTTAAGATGGTGAAACCCTTCGAGTTGGAGAAAGAGTGCAACCGAGCAGAAGCTTATCACATGGATGAACGAGATCAATATAAAGATAGTATGGACTCGAGAAGAGTTGGGCTGAAATTGCGATTCATCGGCTGCACCAGAATAGTAAGGTTAGTAAATTGTTTAATTTGTGAGATAAGAAGTTATAGAATGAATAGTACTTCCGTACGAACCAATGGTAGCACAAGTATGACATGATGTAGAAAGTTTTACTTTTAGAAGTTGACAAAGGAATGTATTTCGGCTCAGACTTAACGACATTGAGCAATGTGCATGTGTGTATGTTAAGTCATGCATAAAACAAACAAACGGATAAGTCAAGACAACATGAATGAACCAATTTAGAATTTAACCTATAGATGTGAATGGTACATTTCGACAGAAAATGTAGAATGATGCTTAACTCTCGGGTTAAGTACGAATAAATGAGTACGAAAAAGTAGTTATGATGCGGTAGCGGTACCATAACTGAATGTTTATAATATAAGTATGATCATATTTCCATTTTTATGTGACTATGAAAGTAATTAGAAGGAATGTTAATAATGGAATATTGTGGTAAGCTCATGAGAGATACTTGTATGACTAATGTTGGAAGGAAGTGTTAAGCATGACTTATCAGGAAAAGTATAAGTAATTGATTTGATATGATCAATTAATACATGAAAGTATTTTGCTTAATTTAAGAAGTTAGGGATAAAACGTACGATTATGTTTATTCATAAATGAAACATTTTGCATAAGCCTCGAATGTATTCATGTAGTAATAAGCATTTTGAATGAGTAGAATGAATAAGGTAAGAGTAGGATTGGTCTAGGAGATGAGAAATGTTTCGGGGATGAAACCTCCTTTAAGAGGGATAGATTTGTAACACCCCAAAAACCCAATTTTTATTCATTGGTGTGCTTTCTTATATTGGCTCAAGAAATAAAAAAAAATATATAATAATAATAATAATAATAATAATAATAACAACAACTTGGTTAGAATGTAAACTAAATATATAGCGATGGATTTTAGAACAAAAGGGGTAGCAAGCATACTTGAGGGACTGAAATTGCCCATCATAGAAAGATGAATATACAAAGAAAATAAAAACTCTCATGTTCTGTGTTTTGAGATGAGTGTGTCGACACACACTAGAAGGAGAAAAAGGGGAGGCTCAAAATTGATGAAATTAGTCCAAATTGAAGAAAGATTTCAGCCTAAACTAATGCATAAACTCGTTTTCTTGATGATCTAACTTAGCAAACATGTGGTAAGTTGTAATTTTTGATTTGGTGATCTTGTATGAAGTGGGTGTGTGATTAATTCGTGAATTGGTATGAAATTAAGCATGATTGTGTATTAGAATCACCAAATAGAACTTGTTATGTGTATGATTTTTAGTAATTTCATGTTTTGAAGTGAAACCCATTTAGGATGATGAAGATGGCAAAATGGGTGTACCACCCATGTCTAATCCTTGTGCTAATATGATATATCATGTAATATGTAGTTGCTCATTGTCAATTAGATTGAGTATGGTATGAAAGAAATGTGATTGTAATTGTAGATTGATGAATGAAAGCATTTAGAAAGTAAAGCATGAAACACTTGTACAATATGCATAGATAGTGGTATGCACACCAAGTGTTTGATGAAATTCCTAGATGAGAATTATTAGATATACAAGTAATGGATGAACTTGTATAATATGGGAATATGAAGTGTTTGATGGTAAATAAACATGAGAAATGTATTTTTAGATGGAACTCATGTAGGATTTGGTTAGCCATGTTGTTTGGTAAAAGTATGCATTAGAAGATTTGCACTCGATACTGGAACGGTATGATGTTCACTACATGTTTGAATAATTGCGTAATCAAAATAAATAAGTAAAAGTACACTAAATGTGAAGCATAGGAGATCATTAGAAGGGGATGAAGTTGGGCTGCTAATCATGGGTCATGGTGTTAGTTGTAGAATTTTGAGAATTACTAGTATGAACGTAATTAAATATGTTTGGCGTGTGCAAATAACTAGGTGATCATGTGGTTGTAAGCATATTGCATCATGAGTATGAAATGTATATAATGTCATTAGTATAGTCTACTATGATGACACGGATGTATAAGGTTAAGTCGAAAGTCCATAAGATAAATCGTTGACTTCTGAAAGTCAACTACGCATAAGAAGCAAGGTTAGACTTTTTGTCACAATTGTAAGGTCATATAGTATGTGTTATATTAATATGTGTTATATGTGATGACATGATGAATTATTTAAGTTGAAAAGATGTGATTTTGGGCTATATGCCTTATGCTTGTTAGAATTGACTAATGAAAGTCAAATGTGCGATGTGCATTTGATATGATCGTTGATATGTACAATCATGTATGCTAACAACAATGTGAATGTGATAACCTGGAAGGTATAGGGATCATGTCAAGATGGGTGGAAGTAAGGAAGGCTAACGGATCAAAAGGAGGCAAGGAAGCGAATGCGAATACGGACGCTTAAGGTAAGTGAATTCTGAAATTCACTTCTTATTATATAAATGTAGTTTGTTTGTATAAATGTTGGGAGTCAAGTAGGAATGGGTATGAAATGATGGCATATGGGGTAAGGAAAGTCATAGTTGGTTATTTATAGTTCAACGTATTGGAATATGCTTGGTAAGATCAAACGGGTCAAACATAGAAAGTGACTTAGCGAGTTGTGGTAGTTAGTTTGATCTTGGGGTTAAGTATTAGAAGAATATTGGGGGCTTGAACATTGTTATTACACGCCTTGAGGCTTCCGGAATATGCAACGAGTGGGCGGAATGATAAAAACGGAAATTCAGCGTTTGTGTTGCAGAGGAGGCGTCGGCGACGCCCTGACCTGCTGCAGCCGACGCACTAACTTGCTGTCTACGCGGATTCGTTGCCGGAAACTTGTTTTTCACGTTTTTCTCACTTTTCGTTACTTCTAAGGCCTCGACAAGTCACTTAAAGGTATCCTAAGCTTATTAAAAGGTTTTTGTGGGGTTCGGGTAAGAACGGAACCCTACGGGAACATGCACGAAGATGTAGTACGTACACTAACATAAGGAAATTGGTTTGTGTCTTGATATGGTGAAGTTTATAAGTAAGATTGTATGGTATGAACGTAATATAGTGTAATGTGGAAACTATATGTAAAAAGTGAATAAATACAAATATGTGTGTAGACTAGTATGTATGAGAATTTACGTGTAGATGTGTGTTTAGGATTTGTTTGATAGTTATGTAAGCACGTATGTCGCATGCAATATTTTTTAATAGAGTGGTTTGCATGTTTGTAGGTCTTTCATATACGAAAGAGTTGGATTAGATGTTTGTACATGTGTCATTATATTATACGTTTCAACGAATGAGACTCGTATGAAAATAAATATGGTGTTAATATATATGAATTTTTTATGTTAACCGAATTGTTTTTGGAGAATGTAATGAAGTGCATGTATATTATTGTATGCTCATCGAAGGTCAGACTCTAAGATGAAATGCTCGAATTCAGAAGAATAACTAGATGGAATCTACATTGGGATAGAACGCGACGTGATTCTTTTAGTTTTACACTTTAAATTATATAATGCCCCAAATACTAATAATGTGAATGTATGTGGTGAATGCAGGTTGTACAGAATTATGGGATAAGATCTGCATGAGATTTATGCAGTTGAAGATCGAGTTATAACACGGATTGTACGGGAACGAGTGCTCTTGTAGATAGTAAACATATGATATGTTTAACGTATTAAAAAAAAACAAAAACAAAATGTAATTATCGTTAAAACACTCACCATAGAAAGGACTTTCAATCATGTTAGAACGTTTTTAATAAAAGAAATTTTGTGGTACATATTTCCGCTGCTCTTTTCGGTTTAAGCGTGTTAGGGTGTTTCAAGTTCATCATTTATCATGCATGTGTACATTGTGGATATTAGTGGTTTGATGTTTGTTTATATATATACATATGCTCATATATGGTCTTTGCACATTTTTTAAATTAATCAACGTAACTAAATTTTTTAAATGTTTAATTTAGATTCACTCGTCAACTTTTGTTGACCCAAACTTTTGTTTTTACGCATGATACAGGTGGAAGGCTGAGGAGATGAACACTTAGAATTGGTCTTAGAAGATGAATAAAATATGTCTTGTTTAGAAGAATATTTCTTGTGTTTGTATGTTTCTTTGTGTTTAGATATTTTCTCTAAAATTTCAAATAATAAATATGAAACTTAATTATAGTAAATGTCATGAGCTTTGATATAACCCAATTATGCCTCGACTTCTATTTCCGCTGCGGGTCAGGGTGTGACATTGTGGAGTGCTAAGAAACAACCAACCATATCAAGATCAAGTTGTGAGTCGGAATATCGAGCCATGGCAAATACGGCGGCCGAGATTATGTGGATCACACATCTCCTATGAGAACTCCATGCTCTTCACCGGGACCACCCACGCTTCTATGTGACAACAAAAGTGCTCTCCATAAGTCAAAATCCTATCTCGCATAAAAGAGCCAAAACACATCGACATCGACTACCATTCCGTCGTCAGTTAGTCGCCGCTGGTCACCTACACACCAAATTTATCTCAACGGATCAACAAGTGGTCGGTAATTTTACAAAGAGTCTACCGAAGCCTTTATTCGAAAAGTTTCGCACAATGCTTCGCTTAGGACCTCCAAGCTCGCATTGACGGGGGTGTTAGCATAAATCTCGACCTCAATCATAGCCTAGTTAACCTTGTATATTTCTGTATTTAGTGATAGAGACTTTCTCTCCTTGACATTAGCTATTGTTATAGTATTTACATTCTCTTATTGTAAGTAACACAAATCAACGGAGATTAACAATTATCTCAAGACCCATGTCCATTTAAACTCAACTTGATTAGGACTTTTAACAACCGGTTTCGAGTATTTTACGAACGGCTACGCTCAAATACGCCTCTAACTCTCAATTTTAAATAACACAATAAATCTTAACTAGACATCTTATATGAAGTTTACATTAAAAGTTAATCTAACTATATATGATGTAAACTTTATATGAAATAACATTTCATAGCAAAACTTTGTATCTTCTATGGTTCGGACGAAATGGTTATGCGATGGAGAAACCAAAGGTTTTTCTCTCGATGAGATCCATCATAAACTTAGTTAATCATGATGGTGTTTCTTTTGCCCGTGACCTTCCAATGTGGATGTGAAGATCATGGGTTCGAGTCTCGCCTAGAGCAAAAAAAACTCTTGGTTCATGAGCTAGAGGTTTTACCATAGTGGGCCTTCAGGTGACGGGTTTCCTCTGGAATGGTGGTGGGCCAGGTCACCAGCCTCGTCTGTGTTCGCGGAGCGTGGGTGGTTTTTTACTATTGGGTTTTATCTAAGTAATCAGGCGTTTGTTGATCGTTTAAAAAAATCATGGTAGGTGTTTCTTTCCATCATTTTATCTGTAACCGGAACAAATGGGTACCTTTAAAGATCAATATTCTAGGATGGCTAGTAGAATTAGACACAATTACTTCCTTGGTTGCTTTTGCTAAACCAAACCTAGTCTCCTGTAACACATTGTGTCCAGTCTGTGAAGACAGCCAGGGGCGGCCCTGGGGTAGGCGAGAAGGACTACCAATCAAGGCCTGATATATCGAAAAGCACGTTACTTAAAAAAGCGACATGTATATACTCATACAAACACCAACATAGGCTCACTTACAAAATATTCTTATGGTTTAGATTAGTTATTAGCCTATTGACATTAGTTTAGAACATTTAGTAAGCCCAATACCTAATTTCATTAAGGCCTAAGGGAACGTTTTTTCAAACTCGAACAGGGTACACGAATTCTCAGAGCCGACCTTGAACATATCCTAACGGAGTAATATATGTCCGGTAGCAAACATAGTGTGGTCAGTTCTCTCCACAACGGTGCAAAGTTCCACCTATATATGCATTTTCGCTAAGAGACCTATTTCCTTATCAAATTTGCCAGCTGAAGAAGGAAAAAACTAAGGTTGATCCATGCAATTGTTCTTATCGCGTGTTGGTGCCTGTGAGATCCAAGTATGAAAAATTGTTCTCCAATAAATCACCCTCAACTCATAAATCATTGATTTTTTTTTTAAGGGCCAAAATAAACATCATATAGTGTAGTAATTTTCATTTTCATGTTGTTCCCATGTTGTTTTGGGGTTGGTCTTTGATGCCATCGGAGTGTACTCTCTTTGTTTGGTTTAATAAGTCAGTTGTCTATGGTTTTATACCCTAGTTTCATCTTGAGGGTGAATAAATCTTAAGCAATGTTTTAAATACCGAAATAAACCGGATACCGACACGTGCCCGGTACAATAAAGGCCGATAAAATCCAAATACGGTATGTCTTATGTACTGCCGGCAAATCTGGTTCTACCGATTCAAACCATTGAACCAGCTTGCACTATCTTAAAATTTGATTTTTTAATTATAATAAAATACGATATTATTTATAAGTAATAAATATGCTCTTAAAAATGTCATTGTTGGTAACTAACCTAGTGTCTTCCATTACAATATTTCATCGCTATTGAAACTGTTACTCACATCGTCAAATGTAATATTGTTTATAAGTAATAAAATGCTCTTAAAATGCATAACATTTTACAAGAAAATAATTATTTTTAGATAAAACCATAACCAGTTATTAATCTTAATTGAGATTGAGTTGTTTTTTTAGATTAATTTGTATTTTATGGAATTATAGTGTTAAGTAGTAACCCGGTTGAACCGTCCTGTAACCCGGTTCAACTGGTTGAACCATTTAATAAGCTTAATCTGGTATGAATAAAATACCAGTTTTAAAACACTGGTCTTAAGGACCATTAGGTCTAGGGTTCGATTTCCACAAGTGGTTTTTTTTTAAATTTATTGGGTTTACTCCTGAATTGATGTATAAGACATTATTGTCTAGTGGAGATGGATATAATCAGATTGTACTGTTGATGACACGATAATATTCAAGTAATCCGTTAATGATCCAAAATGTTTCTAAACATTCAATGATTGTGGGATCTCTAGAGTGTCGGCAACTGCCATCTTAGGCCACTCGGTGGGGGCGTCCCAGGCCGGCTTTGGCTGACGACGCCCCCCAACACCGCGCCGGGTGGCGCGTCGGCGTCGCGGAAGTCCCCCTGCGGACGTTGGGGACGGGGTAATTTTTTAATATATTTCAAACATATAGCCGTTTCAACAGCTAGTTTAATAAAAAAATTAATTAATAATTTTACCTATAAATACCCCAATACCATCCCACTTTTTTACACACTTTATTCACCTCCATCTCTCAAATATATAAAAACATTCCCATCTTTTTATAATTCTTCAACTTTTATAAAATTTTCAACTTTCGTCATGGATCCATACAACCCGAGCAATCCGAACCAAAATCCATACAACCCGAACCCAAACCCAAACCAAAACATTTTCTTCGTACCCGGCTACTATCCTAGTATGGAGCCGAGTTGGTCATCCTCACAATTTTCATTCAATGCTTTTGGGGGTTTTCAACAAAGCCCGAACGCGTTTTCGCAAATGAGCCAAGTGCAACAAATGCAGTCGGTTCAACAAATGATGATGCGAAACCCTTTCAATTCGCAACCACAACCCAAAGAGGACGTTCAAGAATTTGTTCCGGAGACCCAACCGCAATCGTCTAAACGAAAAAAAGGGAAACAACATATGGTTGAGAAAGAACAACCTTCGAGAGGGAAGACGAAACTTTGGATGAAGATGGAGGAGGAGGCGTTAGCCAAGGCGTGGGTTAGCACTTCCAAAAGCCCCATTATCGGTACATAAGCTACATTTTAAAATATACCAAAAATTGATACACTATACTTTTTTTTAATATAACTTTTGCTACAATTTAAAAATATAGGTAACAACCAAACCGGCGAGGGGTTTTGGAAAGAAATACTGTCGAAGTTTCATGCGATAATGGAACAAGGTCATTATCGCGACATCGATTCCATCTCTTCCAAGTGGAGAAAGATGCATCCGATCTTAAACCGGTTTTCGGGATTTATAATAACTTTTATACTGGTCGTCGTAGTGGGATGAGTGATGAAGACGTTTTTAAAGAGGCGATGCGTCGATACGAAGATACGCATGGAACCGTTTTCCCCCACGTACGTGCTTGGGAAATTTTAGAACCAGTAACAAGTGGGCGCCTGTCCCAAATGAGGTTGCAACGGCCAAACGAACAAAAACCTCGGAGACCGATAGTTACAGTGCGGGTGGAGGCTCGGACGCACGATGTCAAATAAATATAAAGACGAGCCCAAATTCGATGATGAAGAGTTTGTGGTTAGAGAGGAGGAACGTCCCCTGGGCAGGGACAAATCAAAAGGGCAACAACTGGAAAAAAACATGCCGCGTCGGGGGGCAGTTCCAAAATGGACGAGCTTATGGCTCAGTTCAAAGTGTTCACCGAGGTCACGGCTCAAAAGGTGAAAGCGAAGGAACGTGAGGTCGAGTTTAAAGAGTGGGAGATCATGACAGCCGACATAAACTCGTATCCGGAAGAAGATCGCCGATTTTGCGAATAATGAAAGAAAAAATCGCAAAAAAAGTGGAGTTCATAGATTTTTTTTTAGGTTATTTTTTTATTTTTCGGTATTTTTTATTTATGTAATGTTTGAATTAATATTGAATTTTAGTTTTTATAAATATTTTCCCAAAATTAAAAAGAAAAATAAAAAAACTAGGTGGGGTCGGGTCGTCACCCATTACCAAGCTTTCATCACTGGAGGGGCGTCCTCTAAGGTCTCTGACGCATTTCCTGACGTGACGGGTCGTCCTAGAGAGGTCCGTCACCCACACCAAGTCAGCAGAGAACTTTTTATATTCATTTGAGGTTTCTTTTTTTTATTTTATTTTAAGTTCAAGAAATATTTGCTGCTTGTTTTTCAATCCTATATTTATCGAATAACTTCAATTCATTACACATGTGAATTCAAATTGATCATAATAGTGATCTCAATTCTAATGTTATAATATTATTTTTTTTTAATTCTATTCAGCATTTATGTATTTTCTTAAAATATTTTAATCATTATGCAATTTATTTTGTTTTATCGCATGCTGAATTCAAATTGATATGAATAGTGATCTCAATTCTAATGTTCTAATATTTTATTTATTTTTTAATTCTATATATGTATTTTCTTAAAATATTTTAATCATTATGCAATTTATTTTGTTTTATGCGATAACATGTGTTTCTTAACTTTTCAAAACATTTAAATCCGTATTAATGTTTTCTTTCAACATTGTGATATAAGTATTATTGGAAATGAACATTGTGCCGCTGTGATACTAACCAAACCGAAACCGATGATGAATGGTAATTTATTATTTTAAAATCTCTTTTAATTCATTTATACAACTCTGTAGGGGTATTTATATTTATTGCTTTTTTTACTTTTGATAAGTTGACACCTTGGTACCGGTACTCACATTCTGATGGGTTCTGAATTTCAATAATTTTTCATTAATACAAATTGTTTGCGATGATAAATGAATTTCGATACCAATTATGTGTTTGTGATGATCTGAACGATTCGATATCGTTCGACGACAACATCGATGTAAACACGTGTTGATTTCTATAGTGAGTGCAATCTCCTGGTACTTAGCAAATCGAACCAATACCAATCCAATACTCATGGTAATGTATCACCGCAATACGTGGTCAATTAACCTAGTTAACTATTAACTTAAACATCTCACGAGCAAAGTGATTATTGAAATACAAAATATTGCAATTTACATGTCAATATTATATTATTATTTATTAGATCCTGAAACTTAAAAAAAGGAAAAGAAAAACTTTGACAACCCATACCAAAGACAAAATTGAATACCCACTAATAAATTATTTGAAGCATGACAAGACAAATTGATCCACATAATTTGAAGCATGATCACAGCAAACAAACATATACGAATTTCCCAATCATTAAAGATTAAAATTTAGGTTTTTTTTATATATTTCTCCCTTTTAAGTTGACTTATTACGTATTTTCATAAATAAAAAAATCAATTATATATTTTCTTTTTTAAAAAATTACTCAATTACCCTTGTAAAATCCTATTATCCATCAGTTCTTTTCATCTTCCTGTAGTATACGACAACAAACCTTACACTAGAATTATCGTATATTCTTCCTCTATTAGGATCGATGAGCTGGCTTATTACATATTTGATATTTCCCTGAATGGTTCTTTGGCGCTGCATTCTGAACAACCCCTAATCGATTTTTAGCTGCAATCTGAACGACATGGGTTCTTCTGATTCAATTGTCGAATAAGGAAGTGGCTCGGTTCTTGGCTTCTTCAATTTTGAAAAACACATACACAAAAGAAGTAGGCTATGTTGTCAGAAATTAGGGTTCTAAGTAGTTTCAGTTGTATTTGATTTTCAACAATAGTCTGCTTAGTCGACAATTTTGGGCTTGGGATTTTGATTGTTATATAAAATTGGTTTGTTTAGGGTACCTGGTGCATTTTCATTTTGTTATAGAAGTGAATGAAACATCTATTATTTCATAGATTCATATTTACAAGTATGATTTGTTGCTGCTTATGATTTGTGTTCTTAGTTTTAATTATATACTCTCATTATTCTTATGATTTGACCCTTATACTTGGTTACAGTGGCGGATCCAGACCTATTTTGTGGGTTCACATGAACCCACTTGGATTGGAAAAAAATGGAAAAAATAGTGAAAAACTTGTATGATTTGAAAAAAATCAATGAGTAATCTATCAAAACGAACCCACTAAAAAAAGTTTCTAGGATCTGCCACTGCTTCGTTAATTAAACCTGTGATTTGGTTTTGCAGCTATTGGTGATTTCAATTATGTTAAGAAAAAAATTTAAAACAAAATTAAGACAGTTTTAACCCCAGGAGGAGCGAACCCGTGACCTCAAGCATGGAACTACATGACTTAAGCACTCACCATCCATAAATTTGGTTACTAAGTTCATCCCAGATGTTTTTTATGGGTTCATACCAAATTTTGTATTAACATTTCTACTAAAATTTGAAACCGAGTGGGTTCGTGTGAACCTGTAGTTTTCAAGGTAGATCCGCCCTTAAAAACAAAACAGGAGGTCAGAAGTAACAGGGTAATTTGGGTGTGTGGGTTTGATATGAGTCCGATAAGGTGTTTATTTTAGTAATTTGGGTGTGTGGTTATGATTTGACAAATGCCATAAGAAGATAAGTTATTTAACTAAATATCAAGAGCCCAAATCTTTAACTGCATTTTTAAGACTATAACATTTTATGATTAAATTTAATAATATAAGGGTGGAAGGAGTGTCCTAAACGAGGAGTCGTAAATTTTTTTAACCAATAATATCATGCCATCTGAACTTCATCGTTCACTTCTCAATTTGCACTCAAACACTAGGGGTGCTCAAACACATGAATAGTAGTAAACATTTAAAAAAAATAAAAAAATTGTGATTGGTTGAAAAAGGGTGGAACCCACCATTAACCCTCTCTCTCCCCTCTTTTTCTTCTCTTTTTGGTGATTATTCACCGATTTCAATCCCTTCATCTTGGTCACCGGTTACCGAAAGAGGGGTGGCGGCCCCTTGCCGCGCACAGTGAATGGGGGTTACCGAAAGGGTTACTAAAGGCGACCTTCCACCCTAAAGGCAAGAAATTATACACTAGAAGAGTCTTTAGAAGAGTTGGCATATTATTGTTTTGCTACATCGCGTGTGTTTGTGATCCCGACAGAAACGAGTTTTATAGCTTTTATCTTTTGTTGCACCATTTGATTTGAATTGATTAATGATATTAGAAATGGGAAATATATAAATATTAATTTAATGGTTGAATAAGGGTAACATAGTCATTTAATAAGAGTAATTTTAATGAAAAGGGGAAATATGTAATATATATGGGTTAGAGAGGGGGAATACGTAGTTTTTTTATGGAAATACGTAATAAGTCAGCTTAAGATGGGGAAATATGTAAAAAAATATAAATTAAAGGTTTGTGTCAAAGAGAGTCATGGATCTAAAAGAAAAAGAATGTTGGATTTTTTTTTATTGTGCATTTGAAGAAAGTTGAAAGGTATTCCGGGTACCTGTGAGCCCTTAACAGGTCCGCCTCTTGTTGGAAGTTCTATATTTATCACCAAATACAAAATATTTGTATAATTAAAACAGAGTAAAGACGATAAAAGATGAAAAAATGTGAGACCTAGGTTGTCATATAAGAGGGGCACCAAAGCATAAACGCTTGGTCAAAAATCGGACCGGACAGATTATCTTTTGTTGCACCATTTGATTTGAATTGATTAATGATATTAGAAATGGGAAATATGTAAATATCAATTTAATAGTTGAATAAGGGTAACATAGTCAATAATAACTGTTAAGTATAAAATATAATTTCGTTGACATGTAAAGTAAATTCTTTGTCTTTCAGTGATCGTTTTGCTATATTATAAAATGATAGAAATCAATAATAATTGAATTTTTCTAATGATATTAGAAACGAAAACCTTGCATTGATTTTCAAGCTCCAAAATTAACTCTTAATTTGTAAAGTAGCATGTAATTTTTACCCAGTAAACATATATAACCTTAACAAAGAATAAATTTTTAAAACACATGGTTGTAACCTCTAACATCCATCAACTACAAATAATTGTGTCCTCATTCTACAATAAGGGATCACTCAAGAAACACCAAGTCTAAATCACACGGTTTATCCTTAAGGGGATGGTTTCGTCAAGACGTTAATCCCTAATCTTTCCTCGATCAATGCCTGGGAGTGTAATCTACAAAACAACAACACCGTGAAGCTTGTTACAAGGAGGAAAGGTGTGGTTCTTATAACTACCATACGGCGTGAGAATAACTCTAGAACTTGTCCTTCATGTGAGCTGTTGATATGCACGCACGTGAAAGCTTCCTTGCAGGATAACTCTAAAATCTGTTAAGTGTCATTTTTCTTGACTATGCGTTATGCCGCGTGCGCGCATAGAGGTGCACTTTTTTTAAAGCGGATCGGATATTATCGATTCGGATAAAGTCAAACAATGGTCAAAACCAGATTGTTTTTAAAATCCGGATTAGATTTTATCCGGTTCGAAGGTCCATAAAACTCGATCCTATACACCTAAATTGAATTATCCAAAACCGGATTTCTCAAAAAATCCGGATTTCAGATTTTTTTTAAATTAACAATATATCAATTAAACTAGCAAATATCATATACTATTCATTTTAAAAATTATTAAGTGGGATATATAACATAAGTTCTTTAAAAAACATAGAAAAATTAACAAATAAGTAAAATAAACTCTCCAAAGTTCCTCCTTGAAGATTTTTACAAGTAATATAACATAACTTGACAAAAATATACCAAATAAATAATACATATATATAAGAAAAACTCAATTAAATTCATATAAAAAATTAGAAACCGGGTCCAAAAAATCCGGATTGGATCCGATGCGAAAAGATCCGAAAAAATCTGGTGAGTTGAAAATTTGAAATTTGGATCGGATCTGACAGATCCTACCGGATTATATCCGGTTTCAAAAAATATGGTGTCCTAGCTAGAGATGGGCATAAAAACCGGTTCCGAACCCGAACCGGTAGAACCGAACTGGAACCGGTTCCAGTTCCTACCCGACATTAAGTAGAACCGGTTCCGGGTTCAAAATACCCGTTGGTTCTAACCCGGTTCCACAATGTTACCATTTGAATCGGGTAGTAACCGGTTCCTAACCGTACCCGGTTCCTACCCGTACCCGGTTTCACTAGTACCCGGTTCCATCAGTACCCGGAAATACAGTTCTAGAAGGAACCGGTTATACCGTTAAAATGTTACCGTTGGAACCGGTTATAGCCGAAGAAGTGGAGACTAACGATTTGGACGACGATTGTACCGAGGTACCCGCACCTAAGAGAAACTCATCGGAAAGTGTTGCACCTGCCACTAGTAAACGATCAAAGAAATAAAATCTTACTGGAACCGGTTCTGAGTAATTTTATTTTTTTGTAACCGGTTAATTTTTTGTTTTTAAATTTTAACCGATTATTATTACTATTTTTATTTATCAATATAACTAATAATAAAAATAAAAAATAACAAACACAATAGAAAGAAACATTACACAAACTTTATTAAAACACCAAACCAAACGGGTTACATCAAACATTTGAAGAACCGGTGCCGGAACCTTCTCCCGTCTCATTTTTCTTTGCCTTCGTCACTGGGCAATGCCGCTCAGTGTGTTTCTTAAGGGTTGAGTTGGCTGCGGCCTTCATAAATTTTCCGCAAGCTTTGCATCTAGCCATCTCGTGGCTGTCGGACATTAAACAGAGATCAAAATTCTTCCATATAGCTGGGTTTCTTTTCGTCTCTAAGACCGTAACAACTTCTTCGTTGCATGCCATAGGTATTTTGCAAGAATTTAGAAGATGATTGATTTTGTAAGTTGATGGTGAGTGTTAAGTTTTGAAATGGTAAGTAGGGAGGGGTTTATATAAAAAAAAACCGATTTCGACTGTCAGGAACCGGTTCCCAACGGTAACATTTATCAGGAACCGGTTCTGAACAGTAAAAAGTCAGGTTTTACTGTCAGAACCGGTTCTGAACAGTAAAAAAGTCAGGTTTACTGTCAGGAACCGGTTCTGAACAGTAAAAAGTCAGGTTTTCGACTGTCAGGAACCGGTTCTGAATAGTAAAAAGTCGGGTTTTACTGTCAGGAACCGGTTCCACACCATACCCGGTTCCATAATACCCGTACCCGGTTCTACACGGTTCCATATTCTTGGGTGTGAACCCGGGTAGGAACTGGACCCGGTTCCACACCATACCCGGTTCCAATGACATCCAAGCAGAACCGGGTCCGGGTTGGAACCGGTTCCGGGTAATAATAAAACCCGATTATGCCCATCTCTAGTCCTAGCGGTTCGGTTTTGAATTATTTTTCGGATCGATTCTAGATTTAGACTTTTTATACAATGCACTATTTAGAACATACCCCTTCAATCACCAAGAAAAATCTGGCCCAACTTCTTTAATGTTTTTACTTGTCAGCATCCCACATTTATTTAGTGGTCCTCTTAGCCCACTACCAGATTTAGTGTACACATAATATTCATTCAATACACCGATAAGAGCATGTCTTTGATTTTTTTAATTACACGTGTGTATATGATATATATATTTTGTAGAATAATATAAAATAAACACAATACAAAAAACGGAATAAATGAAGTATAAACCACTGTAGATAAAGTTACCATAAAACAAAAGAAGAGGGGATGTGTCCTTGGGACAACCATGACTCCTTTTGAATGTACGGTGTTGGGCTCGTGCTCGGGCCGGCGAGCTCTGGCTAGGGCCAGCACAACCACCCTCCTGGGCCTATCACGTCGTCTCCGTCTTCCCTTGCGGCCTGCGATGGGGCTATCTCTCTCTCACACACACACACACACATATATATATATATATATATATATATGAGGGTTATCTTGAGAACGTTAAAGATTGCGAGAACGAATGGAAACCCAATCAAAACCAATTTTTTTTAATACAAACCTCATGTACATTATCAAAAAAGATTTTACAACATCAAATAATTCATTTCTTCTCTCAAAATCACTTTTCTTAGATTTTTTACAAATGTGTAAATATAACAAATTTACACATTGAATATAAATAGGGTATTATGAGTTCGAGCAAGCCGCTATGGTGAAATCGGTAGACACGCTGCTCTTAGGAAGCAGTGCTAGAGCATCTCGGTTCGAGTCCGAGTGGTCATTTCAAAAAGATACAAGATCAAATAAAATTATATTTAAATCACATTTCTAATTTTTTAAAATGTGTAATATAAGAGATTCCAGTAAAAAAACATACAAATGTG
Organism: Scalesia atractyloides; assembly: GCA_947069175.1. Lineage (NCBI taxonomy): Eukaryota > Viridiplantae > Streptophyta > Magnoliopsida > Asterales > Asteraceae > Scalesia > Scalesia atractyloides. The sequence continues at coordinate 5,996,335 of CAMTDV010000008.1, forward strand.
TAAATTTTCTTTATTTACAAATTCACGTAAATTTAAACTTGTAAATTAAATTTCTAACATTGTATTCCAATAATAAGGATAAGTGTAAAAAAATTGAATTGTTTTTGACCAAGTTCTCGCGGTTTTTTCATTCGTTCTGACGGTTCTCACAATATTTAACGTTCTCATTTAAACCTTCCCCTATACACACACACACACACGTAATTATATATATATATTGAGGTCCATCCCCACACCCTAGGTCATCTGTTTAGGTTCATCCCTCACACCCACTTACGTAGACGGATACGTGACAGATCATCCTTTGAGGACTACCCTCCTTCATACTCAATAGCTGTAAGACAGTCTTATAAGATACCAACACGTGTCGTTGTACTGCAAACTTACTTCACACTTCACACTTTCACAGTGGGCTCAGGAGCTTATGGATGCCAATTTAAGTAAATTAAAAAGAAGCCCTTTTTTAATCAACTATAGGTCTAAACAGTTTTAATATAAAACATGAAAGTTCTTATGGTTAAACTTTACGCTCCGGTCAGTTTTACACGGTTGGCTTTCCGCATAAAAAGCTAGGTCCAAACTGGTCATTACAGTTTCAAAAGACAGACAAAAATAGAAGAAAAGAAACCGACCATGAAGCTAAATCAATGGCAAGTTGAGCGGTTTCATAGTTTTAAACCAAACCGTTAATACTCCTATGGAGACTACTCACAAAAAATCATTTGAACACTGGGTCCAAATGTGCTTTAGATCACGAGCCTTTAATAACTGATACAAGTGGGCTTTAGGTCCAAATGTACCGGGCTGCTCTAACCACTACTACAGTACTTCAAGTTTATCCTAGTAGTGTATGTTTAAATATTTATCATACATATTGCTCTAATTCGAACAAATAACAATGAATTTAAAAGATAAGACAACTAAACTAGTTGGTACAAAATGGCATAATTTTTTTTCAATTGTTCATTTTGATCCATATTTTACTAGTGTAAAGATAAAATACTAAAATATAAATAGGTTTTAATATATAATATAGTCTTAACATCAAAGGTGTAGGAAACTTTTTTTTTAATTTATTTTCCCATCAACTTAATAATGATGTTTAATTGCAAAATGTAAAAAAAAATCATGATTTGACAGTAGTAGAGTAAATTCATGATTTTTTTTCTTCTGAGACTAAAATTAATAAGATTGGAAAAAATTCAAAAAAAAATCTCCTTCAATTCTCACGTTAAAGGTTTCTGTATGTTAAAACCATTTATAAATAACTTAACCCCACATTACTAATATTAGAAACTTTGACATACCTTTATTATGTTTCGGGTGGTTTTACATAAGAGATTTATAAAAAGAATTAGAAAAAAGAGAATCAAATATGAATAACCAGCTGGATAGTATACTCAAATATCAAACAACGAAATTAGGCATATCTCAAATACATTGTTATTAGAGTGCAACCAAGTTGAGTCGGGCTCTAGTTTGAGCTTGGCTCGTTTATTATATATTAATTAATATATTAAATTTTATAATATAAATAATAGACTCGTTTAGGCTCGCGAGCTCGATAAGTGAAGCTTGGGTCCGTTTACTAGACAACTTTAAATAAGGGGTAAATGTTACTAAATATTAATAAAAACTAATATCGCACTAAGGCTCGATAAGGCTCGACGAGCCTGACGAGCTTCACATGTCAGGCTCGAGCTTGGCTCGTTAGAAGTTTCTCAAGCTCGAGCTCGGCTCGTTTATTATCTATTAATTAATATATTAAATTTTATAATATAAATGATAGACTCATTTAGGCTCGCGAGCTCGATAAGTGAAGCTCGGGCTCGTTTACTAGACAACTTTGAATAAGGGGTAAATGTTACTAAATATTAATAAAAACTAATATTACACTAAGGAACGATAAGGCTCGACGAGCCTGACAAGCTTCACATGTCAGGTTCGAGCTCGGGCTCGATAAATATGTAACATTTGTCGAAAAACGGGTTTTCGAAACCCGCTTCGTTTAATGACCGAACAATCAGTTTTAAATTTTTGTTGTTCATTTGCGGCTTATTTTAATTTTAAACGATTCATAATTGATCAACAAACTAAAAGATATAAATTAAAATTTTAAAAATATGAAAAGGAATTAATTAAAAAGGAAAACCGGCTGCCGGGAGTCGAACCCGGGTCAGCCGGTTATTTCCCCAAAGTCTTAAATCACACAACATAAACCACTCCGCCACTTTGATTTTCTGTTAAGTTAATGGAATTATTAAATCAAATAATGATGTGCGGAATTCAAACTCAGTCAACTTGCGCCCAAACAGCTGTCGTCGGAAATCCCGACGACTTCGGCCATAAAACACGCTTTCGCTCAATTTAATCAATCAATTAACTCTGGCGACAGCTATAGCCAACGTCTGAAACCGCGTCACCAGCCAAATCACCGGAGAACGGTTGACTTCGAATTAAGACCGAATTCAGACCCCATTCATCTCGATGCTACCCTATAAATTCACCCACAATTCACCAGAAACCTATTCACTCTCAAATCGCACCTTTTCTCGACGAAAATTTACTCGCCGGAAAACATCTGCAAGTCGCCGGAAAACCGAGACTTCCACCTGCACGGTAATTACTTCGAGTTTTCTGGCTCATTCCTTTATTAGACAAATTCTAATATAAATCCCTCACCCAGAATCCTTTGCAGTCGACATTGCCGGATTATCTGATTCGCCGGAGAAATTTCTGAACTTTCAGGGGAACTGCTGATTATCGGTATGATTCTTCTGTTTCACTGATTTGTCATTACCCAGTAGTCCTACTTCACATCTAATCCTTCCAAATTGTTGGTAGATTCTATCAGCCGCAACTCACCAAGACGGAGCCGACGACCTTGCCGGACGTCTGAAGAAAAGCGAGCAGTCGGTACAATCAACTCTCCAATCTCTTTCCATTCATTTTCTTTTCGATGTCTCATAACCTCCATTGAACTAACTTAGCAAATAACAGTCCTTTGATCGATGATGATGTTTTGAATGAAGAAGACGAAGTATGGTATAATTTAAGAATAATTAAAATCGGTTTAATAAACGGGTTAGACACACAGTCCAGCGGTGGACTGTGTGCAACAAACATACACGAGACGCGAGTTCGAATCCTGTCCCAGCTTTACCCATTTGAAATAAAAATCCGCCTTTTTAACTGAACCGGGTCAACGCACAGTATATGTTAAGTATAATAAAAACCGAGTTAATAACCAAGTGACACACACAGTCCAGCGGTGGACTGTGTGTACGCTAACCCACAGGTCCCGGGTTCGAGACCTGTGGTCAGCACCGGTCCGATGAGTTTAAAAGCTTTTTTAAAAATAAATAATTTTCGGTTTAAAGTAAATAGTATATAAGTATAATTAAAAACAGAATTATTTCGGGTTAGACACGTAGCTCAGTTGGTAGAGCTGCGTGCACGCGTACGGGAGGTCTCGGGTTCGAGCCTCACTCAGCGCACAATTTCTCACAATTAAACCGGTCAACGCTCTCGGTCAACGGTCAAAGTCAACTTTTTTTTTATTATTTATTTTATTTATTTTAATCAATTATTTAAATTAAAAATCAATTAAAAATACTTAAAAATAACGTTTTCAAGGTTAGAAAATAGCCTTAAACTCGCAAATTTATACCCAAAAATCTTATTAAAATAGTTAATAAAATCCACACACTTACTCTACCTTTCGTTATTTTTTTTTTTTGGTTAGTTATCTCTCGTCAATCAATCCCTTAAACTCGTGCGCATTCAGCAATCTTCACGCAAACGCATCCAATGTGAGTGAATCTCTACAAATTCCCCGTTTTAATCACATTTTGGGGTGTATCATGTGTCATACTTATTTATTGTAATTAATCATTGTGCATCCATCATGTTTATGATCAATGTGTATTCAAGGTGTATCAATTGACTGTGTGGTTGAAGTTTAGATTAATGTTGTCATTTCAGTACATACATTTCATAGGCCGCCGCTCCCCATTACCTATGAGCGTGAGCTGTTCCCCATTACCTATGAGCGTGAACCAGGCGTTGCCAACATAAGATCGGCTCCGTTTGATTGAGCCTTGATCTCACATACATTAGCATAGGCCGTCCGTTCCCCATTACCTATGAGCGTGAACGGGACGTTGCCAACACATACATTGTTACTTCTATATCATGCTTAAGCAAGGTGGTTTGTGATTGTTATGTTCGCATACATTTGTTCATATATGATTATTGCACAATTTTTCCTAAATTAAATTTACAATAATTAATCAATAACAAATGTTTTAAACAAGGTTCACTCGCCAACTTTTGTTGACCCAAAATTTCCCATTTTTACACATGATACAGGTGATCAAGTTGAAGCAAGAAACAATTAGGACGGCCTAGAAGAATAAACCAGTTTAGATTATGGATTTGTTTAGTTAATCTTTCCTTTCCTTGTATTGTATGAATTTGACTTGAACTTTGAAATGTAATTTGGATTTAATAAATATGAAACATATTAGTAAACATCATGAGCTTTGGTGATAACTCAATTATGCCCCGACTCTTATTTCCGCTGCGGGTCGGGGTGTGACAGATTGGTATCAGAGCCATGACTATAGGGATATAGGATAGGTTATTAGACCCATAGAGCCTATACTATAGTTGCTTAGAAAATTTAAATTCTTGTGTTACATGCAAAATTCATGATGTTTGTATGCTTTATGTTTATTGTTACATTCAATGTTATGCAAGCATATTCATAAGTATATACTATCATATATTGCTTATCATGAACCATACTCCTATAACATATCACATCCATGAAAGCACACACCACATCATTTTCATGATTGTTTTACAATGACTTATGTATTTTCAAATCTCATCAAAGTGAGTTTCCATGACGGGCATGTAGTAACTGGAAGGGTACCAGTACCGGTAGTCGGAACGTCCTGTCTAGGCTTGGCATTCGTATAAATCCAAATTAAAGGACCAGTTTGCCTACCTGGGGACTAACGATGAGAGTACGAAGTACCTATTAGGCCAAAGCATGCTATACCAAACGTCGCGGGAACTAACCCCACTTTGAGTTGTCATTGTGTCTACACCTGGACACATTCCGACCATACATCTTGTAAACATATTTTGTGGTTTTCATTCGGGTCATGTGAGTGTAAATCGCCAATACTAATGTGAATCCTACCAAGCCAATAGTCATGGGGGCCCACATGACTATACAGGTGAAGGTATGGGGGACATTTGAGGCCCAACATGAGCTAACCCAAGACATCCAATGGATGTGATTGCATTATTGATATTTATGTTAATTTCTTTTTTTTTTTGACACATGACCCCTAAACATTCCATAAACTCACCATCTTCCTATGTATATTCCTATAGATGTCGGGTAGGCAGCTACGTGGAGGACGGAAGTCAGGAAGGTCAAACGAACGCTTGGCCGCTCAGATAGCAAAACAAATGGCCACAGTACTTCCTGATATTGTAGTTCAAGTTCAGCAAGCTCTCACTGCAAATCCTGTCAATCCACCAAACCAAGAGGATCAAAACATCGACAACCCCTCCTCCAAGAAGTGCTCCTACAAGCACTTCAAGTCTTGCGATCCCCCGAAGTTCGAAGGGACCGAAGGTGTCACCGCTCTCCTTCACTGGTTTGAGGAGATGGAAAACACCTTCCTAAATTGCGATTGTCCCGAGGATCGCAAGGTACGTTACGCTACTGGGAGATTATTCGGGGTAGCCCTGACCTGGTGGAACACCGAGAAGGGTAAGAGAGGAGTGGAAGACGCGATGGCCTTAACTTGGGAAGAGTTAAGGGAAGTAATGACAAAACGCTTCTGCCCAAGAAGCGAACTCAAGAAGTTAGAGAACGAATTCCACTCACTGAAGCAGAAGGAAGGGGATCACACTTCCTACAACAAAAGATTTCTTGAGCTGAACCAAATGGTTCCAAACTTGTTCACACCCCGTGTACCGATTGGTGGAACACTATATTCGAGGCCTTCCCACGAAGATTCAGGACTCAGTCCTCAGCGCTTCGCCTGCAACTCTCGAAGCCGCCATGGAGTTAGCCACCGAACTTACCGAGAACCGCATCAGAAACGGTAAGTTCAAAGAGGAGAAAAAGAAAGCCCCCGTTGAGGGCCCAATTTCCAACCACCCCACCTCATCCTCAAAATTTTCAAACAAGAGAAAGCGAAATACCAGAAATTTTGCCGTCACTCAAACAAATTTCCCCGCCCCTGTTGCTCCCATCACACAAGTTACTCCTTCACCCGCACCACACAAAAGGCAATACTCTGGCCCTTACCCAAAGTGCACCCGTTGCCAATACCATCACTTCCCCGATTACCCCTGTCAATACTGCACCGGCTGTGGCCGTGCAGGGCACACCATTCAAGCCTGCCGCACACTGCAACGAATGAACCACAACCAACCCACAACTCAAACCCGCCATCAAATGATGGGTCAAACCCAACAACCTTTTCAACCACCGCCTACGCAACATACAACCCAAACCTACTATCAACCCAACTACCCCATGATGCAACCCATGCGGGCTTGCTATAATTGTGGTGACCCAAACCATTTTAGAAACACGTGTCCACGCTTGGTAAACATCATACATGCTCAAGCTCAAGCGAATCCAGTGAACCAAGCTAACCAAGCTCCTCCACCTGCTAGAGGGAGAGCATTTAATATCAACGCCAACCAAGCTAGGGCCGACAACAACGTGGTTAACGGTACGTTTCTCGTTAATGGTAGTTATGCATCTGTGTTATTTGATACTGGCGCGGATAAGAGTTTTGTGTCCTTAGAATTCGAACCCCTCCTCAATCAAACTCGTGTCGAGCTTATGAAATCCATAACGGTAGAAGTTGCTGACGGAAAGCCGGTCTCATTAAACTCCATTATCCGGAACTGCACCTTTACTCTAAACGATCACGATTTCTCTGTTGACCTCATTCCTATGAAGTTGGGAAGTTTCGACATTATAATCGGCATGGACTGGCTCAGCCAACATCAGGCTGAAGTAGTATGCCGTGAGAAGTTCATTCGCATTTCCCTTGCAGACGGTCAAACTCTACGAATCTTTGGAGAAACCCCTTCGAAAGGACTCAAGCTGATGTCCTGTCTTCAAGCCCGAAGGTATCTCCGCAAAAATTATGTAGCATTTCTAACCCACGTTGTCAAGAAAGGAGGCAAAGAGAAGAGACTCGAAGATATACCCGTAGTGAAGGAATTCCCGCAAGTTTTTCCCGACGATATCACCGGACTTCCTCCCAAGAGAGAAGTCGAATTCCGTATCGACCTTATACCTGGCGCTACACCCGTCGCGAAATCCCCTTATAGGTTAGCCCCATCCGAGATGCAAGAGCTGGCCAGTCAATTGCAAGAACTGACCGACAAGGGATTCATACGTCCTAGCTCATCGCCTTGGGGTGCACCTGTTCTGTTTGTAAAGAAGAAAGATGGGACTTTTCGCATGTGTATTGATTACAGGGAACTCAACAAATTAACGGTCAAAAATCGCTATCCGTTACCTCGCATCGATGATCTTCTAGACCAACTCCAGGGTGCTTCTTGTTTTTCAAAGATCGACCTTCGTTCCGGCTATCACCAACTCAGAGTACATGAAGAAGACGTTCCAAAGACCGCCTTCCGAACGCGATATGGTCACTATGAATTTATGGTTATGCCATTTGGTCTCACCAACGCTCCTGCCGTCTTCATGGACTTAATGAACCGAGTTTGTAAACCCTATCTTGATCGCTTTGTTATAGTTTTCATTGACGATATTCTCATTTACTCAAAGTCTAAGACTGATCATGAACGACACCTTCGGCTCATTCTCTCACTTTTGAAGACTGAAAAGCTTTATGCTAAATTCTCCAAATGCGAGTTTTGGTTAAAAGAAGTACAGTTCCTTGGTCATGTCGTAAATGACAAAGGAATTCATGTCGACCCCGCAAAGATCAAGGCAGTGCAAGAATGGCAAGCGCCACGTACCCCAACCGAGGTACGATCTTTCCTTGGGTTGGCTGGTTACTACCGTCGGTTCATATCGAATTTCTCTCGTATCGCTGTACCACTCACGGCTTTGACACATAAAGGAAAACCCTTCGCATGGGGACCTAAACAAGAAGAAGCCTTCCAAACTCTTAAGCAAAAGCTTTGTGACGCTCCTATCCTCACACTCCCCGAAGGTTGCGAAGATTTTGTTGTATATTGCGACGCATCAGGACAGGGATTAGGCTGTGTCTTAATGCAAAGGGGAAAAGTGATAGCCTATGCTTCTAGGCAGCTCAAAACTCATGAGAAGAACTACACTACTCACGACCTAGAACTTGGCGCCGTTGTATTCGCTCTTAAGATATGGAGACATTACCTCTATGGTACCAAGTGTGAGATTTACACTGACCACAAGAGTCTCCAACATATCTTTAACCAAAAGGAGTTGAATATGAGGCAACGAAGATGGGTCGAACTTCTTAATGATTATGACTGCGAAATTCGGTATCATCCTGGCAAGGCAAATGTGGTGGCTGATGCACTCAGTCGAAAAGGTTATGCGAACTCCATTCGTCTTCTATGTTCGCAAATCATGACCAACATCAAAGACCAGATCCGAGAAGCTCAACATGTTTCCATAACAGAATACGACATACGCAATGAGTTATCTTGTGGAGCAGAACTTAAACTCGAAACAAAATCTGACGGCATTCTGTATTATCTCGATCGCCTATGGATTCCTGATCACAACAATCTTCGCGATACCCTTATGAAAGAGGCTCACAAAACACGATACTCTGTACATCCAGGAGCCGACAAGATGTATCAAGACCTTCGATACACCTATTGGTGGCCTGGCATGAAGAAGGATGTTGCTGTTTTTGTTTCCAAGTGCCTTACCTGTTCAAAAGTGAAAGCTGAACACCAAAGACCCTCAGGACTTCTGGTCCAACCTGAAATACCCGTATGGAAGTGGGAAAATATAACCATGGACTTCATTACCGGGTTACCTCGCACTCCTGGTGGGTACGACACAATATGGGTAATCATTGATCGCCTTACAAAATCAGCTCACTTCATTCCAATTCGCGAGGACTTCAAAAATGAGAAGTTAGCCCGCATCTACATCAGTGAAATCGTAAGCCGTCATGGTGTACCTTTAAGCATTATATCAGATCGTGATGGTCGTTTCACTTCACGAACCTGGCAAGCTGTACAAGCCGCTTTGGGTACGCGATTGGATCTCAGCACTGCCTATCACCCCCAAACTGATGGTCAATCTGAACGCACCATTCAAACTCTTGAAGACATGCTCCGGGCATGTGTCATAGACTTCAAGGGGAATTGGGACTCTCACTTACCATTAGTCGAATTTTCGTACAATAACAGCTTTCATTCTAGTATCGGCATGGCACCGTTCGAAGCTTTATATGGTCGTAAGTGCCGATCACCAATATGTTGGCACGAAATTGGAGAAGCTCAAATCACCGGTCCAGAATTAATACAAGAAACAACTGACAAGATTCATCAAATCCGAAACAACCTGTTAGCGGCACAAAGTCGTCAAAAGAGCTATGCTGACAAGCGACGAAAGCCCTTGGAGTTTAATGTTGGCGATCAAGTACTTTTAAAGGTATCGCCGTGGAAGGGAGTAGTTCGTTTCGGCCAAAAAGGCAAGCTAGCACCACGCTACGTAGGTCCTTTCAAAATACTCGAAAGGGTAGGACCTGTAGCCTACAAGCTTGACTTACCGGAGGAACTCAACAGAATTCATCCCACATTCCACGTATCGAACTTGAAGAAGTGCCTCGCCGATGAAAATCTCCATATTCCTCTAGAAGACATTCAAGTTGATGAATCTATGCATTTTATCGAAAGACCAGTAGAAATTATGGACTTCGGAGAAAAACGTTTAAGAAGAAGCCGCATCCCAATTGTCAGGGTACGCTGGGAGTCGAAACGAGGACCTGAGTTTACTTGGGAATGTGAAGACTCAATGCGCGAAAAATACCCACACCTTTTTCCTGTATCTACTACTACTTAAATTTCGGGACGAAATTCCCAAAAGTAGGGGATACTGTAACATTTGTCGAAAAACGGGTTTTCGAAACCCGCTTCGTTTAATGACCGAACAATCAGTTTTAAATTTTTGTTGTTCATTTGCGGCTTATTTTAATTTTAAACGATTCATAATTGATCAACAAACTAAAAGATATAAATTAAAATTTTAAAAATATGAAAAGGAATTAATTAAAAAGGAAAACCGGCTGCCGGGAGTCGAACCCGGGTCAGCCGGTTATTTCCCCAAAGTCTTAAATCACACAACATAAACCACTCCGCCACTTTGATTTTCTGTTAAGTTAATGGAATTATTAAATCAAATAATGATGTGCGGAATTCAAACTCAGTCAACTTGCGCCCAAACAGCTGTCGTCGGAAATCCCGACGACTTCGGCCATAAAACACGCTTTCGCTCAATTTAATCAATCAATTAACTCTGGCGACAGCTATAGCCAACGTCTGAAACCGCGTCACCAGCCAAATCACCGGAGAACGGTTGACTTCGAATTAAGACCGAATTCAGACCCCATTCATCTCGATGCTACCCTATAAATTCACCCACAATTCACCAGAAACCTATTCACTCTCAAATCGCACCTTTTCTCGACGAAAATTTACTCGCCGGAAAACATCTGCAAGTCGCCGGAAAACCGAGACTTCCACCTGCACGGTAATTACTTCGAGTTTTCTGGCTCATTCCTTTATTAGACAAATTCTAATATAAATCCCTCACCCAGAATCCTTTGCAGTCGACATTGCCGGATTATCTGATTCGCCGGAGAAATTTCTGAACTTTCAGGGGAACTGCTGATTATCGGTATGATTCTTCTGTTTCACTGATTTGTCATTACCCAGTAGTCCTACTTCACATCTAATCCTTCCAAATTGTTGGTAGATTCTATCAGCCGCAACTCACCAAGACGGAGCCGACGACCTTGCCGGACGTCTGAAGAAAAGCGAGCAGTCGGTACAATCAACTCTCCAATCTCTTTCCATTCATTTTCTTTTCGATGTCTCATAACCTCCATTGAACTAACTTAGCAAATAACAGTCCTTTGATCGATGATGATGTTTTGAATGAAGAAGACGAAGTATGGTATAATTTAAGAATAATTAAAATCGGTTTAATAAACGGGTTAGACACACAGTCCAGCGGTGGACTGTGTGCAACAAACATACACGAGACGCGAGTTCGAATCCTGTCCCAGCTTTACCCATTTGAAATAAAAATCCGCCTTTTTAACTGAACCGGGTCAACGCACAGTATATGTTAAGTATAATAAAAACCGAGTTAATAACCAAGTGACACACACAGTCCAGCGGTGGACTGTGTGTACGCTAACCCACAGGTCCCGGGTTCGAGACCTGTGGTCAGCACCGGTCCGATGAGTTTAAAAGCTTTTTTAAAAATAAATAATTTTCGGTTTAAAGTAAATAGTATATAAGTATAATTAAAAACAGAATTATTTCGGGTTAGACACGTAGCTCAGTTGGTAGAGCTGCGTGCACGCGTACGGGAGGTCTCGGGTTCGAGCCTCACTCAGCGCACAATTTCTCACAATTAAACCGGTCAACGCTCTCGGTCAACGGTCAAAGTCAACTTTTTTTTTATTATTTATTTTATTTATTTTAATCAATTATTTAAATTAAAAATCAATTAAAAATACTTAAAAATAACGTTTTCAAGGTTAGAAAATAGCCTTAAACTCGCAAATTTATACCCAAAAATCTTATTAAAATAGTTAATAAAATCCACACACTTACTCTACCTTTCGTTATTTTTTTTTTTTGGTTAGTTATCTCTCGTCAATCAATCCCTTAAACTCGTGCGCATTCAGCAATCTTCACGCAAACGCATCCAATGTGAGTGAATCTCTACAAATTCCCCGTTTTAATCACATTTTGGGGTGTATCATGTGTCATACTTATTTATTGTAATTAATCATTGTGCATCCATCATGTTTATGATCAATGTGTATTCAAGGTGTATCAATTGACTGTGTGGTTGAAGTTTAGATTAATGTTGTCATTTCAGTACATACATTTCATAGGCCGCCGCTCCCCATTACCTATGAGCGTGAGCTGTTCCCCATTACCTATGAGCGTGAACCAGGCGTTGCCAACATAAGATCGGCTCCGTTTGATTGAGCCTTGATCTCACATACATTAGCATAGGCCGTCCGTTCCCCATTACCTATGAGCGTGAACGGGACGTTGCCAACACATACATTGTTACTTCTATATCATGCTTAAGCAAGGTGGTTTGTGATTGTTATGTTCGCATACATTTGTTCATATATGATTATTGCACAATTTTTCCTAAATTAAATTTACAATAATTAATCAATAACAAATGTTTTAAACAAGGTTCACTCGCCAACTTTTGTTGACCCAAAATTTCCCATTTTTACACATGATACAGGTGATCAAGTTGAAGCAAGAAACAATTAGGACGGCCTAGAAGAATAAACCAGTTTAGATTATGGATTTGTTTAGTTAATCTTTCCTTTCCTTGTATTGTATGAATTTGACTTGAACTTTGAAATGTAATTTGGATTTAATAAATATGAAACATATTAGTAAACATCATGAGCTTTGGTGATAACTCAATTATGCCCCGACTCTTATTTCCGCTGCGGGTCGGGGTGTGACAGATTGGTATCAGAGCCATGACTATAGGGATATAGGATAGGTTATTAGACCCATAGAGCCTATACTATAGTTGCTTAGAAAATTTAAATTCTTGTGTTACATGCAAAATTCATGATGTTTGTATGCTTTATGTTTATTGTTACATTCAATGTTATGCAAGCATATTCATAAGTATATACTATCATATATTGCTTATCATGAACCATACTCCTATAACATATCACATCCATGAAAGCACACACCACATCATTTTCATGATTGTTTTACAATGACTTATGTATTTTCAAATCTCATCAAAGTGAGTTTCCATGACGGGCATGTAGTAACTGGAAGGGTACCAGTACCGGTAGTCGGAACGTCCTGTCTAGGCTTGGCATTCGTATAAATCCAAATTAAAGGACCAGTTTGCCTACCTGGGGACTAACGATGAGAGTACGAAGTACCTATTAGGCCAAAGCATGCTATACCAAACGTCGCGGGAACTAACCCCACTTTGAGTTGTCATTGTGTCTACACCTGGACACATTCCGACCATACATCTTGTAAACATATTTTGTGGTTTTCATTCGGGTCATGTGAGTGTAAATCGCCAATACTAATGTGAATCCTACCAAGCCAATAGTCATGGGGGCCCACATGACTATACAGGTGAAGGTATGGGGGACATTTGAGGCCCAACATGAGCTAACCCAAGACATCCAATGGATGTGATTGCATTATTGATATTTATGTTAATTTCTTTTTTTTTTTTTTTGACACATGACCCCTAAACATTCCATAAACTCACCATCTTCCTATGTATATTCCTATAGATGTCGGGTAGGCAGCTACGTGGAGGACGGAAGTCAGGAAGGTCAAACGAACGCTTGGCCGCTCAGATAGCAAAACAAATGGCCACAGTACTTCCTGATATTGTAGTTCAAGTTCAGCAAGCTCTCACTGCAAATCCTGTCAATCCACCAAACCAAGAGGATCAAAACATCGACAACCCCTCCTCCAAGAAGTGCTCCTACAAGCACTTCAAGTCTTGCGATCCCCCGAAGTTCGAAGGGACCGAAGGTGTCACCGCTCTCCTCCACTGGTTTGAGGAGATGGAAAACACCTTCCTAAATTGCGATTGTCCCGAGGATCGCAAGGTACGTTACGCTACTGGGAGATTATTCGGGGTAGCCCTGACCTGGTGGAACACCGAGAAGGGTAAGAGAGGAGTGGAAGACGCGATGGCCTTAACTTGGGAAGAGTTAAGGGAAGTAATGACAAAACGCTTCTGCCCAAGAAGCGAACTCAAGAAGTTAGAGGACGAATTCCACTCACTGAAGCAGAAGGAAGGGGATCACACTTCCTACAACAAAAGATTTCTTGAGCTGAACCAAATGGTTCCAAACTTGTTCACCCCCGTGTACCGATTGGTGGAACACTATATTCGAGGCCTTCCCACGAAGATTCAGGACTCAGTCCTCAGCGCTTCGCCTGCAACTCTCGAAGCCGCCATGGAGTTAGCCACCGAACTTACCGAGAACCGCATCAGAAACGGTAAGTTCAAAGAGGAGAAAAAGAAAGCCCCCGTTGAGGGCCCAATTTCCAACCACCCCACCTCATCCTCAAAATTTTCAAACAAGAGAAAGCGAAATACCAGAAATTTTGCCGTCACTCAAACAAATTTCCCCGCCCCTGTTGCTCCCATCACACAAGTTACTCCTTCACCCGCACCACACAAAAGGCAATACTCTGGCCCTTACCCAAAGTGCACCCGTTGCCAATACCATCACTTCCCCGATTACCCCTGTCAATACTGCACCGGCTGTGGCCGTGCAGGGCACACCATTCAAGCCTGCCGCACACTGCAACGAATGAACCACAACCAACCCACAACTCAAACCCGCCATCAAATAATGGGTCAAACCCAACAACCTTTTCAACCACCGCCTACGCAACATACAACCCAAACCTACTATCAACCCAACTACCCCATGATGCAACCCATGCGGGCTTGCTATAATTGTGGTGACCCAAACCATTTTAGAAACACGTGTCCACGCTTGGTAAACATCATACATGCTCAAGCTCAAGCGAATCCAGTGAACCAAGCTAACCAAGCTCCTCCACCTGCTAGAGGGAGAGCATTTAATATCAACGCCAACCAAGCTAGGGCCGACAACAACGTGGTTAACGGTACGTTTCTCGTTAATGGTAGTTATGCATCTGTGTTATTTGATACTGGCGCGGATAAGAGTTTTGTGTCCTTAGAATTCGAACCCCTCCTCAATCAAACTCGTGTCGAGCTTATGAAATCCATAACGGTAGAAGTTGCTGACGGAAAGCCGGTCTCATTAAACTCCATTATCCGGAACTGCACCTTTACTCTAAACGATCACGATTTCTCTGTTGACCTCATTCCTATGAAGTTGGGAAGTTTCGACATTATAATCGGCATGGACTGGCTCAGCCAACATCAGGCTGAAGTAGTATGCCGTGAGAAGTTCATTCGCATTTCCCTTGCAGACGGTCAAACTCTACGAATCTTTGGAGAAACCCCTTCGAAAGGACTCAAGCTGATGTCCTGTCTTCAAGCCCGAAGGTATCTCCGCAAAAATTATGTAGCATTTCTAACCCACGTTGTCAAGAAAGGAGGCAAAGAGAAGAGACTCGAAGATATACCCGTAGTGAAGGAATTCCCGCAAGTTTTTCCCGACGATATCACCGGACTTCCTCCCAAGAGAGAAGTCGAATTCCGTATCGACCTTATACCTGGCGCTACACCCGTCGCGAAATCCCCTTATAGGTTAGCCCCATCCGAGATGCAAGAGCTGGCCAGTCAATTGCAAGAACTGACCGACAAGGGATTCATACGTCCTAGCTCATCGCCTTGGGGTGCACCTGTTCTGTTTGTAAAGAAGAAGATGGGACTTTTCGCATGTGTATTGATTACAGGGAACTCAACAAATTAACGGTCAAAAATCGCTATCCGTTACCTCGCATCGATGATCTTCTAGACCAACTCCAGGGTGCTTCTTGTTTTTCAAAGATCGACCTTCGTTCCGGCTATCACCAACTCAGAGTACATGAAGAAGACGTTCCAAAGACCGCCTTCCGAACGCGATATGGTCACTATGAATTTATGGTTATGCCATTTGGTCTCACCAACGCTCCTGCCGTCTTCATGGACTTAATGAACCGAGTTTGTAAACCCTATCTTGATCGCTTTGTTATAGTTTTCATTGACGATATTCTCATTTACTCAAAGTCTAAGACTGATCATGAACGACACCTTCGGCTCATTCTCTCACTTTTGAAGACTGAAAAGCTTTATGCTAAATTCTCCAAATGCGAGTTTTGGTTAAAAGAAGTACAGTTCCTTGGTCATGTCGTAAATGACAAAGGAATTCATGTCGACCCCGCAAAGATCAAGGCAGTGCAAGAATGGCAAGCGCCACGTACCCCAACCGAGGTACGATCTTTCCTTGGGTTGGCTGGTTACTACCGTCGGTTCATATCGAATTTCTCTCGTATCGCTGTACCACTCACGGCTTTGACACATAAAGGAAAACCCTTCGCATGGGGACCTAAACAAGAAGAAGCCTTCCAAACTCTTAGGCAAAATCTTTGTGACGCTCCTATCCTCACACTCCCCGAAGGTTGCGAAGATTTTGTTGTATATTGCGACGCATCAGGACAGGGATTAGGCTGTGTCTTAATGCAAAGGGGAAAAGTGATAGCCTATGCTTCTAGGCAGCTCAAAACTCATGAGAAGAACTACACTACTCACGACCTAGAACTTGGCGCCGTTGTATTCGCTCTTAAGATATGGAGACATTACCTCTATGGTACCAAGTGTGAGATTTACACTGACCACAAGAGTCTCCAACATATCTTTAACCAAAAGGAGTTGAATATGAGGCAACGAAGATGGGTCGAACTTCTTAATGATTATGACTGCGAAATTCGGTATCATCCTGGCAAGGCAAATGTGGTGGCTGATGCACTCAGTCGAAAAGGTTATGCGAACTCCATTCGTCTTCTATGTTCGCAAATCATGACCAACATCAAAGACCAGATCCGAGAAGCTCAACATGTTTCCATAACAGAATACGACATACGCAATGAGTTATCTTGTGGAGCAGAACTTAAACTCGAAACAAAATCTGACGGCATTCTGTATTATCTCGATCGCCTATGGATTCCTGATCACAACAATCTTCGCGATACCCTTATGAAAGAGGCTCACAAAACACGATACTCTGTACATCCAGGAGCCGACAAGATGTATCAAGACCTTCGATACACCTATTGGTGGCCTGGCATGAAGAAGGATGTTGCTGTTTTTGTTTCCAAGTGCCTTACCTGTTCAAAAGTGAAAGCTGAACACCAAAGACCCTCAGGACTTCTGGTCCAACCTGAAATACCCGTATGGAAGTGGGAAAATATAACCATGGACTTCATTACCGGGTTACCTCGCACTCCTGGTGGGTACGACACAATATGGGTAATCATTGATCGCCTTACAAAATCAGCTCACTTCATTCCAATTCGCGAGGACTTCAAAAATGAGAAGTTAGCCCGCATCTACATCAGTGAAATCGTAAGCCGTCATGGTGTACCTTTAAGCATTATATCAGATCGTGATGGTCGTTTCACTTCACGAACCTGGCAAGCTGTACAAGCCGCTTTGGGTACGCGATTGGATCTCAGCACTGCCTATCACCCCCAAACTGATGGTCAATCTGAACGCACCATTCAAACTCTTGAAGACATGCTCCGGGCATGTGTCATAGACTTCAAGGGGAATTGGGACTCTCACTTACCATTAGTCGAATTTTCGTACAATAACAGCTTTCATTCTAGTATCGGCATGGCACCGTTCGAAGCTTTATATGGTCGTAAGTGCCGATCACCAATATGTTGGCACGAAATTGGAGAAGCTCAAATCACCGGTCCAGAATTAATACAAGAAACAACTGACAAGATTCATCAAATCCGAAACAACCTGTTAGCGGCACAAAGTCGTCAAAAGAGCTATGCTGACAAGCGACGAAAGCCCTTGGAGTTTAATGTTGGCGATCAAGTACTTTTAAAGGTATCGCCGTGGAAGGGAGTAGTTCGTTTCGGCCAAAAAGGCAAGCTAGCACCACGCTACGTAGGTCCTTTCAAAATACTCGAAAGGGTAGGACCTGTAGCCTACAAGCTTGACTTACCGGAGGAACTCAACAGAATTCATCCCACATTCCACGTATCGAACTTGAAGAAGTGCCTCGCCGATGAAAATCTCCATATTCCTCTAGAAGACATTCAAGTTGATGAATCTATGCATTTTATCGAAAGACCAGTAGAAATTATGGACTTCGGAGAAAAACGTTTAAGAAGAAGCCGCATCCCAATTGTCAGGGTACGCTGGGAGTCGAAACGAGGACCTGAGTTTACTTGGGAATGTGAAGACTCAATGCGCGAAAAATACCCACACCTTTTTCCTGTATCTACTACTACTTAAATTTCGGGACGAAATTCCCAAAAGTAGGGGATACTGTAACATTTGTCGAAAAACGGGTTTTCGAAACCCGCTTCGTTTAATGACCGAACAATCAGTTTTAAATTTTTGTTGTTCATTTGCGGCTTATTTTAATTTTAAACGATTCATAATTGATCAACAAACTAAAAGATATAAATTAAAATTTTAAAAATATGAAAAGGAATTAATTAAAAAGGAAAACCGGCTGCCGGGAGTCGAACCCGGGTCAGCCGGTTATTTCCCCAAAGTCTTAAATCACACAACATAAACCACTCCGCCACTTTGATTTTCTGTTAAGTTAATGGAATTATTAAATCAAATAATGATGTGCGGAATTCAAACTCAGTCAACTTGCGCCCAAACAGCTGTCGTCGGAAATCCCGACGACTTCGGCCATAAAACACGCTTTCGCTCAATTTAATCAATCAATTAACTCTGGCGACAGCTATAGCCAACGTCTGAAACCGCGTCACCAGCCAAATCACCGGAGAACGGTTGACTTCGAATTAAGACCGAATTCAGACCCCATTCATCTCGATGCTACCCTATAAATTCACCCACAATTCACCAGAAACCTATTCACTCTCAAATCGCACCTTTTCTCGACGAAAATTTACTCGCCGGAAAACATCTGCAAGTCGCCGGAAAACCGAGACTTCCACCTGCACGGTAATTACTTCGAGTTTTCTGGCTCATTCCTTTATTAGACAAATTCTAATATAAATCCCTCACCCAGAATCCTTTGCAGTCGACATTGCCGGATTATCTGATTCGCCGGAGAAATTTCTGAACTTTCAGGGGAACTGCTGATTATCGGTATGATTCTTCTGTTTCACTGATTTGTCATTACCCAGTAGTCCTACTTCACATCTAATCCTTCCAAATTGTTGGTAGATTCTATCAGCCGCAACTCACCAAGACGGAGCCGACGACCTTGCCGGACGTCTGAAGAAAAGCGAGCAGTCGGTACAATCAACTCTCCAATCTCTTTCCATTCATTTTCTTTTCGATGTCTCATAACCTCCATTGAACTAACTTAGCAAATAACAGTCCTTTGATCGATGATGATGTTTTGAATGAAGAAGACGAAGTATGGTATAATTTAAGAATAATTAAAATCGGTTTAATAAACGGGTTAGACACACAGTCCAGCGGTGGACTGTGTGCAACAAACATACACGAGACGCGAGTTCGAATCCTGTCCCAGCTTTACCCATTTGAAATAAAAATCCGCCTTTTTAACTGAACCGGGTCAACGCACAGTATATGTTAAGTATAATAAAAACCGAGTTAATAACCAAGTGACACACACAGTCCAGCGGTGGACTGTGTGTACGCTAACCCACAGGTCCCGGGTTCGAGACCTGTGGTCAGCACCGGTCCGATGAGTTTAAAAGCTTTTTTAAAAATAAATAATTTTCGGTTTAAAGTAAATAGTATATAAGTATAATTAAAAACAGAATTATTTCGGGTTAGACACGTAGCTCAGTTGGTAGAGCTGCGTGCACGCGTACGGGAGGTCTCGGGTTCGAGCCTCACTCAGCGCACAATTTCTCACAATTAAACCGGTCAACGCTCTCGGTCAACGGTCAAAGTCAACTTTTTTTTATTATTTATTTTATTTATTTTAATCAATTATTTAAATTAAAAATCAATTAAAAATACTTAAAAATAACGTTTTCAAGGTTAGAAAATAGCCTTAAACTCGCAAATTTATACCCAAAAATCTTATTAAAATAGTTAATAAAATCCACACACTTACTCTACCTTTCGTTATTTTTTTTTTTTTGGTTAGTTATCTCTCGTCAATCAATCCCTTAAACTCGTGCGCATTCAGCAATCTTCACGCAAACGCATCCAATGTGAGTGAATCTCTACAAATTCCCCGTTTTAATCACATTTTGGGGTGTATCATGTGTCATACTTATTTATTGTAATTAATCATTGTGCATCCATCATGTTTATGATCAATGTGTATTCAAGGTGTATCAATTGACTGTGTGGTTGAAGTTTAGATTAATGTTGTCATTTCAGTACATACATTTCATAGGCCGCCGCTCCCCATTACCTATGAGCGTGAGCTGTTCCCCATTACCTATGAGCGTGAACCAGGCGTTGCCAACATAAGATCGGCTCCGTTTGATTGAGCCTTGATCTCACATACATTAGCATAGGCCGTCCGTTCCCCATTACCTATGAGCGTGAACGGGACGTTGCCAACACATACATTGTTACTTCTATATCATGCTTAAGCAAGGTGGTTTGTGATTGTTATGTTCGCATACATTTGTTCATATATGATTATTGCACAATTTTTCCTAAATTAAATTTACAATAATTAATCAATAACAAATGTTTTAAACAAGGTTCACTCGCCAACTTTTGTTGACCCAAAATTTCCCATTTTTACACATGATACAGGTGATCAAGTTGAAGCAAGAAACAATTAGGGCGGCCTAGAAGAATAAACCAGTTTAGATTATGGATTTGTTTAGTTAATCTTTCCTTTCCTTGTATTGTATGAATTTGACTTGAACTTTGAAATGTAATTTGGATTTAATAAATATGAAACATATTAGTAAACATCATGAGCTTTGGTGATAACTCAATTATGCCCCGACTCTTATTTCCGCTGCGGGTCGGGGTGTGACAAAATAAACGAGCTTTAGTTTAAGCTCAAGCTCGGCTCGGGCCCAATAAGGCTCGACACGTTTCAAACTTTTTCTCGAGTCGATCTCAAGTAGCTCGCGAGCCACTTGGCTCGTTTGCACCCCTGACTGTTGTTAGGGGTTTTGCAGTATCAAAATTCGGTTGAAAATGCTGAGAGAGGACTTATATGTGACAAGAATTTACTAGGTGAATGCTTCCCTCGATCGTTACCTTAAAGATTCTTTGATGGTCCTCCTATACTATAAACATGTAAAATAAATGCTTATACAATAATTTGGAACTTGTTATTTTTGTGAAGGTAGTATAGACCCTTTGAGGTTTACTTGTTCAAAAAATAATTTATTACTTTGTTATGTCAAAATAAACTTATTTTTGCTTAGTTAGTTTTATGTATATAAATAATGGTGTGACACCCTCAAGTGATGAAAGAGTAGTGTCGAGTCACCGTTTTACAAAGATTACTTACATAATACGAATAAATTAAAAGTGTGCTTGACAAGTCATGGAGATGACAAACAAAGAAGTTGCATTTTGGACAAAAAAATATATACAAAAATAGGTATAAATTGCTCAATGTTCATCCTATCCTGTCATAATGTAGATACTTGACATGATACATCTTTAATTTAATAACCCACTAACTTTTGTTTAGATTGTCAATCTATTCAAGTTAATAAAATATGTCCTCGCTAAAACGGTAATGTTTCCATCTGATAAAAGTAGAAGTGTATATGCAAGGGGAAATCCCCATGTTCTTATTAAAACGGTGATGTTTCCGTCACACAAAAGCAGAAGATTATATGCAAGGGGAAATCCCCATATACTTACTGATTCTCTATTGTAAATAGGTTAAAGTACAATGTGCTTTCATGTGGTTTGGGACGGAAATAAACTTGAGTCTCTCATTTGCGAAAATGGAAACCTGTGTCCCTTTGGTTTGAAAAGCGCTACACTTTAAGTCCCTAAGTTATGTTGTCGTTAGAATTTAAGTTTAAGTGGGTAACGAAAAACAATATAGTAGGGATAGTTCAGTCATTTCGCGTTCTGAGAAACCCTATCTCCACTCTACACCCCCCCCCCATTTTTCCCATCTTTAACACCCTACATCCCTAACATTTCCGCCATTTCTCACCTCCACTAGTTCATGTTGCAAGCCACCACTACTATCCCCTAAAAACACCCTACACACACCTTCCACAACAACCCTTGTCATCATCCACCACAAACACCCCTGAGTCCTCTTTCGCCATCATCTTCGAATTCCTTTCCTCATTCCCTTCGCTTTCAACCACCTCAATGGACATGGGGTGTTCTTTGTTGCAAATATTGGACGTTCTATGAACAAATTCCTTAACACGAAGAACTTAGAGCAAAGGGTTGTACCTAACAATTGTTTTGGTCTCTGGATACCGATGAAGCCTTTTATTTGCACACTACCAGACCTTGTATGATCTTTACCGTTGGAAACCCTTTGCCACAACGGCTTTCGGTATGAGTTGTGCATCGTAAGTAGGGCTGTAAACAAACTAAATGAACACGAACAAGGCATTATTCGTGTTCGTTCATTAAGGATATAATGTGTTCACGAACGGTTCATAAACACTTACCCGAACGAGATTTGATATTCATGTTCATTCAATAAGGAAAGGAACGTGTTCATGACCCCAAACGAACACAGATAAAATCGGCAAAGATGGCAGTGGCTAGAGGTAGAGAGCGAGAGGGAGCGGTGGTAGACCTTGAACCCTAATTATGAAACGAAGGACAATAGTATTTTTCGATGTGAATAATAAGAATGAAAGGGGAACAGTGCATAAACAAGGTGAATTAACTAAACCAACAAACGTAAACGAACTTCCCACTGAACGGTTCATGAAGTGTTCGCTAAACGTTCGTTTCGTTTACAACCCTAATCATGAGCAACATAACTCGCTCTAATAGAATCCAAATTAGCATGATCTGAGCTTGTCTTTGGAGCGTAGCGAGGATGACGTTAGACACCAGGGGAAGCAGCTGCAGAAATCGCACTCCCTTTGACCAATCGTTACTACCCAAGGTGGTTGAAATTTGATTACCACCTAATTCAGAGAAAATAGGGACGAATCAACCAATGATGGACTTGACTTCAACAAATTAGACACGGTATAGGACTTTTCAATCACCACATCGTCCAATTTAGGGCATGGGTTCTAGGAGAATTATTAGCCAATTGAACACCTAAATCAGGAGGGATAGGCGGGTGTGGAGGAATTGTTGTAGATTTTGACCACCAATTTGTAAGACCCTATCTTAATTTATTGAAATTCTATAAAAAGTTCACATTTAAATGTGTAAATGCGAATACACGTCCATAAATATTTTCGAGTTGATTAAAAACTTTGTAAAATTAGATCATTATACATAATATCGTTGGTTAGTTTCGTAAATGAATAATCATAATGTGAAAGCTTGAACTTCGGTTGTGTTCGGGTCGTCCATTATGCTTGATCATCATCCGTAAGGTCCTAACTAACCCCTATACACCCATAAACAACTTAAATATTAGTTGCATGGTGCTTAGCCATGATATAATAACCTGAATATATCAAACAACAAGCAAAATCACTTTGGGGAGACCCGCCATAGGCTACGATTGATGTGTCGTAGCTTACGGCACACTTGTAAACTTTTGGGCAGAAGGTATCACTATCTCCCTTCAACCCTTTGAGCAAAATACGGCAAAAGGAAGGAAATCCATGGACCAACCTCATCATCTCCACCCCGTAGGAACTACGAGATTACCCCAAGGACGCCTTCGGCATCCAGGGGTCACAGGCTGATCATAGAACCCTGTTCAATAAGTGGAACGCATTAGCTGTCCGCTCTCAGGTTGGGCAGTAAGGGTCGGAGAAGGGCAATCACCCATTCGTAAAACCAGCGTTCTTAAGGCCAAAGAGTCGGCGAAAATGGGGGGAAAGCTCTCCGTTCCTGGTTCTCCTGTAAGTGGATCCTCCGGAACCACAAGAATCCTTAGTTAGAATTAGAATGCGATTCCAACTCAACACCTTTTGAGTGAGATTTTGAGAAGAGTTGCTCTTTGGAGAACACAGTACGATGAAAGTTGTAAGCTTGTTCGGGGGGAGTTATTGTCTATTGTTGGACTCTATGGTAGAATTAGTCGGGGGACCTGAGAGGCGGTGGTTTACCCTATGGCGGATGTCAGCGGTTCGAGTCTGCTTGTCTCCAACTCGTGAACTTAACCTATACAAAGTTATATGATAGCACCCGATTTTTTCGATTCGATGCCGGTGATAAGCCGGAGGAAGGTGAGGATGACGTCAAGCCATCATGCCCTGGGCGACACAAGTGCTACAATGGCCGGGACAAAGGGTCACGATCCCGCGAGGGTGAGCTAACTCCAAAAACCTGTCCTCAATTCAGATTGCAGGCTACAACTCACCTGCATGAAGCTGGAATCACTAGTAATCGACGGCCAGCCATACGGCACTGAATCCGTTCCCGGGCCTTGTACACACCACCCGTCACACTATGGGAGTTGGCCATGCCCGAAGTTGTTACCTTAACCACAAGGAGGGGGATGCCGAAGGCAGGGCTAGTGACTGGAGTGAAGTCGTAACAAGGTAGCCGTACTGGAAGGTACGACTGGATCACCTCCTTTTCAGGGAGAGCTAATGCTTGTTGGATATTTTGGTTTGACACTGCTTCACACCCAAAAGGAAGGGAGCTACGTCTAAGTTAAACTTGGAGATGGAAGTCTTCTTTTGTTTCTCGGCAGTGAAGTAAGACCAGGCTCATGAGCTTATTATCTCAGTACGGAACAAGTTGATAGGATCCCCCTTTTTACGTCCCATGCCGCCTGTGTGGTGACATAGGGCTGTAAAAAGGAAAGAGAGGGACGGGGTTCTATCGCTTGTGGCATAATGGGCCCCCGGTGGGGGGCTTGCACAACGGGCTATTAGCTCAGTGGTAGAGCGCCCCCTGATAATTGCGTCGTTGTGCCTGGGCTGTGAGGGCTCTCAGCCTGTGACCGGAGGCATAGTCCAGAGACAGTGCCTGGATCGTTACGCCTTTCGTGCAGGTCGGAACTTACCCGACAAAGAATTTCGCTACCTTAGGACCGTTATAGTTACGACCGTCGTTCATCGGGGCTTCGGTCACTGGCTCCCCTGTCATTAGGTCACCAACTTCATTGACCTTCCGGCACTGGGCAAGCGTCAGCCCCCATATATGATCTTACGACTTTGGGAGACCTGTGTTTTTGGTAAACAGTCGCCCGGGCCTGGTCATTGCGATCCCCTTTGTGAGGAGGTACCCCTTCTCCCGAAGTTACGGGGCTATTTTGTCGAGTTCCTTAGAGAGAATTGTCTTGCGCCCCTAGGTATTCTCTACCTACCCACTTGTGTCAGTTTCGGGTACCAGTACCCTTTTGTTGAAGGACGTTCGAGCTTTTCCTAGGAGTATGGCATGGGTTACTTCAGCGTCGTAGCACCTGGTACTCGAACATTGGCTCGAGGCATTTTCTCTACCCCTTTTTACCCTAAAAAAGCAGGGTCACCTTACGTCCTTGAACCGATAACCACCTTTCGGCTAACCTAGCCTCCTCCGTCCCTCAGGACCAACAAGGGGTAGTACAGGAATATTCACCTGCTGTCCATCGACTACACCTTTCGGTCTGATCTTAGGCCCTGAATCACCCTCTATGGACGAACCTTGCGGAGGAACCCTTCGGTTTTCGGGGCATTGGATTCTCACCAATGTTTGTGTTACTCAAGCCGACATTCTCGCTTCCGTTTCGTCCACTATGGCTCTCGCGGGTGCTTCACTTTAAGGCGGAACACTCCCCTACCGATGTATTTTTTACATCCCACAGCTTCAGCAGATCGCTTAGCCCCGTTCATCTTCTGTGCAAAAGCGCTCGATCAGTGAGCTATTACGCACTCTTTCAAGGGTGGTTGTTTCTAGGCAAACCTCCTGGCTGTCTCCGCACCTTTATCATTGAGTGGTCATTTAGGGCCTTAGCTGGTGATCCGGGTGTTTCCCTATCGACGATGATATCGACGATGAAGCTTATCCCCCATCGTCTCACTGGCCGACCTTGACCCTTGTTATTTTGAGGTCATATTGTTAATCAAATCGCATTTAAATGTTAAATGTGAATACATGTCCATACATATTTTCGAGTTTATTAAAAACTTTGTAAAATTATATCATTATACATATATCGTTGGTTAGTTTCGTAAACGAATAATCATAATGCGGAAGCTTGAACTTCGGTTGTGTCCGGTTCGTCCATTATGATTGATCATCATCTGTAAGGTCCTAGCAAACCCCTATACACCCATAAACAACTTAAATGTTAGTTACATGGTATAAGTCATGATATAATAACCTGAATATATCAAACAACAAGCAAAATCATTTTGGGGAGACCCGCGTAGGCTACGGTTGATGTGCCGTAGCTTACGACACACTTGTAAAATTTTGGGCAGAAGGTGTCAACCGTAACCTAGGTTGCCAACTGTAGCTTACGTTGAGCTGATGCAGCTTTATTCCAGTTTTGCCATTATACTAAATTTTCCATATCTTTCCGTTTACTTATCTGTTTCGCACAAAACTCTTTTTGTCACACCCCGGATTTCCAACCCAAATCCATACACCGGTGGGCCCGGGTGGGGAGTATCGTGAGTTAGTTGATAATCATCATAGTCAAGTAAACACGTCACAACGGAAGTCTTGGAGTAAAATTACTATTACAAACCGAATGTTCGAAAATACAAAATAATATATAGGCTCGTAATAGAAGATCCACAGGCGGATCATAAATTGTACATGGAAAGAATATAAAACAGACTTTGGGCAGATCTAGGATTTGCAAGATCCTCTATCACTACTGAGCACTTCCGGCCTATTTTCGTATTGAACTGCAGTTTAGTCTTTTGAAAATACGTCAGCTTTCGCTGGTAAATGCACTCAACTACTCATTTTGAAAACATTTCAAAAATGTTTTAAGTGCGTATTATCACAAAATCTTTTTATAACTTAGAAAGTTGACCGTCCAACCTTGTTAACAGATTTACACGTTTATCTATACATACAGGGCCCGGTACGGAGACCAAGACATGATTAACGTACACACCACTTTGGAATCACGAAGGAGTCAATTCTTCCCAACCTTTTGGGAATGCATTATTGAGCGTCTATCGGGTGTATGCCTACACCCCGCCTAAGGTCGTGGCCATTTCTATTGTAATGAGCCGAGGATATCCAGAAACACGGTAGTTAACCCCCGATGTTTAAGTTATCAAACAAAACAGATTAAAACAGAATATGCGGATTTACTAGCCGCACCCGGCATTTGATTGATCCCATTTCCGACCAAGCGGTAATAATTTACCGTAACCCAAGCCCGTATAGGGAAATAAGTCGAGAGTATTTAACAGAGCTAGTCTTCTTTAATTTTAATAACTCAGCTGTACATAAAAGTACTAAGTGCAGATAGCATTTACCGGCAAGTCTCTAGTCTGGATTATGGCATAAACTAACCAATTAAATACTAACGTCTTATTTAAGTCATAGACTTAGACCGACTAGCGTGCTAGATCAAAACGTTTGACGCTAGATTAAACGATGATTGGATAGCATGTAATTTAATCCCAAACAAGTTGCCTTGACTTGTATAATATGGGTAAACTATAAACATTCTGGATTTTGAGACTTAAATGACAAGGTTAAACCCGTTTCGGTTAAATTCTGTAAACTAGTTACGTATAATCAACCGTATGCTTATAAGCGATAATGGGTAACCAGATAAGTCATGGACAAGTTCTATATGCCATTATATTTTAAATAAGTTAAAATATCATTAGGATATCAACTTATATGCCCGTTAAGGTTTTAAAACGAAATAATGCCTTATAAGGGCATTTTGGTAATTTCATATCGTATAAAAGGAACTTGAATATAATTTAAGTTTATAATCATGAGTATTCTGGAAAAATACTTTATTTATGATATAATACCAATAGGATACCAACTATTTGTGTAGTTTATCTTTTATGACCAAACTATGCACCGAATGGGCATTTTGGTCATTTTACAATAGTTTATAATATTTGGATTCTGAGTTTATAACATGTACCTAATGTAAATATGTTTAAAATAAGTTTTAAAAATCAGTAGGTAACAAGTCTTGGTAGATTAAATATGGTTTAAAACCGTACTATGCGCCGAAACGGCGCTTATGTCTAATATGACGTCTTTATGCGATGTTTATGAAAACTGATGTTAAGATTAGTTTAAAATGTTTTAAATATGTTATTAATATAACATATCAGTAGGTAAATGATTTACCTTGAAAAGGTTTGATTAAAACCACTTTATGAGCCACCAGGGCTAAAATCGTCATTTATCACATAGTTTAACGACCTGTTTGAAAACTCAGTTTATAACTTGGTTTAACATCCCAAATAATCCTACTTATAATATTAATCAGTAGAAAACCCATTTTCAAGTTCATTACCATTTAAAACTTTGTTTTCATGCAAAAAGGACATTTTGGTCAAAGATGGCATAATTATGGAACTTGCGCATAAACTTGGATTCTGATTATGATCATGTAATATAAACTCAGAGGGTTATGCTAAATTATATTACGATCATAATGCAACTTTAGATCAGTAGGTAACTAATCTAAATCGGGTCAGAATTGAAAGTCAAAGCAGAAGTCAAACTTCGCGACTTTCGGTTGCGAACCGACCCTAGAACTGAAATTGACGAGTCGAACATGTTCTTACATGTTCTATAATTATTACCAACTTTTTTAAGTGTCAAAACAGGTTTCATAACTATATAAGATCAATTTATGATTTTTCCGAAAAATGGCATGTTTGACTTTTAATATCATAACTTTGACCCGTCAATTGTCTAGCAAACGTGATCTTCAGGAGGTGCCCTTTATAGGACTAACACCTACCTTATTATGATCACTTAGCCATGTTCATTTCGAACAATGGCTAGACCATAATGGTTTTAACCGAAAGTCAAAGAGTTTTTCATAAAACGTTTAACTTTTGGCTATAAAAGCTTATAAACGAAAATGCACAAGGAAGGAACACTTACCAATGATTCCTAGGGTGCAAAAGAACTATGTTGGATGCTCCTTTTAGCTAGGAACTTCCAGAGGAGGGAGAGGAGTGAATGAATGAGAAAGGTGCAAGTTGGAATGGTGAACTTAAGCACCTATTTATAGTTGGAGAGCTCAAAGAAGGTGAAGCCAGGTGTTTAGGGGTGTAAGAGGAAGGTTAAAACGTGTCCCAAAACGTGGCCTAGCAGTTTGGGAAGCCATGGTTTCGATTTAATGGTTTTTTGGCATTTTTGTTTGGAAGCCAAGAAAACTTTCTGCAGCAGAGCCTCTCTCGCGCCACGCGAGAGACCCAGGCCAGGTCTCTCGCGGCCCGCGAGAGACCCAGGCCAGTTTCAAAATTTGACACTTTAACTCCCTTAACTTTATAAAGCTTCTAAAAAACCTTTTAATACACCTTTTGGCACTTTTAGCCCTCCGTAGCCAATATTTGGCATACCCGGAATTATGCCCGGACATTGTCGAGCTCTCAGTTCGTTAAAAGGTCATTCAGAGGTATAAATTAACATGTTGACACTTTTAATCCCTCCATCATCCAACTTTCACATATTTACAAAATTGAACCCTCTCGTCCAACAAATGGCACGTATGAGAGTTAGGACTTCACAAAGGATCACTCAGAGGCTTATTATAAGCATGTTGACTCCGATGTCACTCAGAGGCTGCCGCATGTTGACATATCAGTCACTCAGTGGCCAAGTTTTAAGCATGTTGATATATCAGTCACTCAAAGGCTAATGATTTAAGTATGTTGACATCGGACCGTCACTCAGAGGCTCAGTTTGAGCATGCCTTTAGTCCTTATTGGTCTTTAATAGACTATATTTAAAATACCACACATGTCACTATACTATTGGACACGATTTTACAGGGTGTTACATTTTTCCTACGTGTTCGTAAAACATTTGCCCACGTTTCTAACTTGTGAATCCATGATCCAGACTGACAAAAATTTGTTTTACGCTAATTTTCCAATATATATTTTAAATAATCGACCCATTTGCATGTTTAAGCAAACGATCTCACAGAAGTTACATCATTATGCAAGAACATTATTTTTATAACTATACCTCATAATACGGGGTATTATTCTTGCATTTTATGCGACCATTATCCGATTCGCGATTATACCAATTGACCCGTTCGACCTTTCAAAGGCCGAACTTTGATTTATCCGGTTACTTTTTAAGAATTCCAAACCTTTCAATCATCACTCTTTAACCGAGTCCGTTTATTTATAATTCGCATTCCCACTTATAATTTTTATTTATATATCATCATAACTTCAAATGTGATGGATCGTGAATGGGAAAATCATTATATTCCCATTCTACCCTGAAGTTAGACATTTTTATGAAAATGACCAATTATGTAGCTTTAAGCCAAAATGATTTAAGCATTCTCTTTTATACTACCATAAGGATTGACCGAATTGTAAAAATCATATTTAAAACTACCTTTAAGGGTCGTTTGTTTGATTTATCAACCTAGGGCGTTTTAGGTCAACTTTAGCCCTTTTTACGACGAAGTACTTTTAATAGCATATTTTGACCAAATGTGCACCTTTAACCAAAATCTATTTAAAATCATTATCTTCCTAAGAACATAATGTCTACTATTTAAATTATTAGAATTAACTTACTTTAGGTAATCCAATGTTCACTATGATTCGTTTAACTCTTATCGGACCTTAAGTCCTCAGTGAGAGTTTAACCCATTACACATACCTGGCTCGGGTCATAGCATTGACCTGTTTAAATACCTTGCAGTATTAATTGCTAATTAATAGCAATGCAATCCATACGCTATTTCCCTGTGAGCACAAAAACTCGACAAGCGAACATTAGTTATTATTGTCAAATGGTGATGACATCACCATTTGACCCGTTTGGCCTAAATGACCATTTTATCATTATTAGATAGTATTTATTTACCATCTCACCATTTAGTCTGTTTCGGTTGACACCGTATGATCATATTACTTTAAGTCGTTTCTTAATTCGTTCGTCCCGTTATGGCTTACGCCATAGGGCGTCTTTTTTTTTAAATTCAATATTTATTTGTCAACTCGTGATCGAATTACCGTTTTACCATTTTTACCATTATGGTTTACACCATAAGGTAACTTTTCAAAACTCCTTCTTTATCCGTCATTACATGACTAAATTATTGTTTTACCCTTTTTACCATCAAATATGGTTTGTTACCATTTTCACTTGTTCCGACCCGTATCGGTTCGTGCCGGAACATCATATTTGATAATCTCATTCCGAATAGCAAATCGCTTGCTCTTACTCAAATACATAAGTAGATGTACTATTTTAAAGATGTAAGCTTCACTTACCTTGCATTCGTTTATGCTTTTATCGCGTACTTGATTCGTTTGACTCGCTTCTTCCTAAGCTTCCACCTAGCTTGTCAAGCGTCAAACTATCATTTATCATTCGCAAGATGGTTAGATTAGTCATTGTTTATAACGACCATCCCATCTTACAGATTTCATATCAAATTACTCGGTATACGTTATTTTTAGGCCACCATTTTAACTACGTTCATCAACCAAGTTCATGAAATTATTAACATCAAGTTAACTTAGTTTTAATCATTGTATGCTAATATTTCAATCGTTATACAAGAACTTGGAATTGTTTCATTACCATGAAACAACCAATTGTATCCTATGTATAAGATTTACCCAATTATCAAACTTAGCCAAAGGCTTCAAACATTCATATACAATTGATGATTTCAAAGATCTATTAACATGAATATATCATCTATTTATAGTATCGTACAAACACCCATTTTAAGTCATGTATGATTACTTACTCGAATCTCTAATTTGTTCAAGTTTCTTCTTATTACTATCATGCACGATGATTCTAAACATAAGTATATCATCAACTTCATCATATTACCAAAACACATTTAAGTAGGTGTGGTAAATCATCCAAACATCCAAATTATATCAATTTATTCAAAATTTTCACTTAGGGTTTGTTCCTAAGCAAGTATACATCTCTTATCTTACTTCAATTTCTTATATTCATACATGAATTGAAATCCATGAATTCTTCCTACAATCATAATATCACCAAATTAAGATTTTTGACATACCTTATGACCCTCTTGTCTAGGTGATCGATAATTGAGTTCATGCACGATTTGAAGTTCCGAATTTGACCTCCAATTTGATGATTTGAAATTGAGCAAGGATTTGTTCCTTGTTCTTTCTTCTCTGGTCCTTGCGCGCGTGCACACACACACACTCAATGTGTGTTGTGTTTTATTTTGTTTATTAATAAACCTAGGTTTCACTTCTTTTCCTTTTTGGTCCCTACAGTTTGTGAGTTTATTTATATAAGGCTTTTAATGGAATTCCATTAAGGATTCTAATTGCACATATTAACTAGGTTAAATCACTCTAGTTACATGTTTATAATAATTACCATTTAGGTAAACTATTGATATTAAATTTTAATTATTTTCGGGGTGTTACACAATTTAAGGCTTTTCGGACATAGAAGCGGGAACCGAATTAGCGAGAAATATTAGAGAGAGAATTGAGAAAGTAAGAAAAAGAGTAAATGAAACTAAAGTGAACCAGAGGAAAACAATTCAAAAACCATATGGACATATGGACGCAAACTGATAGGAAATAGAGGTAATATAGTCATTCCAATGTCAAAAACTAACGACGTTAGCTCTAGGGACTCAAAGTGTAGCGTCTTTCAAACCATAAGGACAGGTTTCTATTTTTGCGAACGAGGGACTCAAGTTGATTTCCACCCCAACCATAGGAACGCAAATTGCACCATACTCCTGTAAATATTTATAGGTCATAATCAATATCAATTTTCATATATATATTTTTCATATTTGACATAACATGTTTAACATGACTATTGAACTCGAAAATGATACATTTTCTTATCACTACCATATATATATATATATATGTTTCATAATTGGATTACACAGCACAATTAAATCTAATTATTTCATGGATGACACGTCACATTTAACAAGGTTAAACATAAGCAATAATATAACATATCCAACACAATTCACTACACACAGTGTTGGTACATACATGCTTGCCCACTATGAGTTGTCTATATTGATTATTAGAAAAATACAAACCTAAAGGTCGTATATTGCATTAAAATACCTAGATATTCATAATATACTCTCATTTGTTGGATTAACCACATCATACCAAGCAAAAGCTCAAAAGTTCGCACAAGTCTCCTAATAGATGCGATAGTCTAATCATGGATTGATCATAGGGGTGTTCATGAGCCGATCCGATCCGAGCGAGGGTCTGCTTGTGCTCGGATTGAATTATAACCGAGCAGATCGGTTCGGATCGATTCTGTAAAACGAGCACAAAAGTGATACTCATGCTCGATTCGAATTTTAATTGAGATGATCGTTTTTGCTCGGTTTCGCTCAACACCTTAATAAAAACATGTGCAGCAACAAAAAAAAAAGAAATCAAGACTATTACAAGGTTGCATTCGACAAAGCAAATCCTCACTTAATCAAAACATATCCACATCTTACTAGCTGCATTGACCAATAACAAAAGCAATACATAACTGAAACCATAATCCTAAAAATGTTCTTAACAATATCAAATCTGAAACACAAAATAAAGTGCGAAATACAAATTATCATTTAGCTCAAAAGCCATAAACATCTTCTTAAAGCATGATCATCTCCATCCAAAGAATTCCACTTCAAATCAACATATAACCTATTAACACAAGCATTAAACAAAACCATTAAGTTCTACACATTACATAACAATTTTTATGGTTTGTTAATTAAAAAAAATACCTTTAATTTATTATCAGACCTGTCTGGAGTCAACACATAAATTCCAATTTTTCTTCATCTCTTGCAGCCTACTACACATTAAAAAAACAAAATACAAATGTTAATGGATAAACTACAAAATTATAAATAGACTATTAATGTAATAAAAGCTTACTTTCAATGTTTTAATGTTGTTTTTAAGCTCACCTTTAACCAATCACTTCCACAAACAAGAATTCCACCACATCATTTGAAAGAGAGCTCTGGTAGTCATCCAATATACGCCTCCAGCACTAAAGGCTGATTCGGAAGCCAGGATAGTGATCGGATGCCAAAAATTATTATGTTCATGTGATGATATCTTCCATCCCATATGTTTTGTCTAATTAACATGCACTCCATAATTTCGTTTCTAAAATATGAAGTTCACATTACTTTTAAAAATAACATGTCCATCATCTCTTCGTTAATACACACGGTTAAGATAACAATAAAACACAATTAAATAATAAACCAAAAGTTGTCAAATATTACATTCCATATTTTAATTTAACTATAACATACTTGTAAAAATATAAAACTATGCGATTTTTATACACGAGTTATGAATGCGTTCTGACCAACTATTCACCTACTTTTTTTAAATGACAATGCTTGATCTTACTCTATTTCTCCAATAATCCTAAGTTATTCACCTTTTCTCAAATTTGAACTTGGTACCTCACCTAATTAATCTTACAAGTGAGGTATGCATGTCATAATAAGGTTGAACCGACCCGTTTTTAACGATGTTGACATGTTTATGCATGAACATGTTCAGCCCAAACACGAACACGTTTAATTTCGTATTGCATGAATATGTTTATGTGTTTAGTGTTGTTTTATGAACTTATGAAACGATTTATATGTGATAGGAACCATAAGTCAGGAAAGAGTTGCTTAAGAAAGTATCTCTAGATGATAGATTTCAGAAAATGAAACTCCATATAACACAATTAAATATGTTTGTAATAGGTTTGACATTTTTTAATGATTATATAAATTTTAGTTTGATATTCTTTTGTTTTACATGATCCAATCTAATCCCACCCTCTATGAATCGATTTTTTTTATATAGTCAAACTTTCAAAGCTAAAATCTTTAAAAATATTCTGTATCTTTAAAAAAAATTCTTAATCCACCGTTGGATAAGATAATCATCAAAGACTATTGTATAGTTTGTGAAAAAGTCAAGATTTACTATTTATACATGGTGAGGCTAACACAACTTTATTTCTTCAATCATTTAAAGAAATTTATTTGAAAATATAGATGTAGGTTACGTTTGAAGAATGAAGACTTAACTATTAAGTCAACCAACATGATAACGACATGTTCAGTATCATTTCATGGTCAACTACCTCAATGCACATGACGCGTACAAACCGCGTTGCATATAGTTAAATGATAACAAGTGTCGGAAGCTTAAAAAAACAAAAATAAATAAATATAAATAAAAAAATAAAAAAATCCCTATAGTATTTAATCCACTCCGCGTTTTTTCTTAAAATCCCGACAAATTCTCCATCTTAACAAAGACCGATGGTAACAACCAAGATTTTTTTTTAAATAAATTCTATTTATTAACATTATCTTTTGTTTCATACTAACTTTATACGTCTTTTAAAAGCTTAATTTATATCTATTATATTCGGGTATGTGTATCAAATACAACTTTATATATATTTGGTTTAATAGTCAAATCACTGAATGATGTTTTATTAAATTTGTAATAAAAATGAATATCTTCACATTCATTATGTCAATATTATATTTTATATTTTCTCATATCGAATCAATCTTACCTTTTGTTATATTTTTATTTTTTATAATATTTTATTTTTTCTAATATCGAATCAATCTTAACCTTTTGTTATATTTTTATTTTTAGAATTTTAGATGATATGTGAATTGAGAAGTGAGAACTAAGATATATAATTTTAAAATTTGGATGTCTTATTTTTTATTCTCTTTAGATCGTGCATGTTTATGATAATATTATATATATATACTGAGAATTAGCATTACTTTCAAATTAATATGCATAAAACCTTATTAATTTGAAAACAGACTATAAAATGTCATATAAGCAATTAAAATACATTTTAATTAAGAAATTGTTATCTTTTAATTTAGGCCGTTAATTTCTGAATATGATTACGAAAAAAGTTGCAATTTATATTTTCCTATCTGAACTATTAAAAAATTGACATATAAAATATTTTATAATTTATAGTGGTAGACATGAATACATCCACAAAATGAAAATCATATCAAAATATATCAAATCTTCATCCTATATTCCATAGTTGTTTATTAAGAAATGTAATTTATACTTAACTAGTTTTTAATGCGTTAAAAGATAGTTTATTTTAATATTTTATGTTATAAAACCCTGTAATACAGGGATAAAGAAAAAATATATTATATAGGGATTTACTATTCCCATCTTCAAAATGTACAAATGATACCTTAAGCATTTTTTGTTTTCTACCTCAAACATTTGGGCTTTTATCATTTTCTTTCATTTGTGGTGCAAATTTTACTGAAAAAATTTATATGTAATGAGTCCGTTCTTCTGATTTTACCAATAACTAAGTTCAAGATCCACCAATACAAGAATGAAGAATGAGATGTGAGAGGTTAAACAAAATTACAAACATAGAGAAAGAATAAGATGTGGAAGGTTAAATATATCAAATCTTCATCCTATATTCCATTTCCATATCTAACATATAAAGAGTTTGCTATATTAAGTCTATATATATAGAGATTCACTCTTCATATCTTCAAAATATATAGATTATACCTCAAGCATTTTTTTTTGTTTGGTACCTCAAACATTTTGGTTTTGTAACTCAATCATGGAAAAACGATTAAAAAATGATAATAAAGACATATAGAGAGAGATGAAGAATGAGATGTGAGAGATTGAACATATATAAGATATATATGATTTTAAAAAAATAGAGATAGAGATTCCAATGAAAATGTTATTTAAAAATAGAGACAGAGATAAAGATTCTAATTTTTTCTATTGCTATGTTTCGGGTTGTATATTCGAGTCGGCTATTCGATTCGGGACGGGTCAAACAATAATAACTCCAAATAAACCAAAATAATCTTCATTCATTCAAAGGACCCATCCTTACACATAAAAAACTAAATATGAACCCTCAAGTTTCATTCATATAAAAACTAATTTCAAACTTTATTTCAACCCACTTCAAATTTAAAAACAATTATAAAAATTACTAATGGCATCATTCTTCACAGTTTCTTAACTCAATGCGAAAATATGTATAAACTATTTGGACAATAAACCTGGTAGGGCAGTGAATTTTTAGGCAAAATAAGTAACGGGACGGATCCATATAATTTTAAAAATTTCATACATAAAATAAAAAAGGTTACACTACTAACCGAAATATTAACGGAAACGACAACAACAACGATATTAGTAGTAATCGTCACATTTTGTGGTACTTAACTAAGTAAAACACAAATTATTCTTTTCTCAAACTAATCAAGTACTATAAAAGAAAAGAATATAATTTTAATAAGATAAACATTTAACATATTTATAACTAGTTTTTGCCCTATCCGTGTTGCGGGACACTAAGCCAAATATTTATATCTCATATATGTATGTGTTTCAGTTATTTGTACATACTACTCATAACACGATCTCAAAAACATTACATGGAGTCAACAAATTAAAATAAAACACTACCAATACTTTGCTAAAAGAAAACTAAAATGATGGAAAGACTATAATTTTAAGTTAGGGGCAAAATTATAATTTTAGAGGACAAATGAGCGTGTGCTAGGCAACCGGCTGAGATGAATAAAAATTACACCGGTTACCATAGTTTGTAAAAAAACCCTAAAGCGATCGCATGACTGTAATTTTACACTGGGGGCTAAATCGTAATTTGACAGAAAAAACAAAAATAATGACAATTAAAACAAAACACTACCATAGTTTTGTCAGAAAAACCCTAAAGCGATCGCATGACTGTAATTTTACACCGAGGGGCCAAATCATAATTTGACAGAAAAAACAAAAACAATGACAACATTGTGAATTTGAACAGAGGACAAAATCGTAATTTAGCTGAGAGAAAAAAACAAAAACAATTGGAAAAACTATAAATTTAAACAGACAAAAGTGTAATTTGGCTCAACCAATGAGAATATGCCAGACAACTGGCTAACACTATTCCCTTCCATTTAGTTTGTAGTGTATATATATATATATATATAAATATAAATATAAATAAATATATAAATATAAATAAATAAATGTCATACGATGTTAGTGTGAGAAGTTTTTTTTTTTAAATTCATAAAGTTAAAAAACATAAAGGAGTGGGAATATTTGCAGAAAAAAGAAAAAAAAAGAGAGGAGGGGCAGGGGGGTAGGGTAGGGTAGGGTAGGGTAGCGTAGGGGGGAGAAGAGGGTAAAGCGGTAAAAACGGATGCAACGAATTTGATAAACCGATCACGTCCGGAAGCCAAGCTCATATATATATATAACCCCCCCCCCCCCCCCCCCTTATTATTCTTCTTCTCATTCCTCCTCATTCCGTTCCCCCAATACACAAACCCTATTTTCTCTCTTCATCATCTCTTTCTCAAATGGCCGATCAGCTCACCGATGACCAGATCTCTGAATTCAAAGAAGCCTTCAGCCTATTCGACAAGGACGGCGATGGTATCTTGTCTTTTCTACCTCTCATTCCATCCATCCATCGATTTCTTTCGTTATTCATTCTGTTTTAACTTTTAATTCATCTTTTCTTGCCTGTTTTGCGCTTTATATGATGCGTGTTATGTGATTATTATGTTTATTATATAGTTGTATATGATTCTAGGTCATCGATTTGGGGTTTTTTTTATCGGTGTAGGAGTGAATTAGCTGATTAACGTCATGCAATTGAGCATATCGTGCTGTTATTGTTGAATCTGTTTGTGATTAGAAACTGATTTTGATGGAATGATTGTTTTATAAGTTTTATTTCATGTTTATCGTTTTCCGATTTAATAAATAAAATTTACATAAAAGGTATTTTGGAATTTGTCTGTTTTTTTGCTAATAATCAATGGATGTGGATGTGGTTGTAAGTTTTCTCAAAGGAGATATTTAATTAATAATGAAGGATTTGAGCTATAATATATGTTGAAGTTAAATATTAAGTTTGTATCGGGTCAGGAGTACTTAATATAGAATTAGAAGGGTCCCGACCTAAGTGGTACATAATTAGAAATGCATGTTGTGACACGTTTGTAGGTTTTGGGTTGGTATTTTTCTAATAATTGATCGGGTTTTATATTTAAATGAACGAATGGGGACGGCTGACCAAGTTAATGTGTTATTTATTTTTGACAATCATAGAGTTTACAGAGTATTGATGATTAAATCTCTAAGGGGATCATATATCCAGCTCATGGAAAATATCATGTCCTTTTTGTAGAATTCATGTCATATTTGCTACTCTTTTAACGCGTTATGGTATGGTTCAAACATTTGTTGAATTTGCTAGCCAGAAATCGTTGTGTCTAGATGCTTGGTGCTAGGTCTCTTGAGTAATTATTCAGTTTTATGTTTGTCGGTTAAGGTACACAAATATGGTAAGTTACTGTCGTATAACACTAATTCTACCAACTATTAATATTAATATAGTGTTTATATAAGAGGGACAGTTAATCATGCATCACGTGGTGGTGTTGATAGCCGAAAGACAAGGGGTATATGCACAAATCGGCCTTTGTTTCGATTGTTGCCGAGTGTTATGTGCCTTATGTCCAAGGCTTGGTGCAAAACTACTATATGGGGTAGGGGTAAGGTTGTCTACATCTTACCCTTCTCAGACCCTACCTTAGCTTTGCTATTGGTGGGATTTACTGAGTATGATGATGAGTGTTTATAAGAGGGCCTGTGTCTAGATTCTATCATCAGAGTTCATCATCTCTTGTAATTTGATGGTTCTTTCAGTGTTCTAGAACTTATTAGGGGTCAATGTGGATTTGGCATTTTGCTTGATACCTGAAGAGATTAAAATAGTAAGTACAAATGTTCTAATGTTGGGCTTTATATTGACTTTTGCACTTTTATTGTCGTTTATGGTTTGGCCTATGAACTTGACTTTGTGTATGACCCATCAATATACAATATGGCACTCATAAGGCTTTATGTTTCTGGATAACATCTTTTATTTCTATTGTGCAAGTTTTGATACTACCATGATGATGTAAATAGTCAACCTCTTTGTTATTTCTTTTTTTTTTATTCTTATCTTGTGGCTACAAGTGTTTTGTTTTACTACTTACTACTTTGACATGATTACTTGCAAAACATGAACCGCTTGTAGGATTAATGGCGTGTTTTCAAGGGTCAACGTGTTCAACTAAGTGAACCACACAACATGAATCTTAGAAGAATTGTATATATTATAAAGTGTTTTTGTTTTAGACTGTAACAATGAATTGCATAATATATGTTCTTTAATGTTATTACAAGTGTCTTCTTCTATTGGCTGACTTTGCAATCTTATGAATGTACTCTTTTCAGTTGTTAACATGTGCCCCTGAAATAGTAATAGTTTAATTAACATGACGCCTTGACATCAGTTTTAAATTGGGTGTATGTGCAGCTTGGAAATTGTTTTGTTGTTTTTCATATTTGATTAAAGTATTCCATTACTTCCATGTCAACAGAAGGATTTTAGATACTTGGTAGTTGTACATCTTATATGTAGTAAGGGTGTTCATGGTCTAGTTTTGATGTTTTTAAGGTCAATGTTTGAGCTAAATCGCTAGCAACAGTTTTAAGTTTTTAAATCAAAGCAAAACCATTAAAAAATTGAAGCTGGACCAAATCAAACCATTACAGCTGTATGATTTCATGGTTTGGGCATATTGGGCGTTTAAAAGAGGTAACTTTTGGTACAGATTGAGTTGATATGAAACTAATAGGACTGTATGATATTGTAACTATTTGTGACATGTACTGATTTCTAGAGAATAAACAAATTTATGTAAGGCTCATTAATAGTTTATACAATTAAGAAGAATTTCCAAGATAGCGGCGTAACACTGTTGTAACATACGATTGGGTTTGTTATATTACTAGGATTATTTTTTTGTTGACGTCAAAGAATTTTTTATTAAGCAGACACAAGCAAGAAATTAGAGTTAAGTTAACATCAACTATTAAAAGTCAACGTCCTGGGTACCACTGAAAATCAACCTTATGATGTGGAGAGCTATGAATAAACGGTCAAAATTATATCATCGATTTGTATTCTTCTCTAGGATTAAATTAATGGTCCCATTTGAAGTAAAGAAACCTTGTTGCCTGCTTCTTAAGTTTGTTAGTCATATTTAGTTTTTGTTAGGATGTGGCGGTCTTGACCCGTCTACTTATGGACGGTTTAATTTGGATTATGTTTGATCTATAACTGTTAATAAATAATAACCTGTTAACTGTACATGTACAGGTTGTATCACGACAAAGGAACTTGGAACAGTGATGAGATCGCTTGGGCAAAATCCAACAGAAGCAGAACTCCAAGATATGATCAACGAAGTGGATGCAGATGGCAATGGAACCATCGACTTCCCAGAGTTTCTAAATCTCATGGCAAGAAAGATGAAGGATACAGACTCTGAGGAGGAATTGAAAGAGGCATTCAGAGTGTTTGACAAAGACCAAAACGGCTTCATCTCAGCTGCTGAGCTGCGCCACGTGATGACAAACCTTGGTGAGAAGCTTACTGATGAAGAAGTCGATGAGATGATTCGAGAGGCTGATGTTGATGGGGATGGCCAAATCAACTACGAGGAGTTCGTTAAGGTTATGATGGCTAAGTGATATTAGTAGTGTGGGTTATCGTTATCTAGTTTATGTCAATTGGTTTCGGGCTTTGGATCCTCTAAAATCTTCTTGTTTAATTATGTATCTGATGACGACAAGTGCTTCTTAAGTTTGTGATTCTGTTCTCATGATATTAGTCTTGGTCATGCCTTATTTCTCTTTTGAATATCGTCCATCCAAAAATAACACATTTTTTAGTTTGTGCAAGTGTCAAAAACCAGAAATATGTCACACCCCGACCCGCAGCGGAATAAGAGTCGGGGCATAATTGGGTTATCACCAAAGCTCATGATGTTTACTAATATGTTTCATATTTATTAAATTCAAATTACATTTCAAAGTTCCAAGTCAAATTCATACAATACAAGGAAATGAAAAATTTAACTAAAACAATTCATAATCTAAACTGGTTTATTCTTCTAAGCCGCCCTATATGTTTCTTGCTTCAACTTGATCACCTGTATCATGTGTAAAAATGGGAAATTTTGGGTCAACAAAAGTTGGCGAGTGAACCTTGTTAAAAACATTTGTTATTGATTCATTATTGTAATTAATTTAAGAAAATTGTGCAAAAATCATATATGAACAAATGTATGTAAACATAACGATCACAAACCACCTTGCTTAAGCATGAAATAAGAATGACAATGTATATGTTGGCAACGTCCCGTTCACGCTCATAGGTAATGGGGAACGGACGGCCTATGCTAATGTATGTGAGATCAAGGCTCAATCAAACGGAGCCGATTTTATGTTGGCAACGCCTGGTTCACGCTCATAGGTAATGGGTAACAGCTCACGCTCATAGGTAATGGGGAGCGGCGGCCTATGAAATGTATGTACTGAAAAAGATAAATTAAATCTAACTTCAATCACACAAACAATTGATACACATTTGATCATGAACATGATGGATGCACAAGTGTTTAATTATAATAAATAAACGACGACACATGATACACCCCAAAATGTGATTAAAACGGGGAATTGGTAGAGATTCATTCACCTTGGGTGCGTTTGTTTGAAGGTGTTGAATGCGCACGAGTTTAGAGGATTGATCGACGAGAGATAACTAACCTAATTAATAACGAAAAGATACGGTAAATATGTGGATTTTATTAACTATTTTACTAGGATTTTTGGATATATTTTTGTGAGTTTAAGGCTACTTTCTAACTTTAAAAACGTTACTTTTAAGTATTTTTAATTGATTTTTAAATTAATTAAATAAATAAAAATAATAAAAAATGTTGACTTTTTGACTTTGACCGTTGACCGTTGACCATGACTGTTGCGTTGACGGTTCGGTCGGTTATATTGTTGCACTGAGTGAGGTTCGAACCGGTGACCTCCCGTACGCGTGCACGCAGCTCTACCAACTGAGCTACGTGTCTAACCCGAAATAATTCTGTTTTTAATTATACTTATATACTATTTAGTTAAATCCGAAAATCATTTATTTTTAAAAAGGATTTTAAATGTATCGAACCGGTGCTGACCACAGGTCTCGAACCCGGGACCTGTGGGTTAACGTGCACATAGTCCACTGCTGGACTGTGTGTCTAACCTGGTTAATAATCCGGTTTTTATTATACTTAACATGATTTTGTGAGTTAACCCGGTTCAGTTAAAAAGGCATTTTTTTATTTCGAGAGAGTAAGGTTGGGACAGGATTCGAACTCGCGTCGCATGTGTATTTGTTGCACACAGTCCACCGCTGGACTGTGTGTCTACCCGTTCATAAAACTGATTTTAATTAATCTTATATTATAACCTGTCTTCATCTTCTTCGTTAAACTTTACCCAGAAAACAAAGTCCG
Organism: Scalesia atractyloides; assembly: GCA_947069175.1. Lineage (NCBI taxonomy): Eukaryota > Viridiplantae > Streptophyta > Magnoliopsida > Asterales > Asteraceae > Scalesia > Scalesia atractyloides. The sequence goes on from CAMTDV010000008.1 coordinate 6,039,960, forward strand.
ACTGTTGTGACTGATTTATGTCAAATTTTGATTTTCAAACATTATAAGTAATTGAAAGGTAAGGAAATAGAGAGAGTTTGGGGATAGGAGGTACCGATCCGTGTCTTTCACAGAACTCCGGCAAAGGTCCGTCGTCTCTGATAGTGAACTCCGGCTGTTAAAATCAATTAACAGTTCTGTTCGATTATTTATGAAATTGAGGTACTTAAACAAAGTTTACCAGAAGTTTGAATGATCATACCGGCTCTCAGTGCGATTCCGGAAGTTTTTCCGGCGAAGGTAGGAATTTCGACAACGTTGTCTGGGATTGATTCTGGATAGTGGATTTGTGTTAACAATGGATTAAACAGAAAGAGTCGAGGAAATTACCGTGGGGATGTGAGTCTCGGTTTTCCGGCGAAATTCCGGTGATGGCAGGATTTTTCCGGCGAGTGAAATTTCGTCGAGAAAATGTGCGATTTTGAGCGAAAAGGCTACCAGTGAACTGTGGGTGAATTTATAGGGAAGAATCGAGACGCATGGGGTCTGATTTCAGTCTCGATTCATAGTCAGCCGTTCTCCGGCGGTTACGACTGATGTCGCGGGTTCAGACGTTGGTTATAACCGACGTTGAGGTAATTGCTTCGGTTAAATTAGAAGAAACCGTCAATTATCAGCGAAATCGTCGGGATTTCCGACGACTGCGAATTGGCGCGATTTTGACTGGATTTGACTTCCGTGTTTTATTATTTGAATTAATTGTTTCGATATGATATACCAAATAACCAAAGTGGCGGAGTGGTTGGATGAGCGAATGTTAAGACATTGTGGATTTCCGGCTGACCCGGGTTCGACTCCCGGCAGCCGGTTTTCCTTTTTAATTAATTTATTTTTATTTTTTAACAATTATAATTTATAACTTCTAATTTATTTATTAATTATGTATCGTTTAAAATTAAAATAAGTCATAAATAAACAACAAAAGTTTAAAACTGATTGTTCGGTTAATAAACGAAGCGGGTTTTGAAAACCCGTTTTTCGACGGATGTTACATTATTTTTCATACGTAAACTATCAGTATAATACTTTTTTTTAAATGTTCAAAGATGTATAGTATGTCTCCAAGCCATGTGGAATGCATATGTATTGGTTTTAAGAGTGGAGTATGTGTAGAACAGAACGTAGAACGTGTGTGTGCTTTCTAATAAATAAAAAGCTAGTTGCCGATGATTTTTTGGTTCATTGCAGCCCTATAGTCTTCCAAATTGATGGGTTCGGGACTCGCCAGAGGTTTTATCATGAACGCCATCTATGTTTACAGACGTGAATAGCATTTTGCCATTGGGTTGGTTTTGTTAGCGGTTAAAAAGGTAAAAAGCTAGCTACCTATAAAAGAATTTAATAAAGGGAATATTATTATTATTATTTTTTAAATTAATTAATTCGTATTCAGCCGACGGTGCTACTCTAGTAAAAGTAACAAAATAATTAGTGCCAAAAAGATGGGAAAACTGACGTGTATAAATATAATATATATATGTATATATAATACACAACCGAACTACGTGGAGTTGGAATCCCTGAAGCTAGAGAGAGAGAGGGGGTAGCAATACGCACCCTGCTCACTTTAGCACCTACGACCCCACTAACTTACACCTCAACTCTCAGGATCAATCACTCATACATACATACAGCATCTCCTCCAAACACATTCCGATCTCAAATCATTGCACTTTTATCACAGGTACATTTCATCAAACTCATCGTATATGGTATCTGTTATCTGTGATTGTTATGCGTCTGATCTTGTTCGTAATGTTGTATTGGCGATTCATTTTCAGTTCAGTTAATTGGATCGCTAATTACTGATTTATTTGCTGGACTAATCTAGTTATATGATGCATTTATCGGTTTACTATTTGGATCCGGATTCGTTGTAACTCATCTGTATAACCGATAACTAATTTTGATCGGAAAACATGAAATTATCTATTATAGGATTGTTATAATTTAGATGTGGACGTAAGTAAGTAAGTAAACAAGTATATTTGGATAATCTGTTTGTGTTGACTTTTGAGAAAACGACTCAAAGTTGACCTTTTCTTTTATGTCAAGGGGGTTTATATGCAGATTGAGATCTAAAGGATTCTTGAATTTCTTGGAATAATTTTTAAACATAATGGATTTGGATTTGTTGGTAATTAATTCTTAATGTTTATCGATCTCTACTTGTTCTTGCTAAAACTGATATGTATTCTGATATAAGTTAAACAACAACTAGTTTGATTTAAGCACGTTACAAGAGTATGTTTATCGATTGCATGAAGAATTACTGAGCTAGTGAATTGTAGGCAATTTTCCATTTGAGGTCATACATATGTGGCATGCCATGTGTTCCACCAACATATGCTACAGATGCCATGTGGCATGCAACGCGTACCACCACATATGCAACCGAGGTGATGTGGCATGCCATGTATATAGCCACATCAGCATCTTGATCCATATCCACAAAAATGGTGACGGAAACCTTCACAACATCTCAAAAAGTCTCTTTTTATGTATAAGATGAATCTGATATCTTTGATTGACATAAAAATAGTTGAGTAACTCGAATGGAAATCACATAAAGTTACCTTTTATGCAGCTTATCACTCTCAATTAAAAGGTTATTTCTAAAGATGAAAAATGGTTAAATAGGTATAAAAAAAAATTACAGAACTAAAAAGGTACCAGAAAATAGGCTGTAACTTTTCATTGAACTTTCATAAAGGATAAGCATTGCATTTTTCATGGGATTGTAGTATATGATAAGATGGAAGACTTATCTGTTATTGGTATCATTCCATCTTGAATGGGAGATAGACAAAGAATTAGATCGGTCGTATTTTATCAAGTCTATTACTAGTTTTACTGAACCTTGAATGTTGTATTGTTAATGAATTAGAAAGGTTGCCTTTTAGAATGAAATCACTATATTTTTCATTTATTCTATTTTTCAGATACGTATATAACAACATTCATATAAATTTGGTAGATAGTTCCACTATATAACCAATTGGCGATATGTATACTATGTGCTATGGTTACCATGTTTTGGATAATACAGTAAATTTCAGCCTCTCAAAAGATAAGATTTACCATTAGCTATAGCAGTACATGAATATAATCCTTCTGCAATAACCTGACTTCATCTGGCACTTGTAACTTACTATGAGTAATCGATTGCTAATTCTAAACACGGTGACTGAACCATTACAGTTCGTCTCAAATGGAGCAAGACAGAACAACTATCTCAGACAACAGAAACACCCATTGGTGTTACACTTGCAGACAATTAGTCACTCCCATAAGACAAAACAAAGTTTGTTGTGAATGTGGAGGCGGTTTTGTTCAAGAGCTTGAAAATATACTAACCACAAACACAACCACCGAAGAACAAAATCAAAATCATAATCCCAGATCAGGTATCATGGAAACCTTCTCAAACCTTTTCCGACGTCAAGAAACACAACAAAACAATTCTCACCAAAGAGACCAACAGCTACAAGAAACCGCATCTGAAACTGACGACAATAGTATGTGGGGCCCGTGGCCTATTTATACAGGCGACATGCCTGCTAGGATCCCCAACAATGGTGAAGTTTTCGAGCTTTTTAGTGAAGTACTTGGATTCAGGCGAGAAAACGGTGCAGATTTCTTTGTGGGACCTGGAGTTGAAGAATTCTTTGAACAATTTAGCATCCGTGATCAAGAAGTTACTCCACCTGCTTCGAAACTGTCAATTGATGCGATTCCAACTGTTAGTTTCGAAAAAAGATGCACGGTCTGATTCACATTGTGCTGTTTGTAAAGAGAAACTTGTATTGGGGTCTAGTGCAAAGAAGTTACCTTGTAAACATTTGTATCATTCGGGCTGCATTGCCCCTTGGTTAGCCCAGGTGAATTCATGCCCGGTTTGTAGGCGTGAGGTGACACCGAAGGGGACAGGTGGCAGCAGCAGGAAGGGGGGTCGAGTACGAATCAGGCCATGGTCTTACTTGTGGCCTTTTGGATCATAATCCCAGACTCATGTGTACTTACTCTGTGTTCCCTTTTTAAGTTGCAGAACAACGGTTAGTTGCTTTTTTCTTTTCTTTATTACATGTGCATCTACAAGACTTGGTCATAAGGATCAATAAAAGTTGGTTGTTGGTTTTGGATTCGTATACTGATATCTGCACTCTATTCTTGTGCTTTGGTCAGTCTTTTGATATAATCTGTATTTGTTAAATCATGCCGAGTAAAACAACCGTTTAAGACATTTTCGACATGAGGGTCTAGTTAGTGAAATGAAGTAATTCTGATAGACGACGAGTCAGTTTGAGTAATATTTCATCCCAACAGGTTAAAGAGCTAAAGTGTGAACATTTAGCTAAATGCAAAACGGTTTAAATTGGCCAAAAGTCTAATCAAGTTTGTAACATATTAATTGTTTGTAGAATTTAAAAGAAATAGATTTTTTTAAAAGATGAGATTGATACATCTTACACTGAAAGATAACGATAAGAGGAGAAAAAATATGCAAGTTATGTCTCAAACATCAAATGCCTCCTTTTATGTATAAAAAAATAAATTAATTTGCATTTGTTCGAAATCGATTCCAAATATAAATATATTATTAAAATAGGGGAAAAAGATAACCCCTTTTTCCATCAACTAATCAATATACATACACACATTTGTTGATTGGTTGATCTTAAAACCATTAGATAAGATAACTTGATCAAACTTTTGATAATAATGTTCTCTTGAATCTATTTGATGAAATGACAAGTGTATCAATGGAATCTAAGGCAATCAAGATTCTAATATTTGCAAATGTCCTTCCTCTTGTGGGAAACCAAATTGAGCCTTACGCATCTACACCATATTGGTGTATAATATTTAGAGTTTAGTATCGAGCCCACATGCCAATTTTCTCTGTATATTGTAACCCTGTTGAATGGAATACAATCAATCAATTCAGTATTTTACCTTCTTACACATCACGTGCTACCAACCAGTCTTATCATCATAAAACTCAAACCTCCCGAGAGCTACAGTCACTAATAAATGGCTTAAAACCAAGACAAGTCATAATCACTAAAAACATAAAAATAAAAAATTCGAACCAATAATTAACGATTTCAATCTAATAAAACTAAAGAAAATCAATGACTATCGTAGTTTTATAGTATAAAATTGAACTTTTAAATAACTAAATCAATAATAATCTTTTTAAAAAAATTATAGATTACAGAAACCCATAGCAACGTTGGCGAAATATTTTAAGTTGCTACTCTTACATTACTTAAAAATGAATTGATTGGTTTTGGTTAAATCAGATTATTGCATAATGCAATTATCTGATGCAAAGTTGAGAAGAAGGATACATTAGATGGTTGGTGTTCTTCACTAGCTTTTTACTCATTTTGTATGATGATCATGTTATGAAGATTTAAAGAATTATAAAACCAAGCAACTTTGTAAACTAATATTTCCATCACAAAGAAAACCACCATTCACAAATATACTGGCCCCAGAACAAAATCTTAAATCTAAAAGGAAATAACAGAGCAAAATTATATCTATAGTATTCAGTTCGAAGTAACGATATAGATCCATACTATACTCAAACTACCACCCACCGCCCCACCCGGCATTGCTTCCGCCAACCACAGGACTTCTCTTGATGCCGCCACCACCCCATAATTCTTCCCCATCCTTAGACCTTCCATTTCCACTGTCGTTTCCTCTGTTGTACGGCCCTTGTCCTCGTCCCCACCCACGACCACCACCATAAGGCCGTGGCAGACCACTTGGATGTCCATCATGACCGCCAACATTCCTGTAATCACTCCTACCTGCAATAACATTTGATAGAGTAACTCAACCCAAGTAAATCAATCAAATATTACTTTTAGAATAAAATGCCATTTCCGTCCTTGAGGTTTGGCCAATTTTGCGACTTTTGTCCAAAGGTTTGTTTTTCCACATCTAAATCCAAAAGGTTTGAAATCTTGCCATTTTCCTCCGGCCCATTAACTCTATCCATTTTTCTTCGTTAAGTCAGGGGTATTTTTGTCTTTTTTGTTAACTTAAAGAGCAATTCGGTCTTTTAAATACTTATACATTATGCTAAGTGCTTGTACATAAAGTGAAAAAGACCGAATGGCCCTTTAAGTTAACAAAAAAGACGGAAATACCCCTGACTTAACCGAGAAAATTGGATGGAGTTAACGAGCTGGATGAAAATGGCAAGATTTCAAACCTTTTGGATCCAGATGCGGAAAAACAGTCGCAAAAACTGGTCAAACCTTAAGAATGAAAATGGCGTTTTACTCTTTTATTTTCATAAACTTAACTCTTGTTCAGAGTTCAGACTCACCAGCTCTTTCTCGATCTCCAGACTGGCCTTTCCAGCCACCAGAAGCACCGCCTGCAGGGCTGCGCATTGGCATTGGCACCATGGTGGCAACTGATGGCATAGACGGTCCCGCATCTAGTGGATCATCAATGTGTCTTTGAAAATACGCCACAAGATTATCAATTTCCTCAAACATCCTCTTGCGGAATTTGAATCCTTTCGGATATAATCCGACATACTCGTGATGCGGATTTGAACTCCTTATATACGTTAAAATAATCGTCCCCGGGTGTTCATGAGATGCACCAAACGAGTAAACAATCCTTGAGGGGTTTTCATTTTTCTCTCTTCTTAAACTTTCATCAACTTCAGCTTTCCCCCCATCTCTAAACTTTCGGTAAGCCAACATCGCCTTTAAGTGAGCTACTAACGGATCCACATAACGATCCATCACCTCGTCCAGATCTTCAAATACATCATCTCCTATTTTCAAAGTTTTCCCGAGGCGTAGCATGCTAGTAACGTCTTTATTCTCTTTCCCACCTTCAGTGATGTCTTTGTGAGCATAAACACTATCATAGATCTTTAAAGTCAAAGTCAAAAACGACGGTCCATGGCTGCTAGGACGAATGATAACATCACCAGGTTCCTTATCTGCCAACATCTGTTCAAACAAAAACACATTAACATAATAATAAAAAAAAATTAAACACCGAAGGATAATATGGTTGATTTAAACACAGGCACCTTCATTGCTTCATCAGCTGTAATGTTTTGAAAACGAGGATGAACGATCATTCTTGATTTGATATGCTTCTTTGCCAACTCTTTAGCTTTACGCGCTTTTTCCTTTTCATTTCCTAAATTATTGCGGTCTTCGCAATAATAAGGATCTACGTTTTCCTTTTCAATTTCGAAATTACTGCGACCGTTCCTTAAATCGCTTTCTTTCCTGCTTAAAAGCACATGACGCCGCTTTATCTGAGTTGATTTTATTTTGCAAGTTAATATATCGCCTTCATTCAACTTCTCCATCAAATCATCACTGAAGTCTTCTATACCGAGCAAACCGGTCAACCCCGATTCAAGAACACATACCACTTTTTCAGGTTGAACCCTACGAACAGTCGCTTGGACAATTTTACCCACGGAAAGCGTCTCCTCTGTCTCACCAGTAAACATGTAGAACTCTTCATCTTGAGTCGGTTCCACATAGGGATTTCGCCAATCTTGAAACCCTTGAATCAACTCCAGTCGTATGTGATTCAAAGTGTCCTTTTTATTTTCAAAATTTCTAGATCTCGCATAAACATCGACATCCAGACGGTTTAACAAATGAGGGTTTTCTCTCATGTGTTCTATCGCCATTTCAAGCATATCTTCATCATTTACATCTTGAACGTCTGCCATGTACATATCTCTTGCCAATTCCTGTGCGAGCCCGTATGATTCCGGGTGGATTCGCGTATCATCTAACAAGTCAACGAACCGACCACTGCTAGCCGCATTTCCACTTTGACGAACCCGTAAGAACCCGACCGCATTTACAAAAACCTTTCTGTCTAGCTCGTGGTCCAATACCTTGTGGTCCAATACCTTTGCGGTCCAAAAAGTCTTTACGGGTGTGCATCAAGCCAGCCCGCACCAACGACTTTTGTAGAGAAACGGATTTTCTGGGCCCGAGCCCGGAAATAAATTGTAACGGAGCGAATAACCATTCATGGGTTACGGCTAAATTTACATCTAGACCCACTTGGTTAGTGGCCTCGACCATTATTTGTTCAACCATGGTGTATTTTTCATCGGGAGTTAAAAAGCTGTCTAACGGAGTAAGTTTCCAGGATAATACCTCCTTTGCGGGCCCACAGAGGGTAGCTACCATTGCTAATGGATTTTGAAGGTAACGCCCAAGGGCCATCGCTCGCTTAACGATGCCTGAAAAAAACGATAGCGTTAGATTTAGATTCGTGTGTCATTAGACGTGATTGCTTAGGTTAATTAATTACCGGAATGTGGTTGAAGCTGTTCGGATGAAATGCGGGAGTTTTCGTACAAGTGTGGGATAGTCTCGTCAGCACATACGATAGTTATACCATCCATCTCAGGCCTAATGTCTCTCGGGTTGTCTTCTAATATCTTACATATAACCTGATAAGAAACTAACAGAGTCATTAAAAAAAAAAAAAAAAATAATTGTCTATTTTAAAAAAAATAACAAATTTGTTAATGTTGCTTTTACATTGTAAATCTCGTCCTTGAGCCAAGCACAAGACAAATTAACAGCTCCAAAACAACAACATGAGGTTGATGCTCTATCATGAACTTAACAACACGTTGTTTATCATTCTTCTTACGTTGTTGATCATTAGCATTTTGTCCACGAATGCTAATGGAACCAGCATACAATATATCGACAAATTCACCATTCGAATCCAACATCACAAACGTAGTTGCGGGCTTCCCCGGGCCCCAACAGCATGCCATAACTTTCGGTGCAACTTCATAATCATCAGGTAGATTACCATCATGATCTTTTTTCTGATAGGGTGCAACAGATACTTTATCCCATAAATGTCTTCCGTATTCCGTTAGTATCCAGTTTTTCGCTCTGCTTGTTAACAAAGTTCTCGCTTCTTTTGCCATTGACGGTAAAAGCAAACCATCAAACACGTCGTTTATTATCTGCTTCCTTTGTTCATTCCATAATTGAGCAGATTTACTAACGCCATCACTAAGATAATAAGTATACGCATCATTAATCAATTGATCATGGATAGATACGGGAAGCTTTACGGAAACTTGAATAAGTTTCTCTTCTTCAGCCTTTTGGATAAGAAGCCACTGTGCATCATCAAATTTAGTCATCGGTTTGTCTTTTAACCACATGATCCCTGCAAATTGATGATGTGAGTCTATAGCCATGTCACCGTCAGCAGTGGGGTTAGTTGACACCACGGCGTTATCCATGAATATGCTTCTAACATGTCTCCTCACACATGGCTCGCAGCTAATCTCAATTGCCGCCTAAAACAATTAAGCACAATTATGTTATAATTATACATAGATAAAAAAGATAAGACACGAAACGGAGCATATTTAGAATATACCATATGCCTAGCTCCTCTAAGAACAGCTTGAGGATTTTCAAACATTGCACATGAAAATCTTGAAGCCACTTTTGGCGTTTCCTTTGCATCCTCTAATTCATCAGTTCTCTGCAAAAAGAAAGCATCAAGAAATCCACGGTCCTCGTTTATTAAAAATGGGAGGTTATTTAGTCAAGAGTAAAATACCATTTTCGTCCCTGATGTTTGGCCATTTTTGCGACTTTTGTCCAAAGGTTTGTTTTTCCGCATCTGGATCCAAAAGGTTTGAAATCTTGTCATTTTCATCCACCCAACTGACTGTGAGATAATGAATTCTGCGGTCCTTTCTCATTAACAAAACAAAGGTATTTATACACATAATACATCAGTAAAGTAAGGAAACTACCTATCAGTTTACAGCTAATGAACAGCTCATGACTGACTAATCACAACGAATACAAAATATACATAATAATATTCGGTCAATATATGTGACCGCTAAGATACCCCCGCAGTCGAAGCCGTAGATGATCGAAGGCATAGACTGGATCTGAAACGAGTGAAAAGCTGGCGGGGTAAGCCTTTTGTGAATATGTCCGCATGCTGAAAATCTGCTGGAATGTGGAGAACTCGAACTGCGCCTATCCGAACCTTTTCTCTTACAAAGTGAATGTCGAGTTCTACATGCTTTGTGCGTTGGTGCTGAACTGGATTTTCTGACAAATAGACTGCAGACACATTGTCACAATACACTAATGTTGCTCGACGAGTTGGGATAAATAATTCCAATAGTAGATTGCGTAGCCAACTTGTTTCAGCAACTGCGTTTGCAACGCCCCTGTATTCTGCCTCGGCACTAGACCGTGAGATAGTTGGTTGGCGTTTAGACGACCACGATATAAGATTATTTCCAAGAAATACACAATATCCCGAGGTGGACCGTCTTGATTCCGGACATCCCCCCCAGTCCGCGTCGGAATAAGCAATGAGATGTTGCGAACGTGAGGGAGTGATACATAAACCATGATCAATTGTGCCTTTTAAATAGCGCAATACTCGTTTTAAAAACTGAAAATGTGAATCTCGAGGGCATGCATGAAGAGACATATTTGCTGGACGGCATATGTGAGGTCCGGCCTAGTAAAAGTGAGATATTGCAAGGCGCCGGCGAGTTGTCTATATAGTGTGCCATCCGGTAAGAGTTTGCCACTCGTGGCACTTAATTTCGATTTTGTATCGACCGGTGTGGCCAAAGGTTTGCAATTTGACATGTTTGCGCGGTCCAAGATCTCGGCAGCATATTTACTTTGTGAGAGAAATAAGCGCTGTCACGTTTGGTGACATGAATACCGAGAAAATGGTGAAGGGAACCCAAATCCGACATACGAAACTCGGTAGATAAAGTGATGATGTTGTGCAGCAAGTTGTTGTCGGATGCTGTTAAAATAATATCGTCCACATAAAGTAATAAGTAAGCTGTTTGGGTACCTTTTCGATAGACAAACAATGATGTGTCGCTGATGGTGCTTCGAAAGCCGCATTTGATTAAGTATGTAGCAAACCTGTCATACCATGCCCTAGGCGCCTGTTTCAACCCGTATAAGGATTTAGTCAACCTGCAAACATAATTAGGATGTCGAGAATCTGTGAAACCCGGGGGTTGAAACATATAAACGGTTTCATGTAGGTCACCGTGAAGAAACGCATTCTTAACGTCTAATTGGTGTATCGGCCAAGCCTGTGAAACCGCTAGACTGAGGACCGTACGAATGGTAGTGGGCTTTACCACCGGACTAAAAGTTTCATCACAGTCCACACCAACTTGTTGGCTTTTACCATTAACAACTAACCGAGCTTTGTATCGTTGTAAAGTTCCATCAGCATTGAACTTGTGGCGAAAGAGCCACATGCATCTGATGATATTAGCATCGGGTGGTCTAGGTACAAGCACCCATGTTTGATTATCCAATAGGGCTTGATATTCATCGTTCATAGCAGTGCGCCAATTTGGATCGGTGAGTGCTTTAAGGTGAGAGGTTGGGATTGGGGACAAGGTGGAATCAGATTGAGTGTGAGGTTTATAGGAAAACGAGGTTTATAGGTACCATCCTTAGATCTTGTAACCATGGGGTGTGAAGGTGGTGGGTGGTGAGGCGGAAGAGAGGTGGAGGGAGGAATCAGTTGTGTGGAGGTGGACGGTGTAGGTGGCTGAGGTGAGTGGGGGGAGAGGAAGCAGCAGCGGAAGAGGGTGAGGGGGTAAGGATGGTTGTTCGAGGTTGGCGTTGGTACTGGACGCCAAAACGAGAGGGTAGGGCCGTGGTGTTAGGTGACGGGCCGGTAGGTGTTAGTGTGGGACTGTGGGGCGTTGATGGGTTGGGTTATAGAGGAATCGAAAAGGGTAGGGGAAGGTTCGGTTTGGAGACACGAGTAGTCGCGAGGAGTGTCGGTGGTAGCAAATGGAAAAACCGACTCATCAAATGTTACATGTCGCGAACAGGTGACTTTTCCCGTATTGAGGTCTAGACATTGATAGCCTCGATGGTCAGCCGGGTAGCCTAAAAAGATACATCGTGTGGCTCGTGTGGAGAGCTTATGTGGGCGGGTGGCGGTAGTATTGGGATAACATATGCACCCGAAGGTTCTAAGATGGTCATAAGAGGGGTGACGGAGGTAAATGGCTGATGTGGGAGTGTGGAATTTAAGAAGTATTGTGGGAAGGATGTTGTGGAGGTAACACGCGGTGTGGATGGCCTCGACCCAATAGATGGGGGGTAAAGAGGCGTGCGTGAGAAGAGTCAACATGATCTCATTTAGGCGTTTGATCATGCGTTCCGATTTTCCATTTTGTTGGGAGGTTTGGGAGCATGAAAATCGGAATTGAAGACCATGAGCATCCGCAAAAATTTTAAAGTTCATTATCAAATTCACCCCCTAAGTCACATTGAAAAGATTTTATGATCATTTTGAATTGGGTGGAAATATATTTATGAAAATTAGCGAACTTGCTAAGAATTGGAGAAGTCCACAAGTCACAATGGATAATGTCAAAAGGTAAAATAGTACTAGATTGCGAAATCGAAAAAGGCAAACGTTTGTGCTTAGACACTTGACAAGAATTGCAAAGTGATGCCTTAGCACTTTTATTACATGAGATAAATTTATTCGATGCAAGAAAATCAAAAATTGGAGAGCCCGGATGACCTAAGCGCTCATGCCAAGGTTCTTGTGATGTAGATGCAAGAGCCAAGGAATCAGCAGTGTTGGTAACCGGGTAGGTCAACGGGTAGAGGCGGCTCGAGCTATTGTGGCGGGAGATGATCTTCCCACTCGGGAACTCCTTCACAGAAAAACCATTAAGATCAAAATCAACAGACACATAATTATCGGTGGTGAATTTTCGAACGGAAATAAGGTTCTTGATGATTTTAGGGGTGTGGAACTTTTTTTAAGGTGTAGAGTGCGAGAAGAGCTTGGGAGGGTAGCATGACCTGATCCAAGAATTGGCACACGTTCACCATTTCCGACAAAAATTGAACCTTTAGAACAATCTAACAAGGGTGTTTGAATTTTACCTTCATCACCAGTGAGATGGTCTGATGCTCCTGAGTCCATGTACCACTGGTCATCTCCTGCAGTAACATTCAAAGCCTGCATAGCATCTCCAATATCAGTGGGCTGGAATGGATCAAAGTCGCTCAAATGGGCTGAGGTGCAGTGGAGCGATGCTGATTTGGGCCGGTTTGACGAGACGGGCCAGAACTGGATGGGCCTTGAGACGAGGAAGCGGCCCAAGGTGGGGTTGTGGGCTGCCACGGCTGAGCCCACCCCGGTTGAGTAGGGTATGGGCAAGGTGGTGGTGCCCAATAGGCCTAGTAGGGCTGTTGATGGGCTGGTGCAGCGGGCCAGGGGCCTGGTTGGGCTTGCTGAGTCTGAGCCTGCTGCTGAGTTGGGCTACGACCACGTGGGCCAGAAGACATGGGCTGTTGGGGCCTGCGGTTATTGTTGGACCTGTTGTTATCCCGACGCCTCATGTTGGGCTCAGGACGCTGCTGATCAGTGTGAACTGCAGCAAGGGCAGCAGGTGGAGTCAGATTTTCCCGGGCTATCTGGCGCTGGTGCTTTAGTTGGAGCATGCTGCAAGCAGTCTCCCAAGATGGGAGGCATTGGTTGATGTAGGCGCCAACTACATCATACTCCGTAGGCAAACCGCGAACCAATTAACACTAACCTCTGTTCATTGACTGGGCTATCAACAGCAGTGAGTTGGTCTCCGAGATCTCGGATTTTTTGACAGTAGGCTTCAAGGGATGGCTGAGACTTGAGCGTGAGATTGTTAAACTCATGTTCAAGAGCCGCTGCCCTTGCACCTTTGTTGTTCAGGAATATCGCTTTGATGCGATTCCAGGCAGCATGAGCGGTGGAACCGTTGTTAAGAACACGGACCAGAAGGTCGTCTGACAAAGTTCCATAAATCCACTGCAATACTATCGCATCAATTTCTGACCAAGCCGCGTAGTCCGGATCTGTTTCTGCTGGAGCTGGTGAACCGTCAATGTGATCCATAACCCTGTAACCACGTGCATGAAGCTGGAACACTTAACCCAAGAAGAGTACGAGACCTTGACACCGTCCAGAACACGGACCTTGCGCTGAATGTCGGTCACAGTGTATGCGGGGTGAAGGGGTTTCGTCTGGGCTGCAGGTTCGGCTTTGTCTCCCATCGTAACGGAAGAGGAGCAGGTGGTGATTTTTGACAGGGAGGGAGGGTGTTATCAGTGAAGGCGACGGCTGCTAGGGTTTAGGTACAAAACCTTAGAAGGCCTATACCATGTGAGATAATGAATTCTGCGGTCCTTTCTCGTTAACAAAACAAAGGTATTTATACACATAATACATCAGTAAAGTAAGGAAACTACCTATCAGTTTACAGCTAATGAACAGCTATACAGCTAATGACTGACTAATCACAATGAATACAAAATATACATAATAATATTCGGTCAATATATGTGACCCTAAGACTGACTTCGTTTGTTTATTCTGATAACTTGAAGGGTATTTTAGTTTTTTTTAACTAAAATACAAGTTTATAATGCATAAGGTACATCATGTATGCGGCGAAAATACCCTCGACTTAACGTTAAAAAGGGAATGAAGTTAACGAATTGGATGAAAATGGCAAGATTTCAAATCTTTTGGATCCAGATGCGGAAAAACAAACCTTCGGACGAAACTCGCAAAAGTGGCCAAACCTCGTGGACGAAAATGGCATTTTACTCTTTAGTCAATTTACTATCCATTTGTTCAAGAGAGATAAGCAATCCGAATTCCTCAGAGCTGTAGCCAAACACGCTAGCAACCTCCCACAGTCCGGATTTGCAACAAACGCTGTACTGCGATTTCCGTTTGGGTCTTTTGAACTTTGTTTCATCGACAGCATCACCAGGAGGGAAATGCAGGTTAAATTTTAAGTCCATGTCATCAACTTCTCGTTCTGACTCGGCAACTTTGAGGGACTTTGTAATTGAATCAAACAGTTTTTGATTCAAATGAAGACGTGCTTCATCATATACGCTTCTTTCTTCTTCAAACCGCTTGTTGTGGTATAACTGTAGCGCGCTTTTTCGTTTTTGAAGCAGTAACCACTTCCTGTCTAACTCCAAAATAGCCCATAGTACCTACAAATATATATATATATATATAAAGGTTATAAACCTCTACATGAAAGCAAGTTAATTATAAAAAGCAGTACACAGATAAACAAATTTAATTACCTTGTGCCACGTCAGCGTGGGTTTCGAGTCATCTTGTGGCTCTGGATCTACAAAAAGGCTCTGGCACTCATCCTTTCTATGCATAGCAATAAAAGGCACCTGATAACAAAAATGTTAGAAGTTCCATAAATCATTACAAAAAGGGATGCGATAACTTGTGGTAGACGAAACTTACATCTAACTTCTGAACATGCGTATATTCCAAAAACCTAACAATATCATCCTTACGTACTGCCAGCTCCTGTCCTTTGGTGAACAAAGGTACCATACCCGTTCCAAGTTGATTAAGAATCCAGTTACTCTCATCATCTATACTAACTCTGTCTGTTGGTGGTGGACCAGTGCTTTCCTCGGAGATCTAATTACACAAGTTGCATAATAATCAATACAACAGGCGTATAAAAAAGCGGCAAATTCATATATACCCCTACGAACTTGCAAAATATCATATCATATATATACCCATGCAAAATTATAAATATCATATGTACCCTCACAAATTTGTTGAAATATCATATATATCCAATTCATCAAAAACAATTTAAAAAATGACAATTTTACCCTTATTTTTCTAAGATTTTGAAATCTCATATATGACCTTTAACTTCAAATATTATATTTACTCATTTCTAGCTTAATTTATTTAGCTTAAATATTACATATGAAGAATACTATTGTTTATGGAAAAAATAAAAATATATAAAATTGGTAAAAATAAATTTAAGCTTAAAATGTGTTATATAAATATATGAAGTTTAAAGATGACCATATATGAAAACTTGAAGTTAAAAAAATAAGGGTAAAATGATTATTTATTAGATTGTTTTTAATAAATTGGGTATATTTGTTATTTTAACTAATTTGTAAGGGCATATATGATATTTTTAGTTTTTGTTGGGTAAATATGAAAATTTTCAAGTTTGTAAGGGTATATATGAAATTAATCCTATTAAAAAGATAACAAAAGAAAGTAGAAACATAGTTTGTCTATAACTTTATATCATGACCTGCATTCTTTCTGGAATATCTATCTCCCGAATGCGCTTATCATACTCGGTCATGTATTTTTCAGAGAGAATAATCGAATCAAATTCGTCTTCTAATCTCCTTTCACCGGCTTCTTCATACCTACTGATGTCTCCTAGCTCTAATTTCCTGTGCATCAAGAGCTCGATCTACATCACCAAAAATGTCATGAGCTTCTTGAATTGCGGTAGATGAGACCCCCGGGGCCTGCTAAGTTTTTTCTTGTGAACCTTCCTTCTCCTGCGTTATGTTTCAATTATCAACAAAAGAAAATTAAAAACTCATTAAGCAAAAATGACACACCTTGTTGGTTCTCCGTGTTCATCAACCTCATCTTCGTCAACAATGAAGTCAGCCATTTCGTCTTCTTCACCGATGTCACCATCTTCTTCTTCTTCTAATTGTGGATCCTCTTCGGCAATATCCTCTAAGGGCGGACCTAAAAGTTATGGATAATTTACAATACATCAGAAAAACGCTTTGTACAATCACGATGAATAAAGACCGTGTTTTTAATGAAAAAACATACATACCCTCGTCATCGTCGAATAAACTACATGTAATTTTATCTTCTGCACTTCGCCCACCCTTTCCAGTTACGTCATACTCTTCCTCATCAGAAAATCCAGATTGCCCTTCATCAGCATCAGCCCATGCTTTCTTTAATCGCTTAAACTTTTTACTCTCCTATAACATAATTAATCATTTGTTCAAATATCGTCTTAATCATGATTTATAAAGTGGACAGAAAAATTGTGGAGCATAAGACTCACAACCTTTGGACGTCGATAACCGACATTATTATCTTGAAGAAGCTCGTAGTCGTCTTCGTCTAGAACAAAATTCTTCTCCGATTCTCTTAAGATTATCGCACTACGTGTTAGAAGGTATGAAGCCCGCACATAAATGATGAAAAGGTGAAAAATTTAACACGAAATTACCGTTTCTTTCGTTTTTTTTTTCTTTTGTCTCTCCTCATCACTATCTGCCCTATCTTCTTCCTCCCCATCTTCATCAATATCATCCACTATGAACCCATCTTTCTCATACTCCTCCTCACCTTCTTCTAATTTTTTCATAAACAAAAGCCCATCACAATCCATAAACCAAAGAAACAAAATATCAATGCCTCTAATGTCAAACAAACCCAATAAATCATAACATCATAGCTACCTATATTCTCTATCACACTTTAAAAACAATTTTACAAGATTAAACTACATAACATAACATAACAAATTAATCACTACAAAGTCAACAAGATGCTGACTATCATTACTTTGATAAACAATTAGTCACAGTAAGGGGTACGAATTTCTGACACGACACCAACCTAACACGAAATTCATGGGTTTGGGTCTATTCTAAACAGGTAGGGTTGTAAATGAACCAAACGAACAGGACAAGGCCTTGTTCGTGTCCGTTCATTAAGGAATGAACATGTTCATGAACTGTTCACAAATGCTTACCGACGGATTTCTTGTTCGTGAATGTGTTGATGAACTGCTCACGAACATTACCGAACGTAAAAGAAAACAGAACACAAACAAATGTTCATGAACATACATGAAAACAACCGAACTTCATGCACACAAACAAATACAAATGAACATATATAGTACAACTAGGGTTTCAAAATTAAAAAAAAAACTAAAACCAATAAAATAAAAATATAACATATAAAAACCTTTAAGTGAATAAACACAAATGAATATATACGAGCGAACGTAAATTAATATATTACCAACTTCACGTACATAAACGCACGAACGCATCCTTTGTTCATGTTCGTTCGTTTAGCTTAACGAACAAAACTTGTTCGTGTTCGTTCATTTAATAAATGAATGAACATAAACGAACTTCATGCCAAACTGTTGGCTGACGTTCAGTTCGTTTACAGCCCTATAAATAGGTTTGGGTCAGTTTCAGGTTGAACCCGCGAACCCATTAAGCAAAACGGTTCGGGTTAGTGCCGAACCCAACAAGTTGACAGGTTGACCCATTTAACCTATTTATATTATATTTTAAACAGGTCATGTTCGGTTCATATGTCTACCACGATTTTCTGGTTCCAGTCATGTTTGAGGTTCGTGTAAAATTTTCCAGTTCCAGTCGGGTCGGACCCGCGAACACAACCCGCTTAACACCCCTAAAGAATCATCAACAAGTTGGAAAAATTCATACCTTCTTCCTCTTCATCATCATCATCATAGCAACTTCTTCGCCACCAGGCTCTTCCCTCTCGTCCTCTTCAACTTCAATCTCTTCTATGAACAAAAAAGACCCAGCAAGTAAATAAACGATAGAATGGTACAAATGGTTAAGAATTAAAAAGTAGAGGGTGAAACAACAAGACCTTCTTCGTCTGATAATATGGTCTTTCCGGCCATTGGTTATGCGAAAACCGTAAGAAACAGAGTGAGAATACTGTGTGAAGGAGTCGTTCGTCTCTGCAATGCAGCGTCGTTGAGAGATTATGTATGCCAAGTGGGTTTTCGATCGTGGGTGGGTTATTTATATAGACGGTTTGTAGAAGAAGGTGCGGGAAAATAACTTTATGATATATTTTTATAAATATTTTATTTACAACACGTGATACACTAGAAAAAGTATCGGTGTGTATTGTTTGGTTGGTTCGGTTATTATTCCTGACTGAAACCGAAGTTATGAAGTTATCGATTAACCTTTTTCTTAACCAATTGATTTTTGGTTAATGAGTCTAGGTTATTTGGTTAGATTAATAGTTTTTTTTATTTTATTCATTTGATTTCAGTTAATAGTTATAAAACTTTTGCTTATAAATACATGAAATTGAGGTATAAATACATAAAATGTATGCATAAATATACAGAATGGAAGTATAAATTTATAAAATGAATGTATAGATATGAAATAATACATAAACTGAGAGGTACAAAAACTAGTAGAGTAAATTGCCAAAATCATCCCCGATGTTTAATTATGTTTGCCAGTTTCATCTAAAACAACATTATTTATAGTAAAAAAAAGTAAAACTACAAATGAATAAAGTAATGAATAACAGAACTTAAATGATGCAAGAGCTTTAGCATTAGCTCTATCTATGAAAACCGCTCACACGAGAATGAAAAAGTTATAGAGTTGCAATTCGTCTGTATACTAGCATATCCAACATAGGTTGCATAAAAGCAAATGTGCAATTAGATATAGCACTAGGTTTTGATTTATTCACCAATTAATAAAAACAAGCCTACATTTTTGTTATTCTCATAATCCATCAATTATATCTTTGACAATTCGGTCCACTTTATTAAATTCGGTTTTCTTGGGTCTTTGGACTAGAACCGAACTAAGAACTTAAATTCTAGGGTCGCGTTGGGTTCGTTTTATTTTAGGATCGATTATCGGTTTTTTTCGATCCAGATCCAATAATGCTCACCCCTAATTTTGTCTGCTTAAGTTCATAATATCAGGGGTATATATTGTCAACATGTGTTCATCTAATATTTTCATTAGATTTACTTATTTTTATCACCATAACAAAGTGTATTTAATTATGATACATTATGTGGTAACAAGTTATTTACCAAACTGTTATTTGGTAGTCATTTAAGAACATACCTTGAAGCTTTTAAGACTAATAGACCATTACGAGCAACAAGTTTCACGTTCTGACTAGTTTTGGTCAAAATCACAAACTTCAAAATCTAGAAATATATAATGTATAGAGTAAAGATATCGTACAAATAGACTTATCGTATAAAACGTACGAATGGCGTGAAAAAAAGTAAAACAAAGAACGTTGTGGCATTTTTCGTAATTATCAAAATTACCCTACAAGATCAACATTAGCCTACAAGATCATTTGTAGAGTAATTTTGATAATTACGCTACGAGTAAAATAATTACGAAAATATCACCGCTTTTTTTTTACTTTTCCACGTTATTCGTGTGTTTTGTACGATAAGCATATTTGTTTTTGATCTTTTCTCAGAATGTATATAACTAGTTTTCATCCACACACACGCTCTAGTTGTGATTTCCCTAAAAACTTGTATTTGGTCAAAATTGACTTATTTCAAGTGATCCACTTTCATGTATGCACTTGTTCAACATGACGGGTTGGTCATTACTAGCATGTTCTGAATCATAACTAACCGAACCAGTACCAACCAAATCTCTGTCGGCTATCATCCAAATCGAATCATCATCGTATGTCACCTATGAATCCACCACCTCATCCACTCCCGCTGCCCCACTCACCCACTTGACCTATATTTAGTCAACATCACCCCCTTTCCAAAACTAAACGCGCCTCTCCTTTGAACTCAATAAAGACAAGTAACTAAACGCGATTGTTCCGCTGCAACCATGGCTAGGAGGATGAATAGTCTAGGGGGAGGGTTTTGTGAGAAATGTGTGGTCAACTTTTAACTAATTGAACCGGTACCAACCAAATCTCCACTGTAGAGCACAAAGTGATCCCACTCGTTATATATAAACGCACAAACACAAGTAGTTGTCAAATAAATACGTATATATATATATATATATATTGGAGCGTTCAAATGAAAAGAAAAATTTTGTAAGAATAAAAAGAATAACTTTTAAACCAATAGAAGTTCTCCATTTACTTTATTTAATGTGTGTATTTAATGTTATGAAAAAAGGCATATAGGTAAATCTATAATTGTCATTAATAAGCTCATTAATTAAACTTGTAACTAATTTTTTTTTTCATATACACTTTTAAGATAAAATAGTTTATGGTGTAGGACAATTTTCGACATCGTAGGATAAATTTTAGTATGTGTATGATAAATTTTGAAATGTGTAGGATAAAATGTTTTTGCTTTATAAATGAGAAATAACATAATCAATGAGAGTAGTTATAAACTATTTAATGTTTTACCATTATGTCATTTCTTCTCACATTAAATTTCTTCTCAAATGAACCTTCCCCTATATATATATATATATATATACACACACACACACAAAAGATCAAATACAAATACCTTATCATACAAAACGTACGAATAAAGTGAAAATTAAAAAAAAACGCGGTAGCATTTTCGTAATTATTTACTCGTAGATTAATTATCAAAATTACTATACAAATAATCTTGTAAGGTAACTTTGATCTTGTAGAGTAACTTTGTAAAATGTTCCTGTACGGTAATTTTGATCTTGTAGAGTAATTTTGTAAAATATCATAATTACTCTACAAATGATATTGTATGGTAATTTTGATCTTATAATGTAATTTTGTAGAGTATCATAATTACTTTACAAATGATTTTGTAAAGTAATTTTGAATTGTATGATGTTCGATAAACTTGCAAAGTAATTTTGATAATTACCCTACAAGATCAAAATTACTCTACAAATCATTTGTAGAGTAATTTTGATAATTACCCTACGAGCAAATAATTACGAAAATGCCACCATTTTTTTTTTACTTTTTCATGCCTTTCGTACGTTTTGTACGATAAGGCACTTTGTACTTGAACTTAATCCTATGAACACTAACTATTGCGAGAACAAAAAGAATAACTCTAAAACACTAAATTTTGGGATATAAGGTTTATATTTGTTAAATTTTCTGTTTCTTATATGTATATTATATATACATAAAAAATCATATATTTTTACCTACACATAACCTATATACATGTTGGTAATTTAACCTACATATAACCTACATATGTGTAGGTTATACAAAAGGTGAAATTTTTCATATTTTATTTTGAATTATAATGTAAGAAACAATAAATCTTACATTTGTAATATTTTTATTTACTTTTTAGGTTTATAAGATTGAAAAATGAATGATTCATTGTGTTCAGTGTGTTCTCAAATATTTAGTGTTTTGTATGGAAACTCTCCCTCTCTCTCTCTCTATATATATATAACTTTGTGTACGTATTTAAAAATATCTTTAAGTTGCTTACCAAAGACAAAATCCAAAGTTTATCTTAACAATATGAATTACAACTTACAATACCTTAAAAACAGGTTCCTTAGTAGAATAATAACGGTTGTCACATACACTGTACCTAAACCAAAAATAATATTTGCAACTTTTTTTTATGTTTATGTATAAAAGTTACACCTTTATATTTTTATTCTCATAAAGCGACCTGCATACTAATTAGTTAACTATAAAAGTTAAACTTCTAAACCTTTTGAACAATTAACTATTAATTTATCCAACCAACTTTGTATATTATTATATTGTATAATTATACAAATATGTATAGCTATTAGCAAATGATCGATGACCAAATAAAAAAACTTGTAAAACAAAATAAAAAAAAACCCTAAAGTTAAAAAAAACATAAAATCACACAAAAGACAAAAATATGTTACTATTCATCAAGATGGAAAGAATTAATATATATATATATATATATATATATATATATATATATATATGAATGTGTATTGAAATTTAGGTAAATTACAAAGCTACCTTTCTTAAATAAAGTTAAATTATCTTGTTGTCCATCTCATATATATAATATATATATATATATATATATATATATATATATATATATATATGGGATAGATCATGAAAAACTAGTTTGAATGAGAAAATTAAAAAACTAACGAAAAAAAAATTCTAAAAAGCATATCAATTTTTTTAATTTTTAATAAAAATCGTTATATATTATATATTAAAAAACTTTTTTTTCAAAAAAAAAGTTGTATTACACATGTATACTACAAATGATCGATGACCAAATAAAAAAACTTGTAAAACAAAATAAAAAAAACCCTAAAGTTAAAAAAAACATAAAATCACAAAAGACAAAAATATGTTACTATTCATCAAGATGGAAAGAATTAATATATATATATATATATATATATATATATATATATATATGAGATGGACAACAAGATATTTAACTTTATTTAAGAAATATATATATATATATATATATATATGAATGTGTATTGAAATTTAGGTAAATTACAAAGCTACCTTTCTTAAATAAAGTTAAATTATCTTGTTGTCCATCTCATATATATATATATATATATATATATATATATGGGATAGATCATGAAAAACTAGTTTGAATGAGAAAATTAAAAAACTAACGAAAAAAAATTCTAAAAAGCATATCAAATTTTTTAATTTTTTTAATAAAAATCGTTATATATTATATATTAAAAAACTTTTTTTTGCAAAAAAAAAGTTGTATTACACATGTGCATTAATATGAAAAATCCTAAACCACCTAACCCACCCCACCGACATCCTAAAAACCTAAACCCCCACCACACTAAAAAAAACTTAAAACTAAACCCTAAACGTAAACCTCCAAAAAACCTAAACCCCATCCCCGCACCTCTCAAAAAACATAAATTCTCATCTGCAACCCCTAAAAACCTAAACCCCCCCCTCTCCCCGTACTAAAAAATCTAATCTTAATCCTAAAATCCTAAAAAAACCTAACCCTAAAAGCTAAACTAAAATCAAAAGCTAAATTTAAGCATATAATGCACATGTGCAGTACACTTTTTTTTATTTTTTATTTTTGAAATTCTTTATACATAAAAAGTAGCGATTTTTTATAAAAAATTGTAAAAGAATTTGTATGTTTTTAGACTTTTTAGTTTTTTTCATTAGTTTCTCATGATCCCCATCTCTCTCTCTATATATATTATAATAGTACAGATATATATATTATATATATATATAAAATCTGTTTAAACAAATCTTTTAAAACAAATAAACAAAAAACTGCGTATTTAACTTTTCTTTTAAAATAGAAAAATGAGATAAAAATAGAAAATAAAATATGGAAAACCGTTAAAATTGAAGAACTAAAATAATCCAAAAGATGAGTGTATTAGGAAAAGCAAAACCCCATTGACAAACAAACACAAGCTTACTGAAACTCCACTCTTTACTCTCATCATCTTCTTCTTCTTCTTCCAAACCCTACAATCACAATCACAATCACAATCCAACCATGACAATCACTTAACCTTCCCCACTATGGGAAAGGGGGAACAACAGCCTCTACCACCAATCACCATCACTCATCCACCTCAATCACCTGCACACAATTGCCCCTGCTGCTCTGCAATTCGTCGTTTGTTTCGCTTCAAATGCATGTTTCTTCTGCTTCTTGGACTTTCACTCTTGCTGTCTACTGTCTTTTGGCTGCCCCCGTTCTTCCGTCACGGAGATCTGGATCTCGATTCTCGTTATAACGGTTAGCGGTTTTCATTTCAGTTAGTTACTCGTGAATTGAGTTAGGCATTGGCTAATTAATGCCGATCCCTATGTGCTTGTCACCTAGGTTAGTTGTAGTTAGTGTTCATTTTTGAATTTGGATTAATTGTTTTAGGTTTGCAAATTTCATGTTACATTAGGTTATTTTTTATTTATTTGATCCATATTTTATACTGTGTTGGCTCTCGGATTCGACTTGTGGACTGAATTGTTGCCTGTCGTATTATAGATTGAAAATCGAAGGTGGAGTATGTCTATTAACTTTTAAATGGTAATATATGTGCCACCTGTGCTGTTAATTGGTCTACCTGTGTTCTTAATCACACATTTAGAAGTGGTAACGAAGGCTTTGTTGGAAGTCTTCGGCAATTCCTGCGTTCTTGCGTGAACTTTTTAGATTAGTAGTTTAAATCATAGTTGTCAATAGCTGGCGTATCGATCGCTATAGCGCGCTATGTAGCATATAGATCTAGGCTCGCTATTAGGGTTGTAGCGATAGATAGTGACGATTTATTTATTCTTTTTTTCTTTTTAATATAAATAGCAATTAAATATAGCTATAAAGTAGCTGGATTTTAGGTTTTTGTTAAATATACATGTAAATACCATACATACCCAGGTATTTTGATATGATATACATATAAAATTTTTTAAAATATTTTTTCTAGTGTATCGCTGTCTATAAAATAGCGCCCACTATTTATCGCTATTCAGTATGTAGCATATAGGTACCTTATCGCTATTTGTCGCTATTCGCCATTAACAGCTATGGTTTAAATTGGTATACACTTGTGGAGTTGTGGGAGGATACATAAGTAGAAGGTAATAGCTGGATAATTTGTGCATTCTCAAAACATTCTAGAGCCTTGTCTTCTTATTACTGTTTTGACTTTCTTTTATGCAAGTTTCAAAAAAATTCATAATTCATTTCTTGTTTTGTATCTTTATTAGTTGATAAAATATTCAGTCTATTGTATCTCGCTTCTGACATTATTAATCATAAAAAAATCTTAAGTAGATTTATAACGTACGATTTCTTATAAAATGTTTAATTATGAATAAATCTGAACATCTATGTGTAAACTACTATGGGTTTAAAATTATTGTTCAAGGCTAAAGTTAATGTTTTTTGCTTTTTTTTTCAACGAATGATTGGAGTTTTTTGTTAAATAGAAAGTCAAATATTTTTCTGTTTGTAACTGATGAAATGAGTTCTGTCACATGGATAGTTTGATTTACTATGTAAAGGCATGGTCTGTATACAAGTTTGAATATTTTTTTAGAAAATAAAAATATGACCGAACGGTAATTTATTCATGAATTATGGTATTTTTACATCTTTTTTGAAACAGTTCTCTAGATTTTAATTTAGTATTATATAAACTTGAGGTCTTAAATCTTAAGGGGCCTCAAGGCTCGAGCGAGGGACTTACGAAAAATAAATAATTGCAACAATGTTTTTGTGTTTTTATTTTTCTGTTTAATTATATGGGTTAACCCAAGTATATTGAATCTTTCCCTTTGATGGTAAAGTCTCGACCCAAATTTATCTGATTGCCTATTGTTGTTACTTGTAGCTCAAAGAGCTATAGGGTTATGGTTTTTCGGTTTTAAGTAGAATACATGCTTTCTAAAATCTAAAGTAGTCCAGTTTATTATAGCAGTGAATTGCCTGCTGATGCGGTGTCACTATGTGTGCACTATTATTAAATTTTATTTTCACCGCATCAATAGGTTTTAGAATTTAGGGGGTGTTTACAAGTGGGTTACAGTCTTTCAAATTTGGGAATTTTCGACTTAATATAACAACTAACTAGAATTTGAATTTAAGCTTTAGAATACGATCTGAATTTGGATATTTAAATTCAGTTTAACTGAACAACCAGAAATATAGTATGTTTTCATTCTTAAAAAACAGAGGCCAAACTGAATTGGAAGTCAAAGCGAATTCTTTGAAGAAGTTTTTCTTTAACTATTCCATAAAAGTTAAGAGATTAGAATCAGCAAGTTACAATCATGAATAAATATCAAAAGTGAATCATAGTATCATAATATCATATACAATACCAAATCATATGATCATAAATTCGTAATCATATTATATCATTCCAAAGTGTTGAGTACTTGAGTACTCAAGCAGTCAAGCTGTTCAAACATCATATAAGTGTATAATCAAATACCTTATATATAGTTAAAAAGTATAAACATACTACTATATATCTTTATAATCATACTTGGGTTTCAATTAGGGGAGGGTTAAAAAGGTAAGGCATTCGAAACCAGAAAGCCATTTTGATTTTGACCATTCAAATTCAATTTGGTTCGAATTTTGCTTTTCTCAAGTTGCATCCGAATATTGAACAATTCATGTGAGTTGCTTATTGGGAGTGAAAGTTATGGCTCAAAATAGAAATATTGCTTAGTTGAATTGAATTGCAATATGACCAATTGGTTAATAAATTTGCTTGTTGGGGTCAGAAGTTCGCTCATTGGTGAAAAACAAGAATGCAATGAAGTTGTCAGGTTGACTAGTAGGAGGTCCAAAAGTTCACTAAGCTTAATTGTACCATCTTTCCTTGCTATACCATCTCCTCTTTACGATTCCATCTTTTTGTGGTCAACTCTTATCTCGTGTCCTTTTCTTTTTCTCTTTTTCCTTTTATAGATAGAGCTCTCCATGTAGATTTATAACTACTTATGTTCTCCTAAGTCTCAAATAGCTTTTTTTTCTCCGTGATTTTCAGCCCCTTATGTGCATTCTATTGTAAAGTCAACCTCTATCTCACTTAATATTAATACACAAATTCTCTTTCCCTCAAGGTGTATGTGTGTGTAAATATGCATTTATATTCTTAACTATGTTTCTCCTTATATGGAAGCGATTCAGAAATTAGCGAACACAAGATTTAACGTGGTTCGATTTAATTTGACCTACGTCCTCGGCTGCAACTAGGCTTTATCATTATTTCTAGGTGCTCGAGAGAATTACAGTGGCTTATCATATATATAAAACATTTAGAGGGTAAACAACTTGAGAAAGAAACTCTAATTTAGGAAACTAAATCAGGTCTTGATCCTGTTAATTACTGGGACCGGCTGCGCTGCTTCTTTTGAAGACTCCACAATCCCAACATCTCCCTTGTAATAATTTATATACCATGTTTACATTATTTCTAGATTTTATGTTTAAATGTTCCATGTAGTACAAACCTTGCTTAAGTGGCTAGTGTAGAAACAGTTTTAACAAAATTCCATAAAAGAGTCCACCTTTGACTTATTTGGGCTTTTGGTATATGAGGGGAAGAGGTTCTTTTTAATCTCATGTATATAATCACATCTTCCTAATTCTTCTTTCCCTCGGTAGTTTAGCTCCAACGATAACATTTTTGACCAACAGAATGCTGAACATTTCAAAAGGGTCTTAAAAGCAGTACTTAAAAGAAATTTGATTGTTTTCCTGATAATCCCATAGTTCTTATAGTGCTTTATTTCATGCCATAACTTCACCACCTAATTCGCAGTAACTGATGCTCTCTATCTTACTATCTTGTCGTCTAAAAGTTAACTAAAGTTTGATCACACGATTTGATCTTCTCACTTTCCAGGTCATGATATAGTAGCAACTTTTATAATTCAGAAGCCATTGTCTTTACTGCAAGATGATTTTCCACGCCTCGAGGGTGACATATTTGATGAAATAAGAGTTCCCACTACCAAGGCATGCTCTCTCTCTCTCTCTCACACACACACACACACAATGTCTTTCTCTCTAATCTCATGAGCATTAAATAAAACTTGTTTTGTTCTTCAGGTTGTAATCTTAACAGCAGAAAGAAACGACATATCAAATACAACCAAGGTTATTTTCAGCGTTGATCACGATGAATACATTTCATCATACGGGAGAAGCTTAGTAAGAGATTCTTTTGTCTCTCTTGTTCTAAAACAACCACCTCTACGCTTGACCGAGCCTCTGTTTGGGGAACCATCTTCTTTCGAGGTGTTGAAATTTGTTGGCGGAATAACTGTCACTCTGACCAGAGTGCATATCCGCTACAAAAGGTTCAAATACGGTTCAACTTTACATTGAACTTTTCTATTCAACAAATTCTTGACCACTTTGGTGAATTGATTAGCCAGCTCAAGTCCGGCCTGCATCTTAGTCCGTATGAGGTGATAAACATAAACCGCAAATAAATACAACTTGATAATAATTTACTCTCAAGTAAAATGCCATTTTGGTCCCTGAGGTTTGGCCAGTTTTGCGACTTTCGTCCAAAGGTTTGTATTTCCTCATCTGGATCCAAAAGGTTTTAAATCTTGCCATTTACAACCGTCTTGTTAACTCCATCCATTTTTCTCCATTAAGTCAAGGGTATTTTTGTCTTTTTTGTTAACTTAAGGGCAATTCACTCTTTTTCACTTTATGTACAAGCATTTAGCATAATGTACAAGTATTCAAAATACCCTTACTAAATAAAAAAGACGAAAATACCCCTGACATAACGAAGAAAAATGGATGGAGTTAACGAGCCGGATGAAAATGGCAAAATTTCAAACCTTTTGGATCCAGATGCGGAAAAAAAAGAAGAAAGTCGCAGAATTGGCCAAACCTCAGGGACGAGATTGGCATTTTACTCTTTAATCTTTAAAGATTGTGATTTACTTGGTTTGTTGTCATATAATGCAGAATTTACACGTAAGCTTGACAAATCCAAAAGGTTCAACAGTGGCCCCCCATACGACTGTGCAGTCATCAGTCGTTCTGGTGATCGGGACTCCATCAGTGGCTAGGTCCAAACAATTGGCTCAAACCATTAAGGGTTCGCCAACGAAAAATCTGGGCCTAAACAACACTCAATTCGGGCGGGTCAAGCAAATTAGTCTTTCATCTTATTATAAAGGTTCTAGTGGCGGCAGGGGAAGTCCGACACCTTCTCCAACTCCACTACCTCATCCTCCTCCACAACCCCACCATAATCACCATCATCATCACCACCATGATAAGCAACTGCCGCCTGCAAAGCCACCGTCACCATCAAAACCTTCCCCTGCACCTCATAATATTCACAATGCAAAGCCGCCAGATTGTCACTCCGGCTACAGCAGGAAGAAGAGTTATAATAAGCATCCTCCTATATTCTCTCCTGTTTCCCAGCCAGCCCCTTCACCACGCACCCCTCCCCCACGACCCCTGCGGAATCTTCCGCCACCACCACGACTACCACTACCGCCACCACCATCGTCATTACGACCGCCACCGCCGCCAAGCCCGCTACCTCTATC
Organism: Scalesia atractyloides; assembly: GCA_947069175.1. Classification (NCBI taxonomy): domain Eukaryota; kingdom Viridiplantae; phylum Streptophyta; class Magnoliopsida; order Asterales; family Asteraceae; genus Scalesia; species Scalesia atractyloides. The sequence continues at coordinate 6,069,735 of CAMTDV010000008.1, forward strand.
ACCACCTGTAACCGATATGATCCCTGCATCGGGCCCATTGCCGAATGTAGTTTTTGCACACACTCACCCTCCTTCAAACAGTGATGTTGATGCAGACCCTCCTGACATGTCTCCGTCAGGTTCATTTTTGCAACCTTCGTGTAAGTTAACACGCGACATACTTGATTTTAACCTTTTAATAATGATATTGTGCATAAAATTGTAAATTGTTTATGAGTAACTGAAATAATTGAATGTGTTCGGCAGCGGCATGTGGAGGTGTGGCGTTGAGTTTGAGGGCGATTATGACGTTTGTCGCTGTCATCATACTGCAGCAACACTAATGAGTGTTAGTATTCTATGAAGGGTGCTTGATGTTTTGTACAACCGAAATGATGATGTTGGAGAAGTGGGGTAGCATTGCCAAAAGACGAGCATGCCGAACCAACTACGTTCAGTCCTACTTCTAAGTGGATATATAATTGTTGTCGTTGGTTGTGATTGTAAGTAAATATTTGAATTACAAACACGTTTTCAGGTCAAAGTCAAGGAGGTGACAGGCCGAACCAACCACGTTTCACGCTCTTTATGTTCTGCTAATGATCCCTATTCAAGCTCAAAGGAATCACAACACCATCTGTTTTACAAATCTTTTGCTTGCTACACTTATTTAGTTCATCTTGTAGTTAAACAAATGTGTCGTTCCTCTTAATTGTATGTGCGAAAATTAGATCATGTAAAACGATAATAGAATTATATCTTATATACCACTCAAATTGTGCAAAAGTACACTCTGCATTCAAACTTTAAAAAAAAAAATTAAGTATACAAATGTACAACATACTAAAATGATGATTGCAAGCCATTTGTAATATTTAATATATAATTATTGTAACGTGTGAAACAAACTAATATTGTTACTAAGTGTTATGATTAATTCATATCATTATCAGATTTTATTTCTTGATTAATGGAAACTAGAAACTAAGCCCTGTATTTGCAAAATTTGTTATGCATGCCACGATGGCCGCATTAACATGGTTAGGTAAACAAACGTATACCGTCAACATATATAACCTACAATACTTAAAAGATACCCTATTTTGAATACAATTCCATATTTTTTAATTTGTTTTGTTCCCAAAATTTCTCATACTTATAAAGATACACCCACCTTGCATTGTTTTAAGTTTGAGTTAGTTTGTGAGTCACTATTTGAGGGCACGTCAACATGTAAAAACTCTAATATCTCATGATAATACACCCACCCTGCATTGTAGGACATACAACAAATATTGTTGTATTTTGTAAAGCACCCACCATTCCTGGATTATAGGCAAAGACCAAATGCAATCTGTTTAAAGGGGGATGGATATAGGCAGGAAGGAAAGAGAGAGAAGGGGTGTGGGGGATTGGATTGATTGGATTGGATTCGTTCTTTCTTCTACATTTTTCATATCACAAACAGCCAGCCTTCGTATATTTGTTTGTGACACGGTTTCATATTTCTCTCTCGCGCTCTCCATTTTGCCGATTCGCTCCCTGAATGCCTCACTAGTGTTCAGGGTCTTCTTCTTCTGCTCTCTCATTTCTTTCTATCTTCCTTTCATGCCAATTTGATTTTGGAATTTCATTAACATGTGAATTGTTTGCAGTTAATTGTGGCAATCTTCCAACGGAGGAGCGAGGGAATTTACGATGGTGGTCGGAGATTAGCGGCCTGGATCTTGCAACTAACATATGCAATATGCCAACCCCAAGTAACAACATACTTACATATATATGTTGTATCTTTCTATATTTCCAATGTATGATAAGAAACATGTTTTGTTTTGTTTTGGTAGACATAATTTGATGGCTAATCTCCATGGAAAGACGAACCCTCTGATAGATTTTCTTAGAATCTGCTCTATATTATTAGCATGTATGTGTTGCAGCAGCCATTCTTACCTACATTATATACACCAGGATGGCTGTAGTCATTGATCGCCCTCATCAAACATTTAAGCCCCTTGCGAGACTTCCAAGATGCAGGCTCCAATCCTACTCTCATTTGCGTGATTTCGCCCAAAACATTACACACATCCACAAAAGCTATTCCACCCCATGCCTTTCTGTAACTACCAAAGACTTTGAATCACCCAACCCACGAATCGAAATCATCTGCGGTCGCAAGGCGCCAATGGTTCATGCGCTTGTGGCTGAGGTCGCCATTGCATTAGCAACCGGGGTCAAACCCACGCCAGTGCCAACCGGCCTTGGTGGGGCATACTATTTGCAGTCCAGAAAAGGTAACACCATTGCGGTTGTCAAGCCGGCCGATGAAGAACCCTTGGCATTCAACAATCCTAAAGGTTTTGCCGGCCGGATGTTGGGCCAGCCCGGGATGAAACGTTCTATCAGGGTAGGGGAAACCGGCCTCCGGGAACTGGCTGCGTATTTGCTTGACCATGGTGGCTTTGCAGGCGTTCCTCCATCAGGACTTGTTAAAATATGTCATGTCAAGTTTAATGTAAATAAAAACATGGGATTGGCTACCAACCCACCTTTTAAAATCACATCAATACAACGATATGTGGAACATGAGACAGATGCAGGAGATCTGGGCCCGTCGGGCTTCTCGGTTAGTTCTGTTCACCGTATCGGTATACTTGACATTCGGCTCCTTAACCTTGACAGACATGCAGGTAACATGCTTGTGAAGAGTTTTCACGGTAGCTATGTTGCTGGGATGGCTGAACTTGTCCCCATTGACCACGGGTTTTGTTTACCCGAGTCATTAGACGACCCGTATTTCGAATGGCTACATTGGCCCCAAGCTTCAGTGCCATTTTCGGAAACGGAAACTTATTATATCTCAAATCTTGATCCGTTTAGAGATGCTGAACTTTTAAGAACCGAGCTACCGTTAATCAGGGAGTGCTCTGTCCGTGTTTTCATACTTTGTACCGTTTTCTTGAAACGGGCAACTGCTGCTGGACTTTCTCTTGCTGATATAGGTCAAATGATGACACGGGAATTTATCGGAGGTGAAGAAAGTTGGAGTATTTTGGAGAATATTTGTGTAAACGCAAAGGCTAACTTGGAAATGGAAATATCAAGTGGCGGAAATGATGAAGTAAAAGAATTCGATGAAATGTTTGCGTTTGATAAGGACTTTAAGGACGAGCTGGACCAGAAAGAGGGTGTTTCTATACAATCAGCAACTGATAAACTACCAAAAATGAGTACGTTGAGTGATGCATGTTTGGCCCGATTAGTACAAGAATGTGATATTAAAGATGGTTGTAGTCCAGCTGGGATACCAATACTAAGAAGAATGAGTTTTGCGGCTCATACCAACAATCATGATACAGGAGTGTGTGTTTCGTTTGAGGAAATGAAGGAAGACGAATGGTCATCGTTCTTGGAGTATTTCAAGGAGCTTTTACCAGAGGCTTTTGAGGAGAAAAAGAGCACGGGCTTGTTGAAACAGAGGTTAGGAAATTCTTGTGAATTCTGAGGAGAACATTGATTTCGTGAACAAAAGCAGCTACTAATTGATTCCAATGTAAGCAGCTGTACATTATACATTGCCAAAACTACTACTATACTGTTGTAGACTGTAAATAACTTATACGTCGGAAAAGCGAAAGGCTAATCTGCCATCCTTTCCATCTACCCTTTAGGTTACTTTCCCTTCTTTGTGTTACTTTTACCCTATATAGAAGTCAGATAAGTAATTGTAAGTAATTGTACAACTCATGGCAGCCAATTTTTGAAAAACAAATATCTCAATTGGTGCGTAGGTATTAGGTATATAGGTATGTTTAATGTGTACTATACAGAACTTGATGTATCAGACACTCTTTATTTTGTATATTTGGTACTATATGAAATGAAAGAAATGTATTCAACATATATGTACTTAAATCTATATATTTAGCTACAGTTGAAGCTAGTAAAGACTGACAGATGATTAATGTACTGCATACAAAGATCAAATCTGCTCTAGCTCCATAAGATGTTCTTGAGAAGCAAAAAGAACCGGAAGCCTAACCCTCGGTTGGTGATCACCGGTAACAGATCTATCAGGGCAAAACACTATATATAAACTTGCAGATCCATCCATTTCTAACCAATACAGATGCTGACCAGCACCATAACCACCAAGAAGTTTATACGATGTCTCTGACTGATCCATAGCAACACACATGTCATCGTTACCTAATAAGACCGATATGAACAACAAAATAACAGCACACATGTCATCGTTACCTAATCGGATCAACACGAACAACAAAACTAGCAACAATCTACTTACTAAATGATGCATGTTGTGAATTAGGTTAAAATAGTAACACACACGCCATCTTTACCTAATCGGATCAACACAAACCATTAAACTAGCATCAATCTACTTACTAAATGCTGCATATTGTAAATTAGGTTAAAATAGCAGCACACACGTAACCGTTATCTGATCAGATCAATGTGAACAACAATACAAGCAACAATCTACTTAGTAAACGCTGCATATTGTAAACTAGGTTAAAATAGCAGCACAGACGACATCGTTACCTAATTAACACGAACAACAAAACTAGCATCAAGCTACTAAACGCTGCATGTAATAAATTAGGTTGAAATAGCAACACACACCTTATCGTTACTCGGATCAACACGAACAATAAAACTAGCATCAATCTACTTACTAAATGCTGCATATTGTAAATTAGGTTAAAATAGCAACATACATGCCACCGTTACTTAATAGGATCAACACGAATCACAAAACCAGCATCAATCTTCTTACTAAATGCTGCTTATTGTAAATTAGGTTAAAATAGCAAGACACACGCCATCGTTACCTAATCGGAGCAACATGAACAACCAAACTAGCAACAATCTACTTACTAAATGCTGCATATTGTATATTAGGTTAAAATAGCAACACACACCATCGTTACCTAATCGAATCAACACGAACCACAAAACCAGCATCAATCGACTTACTAAACGCTGCATATTGTAAATCAGGTTAAAATAGCAACACACACGTCATCGTTGCCTAATTGGATCAACACGAACAACAAAACTAGCAACAATCTACTTACTAAATGCAGCATATATGAAATCAGGTTAAAATAGCAACACACACGCCATCGTTACCTAATCTGATCAACACAAACCACAAAACTAGCATCAATCTACTTACTAAATCCTTAATCTACAGCCAACTCTAAGTTAGGTCAAAATAGCCACCAAAGTTAGGGTTAGAAAAACTCACAGGCAGCAAACTCTAACTGTGTCTGGTAAATAAAATCCAAAACTGCAGACATATCTCTCTCAAACTGATGAAAAGGTCCTGTATCAAAATTCAGCTTCCGTAACTTGCATAATCCTTCACCAATCTCCATTATCGCACCTTTATGATTCTATTTGTAACAAACTTTAAACTAATTAACAAACATATTAACAAATAATTGTTGAAACTAACTGAACATTTATTCAGAAACTGAAGCAACTCGTTGGAACAGAATTGAAGATTACCTGATTAAAGAGATGATGAAAACCTACGGAGCACTGCAAAATTCCGTGAATAAGATATCGAATCGGATCTTCGGAATCGTTCCAGATTTCTTCTAGGTAGTCATGGCATCCGTGGTAATCTCTGCTGTTGAATAACGCTACGGCCTCCGTGAACTTACTGTTACTGCCGTTAACGGAATCGTTATCATCTTCATCTTCTTCGATTGAACGTCGACCTGGTGGAAAACGATAAGATGCTAATGGCTTGTAAGAAATTGATAACTGATTTTTGTACGGAGTAGATGGAATGCGAGATTGGGAAATAATGTGGGGAATTTGTTGAGTGAGAGTGAGCAAATCGCCATGATTTGCTTTCGAGTTCCATTTTGTTGCTTGTTTCATCTACTCTACTTATGGTTCATGTGGCTCACAAAATGATCCACGTTTTCCAACCATAAAAGTTTAGCACATAACATTTGATCATAGGGTAACGTTTTATAAAAAAAAGGTAAAGAAATCGAAAAAAACGTCAAATTTTTTCAAAATTTACACTATCGCCAGAGCGCCAATGGTTAGCGGACACTACCCCTTCTATTAAAGTAGGTCCGCCTTGGCACAGAATAAAACATTTTAAACTCATATATCTACTTATTGACGGTTGTTAATATTGATTATTTTAGTGTTATCAACATGTATTGGATTAATTTGTTGATAAAATTAAACAGGTTAGGTGATACAGAAGTACAAACTTGATTTATCCTAATATTATTGAGTTTATTATGTAAATAATTTACATGGACCTTGTAACTAATAATTAGTTTGTAATTATGATTTTAAAGTTATATACTAAATATTATATTATTAATGGTTTCTTAAAGCCCGTTAATATTCTAACACATGGAATATGGATTTGTTGTTTGGGAGGCCATGATGGCTGATTTTAAAACAATTAAATATGTTTTGTTGGGCCATAAACAATTAATCCATAAACGTTAATTTTGAAAAAGGCCATATATGAAGTCTTAAAAAGACTTATGTTTCTCTCGATCAGAAGATACGAAACGCACTAAACAAAAGGAGATGACGGTTTCTGTGGTTACTGTGTGCATCTCTTCAACTTCACATCAACATTAAATCTGAATTTCAATAAAAAGTGATCTCCGTCTAATTTGATAAATCATTAGTGTAACCCGTAAATAGGTTTATCTGATAGTTTTCATACGATTCAGAGATTAATCTAGGTTTCATCATAAAGCTTACAACTTTAATTTGGGTTCCAGGTTTGTTATTTCTTTAAAGTCACTGTTCTAGACCAATTATACAATAGTTAACCGACCCAATTTGCACTATCAAAGTGATTTGAGCCAAAGTGGTTTCAACCCAACCCAAAACCATCAAATTGTATAACGCTTCCTAGGGGTGTAAACGAGCCGGGCTGAGCCGAGCCTGACCCCAACTAGGCTTGAGCTCCAATGGCGAAGCTTGAGATTTTCGACCGGGGAGGCGGAAGTCACCGGACCTAAAAATTATAAAATTAGGGGGTCGAAAACGTATATACCTAAAAATTCTATACGAAAACTACATGCTGGACACTAATGAGCGAAAGTTCGCGGGGTCGGGCACCCCCTGGCCCCCACTATGCTACGCCCATGTCAAGCTCGGCTCGTTATGTTTTTATGAAGTTCGAACTCGAGCTCGGCTTGTTCGAGCCTACTTATTTAAGCTCGAGCTCGGCTCGCGAGTAAATCCTAAAGCTCGAGCTCGGCTCGAGCTATTTTGAAAACAACCTCAAACTAACTAAAAGCTCAGCTCGCTTCAATATCGCTTAAACGAAGCTTGAGCTCGGCTCGCCAATGTTTTATTATTATTATTGTACTATATAAAACTAAAAAATATGCTTGTATTTCAGGCTCGATAACTAAACGAGCTCTATTTCAGGCTCGGGCTCGTTAAGGCTCGGCTCGTTCGAGCTTTTAACCTAGCTGATCACGAATAGTTCTCAAGCCTCTGGGCTTGTTTACACTCCTCTTTCCTTTCTTGTCATTCAAAACAATTTCAACCCGAGCCAAAAAAATATTTTTATAATAACAGTCTTGGATACCGGTTTCAACCAGATCAAACTGATTTCACCCAAATCCAAACCGATTTGAATAGGATTCATATATTTTTCACTCAAACCGGTTTATGACCCGAAGCATAATATGTTTTCCTCTAGTAAAACCTTTTTGATATACCCCTACTCCCTGCAGCTCTTATCAAATAGGAAATATGAACTTATATATGTTTTCAGAAAACTGAGAATCATTAACACACAATAACCACACAACATACTAGTTATATATATATAAACATTCAACTCTAGAGGTTACACACATAATATCTTTATAAAGTTGCATACGACAAGGAGTTATATCTCATACTAAAAGCAAACACACCATGGTCCATGACAAACATAGAAAGCACACACAAGTTTGAGCTCCACAACAATATTTACAAGCTCAACATGTTTGAGGATAGATCGCGATCGACTAGTTAGAGCCAGAAGAACTGCTGATGCAACTCTCCCAGGTTCCATATGTTAAGCTGAAGTTTTCTCCGCCAAGTGTTCGTATGAACTCGGTCATCACAGCACGTGCACTAGCATCCCACATTTTTGCCAGTTCTTCAACACACAGTATTCCACGGGCCTCACGGATCGAAACATTGAATCTAGCCAGCATATCCTCATACAGCGTTCCCCACGGTTCGCTTCTGTCAGATTAATTAGTTCTGGTCAGTATCACATTAAGATGCATACTTCTTTGTATAGAATTGAACTTCATATGTTCATAATTAGATTATGATCGCTTACTTCAACACATTCTGGCCCGATCTGAAGATTCTAGTCGTAGAAGCCGGATAATCAAAGGGAACGATAAAAAGTACGCCAAACTCCGGCATCTGTATGTACAAATAAAGAAACAAATAACCTTTTTTAGTGAAGGTATCAAATAACCTTTTCTAAGTAGTGTCCAAATTCAAAATTTACCTTTTCAGATGAAATACTTCCATATGGACTAAGTGAATCAGGGAAACATATATTCCTAAACAAACACTCAAGTTTGATTCCTTCATAATCTCCAAGCATGGTAATATTATCTTCAGAAGGATCTAACACCACATGGATTGTGGTTTCGAGTAGCTTGGTATTAATCTCTTTGATTTCCTCCAAGAGTGTCCATTTGTTCTGTTAATTAAATAGTAAATGCCAAAATGGTCCTTAAGTTTATGCCACTTCAGTCTAAAAACGAAACCTTTTGTATCTGAGTCCCCGAGGTTTCTTTTTTGTTGCCATTTTCATTCAATTGGCAAACTGGGTTAGAATTTTCTGTTAACTTCTCTCCCCTTTTGTCGTTTTCCTCATTTCAATGTAGGTATAATCGTCATTTTATTCCATTGTATATTTTAATTAAATGAGGGAAACGGAAAAAAATGGGAGAAGTGAGCAGAAAATTCTAACCCTATTTCCAGTTGGATTAAAATGACAACAAAATTGAAACCTTAAGGGCCCGATACAAAAGGTTTCATTTTTGGACTGAAGTGGCAAAAGTGACATAAACTCAGGGACCATTTTGGCATTTTACTCAGAAAAGATTAAAACAAGACTAATAAATGGAATATGAATATTCATATGAGTAACAAATACCACAATGAAAACATCAAGAATAGGAACAAGATCTAGAAAACTTAAGAGAAAAACCGCAACTAAACTATGAAGTAAAAAAGTTACCTCAATCTTTGGCTTTTTGTTGAATGATGTTTCTGTTGAATATATATCCCATTCTGGAGGATCGACTCTTGATTCCCGTCTGGTTTTTGAATGTGTCTTATTGTTGACGTTGTTGTCACTGTATTCGCCAACAAGATTTGTAGGCATACAATCGGGTATGATATCCGCCGCCTTTTCCATTAAGCTGATGCCAGTTAAGGAAGAACTGAATGCCTTAGATGAAACTGATTTAACCTGAAATAGCAAAACAGTTATTAGGGTCAACAATGCAACATACACCAATATTGTTGTACTAAGTAAAAACTGTTCCAAAATCATGTTTCAATAACAAACGTATCACTTGGGTCAAATGATGAACCGCGCTCTCAGAAGTCTGTGGGTCCCAGAAAGGGGTACCCTTAGGTTCTTTATGCTTTTGAGTCTCGACCATTGTCAGTCGTGACCTACCATATGGAGATGATGAACTAGAAGAAAGTGAGAACGGTGATCTAGCCATCGACTGTGGGGACAACACACCATTTACATCAATACTTGAACTCAGAGGAGATCTCCCTGCCCGAATTTTTGGTTTAGGAAACTCATTCGTTTTGCGCATGGGTTGCTTCATTTTTTCTGAATTGAACATCTGAGGTAGTTGATGGTTAACTTGATGAAATGGAAGATTAGTAGCCGTTGCATTTGAAAACACACTGATCAGAGAACCTAACCCAATAGGAATTGATGTAATGTTTGATGAGCTTGTCATTCCTGATTGTTCGGGTTGCGGTCTTCTTGAAGTGAAATCCAGATTGAAATTCACCATGTTAGTTTCTTGATTTGTAGCCATTTGAGATGGATTCGGTGGCTGCACCGATGGTCCATTAGGCGACTGATGGACGGGTTCATGTTGTTGATAAGAACCACCAGGCTTGTCTTTCGTAATATACCCCACGTAGTTGACGATTATATTCATATACTCAGACACTCTCTTGTCATCTTTAGGAACCAAATCAACCGAAGTAATATTCAAGAACCTCAACATCTTTTCCAGATAAGTTGCGTTATTTCCTAGCTTAATTTTATCATCTGCAGTTGTTGCCTGCAAAGAAGAAGCACACCTAAATAAAAGTAAAGTTGTTTATGTCTTGAAAAATTATGATCGAGTTCGACCTGGGCGTGACGCTGCCTGGCTTTGCAATGAACTTTTTGTAGTTCACTGTAGTATGTTACCTTCATCATACGTATCTGTTAACAACATTCGGTATCTTTTAATTAAACATAAGATTATTATAATGTAATAATAAATGTCAAAACTAGGATACATACCTGTCTAAAGAGATATTCGCGATAGGTGTCCCGAGAAGGAAATTCATTGAGAGTTTTAAAACCGTCTGGAGCTGCCAATTAAGATCATTAAGAATTTACTCTAACTCCATACAAATATTTATAACGGCAACAAAACCAAACCAATCCACAAAAAACAACTATAAGTGTGTCTGGTTTAGGGTCGTGCTCAGGTTACATGATTTTAAGTGTGTCCCCGGTTAAGTTCATGTCTTTGACACGAATAAACATACCTACCGTTTAGGATCAACAATTTAACCAAACACGATTGACAATTTGACACCCGACTCCTAGGCTCTAACTGGTCTCTAGGTCATACAAAAAGCATGAAGCGTTGTCTCGATCTTCTACAAAGTTTGAGTACAAGGCAGTGGCTAACGTAGAATTCAAAACTGATTTTAACAAAATATATATTATAACAGTATGGATTATATTTGTCTGTATATAATGCTTATTCTGAGTGTGTAGCTGTCGGAGTTACCGGATAAGATGGCTCTCACATTCCTTCCTTGTTGTTGTCGTCCTACAGATATCAAATCACCCGAGGTGCCTGTCACCTGTTGTAATTGAAATTGATTTTGGTTCAGGTTTTGTTGTTGTTGTACACTCGGTGTTTGATATTGGAGTTGTCTCATTTGATCGTCAAATGTGATGTTTGGTTGACTTTGTGAGCTTTGCGCAACATGATTAGATAGAGTTTTAATGGCGGAAGAAAGGATCTGGCCTGCAACACATAGCACACTTATTATGATTATCATAGAGATTGTTGATTTCTCAAAATGAATTTCATAAAATTTAAAAGAACTTCAGAGCAGCATTCTATAAAGCAAAAGTTCACTTGTTACCTGAACCTTGAAATGTGCCTGTGTTGTTGCTGTTGAATGTCATGCTGCTACTTTGCATCATTTCACTGGTCGTTCCAAATTGTGACTGCATAGAAACATGTAAATTAATTAACAAAAATTCAAAATTTATATAACCGACATGCGTTATTCATCAACACTTCATCGGCAGAAAGTTTCATGTCCAAGTTAATATATCATGACAACCTTCCTTAGCGATTTATTTCCTAGTTAAAAAGTTCAATCTGAAAAAACTTGACGCGAAAGTAGAAAATGCTTGGACCATTAAGACGATTACATGAAACACTTCAATGAATGACTGAATCCTGAAATATCAGCATACCGCATTCGATGAACCTTCTCCAAAATATGTGTCGGTATCCAAAACTGTCATGAGTGACTGACTAGGATAATTTGGATTTATGGTCATATCGTCCGCATTGGTCCTGAAAATTAACAAGTTACTCTCGTTTCAACTCTAAAACAAAACATTAATCTTGCTTATAACATCAGTAATAAAAAAGAAACATAAGTACTAAAACAGAAAATATTTGGCTTTACTATAATAAAATCAACCTCTTAATTGACTTGTTAACATTGTTTTACAAGTATACAAGTGTTAGTACTACACACCAATAAGCTAAAAAGGCATAAAGCCCCCCCTGCCCCCCTCACGTGGAGACCTAAACGCCGCATACATACACAAACACGCAAGCAAGCGAAGTATGATCCATGATCCCAGGACATATATCTAATGTAGATGACAAGTCATGTTCACAATTGAGGACTTTCTAAAATTTGACAAGTCATGTGGACGTGCATACTAATAGCATATGGAAAAGTGTACGCTACGCGTACGGGGTGACGCTACACGTAGAGGCATAACATGTAGTTAATAGATGTTATATTTATTTATGCACAATTAAAAGACAAAAGACCGCCGCCATAAACTTATAGGGAACAAACAGGCATGACGCGAGACTAAATAACTCTTCTATTCCTTATATACAATTAATCAAACAATATACAAACCAACAAAGTTGGATTTTTTATAAGACTTTCCATTAATGGATTATATATTTGATTATGTGCAATTATATAGTATAGATCACTCTATATTGTGTCCTTTTGATGACAAAGAAATGCAAGCCCTACCAGCAAACAAGAGCAAATGTCTAGTTGTGTAGTACACTTAAAGATAAAACACTTTATGCTATAAAGGTCCTTCAAAATAAACAATTAAGTTTTTTTTTGAAGTAAATGGTTGCATAAAAAAAAATATAATAACCAACAAATATTCAGCTTTTTTCCAAAATTAATATGTGTGCACAATCTTAGTACCATATATATTCAACAAGCATATCAAGTAAATCAACCACAAGAAATAGTATAAGTTTACGAAAAATGTTTGCTAACAAAACCAGAATATAACAAATTGACAATGAAAATAATAACTATAATATTAATAGCAATTAAAACAAAAATCGAATTAAAATAGCAAACCCTTGAAAAATAAAAAAAGCAAACCCTTGAATTTTTTTTCCGATATGGTCTAATTAAACTCAGTGAATATGACAAATTGACAATGAAAATAACAATTATAATATTAATAGCAATTAAAACAAAAACAAAAACAAAATTAAAATAGCAAACCCTTGAATTTTTTTTTCGATATGGTCTAATTAAAATCAGTGATCCAGGAACAAACACTTATGTAACGAATAAATATCTTATTATTAAAACGGTAGCATTTTGGGAAAATTTTAGATTGTAATAATTAAATTAAAGTCAAATATTAAATTCTTGAAAACCTAAAAATTAGCTACTGAAATTTATATTAACAAAAAGTAAGTAATACCATTTCTGCAATTAATTAATCATCAATAAACCAATAAAAAAATAAATCCTTTGAGACATTAATACATTATAACCACAAACACCTTGTGACAACGATCAAAATCACTATGATCTTCATCAAACATGCAAACTATAACACTTTGACTTAACAAAAACTTAAATAAAAGTATAACAAAAACAAGAATTTACCCAAAATCAGTCATAGGTTCTTCCAAAACATTCTCAAAGTAATATTTAATCCACCTATCCAGATCCCTATCGAAATCGCTATCGATCAGATCAACATCTTGTCAACTACTTTGGCCGCTATCCATCATGCAAATAACTTCAATCAAACAACAAAAAAACCAAAAAACATTAGTTTTCAACTCAAAAGAAGCAATTAAGAACTTGAATCTACAAACCCTAACAAGCAGATTAATTGACTGTGATCATTTTGATGATTTAAGTCGTGGCATTGGCTACTTACTTCGGTCGGTGCGGTCACCGAATGTATAAAAAGAGGAGAAATGATGCAATGGACGTTACAATTTGTGTGAAGCTAAATGCTTGCCTGCACTTGGGTTGGCTTGATGAATGAATTTATGAAGGTTTTTTTGCATGTAAGAAAAAGGTTGTGTTCATATATGCCCCTGATCTATTTCTCAAGTGCTATTTTAGTCCTTCTAATATAATTTTTTTGCATAAATAGTCCTTGTATTTCACAGGTATCTTGCGACTTTGTGTTGAGAAAGACTATAAATATTATATAGTCACGAGTGGGAGTATTTTTGTGTAGGTTTTATATGTTAATTGAACTTGAAGGTGTGTTTTGTAACTTATGAAAAACGTGTAATGGTCAGTGTAAATCAGTGGGTTGGATTTAGAATCTATTGTAATAAATGTCATTTTATCTTTAAAACAAATTTGAAAATGTTTGTTATTTTTTTTAGTGATTAAAATAGTTGGATTTTGAATTATTTTTTTGAGTAAAATAATATATAAATTTTAAATGGTGTTTATAGTAAGTTATTAGAAAACATATCAAGATAAAGATAAAATGTGAAAAGAAAAAAAATTTGCTAAATATACTAGTTATTAATTTTATGTTTATAGTAAGTTATAGAAAACATATCAATTTCCGTATTAAGTTATTAAATTTTATCTTTCTGTATTACTAGATTAAATCTTTTATCAAAGCTAATTATCCAAAATCCAAATCCAAGAACTTCTATTTATCCAATCCTACCATAAAAGCATAAATACTTATGATAAATTTATTATCATCCAACGAGTTTACCTATTTATTCAAATTTATTTATCTTGTAGTTTTGACATATTTATTATCGTGCATTCAAAGAACAGTTGGATGCTACAGTCTTAACCATAAGCTTAGCTTAGCAAAACCATTTTTTAATTAATCATATAAAAATGAAGTAGCTGATTCAGTTTTAGGGTACTATAATTTCAATTTATAAAAAAATAACAATATTAATTTGTCATTATTTGGTTAGAGTAATAGACATATCCCATTTAATCAAGCATAGTTAAATTAGCCTTTTATTCATTAGTTGGAGATCAACCACATTGAAGATGTCATTTTCTTAATTTCTCTCTAATTGAACTATTTTTTATATGTACTACGTTTATTATACGTTCTACAAGTGATCCATTCTTAAAATCCAATTATTATCACACCTACACAAGTAATTACCAATAAATTTGAAAATTACATATAAACAAAAAAATGTATATATACATACCTTTTTTCCAAAACAATTACACTAGTAATGATCTCCTATTCAACAAAAATCATGTGAGTTTTAAAATTGATTGAGTTAGTTGAACCAATGAACTCAAAACCTATTTAACATTTGATCTAAATTTTGAAACATTACACACAACACTCTTATTATTTTGGCATATATGATTAAGCTTAAATGATTGAGCCAATAGAGAATGCATTAATGACTATTTGGTTTTTCACCAAAGTAATGAAAATAGAAGCGAAACCATTCAAAATCGATGGAAAATCACAATTGTTCGTTTCTTTGCTAACTGGACCGGTTTGTTTCCAAACATGTAAAACACGAATCCGCACCACTTTAATATAGATAAACATCTAGTATCACTGGATAAAGAGACCATCAACATTAATATTAATAAATACATATACAAAATTCAAAATTATAAGCTAAAATCTATCGATAAAAGTCTCTTTAAACGTCTCTTTAATATTTTAATGGGGTAACCAATTAACATACTTTTATTTTGATTAAATTTAATATATTCGTTACTTTTATGATTGAATTTAATGCATTCGTTACTTTTATGATTGAAAATCAAATTTTGTATTATGTTTGATTATTTTTATTGAATTTACCATGTTGTGTAGTTATTTTTCTATTTAAATCTAATAAAAATAAAAATTACTTCCACACGCATCTGTCACGTGCCCTCCTCGCTTTTCAATTCCCTCCCTTTCCCTCACACACCTTTTTAACACCTTTTTTCTGGTTGGATACTTGCATCACATAATTCACAATTTCATTTATTTTGTATTATAGTTTCATTGGTATATATAAAACATATAATAGCTAGTATTTAGTAGGGATGAGATCGATATTAAACTAGTTTTAAAAAACGAAATTAACGGTGCTGGTATAAAAAAATTTGTACGGTACGTATTGATATCAACATTCGAAGGTAAATCAACTAAAATACCGTTACCGATCCCAGAAAACCAAAAAAGTTGATTGCCGATACTAGTAAACGAAAATGATCGATACGGTAGCGGTATGATCCCAGTTATCAAATGCTCATCTCTGGTGTTTAGCTCGTATATAAACACGCCGATACTTTATAAGAACTTTTTTTGAGTAAAATCTTAAAATTGGGCCAACTGATTATAGAAATACTTGAAGTCTCGAATTATAACTGAATCATAATCTGAAAAGTTTAAATCAAATTAACCGAAACCAATTGAAAAACTTATGGTTTGGTGGTAATATTTTATAACTGATTTTTGTGATCCGCTTATTTTTGTATGTTTTAAATAACAGAATTAAACATATCAAACCAATAGTAAACTAACCTTTATATATTTATAAATAATATATTTTTTAAATAATATTTTATGTCAATATGCCTAATCCTTCATCTTTTGTAATCCTAATAAATTTGCGTAAATTGTTTTCAAAATTATATTATAACCTAAAATGAGCAATCAAAATAAGCATTTGAAAAGCAGAATCGAAAGCAAAAAAGAAAAATCATACATTAGATTAAGTTAACTCATGCACTAACGCTATGTTAAGAATCACATTCATAAAAACTTTCTTACATTTTATGTGTTCTTCATTCGTCTCCCCTTTAAAAAAACCGCATGCCCACATGACATTATCTCTTTCATCCTAAATTCTTCACAAAAATACACTTTTGACCACCCTTTAATTTATCTTTTACACTCATTTAATTTACTTTTCCGGATTTTATCTATTATATAACTATTTTTATAACTTTACAATAGTGTGTTTTATTAAAAAAGTACATGATTGTGATATAATTTGTTTAATATAAATTTTTAATATAAATGTTATTATATTGAAATTAACATTAACTTTAAAATTTAAAAACCTAAATCTAAACATTAAACATTAAAGCCTAATACCTTTTTTGAACGGCAAATTTGGATCACTTACGAACCACTGAGTATCATCGTGCCACTTGCAGAATCATCCGATCATATTCATCTCCACTAGACAATAATGTCTATACACCAATTCAGAAGTAAACCCAATAAATTTGAGAAAAAAATCCTTATGAGACTCGAACTCGGGATCTAATGGTCCCTAAAACTTATACCATCCCTAAGACGTCACTAGATTATAGTGCCATGGGCATTAAAACCTAATATTAAATATTAAACTTCACCAACTAAAACATAAATTAGAACTTAAAATAATCAACACTACTACATTAGTGTTGGTTTGCAGATCCAGATTATTTCTCTTCTTGTTTAGCTTTTTTAGTTGACCACATTACCTGTATATTTTTTGAGACTTTCGTTTAATCTTTTTGTAAATTGGAATAACTGAATCGTCGATCATTACCGAAAAATATCGATCTTTAATGATTTTTTACTTAAAAATATCTCATAGCAATTCAATCAAGAATTAGATATAATCAACCATATTATAAGGTAAAACATAAACCTAAATTATGTAGTGTCATTCAATCATGAGCCATAGAGTAGACATCAAACTTAAGGAACTTGCTAGAATCAAGATTTTTGAAAAAGAAGCCGATGATGTCATTGATTGATGAGAATTTTTTAAAGAAACTTATTGGCCTGTTTTATCTTTGTACATAAAGTTTTATTTTATGGTGATATTAGGGTTTCTACTTATGTGATATACGGGTTAACAATTAAAGTTTTATACGATATAAAAATAAACAAAAAAAATGCATATTACATTGAAGGAAAAAAAACTAAAATGCATACACCGATTGAACAATAAAAATAATATAATTCACAAATCTATATGTATTTCTTATGATTAAAATTACTTATTACATATGAGAATAAAAAATGAGGGTTGCACTAGAAACAATAAGATTATTATCCATATGACTCAAAATAAGAACAAAAAAAAGTTTTAGCTTTAGGCCCATTAACTTTAGTCTCACTATTTCCTTTATGATTTTACATATATCAACACTTGTTTGTTTATTTTTATTTATCCTTTATGATTTTACATATATCATCAACACTTGTTTGTTTATTTTAATTCAGTCCCATTTGTCCCGTTAGATGTCATTGATAGATGAAATTCTTTTAGAGAAACTTGTTAGCATGTTTTTATCTTTGTACATAAGGTTTTTTTATAGTCACGTCAAGGTGAAATCTAAAACAATATATGAGTAGTATTTTATAGGTCCATTTAAGTCATTTGACTGATCAAATAAATGATTTGAGGCCACACTTAAATAGGCTTAATTTGTCTAACATGTCAACTATACTTCAAATATTTAAGGGAGTTCGGCCTTTAATAATTCTTATTAGACGTCATTAGTCATTGGCAGTCTTAGATTTTTTTATTCCCTCTGGTAGTCCCATCTTTCAACTATTTTTCCTCCACAGGGTCCCAGTTAAAAAAACTTAACGGTCCAAATTGCAAACGAACGTTTTAAGGTTTTTGATCAGAACAAGGATACTAGTAGAATGATGTAAAACTTACCTTGAAATTGTGCTCCAAACAACGAAAACGATGCTTCAATTAGTGTTTAAACTTCCAATTAATAAAAATCAAATCTTTTGGAGTATCGTTTCGAGGTAAGTTGTACATCAATAGACTCGTATTTCCGTTCTGATCAAAAGCAGTTTATAATTTGGAAAAAAACTTAAGGACCGACGGAGGAAAAATAGTTGAAAGGTAAAACAGTCAGGGGAATAAAAAAAGGTAGAACTGCTAATAGTCAATGACGTCTAATTAAAATTATTTAAGTTGAATATCCCAAGCATCCTTTGCAGTGGCTTTTAAGATTGATTTAACTTTAAGGTATCGTGATGTTGATACAAGAGCTTTTCAAGTGAAATATTTGGCATATTATAATGTAAAGTTTGTCTTGCAAATGTTATTAGGTTCGACTTTGCTACTTCCTTCCATCAAGTTGTTCATGAAGATAAAATTCATAGGTATCACCTATATCTTGAGTAACGTTATTGTACGAATGGGTTTAAACAAATTTGCTTAATGTAGAAGTGAAGGAAAGGGCTTTTTTTTAATATTTCCCCCATCTTATTGTACAAATATGTCTAAGTACGTATTTTAGTCACAAAATTTAAAATAGAAAAAGCGTGATTTACACTAGTAGAGTAATTATAATTACACTACAAAGATTACATAATTACTCTACTAGTGTAAAATCATGATTTTTTTTACAATTTTCAATTAAACTTAAGTAGATAAAAAATTCAGAAAAAAAGTTTCTTTCACTTCTCATGCTAATTCAGAAAAAAAAATGTCCTTCACTTCTCATGCTAAGGCCATTTTGTATGTTAAAACTCATTTATATTTGATCCTTACACTTTATATCTTTCCTATTATTTTGTATAATAAGAGATCGTGTATAAGAGAGAATTCTTGTACGGATTGTTGGAGACAAGCTCAACCATTGATCTCCCAAGATTATTGGCTCAAAATTAGGTGGTGACATTTTTGTAATTATGAGATTCAAACAATTGAAGAAACAAATAGAGAAATGGTATTCTGGTTCTTTCTAAGTTAAACTCCTCCCCCCATGATTTTCAAACGACTATAACTATTTCATAGTTAATACTTAAAAAAAATGCACATATTAACGAGCATTTAGGTTTCTTTAATTCAAGCAGCCTATTGCTATAGTATTTTTAACAAAAATTTACTTATTTTGAATAATCATTACATGATTACATTATTTCATGGGTTTTAATTGGATTACCTAAGGTTAGTTGGGTTGAGTGACATATGAGTTTAAATTGGCCTGAAGTTAAATAAGTTATTGGGTATTTGGTTAGTCTTTTAAAAAAGTTTAGTTTTTTAAATTATATTGGATTATAAATATTAAGTAAGAATCAAATATAAATGGGTCTTAACATACAAAGTGGCCTTAACATTAGAAATGAAGAAATTGCTATAGTATTTTTAACAAAAAATTTACATTATTTTGAATAATCATTACGTGATTACATTATTCATGGGTTTTAATTGGATTACCTAAGGTTAGTTGGGTTGAATGACATATGAGTTTAAATTGGCTGAAGTTAAATAAGTTATTGGGTATTTGGTTAGTCTTTTAAAAAGCTTAGTTTTTTTAATTTGGGTTATAAATATTAAGTAAGAATCAAATATAAATGGGTCTTAAGATACAAAGTGGCCTTAACATTAGAAATGAAGAAATTTGTTTTTTCCATCTATTTAAGTATGATGTTTAATTGCAAAATTTTCAAAAATAAATAAATAAATAAAAATCATGAATTTACTCTAGTAGCGTAATTATGTTATACTAGTGTAAAAACACAATTTAAAAAATTATAAGACTAAAATACGTGCTTGACAAGATGGGAAAAAATCAAAAAAAAATTTCTCCATCACTTCTCACGTTATTTGTATGTTAGACTCATTTGTACCAGAACCTAACTCATAAATATTAAGAATAATGGATTTTAATGATCTCAGCTATTAGCCGTTGGCCGGCAACAGTCTCAACGTCAAAAATAACTAGTGATCGTCCCGTCTTTTTACATATTGTAAACCAATGGACCTTTACTATCAGAAAAAGGAAAAGGAGACAAAACGAAATTAAAGTTCTGTTAGTAAAGATCAATTGGTTTACAATATGTGAAAAGGCGGAAGCACCACTAATTATTTTTTAAGTTGAGACTGTTGTCGGCCAATAACGAATAGTTGGAATTGTTAAAATCCTTTCAATCATAAATATTATTAAGTTTTAATTTATATAGGTTTTTTTCTTAAAAATATTTACATAAAAAATAAGCCGACCCAATGTATTTTTACATTAAACTATTTGATTTATTTACATGTTTTTTATGCTCATATCTATTTCTTATACTCGGGTTTAATGCCTAAATTGACTAGGTTAACACTAGATTCACATGCCAATACTAATATGTTTAAATTTTATTTAAAATATTATCTTTTTAACGGTAAACTTGGATTATTCACGAACTACTTGAGTATGATCGTTGCATCAGCGGAACCATTCGATCATATCCATCTCCATTAGACAATAATGGCTACACACCAATTCAGGAGAAAATCAAAATCTGAGATATGTTTGGGTGGGGGTTAGGCCCAAATGACAAAGTTATTGGAGTTAAAATGTTGCTTCCCTTGAAGTCAAGGATTCGAGCCCCGCTAAAGGTGAATTGGTTTAAAAAATAATAATAATAATAATAAAATATTATCTATGTATGGGTGGGGGTTAGACCTAAATGGCAAAGTCATTGAAGTTAGCTTCTCTTGAAATTAAGGGTTCGAGCACCGCTAAAGATGAATTGGTGTAAAACTTTGTAAATGTATATGTATTTTATGTATGTGTTGTATATACATGTATCTTTATACGTGTATATATATAAATAAAAATAATAATTCGAGCCGAACCAAGCCGAGTAGACATTTGCTCACACTTGACTCGTTTACAAACCAAACCGAGCAGAGCAGAGCAGCTCATTTACAACAAAGCCTCAAATCAAACGCACAATTTCCAAGTGAGCGACGACCAGTTTGAACATCCTCAAAATATACATAATTAATATAAGGGGAAAATCACGAAACTAGCCCCTTGTCACGCCGTCTTTGCCAAAATAGCCACCTGACACGGCTTCACGAGCCGTTTCATTAGCTGACAAGGCTCAAACCTAGTTTTAACCGCGGACCAATAGAAAGAGGACACGTGCTCGACAAACCCTGAAACGGCTTTCAGACATTTCAGCTAATGAAAGCTCTCAGCCGAGCCGTTTCACATGGCTCACGCATCCAAGCCAGTTAAGGACCTGGCTCGTCCCTTAGCCGAGTACCTTCAACGAGCTGAGCTGTTGACGTACTTAGAGCGTTCATGTTGACAGCTTAGAGCCGTTTCATGTTGACACGGCTTAGAGCCGTTTCCGTACCATGACCTGTTGACGCGGCTTAGAACCTCGGTTGACGCGGCTTAGAACCTTGGTTGACGCGGCTTAGAGCCGTTTCCGTACCCTGTTAAAGCCGTTTCTATTTCCGTACCCTGTTCAAGCCGTTTCCGTACCATCTAACATAATATTTAAGTGGTATGTGTTTCAATTCTTTCTCAAACACGAAAACATAGCAAAATGTGTTCCAAATTCATCCAGTATATCCATGCATGTAAGTTGGGCCAGAGTGATATTATGTTCAAGTGTAATGCAGAGGCGGCTATCATAATGACGTTTTTCTTAGCTTTAAAATCAACGGTGTCCGGTTTGAACCGGAGAAGATGATGTTTTTATCATTATTATGTTAGGAAGTTCCACTGCCCAAACCTTCGATGACTGTAAACCTTTAGGGTGGTTGATGAGAATAGCAACACATCAAAGTGTTAGCTAGATCATACCAAACATCACTGAAGTTGCAAAATCATCGAATTGTTCCAAATTGCTCCATGTACTGAGTGTAGATGGAACTTACCAGTTGAAGACACACCTTTATCATTGCTATGTGTTTTGATGCAGAATCGTCGAATTGTTCCGATTAGTTTTTGTAGATGAAGTTATTTGGTGTATTCTAGTTTAAATGTTGAATATTTGTATTTTTAGTTGTTTTTTTATTTTTCTGTATTCAATAATAATAAACTTTAGTGATTGTATCAATTTTACATGCAAAAATGTAATATAATTGAACACTCGTTTTTACCTCTTATAAATCATTCACCCCACCCACCCCACCCCACGTGTTCACCCCACTATAAATAAGTAGTCCACGCGTTTAACCTAAACGCACCCTAAACCTACGCCGTTTTACTGCCCGTCGTTTCACAGACCCCACGTTTGCAATCTTTGATCAATGGCTTCCAACTCTTTCCCCTGGACCGAGGTTGAAGACATTGCCTTATGTGAGTCATATTTCGAAGCTGTGTGTGAACCACGCCGTCAAGGTCAGTGTGGCCTGTGGGTTCGAGTTCAGCGGTACTACTCACAGCTTCGTGGTGTTGACAACAACAGAACCGTGGATGCACTGTCTTTTAGATTTCGGGTGATTCGCTTGTACTGTGAAAGGTTCGAGCGTACCTACCACGCCGTTGAGCTACTAGGGGGGCCTTTGCGAGGATGACGTTAAAGAAGTCGCCCTCATCAACTACCGCCACGAATATGGGCGTGTTTCACACACGTGACGGAGTGGGACACCAATAGACTTTTTTTAGATGTGTAGTTTTTTTCTGTTTATTTTAGTTTTTATGTAATTTTTATATTTTTATAAAATTATGTGTTTATGTTTTTATCTTATAAATCTTTTTAATAAAGAAGACACTAGCATCCTTTTTTTAATTAAGCCAAGTCATGAAAGATGACAAACTTAATTTAAAAGAATTAAGAACTGAATATCAAACGAGTTAGACATAATATAATAAAGACAGTTCTAGCATCCTGTTTTTTAAGTCATGAAAGACGACATACTTAGTATAAAAGAATTAAGAAGTGAATATCAAACGGGTTAGACAAGCAGCCCAGCGGTGGGGCTGCGTGCACACGTACGAGGGGGCACTAATTTGAATTCCGGATAGGGCCGGTCTTGGACAAGTTTTCAGAGTTTAAAGCTGAAACCTTTTTTAAATAATAATAATAAAACTTTTAAGTCATGAAAGGCGGCAGACTTAATATAAAAGAATTAAGAAGTGAATATCAAACGGGTTAGACAAGCAGCCCAGCGGTAGGGCTGCGTGCACACGTACGAGGGAACGCGAGTTCAAATCCCGGCTAGGGCCGGTCTTGGACAGGTTTTCTGTCTTTAAAGCTGAAACCTTTTTTAATAATAATAATAATAATACTAATATATAATAATAATAATAATAATAATAATAATAATAATAATAATAATATTAATAATAATAAAATAATAATATAATAAAATAATAATAATAATAATATAAACTTAAGTCATGAAAGACGACAGACTTAATATAAAAGAATTAGAAGTGAATATCAAACGAGTTAGACACGCAGCCCAGCGGTAGGCTGCGTGCACACGTACGAGGGGCGCGAGTTCGAATCCCGCTAGGGCCGGTTTTGGACAGGTTTTCAGTGTTTAAAGCTGAAACCTTATTTTTTTAAATAATAATAATAAAACTTTTAAGTCATTAAAGACGAC
Source organism: Scalesia atractyloides (assembly GCA_947069175.1). Classification (NCBI taxonomy): domain Eukaryota; kingdom Viridiplantae; phylum Streptophyta; class Magnoliopsida; order Asterales; family Asteraceae; genus Scalesia; species Scalesia atractyloides. Next base: position 6,093,875 of record CAMTDV010000008.1, read on the forward strand.
ATACTTAATATAAAAGAATTAAGAAGTGAATATCAAACGGGTTAGACACGCAGCCCAGCGGTAGGGCTGCGTACACACTTACGAGGGGGCGCGAGTTCGAATGCCTGCTAGGGCCGGTCTTAGACAGGTTTTCAGTGTTTAAAGCTGAAACTATTTTTTTAATAATAATAAAAAACTTTTAAGTCATGAAATACGACAGACTTAATATAAAAGAATTACGAAGTGAATATCAAACGGATTAGACACGCAGCCCAGCAGTAGGGCTGCGTGCACACTTACGAGGGGGCGCGAGTTCGAATCCCTGCTAGGGCCGTCTTGGACAGGTTTTCAGTGTTTAAAGCTAAAACCTTTTTTTATAATAATAATAAAACTTTTAAGTCATGAAAGACGAAAGAATTAATATAAAAGAATTAAGAAGTAATATCAAACTGTTAGACACGCAGCCCAGCGGTAGGGCTGCGTGCACACTTACGAGGGGGCGCGAGTTCGAATCCCTGCTAGGGTCGGTCTTGGACAGGTTTTCAGTGTTTAAAGTTGAACCTTTTTTTAATAATAATAATAAAACTTTTAAGTCATGAAAGACGACAGACTTAATATAAAAGAATTAAGAAGTGAATATCAAACGGGTTAGACACGCAGCCCAGCGATAGGGTTGCGTGCACACTTACGAGGGGGCGTGAGTTCGAATCCCTGCTAGGGCCGGTCTTGGACAGGTTTTCAGTGTTTAAAGCTAAAACATTTTTTTAATAATAATAATACAACTTTTAAGTCATGAAAGACGACAGACTTAATATAAAATTATTTAAAATTAGGTCGTGGCAAACAACGCCGAAAATACAGTCTATCAGCCATGAATCGTCTATATGATAAACAAATTTGTCTCATGTCTCCAGTAATGTTAATTGGTTTGTCCGTAACGAGATGCTCCATAAGTATGCAAAGATAGACAGCTTCATTACTGGCAATTGACTAGTTTGAAATCACATAGTCGTCATTAAGCTCATGGGTTATGGTTTTTTTCTGGTTTCCCGTCTTTTTTCAGTACCACAAATGCACCAACAAAGCTAGTAAATACACTTTGGCCTTTGTCAACCTTGTGAGAATAACATATCTTAATTTGTTCCCCTCACAAACGTTTTCAAAGGGGTAAAAAATTAAACCTGAGACACAAACTCAAGGCGTGCCAAAAGCCATAAGTTATTTTCAAACGGCAGCGGAAAAAACACGAAATCCACGTCAAAAATGGAAGGATATGGGTTTACTTTACCATTTACATAATCAACAATGTTCTTAGGAATAGAGTCAAGTAGCGTGTCATAGAATTGTGGCGGAAGAATTGTCCACCGCAAATTTAATGTGGGATCCCTTTGTAGTTTTCTACTTCTCCAGCCATTAGTCTACCAACCCATCCTTCAATATGTTGTTTATAATATATTTTTTTAATATTAAAAAAAGAAATAATATATTTCGTAAAAACGTTTAAGAAACTAACCGTTGATATTAGGTAGCCGTTACAAACGAACGCCTAACAGGGTTCCCCAAAATTTTTGTCCATCTCTACTGGGCCTATGAAAACTGCCGAATAACAGAATGGGGAGTCTCCATTATTGTAAAAGGTGACAACATCTTTCGACCAATTTTCAGTTTTGTCGTCTGGAATCGCCCATCTACCTTCTCTCTTCTGGTGTAAAATTTGCCTATTATTAACAAAGTTTATTTTTCTGACTCCTGGGGTCGTGAGGCTTCGGACGACGACCCGTCATCCGTTTGTTTAGGTGCTCTCCATTTCTTTAGTATCAACGATGATGCTTTGTTAACTAGTTGAGAGGAGTATACGTCACTGTTAGTTTTGTCAGACATTCTGCGTTTTTTTTCTTCTAAGATTTTTGAATTTAGGTGAACAAATTTACAAGTGACCCTGTATTTCTCCGAATTTAAGTAGGAAAAAAAAGACAAAAATAAAATCCAAGCCGTTTCAGTAAAAGCCGAGCCGTTTCAGTAATTGACCGACCCGTTTCATTAAAAATAAAAAACAGAAGAGTTTTAAACAGTACATAAATGAATTTAAAACTTCATATCAAACGGGTTAGACACGCAGCCCAGCGGTAGGGCTAAGTGCACACGTACGAGGGGGCGCGAGTTCGAATCCCGTCTAGGGCCGGTCTTGGACAGGTTTTCAGTGTTTAAAGCTGAAACCTTTTTTTTAAATAATAATAATAATAAAACTTAATATAAAAGAATTAAGAAGTGAATAAACGGGTTAGACACGCAACCCAGCGGTAGGGCTGCGTGCACACTTACGAGGGGGCGCGAGTTCGAATCCCTGCTAGGGCCGGTCTTGGACAGGTTTCAGTGTTTAAAGCTGAAACCTTTTTTTAATAATAATAATAAAACTTTTAAGTCATGAAAGACGACAGACTTAATATAAAATTATTTAACATTAGGTCATGGCAAACAACGCCAAAAATACAGTCTATCAGCCATGAATCGTCTATATGATAAACAAATTTGTCTCATGTCTCCAGTAATGTTAATTGGTTTGTCCGTAACGAGATGCTCCATAAGTATGCAAAGATAGACAGCTTCATTACTGGCAATTGACTGGTTTGAAATCATATAGTCGTCATTAAGTTCATGGGTTATGGTTTTTTTCTGGTTTCCCGTCTTTTTTCAGTACCACAAATGCACCAACAAAGCTACTAAATACACTTTGGCCTTTGTCAACCTTGGGAGAATAACATATCTTAATTTGTTCCCCTCACAAACGTTTTCAAAGGGGTAAAAAATTAAACCTGAGACACAAACTCAAGGCGTGCCAAAAGCCATAAGTTATTTTCAAGCGGCAGCGGAAAAAACACGAAATCCACGTCGAAAATGGAAGGATATGGATTTACTTTACCATTTACATAATCAACAACGTTCTTAGGAACGGAGTCAAGTAGCGTGTCATTGAATTGTGGCGGAAGAATTGTCCACCGCAAATTTAAGGTGGGATCCCTTTGTAGTTTTCTACTTCTCCAAGCCATTAGTTTACCAACCCATCCTTCAATATGCTGTTTATAATATATTATTTTAATATTAAAAAAAGAAATAATATATTTCGTATAAACGTTTAAGAAACTAACCGTTGATATTAGGTAGCCGTTACAACGAACGCCTAACAGGTTCCCCCAAATTATTTTCCAGTTCTACTGGGCATGTGAAAACTGCCAAATAACAGAATGGGGAGTCCCCATTATTGTAAAAGGTGACAACATCTTTCGACCAATTTTCAGCTTCGTCGTCTGGAATCGCCCATCTACCTTCTCTGTTCTGCTGTAAACTTTGCCTATTATTAACAAAGTTTATTTTTTATGACTCTTGAGGTCGCGAGGCTTCGGACGACGACCCGTCATCCGTCTGCTTAGGTGCTATCCATTTCTTTAGTATCAACGATGATGCTTTGTTAACTGGTTGAGAGGAGTATACGTCACTGTTAGTTTTATCAGACATTCTGCGTTTCTTTTCTTCCAAGATTTTTGAATTTAGGTGAACAAATTTACAATTTACCCTGTATTTCTCCGTATTTAAGTAGGAAGGGACAAAAATAAAATCCAAGCCGTTTCAGTAATTGACCGACCCGTTTCATTAAAAATCAAAGACCAAAGAGTTTTAAACAGTACATAAATGAATTTAAAACTTCATATCAAACGGGTTAGACACGCAGCCCAGCGGTAGAACTGCGTGCACACGTACGAGGGGGCGCGAGTTCGAATCCCGTTTAGGGCCGGTCTTGGACAGGTTTTCAGTGTTTAAAGTTGAAACTTTTTTTTAAATAATAATAATAATAAAACTTAATATAAAAGAATTAAGAAGTGAATATCAAACGGGTTAGACACGCAACCCAGCGGTAGGGCTGCGTGCACACGTACGAGAAGGGGCGAGTTCGAATCCCGGCTATGGCCGGTTTTGGACAGGTTTTCAGTGTTTAAAGCTGAAACGTTTTTTTTAAATCCGAGCCGTTTCGTTAAGGCCGAGGCGTTTCATGAATATCCGAGGCGTTTAACGAGATCCGAACCGTTTAAGAATGATCCCACCCGTCGAGACTATATCCGAGCCGTTTCCGAAGATTTAAGCCATTTCAACTGACACGTCTCTGCGTCCGCAGCCGTTTCAAAATATTTGAGCCGTTTCAACTGACATGTTTCAGTGTCCAAGCCGTTTCAAGTAACACGTGTCAGCGTCCCCAGCCGTTTCAGAATGTTTGAGCCGTTTCAACTGACATGTTTCAACGTCCAAGCCGTTTCAAATAACACGTGTCAGCGTCCCCAGCCATTTCAGAATGTTTGAGCTGTTCAAACTTACACGTTTCGGCGTTTACCCCAACCGGACGCGTGTTTAAGCCGGTTGAACCTACATGTTCAAGGTCCGAAGAATCCAAAGAAAACGACAGCTGTTTGGGACCACCAATCACGTTCAGGGACCACTTGAAAGTATCAAATGGATCCTTTTCAAAACTTCAATCCACACGTGAACATGCAAAACGATCACGTGATGCAAGGTTGTTCAACCGACCCCCTCTTTGTCCGGTAATAAGTAATGTTGATCATAGTTTTTTTTTTAAAACTGTATAAACTTTATTTCTTAGTTTGAAGTCTTTTTTGTATTGTTTAGATGACGACGATTAAAGTGAGACAAAAGTGACTGGTTTTAAAATATTTGAAGCAGATAATGACTCTAGGAATTGAGAACGCCATAAGGCAAACACGCTTTGGACCCTATTTAGATAATAGGTGCATGTTATGTGATAGTTTTGTTTTAATCGGGTTGCACAACTACAATTACCTACTAATAATCCCCGTCTTGGTATTTCATATTTTTTAGGAGGTGAAATATTTACGTTCACACCTAAACAATTTTGTTTAATAACCGATTACGATTTGGCCACAGTTCTTGGGCACCTGTAGAGCACCAAAATTCTTTTAAAAATAGATTTTTTCCAGGCCAATCCCGAGTTAGTTTTTCAAAAATTATGGATTTATTTAATAACGTGACGACATATAACGATGAAGACGGCACAAGAATATGTCTTCTAATGCTTATAGGTCAAGGTTTTATGGGATTGCAAAAAACCAATCTTTTTGATAATTTTCTTTTACACCTTGTGGATGATTTGGAAGCTTTTAGACAATATCCATGAGGTAATTATTTTTGGGATAGCACATATAATGCTATATATAATTTGCACATACGTCAAAAAGACGACACAATCGGTTTTTCGTTATCGGGATTCGTATAGCCCTTCAAGGTACGTGTGATCCCTTCCCTTTGTTATACATTCCTAAATTTTTAGATTAAATTTTTAAATATACCGTTTTACTGTGACACCCTGACCCGCAGCGGAAATAGAATTCGGGGCATAATTGGGTTATCATCAAAGCTCACGACATTTACTAAAATTAAGTTTCATATTTATTAATTGAAAATTTAAGAACAAATATCCAAATACAAAGAAACATACAAACACAAGAAATATTGTTTTAAACAAGACACTTTTTATTCATCTTCTAAGGCCAATCCTAAGTGTTCCTCTCCTCGACCTGTCCACCCGGATCATGTGTACATAATAGTTTGGGTCAACAAAGTTGGCGAGTGAATATAAATTAAATATTTAAACAGTTTTGTTATATTGGTTATTTCAATAAAATGTGCATGGACCATATATGAGCATATGTATATATAATTAAATCACAAACCACAAAATATCAACAATGAACATATGAACATGATGAATGATGAACTTGAGATCAAGGCTCAATCAAACGGAGCCGATCTAATGAGGCACCTGATGCTCAACTCGTATCCCACTAGGAACTGATGGGCCTTAGATGAATGATTGCACGGAAATGATAAAATGAAAACACACATAACACAACAACCAAATATACACTTAGATCACATAACATGGTAGCACATGTATTTGTATAAATAAAATAAATAACGACACATGATACACCCCGAAACGTGAATAAAAAGGGGAATTTGTAAGGATTCACTCACAGTGAGTGTGTTTCCTTGATTGAAGACGAACGCAACGTGTTTGAGATTCAACCACGAGAGAAAACTAACCTAAAATAATAACGTAATGATTCGATAAATAAATAAATTCTAGTAGAAATTGGTATTTTTAATTAATGCTTTTTATTAGATTGTTAGGTTTTTTTTGGTAATTATGGAGTTTTTAAAACTTATAAACCTTATTTTTAGGTATTTTTAACTAATTTTAAGAAAAATAAAAAGGATTTTAATTTAAAAAAATTACCCTTTTTTCAGGGTTGACTGGTCAACGGCCGGTCGGACTGCTTAATTATTGGCATCGTGTGAGGTTCGAACTCGTGACCTCCCGTATACGTGCACGCAGCTCTACCAACTGAGCTACGTGTCTAACCCGAAATAAACTCAGATTTAATTACTCTTATATACTATTTGGAATATTCCAGAAATTATTTTTTTTTTAAGTTTTAAATCTGTTAAACCGGCGTTCACCACTGGAATCGAACCCACGACCTTGGTTTTAAAAAAAGTTTGCACCCTGCCCTACCAACTGGGCTGGGTGTCTAACCCGGAGATTTAGAGATTTAAATTATATTCATACACTATTTGAACTGTTTTGTATTTGGGTTATAAAAATGCTTGTTTTATATAAAGAATTCGGTGCCACCTAACCCACATTCCACACCACATCGACTGTGTGTCTAACCCGATGGTTTAACCGTTTTTAATTATATTAATATACTTTTGAAAACTTCATCATCTTCATTAAATCACAACCTAGAATCATAGTTCTTGACTGATTATGTTTACTAAATGTTTTTGTTCCGTGATTATGGTTAAAACATGGTAATAACGAATTACAAAAAGAAAAGCAAAGGATTTTACCGACGACAAGATGATCACGGTTTTCCGGCGGAATTTCTTTCCGGCGAACAGAAAAGTTTGATCAGAGGGTTTCGAGTGTGGTTTTGAATAGGTGAACGAGTTTGGATTGGACTTTCTTTGGGTACTTATAGGCTACTCAAGATGAATTGGTTTTCGGTTTTGAAGCAGAATTTTATGATCGATGATTGGCAAAACGGTTAAAATTTAATTGGGTTTTGATTGGGTTTTGATGTTGATCATCAATTATATTCAATCAATCGCGAATCAAAACAGATAGTGATGATTATCCATTGAATGAATTTGGCGGTTACAAACTTGATGATTTAAACTTGCAGGTGATCGCGGATTTATTTAAATTTTATTTGATTCCAAAATTATACAACAGGTGTGTGTGGTCCAGCGGTGTATATAGTGTGTGAGTTTGTGGGTGACCCGGGTTCGATTCCCGGTTACTCCTTTTATTTTTATTTTATTACTTTGAAGTTTTAATTAATTTAATTTATTCTTTTTATTGATTATTAATTTTAATTTTTATGATATTTATATATTATGATTAATAACAATTAAATAACACTACTAAATACGCAATGAATTTTTAAATTAATACTTGTTTCTCAAACGAAACGGGTTTTTCGAACCCGTTTTACATAAATGTTACATTTACAGATGTGGGTTTTGGAGGTGTTTCCCGAATTCAAGGGTTCAAACGATTGGTTTGAATCTGAGACGAAACCTAGATTTTTAGGATGGAGGGAAGGCCGTAAGTTCATGAAGGTTACTGTGGACCGTATGCTTAAAAAGGCGGTAAAGGTAAATAGTTATATTAAATTAAAATTTTGAATGTGTATTATTTTTATTATTTTTAATTATTTTTAATAATTTATTGCCTTTAAAATCGCAGAAACGTGAATACAAGCCGCTTTCGTTTATACTGGCCACAAATAATGAAGTTATCTATTCATGTATATATCTAGTTCAGATTATCCAGACTGCTGAACGTCAGATGTATGCTAATGCAATGCCGGGTGAAATACCGGTTGTTGACGAACAACAAAGCGCGTACGGAATTCCCGGGTCCAATTCCACCCCCTATGCACTCCCCTACCGCCGTTGACCCACAACAAATGCAGTCACTTTTGAACAATTTGTTTGGTGACGATGCCACAAATCAAGGTTTCAAGCCTTCACCGGCCCGACAAGAATTACCGTAACAGAATTTTGCTACCGGTCCGTCCATGTGGGAGTTGATTATGACCCGTTTAAATCACTGTGGACGAGAAAACCGAAAACTGACTGACCTGATCAAGTCAGAGGTGTTGCATGCGTATCGTGCGACACAGCCGCGCGAACATCACAAAGGGAGAGTGATAATGTAATGTTTAAATTTGGCAATCATTTTTTATAATTTTAAATACAATATATAATAATGACCTTTTAACATTTGATGTAGGCTGTTGCTGATTCTTTTGTCAACTACGACAATGTCTACCATGTCTCTATGACCCCGGTTATAAACGATGGATATGTAAGTTTTTACATGTTTTAGCATAACAGTTAATTATTATTTTATGAGTACGAAATGTCAACTCTTACGTAAAAGCATTTTTTTAGAATGAGGATCCTGATATTATAAAAGTGAGACGATCGGAAAGACTTGTGATGCCCGCTGCAACTTTGCTATCCCCATACGTAGCTTATAAAACGTTAAAACAAAAACAGACGAGACAGTCAAATAATGAGGATAGACAAATTTCTTTAATCGAGCAGTGGTATCCAAGTAATGGCAATAGATATCTTTCACTATTAGCGGGTGGATGTGCCGGTCCTGATTTCTGGGCAAGGACGGTAGTGGCTGGTTAAGCTATGATGTAAGCCTTTACTATCAAGTAAAAATTTATATATTTTTTCACACTAAATTTACTTTTTTACAACATATTTTGGGTGGATGATCCACTTGTATCACTCAAGAGATGCAAGAGAATGTTGGAGTATTTTACCCCCTTATTTTCAATTGAATCTTTTTAATTCGGGGGGGGGGGGGGGGGGCACGACCACACGTTCAATGGTTATTTCACTGGGGCGGTTGACCCCTTTCCACCAATAAGTACAGTTGACGAGGTATTATGGAGCATTCCAATTAGTTAGTTGTTACATATATTTATATTTATTTGTTTTTGTAAATTATTAACGAACCACTTACTTACTTATTGTGTAGGTGTATGTACCGTTGTACATACCATGCTACATTGGTTTTTAGGCGTTTTCAATCTTATTAGTTACACACTTACGATATACGATAGGTATTTTTCCCGATTTAATAGATTAATACTTTAAAATTTATGCTGCTAACTGTTGTTATTTTTTGGTGTTTATAGTTTATTAGCTTTAAAAACTTTAGAAAAGGGAAGAACGGAGGTGGTCTGTCATATAAATTTTGTTTTTTACCATTGGCTACGGATTAATGGTTATCATGCCGACAAGCCGTTACCGTTACATTATCCCTTCCGCGTTATTTATGCAAGCGATGCTCCTCAATAGTCCGGAGTTTTGGGAGACTGTGGAGTTTGGGTTTGCATATATCTACAAAACTTGATAAATAAACAACAGTTGAACGATGGTGAAGATACTGCTTGACTGCATACAAAATGAGACGTAAACTAGCTATACTTTTTTTGACTCAGTATTACCCAAGGATATAGATGACAACATCGAAGATGACGATTTTTATTTGGAAGATAATTGTAAAAACGTAGAAAATGATGTAAAAATCTTATTATGTATAGAATGGTTATTTATATATTTTATTTGTATTATGTTTTAGATACATGTGTACTCTTTGTGTGTATATATATGTGTGTGCTACCATTATGGAAACACATGTTACTCAGATAGATCCACAATGGAAAACCGAGTTGGTCGCCAAATGTTCTTGAATTTATTACGCCGCGATAGTCCAAGTTGCTATTCCTCATACATGGGATAACACCACTCGGAAAAGACTGGTGGGGTGGACTACTTAGATTTAGTGGAGATGGCCATGTTCAAGAAACGGTACTTTAATAACAAATAATTTGGTTTTAATAAATAGGCTAGTAATTTAAAATAAAAAATCTTTACCATTCTTTTATAGCACGTGAAAGCATGGTGTAACAAACTCATGTATCAAGAGAGGTTGAAAGACGGACAACGACGATGTCTTCAAAGGATTTTCGTTGGACGTTCTACCACCAAATTTTTTAACATGTTAAATAGACAAGATAGTGTGGCAAACACATACGCAGATGGTTCTTCAACTACATACCCTCCATTTTGGGAAATAGATACGGTACATTCATTTTTTATTTATTTTATTTATGCGTATCTTTCATACTCCACGTCTATATAAACAAATGTTTGTGCACTCCTCAACTTGTATCTTCATTTTCCAACATGGTCGAACAATAACATAACATTCATTTACACTTCCATATCCACCTTAACACTGAAGAACCAAACCCACCCTCAGAGAACACCGAACCCAACTTTTCCCAACCGTCTAACCAACCAAACACATTGCAAGAGCCGAGACGTGAATGTAACCCATTGTGCAGTAGCAAAAAACTGAAGAACCAGAAAGTGTGACGGTTAGCACCAAAGAAGACGCTGAGTAGGAATTGGATTTTGAAAGATATTTCGACTTACTGCGTTTAGAGGCTTACACAGCGGAATGGAAAAGGGATTAGAGTGATTCAGAGGCACACCGACTAGATTAGATATGTTTATTAATTGTGGGGGTTCTATATGTAATAAGATCTTAAACATGTTTATTTTGGAGTGATCTTTAATATAATAATTTTAACCATATGTTATATACTTCTTTTTTTTTTTGACATAGGCTTACATCCTATACCGAAAAAGGAACAACAATGGTTACTTCTAAAGATAAATTTAAAGTCACTAGAGATAACTGTTTATTTTACAAATACTTGTGACATGATTAACTGTGGAGATTCATTTTGCGTGCACAGAAGAATTCATCAAACTGTGATGGAATTTGAGTCTCTATTCATGTGGTTTTTGGGTCGTATCGCGTATTGGCAACACGCTGAAATAGACGAGACCGAAGCCATGGAAATAGTAGGGGATGGCGTCTGGCCTATCAAAGAGATCGTATTGGCCGAAATTCTTGAGTTATCATATGTATGCTAATGGAAAACCTTGTTCGCAAGTGCTCGTTAACATGGAGGGAAGGAAACCTTCACAATGCTTGTTTCAGATACAACGGTACATGGCAAATGAACTCTACGCCGGGCGCTTCACACCAGTTAATTTTTGATGGTTTTGTGGATGTATATAAAAAATTCTAATGAAATATTTCTTGTGTAATTGTATTAATTACAATACTAAAAAAATAGATACTGTCAAAAGTCTCGCAAGTTATAGGACGGAAATTGTGTAAACTGATCAGAATCGCCCCAGCTTTCTTTCTCTTTCCCTTCCCCCAATCCTTTGCGAGTACGAATTTGTGACGGCATGGGTTGTGAACACAAAATCACGATGATGACCGTATGATTTACACCGGGAACAATACGGCAGAGTGGGTTTTTCCCCGAGGGATAATACCGGTTGTTATCTCGAGGACGACCCGCCTGACGCTTTGTAATATGCGGCGGTTGAAGATTTATAAGGTCTTCTGGAGTCTCCCATTCAGACTTATGAGGAAGAGGATTAATCGCTTCTTCATAAGTTCTTTTATAGATTTCGTTTGAGTAACACGGGAAGGAATAATGACTGCAATCGGTTTCATCTAAAATTTTTGAAACCGCAATCACATGCCCACATGGTAAACCAGAAACTTGCCAAACTCGCTAGCTACATGTTCGATTATACAAATCAACAAAACCATGTTTGCTCCCGTCTTCAACATCATAAGTCTTTAACCCAACACCAGCAACAGTACAGTTCTAGACGCTTCAATTTTTTAAAAATTTTCTTTTGAGCCCACTGTGTAAGTAGGTGTGTTTCCTGATTACCCTGCAACCGGCGTTCATAAAACCATTGTTGTACGGACTGACGGAAGAATTCTAAATTGGTATCGGCATTTTCCGCTGGTGTCTAGAAAGAGCGTTAATGGACTCCCGCTGTTAGATGTCATATAATGATATCGATTACCGGGACAATGTGCTCTTGCCCATCTAGCGAACCCAATACTTGTTAGAATTTGACATACTCTGGGAACGACAAGACAAAGAGCATTGAATGACTCATTAAAATCAAACATCCGGTAAGATTTGCATGTCTTCCACCACATACTCTCGTATTCTTTTTTTATTCGACGGTAAACGTAAGTTCATCATTAAATGACGACAACATAACCCATGATAAGCACGTGGAAAGATGTTACTAACAGCTAAGTGTATAGAATTAGCCCTATCCGATATTATTGCCATATCGGGTATTTCACCAACACACTCTCTAAGCTTAGAAAGAAACCATGTCCAAGATTCTCCATCCTCTGATTTTCCTATTCCATAGGAAACTGGTAAAATCTGGTTGCTTTCCATCCATGCCAACTGCTAAAAACACGTACCTTTAAATTCACCTTTCAGGTGTGCTGCATCGATGATCACCACCGGTCTTAGATTACACATAAAGGCACGAATCTGAAACGAAAAATTCATAAGAGGTCAACCGCGTTTTAATTTCAGATAACTAAATAAAAAGTAAAACGCATAACTTACAGCAACACCGATGGCGACAAAGACCATTTCAAACCAATTCTCGTCGTCAGTCTTGATGCAAGTGACAGTACCCGGGTTTGCCCGTTCTAAATTGTAGCAGTAAAACGATAGTTCAGCAAAGGAATCAGTGCTTGTACCTTGTAGAATCTCTAGCGCGTGACTTTTTCCACGCCAAGTTTGACTATACCTTATGTCAACTTGGAATCTTTGGTTAAAATCTTTGTTTAAAATCTTTGACAATATCCTTGGACCGATATTGTCTACCACTATCTTTTAGTGATTCCTTTAAATAGTGAGCCACAACCATTGGGTTTGCCTGACGAAGATGGGGTATGTTAGCGTCTTTGAGCACGTGTGTTTATCGTTCGTATACTTAACAACAAACATCGCACTGCCAGCAACACTGGGTGCCCTAAAACGCCATGCGCACCCATCCACCAAACATGACACTTCATACCTGGTTTTAGAAGATCTATCTACTTTGAACTCAAAATGTTCTAACAAACATTTTTTCCCTGCTCAAATTTCAAATTTCATCAAAGTTAATTGATGGAGACAGTGTTTGTGTTGTACCATGTAAATTATCGAAATTCGTTGTATACTCGTTTAGAATATCATCATTAACAGGAACATTTAAATCAGGAACTTTAAATGTATCTTGATCAGAAGGAAAACTAGATGACCCAACACATAACTCCTAAATGATGTACAACTTATATAATTCAAAAGGATTTTGCATAGCAAAATTAAATAAAAAAGCGAGAATCATCAGTTATATCGGTCGGATCAGTAAACGAAGACATCCGGTACAATAGCTTTTTAATGTTTGGAATTCCACACAACTTAGAAACATTACTTCAAAGACCAATGTACGAAAGATTGGTTTCAATTTCTAAACCACGTCTACTTGCATTGGCATCAGCAACATACTCCAAGTTTCCGTTAACAACCTGCCACTTTCCACCGCTGTATACAACAAAACAAGCTTCATGTTGTAAAAATCAGATTTTACTTTAAACGTAAAACCCTTAAACTAATTGTAAATAAATAACCCACGCACGTAAACGTAAAACGCAACTTGAACCACAATGCGTCGAAACGGCTCAAGCCCACGACATAACGGCTCGGCTCGTTGAAGGTACTCGGCTAAGGGACGAGCCAGGCCCTTAACCGGCTTGGATGTGTGAGCCACGTGAAACGGCTCGGTTGAGAGCTTTCATTAGCTGAACGCAAGCCGTTTCAGTGTTTGTCGGACACATGTCCTCTTTCTATTGGTCTGCGGTTAAAACTAGGTTTGAACCGCTTGCGTTAAGGGAAACGGCTTGTGAAGCCGTGTCCAGGGGCTATTTTGAAAAGACGGCGTGACATGGGCATTATCTCTTGTATAATCACTTTCATTTAAAATTTAATTGATGAATTAGTATGAATCAAGTCATCATTACCTGTGCTCCTGCTTGTTGTACGAGTTTTTCAACATAATTCCGAATCTTCATCAACGCGTGCAAGAGTGCGTGCCATCCTCTCTCTCATACTATTCAAAACTTATTATTCTCCTACACACAAACCCTCACTTGTCTCTATTCTCACTTTTTCAACAACTTCACCTTCAAACCATCTGTAAACTCATCTCGTGATTGATTCCATCTCACACAAACACAAAAAAAAAAAAATGGTGAAGGATCGTAAAGTAGGCATAGCAATGGATTTCTCAAAAAGCAGCAAATCCGCTCTGCAATGGGCGATCGATAACCTAGCTGACAAAGGTGATACGTTCTACATCATCCACATCAAATCTCTTTCTGGCGATGAGTCTCGCAACAAACTTTGGGAGGCTTCTGGCTCTCGTAACCTCCGATCCATCAACTACTCGTTATTCTGTTTCGGTTCTTTTCTTTTTTAGTACGTTACTGATTGATTCTGTTTTTTGTTGTGTGTGTGTGTGATCAGCTTTGATTCCGTTGGTGGAGTTTCGTGTGCCGGAAGTTATGGCGAAGTATGATTTGAAAGCGGATATTGATGTGCTTGATATACTTGATACTGGAGCTAGACAAAAAGAGGTTTCAGTTTTCAGTTTTCACTCTGTTTGTTATTTGATGATGCACATATTCTGATTTGTGTATTTTATTGTTGTTGATTCAAACTTTGGATTCAGATTTATTATTTATATTTGTTCTGGATGTTGAATCTGGTTATCAGAACTTTATAGTTCTATCGTTGACTCGCTGGATCGATATGATGTTTAGAACCGGATTTAGGTTGACTGATCTGTCTTCAATTTTGAAAAGGTTTGTTAGGTTCTTTGTAGCAATCAGGGGCCGTTTATTTATTTATTTATTTTTTAATTTGACTTTACAGAGCCTTTCGTGTCGTTGATAGCTGGTGTTCAAGGTTTTTAGGTTAACAGAATGAATTTAAACAAAGTCTAGCAGAAATTTACGGTTAAAGTTTTTTAATCTGAACTTTGATTTATGGATTTGGATTATAACTTGTACAGGAATAGTGATTATAAGTTATTAATGGAAAAGGTGTAGATTTAAGAGTTTTGTGAGGTTATCTTTGGTTTATCACATTCTTATCATAGTTGTTAATGGTGAATAGCAATAAATAGCGATAAGGTAGTTATATGCTACATCGCGAATATCGATAAATAGCGTGCACTAGAAAAAAGACTTTTAAAAAATTTATATATGTATAATTGTATATGATATCAAAATATCCTGGCATATATATATATATGCTATTTTACATGTACATTTAACAAAAACCTAAAATCTAGCTATTTTATAGCTATATTTAATTGTTATCTATATAAAAAAAATTAAGGTGTCGCTATCCGTCGCTATGACCATAATAGCGATGTAGCGCGCTATAGCGACTACTGTAATCCCTATTGACAACTATGATTCTTATATATGAATTTTTTAAATATGTTCGATTAGATTCAAGTTGTGACGAAATTGTACTGGGGAGACGCAAGGGAGAAGTTGGTTGAAGCGATTGAGGAACTGAAGCTGGATACATTGGTCATGGGTAGCAGAGGACTGAGTACTCTCAAGAGGTATCTTCCTAGTATTCTGTATTGTGTCTTATCCTATACTTATTTTCCTTAAAGTTGTCTGAAATGTTTCTGTATTGTGTCTTATCCTATACTTATTTTCCTTAAAGGTATCTTCCTTGTTTGTGAAATGTTTTCGTAATTGGATCGGTCATCAAACATGTTTTACTAGTCTGTTGGATGGAGATGTCGAACGGGCTTCAAAACCAGAAGACATCATACATTGTTTAAAGATGAATATTGGTGTTGATTTGTAATCTTGATAAAATTGCTAGAATAAACAAAATATAGAGTTTGAAATGGTTGATGAGACTTTGGAAGGACAAAACGTAAAAAAATAAAAATAAGTATTTAAATTTTGAAAATCCGGTCCAGCCACGATGTTGTTCTTCGGCTCAACCAATCAGACCAGCAACCGGCTGGCCCAAACAAAGGCGGTTCAGGGGCACTCGACTGGAGCGGTTATGCAGGCGATTTCTAGTCCTGTCCAGTTCAGTTCTGAGATAACTGTGTTTTGTCAAGTGACCATTTAGTAAAAGTAATTAACCTAAACTACTATCTGAATACTCTTTTTCGTGTCCGGTTACAGTTATAGCCAGTAGTGGACGCACGGTTCACTGCCCCTCAGTATCAGCCTGGTCCAAAACCGGGTTTTCTTTATGTAACTTTATCACCCGATTAGTCTGATACTAGGTTTCAATCACTGTTCACGGGCCAGTTAGGTGGTTTTCGGTTCTAATTTGGTCTTTTTAATAGATTTTTGTTGGTCCATAAAATATATGAAAAATGTGATTACTATAAAAGATGACTTAAATTTATGTATGCTGTGTAAAAGTAACGGTTTACTGTGTGATTGCAATATTGCAGGATAATACTAGGAAGTGTGACAAACTATTTGGTGACTCATGCACCTTGTCCAGTTACCATTGTCAAAGAGAAGCCTTGATCTTGTCAGGTACTATCAATAATGCATGATGTATTACTACTTCATGCAGTTGTGTTTTCCTTTATTTATATTTGTCTCCGATCTATGTGATGCGACATGCAAAGTTGAAACACATTTATATATCGTTCAAGTTGCTTTTAAATAAATTATTATATTGGACAACAAATCAATAAAACCGGAGACTCCTCAATCCTCTTTATTTTTTGGGCTAAAAATGGTGTGCCTAATATGTACCTTTCTTATAAATGTTATGGCCTGAACAAATTTGGAGTCATGCGGCATGCATGCGTTGATCATCTGATGCGCCATCAATGAGGCCATGATCCATTGACAGCACAATTAGTTACATCTACGAATTTACAGTTTACACGTAGTGACGGATTTTAAACTTTTAAACAGAGAGAACTGAAAGTTTTATTGAAAAAAAATAGGGGGTGTCGGGATCAATACATAAAAAAGATTCAATAAATTAACACCTCTAAACGAAAAGAACAGGAGGGTGGGGGGGGCAAACTAATTCGCCCATGCTTACACGAGTCTAAGCTAAGGTCGAACTTAACTAAACGTCAAGCCTAGCTCGTTTATAATGAGAGAACTTAGAGTTTCAAGTGGTTGATAATTCATTTACGTCAAATGCGTGATACTAACTCGACTCTTGAGTAATTTTTACAAGCTCAAATCTAGTTAAGACATACATATGAACCTTGAGCTTTGATCGTGAGTTATTTAGAAGCTCAAACTCCGTCCATTTTAAATTTTTAGTATATGCAATCGCTTTTCATATATTTTTATTATATATATTAATGTAATGTATGATCTTTACTTTATGTGTACATATACACACATAGATGTAGATGACAACGGCTGTTATATAGTCATACATTATGCTCATTTATATTCTCATTTAAACGTGTAAGTGAAGCCAAACTCGGACTTGAGGGCTTTAGCTCAATGGTTGATTTGTATCAAGGTGTTTCTTTGGTGTCTCTCCTCCAAAAAGAGAGCGTTTAAGTTTCATATATTGTTAATGTGTGTACATACAGTTTTCCCTAGACGGAGATATACATCAAATATCCATTTACAAGAATTTATGTGATGTAATTCATCAGTTTGTGTAAGTTTTGTACTTTGAATATGTGACCATTGTGAGAGGCGTCTCTAAGAATTCACATACCCTATTCGAGCTCGAAAAAATGTGTCATTCTGTAATGTTTTATTATTTTTGTTTTTTTAAATGAAATGGGTATTAGGCTCACTAAACTTAATGTCAAGGCTACTAAACTTAATGTCAAGGCTAACTTCTGAACCATAAAAATGTTTTTCCAAATGGGCCTATCCTGGAGTTGGTACGGGTAGAGATGGGCAAAATCGGGTCTTTTGAATACCCGGACCCGGTTCCAACCCGGACCTGGTTCCTCATGATAGTCAGTAGACCCGGTTCCTCTGTGGAACCGGTTCCAGTTCGTATCCGGGTATAAGTTTTTAAATGTGGAACCTGTTGTAACCGGTTCCGGGTAATTTGGAACCGGGTATGGTAGGAACCGGGTACGGTAGGAACCGCATCTGTCGTATATGTGAAGAAAAAGCTGCAAGCTTCTGTGTGGAACCGGTTCTATCATAAAAAGCTGCATTTACTATTAGGAATCGGTTCCTAATATTTGAAGCTGAATATTAATTTTAAAATCGGTTTTTTCTTGTATTTAAACCTCATTCTCTACACACTTCTAATTTCATTTACTTACTACAAAAAAATCAACACTTTAACCACTTCAAATCTAATACTATCAAAGAGATAACGATGGCTTGCAACGATGAGGTCGTGGATGTTTTGGAAACCAAAAGAAACCCCGCTATTTGGAAGCACTTTGACTTGTGTTTGATGTCGGATAGCCATGAAATGGCTAGATGCAAGGGGTGCATGAAGTTCATGAAGGCGTCGGCTAACTCGACGCTCAAGAAACACACCGACCGCCATTGTCCGGTGACAAAGGCGAAAAACAATGAAAAGGGTGAAGCATCCGGGACCGGGTCATCGAAAGTTTAGTTTGTTTTATGTATTGTAAACCCATTTGTGTTTTATGATTAGTATGTTTAGTGTTTTATGTGTTTTGTTTAACGTTTCATGTTTAGGTTGTTTGTGTAACCGGGTACTTGTTTCTCGTAATAAATAGTTTTATGTTTTTGTATTATATCTTTTTCTAGCAAAGACATATAAAAAACTCACATTAAAAATATATTGGCGCCGGGTCTGGAAGGTTACCGTAGGAACCGGGTATGATAAGAACCGGTTACGGGTACAACCGGGTACGGGTTGGAACCGGTTCCGGAACTTATTTTTTTCCAAAAATGTGGAACCGGTTAGGAACCATCGGGTATTTTGAATCTGGAACCGGTTCTACTATATGTCGGGTAGGAACCGGAACCGGTCCCAGGTAGGTTCCACCAGGTCGGGTTTGGAACCAGTTATTATGCCTATCTCTAGGTACGGGTATACTATTTAAAAACACACCACACACACACACAACACATATATAATATATCAAATTTAAAAAAAAACACGTGCCCCTTAAAATCACGGGCCCTGTACGATAGTTCTCCCGCACACCCTCATCAACGCCACCGAATATTATGTGCCCGTTTTTGTGTTAGCATGTCAATTCTAGATTTCTAGATCCTACACCCATATATATCATGTTATGTGTAATAAGTTTATTTTGAAAGTATTTAATTCTCAAAGGGTTTACTTTCACAAGGTAAAATATGACCCTCACTGAATTGAGGACTTGCTTTCACAAGTGAAGTCATTAATCCACATAGAATTTGATCACATGAAACTTAATGAAATTCAAAATTGAGATCATTTTATTTTCAATCATATGAAGGACTCGTTTGTAATATCTTAGTTAGGGAGATCTACCATTAGGTTTTGGATTGTATATTGATTGTGTCAGTATTTGGTAAAGTAGTAAAGAACCATTTAAATGTATGCACACATTGTATCTTCGTATTTTAAATTGGTTGTTTTAGTGATTTGGTATTGCGTTTAGGCACGGCAATGTGTGAAATAGCACGCAAAGTAGGCGCCTTATGGTTCAACTTTCAACTTGTTTTGCGGAAAAAAATTCAGAACGTTCTCGGGTTGGTTTACAAAGTCTAAATCCTCTATGTGCCAATGTGTGTGATATGCACCTTTAAGTGAATAAACAAGAAAGATAATGAGGAATGAAGCCTCAAGATAGATCGTTTTAAACACTTAAGTCTTAAGCTAGTTTAATGCATCTATAGTTGATAAAAGCTTCTTTTGGGCCATAAGTTTGGTCACACCGCTCTAAGGGTCTAACAGAAGTAAATGTTACATAAAACTAGTTTACAAAATACGGATGTTCTATAATATATATATGCAATTAGTCCAATAGTGGAGAGTTCAAATGAAAAGAAATTTTTTGTAAGAATAAAAAAGAAGAAATTTTAACCAATAAGAATCCTTTATTTTACATCATTTAATTTTTGTATTTAATATTAGTTTAATGGTATATTTGTAAACTTAGATAAATCATTAATTGTTAGTTTTCCTTTTTAATAGCTAACTACAGTAAATTTGTAACTTATTTTCAAAAATTATTTTTTTCAAAGAAGAAAAAAATAATAATTTAAAGTGTAGGATAAATTACGAGGTGTGTATGATAAATTACAAGGTGTGTAGGATGAATTACGAGTTATGTAGGATAAATTTCAAAATGTGTATGATAAATTTTGATGTGTGTAGGATGATAGTCTTTATGACTAATTAATTAGTTAAATATAATAATAAATGAGATGGGAGAAAAGCAATTTAATGTTTTACAATTGTACCCTTTGTTCTTTTTCTTTTTAATTTAATTTTATTCTTAAATGAACCTCAATTGTTCGAATAATCATGAGCTTTCTTGACCATTGTTATTAAGAACTCAATCTTGTCTTAAGATAATAGTAATTTAATGCCCCTCTTAAAAGAAAATATGTCGAGCATTCACTGAATGTATTATTTGCATAGAACCGGTCTTTAGCATGGGATTGCAAGATCTTGATGTAATTTAGTCCTGTATTGAATTTAACCGGTAAACTAAAAAGTACTATCGGGCTACCTTGAGAACGCTATTTTGTTCAACAAGATCTAAATATCATTGTTGTTATCATATTTAAACTTTAAATAGTTGTTGTTCACCCTGTTGAAATTTAAAACATGTGATAAACTAAAATTTGAGTATACCTTTAAAAAAGTCTCTCTCTCTCTCTCTCTCTATATATATATATAGGGAGAGTTATCTTGAGAACGCTAAATATTACGAGAACCATGAGAATGAATGATAAAACCAATCAAAACCAATTTTTTTTTATACAAACCACATTGTAATTAAGATACAACATCAAAAAAATAATTTACTATCATCAAACAATTCATTTACCCTTTTAAAATCACTCTTATTAGATTTTTACACATGTGTAAATATAACAAATTTACACATGTGTAAATGGGAAACTTACGCATGTGTAAATTTTCTTTATTTACGAAATCACGTAAATTTAAACGTGTAGATTAAATTTCTAACATTGTATTCGAATAGTAATGATAAGTGTAAAAAGAAATTTGAATTTGAATTGTTTTTTACCAAGTTCTTGCAGTTTTTTCATTCGTTCTCACGGTTGTCACGATATTTAACGTTCTCATTTAAACGCTTCCTATATATATATATATATATATATATATTATATATATATATATATATATATATAAAGTAAAGCAATATAAAGGTAAGATAACATAGGTATCAAACTTACAAAACATTAATTGCACTATGATGGTTGTTGAGATGCAACTTTGGTTAGAATTACCGCACTACAAGGTTTTGCATATGTAAACATCAACCAACCCTAAAGAGGAAAGCGAAGTTAAATCATCATGTCTTATGTAATAATATTATTTTTACAACCAACACATTTGTTCCTTCAATATAATAAAAAACTAATTCATTTCACCGAATAAAAACAAGTATATGGGATTGTGATGCCTAATAATCATTACCATGGGTGTGAGTGTGTGACCACGGTCACATACATATTTGTACTTCCTTGCCTACCACTCAACATCAATTATTATTAAGGGTATTCTTTTATTTATACTTTTGGAAATATTAGAAAAGAACACTAACAGAATTATAAGTCACTTGCAAACAATTTAAATATGAAATAATACTAACAGAATTATTTAAAGATAATCATTTCTTATGTAATTAACGTATCATTTGAGCAATAAATTATCATTCTATCTAAGATAAAAATCAAGTTGATTGAATATGCCAAACGAGTCGAAATCCTATAAATTATTTCAAATGCATAATATCTTTCAAAATGATTTGAGGAAGGATCCACTAAAAAATAAGTTTTGCTTAAGCAGTCTAAGAAGGATTGTGAGATGATATGTATCACTCCTTATAGACAGGATGGAAGAGTATTTTGGTCTTAAAACACAAACTCCACCTATTTGGGTTTTCAAAATATAGTACAAAATTTTAGTAAAAAAAATGTAACATAAAAAAACAAGTAAAAAAATTCAGCACAAATAAGTCAACACAAAAATGTAGTAAAATAATCTAGCACATAAATGTTATACAACATAGAAATCTAAGACAATTTTTTGGTTTTTTTAAATCTCATATTTTATATAGCAATATGGTGTTTAAATTAAAGATAAAAATGCTCGATTTTATGGTGCAATTTTTTTTTTAAATAATGTCGTCTGAAAAAAAGTTATAAACATTTAAAAATGATGAGAGTAATATAAATGTGTCTTGCATGTGAAGAAAGAAAGTCAACAAATAGCTTATACAAAAAACCTTTACCCTCATCTTTTTTGCTAAACTTTGATCTTAACTATTGATTTGAAAAATGAAAAATCAAGATTATTTTTTATCCTTTTTTTAAGTAAAATCAATTTTTTATTTGATTTTACCCATAATAATTTATCTTATACTAATTAATTTTAATTTCACTTAACATATAATTAAAATTAAAAACATATAATAAAATAAAAAAAGTATATATGATCAACCAAACATTTTGGCTCACGGTTCAAGAAAAATTATAGTTATTTCATATACAACATGAACTACTACTATTATTATTAGACAAATTGTTAAAATCGTCTCTAAGGTTTGGAAATGTTTGTTAGTTTTATCCAAAACAACTTTTTTTTATCATATTGTCCTCTATTTTTTGGAATTTTTTGTCATTTTCATTCAAACGTCTAACTTTTTTTTTTTTTTTTTTTAACTAAAATCGGCCTTGAGATTTGGGATTTTTTTTGTCAAATAAGCAAATAAGATGTTTGGATGAAAATGTCAAAAAATCTCAAAGTGAATGACAGTATTGTAAAAAAAAGTTGTTTTGGATGAAACTAGTAAATATACCCAAACCTGATTTTGACAATTTACTATTATTATTATGATTATTTTTTTTTTTATTGTCATTATTATTAAGACGAAAAGCAAAAGTTCAATGATCATTAAAATTGATTCCCATTCTTGTGATTAATTGGCATGAGGAGACAAATGGTCTACGCATCATCATGTTGCACCCATGGCATGTATAGTAAATAGTATGCACATCCTTGTTTGGAACTGCAATTACCAAATCACCCTCTATTAATTAGCCTCTGCCACCTAAGGGAGAAGAGGCATCTTCGGTGAAGCATGTTTATCGCACGACAAGGTGCTGCAAGTTCATTTTTGGTGATCGGTGAAGCATGTTAGCGGTGAATACTCACCGAATGGGGAAGATGGGAGAGAAGAGAGAGAGAGAGGGGGTTAATGGTGGGTCCTACCCTCTTTCAACAATCACAAGTTTATGTGTTTGAGCCTAGTGTTTGAGTGCAAAATAGAAAGTAAAGAAGGAGGTTAACATAACATAATTTTATTAATTAAAAATAAGTCACCCTAATGATAAATTCTTTTATTCATGTTGTTTATTATATCCTAACTTTTTAACATTAATATCTCGCCACAATTCATTAACCACTAATAATTTATGGTATAAACACATGCACAATGAATGTGGAGGTCAATACCATTCTATAAAATGCCAATTAAAAGTCTATGTAACTGAAAACGTTTTAGTGGTGGAGTGGCATCCCTTGTGTAACCTATTCGGTGACTAATCCCGATCGGCAAGGTGTACGAGTGCTAAATGGTGTGGTCAATGTCTTCCAACCTATTACAAGTGACTTTATCAGAATTGTAAAAAGAGAAGTAATGTGGGGAATCATTCCACCTCAAATTTTATGGGGATTTTCTTTGATTTTTAAATGGTAATAAAAGAGAAGTTTAACATTGGAACATGTATTTAATCAGTTATAATAAATAAAAGTTTTTCACTTCTCATTTGAAAAGTGCTCTTCCACCCTAATGATTCGAGATTAATTGGATGTATATTTATATTGGTGTAAATTCATATACAATTATTAAAATCTAAAATTTCTTTTTAAAAAAATCCCCAAAGTTGGTGAACAATACAAGAAACAATAAAGAATCGTAATGAAGATTACTTTGAGAACAAAATATAAAATCATCACACATACTTATGCAACCTTATCAGCAACAAACCCAAACCCACCCTAATTATACAACACACAAAATGTTGCACTGGTTCTTCTACAATTAATCATCAAATGGATCCTGCATTACAAGAATATGCTATGGTAGTCAACAATTCAGTGTATGATGAAGAAGACGACGATGATTCACCCTGTACACTTGTTAATTTCTCGAAAAAAGAAACAAAGAGTTATTTAGATACACGTGAAGAAGAAGAGTTTGGTGGAGATAGTAGCTCAAGTTTTGATGAATCATTTGAGACTAGTTGAATGAACATGTCACTAGCTTTGATGAATCATGTTCTCAGTCTTCTGTTGATGTAAATAGGAGAAAAATGAGGTTGAAGATGAGGAAAAACCGGTTTTGGGTGGGGGGAAATTGGAGGATCAGGGTCTACAGGGGTTTCAGGTATGTTTTTTACTTGTCTGTTTGTTGTAATTTGTGATTGGGAATATGTGAATTGGTGTGCTATTTTTGTGTTTGATTTGATGCCCTCTAGGTGTTTGATGAAATGCTAGATGTGATATTAGTGAAGCAATTGTTAAATTTCTATTTGGTGTATAACTTTGATTCGGGGCCTTTTCTAGTTTCTATATGTTTATTTGTTGGTTTTTTGCTTGATGTGATGTCTTCTAGGTGTTTGATGAAATGCTAGATGTGTTACTAGTGAAGAAATTGTTAAATTTGCCTTTGATTTATGGTTTTTTATGTTAACTTTCGATTTGGGGCTTTTCTGTGTTTGCCAATTGTGTTGTAGGGTGTTTGGATGTGCATTTTGAATTGAATGATGTAATGATCACTTTGAAAACGCACATCCGAACACGAGTTTACGAGTTTTAATAATTGTTAATATCACCCTGCTTGATGTTTCCTATGTTCATGTTTGGTTTTGGGTTTTGGATAGAGATTGAGTTGATGAAAGAAAGATTCTCAAAATTGTTGCTTGGAGAAGATATGTCTGGTTGTGGGAACGTTGTGTGTACAGCCTTGGCTATCTCGAATGCGATTACAAATCTCTGTGGTAAGCCAAAATATGAACAATTCAATCAAAAAATAATAGCAAATCCAGTAGCAAATTACAACTTCTCTAATCTTGTTTGGTTTTTGTAAATTTTTGAAATTTCAGCCACACTTTTTGGACAAATATGGAGGCTAGAACCTCTATGCCCGAAAAGAAATCAATGTGGCGAAGAGAAATCGAATGGCTTCTTTGTGTTAGCGATTATATTGTAGAGTTGATACCTTCTTGGCAGACATATCCAGATGGAAGTAAACTTGAGGTGAAAATTATTGTTTTTATAAGTTCTAGTGTTCAACACAATGCTTGATTTGTTTTTGCTTGTGTTCTTGGTTTCTTGTGATACGATTCTATAGGTCATGACTAGTAGACCGCGGTCCGATCTTTATCTTAATCTCCCGGCTCTTCGTAAATTGGACAACATGCTTCTTGTAAGATTCTCAACTCATCCTTGCTAAATTATATGCATGTTTGAGAACATTGACCACTTAAGAAAGATAAAGATAAAAATGTCTCTAATTGACATTTTTGAAGTCAAATCAGTAGCTTTGGCTTCTAGTTTCTCATTTTTGTTGTACAAATCCATTACGAATAGATAAACACGTGTATGAAACATCAATTATTTCAAAAAAGAGTAAAATGCCAAAATCGTCCCTAAGGTTTAGTCATTTTTGCTTGTTTCATCCAAAATGACTTTTTTGTGCATTTGAGTCCTTCAGGTTTGCGTTTTATTGTCATTTTCATCCTTGAGTTTGACAATTTAATACAACTTTCGTCCTTCGAAATTTGGCCCTCACGGATGGAAACGGCCATATTTCAAACTTTTTGGATGAAATGGCACCTCGGGGATGAAAGTTGCAAAAGTGGTCAAACCTCAGGGGACGAAAATGACATTTTACTCTTCAAAAAACGAGAAGAATTAATGTAGCCTGTGAAAGTTAAAATGAAGCGTATTCTTGTGTTACAGGAAATATTAGACGGTTTTCAAAAAATGGAGTTCTGGTATGTTGACCAAGGGATTCAAGCTTTGGAAACAGACGGTTCATCATCTTTCGGTAAAGTGGTCCCTCGGCAAAAGGAAAAATGGTGGCTACCTGTTCCTCGTGTCCCTACTGGGGCCTGAGCGAGAACGCAAGAAAACATTTGCAAAATAAACGGGATTCCACTAATCAGATATTGAAAGCTGCAATGGCTATTAACAGCATTACTTTAGCCGAGATTGATGTCCCGGAATCATTCTTGGAAGCACTTCCAAAGGTATCATTTAATGAACAGATTGAATTTTATCATTTTTTAAACTTGGTGAAATAAATTTATTTTCGTATCTTACATGTTCCCTATCTTGTTCTTATTGAAGGTGACTCTAGAAATTTGCCTTAATAAAAAGTCAAAATCAATTTAGTTAAACTAGGTGTCAAGGCAAACATTATAGCAGTCATGGAATGTGGGGAATTCTTTGACTATTTTTAAATAATATAATACAAGAATCTCGTAACCCAAAATATATACTTTTAATCAGTTTGACTGTATTCTTTAATCGGCAAAATGTTTGACTTAGTTTAGGGAAATTTTTGACCTGAAAGTCAAAGTTGAATTCGATGTTATTATTTACACGTCTTCATTTGTTTGCAGAACGCGAAAGGTAGCTTAGGTGATCTAATTCATCGATATATTTCATCAGATCAATTTTCACCCGAGTGTCTGTTGGACTGTCTGGATTTATCATCCGAGCATCAAGCTCTTGAGATTGCAAACCGTGTGGAGGCCTCAATCTACATATGGAGACGAAAAAACACCGCAAAGCAGCCGCCTATAAATACAGTGAGCAGGTCGTTTTCCAGGTCATCATGGGACAAAGTTAAGGATATGGTTGCTGATGTGGACAAAAGGGAAACGCTAGCAGAGAGAGCCGAAACCCTCTTGCTTTGCTTGAAACAAAGGTTTCCTGCCCTTCCTCAGACCACCTTAGACATGAGTAAAATCCAATGTAACAAGGTATAAGTAATAAATAATTAAATACTAGGTTCTCTGCGGTTTCGTACTATTATTATAAATTAAAATAATAATTTCATGTGAACCAGGATGTTGGGAAATCAATATTGGAGAGCTACTCGAGAGTATTGGAAAGCCTAGCGTTTAATATCACCGCACGCATTGATGATCTACTCTATGTCGATGACCTGGCACGACATTCCGACAAATTCTCATCAATGTCAAACCGTGATATCGTTTCCAAAACCATTGTCGGGAAACCATACACCGTTACTACACCTTATAAAACAGCTTTAACCACGCCAACCCTTTCACCTTCACACTTTAATAACAGTCCGAAGAAAATTCTAACTGATTATTTGACCATTGACCCGAAAGGCAAGCACTATGCAGGTCAAGTAGTAAGGTCAAACTCCTTTACTGGCAGGACGCGAGAGGCGTTACAAAAGATGGGGCTTGGGGGCTCTTAATGGCTCGGTTGGGCCGTTGGGGTCAGTTGACTTGGACCTGGCTTGGGCCTGAGTTCTATATGTGGATGGATGCCTGGGTCTGTGGAGATTTTTAATAGTTTGGTCAAATTATGGCAACGGTACATCCTGTCTTGTTAGACTGAGTTCCGAGTGGTGATTGAGTTGACTCGGATCTTGGAAATGACAGTTTAGTGAAGTTCGTGTAAATAAATGCCAAGTTTTGTTTTACCACAGGTAAGATGAAAATATTATTGTATATTAATACTGCTTTTGCAAACTTCATATATCGTAATGTTATACTAACAGTCATATAAGTTCCATTCTTTTGGGCCCATTTAGTATGTTAATTTTATATAGAGTAAACTAAAAGAGTAAATTGCGGCTTTGGTTACTTTGGTTTAGTGGATATTGGTATTATTTACGAAATCCAAAAGTCTTGTAATTTTAGTACCAATGTTTTAATTTTATTATAGTCTTGGTCTATCAAACTAACTCTATCTAAGTTAATGTTAAATCTTTGTTACATGATAGACATGTATAGGGGTAATTTTGTAAATAATCATTATATTATTATTATTATTATTATGGTTTTAAAGTTTTGATCAACAGTAAATTTATATTTTTTTAATAATATTTGCTTATGTTAATATTTAATTCTCTTTTTGTTTTCTAATTGACTTTTTTACAGTAAATTTATTTTTCTATAATACTTGTTTTTTTATTAATATTTAATGCTTTCTTTGTTTTCTAATTGATTTTTTTTACGATGGTAGTTATATCATAGTTTTTTTATTATGACCCTTTTATAACTATATTATGTATGAAATACGATTTTAACCGATTATTTTTTTACTAATTTATCTTTTCTCTGATGATTTGCCTACATTGGCTTAAAAGAACCAAATAGGTGGTTAAGTTTGATTTTTTGTATTTTATTAAAAACAAGGTAGTGTTCTAAATACAACCTTTTTTTGGTATCGTAGTGTTGATCAAGTGGAGGTGTCATAATAAAACCATGACAAACAAAATATTACCGACAAAGTCGCTATTAATATCGGTATTATTGGAACTGGTATCTCTATATGCTTACAATATAACGCCTTTAACCCTTTTAGTTATTATTTGATTTGATCTTCCTTCGATAACTCGCGTTCATTATAGTCTTTATAAAGCTGAATTTGCGACTGTCTTTAATTTTTTTTCTCACTGTTCCTATATAAACTTTCTTGAAAAAGAGTTTTATTCAAAATAGTGACGAACTATCGGTATTCGTTTTTAATCTAAAAGACGTAGATCCTTTTAGACATATCATGATTTTAAACCGAGTGTCTGTACTGTACTATACTGATACCGAGAAATAAAATCATTACTGACCGAATCCCCGCGTAACGAATCGAGCCAATAAGAACTGACTTCCCGCCGTATCACGCAGGCAAATCCCACTAGTTATAAATGAAAAGGCATGGATATAATTAGTCTTTCACGCACATCAGAAGACCCAAATCCGGAATACGTTGCATGTTTTTACGTTGCCAGGGTTTCCCATGTCTGGCGCTCCATCTTAATATATTCGATTTTTTATTAATTTTATCTTCTAATTTTCCCTAATTTTGATTTTTTTATAAAGTAAAAGATGCAATTTTTCCATGGATTGCGGGTATTAATAGAATGGATATGGGTCGGGTTGGGTATTGCAGTTGTGGTCCATGTGTTTGGGTATGGCAACTGGGGTGCGGGTTGGTTTGGGTATGGCCATGGGCGAAGCTTTTAAGGGGTGGGAGGGAGGGGGCGGCTGACCCCACAAGCTTTTCGTTCAATAGTAGTTTTCGTATATAAATTTTTGGGTATATACGTTTTTGACCGCCCGGTTTTATAGAATTTTTAGGTCCGGTGACTTTCGCCTCCCCGGTCAATAATCTCAAGCTTTGCCACTGGGTATGGCGTCCAGATGTTTCGCGGTTGTGAATGTATTTCACACACTTGTACATACATGGCAATAGCTGTTTTATGGCATTATAACACAACGACAACAACAATGGACCAATAAAACACATCAGGGACCATAATCAAACGACGAGGCTGCAGTAACTATTAAAACACCTGAATATCAAACAACACACTGAAATGACCATCAAACGATGGCAGTCGTGCCCGCTGCTTTTCTGTAGCCACGCGCATATCTGCGCTGCGTTTCTGAAGCCGCGTGCTGCAGCGTTACAGCAGTCATGACCGCTGCGTTTGATTCTTATAATGCACTATGGTGTTGCTATAAGGAAAACTTTAAAAATCAGTCTACAAACTAAAATATATTAATTCACGGTTATAAAAAAAATTAGACCCAAAGCAATTTAAAAATCTTATACCATTGAAATTCGTTGTTAAAAGGTTTGGCTACAGTATGAGATGCATCAATAAGAAAAAAAATGATTTGTCACTGTAAAAGATGGTCACATTTTCTCACTGTAAAAAGGAATCACATTTTTAAGTTTGACATAAAAAAATTGATTGAATTATACAAGTTTGTTGATGAGAAAAATATATGCTATTTTCTATAACTGATTAGTATAAGCTCATATAGAAAACTAAGTTTTTTGTAACATCAATTTTTACATATGAATATTACCTACTCTTACACTGACAATTTAATTACTTTAATTACTTTTATAGGGTAAACACCATATACATATAATATAAAGTATGTTCCAATATGCCAATATGTGATTTTAAGAAGGTTTTTGAATCCCTTCTCTTTATCTATTTTTATCTCTATAACGACAAACAAAAAAAGTAGTTCGAAACTGAGTTTTGAGTGGATAGTACTAGTAATCGCAGTACGGTTTTAAAACGCCTCATAATGGTGGAGGTATCCAGCCCCTTATAAGGAAGCCTTTGTTCCCCTTCACAACCGATGTGGGATATCACACACATTGTTGTTTAAATAGATTCACAACATACTTTCAGATTTTTAATAAATCCAACAAATTAAGAGATTATGCCACAAATACCCATTAAGTTAAACTAACAAATTCAACATCCTGTTTTAGAAGTACAATGCCAAAAACATTTGTTTTAAAGTGGAACATTAAAAAGTTTTTTCATCTATGTGCAGAGCCGTCCCGAAAACTTTCAATTAGGCCTCGGGCGTAAAAATAATTGGGCCCAAAATTGTGGTTAAAGGGAAATGAATTAAAAAATAAAACTTTAGTAGTTGAGCTAAGACTTGAACCTAAGACCTGTAGATCAATTTGAGATGGGTTTTTTCATTACACCACCAACACTTTTTTGATTTACAAATGGATATATATATTAAATATATAATTGAATAAATATATAAAGCTTAAGACTTTTTGGGCCCTTTGAAAATTTGGGCCTCAGGCGTCGGCACGGGTTGGCCGGCCCTGTCTATACGGTTTGGTCACTTTTGTCACTTGTCATAGACGTTCAAAAAGTTTTTTTTTCACATCTGGATCCTCTTGGTTTCTAATCTTATCATTTTCATCCAATTTGTTAGCCTCCTCCAATTTTTAGCGTTATATAAGGGGCGATTTTTGTTTTTTACACATTTATTTTTTTTCACTCATTAATTCACCCTCGACCGCAACTAGGGCTGCAAACGAACAGAACACAAAAAAGATATTGTTCGTGTTCGTTGTTAAGAAATATATGTGTTCGGAACCGTTCACGAACACTTATCGAACGAGATTTTATGTTCGTGTTCGTTTGTTAAGGAAATGAACTTGTCATGTTCGTTTGTGTTTTTTGTTTATTTTAGGCAACGAACAGTTGACGAAGACAAATAAGCACGAACTAAGGTTCATGAACACAAATGAAAACAAACGAACACAAACATCATTCATGAACAAAATATATAATACACTGAAACTTATTAGATATAAAATATGTGTAATTTTGAAGTATTTAAATAAATATAAAAATAAAAAAAACTAATGAACTATCGAACACGTTATCAAACCTTCACGAACATAAACGAACGAACACGACCTCTGTTCATGTTTGTTCGTTTAACTAAACAAACAAAATTTCTTGTTTGTGTTCGTTTGTTTAATAAACGAACAAAAACAAACAAACTTCCCGCTGAACGGTTCATGAGTTGTTCGCCGAACATTTGGTTCGTTTGCAGCCCTAACCGCAACCACCCAAGAACCTACCCTCTCCATCACAATCACACAACATAACCTTTTTGCGTGGTGAAACCCCCTTGTTGGCTCCTCATTTTTCCGGATAGAGTTTTGAGGGTGGCGGTATGGTGTTCAGGTGGTTGACAAAGTGGTGGCGGCGATGATTCTGGTGGATGATGGCGATGGAGGTGGTGGTGGTGACTGCTATTATTTATATTTGTTATTATTGTAGATTTATTTTAAAACAAAATTTTATAAACAATAGTATTTGGTCTTTTAACAAAAAGTTAACTGAAAATTTGGATTGAGTTAACGAGTTAGTTGAAAAGATAAGATTTTAAAACTTCGAGAACCTAGATTTGAAATTTTTTTTGATGAAAAGTGACAAAATTGACCAAATCACATAGATAAAAATGATAGTTTACTCTTTTATATATACATTTAAAAAACTTTTACTTCAACCATCTTTTCAATAATGGAATATTTATTTATTTTTTTGTTATAATTTAATTCTCATTATATATTAAATTATACTTTAATTTCAAATTTTCTTACTAATTTATATTTAATGAAAATATATTAATAGGTTTCATAAAAAACGCGAAATCATTACTATTCTAAGTGTCTTAATAAGATTTTACTAAAATCTAACGATGGATACAAAGAGTTGTGACATCCATTTCCTCTAAATGAATGATTTCATGCAAAATCTAATTCAACTCGGTCATATTTTACCTTGAAAATACTTTTTTTTCATACCACTGTCTAAGAGCAAAAGCAACGTAAGGCTGTTGTAGTGGGGACGTATGATGAAGCCATATATACGAGCAAAAATTGGTGATGGCGGATGAGCTCACGGATCTTCAAGTATGGCCCCTTTCATAAAATTTCCAGACTTGATAAACAATATATATAATATTATTATTGAACTTTTATAACATAATTTTCTTCCAAATTTATAACAATAAATTTAAGTTATGTTTAATTTTAATAAACTTTATAACTATACGTTTATGTGTGTATGTGTATGTATAAAAGTTTATTATTGTATTTATACAATATACAAAACTCAACACTTTATTATAATATTTGATTTGTGATGAAAAAAAACTACAAAAGGTGGTTATGATTTGGAAAATAAAAGAATAAATAAATGAATGATAGATGGCCTATTTGGAAAAAAAAAATATCTCTTTGAGTGAAGTATAAATGTTTGCTAAGAAAGAAATGTCACTTTTTACACATACTCAAGATTTCTCCTAAGTTTCTTGATAGATGATGACTTTTTGCTAGATATTATATTTTCTCTTTCTTTTTTCGTTTGTATCAAATCTTGTGTTACCTTTTAACCGTTTTATATGATTTTAAGTCACTATGGTGTTTAATGTTTAATGGCCACTTGTTAATGGATTAACCATAACATCAAGTTTGCAAGATTCAAATGATTACAAGTTGAAAGTGTGTTTGATAAAATGTCTTTTAGTCATTTCCGACTAAATCACTACTAAAGATAGATGCATAAACATGTGTCCGTACGGCTGAAAGTCAATCCTAGAGATTTAGGCCATTAAACATGAACCTAGATATGTAATGTGATTACAACTTTATTTGGATTTCTTAAAGTTTAACAAATGCATAATCAAAATAACTATTTATAAAAAATGTTAATTTAATTAAATAACTTTACTAAAACTCACTAGATGTAAGACCTAAACTAGGAGGCCTTACAGCTGGGTTCAAATATTCAAACATAGTTTTTAAATTAATAAAGGTCACGCATGCGCAACAGAAAACATCAAATTATCCAGTACATCAAGTCATCAAATTTTAAACATAACAATTAAAGTCATGACCTGTCAACTATGGTCAATATGATGCTAGACTTTAAGGTAGGGCAGCCTTCGTTCCACACATAGTGACCTCTTTTAAAGCATCAATACATGTTTAACCTAATATGCATGCTAAAAACAGTCAATCACGTGAGTGAGTTCTAGCTTAAGTTAAAAATACCAAGTTATCCTTTTGAGTAAATACATTTGACAAGTAGGGTTAAAAACTATCATCCTACACATTAAATCTATTTGGCTACACACATAAAAATTTATCCCATACATTTACAAATTTATCCAACAAATATTGTAATTTATCCTAAACATATCAAAATTTGTTCTACACTTTATCCGACATAACTCATAATTTATCCTATTTTTTTTAAATATATATTTTGAAAATAAGTTCCATATTTAATGTAGTTAGCTATTAAAAGAAATACCACAAATTAATGATCTATGTAAATATACCAATATAACCTTACCATAACATTAAATACAAATATTAAATAAAGTAAAAGAAACATTCATATTAGGGAAGAATTTTTTTTCTTTTTCAAAGAAGCTCTTATCATTTGAACCTTCACTTATGATAAATATATATATATATATATAAAATATATATATATATATATATATATGTTTATTTGTGTGTGTGTGTGGTGTGTAAAATAATTGCATATTTACCAAAGTTTGGCTTGTAAAATTATTCACGACACAAAGCAGGAGCTTTAGACATGATACTCAAAATGAGCAGAGTTAAAGCTTAATCAAAGTCTGATTATATCGGTTACTTTGCTCCCCTTCCTAAAATCAAGAAACTATATGATGCAATACATTAAAACTTGTCATATCGGAATAAGCATCTCAATAAAAACCTTAAAACATAGATTCTAAACAATCTGGGGGCACTTTTAGTTCGATGTTTGGATATACATTGTAGGGAGGAAATTCTCTGGGTAATTTTTCTTAATCGTTCAAACACTTTTAGATTTAAGTATTTCGTTGGATTATTCAAGTTCTCAGTCGGATAATTCAGAATATCAAGAGCGAGTATGTTTGTATATGTCTTGTGTGCCACCCAAAACTATCACATCGTTTTATTGAAACGACACAACACTTCATGACTTGGTGTGTCAATTTGGTGGATGAATCGGTTATTCGGTTGAAACAACCGAGTGTAAGTTGATTTTGGCACATAATTATGGTATTTGTTCAAATGAATCGTTTTTCTGGGCAGCGTGGACCCTAAACTTTGTGTCTCGACCAGGGGCGCCCTCCCTTAGATCCTGGAAACGTGCATTGTGCTGCCCCCTTGACCTCCCTTGTTTGTCGAAGACAATACTCAAATCAATTTTGAACGAGCATGTACTCTATACCTTTAACTCGTAACGGTGTTTATTTATATTTTTATCCAGTGTTATGTAAATTTTAATTATCTAAACGAACCGGTGATAGTAAAATTATCAACACACATAAACAAGACTATGTTGGGTATACTTTTTTTAAAGTATTTAGATGTCATTTTACCTTTTAAAATATATATTTTAGAAACAAACAAAATTTCATTGTTACATAGATTTGTAAACGAGGTGACAATGTCATGTACTTCAAATCATTTGGTATTGTTTTTAGGTAAAATGGATTTAAATAATTTTAACTTTTTAATTTGGCCAATAATAGTTTCAACTCAATTATTTGACGATAATAATCTGAACAGGTCTATTTTGGCCAATAATAGTCTGCGTTAAAAATAGCTTAATGCAGTTAACTTTTTTTTCGAGTTACAAACTGATGTTTTAGGGCTTTTGATTAGAATGAAGATACGAGTTGATTGATGTAAAATTTATCTCGGAATACTGCCCAAACACGAAAACTGTCATTCAATTCAGGTGTTAAAACTTCCAATTAACAAACATCAAGCCGTTTAGAGCACCGTTTTGAGGTAAGTTTTACATAAATCGACTCGTATCCACATTCTGATCAAAATTCCTAAAACATCGGGTTGTAATTCGGAAAAAAACTTAACTTCATTAACCTATTTTTAACGGTAAACTATTATCGGCCAAGAGTGAACCAGTTCAGATTATTATCAACAAATAACTGAGTTGGGATTATTATCAGCTAAATTAAAAAGCTAGGATTATTTAAATCTAATTTGACTTTTTTAAACAACTATTTTTTCTTTACTTTTAAACACTATTTTATACTCTTAACGAGTATAAGAATTTAAATTTACACATTTTTGTTCATTTAGCTAACCAATAACCAATTCCTTAGATGGATTACAGTAAATAATTTCATCAATACATATGTAGCTGTTATGAGATGCTTTCGTATTAATCTACGTTTTGAGTATATTTTATTTTATTTTTCTCGAAAATGAGTCTGGTCAAATATAATCAAGGGCGTACCCATCTATTGCTAAGGTGGGCGGGTGCACCCCTTGAAAAAAAGATTATTTTAGTGCTAAATTCCCGTAAATCCCGACCACACCCCTTGAAAATTTTCACCCGCACCCCCTAGAAATTTTCGACCGCTCCCCTTTGGAAAAAATCTTATGAATTTAAAAAAAAAATGTAAACACTGAATTTGTTTTAAATCAAACCTATATTAACTTTTCACTTAACCTAATTAACTTTCTCTTAACCTTTAGCCCAATACACACTCCATAACCCAAGCCCACCCAAACTCACGAAAACATCACCCTTTCCCCTTTTCTCGCCCCGCTCTTTGTTTTGTGATTCCAGACTCACGAAAACAATATCTTCATCACTCTTTCCGGGTATGGTTCATTATTTTGTTATTTTCTTGTTTTATTTGGACTTTTAGGAGAAATAAAATTGTTAAAAAGTTTGAAATTGTTGTTTTGTTTTTGCAACTTTAGTTGGCTGCTTTTGTTGTTTTAGTTAAAGTTTAGTGTGTTTAAATGGTTTGTTACAAGGAATCAATAATTAAAACAAGGGCTTGATTTTAAAGCTAAAAATTATAAAGTTTGGTGATGATTGTTTAAGTGTTTAGTGTTGAAAATTAGTTGTGTATGTAATATAGAGAAAGAGTTGCTTAGAAAAGTAGCTCTAGATGTTTGGATAGAAATTAAAAAAAGAAAACCCGTAGGGCGACCTTTTAAATATGTTTGTAACGACATTTGACATGTTTTTGATGATTATATAAATTTTAGTTTCATGCTCTTTTGTTTACTTGACCTGAACCGACCCGATATGAACCGATTTTTTTATATACCTAGGGACTTAAAATCTTTAAAAAATATTCCGCATCCCTGTGAAAAAATTATGGATCCGCCACTGAATATAATACGTTTTTTTTGCTTATTTTTATGTACGTTTTCGGTTGATATAGCTTTAGACATAATTTTTTTCGGAACGCCACGACAACACGCGGGGCAATTTAGTAGGAATTAATAATCATCAACAATTATCTTTTATCGAATTACATTTATGCATATACAACGATATTCAAGGTGCTAACTGCTTTATTGATTTAAACTTTTATTATTCCATGATGCAATTAACTATTAATAATATCAATGGAAAATACCCTGAGATACGTTTATTTTTCTAGAAACCTCTTACATGTATAATTGTGTGTATATATATATATATATATTAAGAAATAAAACATTTAAAAATTTCCTAATACTTTTATATGCTTTATCATTTAAACTTATTAAATGAAATTTGAATAACTTGTGATGTATAATTTATATATCATATTCCTTAGCTTTTTTAAAGATCAAAGGAACCATAATCCAGTAATAGAATAAAGAGAT
The DNA here is from genome assembly GCA_947069175.1 of Scalesia atractyloides. NCBI lineage: Eukaryota > Viridiplantae > Streptophyta > Magnoliopsida > Asterales > Asteraceae > Scalesia > Scalesia atractyloides. The sequence goes on from CAMTDV010000008.1 coordinate 6,131,380, forward strand.
GAATTAGCCCAATGCCATCACATATTTAGGATGCAACTTGAGAATTCATGGTCCATTTGGGGGTTCACACATATTTCGTAAAACTTGATTTTCAATCAGTTTGAAAGGGTTTAACTTTCGAAAAAGGATGTTAATTGACGTTATGATTATTCTTCATCGATAAATATACAATATAAGAATAATCAGGGATGGTGATGATAACATGAGATGTATATAGGGTCCCCACATTGTCATGACTGACGTACAACACACATGCTAGAAGGGTGTTTGTGTAATGTAGTGGGAAAACAGACATTGGTAATCACTTAACATGTTATTTCCTTTTAAAACATAAGAAAAACTATAGCAATATCATAATCAAATTAAAAAGAATAAATTGTTCGTATTTTTTTACGAAATGATGAGAGTACAACTAGTCATGCTCGTCAACAACCTTCTATAATTAATGAAGCCCATGGAAATGTGTTCCCCAATCAAAGTCTCATAAATGCATTCAATTAGGTACTCAAACATGTTAACTTATCAAAAAGTGAAAGCACTGGTAGTTGTAGGAATTTATCACACATGCGGCAAAAGGTATGGACCTTGTCCAGTTTTGTGCTCATTTACGAAAGGTTGAGTCTTCTTGCCTTTATAACGAACAAAAAATTGAACGTCTCCCTTTTAAGATGACTAGAGAGGGTTGACTTGTGTCTTCTTGTCCTCTAAGACTGTGGGGTGTGGTTCCCCTTCCCCCACCTCCACATCACCACCTTCCTGAGTCCCTTCCCCTTCACCCATGAAAGGGTGTGGTGCCCCAATCAGCAGCATCCAATAATCTTAAGAGAGAGAGAGAGAATCATTTTGGGAAGACTGTGATGGAGCCACGATTGCACCGACAGAAGGACAGGGGGGGATTCCCGACAGGAAGGGGTGCCACCTCACCATCCCTGAATCCCCGACGGGAAGGGGTGCCTTTTAACAACTTAAAGAAGAGAGCAAATATGGTGGAGAGAGGTGACCACAACGTTGTCTTATATTGCAATTTGTCATCATGAATGCAACTTTAAAACTGAGCTAACCACAATATGTATACTCAAACACCATTTAATGTTAATCATTTCGAATTTTCGATGTCTTCTTTTGGAAAAGTTAATAGCGTGTATAAGTAGTTTTAGAGCTTAATAATTTGGTGATTGATTTTAAGAGTGTAACGCTAATTTGGTAGTCAGTTATCAATAACTTACACGATAAGAGTGAGACACTGAAGATTTGGTCGTGTAGAAGATGCATATAGCAACACATTAGTGAGACGAAAGAAAGGTGATACGCGACAACAAGTCACCTGAAAGTTAGATTTAAATAGACTTCTCATGGAATAAAGTGGAATATGTGATTTAAGGGAATATATGTCTCTTATGTCATGTAAGTTACTAACATAGCTATAGAATTATATACCATAATAAAAAATAACCAATTTCATGATTTTGCCTAAAGTAATTGGTACTTTCCAAAGTCCCAATCCACTAAAAGGTATCAAACATTTCAAATTATAACAAGATATGAAAGATTCAACATTTCACACAAGATACTAGGAAAAAAAATTACAAATATTCAATATATATAAAAAGACACAAGGCCAAACAACTTATAGAACAGTAAGCTAAAAATATAAAGGCAACATTAAGTTTCAAGTCACATACATTCCTTCAAACAAGCAATTACTTTATTTAAGTAGAGACCATTTTTTCCTATCCAACTATCCTTCTACTCCTGCTCTAAAACATCCTACAAATAACAGATTAGTTTCAGTAACCCAAAAATAATAATGAGTTTAATGACTAAATAATAATAGCACAAAGCTTACCTAGCTACTAAGGTCAATTTCTTTTTCTATGTAGCTCTCTTAGTAATATAATGATCCTAAAAACACGAAAACAATGATGTTAGTTATCGAAATCTTCAAATTTTTCGTGACGAATTTGCAGCGTATTATCTTACCCTGCCACCAGTTTCCTCTCGAAGCAAACCCGTCGTCTTCTCCAATATTATTGCTGTAATTCTGTTGCATTGATAATGAAAGTTACCTACTTTTCAGACTGGAAATAATTTTACAAGTGTGTTATCTTACTGTTGAGTACTGTCCAGGGGTGTTTTTGGTAGTACGCGGATTAATGTAGATGTCTTGACCACCATAGTGTAACGATGAGCTAAGAGTACACGGTTGTGATACTTCGTGCTCATAGTACGCGCTCAAATCGATCATCTTCGAGTTCTGACATTTGTCTTCCTTATCCAAATAATCTGGAATGTAGAAAGATTTCAACTAGAGTAAGTTCAAATCTTGTAGCATGCTTCACTCAATGCTTTAACCTTTGGGCAGGCCCGGCCCGAAGGAGGGGCAAGTTGGGCCCACTTTCCCTGCGGGGCCCATTTTTTAGAATAATATATATATATATATATAGTAGAGCTCGGTTCAATTACGAACCATCACAAGTTGTGAGAACCATAAGAACTCTACTTCCCGCGCGAATTGGGCAATCATTTTTTGCATAAACGTAAATGAAAATGTTATAAACACATATAACAAAAACAAAAAAAAATTTGTCGTAGTTACGCATGATGTAAATTTTGTTTACGCCTAATGTAAATTTTGTTTATGGCGATGTGAATTTTTTTTACACCCGGCGTAACTTTTTGCATGCGACATTTTTTTTATTTTTTTGCTGAAACAGTGATTTTTTTTAAAGATTTACGAGAAATTTCTTTTTGAAAAAACCTTTTGGATTGTCTAGTTCTTATGGTTCTCACAGTTCAAGATTGTTCTCATTTTACTCTTTCCATATATAATATTATATATATATATATATATTAAAAAAGTTATATATTATTAAGGGTCCATTTTTTCTAGACCAGTATTTTAGGAGATTCTTGGGGACAACCCTGTGTTTCATGTCAAAACACGACACCAGGTCTTCGGTGTAACGGTATCAACAACAAAAATAATATATAAATGATCTTTATAAGTTATATATAACCATCCAGTTATGGTTTAGTTTAAGTCATATTTGGAATATGGGTATGTTGGGGGTCAATTCATCTATACAAGCATATTTATATCTTTTTACATTTTAAAGTAAATGCGTAAAGAACCATCATACCTAATTTGATGAATGAACGATCTAAATAGAGATTGCTAATAAAGTGTGAAAATGAAAATCTTGACAACAAAATGTATTCTTGAATCAATCATTCCAGTTTCCAATTCATGTGCAATACGTCATTAACTAATTAAGACTATAATACAATGGCTAGTAAAGTTTTTTTTTTTCTTTTATTTAGTGAAGCAGCTACTTTGGGCAAGTAGAGAGAGGTGGATATAGAGTGTAACAAGGAGTAATCTCGTTGCTCGCTTCTTGACGTTCCAGGGATAATGTAAATTATGGAAAAATTTGATTATTTTTCAATTTTATTACCCCTTCAGAAAACTTTTTTTAAACGTTGCCCATATAATGATTTTCTAGATCCGCCACTAAGAAGAGTATAGCATTGGATCCAAGTTTTTTTGACATGGGTAATTCTTTATGCGTTGCTTAATGGCTCATGTTGCAGGTTGGTGGGTCTAACTCCCTACAACCCGAACACGACATAATTATTAGTGGGTTGACAATAAATTCCTTTAACCTCAACATTTAATTATATTATATTATTATTATTATTATTATTATTATTATTATTATATTATTATTATTATTATTATTATTACTACTACTACTGTTACTATTTTTTTGCATTTTAATACACTAATATTATAGATTTACAACCAAAACAATGTGTACTAAAAAGTTACATTTAAATTATAAAAACCAATATTAAACTCTCTTTTTTAACTTTCAAATTTGACATAAGATACTTAACCATGACAATAATCAAAATTAAAAAAGAAAATAATATTCAGGTTAAACAAGTCAACCTGTGAACCCGACCCTTTTCTCTAAACATGTTATGGATTCGACTGAAAATTGACCCAAACCTGTTTTACCTAAACTCAAAAACGTGAATTTGAAGTTCATTTTGTAACCGTCAAAAATTCACAACCGATTACATTCAATATGAATTAATTAACTCGAGTTGTTTTGTTATATAGATCTTTGGATTACTCAATTGACATAGTAACCTAATTAAGCCAACCTTTATTATCTTGTAAAATCTCTTACACATAAGAAAAAAATAACAGGTATTATTAAAACAAAAATCTGATAAATTAAAAAGTTTTCAACATAAGCCTTAGGCTCGAACCTCGTTTGGGGGTAGAATCATAGTTCTTCTTGGGTTGTTCATAGCTAATATAGTCCCTTTTATAAGCCTGAAAATAAACCAACATACGTGATACATATTGTTCAATGAGTGGTAATTTTTTCAAACAAAATAAAATTATTATATCAGAAATCCACCGAATAATAATAATAACAATTATAATGCTGCTACTACGACTACTACTACTAATAATAATAATAATAATAATAATAATAATAATAATAATAATAATAATGTTTAAGCTTTGACCAATGGTAACTTCATGATATTGATTCAACCACATACCCAATTAATAATTTTTGCCCAAAACAAATGTATAAATTTATTTACTCAAAATTTCAACTCTCACCACCGATGAAAACAAATGAAAATTAGACGTAAACTTCAACCGATTGACAAAACCAGTGGTTTGAAAACTTCATTAAAAAGTCAGTATAATATTTAATCGTTTAGAAGCAAGTATTTGACTAATTCAGATTAGATGTCTTAGCGATTCAGACTCAGTATAATGTTTAATCATTCAGAAGCAAATGTCTAAACCATTCAAGCATCTGCTCACGAAACAAACAGTCTAAACCATTAAGTACTAAACCAGTTAGAGGTCTAAACCATTAATCTATTACCCTTCAGACTCATATAATTTCTAATCATTTTACATAATCATCTAATTTTTTTTATTTAAAAAAAATCACTCCAACCCAACAACACAATCAAACAAACCATGTTTCTGCAATCGACCACTATACAAATTAAATAAAAAACTTCAAATAATTGACTAATTTTTTTTAAAAAAAAAACTTTAAGCTTTATTCTTTTAACCATAAAATCAAAAGGGTGTAACTAACATGAAACATAAATGAAAGATACCTTTGAAGGTGGGGGAAACATGGAATCAAACAGAGCAGATGAAGATGAAGAAGATGATGAATCCTTTGGTCCAAAAAGATCAGTAGCCAATGAAGAAGAAGTTGCTTGTTTTTTGGCTTCCATGGTGATAATCTGAAACACAAGAAAAAAGGAGGGAGATCACGTGAAAGGAGGCCTCTGTTTTTAATATATAGGACTCATTATGTACAACTTTTAGTGCCAAAAGCACAACACTTTATTTTCATTTTGAAAAAAAAAATATATATTTAATTATAACACACTTAACATGTTGTAAAAATATTGTAAAATGACAATTTGTGATATAATATACGGTCTATTTTAAGTATATGACAAAATACATAGTTTTTATGATTAATAGAAATTAATTTCCACCGATACGACTATTGTAAGGTGTTACGTGTATTCATTATAAACGGAGTATAATGTGAATGTGTGGATATGATACGTAAGGTTTCAAATATTGTTTTTATATAGTATGCACGTACGTCGTTAATACGTTACGTGTATGCCAGGCGTACGTCGTGACAATCAATTATGCATGTCTACACGATAAAAAAAAGTTATTCTTGTATCGTCGTTTAAACTTGATGTGGTTTTTATAATATAAATGGGTTATTCTTGTATTAGCGTGTTAAACTTGAAGCAATTTTATAATATTAGATGGGTTATTCTTTTATTAGTGTGTTAAAATTGATGTAGTTTTATAATATTAATGGTTTTACATGTGTAGATGTACACAAAAGCAAAGGTTTAATTTGTAAAATTAAGCTAGTTTTTTATATATAATGCACAATTAATTACTTTTTATTAAATACAATAATAATAATAACAACAACAATTCTTTTTTTGAAAATGAATAGACAATATACAATTAGGTTAGAAGTTAAAACCAATTACCGATGACGATGATGACATTCTAAGGCTATAGGGTGTGGTTATGACTCTCAAAACCATCATTACCCTTTATGTGAGTGCCATGTCACCTTACTCTTATCCACCATTCAAATCTACATCCTATATGTGTGGTCATGAGCCAAACCACCATCTCCATTTTTTGAAATTTATTTTGTGTAAAATATATTTAACTAATTAAAGAAATGGAGGTACATGATTACCATGGTTTAATCCATGCGAACCATGGTGATTCCTAAGGGGGGAGGGGGTGTAGCACAACATCCACCATCGTAGGTGACAATCTATAACATATCCCAGGTCCCCATACCCCTTAGCCTAATTCGTAAATTATTAAGAGCTTACTAAATTTGACCCTTTTCTATTTTAATATAATTGTAATTGTAATAATATTACACCTTGCTCATATATATTACAATAAATAAGCTTCTTTCTCAAAACATTTAAACCATTATTGTAATTTCTTCAAAATCATTTTAACAACAATAAACTAAAAAAAATATACGTGTCTATTAATCCATCTATATGTACTAGGATTAACATGTAAAGTAAAGGAGGGATTTTTTTTAAAACTTTCTTTCCTATTTTGTTAAACACGTAATTTAGTCCCATAATCTAAAAAAAGCTATTCATGTACTATACTAGTAGAGTAATTATGTACTTACTCTACTAGAGTAAAGACACGATTTTTTTTTCTTTTTTTATTTTACAAAGAAACATCATGCTTGAGTAGATAAAAAAATCAATAAAAAAACATATTCCTTCACATCTCATGTTAAGTCCCATTTTGTTTGATCTTTACACCTAGGATATAAACTAAGTGAAGTCGAGTTCCAACTAGCTTAAGCTTGAGTTCAACTTGTTAATAATCATTCATAATCAAGTTTGATTTTGACTTGACACGTTTATTATTTATTACAAAAAATAATTTATCTTATTTATATACACATATTATATTTATAGTTATGGTTTTTATATAACAAATGTTTAGTTTTTATCAGAATTTTATGCAAAATAATATTTATCGTGCAATTATATATATTAAAAAAAAGGTTGTAAAATCATATCTATATAAACAGTAGGCTCGCAAGACTGGTAATCAACCGATATATGAAGTTAAGACATAAGACCGTTTATTAAATAAGATTAAATTTATGTTTAAAATAAAGCTCGTTTAAACACAACTCAATTAAATGAATCGGGCTCAAATAAGTTATAGCTAAGATATAAACGGTATGAGGTTAACCACTATGATATGTCATCACCTCCTTTCCCCCGAGCGAAGTGAGGGATCAGATGTGTAAATTTCTTTTTCTTAACTTTTAAGCTTTCATCTAGATGTTAACTTCTAGCGGTACATATGTCAGTTGATGATTTTTTTAGTTTTGTATATTACAAACACATGTCTTAAATCGTTAGAATAAAAATATCAAATAATTAATAATCAAGATTTAGAAATTATAAAATATGTACATTTGTGATAAGAAATGATATCGAAATGACGTATAGATAAGTAATAAACGGTGGCATCTGCAGTAAAACCATGTAAACCCTAATCGATACACACGCCTTACACGGCTAACAAAACAACACTAATTGTGTCTCGGACGAATCCAAGAGAACCTTATAGTTAACATATAACGATAGTAATTAACACAGTGACATTGGGGCCTCAGAATGCTGAAAACATGTTAAATGGAAGGAGTTCCGGTTTATATTACATAACGATATAAACACGACCGGACGTGCCATCAAACGAATCTAGTGAAGGATTTACGTAGATACGATACTTAGACTATAACACAAGGATTTTGTGACCTTAGCAGGTAGCAAACGCGTTAAACGAAGCAGTTTTCGGTTAACGGAATATTTTCGATTTTAACACGAATTGTATCATCCAAACATGAATTACATCGTCTGCCAAGCCTAAAAAGACTTATAAAACATTAATATATGATATTTTAAGTAAATACGTAAAAGGGTTCGGGTTTTCGTTAATGTCGGATACGTTTTGTTAAATACCAAAAGTCGTGCGAAGAATCGTTTATTTCGCGACCATTTACCGAATCAGGGAAGCGTTTAAAACCCTATAACAAACCTAACCCTAAAACTCTGCCTTAACCTCATCCAAATGTTGCAAAAATCTAAGTTTGAAAAGTCAAGAGGGCACTTGTCACCCCCTTTGGAGTTCGATCGGCCCTATGTGCTTAAGCACACATACATCTCTCAAACACTTTATAATTTAACATAATTCACATCCTTTGATCACTTTACTTCTGGTCTCAATTTTTCTAAGAAAAACCCAGCCATAAAAATAAGGTATAATATCTTTTTTAAAGTACCTTTTTGTGAGTTTTGTTATGATTTAGTGTCCTAAACAAAAAGAACCATATTTGATCCATACATAGCCTTCCTTTTTGGCCATAAGGGTTGTTTAAACATGTATTAAATGTAACATGATAGTTCATGAGGTTTGATTATGTAAAACTTTGGGATATGGATAAAACGTGATTAATTTGACAAGAAACTTGTATTTAAACTCTAACCGAAAAAGAATATTAACAAGGCTTGATTGGTGATGTTAGATACATGTTTTGTGTTGTATATGGTGTATAGATACTGTATTTAGCTTTACTCAGGATTTGGAAACTTAGAAATCGCTTAAGTAAACGAGAAACAAAAGATATATCGCCAAAAACTGAATTTAGGGGCATTAAATCTTTGTTTGAACGTAACTTTTGGCCTCCGTATTATTGACTTATGAAAATATACAGGCTGATCATATGCAGTGAATATAGAGAATCTGCAAAATTTGAAAAAAAATTGGAACATTTGAGAATATTTGGTAAATTTATAGGTATTTAATAGCGTTAACTCGGTAAAAATAGTAAACGGATTCAATAAATCTTCAATTTTTGTAGAGAGGTGTTATTTGACATAAGAATCATTCACAGAAAATTCGGAGCTCATTGGCTAGCCCTAGCTATGGTTTCAAAAATCATGTTTTATCGAAATTTCGACAACCGAAAATCTTTTTTCAGAAGCTTGGTTGAACCTAAAAAAAATTATAGGGAGCTTCTGGGCATATTTTGACACTTCAGTAAAAATGTTGGAATTTTATGATTCTGATGGTAGAATCGCCAATTTATCGGTTATACGATTTTTAATACTAAATTATTAAATATGATAAATAAATTTAATAAATTCTGGAAATATATATTAATAAAGTCTTATATAAAAATTCTCAGAACTTAATTAAATTTAAAACTATAACTTGAAATTGTGCATTTAAAATATATGATTTTAACAAAGCCGACAATTTAATTGTTTAACAAACCTGCTGGAACTTTTAAGCAGTTCGATTGCTTATTCGCGATAATTGGAAAATCATGAGTAAATCCAAACGTTTCTTGGGTAAATCGGATAATTAGGGTGGATTACATGCTTGTTTCATTAATCTCCGAACTACAAAAATTGGAGCAATCAATTGGGTGAACTAGACCACTTTAACGCTCAAACTTTTTTTATAAAACAAATCATTTTATATTAATCAATGAGTTTTGACGTTTTATGTGATCATGCCATTATCCTAACTCCTAAAACGAACAACCGAGGCTGGCCAGCAAAACGGTGCACGAGAGCCAAACTTTGTTTTGACTCTACGATATTACCCCTTGCCATACTTTGAGGCTATTAGCCCATTCTCAGATGAACATTCACATCTGAGCTTGGTATATAGCGATTACCGATCCAAACACTGTATTCGGTAATTAACGGTACATTACTGATATTAGGATTGGATTAGTTGTATGATCATATTGTGCTTACATATTACATGCATACCTATCAGGTGACTTTCAATGCCCTTTTTGTAAATTGTTTTACTTGGGTTAAAAACATGTTTATATACGTACATACTTGCATATGAAAACGTGAATTGATGTGAATTATCCTAGTTAGCACTAACACACGGAAAGTCCCCATAAACACAAGTGATTAGCTATAGGTCGGTGGATGTGTGAATAGTACTATTGGTCCGACAAACCCAATTGCGATGGCACGGAGGCTATAGGTACTACTGCAATTGCACATGTTCATGAACGTACTATATACACGCTATGGGGTGTTAGCCATAGCTACTTGGGGCAGTGACGTGCTGCATATAGACCAGGAGTTGTGAATGAGGGCTCAATACTTCACTTGGTGGGCTTAGTATAATTACATCACATGTGCTAAATTCGATTTATGTATACGATGAATGGATACGATTAAAACCTGTGAAACTCACCAACATTTGTAGGTGACCTTTCAAATATCTAACATGCTTTTCAGGCAAAGTGAAAGAAGAATAAGGTGTGGATGTGCTAGTTGATCCAGTTTTCTTTTACGAATATTATTGTAAATACAGGCATACCTACTATAAGGATAGCTGCTCGAGGAATTGTGCTTTTGTGACAAACTCTATTGTGTAAACAATAATGTAACCTTGTGTTACGTTTAGTGTTTCATATGATATCTTTATGAACAATGTGCTTGGGCCATGTGTCTGTTGCATCCACATACGCTTCCGCTGCGGATCAGGATATGACATAAAAAGGTGAAATAAAATATTTTGAGATAAATAAAGAATCTTGAGCTCACATATAGTAACCAAATACTTCTTTATTGGAATATTATGTATAGATTAGAGGTGTATATTTATTGGAATACTAGGTTATGATCTCGTGTATTATACGGATTAAATAACAATAAGTGTTTGTTTGTAGAGCACAATAAAACAAGTATGTGTACTTGATAATCATTTCACAACTGCACAAGTCATCAATTATTTAGGAAACTTTTTTTTACATCGTTAGCCAATAAAGTAATGAAATAAATTTATTAAATACAAAAGAGAACTTGGTGCATATTCGCATCTAAAATATGCAAAAAAATTATAATTCTAATATAAAAGGATTTCATAAAAGTATGTTTTTTGTAAGGTTTGAGTCAAAAATATCATTATCACTACAAATTTAACTATATATTTGAAGTAATGGCGGATTTTGTGGGAAAATTTAGGAGATTTAATTAAACAATAAATATTGGTCAAACTAAAGATATATTTGAAGTAATGACGAATATTAAGGTGATTATTAGGTTTGAGTCAAAAATATCATTATCACTATAAATTAACTATATATTTGAAGTAGTGGCGGATTTTGTGGGAAGATTTAGGAGATTTAATTAAACAATAAATATTGATCAAGCTAAAGATATATTTGGAGTAATGACGAATATTAAGGTGATTAATCAGTGTTTTCATTATATATTGTTAACCCAAATTCAAAAATAAAAATAAAAGTTTTGATTAAAAATTTTCTAAAATTTTCAACAGGTATTTATTAAAATAAGTGTAATTAGCACCCCACAAGTTATATCTTCGTAGAAACCGAGTTACATATATATATTATGAGAGGTCAATTGCTCAGAGAATATATAAAATGAATTTTGAAAGGTTTACAAATAATACCTTCAAACAATATCTTCTTGGTCTACAATTTTTTAGAAAGAATACACATATGGAAGAAAAAGTCATGGGTGCTCAAATTGTAGAATAAACATCATATAGACCATTTTAGAAAACAGTATTTTATCAGAAAATGGAATTAATGAAAAGGAAAAAAAACAAAAAGATTTTGAATCATATGCCAACAAAAGACAACATGCTAAGACAAAAATATGTTGGATGTTCATATAATGAGATTATTGGTCTCATGTATAAATAAGACTAGTAGGATGCCTATGTGATGCGTGGGAGTGACACGTCGTATTGTGTTACTCGTTTTCTGAAGTTTTCTTATTCATATAAAATTTATTGTAGCATCACTATGATAGACATACATCAAAAGTGAAGTAATCGGGTAATCCATTTCATTGTTTTGTGCATGGTTCTGTCGGTTCGGTTATTATTCTCAACCGAAGCCGAAACCAAATTCATCCGTTAGTCTATTTTATTAATCAATGGGTTTTCGACACATCGCATTGCGATACTCGTTTTTTAAGTTTTCTTATTCATATAAGATTTACTGTAGCATCATTGTAATAGATATACATCAAAAGCGAAGTAATAGGGTAAGTCATTTCATTGAACTGTGCATGATTATTATCCATTTCATTGTTCGTTCAATTTGGTTATTATCCTTAACTGAAGCCAAAACCAAAGTCAACGGTTAGTCTATTTTATTTATCAATCGGTTTTCGGTTAATCACTTTAGTTTATTCAGTTAGATTGACGATTTTTGGTTTGGTTCATTTAATTTCAGTTAATAGCGAAAATCAAACTTGGGCTAATACTTATGCTTAGATATATATGAAATTGAGATATAAATACATGAAATGAAAGAATAAATATATGAAATGGAGATATAAAATATGAAATATATGAACTCGAGTATAAAAGCTAGAAATATATGAAAATATGAATAATTCAGTTCTGTTCTGCTAATTTTGGTTATACGAGAGTCCAAAAAATTGATAACCGGTTTTTGTTAATTCGCTTTTCAGATTTTGGTTGATTTCGGTTCGGTTTCGTCTGTTTACGATTTGGTTTAGGTTAATGATTTAGTTGTTGCTCACGGATAACCAGTTTTGGTTAATAACCGTCAGGGGCGCGCGATACAGTGGGAAACACAGACATTGCTACGATGTACATTGTTCGGTTGTTTAGTATATTATCCTCAACTGAAATCGAGTTCATCGATTAGTCTATTTTATTAACCAATCCGTTTTAAGTTAATCGGTTTTGTTTATTTAGTTAAATTGAAGGTTTCCGGTTTGATTCATTTAATTTTGGTCAATAGCCAAAACCAAACTTGGGATAAAACTTTTGATTATAAATACATGAAAGAAAGGTATAAATATACATAATTTGCGGGTATAAATATGAAATACATGAACTAAAGGTATAAAAGTTAGAAATATGTGAAAATATGAATGGTCCGGTTAAGTTAATTTTGGTTAAATGACGGTACAAAAAATCGATAATCGTCTTTGGTTAATTCATGTTTTGGTTAATCAATTTTTTCAATTAATTCAGTTTTTGGTTGATATCGGTTAGGTTTCAGTTAACAATTCAGTTATTATCACCCATAGAAACTATTAATCACATTGCATATCAATTCTTTTAACTAAAAAACTATAGCAATACTATACTCAACTTAAAGAGAATAAAATACTTGTTTATATGGTGTAGCGATTAACTAATTATATATAATTTTGTTAAAGATGAGATATTAAAGTGTAATCTAGATGAGATGATTAAATTGACTATATTTATCACTTTTTTGGTAGTTATTAAACGTCTTGGAATAATGACTAAGTACGTTGGGCTTTAATCATTTGTACACTAAGGCATCATCTACTTGTACTTTTTAATCCATACGTTAATATTGACCAAGACAACCATCAAAACGTCGAAAAAATTAGTAGGTCGTCATGGTACTTTTTAAATTTTTTTAAAAACATTATAGTTTATAAGATATGACAAAAATACGTAAAAGAATTATAAGTTTGTTGTGAGGAGGGAAAAATGTAACTAATTACCCATAATTATGTTAAACTCAGTGATTTAAGTGCAATAAGATGAGGGCCTAAAATATAATTATTGTTTAAAAGACCAATTTACACTTATTTTAGGGTGTATTAAGAGAGAAAATGTTCTTATTTTTTGGTATCTTAAAATGACTCTCTCTCGTGTATTATAATATATTATATATAATAGAGTTTTGTAGAAAGGATGTTTAATTTGAATGTGTAATTATTTGTTGGTAATTATAGTTTATTCAAAAAAATTAAACGAGAAATTCATTATAAGACACATGTTAATCGATAATCAAAACAAACTAATAATCCTAGTTCGGTACAAAAACCTATTGAAACTCGTGATCTAGTGATCTAATGGTACTATATTTTCCTCATGCAAAAATGGCGTGCATATAAATCCATACAAATGCAAGGTTATATGGTATTTAGATGTAAAAGTTGATGAAAAATTTAAACACAATTAATCAAAATTGCAACTCATAAGCATTCAAACCCTAACTTTCATGCATGAATTATATACACCTTGTATAGAATTCATAAAAAATGTACTCGTAATTGTTTTGAACTTGGTATTCTATTTTGGTTTCTTTTAGTTCTTATGTTTTTTCTATTTTTCATATTCTTTAACTTGTCATGCAACTATACAAAAATTATAATGCTTATCTTGTTTTTAACATCTCTCAAATGACTATCTAAAGTTTGTTTTCATATACTAATAATCGTAATCAGAAATAACTTGGTTGGAAGCATTACAAATCAAATTACATGAAGCATAAGTAGGAAGTAAAGTGACTAACATTTTGAAAACATTTTTGGTTTTGTTTGTTTAGCTTTAAATGAGGCTCTTAATTGTTCAGATCTCTTACTGATTCAACATTTAATGGTTCAGACTGTTTGTTTCTCGAGCAGATGTCTGAATGATTCGGGCATTTGCCTCTAAATGGTTAAGCATTATACCGAGTCTAAATGGTTAAGACCTCTTATCTGAATTGGTCAGATATTTGTCTCTGAATGGTTAATCATTATACCGACTCTTAATGGTTTAGACATTTTTGCTGGTTTATCACTTAGCTATTCAGAAGTTACCAAACAGCCTCATCTGATAGGACAAGTGAGATTACTTAAAAGTATATATCTTGATCATGATATGCTACCAATAGAATAGATTAAATGAGTTATTAATCCGTGCGTATTTACTTATAATATCTTGTTGCACTAGATAATACAATATTCTTTAAAGATCAATATAACCAACATGTGTAACATTGTATATCATATATAAAGAGTTTTGAAAACATCTTAAGTGTACAGGAATAGTTAAAATAAACGCATAAAACCTTTATCTTGTATTAATATGAAGCATATATCCGTCCAAAGATAAGTCTTTATATATTTCTGTCTGGTCTATTTATGTATATGTTTGGCTTGAGGATGCAATTGTAGATTTTCTAAAGTTGAAGGACTTTGATAATATTCTTGCCGTTTTCAGTTGGAATATGAAAACCCTAGGTGCCAGGTGTCAAAGACTTTACGACTTATTCAGTTTATAAGACGGCCCACAAGAGTAGTAACCAATTTGGATATTTCAACTTTAAATCTTGGGCTTATCCATTTGTTTTATACGAATATAATATCGTGTATGAATAAGTCTTAAGCTCTTTGTTAAAATGTAGCATCTTTGGACAAATTAATGACTTATAGAAATTGTTATAATTGTTTTATAACATATAGTTTGTTATAATTGTTTTATAGCATAGTTTCTTTTAATTATTAGTGTAATAGCTATTAATACTTGTGATGTATCTTGCGAGGTTCATTTAAATACATTCTGGATATTTTGACACTAGACGCATATAGAGATGGTCATAAAAACCGGTTCCGAACCCGAACCGGTAGAACCGAACTGGACCCGGTTTCAGTTTCTACCCGACATTAAGTAGAACCGGTTCCGGGTTCAAAATACCCGTTGGTTCCAACCCGGTTCCACAATTTTACCATTTGAATCGGGTCGTACCCGGTTCCTACCCGTACCCGGTTTCACTAGTACCCGGTTCCACCAGTACCCGGTTCCACCAGTACCCGGTAATGCAGTTCCAGTAGGAACCGATTATAGCCGTTATAATGTTACCGTTGGAACCGGTTCCCAGAAGCATCTAATGCAAATCTGACCGTTGGAACCGGTTCCTGACCGTTGGAACCGATTCTATATATAGTGTTTAGAAATCTATTGTTTAGCACACAATTTCTCATATCTATTCTTCTTGTTACATTTCTTTCTTGTTCTTTTTCTCATACTAATCAACAAATGGCCTCAAAGATTTCCAAAAACGCAAATTCCGAATCCGTTAACAATGTTCCTCAAGATCAATCGGTTCCATATGTGGTTGGAACATTGTCTCATAATCGCAATAAGGAAGTTTGGAGCAATTGGGAGTTGGTCGAGATGAGTGACGGCTCGCAAAAAGCTCAATGTAAACATTGTGGATCGTTATTAGCCAAGGAATCAAACTCAACGTTAACGAAGCATATTAATAAGTATTGCAAAGCTTTAAAGGAAATGATATCCGGTCAAGTTCCAGTATCCAAAGATGGTACCATTTTTCATTATGAACAAAAATTAGCTCGCGATCGGATGACGAAGTTGGTGATACAAAAAGCGTTGTCGTTTGGACACTTCGACGACCCCGATCTTACTAAGCTTATTCGGGAGATGCTACAACCTCGCTATAAACATGTAAGTCGTCGCACTTTAAAACGTCATTGTTTAAGTTTATGGAAAATGCAAAAAAAGATTTAACTGTTTTTTTAGAATTTAAAAACTAGTGTAAACCTAACTAGTGATGTGTGGTCGGCTCCACATTATTTACCGGAATCGTACATATGTGTCACCGCTCATTGCGTTGATCCCGATACATGGCAAATGATGAAGCGTACGATTGCGCTTGACGAGTTTCCTCTCCTCATACGGGAGAAAATATTTATAAAATTATAAATGGCACAATAATTAAATATGTTTTAGAAGATAAAATTTTTTCAATATCCTTTGATAACGCTTCAAATAACACAACGGCGATTGAAAAATTAAAGTTGAAGTACAAACCAATAGTTGATGGTGTTTTTTTCCACACACGATGTGTTGCACATATATTAACTTAGTAGTGCAAACCGGTTTAAAAGATCAATTTGTATCGGATTTTATTATAGCATTTAGAGCTACGCTCCAAGATGTTTTCAAAAGTGGAAAAGAAAGATATCAAGAATATAAAGAACTTTGTAAAGATGTCAACCAAAAAGTTATTGGACCGAATTGGGATATACTGACTCATTGGAATTCAACTTGTCATATGTTTGAAATGGCTATAAAGCAAATAGGCACTTTAAAATCTTTTCATACAACTTTAAGTGATGAGTACCTAGTCGTCCTCTTTCCCGATACGGCTTGGGAAAATATTCATAACCTAAGTACTTTTTTACAAGTTTTTAAAACTACATCGACTTTGATTTCCGGTGTTTATTATCCTACTAGTTCTAAAGTTGTGGACCAATTGTATTTGATAACAACTAATTTTAAAAAGTTTGAAAATTCTAGTGACATGTTAAGGAATATGACGAGACCAATGATTCAAAAAATTTTAAAATATTTTTTTAGAATTACCACCCATTTTTCTATGTGCCGCCACTTTAAATCCAGCTTTAAACGTACCGGGTGTTGAAGCTTTAATTGATGAAATTTATGACAAGTTGGATATGCATAAGGAGGATCCAACTTTAAAAGCAAAAACAAAAAAATATTCAATGAGTGTATGGCCAAAATTTATGATCATTATTTAAAAAATATGGTGAAAAAAATCATAAAAATTTGTTTGAGTCTCGGTCCACGGCCTCTAACGATGAAACTGTAACATCTGTCAAAAAACCGGGTTAACCAAACCCGCTTCGTTTATTAACCGAACATCCAGTTAAAAATTTCGTTGCGTATTTAATGCTCAAATTAATTTTAAACGATACATAATTAATAAGTATATTAGAATATAAAATTTATATTTGAAAATGTATTAAAAATAGTGAAATAAAAATTTAATGCTGATGCCGGGTTTCGAACCCGGGTCAGTCGGATAAGCTTAGCGACTTAACACACACACATCCAACCACTCCGCCACTTGTGTTGTTTGATAACATATTGAAACAATTAATACATATAATAAAACTGGAAAATCAAACCCGGTCAACAGCGCGCCCAAATCCGCAGACGCCGGAAAATCCGACGATTTCGCCAATTATCGTCGGTTACTTTTGACTTAACGTAAGTATTAACGTCGCCATCGGTTATAACCGATGTCCAGTGTCCGCGACATCAGTCGTAACCGCCGGAGAACGGCTGACCAATGAATCGAGACTAGAAGCAGACCCAATTCAACTTGATTCTTCCCTATAAATGCACACCCTAGCCTCTGGTAAACTTTTCGCTCGAAATCGCACCGATTCTTGAATCAATTTCACTCGCCGGAATTCTCTGCAAGTCGCCGGAAAACCGAGACTTTCATCAACACGGTAAATACCTCGACTCCTTCTATTTCATTCCATTGTTAGCCCAATGCTAACATCACTCCATCACCCAGAATCAATTCCAGACGACGTTGCCGGATATTCTGTTCTCGCCGGAAAATCGCTGGAATTTCCAGTATCACGCTGTGTATCGGTATAATCATCTAAACTTTCTGCTAATCGTTGTTCAGTAATTCAATTTCACATCTAATCAATCAAAGTTGTTAATTGATCCGAACATACGGAATACACAAAACAGAGCCGACGATCTTTGCCGGAGTTCTGAAGAAGACAATCTGTTCGGTACATTCTTTCCCCAAACCCTTTCTGTTCAATACCTTTCAATTGCTCATAATATTCGTTAACCGAATTAAACAAGAAACAGTTGGTTTAACCGTTGTCTGTGTTTTGAATGAAGAAGATGAAGTCTATTATGATTATAAGATTAATTAAAATCGGTATTATAAACTGGTTAGACACACAGTCCAGCGGTGGACTGTGTGCAAACAATACACATACGTCCCGAGTTCGATCCTTGACACACGCACATTCTCTGTAATAAAAATGTTCCTTTTTAAACTGAACCGGATTCACTCGCAGTTAGCTGTTAAGTATAATAAAAACCGGAATATTTACCAAGTTAGACACACAGTCCAGCGGTGGACTGTGTGCCAAACTAAACCACAGGTCCCGGGTTTGAGACCTGTGGAGAACACCGAGTCGATACAATTAAATCCTTTTTAAAATAAATGATTTTCGGATTAACTTAAATAGTGTATAAATATAATTAAAAACAGAAATATTTCGGGTTAGACACGTAGCTCAGTTGGTAGAGCTGCGTGCACGCTTACGGGAGGTCACGAGTTCGAACCTCACTCAGTGCAACTATATAACCGACCGAACCGGTCAACGGTCAACGGTCAAAGTCAAAAAGTCAACAATTTTTATTATTTTTTATTTATTTATTTAATTTAAAAATCAATTAAAAATACTTAAAAATAATGTTTTTAAAGTTAGAAAATAGCCTTAAACTCACAAAAATATATCCAAAAATCCTATTAAATTGATTAATAAAATCCGCTTATTTACCGAACCGTTATGTTATTATCTAGGTTAGTTTCTCTCGTGGTTAAATCCAAATTCGTGCGCATTCTTCATCAATCCAAGAACCGCAACCACTGTGAGTGAATTCTTACAAACTCCTCTTTTTATTCATGTTTGGGGTGTATCATGTGTCACTTAAACTAATTCGCTTATTCAAACTCGTGCTATACCATATTATGATCTAAATTCAGAATGTAAATATTGTTTGTTATTATGTATTACATATTGTCAAGTTGTATGCAAATTAATTGTTAGGCCCATCAGTTCCTCGTGGGAGACGAGTTGAACAACGCGTGCCTTAAAACTCATTCATTAGGCCCATCAGTTCGTAGAACAACGCGTGCCTCAAAACTCATTCATTAGGCCCATCAGTTCCTCGTGGGAGACGAGTTGAACAACGCGTGTCTCAAAACTATCTATTGTTGTATGTGTGTACAATATTTAATATTAAGTGTTTTGTGAATAAATTTACATTTACATTTACTCATATGCGGTTATGCACTTTATTTATAATCAATTCAATAAACACGTTTAAATGTTTTAAATAGGATTCACTCGCCAACTTTTTGTTGACCCAAAAACCATTTTTACATATGATACAGGTGAACAGGATGAAGCAAGGTACACATAGGAAATTGCCTTAGAAGAAAAATAATGAAGTCTAGAAAGATGTATAGAACATGTTGTATTTTTATGATTTGCTTGTATGATTCCCTTTAAATTGTAATAATAAATATGAAACATTATAATAAATGTCATGAGCTTTGATGAAAACCCAATCATGCCCCGATCACCTTTTCCGCTGCGGGTCGGGGTGTGAAAGAAACAAGCGGGGATCCACTTATAACCATGTTGAATGTCGTTAGAGACGTGACGGCTAGACAACAAAGGGGTAGTGAACCAACAAGTGAACTTGGGAGATATAAAAAAATCAGTATTCGCTTACTATGACCACCGAGGAGTATAGGAAAATTGATTAAAAACACCAAACCAAACGGGTTACATCAAACATTTGAAGAACCGGTGCCGGAACCTTCTCCCGTCTCATTTTTCTTTGCATTCGTCAATAGGCAATACCGCTCAGTGTGTTTCTTAAGGGTTGAGTTGGCGGCGGCCTTCATAATTTTCCACAATCTTTGAATCTAGCCACCTCGTGGCTGTCGGATATTAAACAGAGATCAAAATTCTTCCATATAGCAGGGTTTCTTTTCGTCTCTAAGATCGTAACAACTTCATCGTTGCATGCCATAGGTATTTGCAAGAACTTAGAAGTTGATTGATTTTGTAAGTTGATGATGGTGAGTGTTAAGTTTAGAAATGGTAAGTAGGAAGGGGTTTATATACAATAAAAACCGATTTTTAAATAAGGAACCGGTTTCCAACGGTAATATTTATGTGGAACCGGTTCTGAATAGTAAAATGGCAGGTCTGACTGTCAGAACCGGTTCCTGCAGATTTTAAATGACAAATCACATGTTCGGTTCCCAATACCGTCAGAAACCGGTTCCGCACCATACCCGGTTCCGCACCATACCCGGTTCTGTACCATACCTGGTTCTGCACCATACCCGGTTCCACACCATACCCGGTTCCATAATACCCGTACCCGGTTCTACACGGTTCCATATTCTTGGGTGTGAAACCGGGTAGGAACTGAACCCGGTTCCACACCATACCCGGTTCCAATGACATCCAAGCAGAACCGGGTCCGGGTTGGAACCGGTTCCGGGTAATAATAAAACTCGATTATGCCCATCTCTAGACGCATACCGGATACTTTGGACATTGGGCTTGGATACTTGGGCTATGCATCTCTAGTTGGGCTTCTCACTTGCATATTATAGTTGAAGGTTTGGGCCGGTCCAAATATAACAAGTTTATATGAATACGTACAAGAAGGGATATGTTATAAATAAGTGAGAGAAGATATTCTGTATTCATTCACTCAGTTGTTATCTCTTTCATCTTCCTCATCAAACTTAGGGTTTCAGCTAGAGTACAGCTATGTCTTTAATCTGTTAGGTGTTAGCGTAGATCTCTGTTAGTTGATGATCAGATTATCGTGTTGATAATCTTGTAAGTGTAGTTCGGGTGGTTTATCATCTTTGTATCTGTTCAGATTGTTATCTAGGGTTAATAAATTCTTGGTTTGGAAATTTTGTTATTCTCTTGATTAGTCTTGATCAGATCCATGTTCTGTAACATGGTATTAGAGCGTTCTCGCTCTTGGGTGATTTCTTCAAACTAGGTTTTCTTCTTCTTTTCGTTGTGATTATAGTCCAGATCTGCTGGATTTGTGTGCATCGAAGTGTGTGCGCTTTCTCTTGAGGTTGATTTTGGAGTATTCGTGGTTATTGCTTCTTCCGATTCCAGATCTGCTGGATCTGTGAGCACTCGTTCTTGGAGAAATATGTACGTTCTGACTTCTTGTGTGACATCTTGAAGGGCTTCGTTGGTCTCTAAACCCAAGAAGGTTTAGGGCAAACCAACAAGTTTTGTTTCAAGGGTTTCTAATCAAATCTTGTAACCCTAAGTGAAGGTTACAAGATTGATCTTGCTTGGAGTTATACGTTGTCTGTAAGTCTGGCCTAACCTCCTTCTTGTTATTATTCTGTTGATTTAGTGTGTCTGTGTCGGGGTAGTGTGGACTGGTGGTTGATTGTGGGATACAAAGAGGGTTCACTCTGTTTTGTTTGTATCCTTGTCTATTTTTTATTGCCAAGTGTTTATCTATTTGTGATTCTTATTGTTGTGTATTGGATTTGTTGTGGCTAATTGTTCAATACTGTTTTTCAGTCTTTTACAATTTAGCAATTAGAGTGTGGCTTCTGTGCAAAGACTTGGATAGGCACCTTGAGTGACGAACCTACTATCTAGCCGCTGGCACAGTTTCGCCGTTATTATATAATCTTGATTGTTTTTTTGTAAACTTGTCGTTTGTTTAAATGTCTGATTTAGTTGACTTGTTTGATGAAACATTGATTAGTAAGCTTGAACCTGATAATCATCTGTATTTACGTGCTAGTGATTCTACTCACTTAACTATTGTGAATGTAAAGTTAAAAGGGACTGAGAATTATACTGTTTGGGCTAATGCTATGATTTTGCATTGAGAGTTAAATATAAATTTGGTTTTATTGATGGATCTATTGTTAAGTCAGTAGATAATGAGACTCTTGCTGCTCAATGGGAACAATGTAATTCTGTGGTTTTAACTTGGATATTGAATTCTGTTTCTAAGGAGTTGTATTTGGGTCAAGTTTATTCTAGGTTAGCTTCTGAGGTATGGAAAGATAGATGTATGATACAGTTGATGGGTCTGTGGTGTTTAATTTGCATCAAAAATAAACTCATTTAATCAAAATGGTTTAATTGTTTCTGAATATTATCATAAGTTGAATGTAATGTGGAGACAATTAGATCAAATTTTGTAATTAACCTTTTGTACCTGCAATGCATCTACTGCTTTTAATAATTTCAATCAAATGAATAAACTGATGCAGTTTTTAATGGGACTAGATAATAGTTATCGAAGTGTTAGAACAAACTTGCCAACTAAAGATACTCTTCCTACAGTCAAAGAAGTTTTTGCTATTATGTCTAGGGAAGAGTCTCATATGAATGCTGGTGATGATAAGAAAAGTCAAACTATTGGTTTTGCTTCAAAGATTGTCCAAACTGATGTCAATAAAAGAAATTTAAGTAGAAGTTCAAACCAAAATTTGAAATGTACTAACTGTATAAATCTGGTCGTTCTATGGAGAAATGTTTTGAAATTATTGGTTACCCCACTTGGATGAAACCAAGAGGGGGACAGGGAAAGAGGGTAACTGTAAATAGTAATAATTCTGTTAGTGAGTCAAATCTTCCTACTTCTTTGACTTCTGAACAAGTCTCTAGGTTGTTGAGTCTTCTATCTGAGAAATCTAGTGGTGATGTGGCTGGTCAGAGCTGCAATGTCTCATGTAGTTCAGCTTTCCCTTTCTGTGCTAATATTTTCTATAAGCCTATGTTTTGTGTTACACCTCGTAAAATCGTGTCCAATAGTATATGACACGTGTTGTATTTTTATTTTTAGTCTATTAAAGACCAATAAGGACTAAAGGTGTCAACATGCTCAAAACTTGGCCTCTGAATGACTGGTATGTCAACAAGCCTAGCCTCTGAGTGACTGATATGTCAACATGCATAAAACTGAGCCTCTGAATGATCCTTTACAAAGTCCCAACTCTCATGCGTGCCCGTTGTTGGACGAGAGGGTTCAATTCTGTAAATATGTGAAGGGATAATGGAGGGATTAAAAGTGTCAACATGTTAATCTATACCTTTGAGTGACCTTTTAACGAACCGAGAGCTCGACAATGTCCGGCATACTCCCGGGTATGCCAAATATTGGTTACGGAGGGCTAAATATGCTAAAAAGGTGTTTTAGAAGGTTTTAGAGGGTTTTATAAATTAAGGGGCTAAAAGTTCAAACTTTAAAACTGGCCATGAGGGGCGAGAGGCAAGGCCTATCCCTCTCGCGGGGCGCGAGAGGCCTGTGTCTACAGAAAATTTGTTTGGCCTCCACACAAATTGCCAAAACCATTTGATTCGAAACCATGGTCTTCTAAACTGCTATGCCACATTTTAGGACACTTGTAAGCTTCCTCTTACACCCCTTAAACCTGGCATCACCTCCTTCAAGCTCTCCAACTATAAATAGGTGCCAAGGTTCACCATTTGAACTTGCACCTTTCTCATTCACAACTCTATCTCCCTCCTCTGGAAGTTCCTAACTGAAAGGAGCATCCAACTTAGTTCTATTGCATTCTAGGAACCTCTTGTAAGTGTTCCTTCCTCTTGCATTTTCGTTTATACGGCTTTTATAGCCAAAAGTCAAGCGTTTTACGAAAAACGCCTTGACTTTCGGTTAAGACCATTATGGTCCAGCCATTGTTCGTAACGAACATGGCTAAGTGATCATAATAAAGTAGGTGTTAGTCCCTATAAAGGGCATCTTTCTGAAGATCACGTTTGCTAGACCAATTGACGGGTCAAAGTTAATGTTTAAAAAGTCAAACAGGCCATTTTACGGAAATGATATAATTTGATCTTATATATGTTATGAAACCTATTTTGACACTTAAACAAGTTGGTAATAATTATTAGAACATGTAAGAACATGTTCGGCTCGTCAATTTCAGTTCTAGGGTCGGTTCGCAATCGAAAGTCGCGAAGTTTGACTTCTGCTTTGACTTTCGATTCTGACCTGATTTAGATTAGTTAGATACTGATCTAAAGTTGCATTATGATCGTAATATAATGTAGCATAACCCTCTAAGGTTATATTACATGAAATCAAATATATTTTCACAAGAATTATGCATTGTAATGCCCCAAGTTAATGTAATTAATGCCCGATTTTGATCAATAAAATGCGCAATTTATTTGCATAAAAAAGAGTTTTTAATGATGAATGAACTAACTTGAAAATAAAAGTCTTTAACTAACACAAGACTTGTTACCTAATGATTCTAAAACTTATTTTAAAATATTTTCACAGTAGTACATGATACAAACTCAGAATCCCAAATAAATTATAAAGTATGTGTAAAATGACCAAAAGTGCCCCTCGGTGCATAGTTTGGTCATAAAAGATAAATTACACATATAATTAATATCCTACTGATATTATATCATATATAAGTTATTTTTCCAGAATACTTATAGTTAAAATATTAAATTATATTCAAGTTCCTTTTATACGGTATGAAATTACCGAAACGCCCTTATGAGGCATAGTTTCACTTTAAAACCATTACGGGCATAAAAGTTGATATTCCACGAATTTACAAATTATTAAAAGTGTAATGGAATATAGAACTTGTCCATGACTTATCCTGGTTACCCGATGTGCTGATATGCGTACGGTTAAGCATATGTAACTAGTTTACGAAAATTAACCGAAACGGGTCTAACCTTGTCATTTAAATCTCAAAATCAGAATGTTTATAGTTTATCCATATTACACAAGTCAAGGTACTTGTTGGGATTAAACTACATTCTATCCAATCATCGTTTAATATAGCGTTATACGTTTTGATCAAGTACGTTAGTCAGTCTAAGTCTATGACTTAAATAAGACCATTAGTATTTAATTGGTTAGTTTATGCCATAATCCAGACTTGAGACTTCGCCGGTAAATGTATCTGCACTTAGTACTTTTGCGTACTGTGAGTTATTAAATTAAAAGAAGTACCAGCTCAGGTAAATACTCTTGACTTATTTCCCCTATATGGGCTTGGGTTACGGTAAATTATTACCGCTTGGTCAGAAATAGGAATCAATTGAATGCCGGATTGTGGCTAGTAAATCTGCATATTCTGTTTTAATCAGTTTTGTTGATAACTTAAACATCGGGGGTTAACTATCGTGTCCTGGATATCCTCGGCTCATTACAATAGATAATGGCCACGACCTTAGCGCGGGTGTAGGCATACACCCGATAGACGCTCAAAATGCATTACCCACAAGGTTGAGAAGAAATGACTCCTTCGTGAGTCCAAAGTGGTGTACGTTAATCATGTCTCAGTCTCCGTACCGGGCCCTGTATGTATGGACAAACATGTAAATCTGTTAACAAGGTTGGACGGTCAACTTTCCCAAGTTATAAAAGATTTTGTGCTGATACGCACTTAAAACATATTATAAATGTTTTCAAATGAGTCAGTTGTGTGTATTTACCAGCGAAACTGACGTATTTTTAAAAGACTAAGCTTGCAGGTACAATACGAAAATAGGCTGGAAGTGCTCGGTAGTGATAGAGGATCTTGCAAATTCTAGATCTTCCCAAAGTCTGTTTTACATTCTTTCTTTGTAAAATTTATGATCCGTCTGTGGATCTTCTATTAGGAGCCTGTATATTATTTTGTATTTCGAACATTTGGTTTGTAATAGTAATTTAAATCCAAGACTTCCGCTGTGCTATGTTTAATTAACTATGAGGATATCAACTTACGTCACGATATTCCCCACCCGGGCCCACCGTTGTTTGGTTGAAAATACGGGGTGTGACATTTTGTTTTGGAAATATGTTTGGGACAGGGAAGGACCAGGGTTGGATAACTGATTCAGTAGCAAACCAGCATATGGTTAGGTGTCATAAAATGTTAACTGATTTTGTTGATGTATCTAATCTGAATATTAAAGTTAATCATCCAAATGATACTAGTGCTTTGGTAACCAAGATATAAGGTTAATACTAGCAAATGGTGTAATCTTACAAGATGTTTTTGTTGTTCCTGAATACTATATGAATCTCATCTCTGTGAATAAGTTAGCTAAAAATAAATAGCTTTATTTATTGGTTTTGATAAGAATACTTGCTATATTCAGGATGTATTATCAAAGAAAGTCCTGGTGACTAGTAAACAGTCAGATAGTCTATATTTTTGTGGAAGTTCTTATTCTTCTGTGAAGGTGTGTAGTAGTAATCAAAGTGTGTTTGTGGTGCTAGATTAGGTCATCCTTCGGATCAAGTTGTTAAGATGTATCAAAATAAGCTTAAAATTTAGAGTTTTGAAGCTAATATTCCTTGTGAGGTCTGTCATAAGTCTAAGCAACATAGGGAACCATTTCCTTTTAGTGATCATAAAACTTCTCAAGTTGGTGAACTCGTTCATTTGGATGTGTGGGGTCCATACAGAGTTACTAGTAGATAAGGATTCAAATTTTTCGTTACAATTGTTGATGATTACTCAAGGGCTGTTTGGGTGTGTTTGATGAAAAATAAAAGTGATGTGTTTGAGAACTTTTGTGATTTTGTTAATATAGTACAAACTCAGTTTAAGAAGTTTATTAAATGTATTAGAAGTGATAATGGTTTAGAGTTTGTTAATACTAAAATGAATCTATTTTGTAAAACAAAAGGAATTCTTCATCAAACAATTTGTGCTTACACTCCACAGCAAAATGGTGTTGTGGAGAGAAAGCATAGACACATTCTCATTGTTGCTAGGGCATTATTGTTTCAAAGTAACTTACCGGTTAGGTTTTGGTCCGATTGTATTCTGACTACATCTTATTTGATTAATAGAACTCCTACTGTTGTTGTAACATTTGTGTAAAACGGGTTCCAAAAACCCGCCCCATTTGAGAATCTAGTGTTAATTTAAAAGGTTCGTTGTGTATTTATTAGTGTTATTAAGTTATGTTACTAATTATAATTAATAAATAATATATAAATAAAGTAATATTCAATAAAAAGAACAAGTAAATAAAATAAACCTTTAAAATGATACGTTAAAAAAATTAAATGGAGTAACCGGGAATCGAACCCGGGTCCCCAGCAAACTCGCACACACCAAAACACCACTGAGCTACACACACACACATCGGTTATATCTCTTAAAAAATGCCTTTTATATCAAAGACAGTTCCTTACAATCAAATTCAAGAAACCCCGCCAGTAACGGCTGAGGTTTCGTTGCAATCATCAAAAACCAGTTTCATCTGCGAATTGAACTTGCGAAGCAGTTTCCTAATCTTGGATGTAACTCAATTATGGGATTCATTAAGATGTAATCAGTTACTCAATTATAGCTACAATTAAACCTTTGACCGAAAATTTATAAAACCGAAATTCAACTAAACACACTACCCTCGCCTATAAATAGCAACCTATGAACCTTGTAGAACTCGCTCACTCCCTCAAACAAACTCTCTAAACGCACAGAAGGTTCTCCGGGTTCAAAACACGCTTCGCCGGAAAACTTGGCTCGTCGCCGGAAATACACCGGAGAAATCAAGACACTACCCATGTTTCGGTATAAACATTTAAATCCTTCTCTTTTATTTATTTTATTGTCAACAGAAGTAAACCAAATCATTAAGGGATATCAGTTTACAATCGGGTTTTGTCAACTGTTAAAAATGAAATGAAGAAGATGAAGTGGAATGTGTTTATAAATATAATTAAAATTGGTAAATATACCGGGTTAGACACACAGTCAAGTGGTGGACTGTGTGCATTTTAAACGAACAGACCCGGGTTCGAGTCTTATACGTGATATCGAATTCCTTATATAAACCAAGCATTTTTATAATTAAAATATGAAACAATACAGATAGTATATAAATATAATAAAAATCCTTTATTCTCCGGGTTAGACACCCAGCCCAGTTAGTAGGGCTGGGTGCAACACAGTCGAAGGTCGCGGGTTCGAACCCAGG
The DNA here is from genome assembly GCA_947069175.1 of Scalesia atractyloides. Lineage (NCBI taxonomy): Eukaryota > Viridiplantae > Streptophyta > Magnoliopsida > Asterales > Asteraceae > Scalesia > Scalesia atractyloides. Next base: position 6,159,922 of record CAMTDV010000008.1, read on the forward strand.
CATGAGCACACCGGTTCGTTGATTTAAAACTTTTTAAAATAAATAATTTCTGGAATATTCTAAATAGTATATAAGAGTAATTAAATCTGAGTTTATTTCGGGTTAGACACGTAGCTCAGTTGGTAGAGCTGTGAGCACGTAAACAGGAGGTCACGAGTTCGCACCTCACACACTGCCAAAATTTCACACATGAACCGGTCAGACCAGTCAGGTCTGACAAGACCATTTTTTTTAATTTCTAATTTTCTTTATTAATTTCATTCAAAAATCATTTAAAAATAATTAAAATAAGACTTTTTGGGTTTAAAAATTTCATTAAATACCACAAAAATAAATCTAAAAATCTAATAAAGAGCACTAATTGAAAATATTGATTTCAAATAAAATTTATTTATTTATCGAATTATTACGTTATTATTTAGGTTAGTTTCTCTCGTGGTTAAATCCAAATTCGTGCGCGTTCGTCATCAATTCAAGGAAACGCACCCACTGTGAGTGAATCCTTACAAATTCCCCCTTTTATTCATGTTTTGGGGTGTATCATGTGTCGTTTTATATATTTCGTTTATTCAAACACTTGTGCTATTACCATTATATGATCTAACGTGTGATGTAAATGTTGTTTGTTGTATTGTGTGTTTACATTCTTGTGAGTTGCGTGCAAGTCATTCATTAGACCCATCATTTCCTCGTTGGAGACGAGTTGAGCATCAGGTGCCTCATTAGATCGGCTCCGTTTGATTGAGCCTTGATCTCATTGTTCATCATTTGTCATGTTTGTGTATGCATTGATTGATAATATGTGGTTTGTGGTTCGATTTACATATGCGTTTACTCATATTTGGTTTATGCACATTTTTATTTAAATGACCAATATAATTAATTTTTTTCAATGTTTAAATAAGATTCACTCGCCAACTTTTGTTGACCCAAAACCCTATTTTTTTCACATGATACAGGTGGACAGGTTGAAGCAAGGAACACATAGAAATTTGCCTTAGAAGAAAAATAAAGAGTTCATGAATGTTGTGTTTAGAACATGTTGTGCTTGTATGTTTATTGTAATTTCTCCTTTAAATTGGAAATCATAAATATGAAACTTTATAGTAAATGTCATGAGCTTTGATGAAAACGCAATCATCCCCCGACTACCATTTCCGCTGCGGGTCAGGGTGTGACAGTTGTGCTTGCTGGTAAGTCTCCTTATGAGTTGTTGTGTGGTTTTGAACCCTTTCTAGAGCATTGAGGTTGTTTGGGTGTCTCTGTTTTTGTACTGTGTTAGATAATTCAGATAAATTGTCTAGTAGAGCTGAATAATGTGTTTGCATTGGTTATTCAAATAAAAAAAAGGTTACAAGGTTTTTAGTCTTGAAAGTAAAACTGTTTTTACTCGAGAGATTAAAGTTTTATGAAACTTTGTTTCCTTTCAAAGAGAAAATATTTTTTTGAACAGTTTGATTGAATGTTCTAAAAGATGTAAATAATTTGAATTTTTTTTATCTCTATGAAAACAATGAGTCTAAACAACCTGAAGACCCTAATGATGATGAAAGGGATAAATCTGCAGGTTCACTTTCATCATATGGGTCTTAGCAGCCAGAGACTCAGACTGTTTCCCCTGTAGGTAGGGCTGGTAATGAGCAACCTGGGAATGGAAACAGTGAGTTTGGTAGGGCTGAGCATGTGGTTGATAGTGGTACCAGTGTAGAACCAATACAATCTGAGGGGAACACTTCTGAGTTGAATATTCATGTTGTTTCAAGAAAATCTAGTAGAACTAGTAATTACCTAAAAAACTTGATGATTATATGTTAGAAGGGAAAGTAAAGTATGGGTTAGATAGAGTTGTAAATTACTCTAACTTGTTTGTTGATAATAGATGTTTTGCTATGTTTCTAAATAAATCTGTTGAACCTAAATCTTTTAAGGAAGTTGTGTGTGATCCTAATTGGGTATCTGCTATGAATAGTGAAATAGAAGCTTTACATAGAAATGCGACATGGGATTTGGTTGATCTTCCTAAAGGTAGAAGTTTGGTAGGTTGCAAATGGGTTTATAAGATTAAATATAAATCAGCTGGTGAGGTTGAGAGGTTTAAAGCTAGGTTAGTGGCTAAGGGGTATAGTCAAAAAGAGGGTGTTGACTTTGATGAGATGTTTGCCCCTGTAGTAAAAATGGTTACTGTAAGATGTGTATTAGCTTTAGTTGTTCAGAATAATTGGGACTTATTTCAGTTAGACATTAATAATGCTTTTTTATATGGTGATCTATGTATATATGTCTCTTCCTGAAGGTTACTATTCTAAAAGTGAAACTAGAATGTGCAAATTAAAAAAGTTTTTATATGGACTTAAACAAGCTCCTCAAATGTGGAATGAAAAGCTTGTTAATGTCTTAGTGAAGTCTAGTTTTGTGCAAAGTATGTGTGAGTATTCATTGTTTATTAAGTCAAAGGAAGGTGTTATTGTTGTTCTTCTTGTTTATGTTGATGATACTGTTGTAACAGGGAATAGTTTAACTGAAATCAACAATGTCAAGAAAACTCTAAAAAATAGTTTTCTTATAAAAGACCTGGGAGAACTTAAATTCTTCCTTGGAATTGAAGTAATTAAAACAAATAAAGGGATTTGCTTATCTCAGAGAAAATACTGCATTGAACTTTTGGCTGAGTATGGAATGACTGGTTGTAAACCAGTCAATTGCCCTATTGAGCAAAATCATGTTGTGGTGAATATTTGTAAGAATAAGAACCAAATATTAAGTAATATATCGTTTTATCAAAGGTTGGTTGGATAGCTAATCTATCTTTCTCTTACCATACCTGATATAGCATATGCTGTACATTTTTTGAGTTAGTACATGCATAGTCCAACTGTTGGTGATTTGGCAATCGCATTCAGATTACTTAGATACCTAAAGAATGCTCCTGGTAAAGGAGTGTTCTTTAGTAGTTGTCAAGATTTTGATCTTAAGGCGTTTGCAGGCTCAGATTGGGCTAAGTGTAGTGAAACCAGAAGGTCTGTTACAGGCTTTTGTGTTTTTCTTGGAAATTCTTTGGTTTCATAGAAAAGTAAGAAACGGTCAACTATTTCTCGGTCATCAGCGGAGGCTGAATATAGGTCGTTGTGTGCAGTTGCATGTGAAGTATTGTGGTTTAGAAATTTGTTAAATGAGTTGGGTGTCAAAGTACAAGTTTCTGTGAATTTGTTTTGTGACAGTTATCAACAGTGGCTATAACTGCTAATCATATGTTTCACGATCGTACAAAACATTTCGAACTTGATTTGTTTTTCTTGAGGAAGAAGATATCTAAAGGTATTTTAAATGCAACTGGTGTGAAGTCAGTTGATCAAGTGACGGATATCTTTACTAAAGCTTTGTTACCAACTCAGCATAATACTTTGTGTGATAAGTTAAATTTATATGATGTCTTTAGTCATTAATTTGAGAGGGGGTGTTAAAATGTAGCATCTTTGGACAAATTAATGACTTATAGAAATTGTTATAATTGTTTTATAACATATAGTTTGTTATAATTGTTTTATAACATACAATTTCTTTTAATTATTAGTGTAATAGCTATTAATACTTGTGATGTATGTTGCGAGGTTCATTTGGATACATTCTGGATATTTTGACACTAGATGCATACTGGCTACTTTGGACATTGGGCTTGGATACTTGGGCTATGCATCTCTAGTTGGGCTTTTCACTTACATAAGATAGTTGTAGGTTTGGGCCGGTCCAACTATAACAAGTTTATACGAATACGTACAAGAAAGGATATGTTATAAATAAGTGAGAGAATATATTTGGTATTCATTCACTCAGTATCTCTCTTATCTTCCTCATCAAACTTAGGGTTTCTACTAGAGTATAGATACATCTTTAATCTGTTAGGTGTTAGCTTAGATCTCTGTCAATTGATGATCAGATTATCGTGTTGATAATCTTGTGAGTGTAGTTCGAGTGGTTTATCATCTTTGTATCTGTTCAGATTGTTATCTAGGGTTAATAAAATTTTGGTTTGGATATTTTGTTATTCTCTTGATTAGTCTTGATCAGATCCATGTTCTATAACATGGTATTAGAGCGTTCTCGCTCTTGGGTGATTTCTTCAAGCTAGGGTTTTCTTCTTTTTCCGTTGTGATTATAGTCCAGATCTGCTGGATGTGTGCATCAAAGTGTGTACGCTTGCTCTTGAGGTTGATTTTAGTATACTCACTGTGTCACGATCTAGCCAGAACCACATCGTATTTAGGAAACCGTGTATACACGAATTTTCCACGACGATTCATCTATTCCAGTTAACCTTTCCCAACCCGATTCCGTGCCTGAAACTCAACCACAAAACGTTGGTGGTTCGTCATAAAAAACGACCAAAAAAAGAAGCCATAAGAAAAGGCAGATGAAGAGAAAGCAATAGTGGCTACTCAACGAACACAATTAAAGTGGACGTAAGAAAAAAACTACTTTAACAAGATGTTGGATCGACGAATCGCAAAATCCGATTCATGGTATTTTTTTATATAACATATTTAATGTTTATAATATTATTGTTTTAAGTTTTATTATAATTTTTTATAATGTTTAAATATTTTTTTTGTTTTTGGAATAGGTAATTCACGACACAAAAAAGATTTTTGGGATTCGAGAAAGAAAACATTTCATACGCAAATGCAGGAGGGCGGAGGTGTATCGTGAAAATGATAGCCTCTCGTCGAAGTGGGTGATATAAATACACATGTCACCGTATTCAACGCTTGTTTCTATAAGGTGAAGAACACACCAAGAAGTAGAGATGGGCATAAAAACCGGTTCCGAACCCGAACCGGTGGAACCGAACTGGAACCGGTTCCAGTTCCTACCCGACAGTAAGTAGAACCGGTTCCGGGTTCAAAATACCCGTTGGTTCCAACCCGGTTCCATAATTTTACCATTTGAATCGGGTAGGAACCGGTTCCTAACCGTACCCGGTTCCTACCCGTACCCGGTTCCTACGTGGAACCGGTTCCTGACCGTTGTAATATTACCGTTGGAACCGGTTATATCCGTTAAAAATGTTACCGTTGGAACCGGTTATAGCCGTTAAAAAAGTTACCGTTGGAACCGGTTCCTGACCGTTGGAACCGGTTCCTGACCGTTAGAACCGATTCTATATTATATTTTTTGAAATCTATTGTTTAACACACAATTTCTCATATCTATCCTTCTTGTTACATTTCCTTCTTGTTCTTTTTCACATTCTAATCAACAAATGGCCTCAAAGAGTTCCAAAAACGCAAATTCCCAATCCGTTAACAATGTTCCTCAAGAACATTCGGTTCCATATGTGGTTGGAACATTGTCTCATAATCGCAGTAAGGAAGTTTGGAGCAATTGGGAGTTGGTCGAGATGAGTGACGGCTCACAAAAAGCTCAATGTAAACATTGTGGATCGTTATTAGCCAAGGAATCAAACTCAACGTTAACGAAGCATATTAATAAGTATTGCAAAGTTTTAAAGGAAATGACATCCGGTCAAGTTCCACTTTCCAAAGATGGTACCATTTTTCGTTATGAGCAAAAATTAGCTCGCGATCGGATGGCGAAGTTGGTGATACAAAAAGCGTTGCCGTTTGGACACTTCGACGACCCCGATCTTACAAATCTTATTCGGGAGACGCTACAACCGCGCTATAAACATGTAAGTCGTCGCACTTTAAAACGTCTTTGTTTAAGTTTATGGGAAAATGCAAAAAAAGATTTAATTGTTTTTTTTAAGAATTTAAAAACTAGTGTAAACCTAACTAGTGATGTGTGGTCGGCTCCACATGGTTTACCGGAATCGTACATATGTGTCACCGCTCATTGGGTTGATCCCGATACATGGCAAATGATGAAGCGTACGATTGCGTTTGACGAGTTTCCTTCTCCTCATACGGAGAAAATATTTATAAAATTATAAATGGCACAATAATTAAATATGGTTTAGAAGATAAAATTTTTTCAATATCCTTTGATAACGCTTCAAACAACACAACGGCGATTGAAAAATTAAAGTTGAAGTACAAACCAATACTTGATGGTGTTTTTTTTCACACACGATGTGTTGCACATATTATTAACTTAGTAGTGCAAACCGGTTTAAAAGATCAATTTGTATCGGATTTTATTATAGCATTTAGAGCTATGCTCCAAGATGTTTTCAAAAGTGGAAAAGAAAGATATCAAGAATATAAAAAACTTTGTAAAGATGTCAACCAAAAAATTATTGGACCGAATTGGGATATACCGACTCGTTGGAATTCAACTTGTCATATGTTTGAAATGGCTATAAAGCAAATGGGCACTTTAAAATCTTTTCATACAACTTTAAGTGATGAGTACCTTGTCGTCCCCTTTCCCGACACGGCTTGGGAAAATATTAATAACCTAAGTACTTTTTTACAAGTTTTTAAAACTACAACGACTTTGATTTCCGGTGTTTATTATCCTACTAGTTCTAAAGTTGTGGACCAATTGTATTTGATAACAACTAATTTTAAAAAGTTTGAAAATTCTAGTGACATGTTAAGGAATATGACGAGACCAATGATTCAAAAATTTAAAAAATATTTTTTAGAACTACCACCCGTTTTTCTATGTGCCGCTGCTTTAAATCCAGCTTTAAACGTACCGGGTGTTGAAGCTTTAATTGATGAAATTTATGACAAGTTGGATATGCATGAGGAGGATCCAACTTTAAAAGAAAAAACAAAAAAAATATTCAATGAGTGTATGGCAAAACTTTATGATCATTATTTAAAAAAATATGGTGAAAAAAATCATACAAATTTGTTTGAGTCTCGGTCCACGGCCTCTAACGATGAAACAAGCGGGGATCCACTTATAACCATGTTGAATGTCGTTAGAGACGAGACCGCTAGACAACAAAGGGGTAGTGAACCAACAAGTGAACTTGGGAGATATAAAAAAAATCAGTATTCGCTTACTATGACCACCGAGGAGTATAGGAGATTTGATGTTTTGGCATGGTGGAAATCGAAAGAATCCGAATACCCGATTCTAGCCACCATGGCTCGTGATATACTAACGGTCCAAGCTTCCACGGTAGCTTCGGAAAGTGTGTTTTCTCTTAGTGGCAGGGTTTTGTCAATTAGAAGAACAAGACTAACTCCGGAATCGCTAGAGATGGCAATATGCTTAAAGGACCATTTGGATGCCGTTGATCGTGTTCAACATAAAACTAGTCTAGAAGATGAAGTTGAGTTAGAGCATAAAATTGTTGACGAAGAGGAGGACGAAGAAGTGGAGACTAACGATTCGGACGACGATTGTACCGAGGTACCCGTACCTAAGAGAAACTCGTCGGAAAGTGTTGCACCTGCCGCTAGTAAACGATCAAAGAAATAAAATCTTACTAGAACCGGTTCTGAGTAATTTTTATTTTTTTTTTGTAACCGGTTAATTTTTTTTTATATTGTAACCGATTAATTTGTTTTTTAATTTTAATCGATTATTGTTAATATTTTTATTTATCAATGTAACTAATAATAAAATTCAAACATAAAAAACACAATAGTAGCGTTCCAAAAATAGATGTAAAAAAACACAATAGAAGGGGTTTTTAATTTTAATCGATTATTGTTACACAAACTTTATTAAAACACCAACAATAACATTTATCAGGAACCGGTAAGTAGGAATGGGTTTATATACAAAAAAAAAACAATTTTTTAATCAGGAACCGGTTCCACCGGTAACATTTTATCAGGAACCGGTTCTGAACAGTAAAGTCAGATTTTACTGTCAGGAACCGGTTCTGCACAGTAAAGTCAGGTTTTTTACTGTTCAGAACCGGTTCTGAACAGTAAAAGTCAGATTTTTACTGTCAGGAACCGGTTCTGAACACTATCAGGAACCGGTTCCACACCATACCCGGTTCCACACCATACCCGGTTCCATAATACCCGTACCCGGTTCTACACGGTTCCATATTCTTGGCTGTGAACCCGGGTAGGAACCGGACCCGGTTCCACACCATACCCGGTTCCAATGACATCCAAGCAGAACCGGTTCCGGGTTGGAACCGGTTCCGGGTAATAATAATACCCGATTTTGCCCATCTCTACCAAGAAGCGGTGACACCGAGGTTGACTTTATCAAGAATGACTTGCTAGCATACAGAGAGAACAAGAAGTACATGCATTGTTGGGATGTATGTAGGTAAGCTTCGAAATTGGTGAGAGTCTCTCCTGCTAGCGAGTCAACCTCATAAAAAGGGTAAGAACACCCTCGTCCCAAGCTCAGTTTAATGCTCGTGATCAAGAGTTTGATCTTAATTTGGTGATTCTCCTTCCCGCCCACCCGTTAGAGACACGTCCAAAAAGCGGCTTTAAAGTTTTAAGCAACTAAATTAATTAATAATTATGAATAATTATATCATTCTTAAAATTCTAATACTTTACATAATAATCCCTCACTTTTTTTGTAAGTAGTGATATAAACAATTACCCATTCTATAATTTGAGTAAAAAATCTTTCACTTTTTTTTATAAACCACTAAATTAATTAATAATTGCTAATACTTATATCATTCTTAAAATTCTATTACTTTACATAATAATCCCTCGCTTTTTTGTAAGGTGTAGTGATATCTTTTTTAACAGTAACCTAATTTATAATTTAATAAAAATCCTTCACTTTTTTTATAAAGGACAAAATAAATTTCAAGAATACCTCCCGTAATAAATTTTTTCTCTTTTTTATTAACTAAAAAAAACATGAACTTTTTTTTAAATAATCTGAACATCAATATAACTGGTTTATGCGGTCAAAAAGAACTTGGTATGTGTTTTTTTGTTAAATTTGGTTTATTTATAACATTCATATGTACCAAAGGATGAGAAATTTGTACCAATACCGTAACGGCACTGTACAATTCAGATACAGACCGAACTTGAACTTGTACAGACCGAACAAATACCGTACAGTAATCAACTATGCGGCTTTAGTTCGAACCTGTGCTAGTACGGATCTTATCCCCAGTACCAAATATTAAGAACTAGATTATAAATTATTCAAACCCACTCATAAACATATAACTTTTTAAAAAACCACCAAAGTATAAAGCCCACTTCTTTTATAACATGCAACTTTCTTAGTAATAAAATTTAAACGATAAAGCCGCATCCAAGTCATTACAATATATACCGATTGCCAAAAAGTCTACAGCATTGTAGAGAACCAAAATCTTATAACTTACAACCAGCTTTAGTAAAGACAACAGATGCAGATGATTGCCTCTTATATGAAATCTGAACCATTGAAGTGCTCAAGATCAGGATGTGTTCCGCCAGGCGGCCTACACGGGTTTCTGTAAACGACGTTAAATGAGATATTGAGATCAACTCTGTGATTCGTTTTAACTTCCATAACAGATTTAGAGATGTTAACTTACCTTGCAAATCGGTTAGGTTCAAATCCAGGAACATCTGGTGGACCAAAAGGATCGAACCGAGCACCAGGTGGAACACCCCTGTTTCATTGCATTCACAAAGTCAAAATCCAACAGTAAAGATGGCAGATTGGGCGAGTAAGCTGGTGGTTTACCGATCAATACGAGTCACATTAAGCTTAAGAAATATTTTTTTTATAAATGGCGTGTACGTATGTTTGTATGATTACAGGAAATACGAAGTATACCTTTTGGCCGACTTTTGACATGTTCTCTTTTTAGCAAAATATTATATTTTCCACCAATTGACTAGCACACATAAAACATAAACCAAGCCTACAACAATTTACGACTAAATGGACCAAAATTGCCATTTACGCATCAACAATAAAGCAAATATTTTATAGAAAAGAACTCACGGCTGGCCTCCTGGGAAGCCCATTCTTCCTCCAACGCCACCACCAAAAAATCTGGGATCGCTTGGTCCTGCATTGTCATAATAACGGTAAATCAATCTTAAAACATAATGCAAGAATTAAAATAGATAAAAAAGAAACAAATAGAACAACATACCAACAAGCATTCCACTGTCACCAAAACCACCCCTGTATTTTAAATATTGACAAGTAATTAAATGATATAGCTGATGAAGAGAACCAGAAAAATGGAAAAAAAATACGAAATAAAAGATGAGGATAGATCATGGATGAACCTGGTAGGGTACATTCCTGCAGGGGGCTGAGGATAGAGATCACCCCCACCAACGTTAGGATAAACCGGAGGCATGACCACCCTGCATTTTAGTTCTATTTAAAATGGATTTATTCAATCGTAATGTCATGTGTGCAACGTAGAGATGCAACTTAAAGTTGAATTTAGAAACGAATATATACTTATTTAGAAGATATAAAGGATTATGGAACATCGTGATTCTTTTGTTTTGATATTTATAGGGCATGTTAGTGAACTTAAATATATGGTAAATATATTTATCGACAAAAAGTATAAATTACCCTGAAGGATTGTAAGGAGAATAAGGATCTTCAAGTCCAAACGGTACCCCTCTAGGCTGATCTCTATCAGCATCTTCCACTTTTTGTTCAGAACTGGAAAGGAAAAAAGAAGTTTGATGCAACAAAAATTAGTTGGATAACATTACCAGTGTCAAGCTTTAAAGTCATGAATGATCTTTCAGATCTATAATATATGAACAAGCATAATAACCTGATCAAACAAACATACAAATGAGAGAGGCTGATGAGCACGTTGACCTACGTTAAAGAAGTTCCTTCTATATTTTCTAATGAACCCAACAGTACAAATGAGAGATTCAGAAATTATGTCAAGCATGCGAAGTACTTGGTTTCATAAATCATAAGACCAGATGAAACTGATTGAACTCTTTCAAGTGTTAGAATAAAATACAAATTCATATTCATGCTCTTTCCACTAACCGTTCTTCGTCATAATTTACATAGTGACATCAAAATTTTCCGTACACATAAAGCATGCTTTAGTTGTGTTGTACACGTGCGAGTTAGTAGGCAAGGAGAAGTTAGATGGCGTCAAATCACCACCCGTTTATAATAGAAAAACATGACAGCTGTGGAAACTAGAAAACGAAATTAAATAAAAACCTAAATCCTTATATCTAACATTAAGTTTTCGTTAAGTAACCAATCTAGTATCCTTATACCAATGTAACACGAATAAATCTAGTATATCCGGCATAAAGCAGTCCGTCCTTATTTATCGATCTGAAGTTTCTAATTACAGGTAAACCATAAAAGCAACTATACGTATGCATGTTTCTCATTCACGGTTTAATCGTTTTCCAAATACTTCAATCTTTAAGTCCCTTTTATGTAATCATAAATCAGAAATATCAACTTCCCACAATCATATTATTTTATTCCTTTAACATCAATGGCAATCAAGTAACGAACAAGGTGCCAATAAGTCTAAACTACTACCTTGTATACAAAACAACTGTTTACTCCTTACATATACTAACGCTCTACAACTACTCTGACATAAACCCTGCTGAGGCATTAACACAAAAACAATAATAGAAAACAACATAATATAGACACAGTGTAAACGACAATATATCATATATACTTAAGAAATATAAACTTCATTTAGAAACAGTTAAGCTCGGTACGTAAACAGCTATATAAAGCCAGCAACTTTATTATGTTCAAGTGACATCAAGTAGTTACCTTGTGGCATTGGATATGCTTGCATTAGAAGAGCCACTCAATTTTGCTACCACCCCTTTGTTAACACAATCTACAAGCTGACCCAAGTTCTTATACTGTGAACTATATTTAGTATCATCACTTTCTCCAGCATAATCATCAATACTGCACAAAATACACAACAGTCACCTGTAAACAATACAACTAAAATAATACAAAAGACTTGTGAGCAAAAAACCAAATATAAAGTTATAAATAATTACTTGATCTCAAGATGAACAGGATTAGAAGAACCAAAAGCCAAAGCATCAACAAACAACTGCTTATTCATAACAAGACATTTCACAACTACTTTCTTCGAACCATCAGGGCTAGAGTACACAAACGCATAATTATCCTCACCTTCATTCCACCCTTCAATACCAGCATCATCTAAACCCACAGAAACAAAACATCAAACACCTTGCGAGCATGAAACAAAACAAAAACCCAATTCCAAGTCCAACCCTAAAGTTCTAAACTTTTTGTAAAAAACCCAAAACCCTACGCATGTAAATAAAAAGGGTACCGGAAAAGGGGGCGGTGAGTGCGTCGTCGGTGAACGCCGGAGGACCGGTGGCGTTGAGATTGAAACCGGATGCGAGGAAGATTGAGTGAATGGCAAACGCGATTTTGTCAGCTGAGTTGTTGAATTTGGGTCGTGAAGCTCTTATTATTGCTAATACAGATTGCTCAGTGGCCATTGTTTGATTAACAGAATGCTGGGTTTTCAAGAGAAACTCACCGGAGAGATGAAATTCTTGTTGGAAAAGTTAACGTTTAGGCGGTTACAGGTGAGTTGGTATAAATACTTGTGTGTGCTGCTTGGATTTGGGCGTCGTGTAATGTTGGTTGATTGGCCCAACAAAATACGTAGATTGATAGTTGATTTGAGTTCAGGGCTCATTTGTTAATGAGTAAATTACAAAATCATGTTTTGTATTTAGCTTAGATTGTAAAGTGTGTTTTTATATTTTTAAAAAGTATAAGAAAAGTATTTAATGTTTGCAAACCTTTACATGTTACGTTCTTTAACTTTAATTCAATTGATTTTTTGGTTAAATTAGGTAACACAAGGGTAATTAATCTTTTTATCTAAGTCTCTCTTATAGCATTTGGCATCACCACTCTCACCTCAACCACCGTCTACCACCACTCCCACCAACAGCAGCCAATAAATCACCACCCTAGCACCACCACTGCCAAATCCCAACCACTGCACCAAATCTACAACTTTTGTGCCCACCACCGTCCAAGCACCACCACTGCCAAAAAACCATCGCCCTAGCACTACCACTCTAAATCCAATTACCACCCACCAAATCTGACAACCCCACACCAAATCCGACAACCACCACTCTAATTCCTAAGAACCCTAACCTAGAACGCAGATAAGGTGATTTGGTTACTTGGAACGAACAATGACGGCTTTTGTGGAACGAATGTCAGCTTCTGTGGAACGAACAAATGGAGCTATATGTTGAACAACGGCGGAGCTATGGTGGTGGTGAACGGTGTTATGGTGAGTTGCTACTACAGTGGCTGGTTGTGGATCTGTGGTGAACGGTGCTATGGTGGTGGTTCTATAGGCGGTGGTGGCTCAGGTTGTAGATATATATAGGGAGAGAGAGTTTGTAAAGAAAGAGTTGAGGGGAAAAGATTGGTTTTTTATTATTATTTATTTTAGTATTTAAGGTAAAATGATCAAAATACCCTCGTATGCGATTCACTTGGTCAAATTCAACTATAAAAATAACTGAGTTAGGGTTAAAGACATAATGTGCAAGGGTTTGAAAACATTGAGTACATTTTTTGTACTTTTTGAAGACAAAGGACACACTTTGTAATCTAGTGTCAATATAAAGGACAATTTTTGTAATTTACTCTTAACGAATTAATATTTTTTCCCTTTGCTGATATTGTTCAGTAGGGTGTCGATTCGGTTTCTTACGATACCGAGAATATATATTGTTTACTATATCAAAAAGTACCTTACAACCACATTTTTAACCAAATTTGTATTGGAATGTTAAAAAATTGAATAAAATATTTAGTACCGTTACGAAAAATACACGTAAACCAAACACCGTACCGATTATGGCATTTTGGCACTAGTAATGCAAAAGTATTGTAAAATAGTGAAATCAAAAACCATAAATTTGAATACATGTACCAATACCGATGTTCATTCAGTATTAGTTCAGTACGGTAGCAGTACTCGGTTTTTACAATTCCAATATATACTTTATTTTCAATCCACATCATTATCATACTTGGTAAATCCTACCAATAGCAAAGCTAAGGTAGGGTCTGAGAAAGGTAAGATGTAAACAATCTTACCTTTACACCATAGGAATATAGAGGCTACTTTCAGTGGAACCCCGGCTTGATAGTAGTTTTGCATCAAGATTTGGACATAAGGCACATAACACTCAACAATTGAGACAAATGTCGATTGGTGCATGTACTCCTTGTCTTTCGGCTATCAACGTCACCGCATGATGCATGATTACTATCCCTATCTTTTAACGTTATTTTCACGAAATTAGTAAAATAAAGTTAAAATTAATGCACTTTCACTTTTGCCCCCGAACACCCACCCATATATACATTATATGTACTTACTCCACGCGGGGCGACATATTTTATTTTCAATAAAGTTTATAAATATGGACAAAGAAGTTAAACAAAGTTGGCCCATGCCTTAACCAATGGTGTGTATAAAATTACTTGCAATCCAACAAATACATGTGCATGACACGTAAATCATTTTGTAAACTACCACACCTTCGCACATTCAGTAATACCTAAAAGCCATTATACATTTTTCATTTTTCATTCATGCCATAAAACATTTCAGAAGAACATCAATGCCGAAAAGCCATTATACATTTTTCATCCATGCCTTAAAACATTTCTGAAGAACTCAAATAGTTGTTTGTTTCTTGATCTTGATACACAATTTCAAAGTTGAAGCACCGGGGAGTCGAAAATTCATGAAACACCATGTAAACAGAATGAAGCAACCAACCACAAAACCAATAAGTGATCATGGGATTTCACCCTTTTCCCTTAGATTTTGACGATTTCAAAATTTCTTTGGTGATTGAGGACATTGTGGCTTGTGGAGGTCCTTTCTTTAGCAACCTTCGGTGACGGCTTACTTCTTAACCTATTAAGTTTGGGGGTTTGAGGTTGTATTCGGCAGTGGAGGCTTCATCTTATGCATTTGTGGCCTTCTCGAGGCCCGGTCTTGGGGTGCTTAAGGAACGCATTTTACAAGACAACAATATATGTTGTATGGATTTTGATTATGGTTGTGCTCTAGCTTGTTTTCGTGATATAGTTTCAAGCTTTGATTTCAGCAGTCTCATTAACAAGGACACTGCCCCTAAAGCCCAACATGCATTGACGAGTGTCCTTTTTAGTAAAGCTGTAACATTTGTGTAAATCGGGTATCGAAAACTCGCCCCAATTTATCAATCAAGTGTATGTATTTATGATGTTCGGTTATTTTTTTTCTTTATTATTGCTTAAAATATTAAAATAATTCTTATATAAATAATAATAATTAAGTTTAAAATGACCTTAATGAAATATCATAATAAATAATCAATTAAATATTAATATCTACTTAATATATAATTATACAAAAAAATATATATATTTAAAGAAAATAGAATAAGGGTGAACCGGGAATCTAACCTGGGTTTCCCGGGTAAAAACACACACCGCGGCACCACTGCACCACACAGAGCACATGTGTTAGGATTCAGAATTCAACACATATAAGTTCATACTAAGTGAAGCCAGCGACTACCACCAACCTCCGGAGATTTCGCAACCGGCGCGGTTGTTTGAAAATTTCGACAGCTGGCTCAATCTTAATTCTGGCAACTCTAATCACCGCCGGCTAACCATTCCTTTTTTTAAAGTCAATCACCATAACAATTTCCTAAAAACCGAACTTAAGCCTCTCTATAAATACTGGTCGTTACCCTCAATCAAAACTCGCTAACACCCTCGAAAACCTTCTCTGTTCACTCCCCTAAGTTCTTTCGGTCGCCGGGAATTTTCCCCTCGCCGGACTTTTTGCCGGGAAATACTCTCTGCTGACCGGTAATCTTCTTCTTTCTAATTCCGTTTGTATAATGTTCATATATCATATTAAATCATTTTGGTAAAATATTAAAGTTCAATTCTGTTTGAAAATAAGAATGTGTCTCGGGTAAACTTTCAAACGAAGAAGATGAAGTTGCAGCATGTATATATAGATAATATAATTTGGTTTATAATCAGGTCGAGCACCCAGCCCAGTTGGATAGGCCGAGTGCAAACTCTCTTCAGACGCGGGTTCGAGACCCTCTGTGTACACGGTTCAATTGATTTCAAAACCTTTTTAAATTACTTAAATCAGGAATGATTTGATCTGTATATAAATTTAATAAAAAACAGGGGATTAACGGGTTAGACACCCAGCCCAGTTGGTTGGGCTGGGTGCAAGTCACGTCGAAAGTCTCGGGTTCGAGACTCATAATGCGCGCCGGTTCGATCCTGTTTAAACTTTTTAATTTAAATAAATTTCTGAAATAGCTTAAAGTGTGTATTAATATAATTAAAATCAACATTCCTTCGGGTTAGACACGTAGCTCAGTTGGAGGAGCTGCGTGCACGCAACCGTGAGGTCTCGAGTTCGAATCTGGCCGCAATCCAATTTCGCTAAAAGAACCGGTCAGATCTGACCGTCAGATCTGACCGTCAGATCTGACAAACCTTTTTTTATTTTTTATTTATTTTATTTATTTTTATTTTATTTATGCATTATTCTATTTCATTTTATTTATTTCTTTGTTTATCTATTTATTTAAATACTTTTCCCATTAAGTTATCTTTATATTTCAATCAAAATAACCTAATAAACTAATAAAAATATTAAGTCCAAATACAAATATGTTTTTATGGTATCGTATTTATTATTTTAGGTTAAGTATTCGTTGTTCGGTCCGATTCCCAACTCGTGCGCTCTCATCCTCAATCAAGAAACGCATCCAATGTGAGTGAATCTCTACAAATTCCCTGTTTTAATCATGTTTTAGGGTGGATCATGTGTCGTATAATTTCTTTTATTTTATTTAACACTTGTGCTAATATCATTTTCATGATCAAATGTGTATAGTTGTTATGTGGTTTATATTGTGGATACATTTTATCATTTCAATGCAATCATTTCATTAGGCCCATCAGTTCCTCGTGGGATACGGGTTGAGCATCAGGTGCCTCATTAGATCGGCTCCGTTTGATTGAGCCTTGATCTCAAATACATCATTCATCATGTCATGTGTTCATACAATGTGGTTTGTGATTGGTTATATATATACATCATTGATGCACAAATTTTACTTAAACAACAATAAAATTCAATTATTCAAATGTTTTATCAAGGTTCACTCGTCAACTTTTGTTGACCCAAATTTTCTGTTTTACACATGATACAGGTGAACAAGTTGAGGAAAGAAGCACATAGAATGGCTTTAGAAGAATAAACAAGTTATTTCGTTTGGAATAATCGTTTGGTTTATTGTTTGTGTTTGTGTAAATTTTGTGTTGGATAATTTAAGTTAATTTCAATTTAATAAATATGAAACTTATTAGTAAATATCATGAGCTTTGGTGATAACCCAATCATGTCCCGACTTTTATTCCGCTGCGGGTTGGGGTGTGACAAAAGCTATCGAGGACATGGAAGTACACTTTAACATTTGCGTTAGACATAAAGCCGGTTTTAGTGTCTACGTGCCCCACATGCCCAAGATTTTCTTCTTGCTATCTTTATAGTTGGGCTAGGCCGACAAATGTCACTGGTGGAATATTGTTGTATCCTTAAGTATCGTCTTATGATTCCTCTTTTCCCGGTTGATGAAATATGTCGTGTTTGTTGTAAGACGTGTTTGGGCTCATGGGGGACCACGCAGTGCATTGTAGAAAGCTCTCGGGGTTCAAGTACCGACACAGTCTGGTTAATGACGTTGTTTTGACATATTACGGCGAGTCGGGGTTTCTATTAAGATATAAGCTTTTGTGAATTTCTTGGCTGGTCCTTTGAAAGGAAGATCAACACCAAGACTAACCGACATTCTGGTCTTTGGATGGATGGGAGGGAAACACGCATGTGTGGATTTAACAAGGGTCTCCATTCTTGCGGATTTGAGGACCGGTGTCTTCATTGTAACATCCAAAATCGGGAATTTCATTAACTTATGAAAATCTAAGTTATAATTGGATGGAAAGAAGTGCAAATGAAATTCTAAAATAATTTTTAAAATAGCATTATTTAATTTGGTGGAAATACCCGTCGAGGTTGTAAGATTCCCTTCGAGTATAGTTGTAAAATAATATTTTTATTAATTGCTTGGAATTAGTAATTGAGGAAGATAACATGTTGTGTAACAGTATATTTTAACGGCTTGTATTTTAGTAATATAAGTTGAGAAATATGACGGGTTTACTTCAGGGAAATATCGTTATCGCATCTTGTGACTCACCAAACTTAAATAGGCATTGCTGTAAGAGTAAAACTTTAGGGTGTATATTGCAATTAGGCAATAACTGAATGTATAAAGGTCATCTTTAGGCTCATTTGTTACAAAACTATGGCTGGAGTTAGAGAGAGAAATGCACAGAACTAGAGAGAGAAAGAAAGTGGTGGTCCAATGGTGGTCCGATGGCGGTTCGCGGTGGCCGGTGGTGGTCGAAGTTGCGGGTCTCAACCCGAAACTATTTCTAGATGATACCAATGCAATGGTAAGCTTTGTTTGCTCATAAATCCTAAGTTGAAGTTGTTCATAAATGTCGAAAAGTTAGATTCGTTAATTTGATTTCCGATGTGGTCTAAAAGAAATGGTTGTTACCGGAAAACCGACCATTGGATTGATCCCAAAATTTTAAAGTAGCTTACTGACATATAGATTTTAACATCCAACGGTTGAAATTGCGAAATGTATCCTGGAAGTATGAGTTTTATAGCAGCTGTTTGGATTTTCGGTACAAAAAATGTAGCTGTAAAGAATGAGTTATTCCAAGATATCTGACCGTTGGATTGAGTTGAAATTTGGTCAGTATGTTCCTATGACATAGGTCACAAATCCTACTAGAGGAAATTCCGATCAGATTTCTGTAAATGTGGTTTTGACACTGATCAGTTTGTAACAGTTTGTTTGTGCGAAAATCAGGAACTTGATTGTGTTGCATGGATGCTCTAATGGAGTTGTATATGCAATCCGATACCGGAAAAACGTTTGTGATGCAAAAATAAACAAAACTACATACGTGGATCTTGTTGCATGTCGGCAACAAGAAAATCCGCGTGCATGATCCATATAAAGAAGGCACCGAAAGCTTGAGAATTGACGGGACAAGATTGACAATAGCAATATCAAATTTTCCTACAGGCAAAGGTGAGTGGTTTATATCCACTTTGGTTTGTATTGTTAGTGTTGGTTTCTTTTAGGTTACGAGCACATAATATTGCTATTCGATTATATATGTGGACAGTCTATGTTGTTTATTGATTTCTAAGATCACATAGGTCCTTTCTCAATACCGGAAGTATGATATAACTGTCTAGTATTTCAATGGTCATATAAATCAAACACTCTTGAAGCATAGAAATGTTAAATGGTTATTTACAGACTTCGTTGGATAGATTAGTAGAATCATTCTTGATTGGCACGATTGTGCAAGTTAATCTTACTTCTATTATAAGGATACATATAAATTATTAGTATGTTTGTCTTTTAAACACGATAGATTGTATATATGGTTTTTATGTCTTTAAGAAAGTAAGAATGGGTCGATTCGACCCAGTACAAGTTTATTATGTATTATTAAGTGATTTCCGGAATTACTTCTTCTTTTGCAAACAAACATTGCTATGTTGAATTTAGGGATTGTGTAAGGAATAACGGATAAGAGTAAGAATTAAGGTGCGCATTGTTATGATGAGTCATAGGATGTCGTTTACGTTCGAAATTCATAATAAAAGTGAACGGGTCAAAATGTAGAAAGAATGTGTAGGGTGTGAGTCTTGAATAATTATGGTAGGGGAGTTATACAAGAATTGTTAAATAATCATGGTACTAAGGAAGGTAATATATATAGCGGGTCGTAATAATTAGTTATGTCGAACTTAACTCGAATTAATTAAACGGGTCAAAAATCATGAAAGAATGAGAGAAGCATAATTTTGATTAAGTGGGCATGTGGTTAAGTGTTAAAAAGAATACGGGAAGCTTACAAAATGTTGTGGGATGTTACGGGATGTTATGAGTCAGTCCGGGTTGGAACGGGAATCGAAAAACGGGGTATGTAAGCTTAAACAAGAAGGAACATCGTCGGTAACACAGAGGGGGCGTCTCCGATGGCCTCCCTAGCCGTCGCCGACGTTGCCCCATTCTCCGACGCACTAACCCACCGTCCATGCAACATTAGTTCCGACGCAATAATTTAGATGGCGTCGCCGACGCTATAGGAGGGCGTCGCCGACGCCTCCCACAAATGTCACACCCCGACCCGCAGCGGAATAAGAGTCGGGGTATAATTGGGTTATCACCAAAGCTCATGATGTTTACTAAAATGTTTCATATTTATTAAATTCAAATTACAACTTAAATGTTCAAATCAAATCCATACAAATTACAAGGAAAATGAAACTAAGTAAAACAATGGAAAGATTTAAGTTGATTTATTCTTCTAAGTCTTCCTATGTGTTTCTTGCCTCAACTGGATCACCTGTATCATGTGTAAAACAGGGGATATTTTGGGTCAACAAAAGTTGGCGAGTGAACCTTGATAAAACATTGTTATTAATTGCTTGTTGTATTTAATATTGAAAATTTGTGCAATAATCACATGTGAGCAAACACATATAAATAAACAATACACAAACCACATTGGATGAGTAAATGACATAAATGATGATGTATTTGAGATCAAGGCTCAATCAAACAGAGCCGATCGAATGACATGAATGATGATGATGTATGTGAGATCAAGGCTCAATCAAACGGAGCCGATCGAATGAGGCACCTGATACTCAACCCGTATCCCACGGGGAGCTGATGGGCCTAATGAAATGCATGTACTGAAAATGATAACTTCAATCTAACATAATTCACACAACAATTGATACATACACATTTGATCACGGATATGATAGATGCACAAGTGTTTAAATATAATAAGGAATTAAATGACACATGATACACCCCAAAATGTGATTAAAACGGGGAATTTGTAGAGATTCACTCACATTTGGTGCGTTCTTTTGATGACGTTGGATGCGCACGAGTTTTGGGATTTGATCGACGAGGAAAACTAACCTAACATAATAACGAAATGGTTCGGTAAATAAATGGATTTTATTTGAGATTAATTCTTTTAAACATAATCTTAATAGGATTTTTAGATTTATTTTTGTGAGTTTAAGGACGTTTTCTAACTTTAAAAATATTATTTTTAAGTATTTTTAATTGATTTTTAAATTAAATAAATAAATAAAAAGAAATAAAAATTTTGACTTTTTGACCGTTGACCGGACCGTTGACCGGTCGGACTGTGGTTAAGTGTGCGCTGAGTGAGGTTCGAACCCGAGACCTCTCATACGCGTGCACGCAGCTCTACCAACTGAGCTACGTGTCTAACCCGAAATATTCTCTATTTTAATTATATATATACTAATTAATTGTTATTTTTATTGGGTTAATATTAAAATGATTTAAAATGGCCGAACCGCTTGCAGGGACCCGGAGTCGAACTCGGGTCCTTCGGTTCGTATGCGCACAGCCCAACCAGTTGGGCTGTGTGTCTAATCTGTTTATCTTACGGATTATATTCCTCTTATAAACATACTATGACTTGTTCTGATTCAGTTATAAAAATATTGATTTTATTTCTGAAAGTCGGTACGTTGTATGATTCGAACTCGTGACGTGCGTTTATGTTTGCACACAGTCCACCGCTAGACTGTGTGTCTAACCCGGTTAATCATTCAGTTTTAATTATACTTATACACATTTCGACTTTGTCTTCTTCATTTATAAAGACACAGAACGAAGGTGACCGACTGTTCTTGTTTAAATCGGTCGTCTATCATATAATTGATTGAATTAAACTGGATAGAGAGGGTTACGGAATCGAATGTACCGATCAGAATGTTTTCTTCAGAATTCCGGCAAGAGTCGTCGGCTCTGATTTGTGACTTCCGTCTGAGTGAATCAATTAACAGTTTTGATCAACGAGTTGTGAAATTAGGTTACTAAACAAGGGATATCAGGGGTTTAGATGATTGTACCGATTCACAGCGAGACTTCGGAATTTCCAGTGATTTTCCGACGAGTGCAGAAATTCCCGGCAACGTTGTCTGAGTCGGATTCTGGTTGAACGATTTATGTTATTACTTGTCTAATAATGGATTGAAAACGAAAGAGTCGAGAAATTTACCGATTTGGTGTAAGTCTCGGTTTTCCGGCGAAAGTCCGGCGAATGCAGAATATCTCCGGCGAGTGCTAAAGCTCGAGAAATTGTGCGATTTTGAGCGAAAAGGTTACCAGAGGTTTGGGTGAGTATTTATAGGGAAGAAACATCATGTATTGAGTCCGAATTTGGTCTTGATTCGTGGTCAATGTTTCTCCGGCGGTTACGACTGGTATTGGGGGATTAGACATCGGTTATAACCGATGTCTAAGTTATTTCACGCGTTCAGTCAAAGAAAAACGGTCGTGATTTGCGAAATCGTCGGTATTTCCGGCGACTGCGGATTGGGCGCGCTGATCTCAGGATTTGATTTCGAGTTTTATTTTAAGTATTAATTGTTTCAGTATATACACAAAAGATTCATGTGGCGGAGTGGTGTAGTGTTTGTTTGTTGGACTTGCTGACCCGGGTTCGAAACCCGGCAGCTTCCTTTAATTTATTTCTTCAGTTGTTTTTACTATTTATTAATTATAGTTTTTAAATTCTAAAATGTTTATTAATTATGTACTGTTTAAAATTAAAATGGACAATATATACGCAACGAAAATTATAACTGACTATTCGATTAATAAACGAAGCGGGTTTTGGAAACCCGTTTTTCGACAGATGTTACAACAAATTTGATATGTTCTTTTTGTTGGTTATTTGTGTTGTGAGTTCCATATATCCTAGAATCTGTTCCGTAACCCCAAATGAACCCCGAACGGTGAAAATAACCAATAGGGAGTTATGTGAACTTTGTATTAGTGATTACCTTATATGAATAAGTATGTAAGATGTATGGGTGTGTGTGGCTAAATTACATGTTAGTATAATTTTATGGGTAAATAAGGGCCTGTATGTATGTATACACGACTTCAATACGTATGAGTATTAACGTTACTAATTATTGCTCGGAGAATGAATGGAAAGTGCAGGTTTACTTATGTTGATCTTTGAAGATTGACGATTGGAATGCAAGATCATATATGGAACGATAATCGAAAGGATTTCATGAATAGAAAGAATAGGGAGTGATTCATTTAATTATGGACGTTTAATACTATATATATTGTCATCGGATATTGATAATGTGAATGTATGTGGTGATAGCAGGTTGAACCGAGTTAACATAACTATGGAATGTAAAGGGTTGGAGATCGAGTCAAAGAGCAAGGATTGTACGGGAAGAGCAGTCTCATGTTTTGTATCTGTGCGTTACCTTTAAGAAGTTAATTAAGAATAAATGTTGTAAATCATTTCAGGAAAATGTCCAACATTTTTACCAAAGGAACCTTCAAGTAGGTTATATAGTCAAAAATTGGAAAAAAATTTTGAGTCAGTATTTCCGCTGCGTCGTTTTGGGTCAATATGCATTTAGGGTGTTTCATTCATGATGGCTCAAATTTGTCGCTTCATGCAAAGTGACCAAATACGAGAAAACGTGTCTTGACAACCAACAAATGTTTATACCGTTCGCATCTGATACTTTTGGGTTCCTTGCGACTGAAGCTGTGAAACTAGTTGGTCGAGTCCAAAGGGTCATGCATAATAATATTATGACCCCAAAATCTATGAATGTACTTTTGTAAATACTTAGTTTTGCTATTTAAAAAGGGCTTAGTTTGCAATTATGTACGATTAATGTATTACAAGAAAATAGAGGTTTAAAATTATTTTTTTAAATTACCTAACTCGTAGGTGCTTCAACCAATTTTATTGTCTTTTAAGTATGTAACTAAAATATATATTACACAACTTATATTGTTTATTTGATTGCAGAAAATAACAAAACCACCTATAGTTTTGTTACACTTTTGATATTTTTCATCAAGTTATATTATTTTTGGGTGACGTATTTATATGAATCGTCTTCCGACTTGGATGAAGCTTGCCGATAGAGGAGTAGATGTTCCCAATGTTCTTTGTCCAGTTCGCTCCACGTCAACGAATCTATAGATCTCTATGGAAAATGTGATGTATCGATTACTCTTTGAGTAACTAATTTCAAACTTCAAGTGGCTTGTTGTTTTCAGAGTGGATATTTTAAACCAGAGTGAATATTTTAAACCAGCAGGTTTGCTTGTATGGCTTGATTCGCTTCATACTTTGTCTAAGAAGAGAAAGTAATACACGGTATTACTTTGACGTCTTGGCGGGTGACATTTGAAGGTTATGGAGTACCATCGTTTTTCCTCAAGAAAACCGGCTCAAAAATTTATTAATCGATTCTATCGTTAACTACTTGTATTGGTGGTATGTTAGAAGAAACAATAACATAGATATTAGTTAAGCGGTATGGATGCAAAATCCTCTTGTAATGTAACTTGTTTGCCTAACGTTTGACCGTTAGCTTTATTATACTTGGGGTCTGATTTAACTTATATATAAAAGTAAAACAATCGGTTCGATAACTGTTCCAAC
Organism: Scalesia atractyloides; assembly: GCA_947069175.1. Lineage (NCBI taxonomy): Eukaryota > Viridiplantae > Streptophyta > Magnoliopsida > Asterales > Asteraceae > Scalesia > Scalesia atractyloides. The sequence goes on from CAMTDV010000008.1 coordinate 6,184,534, forward strand.
CATAAAATATTGGTTCAAGAAGAATTCATTTTGGAGGACGAATTTTAATCATAATCAGATTATACCATTATCAAATTAGGCTTAGAAACACTTTAATAGGGTGTATAGGACGGTTTTAACCGGTTTTTTAAAACTAGTGAAGAACACAAATCACTAACAGGTCACCAGCAACCACTCAATCCAAACGATATCTTCTTCTCCTCATCCCGGAAACCCCACCGTCAACCTTTCCACCACCATGTCGCCACCGCTTCTCCAAACACATACATCATCCACCCTCTCCCTCTCCTTCTCCTCCCACATCCAACCCGACCCGACCCACTCCTTCCTCACTTCCAGATTCTCCCACCTCTCAATCGCCAACCCACCACCATCCACCACCATCCGCATGGGCGGCGGCCCACGAACCTACCCCGGCGGCGTATCCAAGTGGCAGTGGAAACGTATGCAAAACAAAAAAGCCAAACAACTCCTGAGAGCCCGTCTGGCCCGTGAACGCCAGATTTACGAGATGCGTAAACGGGCCGAACTAAACGCCGCCGTTTCAGACCTCGAACGGCCCTGGGAAATTGTCGAAAAAGCCCCTAAGTTGTTTTCAGTTTCTGCTGACGAACAGGTTAAGGTTTTAGCGGACCGGTTTCAGAAGCCCGGTGGGTTTGATTTGTGGTCTGAGAAAGATGGGCCCCAGTTGTTTCAGAGTGTTGAGGGTGTGACGTCAGCTAGGTTTTTCCCTAAAGGTGTTGTTCACAGTGTTAAACCTTATGGGAGAGTTAAGGAGTTGGATCAGGTTTAAGTAATGAGGACGTGGAATTGGATGATAGGAGGAGAGATCGGATGCACTTCGATTCGGGTTTGGGTGCGAAGGTGTTCGATATGAATTTGCAAGAGGATGGGAGTTATGGGGTTTCAAAGAAGGAAACGGAGAGTGCGAAGGATAGAAGGAGACCGAAGAGGAGATGAGATGGCTTCGGTTGTGGTAAAGTGAACTAGATTGTAGTCTTGTTATGTTACTAGTGCATATGTACATGAAACATTTGTTATATCTATATATCTATCGAGTTTAATGATGAAATGGAATGTGATAGAACAAACTAATTCCAACAAACTAGTTGTGATATCGAATTCTATGTTCTAGACAAACATTTGAACATGTGTATGGACATGACAATGAAGGTAATACCTTGTTATATTTGTACTTGTTATTTCAAGTTATGGTCATATAGATAATAGATCCCAACGACCGACTGCCTATCTAACCTGTATATGTTTCTCTTAACAAGTGTTTGGCAATTAGCTATGGGTTATGTGCTTCCAGTAATAGATTCTTGGGGTTTGGTTAGAGACTTAGGGGTTGTTTGGTTAAGCGCTAAACCAGTAAGAGGTCTGAGTAAGAGGTCTAAGGTCTGAACCATTAAGTGCTGAACCAGTAAGAGGTCCGAACCATTAAGAGCCAGTACAATGCTTAACCGTTCAGAGGCAAATGTCTGACCAATTCAGATTAAAGGTCTTAACCATTCAGACTCAGCATATGCTTAACCATTCAGAGGAAAATGTCTGAACCATTCAAACATCTGCTCGCAAAACAAACAGTCTGAACGATTAAGTGCTGAACCAATAAGAGGTTTGAACCATTAAGAGCCTCTTTAAAAGCTAAACAAACAATAGCAGTTAAAATCCATTAGACACGTGTCTGATGCCCTGATCAGGGCATCAGACATGTGGTTGGTCATGGTTAACAACTGCTATGTCTGAACTATATGTAAGGGTTAAATACACTTAAAATCCATTATAACCTAGAACAAAGTAAAATCTAATCTTGAACACTCGACCTGCAGACCTAGGTAGTGTTTATACAATGGGTTCACTAATAAACTAATCTCTTCAAAAACATATTGTTGAATGCATACAAATGTATGATTGTAAAAAGCCTCGGGTGTGGGAAAATGTTCAACCGTTGAAAAGGTAAGTAGGTAGAATCTTTACACCATAGACAATGAAGACGATGTTGTTCTTGACGTTTGATGGATTATATGTATGTTTAGAGCGTTTGTGGTGAATTTTGGAGATATGCTGTTTTTGACCAAGACATATCAAAGTGCAGAGAGAAGATTATAGAAGTCCAATTTCGCTTTAAAGTATACAAGTCAACTCGACTGGAGATATGCTGGTTTGTTTTCTCCTTCAATTGATTGATTTCATGCTTACGTTTTTATTCAATACAAGTGAGTTTTGTTGAGAAATTTATATTCACAAAAACTTCTATTATTTTTTGTTGTGTTTTTATTATAATTTTGGCAAGTGGAAGTTGTGCTTGACATATAGGCTAGGCGATGTGATTATGGAACGTTGATGTAACAAACACTTTGGTTTTATTAACTATGATGCATATGAAATGGATCCTCGCCGCATCGCGGCGGGTGATGAATCTAGTTATCAAACATTTGGCTAACATAGAAGGTGCAAAATTCAGGTAAGACCAAGTTGACTTTTGATCGCGAAAATTATACCAGTTCAATAACCATGTGATTTCTTAAACGGCTTTATGCAATAAAAATACACTCGGAACAGCTTTGTATTTATTTGCCTGTTATATTTAAGGTGTTTAATACTCTACCTTTGACCCACTAAAAGTACATCCTCGTAAAGCATCAATGTCACGTAGGTGAAATTCTTCACTGAGTTGAAATCAGCTGCCTATAGCAACTAAGGTACTATCTTCTTAGCAAATAGTTCTTAAGCTGTTAGGCAGTGAAGGATTTAACCTCTACGGCGAGGCGATCTTAGGATAAATACGTTGGGTCTAGACAAATCTTTTTGCTCCCTGCTGCATTGCATTGCATGCTATCATCTCTCTTCACATTAGGGCGGGGTGACATAACGACCAAAGCTTGAACTTGCCATCGCTGGTGGCTGTGGTGGTTGGTTGGCGTGGAATAAAGTGATTTATGATTGTTTTACTTTTGTTGCAACTTTTCCTTTTTTAATACGACACTTTTCCTCAATGAGGCAGTGATCATAATGCTTCAAACTGTGCGAAGTGGGGCGAACCCGTTAAGTGGCTGATCTCATTTGAGGCGCAGCTTCAGGCCACTTCTGCCAGATTTGTATCACCTTTGATGCGGTAAGCGTTCGTGGGAGGTTGCTGCTTGCTAGGCTTGAGGGTTACAGATAAAGTACTGAAGAGTTAGTTAATGGATGCTTGAGTTAGCTAAATAGCACTTAACCTTGCACCTGTTAGGATTTGAACCCACGCCACTCTTCGAGAGAGCAAACACTATACCACCAGACCACTTGATTATGGGTGGTTGAGTGCGGGTAAACTAAGAAAGTACAAAAGATGTGATAATGATCTGAAAAGGAGAGGGTGGGTTGTATGTTACAGTACCTAAAACTTAAGGAGACACCTTTTATGATTTTTTTTCTTTTTTCTTCTGTTTCCTTTTTTCTTCTGTTCCCTTTTTCTCTTGTACCTTTTTCTCTTCTCTTTTTTCTTGAGCTTCTTTGGTTATACATTAAATAACAAAATCTTACAAGTAGGACATTTCATTTTTGTTATATCATGAAATTTTGTTAGTTCTTTCAGAGTTTCAGTTATCTTATTTCGGGTGCTTAGGTTTTTACAACGTAATCTATATGATAATTATAACTTTTTTATAATGTCGGACCCTTAGCAACCGTGAGGCCAGTGCCTTCACATAAGGCCTTTCGAAACCAAGACTGTTACAACGTACCAAACAATCGGGGACTATATTTGTAGATTGTGATGGTCAGGAACGAAATCTAAAAATATGGGCACACCATAGTCCAGACCATCCTTGTCTTTTCATCTAATCTTGCTTTAGTTTTACTATGCCTGTTGTTTTAATTAGATGTTCGGTTGCATGATCTGTGCTTCAAGTTTCCTTCAATAGCTTAACTGAAATTTAAGTTGTAAAACATGGATGTGTCGGCTAAAGAGCTGAAGCGGGCTGGTTGATCCCAAATATTATATGTCCTAAAGATTAAAACCTCAAACAATGAATGTCAATAAGACTACAAAAATTACCATATCTTGGTATTTGCCTTAATTTTCTGAACACAAAAGGATTCTGGAAGTTTTATGCAATAAGAGTACACTTTAGAGCTTAGGCTATTGACAACAAGGCTCTTTCCTGGCCCGTTTGATCCGTATTAAATTTGCATGAATGCTTCATATGTCCTGCTGGACCCGTCGTTTGACCTAGACATCACCAAAAACGATCCCTAAGGTTCAAGTGTCGTGTGATTTTGTTATGAAGGTGGTCAGACACGCCTGTGCTCATTTAAACAAATAAATAACACCAAATTTTAACGTCGTGTGATTTCGGTTATAATTTTATTTTCCGACCTTGTTATGTTGATCAAGTGGAACTATTCAAATGAACTATTCCCACAAGGGGGGGGGGGGGGGGGGGGGGGTGGTTTCCCAGATTTATTGGGTTTCCTGCTGAATTTGTGCATAAACATTATTGCCTATGGGAGATGGATATGATCGGGTGGTTCTGCTAGTGACACGATAATACTCTAGTAGTCCATCAGTGATTCAAATTTGCAGTTAAAAAATTGTGCGATGATAATGTGCACTTATGTGAAGTGTGAACATGATAATAGCTGCAGATTTAGTAGAAGGTTGACCCTTTTTCAAAGTCAAATTAGAATCATAAATCAACAAGCAATCACTTTCAAAATTGCATCCATTTCTCAATTTTATGTTTCTCTTTTCCTACATTTAGTGCCTGCAGGCTTCTCATTCATTTCCCTTCATTTAGTGCCTTCATTTCTCAATTTCAGGTTTTCATTTTCAATATGTTGTAAACTATTCATAAAAAAATTAATAAGTGACCTGAATGAAATATATATGAACCATATTTATTATTTAGTAACTATATTTCTAAAGTTAACTTGGAAGTAGGAGGTAACAACAAAAAAAATAATAACCAAGTTTCATAATTGTTCATTGCAAGATAAATTGAAAAAAAATAAAAATAATCACTAAATAATAACTAGGATTCATATACGTTTAGTTTACCCTGATACGAATTTATGGATCTTTTGCATATTTTATATGGTTTTAGGCGAAGTGGATGGTTAGATATTCCGTCAAAGACAATAGCGGTTTCTTACATTGGTCCATAATTTACCGGTTTAACATCAGGTTCCACATAACTAGTTGATTCAACCATGATCAATCTTGTGCATGGTGGATGATCAATTCGGTTTTTAAAACATCGCTCAAACACTTAACAATCAAAGTACAATAACTCAGAACAATAGAGTTCCGGTCGTGTCAGATCTGCTTGCTCGAGGGGTTGCGATAAACTCGGTTTGCTATGTTGATTGTCCTGGGGTTCTAGAATCTGTTGAGCATGCTTTTGTAGACTGTTCGTTTGCAAAAGCGCTGTGGAGAAAAGCTTCGTCGATGTGGAGATTGAACCCTCTTAACGGCATCTAATGTCTTGTTTTTTATTTTGTTTTCCATGTTGCTGTCTTTTATAAAATAACACAAAATTCGTAAAAGAATTAGTGACAGAAAATTGGTGTAAAATCTTCTATTTGAACTACATTCCTGGATTTTTAACACTAAGCAGTAAAAAGGCTAGTGTATAAAGTAAATTAAAAAACATCTTACTAAACACTAAGCTTAAACAGACTAATTTATAAAATAAATTAAAAAAACATCTTGTTTATTACATCTTGTCATTAGCTTTCCTAAATTTAACATATTTGGTACGGTCAATACCAAATTTTTATGTTACTCGATTTCAATGTTTTAAGTGTTTGCTCACATTTTTTCACAGTTGCTTTTCCTCCCAAGATATATACACATCTTATTATAAACTTTACATTTTCAAATCTTTCTTACATAATCTTGCGATATTTAAACACTTTCCATGAGGGACATCATAAATTAGCAACGAAAAAAGTGTTATGTGACAAAGGCATGACATGTTAAAACCCTAGTTTTAGAACCTGGAGTGCGTTTTAGAACATGGAGTGTAAAGAACATAATCATGCTAAGACAGAAGCATGATCATGTTAAAACATAAACATGACCATGTTAAACTCCACACGTTTTAGAACCCACAGTATAAAATTTTGATTTTGTGTTTCATTGCGTTTTAGAATTTGGCATGCAAAGGACACAAAGAATATGATCATGCTAAAAAAGAGGCATTAAAGGCATGACAATGTTAAAACCCATTACGTTTTAGAACCTGGGTTATAGTGTGTTGTTCTATCCATTGCGTTTTACGCATTTCGGTTTCAATTTTTTTTCCAAAAGTATATTAATAGCATACTCGTTTTAAAGATAAAAAATGTACGTTTTTTGCTGCAATTTAAAAAAATTAATATTTTATAAAAGAGTTATTAACGTTTTAAAAACAAGGGGAACTGAAGAAGGGAGAAGCTATTGCCTTGAATGAACTAGAATGCCCCTAATTAACCCACACGCCTTATTTTTTGTTCAATTTCATCCATTTAATTTTAGCCATTTATTTTAAATCCAAGTGATATGATTGCTTTTTAACCTTTCTATTCAAAATAAAATTCCTAATATATCCTGACACTTATTATAGATGAGCTCTAACAAAAACTATATAGAACTTTTAGAAGTGAATTCTATCTTCATTAGATACAATCAGAAGCAGACCTATGGTATAACCATGACTCAACCGCCCTCTATGAAAAATAATCTAGGTTATATATACACTAAATTCCGGATCACTGCCTACGAAAAAAATCATGGATCTGCCACCAAATACAATCCCTACCAAAAATGAGAAGTCCTAAAGGTTTGTAAATGGTGATTTTTACCAATTTACAGAAAAATGTAGAAATAAAAACGTAGTTTGTATGACTACCTGATTTCTTTGCTTATTGTCTTACAATCCAAAAGTATCAAAATATCTTATCAATAAATATTTTATTTATAAGATAAGCATAGTAAATTAAAATATTATCATATTCAACCTCTACAAGTCCTTGCAAAGCCTAAAATAATTTTCAAAAAAGGTTAAAAAGTGAAAAGCACTACATATAACATAATATTCATAGTGAAATACATATCTTGGATAGCTAGCTATAAAAGGAATAAGATTTTAGTTTAGCTGGCATTTTTAGTCCATCGTTGTCATTGAGATTAATTGACCGACTTCTTTCAATGAATTTATTCTTGTTCATTTTTGATATTGATTTTACGAGTTGATTACATGATTAAAATCTAGCTCGTGTTTATCTACACAAGGAATCATGTGGCATTGTTTATTTGAAGGGAGAAATTTTTGTGGTTAGTTCTTTGTATAACTTAGATCTAAAGTGATTCTTTTAATTTCGTTTAAGGTTTGGTTTCAAACCAAATTTGAACAACCTTCAAATTCAAAATTAATAGTATTACGCCCGTATTATTGAAATGATATAAATTTATAAGTTCTGTTATTATGCTTGTCACTAGTTCCATTTAAATTTTTTATGTGTAAAAAAATATTGAACCCACAATCACGTCGGTGTGGTTGTTGCGAGTGGGATTGACTCTCGCTTCACCATTACGTTGCTCAGCTAGTGGTGGTTGATGGTGATGGTTGATGGTGACTATGGTGGTAATAGTGGTGGCTGATGGTGATGGCGATGGTGGTGAAAGTGATGGCTGGTGGTGATTGTGGTGGTTGATAGTGATGGTGATTGTGATTGTGATTGTGGTGGTTGATGGTGATGGTTGTGGTGATTGTGGTGGCTGATGGTGATTGTGGGGCTAATGCTGGTGGTTGATGGCGATGATGGTGATTGTGGGGGGATTGTTATTGGCTAACATTACAAAAGGTAGGATTATTTATCCCACGTCATCGTCCAATAAACATTCACGTCATTAAAAGGCGAGATCGCTGACAGGGATATTCTCAGGTGGGATTATTATTGGTCAACAACAAACAAAAGATGGGATTAATAAAATTTAATTTCCCTTGTTTAAGTTATGGTTATAATAAATTACATGAACAATTTAAGTTTGATATATGAGACACATCTTATAAATAGAAAATTTAGATTTTAATAATTTCAGTTTTGGCCTATTGATCAAAATTAATTACAACCCAGGAAATGTTTACAGGTAGTCACAATTTTGAACATATTTTTCGTCAGCAATTCCCATACTAATTGAAAGTTAACACAGTTAGTTATTACTGGCGTGGACTGCCACATAATAGTCCACAACATCAAAAGTTTGTCACATAAATAATCCATATCATCAAAACCTTCACTTATTTGTCATATACGTAGTCCATGTCATCAAAACTTTAACTTTTTGCCATAGAAGTCATCCACATGTAGATGAGTCAATGAGATCGCTAACAGAAAAATAAGTTCAAAGTTAGGAGTGTTAGTAAATACTTCCTAAGATAGTATTAATCCCGATCAATAGATGAAAGTTAAAATTATTAAAATCCAGTTTTCCAAATAAATAAATAAATAAGATCTATTATGCTGTTTTTCATAGGTTTAACTTGAATTTGTTCTACTCAATATATATAATTTGAGCTTTAAGGTCTTGGGTTTTTAAATAGGATTAAACGCTAAACAATATTTTTTTTATTAGGCAATATGTTTTAAGAAAAATAACTAGTTTAGGGGCCATAATTTTTTTCATAAAATCAACGGGGACCACGTTCAAAAAAAAACAAGAAGAAATCGGATTTAATCCAAAGTTTCGTGGTAAGCTCTATATGAATTAGAAAAAGACCCCCTAAATATCTTGTCCTACTATATGTGTATGCCTCAATCTACACACACTTCTATACTATATTTACCGACTTTATATAATTACAATTTTAAAAACATATGGTATAGTCTTTTATGTTGTGAAACAACGGTCTATTAGCAACTAATATATATATATATAAACATTAGAGCTAGACTATGAAATCATGTAGAGAATAGAACATGAAGAATTCTTATTCATTCATCTAACATCATATACAAATGCCATTATATATAGGCACTCACATTAGTACAATAGTAAATAAGAGAAAGGGGTTATACATGTGGAAGGTCACTACATAATTGATGCATTCATAGATAAGGGTTATACAGTGGAAAGTCACACATAATGGATATATTTATAATACCCCCCCTTGACTATCCACATGATGGAATACTATTCTTTAATACGCTTAATGATGTTGCCTCATTAAAAACCTTGCTAGGAAAACCCAATGGGACAAAACCTCAGCTAAAGGAAAAAGAGTGCAATGCGTATTGTCTCCCCCTCAATATAATATGTATCATTTCAAGTAACAAGTGCCAATCTTCTATGAAAGTTGTTGAAAAACTTTTGTAGTGAGTGATTTGTCGCTTGATGTGCAATCTATTAATGAACTTGATGTATGATCTTCATGTAAAACTTTAATTACATCCTCTTGTAAGTAGATACATAAGATCCATGAATGTGTTTTGTTATAATCCCTGCATTTACAAAACTAACCAAACTTGTTGATGGGTTAGTAAAATATGAACCCATACCTTTCGTACCTTAAGGGTATAGAAGATAAATGTTTTACTCATTAAACTATCTCCTCGTCGTACACGAGTTAAATTGTAACATCCGTGTATATCGGGTTCCGAATACCCGCCCCAATTTATTAATCAAAGGGTATTCATTTATGTCAGTTGAATTTTTTTACATCTTGTTTATTGTTTTATATATTAAAAATTTATATATATTAATAACAAATGTTTAAGCTAATCTTAATAAAATCAATAATAAATCAAATAATTAAATAACTTTAATGAATAAATGATTTAATAAAATTAATAAATTAATAAAGTAAAGAAAAAGTCAAAATGGGTGAACCGGGAATCGAACCCGGGTACCCCCGAACACACACACACTACAAGCGCCACTGGTCTACACACACAAGTTGTGTGAATATCAAGATCTTAAGACTCTTATGTCGAGTATACGTGGAAACCTGCAACATTTGGCAGCAAAACAAATACGCGCCTTCCTTCTTCACTCGAAATCTCCGACAACTGGCTTGCGGCTATTCTTGGCAAGCTCAAATCAAGCTAGCTGTCATATTCAAATTCGCGATCAAGTTTCCATAAAGTCGAATTCAAAACCCCTCTTGTTCAACTATAAATATTGGACCTCAAACCCACTCCCAACTCGCTCAAATATCTTGAAAATCACCACTGCTCTGTCGTAATTCTCCTGCTACCGGCATTCTCCTGCTGCCGGAATTCTTCTGCTGCCGGAATTCTTTTGTTGTCGGAATTCAGCAGACACCGGAGCTAAGTCGGCGCCGGTTCAGCCGGTTCGGTAGACTCCCTGTTCTTTCTTTTATTTACTTCAATTATGTATGATCAGAATCCAGAATGAACAGATTTGGGCGGGTACATATGGTCGGTTAAATTCAAAATGAAGAAGATGATGTGCTGAGTATATTTATATTTATTATAATTGGGTTTATAGTCGGGTTAAGCACCCAGCCCAACTGGTTGGGCCGGGTGCAAAACCAACGCATGGTCGCTGGTTCGATCCCACGCACACACCCGTTCAATTGATTTAATCACCCTTTTTAATTTAACACAACAGTATAAACATATTTAGTATATAAGTATAATCAAACTTCAAGAATAATTGGGTTAGACACCCAGCCCAGTTGGTCGGGCTGGGTGCAAACTACAACAGAGACCTTGGGTTCGAGACCCTTGGTGCGGCCGGTTCAATCCAATAAAAATCTTTTTAAAATTTAATTAAAATTTAATAAACCTAACTGTGTATAAATATAACTAAATTCATGTTTCTTTCGAGTTAGACACGTAGCTCAGTTGGAAGAGCTGCGTGCACGCAACTGAGAGGTCCCGGGTTCGAGCCTCACCCCACGCATGCCAACAGTGCCATTGAACCGGTCTGACAAGCTGACAGGCTGACAAGTTTTTTTTTTTATTTTTTATTTTATTAATTTATTCTATCTTATCTTACTCTTAATGATTACTTTAATTACTAACTTAAATAAAAACATAAATATATATTTCCAAAGGCTCTCAAACCCACAAAAATAATCTAAAAACTTAAACAAAAGTTAACCTAAATGTTAATTTATTTACCGAGTTATTGCGTTATTATTTCTAGGTTAGTACTTTCTCATTCATTAAATTCCCAACTCGTGCGCTCTCCTTACCATTCAAGAATACGCACCCAAGGTGAGTGAATCTCTACAAATTCCCCGTTTTAATCACGTTTTGGGGTGCATCATGTGTCGTACCATCTCTTTATTTTATTTAACATTTGTGCTAGCATCATCACGTGACCAAATGTGTAGTGTTTATTAGGTGGTTTATATGTGGATACATTTTATCATTTCAGCGCAATCATTTCATTAGGACCATCAGTTCCTCGTGGGATACGGTTGAGCATCAGGTGCCTCATTAGATCGGCTCCGTTTGATTGAGCCTTGATCTCACATACATCATCCATTATGTCATATGCTCATTCAATGTGGTTTGTGATTTGTTACATATATACATTTGTTCACATGTGATTTATGCACAATCTTATTTAAACAACAATAAATTCATTTACTTAAATGTTTTATCAAGGTTCACTCGCCAACTTTTGTTGACCCAATTTTCTTCTGTTTTAACGCATGATACAGGTGATCAAGTTGAGGAAAGAAACACCTAGGATGGCCTTAGAAGAATAATCAAGTTATCTTGTTGGAACAATCATTTGGTTTATTATTTGTGTTTGTATGAAATTATGCGCTGGATATTTGAATTTAATAAATATGAAACTTGTTAGTAAATATCATGAGCTTTGGTGATAACCCAATCATGCCCCGACTTTTATTCCGTTGCGGGTCGGGGTGTGACAGATTGGTATCAGAGCTTGTGACTATAAGGATATAGGATAGGTTGTTAGACCCTTAGAGCCTATACTATAGTTGATTAGATTTTAATTGTCTATGTGTTTCACGCAAAATTCAAGATGTTTATATGTTTCATGTTTATTTTCACACACAATATTATGCAAGCACTCTCACAAGTACATGTTAATATGCAATGCTCATCATAGTTCATATCCTCATAACATATCATATCAATGAAAGCACACACCTCACGATTTTCCCAATTTCCATGATTTATTTCAAAGATTTTTGCAATGTTTTCATAATTTTCAAATCACATCAAAGTGAGTTTTCACGATGGGCATGTAGTAACTGGAAGGGTACGAGTACCGGTAGTCGAAACATCCTGTCTAGGCTTGGCATTCGTATAAATCCAAAATAAAGGACCAGTTTGCCTACCTGGGGACTAACGATGAGAGTACGAAGGACCTATTAGGCCAAAGCATGCTATACCAAACGTCGTGTGAACTAACCCCACTTTGAGTTGTCATTGTGTCTACACCTAGACACCCTCCGACCTTACATCTTGCAATCATGTTTTACGATTTTCATTCGGGTGATGCGAGTGTTAACCAGCCGACACCAATACGAACCCTACCAAGCCCAATAGTCATGGGGGCCCACATGACTATACAGGCTATGATATGGGAGACATAAAGCCCAAGACATCCAATGGATGTAGTTAAGTTATTTTCAATTATTTATAAATGTTGTTTTCATTCCTTTTATGACACATGACACCTAGAGAATTCTCAAACTCACAATCTCCCTACATATATTCCTGTAGATGTCTGCTAGACACTTGTGAGGAGGTAGAAAGTCAGGAAAATTGAGTGAACGCTTGGCCACGCAAATTGCTTAACAAATGGCCGCAGTATTTCCTGACATCGTGCTACAAGTTCAACAAGCTCTCACCGCAAATCCCATCAACCCTCCGAACCAAGGAGACCAAAACGTAGCCAACCCTCCTCCCAAAACCATTAAATGCACCTACAAACACTTTAAGTCCTGCGACCCCCCAAAATATGAAGGGACTGAAGGTGTCACCGCTCTCCTCCACTGGTTTGAGGAGATGGAAAACACCTTTCTCAACTGCGACTGTCCTGAGGATCGTAAGGTACGTTACGCAACTGGAAGATTGTTTGGGGTAGCCCTTACCTGGTGGAACACGGAAAAAGGTAAGCGGGGTGTAGAAGATGCCATGGCCTTGTCATGGGAGGAATTGAGGGAAATAATGACAAGACGCTTCTGTCCTAAGAGCGAGATCAAAAATCTTGAAGACGAATTCTATTCTCTAAAGCAAAAGGAAGGGGATCACACCTCCTACAACAAGAGGTTTCTTGAATTGAACCAGATGGTTCCCAATCTGTTCACCCCATTATACCGCTTAATCGAGCACTATATTCGAGGCCCCCCTCGAAAATCCAAGATTCGGTTTTAAGCACTTCTCCTGCAACACTCGAAGCCGCTATGGATTAGCTACGGAACTTACTGAAAATCGCATTCGAAATGGCGAGTTTAAAGATGAAAGGAAGAAAACGCTCGTTGAGACCCCAACTTCAACCCAGTCAGGTTCATCCTCGAAGTTTGCGGTAAGAGAAAGCGAAATGGCAAAAACTTCGCCGTCACCCAAACCAACCTTCCCACCACTGCTGCTCCAATCACCCAAGTTGCCCCTCCAGCCGCACCATTCAAAAGGCCATACACCGGCCCACACCCAAAGTGTAACCGTTGTCAGTACCATCACCCTCCTGAGAACCCTTGCCAACATTGCACAAGTTGTGGCCGTGCAGGTCACACTATCCAAACCTGCCGTGCCCTCAGCGATCAAACCGCAATCAGCCTCCAACCCAAACCCAAAACCAAATGGTGGGCCAAGCTCAACAACCTTTACTTCTACCAGCTGCACAATCCACAGCCCAACCTTACTACCAACCCATAAGAGCCTGTTTTAACTGTGGGGACCTAAACCACGTCAGAAATACTTGCCCACGCCTGGTGAACATCATCCATGCCCAAGCTCAAGCAAACCCGGTAAACCAAGCTAATCAAGCTCCTCCACCTGCTAGAGGAAGGGCTTTCAATATCAACGCCAACCAAGCAAGGGCTAACAACAATGTGGTCAACGGTACGTTTCCCGTAAATGGTAGTTATGCATCCATATTATTCGATACTGGTGCGGATAAGAGCTTTGTATCTTTAGAATTCGAATATATTCTCGACCTACCTCGTGTTAGTCTCGATGAATCAATCACGGTGGAAGTTGCTGACGGAGAGCCCATTTCGTTAAATTCTATTATACGCGATTGTACTCTTACTCTAAATGATCACAACTTCTCGATTGACCTCATTCTTATGAAATTGGGAAGTTTCGATGTTATCATCGGTATGGACTGGCTCAGCCAGCATCACGCCGAAGTGGTGTGCCATGAAAAGTTCATTCGTATTCCCCTCGTCAATGGTCAGACTCTACGTATCTTTCGAGAAACTCCTTCGAAAGGGCTCAAACTGATGTCCTGCCTTCAAGCTCGAAGATATCTTCGCAAGGATTATGGGTCGCATTTCTAGCCCACATCGTCAAGAAGGAAGGCAAAGAAATGAAGCTCGAAGATATCCCAATCGTGAAAGAATTCCCGCAAGTTTTTCCAGACGACGTTTCAGGACTTCCCCCAGTGCGAGAAGTTGAATTTCGAATCGATCTTGTGCCTGGCGCTACACCAGTCGCAAAGTCTCCTATAGGTTAGCCCCATCCGAAATGCAAGAGTTGCCAGTCAGCTACACGAGCTGACTGACAAAGGATTCATACGTCCTAGCTCGTCGCCTTGAGGTGCACCTGTTCTTTTTGTGAAGAGAAGATGGAACGTTTCGCATGTGCATTGACTATAGAGAACTCAACAAGTTGATTGTTAAAAATCGCTATCCTTTGCCTCGTATTGATGACCTGCTAGATCAACTTCAAGGTGCCACCTGTTTTCCAAAATCAACCTTCATTCTGGTTATCATCAGCTTAGGGTACGCGAGAAGATATTCCAAAAAACCGCCTTTCGAACTCGTTATGGTCATTACGAGTTCATGGTGATGCCTTTCGGATTAACCAACGCCCCCACTGTGTTTATGGATTTAATGAATAGGGTATGCAAACCCTATCTCGACCGTTTTGTCAAAGTCTTCATCGACGATATCCTTATCTACTCCAAATTAAAACCGATCATGAGCGGCATCTTCGACTCATTCTTACACTCTTAAGGACTGAAAAGCTTTACACTAAGTTCTCAAAATGCGAATTCTGGTTAAGAGAGGTACAATTCCTTGGACATGTCGTCAATGACCAAGGGATTCATGTCGATCCTTCGAAAATCAAGGCAGTACAAGAATGGCAAGCGCCACGTACCCCTACCGAAGTTAGGTCATTTCTTGGCTTGGCTGGTTATTACCGACGCTTCATTGCCAATTTCTCTCGTATCGCCGTTCCACTCACGGCCTTGACTCACAAGGGAAAACCCTTCATTTGGGGACCTAAGCAAGAGGAGGCCTTCCAAACTTTAAAGCAAAGGCTTTGTGACGCACCTATCCTTGCACTCCCTGAGGGTTGCGATGACTTTGTGGTTTATTGCGACGCATCAGGGCAAGGTTTAGGCTGTGTACTGATGCAAAGAGGAAAGGTGATAGCCTATGCCTCTAGGCAACTCAAAGTACATGAGAAGAATTACACCACCCACGACCTGGAACTTGGAGCCGTCGTGTTCCCTCTCAAGATATGGAGACATTATCTTTACGGTACCAAGTGTGAAATATACACTGACCACAAGAGTCTCCAACATATCTTCAATCAAAAAGAGTTAAATATGAGGCAACGAAGATGGGTCGAACTTCTCAGCGATTACGACTGTGAGATTCGGTATCATCCTGGCAAGGCAAACGTGGTGGCTGATGCGCTCAGTCGTAAGGGTTATGCGAACTCTATTCATCTTCTATGTTCGCAAATTGTAACCGATATCAAAGATCGAATACGGGCAGCTCAACATACTTCCGTAACGGAAGATGACGTATGCGATGAGCTGTCATGTGGAGCTGAACTCAAAATCAAAACCAAATCCGATGGTGTTCTGTACTATTTAAACCGTATTTGGATTCCCGATCGCGACAACCTTCGTGATTTCCTCATGAATGAGGCGCACAAAACGCGATACTCTATACATCCAGGAGCCGATAAGATGTATCAGGACTTGCGATACACCTACTGGTGGCCTGGCATGAAGAAGGATATCGCTGTTTTTGTTTCCAAGTGCCTTACATGCTCCAAAGTGAAAGCTGAACATCAAAGACCATCAAGACTTCTTGTCCAACCCGAGATACCTGTATGGAAGTGGGAAAACATAACCATGAACTTCATTACTGGATTATCTCGCACCTTCAGTGGGTATGACACCATATGGGTAATCATTGATCGTCTCACAAAATCAGCTCACTTCATTCCGATTCGCGAGGACTTCAAGAACGAGAAGTTAGCTCGTATCTACATCAGCGAGATCGTAAGCCGTCATGGTGTACCGTTTAGCATCATTTCAGACCGTGATGGTCGTTTCACTTCACGCACATGGCTAGCCGTACAAACTGCTTTGGGTACACGTTTAGACCTCAGTACCGCCTTTCACCCTCAGACTGATGGTCAATCCGAGCGCACCATCCAAACCCTCAAAGACATGCTTCGAGCATGTGTCATAGACTTCAAAGGGAATTGGGACGCTCATCTATCGTCAGTCGAGTTTTCGTACAACAATAGCTATCATTCAAGTATCGGCATGGCTCCTTTCGAAGCTTTATATGGTCGTAAATGCCGATCTCCAGTATGTTGGCATGAAATTGGTGAAGCGCAGATCACCGGACCTGAATTGATTCAAGAAAAAACCAACAAAATCATTCAAATTCGAAACAATCTTCTAGCGGCTCAAAGTCGTCAAAAGAGATATGCAGACAAACGACGAAAGCCCTTGGAGTTTGGCGTTGGTGATCAAGTACTTTTGAAAGTATCACCATTGAAGGGAGTGGTTCGTTTTGGCCAGAAGGGCAAGCTAGCACCACGCTACCTTGGACCTTTCAAGATACTCGAAAGAGTAGGTCCTGTAGCATACAAGCTTGACCTACCAGAAGAACTTAACAGAATTCACCCCACGTTCCATGTATCAAACTTGAAAAAGTGCCTCGCTGACGAAAATCTCCATATCCCTCTAGAAGAGATTCAAGTTGATGAGTCAATGCACTTCGTTGAAAGACCAGTGGAAATCATGGATTTAGGTGAGAAGCGTTTAAGGCGAAGTCGTATTCCAATCGTCAGATTGCGTTGGGAGTCAAAACGAGGGCCCGAGTTTAATTGGGAACTTGAAGACTCAATGCACGAAAAATACCCGCATCTCTTTCCAGTTGCAACCACTACTTAAATTTCGGGATGAAATTTCTAAAAGTAGGGGATACTGTAACATCCGTGTATATCGGGTTCCGAAAACCCGCCCCAATTTATTAATCAAAGGGTATTCATTTATGTCAGTTGAATTTTTTTACATCTTGTTTATTGTTTTATATATTAAAAATTTATATATACTAATAACAAATGTTTAAGCTAATCTTAAGAAAATAAATAATAAATCAAATAATTAAATAACTTTAATGAATAAATGATTTAATAAAATTAATAAATTAATAAAGTAAAGAAAAAGCCAAAATGGGTGAACCGGGAATCGAACCCGGGTACCCCCGAACACACACACACTACAAGCACCACTGGTCTATACACATAAGTTGTGTGAATATTAAGATCTTAAAACTCTTATGTCGAATATACGTGGAAACCTGCAACATTTGGCAGCAAAACAAATACGCGCCTTCCTTCTTCACTCGAAATCTCCGACAACTGGCTTGCGGCTATTCTTGGCAAGCTCAAATCAAGCTAGTTATCATCTTCAAATTCGCGATCAAGTTTCCATAAAGCCGAATTCGAAACCCCTCTTGTTCAACTATAAATATTGGACCTCAAACCCACTCCCAACTCGCTCAAACATCTTGAAAATCACCACTGCTCTGTCGTAATTCTCCTGCTGCCGGCATTCTCCTGCTGCCAGAATTCTTCTGCTGCCGGAATTCTTTTATTGTCAGAATTCAGCAGACATCGGAGCTAAGTCGCTGCCGGTTCAGCCGGTTCGATAGACTCCCTGTTCTTTCTTTTATTTACTTCAATTATGTATGATCAGAATCCAGAATGAACAGATTTGGGCGGGTACATATGGTCGGTTAAATTCAAAATAAAGAAGATAATGTGCTGAGTATATTTATATTTATTATAATTGGGTTTATAGTCGGGTTAAGCACCCAGCCCAACTGGTTGGGCCGGGTGCAAAACCAACGCATGGTCGCTGGTTCGATCCCATGCACACACCCGGTTCAATTGATTTAATCACCCTTTTTAATTTAACACAACAGCATAAACATATTTAGCATATAAGTATAATCAGACTTCAAGAATAATTGGGTTAGACAACCGGCCCAGTTGGTCAGGCTCGGTGCAAACTAAAACAGAGACCTTGGGTTCGAGACCCTTGGTGCGGCCGGTTCAATCCAATAAAAATCTTTTTTAAATTTAATTAAAGTTTAATAAACCTAACTGTGTATTAATATAATTAAAATCAGGTTTCTTCCGGGTTAGACACGTAGCTCAGTTGGAAGAGCTGCGTGCACGCAACTGAGAGGTCCCGGGTTCAAGCCTCACCCCACGCATGCCAACAGTGCCATTGAACCGGTCTGACAAGCTGACAGGCTGACAAGTTTTTTTTTTAAATTTTATTTTTATTTTATTAATTTATTCTATCTTATCTTACTCTTAATGATTACTTTAATTACTAACTTAAATAAAAACATAAATATATGTTTCCAAAGGCTCTCAAACTCACAAAAATAATTTAAAAACTTAAACAAAAGTTTAACCTAAATGCTAATTTATTAACCGAGTTATTGCGTTATTATTTCTAGGTTAGTACTTTCTCGTTGATTAAATTCCCAACTCGTGCGCTCTCCTTACCATTCAAGAATACGCACCCAAGGTGAGTGAATCTCTACAAATTCTCCATTTTAATCACGTTTTGGGTGCATCATGTGTCGTACCATCTCTTTATTTTATTTAACATTTGTGCTAGCATCATCACATGACCAAATGTGTAGTGTTTATTATGTGGTTTATATGTGCATACATTTTATCATTTCAGTGCAATCATTTCATTAGGCCCATCATGTCCTCGTGGGATACGGGTTGAGCATCAGGTGCCTCACTAGATCAACTCCGTTTGATTGAGCCTTGATCTCACATACATCATCCATTATGTCATATGCTCATTCAATGTGGTTTGTGATTTGTTACATATATATATTTGTTCACATGTGATTTATGCACAATCTTATTTAAACAATACTTAAATGTTTTATCAAGGTTCACTCGCCAACTTTTGTTGACCCAAATTTCTTCTGTTTTACGCATGATACAGGTGATCAAGCTGAGGAATGAAACACCTAGGATGGCCTTAGTAGAATAATCAAGTTATCTCGTTGGAACAATCATTTGGTTTATTATTTGTGTTTGTATGAAATTATGTGCTGGATATTTGAATTTCATTTGACTTTAATAAATATGAAACTTGTTAGTAAATATCATGAGCTTTGGTGATAACCCAATCATGCCCTGACTTTTATTCCGCTGCGGGTCGGGGTGTGACATAAATTTTGCCAATGAATTTAATGGTATATGTTCGTGTATAGCTAGCAAGATATATTAATACAATTTTTTATTGAATTATGTTACTTCATGACCAAGGATCTTTGCTTCTTTGATAGAAGATGATAAAAGTCATTTTTATCTATATCAAATATTTGAACATCATTAAATGTACTTACACCAAAAGCTTTGTCCATATGAAAATGTCCAACATTTTCTAGATGTATTATGATTGATGGGTTATAATATGAATGTATGTCCTACGTATCGAGCCATAAATTTGCAATATTGTATTTCATTTACAAATTCTTGCTTAAATGTTTGAGCTCTTTTTTTTCTCTTCGGGAGATTCAATGACATCATCAACATATATTGCAATACTTGTAAACCTTGTATCGTTCTTTTAATGAAAACAAATGGACCAACTTCACCATATGTATTTCTCGTTTTCGAGCTCACTGGTGAGTCAATTATATCATATTTGACTCGACTATTTTAGTCCACACATATTTTGTCAACTTCATATAGTATGTTCTTGAGGATTTGACATTAATGCTTCTAGCATTATCAATCCATGAGGGAATTCGTTCCATCTTATCCATATATGCATGTGCTGTCACTCTTCAGGAGTTTTGCTATATAAATTTGCCCATTTAACACAAAGATATCTATATCATGTAAAAGTGTCATGAACACTTGCTTTTATCTCAAAAATCCATATTGTACCATGCGTGTACACTATTTATTGAGATATCACAATCACTGGGTACAAGTTTTCAATGTATGTTTATTGGTGCACAAGAATTACATCGTTAAGATGTTTTGATTCACCTTTAAAGAACTCAATTGCTTTAAGAAACTCATCAGGAGTTCAATCGTATTAAAAAATGAATCTGTATACGACGATCATATTGTTCTCGAGAACTTACTTTACATGAATTACATAATTAAAATCCTTCAAGGACTTGCATGTAAACTTTAATATCTAAATGATACATAACATTTATAAGACGCGTATCAATTCTCTCTTTATATTACCAGACTAATTAAATACTGGAAAGCTATTGCATCCACCACTGGAGAATACGTCTCCTCATAATTAATCATAGGTCTTTGTGAAATCCTTGTGCCATCAATTGTTGATCCACATAAAAGACCTAATTATATTAAATATATTTTACAACTTTTTTATGGACTACTGGCCCGTAAGCTTTCCATTTCAATAGAGAATTCAACTCTGCCTCATTTGCGTCGTTCCCTTTTTGGCCAATCATTTCTTTGTATTTATTCATAGGCAGATTTTAAATCTTGATCCTCATCATTTCATCTTTTCAAGCGCTATATATACAAAAGTATAACGACGTCGATTTTGTTTCGATTCCATACACTTCTAGACATGATATAATTTACTAAGAGCTATTTATTTTCAAGTACCTAAGTTTCTTCCAGAACCATCATGTCTAATGTCTCTTCAAGAAACCTTTTTTTTACTATAACCTCGACTTGACCATCCTCTTCATTACTTGCTCCAATTTTTCGAGGAATTTTTATTTTCTTGGAATCGACTAGTCTACCACGCTTCAAGCATACAATAGACTCATTAATATATGGTTTGCCCTACTAGGACAATTAACTTAATTGGAGCATTAGCAGTTGACTATGTGACTTACTTAGTCACTGTATTTAGGTCAGTTAACATGTCTGGTGATTGATTCTTTAATCTAGGTAACGAATCATCTTTTGAACTTCTTGTTCACACAATTTCGTTTGAGGATCAATAGTAATTCATGCATACCCATACCTTTTTCAACTGCCACTAATCTCCCCCTAATGTTGAAAATGTTAATTTACTTAGAGTAAGATTTAACGAGCCATAAATAAATCTCTCGTTAATTGCTCTAAGTATGTAATCATAAATAGTATTTTCATCTAACATATATTCCCAACATTATTTGAGTTTCAATCTTTATGCGTTGTGGTGGATCAATTCAAATGTATACCGCACAATAAAAGGTTTGATGGGAAATATTTGGTTCCTGACCAAAACCAACTATAATGGGGAGAAACTATTACAACATGTTGGCTTGATGTGAAATAATGTTACTGCATGTAAAATCACATGTGCTCAAGTATGAACTTTTGCTCTCTTGATTATTGGCTTTGCAATCAATTGGTAGACATTTGATCATCGTCTTCAACAAAAGCAATTTGTGTCTTAAGCATTTAGAAAGTTCAATGTAACATCCGTCAAAAACGGATTTACCAAACCCGCTCCGTTTATCAACCGAACAGTCAGTTAAAATTTTCGTTGCGAATTAAAAGCCCAAAATAATTTTAAACGATACATAATCAATTATTATACGGGAATATATAATTAGTTTTTGAAAAACTATTGAAAATCGCAAAATAAAAATAAAAGGTCCCTGCCGGGTTTCCAACCCGGGTCACTACCGATCCAGCAAACAAACTTAACACACACACACAAACCACTGCGCCACTTGTTTTGTTTGTTATATATTGAAATCATTTAATTGATATCATGACGTTACGAATTCAAAACCGGCACCCAATAGTTCAGTCGCCGGAATCCTTCTGTTTGTCGCCGGAAAACCGGTTTCTCCATTTCCGAGCCTTATTGAACCTCCTAAGCTTTTACCGAAGTCACCCACACCCTTTGTAAGTTTTCTGAAGTTTCTCTGCTGCAAGACACCTGACGCCGGAGCTAATTTCTGTCGCCGGAGTTCTGCCGGAAAACAGAGGAAAGCGAGTCGGTATACCTCACGCTTATTTTCTTCTCTTTATACTTATATCTTATCTATAATTAACCTAAAACACTAAAGAAAACGATTAAGACCTTGAACCAGTCGATTTCCGATTCAGGTTATAACTTGACGAAGAAGACGAAGTCACGGAACGTATATGTATAATTAAAATCAGGATATTACTCGGGTTAGACACACAGTCCAGCGGTGGACTGTGTGCACATTAAACAT
This sequence comes from Scalesia atractyloides, assembly GCA_947069175.1. Taxonomy (NCBI): domain Eukaryota; kingdom Viridiplantae; phylum Streptophyta; class Magnoliopsida; order Asterales; family Asteraceae; genus Scalesia; species Scalesia atractyloides. The sequence continues at coordinate 6,207,204 of CAMTDV010000008.1, forward strand.
ACAAACGTCCCGAGTTCGAATCCGGTTTCACACACGTCGCCTTAATAAAAATGATTTTTTTGATTAACCGAACCGGAGTCGCCACAGATATATGTTAAGTATATTAATAACCGGAATAATAACCAAGTTAGACACACAGTCCAGCGGTGGACTGTGTGTATGTTTATATCACAGGTCACGAGTTCGAGTCCGGGCTACTGCACCGACTCGGACAATTATCTACTTTTTTAAAAATAAGACAGAAAAGGAAATAACTAATTTGTGTTTAAGTATAATAAAAATCAGTAAAATTAACAAGTTGCACACACAGTCCAGCGGTGGACTGTGTGTTAGTTTAAGCCACATGTCCCGGGTTCGAGACCTGTGGAGTGCACTGTCCGATTCGCTTAAATTGTTTTTAAAATAAAAGGATTTTCTGTTTAACATAATTAATATATAAATATAATTAAAATCGGATATATGACGGGTTAGACACGTAGCTCAGTTGGTAGAGCTGCGTGCACGCGTACGGGAGGTCTCGGGTTCGAGCCTCACTCAGCGCACTTGTATTCCGACTCGAACCGGTCAACGGTCAGTCAACGGTCAACGGTCAAGTCAACGGTCAGAAAAAGTCAAAATTTTTTTATTATTTTTATTTAATTATTTTAATTAAAAATCAATTTAAAATACTTAAAAATAACATTTTTAAGGTTAGAAAATAGCCTTAAACTCACAAAAATACACCCAACAATCCTACTAAAATAGGTTAATAAAAACCGTTTACTTACCAAACCATAATGCGATTTATCTAGGTTAATCTCACTCGTGGTTAAAACCACTTCGCGTGCATTCAACATCATCAACCGAACGCACCCACTGTGAGTGAATCTTACAACTCCCCCTTTTAAATTACACGTTTTGGGGTGTGTCATGTGTTATAAAAATAATTAACTTGTTTATTTAAACTTGTGCCATACCACATCATGATCTAAACTTAGATTGTTTATATTGTTGTGATTACTTATTCCCTTTTGTCAAATTATATGAAACTCATTCATTAAGCCCATCAGTTCCTCGTGGGAGATGAGTTGAACAACGCGTGCCTCAAATCAAATTCATTATTGTTCATGTGTGTATCATTGAGTTTATATTGGTTGTAGTTGTGTCATTCATATTATCATGTTCATGCAATTCATTCATTAGGCCCCTCAGTTCCTCGTGAGAGACGAGTTGAGCATCGCGTGCCTCTAAGTGTTCCATTATTGATCATGTGTATTTTATTTAATATCTTATGATTGTTGAATAAGTTTACATCTAATTTTACTCATGTTTGTTTTTGTGCACATATTTCATAATCAATTCAAATAAACTTGTTCAAATGTTTTCCATAGGATTCACTCGCCAACATTATGTTGATCCAAAACCTTTTTACACATGATACAGGTGAACAGGTTGAAGCAAAGAAACCATAGTAAAAGCCTTAGAAGAGAACAAAGAAGCTTAGATTGATAGTTAGAACATATTGTAATTCTTATTGTAATTTTCCATTAAATTGTATTAATGAATATGAAACGCATAATAAATGTCATGAGCTTTGATGATAACCCAATCATGCCCCGATCACCTTTTCCGCTGCGGGTCGGGGTGTGACATTCAATACTTATTCCAACAATCATTAGTAACATGGATACTAAATTCAATGTTATAACCACCAAAAATATGATAATATGGAATAATATGCTTGCTATCTCATTAGCTAAGCTACACACAACTTCAAGTTGTAAATTTGATGACCATTTAGACGATGCATAAAAACACTAAATGGTATCATGTTTGGATATGTACTGTCACACCCCGACCCGCAGCGGAATAAGAGTCGGGGCATAATTGGGTTATCACCAAAGCTCATGATGTTTACTAAAATGTTTCATATTTATTAAATCAAAATTACAACTTAAATGTTCAAATCAAATCCATACAATTACAAGGAAATGAAACTAAGTAAAACAATCCCAAGCTTAAACTGATTTATTCTTCTAGGCCTTCCTATGTGTTTCTTGTCTCAACTGGATCACCTGTATCATGTGTAAAACGGGGGATATTTTGGGTCAACAAAAGTTGGCGAGTGAACCTTGAGAAAACATTGTTATTAATTTCTTGTTGTATTTAATATTGAAAATTTGTGCAATAATCACATGTGAGCAAACATATATATATAACAACACAAACCACATTGGATGAGTAAATGACATTAATGATGATGTATATGAGATCAAGGCTCAATCAAACAGAGCCGATCGAATGACATGAATGATGATGTATGTGAGATCAAGGCTCAATCAAACGGGGCCGATCGAATGAGGCACCTGATACTCAACCCGTATCCCACGGGGAGCTGATGGGCCTAATGAAATGCATGCACTGAAAATGATAACTTCAATCTAAACATAATTCACACAACAATTAATACATATTGGATACATATTTGATCACGGATATGATGGATGCACAAGTGTTTAAATATAATAAGGAATTAAACGACACATGATACACCCCAAAATGTGATTAAAACGGGGAATTGGTATAGATTCACTCACATTGGGTGCGTTCTTTGATGACGTTGGATGCGCACGAGTTTTGGGATTTGATCGACGAGGAAAACTAACCTAAAATAATAACGAAATGGTTCGGTAAATAAATGGATTTATTTGAGATTAATACTTTTAATTCATAATCTTAATAGGATTTTTAGATTTATTTTTGTGAGTTTAAGGACATTTCCTAACTTTAAAAATATTATTTTTAAGTATTTTTAAATAATTTTCTGATTAAAAAAATAAATAAAAATAATAAAAAAATGTTGACTTTTTGACTATGACCGTTGACCGGTCGGATTGTGTTAATTATATGCGCCGAGTGAGGTTCGAACTCGTGACCTCTCGTATACGTGCACGCAGCTCTACCAACTGAGCTACGTGTCTAACCCGAAATATTCTCTGTTTTAATTATATTTATACACTAATTAACTTTTAACTTATTTGGGTTTTTATTAAAAACGATTTATATGGCCGAACCGGTTGCAGGGACCCGGAGTCGAACTCGGGTCCTTCGGTTCGAGTGCGCACAGCCCAACCAGTTGGGCTGTGTGTCATATCTGTTTAACTTATGGATTAAATTATACTTATTAACATTCGGTGACCTGATCCGATTCAGTTGTAAAAATGTTGGTTTTAATTCTGAAATTCGGTAACGTATGCGATTCGAACCCGGGACGTGTGCATTGTTTGTGCACACAGTCCACCGCTGGACTGTGTGTCTAACCCGTTCAAATATCCGTTTTTAATTATACTTATACACATATTCACTTCGTCTTCTTCGTTTACAAAGACACAGAACAATGATGTCCGACTGTTCTTGTTTAAATCGGTCATCGAACATATAATTGATTGGAATGAGATGGATAAAGTGGGTTACGGAGTAAAATGTACCGAACAGAATGTTTTTCTCAGATTTCCGGCGGAGAGTCGTCGGCTCTGATTGGTGACTTCCGTCTGAGTGAATCAATTAACGGTTTTGATCAATGAGTTGTGCAATTAAGTTACTAAACAAGGGATATCAGGGGGTTTAGATGATTGTACCGATTCACAGCGAGACTTCGGAATTTCCAGCGATTTTCCGGTGAGTGCAGGAATTCCCGGCAACGTTGTCTGAGACAGATTCTGGTTGAACGATTTATGTTAATACTTGCCTAATAATGGATTGCAAACAAAAGAGTCGAGAATTTTACCGATTTGAAGTAAGTCTCGGTTTTCCGGTGAAAGTCCGGCGAATGCAGAATATCTCCGGCGACGTGTTAAAGCTTCGAGAGATTGTGCGATTTTGAGCGAAAAGGTTACCAGAGGTTTGGGTGGGTATTTATAGGGAATAACAGAATGTATTGAGTCCGAATTTGGTCTTGATTCGCGGTCAAAGTTTCTCCGGCGGTTACGACCGCAATTGACTGTTAGACGTCGGTTATAACCGATGTCGAAGTCGGTTATAGCGTTTTAGTCAAAAGGAAAATGGCTAAACTCGCGGATTGCCGGATTTTCCGGTGATTGCGAGTTCTGCCGCGCTGAGGTCCGGTTTTGAATTCGAGTTTTATTTTAAGTATTATTTGTTTCAGTAATTTCACAAAGGAAGCATGTGGCGGAGCGGTGTAGTTTGTGGGCGACCTGGGTTCGAAACCCGGCGTCCCCATTTAATTTTTTTCTCACAATTTACGATTATTTATCATATATGGTTTTTAAATTCTAATATAGTTATTAATTATGTATCGTTTAAAATTAATTTGAGCAATAAATGTGCAACGAAAAATTATAACTGGATATTCGATTAATAAACGAAGCGGGTTTTGGAAACCCGTTTTTCGACGGATGTTACATGTACATCCTTCATTCGTTCCATAATATTTTAGGGATTTATACCATTAATTGGCAAATATATAATTTCCCTTAAGAGCAAACATAATATGCTATCAACTAGAAGAATCTTCAAGTTCTTCATTATATTTCACATCATCATTGACACGGTGTGGTCTAACCGGTATACCAATAAAGTAAATAATATGATCCATAAACTTATGGTTTATGATATTGTATATGTATTATTTGAACGTATGTAATACAAAACATAAGATATGAAAGAATGTATTATAACTTCAAAGTTCAAACCATCGTGCTACGTAATCACTAGTTCACCACTTTTGGTGGTCGATCTCATTCATGACTATCATTATAATACTGATATTCGATCTCATTATTAGCTTGACTATCTTATAATTTCTGATAGTTTGATCTCTTATTAACATGATTATTGTTGCACTTCTGATGGTCAATCTTATTATTAATATGATCATCATTACAATTTTCTCAATGATGTCAATGATCAATAAATATTCACTTCATGAATCATAGTAAAACCATACAATTTTTATGGTTTTCCATTATTTTCTCGAACATATAGATATACAGTCGTTTCAAACCGTTTATACCCTTTAAATGATATTGCTACTTCAGGAGTATATTTGAGGTTTGACAAACAAAATTTGTTTTATACGATTTCCCTTATAAATAAACTTCTCTTCGTATAACGTCAATTGAGAAATAATTATATGTCCGAGTCATATAATATTTCTTTTATACTTTATAATGAGATACAAGGCGTATGACACTTTGGGTGTCAAATCGAACCATATTTCTACTTTTTCATGAGAATGACAATAAACCACAACTTTGGTTTAGTCGTTCTATTCGGTATTATCGATACAAAGAAGTGATATCATATAGAATACAAGGTATAGATAGCAAAAAATCATACAATACATGACCTTATAGCATGTCATCATATAAAAACAACTTATAATGGGCCTTTATAAAATAAGAAACCTTTTTTATCACTAATAAGCAAACGCATATAATTTAAGTAATAACTTATTATGGTATAACCAAACATAATATCTTATATATTTTGAACACTTACTTTAAAACTTAAACGTATGTCTTTTTCAAGTTCTCATATCATTTATTACTTGTATTTGAAAATTTTATTTGAAAACTGTAATACTGATGAATTATATAACATACTCATTTTTTTTCTTCTCAAATATTGATATTTAAACAATTGATGACATCATATAAGCAATCTATACATTGTACATATGAAGCAACATTATGACATGGCATAATGAATGCATTAGAGGTACCGACATCGCTAGAAAATGTTTGTCTAAAAACAACTAATGATATCTAGCAATATTAATTATTATATGAATTTTTTATATGCAAAATTTGTTATAGCATTAACCTTAGTATAAGTACCAAACGATATTTGCATAATCATGTTATAACAATAATAATAACAATATATTGCATTATAAGTTGTATAGTTTATTTAAAACTAAATCAATTGATGTTTACTCACATAACTTATTTATATCTAATTATGTAAAAGTTTTTTGGCATTCTATGTATTAACAATGACTAATAAAAAGAATTAATTACAAAATTCATATTCATTTAAATTATAAACTATACAAAATGAAAATCTAGTACATACATCATGTATATATTACCACCAATACAAGCATATATACCTAATACAATTGCATTGTTTAGTCCATAAATATTGAGTTCCATACTTTTTAATATTGAATATTTAATTTAATTGTTTTTCATGGATTCTAAAAGCACATATAATATTCTCTAGATTGCAAATTAACTTCCTCAAATCAAAATAATTCAATAAAATTTTATTTACAACTTAACAAGGTTAATAAAGAAGCATAAATATATGATTATGGTGGCTCAAAGAATATATAGATGAGCATCACTAGATTGTAAGAGTCCAAACAACATATATCATAATTAAATTAATTAAATGATAATCCAACCAATTTAGAATAATAGAAAGGATCATTTGTAAAAGAGAAAAAAATAAAATAAATATTCGTAATATTGTCGTCGTCAACGAAAACTTTAGTTATTCAATTAATAATGAGTATTAGAAAAAAAGATGAATTAGTCAATTGTAATGTCATAATTTTGATGTAACATCTAAATCCTTATAAATACTAGATACTAATATATATATAATAACTTCTAAAAGCAAATGAAAAAAAAATATATAGATAAGAGTTCAATCATGAGACTACATCCTAGAATTTATAGTAATGATCAGTTTAAGTTTATATATGTATATTAATAAGTGCCACCAGTAAGATTGATGTATCATCATCATCATCAAATATAATATGAAATAATCATACGAAGAATCATACTTTTTAGTAGAGATAGTTGTATAATTACTGGGTTGCTTTCTCAACGTACGAGATTGAGTTAGGTTGGAAAATAATGCATATCAAAGGCAAGGAAAAAGGGATACCAAGGGTGGCAAAACACATAGAGCATGTTCAGTGCTAATAACGTGTTGTGAAACAATGGTCTATTAAACTAATATATATGTATATAAACATGAGAGCTAGACTATGAAATCATGTAGAGAATAGAACATGAAGAATTCTTATTCATTCATCTAACATCATATACAAATGCCATTATATCTAGCACTCACATTAGTACAATAGTAAATAAGAGAAAGGGGTTATACATGTGGAAGGTCACTACATAATGGATGCATTCATAGATAGAGGTTATACATGTGGAAAGTCACTACATAATGGATACATTCATAACATTTTAAAAATATTATTAACTTTTAACTCAACTTTCCCACAATTTCAATGCCCACAACTTTTTTATTCATTAATACAATTTTATTAAATTCCCACCATAAAAGATTTTATTTTATTTAACTAGCTTACAAACCCGTTAATTACACGGATTGAATATCGAAAAATGTATATCATAAATTTGTATAGAATCATTATAAGTGAAATGACTTATTACATAAAATGTGAAAAAAAAGAAAAGTTATATTTTAATTATCTAAATATATTTTCTTAAATTTTCACTTCTTTGTTGAGTCATTCTAATCCATTTTATTATATACAGCTTTAAAATAATATCATTAAAAAAATAAAAATAATGATGATAACGACTGTAAATTTTTTAAAAAAATAAGTTATAATATTAAGCTATGACAAATGAATTGTAATTAATCTTTTATGTAATTTAACGATATAATAATACTTCCGATATATATGGCATTTCAGGAAATAAGGATGATGAAATGAGATATGAATATCATTCTAGTATTAGGAATAAATTAAATATTACGTATTAGAAAAAACATACTATAATTAAAATATGCTGTTAAAAATAGGAGCATAGTTTTAAAAATATAGTTTTGAGTATCAAAACATCTTAAATAGAGGCTGACATTTAAATAATCAAATCAAAAAATTTATAATATTATAAAACATCTTTGTTTTAGCATATGATAAGTTATATAAAATTATTAAAATTAAAGTTTAACATTTAATGGTTAATTAATGTTATTTGAAAGTTTGATCAATTATTTAGGTTGAAATTCTTTTTTATATATATATAATATATATATATATTATTAAGTTTCCAATTAAAATTGAAGAAGAGGTTTATATATCATAATAAAATACGAAGAAGAGATTTGGTAGTAACAAGTATAAGAATAAGTGATATTCATGTATTAATTACTGAATAAATCATAATATAATATAAGTAAAAATTTGAAGTTGAAACATGATATTAATTGAAATAATTTATTAAAGCATTCAGGGTAACATCTTCGTCTCCATCTATAAAGTTATATTAAAAATCATTATATATTCTCTCCTTTTCAATCAAATAATATTTTCTTATATTTTTATCATTAACTTCACTATATTTTCCACTCACGACCACTTTTAAAAAAATATTAAACATTATAAAGGGTGAACTATGTCTTACAAATCTACTGATCAACAATAACATTTTCTTTTTCGTTTACTTACAACCACTTCATAAAATATAGAGAACCCATTCATATAAATTTGGAGATACTACTATGAATGCTTTAAGAAGTTACATTTAAGTATGTTATTACTATAATTTTTTTATTTAAATTGTTAAATAACATGTTACTTGTTACCGGTGTCTCTGTTTCCCGCTGCATAACGCAAACACCCCTCCAGTATGATGTGTGTGTGTATTATAGTGTGTAGATTTAGTGAAACTATGCATTTAACATATTAAATAAATTATAAATACATTCACACGTAAAATATTAAGTTTTTCAATAAGTTTTTAGAGTTTTTATATATAAAGATGTGTATAACCTGTTCAACTAAAAAAATATTATTTTTATAATTTTTTAAAACCTTTTTTATATTGTTTTCAAACATTTTTTTATAATTTTTAAGTTTTGATTTTTTTTATGAAAAATGTTTCGATATGTATTTTTATGCAAAAGCTTTGGAATGTGTTTTTTTAAATAATATTTTACTTATGAAGTTGATTTTTTTTTATAATTTATTTCACATGTTAAATGAATGATCCTTCATTTTTTCACCTTTTAAGTGCTCTCGTTATATATAGGATCTGATTCACTTAAGAATCACCTTAAGTTATTAAAACTTTGAGAACTCCTATTTTTCTTGCGAGTTTTGCCACAATTTTTATTTCATAAACATAGATGGACATATTACAAAAAATTTGTAAAAAAAGATTGTCGAACCAATATTTATTCTCCATTTACACTTAAGTAAATTTGTTTTACAAAATTGATAACGTCACCCGAATCTTTTTATGGGGATGTAAATTTTCGCAGACGATTTTTTTTTCTAAAACAGTTGATATCTTTTAAATCTTTGAGATTTTTTTTTGAAAACAAAATTTTCTAGTTTAGTTCTTACTGTTTTTATTAGTTAAGATGGTTATTATTTTATCATTTTCATATATATTGAAAAAAAAACGAAACAACAAGATAAATGATACCTACGTCATCTTTCTTTGTTTGCGTTCGTTGAGTAAAGGTTGATTAATGGTAGGCTTGAAGTAGAAAAAGGCTTACAAGTCTCCTTCATTGTATTGGAATCATATATTTTTATGGTCCTTGGAGTTTCAAGATTGTACAACAAGACTCGTATCTGCATAAGTTCTTTCTGTCACATTCTAACACTTGCATTCATAAGTGTGTATATACTACTTTTTTTTAACTACAATGTCTTTTAATCCTTATTTTTTTAAAAGGAAAAGTTCGTTAACACAACCGGCAAGCCACCTCAAAACGAGGCGACCACAAAACAAAAACAACTTACATATTTACAAACTTACATCGATCTTCTAAAAAAACATTTATATTTTTCGATCTAACGTTATACCAAAGGAACCAACCGATTTATTTTCCCTAATAATCTTCTCCACCTTGACTGCTATATTGTTGAACTTCGCCCTGTTTCTAGCCCTCCATATGCTCCAACAGCCAATCCTTATAATACCTTTCAAAGCCTCGTTTAATACCATTTAAGCCGACGTGATCTTGGATTTCTAACAAATCTTTAAACGAGAAAGCAAAAATGTTTGGAATCTTGCACCAGGAACTAATGTGATTTCACAGAGTTGAAGCAATTGAACACGGACAGAAGAAGTGTTCCATCGTCTCTCCTCTATCATCACATAGACGACAATTCGACTCGGTAACGTTAATATTTCTTATTGTATGTGTGACTTGAACACAAGACCTCCCCCTCTTAAATACATGTATTTAAAGGTTTTGCCGTTGTCAATAAACCACCATCCCATTATGTATAAAAACATTATTAGAGGTTGTTGAACTAAATGGATACAAAAGGTTGCATTAGTATTAGTAAATTTCTTTCTGTAACAAAATTCCAATTCCAACTGACTCATCATAAAAAAAGATTAAATATAATGACAACCTGAATCCTCAATTTTGAGCATAGCCTAAATATTTACTTTAAGAATCTTCTAGCTAAGTCATTATTCAACATCTTTATTCCTTAACCTCCTTAACATACGATTTATAAGACATTTCTTTTTCACTCAACTAACAATGTATATATGGCAGTAAGAAACTATTTAAACAACAAAAGTAATATACCGTACAAATTAATACTAAATTATGTGTAAAATTAGGATCACGTATCCCTTGAAGTAAACAGGAAAAGTAAAAAAAGTAATAGTTTCATAAATATATGTTATTAGTTAAACTCTTCATATAAAAAACAAGATTTGGTTGAAGCCATGAAAATATAACTATTTGTTAATGCAGGAAAGACATGTGTAACTATATAAATCTTGAAGTTATCAAATTTTTGAACAGTAGTATATAACCATGCATGCAGTTAATAAATATTTATAATTAATAACCATTGTACTTGGATAAAGTTAAAAGAGTGTTTTATTTTGAGAAAATTTTCTTTTCATGTTTTTCTTTTGCAAGTACAAGTTTAGAAATCTCATATATTTTTGGTCGTTAAACTGCAAATAACACCAAATTCCGCTATTTGGTATACTCATCTAACTTATAATAAAAGACTGCAAATAATATCACATGACGTTCTCTTCTTAATCTCATAAATTTTATTTATATTTGTTTAGTAAATCTATTTAATATTAATAACTAATATATACATATCACTTATTTTTGTCCTTATCTTTATTTAAGATCAATAAATAACTTCAATTTTACAATTTAGACCCATTGTTTTTTACTTTTAACCCACAGTTTTTCATCTTTTACAATTTAATCCCAATTTTTTTTCAATTTTGGTCCACCATACTTTTTATCTTCGCAAACTGGCCCGTCCCAATACATCTATTTTATCCGTTTGACAAGTTTGTCCAACGTGCGGTCCTGGATTGATTTAGTTATTTTTTCTATGTTTTACGTATCGGTTTATTTATCTGCAACGAGCGTGCGTGATTCAAAGGTTTTACGTCTGCTTTTCGCCCGACGTTATTTTTTTCCGTTTTTGTTTATTTTGTTTTTATGAGTTTTTTCAGTGTTAGTGGTCGCTAACAGTGGTATAGCATCTGTACTACTTGACACAGTTTTACGACAACCGCTGCAACGTAACGCCGTGGCTTAATACTAATATAATGTATACATGTGTAGATACTCGCGGGGGGGGGGGGGGGGGGGGGCAAAAGTGACGTGCACTAATTTTAATATTATTTTATTAATTTCGTGAAAATAACGATAAAAGAGACGGATGGTTAATCATACATCATGTAACGGCGTTGATACCCGAAAGACAAGGGGTACATGCACTAATCGGCCTTTGTCTCAATTGCTGAGTGTTACGTGCCTTATGTCTAATGCTTGATACAAAACTACTACTGAGCCGGCGGTCTCAATGCAAGTGGTATCTCTGTTATTAGGGGTAGAGGTAAGGTTGTCTATATCTTAGTCTTCTCAGACTATACTTTAACTTTGCTATTAGTGAAATTTACTAAGTATGATAATGATGATATTTGTTCAAGAACATAGCATGAAAATTATCCACATTTTTACTGTTTTTGGAAATATAAGAACAAAACTTTTCTCTTGGTGTATCAAATTCTTGACTAATTGTGATAACATATTTTTTTCTATTAATCCCTCTAATTTGAGTTGATTTAGTATGGAATGTCACCGCTTTCCATCCCCATAGCCTTAGTCCCCACCAATTGCGATTTTTTTTAATAAAATCTTGATGGGAATATTATGACATGTTTATTTTTTTTTGTATTAGTCACGTTTATATTATGAGCAAATAGGAATTTGGGCACTTATTTCAACGGTTTTAGGCTATTTGTGTTCTAGTTTCATACGTTAGCTCAAAAGATATCCAAAATAAATAAATAAACGATAGTTTGTGAAATGACTGAAGTAAATTACCATATGCGTTGCTCGTTGATGATTGGAAAAAACCAACATATATTCTTAGGTTACATGTGGTATATTGAAGCATAAAATTATTTGAAATACACGTATTTGTAGAATTTAACGTTGTTTAGTAACACAAGTACTATCAAGGGCGGATGTACCATATAATTAGGGGTAGCCTCCGCCACCCCTTGGCGCTCCGGCAGTAGTGGAAATTTTGAAAAATTTGACGTTTTTTCGATTTCGTTACCCATTTTTTTAAAACATTACCCCTATGAAAGTTTTCTAGATCCGCTACTGAGTACTATCTATGTGAAGGCTACGTAAACAACTTTTAATTGGAGCAGGTGCACGTAGAGTTTTTGGTGAATTTAAGTAACATCTTTTTTTACTTTTAGATGATTTTTTAGTATGAAGGTTAAAAAGATGAATATACATTGGAAAAGTAGTTGGTTTCTACGAAACATTGATAGTGATGTGAAGAAAATATGCTAAAATTAATCTTCATTTTCAAGATGAGAAAGAAAGGTATACTTTTTGAACGGTAAATTATGTATTTTATATAGAGTAAATTGTAATTTGCGTCCTAAAGAAAGTTGGCGCTGTCACATTGAGTCCTCACAGTAAAACTTTTGCTTGATAAGTCCCTGTTATATAAAACTCGCTACATATTGAATCCCTCCCGTTAGTTTAATCGTTAAATTAACGGTTTTGTAGAGGAAAAAAGGATGTGGATTTTGAAAATGCTGATTTGAAGATGATATAGAATTTGTATGTTGGGTTTTGTAGATGATATAAATATAGATTTAGGATGAAGATGATATATAATTTATATGATGGGTTTTGCAGATGATATAGAAATTAGATTTAGATTTAGGTTTTGTTTTTTATTTGTTCTTGTTCATGAACATCTTGAATGTAATGATATATAGAATTTAGGTTCTTGAATTTGCAAATTTGAAGATGAATTCCGATGATGATGTTTGAAGATGTTCTTGGTATGAAAATGATGAAATTAGAATTTAGGATTAGTTATCGGTTTTTATTTTTTAAATATTGTATGATTACCAAAATACTTCTTGACCTGGCGATCAAACTAACGGAATTTTAATAGAAGGATTTAATATGTAGCGAGTTTCATATAACAGTGACTCATCAAGCAAACATTCAATTTAGGGACTCAATGTGACAACACCAACTTTCTTCAGGAATGCAAATTATAGCTTACACTTTTATATATTGTTAGATTTGAACTGATGACCACTCTAATTTTGAAGTTTCTAGAAACTTTTCTTCTTCCATTACATCACCGACTCTAATGAAAAAAATATATAAAACTTTTAGGCTTTAGTTTCCCTAGCTATTGCAAAAGTTCTACTTCGAGGCTCTAAAGCATGACCCTAGCTATTGCAAAAGGTCAACTTTTAGACTCTAAATCATGATAATAAACTAGTTGACTAATCATTTAAACAAAATCATCATTAACTTTTTCTTTACAAATTAAAATTTTGACCTTGATAATAAATACATCTATTGGCAACATGTGATGTAATTTAAAAAAAAACTAGTGGATTATACCCGGCGTTCTGTGGTGGACAACCCAATTTTTAATGGAAATGTAGACGCTATAATAAAAATAACATTAATGACAGGGATTCGTTTGATATTGGTTCGATTCATTAAGATATCGACACTAACTGAAAGAGAAACAAAAAAAGTCATGATACTACCAAATAAATACCGTGACGTGTTTACATATATCGAAACAATATATAAACGAATATCAATTCCGAACTGACGTTGTTCGGTCAGTATTAGGACGTTCGTTTTGTTACATGTACAACACCATATTCGATTAAAACAAAAATCAAAAGATAGATAAAAAAGGAAAGATTAAAAGAATTCACAAGAGGATAAGAAAATACTGTAGCTAATAAGTTTATAAATTATTTAAATAATAATATGCATTTGTGCCTATAATCACATATCTATTCTGTTCCTTTTGAGTTAATTACACCATGAGTCCTTGTGGTTTATATCAAGTAATAAGGTCATATAATAATAGTCATACTCTAGGGTATCAACTTTTAATTTGTAACAATCCGAAGTCCTAAGAGTAACATATTACATATGTTAGTTTTTCTATTAGGTTTCTATGAAATGACTGAAACACTGTTTATAACTCCAAATACCACTTATATATTTGTAAGATCCATTCTCTTAAAACATAACTTTTATATTAGTTATGCGTTAATATAACGCAAAAACGTAATGATTCGAAAGTCTAGATTAATTTGAACTTCACAATTATTTCCAAAATATTTTAAAATATACACTTAGTTCGATTTGATAAAAGATTTAATCGAAACGCGGAATTTCGTCTTTGATCGTGTTCGGTTCTTTCTAGAGCTTGGTCCTCCTCCGGTCCTCCCAATCATTACCTATATTTCTAATTTATTAAATACGTTAGTTATAAATAGATTATAACGTAACCGAATAAACCCGAAGGCCCAAAACATCAAAAACAACATTTTTCAAAATTACCCGCCGTAAGCTACGGCTCCAGACCGTAGCTTACGGTCTATGGTTTCTGTTCTGATCAACAGCTGCCTACCGTAAGCTACGGTAGGCCACCGTAGCTTACGGTGGGCTGCAACAGCCTTTTCAAATTTGCCGTTTTTGTTACGAAAACTTCCGTAACTTATGCAATTTTCATCCGTTTTACTTAAAACTTGTTTCTAAATGTCCGTAAATTGTTTACCTACATATTTAACTAGAAATCCTTAACCCAGATTCTTAATTCTTATGAATTACGTATCCATTCCTGGTTTATGCACATATTCATTTTGACCCGTTAAGAGATTTAAGCACATAAGCTTAAATCTCACTTCCTCTTTCCTTACTTCTTATTTCCACACTAAGATATCTATTTATTTTTCACCACAACTATATTTGTGGTGGATTTGCTATAGAAAATCATATATTTCCAAATTTTACCATTCGGTTTGACAATTTACGATAAAGACCCGTTATAAAGCGTTAAACCAAAATGGCTTATGCCATTTCCTTTTACACTACCAAAAGGGTATACTTACTTATAAAACTCATTTTAAACTACCCTCAAGGGTCATTTGCTTGTTTTGTCATACGAGGACGTTTTGGTCAACTATAGCCTCTTTTTTACAACGAAGAACTTTTAATAGCATATTTTGACCAAATGTACCAATTTTAACTATAATCTATTTAAAATCATTATGTTCCTAAGAACAAAATGTCTACAATTTAAATTATTAGATTTACCTTTCTGTAAGTGATCCAATATTCATTCATGACCGTTTAACTCTCTTCGGACCTTAAGTCCTTAATGAGAGTTTGACCCCTTACACATACCTGGCTCGGGTCATAGCATTGACCCATTTAAATACCTTGCACTATGAGTTAACAATTAATAGTAACGCAAGCCTTACGCTATTTCCTTGTGAGCACAAAATTCGACAAGCGATCATTAGTTATTACTGTCAAATGGTGATGACATCACCATTCGACCCGCTTAGCTTAAATGACCATTTTATCATTTTGAGATAGTATTTACTTACCATCTCATAATTAATCAGTTTCGGTTTACATCGCATGATCATATTAATTAAATTCGTTTCTCAATTCGTTCGATCCATTGTGGCATACGCCATAGGGTGTCTATTTCAAAATTAAATATTTATTTGTCAACTTGTGACTGAATTGCCATTTTACCCTTTTTATTCCTTATGGTTTACACCATAAGGTAACTTTTCAGAATTCCTTGTTTATTTGTCATTACATGACGTGTTTTACCTTTTTTACCATCAAATATGGTTTATTACCATTTTCACTTGTTCCGACCCGTATCGATTCATATCGGAACCTTTTATTTCAAAATCTCGTTCCGAATACCAAATCGCTTAATCTTAGTCAAATACATAAGTAGATTTACTATTTTAAGGATGTAAGCTTTACTTACCTTAAGTTTGTTCATGCTTCCTCGCACCTTTGACTCATTTGACCCATTCTTCTCCAAGCTTTCACCTCGTTCGTCAAGAGTCAAACTATAATACAATATCCATAAGATAGTTAGATTAGTCATCCATACCATGACCATCACCCTTATGGACTTTTCTATTATATTTCGTATTCGATTCAATATAGGCCAGTTTGACTTTTAAAGGTCAAACTGCCGTTTACATATATAATGCACTAACAAGTTGAATAAAACTTATAGGCATTTTATCTAACACTTGGTGGGCATCATTTTTAGGCCACCAATTTGGCTAACTTGCTTCACCAAATTTACCTTATTTCTTTCAATTCATCATGTTTACACAATTATTAACATAAAGTTAGGAAGGCTTTCAATCATCCTAACTAATCTCTTAAATTATCATAATAGTATTTGGGGATTTTATTGCTATCTTAAAAACCCATTTCACTACATACATGGACTATAATCCAAACATCAATTTAGCCAAGTATCTTACATTTTTTTCTTGTAAATATGAAGACTATATGCATGCTTTAACATC
The DNA here is from genome assembly GCA_947069175.1 of Scalesia atractyloides. NCBI lineage: Eukaryota > Viridiplantae > Streptophyta > Magnoliopsida > Asterales > Asteraceae > Scalesia > Scalesia atractyloides. Next base: position 6,224,087 of record CAMTDV010000008.1, read on the forward strand.
ACTATAACATCAATTACATTCTACCATCAAAAACCACTTTTTGTCAGATTGTTCAAATATTTCATCTATACTAGTAAGTATAATGATCATTAACACAAATACATCATCAATTTCATCATACTAACAATAATTTTGAACTCAAGGTTATCACCTTCAAGTTCTTCTTCACACAAAATCGATGAAATCAAGTTTTACAACATATCTATGATCCCATAGTCTAGATGATCAGCAATTTACATTCATGCAGGAATTTGAGGCTCGATTTCTTCTTCAATTTGATGATTTCAGCTCATTAAGAGTTTACCCTTTTTTCTCCTGCTCAACATCGACCAAACACACACAAGTGTGTGTTTCTTAGTGTTTATTTTATTTTAAAGGGAATTTGTTTCAGAATGGCAATTTTAGTCCCTCCCAATGTTAGTTCTTGCACATTATAGTTTATAACAAGGTTATATTTCTAGTTGCTTATCTCTCGTAAATTATCGACGGACATGATAACTCTATTTTTTTAAGTTCGGGAATGCCACTACCCGACTTAAATTATGTCGTTGTAGTTCATGCCCTTTTACAAACCTTATTTACTAAAAAGCATTTGTTCGGCTTTTATTTAACATTAGGTTTATTATTTAAATCCTAATGTTTACCGGGTTAACTTTTACCACTAACGGTATTTTACCCGCTCATTCCCGGTTAATTAATTTAATTATCAAACCCGTTTTTGTGGTGTTACGATATTTCTTTGATTTAATTAAAGGGAGTAAAATATAAATATTTAACTTTGCAAAATAACATTGCAAATTCAATCATGAAAGTTATCTAATTTGTTATTCATTTCAATCTACCACCACCGATTCAAGATTCAAATATGAAAGTTGGCAGGGATTCTCCATCTTCCAGTACTAGGCATAGTCTAGGTGTAGCAAGTGAAACATTCAATATATTCTAACCATATGACAATAGTCTTAAAAATTGTAAAACCAACAAACCCACAAGTTGTTTTTGATATCACATTACATGTTGACAATAGCTAACCATAACAAGTAATTATGTAATGACATAAATATTGTTCATTAGCTTGGTTTATTTCATATTCATTGGTTGTCACGTTCCTTGTGCATTTTCGTTTATAGTCTTTTATAGCCAAAAGTCAAGCGTTTTATGGAAAAAGTTTTGACTTTCGGTTAAGACCATTACGGTCTAGCCATTGTTCATGACGAACATGGCTAAGTGATCGTAATAAGGTAGGTGTTAGTCCCTATAAAGGGCACCTCCTGAAGATCACGTTTGTTAGACCAATTGACGGGTCAAAGTTATGATATTAAAAAGTCAAATAGGCCATTTTTCGGAAAAATCATAAATTGATCTTATATATGTTATGAAACCTGTTTTGACACTTAACAAGTTGGTGATAATTATTAGAACATGTTCGGCTCGTCAATTTCAGTTCTAGGGTCGATTCGCAACCAAAAGTCGCGAAGTTTGACTTCTGCTTTGACTTTCGATTTTAACCCGATTTAGATTAGATATCTACTGATCTAAAGTTGCATTATGATCATAATATAATGTATAATAACCCTATGAGGTTATATTACATGATCATAATCAGAATCTGAGTTTATGCGCAAGTCCCGTAATTATGCCATTTTTTACTAAAATGCCCTTTTTGTATAAATCAAGGTTTTAATGATAATGAAGTTGAAAATAAGTTTCCTACTGATATAATATTATAAGTAGGATTATTTGGGATGTTAAACCAGATTATATAATGAGTTTACAAGCAGGTCCTTGAATTATGTCGATAAATGACGATTTAGCCCTTATGGCTCATAAAATGGTTTTAACCGAATCTTTTCAAGGTAAATCCTTTACCTACTGTTATGTTATATTAAATAACATATCTAATGTCACACCTCGACCCGCAGCGGAATAAGAGTCGGGGCATAATTGGGTTATCACCAAAGCTCATGACATTTACTAATATGTTTCATATTTAATAAAGTCAAAGTTACATTTCCAAATATCCAAACATGTTCATACAATACAAAGAAAATAAACCAAACATAACAATCTCAACTCTAAATCATTTTATTCTTCTAGTCCAATCCTATGTGTTCCTAGCTGCTGCTGGGTCACCTGTATCATGTGTAAAAATGGGGGTTTTTGGGTCAACATAAGTTGGCAAGTGAACCTTATTAGATAAACATTTATTAATGAATTACTTGTTAGTTTATCAATGAAAAATTGTGCATAATCATAAATGAGCAAATGTAAATAATCAAGCAGTGGCAAATAGCAATCACAACTATAACATACAATAGCATATGATAGCATACATTAACATACCAACAACATACGATAAATAACATAAATGAACTGTGCGATCAAGGCTCAATCAAACGGAGCCGATCGTATTGCATGTACTAAAAATGAAAATGTCTGTGCGATCAAGGCTCAATCAAACGGAGCCGATCGTATGTGGGCACGCCAGGTTCAACCTCATAATGAAATGGGGAACATGCTCAACGCTTATAATGTAATGGGGAGCAGCGGCCTATGAAATTGCATGTACTGAAAATAATAAATTGCATCCAACAATAACTACACAACAGAAACAAACTGAATACACATGTTCATGATATGATGTATGCACTATGGTTTAATTATAATATATATAACAAGACACATGATACACCCCAAAACGTGATTAAACGGGGAATTTGTAAAGATTCACTCACCTTGGGTGCGTTGGATTGGAGATGGTGAGATGCGCACGAATTAGATGAGTGGAACAACGAGAAATACTAACCTAAATAATAACGGAAAAATATATTAAATGAGTGGATTTTATTAAGGATTTTAATGAAATTTTTAGATATATTTTTGTGAGTTTAAGGCTATTTTCTATCTTTAAAAATGTTATTTTTAAGTATTTTTAATTGATTTTTAAATTAAATTAAATAAATAAAAATATAAAAAAATTTGTTTATTTTTGCGTTAACCGTTGACCGTTGACCGTTGACTTGTTGACCGGTTCGGTCAGTGACATAGTTTGCGCCGGGTGAGGCTCGAACCCGAGACCTCCCGTACGCGTGCACGCAGCTCTACCAACTGAGCTACGTGTCTAACCCGAAATAATCTTGTTTTTAATTATATTTATATATTAATTTGGTTTAACCAAAATTCATTTAATTTCAAAAACATTTTAATTCAACGAACCGGTGCCAGTGACGGGTTTCGAACGCGCGACGTGTGACTTAATGTTGCACACAGTCCACCGCTGGACTGTGTGTCTAACCTGGTTATTATCTCGGTTTTTATTATACTTAACAACTAACTGAGTTAACCCGGTTTAGTTTTTAAACAAAAAGGCATTTTATTACATAAGGAGTGCGTGTAGCAGGGATCGAACTCGCGACATGCGTATATGTTTTGCACACAGTCCACCGCTGGACTGTGTGTCTAACCCGTTCATTTTACTGGTTTTAAATAAACTTATCACTTAATTAACATCGTCTTCTTCATTCAATATTTCCGTCGACTGAATCACTGATCCATTTCTTGTTTTTACGATTATCAAACATTCCTAAGGTTAAAATAAAATGACAGAAACGGTGTTGGAAGTAACATACCGTAGGAATGATATATCACAGAATTTCCAGCAAAAGCGTCGGCTCTGTTTTTGTGCACCTCAACTGAACCAAAACAATTAACCATTTTGATTAGTCAATCGTGGAATTGAAGTGATAACAAACGTTAACAGCGGGATTGAAGGTCCTTACCGTTTCACAGACGGAAATAAAGACTTTCAGGAAATTTCCGGCGAACTGGAATTAGCTGAATACAGCGCCTGAATTCGATTTCAATTGAGAGGTTTAAGTTAGAAATAGCCTAACAATTGTTGAACTACAATGATATTGAAAGATTTACCGTTTGAGGATGAATACGGTTTTCTGGCGAAATTTGCAGAAAATTCCGGCGAGCTGATTTAGGCGTTCTGATGGTCTGAAAATGTGACGAAAGTGAAATGGGATGTTGGTATGATATTTCTGAGTCGCGAGAGGGGTCTGGAGTTGAAGTAATTGGGACTTTGATTCTTTTCGGTTATAAAAACCGATAGTAATGAAAATTGATGTTCAATCACTTCTGAATTGATTAAAGACATCGGTTCATCGGTTATGAACGTGAATGCACGAGTAATCAAACGATTTGACAATTGATTTGCCGATTTCCGTTTCTCAGTTGGCGAAACCGGTTTAACCTAGTCTGTATATAAATGTTATTTGTTTCCTAGGGATAACAGAAAATAACAAGTGGCGGAGTGGTGATGCAAGTGTGTGTTAAGTCATTGGATCCAGTTATGGCTGACCGGGTTCGAGTCCCGACAGCCACATATCCTTTTTAATTATTTTGTTTTAACTTTTTATCAAATCTAATTTTTATAGTTTAGTTTATTTGTTAATTATGTATCATTTTAAATCAAAATAATCATAAATATTCAACATGACTTTTATAACTTGATATTCGATTACAAAACGGAGCGGGTTTTGGAACCCGTTTTTGACAAATGTTACATCTAAGACATTTTAATATGATCTTAACATAAGTTTTCATTAAACATCACATAAAACATCATTTTAAACCATTTGACCAAGACTTGTTACCTACTGATTTTAAAAATTATTTTGAACATATTTACAGTAGGTACATGCTATAACTCAGAATCCAAATAATTTATAAACTATGTGTAAAATAACCAAAATGCCCCTACGGTGCATAGTTTGGTCATAAAAGATAAAATTACACATATAACTAACATCCTACTGATATTATATCATAAAGAAATTATTTTTCTAGAATATTTCTGTTTATAACACTTAAATATATTCAAGTTTCTTTTACGGTATGAAATTACCGAAACGCCCTTATGAGTCATAGTTTCATTTTAAAACCTTAACGGGCATATAAGTTGATATCCTACTGATATTACAACTTAATTAAAGTATAATGGCATATAGAACTTGTCCATGACTTATCCGGTTTCCCGATATCGCTTAGATGCATACGGTTAAGTATATGTAACTAGTTTACGAAAACTGAACCGAAACGGGTTTAACCTTATCATTTTAATCTCAAAATCCAGAATGTTAATTGTTTACCCATATTATGCAAGTCATAGTACTTGTCGGGTTTAAACTACATTCTATCCAATCATCATTTAATCAAGTGTATTACGTCTTGATCATGTACACTACTCGGTCTAAGTCTATGACTTAAATAAAGACCATTAGTATTTAATTGGTTAGCTTATGCCATAATCCAGACTAGAGCCTTGCCGGTAAATGCTATCTGCACTTAGTACTTTTGTATACGGCTGAGTTATTGAGATTAAAAGAAGACTAACTCAGGTAAATAAGCTTGACTTATTTCCCCATACGGGCGTGGGATACGGTAAATTATTACTGCTAGGTCAGAAATGGGATCAATAGAATGCCGGATTGTGGCTAGTAAATCCGCATATTCTGTTTTAATTAGTTTTGTTTGATAACTTAAACATCGGGGGTTAATTTACCGTGTCCTGGATATCCTCGGCTCATTACATTAGATAATGGCCACGACCTTAGCGCGGGGTGTAGGCATACACCTGACAGACGCTCAAATGCAAATTACCCAAGACATTGGGGATAACTCATCTGTGAGTTCTAAGTTGTGTGTATTTAGTTATGTCTCGGTCTCTGTACTGGGCCCTGTATGTATGGACAAACATGTGAATCTGTTAACAAGGTTACAAAGTAACTTTCCCAAGTTATAAAAGATTTGTGTCTTGTGCACTTAAATCTAATTTTTTAAAATGTTTTCAAAATGAGTCAGTCGGGTGTATTTACCAGCGAAAGCTGACGTATCGTCCAAAGACTAAACTGCAGGTACAATACGAAATAGGCCGGAAGCTGCTCGGTAGTGATTAAGAGGATCTTACAAATCCTTAGATCTGCCCTAAAGTCTGTTTTATATTCTTTTTGTACATTTTATGATCCGCCTGTGTATCTTCTATTACGAGCATGTATATTATTTTGTATTTCGAACATTTGGTTTGTAATAGTAATTTTACTCCAAGACATCCGCTGTACCGTGTTTAATTGACTATGATGTTATCAACTAACGTCACGATACTCTCTACCCGGGCCCACCGGTGTATGGATTTTGGGTAGGAAATCCGGGGTGTGACACAAAACCCATTTTCATATCATGTATGAACACTTAATCAACTCACACGATTATTCAAGTATTTTATCCATACAATATAGTAAAAATTTGACACACAACTCGTCAAAATCTCGATTATATGATTCTTTCATACTTTTCAACAATTCATGATCACTTAGGCATTACATCAAACACCTTGTGTGCAAGATTTTCATACTAACTAGTTAAGTTTAGCAATCAACAATTAGCCATGTATACATATTCCGTAATATCAAAATGGATGATATACTCATTTAGCATCTAACACTCAAAGTATCAAACATCAAATACATCATTCTCATCATCATAATTCATGTATTTTACATATATACAAACCCCACTTACATATACATTGTATTTCATTCAAACAGTCACCATTTAGCATTTGATTCACAATCTTTCACTTAGAGTTTGTTCCTAAGTTTATTTATATCAAATAACTTCGATAAATTCTCAAAATTTATGCAAGAAAGGAAGTTCATGGATTTCATAAATTTTCATAACATTATCAAATCTCAATTTTTGACATAGCTTATGATCCTCTAGTCTAGGTGATCAATAATTTACATTCATGCAGGAATTTGAGGCTCGATTCCTTCTTCAATTTGATAATTTAAGATGATCAAGGGTTTGCCCTTGTTTGCTCCTGCTGTGTTCGACACAGTGTGTGTGTGTGTGTTGTGTTTTATTTTTCTTTATTAAACCCAACTTTTAAGTTTTCCCCTTTTGGCCCCTCAAGTTTGTGATTTATTTATAAAGCGCTACAACTCATTGTTTTATTACTATTACCATGTTACTAACTAGGTTAATTTGTTCCTAATTACCTTGTTTACGGGTTCATTCTTACCACTAACGGTACTTTACCCGGTCCTTAGTATTAACGTAGTTTGATTACCAAACCTGTTTTTAGGGTGTTACAGAAATCCAACATTTCAGTTAGAAACTTGCAAAACAATTAGAAATGACTATTTAATCTATTGAAAGTGAAAATTGCAATAATAACTATAAAAATTTGAGGGTTTTAGACTTTAAAAGCAATTGGAATAACAACTAAAAAATGAACTTTAAAAGCATGTTTTTCTACATTGTCTTACTGACACAAATTTGTCGACAATTATTGACCGATGACCCTTGATGCTTAAAATTGTTTGGTGATACAAATTCCCTCTAGCTAATACTTGATGTCCTCTACCTTTCGTCACTAGTGGTATAATGTTTGTCGCTCATATGAGAGTTTTAATCTTTGTAAATACGATTAGGTGAAATTTAAGATTAACAAAATTGTTCAAATAAAAAATCGATGTCCTATGCAAGCCACTGATCATTTACATCTTTTTGTTTAATTTTTATTGTGGGTTGAGCGTGCTTCATGACTTTTGTCACCATGATGGAGAAAATCATTGTGTAATTGCGTATTAAAATGTAATTAGGAAAAAGAACATATTAATATTGAACTTTTCTAAAGAGTAATTTTTCCGATGTTGATAGTCTTTTCCCTTTAACTTTTTTTACAACTTTCGTTGTTGGATATTTATAATTTTTTGGTGACAAAGTCGTCGGCTCCTTTTTTTTCCTTTTCATCTTTTGAAATGACTCTTAATTTTCAGATGACCGATCCTTTTTATCTAGTCCATATAATGTCTTTTTCGGAGTCCAGTTATACAGGCTTGTAGCCGACTAACAACTGGATTTCTGCCGGTCCTCTTGCCGTAACTTTTAGCCATCATCATTTGGTACTTTCACAGATTTGTTTTGTTTTCTATATCGTCAGCAGTCCCAGTTGTCAGCTGCCGCTGCATGTTGTTAATCTATCGGCCGCCTCATTGTTGTCGTAGTGTCGTGCCATCCCTTTTGTCACATCGCCCAACTGGTCACTTTGGATCCGACCATTTGGAGTCTGTTTTTTTATGGATCGATATATCCACACCCTCGCCATTATTTGCAATATGCAACGGCGCCAATGCTGCTCTTGTTGTCTTGATCGTTTAATTCTCATCTAAGTTTGTGTTTTGGCTTATATTTTATAAATAAACTCATTTATATACTAAATCATGCTTTTAAAAAAAATTAGTTTTCATGCGATTTGATTTACATAATTATCATGTATTCTAAAAAAATTAATTTTGAAAAATTAGTATACAAATAATATTAAAGACATTCATCTATTAACCTTACATACATGCAATATATTGTTTGCTAGGATGCAAGTAAAGCGTGATGTAGTCGGCACCAAGATGTATGATTGATCGCTACGATGATGTCGACGTGTTTTGATCATTTGTAATCATACTTAGTGGGTATGGTATGATCCAATTTATGCGTATATTATTAACCCTACACAAGAATATAAAGTCAAAGCCATCCTCTTCTATTCATCATCGTTGTAGACCATGTTTTCATATCCAAATTTATTAAGAAATTGAGAACCACATAAATCATTAGCACACATAGTGTATTGTTGGTTTAATAAGATGGTGAGGTGAGTGATTATGTAACCGTCTTTAGTATTGTATAAAAAATATAAGTATATTAGTTGGTTCTCGTATTTTCTAACGTATTTTTGATCTTGAGAATAAATCTCTTCTCCTCTCTCTATATATATTACGAGAACAACATGAAGAAAATAAAAAAAACTCACTTTTTTCCAATCTTTATTTTTTTTAAATCTATACTATATTATAATACATGATAGAATAATATTTAAAAATAAAGAAGAGTTAAAAACATTCTTAGTTTAGTGCATAAGTTACAACCCAAAATTAAAGGTAAATTAGTCATTTTTATGATAAGTATAGTTATGGTAATAATAATTATTATAGTTATTTCATTATATATATATATATATATATATAATATATGGGATAAATCGTGAGAAAACTCATTTAAATGAGAAAACTAAAAGACTTTAAAAAAAGTTTAAAAAACACAACAATTTTTTTAACATTTTTTTGCTATAAATCTACATTTCTAAAAATTAAAAAAATAGAAATACACATATGTAACACTACGAAAAAACCTAAACCCTCTAACTTCCCACACCCAGCCACCTCCCTAAAAAATTAAACCCACACCCCCCCCCCCCCTAAAAAAACTACAACCCCAAATAAACTAACCATAAAAGCTAAACTAAACCGAAAATCTAAACCCTAAGGCGAAATTGCATGTGTAACATAACATATGTTGCACATGTGTCATACTAACTTATTTTTTGTTTCAATTTTTTTAATCTTAAAAATGCTACACTTATAGCAAAAAAATGTTAAAAAAATTGGTGTGTTTTTTTAAGTTTCTTTTTGTTTTTCTGTTTTCTCACATTTAAATAGTTTTTTCATGATCTTCCACACACACACACACATATATATATATATATATGTATATATCTAGCGTTAGGGTAAAATGAAAACTTATACGAGCTATGAGAAATTAGAGAATGCGGCCTTACAAAAAGTTTTTTCAATTTTTTTTACCAAAAATCCTAAAAAATCAACTTTTTCAAAAAAAAATAGTTTTTTTTTTCATTCATGACAGCCGTAAATGCTGTAAAAAGTAGTGTCATACTTATGTTATCAGATTTTTACAGCTGCTGTAAGAGGCGGAAAAAAATCATTTCGAAATTCTATACCCGAAACCAGAACCGAACCTACCCGTAGTGTATAAATAAGGTATGCATTTTGCTCTCAATACCTGGAACCGGACGATCATACCCGATTAATACCCGAAACCGGACAAGAACCGGAACCAATTATACAAGACTATACCCGATACATGATTCTAATATCTTTCTTTCGAATTTATGTTAGTGCATTTATTTTAATTTTCTTACATTATACAATGCATATTTAATAATAATAAACAAAAAAATATGAGAAAATAGGGTAATAAAAACGTAACAGGGTAATAAAAACGTAATAGAGTATTAAAAAATATGAAAATATAGAACTAAAAACTCGAAAATAAGGTATAAAAAACCCGAAAATATGGTATTTTAATACCCGGGTTCTTAAAAACCAGAATCGAACCCTACCCGGAACTGGGCACATAGGATATAGTTTTTCTGGTCAAATAACCGGAACCGGAACCGGTTATAGCAATAACCGTTCCAACCCTTAAAACGATAAACCGGTTATTAAAAATACCCGGCTTTTGCACCTCTATTCAAGATGTTAAAACACCGTAATCAATTATTGATACATAAAATAACGAATTATCTCATAAAATAACTTCTAAAGCGGTTACAATTTATTTTATAATTAAATTGATTTTTGAACTTAATTACCTTATTATCATTAATTCATAAAATTAAATAATGTCATGTGTCATTTCTATAATATTTCTTACAGGAACCTGAGCTATATATATATAAAGAAAAAAATTGGAAGAAAAAATGGGTTTTTGATGAACCTCCCTGTACATATATAATTAAAAAATTAAAAATTAAAAAGAATTTTGAATGAAAATAACGAAAACAAAAAATAAATATAGTGTTCAAAACAACTTTGACTTAACTGAGACTTTTAAACGCAGCTAGAGTGACAAGAATGAGAGAAATTTAAAACCACATCAAGATAGAATGATGATGAAAAAAACTTTTTTGAGTTAAAGTAGCATTTATGATGAAACACAATAACAATTTACTCAATATATTAAAAGAATTAAGTTTAGCAGAAGGCAAAAATTAATTATTTTAATGAAATCTTGTCAACGTCTATTTTGTTCCCTTTAGGGAAAAAAAATTATATATATATATATATATATATGTATATGTGTCTTTTCATTATTTCCACTAATTATTTAACATGGATGGAAGGGGTCAAACAGAAACATGACAAACCATTGATAATCATTTCCGTCATTATGTTATTCTCCAAATTTCAATAGATAATGCATGCAAAAGTTAATTTTAAAAACGATATGCAAGAGGTGGCTATTCAAATTCTTCACTATATTGTCATTATATTTTTCTCAAATAGTTGTATATGTATTAGATTGTAATGGGTGACAATAATCTGTTTCAAACACGAAGTTGTTAGTTACTTAAACTATCCAAGTTAAATGTGGACCGAGGGCTATAAACAAACACGAACAACTCTTTGTTCATGTAAGATATAATATGTTCATGAACGGTTCATGAACACTTATAAAACGAGATTTAATGTTCGTGTTTGTTCATTAAGAAAAGAAACCTGTTCACGAGCACTTCACATATAAAATCGACGACGGTGGCTAGGTGGATGATAAGAGGGAGCGGCGCTAAACCTTGAAGCCCTAATCGTTGAACGAATGTCGGTAGAATTTTTCGATGTGAATAATGATAAGGAAAATGAAGCGGTGCATAAATAAGGTGGAGGTTAGGGTTTCCTATCTTATTTGTTTGGATAATAAGATATACAAGAATTAAAGAATATAAAAAGTTTTAATAAAATAAATAAATGCTAAAAAAATCTTTAATGAATAACATAAACAATGAACATGAACGAACGTTCACGAACACATTACCGAACGTTCCCGAACGTAATTAAACGAACGAGACATATGTTCGTGTTCGTTCATTTAACTAACCGAACGAAATTTCTTGTTTATGTCAGTTCAAATTAAACGAACGAACCTAAACGGACCTCCCTCCAAAACTGTTCGCTGAATGTTCGATTCGTTTAAAGCCCAACGTGCATATGAGTCAATACATGAATGAATTTAGAGTTACATTGTTTTAGCATCAGTTTCTAAATTAATGTTGATTAGTTGAGTTATTCTAATCAAAGATAATGTTGGTGGTTATCTTGAAATCAACTTAGAAATAAAAAAAGTAGAAGACTAAGAAAGACTCGAGAACGTCACTCAAGAGAATAGACTCCATGACATTGGAGAATGTTGAGCATTATATTATGGTAATGTGGTGTGAGTAACATGTGGGGTTTTAGATGATAATCTAATAATCATGTGTTTAGGGTGGAAGGGACACCTTCGGTGACCCCTTCGATGACCCCTATACAATGCGCAATAAGGTGCCGCCACCTCTCAAAGAGTAATCGGTGACCAAGATGAAAGAAGTGCAATCAGTGAATACTCACCGAAAAGAGAATATAAGAGATAGAGGGGAGAGAGAGGGTTAATGTTGGGCCCTACCCTTTTCCAACCAATCACAATTTTTTTAAATTGTTTACCACTCTCTGTGTGTTTGAGCACCCCTAGTGATTGAGTGCAAAATGGGGATTGGAGTGGTGAGTTGACATGACATGATATTATGATTAAAGAAAAAGTTTATCACACCCCATTTGGGGAGTGCCCATTCCACCCTTAAATACTTTTTAATCCTGTACGTGGCTTGCTATAAATATATCAAATTATATTGACTAAGGGGCTGTTTGTTTAGCTCTTAATGGTGCTCTTAACGGTTTAGACCTCTTATTGTTTAATACTTAATGGAACACTGTTTGGTTCGCGTGTAGTTGTCTGAATGGTTCAGACATTTACCTCTGAATGGTTAGCATTATACTAAGCGTGAATAGTTAAGAACTACAATCTGAATTGGTTAGACATTTGCCTCTGAATGTTTTAGAATTATACTGACTCTTAATTAAGATCTCTTACTGATTCAACATTTAATGGTTCATAGCTCTTACTGATTCAGCGCTTAACCGTTAAGAAGTTGTCAAACAATCCCCAAATATAGCTAAGCTAATCTTTGTAATTCTTTTTAACTCTATACATATTTAACTTTCTTTTAATTATAACTTTTAATTATATCAAATTAATCGTTCTATACATATTTAACTTTCTATTAATTATAATTATAATTAATTATATCAAATTAATCGTTACAATGTAATTAAATTAAACCAATTTCTAGATTTTCTTACTACGGTTCTTAAAAGAAACTCTTTTTAACATTCCCTACATTGTGTGTTTAATTGTTTTAATGACTGGAGTATATTATAAATATTTGAGATTAGAAAACTTAATGAAATTTGTACTTGTTTATAATTAAAGAAAAGCCAAAATGTGTGATGGTTTATATTTGCATTTCTTTGTTTAGTTACATGTATATTTTAACTTTTTACTAATCATAAAATTATCAACAAATTACCAATTATCATCGCTCATGTAAAAAACATCAATTTCTGAATTTACTTTATATATTTTACGGGCATAAACTAGCCGAATCCAAACCAAATTCAAACTTGAAAACTATTCATAAACTCGATATTTAGAAATCGAAATCTGGTTTAGACGAGCTATAGATGAGACTATGGGTGTGCACGGTTTGGTTTTCAGTTTTTAAAAGCTGTTCGGTTTTGGCTTTTTGGTTTTAGCAACGATTCGGTTTGGTCTGGTTTTTGAAACGAAATTACGTAAGATTAAAAGATAAAAGCTATAATCCAAGATTCAAGAACCTTTTTTTAGATATATACATTTAAGTTAATATATTCAACATTTTAATTAATATCATTCACCTAAATCTAACCTTCAATCTATTTTTATGTTTCTCTAAAGTTTTTATTAGACATTTTATTTTATACTACTTTGAAAATCATTTAACTTTTATGTTTAATTTTATCATTTCTTGAAGGGAGAAGATTAATCATTTCAAATATAAATAAACATGCTAATGTTGTTATTATAAATACTTAACATTCAAGAAAAAAAGTTAATAATTTCCAAGTCAAAATATAACAAACATTAAAAAAAGATATTTTGGGATATTCGGTTTGGTTATATTGGGTTAAACATATATTAATTATGAACTTAATAATGAAAATTGTGTTTCTTGAAATAAAATTTGTGGCATCAAAAAGCAAGGACATGAACTAAATTGAAATCATATGAGATAGAAATAGGTAGCGATGTGAACGTATTTTAATAAATTACATAAATGGTCCTTTTTAAAACTTAACTATTACTCTCTGTATGTAAACGGACTAAAATGACATTTACAACTAAAGTTGGTTTTTATATGTAAACCGACTAAGTGTGGCTTTACTTTACAAAATATTAAACCCAAGGTACAAAAGTGCATTGCTTGGTTAAAGTTTTATGTCCAAGAAATGTTTTTATTTTCTTTATGTTTTAACTATTTTTAATAAATTACATAAATGGTCCTTTTTAAAACTTAACTATTACTCTCTGTATGTAAACGGACTAAAATGACATGTAAACGTTTATTATATAACTTTTCAAACTTTTTTATTTTAGCCCCTCTTGATTTGTGTTCTCATATTTCTTCTACAATCATACATATTTATAGTTTCTTTCTTTTAACTTATACGGTATATGACATACCTTTTAATATGTTTAATAATTTTCATTCGTTAACTTTTAAAAAACATAAGTTTGTATGTAAAAAATTGAAGAGTAATATTGTCTAAAAACTTAAGGTCTATATAAGGAAAACGACAATGTAAATGTAAAAGTGAAACTTAAAAATCTATGGTTAACAACGTACATTATATATAATAAAAAGGTAAAAATTTGAAAATAAAAAAAAATGAAAAAGTAAAGAAAACTAGCTTAGTCATTCACAGTTATAAAAAATAAAAATAAAACCAAAACCTTGAGTCACCCGTATATGACTCAAAAATATAAAATTGAATAGTAAATCCTACAGTTTTTTCCACCTTCATAAAATGCAAAACCAAAACCGAACCATAAATTTCGGTTCAGTTTTTTTAGCTTTATGTGCGGTTCAATTTTTTCAATTTGGTTAAATCGAGTTTCTGGATTTCTTTTTGGTTTTATGCTCATCCCTAGACTCACTCTTAATTATTCATTTAAATCTTAAAAAATCTCTTATGGTGCACGGAGACGTTTCTTAGAAATCAAAAACTATATTAACATGATCAGTTGGTAAGCTAATGATCTCTAGATTAAGTGGTGGAAGACTTACATTTTTTTGAGAGATACAGGTTCAACTCGCATTTAGTGTTGAGCGAGGCACTGGTGGGCAATAATATGAGACCTAAGAAAACTTGGATTCGATTCTTGAGTCACACGGGTTTTACCGATAATTTCACCGTCGTGCCTACGGGCGGGTAAATTACCGGGGTTTCCCGGAATTGAAGGTGAACTCGAGTTACTCTCAGACTATTCCATCTGGTCTAATGAATGTCCCGAAAATACTCAGAATAGATTCTGTTAACCGTTAAAAAACATGAGTTAATGAGTTGGGTGAATTCTACGATGGCATAAATTACACTGGTAAATAAATGATTGAGTGAATCTCAAAATTCTTCCTTTTGGAAACACAATGAGAAACGTGCTCAAATTTAATTAATCAAGAGCATGTCAATAGTGGAAGAATCACGAAAGTGGTCCATGGACTTCTTTATTTTGTTACTTTCACGCTAGAATTATATTCACACTCCTTGTACTTATTGCTTTCCTATAGAATCCTATCACGGCCAATAACGAGTATTGTTAAATTGGTCTTTTCCACACATAGTACATGAGATATTAATTCTTCACTGTTATTGTGATGAATTAGCTAGTTATACTCATTGTTACCATTTTATCCTTTTAAAAAACACTTCTAGTATTTTTATACTTAGGTTACAACTACCCTTTGGTATATTATGAAACAAGTTAAATTCTACCGAAAAACACATGTACGTTTTATAACTTTAACAATAACTTTCTGTGTTATTATAAAAACAATAATAACAATAAATAAAAAGACAAACAAATTCGCTTTCTCTATGCGTGTGACACCACAACCCTTTTTCCTTATTCGGCTATCATTCGATCATCTTCTTTAGCTAAGAATCTGCATCCCCTTCCCGGTCTTCTACACCACATCTCACTTGATAATGTTGTTAAAATGAAGCCTTAAAAGTAAACGAAAACCCTAATTGATATTACGAAGCGACTCTCTTCCCCAGATAACATTTAACAGCGAGATTTAAATATTTAAATTTGTTTTAAAATAGTCTTCTTGTTCTTTAACAAAAGATTATACCAATTTGACGTTCAAGAATTGTTAGTTTTGGCTCTTTCTTTCACATGTAATCTAGATATCTAAATAACTTGAGTAATGTTTGAAGTCTTGAAGATGTATTGGTGATAATGGCAATGGTGATGGTGGCTCACGTGTCAATCGAGGGTAGTGTCACACCCTGACTCGCAGCAAAAATAGTAGTCGGGGCATGATTGGGTTTTTCATCAAAACTCATGACATTTACTATAAAGTCTCATATTTATTATTTCTAACTTAAAGGGGAAATTACAATAAACATACAAGCACAACATGTCCTAAACACAATATTCATGAACTCTTTATTTTTCTTCTAAGGCAAATTCCTATGTGTTCCTTGCTTCAAACTGTTCACCTGTATCATGTGTAAAATAGAGTTTTGGGTCAACAAAAGTTGGCGAGTGAATCTTATTTAAATATTTGAAAGAATTAGTTATAGTGGTTATTTAAATAAAAATGTGCATAAACCAAGCATGAGTATACGCATATGTAAATTTAACCACAAACCACATAATATCAATCAATGCACACACACACAGCATGTCAAATGATGAACAATGCGATCAAGGCTCAATCAAACGGAGCCGATCTAATGAGGTACCTCATGCTCAACTCGTATCCCACAAGGAACTGATGGTGTCACACCCCGACCCGCAGCGGAATAAAAGTCGGGGCATAATTGGGTTATCACCAAAGCTCATGATATTTACTAAGATGTTTCATATTTATTAAATTCAAATTACAAACTTAAATGTCCAAAAACAAAATTTATACAATTACAAAGGAAAATAAAACAATAAATTTATTCCAAAGCATGAACTTGTTTATTCTTCTAGGCCATCCTAAGTGTTTCCTGTCTCGGCTGGATCACCTGTATCATGTGTAAAACGGGGGAGATTTTGGGTCAACAAAAGTTGGCGAGTGAACCTTGATAAATCATTTTGACTAATTTCTTGTTTTATTTATTAAAGAAAAGTTGTGCATTAATCACATGTGAGCAAACATATATATATAAACAATCACAAACCACTTTGGATGAGTATATGACATGAATGATGATGTATCTGAGATCAAGGCTCAATCAAACGGAGCCGATCTAATGAGGCTCCTGATGCTCAACCCGTATCCCACGGGGAACTGATGGGCCTAATGAAATGCGTGCACTGAAATGATAAATTTAATCTATATATAATTCAAACAACAATCAATACACATTTGATCACGGATATGATGTATGCACAAGTGTTTAAATAAAATAAAAGAATAGTACGACACATGATACACCCCAAAACATGATTAAAACTGAGAATTGGTAGAGATTCACTCACAGTGGATGCGTTTCTTGATGACGATGAATGCGCACGAATATTATGATTCAACCGACGAGGGAAAACTAACCTAAATAATAACGACATGATTCGATTAAATAAATAAATTTTATTTGAGATTATTATTTTTAATTAGAGCTCTTTAATGAGATTTTTAGATTTATTTTTGTGAGTTTAATGCAAATTTTTAACCTTCAAAATCTTTATTTTTAAGTGTTTTTAAATAATTTTTCAATTTAATAAAAAGAAAATAAGAAAACAAAAATAAATAAATGGTTTGACTTGGTCAGGTCTGACCGGGTCTGACCGGTCAGACAGCATGAATTCCAGGTGCGAGTGAGGTTCGAACTCGGGACCTCTCGTATACGTGCACGCAGCTCTACCAACTGAGCTACGTGTCTAACCCGAAATATTCTCTGTTTTAATTATATATATACTAACTAGCTTTAACCTTATTTAGTTTTTATTAAAATTTTTTTATTATGGCCGAAACCGGTTACAGAACCCGGAATCGAACTCGGGACCTTCGGTTCGAGTGCACACAGCCCAACCAGTTGGGCTATGTGTCTAATCTGTAAAAACACTGGATTATATTCATTTTATATATATGCTGTGAATTGATCTGAATAAGCTCAAAAATGTTGGTTTTATTTCAGAAAGTCGGAAACATGCGTGATTCGAACCCGGGACGTGTGTTTTGTATTTGCACACAGTCCACCGCTGGACTGTGTGTCTAACCCGGTTAAATACCCGTTTTTATTTAGATTAAAACACTAACTTAACTTCATCTTTTTCATCTTTAAAAATCCCGACAGTGATCCCGGCTGAATGAATTGATTTAACAGTTTTGAGTATTGATTTGAGCAATTAAATTATCAATCAAGAGATAGTAAGGAGGTTTAGACAATTATACCGTCTGAAGAACAACTGCGGTTTTCTGATCAGTGATTCCGGCGATATTCCGGCGAGTGCGAAAATCTCCGGTGACATGCTTTGGAAGGAATAAAGCTTCGGAAAGAGAGTGCGGTTCTGAGCGAAATGTTTACAAGGAGTTTGAGTGGGTATTTATAAGGGGGACATGCCGATTGGGTTCGAATTGGGGGTCAAGATTCGCGGTCAATGATTTCAAATGGTTTTGACTAAAATTGAGTGCTAGGCAACGGTTATAACTGATGTCGAAATCAGTTTATGCATTTCAGTCAAAGGAAAATAGCCACATTTGCGGAGTTTCGGTTTTTCCGGCGATTGCGAGTTCTGGGCGCGCTGATTTACAGGTTTTGACTTTCGGTTTTTACTATAAGTGTTATTTGTTTCAGTATTTAACACAAATGATGTGTGTGGCGGAGTGGTGTGGTGTGTGTGTGTCTTCGCGGGTGACCCGGGTTCGAGACCCGGCTACCCTGTTTTATTTATTATTTTCTTATTATTATTATTATTTATTAATTATGGTTTTTAAATTCTAAAATATTTATTAATTATGTATTATTTAAAATAATCTGAACAATAAATACGCAACGAACTTATAACTGAATATTTGATTATAAAACGAAGCGGGTTTTGAAACCCATTTTTCGGCGAATGTTACAGTATCCCCTACTTTTAGAAATTTCGTCCCGAAATTTAAGCAGTAGTGGTGACCGGAAAAAGATGCGGGTATTTTTCGCACATTGAGTCTTCACGTTCCCAAGTAAACTCGGGTCCTCGCTTTGACTCCCAACGTACCCTGACAATTGGAATACGGTTTCGCCTTAAACGCTTCTCTCCGAAATCCATGATTTCTACTGGTCTTTCAACGAAGTGCATCGATTCATCGACTTGAATGTCTTCTAGAGGAATATGGAGGTTTTCATCGGCAAGGCACTTTTTCAAGTTTGATACGTGGAATGTGGGATGAATTCTGTTGAGTTCTTCAGGTAGGTCAAGCTTGTATGCTACAGGACCTACTCTTTCGAGTATCTTGAAAGGTCCTACGTAGCGTGGTGCTAGCTTGCCCTTCTGGCCAAAACGAACCACTCCCTTCCACGGTGATACTTTTAAAAGTACTTGATCACCAATGTCAAACCCCAAGGGCTTTCGTCGTTTGTCAGCATAACTCTTTTGACGACTTTGAGCCGCTAGAAGATTGTTTCGAATTTGAAGGATCTTGTCGGTTGTTTCTTGAATTAATTCTGGTCCGGTGATTTGCGCTTCCCAAATTTCGTGCCAACATACTGGAGATCGGCACTTACGACCATATAAAGCTTCGAAAGGAGCCATGCCGATACTTGAATGATAGCTATTGTTGTACGAAAATTCCACTAATGGTAGGTGAGCGTCCCAGTTCCCTTTGAAGTCTATGACACATGCTCGCAGCATGTCTTCAAGGGTTTGGATGCTGCGTTCAGATTGACCATCAGTTTGAGGATGAAAAGCGGTACTGGAGTCTAATCGTGTACCCAAAGCGGTTTGTACGGCTCGCCATGTTCGTGAAGTGAAACGACCATCACGGTCTGAAATGATGCTTAATGGTACACCATGACGGCTTACGATCTCACTGATGTAGATACGAGCTAACTTCTCGTTCTTGAAGTCCTCGCGAATCGGAATGAATGAGATGACTTTGTAAGACGATCGATTATTACCCATATGGTGTCATACCCACTGGAAGTGCGAGGTAACCCGGTAATGAAATCCATGGTTATGTTTTCCATTTCCATACAGGTATTTCGGGTTGGACTAGAAGTCCTGAAGGTCTTTGATGTTCAGCTTTTACTTTGGAACAGGTAGGGCACTCGGAAACAAAAACAGCGATATCCTTTTTCATGCCAGGCCACTAGTAGGTGTATCGTAGGTCTTGATACATCTTGTCGGCTCCTGGGTGTACAGAGTATCGTGTTTTGTGCGCCTCATTCATGAGGAAATCACGGAGGTTATCGCGATCAGGAATCCATATGCGGTTTAAATAGTATAGAATACCGTTGGATTTGGTTTCGATTTTGAGTTCAGCTCCACATGACAGCTCATCGCGTACGTCATTTTCTGTTACAGAAACATGTTGAGCTAGCCGGATTCGATCTTTGATGTCGGTTATGATTTGCGAACATAGAAGACGAATGGAGTTCGCATAACCTTTTCGACTGAGCGCATCGGCCACCACGTTTGCCTTACCAGGATGATACCGAATTTCACAGTCGTAGTCGTTGAGAAGTTCGACCCATCTTCGTTGCCTCATATTTAAATCTTTCTGGTTGAAGATATGTTGGAGACTCTTGTGGTCAGTGTATATTTCACACTTGGTACCGTAGAGGTAATGTCTCCATATCTTGAGAGTGAACACAACGGCTCCAAGTTCCAGGTCGTGGGTGGTGTAATTCTTCTCGTGAACTTTGAGTTGCCTAGAGGCATAGGCTATCACTTTTCCTCTTTGCATCAATACACAGCCTAGCCCTTGCCCTGATGCGTCGCAATATACCACAAAGTCATCGCAACCCTCAGGGAGTGTGAGGATAGGTGCATCACAAAGTTTTTGCTTTAGAGTTTGGAAGGCCTCCTCTTGCTTAGGTCCCTATATGAAGGGTTTTCCTTTATGAGTCAAGGCCGTGAGTGGTACAGCAATACGGGAAAAATTGGCAATGAAGCGTCGATAGTAACCAGCCAAACCAAGAAATGACCTAACTTCGGTAGGGGTACGTGGCGCTTGCCATTCCTGCACTGCCTTGATTTTTGAAGGATCGACATGAATTCCCTTGTCATTGACGACATGTCCAAGGAATTGTACTTCTCCTAACCAGAATTCGCATTTTGAGAATTTAGCGTAAAGCTTTTCAGTCCTTAAGAGTGTAAGGATGAGTCGAAGGTGTCGCTCATGATCGGATTTAGACTTGGAGTAAATAAGGATGTCGTCGATGAAGACTATGACGAAACGGTCGAGGTAGGGTTTGCATACCCTATTCATTAAATCCATGAAGACAGCGGGGGCGTTGGTTAAACCGAATGGCATGACCATGAACTCGTAATGACCATAACGAGTCCGGAAGGCGGTTTTTGGGATATCTTCTTCGTGCACCCTGAGCTGATGATAACCAGAACGAAGGTCGATTTTTGAAAAGCAGGTGGCGCCTTGAAGTTGGTCTAGGAGGTCATCAATGCGAGGCAGTGGATAGTGATTTTTAACCGTTAACTTGTTGAGTTCTCTATAATCAATGCAAATGCGAAACGTTCCATCTTTCTTCTTCACAAAAAGAACAGGTGCACCCCAAGGCGATGAGCTAGGACGTATGAATCCTTTGTTAGTCAGCTCTTGCGGTGTCACACCCCGACCCGCAGCGGAATAAGAGTCGGGGCATAATTGGGTTATCACCAAAGCTCATGATATTTACTAATATGTTTCATATTTATTTAAGTCAAAATTACATCCTCAATAATCCAAACATGTTCATACAAATACAAAGAAAAAAAATCAACTAAACAATCCAAGCTCTAAGCCAGTTTATTCTTCTAAGCCAATCCTATGTGTTTCTTGCTGCGGCTGGATCACCTGTATCATGTGTAAAAATGGGGGTTTTTGGGTCAACATAAGTTGGCGAGTGAACCTTGTTAGATAAACATTTATTATTGATTTCTTGTTATCTTTGTCATGGAAAAATTGTGCAATAGTCATATGTGAGCAAATGTAAATAATCAAACAATAATAATAACAACCACAAACAATAACATACAATAACATATCAACTTGCATGAAAATATAACATGAATGAAACTGTATATGTTGGCAACGTCACGTTCACGCTCATAATGTAATGGGGAACGGACGGCCTATGATGAATGTCTGTGCGATCAACGCTAAATCAAACGGAGCCGATCGTATGTTGGCAACGCCCGGTTCACGCTCATAATGTAATGGGGAACAGCTCAACGCTCATAATGTAATGGGGAGCGGCGGCCTATGATAATGTATGTACTGAAAATGATAAATTAAATCTAAACAATAACCACACAAGCAGTTGATACAAGTTGAATACACATTTGTTCATGGATATGATGTATGCACAATGATTTAAATATAATAAATGGTAAGACACATGATACACAAAAAAAAAACGTGATTAAAACGGGGAATTTGTAGAGATTCACTCACATTGGGTGCATTCGGTTGAAGATGATGAAATGCGCACGAGTTTGGAGGATTGATCGATGAGACTTAACTAACCTAAATAATAACGGGAAGTATGGTAAATGAATGGATTTTATTAATAATTTTAATAAGATTTTTATATATATTTTTTGTGAGTTTAAGGCTATTATCTATCTTTAAAAACATTATTTTAAAGTATTTTTAATTGATTTTTAAACTAATTAAATAAATAAAAATATAAAAAAATGTTGACTTTTGCGTTGACCATTGACCGTTGACCGGGACTGTTGACCGTTTGACCGGTTTGCTAAAGTGTAAGTGTGCGCCGGGTAAGGCTCGAACCCGAGACCTCCCGTACGCGTGCACGCAGCTCTACCAACTGAGCTACGTGTCTAACTCGAAATAATTCTGTTTTTAATTATATTTATATACTGTTTTAGTTTATTCAAAATTCTTTTATTTTTAAAAAGGGTTTTAATCATCAAACCGGAGTGTGCAACAGGTCTCGAACCCGGGACCTGTGGGTTAGTGTTGCACACAGTCCACCGCTGGACTGTGTGTCTAACCTGGTTAATATACTGATTTTTATTATACTTAACAACTTCAGTGAGTTAATCCGGTTCAGTTAGAAAAAGAAAACATCTTTATTACAGAGCATACGTGTGTGTCAAGGATCGAACTCGCGGCGTGTGATATATGTGCGCACACAGTCCACCGCTGGACTGTGTGTCTAACCCGAGATAATATCCAATTTATATAAAACTTATAAACAACCTAACTTCGTCTTCTTCATTACAAAATCACAGACTACGATTACTCTACTGTTTCTTGTTTAATTCGATTGACAAACATTCAAATGACTAAAATGAAATGGCAGAGAAGATTTTGGAAGTAAACAGACCGGAGAAACGATTTATCTCAGAATTCCGGCGAAGTCGTCGGCTCTGTTTTTACGGATTTCGTCTGAGCGGACAGATTAACAATTTTGATTAGCTAGATGCGGAATTGAAACACTGAACAAGAATTACCAGAAGGTTTAAAAGGCTATACCGTTTCACAGCGAGAATTGGGAACTTTCAGAAGTTTTCCGGCGAGAGTTAATTATCCGATATCGTCGTCTGAAACTGATTCTGATTGAAGGGTTTGAGTTAGCAAAAGCTTAACAACTGATAGACGATGAAAGAATTGAGAGACTTACTGATTTGATGGAAGACACGGTTTTCCGGCGAAAGTCCGGCGAGTTCAAAAAGCTTTTCCGACGAACTGAAAGTAGAGCGCAAGTGAAATTGAAGGTCTGCGGATGAGTTTGAATCGCGAGAGGGGACTATGGTTGGAGTAATTCAGGAAGTGCAGATTTTCGGTTATTAAAACCGATCACCACATGAATTCAAGTCCATTCAAGTCTAAATTGATTGAAGGTGTCGGTGTATCGGTTATTGTCAGAAAACCGCGAACACTCAAACGTTTTTGGACGTTTGGAAACCGATTACGGTTACAGTTGGCGCAAACCGGTTGATTCATGGTTGAACATAAGATTTAATTGGTTCCTAGAACTAACAGAAGACATCAAGTGGCGGAGTGGTTATAAGTGTGCGTGTTAAGTCGTTGAGCCTTTCCGGCTGACCCGGGTTCGAGTCCCGGCAGCCTGTTTTTCATTTTATTTATTTTATTTTTACTTTTTATCAATTATAGCTTTTATATTCTAGTTTGTTTATTAATTATGCATCATTCAAAATTAAAATCAACATAAATACGCAACGAAACATTTATAACTTGATATTCGATTACAAACGAAGCGGGTTTGGAAAACCCGTTTTTGACAAATGTTACATGCAGTTGACTGGCCAGCTCTTGCATTTCGGATGGGGCTAACCTATAAGGAGATTTTGCGATTGGTGTAGCGCCAGGTACAAGATCGATGCGAAATTCGACTTCTCTCACAGGAGGAAGTCCTGAAATGTCGTCGGGAAAGACTTGTGGGAATTCTTTCACCACTGGGATATCTTCGAGTTTCCTCTCCTTGTTTCCATTTTTGACGACGTGAGTTAGGAATGCGACATAGTTCTTGCGGAGATATCTTCGGGCTTGAAGGCAGGACATTAATTTGAGTCCTTTCGAAGGGGTTTCCCCAAAAATACGTCGTGTCTGACCGTCTGCAAGAGGAATGCGAATGAACTTTTCGTGGCACACCACTTCAGCGTGATGCTGGCTGAGCCAGTCCATACCGATTATAACATCGAAACTTCCCAACTTCATAGGAATAAGGTCAATTGGAAAATCGTGATCGTTTAGGGTGAGAGTACAATTGCGTATAATTGAATTTAATGAAACGGGTTTTCCGTCAGCAACTTCAACCGTTAGAGATTCGATGAGATTTACACGAGGTTGGTCGAGGATAGGTTCAAATCTAAGGACACAAAGCTCTTATCCGCACCAGTATCGAATAATATGGATGCATAACTACCATTGATGAGAAACGTACCGTTGACCACGTTGTTGTCAGCCCTGGCTTGGTTGGCAATGATATTGAAAGCTCTCCCTCTGGCAGGTGGGGGAGCTTGGTTAGCTTGGTTTACCGGGTTTGCGTGAGCTTGGGCATGGATGATGTTCACTAGGCGTGGACATGTGTTCCTGAAGTGGTTTGGGTCCCCACAGTTGAAACAAGCTCGCATGGGTTGCATCATGGGGTAGTTAGGTTGGTAGTAAGGTTGGGCTACGTGTTGTGAAGGTGTTAGAAGTAAGGGTTGTTGGGTTTGGCCCACTATCTGATTTTGGGTTTGGGTTGGAGGTTGATTGCGATTCATTCGTTGAAGGGTACGGCAGGTTTGGATGGTGTGACCCGCATGGCCACAACTTGTGCAATGTTGGCAGGGATTTTCGGGAGGGTGATGGTATTGACAGCGGTTGCATTTTGGGTGTGGGCCAGTATATGGTTTTTGAATGGTGCAGCTGGAGGAGCAATTTGGGTGATTGGTGTAACAGTGATAGGAGGGTTGGTTTGAGTGACAGCAAAATTCTTGCCATTTCGCTTCCTCTTACCAGCAAACTTTGAGGATGAGACTGGGTGGTTTGGAGTTGGGGTCTCAATGGGTGCTTTCTTCTTTTCATCTTTGAACTTGCCGTTTCGAATACGATTTTCAGTGAGTTCTGTAGCTAACTCCATTGCGGCTTCAAGT
Source organism: Scalesia atractyloides (assembly GCA_947069175.1). Classification (NCBI taxonomy): domain Eukaryota; kingdom Viridiplantae; phylum Streptophyta; class Magnoliopsida; order Asterales; family Asteraceae; genus Scalesia; species Scalesia atractyloides. Next base: position 6,249,908 of record CAMTDV010000008.1, read on the forward strand.
GTTGCAGGCGATGTGCTTAAAACCGAATCTTGAATTTTCGAGGGGAGGCCTCGAATGTAGTGTTCAACTAGGCGGTACAAGGGGGTGAACAAATTTGGGATAATCTGGTTCAACTCGAGAAATCTCTTATTATATGAAGTGTGGTCTCCTTCCTTTTGTTTCAATGCGTGGAATTCGTCTTCCAGCTTTTTGATTTCGCTTCTTGGACAGAAGCGTCTTGTCATGAGTTCCCTTAACTCTTCCCATGTTAAGGCCATGGCATCTTCAACTCCTCGCTTACCCTTTTCCGTGTTCCACCAGGTAAGGGCTACCCCAAACAGTCTTCCAGTAGCGTAACGTACCTTACGGTCCTCGGGACAATCGCAATTGAGGAAAGTGTTTTCCATTTCTTCAAACCAGTGAAGGAGGGCGGTAACACCTTCGGTCCCTTCATATTTTGGGGGATCGCAGGATTTGAAGTGTTTGTAGGTGCACTTGGGGGTTTTGGAAGGAGGGTTGGTGACGCTCTGGTCTTCTTGGTTGGGAGGGTTGATGGGATTAGCGGTGAGAGCTTGTTGAACTTGAAGCACAATGTCAGGAAGTACTGCGGCCATTTGTTTAGCAATTTGTGTGGCCAAGCGTTCACTTGACTTTCCTGACTTTCTACCTCCACGTAGTTGCCTAGCCGACATCTACAGGAAAATATATATAGGAGATTGTGAGTTTAAGAATTTTCTAGGTGTCATGTGTCGTAAAAAGAATGAAAAACAACATAACTGACAATAATTTAACTACATCCATAGGATGTCTTGGGTTTGCTCATGTTTGGGCCTCCAAATGTCCCCCATACCATTGCCAGTGTAGTCATGTGGGCCCCCATGACTATTGGGCTTGGTAGGATTCACATTGGTGTCGGCGGGTTAACACTCGCACCACCCGAATGAAAATCGTAAAATATGATTGCGAGATGTATGATAGGAGGGTGTCCAGGTGTAGACACAATGACAACTCAAAGTGGGGTTAGCTCACACGACGTTTGGTATAGCATGCTTTGGCCTAATAGGTCCTTCGTACTCTCATCGTTAGTCCCCAGGTAGGCAAACTGGTCCTTTATTTTGGATTTATACGTATGCCAAGCCTAGACAGGACGTTCCGACTACCGGTACTCGTACCCTTCCAGTTACTACATGCCCGTCATGAGAACTCACTTTGATGTGATTTGAAAAAAAATACAAAAATCATTGCAAAAATTATGAAAATCGTGAGGTGTGTGCTCTCATGGATATGATATGTTATGAGGATATGATTTATGATGAGCATTACATAATAACATGTATTTGTGAGCGTGCTTGCATAACATTGGGTGTGAAAATAAACATGAAACATATAAACATCATGAATTTTGCATGTAACGCATAAACAATTAAAATTTAATCAACTATAGTATAGGCTCTAAGAGTCTAATAACCTATCCTATATCCCTATAGTCACAAGCTCTGATACCAATCTGTCACACCCCGACCCGCAGCGGAATAAAAGTCGGGGCATAATTGGGTTATCACCAAAGCTCATGATATTTACTAAGATGTTTCATATTTATTAAATTCAAATTACAAACTTAAATGTCCAAAAACAAAATTTATACAATTACAAAGGAAAATGAAACTATAGATTTATTCCAAAGCATGAACTTGTTTATTCTTCTAGGCCATCCTAAGTGTTTCCTGTCTCAGCTGGATCACCTGTATCATGTGTAAAACGGGGGAGATTTTGGGTCAACAAAAGTTGGCGAGTGAACCTTGATAAATCATTTTGACTAATTTCTTGTTTTATTTATTAAAGAAAAGTTGTGCATTAATCACATGTGAGCAAATATATATATATAAACAATCACAAACCACTTTGGATGAGTATATGACATGAATGATGATGTATCTGAGATCAAGGCTCAATCAAACGGAGCCGATCTAATGAGGCTCCTGATGCTCAACCCGTATCCCACGGGGAACTGATGTGCCTAATGAAATGCGTGCACTGAATGATAAATTTAATCTACATATAATTCACACAACAATCAATACACATTTGATCACGGATATGATGTATGCACAAGTGTTTAAATAAAATAAAAGAATAGTACGACACATGATACACCCCAAAACATGATTAAAACGAGGAATTGGTAGAGATTCACTCACAGTGGATGCCTTGATGACGATGAATGCGCACGAATATTATGATTCAGCCGACGAGGGAAAACTAACCTAAATAATAACGACATGATTCGATTAAATAAATAAATTTTATTTGAGATTATTATTTTTAATTAGAGCTCTTTAATGAGATTTTTAGATTTATTTTTGTGAGTTTAATGCAAATTTTTAACCTTCAAAATCTTTATTTTTAAGTGTTTTTAAATAATTTTTCAATTTAATAAAAAGAAAATAAGAAAACAAAAATAAATAAATGGTTTGACTTGGTCAGGTCTGACCGGGTCTGACGGTCAGACAGCATGAATTTCAGGCGCGAGTGAGGTTCGAACTCGGGACCTCTCGTATACGTGCACGCAGCTCTACCAACTGAGCTACGTGTCTAACCCGAAATATTCTCTGTTTTAATTATATATATATACTAACTAGCTTTAACCTTATTTAGTTTTTATTAAAAATGTTTTATTATGGCCGAAACCGGTTACAGAACCCGGAATCGAACTCGGGACCTTCGGTTCGAGTGCACACAGCCCAACCAGTTGGGCTATGTGTCTAATCTGTAAAAACACTGGATTATATTAATTTTATATATATGCTGTGAATTGATCTGAATAAGCTCAAAAATGTTGGTTTTATTTCAGAAAGTCGGAAACATGCGTGATTCGAACCCAGGACGTGTGTTTTGTATTTGCACACAGTCCACCGCTGGACTGTGTGTCTAACCCGGTTAAATACCCGTTTTTATTTATATTAAAACACTAACTCAACTTCATCTTTTTCATCTTTAAAAATCCCGACAGTGAACCCGGCTGAATGAATTGATTTAACAGTTTTGAGTATTGATTTGAGCAATTAAATTATCAATCAAGAGATAGTAAGGAGGTTTAGACAATTATACCGTCTGAAGAACAACTGCGGTTTTCTGATCAGTGATTCCGGCGATATTCCGGCGAGTGCGAAAATCTCCGGCGACGTGCTTTGGAAGGAATAAAGATTCGGAAAGAGAGTGCGGTTCTGAGCGAAATGTTTACAAGGAGTTTGAGTGGGTATTTATAAGGGGGACATGCCGATTGGGTTCGAATTGGGGGTCAAGATTCGCGGTCAATGATTTCAAACGGTTTTGACTAAAATTGAGTGCTAGGCAACGGTTATAACTGATGTCGAAATCAGTTTATGCATTTCAGTCAAAGGAAAACAGCAACATTTGCGGAGTTTCGGTTTTTCCGGCGATTGCGAGTTCTGGGCGCGCTGATTTACAGGTTTTGACTTTCGGTTTTTACTATAAGTGTTATTTGTTTCAGTATTTAACACAAATGATGTGTGTGGCGGAGTGGTGTGGTGTGTGTGTGTCTTCGCGGGTGACCCGGGTTCGAGACCCGGCTACCCTGTTTTATTTATTATTTTCTCATTATTATTATTATTTATTAATTATGGTTTTTAAATTCTAAAATATTTATTAATTATGTATTATTTAAAATAATCTGAACAATAAATACGCAACGAACTTATAACTGAATATTTGATTATAAAACGAAGTGGGTTTTGAAACCCGTTTTTCGGCGAATGTTACAGATGGGCCTTAAACGAATGATTGCACGCAACTTACAAAAATGTAAACACACAATTCAACAATAACATTACATAATGCGTTAGATCATAAAATGGTAGTAGCACAAGTATTTGAATAAATGAAATATGTAAACGACACATGATACACCCAAAACATGAATAAAAATGAGAATTTGAAAGGATTCACTCACAGCGGGTGCGTTTCCTTGGATTGACGACAAACGCGCACGATTTTGGATTTAACCACGAAAGAAGCTAGCCTAAATATTAACGTAACAATTCGATAAATATATAAATTCTTACTTGAAATTAATATGTTTAATTAATGCTTTTTATTAGATTTTTAAACTTAAAAGTCTTATTTTTAAGCATTTTAAAATGATTTTTAAATAATAATAATAAAAATAAAATATTAAAAAAATGTTGACCTTGTTAGGTCTGACCGGGTCAACCGGTCGGATCGCATGTGAAACTGGCAGCATGTGAGATTCGAACTCGTGACGTCCTGTATACGTGCACGTAGCTCTACCAACTGAGCTACGTGTCTAACCTGAAATAAACTCCATTTTAATTACATTTATATACAAAGTAGATTTAAATATATACTGCTGTTATTTAAAAAGGTTTTTATAATGATCAAACCGGCTTCAGTAACCAGGATCGAACTCGGTACCTGAGATTTCGTGTGCACACAGCCCAACAGTTGGGTTGTGTGCCTAACCCGTTTAAACCCGGATTTGCATTTGTTTTATACACTTACCCAGAGTTGTTTCGAATAGTCTTAAAAATTGGTTTTTATTTCAGAGGGTTGGCTACGTGTGCGAATCGAACACGAGACATATGCTTGTATTGCACACAGTCCACCACTGGACTATGTCCCTAACCCGATTTTAAAACCGTTTTTAATTATACATATACAGTATTCGATCTTCATCTTCTTCACTTTTTGAATCAAAACATCAGATTAGTGAACTCAATGGGTTTAATCCAAATTTTTTCTCACATAATTTACTACTGATTAATAACATAAAAGATAAGAAAGGGTAATTCAAGCGATAATACCTAGTGGATGTGATTTGGAATTTTTCCGGTGATGTCCAGCGACTGAGGGCGTTTTTCCAGCGAAGGTTTTAAGAGCAGAAGTGAGCAGAGTTGTTTTTGTAAGTGTGAGCGATTTCTGAATGATTACTAGACCACTTATTTATAGTTGAAGATTGTAACATTTGTCGAAAAAACGGGTTTTCGAAACCCGCTTCGTTTAATAACCGAGCAATCAGTATTAAATTTTTGTTGTTCATTTATGACTTATTTTAATTTTAAACGATTCATAATTAATAAACAAATTAGAAGATATAAATTATAATTGTAAAAATATAAAAATAAATTAATTAAAAAGGAAAACCGGCTGCCAGGAGTCGAACCCGGGTCAGCCGGAAATCCCCAAAGACCTAACGTTCACACAATCAACCACTCCGCCACTTTGATTTTCTGATATCATATTGAATCAATTAAATAATAAAGCACGGAAGTCAAATTCAGTCAAAATCGCGCCCAAATAGCAGTCGTCGGAAATCCCGACGACTTCGCCGATAATTTACGTTTTCGTCCAAGTTAACCGAAGAATTAACTCTAACGACGGTTATAACCGACGTCTGAACCCGCGACATCAGTCGTAACCGCCGGAGAACGGCTGACCTTGAATTGAGACCGAATTCAGACCCCATACATCTCGATACTTCCCTATAAATTCACCCACAATCCACTGGAAACCTTTTCGCTCACAAATCGCACCTCTTCTCGACGAAAATTCAATCGCCGGAAAACATCTGTAAGTCGCCGGAAAACCGAGACTCACATCCACACGGTAATTCTTTCGACTCTTTCTGTTTCAATCATTCGAATAATCTGTCACTAACACAACTCCACCATCAGAAGCAATCCCAGTCAACGTTCGTCGAAATTCCCACCTTCGCCGGAAAATTTCTGAAACTTCCGAAATCACACTGAGAGCTGGTATGATCTTTCCAACTCCTATTAAACTTTGATTAAGTATCTCAACTTCGTAATAATCGAACAGAATTGTTAATTGATGTCGACAGCCGGAGTTTACTTCCAGAACCGACGGACTCTGCCGGAATTCTGTGAGCAACACTGATCGGTATATCTTTTTCCCCCAAACCCTCTCCATTCGTTACCTTTAAGTTACTTATACGGTTTAAAAACCAGATTAGGCATAAACCAGACCAAACAGTCGGACCTTGTTTTCTGGGTAAAATCTAACGAAGAAGACGAAGTCGGGTTGTATCATAAGATTAATTAAAATCAGTTTTATAAACGGGTTAGACACACAGTCCAGCGGTGGACTGTGTGCACACATAACACCTGCGACGCGAGTGCCAATCCTGTCCCAGCTTTACTCTATTGTTATAAACAAATGCCTTTTTAACTGAACCGGGTTAACTACCAAAAACATGTTAAGTATAATAAAAACCGAGTTATTAACCAAGTTAGACACACAGTCCAGCGGTGGACTGTGTGCACGCTAACCCACAGGTCCCGGGTTCGAGACCTGTGGTCAGCACCGGTCCGATACGTTTAAAATCTTTTTAAAAATAAATAATTTTCGGATTAAACTAAATAGTATATAAGTATAATTAAAAACAAAATTATTTCGGGTTAGACACGTAGCTCAGTTGGTAGAGCTGCGTGCACGCGTACGGGAGGTCACCGGTTCGAACCTCGCTCAGTGCAACAATATAACCGACCGAACCGGTCAACGGTCAACGGTCTCGGTCAACGGTCAAAGTCAACATTTTTTTTATTTATTTATTTAATTTAAAAATCAATTAAAAATACTTAAAAATAACGTTTTCATAGTTAGAAAGTAGCCTTAAACTCACAATTTATACCCAAAAAATCCTATTAAAATAGTTAATAAAATCCACATACTTACCGTACCTTTTCGTTATTTATTTGGTTAGTTATCTCTCGTCGATCAATCCCCTAAACTCGTGCGCATTCAACATCTTCAAACAAACGCACCCAATGTGAGTGAATCTCTACCAATTCCCCGTTTTAATCACATTTTGGGGTGTATCATGTGTCGTTATTTATTTATTATAATTAAACATTTGTGCATTCCTCATGTTCACGATCAAATGTGTATTCAATGTGTATCCATTGTTTGTGTGAGTGAAGTTTAAATTAATTTTATCATTTCAGTACATACATTTCATAGGCCGCCGCTCCCCATTACCTATGAGCGTGAGCTGTTCCCCATTACCTATGAGCGTGAACCAGGCGTTGCCAACATAAGATCGGCTCCGTTTGATTGAGCCTTGATCTCACATACATTAGCATAGGCCGTCCGTTCCCCATCACCTATGAGCGTGAACGGGACGTTGCCAACATATACATTGTCATTCTTATTTCATGTTTAAGCAAGGTGGTTTGTGATCGTTATGTTTACATACATTTGTTCATATATGATTATTGCACAGTTTTCCTAAATTAATTAAAATAATGAATTGATAACAAATGTTTTTAACAAGGTTCACTCGCCAACTTTTGTTGACCCAAAATTTCCCTTTTTTACACATGATACAGGTGACCAAGTCGAAGCAAGAAACATATAGGGCGGCTTAGAAGAATAAACCAGTTTAGATTATGGATTGGTTTTAGTTAATTTTTCCTTTCCTTGTATTGTATGAATTTGACTTGGAACATTGAAATGTAATTGGGATTTAATAAATATGAAACATATTAGTAAACATCATGAGCTTTGGTGATAACCCAATTATGCCCCGACTCTTATTCCGCTGCGGGTCGGTGTGACAGATTGGTATCAGAGCCATGACTATAGGGATATAGGATAGGTTATTAGACCCTTAGAGCCTATACTATAGTTGCTTAGAAATTTTAAATTTTTGTGTGTTACATGCAAAATTCATGATGTTTATATGCTTTATGTTTATTGTTACATTCAATGTTATGCAAGCATATTCATAAGTATATATTATCATATAATGCTTATCATGAACCATATTCTTATAACATATCATAACCATGAAAGCACACACCACATCATTTTCATGATTGCTTTACAATGATTTTTGTATTTTGAAATCTCATCAAAGTGAGTTCTCATGACGGGCATGTAGTAACTGGAAGGGTACAAGTACCGGTAGTCGGAACGTCCTGTCTAGGCTTGGCATTCGTATAAATCCAAAATAAAGGACCAGTTTGCCTACCTGGGGACTAACGATGAGAGTACGAAGTACCTATTAGGCCAAAGCATGTTATACCAAACGTCGTGTGAGCTAACCCCACTTTGAGTTGTCATTGTGTCTACACCTGGACACATTCCGACCATACACCTTGTAAACATATTTTGTGGTTTTCATTCGGGTCATGCGAGTGTTAAATCGCCAATACTAATCTGAATCCTACCAAGCCAATAGTCATGGGGGCCCACATGACTATACATGTGAAGGTATGGGGGACATTTGAGGCCCAACATGAGCAAACCCAGGACATCCTATGGATGTAGTTGCATTATTGATATTTATGTTAATTTCATTTTTTTTGACACATGACCCCTAAACACTCCATAAACTCACCATCTTCCTATGTATATTCCTGTAGATGTCGGGTAGGCAGCTACGTGGAGGACGAAAGTCAGGAAGGTCAAACGAACGCTTGGCCACTCAAATTGCAAAACAAATGGCCGCAGTACTTCCTGATATTGTAATTCAAGTCCAGCAAGCTCTCACTGCAAATCCTGTCAACCCACCAAATCAAGAGGATCAAAACATCGACAACCCTTCCTCCAAGAAGTGCTCCTACAAGCACTTCAAGTCTTGCAATCCCCCAAAGTTCGAAGGGACCGAAGGTGTCACCGCTCTCCTCCACTGGTTTGAGGAAATTGAAAACACTTTCCTAAATTGTGATTGTCCCGAGGATCGCAAGGTACGTTACGCAACCGGGAGATTATTTGGGGTAGCCTTGACCTGGTGGAACACCGAGAAGGGTAAAAGAGGAGTTGAAGACGCTATGGCCTTAACCTGGGAAGAGTTAAGGGAAATGATGACAAAACGCTTCTGCCCAAGAAGTGAACTCAAGAAGTTGGAAGACGAATTCCACTCGCTGAAGCAAAAGGAAGGGGATCACACTTCCTACAACAAAAGATTTCTTGAGCTGAACCAGATGGTTCCTAACTTGTTCACACCCCGTGTACCGTTTGGTGGAACACTATATTCGAGGCCTTCCCTCGAAGATTCAAGACTCAGTCCTCAGCACTTCGCCTGCAACCCTCGAAGCCCCCATGGAATTAGCCACCGAACTTACCGAGAACCGCATCAGAAACGGTAAGTTCAAAGAGGAGAAAAAGAAAGCCCCCGTTGAGGGCCAAACTTCCAACCACCCCACCTCATCCTCAAAATTTTCAAACAAGAGGAAGCGAAATACCAGAAATTTTGCCGTCACACAAACAAATTTCCCTATCCCTGCTGCACCCATCACACAAGTTACTCCTTCACTCGCACCATACAAAAGGCAATACTCTGGTCCTTACCCAAAGTGCACCCGTTGTCAATACCATCACTCCCCCGAATACCCCTGTCAATATTGCACCGGCTGTGGCCGTGCAGGTCACACCATCCAAGCCTACCGCTCAATGCAACGAATGAACCGCAACCAACCCACAACTCAAACCCACCATCAAATAATGGGTCAAACCCAACAACCCCTACTACCACCACCTACACAACATACAACCCAAATCTACTATCAACCCAACTACCCCATGATGCAACCCATGCGGGCTTGCTACAATTGTGGAGACCCAAACCACTTTAGAAACACGTGTCCACGCTTGGTGAACATCATACATGCTCAAGCTCAAGCGAATCCGGTGAACCAAGCTAACCAAGCTCCTCCATTGCTAGAGGAAGAGCATTTAACATCAACGCCAACCAAGCTAGGGCCGACAACAACGTGGTTAACGGTACGTTTCTCGTCAATGGTAGTTATGCATCCGTGTTATTTGATACTGGCGCGGATAAGAGTTTTGTGTCCTTAGAATTTGAACCCATCCTCAATCAAACTCGTGACAAACTTATGGAATCCATAACGGTAGAAGTTGCTGACGGAAAACCAGTCTCATTAAACTCCATTATCCGAAACTGTACCTTTACTCTAAACGATCACGATTTTCCTGTTGACCTCATTCCTATGAAGTTGGGAAGTTTTGACATTATAATCGGCATGGACTGGCTCAGCCAACATCATGCTGAAGTAGTATGCCGTGAGAAGTTCATTCGCATTCCTCTTGCAGACGGTCAAACTCTACGAATCTTTGGAGAAACCCCTTCGAAAGGACTCAAGCTGATGTCCTGTCTTCAAGCCCGAAAATATCTTCGCAAGAATTATGTAGCATTTCTAACCCACGTTGTCAAGAAGGGAGACAAAGAGAAGAAACTCGAAGATATACCCGTAGTGAAAGAATTCCCGCAAGTTTTTTCTCGACGACATCGCCGGACTTCCTCCCAAGAGAGAAGTCGAATTCCGCATCGACCTTATACCTGGCGCTACACCCGTCGCGAAATCTCCTTATAAGTTAGCTCCATCCGAGATGCAAGAGCTGGCCAGTCAATTGCAAGAACTGACCGACAAGGGATTCATACGTCCTAGTTCATCGCCTTGGGGTGCCCCTGTTCTGTTTGTAAAGAAGAAAGATGGGACCTTTCGCATGTGTATCGATTACAGGGAACTCAACAAATTAACGGTCAAAAATCGCTATCCTTTACCTCGCATCGATGATCTTCTAGACCAACTCCAGGGTGCCACTTGTTTTTCAAAGATCGACCTTCGTTCCGGCTATCACCAACTCAGAGTACATGAAGAAGACGTCCCAAAGACCGCCTTCCGAACTCGATATGGTCACTATGAATTCATGGTTATGCCATTTGGTCTAACCAATGCTCCAGCCGTCTTCATGGACTTAATGAACAGAGTTTGCAAACCCTATCTTGATCGCTTTGTTATAGTCTTCATCGACGATATTCTCATTTACTCAAAGTCTAAGACTGATCATGAACGACACCTTCGACTCATCCTCACACTCTTGAAGACCGAAAAGCTTTACGCTAAATTCTCCAAATGCGAATTTTGGTTAAAAGAAGTACAGTTCCTTGGTCATTCGTCAATGACAAGGGAATTCATGTCGACCCCGCAAAGATCAAAGCAGTACAAGAATGGCAAGCGCCACGTACCCCAACCGAAGTACGATCTTTCCTTGGTTTGGCTGGTTACTATCGTCGTTTCATATCAAATTTCTCTCGTATCGCTGTACCACTCACGGCTTTGACACATAAAGGAAAACCCTTCGCATGGGGACCTAAACAAGAAGAAGCCTTCCAAACCCTTAAGCAAAAGCTTTGTGACGCTCCTATCCTCACACTCCCCGAAGGTTGCGATGACTTTGTAGTGTATTGCGACGCATCAGGACAGGGATTAGGCTGTGTTTTAATGCAAAGGGGAAAAGTGATAGCCTATGCTTCTAGGCAGCTCAAAACTCATGAGAAGAACTACACTACTCACGACCAAGAACTTGGAGCCGTTGTGTTCGCTCTTAAGATATGGAGACATTACCTCTATGGTACCAAGTGTGAGATTTACACTGACCACAAGAGCCTCCAACATATCTTTAACCAAAAGGAGTTGAATATGAGGCAACGAAGATGGGTCGAACTTCTTAATGACTGTGAAATTCGGTATCATCCTGGCAAAGCAAATGTGGTGGCCGATGCACTCAGTCGAAAGGGTTATGCGAACTCCATTCGCCTTCTATGTTCGCAAATCATGACCAACATCAAAGACCAAATCAGAGAAGCTCAACATGTTTCCATAACATAATACGACATACGCAATGAGTTATCTTGTGGAGCAGAACTTAAACTCGAAACAAAATCTGACGGCATTCTGTATTATCTAGATCACATATGGATTCCTGATCACAACAACCTTCGCGATACTCTTATGAAAGAGGCTCACAAGACACGATATTTCGTACATCCAGGAGCCGACAAGATGTATCAGGACCTTCGATACACCTACTGGTGGCCTGGCATGAAGAAGGATATTGCTATTTTTGTTTCCAAGTGCCTTACCTGTTCAAAAGTGAAAGCTGAACACCAAAGACCCTCAGGACTTCTGGTCCAACCTGAAATACCCGTATGGAAGTGGGAAAATATAACCATGGACTTCATTACTGGGTTACCTCGCACTCCTGGCGGGTACGACACAATATGGGTAATCATTGATCGTCTTACAAAATCAGCTCACTTCATTCCGATTCGCGAAGATTTCAAAAATGAGAAACTAGCCCGTATCTACATCAGTGAAATCGTAAGCCGTCATGGTGTACCGTTAAGCATTATATCAGATCGTGATGGTCGTTTCACTTCACGAACATGGCAAGCTGTACAAGCCGCTTTGGGTACACGATTAGATCTCAGCACCGCTTATCATCCCCAAACTGATGGTCAATCTGAACGCACCATTCAAACTCTTGAAGACATGCTTCGGGCATGTGTCATAGACTTCAAAGGGAATTGGGACGCTCACCTGCCATTAGTTGAATTCTCGTACAACAACAGCTTTCATTCAAGTATCGGCATGGCACCTTTCGAAGCATTATATGGTCGTAAGTGCTGATCACCAATATGTTGGCACGAAATTGGAGAAGCTCAAATCACCGGTCCAGAATTAATACAAGAAACAACTGACAAGATTCATCAAATCCGAAACAACCTTTTAGCGGCACAAAGTCGTCAAAAGAGCTATGCTGACAAGCGACGAAAACCCTTGGAGTTTAACATTGGCGATCAAGTACTTTTAAAAGTATCGCCGTGGAAGGGAGTAGTTCGTTTTGGCCAAAAAGGCAAGCTAGCACCACGTTACGTAGGTCCTTTCAAGATACTCGAAAGGGTAGGACCTGTAGCCTACAAGCTTGACCTACCGGAGGAACTCAACAGAATTCATCCCACATTCCACGTATCAAATTTGAAGAAGTGCCTCGCCGATGAAAATCTCCATATTCCTCTAGAAGACATTCAAGTCGATGAATCTATGCATTTTATTGAAAGACCAGTAGAAATTATGGACTTCGGGGAAAACGTTTAAGAAGAAGCCGCATCCCAATTGTCAGGGTACACTGGGAGTCGAAACGAGGACCTGAGTTTACTTGGGAACGTGAAGACTCAATGCGCGAGAAATACCCACACCTTTTCGTGTAACTACCACTACTTAAATTTCGGGACGAAATTTCTAAAAGTAGGGGATACTGTAACATTTGTCGAAAAACTGGTTTTCGAAACCCGCTTCGTTTAATAACCGAGCAATCAGTTTTAAATTTTTGTTGTTCATTTATGACTTATTTTAATTTTAAACGATTCATAATTAATAAACAAATTAGAAGATATAAATTATAATTGTAAAAATATAAAAATAAATTAATTAAAAAGGAAACCCGGCTGCCGGGAGTCGAACCCGGGTCAGCCGGAAATCCCCAAAGACCTAACGTTCACACAATCAACCACTCCGCCACTTTGATTTTCTGATATCATATTGAATCAATTAAATAATAAAGCACGGAAGTCAAATTCAGTCAAAATCGCGCCCAAATAGCAGTCGTCGGAAATCCCGACGACTTCGCCGATAATTTACGTTTTCGTCCAAGTTAACCGAATAATTAACTCTAACGACGGTTATAACCGACGTCTGAACCCGCGACATCAGTCGTAACCGCCGGAGAACGGCTGACCTTGAATTGAGACCGAATTCAGACCCCATACATCTCGATACTTCCCTATAAATTCACCCACAATCCACTGGAAACCTTTTCGCTCACAAATCGCACCTCTTCTCGACGAAAATTCAATCGCCGGAAAACATCTGTAAGTCGCCGGAAAACCGAGACTCACATCCACACGGTAATTCTTTCGACTCTTTCTGTTTCAATCATTCGAATAATCTGTCACTAACACAACTCCACCATCAGAAGCAATCCCAGTCAACGTTCGTCGAAATTCCCACCTTCGCCGGAAAATTTCTGAAACTTCCGAAATCACACTGAGAGCTGGTATGATCTTTCCAACTCCTATTAAACTTTGATTAAGTATCTCAACTTCGTAATAATCGAACAGAATTGTTAATTGATGTCGACAGCCGGAGTTCACTTCCAGAACCGACGGACTCTGCCGGAATTCTGTGAGCAACACTGATCGGTATATCTTTTTCCCCCAAACCCTCTCCATTCGTTACCTTTAAGTTACTTATAAAGTTTAAAAACCAGATTAGGCATAAACCAGACCAACAGTCGGACCTTGTTTTCTGGGTAAAATCTAACGAAGAAGACGAAGTCGGGTTGTATCATAAGATTAATTAAAATCAGTTTTATAAACGGGTTAGACACACAGTCCAGCGGTGGACTGTGTGCACACATAACACCTGCGACGCGAGTGCGAATCCTGTCCCAGCTTTACTCTATTGTTATAAACAAATGCCTTTTTAACTGAACCGGGTTAACTACCAAAAACATGTTAAGTATAATAAAAACCGAGTTATTAACCAAGTTAGACACACAGTCCAGCGGTGGACTGTGTGCACGCTAACCCACAGGTCCCGGGTTCGAGACCTGTGGTCAGCACCGGTCCGATACGTTTAAAATCTTTTTAAAAATAAATAATTTTCGGATTAAACTAAATAGTATATAAGTATAATTAAAAACAGAATTATTTCGGGTTAGACACGTAGCTCAGTTGGTAGAGCTGCGTGCACGCGTACAGGAGGTCACCGGTTCGAACCTCGCTCAGTGCAACGATATAACCGACCGAACCGGTCAACGGTCAACGGTCTGGTCAACGGTCAAAGTCAACATTTTATTTATTTATTTTTATTTATTTATTTTATTTAAAAATCAATTAAAAATACTTAAAAATAACGTTTTCAAAGTTAGAAAGTAGCCTTAAACTCACAATTTATACCCAAAAAATCATATTAAAATAGTTAATAAAATCCACATACTTACCGTACCTTTTCGTTATTTATTTGGTTAGTTATCTCTCGTCGATCAATCCCCTAAACTCGTGCGCATTCAACATCTTCAAACAAACGCACCCAATGTGAGTGAATCTCTACCAATTCCCCGTTTTAATCACATTTTGGGGTGTATCATGTGTCGTTATTTATTTATTATAATTAAACATTTGTGCATTCCTCATGTTCACGATCAAATGTGTATTCAATGTGTATCCATTGTTTGTGTGAGTGAAGTTTAAATTAATTTTATCATTTCAGTACATACATTTCATAGGCCGCCGCTCCCCATTACCTATGAGCGTGAGCTGTTCCCCATTACCTATGAGCGTGAACCAGGCGTTGCCAACATAAGATCGGTTCCGTTTGATTGAGCCTTGATCTCACATACATTAGTATAGGCTGTCCGTTCCCCATCACCTATGAGCGTGAACGGGACGTTGCCAACATATACATTGTCATTCTTATTTCATGTTTAAGCAAGGTGGTTTGTGATCGTTATGTTTACATACATTTGTTCATATATGATTATTGCACAGTTTTCCTAAATTAATTAAAATAATGAATTGATAACAAATGTTTTTAACAAGGTTCACTCGCCAACTTTTGTTGACCCAAAATTTCCCATTTTTACACATGATACAGGTGACCAAGTCGAAGCAAGAAACATATAGGGCGGCTTAGAAGAATAAACCAGTTTAGATTATGGATTGGTTTTAGTTAATTTTTCCTTTCCTTGTATTGTATGAATTTGACTTGGAACATTGAAATGTAATTGGGATTTAATAAATATGAAACATATTAGTAAACATCATGAGCTTTGGTGATAACCCAATTATGCCCCGACTCTTATTCCGCTGCGGGTCGGGGTGTGACAAAGATTAGCTCAGATTTGGATTTCGGTTTCAATCAAGATTTCGGTTTCAAATTCAGTTTCGGGTGATTATGAAACCCATTTAATTATAACGGTTCCAATTATGGTATTTAACACATTGATTAAAACAGTTTTCTTCAGTTTCGGATCAAACTTAGAACAAGGTTTGATTGGATTGAGCAGTTACTGCCGTTACCAGTGTTTGTTCTGGAATTCAGACTTAAGTATTATATTTAACTTATTTGATTTGGGTTTATAACCGAATAGTGTGTGTAGCTCAGTGGTGTATGCAGTGTGTGAGATTTGTGGGGGAACCCGGGTTCGAATCCCGGCTACCCCTTTTATTCTTTTTATTTTATTTTTTTATATTTTTTTCAAGGTTTAATTTTTATTCTTTTATTGGTTTTAATTATGTAACTTATTTATTAATCATGAATAATAACATAATTTTAATAACACTAATAAATGCGTAACGAACTTTTAAATAAATACTTGATTCTCAAACGGAGCGGATTTTGGAACCCGTTTTACATGAATGTTACAAGTAGGACTTTAGTATCGTTAAGGCGTTTAACAAGGAGTTTGATTGAGTTGGTGGAGACAACCAAGGAGTTCGATTGAGTTGGTGGAGACAACCTATAGAAAAGGAGGTGGTGGTGCAAGTATGTGACAATAGTGGTGGAGGTTGTTGGAAATAAATTTTCTTCAGTATAATCAAACAATGGATTAATAAGAAATTTTGTTTATTAAAATTAAAGGTGCATTAACCCTAAACTATAACTCCTATATATACTAAACAAACCTTGATGCCTAAGAAACATACCTAGACTTGAATTAGGAAACCAAATAATACTAAAATAAAACTAACATAAATCCTAAATCTTCCTACTAAAAAACACTAAACCATTTAGCATCTTCCAACTTTTGAGTATGACACGATTAGTCTCAACAATCACCTCCCTAATCTTGTCAAACACTTTTCATTACATTAGAGCTAGTCCATTGTCCTCATATCGGGTAAGGTTGGTTTCCTACTTTTTCTCCCACTTTGAACACTCTAATATGTAATGGTCGGGCTCATTGGACTTGTAATACCTGACGTGGATTTTGCCCCTTGTACTCGACCATCTCCTTGATCTCTAACGGACCCCCGACCATTACCCCAGCCTCATCCAAGATCCTCTCGATTCAAGTTTCCACAACCGCAATGCTTGCATTTGTGCTCCTTTTCCTTTGCTTTTTCATATAATTTGGTGAACAAAAGTTGGTTTAGATTTTCGGATTGGGTCCTCCTAACCCTTTATCCTTTCTTCATAAGCTTTAAGCCGACCCAAGATATCCTCATAGTCGATGGTCTTCACGTTCACAACTTGTTCTATTGAAGCCACAATCGACAATTTGGTAGGGAACTTCTTGACTAGCTTGTTTTCTTCTATAACCAAGCCAAGTGCAGCGGCTCGAGAAGCATACACGGACAACTTATTAGCAAACTCGTCTATGGCACTTTGATTCTTCATCTTCAAATTTTCAAACTCTTACCACTAAAGGCTGAAGTCTCGCCTCTTTGATCTGATCTGATTCGCACCCAAATGGCGGGTCTTTAGAACATCTCACATCTCCTTTGTTGTTCTGAGATTTCCAACTTCCAAATCTGCTCTTGGGTATAGCTTGAAACATGAGGGCAAATGCAATATTATTCTTCTTTGCACCCATACGACATACATGTACCTGGTTCGGTTTGCTCCCACACTCCGTGAACATTGAAAACAACCTCATCCTCGTAGCCCACACCGTTGTTTGTTGAAGATAAAACCAGCCATGAAGAGCCATGGTGTTGTTCTTCTTAATGGTAACCAACGCCTAATTACTTGGTTGAGCCATACCCCCTAATGATAACAAGCCTCCAAAACTGATGAACCGCTCTGATACCAATTGTTGGAAACATGTCTTTTTCAATATAATCAAACAATGAATTTAACAAAAAAAGGAAAAAAAAACTTTATAATTATACTGAAGAATGATTTTTAACAAAACATAGGGTGGGTGATGATGGCATGGGGTACGATAGTTAGAGAGATAGACTATGGTATTTTATTTGTTTACTAATAATAATAATAGAAGGACAATAACAACATATTGATTAATAAAAGGACAATAACAACATATTGATAATAGAAAGCGAAAAACTTAAGCTCATTCAAAATTAAATGGTCATTATTAGCTACATAAAACAACCACGAATAAAAGTTTAAAGATTAAAGTAATAAGATATTAAGCCGGAAATTAAACAAAATATTATGCATATGGAAAAAAAGAGTTAAAGAACAAAAGCAAAAAACAAATAGATTCTAAAGGATTAAAACGTATAAACTCTAGACCAAAATTCCAAAACAAAGGAAAATTATATAAAAACACATTCTTAAAATTGATACACCGCACCTTGTAGAATGCATAATTGCATATAGATAAGGAAGTGAAGTTAGATTTTTCTAGGATTAAAGTTGTATTGTGATGTTTTACTTTATTAAAATCGTTTTCCAAAAAAATAAATTATATACAAGCCATGTATGATTATAAACTTTTGGAAACAGATCAGCTTTACTATTCTTGTTATGTACTTATGTTTTCTTGACAAGTTGACAAGTGTAAATGATTAATCCAAATTATGAGACAAATTTTATCTACTTAGTTAATGTCTTAATAGGTATTATCTTTCCAATTTATCAAATCTTTCTTTAACATTTTCGCACAATTATTGTATTTTAACCATCAATTTTAGAAATGATAAAAACTATTTTGATTTTATCAATTTCATGGGTCGATTTAAAACCGTGAAACTATCCAAATTGACAATCGGATTGGTTTCACCGTTGGTTTTTTATTACTTTTCGGTTGGTCTTCAGAATTTTTAAAGCTTAAAGAACAGTTTGGTTTACAGTTTCAAAATTATCAAACTATATAAAATCATATCATACCAGACCATAAGATTAAAACCTATTTTTAATTTCTTTAAATATTTTATTCTACATAAATTCAAATTTATATTTTTGTATAGTTAACATAACAACCGTTAAAATCAAACTATAAACACCCTACTATCATTGAGAGTGAAAACAAAATTACAAATACAATATTTGTTTCTAGTTTCCCATTTTATTTTATTATATTCAGTTCACATGCAAATGAATTGTTGTACCATCAAGAAAGGGACAACATAAACATTTCAAACATGGGTGCACACAATTTCATTTTATTCTAAGAATATCATGACATCATAGTAGTTGTCTTTTAACTATGGTACTTTACGCCTTAATAGTTGTAATATGGTCTTATGGTATTTTAAACTATTCGACCAATAATAACCACACGATTGGCGTCACAAAGTTCCGAGTTTTTCCCTTTGTTGCTTTTAGGTTTTTGGACCGTTCATTACATCTCTCCTATTTTCCCAATAAAAAAAAACACACACACACTTAATCATATGTAAAACATTAAATAACTTTAAGGATAATTATTGCAATTCAATGTGATTTTCAAATACTAGGGAGTTATTTTTATTATTTTGAGTTATTTTGCACATTAATAAAGTTAAGCTAAGGCAGTGAACTAAAAAGGTAGAGTAAACCTTAATTTGCAACTCTGTTGTATGGGCAAAAACCACTATAGACCCCCCTTAGGAACCTATTGTCATCTACAACCTCAATGTTTGAAAAGCTCTACATTTCACAATCCTCTATTAGTTGACCGTTACCAAGTGGGTGAAATGATGTAAATTGTCCATCTTCTTTTACAACCGACCCAATTAATACCCCCACCCTAATTTCTTCCCTAGATTGATGTTCTGGTCTTCGAGCATCATCAACCTATTCTCTTATTCGATCGATTGAGGTGAAATAGACCTGACATTGATACGTAATTCAGTCACAATGTCACAACATTCATCATCATCGTCATCATCATCCAGTCCACAGAGGTACGAAGCAACCGGTATAATTTGCAGCAGGTGTGGTGGAGTTACATGTTATCGAACTTCAAAGACTGATGCTAATACAAGTCGCTGATTCTTGTGTTATGTAAGTCTTACATTTTGTTAAATTAGATACTTGTGATTAAATTTCTGAATTAAGGTTATTGTTGACTGTATGAATCTGTTTTGGTGAGTATGTTGTGATTACATGAGATAAATGTGGCATAATTTACAACAGAGGCATAATTTAAAGAAGGGCGGTTATGGGTTTATACAGTGGACTAATATTCCTACATGCTCTAGCTGTAATAATTTAATACCTACTTTGTTATGGAGTATCGACAACCATGAACAATTGGAAAAGAGGCAAGCTAACGAAGCGTTGAAATGGAAGATTGTGTTAGGGATTAGTTGGTTTTTTTTCTTGTTTATATAATTTACCAAAAGCTATGTAATTTGTCTGTGCGTTTGTATTAAGATGACTTCTAATCAATCTGATGGTTGTAATCTTAATGTGGAAAACCTGTAAGGGATCTACTGTTAATGTAATGTGTTGCCATAGTTGTAATTCATTCTTGTTTATTTGGTAATGTAATTTTGTTGATAATGTATTGTTCCTGTAACTTATTTATTCATGTGTATTTAGTAGCAATGTTATGAACATGTTGAAGAGGCTGTTCAGGAAGAGGTTGTGCATGGAGATGAGGTTCAGAAAGCAGTTGTGTAGGTAAAGGTTGTTCAGAAAGAGGCTGTGCATGAAGATAAGGTTCAGAAAGTAGTTGTGCATGTAGAGGCTATTCAGAAAGAGGTTGTTCAGGTAGATGAGGTTCAAGAAGGCAATGATGAATAATATTACAAAGATCCAGAGTTGGATTATGACTCGGAAGTATTGAAAACGGCTTGGGATTACACTATAGACGAGGAGGAAAACTGGTACCATAATCCATATGAAGATTGTCATTGGAAATGAGGGGCCTTTAGAATTAGAACGTAATTTGTAATGTTTGCCTTTTGTGTTGACTTACTATCTATACAATGTATTTGCAATAGTTTATGCTATGCAAGTATTATCTTTTTACTTTTTTGCATATGCAAGCATTGTATGTTGAGTTATTGTACGGTTTTATTTTCACTAATCATACATCAAATTGTCTGTCGTAGCATAAAATATCACAAACAAATTCTTTTACCAACAAACACAAACATGGCATTAAGAAAGTCAGACCAAACTCAGTTATACATTGTCTTTTACCATACATCACAAACATAAAAGATTACCATTATCTTAACATGACCACATATAACACATAATTAGTCTTAACATAAAACATGAAAACATCATGAAGACAGTAGAAAGCATTTTGACTTGGGTTTGGAGCACCTTGTGTCACATTTTGAGACTGTAACATTTGAACCCCTCCACCATCTTGCCTTTGCAGCTCCTTTGATTATGACCCGTATTGCCACATTTGCCACAGGCAGTAGTGTTACCTTTTCGTGTCATTTTTCCTCCTTTACCAAAGACCTTCTCCACATCATCCTCACCAAATTCCTTTCTTCTCTTCTTTTTTTTGGCCTTCCAACCTACAAACACATTGAACTTTCATAAGTCAACCACATGCAAGTAATACCAATGACCTTTATAAGTCAAACACAAATGCAAATGTCGCCTGTTTATGATGTTTAGGTGGGTAATGGATGTAGGACACTGGAAAGGTCTCCACGTCTCTGGCCCTGGGATTGGTTCAATTATATCCATGTATACTTTTTTCCAAGTATCTAACCAGTAAACTTTAGAGACCCATTCCTCAAGTAGGCCGACTACTACCACATTATTGGCCATGTCCCATATGGCTGCTAACAACATGTTTACATGGCATGGCAGTTAATTCCCGTTTCCTACGAAAACATGTTCTTTCCTTTACATTCACTATACTCTTGGACCTTTCACTACTTACCTATACATGGATAATCTAATTTTAGCATATTGTAGCATCAACATATAACACCTTAACAATTAAAAAAGGAAGTTTTACCTCATATTTATTAGCATCCACCATCAGAACATTCAACTAAGATGCCTGTTCTTTTATGGTATTGGAGATCTCTGTAACATGTCGTGTTAATGGACCAGTTGCCTTTGCTTGTGGCCTTTTTCACATTGACAATCATTTTTGTCATGTTTTCTCTTATGAACTCCAAACATGTTATCACTTGCTTATCCCTTGCTCTAATCAATTGTCTGTTAAAGACTTCACAAATGTTGTTCAAAAGCATATTGCAATTTTCATGTCCTATTAATGGGTTGTTGACCAGCTTTTGTACAAGATCAACTTTAGCGATTCATATAAACCAATCTCTTTTTCCTTAATCTCATCCATAGCTCTTTCAAAGTAAGGGATGGATGTTATTAAGTTGTTCCCCACAACATGTTCTTGTAGACATCTCCATGCCATTGCTTCTTCATGTTTTCATGAATGTGCCTTAAACAATATATGTGATCAACTTTAGGGAAAACCTTTGTCAAAGCTAGTATGGGCCCCACATTAATGCACAAAATTATGCTAAGTATTTAAACAAAATCAACATGGTTATATCACATAAAAGTTCAAAAATGAGTTACCTTTTGCCTATCATAAATAAAAATGAAATCAGCATAGGTAAATCAAGATCATCTCTAATTAGTTCCATGAACCATTTCCAAGATTGATAGGTTTCAGCCTCCACAAGTGCATATGCCAATGCATAAATACCATCATTACCATCTACACCCATTACACTCGGAATCTGTTCAGGAAATGGACCTTTCATAAAACAACACTCTAAACCTAGAAGTTCTCAACCACATAACTAAAATCCTCTCTTCATAGCTGTAAAACAAAAATAACCCCTTCTGAATTGCCTAGTAGGACTACTAGGGTTAGAACAGGGTTCCACATCTACTTGTGCTTCCAGGATTTGCTCTCTGCAGTGCTTTACAGTAAGATCTAATCAAACGATATTGCTCGTTAAAATCACCAATTATCTTCTGAGTTGCCAATCTCTTAGCTCTAAAACATTTTTGATGTGAAATATGGACCTGGTGCGTCTTTTAGATTGAAACTTGAATAGCTAGAACATGCATGTCTAGATTGATTTCAATCAGTGGTTGGATTTCCTTGGCTATGGCGCTCATAGTGTAGAGAGTAATCTCTCGAGTTTGCAAACATTGATGTTCTTCTTTAACAGTCTCCACACACCACACCACACACATCAAAACTAGAAGGCCTTGAGATATCAACTGACCACGGTCAGGTAGGTTTACATTGATTCTTCCTAAGTTTTATTTTTAGCCCCATCACTTTCCCATTTCCCCTGAGAACCTTCACCAAATTCAAAAGTTGGATTTATTCCCTTTCCACTTTCTAATTCTTATTAACACCCAAACGAACAACCCTATATCTTAAAAGCTCTCTGCGGTGAATGTGGTGGTTGACAGTGATGGTGGCGATTGTAATGGTTAATGGTGATGGTAGAGAGATTATTATTGGCCAACAAACAAAAGTTCAGATTATTAATCCCACGTCATTGCCCAATAAGCATTCGCGTCATCAAAAAACTAACGACGTTAGTTTTTTAACGGTGGTCCAGTGAGAAAAAATAGTCTGAAAGGTGGAACTGTTGGCTGGGATGATTTCAGGTGCGGTTATTACTAGCCAATAAACAAAATGTGGGATTAATAAAATCCAATTTCCCTTTTTAAGATGTTTGCGCAAGTTTTTTAAAAAAATTGCAATATTTTAAAAAGTTTCACAATTTTTAAAAACTTTTTAACAACATTTTAAAGATTTTCTCATTTTTTTTTTGAAAATTTGTGATACTATTTTTACGCAACTATTATTTTAAACTTTTCCCATTTAAAAAAAAAACATTTTACTTCTTATTAATCCATGTTGGTATTATTAACACATGCATCATATAATAAAAATAATAAAAACTAAATAAATGCCATGCAGGCTTGGTGACCTTTTATTCAGGTAAAATATATTGGATTTGAAAATTTTATAGACTTTAATGACCTAAATGGAACAATTTTTTTTATAAATGACGTAATTACTAAAACTTGATTACTATTTCGTGAAATATTCCCCGCTTGAAAAATACAGATGACACTGTAACAATAAGATTAATATAAATAACAAATCCTATATCAAACCAATAAGTTTACTCACACAATGCCACAGAGAAAATGTACACCACGAAATATATATATATGGGAAGGATAAAACAAAAACCCACTTGAGTTGTGAAAACTCAAAAAACCTTTGTAAAAACCCCATATAACATTTTTATAAAAGAAATACAAAAAAACGCCGAGTAGTTTATTTTTTAAAAATGTTAAAAATTTCATGTTACATGATATATGTCCAAAAAAATGTAACATACAAATTTTGTACATTTAAAAAAAACAAGTAGATGCTTTTTACATTTTTTATAACAATGTTTAATTACATTAATGTTACATTCCCCTATTTTTTTAGAAAACAATAAAAATGTTACATAGGGTATTCTTGAGTTTTCTCAACTCAAGTGGGTTTTCGTTTTATCTTTCGCCTATATATATATATATAATATGGTGAGTATTTAGAGACAACGCATAAAAGTATGAAAAACGTCCCTCATCCGTTGGATCAAAAACAATATATGGATTAGAATGGCGCGGTGGTGTTTTCGTAAATCACATCAACTTTATTACTTGGACGTGCTTCATTAAGGGTAAAAGGATCTTTTTACTGCTCTAATATAAAATGCCACACTAATGAGCAAAACGCCATTCAAGATTCATGCGTTAACCTACATTCCATCCACATCACTCACTTACAGATGAAACGACATATTTATCTAAAACGCCATTGATACAAAATGCTATAACTTAATGATAAAACGCGTTGCAGATTTAACAAATAGAGGTAAACAAACAGTAACTAAAAGTTAATTATTAACATTTATTACAAAAAAGTTCCCTCCTAAACTACGCGTCAAAAAGATCATTATATAAACGACGTTACCATCACTTCCATTATCACTTCAATTGATTATACTAAAACGCCAGCTTTAACCAAAACGCCAAATTTCAAAAACAAAAAACTCTGAGAGGAAGAAAAATGATAGCCATCGTTTAATGGAGATACACCCTCAGAATCAAAAGATTCGTAATCCGTTTTGACAATAGAAGAAGAGCGTTTTTTAAAACAATCCAAGCCATATTGAACTTGGAAGAATAAGTACAAAGGGGGATCCTAGCACTTGGCGTCCCTCTAGATAACCATTGTGATAAAACACACACGGTTACAAAAAGATTAACTAGAAAATTTGGACCAAACAAGGGAAATGCAAAAATAGACCCAGTCATCAGATCATGGCCTTTTTATAAAGACACTGACATGGTGACCGTTATATATGACAACGGGAGCAGGTTGACTACATGCTTGAAAACATCATGACCAAGCAGGGTCTTAGGTTCATGGAGGAGTTACACAACGCAACATGTTTAAACACATACATGAACGTAAAATTGGCGTTGTTGCATGACATGTTCAAATGGAGGCTTCAAACTCTTCAAGAGCAAGAGGCCAATGAAAGTGAAAGTGATAACTTGGAAGAGAAACTGGAAGAAGAATCCAAAGAAGAAGACGAGGGGAGTGATTGATACTTCTCGGACAAAATCCTTTCTAGCAAGGAGTTTTAATTTTTTTTCTTTTGTGTAAGTTTTTCTGTGTTTGTTATGTACTTTTCAAATAATAAAATACTATATTTCTCAAATTAGTTCTAAAACGTCAAAATACCACAATTGCAAAAGACCAAAAGTTAATTAGTGTATTTTATCATCTTTATCTATAAAACGCCAATAAAATACAAAATGCCAAACATAAAAGATGAACGTGTTACAGCCTTGACTGATAAAGCTGAACAAACAGTAAATAAAAACAGTCCCTGAAGCGACGGATACTTTATTACTAACATTTATGAAAATAAAATCTCGCCTAAACTACGCGCCAAAAAACTCTTATATAAACAAACATCTCAGGAACTTGCATTGATGACACCAAAAAACAAACCTCATGTTTTCTTGGCAAACCATTCACTTTAAAACGCCAAAAAAGTTAAAATAACCACAGATGGCAAACGTCATTTCTTGGAGATTCAGTGTTGTTCTCCATGAAGTTTCGCTAAATGGATTCTTAGGTGAGGGGGATAACTCAATAAGATTTTGCTGAATGAGGTGGACAAATCTTCAAGAAAAAGAGAATGATGACAGTGATATGTCATTTTGTGTGATTTGTTCTTGAGGAAAGTTTGAAATGAGAAGAAGAGACTTATGCCAGTGTAAATGCTATTTTGGACTCCATTATTAAATAATGAAGAGTGTGATGAGCATGAAGATGATGCCAAAATATCATGAAAGCGAAAAACCCACTCACAATCACACCCTAAGAATAGCATCCAAAATACGGCATTGATCTATGTCTCCAACATCTACAAAACCACTTCAACAATCAACAACAAAAGATCACACCAAAAACCAAAACGCCATATTTGTTGAATGATCAGCTTCGCCTAGAGCAGGGCATTGCAGCTGTGTAGGGAAATCGGCACTTATCTAAGGAATTCAAAGGTTCAAGGGACAAAAACTTCAAGAAAAAGAGACTGATGGTAGTGAAGATTTGGATGAGAAATTGAATTAGCATTTTCAATTTATTTTTCTTTTTTTATTTTTTGTGTCATTTTCTGTGGTTTGTTATCTAATTTTTAGCTAATAAAATACATTATTTCTCTAATTATCTATAAAATGCCAAAATACCACAAACGCCAAACACCAAAACTATAACAAAATCCTTTAATCACGTATTATTAAAAACTCTAAATAATTACTGAAATGTAATAAAACAAGGTGCAAGAGAAATAGAACAAAAGGGTTCCTTACAAAAGTTTACTTTTGCCATCTTTATTTACTAAAACGCCATTAAAATATAAAACACCAAACTTAAAAGATGGGACTATTAACAGCCTTAACAAATAAAGCTGAACAAACAATTACTACACACAGTAACTGAAACGACAGAACATTATTACTAACATTTATTATATTAAAAACCTGTCACACCCCGATTTCCAACCCAAATCCAAACACCGGTGGGCCCAGGTGGGGAATACTTTGATATCATCATAGTCAATTAAACATAGCACCGGAAATCTTGAAGTTAAATTACTTACAACCAAATGTTCAAAATACGAAAATATATACAGACGCTTGTAACGAAAGATCCACAGGCGGATTCGTAAATGTCAAGAAAGATATAAACAACTTTAGGGCAGATCTAAGGATTTGCAAGATCCTCTATCACTAACCGAGCGCTTCAGGCCTATTGTGTATTGTACCTGCAGTTTAGCCTTGGATGATACGTCAGCTTACGCTAGTAAAACACCAACGACTCTTGAAAACTTTAAAATGTTTTTAAGTGCAAAGGCACAAATTTTTATTAATTTGGAAAGTTGATTTACAACCTTGTATTAGATTCACATGTTTGTCAATAATACAGGGCCAGTACGAACCCGAGACATGATTAATACACACACTTCAGGTTACTCACAAAGGAGTCATCCCCAACGTCTTGGGCATATTGCATATGAGCATCAAAGGGTGTATGCCTACACCCCGTGCTAAGGTCGTGGCCAATAATTAATGTATTGAGCCGAGGATATCCAGGACACGGTAATTTAACCCCTGATGTTTAAGTTATCAAACAAAACTGATTAAAACGAAATATGGGGTTTACTAGCCACAAGCGGGCATTCGATTGACCTCATTTGGGACCAAGCGGTAATAATTTACCGTATCCCAAACCCGTTAGGGAAAATAAGTCGAGAGTATTTACCTGAGCTAGTCTTCTTTTAATTTTAATAACTCAGCCGTATACAAAAGTACCAACGTGCAGATAGCATTTACCGGCAAGGCTCTAGTCTGGATTATGGCATAAGCTAGCCAATTAAATACTAACGGTCTTATAAACCGAATAGTGTACATGATCAATACGTATAACGCTTGATTAAACGATGATCGGATAGAATGTAGTTTAATCCCGACAAGTACCATGACTTGTATAATATGGGTAAACTATATACCTTCTGGATTTTGAATCATAAATGACAAGGTTAAACCCGTTTCGGTTAATTTTCGTAAAATAGTTACATATACTTAACCGTGCACATAATAGCGATATCGGGTAACCGGATAAGTCATGGACAAGTTCTATATGTCATTATACTTTAAATAAGTTGTAATATCAGTAGGATATCAACTTACATGCCCAAGAGGTTTTAAAACGAAATTATGCCTCATAAGGGCGTTTTGGTAATTATATGTAGTATAAAAGGAACTTGCGTGTATTATGATGTTATGATCATAAACATTATGGAAAAATACTTAATTTTGATATAATATCAGTAAGATAACACACATAAGTGTGGTTTATGGTTTAAGACCAAACTATGCACCGAAAGGGCATTTTGGTCATTTAAAAGTATAGTTTACGATATTATACTAAAATCAGTTTATGATCAGAATATTAATATCATAATATGTTAATTATATTAACATATCAGTAGGTACTTCATTTGCAAGTTCATTGTTGATTAAAACCATGTTTTATGTAAAAAAAGGGCATTTTAGTCAAATTTTGACATTTTACGGAACTTGTGCATAAACTAAGATTATGATTATTATCATGTAATATAACCTCAGAGGGTTATGCTACATTGCATGACGATCATAATGTGACCTTAATTCAGAAGTTAACTAATCTAAGTCGGATCAGAATCGAAAGTCAAAGCAGAAGTCAAACTTCGCAACTTTCGGTTGCGAACCGACTCTAGGACTGAAATTGACGGATCGAACATGTTCCCACATGCTCTAATAATTATTACCAACTTGTTTAAGTGTCAAAAACATGTTTATAACATATATAAACTCAGATTATAAATTTTATGAAATCTGACCCGTTTGACTTTTTAAAACAATAACTTTGACCCGTCAATTGGCCTAGTAAACGGGATCTTTAGGAGGTGCCCCTTTAAAGGGTTAATATTCTCCTAATTACGATCACTTAGCCATGTTCATTTTGAACAATGGCTGGACCATAATGGTCTTAACCGAAAGTCAAGGCATTTGTAGAAAATGCTTGACTTTTGGCTATTAAAAGTCTATAAAAAGAAAAGAGCAGAGATGGAGCACTTACAAGTGATCCAAGGGAAACTTAAAACTCAAAGAAAGCTCCGAAATGGTCAGGAACTTCCAAGTGTGTAATAGATAGGAGAAGAAGTGAATGAGCAAAGAATGAGTGAGTTTAGGTTGCTATTTATAGTGTAAGAAGTGCAAGGAGATGGAGCCA
Source organism: Scalesia atractyloides (assembly GCA_947069175.1). Taxonomy (NCBI): domain Eukaryota; kingdom Viridiplantae; phylum Streptophyta; class Magnoliopsida; order Asterales; family Asteraceae; genus Scalesia; species Scalesia atractyloides. The sequence continues at coordinate 6,279,032 of CAMTDV010000008.1, forward strand.
TGTGTTAGGTGCGTTGTAGGATCATTACATGTGTCCTGTTAGGTGTCAAGAGCTGGTGAAGTGTGGCAATGTGCAGTCTAGGTGGCTTCCTCACAAAGATTTGCGGTTTTTAACACATTTAGTCCCTCAAATATAGTTTTATTAAATGTCATGAATTGTCCCTGGACTTATATTTCATGATATAATGGCACAACTAGTTCTTTTTGTTCAATACAAGATGCATTGAAGAAGAGTATGAATAACTAAACGTTAACGGGTGTCACACTAGGTGTCTTTACGATTTAAAAGTGTTTACTAGCTTAAACGTGAAGATACGAATACTTATGGTTTTAAAGGCTAATTTACCTAAATTAATAAAGTTAAAGGTTTGGTACAAGAGCGGAATGCTCGAGGATGGTAAATAAAAATACATCGTCTCAACCGAGAGACGCTCAGGCCTAAAAATGGTTTGATTAAATAAGTAATATGAAAATAACAAAGTCTGGGGCCTTTGGGTCATTTAAAGAAAGTTAAAACAAGGAAAACTAAGGCTCTAGGAGCCCGCCGTAGGCTACGGTCACCAGACCGTAGCTTACGGTCAATGATAAATTGTTCCAGCAGCTTCAAACCGTAGGCTACGGTTATCAACCGTAGGTTACGGTTAGTTTTGTGAATTTTTTAGATTTTTTGAACATGTTTGGGTGACTAGCACATTGAGATATGATCCGAGGGTATGTACATGTGTCGGTATATTACCGAACACGAATTTCACAAGGTGTTACATAATCCCTCCATTGACCAACATTAGCGGATTTTCAGAATTAATCCCTCTCGTCCAACTAGTGGCTCATATGAGAGTTAGGACTACGTAAAGGATCACTCAGAGGCTTAGTATAAGCATGTTGACTCCAAAGTCACTCAGAGGCTAGCATGTTGACACAATGGTCACTCAGAGGCCGAGTTTTAAGCATAACGACACTAATGGTCGTTCAGAGGCTACGTTTTTTGCATAACGACACTAATGGTCGTTCAGAGGCTACGTTTTTATGCATGACGACAATAATGGTCGTTCAGGGGCTAGGTTTATGCATGTTGACATCAAAAAGTCATTCAGAGGCTCAGTTTGAGCATGTTGTCAATTTTAGTCCATATTAGTCTTTAATAGACTATATTTAAAATGCAATACATGTCACTATATTATTGACACGATTTTACAGGGTGTTACAAAACCACACCATGGCAATTGAATTTTTTTATATTTTCAAAACCCCATATTACATGTCATATTATAGGTCTGCATCCTACATTATACGACAAGAGATACGAAAAATACACATCAAAAAATATAATTACAGTTGTTTTTTTAGCGCCAAAAGCATATATCTACCTCGCGCCCAAAAAAAGGTCATTATATAAGTAGAACATGTAAACAAACTTAACACTCCAAACTAATTGTCTAAACACGCTACAATTTGTTTAAAACGTCATACAACTTAAAAAAATGGCTCAGGTTATTGCATGGAGGTTTGAGAGGTCGGAGAGACATTTCGTCCTAAAGTTCTTTGACAGGAGAAGGGTGAAGCTCAATACCATTAAGGCAATACTTAGTATGGATGAGGCCGTTCAGAGGGATATTCTGGCCCTTGGGGTTCCAAGGGCCAACGATTGTGAAAGGACTCAAACGGTAAGAAGAAGATTGAAAAGAAAATTTCCAGAAGATGATGATGATGATGACATTACTAATCTATCAACAGTTACCACTTGGAGTTTGGATGAACCATCAAAAACGATGAAAGTGACTTATCAAGACGAGGTGGATTATTCATTGACGACGGACGAAGTGCTAAACACAGATAAACTACACCTTCTTGAACAACTCTGTGATTTAGCACATTCAAACGATGCAACATACAGGGTTGTGATACTATTTAAATATAGGATGCGAAAAAGGCTAAACGAGATTATGGCGTTATACGCCAATGAAATAGATAATGATGAAGAGTCTGAAGAAAGTGATGACCAAAGCGATGGGTACATCTCTGATGTAATACCATCCACAGAATACTATTAGTTTACTTTGATTTTGTCTTAGTTGTAATGTTTTCAATTATTAATAAAATATAATGAATTTAGGAACGCCAAGAACACCAATATATATACATTTATAAGATATAAGAGATTAATTCAACTTGACAGATCTACAAATGAAGTGCTGCTGAGAGGGAAGAAGGTGAAAACGCCATAATGAACAAAACATTTAGTTTATTGATAAACAATAAGAATAACATATTTACTGTAACCCTAAAACATTTTAATGAAAACACCATAATTCAGCTATGCGTAACAAGGTGTAAAACACCATTGGTAAGTTCTAAATAATGAAAACGCAGAATATTGATTCTAGGTTGAATGACATAACGACGTTTTTAAAAAATATTGCTTAGAAAATAAAACGCTATAGAAACAAGAATAAAGAACAACACGCGATATTTGATAGACTTTTGTTTTAAAATTAATTATAACGCCCTCTATTAAGCGGACTTGAACAATGACAATCGTACCTCGCATATTATTGAGCGCTCCCTGACACGTGTTCGGCCAGGATCCGTTCTTACTATTTTTACACTTCCAATCGCTTTCTCCTGATCCTGTTTATATATATTAGATTATATTACAAATATGACCCCTGTGTAACCAAACGATAAAACTAAAAATATAAAGTCGTGATATATCTAAAAGATTATCGACATGCGTTTTACATTGATTGAAAACCATAAAAACAAATATCAACATGGGTCCTGATAATACCGGTACTAAATCTGATAAAACCAATACCGGTGCCCCGATGTTCAATGGTATTGATTCGGTTTGTTATCGGTATAGTATCAACACGCAGTTCGAAACCAACAAAAATTAAATCGATTCCAGTTCCATTCCAAGTTCCACATAAGTTCATTCGGTTGTCCTGTTACTCTATCCTTTACAACCTTTCTTCCATTCGAGATTGAACAGCCACCTACATTGCCTTTTAGGGTCGGTCATTTAAGACCTCATAAATTACAACAAAAAGAAAGAAACATAAATAAAATAAATTAAAACTAAATCGTTATATAACCGCTAAATCAATATCAATCACTAACTTGATACAGTATTATACAAAACAATTTTTATGCTTTCTAAAAAATATCACAACTTCCCTATACATCGCTTAACATTGTGTAAAAAAGCATAGCATGAACTCTGGGAACTACACGTATGCATGCATGAATGTTAAAAGAAATTATTATATATATAATTAAAAAAGTTATTGGCTAGAGTGAAAAGTATACTAATACATTCTATGTCATCTCATAAATTCATATATATTTCATATGAATAATCTAAATTAATATTGTTGCAATTTTTATAATGTCTGTATTCATTTAATTAATTTATTTTTTGAGTTAATATGATTATTTATAACTAAAATTAAATTAAAATGTTCATTTTTGTGAAGTCGTATGGGTTTAGTATTTGTGTTGTGTGTTTATTTACTGGAAGTCTGTAATTAATGAAAAGTTTGACTTGAAACAGTCTATAAGATCCAATTACGATTAAGAAATACAAATTTACGGTAAAATGTGGGTTAAACCTCATTAAACACACCATGAGATTCGACTAAAATTGATTTCTCAAACAACTTTAAAAGTATCTAAAAAGTTGGAAATGTAATCACTCGTTAGTTTATCTTAAAAACAATTATAAAAAAAAATAGTACGCTCAAATCACATTAAAAAAATAATGAATTCTACTTGTAAAAGGCATAGCATTGAACTAAAGACGACTTCGTGTATATACACAAAGTTGAATGATATAATGGATTAGATATTCTTGTAATTACTATGGATCATACTTAGTAGTATGTATATGTATGAATGCATGCGCATTAAATATTCTGTTTTTATTTAGGACCTCATAAATTACAATACCCAGAGAACAAGGTTGACTTTATATATCAAATATGGATACATTTATTTTTCTCTGTTTTAGATTAGTGTGGGTGGAACGAACTAGAGATGAGTAAAATCGGGTCTTTTGAATACTCGGATCCAGTTCCAACTTGGACCTGGTTCCTCATGCTAGTCAGTAGACCCGGTTCCTCTGTGGAACCGGTTCCAGTTCGTACCCGGGTATAAGTTTTTATATGTGGAACCGGCTGGAATCGGTTCCGGGTAATTTGGAACCGGGTACGGGTAGGAACCGGTTCTATCATAAAAAGCTGCATTTACTATTAGGAACCGGTTCTGTCATAAAAAGCTGCATTTATTATTAGGAACCGGTTCCTAATAATTGAAACTGAATATTACTCTTAAAATCGGTTTTTTCTTATAATTTAACCTCATTCTCTACACCACTTCCAATTTCATTTACTTACTTCAAAAAAATCAACACTTTAACCGCTTCAAATCTAATACTATCAAAGAGATAACGATGGCTTGCAACGATGAGGTCGTGGATGTTTTGGAAACCAAAAGAAACCCCGCTATTTGGAAGCACTTTGACTTGTGCTTGATGTCGGATAGCCATGAAATGGCTAGATGCAAGGGGTGCGGGAAGTTCATGAAGGCGTCGGCCAACTCGACGCTCAAGAAACACACCGACCGCCATTGTCCAGTGACAAAGGCGAAAAACAATGAAAAGGGTGAAGCATCCGGGACCATGTCATCGAAAGTTTAGTTTGTTTTATGTATTGTAAACCCATTTGTGTTTTATGATTAGTATGTTTAGTGTTTTATGTGTTTTGTTTAACGTTTCTTGTTTAGGTTGTTTGTGTAACCGGGTACTTGTTTCTCGTAATAAATAGTTTTATGTTTATGTATTATACCTTGTTCTAGCAAAGACTTATAAAAAAACTCACATTAAAAATATATTGACGCCGGGTCTGGAAGGTTACCGTAGGAACCGGGTATGATAAGAACCGGTTACGGGTACAACCCGGGTACGGGTTAGAACCGGTTCCAGAACTTATTTTTTTTCCAAAAATGTGGAACCGGGTAGGAACCATCGGGTATTTTGAACCCGGAACCGGTTCTACTATATGTCAGGTAGGAACGGAACCGGTCCCAGGTAGGTTCCACCGGGTCGGGTTTGGAACCGGTTATTATGCCCATCTCTAGACCGAACAAGATGTGATTTATGTGAATATAAAAATATAACTTTAATCAATAAAATGTTACAGACAGTTTAGAATACTTATAAATTTTATTCCTTCCTAAATAAGTTCAAAAGGATAATAATATGCGACGGAATTTATCATTATTAGTATTATTAAATATATTGAAGAAAATGTTTTTAAAGATTGTGTATGCATTTAAATACATTTTGTATTATTTATGACATGCCTAACCATTTTAGAAGTATTTAATTACAATTTTTTAAATTGAGATAGTGAATTTAAATGATCCGAACTTTCACAAATTGATCAATAACACTATAAACTTTCGATTTCTACCACACCACTTCTAATTTTCATGACCGATAGCACTCCCAAACTAACTGAACCCTAACCCAGTTAGTTTTTTGCTGATGTGGCTCTTGTGTGTTGACGTGACATCTGATGTGGAATTTTTTGATGATGTGGCAGCTGAGGTGGCCATTGACGTGGCATCTGACTTGGCTTTTTGATGACGTGACAGATGATGTGGCACTAGTTTAATGATGTGATAGCTGATGTCAGCAAACTGAGTTAATTTTAAGTGTTATCGGTTAATAAATTGAAAATTAAAAATAATATGATACAAATCAAAAAAATTAAGATAGTATTGACAATTAATAAAAGATAAAATTATTTAAATCCAACATCCCTTTTAAATTTATTCTCTTAACGCATTAAACTTAAAATACAAGTCAAATAAAGTAAAGCATATAACTAAATCAATTAATGGTTCACCACAAGTGAAGACTTTGATTTACCACCTCCACTAAAGGGGGGATAAGGCAGAATATATCACTATATAAACAAGCCAAAAGCCTCCCTTAAAAGGCACAAACTTCTTCTCAATATTCTAAACTAAGATCATACCTTGCAAGTGATACAAATGGAGCATCTTGAAAAAGGTCAAGAACTAGAAGTTGATGAACAAAAATGGGTTTATGATTCTTCCTTTGATCATAGAGGTCATACACCTCTTCGCGCTTCCACTGGTGCTTGGAAAGCGTCCTTGTTCATTATCGGTATTGATCTTGATTTTGTCATTCTTTCTCGCAAATTAGTAATTGCTTACAAAAAGATGTTATTGAGTAACTTAACGCTTGAATTCATGAATTTTGAAGACTTACACGTGCTCAAATGTCAATATCGTTAATGTAACTCAAAACGTACACATAAGTCAGTTCTTTTAACATGCACTTGTACTTAAACATTGCCATTTTCGGTCATGAGACGCTACTCAAACTTAGTGGTAGACAAGGATGAGTCGTTTTTAACTGTAAATAGTTTAAAACACGATTATATAGCTTTAGTAAATTATGTATTATTTTTTATTTGGACAGACATTGAAGATTGTCTTCTAAATTTCTTTTAGTGGTGAAGTCGAAATCATATCTAGAAACAAAACCAATGATCAAGGATCTAAGCACAACGATACACGTCAATGAAAAGATTAAATGTTTTATTATGGAAATACACTAAACTACTTTTATATTTCAATACTAAAATTTTTAAATAACATAACAATTAATTATATGTATAATAAGTTAGTTATTTATGGTTTTTTGTTTTCTAAATTATGTATTTAACTATTTAATCAACTTTAGATATTTGGGGCCATATTTCACTACAAACAGTGTAGTACATCAAAAGGAAGGCTATAATTGCACCCCAAAAGCAAAGTCAAAAGGGTAAAGCAGTGTAAAGTTGGGTTTTTAATTGGCCACAGGATTGTCTACCAAAAACCAAAATGTGTTGATTCTAGCCTGTCAATTCATATAAAAACAAAATTTTATATCCTTAAGAGAGTTTATTCGTTAAACACTAGAATAACTTGTAAAGATTTAAGTACTTAGGTAGGATGCTCTAATTAAAATCATATTCGAATTTAAATCAATTTATATATATATATAATAGACAATTGTTGATGATTATGTCAAAAGGCGAGTGTTCCTGTAGATATGTTGCGTAGGGCTTTGGGGTTTTTGGTTTACAAAATATAACGAGTTATGATATATCATTTCTAATGTTGTTGTGTTTGCAGCGATCGAGTTTGCAGAGAGGTTAAGTTACTTTGGAATTGCAACAAGTTTGATTATATATCTTACTAAAGTCATCCATCAAGATGCGAAGACATCCGCTAAGAGCGCTAATCAGTGGATCGGTGTAACGACTCTAATGCCGCTTGTTGGAGGCTTTCTAGCCGACGCTTACTTGGGACGTTTTTGCACTGTTCTATTATCATCAATCATCTATCTAATGGTACCACTTTCTCCAAATTAATATACAATATAAGTTAGTTGCGCATTTCTAAAAGGAGGTGTGGACCTTCTTAGGGTTAATATATCTCCAATAAAAAATAATATAAATATAACTAAGATTTTAATACAACTTTATACCAAAAACTGAATAAAAGAAATTCAACACCACACTTCATTTGAATTAATATCTATCGTCATACTTACTAAATCTCACAAATAACAAAGCTGAGGTAGGATCTAAGAAGGGTAAGATATAGACAGCCTTAAATATTAAATATCTTGAATCAAACGAGATCTAACTTATTATATACAACTATTGACTACAGGGTTTGATCATGCTAACGATGTCTAGTATGATCCCAGCTTAAAACCTTGTGCAAGTGATGAGCTTTGTCTAAAACCAAGGAAGATCCACGAAATTGTGTTCTTCATCGCGATATACTTGATATCCGTGGGCACGGGTGGCTACAAACCGTCTTTGGAAAGTTTTGGAGCGGATCAATTCGATGATAATCATCCCGAAGAACGCAAAAAGAAGATGTCCTTCTTCAATTGGTGGAATGCAGGCCTTTGTGCTGGATTAGTGCTCGGTGTAACAGTTATTGTGTACGTGCAAGATCACGTAGGGTGGGGTCAAGCAGATATCATTCTCACCATGACAATGGCTTGTTCGATTGTCATCTATGTCATCGGTAGGCCTTTTTATCGATATCGAAAGCCCGGAAGCCCGATAAAGCCGTTGTTCCAAGTATGTGTTGCAGCCTTTACCAAGAGGAATCTACCTTACCCGTCTAGCCCGAATGAGTTGCATGAAGACCCCAAACCCGAAAAGGCCCAGCAAAGGCTACTTTGCCACACAGAAGCTTTCAAGTGAGCAAATTTCTTGTGTTATTTCATTCTCATCATTTATTTCATTGCTTTTCGAGTTATTCAGGTCTTTGATTCAAATAATGAACACCCCCAATATTAAATAACCAAGTTATGCCCCCTTGCAGGTTTCTTGATAAAGCCGCAATAATCGAGGAAAAATATTTTCAGAAAAGAAACAATGTGATCCATGGAGACTATCGACCGTAACAAAGGTAGAGGAACTGAAGCTGATTTTGAACATGATCCCGATTTGGTTAACTTCATTACCATTCGGTATGTGTGTCGCACAATCCATGACATTCTTCATCAAACAAGGTGCAATAATGGACCGCAAGATCACCAATCGGTTTGTCCTCCCACCAGCCTCAGTATACGGTCTAGCCGCGTGTGGAATGATCTTTTTGGTAGCAGTTTATGATAGGATACTAGTCCCTATACTAAGGAGGATAACCAGAACCGAAAGAGGAATCAATATCCTACAAAGAATAGGGATCGGGATGGTGTTTTCATTCATAACAATGATCGTGTCCGCCATTGTTGAAAAGAAACGCTTAAATGTCATACAAAACGATCCGTTACACGGCTCGGCCACCATGAGTGTGTTCTGGTTGGCACCACAGTTCATATTTTTTGGAATTGCAGATGGGTTCACTTTGGTTGGACTTCAGGAGTACTTTTACGATCAAGTTCCTGATTCGATGAGAAGCTTAGGAATTGCGTTATACCTAAGTGTGATCGGAGCTGGTAATTTCTTGAGTAGTTTCTTGATCACAATCGTTGATCAGGCGACTACAAAAGTGTCCGGGAAAAGTTGGTTTGGGAAAGATTTGAACAGCAGCCGCATTGATAATTTCTATTTGTTCCTAGCTGCAATCACTGCAGCCAATCTATGTGTGTATGTGTATGTAGCGAGTCGGTACTCATACAAGAATGTGCAGAAGAAGACTGAGGTGGCTGTGGCGGATTGCTACCACGGTGAAGGCCATGGGACAAAGCTTGATGCATATGTACCCAAATAAATTTGCAGTCCTTATTAATATAGGGATATAAGTAAAATATTTTATATATAGGTATGTTTTATTTGATCCATTTATTGGAAAGATTTTATTACATTGAGTACTAAAGGATTGTATATTTGTATTGTGTATTGTTTTTAGTTGACTCGATCTTTTCTAGCATAAAATAAAAAGACTTTTGATCATAACTTTATAAAAAAAATCACAAAAGAAAGCTTAAATGAACCGAGCCACTTGTTAGCATCGGCTTGCTAAAAGTTCAAACGAATCAGAGCTGAAAGAAGCTTGTATTTGAGTTCATTTAATAAATGAAATATAGAAAAATAACAGCTAAAACATAGTAATCTATCAAAATTTTCACGTTTCAGCTCTACACCCAAGCCGAAACACAACGCTTCAACTGGGATTCGAGCATTTCCAAATACACGATCTATACACAGAAAAATTCAACTCTGGTCAACATGACGACATAGCCGACCTGTACCATAAGTAACCTACAAAACCATAAGATCCGTGATCGTGTTTCACTATGAAAAGCTAGTTCATCTTCATGTCATGATGGAAAAGAAATGAAGACTGGCAGGTAGAGATTAAACTAGAAATGATCTATTGCTCTGTAACTTAAAAAGAAGGCGGTTCAGATAGAAGCTTCTTGAGTGTCTCGTATGTCGTGAAAACGATTCCTAAACCGGGGACAACTTTGTAATATTCCGGAAGAATCCCTCTGTAAAGACCACGTAACCCTTCGGTTCGAAATGATTTGCCCAAGTATCCCGAGTAAGCCACTGTTGTAAACACGGGGTCGTCCACCCACTCCTTCCAACTGTTTTCTCCTTCTCACAAGATCCAAAGGAAACGTTGCTGTGTAAAAAAAGTTAATTATTATACCAAAATGCAGGTTAGTTAAGATTTACCAAAATGCCCGCCCTGAGTATCCATCAGTTGTCAGTACCACGGTAGAAGCTTACCTGTTGAAGAAGCAATGCTGGAGAGACTGCCACATGCGAGACTGACCATGACAGTGGAATCGTTTGCCTATCAAAGAACATAAGAGTATTAATAACGAGTACCAGAAAGTTGCCAAATTTAAATTCTTGGTTGACAAGAGCATGGAGTCTGTACCTGTGAGATTTCCAATACGTACGCAAGGTTTCATAAACAGAAAAGCTAATAGCAATACTTGGTCCAACGCCCTACACGAATCACAATATGGAATTAAGTGCACGCAATGAAGAGAAGACGAACTAGAGTTGTCCCCTTGATAATCAAAATAAACAGGCTAAACAGATTGGGATGTAAACAGAGCAATATTGGTCAAGTCAACTTGAATTGACCAGAAACACATTTTGTCCAATAATCTTAAAGTTTAATAAATAAAAATGTGTCAAACACAATCACAAACATAATATTATTTAAATAACAATCTTAACTTTTTGAATAAAACAATTTAGAAGATTTTATGCATTAATTAATATACACTAGCCACTTTTCGCCTGTTCCACCCATTTCCTTAATAGCTTTTGTTTAATTTACCTATTTGACCTTTTAGTTAAAGCATAACCTGAATTAACCAATTTCTAAGTAGATTAGTCAAAATTGACTACTTAATGAGGTACTACTATTACCAATAAAGTTGGTCCAAGTCCCTTGTACAAGCCAAGAACACCCTCATCTCTACAAATTGTCCGGAAGGCATGCCAGATTCCATTATAGTATATTGTACTTCTCTGCAATAAAATAAACAACTGTAAGATTGTAGTTTGTACAAAAATACACAAGAGTGTCGGCAACCATTCGTGAAAGCCAATTCAAACTAAAAACTATAGCCCAACTAAGTACAAGAGATGCTAGATCAAAAAATTATAAAAACTAACAAAACCAAAAATCAGTTCTAAAAATCGGATCAAGTGGTCACCTAGGCATAACACGGAGCAAAGAGCCCCAATTATGATCAAATTGGAGATATTGAACGGTTTAGCATACATAGAGTCATAGACTGAACTTACCTGCTACGACCTATTTCATCTTGCAAGTTCCAAGAGATGATTTCGCGTTCTGAATTTCAAGCTCATCTTCTGGGTTTCAATTTTGTCTTGCAAATTCTGAATTCAAGTGGAGTTGGAGAATCAAGTGGCTATGGTGCAAATCAGTTATATGTGCAAGAGAAAAGAGACAAATTATAAAGACCAGCTGTATTTTGTCAAGGGTTTCTCAAGAAGAAAACCAACATCATGCTAGCATACAATACGAGCATATGAAAACTTGTTAAACCATTTGTTTGTTGAGAACTCAAAACTAATTTCTGATTTACTTCATACTTCATACATATTATAATGATCCTATTATAAATAGGCAAAAATAACATGAAGTGATTAAGGGATATTATATACTGCTTAATTCTCCAAATGATTATGACCTCAACTTAACCAATTATGCCCCTGACACTTGACCGACCACCTAGATCCGCCTAATGCTTTCTAGAACACTGATTTAAAAAATCAACTAACTGTGAATAAGAAAACAAATTTTACAAACTATATGCATATTTCAACCAAAAAAATTAACTTTATCTTGACAGCAATTATGCAAAAAAAAGAGTAGTTAATAATTTTTGAAGTGTGCGTTTTACACCTGTGCTGCAAGCCGTGTTCTCACAAGATCTAAAGGATATGTTGCGGTAGCAGCTGTTATGCCTGACATTCCACCGCCAACAAAGTGCAAACATGCATCTGCAGCTGCAGTTCCATTGTTGTTTCCTATACTCGGGATTGACTTTAGCAACTGAAAAAATAATGGTGATAGATTAACTTAATACCATCAGCAGAAACCAATATCAAACCAAAAATACTAATAAACTAAAAGAAATAACCCACTTTTTTGTACTGCTCATACACGTGGAAGTTAACAGCAGTATAAGGAAGGCGATGAGCTATAGTAACCATATTTCCTTTCCAAAAGGCTCTAACACCCTCTTCATTAACAATACGCAACGCCTCTTTCCATATACAAGGCCTGCTCAACAACACCCCCTCAGCATGCATACCTGCAGAATGCATTACAAAATCATCCATCATCTAAAAAAACGCAATAGTATGAATCAAAACATAACCTATAGCATATACCACTATGATTAGGATCAGATTCTGATTCTGTATAGAAGTACAGATTAGAAACAATGAAACCTTACACTTAATTACCAAAGTAAACAAACTCTCTCCAAACCTTGGTTTTAAGAACCGAGAAGCGCACAAAAGCGAAAAGATATAAAACCGAGACGCAAAGCGCAAAAGCGGCGGGATTTTCGTACCAAGCGATTATATATATTTTTTATATAACCAATAAGTTTTTAGCATCCCCTATCCAAAATACAGCTATAAATAAGGTTTTTATATGATTTTACATACATGTACATACAAGCTAAAAAAACCTGTTGTACAGCATTTTAATGCATAAAAACACGCCTGGTACACAAGGCGAGCGCCTGGGGTTTGAAAAATCCCCCAAAAAATGCAGTTTTCTTGTGCTTCCTGTTTTAGGCTCGCCTCGCCCTACATAAAGCGCCAACCTCTGCGCCTAACGGCGCTAATTGGAGCGTTTTTTGAAACCAAGCTCCAAGCGAACACTAAGAGAGCTAAACGACCTTTTTTTCTCCTAACTTATATCTAATTAATCTTTATTTTCTTAGAGATGTTAATTGTTATATAAATATGTGATTTTTAATTCATTCAAACTTAATAATCAGAAGACTATTTATAAAATAAATCCAAATTTTTGAAGACAGTAGGTCTGTAATCAATGTCATGAAACATAACATTCAAATTTCTATAACAGAATTTAAAAAATCAAATATCTTTACTACTCCTGATCAACTAACAATTAACAATTTCAAATTAAACAACACAGATCATACAATTAACAAAAACAATAAAAGCAAGTGAAATAACTACCTGAAACAGAATAGTAAGGCGCGCAAGTGGAGCCGTACATGTTTTACTAAAAGCTCCAGCAATACCTCCGGCTAGAAGCTGATGCACCGTACCTATCTCCGCCGACTGTTTGTGATGGTGATGACGTGGCGACGACTGTTGCTTTTGCAAAAACTTCACCGCCGTACCGCCGTCCACAACTCCGCCGTGATTAGACATCCCGACTTGAGCTTCCATAACACTGCGATGTGAAATTGGGAGATTAATATCGCATGAAATTTGGAGTGAATTGGGGAAAAACAGAAACCCCTGAAAAACCCTAATTGTTTGCGTGATTATGAGGTAAACAGTCCAGATTACTTATATGGCGGGCCCTAAGCCCAACTCAAGCCCATTATAAGTGTTTTGATATATTGCTAAGCCCATTGTGTATGTCTTCAAATTCAAACCGTTAAAAATAGTTATTATAATGCACACGAAAATAAAAATCATAACTAGCAGGATTTGCCCGTATTAGTTCAATTCTTTACACAGGGGATTTGAGGTGGAAACGATTCGGTATCGGTATAGGACATGGCCTCGGTTTAAACTCATGATATGTCCGTACGCCTTTTAGATTAAAAACGAATACTGCTAGTTCATCACGGTACTATTTTGAATAAAACTCTTTTTTCAAGAAAGCTTGTATAGGAACGATGAAAAAAATAGATTAAACACGGTCGCGTATTTAGCTTTATAAAAAAGATAATGAACGCGAGTTATCGACGAAAAATCAAATTACACAAAAACTAATTGGTGCAAAGACATATATTTTAAAGTATATACAGATACCGGTATTGACCTTGTCGGTATTTGTTTTGTTCGACATGATACTGTTGTGACACTGGCACTTGAACAACCCTTCGATACCAAAATAGGACTGTATTTCGAACACGACTCATTCTCACTAAATTTTATAAAACCAAACACAACTACACATTTAGTTTTTTAAGCGAACAAAGACAAGACATCAAATAAAAGACAGATTAGTAAAAAAAATTAACGGGTTCATAACGTATATCATACATAATAGAGTGAACATAATAGAGTGGTAATCAGAAAAGAAAAAAAAACGTATGATATAACCTTTGCTGTAAAAAATATATTATTAAGAAGAAAACTGTAAAATTTATAAATATTATTAAGTTTACTATTCATGTCAACTTTAACTTTAATAATAAAATAATAATAATAATAATAAAATAAAATAATAATAATAATAATAATAAATAATAATAATAATAATAAATAATTATTATTATCATAATAATAAAATAATAATAATAATAATATAATAGTATACATTTAATTTACAACACATTAATGTATAAATAGTTATTCTCGTTATAACTAAAATTCAAATAATTTAATTATCTGTTATCATTATTCAATTTATAACATTTATATACAAATAATTATATTGTAGTTATAATTAAAATAAATAAATTTGTAAGAGGGTAGTTCAACACATGTTCGTTTTATTATCACATATGACATCTTTTATTTTCTATGTCTAATAAATAAAAATAATGTAAACCATGTGTCAAATTTGTAAGTCACATAAAATTTGGTTTTCCTGTCTCTTTCTCATATTAAATATTCAATAGTGTAGACTTATGAAGAACTATAGATTTAAGACCTATATGACATGTTATTTAAAATAAATATATTAAAAAATATTTATTCAACTTATGTAATACACAGGTGTCTAATCTAGTTACAAATTAAAATGAAACTACTTATAGTGGTATTAGATTTAATTACCTTTATGGCGTCTTTGTGTAACCAAAAAATAAAATCCAAAAATATAAAATCATGATATGCCTCAAAGGATATTGTCAAGTGTTTTATATGAATCGAAAACCATAAAAATGATATTGGTACTAGTTCTAATAATATTGACACTAGTACCGATGTTCAACCAGTATCGATTCGGTTTAATACGAAAAAAATTACAAAAGGATATCGACACATTTTTACATCGATCGAAAACGATAAAAACGAATACCGATGTCGGTTCCAATAATACCAACACTGGTGCATATATTGTTAGAGTGGTATTGATCGATTAGTTACGACATCGATACGGTATCGATAGTCGATATAGTTTAAGATACCAAAAAATCCTTGATTTAGAATACAGCTCGGTTTTTGATAAATTTTATAAGAGAGTGTTGAAAAATTAAGGTTCATGGACGCAAGATATTAAAGAAAAAAATATTGAAAAATAAATTGGTCAATATGTATATTATTTATAGTATAAGAACGTGAAACTAAAACTTAAAAGCGTTACCATTGATGCAAATGCTTATAGAACTTGTACACATTAATATGACATTAATGTCGAATAGTATAAATACATCACAACGGCATATCCATAATCTAAAAATGATATTCTAAAAGCACAAAAAAGCGAAACCTTAAAGTAACTTTGCAGACTTGTATGTTTGCGATTTGATAACTTGTGCATTGTTATTCACATCTCATTAAAGTAGCTTTGTAGACTTGTATTTTGCGCTTCGATAACTTGTGCATTGTTATTCACACCTCAATTTTTCAATGATATTTACATTGTAATGCTGATTAAATTGTAATACATATATTTTTAAAATAAAATAAAACATTATGTATTAAAAACTATAAGAGAAAAAAATAAAAAAAAATGTGATGGAGCCAAGTATTATTATAAAAGTGGTTATAATAAGGTGTGTTTTATTTATCATTGGTTTAAGGGGTCATTAGCAGTAACGGAGACACACATAATCGGCAACGGTGTTTCTTGACACCATTCAAATTTACGTATTATATTATCGTGTAATAGAAAAAATACGAGCGACCTCATTATTTGTTTTAAAGTTATACATAATAAACAAATTTATACTATAAAAATTAAGCTCAGTTAGTTAATTCTTATGTAGTAAACTCTAAATCATTAACATGCACATATTTTAACCCAATAATTATTATAGCCCATATCCAATTAGGTAATTCGATTATTAAACCTATATTAAACAAAAAAAAGGTGCGTAATTATTTGACTGTGCTTGCAATAGTATAATGTAAAAGAGTTCTTTGCAAAATTTGCGATTGAAAACATTATAAATCGCTTTCAAAACATGAAAACATGTAAGAAGCAACTATAAAATATACTTTTTATATATTTTAACTGACTTTGTGTTTTTATTTTGTTTTTTTATAATTCATAATTACATTATACTTTTATTTATAGTATTAATATTAATTTTTATTATGAGTTAAAACTTAAAATGCAAAGTATAGTACTCTTACCAAAACTTGTACTTTCATTCTTCAACATTTTGTAAATACTATTGAATGAAAAATGAATGTATGAAGGGCGCCTACTTTGCGTTTTATAGTATTAATTTATTAATTAATATAATAATTAATAGTGTTAACTGAAAATCTAATATAACTCTTGATGATTCACCATGACAACCCAAAAAAATACAACCGGTATAAGCGGTAGTGGCTTGCAGCTTAATCAGTGTGTGCTAGATTTTGTCTCAGTCAATCCCCAGTGACAACGTGAGGACAAACGTACAGAGACGGTGATGTATAGCCAATCAACATGCGCCAATCACTGCTCTATGATCTCCACTAAGGGCTGATGACAAACACAACAAGTACATTTGGTAGGCGACGTGTAACAATTGTGATGCGCCAGCATACACCCACCTTCGCAGACACTACCTTTCGTGTCAGAGGGGACCATATAGATATCCCTTGAAAGCGACGTCCGACCCATGAGTCCACCAGTCCATCTCCTTCTCTAACCATACGGTTATAAATACTAACGTATACCAAAAGTTTTTAGCATTCCAACTTCCACTCTCTCACTCTAAACACACACACACACCGTTTCTCTCTCTAACCGGATACTTAATTCACGCCGGAGACCGGTTAAGAGAAGAACCCCATCCTCCTTTAATGAGCTAACATGTTGATCGTTTTGCAGATCGTCCACAGCTATACCGATCAAAGAAGAGATTTAAAAGATAACTCCAGATCGAAATACCCCCTTTAGGTTTTATCACTTACGAATTTGAACCGATGTTTCTTCAATATTGTTTAGAGATGTTGTGGTGTCTGGATGGGTATTTGAGTAACATCCCCAAATTTAGCTACCTCGTGAGAGAAGGGGAACCACCTCTCAATTTCAATTTCTAGTTTGATTAAACTATCAAACTAAAAAAAGGGTAAATGCACGGTACCCTGACCGCGGGAGGGTTCTCCCTCCTCAAGCTAGCTTAGCCCCATAGCTGCCTGGCGGTTACTACCCAGCAGGATTATTCGGGCCGAAGCTGGACTCGGAACCCGCGTCCTCCCGTTTGGAATGGGTGAGGCTGGACCACTGGGCTGACACCCCGTGGTTTACTATCAAACTATTTAATATATATTAGTTATCATATGATAAAAACAAAATTGAATTTAGTAATTACTATACTACTACTGCTATTATTATTATTAACTTTTTGAAATGAAAGTTGTTATATAACTCTAATATTTATTAAAAGCTATAACATCAAAGTCATTAATTTAGAGAAAAACAAGCAAGGAAATAATGCAAAAATACTAGTTTTAAAGTTAGAAAAAAAGTGTGCATTTTTTTATATTTACTTTTGTTGTAAAAGGAATGCTATAACATATTGACATGTAGCCTGTTAATTACATATTTGAGTTGGTCAAGTTACAAAGGAAAACCGCTCGACCATTAAGTAATTGTAGCTACATCATGAACAAATGAACTATAGAAAGTTTGAAAGCCATATACATGAATTCTTGAACATTGAACTAGAAAACTTGACGATAAATTAAAGCATAAAACATGAACTTGATCAATATGACATTGATTTGAGTGAGATTACATCTTAAACTAAAGTATAAACCAACAATCGCAATTACATAACGAAGCACACTCGAGTATGATTCCATGACCAAACTTCTAACAAGAGAATACCGACAAATTTCATACGTAACAAAAGGTCTGACCACACACGAAAGGAGACCAAAACAACAACGTAAACATATAAAAGGCAAATCATATCTAGCAATGTAAGTCTGATCAAATAGTTGATTGATATTAGTTTGATAAACTACAATTAGTCACTTTGAAAACATGATTCAAACTTGCATGGACTTGTGTACTATGGTTGGGTGGACCCAACCATGAGATGTCAGAGTCACAAGTTTATCAATTCATTCGTATGAATATGATTGAAGTACACGAGTTTAACATGGACCTTTGCCATGACTTTATAGCCCAGTGATATTTTGGAGGATGGGATAAGACTTTGTGACAATAGGTTTTGGGCTCAAGGGGGGGGGGGGGGGGGTCCCATATTTATGGGTTTCTTCCTAAATTGGTGTATAAGCATTATGCCTAGTGAAGATGGATATGATTGGGTGGTTCCGTTGGTAACGATGATACTCCAATGGTCCGTCAGTGAATCTAAATTTACGGTTAAAGAAAAAAAAACATTGAACCTATTAAAAGTTGGGAAAATGAGGAAGTAATAGATGTTACTTTTAAATTTATAATAGCTTAAACTTTGACATCACATGCTGTTATAAATACGGTGACTATTTAAAACTATCGGAGATCAACTTGCTAAAAAGTCAGAATCAAATCATGCTAAACGAGCTCGTGCTCCATGTATCGAGTTTGAATAATTTCGTGAACTAAAAGGAGTATATTTACTTATATAACTTTTGCACACGCCTACATACATACTTATAGTTGTGTATGTATATATATTTAAACTAGTTTTCTTTTTATTCATCCCCTAAATATACATTATAACTTTTTTTTACCCTTCCTTATAAAGTTTTAGTTAATTAAGGTTTATAAATATGAGTTTTTAAGCCACATTTCAACAAACATGATCTATAATTAAAATGTTTTTATATTTATTACAGAAAAGTACTTAAACTTACACTTTTTTTAATAAGTTATATATGTATAAGAGCATTTACATTGGGGCCTCTATATTTGTCACACCCCAACCGATGGCGGAAACATTAGAGTGAGACGAACGAGATTGCTCGAGACTTCATAACACTATTGTGATAATATTTAATTCAAAACCGATTTCATTCATAAATAAAAATTGTCACGTACATCGCAAGAAATCAAAATACAACAATTGGAAATTTCAAAGTACAAAAAATTCTAATAACAATACAATAACAAAATCTAGTATTTCTATATGCGTTTCTAAGTCGCCCTACTAGATTTCGTCAATATCAACATCATAACCTGCAACATGTTTAAAAGTATAGTTCAACACACAAAGCATTGGCAAGTACACAAGTTTATTATAGTATAAGTATGAAAAGTTTTAAACGAATCCACATGGAAAAAATAGTTAACTAGATTAATATATCATGGCATGCAATTATACAAGTCAATCCTCTGATTACCGCATCATTTTAAAGACTTAATATGACCACAAGACTACGGGCACGTGCGTTACTCTATAGCGCTATACGTGATAAGGGGAGGCTCATGCGAAGTTAATGACAAGCGAATCACATAAGAATGTTCCAAGAATACAATCAAGTGTCACGTATTTAAGCATGTATGATGGATTGTTTGTGTTTGCATAAAGTACAAGTGTGATTTCGTGTAATTTGATAAGTTAAACATATTGCACCTAAAAGTGTAAAGCGTAAAAAGGGCTTTCGAGTGTACTCATGGTTTTGTAAAGCTTCATTTGGTAATCCATGAAAAGTTGGAAAGTTGGTAGATGGAACACCGAGGTCACCCTACATGGGGTAGACGAAGGTGTGTGAGTATTCGGAATGTTAACGGAAGATTCGGATTCGGAATTAAAGTATGTAAAAGTATGTTATACACAAAAGTAATTATCTAGTCTTAGAGCACCCGTTTTTACAGTATAAGTCCCGTATGGGTTGATGTGATTTCCTGGGTTAAGATGCCCATTAGAATCGTAACGAGAGGTTCAAAACTTAGATAATATAACCTATTACCATGACAAGTAACCATACCCGATTATCATCAATGGTTCGGTTAAATATATGTTTATATATATTATATAGTTTACATAATGATTCTAAGCTAAGCCATCAAGAGTAATCATAGATTCTCATGTAAATCAAGCATGGAGGTAGGAGATAGTCATCCTTTAAACTCTTTGTAGGATTCACCAATACATAAATCATCACAATGATGATTTGGATGGTCATGAATGATACAACTTCTTACTGTATCAAGTAGCCAAGTAGGTGTTAACCCGGGTGAGTCATTCCGACATGGAAAGAGTTAACTAAGTGCCGGAGACTAAACGGGTTAAGTTAATTTAAGTCTAGCAAACTACTTCAGATAACAAGGTAAAAACATCAAGTAAGATGGTGGAATGAAGTTAGGATAGCCAAGGCTTCCAAGTATTCACACCTATATCAAAACACAAGTCTTGCCATAAACTTCATGGCAAGCTCGGATGGTTTCATCACTTGTGGGTTACATAAACCCTTGCAAAAACAGAAAGTTTAAAGGTGTTTGCACCTCTTAAACTCATAAGAATATATTCGTAACAAGTCTCATAACCTTAGATAGGTTTAAGAACAAGTAGGAACAAGATTAAGTCAAGAAAAACATAGTTTGTAAAAGTTTAACAAAAGTTCTTCCAAAACAGAAAGTTTGGACCTCAAAATGGTGCATGTTCCACCTTAGATTACCATGGTAATCTTGTGGAAACACTCCTAGAAGTGTTCCAAGCTTTAGAGGAAGATTTGATGAAGAAAAGATGGAGAAAAGTGAGTTTGAACTCACTTTTGCACTTGAAAGTAATCTGCCATGTTTTTGAAATTTCAAAAAATTTGAGAGTTTTTTTGATGATTCAGAAGTGTTTGGAAAGTGCAAATGAGGTTAGGGAGGTTGTTTATATAGTGGGTGATGTAGGTTTGGTATTAAATGAGGTTTAGAGGTGATTGGATGTGAAAAAGGTGAAGAAAATAGGCCGACCCGCGAGCTGGAAGCGTTCTGTTGCGGATCGAGGTCTCTCGCCACCCGCCAGAGCCTAATTTAGGCAGATTATGCAATTTGGTACCTTAACTTGGTTTTTCCCTTATTTTAAGCTAAAACTTGGTGTTTTGGCATGTTTTTAAGTGTTAACACGTATGTAAGTATAATTTGAGTATCGAGAGTGTATGTATGAGTATTTGCACGTATAACAAGTATTGATTTGTATGTAAACATGGATTTAGCGATCGAATGTATGTAAGACGAGTATGTATTAAGTATGAATTTCATTACGATCAAAGTCTCGGATTACTAAGTTGAAAATGAAATACGAATGTGATACGAATACAAGTTCCCATTAATAGAAATACAATTACATTTTCTAAATAAGGAAAATACAAAAAAAACGAGGCGTTACAATATTAAAACATTTTATATAATATAGAGAAAGAAATAGAGGAAACAACAAAAATAAAACTACATTGGAATTTTTATTATAGAGAAAGTTTTATACATATTAAAATAAATCTCTATATTTAGAGGCTCATACTAAGTCTCTATATTTTTTGTGTGAGTGTATAAGGAAGATAAAGAAATAATAAAATAAGTGATTGTGAGTATGATAAAGATATAGATATAGATAGAGAGTTGAATATGAAAGGTTTATGAAATGTAAAGATAATTTAGAGAAATTTATGTTTTTATTAAATTACATAGATAGAGATGGAAGCTTCAATGTAAATGATGTCATTTGTCATAATATATTTCTAAATATTTGACTCTTTTGTTTTGCATCCCTTAAACTCAGATAATTCTAAGAACCACTATTTAATTTAAACCCGAAATATGCGTTTCTTTTAGTAATATAGTTTTTTAAACGATAAATGCTACTCATTATTAGATTACATCAAATATATTCTAATTTATATCGAATTAAACTCAAAACCTCTCGTTAAAAATGTAAGTCTCTATTAAATCAAGATATAATAATATTTAAACTTCAAATAAATAGAATCATATTCAAGATTCACTCTAGCATGGGAGGGACATGCATGAATAGGAGTCACCGAGTCATCAATCTCAAAAGCCTTCATGATGTTGATACTTCTTCAAAGTAACCATTGCTTTTTTACGCCCAAAACTCCTTTTCAGATGTTTCATCAATTCAAGAAATGTTTTTTTATTATATTATTTTTATTTGTTAGCAAATTATGACTATTTTTTTCAATTCTACATTATTTTTTATTACTAAAAACTTTTTTTATTCAAACAAATATAACTCAAAATATAATTTATTTTATTTATTTATCTTTTGTAAATGAATTATTTATATGTTAATTGTTTTTTAAATAAACGGTCTGTTTTGAAACAGTCTCTCTTGAATAGAGGTAAAGTACGTTAGTCTACATGTCACAATTCCCTTAGCCTACTATTATTTTTGCTATTTATGAGATTTACTGAATATGATTGTTGTTTTATCTTTTGTAAATGAGTCAAATCAAACGGCAGAAGACCATACACAAGCCACCTAGTTTACTTTTTTTTGAATGGCCGACAGAATTAACCCCGGCACTCTCGGGGCACTCATTGGACCAAACGAAGTACTCCGAGAGTAACCCGAGTCCACCATCAATTCCAGGGAAAACCCGACAATCCACCCTCTCGTAGGCATGACAGTGAAATTACCAGTAAAACCGGTTTGGCTCAAAGATCGAACTCAAGTTTCACTAGGTATCCTATAATTGTCCACCAGTGCTTCACGACACCTCTACTCAACTACTATGTGATTTGATAGTATACACTCGTATACAATGGTTTATACTTTTCGATATATACTATGATTATACACATAGGAGTAGTATCAAATACAAACAACATTTTGTATACAAACTGTAAAAACCATTTAACAAATGTCATGTGGCACCTAACCAATTATAGAGAAATGGTAAAATAATAACCTAAACAATATCAATTATATTGAATTCCTATAATTATGCTAACAAGAAATTAACTCTTTATTTGGATATTCGTTTTGTTTTCAATGTGCTGATATAATTCTTTATAAAGAATAGTGCTGATATCATTCACACATGTGCTAAAATCAATTATGATTAATTTTCATGTGTTAATATGATTTAAAAAAGATACTTTTATGTATGTATT
The DNA here is from genome assembly GCA_947069175.1 of Scalesia atractyloides. Lineage (NCBI taxonomy): Eukaryota > Viridiplantae > Streptophyta > Magnoliopsida > Asterales > Asteraceae > Scalesia > Scalesia atractyloides. The sequence goes on from CAMTDV010000008.1 coordinate 6,302,476, forward strand.
GTTTTAGTATGTGCGGGGAAGGTTCTATGCATATTGTGAGAACATGTGGAACACAATGAATCTCTCATTTTTTTTAATCCTAAAAACCTAAAAGGTAAATGAAAATGTTACAAATATATCATTTATTGTTTCTTACACTATAATTCAAAATAAAAAATAAAATTTTCACTTTTTGTATAACCTACACATATGTGGTTATGTGTAGGTTAAATTACTAACATGTATGTAGGCTATCGGTAGGTAAAACTATATGGTTTTTTATGTATCTATAATATATATATTAATGTAAGAAACATAAAATTTAAAAGATATGAAACTAATATAATTCAAAATAACATTTATTGTTTACAATATACATTTATTGTTTCTTACACAATAATTCAAAATAAAAAATGAAAATTTTCACTTTTTTAAACCTACACATATGTGGTTATTGTAGGTTAAATTACTAACATGTATGTAGGCTTATCGGTAGGTAAAACTATATGGTTTTTTATGTATCTATAATAATATATTAATGTAAGAAACATAAAATTAAAAAGATATGAAATAAAATCCCAAAATTTAGTATTTTAGAGTTGTTCTGTTTATTCTTGCAATAGTTAGTGTTCTGTAATGATCCTTATAATAATATATGCTAACTTAAAATAATAGAATCTGTTTTCACAGTTTATAGGATAAATATTATTTTATACCATAACCAACCTCACACCTGTATACAAGATCTCTACAATTCATAACATACGAAATAGTAATATGAAGTGGTGTTCATCTAGGAACACCTATTTGTAAGTGTACTTATATCAAAACCCAAAAACATGGTTAATAGGGATAGGGACAAACAATGTAGGTTTAAATGGTTGTTGTTAAATGAACCAAAAAGTTAAAGTTTTTTATTTTTAATTTATAAGTCAAATAATTAAATACAAGACAGTGAATTTATTTTCGAATTATGGGCCGCAATCCTGCTACTACTAATAACCTCGTGATATGAGGAGCCCTCCTTTCTCTGTCACCTTAAATCTCTCTCTCTCTCCACACACACTCTCTCTCTCTCTAACACTCCCAATGAAACCCACCACCAAGTTCATGTCCTCCACCCCTCCATCCACAAACCACCACTCACCACCACAACCACCACCCACCACCGCCTGTACCTCTTCACCCTCTTCATCCTCCTCTCTCTCCTCTTAACTTCTCTCTCATCACCACCTCCCGTACAACACCACCACCGTCACTCCACCACACCCCCACCCACTAGCCACACCGTACACGACGCCCTCCTCCACTACGCCACCACCACCGCCCCAAACACCACAACCCCACCTCGTATGACCCCCGCCGAACTCACCTCCATCACCACCGTCCTCCGCCGCTGCTCCGCCGGCTGCAATTTCTTAGTCTTCGGTCTCACCCACGAAACCCTCAGGACTAAGCACCAATTTCTTAGTCTTCGGTCTCAACCATATAACCTTGACTTTAGTTTATAAACTTAATTTTTAATTAATAGTTTTATCAATTAAAAAAATGTTGTATTTATGTTTCATGTAATTGCATCTTCAATGATTGTTCAGATGCATTCTTTTAGTTTAATCATTAATGGATGATAAACTAATTTTATGTTGTGAGATTGAAGATAATGGGTTTGGAAGTTGAGATATAAACAACAAAAGGTCAAGGTTGTATACTTGTTTTAATGTTTTTGAAACAAATAACGGGTTTGGAAGTTGAGATATAAACAACAAATAGTCAAGGTTATATGATTGTTTACTTATTTTAGTGATTTTGTAACAAAAGAAAAGTGTCATGTTTATACGATTTAAATTCAGTTTTTAAAGGGAGTTATGTAATTTAAAAATAAAATAGAAAATGAAAGCTAATTATATTTAAAAGAAAAGTGCTGCGTTTCCTAACGTTTGAAATCCTGAATTTGAAGATGCTCCAGTTTAATACAATTCTATCAAACTCAAATATGTATATAAAACTGAAAAAGAAGGCAATTAAATAATGGAATAGTTATTGAAACTTATACGTTTTTTTATAATCATCTGTTATAAAAGAAAAAGGGTAGACTGGAACGAAGTCCAAAATGAGCCGGCCAGACATAGTTCATTCGCATTTGACTTGAACAAGGAACCGATAATATTTGCATGTTTACTTTTTTACTATAGACTCGTATCTTTATCTATTTATAATGAACTTTTGAAATTTCATATTTATATTTAAGAGTCTTGATTATGTATTTAATAATATTGAATTAAAAGTGGTGATAATATATAATATAAAAAAATATATAAAAGTCTAATCATTATTCTTTTATTTAGGATTGAAATAATGTAAAAAATACCTAATCATTACTCTATTGACTTCATCATCATTTGACTTAACAATAAAAAATATTTGGAAAGTAATCAAATCATTAATTTTTTTAACTAAATTGATATATTAATCTTATACCCTTTGTCTATTTATCATAATCCGACTTAAAAAGCAATGAAAAGGGAGAGTTAGAATCTTTGCCCAAATATGCCCTTACACACATATTTTCCCAAACCTCAAGAATTTTATATCCGTCATTTTTAAAAGCATCCCCAACATCATTCCAAAATTTTGATTTCTTTGTCAAAGTAGACATCAAGTACCTTTCCACCATGATTTCCCTAAACACTTTCCTATGGGAATTGGATTGCACAAATCAAAATGTCGCATAAGACAAAACTATTTGTAAAACTTTTATTATATCATACTCTCATTTTCTAGTGAGTTATGTGTAACATATATTTATTTGTTATTGATACTATTACGTACTTTGATATATTAGGGAATGTTGGAAAAGTTAAAGAAGATTGAAATAGGTAAATTATTACAACTTTATATCTACAAGGATAGGCTGGTGATAATATGATCATGAGTTCACTGGTTACTATTTTGTGTGACAAATAAATTGGTTTAAAATATATAGCTTACATTATATTTGCCTTTAAAAAATTAGGTTCCTTAGAAAAAAAATTATATATACAAATAAAAGCATGTCTATAAGAACAAGCGGACACGAACAAGCATACAAATCTACACAAATACATACATGTAAACACGCACTGATTTGGTATAAGAGACGGACTAGTAGAAATTTAAATCCATAATTAAAAACTTAAAAAGATTTGATTGGTTGATAGTATGATTCTCTCAATTATCAAATATACCCATATAATTCTCACATTTAATGAATATGAAAAAGGTTTATTCGTGTTCGTTCATCTAAGAAATAAACATGTTTATGAACACTTACCGAACAAGATTTTTTTTTCGCGTTCGTTTATTAAGGAAATGAACGTGTTCATGTCCGTTTGTATTTGTTCGTTAGCTTTAGTTCACAGATACAAACGGATACAAACAAACGTTCGTGAACACAAACGAACATTCACAAACACAAATGAGCACAAACAGACACAAACAATCGTTCATGAACATAAACGAACACATACGTACATATATTAAGAGATATGTAGTATACAATACGCTAATATTCATGACATATTTTATCTGTGGTAAGCATGAAGTATTTAAATAAAATAAAAAAATAAAAAACCCTGACCAACTATTGAACACAAAAAAAAACATAAACAAACACAAACAATGAACAAACATAAACGAATATGTTACCGAACATTCACACAATTTGTTCATGTTCGCTCATTTAACTAAAACAACGGAATTTCTCGTCCTTGTTCGTTCGTTTATAAAACAAACGAATACAAAAAACTTCTCATCAAAACATTCATGAACTATTCCTTAAACATTCGTTTGGTTTATAACCCTGATCTCTTTCTTTCACTCTCTATATACACACCAATCAATGATTAAACGATTATAAATATACCACATAACTTTAAACACATATTACACAAAGACAACATATACTTTGAGTTAGTTTTTATCAATGTTTCTAGTTCCAAATATAAATATATCATTATATCCACAATTTTCTAATATCTTAATGTCCACAATTTTATTTTGTACCATATCCCATCGTTCATACTTCACATCTAAAAAAAATTGCATGCAACGTCTACACAGATTCCTGATATATTCCCGCCTATATATACACACACTCACATACCATTAAGATCCAGAAGCATATCCATATTCCACACCATCATTCTCATCAAGATGACCAAGATCCACTCTCTCCGTCGAGTTCTCCTCCCATGTTTCACCTCCACGACCACCACCACCCCACCACCACCCACCCACCGTCAAGAAACGCCTCAGCACCTCCCTACGCGACGACATCACCCAAGATCAAACCCTCGTCAACTCCGACGACCACCCAGATCAAGACTCCGACCACTCCTCCCAACCCCACCACCCAAACCCACCAAGATTCTCCAAAACCATGGTCATCGGCACCATCTTCGGCCACCGCCGAGGCCATGTCTGGTTCTCCGTCCAACACGACCGCTTAAAACCCCGACCCCTTCTCTTACTCGAACTCTCCATCCCCACCCAAACCCTAGTCCAAGAAATGCGCTTCGGGCTAGTCCGGATAGCCCTCGAATGCCACGGGTCACCCGGTTCGGATCTCGGGTCGTGCCCGCTGCGGTCTGTGCCGGTTTGGACCATGTATTGTAATGGAAGGAAAGTAGGGTTTGCTGTTAGAAAAAAAACCACTGAACCGGTCCGGTTAATGTTGAAGTCAATTCAGTCAACGACTGTGGGAGCCGGTGTTATACCCGGTTTTAGATTTGACTCCGGTGGCGTTGACTCGGGTGGTGAGTTGATTTACATGAGGGCTAACTATGAGTGCATGGTCGGTGGACCGGATTCTGAGTCGTTTCATTTGATTAACCCGGATGGGTGTTTGGGTCAGGGGCAAGAGTTGAGCATCTTCTTGATGAGATCTAGATGATTTTTTTAGGTGGAAAACAAACAAGTTTTCTTGATTAATTATTGTTTAGTGGGGTTGTGTATTTTTTTTTGATGGTAGATGAGTCATTTTGTTGTTAATTACTCTTTTAACATAGGTGTTAATAGAACAAATTCTTCTTGGGTTTACTAGTGTCCAAAAAAAAATAATTAATTGTATGATATGTATTTGATTAGATAAGGTATTTTGTTTTAGTTTGAATGGTATATTTACATAATACAAAACTTAAAAGAGTATATTAAAGTAGGCTTTTACTATTTTTATACCTCTAAATCTTATTCTTACACTATTTTTACTTTTTCTCTTAATATATATCTATGTATATGTAGTGAGAAAGGGGCAGAGAGTGAGAATATTAACTCCCTAAAGTAATTCAGTTACGCTAAGGTATTGTACAAATGATTCTTAACATATAAATGTGAGAAGTGAAAAAAAAATAATTTTTTTTCTCATCTAGTAAAGTATGTATTTCAGTCCTAAAATCTAAAATAATAGTTAACTTTTTTATATATAATTACTCTACTAAAGTAACTATACGAAAACATTTTTTTTTCAACTAAAAATCATGCTTAAGTAGATGAATATTATTTTTAATTTCTTTCTTTATGTTAAGACTCATTTGTATTTGATTTTTACCCTTTTTAATATTTAAATTGGTCACATTCTCATACTCTATTAGATGATAGTCCACAATATCATAAATTAATCTCCCATATCATGTTTATGTTAAAAAAATTGTATGAAAAAAAGTCAATTTACTTGGCTCTAAATAGTAAAGTTATAATTTGAAAGACGTGAAACATAAAAAAATGGTCGTATTATTCCCAATATAGAGGTATGATTAACAAACTTATGTATGATTCTACTATTAATCTATCTCTTGATGACGTAGGTAAGCCTTGTGATGATATTAAATATAGAGGTATGATTGGAGTATTGCTATAGTTACATAGTTAACTTAATGTATGTATGGTGTTCCTTGTTATACACGTTTTTAAAAGAATCTAAAGTAATGTAAACGTAGGGGGGGGGGGGGGGGGTTGCATATTTTGATAAATAAAAGCATTCTCGGTCTATGATTGTTGTGCCCGAAAGGAGAAGATGTGGAACATTATGTGCTTTGTAATGAATAAAAAATGCACCAACTGGTGTTGGGTATTGAGGTGCCTCTCACTAAATAGTTATCTAAGAAACAAACCTTTGAAAAAGTTCTCAACAATCAAACCTAAATATGTGGCTAATGGAAGTTATGTGTGCACGTGATATAGACGAAATGGGCACACATAGATTAGACCCTATGCAATGCGGCTCGTGGATTGCCTCTCGTAGCAGAGGTAGGTTTGGACTATGTCGTGAACTTGTGTTTTTCTTAAAGCATTGTTTATACCGGGTTTAAATTATTAGTGAAACCAGTGTTTTAATAAATTTTTTGTAGCTATTAATATTTATTTATGTTTTAGTTTTTTTTATGAACTTGGTTTTTTTTACTCTTTTTTATTTATTTAAATTTGATTGTTTAAAAAATGGTTTAGGTGAGCTCATAAAACTCCACCCGCTTATTTAGGGGAGTTCAATAAAATCTATAAAAAAACCGAGGTCATAATTTGTGATTGGTGATTTGTTAGGAAGGTAAGTTGAAAGATAGATCCCTCCCACCTTTTGTAATTCGTTATTTTAGAGTATGAGGTGCGGGGGCTTAGAAATAGTGTTTTGCCCCTTCCATGTCGGGAACACTGCCCCATGGGGTGGCGTGGGGCAAAGTTACCCACGTATCCGTTTTGGGAACGAGTTTTCCAAAAATTTTGTGTGCGTAGGGAGAGGCCATCTGAACCATGGACGTTCTTTGTTCACGTTTTCAGATGATTCGTACTGATAGTTTGAGATTTTGGGAACGAGCTCAACGAAGACGACGTCATCCAAGTTGCCCTCGTCGAGTACAATACCATGTACGGCCGTGACTTCAAACACTTCGCTGCGTGACAAATAATAAAATTCTTTTGTTAAGTATGTTTAGGTTAATGTTAAATGTTTGTTATGTTAGTAGCGTTTGTTTTAAGTTATGTAATGTGTTTTTTAAATGTTTTTGATTCTTAAATTATGTAATGAATATTATAATGTTATTTCTTTAATTAGTAATGTTTTCTTAAATAGATTTTATATAATTTTGAATAATAACTTAATAATAACATATAGGTGCCACGTGCTGACTCGCCCCGTCCACCCCTCCTGTTTTTGTACCACGTCACTTTTCTAACGTGTGCTGACATGACTTTCAGATAATGCCCTCTCTCTCCACACATATCGTCTAGTCTAACAAAACAAAAATCACATATTTTCGTTTATATAAAATTTACATGCTTTATTCTTTATCTTTAAAGTCATGCTTAACATTTCGTAAGCCTACATCTTATGCTCCTTGTGGAGGTGTTTCATTTAGAAGAAAAAAAAACATTGTAAAATGGTGTCCCTTTATTTTTCACCCTCTCCAACACCAAATGAGTGTTGTGAATAGGGATGTGCATTTGATACTGAATACCAGTATTAAATTGGTATCGTATCAGGTATTTTGGTACCGGTATCCATTTTCTCTGTTTTTCTGTACGGTACCGGTATTTACAGATAAAACATCAGTAAATACCGGTACTGAGCAGGTACTATACTCATCCCTAGTTGTGAAATAGCTTCGTTCAATGGTTGTTGAATCATTAGTTTTTTGTAATTTATATTTATTTATTATCTAAATTAAATATGTAATATGTAATTCTATGTTAGATTTAATATCAAATAAAAATTAATAAAAGAAAAAAAGCAATTTTCGAAACCAAAAGAATTACAATCTATAATATCAAATAAAAAATTAATAAAAGAAAAAAAAACAATTTTCAAACCAAAAGAATTACAATCTATATTTTTGTAGCTTTGGATCAAGATAGAGAAGATGAGACGTGGAAGTTAATTTTGTTTGTTTTTAGGTCATAAGTTATACCTTAATTCTTGTAAACTTTACATAAGTGTGATCACTCATTTTTTGTTTTACTTTATCTTATCATAAGAAAATGGTTTAACCTTAAGATCACTCATCATTTTATTTATTTATTTTAATATTAAATTAAATATAAAATTAATAATAATAATAATAATAATAATAATAATAATAATAATAATAATAATAATAATAATAATAATAATAATACCATTTCATTAACTTCAAAGTTAAAATAATAATTGATAATAAAAATATAGCATTAATTTCTTATTCTTTCTCCTAACTTAAACATGTTAACTAAATGAGGTTTTAACATAAGAAAAGAGTAGTTTGAAAGACATGTTAATTTATCATGTAATCTTTAACACTAACACCAACTAAATTAGATTACATCCCACTACGTTATAGCAACAGTATCATGTGAAAGTTAAATGTCTGAAGCAAACTTGATCGAGATTTCATTGTTCATATACGTATAGTATAAAAATAGCAAAACCTCAACCAAAAATGTTTTTACTTTCATTTTCTTTATCATCTTTTATTGATTTTCTTTATCATATTTTATTGATTATTTCAAGAAAAAAAATGGACCATGATATTCACATACCCTTTCCACACCCCCAAAGCGCGGCGTTTAGGGTTAACTTTGCAGACAAAAGATGATGTGACTGTGATACGGGGTTATATTCTGTACGAGGTTTCAGAGTGTCACGCGTAACCCTAAACGCCGCCCTTTGGCCAAAGCGCGACGCTTCAACCCAAATTCTGGTGGTTTTAAGTGGTTGGCCATGCATGCGAAAGGATATTCAAAATTCAAAATTAGGAACCGTGCTTCATTCTTTCGGGTGTTTTGTTGTTTTAGTAGCGTTTCTTCAAAATACGAGGTCGTGGTTTAGCAACTACTTTTTCGATGAATACTTTGACGAGTCCGTTATTCCAGATTCTTACGAGGGAACCGCTATTTCTGTCTCGTACGATAAACCGATCCCTTCCAACACGAGGGAGGAGGAGGTTGTATCTGGCATTCGTTATTGTGATAATACGGTGCAGCTGGACTTGAATATCCCTGTGTAAGAGTCGTACGCACAAAACGGCTATTCGAATTACGGATACGGAGGTGAACATATCCTCATGCTGAATATCCGTACGATCAGCCAAATTATCCCGACCACAGTTACGGTGGTGAACAGATCTATGCACAACAAGACTATCCCGACCACGGTTACGATGGTGAGCAGAGCTATGTACAACAAGACTATCCCGACCAGGTAGAGGGTGGTGAGCAGGATGAGGAAGGCTCTTACCCAATTATATTTTCTTTTGATACAAACCTTACGTTTTCGTCACGTGATGAGTTGGTGGATTGGGTACAGAAGACGGGAAAGGAAAATGGCTACGTCATTATGATTAAAAGGTCAAATAAAAGACGAAGTAATTTCAATGTTTGGTTTAAATGCAGTCTTGGTGGGGAGTACAAGAGTGTAGCTACAGTAAAGAAAAGAGGTAGCAAGAAAATAGGTTGCCCATTTGAGTTGATAGGGTTTACGAAATCAAAGGGAAGTGTTTGTAGGATAGAGGTGACAAACGCGAGGCACACCCACACTCCTATTGAAAACTATGCGAGAAGGCTTTTTCGGAGGATAAAAGACTGATTGAGCAGCTGGCAGAGCAAGAAATTCCAAACCGTAGCATCTGGCGAACGTTGACGAAAAAGAACTCGATAAAAGAGCTACTTGGAAAATTTTAAACAAATCCTCATGCCAGGCAACAATACCAAAAAACCTCCTGTTGTTCAGATGAACACCCGTGGTCGTCCAACAAAGAAGACGCGAGAACAAAGGACAACAGAAGCAGGAAGTAAAAGCTCTTTATACCGTCTACACAGAGTAGGTTCGACTCCTCAGACGATCTTCCTCGTTACAGCTCGTACGTATTGTAACATCCGTCAAAAACGGATTTACCAAACCCGCTCCGTTTATCAACCGAACAGTCAGTCAAAATTTTCGTTGCGAATTAAATGCCCAAAATATTTTTAAATGATCCGTAATCAATTATTATACGGGAATATATATTTAGTTTTTGAAAAAACTGTCAAAAATCGCAAAATAAAAATGAATTGTTTCAGCCGGGTTTCGAACCCGGGTCTGTACCGAACCAGAATCATGTCTTAACTCTCACACACAAACCACTGCGCCGCGGATTTTGTTTGTTACATATTGAAATCATTTAATTGATAAAGTGTCTTTACGAATTCAAAACCGGCGCCCAAACGATTCAGTCGTCGGAATCCCGGTAAACTCGCGAGTCTTAACTACGATTTACGTTATAACGTAAACCATTAACCACACATCGGTTATAACTGATGTTTGAAGTCCGCGACACTTTTCAAAACCGCCGGAAATTTTAAATAAACGAATACAGTCGGAATTCGGACCAGATTCTTCAACGATTTGCACTATAAATCGACCCACAACCGACGACAAACACTTTCGCTCAAAAATCACACCTTTTCTCGGCATAATTCCACTCGCCGGAACTTTCCTGTTTTTCGCCGGAAAACCGAGTTTTAATTTCTGAACCTCACTGAATCCCCTAAACCTTTACCGAAGTTACCCATACTCTTTCCAAGCTTTCCGGAGACTAGCTGCTATAAGGAACCTGTCGCCGGAGTTGAATTCTGTCGCCGGAGTTCTGCCGGAAAACAGAGGATCCAGTCGGTATATTTCTCCGCTCAGTTTCTTTTCCTTTTCACTTTTATCTTACCTTAATCGACGGTAAAACACAAATGAAACTCGAATACAAACTCGAACCAGTCAAACCTTAAATCTGGTTAACACCTGACGAAGAAGATGATGTATTCGTTAACATATAAGTATAATATAAATCAAGAAATTAATCGGGTTAGACACACAGTCCAGCGGTGGACTGTGTGCACATAAAATGTTAAACATGCAAAGGTCTCGAGTTTGAATCCCGTCTCACACACGCTGCCTTAATAAATCCATTTTTTTTGTTTACTGAACCGGATCGCCTCAGATATATGTTAAATATGTTGTTAACCGGATTAATAACCAAGTTAGACACACAGTCCAGCGGTGGACTGTGTGTTTGTTTTATATCACAGGTCACGAGTTCGAGTCCGGTCTTCAGCACCGACTCGGACAATTATCTTTTCTTTTTAAATAAGGCAGAAAAGGAAATAACTAATTAGTATTTAAGTATAATAAAAATCGAGTTATATAACATGTAGAACACACAGTCCAGCGGTGGACTGTGTGTTAGATTAAACCACAGGTCCCGAGTTCGAGACCTGTGGAGTGCAAAACCGGTCCGCTTAAACTGTTTTTAAAATAAAAATGATTTTCTGTTAATTCTAATTAATGTATATATGTAATTAAAATCGGATATATAACGGGTTAGACACGTAGCTCAGTTGGTAGAGCTGCGTGCACGCGTACGGGAGGTCTCGGGTTCGAGCCTCACCCAGCGCACAACAATATGCCTCGAACCGGTCAACGCCGGTCAAAGTCAACAGGTCAAAGTCACTGTAGCAGAAAAAAACAAAATATTTTTATTATTTTTATTTAATTATTTTAATTAAAAATCAATTATAAATACTTAAAAATAACATTTTTAAGATTAGAAAATAGCCTCAAACTCACAAAAATGCACCCAACAATCCTACTAAAATAGTTTAATAAAATCCGTTTACTTACCAAACCATAATACGATTTATCTAGGTTAAATCTCACTCGTGGTTAAAACCACTTCGCGTGCATTCAACGTCATCAACCGAACGCACCCACTGTGAGTGAATCTTACAATTCCCCCTTTTAAATTACACGTTTTGGGGTGTGTCATGTGTTATGAAATTAATTAATTTATTTATTTAAACTTGTGCCATACCACATCATGACTTAAACTTAGATTGTTTTTATTGTTGTGATTTACTTATTGCCATTTGTCAAGTCATATGAAACTCATACATTAAGCCCATCAGTTCCTCGTGGGAGACGAGTAGAACATCGCGTGCTTCCCATCAAATTCGTTATTATTCATGTGTGTATCATTGAGTTTATATTGTTTGTGGTTGTGTTATTCATATTATCATGTTTATGCAATTCATTCATCAGGCCCCTCAGTTCCTCGTGAGAGACGAGTTGAGCATCGCGTGCCTTTAATTGTTCCATTATTATTCATGAGTGTTTCATTTAACATATTATGATTGTTGATCAAGTTACATCTAATTTTACTCATGTTTGGTGGTGCACATATTTCATAATCAATTTAAATAAATTGTTCAAATGTTTTCCATAGGATTCACTCGCCAACATTATGTTGATCCAAAAACCTTTTTACACATGATACAGGTGAACAGGTTGAAGCAAGGAAAACATAGGATATGCCTTAGAAGAGAACAAAGAAGTTTAGATTGTAGTTAGATCATGTTGTAGCAATCATTGTAAATTTCCATTTAAATTGTATTAATGAATATGAAACGTTTAATAAATGTCATGAGCTTTGATGATAACCCAATCATGCCCCGATCACCTTATCCGCTGCGGGTCGGGGTGTGACACGTATCATCCCAAGACTCTCGAAAACAAAAACAAACAACAAGCGCTTAACGTTCACCCGATTTCCCAATGATAACGTTGGGTTCTAAGACGGATATAGCTACCGGAAGTATGGATGTCAAATTCCAAAAGTATTTCACCCATACATCTCGAAAACAAAGTATGTGATGTAACATCCGTCAAAAACCGGATTTACCAAACCCGCTTCGTTTATTAACCGAACAACCAGTTAAAATTTCGTTGCGTATTTAATGCCCAAATTAATTTTAAACGATACATAATTAATAAGTATATTAGGATATAAAATTTATTTTTGAAAATGTATTAAAAATAGTGAATTAAAAATAATATGTTGAAGCCGGGATTCGAACCCGGGTCAGCCGGGTCAACAGGGTCAGCAAAGCCTTAACACACATCCTTCCAACCGCTCCGCCACTTGTGTTTCTTGTGGATTATTTGAAACAAATAATACATAAAATAAAGTTGGAAATCAAACCCAGTCACTCTCGCCGGAAATCCCGACGAAATCGTCAATCATTGACGTTATATTTTTGCATAACGGATACAATTATACTAGCGTCGGTTATAACTGAAAACTTCAAAGTCTTTTATTCAAATCATCAAATCGTAACCGAAGAACTCGAATTCGAAACCGGAAATACACTTAAACCTGAGTTATACTTTATTCATTCAGTGAGCCCGCGAGTTTTATCAAAATCACACTCTTCATTTCGCTCAGAAAACTTCGCCGGAAGTCGCCGGAATTCTCTGAAAATTAACCGGAAATTTTCGCCGGAAAACCGAGTTCAATCCATCCTTTCTTCTTACTCTAAAATAAGATCTTAGAGCTTATACTGACATCACCCACACTCACCTTAAACCTCTGAAGAATCTCTGTCGAAAGAAATTTCACTCGCCGGAATTCTCTACAAGTCGCCGGAAAACCGAGACTTTCATCTACACGGTAATTACCTCGATTTTTTCTGTTTCATTCCATTATTAGACAAATTATAACACCACTCCATCACTCAGAATTAACCCCAGACGACATTGCCGGATTTCCTGTTTTCGCCGGAAAATTTCTGAAATTCCAGAAACTTGCTGTTAAACGGTATGATCATTTTAAACCTACTGATAATCGTTACTCAGTAGTTCAATTTCACATCTAATCCCTCCAAACTGTTAATTGATTCTAACAGCCGAAGGTCACCAAAACAGAGCCGACGATCTTCGCCGGATTTCTGAAGAAGACGATCTGTTCGGTACTATCTTTCCCCAAACTCTTCGGTTCAATACTTTTCAATTGTTCATCTTATTCATTAACCGGATTAATCAAGTAACAGTTAGTTATCCGATGTCTGTGTTTTGAACGAAGAAGACGAAGTTGTGTATGTTATAAGACTAATTAAAATCGATATTATGAACGGGTTAGACACACAGTCCAGCGGTGGACTGTGTGCAAACAATATGCATACGACGCGAGTTCGATTCCTATCACAACTATAACCTCTGTAATAAAAATGTTTTTTTTAGAAACCGAACCGGGTTAACTCAGTAATATTTTAAGTATAATAAAAACTAGAATATTTACCAAGTTAGACACACAGTCCAGCGGTGGACTGTGTGCCAAACTAAACCACAGGTCCCGGGTTCGAGACCTGTGGCGAGCACCGAATCGATACATTAAACCGTCTTTAAAATAAGTGATTTCGGATTAATTTAATTAGTATATAAATATAATTAAAAACAAAAATATTTCGGGTTAGACACGTAGCTCAGTTGGTAGAGCTGCGTGCACGCGTACGAGAGGTCACGGGTTCGAGTCTCACCCAGCGCACACATATAACCGACCGAACCGGTCAACGGTCAACAAGTCAACGGTCAACAGGTCAACGGTCAAAAATCAACATTTGTTTATAATTTTATTTATTTACTTAAATTAAAAATCAATAAAAATACTTAAAAATAACATTTTTAAAGTTAGAAAATAGCCTTAAACTCACAAAAATATATTCAAAAATACTATTAAAATTGTTAATAAAATCCATTTATTTACCTTACTTTTTCGTTATTAATTAGGTCAGTTTTTCCTCGTCGATCAATCCTCTAAACTCGTGCGCATTCAACATCATCAACCGAACGCACCCACTGTGAGTGAATCTCTACCAATTCCCCATTTTAATCACATTTTTGGGGTGTATCATGGTCTTACCATTTATTATATTTAAATCATTGTGCATACATCATATCATGAACAAATGTGTATTCAGCTTGTATAAACTGTTTGTGTGGTTATTGTTTAGATTTAGTTTATTATTTTCAGTACATGCAATTTCATAGGCCGCCGCTCCCCATTACATTATGAGCGTTGAGCAGTTCCCCATTACATTATGAGCGTGAACCTGGCGTTGCCAATATACGATCGGCTCCGTTTGATTGAGCCTTGATCGCACAGACATTTCTCATTTTCAGTACATGCAATACGATCGGCTCTGTTTGATTGAGCCTTGATCGCACAGACATTTATCATTTTCAGTACATACATTTATCATAGGCCGTCCGTTCCCCATTTTTGTTAATGTATGTTATTGTTTGTTGTTGTTTGTTATGGTATGCTATTGGGTTGTTATTGTATGCTAATTGTTTGTTATTGTATGTTTATTTACATTTGTTCATATAGGAATATTGCACAATTTTTCCGTATTAAATACAATAAGAAATAAATAATAAATGTTTTCTAACAAGGTTCACTCGCCAACTTTTGTTGATCCAAAAACTATATTTTTACATATGATACAGGTGAACAGGAAGAAGCAAGGAAAACATAGGAAATTGCCTTAGAAGAAAAATAATGAAGTTTAGAAGGATGAATAGAACATGTTGTATTTATTCGATATAATTGTATGATCTCTTTTAAATTGAAATGATAAATATGAAACATTATAATAAATGTCATGAGCTTTGATGAAAACCCAATCATGCCCCGATCACCTTTTCCGCTGCGGGTCGGGGTGTGACATATTGGTATCAGAGCTTTTGATTATAGGGATATAGGATAGGTTATTAGACCCTTAGAGCCTATACTATAGTTGACTAGATTTTAAATTGTTTATGTGGTTACATGCAAACTTATGATATTTATTTGTTTCATGTTTATTACATACACAAATGCATGCAAACATTTCCAATATTACATTTTGTGATACATAGTGAATTATACTTACAGTCAAACATACATACTTACATGCACATTCATCATACATATTTCAATGTTCACATATTCAAATCATCTTCATACTTCCGTTATTCAAGATTTTGTCGCATTTTTCATTTTTCAAATCTCATCAAAGTGAGTTCTGCGACGGGCATGTAGTAACTGTAAGGGTACAAGTACCGGTAGTCGGAACGTCCTGTCTAGGTTGGCATTCGTATAAATCCAATATAACGGACCAGTTTGCCTACCTGGGGACTAACGATGAGAGTGCGAAGGACCTATTAGGCCAAAGCATGCCACACCAAACGTCGTTCGAACTAACCCCACTTTGAGGTGTCACCGTGTCCACACCTGGATACATTCCGAATATCATACGTTACATACATATTTCTCGATTTTCTCCGGGTTTTAGTGTACGTAACCAGGCAAACACATGCGAACCATATGAAAAACTCGGTAATCATGGGGGCCCACATGATTACGAAGGTGAAGTATGGCGGCATGCAAGGCCCAATTACGAGCAAAGCCCAAGACATCCTATGGATGTAGTATATTTATTATGCTATGTTTATTTTATGAATGTTCATTCCTAAATACGATACATAATCCCAAAAACATCCAACTCATACTCTTCATATGTATTCCTTGTAGATGTCTTCTAATTCCGCTCGTAGGAAGATGAGAGCAGAAAAAGCTCGCGAGCGTATGGCTGCCCAAATCGCTCAACAAATGGCTGCCGTAATACCCAACATTGTAGTCCAAGTCCAACAAGCCCTTACCGCTAATCCCGTAAATCAAGAAGTTCAAAATGTTGTCAACCCTCCCCCAAATACCACTAAATGCACCTACAAGCATTTCAAATCCTGCGACCCTACAAAATACGAAGGGACTGAAGGTGTCACCGCTCTTCTCTATTGGTTTGAAGAAATGGAAAACATTTTTCTAAATTACGATTGCCCCGATGATCGCAAAGTGCGATATGCTACTGGTCGTTTATTTGGAATAGCACTTACTTGGTGGAATACAGAGAAGGCTAAACGAGGTGTTGAAGATGCTATGACTTTGGCTTGGGAAGAGTTGAAGGAAATCATGACAAGACGGTTTTGCCCAAGGAGCGAAATCAAGAAATTAGAGGATGAGTTCTATTCGTTGAAACAAAAGGAAGGCGACCACACCACGTACAACAAAAGATTCCTTGAGTTAAATCAAATGGTTCCCAACTTGTTCACTCCCCTCTACCGTTTGATCGAACACTACATTCGAGGTCTTCCTTAAAAAATTCAAGACTCTGTAATAAGTACCACACCTGCAACTTTGGAAGCAGCAATGGAGATAGCTACAGAGCTCACCGAGAACCGTATACGGAATAAAGACTTCAAGGAGGAGAAGAAGAAAGATAAAGCATCAATTGAAACCTCCAACTCCACCCAAACCGAATCCCCTTCTCAACCCATTTCCAAGAGAAAATGAGATGGGCAACTTTTCGCTGTCACCCAACGCAATCAACCAGTCTCACAAGCCGTACCCCTCCAAGCTATCCCAATCACTCAAGTAGCACCCAACTCGACTTACCCAAATAAGAAACCTTACCTTGGACCTCACCCTCAATGTAACACCTGTTTTTATCACCATCCATCTACCTTACTTTGTCGACTATGTGCGAATTGTGGACGCTATGGTCATTTGAGCAAGGTGTGCCGCACCCCTCAAAACCAAACCTCACCCCCTACTCAAAACATGACCCAAACATATCAACAACCCCAATACCCCATGTTACCTTATGTTCGAGCTTGTTTTAATTGTGGCGATCCTACCCATTATAGAAACACGTGCCCTCAATTGGTTAATATCATAAACGCCCAAGCTCAAGCAAACCCAGTTAACCAAGCAAATCAAGGAAACCTAATCACTAGGCCACCAACAAGAGAAAGAGTTTTCAACATCAACGCCAATCCTGTTGAAGATAACGACGGCCCAAACGAAACCACCCAACTAGTTCCCTTCACCAAAAATCAAGATTCAACTCCAACCGCTTAGTTTTTACGTTTTTCTTTATGTTATCTCAATTTTCCTGTATCCCAGATACAAATTGGAAATTTATCCAAGAATCTTAATGCAAATTACTATTTCAGTTTTGTTTTATACTCATTGATTTAACATTCATATCATCCTTACAATCTCAACGTTTAAAGAAGTTGAGCTGTGTCTCATTTCTACGTAGACTAACCTCTCCATCATAACAAACGAGAGAGGTATTGTCATCATTCAAACATGTATACTATCAGAATTAAGACTCAAGCTTTGATTGATTATGTTTGTTTCTGTTTTAGAGTCACATAGAACTAATCATAACTTACGGATAAAGCCAATGAAAATTTGACAAGAATATGGTGGATACGCCGCTGGTACTTCCTATATATAAGTATTCTTGTCAAGGGATCAGAGGCATTGTCAGGCGGTTATGAGAAGTTCCATGTAGGATTTAGTAATGTCTTGGTTGAAATTTGTTTTACACTCACTGATTTAACATTCATATCAACTCATCATTTAAAGAGATTGGATCGTGTTTCATTTTCTACATAGACTAACCTCTCCATCATAACAAACGAGAGAGGTACTGTCATCATTCAAAGACTCAAGCTTGGTTGTTGTGTTTGTTTATGTTTTAGAGTCACATAGGACTAATCATAACTTACTGATAAAATCAATGAAAATTTGACAAGAATATGGTGGATACGCCGCTGGTACTTCCTATATATAAGTATTCTTGTCAAGGGATCAGAGGCATTGTCAGGCGGTTATGAGAAGTTCCATGTAGGATTTAGTAATGTCTTGGTTGAAGTTTGTTTTATACTCACTGATTTAGCATTCATATCATCTCATCATTTAAAGAAATTGGATTGTGTCACCATTCAAACATGTATACCATCAGAATTAGGACTCAGATATTGGTTGTTGTGTTTATTTATGTTCTAGAGTCACATGATAGAACCAATCATAACTTACTGATAAAACCAATGAAAATTTGACGAGAATATGGTGGATACGCCGCTGGTACTTCCTATATATAAGTATTCTTGCCAAAGGATCAGAGGCATTGTTAGGCGGTTATGAGAAGTTCCATGTAGGTTTTAGTAGTAGAAGTTTTGTTTTAGGATATAACCTCATCTTTCCAAACATATCAAAACTCTTGCGCATTAAATCATATTTAGTCAATCAACTCTGTTTATCAATATTCATTATCTATGGCATCGAAAAGCGATTCCTGTAGCAGGGTACTCAACCCTTACAAGGAACGTTACCGCCTCAAACAAAATTTGAACTCTTACTCCTTTCTAAGTATGTAACTGTCAAATTAAACACCATCCTTTTTAGACAAATATGTCACTACTTAAATTTCAGGACGAAATTTCTAAAAAGTAGGGGATACTGTAACATCCGTCAAAACCGGATTTACCAAACCCGCTTCGTTTATTAACCGAACAACCAGTTAAAAATTTCGTTGCGTATTTAATGCCCAAATTAATTTTAAACGATACATAATTAATAAGTATATTAGGATATAAAATTATTTTTGAAAATGTATTAAAAATAGTGAATTAAAAATAATATGGTGAAGCCGGGATTCGAACCCGGGTCAGCCGGGTCAACAGGGTCAGCAAAGCCTTAACACACATCCTTCCAACCGCTCCGCCACTTGTGTTTCTTGTGGATTATTTGAAACAAATAATACATAAAATAAAGTTGGAAATCAAACCCAGTCACTCTCGCCGGAAATCCCGATGAAATCGTCAATCATTGACGTATATTTTTGCATAACGGATACAATTATACTAGCGTCGGTTATAACTGAAAACTTTAAAGTCTTTTATTCAAATCATCAAATCGTAACCGAAGAACTTGAATTCGAAACCGGAAATACACTTTAACCTGAGTTATACTTTATTCATTCAGTGAGCCCGCGAGTTTTATCAAAATCACACTCTTCATTTCGCTCAGAAAACTTCGCCGGAAGTCGCCGGAATTCTCTGAAAATTAACCGGAAATTTTCGCCGGAAAACCGAGTTCAATCCATCCTTTCTTCTTACTCTAAAATAAGATCTTAGAGCTTATACTGACATCACCCACACTCACCTTAAACCTCTGAAGAATCTCTGTCGAAAGAAATTTCACTCGCCGGAATTCTCTACAAGTCGCCGGAAAACCGAGACTTTCATCTACACGGTAATTACCTCGATTTTTTTCTGTTTCATTCCATTATTAGACAAATTATAACACCACTCCATCACTCAGAAT
Source organism: Scalesia atractyloides (assembly GCA_947069175.1). Lineage (NCBI taxonomy): Eukaryota > Viridiplantae > Streptophyta > Magnoliopsida > Asterales > Asteraceae > Scalesia > Scalesia atractyloides. Next base: position 6,322,476 of record CAMTDV010000008.1, read on the forward strand.
CAACCCCAGACGACATTGCCGGATTTCCTGTTTTCGCCGGAAAATTTCTGAAATTCCAGAAACTTGCTGTTAAACGGTATGATCATTTTAAACCTACTGATATTCGTTACTCAGTAGTTCAATTTCACATCTAATCCCTCCAAACTGTTAATTGATTCTAACAGCCGAAGGTCACCAAAACAGAGCCGACGATCTTCGCCGGATTTCTGAAGAAGACGATCTGTTCGGTACTATCTTTCCCCAAACTCTTCGGTTCAATACTTTTCAATTGTTCATCTTATTCATTAACCGGATTAATCAAGTAACAGTTAGTTATCCGATGTCTGTGTTTTGAACGAAGAAGACGAAGTTGTGTATGTTATAAGACTAATTAAAATCGATATTATGAACGGGTTAGACACACAGTCCAGCGGTGGACTGTGTGCAAACAATATGCATACGACGCGAGTTCGATTCCTATCACAACTATAACCTCTGTAATAAAAATGTTTTTTTTAGAAACCGAACCGGGTTAACTCAGTAATATTTTAAGTATAATAAAAACTAGAATATTTACCAAGTTAGACACACAGTCCAGCGGTGGACTGTGTGCCAAACTAAACCACAGGTCCCGGGTTCGAGACCTGTGGCGAGCACCGAATCGATACATTAAACCGTCTTTAAAATAAGTGATTTCGGATTAATTTAATTAGTATATAAATATAATTAAAAACAAAAATATTTCGGGTTAGACACGTAGCTCAGTTGGTAGAGCTGCGTGCACACGTACGAGAGGTCACGGGTTCGAGTCTCACCCAGCGCACACATATAACCGACCGAACCGGTCAACGGTCAACGGTCAACAAGTCAACGATCAACAGGTCAACGGTCAAAAATCAACATTTTTTATTATTTTATTTATTTACTTAAATTAAAAATCAATTAAAAATACTTAAAAATAACATCTTTAAAATTAGAAAATAGCCTTAAACTCACAAAAATATATTCAAAAATACTATTAAAATTGTTAATAAAATCCATTTATTTACCTTACTTTTTCGTTATTAATTAGGTTAGTTTTTCCTCGTCGATCAATCCTCTAAACTCGTGCGCATTCAACATCATCAACCGAACGCACCCACTGTGAGTGAATCTCTACCAATTCCCCATTTTAATCACGTTTTTGGGGTGTATCATGGTCTTACCATTTATTATATTTAAATCATTGTGCATACATCATATCATGAACAAATGTGTATTCAGCTTGTATAAACTGTTTTTGTGGTTATTGTTTAGATTTAGTTTATTATTTTCAGTACATGCAATTTCATAGGCCGCCGCTCCCCATTACATTATGAGCGTTGAGCAGTTCCCCATTACATTATGAGCGTGAACCTGGCGTTGCCAATATACGATCGGCTCCGTTTGATTGAGCCTTGATCGCACAGACATTTATCATTTTCAGTACATGCAATACGATCGGCTCCGTTTGATTGAGCCTTGATCGCACAGACATTTATCATTTTCAGTACATACATTTATCATAGGCCGTCCGTTCCCCATTTTTGTTAATGTATGTTATTGTTTGTTGTTGTTTGTTATGGTATGCTATTGGGTTGTTATTGTATGCTAATTGTTTGTTATTGTATGTTTATTTACATTTGTTCATATAGGAATATTGCACAATTTTTCCGTATTAAATACAATAAGAAATAAATAATAAATGTTTTCTAACAAGGTTCACTCGCCAACTTTTGTTGATCCAAAAACCATTTTTTTACATATGATACAGGTGAACAGGAAGAAGCAAGGAAAACATAGGAAATTGCCTTAGAAGAAAAATAATGAAGTTTAGAAGGATGAATAGAACATATTGTATTTGTTTGATATGATTGTATGATCTCTTTTAAATTGAAATGATAAATATGAAACATTATAATAAATGTCATGAGCTTTGATGAAAACCCAATGATGCCCCAATCACCTTTTCCGCTGCGGGTCCGGGTGTGACATGTGAAACCAGATGGTCACTATGGGTTTTGATCGGTAGTTTGGGGTTAGGACAAAAAAAAGTACTTGTCTATCCGGCGACAACTTTTATTGGAGTTGCGTATGAACGAGTGTATTTGGAGGTAAGTCTTCGATCCGGAAAATGTAGAACATTATGATGAGTTGTTTAATAAGATAGAATTTCATGGAGTGGGTAGAGCAGAGCCCAAAAATTGGATGCTGATGCCTGAGACGGGATTTCTTATTGCTCAAAGATATGGTGTGATTGTTCACACGATCGACATTCACGGTGACGACACAATTTTCCCCTCTATTGGGCGGTCCGGATGAAGCTAAGAAACCTTATCAGGTGGTTAGGGTTGTGTTTGTCGACGGTGGACATTTCATACATGTAAAGCTTGAAGAATCCTATCTAATGCCTCCCCTGAACTGTCTTTGGACTCTGAATAAAATAGAGAGTGTAGTGGCCTGGTATGACTTATACAAGGATCAAATCAATGCATATCGAAAAATAATGTACACACCCACGGACCTTAATGTTTTCCCAGATGTTCAAGATGTAGGTTAAGTATGTATAATTCTAATCCAATTAAATCAGTTATAATCTAAAAGTGTGTTTGTGATTGTTATTGTTCAAAAAATGTGCCTCTATCATATGTCATGTCAACCCGAAAGTCAACGACACGAACCGTACGGCCAAAATACGCAATTATACGAACAATATGACCTTAATATGCCATAACAAACAATCGAAGCACTAATACTACACTTAAAGACGATAAATGTGAATGTCACCGACACGAACCGTATGGCCAAAATACGTGATATGACGCACCAATAGTGATACTAAACGTTATAATACAACATTTAATGACAAAACCTGTCAAGTTCTGATTCGGTAGGACGTGTAACATACAACACGACATGTGCACCTACAAGCACTTCAACTCATGTGACCCTCCAAAGTATGAGGGAACTGAAGGGGTCACTGCTCTTCTTCGATGGTTTGAAGAGATGGAGAGTACCTTTCTCAATTGTGACCTTGTCCCGACGACCGTAAAGTTCGTTCTGCTACTGGTCGCCTTTTTGGGGTAGCACTAACTTGGTGGAATGCCGAAAAGGGCAGAAGAGGCGCCGAAGGCGCAGTAGACCTAACTTGGGAGCAACTTAGGGAACTCATGACAAGACGTTTCTGCCCAAGAAGCGAAATTAAGAAGCTGGAAGATGAGTTCTATTTCCTGAAGCAAAAAAGAAGGAGATCATATAACCTATAACACGAGGCTTCTCGAATTGAACCAAATGGTTCCAAATTTGTTCACTCCCCTCTACCGTCTGATCGAGCACTACATTCGGGTCTACCTTCGAAGATTCAAGATCCTGTGATGAGTACCGTGCCTGCAACCTTGGAAGCAGCAATGGAGTTAGCTACTGAACTCACCGAAAATCATATTAGGAATGGGGATTTCAAGGACGAGACGAAGAAGGATGCAAGTAGAAAAACATCAACCGAAACCCCTAATCCAACTCAAACCGAACCCTTTTCTCAATTCACTACCAAGAGAAAGCGAGACGGGAAAAATTTTGCTGTTACTCAAACCAGTCAACCAACTCCATAAGCCATATCTCTCCAAGCTATCCCAATCACCCAAGTGGCACCCAACCTAGCATACCCAAACAAGAAACCTTACACTGGTCCTCACCCTCAATGCAACACCTGCCAATATCACCATCAAGACACCATACCCTGTCGACTGTGTGCCAGTTGTGGGTGTTATGATCATCTGAGTAATACATGTCGTACCCCTCAAAACCCCAAAACATGATTCAACCCTATCAACAACCTCAATACCCCATAGTTCCATATGTTCGAGCTTGCTTTAATTGTGGTGACCCTACCCACTTTAGAAACACGTGCCCTAGGTTGGTTAATATCATTAACGCTCAAGACCAAGCGAACCCAGTTAACCAAGCAAACTAGGCAAACCAAGCACCTCCACCAGCAAGAGGAAGAGCCTACAACATCAACGCAAACCCAATTGAGGTCAACAATGGTGCAAACGAGCAACCCAACTAGTTTTCCATCACCAAAGAACAAGGCTCCGCTCCAATAATTTATTCTTAATGTTTTCTATCAATTTCATTCCTTGTTTAATTATTCAAGATATCTTTGTTTTCAATTTGGGAATTTATGTATTAAAATTTTAATGCCAATAACGCCATTTATATCATGTTATGACAAGTTGTTTCATAAGATATCTTTATTCACCGTTTAAATTTCATGTCATCGTACATTACGACGCACCTCGTCTCATCACTTAAAGAGTTTGGGTCATGTCTCACTTTTTCATAGACTAATCACTTCCTCATAATGTAACATCCGTTGTAAAACGGGTTCCAAAAACCGCTCTGTTTAAAGTTCAAAAATTGCTAAATGTTTCGTAACGTAGTTATTCATGTTAGTTATTAGTAAATAGCATAATAATAATAATAATAATAATAATAATAATAATAATAATAATAATAATAATAATAATAATAATAATATATAATAATAATAATAGTAATAGTAACAATAATAAATAAAAAAACATTAATTGTTGTATAATCTAAAAAAAATGAATAAAAGGGAGAAACCGGAATCGAACTCGGGGCTCTCACAAGTCCACACGCACCAAACACCACTAAACTGCACACACTTTTGTGAATAAAACTGAAACCATTTAAATTAATACTAAACGGAACGACAACCTGCAAATCCATCAATCAGACAGAAACCGCCATTTTTTTATCAAGCATGAAATCCGTTTTTCCGTTTCTATGTTAACATCCATACCTGTCGCGAATCATCAAGTTAAAACGGATTTCGGTTGCAATTTATGAGTGTAACTGATGATCAGTTATAATTCAAAATCAAGACCCGATTTTAATTCAAAACATTTTTCAAATCATTGGCCATAATTTTTGTTTTAAACCAAAGATTTTGAACTGTTTCTGGACACTATATATATCAAATCACCACTTACACTCAAAACTTTCAAGTTAAACACCTCTGATCAACGTTCTGCTCTAATTCACCACCGCCGGAATCGTCGGATATCGCCGGAATCCTCCATCGGTATCGTTTATTTCAAATTCACTTAACTCCTAAAGTTTTTATGTATATTATACGTTAGTCGTTTAAGTCAGTTAACTGATTACCCAAGCAATCAGTCGAATTTCAGTTATGGGTTTAAGGGTGAAGATAATGAAGCTGAGATAGGAGTTTTATATAATTAAAATTCTATGATATACGGGTTAGACACCCAGCCCAACTGGTTGGGCTGGGTGCAAAACAAATCAGCGTCGCGGGTTCGAGTCAGTTCCACTTCACCGGTTCGTTCATTTAAAAAAATCTTTTTAATTAATCAATTTCTGAAATCATATAATAAGTGTATAAGAATAATAAAAGTTGAAATACTTTCAGGTTAGACACGTAGCTCAGTTGGAAGAGCTGCGTGCACACGTACGAGAGGTCTCCATTTCGAATCTCACCCACGTCGCCTATACTTCCTATCGAACCGGTCAGGTTTATCTTGTCAGCCTGACAAGATTATTTTTTTAGATATTAATTTCTTTTAATCCATATTTTTTTGTATGAATTTTATTTATCTTAGAGTTTATTAAAAACACTTAAAAATAAAATTTTGTAGGTTTAAAAATCCCAATAAATATAAAAAAAAATAACCCAAAAATCTAATCATAAGTATTAAATCAAAATATTAATTTTTATATATTTATCGTATTATTTCGTTATTATTTAGGTTAGATCTCTTCGTCGGTTAAAACCTCAAATCGTGCGCACTCTACATCAATCAAGAAAACGCACCTGCTGTGAGTGAATTTTTACAAACTTCCCCTTTTTATTCATGTTTTGGGGTGTATCATGTGTCATTTATACATTTCGTTTATTCAAACCCTTGTGCTATTACCATAATATGAACTATCGTGTGATGTAAATGTTGTTTGTCGTATTGCGAGATTACATTTTTGTCAAGTTGCGTGCAAATCATTCATTAGGCCCATTAGTTCCTCGTTGGAGACGAGTTGAGCATCAGGTGCCTCATTAGATCGGCTCCGTTTGACTGAGCCTTGATCTCATTGTTCATCATTTGGTATGTGTGTGTGTGCATTAATTGATATTATGTGTTTTGTGCTTTAATTTACATATACATATACTCATATTTGGTTATGCACATTTTTATTCAAATAACCAATATAACTAATTTTTTCAAACATTTAAATAAGATTCACTCGCCAACTTTTGTTGACCCAAACCCTATTTTTACACATGATACAGGTGGACAGGTTGAAGCAAGGAACATATAGGAAATTGCCTTAGAAGAAAAATAAAGAAATCATGAAAAATGTATTTGAACATGTAGTGCTTGTATGTTTATTGTGATTTCTCCTTTAAATTGGAAATAATAAATATGAAACTTTATACTAAATGCCATGAGCTTTGATGAAAACCCAATCATGCCCCGACTACCATTTTCCGCTGCGGGTCAGGGTGTGACAGATTGGTATCATAACTTTTGACTATAGGGATATAGAATAGGTTATTAGACCCTTAGATCCTATACTATAGTTGATTAGATTTTAATTGTTTATGTGGTTACATGCAAACTCATGATGTTTATTTGTTTCGTATTTATTACACACACAAATGCATGCAAACACTTCCACTATCATTTTGTGTAATACTTAATGAGTTATACTTGTTGTCAAACATAACATGCTTACATATACATTCATCACGCATATTTCAATGTTCACATATTCAAATCATCCTCATATTTTCTTTATTCAAGATTTTGTGGTATTTTCGTTTTTCAATCTCCTCAAAGTAAGTTCTACGGCGGGCATGTAGTAACTGGAAGGGTACGAGTACCGGTAGTCGAAACGTTCTGTCTAGGTTGGCAATCGTATAAATCCAATATAACAGACTAGTTTGCCTACCTGGGGACCAACGATGAGAGTACGAAGGACCTATTAGGCCAAAGCATGCCACACCAAACGTCGCATGAACTAACCCCACTTTGAGTCGTCACTGTGTTTATACCAGGACACCCTCCGACCCTATACTTTGCAGTCATGTTTTACGATTTTCATTCGGGTGGCGCAAGTGTTAACAGGCCAACACCAATGTGAACCCTACCAGAGCCCAGTAGTCATGGGGGGCCACATGACTACCAAAGCCAAGTAAGGGGACATATGGGAGCCCAAACATGAGCAAAGCCCAAGACATCCTATGGATGTAACAAATTTATTTTCTTCATTTGTTTTGTGAATGTTCATTTCTAAATACGACACATGACACCTAAAACGTCAAACTCATACTCTCGATACGTATTCCTTGTAGATGTCTTCTAGTCACTCTCGTAGAGGTAGGAGATCAAGAAAATTCCGCGAGCGCATGGCTGCCCAAATCGCTCAACAAATGGCCGCCGTAATACCCAACATCGTAGTTCAAGTCCAACAAGCCCTTGTCGCCAATCCTATCACCCCAACCAATCTAGAAGGACAAAATGTCGCCAACCCTCATCTCAACACCACTAAATGCACCTTCAAGCATTTCAAATCCTGCGATCCTCCAAATATGAAGGGACTGAAGGTGTCACCGCTCTCCTCCATTGGTTTGAGGAGATGGAAAACACTTTTCTCAATTGCGAATGCCCCAATGATCGCAAGGTGCGATATGCTACCGGTCGTTTGTTCGGAGTAGCACTTACATGGTGGAATACAGAGAAGGGCAAGCGAGGTGCTGAGGATGCTAGGTCTTTGACTTGGGAAGAGTTGAGGGAGATCACGACAAGACGTTTCTATCTAAGAAGCGAAATCAAGAAATTAGAAGATGAGTTCTACTCTTTGAAACAAAAGGAGGGCGACCACACCACATACAACAAGAGATTCCTTGAGTTGAATCAGATGGTCCCCAACTTGTTCACTCCCCTCTACCGTTTGATCGAGCACTACATACAAGGTCTTCCTTAAAAAATTCAAGACCCTGTAATAAGTACCACACCTGCAACTTTGGAAGCAGCAATGGAGTTAGCTACTGAGCTCACCGAAAACCACATACGGAATGAAGAGTTCAAGGAGAAGAAGAAGAAGGATAAAGCATCAACCAAAACCTCAAACTCAACCCAGACCGAATCCTCTTCTCAACCCACTTCTAAGAGAAAACGAGATGGGAAAAATTTCGCTGTCACCCAAGGCAATTAACCAGCTCCACAAGCCGTACCCCTCCAAGCTATCCCAATCACTCAAGTAGCACCTAACTCTACTTACCCAAATAAGAAACCTTACATTGGACCTCACCCTCAATGCAACACCTGTTTTTATCACCATCCATTTACCATACCTTGTCGACTGTGTGCTAATTGTGGGCGTTATGGTCATTTGAGCAAAACTTGTCAAACCCCTCAAAACCAAGCTTCACCCCTACCCAAAACATGATCCAATCATATCAACAACCCCAATACCCCATGGTTCCACGTGTTCGAGCTTGCTTTAATTGTGGGTACCCTACCCATTTTAGGAACACGTGCCCTCGATTGGTTAACATCATAAACGCCCAAGCTCAAGCAAACCCAGTTAACCAAGCAAATCAAGAAAACCCAGCACTACCACTTGCAAGAGGAAGAGCTTACAACATCAACGCCAATCCTGTTGAAGATAATAACGGCCCAAACGAACAACCCAACTAGCCTTCCATCACCAAGAGTCAAGACTCAACTCCAACCGTCTAGTTCTTAATGTTTTCTCAATCTTTGTGTATCCCTGTTATAATTTGGGAATTTATGTATCCAAGAATCTTAATGCAAATTGATATTACTGTTTTATATCTTTACTCATTGATTTAATTTTCATATCATCATACACCACGGCGTATCTCGAAGTTAGGTCGTGTCTCACTTTTTTTTTCATAGACTGACCCCTTCATCATAGCAAACGAAAGAGGTATTGTCGTCATTCAGTCATGTATCCTTTCAGATTTGAGACTCAAGCTTTGGTTGTTGTGTTTGTTTATGTTTTAGAGTCACATAGAACTAATCATAACTTACTGACAAAGCCAATGAAAATTTGACAAGAATATGGTGGATACGCCGCTGGTACTTCCTATATATAAGTATTCTTGTCAAAGGATCAAAAGCATTATCAGGCGGTTATGAGAAGTTCCGTGTAGGTTTTAATATTATCACAGTTGAAGTTTTTGTTTTGATATAACCTTATCTTTTCAACGCATCAATTCTCTCAAAACTCTTATGCATGAGATCATATCCAGTCAATCAACTCTATGTATCAACGCTTTTCATCTTAGGCATCAAAAAGCGATTCCTGTAGCAGGGTATTCAACCCTTGCTAGGAACATTACCGCCTCAATTAGAATTCAAAATTTCACATTCCTCTGGTTATGTAAACGTCAAAATCCAAACCTCACACTCCCTTTTTCTGTTAAAAGATATTTAGATTTTTAGTCAGAGTACAAAACGAGAACATGAGGTTATTTTGGAACGCGAAGGCTCGATGCGAGAAAATACCCGCATATTTTCCAAGTTACACCTACTACCACTTTAATTTCGGGACGAAATTTCTAAAAGTAGGGGATACAATAACATCCGTTGTAAAATGGGTTCCAAAAACCGCTCTGTTTAAAGTTCAAAAATTGCTTAATGTTTCGTAACGTAGTTATTCATGTTAGTTATTAGTGAATAGCATAATAATAATAATAATAATAATAATAATAATAATAATAATAATAATAATAATAATAATAAATATAGTAGTAGTAGTAACAATAATAAATAAAAAAACATTTAATGTTGTATAATCTAAAAAAATGAACAAAAGGGAGAAACCGGAATCGAACTCGAGGCTCTCACAAGTCCACACGCACCAAGTTACACCTACTACCACTTTAATTTCGGGACGAAATTTCTAAAAGTAGGGGATACAATAACATCCGTTGTAAAACGGGTTCCAAAAACCGCTCTGTTTAAAGTTCAAAAATTGCTTAATGTTTCGTAACGTAGTTATTCATGTTAGTTATTAATGAATAGCATAATAATAATAATAATAATAATAATAATAATAATAATAATAAATAATAATAATAATAATAGTAATAGTAACAATAATAAATAAAAAAAACATTTAATGTTGTATAATCTAAAAAAATGAACAAAAGGGAGAAACCGGAATCGAACTCGAGGCTCTCACAAGTCCACATGCACCAAACACCACAAAACTGCACACACTTTTGTGAATAAAACTGAAACCAATTAAATTAATACTAAACGGAACGACAACCTGCAAATCCATCAATCAGACAGAAACCGCCATTTTTTTTATCAAGCATGAAATCCGTTTTTCCGTTTCTATGTTAACATCCATACCTGTCGCGAATCATCAAGTTAAAACGGATTTCGGTTGCAATTTATGAGTGTAACTGATGATCAGTTATAATTCAAAATCAAGACCCGATTTTAATTCAAAACGTTTTTCAAATCATTGGCCATAATTTTTGTTTTAAACCAAAGATTTTGAACTGTTTCTGGACACTATATATATCAAATCATCACCTCGTCCAAACACACTCAAAACTTTCAAGTTAAACACCTCTGATCAACGTTCTGCTCGAATTCACCACCGCCGGAATCGTCGGATATTGCCGGAATCCTCCATCGGTATCGTTTATTTCAAATTCACTTAACTCCTAAAGTTTTTATGTATATTATACGTTAGTCGTTTAAGTCAGTTAACTGATTACCCAAGCAATCAGTCGAATTTCAGTTATGGGTTTAAGGGTGAAGATGATGAAGCTGAGATAGGGGTTTTATATAATTAAAATTCTATGATATACGGGTTAGACACCCAGCCCAACTGGTTGGGCTGGGTGCAAAACAAATCAGCGTCGCGGGTTCGAGTCAGTTCCACTTCACCGGTTCGTTCATTTAAAAAATCTGTTTAATTAATCAATTTCTGAAATCATATAATAAGTGTATAAGAATAATAAAAGTTGAAATACTTTCGGGTTAGACACGTAGCTCAGTTGGAAGAGCTGCGTGCACACGTACGAAAGGTCTCCATTTCGAATCTCACCCACGTCGCCTATACTTCCTATCGAACCGGTCAGGTTTATCTTGTCAGCCTAACAAGATTATTTTTTTAGATATTAATTTCTTTTAATCCATATTTTTTTGTATGAATTTTATTTATCTTAGAGTTTATTAAAAACACTTAAAAATAAAATTTTGTAGGTTTAAAAATCCCAATAAATATCACAAATAAAAAACCCAAAAATCTAAACATAAGTATTAAATCAAAATATTAATTTTTATATATTTATCGTATTATTTCGTTATTATTTAGGTTAGATCTCTTCGTCGGTTAAAACCTCAAATCGTGCGCACTCTTCATCAATCAAGAAAACGCACCCGCTGTGAGTGAATTCTTACAAACTTCCCCTTTTTATTCATGTTTTGAGGTGTATCATGTGTCATTTATACATTTCGTTTATTCAAACCCTTGTGCTATTACCATAATATGAACTATCGTGTGATGTAAATGTTGTTTGTTGTATTGCGAGATTACATTTTTGTCAAGTTGCGTGCAAGCATTCATTAGGCCCATCAGTTCTTCGTTGGAGACGTGTTGAGCATCAGGTGCTTCACTAGATCGGCTCCGTTTGATTGAGCCTTGATCTCATTGTTCATCATTTGGTATGTGTGTGTGTGCATTAATTGATATTATGTGTTTTGTGGTTTAATTTACATATACGTACACTCATATTTGGTTATGCACATTTTTATTCAAATAACCAATATAACTAATTCTTTCAAACATTTAAATAACATTCACTCGCCAACTTTTGTTGACCCAAAACCTTATTTTTACACATGATACAGGTGGACAGGTTGAAGCAAGGAACATATAGGAAATTGCCTTAGAAGAAAAATAAAGAAGTCATGAAAAATGTATTTGAACATGTAGTGCTTATATGTTTATTGTAATTTCTCCTTTAAATTGGAAATAATAAATATGAAACTTTATAGTAAATGTCATGAGCTTTGATGAAAACCCAATCATGCCCCGACTACCATTTTCCGCTGCGGGTCAGGGTGTGACACATAACACACGAGAGAGGTACCATCGTCATTCGGTTTTGTATCCCTCAGATTTGATACTCAAGCATTGGCTGTTGTGTTTGTTTATGTTTTGTAGATTTTAGGATGAGTCACATAGAACTAATCGTGACTTACTGACAAAGCCAATGAAAATTTGAAAAGGATATGGTGGATACGTCGCTGGTACTTCCTATATATAAGTATTCTTGTCAAATGATCAAAAACATTATTAGGCGGTTATGAAAAGTTCCGTGTAGGTAGTGTAAATTTTAATTTGGATAACGACATGGTTGAAGATTTCGTTTTGTGATATAACTTTATCTTTTCGACGCATCGATTTTCTCAAAACTCTTATGCATGAGATCATATCCAGTCAATCAACTCTGTGTATCGACGCTTCTCACCTCAGGCATCAAAAAGCGATTCCTGTAGCAGGGTATTCAACCCTTACTAGGAACGTTACCGCCTCAATCAAAATCCAAAACTTCACACTCCCCTGGTTTTGTAAACGTCAAATCCAAACATCACACCTCCTTTTTCTATTAAAACATATTAGATTTTTAGTCAGATTATGTTGGGAGTCAAAACGAGAACCTGAGTTTACTTAGGGACACGAAGACTCAATGCGAGAAAAATACCCGCATCTCTTTCAAGTTACACCTACTAATACTTAAATTTCGGGACGAAATTTCTAAAAGTAGGGGATACTATAACATTTGTTGTAAAACGAGTTCTAAAACCCGCTTCGTTTAAAAAATTCAAGTGTTTGATATGAGGTTTCGTTGCGCATTTTTTATCGTTCAAATTCGTTATATAAATTTTTGTAATTAATAAATAAATTAAAAGAAATAAAATATTAAATAAATAAAAAAACCAATATTAATAAATAAAGCAAAATAAAAAATAAATGTAAAGGGGTAACCGGGTTTCGAACCCAGGTCCCCATCGAAACAACACACACCACACACCACTATACTACACACACCACTTATTATAAGTCTAAAACAAATAAATTATATACTGAAACTGTTGTTGAATCTGAAATCAAAACATAGAACCAGAAACCGCCGAGGCATAATCTGTGCAATCAAAAATGGTTTTCTCTTAATCAAACGTATAACTGATTTCCAATCATCAATTTCAAAACTGAAATTCGGAATCAATGATGTGAAACTGACTAGAATCATTGAGCTTTAAACATCAAAAATTGAATCTATAAATAGCAAACCTGCCCCTCAATTGAACTCGCTCACATCCTCTCGATCACTCTCAAAATTCTCTGAAGTTCCCGCTGTGTTCAAGATCAAGTCGCCGGAATTTTTTGATCGCCGGAAGTACACTGGAGTACCAAATAGTCTCCAATTCGGTACAATTCATCTTTATAATCCTTTTATTATATGTGAATTGTTAAAAGAAACTAATCAATCGAGTTTACAAAGTGTTATAATTAAACAATTTAGTTTGATCAGTGGGTTTAAAAGGGATGAAGTCGGATAGTGTATATGTATAATTAAAATCGGGTTAGACACACAGTCCAGTGGTGGACTTTGTGCAAATATTAAGCATAGGTCCCGGGTTCGAATCCTAACACGATGCCGATTTTCCGAATTAAACCAAACCTTTTTAATATGTACATATATCAATCCTTAATAAGCATATAAATTTAATTTAAATCTAGGTTATTATGGGTTAGTCACACAGCCCAGTTGGTAGGGTTGTGTGTAACTTAACGTATGGACGCGGGTTCGACTCCAGCAGAGTGCAGCGGTTCGATGTTATACAACACTTAAATAAATGAATTTATGATTTAAGTTAGTTAGTATATATATAATTAAAATCAAGATTATTTCGGGTTAGACACGTAGCTCAGTTGGTAGAGCTGCATGCACGTATACGGGAGGTCACGAGTTCGATCCTTACACGATGCCAATAATTCTCGAAATCCGACCGGTTGACCCGGTCAACCCTGAAAAAAGGGTATATTTTTAATACCTATTTTCTTTATTTTTGCTTCAAAAATCCTTAAAAAATACCTATAAAAATAAGATATTTTAAGCTTTAAATTTGTAATTAATACCATAAAAATAGACTTAAAAGTCTAATAAAAGGCACTAAATAGAAATATTAATTTCAAACAAAAGTTATATATTTATCGTATTATTACATGATTATTTAGGTTAGTTCACTCGTCGGTTGAGATCTTAAATCGTGCGCATTCGTCATCAATTCAAGAAACGCACCCACTTTGAGTGAATTCTTACAAACTTCCCCTTTTTATTCATGTTTTGGGGTGTATTGTCACACCCCAACCGATGACGGAAACATCGGGATGAGACGAAAACGAGATTGCTCATTGCTCAAAACATTAATAAGTGACAATAATTAATTAAACCATATTTCATTTCATAATAATTGTCAAATACATCAATGTAACAAAACAAAGAAACAACATAACATTTGCAAAGTCATAACAAAATGGATATATCGACATTAAACCTAACGTCTAATTTGTGTGTATCTAGTCCTTGCTATATTGTTTTCATAACATCATCTCCTTCAACCTGTAACATGTTTTAAAATAATGTCAATGCGAAAGCAAAGGCGAGTACACAAGTTTAGGCATAGCATACGTATACGAATAAGTTTAAACAATCCTCATGGCAACCAAATCTATACAAGAGCAATATCAAGGCATGCAATACTAATAATCAAACCCTTAACGCAATCACGATGTTTTAACATGACCTCACGAATAACACGATGGAGGTGGATGCGTGAATTCCTATAGCGCTAAGCATGTCAAACAAAGGCTAAAAATAGTTAATGACTAAAGCATAACATAACGAATATCCAAGACAAGCATCAAGTATAAGATTCAAGTTTTCATGTATATGGGATCGTTTGTGTGTTTCGTAGAGTTTAAGTGTTCGTGATTTTGTATATGGAAACATGTTACACCCGAAAAGTGTTATAAACAAAAGTGGGTCGAGTGTACTCACGGTTTTGCTAAGTCTTTTCTACACTTGACAAGACGTTGGTTCGAGGATGACGCCGAATTATCCTACAAGAGGAAACGAGGCGTATGAGTATAGAGTTTCAATGGGAGATTAGGAGTATTCGAGCATTGTCACACCCCGACCCGCAGTGGAATAAGAGTCGGGGCATAATTGGGTTATCACCAAAGCTCATGATGTTTACAAATATGTTTCATATTTATTAAATTCAAATTACATCTCAAATGTTCAAGTCAAATTCATTCAATACAAGGAAAGGAAAATTAAATAAACAATCCAAAATCTAAACTTATTTATTCTTCTAGGCCGTCCTATATCTTTCTTGCTTCAACTGGATCACCTGTATCATGTGTAAAAATGGGGGTTTTTGGGTCAACAAAAGTTGGCGAGTGAACCTTGTTAGAAAACATTTATTATTGATTTCTTGTTATAATTAATATGGAAAATTTGTGCAATAATCATATATGAGCAAACGTAAATAAACATACAATGACAAACCACCTTGCATGAGTATATGGCATGAATGATAATGTATATGTTGGCAACGTCACGTTCCGCTCATAGGTAATGGGGAACGGACGGCCTATGATGATGTATGTGCGATCAAGGCTCAATCCAACGGAGCCGATCGTATGTTGGCAACGCCACGTTCCGCTCATAGGTAATGGGGAACGGTTTCGCTCATAGGTAATGGGGAACAGACGAGCCTATGATGATGTATGTACTGAAAATGATAAATTAAATCTAAACATTAACCACACAAACAATTGATACATATTGGATACACATTGATCATGAATATGATGGATGCACAAGTGTTTAAATGAAATAAATAAATAGCAACACATGATACACCCCAAAATGCGATTAAAACGGGGAATTGGTAGAGATTCACTCACATTGGGTGCTTTCATTTGATGATGTTTGAATGCGCACGAGTTTAGAGAGTTGATTGACGAGGAATAACTAACCTAAACAATAACGAAAAGGTACGGTAAATAAGTGGATTTTATTAACAATTTTAATTGGATTTTTAGATTTATTTTTGTGAGTTTAAGGTCACTTTCTAACTTTAAAAATGTTATTTTTAAGTATTTTTAATTGATTTTTAAATAAAACAAATAAATAAAAATAAAAAAAATGTTGACTTTTTGGGTTGACCGTTGACTTTGACCGATGACCGGTTCGGACTTTGTGTATATATGCGCTGGGTGAGGCTCGAACTCGTGACCTCCCGTACGCGTGCACGCAGCTATACCAACTGAGCTACGTGTCTAACCCGAAATATTTCTGTTTTTAATTATATTTATACACTATTTAATTTTATTCAGAAATCATTTATTTTAAAAAGGGTTTTAATTATGTCGGACCGGTGCACACAATAGGTCTCGAACCCGGGACCCGTTGTTTAGCGTTGCACACAGTCCACCGCTGGACTGTGTGTCTAACCTGGTTAATATACTGATTTTTATTAAACTTAACATCTTACAGCGAGTTGATCCGGTTCGGTTTAAAAAAAAACATTTTTATTTCAGAGAGTGAGGTTGTGTCAGGGATCGAACTCGAGACGTGTGCTAATTGTTTGCACACAGTCCACCGCTGGACTGTGTGTCTAACCCGGTTTAATAACTTGTTTTAATTAATCTTATAAACATCGTCGACTTCGTCTTCTTCGTTCAAAGACTCAGACGACCGATATTCTTCTGTTCTTGATTAAATTGTTCATCGAACATATTACTGGTTGAAATGTAAAGGATAAGAAGAGTTAAGGAATCGAATGTACCGATCAGACTGTATTTCTCAGAATTCCGGCAATGGTCGTCGGCTCTGATTTGTATATTCCGTCTGATTGAATCAATTAACAGTTTTGATCGAGTAGTTGTGAAATTGGGTTACTAAACAAGGATTAACAGAAGGTTTAAATGATTATACCGATTCACAGCGTGATTTTGGAAATTCCAGAGGTTTTCCGGCGAGTGCAGAATATTCCGGCTACGTCGTCTGGGATTGATTCTGGTTGATGGATTGAAGTTAGTAATAGTCTACCAATGGATTGAAACCGAAAGAGTCGAGGTATTTACCGTTTTGATGTAAGTCTCGGTTTTCCGGCGAAAGTCCGGCGATTGCAGAAAATCTCCGGCGAGTGAAATTGATTCGAGAAATGGTGCGATTTTGAGCGAAATGATTTCAAGAGACTTGGGTGTGTATTTATAGGGAAGAATCACGATGAATTGAGTCTGATTTTAGTCTTGATTCGTGGTCAGTTTTTCTCCGGCGGTTATGACTGATGTCGCGGGATTAGACATCGGTTATAACCGATGTTGATGTTAATACATCCGTTAAGTCAAAGGAAACCGTCGATAATTGGCGAAATCGTCGGAATTTCCGGCGAGAGCGATTTGGGCGCGCTGATGACCGAATTTGATTTCGAGTTTCATTATATGTTTTAATTGTTTCGATATAACAACAAACAACACAAGTGGCGGAGTGGTTAATTCTTTGTTGGTT
Source organism: Scalesia atractyloides (assembly GCA_947069175.1). NCBI lineage: Eukaryota > Viridiplantae > Streptophyta > Magnoliopsida > Asterales > Asteraceae > Scalesia > Scalesia atractyloides. The sequence goes on from CAMTDV010000008.1 coordinate 6,340,156, forward strand.
GAGTCTTCCGGCTGACCCGGGTTCGAAACCCGGCAGCCGGTTTTCTTTTTTATTTATTTTATTTTCACTTTTTATCAATTATAGTTTTTAAATTCTAAATTGTTTATTAATTATGTATTGTTTAAAATTAAAATAAATCATAAATACGCAACGAAATTTTATAACTTGATATTCGATTAATAAACAAAGCGGGTTTGAAAACCCGTTTTTCGACGGATGTTACAAGCATGATTAAAAATAAGTTTGATAAAGTATTATGATACGAAAGTATTCACTAAGATGTAACACTCGTTCTTGACACTATAGTGACTCTTAAGAGTTGGATGTGATTTCATATGTTCGGGACCTATTAGAATCGTGACAAGGAATTACATACTTCAGTGTTAAACTTAATAACTTGATAGGTGATTATAAGTTCATTATCAAGGTTTCGGTTTTAGAATTATAATATAGTTATATATATCATTATAATCATGTAGGAGGTGGGAGGATGAACCATCCACTTTGTTACCTCTAGTGTCATGTATGTCAAGTATGAGGTGGGAGGTTAAACCATCCACTTTGAACCTCGGATTATGTTCACCACTACACAAGTTACCATTGGTAACAAGGAGGGTACAAGAACTATATACTATACAAGAATGTAAAGACAAGAATGATAAGGTGTCATCTAGATACCAAGTAGCCAAGTATTCAACAACCCGACGAGCACACGAGGACAATCGTCAACGGCTTTGTGGGGTTGAGACACTTTAGGTCTAGCAAACTAGTTTGGGATCTTGATGAAAATAATCAAGTGATGTGTGGTCTCAAGTTAGGATAGCTCAAGCTTCCTTGTGGACACACATAAACAAGCATAATAGCTTGCATCACTTGTGAACTTAATGCTCTTTAAAAACAGAAAGTTTAGGGTGTTAAAACAGCCTTAGTTCATGTTAACAAGCTTGGTTAGGCTTTACTAATCATAAGCTTGATTGTAAGCACAAGAACACAAGTTTGTTGAAGTTAAAACACAAGTTTGATAAAAGTTTAGACAAAACAGAAAGTTTGTGGACATTTTGGGCATTTCCAGGTCTGGATTCTCCATAGAGAACCCTAGGAATTCAACCCAAAGTTTATCCAAGCAAGTAGGAAAAAGAATGGAGTGATTTCGTTAAGAAATGAGTGAGTTACACTCACTTTAGTGAAGATGAGTAATTCTACTCGAACTTGTAATTTTGCAGCTGATTTGGAAGGTTTTGAGAGAGATTTGAGGGAGATTAAAGTGTAAAAGTGCTTGGATTAGAGGTGGGTTTTATAGGGAAGGATTAGGGTTAGGTGGGTGGGGTTTAAGTGGGTAATTAATGGTTAAAAGCTCAAAAATTTAACCAAAAGCCCGCCCAAATGGCTGCTGTCGGCCTTGGCTCGCGACCAGTCTTCGACCGGAAACAAAGCATAAGAAGCTTTTGTTTCCGGGTTCATTCAAATGCGAGGCGGCTGGTGGAGTGGTGGAGTTGTTGCATGATGAACCGGAGGTCCCGGGTTCGAAACCCGCGGATCCCGGTTTTGGTATATTATTTATATATATATATTTTTTTTAATTAAAACCCTTTAAACAATTTACCAAAAATGGCAAGATTAGTCCCTAAAGTTAAGAATTCAAGAATTACAATTTAGACCTTGGACTCTATAAAAAAATATATATATGTATTTATTAACCTTTAATCCTAAATGTTAATATATTTATAAAATAGCATTTTAATTTTTGTAAAAATAAATAAATTAATTTTATCAACTAATTTAATTAATTAACTTAATTAATTAATTTAATTAATTAACTTAATAAATAAATAGATAATTATATTTTCGTAACGAATTTAGTTTAATGATTACGAGTTTTACGTTTGAGTCTCGATTACGCATATATACCATGTTTGCAAGTTATCACACGTTTACGATTGAGAGTACCACGAATACGTTTACACGTTTAAAGTATGAACAAGTATAAGTGTAACATGACTATAATTAACATAATATTGTTAAAATACGAGTTTCTTATTACGATTCAAGTCTCGGTTTTCCATGTTTACAACGAAAGACGAATACAAGATACAAAGCTTACTAAAAATAGAATACGATACAAAGTTTCCAAATATAGAAAGCATAGAAACGCGGGGCATTACATGTATCATGTGTCGTTTTATTTAAATATTTTATTCAAACACTTGTGTTATTACCATTATGTGAACTAACATGCTATGTGATATTTTGTTTATTGTTATTTGTGGTTATACTTGCTCCTTTTAGTCAAGCTGTCATATTAGGCCCATCAGTTCCTCGTATAGACGGGTAGAGGATCGCGTTGCCTAATTAGATCGGCTCCGTTTGATTGAGCCTTGATCTCACAGCTCATCATTTATTTTCTCATTTTAGTCAAGCATTCACATAGGCCCATCAGTTCCCTGTATAGACGGGTAGAGCATCGCGTGCCTAATCAGATCGGCTCCGTTTGATTGAGCCTTGATCTCACAGTTCATCAAATATCATGCTTATGTGTACAGCGCTAGATGCTTATGTGGTTTGTGAATAGTTTGCATATACGTTGCTCATTTTTGGTTTATGCACATTTTTATTAACTTAATCACATATATTTTCTTTCAATATTTAAACGAAATTCACTCGCCAACTTTTGTTGACCCAAACCTCTATTTTTACACATGATACATGTGAACAGGTTAAAGCATGAAACACATAGGATTGGGCCTTAGAGGATAAATAAAGCAATATTTGAATGTCTTGTTTAGAACATTTGGTGCTTGTATGGTTTATGTGTTTGTTGGAATTTTCCCTTTTAATTTGGAATAATAAATATGAAATTTTATAATAGTAAATATCATGAGCTTTGATGAAAACCCAATCATGCCCCGGCTACCATTTCCGCTGCTGGTCAGGGTGTGACACCAAAGCTGTTCAACTTTGGTCACAACTCACCCGGACACACAAACACACACACTAAAAGGTGCGAACTCACATAGTTGACGATTACAACTCCGCTTCAGGACCATTCTGGACGATTCAAAAGCTATAAGTGCGATTACTAGTCCGCGTTTATTTAGAATCTTTAATTTCGATCATATGTTTGTATTTTGGATCGATTTGGTCGCTGTGGGTGGGTTTTTTTTTTTTTGAAAAACATAAGGGGTTAAGCGCCCGGCTTAGCCCAAAGCGCGGCGCTTTGCCCCCTCCTTTTTTAAATTATAAAATTATTTCTATTTAATAATTTTTTTAATATATTTGTTTGTAAATTTAAAATTGTTTTAATTATAAAATTGTTTTTATTTAAAGTTGTTTTTATTTTATTTTTTTTGTGAAATTTTAATTACAAAATTGTTTTTATTTACAAAATTGTTTTTATTTAATAAAATTGTTCTTTATTTTATTTGTTTGTAAAATTAAAATTGTTTTTAATTATAAAATTGTTTATAAAAATAAAATTGTTTTTAATATATTTGTTTTTAAGTGGCTCGGGACTTCGATCGATGCCTCCGACTTTCTGAGCGACAGAAGACGTGGATTATTCAGATGCTCATGGCTATCACTACTCATTTGGGATTGCCGGAGATTCCACTGCCACCGTCTCCACCACCAGAGGATCAGTAGCTTTAGTTTGTATTGTTTTTATTTTGTATTAGACATTTAGTTTGTTTTGTATGTACAAACTGACTTTATATATATTTATGCAGTTGATCTTTTATATATGTTTGTGTGGATTGTTTGCGTCTATTTCATATGTCTCTTTTGCGACATATCGTACGGTGTTTTAATTAAACATGTTCGTGTAATTTATTAAAATTAAATCGGTTAACATCTATAAAAACAATTGCATAAAGAAACAGAGCGTTCAACGTGAGTGCACCAGAGAGAAAAGGAATGTCGCGCTTCAGGATATTATTTGCTTTTAAACGACTTTTTAAATTATAAATTTGTTTTTAAAATTATAATACATGTTTTATAAAACAAACACAAATCTACATAATTTTCAACAAATAAACTCAACCAAATACAACCCACCAAAACCCCCACATTTTCTACCAAAACCATCCATTTTCCAACAAAAACAAACTGAGACAACGAAATGTTACGCTTTGGCCAAAGCGCAACGTTTAGGCCCAAAATCAACAGACATGGTCTGATAGGTTCAGACAATGTCTACTGACTTTAGGCCTAAACGGTGCGCTTTGGTTAAAGTACGAAGTTTAAATGTGTGTAAAAAGACAAGATGCGTGTGTGAATAGCTAGAGCATCGAATGGTGTGGCACTACAAGATAAAACTAGGACACGTGCTCAAATCCAGGTCTAGGAGATACCATGTCTATGTAAAGGGAAACATGTTTTGCCAACTGGCTCTATAGTTACATATGCTAAACTTTAAACTCCAAATTCATTTTATTGATTTATTAAATTAGTAAGATGGTGTTTCTGATAGATCTAACTTAATTATCTATACAACCACATAACATCAAATCAATAAAGTGTTAATTAGTAATGCTGGGGTGTTCATACTCCCTATTCGTTTAGTAAAATTAATATTATAACTCTTGCTAGTAAAATAGAATTAAGTTTCTTTATTTTTTCTATAAAACATCACATGAAGGAGCCTAAATCGAACAATTGCGGAAGTTAGTTATATATATTGTTTATTCTTTTCTTAACTCAACCTAAAGTTACAAGCAATGTGAAAAAAGAAAGTTACTAAATAATAACAAAGTCATATGAGTGTTTTATTTAGGTCATTTAGTTAATCTATTTATGAAAATTTTCACAATCATAAAATAACATTGAAACTTGAACCATACTTATAATTTAAAATTTTTAAGTGATAATAGTTTTATAGCTAAATATAAAAAACAAAAAAAAATTATTATTACATCCAACAATAAACTATTCATAATACCTCAAACAGGTTCCTATAATGGCTTCTGTACCTATAAAGACAGAAACTAGATATAGTATATCGAGTAGTCACATTAAGATCACATGACTATTGTGTTGCCTAACAAGACAAGCCATTTATTATTAACTCCCATCATCACAGAACACCATAGTTTTGCAAATTTGTCTTGTAGATTTATTTTTAAGAATGGGGATATTCATTAAAAGAGCTTAAGCAAATAGCTTAAGGGTTGTAAAACAAAGGAAAAAAAAAGTCAAAATATAGAGTACGACATATAGAGAACATATTACAATGGAAAATCCGTAAACTTAAAACCTCTTCATTTCTTCCACGATAGATCCGACAGTCCCGCTCAAGATTTCACCCAAAGAAACAAGAGTGCCTTATGTCACCGACCAGTTTCGACAGTTGTGGGGTTTATGATTGAAAATGGCCTTGTTTATCATACGCCAATGCCCCAGTTGCCCCAGCATGTTGATAATATTTTGAATTAAATTACAAAAGTGTCTGAATATGAACCATCCACATAGACTATACACATTGGCACTGGTATCTGAGAGATGATGAAGCATACCATGTGTTTGTTGAGGCACGGGGGCATGCTTGACGCCTTAGGTCAGAAATAGAAATCAATAAACAAAATGTATACTAACAAAGACGACACAAACTTGACGTGTTTCATGTAGTATATAAATATTAGCCAATTTTAATACAATGTCAAGCTTTAAACCTTGATGTGTTTTGTGTGGCATCCCGAATACGATCACTCACTACGACACACGAGGGCAAGTGTACCCAGCGTTGACGTAGTATAGCGAGGATAGGATACCAAGATTGTCCAAGTATACAATAGCTTTTAGTACTTGTAATAGGTCAACGTCTAGTCAAATCCACATATGAGGGTTGTTTTTAGTATTTTTTTAATATAGTTAAAAGCATAAATAAACAAAAGCAAAAGATAGGTGTTTGATAACAATCACAAGAAGGAATCATCTAGGCTTGATTCCTTAATGACTGTTGATTCCTTGATTATGGACTTTCAAAGGATCATTATCCAAAGGTAGAAATGGCTCCGGTTAAGACTACCAAATCATATGCCTCTTTGAAATGTTGTCACGATCACTCGTCATATGACAACCACCTAAAGTCGTTCTATGAAGCAATCAAATATGTGTGTTAATACCAAAGGTGAGTAGACCCAGTTACGGGCATCACATTCCTCAACAATACTGGAAAGATTCAATGATCGTTATCAGATGACAACCACTACAACATCGAAATACAAATATTAAGTAAAATTCCTTCACAAGGGTGTTATCTCCTTAGAGTAGTAGCAATGGACTTAACCAAGCCCTTGCGTTTTGAATATACAACCTCCACACAAGTTTAGTGATGATAGACATTTCATTAGCTAGGAGTGTTATTGACCAACAACTGAAAGTTAACGTTATTTAAATCCAACAACCCTAGTTTCTTTACATATAGAGATGCTAAACAGTAATAGAGCTAACAAGACAAGTCATTTATTAATTTTGTAATAATAATATTATGTTGTTGCATATTATTATATTTGTCTTGCAGATGACAAAAAGTAGGGGAATCAAATTATATTTACAGAAGTGTTGAATCCAAACCACCCACAGAGCCAATACACAGGCCAATACCACCATATTCAGATCAAATTTACACAAAGAATAAGTAGTAGCTGTACAAGAAAGAATTTTACAAAGCACTGATGTGAAAATATGAACAATTTGTTAGTTCAAGCTTGATGGAGAATGGTATCCATGACCACCAACACCCTTCAGGAGTGTTATCCTTTGAGATCTTGAATGGCTTTGTCTGTTATTAAGAACATCTATATATGTTCTAAGCCTATACCGATCTGAATTTGTGATCGAGAATGGCGGATTAAGAATCAGCGACGATGCTTCCACTAGAACAAAACTTAACAAACGCACCGCCTTTGAATAAAACCCTGCTGCATTTTCAGTATGACCCATGTACTCATCCACCTGCCAAATGCAATAAATATTATGATCAATTGTATTATAAATCGTCAAATAACGCGTACACTGATAAAGACTTACAGCCCCGTGTCGGCCAAAATTAAGTGCAGCCTGAAATATCACTTCCATTGCATCTGGCATTCCCACATTTCCTGGGGAAGAGAGAAGATCTAAATTATCATTATAGCTAAGCCTGGCAAAACAGGTTTTGAGAGCCCGTTTTGGTTCACGTCAAAACGGGGTCTTTCCAAAATGGGCATGGGTTGATATGGACAGTTGGAAGCAGTGGAGGCGATGATGTCATGGTGGTGGTGGTGTTTCTAACATTCTTGGAGATGTAACATTATCATGATTCATAGCACATAGCATTAACTTAAATCTCGAGTAAAATGCCATTTTCGTCCCTGAGGTTGGGGCCAGTTTTGCGACTTTCATCTGTCCTCGGTTAAGTCAGGGGTATTTTTATCTTTTTACCTATATTATTTTTTGTTTTTTTTTAATTTTGGTAAGGGTATTTTGAATACTTGTACATTATGCTAAAGCTTGTACATAAAGTGAAAAAAACCGAGTTGCCCTTTAGGTTAACAAAAAAGACGAAAATACCCGACTTAACGGAGAAAAATGAATGGAGTTAACGAGCCGGATGAAAATGGCAAGATTTCAAACCTTTTGGATCTAGATGCAGAAAACAAACCTTTGGACAAAAGTCGCAAAACTGGCCAAACCTCAGGGACGAAAATGGCGTTTTACTTAAATCTGTCTATGGAAGTACAATATTAAATAATTGAGTTAGAAGGCGTACCGGGCTCTATAAGCTTGGCAATTTGTTCAGCATTTTCAACTTCACCAAGAAATATTCTTTCAATATGACAGGAAACATCCTGTGGTGACGTGGCAGCTTCTAGGCATTCTTGGATATCAAGACTATCAAATCCTCTGTTGGTTTTTGCGTTCAAAGTCGTAGTTTCTTGAATGGGACTTCCTTTAAAAGCTGAAGCAGCCTGTGTGTGACAGATATCCAGTGCTTGCTTCCAGATTGCGAGGATCACAAGTTGAATCGAAAATGCTTCTAGTCTGTGTCCTGCCTCCATCTTTTTTAAAGTAAAAGCAGTTAATTTAATAATATTAGAAATAACTCGAAAAAATGTGAAGAAAGAAGTCAAGAACTACTGAAACATGCCTTGTCGTTGACTAGTTCAGAGATGGCAGAGGCACAATCATGCAATGATTTGATTCTCGCCATGCTGTCGGTTGGTGGCTGTTCGGAAGCATCGATTAAATCAACTGATCCATGAGAAGTACCAGATGGTGCGGAGCATTGACTTTCAAAGCTCCCGGTGCAGTGGAGTTTACTGGTGGCACCACCAATTATTGGCAGAGGTGCACTAGAAGGTGATTTGGATGTTCCTATTTGGCTCACCTTAGAAACACTTGGTAAAGAAGGGGCATCACCCAAGGGACCGGATACTAGAACATAATCTTGATCAATGAACTCCAACGAGTCCACTACTGTTCAACGCAAGACAGTAAATCAAGCATGACCAAATAAAATAATAATTTATTTATATTTATATTTTTTGTAAATTATGGAAAACATACCTTTGGAACGCATATTTGCTGGTCTATGGTCAATTGATCTCAAAGCTTCTTTCAGATTTCCTTCTGAGGATCTACGATTTCCAGATGAAAAACCATTATTATCCGGTTTTGGTCTGACGTCTCTTTTAACAACTTGAGCATCCAAGGAAAACCCATACGTAGATCTCAAAGGAGACCTCTTAACTGGTGGGCTTCCATCAAGAGCATTTGAATCATCATCGAGACTGAATGGTAGATTATCTTCTTGGTTATTTTCTTCCTTGTTCTTAAAAGCTGGGCTTTTAGGATATGAAAACCCATCGGTTGTTCTACGCGACCTCCTATCTCTGAAGATACCATACATCCATACGTTTATTTAGTTATTTAGCATGTAGTAAAATGCCTTTTAAACTGAAAGAAGCACTTCCGCTTATTTATTACCTTAACAATTCATCAGGTTTAGTTTGGGTGAAAAACGGGTGTGTGAAAAACTCCTCAAAAGTCAACCTTTCAACTGTACATCAAAGTAGTCAAATTCATAAATAATGGGGATCAGAGTTCTGAAGCCATCATAAATTCTGTTATTGTCAAAAGTACAAGTCACAGATACCCGGATTTTGTCGCAATAATTTTCGACAAAGATCAATGCACTCAGGACTCAAGTCCTTCACATCTGGAGGAAACTGTAATTCAGTTGATTTCATGATGTTTTGATGCAACTGCATGAAAGGTGGAATTAATACAAGGCATACAAAATATTAGGTCAGATTGCTGTCAACTTAAATCATTCTGCGTAATATGTAGTGTCCTGAAACCCTAACACTAGACAGTAATACAACATTTACAAACCTGAATTTGATTGTTCCCCGTAAATGGCGTTCTACCGGTTACAAGTTGAAATAGAATGGCACCAACACTCCATAAGTCTGCCTGTGGTTCCATACATTAATTTTGGAGAATTGTTATAACTTATAAACAACTGTTAAAAGTCTTCACCTTGGCATCGTACTTATGAAGCTGCATAATTTCTGGCGCCATATAAAGTGGCGAGCCACATAAGGTTTCTGCAAGATTTCTAGGTTGCAAAGACCTGCAAATACAATAAGACGTTATTATCATTTTTAAGCCATAAGGCATGGGCATGGTCATATATATGTAGTGCTGGCAATAATTTTACCTTGCAAAACCAAAATCTGCAATCTTCAAAGTTGAATTGTCATTGTTTGTAGAGAGTAAAAGATTCTGTTCAACAGATACGACATATAAGAAATAAACATATATACTGAAGTTGAGATAGGTGTGTGGACAAGTTAAGGTCACGCATGTTCTGATACCAAAGTCCAATATGTGACCAGGTTTCCTATTTGGTGTTACAGCTTATTTAAAGCTAGCTTTCAGATCTCAGTGATCGTGTTTTCATACATAGAAGTAAATAATTGTAATCATGCCTTCAAGTACAAAATTTAATACCAACCTGTGGTTTTAGATCTCTATGGATAATTTGATTATCACGAAGGACTTTTAAACCGGCCGCTGCAAAAAAGAAACAATTTTAAGAAATCCAATCACTCACCAATACAAGTAATTTTGAAAAGGAAAACAAAATATTATTCTGATACTACATACCTAACTGCTGCATAAAGTGCACTGATGTTGATTTAGGTATTCTACCTTGGCGTTTTTGAATAAACATAGATAAATCACCTCCTTTGCAGTATTCCAGCACAAGATGTATCTTACCGGGCTCCTAAATTCACACACTTGAGACTTCAAAAACAATCTCAAAAAACTACTAAGATATAGATAGGGTTCAACATTTTAGTACATTTCATTTTACTTTTCAGTTTAATTTTGAGAGATAGATCACTTTAGAAACACAGAGTTTTCCATTTTTATCGGCTATTAATGTTTGAAAGTAATTTGGCATCTTATTTTTACCTGAATTCAAACTTCAGACTACGATTTAAGAGGATATGTTATAGAGGAAAAGGGATATGTTATGGAGGAAAAGTGTATCGCCTTGGAAAAAGATACAGAACGAATTCAAAAGGTTGAAGAAAAAAGCCTCGAAGGGACTGAAAAGTGATATCAAAAGGGAAGAAAACAGAAAGAACAAAGAAGAACAGACGAAAGAATAAGTGGTAAAATAAGAGAATATACAGAGGAAGAAGTAATGATGCCGACAAGTCACAACAAGGATGGAATAATAAAATTATAGAACCCAAAACGAAGAGTAGAAAAAAAGGATGTCAAGTTAAAACAGTTTTTGACTAATAAATCAAGATGCATTCTTTTTTGTTATCTCACAAGTATCTGTACATATGGGCACAGTTGCACAAACATTTCTCAACTTACATTACTAAAGCAACAGTTGATAAACTATGTTTTGGTGCTACTTGTCTTAAAACCCTCAAGTTCAAAGACAATTCTGTGCAGATATAACTCGACAACACATAATTCATTTTGCAAACCGTAAAAATGATTTATTTGGGATCAAACAACATTTCTTAATTTCACTCATGCACTTCTCAATAATTTTAACTTTTCAACATTCCTTCTTTCTGTTTCTAGTCATTTAGTAACTTATAACCATCTATTATCTCCGCTACGCATCTCCATCTATAACTAACCAAAGAAAATTTAAGAAAGGCAGATAATGAAGCATAAACCTTACTAAAATTTCAGTTTTTACCTTTATTCATAAACCCTACTAATGCACTCACTCCAAGACCTTCATATTCCACCATCCATAACCTAAAGTACAACTCTACATACATCAACTATAGATATAATGTCCTCCACAGTTCAAGTATCCTCTTAACACTTCAAATATGCTTACAGTGCATTCTAAAGTATGCTTGAAATATATAGAATCTATTTCCCTTGAAAAGGCATGTAAACTATTTATATAAAAAAAACAACATATAAACTACCTTGATCATATCATGCAGTCGAATAATATTGGGATGATTAATATTCCTCAATATATCAATCTCAGACATGAGACTCTCCTCCAACTTCTTATTCAACTTTCCAGTAACAATCTCCTTAATCGCAACTTCCGTACCATGAACCCTATGCCTCGCATGCCACACCACAGAGAACGAACCCGACCCGAGCTGCTTCCCTACCACATACTCCCCAACCGATCGACCTCTGTACGAAGACTGACTCATCATCCAATCAATTTCAAAACAACAAACCCTAACTTCAAAACTTATTGTTGTTGAAGTAAGAAAAACACAAAATCAGCTACTGTTTTGTGATGATATACATGAATTCAGTGGTTGAATGAGTGGTTTTGATGCTTGATTTGGAGAATTTTGTGCTGTAATGTTGAAATTGGTATGAATTTGATTGATTAGGTCAAAAATGAGGATTTGGTTTTGTGTATGTTATCGTGTTTTGGAAACGAAGGTGTTTCCGCTGGCGGAAGTTAACGTGTGCCGTGTGCATACCAATAAAAAAAACCTTAACCCTAAACATTACATAGGAAACATAAAACTTAAACATACATCCTGTTAATTTGTCACGTCAAAACGTGCTCAGAGTCCTCGTCGTAAGCATGTTTGTAGTCCACAGGACATTGAATGATTTTGATTCCAAGAGCTCGTGTCGAGATTTTCCACATTCATAAACCTCCCATGGAATCTTGGACATTTGGAACGGATAAACATGAAACGGACAAAATTGTTGGAACACTCGGTTCCAAAATGAAACTCATCTACTAGTGGATGAGCGTTCGTGATGGGTTGCGACATAAGACATAACCAACACAATGTTTTCCTCTTCGGTTCACAAATTCCTTAGACATTGAGATGAGTTTTTTGTAGTTGAAATATAAAAATGGGAGAGTTTATGTGGATAGAACAAAATAAAATAATATAATGGGTTGGTTAATTAGAGAAAGTTAATTGATTATTTAAAATTGATTTTTTTTATAAAATCAACGGTCAAATTGGTGGGGCAAAGGTCAAATAAGAACGGTCAAAACATCGAATTCGAAAATCAGTGGTGGCTCTAGAAGAAAAAATCAAGGGTATCTTATTTTTTTACCTACATTCATAAAACGGAGATTTACGCAGTGGCGGATGAAAAACATTTTGAATGGATGGATACTTTGTTTTTGTATTCACAATCGTGTATCAACTTTTTTTTAACAATCAATGCGTTATAAACACAAAAATGATAATCGTGTTATTTTAACATTACTTTAATTACTATTTTAAGGATTTAAAAATATTATTTTTAAAATTTTTTTTATTAAAAAGGTTAGGAAAGGATAGATCTATAGTACATAATTTATTCAAACATTCAAAAGATAAAACAATTTACTAAAAAATAATATATTTAAACACTATGGTTGAATTTCTATAACATTCATGATTATTATATGCTAACGTCATTAAATTTTCTAGCTAAACTATGTAAAATGACTATAAACTTAAGTTTAGAAATGTGAAGGTTAAAGGAATCGATGAATCCAGGATTAGATACTTGCATGGCTTTTGAACATATATTTTTTTTATAATGCTTGATAGTAAACCCTAGAAAACCCAGGTGAGCTCTATTTTAAGCCCACTCGGATTTTCGTCTCACCGTGTGTTACGTCAGAGAGTTTTGTTTTTGTGGTAACATAACGACTATCAAGTGGCAGCCGGCTGTATGGTTTCCCGGGGAACACTCAAGTCAAACTCTGAAGACAGTATAAGCCCGGTTAAAACAAATAGTCTGGCCGGACCTGGGCAACGGGGCTCCTTAACTTGGGGAGTGCGGTAGTGTAATTCAAGAAAGTCACCGTTCCAAAAAAAGTAAACCCTGGTTCCCGTGTCTAGCTGGATTGTTGGTGCCCCGACACACCGTGATGGTAGACAAAGATGGCCACCATCCTCTACTCAGCCAAGCCTTTAAAGACGTTAACCATTGTATAGATTCATTTTAAACCATACAGCATATAGTATCGTAATTAACCCCCACCCCCCACACATACTTTATAGTATATATTTTCTTTTATTTTCCCCAATTCCAAGTTTCCAAACATCCGAAGCAAAAAGAGTACCTCCAAATACCCTTTGGGCACACGGCACCGTTTGCCATCGCATTTCCATTTCTCATCTGTGCGTCCTCCGATACCAGATTTCACTTTTCCCATCTCAATCTCACCGATCAACAACACTCCACCAAATGGATTGGGGTACCGTTTCAACCGAAGATCTGATCGAAGCTCTGAAGGAAGTTGAGTGGTCATCTCCTCCTCGTCCTCTCAACGAATTCTTCTCCAAATTCACCCTCCCCCGTTCTTCCACCAAATGGAACAGCCGCCTCAAGTGTAATCTCTACCAGTATGCTCTTCTTTCTTCCCAACCAACCCTAATTATTCCTACCCTTTTCTGACTGTTAGGGCACATATGTAAATTTAGACCGATTTACTTAGGTTTTATGCTGTTTCTTTTTGCAGCTACCGGACTAATTATTTCCTTATGGTCATGTTTATTCTTGGTAAGATAACAAGGATTTAACTATTTAAGTGTTTTCTGAAGTTGTTTTTTTTTATGGTTTGATGATGAAATTTGTTATGTGTAGGATTGGGGTTTCTTAGAAGACCACTTGCCATTGTTGCAGCTATGTCGACCGCCTTAACGGTAGCTTTCTTGAATGATAGGTAATATTATGTATGTTGGTATTTATGATATCGATAAGAATTGACATGCAAGATTGCATGCAAGCATCTTTATGAAATTGTAAATCACTTTTGAAGAGAACTTGGTGTGATTTTTCTTAGCATTTGAATGCCGCAGCTTATAAGCTATGTAGTTAGTATCCCAATATATCACCTATATGTCAGTGATATATTGGTTATCGGTCCCCTGCCGAGATATCGGTGCAAAATATCGGTACCGATAATATCGGCGATATTGATCGATGTATCACAAATCTTCTCGATATTAGTACCTTTCTTCTTATTGCTGCTATTAATGCTTTAAGTTTTAATCGTTAGTTGTTACTGTTAAATGTTAGTGTTTTAAGTCTTAGTCAGTTCCTACTTGCTACAATTGTTAGTGTTATGCAAGTTGCAAAATGCTACTTTGTTAATGGTAGGAGAGTATACTGAACTGTTAGTGATAAACTGCTATGTATATATGTATGTATGTATGTATGTATGTACATGTAGTGTGTGTGTATATATATATATATATATATAAAAGTTTAGCATGATATTAAAATTACTGATATCCACCGATGTTTTTCCTATCTTAAATATCGGTCCCTTGACCGATATCTGATATTTACAGCGATTAACTACTTAGCTTATAAGTTATAATCCATGTGTGCAAACTGCATAGTGGTATAGTAATAGTACAGTTGTATTATATGTCTGTTTGCACTTGTTAGGGGTGGGTTTAACTTGATATGAAGTTTCTAGACCAACTTTCTTCTCTAACTTGGATTTCTACTTAGCTAATTAGGGCTGCTTAAAAGTGAGTTCAGCTTTGTCTATGTTCAAAGAATATATTCATTCATCCGACTTTAATTTTAGTTTCTCCTAGATCAGAGGAATGTTTCCACAGTTGTGATTGATTCTTATGAATTAAGGAATAAACGAGAGCCAACTATATTAGTATACTAATTTTGATTCAAGTTAGTGCTACATACAATTATTTAACTTTATTACAAGGCTAATCCTTTCTCTAGGAAGTATTTGGTATAAGTTTCCATTTTGGTAGTTTGGTATGAAATGAAGAAAATTGTAATTGGGATAAAAGGATCATTAATTGAATGTCTAAGCAATGGAATGTGCTATTCGTAATCCCAGTAAACTCTTGGTTTTTATAATGTAGTAAACAAATGTCATTGTGACCAGTCTAGTAACATGCTGGACCTTTTTTCTTTAATGTCATCTTTTCTAATGTTAAAGTATGTTTTTAGATTATTACAGTTTGTATTTAGGAAGATTAACTATTGAATTGATCTTCTTTTTCTTTTCTTATTTAATCTCGCATGTGTGTGTTGTATATTATTAAGTTAAAAGACAAAATAAATTCTTTTAATCTGTAATGGATCATAAACAGTTCTGAAACATCCCATAAAATTACGCCAACGAGCTAATTTGATTGGATATCCTGATTGGCTCTTCAAAAGGTTTTTTTGGAAGAGAAAACGAGTGGCAAACTCTATAGGAAGCAATTTGAAGTTGTAGTTGTTGAACATGCATATTCGTTCTTCCTTCTTTAATCTGTTTTCTATGCTGATCATGCATTAAATAATCATGGAGATGTTTATGGAATGCACATTTAGCAAAATTTAGTGACAATAATCAAACTTTGGTCTAAAACAATAGCAATTACTAGAAATGTAATCATGAAAATCTCATAGGGAAGTTGATGAAAATAACTACATCCTGGAACATACTCTGTCCAGTTTTGTAGGATTCTAAAAAAATTTTCAGGCTTCATATTTCTGTAAAGATTCATCTGATTTAGGTGTAGATATGAAAGTATCTACTGGGGGTATAAAAGAAATTAAGTTTCAAAATTCAAATTATAAACTTTTTCTTCTAGTAAAGATTATACTCCAGTCCTAATTTTAGAAATTATATATAATCTTTCACAAAAAGGGCTTAGAAAAGTACATATTTTTGTTTACGTATAAACATCATTTTCTGGTTTTTTGTTTCATAAATCTCACAGTTGAGCCAAATTCACAGAAGTTAGACTAATTTGGGCGAGCAGCTTATGAATACATGTATAATGTACATGTTTTGTGGAGATACAGCTGCTGTATTATAACTATTAGCTCTGATAGTCTGATGCTTTCATTCTTAAGTATTCGGCAATGTATTATACTTATAACAGCATAATGTGAATATCTTGTATAATAATTATTAGCTCTCATCTCGTTGGTCACTTGCCACATATTTTTTTATAAGTAAAAACGATGACACACCATCCTTCAGACGATATGTTAACCTTTTGATGTATGTTAGTTAATCAATTCACAGGCTGAATGAATTTAGCATATTCTGTACTCGTGAATATAATTGTCTTTACACTCCTTTTTTTAACACCACCCGCTTTTACAGCTTTGCAGGCACATTTAGTGAAAAAGTAACAAGAACCGTGAGGCGGTTTTCTCCACATTTAGCTGCAAAAATGAGACCTCCACTAATGTGAGCTTTTTGCTTCTTCTTTTTTTTAATTATTAAAAAGGGTAATGTTTCTTACATGGCATCTGCAATTTGCAGGCCTGTTCTTCGTGGGCGCCCTTCTTCGAAAAGAGCTATTTATATATGTGGACGGCCTCGTTGGCAATTCGTTCTGATGTTTTCTGCTGGTATGGAACAGCCCTCTTGCGTTTGTAATTAGTTAGTTACTTTTTTTAAGGTAAAAACGTGCTGTTTTTTTAACTGCTGACTTAGTAATTACCCTTTTGTTCTTTCTCAGTGAGTTTCATCTTGTGGTTTGTTTCTTGCGGTCTCTTGACTTTGTTGTGGGCATTGGCCATTGGTCTTCTATGTATGTTTCAACCTTCTTATTCCATGAATAATATGAACTTTATTTTAAAAGTTATAGATAATGGTGGTTAGTTACTAACTTTTATCTGTTCTCAGCTACTATCATGCATGCAAGCTTTCGGACACCTAACCTGAAAGCTCGGCTGAATACGTTCCATGAGGAATTTCGTGCAGTCTGGCGGAACTACAGTGATATATAGTCACTCTTCCTGTGGGTACTCATTTTTTTGAGCTTCGACTTTACTGCAATAGAATATAATATGTTTTTTTATGATGCATGTTGTTTTCTTGGTCTCTTGTTTTTCGTTATTGTTCATGTTTTTGGTCTTGACCCTGTTCTACCCTTCTTTAAAGATTGTATAATAGTTACCAAAACTTGCAACCATGTGCTTGTAGAGGTGAGAAAATGGGTGAGTTGGCTAACAAGTCAAAGTGGGTAATTTGGGCGGGTCGGGTTGACGTAAAACACTAAACTTCTGATCTCGCACTGTTCTTTGAACCCCCCTGAATGATTCCTTAACTCTCTTTAAACTTTGAAGCTTGTTAGAATGTGTAAGGTCAGTTTCTGTAACATCTTCAAACATAACATGGTCTTGCCCGTTTGGTTTCTTCTTTGTTTCTGAATCTGCAACATGCTTATCTTTGTAAAGAGCGTTTTCATTCTTCTACTGTGTTCATCCAGGAAAAGTGATATCCCATCTCATATGAACTATAACAAATAAATACACACCTTTTGACTTTCTCCTCAAGCTTATTCATGTCAGCATTTTAAACTTTCACGTAAGAAACACGTCTGGGAACTTATAAGTGAGGACGACTTATCTTTATTCCTTGTCATTTGTCACTTGTCACTTTTGTCATTTGGAATCTTGAATGCTTACGGAATTGAGGGTCTCTGATTAGTCAAATAAGCTGTTGTGTTAAGCGAATCTACCCAGGACATCTTTGGCAGCCCAGCATGACGTCTCATACTCTTTTCCTTTTATTCAGTGTTTCGTTCTTTGAGGTGTTTCCATGACTTTTTTCAGGCTTTAAGCATCCTAATCTCATTCACAGCACAATAATCCATTTAACTCTTTCTTGTGGTATCAAACTTTTAAACATGTAACCGTTATCAGTCTTGGTTTTAACATCAGCTTTCCACTTTTTAAAGGGTAAAAAACATCAGATTTACTTTTTTGTGGATTTATCATTAAAAGGCCACATAGTACCGCAATCCGCCTAATGATGAATCTGGTGTAAGGCCAACTCGAATTTTTCTGCCTTGAATCTTTGAGATGATTTAACATTGGTTGTCTGCCAAGAACACATGACTCACACAAACCACTGGTCACATTCTTAAAACTTGGGATCTTTCGTCTTGAAGGCAACATTTTTATATCCTTTTCACCTCAATGTCTTTGGTGCCACAAAGTAGACACACCCATGTCCTCAATGTATGCTAGTACTTCAACCGCATACAAGGTTCCCAAACCGCAAGCAATAGCAAAGCTTCTCTTTTACCGTCTTCCACCGTTGATCTCCAAAGTCAGTGTGACTATCATCGTCATCATCTGTGTCCCACCAGGCACCGAGATTAGATTTCTCTTGAGATCAGGAATATACCAGATAGTCTTGAGCGTCCAGTTAGTAGCAAGAGACTTTTTTAGGACAGTATCATTAATGCTTAATATACTATTATCATCACCAGCTGGACTTCACCATTACTTTGTCTAAATTCTACATCACTTCATTGTGCATAGATCGATGCACTCAAATCCATATTTGTACATTCAACACTACAAATCAAGGCATCACCAAACTCTTCAGCTGTAACATTCTTTCCGTCCGCCTTTCATGATCAGAGGTAAAAATCGAGCCCTACATTCCATAAGGGACAGGCCCCTCTTCTAGTTTTAGTTCACTGGAGTCGGATTATCAATGTTTGGTCCATTAGGAACATTTGTTTCATCAAAGTGTGTGCTTTCATAAGGTCAGTTAAAGATCAACCTTAATTTATTTCACACCGACCATCCCGAAAGTTGCCATAGTGAAAAGGCCAAAAAGCGGACCCACACAGGGGTTGGCTTTCACCAAAGCTCATAATACAAAGTGATATTTGTATACTTGTATTTTTTATTACTGATGAAATGTCAAAAATACCGTTCAATAATAAACGGATAGGTGAACTCTTGTTTTTGATGCTTTATACAAACTTCTTTGCCTGTTTTGTATTATTTATCAACCTATAGTTAGTCTGTTATCAATGGCTTTGCTATAAGTGGGATTATGAGTATGTTTGTTGATTAACCTTTAGTTAGTTATGTAGGTACATCCGGTGTCGCTTTTGAGGCTGGACTTACTGTCGCGAAATAATCCTCTGCTCAAAAAAGCACACCTGCTGTGGGTAACTGGTTATAAATTGCCTGAAGCTTTTATCTTCCAACATTTATATGAAAGTTTGTTTATATAGTGACTTCCAAAATTATTTCCCCTATGGTTTTCAAAATTGTGGGTTCGCCTTTAGTGGATGTTGATATGATGCTTGAAGGGTACTTGGTGTCTTAAGTGTAAAACTTACAGCAAAATGACTATTTTGATCAGTCAAGAATTGCACAGGTGTTCAGGATTGCCTTTAATGGTTTTAGATGGTTTAAGTTTACCTTTTAGGATTTTCATTACATGAACTGAATTGGAATATATATACTCAATACAAGTAATTTTAAAATTTTAATTACTTTAACAAATTTTAATAATTATTTAGAGTAAAGTGCAGTTTTACACTCTGTGGTTAATATGCGGCATCAACTGTACACCCTTTTTTTAAAAAATCAATCAACTTTACACCCCGTTGCTTCCTGATTGCGTCAATGTTGGACCTTGCCCATTAACGTTTTCAAAGTCAACCGTTAACCACGAACGGTCAAAGGACAAAAGGGACATTTCACCTCATTTTTACTTAATCTGGTCAATTACCCACCCTATTTTTTCACAACCCTTTCATTTTTACACACAACACTTCCGGCGATATTCCGACCACTGGAGCAAAATCTGCAACTCGCAACTCGTCTTCTCTGGTAACCATTTAACCCACATTCACAACATCTAACCTCCGGCATCCAGCCACCTATTGCCACCATGCCTACCAAACCTTCCAACTCCGACCATCGTTAAACATCCTACCATAACCACTGGAGCTTGAATAAGTGAGTAAAAACATACCATTGTTGATGTTAAAGAACAAACAAATGAAGAGCTTGAAGATTTAACTTGGAAACTTGAAGAACCCACAAAAATCCAAAAATTAAACCTTAAATTGCCCTCCATCCGTAAAGAATCTCATCGAAAAACTAATCGAAAAGCACCTAAAATTTGTGTTATTTGTCTAAGAATTGAAGGACTTAGGGTTTTGGGTGTTCTTGAGGTTTTGGGGAAGAAGACGACATTATTAGAAACCAGCAGGAAGATAATGTGATTAGACGACAGGGGTGTAATGTTGATCCCGCCTGTTAACCACATGATGATTGACATGCTTATATTTGGATAATCATGTATGATATCGAAAACGTGAAAAAAGATAAAACAATGTAAATACACGACGTTTTACTGGTTAGTGTTAATCGCTATAAACGCGTACTTACTCACTCTGTTAAAAGAAAACATTTTTTTTTTTTGACAAAACCGTTTACAAGTATATTTTTAGACTTACCTTTGAGTTGTTTGTAACTCATTAACCATTTCCCCCTTGACATATTTTCCTTTTAGTTGTTTTATATTTATATTTACCTTATACACTCATCAAACATAACCCCCAATACACACACAACATTCAATCATAACTTCATCAAATTCAATTGCTTAACCAACAAAACACGAGAACTTAAATTCAAATCGAATATTCAGAACTCGATAACAAAAGATAGTATACGACCAGTTAACCAGACATACGATAACATAAAAGACTCCACAAGCATCAACTTGTTCAGCTAAACACGTCTTGCGAAACCCCTCCTCTAGTTGGGTTTTAAGTCCCAAAGCTTCGGTCTCCTGCATCTCCGAGCCCCGGGATAATCATCCTGAAATCACCATTGATCAAACACGAGCTTTAGACAACTCATTAACACATTATTAATAATCTTGCCGGTTTTGGATAATTATTTACCCTTTGTCAGTAAGAGTTGGATCAATGCTTCCAGCATACACACGAAGCCTGAGTAAATAAAAAAATAACGTCAATCTCAAAAAATAATAACGTCTGTCATCAATTGTTCACGGTTTTTGGTTTTTAGTAATACTGTACCCGGGATACTTCTCGCTCAGCTTTTTGAGTGGCGGAGGGCAAGTCACAGCACATACCTGTTAGTAATATCCTAACTCTATGTTAAGATGTTGCAACTATTTATAACAGAATAGCAACGGTTTTCCTACGTACCACTTTGATATGCTCGTTGTCAACTCCGCGTGCCTTAATCAGATCAATGGCTGTGACTAAAGTCCCACCTAAAGATAATTTATATACAAAAAAATGGTGGTAAAATTAAATTTAAATATTGGACAGATTTCAATACATAGATGAAAACAATCTTACCTGTTGCTAGCATAGGATCAACAATGAACACTCGAGTTCCTTCAGAAAATTTTTCAGGTAACCTGCACAGGAAGGAATATTGAAGAACTATCAAAAGCCATGCATGGATCAAATATAAATTCGAGCCGGGGGTCTCACTGGAAGCAGTCTCTCTATTCCTACAGGGTAGAGGTAAGGCGCCTACATCTTACCCTCCTTAGACCCTACCTTAGCTTTGCTATTGGTGGGATTTGTTGAGTATGATGATGATGATGAATCATAAATATTAGCAAATTTGTATATTATAAACTATTGGCAAATTCCCATCTCGCAAAATAGCTTCTAGAAATGATGAGGATATGTTAGGTCATAATTAACGACTCGGTTGGAATTCCTTACTTGTTAAGATACACTGTTGGTTGAAGTGTCTCCTCATTCTGCTAACACCTTAATTTAATAAAAAAAATAAAAAATAAACAGTAGATGTTAACTTTATGCAAAACTTTAACAAGAAACCACACTTGAATATTAATTAATTACATCTACATTATAATCAATAATTAGTAAGTACCAAGGTGGTATGTCTTAGTTGCTGGTAAGACGGATGACGCATGCTCTGCAAGAGCAAGACCGGCTCTCAGTATAGGAACAACCTACAAAAGTGACTTGTTAGTACCGAGGAATCATAGTTCGAAGGCGTGTATTTTTTTGTAATATTGTATAGTGAAACAGGGTTAATATACTAACCGCTACAGCCTCCTGTGGATCAGTGAATTCTGCTGTAGCTGGCCCGATGGGGACTGAATCTCCCCTGTAATTGTAGGCTGCAAAAAAAAACCCCTCTTAACACGATATGAATCTAACAAGAAATTTGCGGGTTTGAATTTAGTCTAAACGGGTTAGGGTCGTATGGAATAGTGTATACCAGCCAATCCCTGGATGCTTCATACATAAGCAGCCTTCCCAGCTCAGCCATGGCATTCTGTGAAAGTTAGATGAATCAGAAACCTTCTGTATAAAAGTATAACATACAAATCGACGAAAAAGATGAATAGGTTATATTAGATTTAGAATGCATTCACCATATAAACAAGTAAACAAACATCACACTTGCAATAGATGAATCTTGATTTAGAGCATGTTTATTTGAATTAAATCCAAATTATTTACAATTTCATTTGATTGTAACTTAAAAATATAATGTTTATTTTTTTAATCTAGGATAACAGAAGCTAAAAACAACAAGCTCATGTGCATCATGTAAAATTTCAGAACTTAAAATTGAAGATTTACAGAATCATAACCTAAACAATTAGTTCTTGACAGCTTACAAGTTATAACAGCTGCATTTAGAAAATTTCAAAAAATCCCAAATAGAAAACAATAAACTGAAATCAAATCAAATCCATCTGCATGCCACATTCTAGAAACATAAATGCAAAATCACCAAATTATAATAACTAAAGTTGCATGCTTTAAGATCACAAACATCCATGATCCAACTGCATGTCACATTCCAGAAACAAAAATGCAAAACCAAAATCCAAACAAACAAAGAAACCCAAAAAGATTATTATATTTTAATCAAGAACACATGTGACAGCATTACTTACTAAAGATTGGGGGTGGTGTCTGCTCATTTCTAAGCACAGAAACCCAGTGTTTGATTAAAGCATGAGGAGGCACAACCACCTGCAAAAAAAATAATAATAATAATAATAATAATAATAATAATATAAAAATAATAATAATAATAATAATAATAATAATAATAATAATGATTAATAATAATAATAATAATAATAATAATAATAATAATTAATAATAATAATAATAATTAATAAAAGGGTGTTTCTGTTTCAAAAACCAAAACAAGAGATGGGAGTTAAAGTACCAGCATTTTGTTGTTGAAAGCAGGTTTCTGTTCAGTGGTGGCTTGCAATGGCATGATGCTGAAGTAAACAATGTGCAGAATGTAACAACAGAGATAAGGGTAATGTTATTTTTATAAGAGAAAGAGGAGGATTTATATGAAAAGTTGAGGAAGAGGAAGCCATTACCAAATGGCCAGGTGGACTGGATGCATGGAACATGTGTTAAACCATTTTCTTTTCACTTGTTTTCTCTTAATGTTTTTTTTTGTTTTTGTTTTGGAGCTAGGTTGTTCAAACATTTGTTAATTATAATGTAAGTTTCTAGCTAGGTTTGTAAATGAATCGAACGAACACAAATAAGGTATGTTTGTGTTCGCTCGTTTAAGTTTTACCGAACAAACTATTGAATACGAACACTTAAACAAACATGGTTTTCTTGTTCATATTCGTTCATTAAAAAATGAAAACGTTCGTTTTCGTTTATGTTTGTTTGTTCATAGTATAAACGAACGGTTAATGAACATAAACAAATGGAGGTAAGTCAGCTAACACCGATTAAAATTGAAAGTAAAATATAAATAACAATATTTTGGGCCTAAAAAATAATAATAAGACTAAATTGTAATGGGATTTTTAATTTCATAAACTACACTAAATTGTAGTGAGCTTAACAGTCTTAAAAGGAAATATTAATATTAATGAATGCAATTAAACAAACAACATAAATTAATGAACAAATGTTGATAGGTATATATGAACAACGAACGTTCACAAACATAAATGAACGAATGAGATATGCGTTCATGTTTGTTCATTAACTAAATGAAGAAAAAGTATTGTACATGTTTGTTTATTTATTAAATAAACGAACTTTTCATCGAGCGGTTCGGTGAACATTCGTTTTATTTACACGCCTATTTGTAAAGATCAGATGCTCTAGTCTAGCCATATCATGGTGTGAGGTTCAAGATGTGTATAGTAGACATTGATGTAAATTTAGGAGTATGATAATACAGGATGTTTGTTATCCGTTAAATTGTAGGTTTTGTAATGGTAATATTTTATTAAATTAATATGATTTTTGATTTACTTTTTCTTACATGAACCTTGTGGTAAATGTAAGATACGTAGAACACATGATACAATATATCATATAATAGTAGATTACATCATATTATAACTATATTATATAGTATTCTATTTTTTAACTTATTTTTCCTATGTTTGAATTATAAGACGATGTAAATTGTTTTTAGGTGGGATTGATTTAACTGACAAAACTATTGAAGTTAAAGTGTTGTTCCTTTTGAGATTACGAGTTTGAGCCTCGTCAAAGACGAATCTAATATAACTTAAGCCGTTAAAAATAAATATAAATTGTTTCTATGACTCATTTTAACAGAAAGACATAGTTACACTATAATAAAAGAATATGATAAGTAATTAATAATAAGACGAAGTTATAAGAAAAACACCAGAGATTCATATTTCACAAAGAAAAAAACACTTCCAATTAGAAAAGTTGCAAATATTAGCTGCCCATGAAATAAAGAAATAATCCGATGTAGATTAGAGAGAATAATCCGAACTCGATGGAAAATTTCAAACCACATTTGTGACAAGTATTAAAGTATAAAATACCGAACATCACAACATTAACTTTTAACGATTTAAGTCTATAAAATACCGGATATCTACCCATGAAACCGATAGATAACGTGTAATGAGTACATGATATAATTTTATAATCGGATATGAAACTCGTATCAACTAATGTATATATTTTCTAATAATTTCGAATATAAAAAGCCCAATAAAAGAGAAATGAAAAAGATAACTGATAAAAAATAGTATAACAAATCAACACTTATAAGAAATAGTATGGTTATCCAATAAATACTTTTGAAATACAACTTTGGGTAAATTGCAATTTGGGGATCACAGTCCCCACTTTGAATACAATACATATTTGTCTATTTTTAAACAAATGACCTATATGGTTTCAAATTATGCTTAGGATAATCCATAGTTATATTTTAATATTATATGTGTATTAATATTTTATTGTTTCGAATTAGTTTTGACCCCTAGAAATATGGATAAGGTTGATATCATTATAAAAAAATGATATTAAAATTTTGGAAAAGTGAGTACCGAATACCATACTGAATCTATTGGTATGGACTAATGTATTAGTACTCGTTATAGCATGCACATCTCTTTATGATATCTGTACCGTACCGTTGCCGAAAATACCAATATCGCATTTTTGAAAAGGTGGGTACCAAATATCATACCTAATTCATCGGTATAGTATTGATACAGTGCCGTCCTCGGTACCAAATGCTGAAAAGAAGAAGAATAGATGGTAAATCTCAATGGCGGATCTAGAAAATTTCCGTAGGGGTAACATTTTATAAAAAAGGGTAATGAAATCGAATAACGTCAATTTTTTTCAAAATTAACATTACCGCCGGGGCGCCAAGGGGTAGCGGCTTCCCCTTCTATTAAGGTAGATCCGCCCCTGGTAAATCTCTAATATAACCTTAACACTATGAATTATCATAGTTGGAGAGAATGAAAACAAAAACAATAACCAGACAAGACAATATTTACTTACCAATGAGATGATTCAACTTTTAAAAGCACTCCAGTTTGTGAAACTAACCTAAAAACAAATACTATAAAATAAGAAGAATGTAGAGAGAGAGAGAGATATTTTTAGTCATTCATTCATTATGGAATATAAATAACCGAAGGAAACCTAATCACTCTAACACGAAAACCATAAGTTAAATATATCTTACATCTTCTCTATAAAAAATATATATTGATCGTGTTATATGTAGAGAGATATATATTTTATTTTGTAGACTAGTGATCAGTGATTTTAGCTACATTTTATTGAATATAATTATGATATAAATGGATCGATACTAGTATTAAAGATAATACTTTAATGTGTTTTTATATTTTATGAGTTAGGTTGTAAAATATATTTATGTGATGCAAATAATAATTAGAGATCAAAAGGAATTCACGTAAATTACATAAAAAATCATAAATGAATTTTAGATGTCATAAATGATTCTTAACCTTTAAATTGATTTTAATACTCAAATTGAATCCCTTGTTTCCAAATCCATCGTAGATCACAAAAATAGATTGGAACATGAGGATATAAATTGATATTCTCAGTTTATACTTATATTTTGGATGTGTTTTTGATCTTGACAAAGTTGTATGAATACATTGATATGTTGGTTTCTTTAAACTATTTGCATGTGTTTTAGTTTTTGGTTTACAACTTGTTCGGTTGATGACAAAACCTAGTAGCTTGTTGGGTGACATAGAGCAGGTTGACTCACACCAGTAAACAGGGTTAATCGAACTATAAAAGATCTGATGACAAAGACCTATTTTTTATTACCATCTTAAATTAACAAACTTTCCAGCATCATGTCTATGTAGTGACCAATAAACTGAGCAAACTGAGTTTTCTGAGACCTAGAACCTAAAGTTTGAAGGAGGTTACGTTTTATAAATCTGATATCTTTTCTCTTAACTAGTTTAAAGTTTTCCTTCAAATCAATCAAAACCCTCAAATTAAGATTAGTAGTTAATTAATTAGATAATCTAGCTAAACACTAACCACATATTTCCGTGGATACGATACCCTACTTACGCTATCTACTTAGTTTAATTAGGTTTTTGCATGACGCTTACGACCATCATCAACGGCATTGGTTTAGGCTGCTAGACCTCTAGTCTCAGATTCACATGCCTTAGTATCTGTTGATTTGGACCTGCCCTACGTATAGCCCAACACAACACTTGCTCATTTATTTTGGGCCTGGATCGATCAAATGTTTGCTATGTTAAACAGTTAAAGATCTAATATAAAAAAGCTATTTAAGTTGCCTAATAATTGGCTAAGTGGGTTCACTTATAATTTTCAAATTTCTAGAATTTCTTTTATTTTTTTAAACAGCAAAACTAATACCAAAATCCACCTAATGCTTACATTGTGAGACTTAAATTCACACCATTTCGATGGGGTAAAACCAGTGTTGTAAGAATCTCTAGGCGCTAGTCGGTAGGTGTGTACTGACTAGCGAATAATAGAGATTAATGGGATTGAGATTTTTATATGTACTTTTTCAAAGTAAACATATTTTAACCCTTCATTGAACCATTTTTTAAGTAATTAGCGGGAATTTATAAGGTTGGGTCGAAATTTGGCATGGATCTAGCCAAAACTTGATCATAATAGGATCGCCATTGACCATCTAACGATTAATTGGTGAATCTTCAATTAATGATTAAACGACGACTAATCAAATATTAGTTGGAATTTTACAACAGTGGGTAAAACTAGATGCCACTGATGATTAGACCGGAGACGTATAGTACATATGATAGTTATTTGACATAAAGTAACTCTTTTTTAGTATAAACTAAAATAACCTCCAATAAGAAAAACAATATCAAATGTCCTATATAAGTAAATATTTCTGTTAAACAATGGCTAAATAAATTTTGTTTATTATAATGTTCTAACCAAATATGTGAAAAATGTATATACATATACCGGTTTGAGTTTCATTTCCCTTAAAACGATGAATTATGGGGTTTTTGTCACTATACCATATTATTCCCTTAAATCACGTGCCCTCTTAATATTCGCATACATATATATTGTATCCGGTTAAAATTTGATTGCTGCTCTTACCTACTCATAATCATCTTGTAAACAATGATTACTTGTGTTCTATTAAATTATTACCCTTGATTTGAAATGTTATTTAATACATTATCTACTTTATATTATACGATACTATAGTATACTATAATATACTATACTATACTAGGTTAGAACCCGTGTATTACATGTAGATGAATATAATTTTATATAATAAATAGTAAAAAAGATATATCTTAAAAAAATCGTATATTACACGTGTTGAATAAAATCTAATATCATATGATAACACAAACAGTCGTCAAGATTTATTTTTAAAAACTGAATATTCCAGACCATTATAGCGATGCGTCTAAAAACACTTACAAATTGATAGAAGCATATGCCCGACCTAGAATAAGTATTTAATTCTAGTGAAAAAAAAGACAATAATATAATTATTAAGTATGTATCAGACGGAAACCTTTAATTCCTAATTTACCATAATTTCAATAACCGAACTCCATAGTGCTCATAATATTTAAATTTTTGTTTAGAATTATTTATAGAAAAATAAATATTTATTCTTATCTTATTTTTTGTTTAAAATTATTATTATTATTACTATTATTATTATTTAATATAATAAAAATAAATGTTTATCTTTATCTTAATTTTTGTTTAAAATTATTTATAAAAAATAAATATTTATTCTTATCTAATATTTTGTTTGAAATTATTATTATTATTTAATATAAAGATAAATAGAAAAATAATGTGAGAAATCACCAGGGAGTGACACATGTAAAAAAAAAAGATTTTCATTTATTAGTATAGTAAGATAAGATATTATATTGTATAATATTTTATTATTATAAAACGTATCAATATGATTAAACAAGTAATATATATGCAATGAAAACATTGTTAGTGAATGCATTTCAACTATCTTCATTGCCAGAGTAGCATGAAAATCATTTGTTATGTGGGAGGTGTTTAGGGACGTGTTTAGATAGGATCATTTTTATATAAAGAATTTTGAGAATCATCATAATCATTTGGAAATCAATTTAGGATATATTTGAATATTTGACGGTTTGCAAGGCAAATAGACTATCATATGGGGTCGCATAACGTTAATTAAATCCGTTTTGAGACTTTTCAGGTATCTTATTTTCAATGTTTAAGGCCACTAGCGTCATTGAAGCTTGTGAAAGAATAATAAAAAAGGTTTCTTTGGGTAGGTTCAAATGAATGTACAAAGGTTCATTGGGTTGTGTGAGATCGGGTAATTGCTCCAAAGAGTAGTAGTGGTTTGGGTATCGGTTCGTTGAGCATATGATATGAGAAAGAAATTTCGTTCTGGACAGATTGTAGGGTGCACCACATACCACTATGTGAGATATTTCTGACTATTTTTCACTAACGGCCTCTAACAAGAGTGGTGTGAAGGCAGGTACTTTTATGGTGCAAGACTACTATCTCATCGATTACGGATTATATTGATTTTGATTCTCCCATGTCTGCTATTCGCAACAGCTTGCGAAGGAATGAGTTCCTGTGGTTACCCTAACGGCTCGTTGATGTATCTGGCGTGCAATAACCGATAAAGGGGCTGCTCTTATAGCAAATAGAAGAAATTAGAACATGAGTTTCTTGTGGGTCAAAATAGGGGAGGTTTAAGGTCATCACTCACCTTCGTAACATGTTGTGTATTGGTGGATTCTAGTCTCTTGCTAGGATCTCTTTCTGTGTTTTAATGAAATCCATTTGCCGTTTAAAAAAACATCAAACACATTTGTATGTAGCATTTTGTTTATTTAATAAAACAAAGAAGTAGAGTGAGGTATTTGATTACACAATACATCAGAAAAAATATTGTTGAACAGTTTATATAGGTGTATCATGCTCATAAAAAAAAACTAGATCCATGATTTCTTTGTTTTATAAAGTTTATGTAACTTAACAAATACATGATTGTTAAGAAGTTAACCACACATTTGATATCAACAAAAAAATAAAATCTTGCACCGTACTATATGCCAACCATCTGAGTTATATACATACAATGTTTGTAAAATAATTAAAAGTTAATTATTGATTACTTTAAATTACCAAGAGAGGAAGGTGAATTGAATAAGCAACCTCTAAATTATTACATATTTACAATAAAGTTAGTAACGTTAAGACATGTAAGTAGATTTTAGCCTTTAGGCACAATTTAAATATTTATGATTTTGATTCCCCATATTTTAAATATTTCAATTTAAGAGTACTTTATATAAACAAATGTTACTAATTGGGTCGAACGCCGAATGTGCCACTGTTTGAGCGTTCATTAGTCGACAAGTTTTTCTTTTCGTCCTGCAAAGTATAAACTCTATTACTCTAGGCTTAATGGAGATTTTTTTTTATCATTTTTAAAACTTATTTTATTTGATTTTTATTAATTATGTAAATCATCAAATTGCATGATGCATTTATTATTAAGTAGAACTTTCAATCTTCAATGAAGAGTTATAGTCCATTTGATAAAAGTATATATCTTTTAAAGAGAAGATCTTGAATCAAACCTAGACAAATGGTGTAATTGAAAATAAATGATGTAACATAAAAGTATCTTGAAAAAAAATAGAATCCTAAATCTCAATTTCTTAAAATTAAATTATATTTTGTGCATTTTAAGATCCCTATTATTATCAAGAAGAAATTAGAATCCTAAATCTCAAATTCCTTAAAATGAAATTTATTTTTGTTTTTTAATTTGGCATAAAAAGTAGTTTAAGCTATTACATTAAGGGTTAATATGGTAAGAAAAATGACACCTTTTTTAATTTTTCTAATAAAAAAACCCTTTAACATAATTTTGGCATATTAAAGCCCTAAACATGTAAATAAATACGAATAAGTCTCTCAACCCACCTTTTTGTTATATTAAAGTAGTTACAGTCTAAAATGAATATACTTCTGAAAAATATTTAATATACTAGCATGTTACCACTTAAATTTATCAAAACTTGGTAAAGTGACATTCAACTTTTTTATACAATTATTTAGATGAATTTAAATAGTAATAAATTAACATTTTAAATAAATTTCATAAGTAAATGTATAATATACAAGTGTAAAGACTTTAATATAACAATATTGTTAATTCAATTTTTTTAGATATGTTTAGGTACTTTAATATGTAAAATTATGTTTAAGATAGTTTTTTCTTGAAAAGACAAGAAAATTATGTTGGGTTTATGATAAGGTTAAACATGTCAATTACGAAAGGCTGACAAAACATCAACTAAGAGGTTGTTTGGCAACTTCTGAATGGTTAAGTGTTGAACCAGTAAGAGGTCTAACGTTAAGTGCTGAATCAGTAAAAGGTCTGAATCGCTAAAAGCTTGTATATTGCTTAACCGTTCAAGGCAAATGTCACACCATTAGACTCAGTATAATGCTTAACTATTCAGAGACAAATGTCTGAACCATTCAAACATCTGATCGCGAAACAAACAGTCTGAACCATTAAGTGCTAAACCAGTAAGATGTCTGAACCATTAAGAGCCTCATTAATAACTAAACAAATAACCCCTAAATGTGTTTATAAGTTCGATGAAATTAACCCGAATGTATATATTATAGATCTAAACCTATGAATTTTATATTAGATTTGTAGTATTAGATGTTCACCATTAATTGTATTAATGCTATTAACCTTGGTGCATAAAGTTGTCTATTTCACGTTTATTAAAATAGTTGATTGTTATTTTTTGTTAAATTAGTATCTAAGTTTTTAAAAATTAAAAACTTCATCGAATCAACCACAACAATACAAAAAGGTGAATGCTTTTGCATCAAATCACGTGAAAAAACTTTTATTACTCATTTTTGTTCTTACAGAAGATATATTAAATGCTTTACATTAGTTTTTAAGAATATTACTTTGTAATGAGAAACATATTTATTGTAATGAGTTAACTTTTTTAACACAAAAATTTTATACTTAAATATAATCTAATTTTAAATTTGAATTCACACCATTTTTTAGGAGAAACATTATACACTAGATCAACAAATATAAATATAAAAAGACAATGCTTATAATATTAGAAGAGAGTTATCAAACTAATAAATATAATAGTAGAAAATTGCAATATAAAATTGAATCCGATGTATCGTGTATGTATGTGTTCTCGTCATACCATTAAAAACGCTACTTGATTTAAGAGTTAATTATATGTATACTTCTTCGGTATTTTTTTATTATATTTTTTAACTCTAAATTCATGCAATCACTCTAAATTTTGAGGTGAATCGTGCTATGTACAAACATTAAATATTACGAATTTATTGTACATGACTTTGTTGTATTGTATACAAAATTTTATTTAAAAATTATCTTATATATGTAGATCTCTATAGCATTTAATGTTTAACTAAATTTGTTGATACTTGTTAACTAATGTATATTCCTTTGTCCCACTTTTAGTATATTCGTATTAATGTTTAACTTTTAACAAAGAATGAATGTTTTCCCGTTATTTATTTTGTGAAATGTGAACTTTATACAAGAACACCACCCTTACCGAAAGGGAAAACTCAAGAGCAGCAACAACAAAACGACTTCAACGTCTTACAAAATGTCAAAATTACACCAATTAGTCCATGTAATGGATTTGAATTTAGATTTATATTTGAACTATAGAAAAACCTAACAATTTCATACTATCATTAATATCCTCAATCTTCACCGCCTTATCAGAAAATATCTTGTTGTTCGTATCCATCCAAAGAAACATTATTTTTTTTCATCTAAATATCATTTAATTGCCATTTGGGCTTTGGCCTGGTGGTAAGCAGCAAAAAGCTACTTTGGAGATCCTAGTAGTGGTGAGTTTAGTGTAATTTAGGTGGGATAAATTTGCTTTAAAAAAATGTCATATAATCAATTGATCCACACCACTTTTATATTGAGTAAATACTATGCTACTAGACCGTTATACCATGTATTATTATTGTATTTTGAAATTTTATTTATTCTGTGTATAGCACACTTGTAATAAATGCTACGGTAAAAATGAACAGTTTATTAACTAAAATGTATTTAATATACCTATTTAAAATGCCTTCTTTCACTATGATTGTGACGAATTAGTTAGTGTATCTATCTATTAATTTAATTTATAAAGTGTGACGCTATGAGCATAAATATTTAACCTCAAGTAACATGTGAATTGTGTGCGATTTTAGTAAACGAGGGAAGGACTACACAATTGAATTCGCCCAAGTGGTAGCCATTCAAGTTTGAGTGACATTATAGAAAGCCTTCACATAGGCAAATGAACAATATTAGTTGGTGTTAGGGTTAAACAGTACAAGTGGGGTAAACCCCACCGAAGATGATAGTTCTAAGGGGAGTGTTTGTGACACTCTAGACAAGACCACTTCACTCTTTACATGAGTGATAGTAATATATAAGGAATGTTTGAACTCAAACACTACAAACATGTTGGACGAATTGATTGTAAGTAAGAGGACGACTCAACACGAACCATGTTTGTGTATGAGCAATTCGATATGAATGATCCCTTGAAAAGTTTACATCACATTATAAAAAACAAGCATGTTAGCTCTTTAAGAGCAAATTTGCATGATATTGTTTAGAGTTAAATGCTTGGTTGGTCCCTGTGGTTTGCGAAAATTGCAGACTTGGTCCTAATGGTTCACTAATTACACACTTGGTCCTGGTGGTTATAATTTTTGCACTCGGGTGGTCCTTATCACTAACATCTGTTAAGTTTTCCAGTTAAGTCCATGTTAAATGACCAAAATACCCTTGCTTATTAATAAAACCCACCAAATTATATGTCTTCACAGACCTACCTCTCTTCTCAAACAAGCAGAACAACCACCACCATATCACCTCTGCCACCGTCTCACCTCCACCATCATCTCACCTCCACCCCCGAACAGCCACCACCACCATCTCACCTCCACCCCGAACACCAAGACACACGACTAACGAAACGACACGACTCAACTGACCCAAACCAACGGACGTACAAAACTTACAAAACGAAATGTGTAATCGAAAGCGTACCTGTGATCTATAAATCGACACGAGAACTGAGGTGGTGCGGGCAGTGGTGGCTCGTCGGTTTTGGTGACAGATGGTGGAAGTGGGTGTCGGGTAGCGGTTGAAGGTGGAGAAATCAAACTGCCGATGGTGTTCTGAGGTTGATGGTGGTTTGAGGTGGGTGCGACAGTGAAGGGTAGCATGGCGGTTGAAGGCGGAGGTAGGTGCGACAGGGAGGAGGACGTGGAGAATAGAGGCGGCGGAGATGGTAGGTGGAGGGTGGTGGTCAATAAATGGGTGGTGGAGGGTCGTGAACGGTGGTTGACCTGAGGTGAATGGTGGCGGGGTGGGCGGTTGTTGACGGTGGAGGGGGTCGATGGAGGAGGTGGTGGTCAAGGTCGGTGTGGAGAGTAGGTGTCGAGAGGGTGGATTCGACAGTGGCTGGTGAGTCAAATTGGGGAAGATGCCTGTAATAAAATCCTGGTGGAGGTGGAGGTTGTAACATTTGTCGAAAACGGGTTTTATCAAACCCGCTCCGTTTGTAATCGAATATTCAGTTATAAATATTTGTTGCCTATTTATGCTTATTTTAATTTTTAATGATACATAATTAATAAACAAACTAAACCATAAAAGTTATAATTGATAAAAAATATAAATAAAACAATTAAAAATGAAATGGGGCTGCCGGGACTCGAACCCGGGTCAGCCGGGTTGTAACTCCAAGGATTTAACACTCACACGCATAACCACTCTGCCACTTGTTTGTTTTCTGTCAACTCTAGGAAACAAATAAGTCTTATATACAAACCTAGATAAACTGGTTGCGCCAACTGAAAAACTGAAATCGGCTATTCAACCGTCTAAACGTTTGAATAATCGCGATTTCAGGTTTATAACCGATGCACCGATAATTCTAATCAATTCAGACTTGAATTGACTTGAATTCGGATGATGATGGGTTTTATAACCGAAGCTATCCAATAATCCGAATTACTGTAATCAAAGATCTTCTTCACGACTCCGAAGCATTCCACAAACCTCCAATTACATTTCCGCACACTTTACAGTCCACCGGAGAAGTTTATTTTGCTCGCCGGAAAATTCTGCAAGTTCGCCGGAAAACCGTATTCTTCATCAAAACGGTAAGTCTTTCAATACCGTCGTAGTCTAACAATTGTTAGGCTATTTATAACTCAAACCTTTCAATTGAAATCGAATTCAGACACTGTTATCAGATAATTCCAGTTCGCCGGAAAATTTCTGGAAATCTTTATCTTCGTCTGTGAAACGGTAAGGACCTTTAAACACACTGTTAACGTTTGTTTAGCACTTCAATTTCATGATTAGCTAATCAAAACGATTAATTGATTTGCTCAATTGAAGTTCTTAAAAACAGAGACCGACGCCTTGCCGGAACTCTGTAATAAATCGTTCACCGGTATGTTTACCTCTAATTATCATCTCTGCTATCTTATATTAGTCTGTGCAATGTTTAACAATCGAATTAACAAGATTTAATGGTGTAATCTGCTGTCGGTAAAATCCAACAAAGAAGATGAACTGCGATAACATTATAAGAATAATTAAAACTGGTATTTTGAACGGGTTAGACACACAGTCCAGCGGTGGACTGTGTGCGAACAAAAACACGCATACGTCCCGAGTTCGATCCCTGATACACGCACCCTCTATGTAATAAAATGCCTTTTTGATTAAAACTGAACCGGGTTAACTCCGTTAGTTGTTAAGTATAATAAAATTTGTATATTAACCAAGTTAGACACACAGTCCAGCGGTGGACTGTGTGTAACGTTAAAGCGCAGGTCCCGGGTTCGAGACCTGTTAGTGGCACCGGTTCGACGAATTAAAATGTTTTTGAAAATAAAAGAATTTTGGATAAATTGAATTAATATATAAGTATAATTAAAAACAGAATTATTTCGGGTTAGACACGTAGCTCAGTTGGTAGAGCTGCGTGCACGTGTACGGGAGGTCTCGGGTTCGAGCCTCGCCCAGCGCAATACAATTACACAATAAATCGGTCAACAAGTCAAACGGTCAACGGTCAACGGTCGCAAAAAGTCAACATATTTTTATATTTTTATTTATTTAATTTAATTTAAAAATCAATTAAAAATATTTAAAAATAATGTTTTTAAAGATAGGAAATAGCCTTAAACTCACAAAAATATATCTAAAAATCTTATTAAAATTATTAATAAAATCCACTCACTTACTATATTTTCCGTTATTATTTAGGTTAGTTAATTCTCGTTGTCCCGCTCTTCCAACTCGTGCGCATCTCACCATCTCAAATCAAACGCACCCAATGTGAGTGAATCTTTACAAATTTCCCGTTTTAATCACGTTTTGGGGTGTATCATGTGTCTTGCTATATATTATATTTAAATCGTTGTGCATACAACATATCATGAACAAATGTGTATTCAGTTTGTTTCAACTGTTTGTGTGGTTATTGTTATATTCAATTTATTATTTTCAGTACATGCAATTTCATAGGCCGCCGCTCCCCATTACATTATGAGCGTTGAGCATGTTCCCCATTACATTATGAGCGTGAACCTGGCGTGCCAACATACGATCGGCTCCGTTTGATTGAGCCTTGATCGCACAGACATTTATCATTTTCAGTACATGCAATACGATCGGCTCCGTTTGATTGAGCCTTGATCGCACAGTTTCATTCATGTTATTTATTGTATGATGTTGGTATGTTAATGTGTGCTATCATATGTTACTGTATGTTATAGTTGTGATTGCAATTGCTACTGCTTGATTATTTACATTTGTTCGTTTATGATTATGCACAATTTTTCATTGATAAACTAACAAGAAAATCAATAATAAATGTTTATCTAACAAGGTTCACTCGCCAACTTATGTTGATCCAAAAACCCCCATTTTTACACATGATACAGGTGAACCAGCAGCAGCAAGAAACACTTAGGATTGGACTAGAAGAAATAAATGACTTAGAGTTTGGAATTGTTTTGTTTGGTTTATTTTCTTTGTATTGTATGGACATGTTTGGATATTTGGGAATGTAATTTTGACTTTAATAAATATGAAACATATTAGTAAATATCATGAGCTTTGGTGATAACCCAATTATGCCCCGACTCTTATTCCGCTACGGGTCGGGGTGTGACAGAGGTAGTGGTGGTCGATTGACGGTGGAGGTGGTGGTAATGGGTTGAAAGTGGCGGTGGAGGTGGGTTGAAGGTGGAGGTGTCTGTGGGTTTTAGAAAGAGAGAGATAGATGAGGGTGAAGAAGATAAGGGGTGGGTTCATTTCTTTTTCTTTTTTTTTATTTGCTTAGGGGCAATCTAGTAATTTTGCACATATTTAACTAAAAATCTTAACATTGATTAGTGATAAAGACCATCCAAGTGCAAAAATTACAACTATTAGGACCAAGTGTGTAATTAGTGAACCACAAGGACCAAGTCTGCAATTTTCGTAAACCACAGGGACCAACCAAGCATTTAACTCACCATGAGGGAACAATATATCACCATAACATTATGACAAATAATGTATTTATTTAATGAAATCATCAAATTGTTGAGTTAAAATTTATGAATATTTTGGTATTAGGATCATTTGTGAACAACTTTTTGAAAATGAATTGAGTACACTAATCTTGACCATTGATTATTTTTTAGATTAAAAGGGTAAGATTGACATTAGCTCCATCTCTCTCTTAATTAAAATCCTTTAATTTTCTCATCTATTAATTCTCTCACACACACACACACATTTTTTATTTAATCTTCTATTATTTTAAACTCGTGTAGAATCAATTGCTAATAACGTATATGAAACTCCTAACGGAACTAGGTACTGGACACCAACTGTCCCTCCCGGATTCAAACCATATGTGAAACTCCTAACGAAACTAGTCGTGGACTACAAAATACACAGATGTATCAAAAGTCTGTACACATCTGTATAAACTAACAAATGTGTATCTTGTATAAACTGATAGTTAGCAAGACTGTACACATGTGTATAAACCAACAGCGGTGTATCTTGTATAAAGTGATAGTTAGCGAGACTATACACATGTGTATAAACTAACATCTGTGTATCTTGTATAAACTGATACTATCGAGACTGTACACATGTGTATACACTAACAACTGTGTATCTTGTATAGACGGAAACTAGCAAGATTTTAGGAATTTTGATTATATTGTTTAATAAATGCAATTTACAAAAGACGCAAATACCCTTCTGTCAATTAATTTAAAGGGAAGTTACAACATTATAATTACAATCTTGCCATTGTTTAAAAATCCCTAGATGATATAATCCAATGGCTTAGATTAGTTCACACAGTTCACTCTCAACCTAGTGTTCACTCTAGAAGCCTACCCTAATATATATATATATATATATATATATATATATATATATATATATATATATATATATTATATATCGTATTTATGGTTTTCTTTAAGAAGATGAAAGCGTTAAACGTATTCGTAATACGCAAAATCAAATTTTCACCTAATTTATGGCAAATACCTTTCTCTATGGACTCATTATATATATATATATATATATATAGTCTTGAATCCTTGTATGGATATAAACGTCTATATACAATAAGCAATGATTGAACTATCCTCATTTAGCTTTTGTGGTGAATGAAGCGTCAGATAATAGAAAACGACTGTAAACCTAAGTCATGTGATGAACAAAACACATTTGTTTGAATTGGTAAAGAACGAGTATTTTATATGAAACATAACTTATAAATTCCAAAATAGATGTCTATTATATAAGAATATATACTGAAGTTCAAAATGTGAAAACAATCATAGTTTAGACATGTATAATATAAGTAACTAATAAGAACACTTGTAATGAAATTCCATAAAATTAGATATGGTATCCGGTTTTAGACTAAGGACAGTTCGTCTGGAATTATAGACGGGAGGGGGAACGAGGATGGTGCCCCCTAACACTCACTCACAATGTATATAAAGGGTGCTGTGAAATGTGACGGAGAACACTAATACTAACACTAACACGTACATCCGTAAAATACTTAAACAATTAATTGGTGAAGTATCGTATGGATTTGAAGGTCTAATAAAAGTTTATAAAATAAAGTAAATATGAAGTCATATAAAATAAAAACGATTTTGAGAATTTAGTTAAACAAGAAATTAAGTGTTTACATAATTTAAGATTTATAAAGAAAGTTCGTTATTATTTTTTAATAACTACAAAACTGAAAATGTAGTCTAACTACTTAATGGTATTTCAATTTATTATTATTATTATTTTGTATTTAATCACATAATTGACAAGTATGTGTAAAAGATAATTAAGATAGTCAAATTCATAAAAAAAAACAATTTTGCCTTCTTAAGCTATTACAAATTAGTTTAAAAATACAATCTCGTCCTCCTCATATGAATTATATATATATATATATATATATATATAGGGTAGGGTTCATGCGAGAACCTTTTTTATTGCGAGAATCAACGTGAATACAACAAAATAAACCCATCTCACCACCACCCAAAATCCTAAAAAAAATAATATACATGTTAATAGAGTTTTGAGCAAAAAAAAATACTAAAAAGCGCCGAGTAGATATTTTTTTTTAAAATAAACAAGTTTTCGCAACGCAACTGTAACATACGTTACACAAAAATTTGTTTATTTTTTTTAAAAATATGGTCGGCGTTGTTTTGATTTTTGTTGCTCAAAACCCTTAAAAACATGTATATGTGTATTTTTTCCAAAAAAAAAAAAATATTGGGAGCTTCGAGTTTCTTGAGTTTTCTCAATTAAAAGAGTTTTTTTATCTATCCTTTCCCTATATACACATATATATAGGAGATGGTTTAAATGAGAACGCTAAGTATTGTGAGAACCATAAGAACAAATGAAAAAACCACAAGAACTTGGTAAAAAACAATTCAAATTCAAATTTTTTTACACTTATCATTATTATTCGATTAATATATTAGAAATTTAATTTATATGATCAAATTTACGTGAATTTATAAATAAAGAAAATTTACACATGTGTAAGTTTGTCATTTACACATGTGTAAATTTGTTATATCTACACATGTGTAAAAAACTAATAAGAGAGATTTTGAAAGGATAAATGAATTATTTGATGTTGTAAATTCTTTTTTTTTATGTATTTAATTACAATGAGAGTTGTATTAAAAAAATTAGTTATATTTGTTTTTTTATTCATTCTTACGGTTCTCGCAATATTTAGCGTTCTCAAGATAACCCCCTCCTATATATATATATATATATATATGTATTGTTTTCTTAAATATAGTTGTGTGAAAATGGAGGTGACACTAGATAGAAAATGTCTATTTAAAATATGAGTGAACATATAATGTGATATGTTTGTTTGAGAAATTGATGAAAGAACATATAGTGTGATATGTTTGTCTGAGAAATGGATGAAAATAATGATATAACACTTGATGTAACCGATTTATGAAAGTTTGAACAAGTCTTTTGTCCTTCATAGTTTTTACCAACAATATACTATTTAGTTATTTTTAAAAAAAAAAAAAGTTACTTTAGTAACCAAATGTAAACACTTGGATTGTTTATTACATTACATTGCAAATACAAATTATATTTTATATTCCATGTAACAAGTTTATATATATATATATATACAAACCCCAAACCACAGCACAGGTG
Organism: Scalesia atractyloides; assembly: GCA_947069175.1. Taxonomy (NCBI): domain Eukaryota; kingdom Viridiplantae; phylum Streptophyta; class Magnoliopsida; order Asterales; family Asteraceae; genus Scalesia; species Scalesia atractyloides. The sequence goes on from CAMTDV010000008.1 coordinate 6,381,088, forward strand.
CCATCTGTTGGAGCCGTATATTGTCGTCACGTTCACCTCGCCTCTGCTCCAAACCCCACCCCTCACTCTCTATCTCCATTTTCACCCTATCGATTCACTGTCACTTACAACACACACACACACACACACTCACTGTGTGAGTGCTTCTTCTCTCGATTCTCAAGTTTAATCTTCTGAGAAACCTCTCACATTCGACCGATTTACGCCATGGATCCTACTCGAGCTTTCGTAAAAAACGTTAAGCGTGTGGTCGTCAAGGTCTATATCTTATTATCTTATTCGCATTTCGTTTAATTTGTTTCGTTAATTTCACATCTGATTTTTGTTTTATTTATTGTTGATATGGTTGTTAACTGAATTTTATGCTAGAATCGTGCTTAATCCAGTCCGATTTGTTTAACCTCTGTTTTTACGGAGTGAGATTTTCGACGGATTTTTAGCTGTTAATTCCGAATTTTATTGTTTTGATATTTTATATGGATGAATGACACTTGGCAACAATTGCCATGCACATGATAACGACAATCTGTATCGCTTTTGCATATTTGTATCTGATAATAACAACAGATTCTCATTTTATTTTGCTTATTTTAGGTTTCATGTGGCTACATGATTTATTTCTCTATCTCTGTACAAGATTATTAGATCCACAAATTTTGTTTTATAGATATAGCTATTATTTTATTATTTTTTTTATTAGAATTATTTATTTAATAATAATAATTATTATTATTATTTTGTATTTACTGCGATTTCATCGCTTGTCTGGGAAAATAATTTGGCTTTAAATAGTAACAAAATGATAGAATTTGTTTATATGCCTGACATATCTTCAGAAAAGGGCAAAATTTAAATAGTAATAAAATTTAATCTATTAAATTTACAGTTAATAGCAAAATTATTTCCAAAAAGGTTAAAATTAGAGATGAAAATTATGGTAACCTCTGTTTGTGTAATTTGGAATGGAGGTAACTATGAATGTATGTTGTGACATTCAATATAGAGGATGATTGAATGGTGAAATGTTACTGTTGGGCTTTTGTTTTGTTGGGAAATAGTTTATGTTGTGATTTTGCTATTGAGAGATGATGAATGCGAATAATTGATTATAATCATGAAATGTGAATGTACTCAAGTGCCAAACACGAGTCCTGAGATCCATGTAACGATTTTGTGGTGAAAAGTGTTTTTTGGTCGAAAAGAGGTGGTTATTATTATGTTTTTGAAGCAATGGTTGTCCATTGCATGATGAAGATTAACACAGAAAGCAAGGTTCTATGCAAGTGAATACAAGGTTAAAAAGCTTTTTTATCAATCTTACCTTCACTATTGCAGGTGGGAACAGCTGTGGTAACCCGAGATGATGGAAGGTTAGCTGTTGGCCGGCTTGGTGCTATCTTTGAACAGGTATTTCCGACGGTCTTTACGCAAAGCACGTGCGTAAATTTCAAAAATAGCAACATTCAATATTTAGTCAACGCACTTATGTAGCGTGATTGTATAAAGGAAGGGGAAAAACAACCCTATATGTGTTTTATAATTTAGGATATTACTCATTACTGAAGTTTCCAAGTAAACTTGCATTAAATAACAACCACTTAAGCATGTAGGGTAGCTCAAAAATATTTTCCTTTCATTCGTTGATACCATTCACGAAGAGAAGGAAACAACGCTAAAGATCTCCTTTTAAGCGAAATATTTTTCTTGCAGCTTGAAAAGTTGAACTCCCGAGGCTTTGATATCATTTTAGTTACTTCAGGAGCTGTTGGAGCTGGCCGCCAAAGGCTGAAATACAGGAAAATGATCAACAGCAGGTCCTTATCTATTTTTTTTTATGATATCTGGAATTTTATTGATTACATAATTGGTAACCTCTGTTTGTAAGTTAGTTATCCCTGCTGACAATTTGTTACTGTAGTTTTGCTGACCTCCAAAAACCGCAAGTTGAACTTGACGGAAAAGCGTGTGCAGCCGTTGGTCAAAATGGTTTGATGGCCTTGTACGACACTTTATTCAGTCAGGTAAAAATGTTAGCCTGTTTGAACTAAAACCGTAAGAATATACATCGACGTTTTGGTATTTTGGTGCTCTTTTGCAGTTGGATGTGACCTCCTCTCAACTCCTAGTCACGGATAACGATTTCAAAAACTCAGATTTCAGGATGCAGCTTTCTCAAACAGTGGATTCGTTGTTGGATCTTAGAAGCATTCCGATTTTCAACGAAAATGACGCAATAAGTACTAGGAGAGCTCCTTATGAGGTAATTTATATTTATATGTCATCGCGTTACAGAATTTTAATTCCGTATATTTATAGATATGGATAATTTCAGAAACATTCTGTCTTACAGGATTCTTCTGGTATTTTCTGGGATAATGATAGCTTGGCCGCTCTGCTGGCAATGGAACTGAAGGCAGATCTTCTTGTTTTGCTGAGTGATGTCGATGGTCTTTACAGCGGGCCCCCCAGTGATCCGCGCTCAAAGCTTATCCATACGTATGTTAAACAAAAACATCAAAAGGCAATTAGTTTTGGAGATAAGTCAAGGATGGGAAGAGGTGGAATGGATGCAAAAGTCAAAGCTGCAGTCAATGCAGCTTATTCTGGTACACCAGTCGTCATTGCAAGGTATCGTAGTCTAGATTTGAGATCCATGTGTAGCATATATATGATTATATGACTATAACTCTAGATTATTTGATTTTGGTTCATTGTAGTGGCTATGCTCCTAATAACATCATAAAGGTTCTAAACGGAGAACGTGTGGGTACTCTGTTTCATAAGGATGCACATATGTGGATCCCACTTACTGAAATTGGTCCACATGAAATGGCGGTTTCAGCCCGTGAAGCCTCTCGAAAACTTCAGGTTGGATACATCACACACATATGTACATGTAGATACATACATATATTTTGTATCGTATCATCAGATAGATTTTGACTGATCACTTATTCTGATATCCTTCATGGGGTATTACAGGCGCTAACAAGTGAAGAGAGGAAGAAAATCTTATTGGATGTAGCTTCTGCATTAGAGGTGAATGAACAATTCATCATGCTTGAGAATGATGCTGACGTTGAAGCCGCACGTGATGCAGGATATGATGAAGCTTTGGTAGCTCGTTTAGCTTTAAAACCTAGCAAGGCATGTATCCATTTTATTTCTCACAATCTTGTTCTTTTCTTTGTATTTATTCACTGCTATTCTTCTTACTTAACGAGTTACGGAATTATTGTTTTAAGCAATGGAATCCAGGAGTTGTCTTTGAGTACTTCCGTGTGGAATATGCATTTCAGTTGGCTTCGCTTGATATGCATAACACGTTTTAGTAATTTTTTTTTTCCAGATATGCGCTCTTGCAGAATCTGTTCGTAGACTAGCAGAAATGGAAGAGCCCATTGGTCATGTTTTGAAAAGAACAGAGGTGAGAGTGGAACATTAAGTGCATCATTAAGCTCTACTTTAAGTTGCTCGTATACTTTACGAATAATTGTTAACCACACATTTACGAATAATATAATATGCAGCTCGCAGAAGGGCTCGTCTTAGAGAAGAAGTCATGTCCTTTAGGTGTTCTACTCATTGTTTTTGAGTCTCGGCCCGATGCATTAGTTCAGGTAATTATATTAATAATAAACTCTTTTACTAGTCACAAATCTATTGTTTATGCTTTTTCACAAATCTATACACGTTTTACTGGTATAAAATTTACAAACCGGTACTTAGCTTCTTTAAATGAATTTGCAGATAGCTTCTTTGGCAATACGTAGCGGGAACGGCCTACTATTAAAAGGAGGTAAAGAAGCTAAACGGTCAAATGCGATACTGCACAAGGTTTGTCACAATATCTTATTCTCATAATTATATATTTTTATTAGTTATAAATCTCACTACTTTGCAGGTGATAACTTCTGTCATCCCGGAAACTGTCGGAACAACACTAATTGGATTATTGACATCACGCGAGGATATCCCAGACTTGTTGAAGGTGTGTGAAAATATCACATTCTTTTTATCCGAATAAAAGTTTTGTATATTTGATTTAATTCTCTAATCTAACACCTCATTTTTTTTCTTCCCGAAAATACATAAACAGCTTGATGATGTGATAGATCTTGTGATCCCTAGAGGCAGTAATAAACTTGTTTCCCAAATAAAGAACTCGACTAAAATTCCGGTTCTCGGTCATTCTGGTAAGATGAAACTCGAAAAAAAAAAGCTTCCAAAATGGAAAAGATAAAACAATAATTGAATTCACAAATGTCGATTGCAGATGGAATTTGCCATGTGTACGTCGATAAAGCTGCTAACTTGGAGATGGCAAAGAAGATTGTATTGGATGCAAAAACAGATTATCCAGCGGCCTGCAATGCTATGGTAAATATTCTACTTTTTTTCCAAATTTTAATTTTCCGTGTGTTTATAACGGCGCGTTAATTACTCTTTTGGACATCTAGGAAACACTACTGGTGCACAAGGATTTGTTGGCTAGTGGAGGGCTGCAAGAGCTTGTTAAAGAGCTTGAACAAGAAGGTACTGATGCTTGTTCACATTTCACATTACTAAACTGTTATACATTGAGTAATTAAGGTAACAATAATTATGTATCGCAGGTGTTACCCTATTTGCTGGACCGAGAGTGAACGGTGTGGTTAGCTTCTCAAAGGCAAATACATTCCATCACGAGTATAATTCAAAGGCTTGCACAATTGAAATAGTGAACAATGTTGATGAGGCCATAGATCATATACACAATTATGGAAGGTAGTTGAAGCTTTTTTATACCATTTATTTATAGAGTTAATTATTCGTACTTTTTCTTTCTATTTTTAGATTTCTGCTAACTCTTTTGCTATCTATTTCAGTTCCCACACCGAGTGCATTGTTACAGACGATCAAGATGTTGCTGAACATTTTCTGAATCGAGTTGAGAGGTATTAGATGAATTAAAAACCCCTTTATGTTGGTTTCATTTTTGAAGATATCTTACAGAACGGCTTTTGCTTCATTTGGCAGTGCTGCAGTTTTTCACAATGCAAGCACAAGATTCTGTGATGGTGCTCGGTTTGGACTCGGAGCAGAGGTATGAAATCTATAAAGTATTTACGACATTCATAAGCACGAAAATTGTTTAGTTCTCATTTCATTTTCTTGTAATTCTGTAATGTTTCAAAAAACAGGTTGGAATCAGTACGAGCAAGATCCACGCTCGAGGTCCAGTTGGCGTAGAGGGACTCTTAACAACAAGATGGTAATAAAAATCAGCTGGTTGTCCAACGGGTCGCTGAATCGAAAAACTAACAATTTAAACTCCTGTTGATATTTGTGCAGGGTGTTGAGAGGTAAAGGGCAAGTGGTGGAGAGTGACAAGGGAGTTGTTTACACTCACAAAGACCTTCTAATGTCTAATGGCTCTAACGGCACTAACGGCTATTAGACTCCTGTTATTGTATCAGTCATAATTTAAGGTTTTATTTTTATGTCGGATTGGGATATTAAACGAACACAGTAAGATTGTCATTAGTTGAATAATGTATTAGTGACAGCTTAATTACATATCCAGTCATGTGTTCTTCATGTTGACTTGGTAAGTTGTTTTGGTCCTGGATTCGATCTTTTACTTTTGTGGTGGCAAAGTGGGTGGGTCAGGCTAGTTCTATACGATTTAAATCTAGTGAGTGTTAGGGGTGCGGGTTTCTCACCCAACGTGAATTCAACACAAAATTTGTGAGTTTGAGTATAATATAAATGTGTTGTGTGTTAGACCCGTAAACACATCTGCAATCACATTTAGTCAAATGTGCTATTTTCGAATTAAGCTGTAGGTTGACCTGTTTCATTCATTTATTTTTTAAGTTTGATAAATGTACTTAAAATAGTTAAGTATTTTGTGTCAAAAGGTATAAGTTGAGAAATTGACATAGTTCTATCATTAAGATGTAATTGTTTATATCAAATATCTTTTGCACATTTGTAATTTTGAAGTATTATTATCTAAGAAAATTAGGTTTAAACAGGGTGTATTTGTGTCAACCCGCGTATACTCAAGTCGGGTTCGTGTGGGGTTGAACATGCCAGACTTGCGCACATGACTCGTTTTACATTCCTATTAATATCCATGATGAGAGCATGAATAATCAAATCTCCGAGAATAAATTCATTTGGGTTGTCCGCCTCTGTAAACATTATATTTCTTATTTTCCACTATCAGTGATAACATCCTCAACATTGTTGACAAAATCTTAGGTCAATTGTCGAATCCCAAAGTAACAGCGACAAGGTTTGTTACCGGAGATCCACCGACTTTCGCCGTGTACCGGAAAACAACCTACAAAAAAGAACACCATTAGCCTTGTCACGGAGAGCCCGTGGGGAGGGGGGATTCGTGTCTAAGCTCCGGCGTGAGAATAAGTCTCGTGCCTTGGTATTGATTTATGGTAAAAGATAATAAATTGGTTGGAATGTGGTTGAGATTTTAGAATTGTATATGAGAATTCAATGCTTTTAGTTCTTGGATGCCAAGGGGATATTTTGTGATAACTTACCTTTAGATGATCATCTCCCTTCTTATATGTACGAGGCCTTCCTATCGAGGCGGGTCACTTCTTGCAAAGGACCGCTGGGCATTCCTCCGGACAACAGGAATGTCCGGGCATTAGGTAGAAAACGGTCCCCTCTATAGGATCTTCTCGGATCCTCTTAATTACATTATGCTTCTTTCTTAAGCAAGTAAGCCGCGCCTTGCTGTCCTTGATCCCAACGTTTCGGGCACTCTTTGGATAATTTAATGTAGAGAAATTGTCATATCGCCCATACTCTGCCGGAAGGATGGAGTGGAATATTGAGCACGGGCAGGAAAGTTACCAAATCTTCTTTTCATGAGACTATCTATCTGGTGGAAATGTTATGTTGGGCCTCTCTTACTGAGGGCAACCGTTGTAGACCCACGTCGTCAAGTCATCCATATTTATGTGTGGGCTTGTTGAGGCCCTCAAGGCGAATAACTACGACATCCAACTTTTCCTCACTGTTAGGTGGACGGACGGATGGGGAAACAATTTCTTACACCAAGAGGATATCCGGGGACTCGCATTCAAATCTGACAAGACGGTTACCGCCTTATTTCCCTTTATGTTTTCTGCATTTCTATCTTCTTCTCTCTCTCGATTTTCATCACAAGTCGCAAAGATCGGTCCTTAATTCCTTACGTTGTTACCTCGGCGGAATATTATCAGATCCCGCCAAAGTTGCTTCCTTGTTTTCCTAGTCCCAGTGATTCTGAAACTTGCACCCCTGATCGTATAATCTTCAACACTCCGTCTTTTACGTTTTGCAGGGTCCGGTATCATCTATCATCCCTTAAAATGTCTTTGCTTAAACATTACCAGGTTCATTTCTCTCAAAAGATGATGCCCCCACGGTCTCTTTTATCAGAAAATGGATATGTGAGAATCCGACCCGTGCCTTCAACTTTCCTGAGGAGGTGCTAGTGTTGGGTGCTGTTAGCTCCCTCTTATCTTATCGGCCTAAAGCGATTGTGGATGGTGTCGGTAAGTTTCCCTCTTATGTTTATCTTAGGGTTTTTATGGTTGGGAGTTTTCCCCCCTTTTATTTTGGCTTTTCGATTGTGTTCTTTTTTTAAGTTTTTGTATGTTTATCCTTTTCCCTTTAGAGATATCGTTGTGGGCTTTGTTGCAGGGGGATGCTAAGAACTTGTCTTTTACTCATGGTAATGAGGATTGTGAGGAAAACGCGGAAGTTGGTATTGTTCCCGACAGTGGGAACCCCTCGCCTAACCTTCCCGCTCACTAAGCTTCCGATAAATTCCCACATGTCCAAGATGTTAGCACTGGGGTGGAGGAGGTTAAGGTCCCTTTACCTCGCAAGCGGAAAGGTGAGCCTGCTACTGTTGTTGGTGTTAAAAATAGGCTCCAGAAGGCCGGAACATTCGTCATCGCCATCGGAGTGCAAGTAATCAGAAAGAGCAGCCTCCTTCCTGGACTGTTTCGGAAGCCCCTCCGGCCATTGGTAAAGGTTCCTATTGGACCTATAAAAGAACAGATGATATTCAAAAACCAAAAGATGACTTTCTGATCAAGAAATAAACATTAGATGAAGCATTCTCCTCCCAAAGATAGTGGATCTTGAACGCTAATTAGAACATCTGTTGAAGATATGTTAACATCTGTTCAAGCCTTGGAACCACTGTTGAAGAAGAACCAAGCACTGATCAAAGGCCAAAGCCCTGTTGAAGCAAAGTTCTGTTCAAGAAGACCAAACATCTGCTCAGGCCAAACAGATGTTTGATATAAAGCAACAGCGGTTTGAAGATAATCGGTTTCATCAATGTAACAATATTTTTCTTGTACCAGAGTTTTAGTGTATCAGATGTTAGATTCCCACAGATTTTTTAAAACATCTGTGGAATCTTTTCTGTTAGTAACGTTAGATGTCACTATCAGGGTAACGTCAGCTGATTGCAAACAGACCTTTTGTTCTTTGTATAAATAGATATCACATGTTAGAGATCTATTTATCACTTCACACACATCCTCTTTTATACGAACAAATTTGTGAGTGATCAGGCTGAAAGGAAAATTATATAATCAATATATTGTAATTGTAATAATTGGATTTCAATACAAAACAGTTTTGATATATCTTCCTACTTGTGTGTTTGCATAATTTGTCGTTCAATTTATAAATTGTCTATTCTTAATTTGCTTAAAAACCACAAGCATTATAGACTCAGATCCTACAGTTCCCTTTCTAAACATTTGAAAATTTCAAGGCCGTCTGCTAGTCTTGTTTTGAAAACTGCTTCTGCTTCTCTAAGTTCTTTTTTGTCCTCATGTCATACTTGCTACTTGTTGTGAACGTCTTGATATTCATATTGTTGTGTTTGTGCTCTCTTCCCCTCCCCCCTTTTTAATATTTTTACCAGGAAAGTCTGTTCAAGACCCCGGCTGATGCCCCAATCCTGTCTCCCTCAATGATATCAAACACACCCAAAAGTTTGAACCTTCGAACCCACGAACTCCACTTACCGAATCAAGACTTGTCCATATTATACCAAAATTGAAAACGTTGGGTTTGTTGCTTGGTTTGCTCGATTTAGGGGTCGGGTTTTCTTAATATGGTTCTTCGGGTTTTTGATGGGAAAAACTTACCTGGTAACTGAACCATTTAAATCTCTAGTTAGTCGTGTTCAAGTTAATTTGGGCCGGGTTTAATCGATAATTGGGTTAGTGATTCCCGTAAGTGTTCATTGTTTTCACTCCAACCCGTTCTAATCTTTGTATTGTAGTCGAATTATCTCATACTCATTCTTGATGATAATCACTTCATCACCCAAAATCTACCAATGAGGCGAGCTCAAGCTCTCATAAGTTAATCGAACTCGAGCCTAGGTTTGCACCCCTAGTTTATCGCATGCTCTTTATTTCATGAGACAATTGCTAAACTTAGCTATATCGTAGGAGACGTGGAGGTCATGTATAGTTAGTCTAAACTCATCTTATTTAGGGTGTCTTGAATGGGAATGCAGTGGTCGAATGTTTTAGAAAATAAATACTCTGTTTATCTCAATTACAATTGAGTTAAATACTTTACTAACTCAATATTTGTAGATTGTGCAGGTTATCTAAGCAACTGTATTGCGAGATCATAGTGGTGAGACTGTATATCTGATCTTCAAAACTGCAGCCCTACCGTTAATTGGTGGTCAATCTGTATCCGATTAAACGTACCCTATTTATCGTTTGATTTCCAAAAATTTCGGATACTGAACGTTATTCGAAATCTTGATTTTCCAAGTTTCCAACACTTAAAACCAAAAACATTCATAAATCCACATCTGAATCCGATGCTTTACTATTTTTTTGTATTTAAACTAAGCATAGTGCTCATATAATGTCTATTCACTATTTTTTTATAGTTTTCGGATATCGGATACTCCAGTTATCCGAAGTTTTTTTTTTAAATTTATATTTGCATTCAAGTCTGAAATTCGGATTATCTGATTTCAGTTATTTCGAATTCGGTTTAAGATTTGGATTTGTTTGAACACCCCTAGGGTGTTTGGTATGTAGGAATGAAATGTAGAATGGAACGGACTATTGCTATTGAATGAAAAAAAATGCATTTGGTTGGTCAATGTAATAGAATCACCCCTTACAAGACATTCCATTCCCTCTAATAACCTCAAATTCATTCCATCCACCCATCTTATATTTTTTTCTTTCATTCCGTTCAATCTCTCACTCTTTATAACTGCCACACTCGCCGTCACTGCCACCACCAACCACCGGCGCCACCACCGACTACCGACGCCACCGTCACCGACTCCCGGCGCCACAGTTGACCACCTCCACCGACCACCGCTGCTACCCACTATTGCCGCCACCATCAACCACCGCCACACATGCTTTCCGCTATCCACCACCGCCCCCACCCACTACTACCACCCACCACCGCCACCACCCCCACCGCTGCAAATGACCGCTACCCATCGTGGTCGTCACCACCCACTTCGACCACCGTCACCAGCGACTATCGCCACCCATCACCATTTTTATTCCTTCATCTTTTCCTGCCTACTAAACAACACAAAGTTTGATTCATTTAATTCCCACATGGTAACCAAACAACACCATGGAATGATAATCATCTATTTCATTTCTTTGTTCATTCTATTACCTCTTCTATTTCATTCCATTACGAGGATTCGTCGTTTTTGGCGCTTTCCTCTTTCTTCCATTGCAACTGCTTGGTTTGACAATTATTCAGATCATTTGTAAAGATGGCAGTCCACTAATGAAAATATTTAAGAAATATGGAGAGAAAGTTACATTTTTATAACAACAATTATATGTCTAAACTATATCCCATATATTTCACTTGTCATTGATAAACCTGAGACTTTCCCATAAATGGTGTCCCTAAAGACTCGGCGTCTGCCATTAGGCCATGAACCCAGTGTTAGAAGACATAGTTAGATACTAATGTTTTATTCTTGAGTGATGTCATAAGGCATGTAGAGTCAGTGGCGGATCCAGTCCTGTTTTGTGGGTTCACATGAACCCACTCAGATTGGAAGAAAAATGAGAAAAATAGTAAGAACCTTGTATGATTTGAAAAAAGTTAGTGAGAATCTATCAAAACGAACCCAATGAAAAAAGTTTCTGGATCCGCCACTGTGTAGAGTGCACAACATCAATTATCCAAGCCTTTAATCACGTCCACTTTGCCATTAACAATGGTGAGATATACGCATACATACATAGATATGTACCTGTATACACTCATATTTTTCATTTTATAGTAAACTAGTAACATGACCCGCATACGATGCGTCACGTGCATGTTGAAAACATCAAATGGAACAGGTTTTATGTGATGCGTTAACCAAATAAAAACACGTGTTTTGATGTATGTGATCTAACTCAATGTAACCTATATAAGTATTGCGATTGGATCAAAACGTAGATCAAATCGAATTTATACCGTACAAAAGAAACGGAATTGAACCAGGGTTGGTTCGTTTAGCGGGTCCCACGTAACCACTAATCACTAAACAACCCTTACCTTTGCATCAAGACTTAGTGACGTAAAACGTACGATAACTCGAATTTATTCCGTTAAATGAAAACATATTATATATGACCCTACTCTTTTTCGAACAAAATTATGTCAAAACGTAGATCAACTTGTCAAAACGTAGATCAACTGAAACGTACATAAAAATAAACATGAAACCTTTTTATAATAGAGCCGACTTGTTTTCGGAAAAAAATTACATTGAGACGTGACTTTTTACCATTTATGTCGAAACATGAATTTATCCCAACAAAGCATGAAAATGTATTACATTTGATCCGACTCGCTCCAAAAAAACTTAACGTCGAAACGTGAATTTGTACCGTTTACATCAAACTGTGAGTTTATACTCACACACACATAAAAATAAACACGTAAGAAAATAGTGTTTTAAGCCAAATAATGAAAATACAGTGAGTAAATTTTAAAAGTTAAAACTTGAGGAATGAAATTAACATTATAAAGGTTTTAGAAAGTGAAAAGAGTGTAAGTGTGTATTTTAAAAGTATAGGGGGTATATTTGTCGGTCCTTTGATATTTAAGATAGATAGAAATGTCTGATTTTCATATCATTGTTATTTCTATCTTTAACTCTAAAATAAACTAAGTTTTCAAGTGTTTTAGCAATAGTGCACGGTTTAAACATTATTAGGTTGAAGGGTATGGGGTCGTGGTAGGGACATAATTTGTCACGTAAAAACATTAATGGAAAGCTACATCACCTTCTTGCCTGATCCATCATGGTTCACATGGATTAAATTATGGCAATCATGGTCTTCCTTTCTATTTTTCAAGATTTCATTTCCTTTTCTTTAGTAAAAAATAAATTAAAATAAATAAGGAGCTAGTGGTTTGGTCATGCCACGCTCTTAAGGTAGTGGTTTTGAATGGTAAATTAGAGGTGGGTGGCATGACGCTGATGTAAAGGATCTTAGTGGTTATAAAGGTCATACCCACACCTTATAGCCCTATATCACTTTTACACTATCCTAACCATTATATAGATACATTATTGTAAACTAAATTTCACAATATAGTACAATTTTTTTAAATGGTTGGATTGTTTGCATTTTATAACATTACAATGCCCAACTAATCATTATGGTATTAAAAGAGTGGGGTTCGGCTACAAAGTACATTTTTCCTACAAAATGTATAAAGTTATAAAACATCACAATTTCAGCCATAGAATACACTCAAAACCTACAAATAACATAGTGAAGATCACTAAAACACAATATCCAAACCCTAATACTCCATAAAAACTTTAAACACAACATCGTAGAACTATGAATATAAAACACAATATGATAATCAACATAAAAAACACTAATATTAGTTATTTGATAATCAAAACCTTATTAGCCAAAACACAACACAAAACCCACAAATATTACGTTTTAGTAATCTTCACTTTATTATTTGTGGGTTTTGAGTGTGTTTTATGGTTGACATTAGGTGTTTTATGATTTTATACATTTTGTAGAAAAAATAGACTTTGTAACCAACTCCCACCCGACATTAAAGGTCATTAAAATACCCAGCTACTAGACGTGTATAAAACTAGTTATTATTGTGACATGGTACCCAAAATTAATGGCGAAGCTTTATTGGGGTCTAGAGGTGTCCTGGACCCACTGATTTTTCACTCGTAATTTTAATTTTATCAAGAAATTTTGAATTTTTCTATAATATAAAATATTGAATTTTCATTAGTCTGCTTCCACCAATCTGAATTTTAAAAGTTTGACTCCCCTTAAATTTTGTTCAAGCTCGACCACTGTTAAAAATATCTCTCATCAAACAACCTGGAATTAAAACCACCCACTCACATTAATCAACTAAGACAAAGACACTTAAATGCTTTCTTTATTGCTACTAAGCTTTTATGAAGTTCTAACCGCTATAAGTATGTTACATCATATTCTTTTCAGCAGTGTAGTTCTAAAGCATAGTCCTCAAGTGATTATCATTGCTATGGCTAAAGTTATGATCATATTTCGCATCATTTTTGTTCTTCTTATCTTATCCGGTAATGCTTTTAATATTACATTCGTACTTATGAAATCTATACATTATATATGTATTAAATGTAATATCTCAATTATGAGTGTATATATAAAATAAAGATTACAATTTAACAAAAAAATATGTAAAAAAATAAAAAATGAAAATAATTGTTGAAAAGTAGTCATCATTACATAAAATGAAATTGCCTATTGTTTTTGTTTATTTGGTTTAAAAAACAATAGAAACTCGATCAATTTTTACCATGAAAGAACGAAAATGTTTTCTTATCATGAGAGCATGAGAATGATTTTTTTTGGTGTATTTGAAATTGTTATGCATCAAGTTTTAAAAGTCCCTTTAATTTTATGATGATTTAAATATTATGAAGTAAAAAGAAAAACAAAAACTTTTTTTAGTTATTACTAGTCAATAGAAAAAAAACTCATAATTGTAACTCTTCTTATTTGATTCCGGTGGCGTAACCAGAACTTTTTAGTCACGGGGTCATTGCAAGGTTCTTTTCTCTACTGTTTACAATTAGGGGGTTGAAGTCATGTTTTTATTTAAAAACCTTCGATTTTATATAAAAGTCCAACAAATTTTGATGACCGGAGGGTTCATAGACCCTCTTAACCCCTCTCTGGTTCCGCAATTGATACTATATATAGTTTAACAGCTTTCACCTCTATGTCTTCTTTTAACATAAAATAACAAGTGAACATCAATTTGTAGATGTTAAACACCACAAAAATAAGACAGAAATTAATTAGTAACATGATTTAATTGCTGAAATGAAAAATAATAATGGTGCAGGGGCAAATGGAAGGGATGGCAAAAGTGAGGTGCATCCAAGTGAGATTGTTTTGTAACCATAGGGCCATGTTCCGTTAAGTGTTATAATGATTGTTGCGAGCAGAAATGTAAGGATAGATTTGCTAAGACCGGATGGTGTGAAAAAATCCCTGGAAGTGGTCTTTCTTTATGTCAATGTGAGTATGAATGTAACTAGTTTACTCTTTCTTTTAGGTTCAATTAAAATTCAAATAATCAACAATATATTAGTTATGTTCGCTTATTTCTTATTCATAGTTGCAAATGTTGTGTTAATCATATCATCATCATACTTAGTAGATCTCACCAATAGCAAAGCTAAGGTAGGGTCTTAGGAGGGTAAGATGTAGACAATCTTACCTCTATCCCGTAGGAATAGAGAGGCCGCTTCCAGTGAGACCCCTGGCTCGATAGTAGTTTTGCATCAAGCATTGGACATAAAGCACATAACACTTGGCAATTGGGATATCGATCAAGATGTAGCCTTTGTCTCCGTGCGATCAAGGCATGTAGCCCTTTGTCTTCCAGCTATCAATTCCACCATGTCCGTCTGCCGCTTTTAACATTGTTTTCAAAATTTTTAGTAAAATAACATTAAAACTAGTGTAATTTCATTTTTGTACCTTAGAACCCACACATATATACATTATATGCTATTCATACATACATATATAACGAGGGAATGAGAATATGATACATGAAAACGACATTAATGGGTATGAAAATATTTCTAGAAAGATATATATTTTAAAATTCACAATTTCATCTGAAACGCTATTCGTACATGTGTTAATGGATGATGTTTATGTTTTAATATTCTTGTCAATACATTCTCCTCATTCTTTTCGCCAAACCATGGTTACAATGTAATAAAGATATTAAATAAATTGTCACAAGGGATTAAGGGCCATGCATGTTGAATTGGTACAAGAGTTCCTTATGTTTCGGTGATTGGTGTCATTTGGTTTTCCTTGTGTGACGAGTTTGGTAAGAAATGCTTCTATCATCGATTAACGAACTTAATAAAGTGGATTAATTTGAATAGAATATTGGAAAGGGTCAGCCTTGATAATAAATAATGACTATAAATATATAGTATTACAAATAAGATTTTGTATTATGTGATATTACGATGTTATATTGCATTACATTATCTCACGTTAACTTGTATAGGCCGTTGAATTTATGTTTTGTGATTGTCCGGTGATATAAATCCATGGTTAAGAAGTCGCTGGGTGCTTCCAGATCGGTTGAGTATTCAGTTAGGCAGTGGCGGATCTAGCAAAAAAATTCAGGGGTATCTCAAGTTTTTTTTTTGGATCCGGGGTATTTTTTGTATAAAACCTTTAAAATTTTTTTACACCACATAGACTGAGTTGAGGGGTATTATTGACAGAGTTGAGGGCTAGCATGGGCTATAGGCCCTGCTTGTACACTACCTCCGCCCCTGGGGCTAGGCGAAGAGTACTCGGACATGTTAAATTATAAAAAAAATAGTTTTAGAAAATTATATATACGTCAAATATCATATATTTACTAATATTTATAACAAAATATGTGAATATCAATATAAATAAAAAGGCATGTTCAAATAGTAAAATATTTCAAAAATTGGTATTCATTCCTTGAAAAATGAGATATTTATTTAATATGATAGATTGATAGACTTAGGAATTATATTTTATTTTTCTAAGTCAACTCGGCCCAAATTAACTAAATAGATCCGATTCTGACTGACTGACCGTGTTTGATTGATTCCGAGTAGTTAGACGGAGTTGAAAAAAATCGCTTAACAACCTGCTTTGTAGCAATTATTTGTTCTTCAAGACCTTGTTTGACAACACTTATGCATCACAAACTTTTATGAAATACGTAATGGTAGGACTTGCTATATTTAGTACCTCATTCAACATTAACATTTCAAAAAGTGTCATTTTGCAAGAATATATTATATGAATATTATTATTATTTAGCCTACTTCACCGTAAAAATCACTTAAATTCGGAGAAAGAAATAGTATTTTGTAATTTTTGAATGATAACTTCAAATTTTTACATACATAAGATAATAACTCGCTTTCTTATAGTATTCAAGAGCCTAGCTAGGAAATAGGGCTATAATAAAGTAACCTTTAATTACACCTTGTGTCGTTTACAAGTCATTTGTTCACCGGACGTATCAACTGAACGAAACAAAAAGTTGCAAGTAAAAGTTGGTAATTGGTCTTACATATATATTTTTAAATTATGGGCTCCAAGAATAGTGGGCCCGGTGAGGCTGCACAGCCCACTCAGGGTACGGGCCGGTCTTTATTTACTTGTTCATAGTTTCACTCACAAAATCATATCATTACAATGACCTAAAACATTGTAAGGAACACATACAATCCGAGGATGTCCGAAAGTTACCTCAACCAAATCAACAGTAGCGGATCCAGAAAATCTTCGTAGGGGTAACGTTTTATAGAAAAGGGGTAACGAAATCAAAAAAATGTCAAAATTTTCAAAATTTACACTACCGTCGGAGCGCTAAGGAGTAGCGGAGGCTACCCCTACCAATAAGGTAGGTCCGCCCCTGCAAATCAAGTCATAAAACAAGGTATCATCGCATCCATATTTGCTAATAATGAAAGTTACCTCATCTATTTTTATTGAACGACTAATTTGTTTTAATCATGTTGTTTGTGGGACTTGAACCCTTTTTAGCACTCAACATATCAATTTCTAGTTTTTCTTGTTCTTTTGCAGATTGCTACACACTAAAATAATTACAAATATAACTTAACCGATCACTTAACAAACGAGAAGCCCACCATATCGATTCTTATTCAAGAACTTAACAAATAACAAGCAAGGAATAAAAAGAAAGCAACCCTTACACTTGAGCGTCCGTGGTAGCAAAGAAAGACTTAAAAACACTCAACTGGTTTTATCGGAAGCTGAGATGAACCTCACCGGTCGCTGGTTCTATAGGATAGAAGTATTTGACTCAATCAAATGGGCTTTTAGTAATGAATTAGTGGGCTTCAAATCAGATTAAGATGATGGTTTATTTTCTACTGAAAGTGTATTGTACAATTAAGCTTAACGTACACTGTGAATTTACAACATGCGGATTCTGGGTATACAACATAAGGTTTTTTGGATGTGAGGTAAATTCACATGTACACAGAAAAAAAATTCCACATGTTAAAAAAATATAGTCGCATGTTGAAAAAAATAGGTCGCATGTTGGAAAAATAACAAATCGCATGTTGATTAAAAAACCGTAGGTTATGAAAAAAAATCGCATGTTATATATTCACAGCGTATGTTAAGCCCAATTGTACGTTAACCAACCCCTATTTTAAAAAGTATATAGTACAATATGCCTTAACGTGCGCTGCGTACGTGATGGGAAACCGCACGTTATGATACCAAAAATGAAAATTGGCATGGTTAAAAAAACTTGAAATCGCATGTACATAAAGAAAAAGGAAATTGCATGTTCAAAAATAAATCAAAATCGCATGTACAGAAACAAATTGAAATCGCATGTGAAAAAGAAAAATGAAAGTCGCATGTTATAAACCAAATTTCGCATGTTGAGACTAAATCTTGTACGCAGCGTACGTTAAGGGATTTTGTACAATAACCGGTCTCATATTTTCTAAATGTGTTATGCTTTGTAAATTCTTAAGAGAAAAAACAAAGGTCCCCATATGAAAAACTAGTTTTAAGGATGGGAATGGGAACAGGGATGAAAAATGGTATAAGTAATAAAAAACAAAAAAAAGTTGTTAGCTGATGAAATAAGGTCATGCATTACGCAACAAGTAAGAAATTGTATAAAAATAGTCCTCTATAGAAGCCCACCAAACTTGAAACTGCTGAAGACTGGATCAGATCATTGAAACATGGCGGATGAAGTGAAACTGTACACCACTCCAGGAAGCACATTCGCTTTTAGAGTGGAACTTGCTTTGATTCTCAAGGGAATCAACTACAAAATCGTCGAAGAAAATACAAAAAACAAGAGTGCTGACCTTCTCAAATATAATCCTGTTCATAAGCAAGTTCCGGTGCTTGTACACAAAGGGAATCCGATACCAGAGTCTCTTGTTGTCGTTGAGTACATCGACGATGTCTGGAAAGGGTATCCAATCTTGCCTCAGGATCCTTACGAAAAGTCTGTTGTTCGATTCTGGGCTAAATTCATAGATTCTACGGTAATGATTTTGTAGTCTATAATTCTATATATATAACAATCCTTATTTTTCTGTTGTTTGTGCATATTTCTCTAGTGTATTCCTGCAATATTCAAGGTTTTTGGCAGCAATGGAGCGGAGCAGGCGGTTGCAAAAGCTTGTGAGCAGCTGCAAGTAGTAGAAAATAAACTCGCGGTTGAAGGTAACAAGTTCTTTGGAGGTGACAATATTAATTTGATTGATATAGCTGCCAGTTTCATTGCGTATTGGCTTGGAACGCTTGAAGAAGCCACTGAAATAAAGTTTGTCACGAAAGACAAGTTTCCAAGAATAACCGAATGGGCTGATAACTTTCTTAAAGTTGAAGTTGTGAAGGACGTCTTGCCTCGAGAGTAATACCTCCAAAAGCACAAGTGCTTGCATTTTTCAAGCAGAAGTTTGGTGATTCATAATGAGCTACGGTCGGTATGTGTGCTAATGAATAAGAAGCTTTAGTGAGTAACATCCATCAATGTTGCAGTAAGAAGCTGTTTGTGGTTGTATGCTGACAGTGTTTTGTAAGCATATAGACTTTGACAATGTTGAGCACTTGTTACATGTGTCATGTGGTATGCTGTGTTTTATTAACATCATATTTTGTATTTTAGGGACTTTCAATCAAGCTATTATATTTTGTATTTTAGGACTTTCAATCAAGCTATTATATATATCTTCTTGACCAATTGCTTGATTTGTGGTTATGTATCATTAGTCTCCTAGACTTTTGGTGCTATGGTTGCTTGATTTGTGGTTATGTATTATTAGTCCCTAGACTTTTGGTGCTATGGCTAAAACTGAAAAGATGCATTCATTCTTTACCAAGTAGACAATATACAATCTATAAACATCAGTGTCCAAAATGTTGGCCTTAATTGTTTGATTAAAGATACGGGTCAAAAGTGTAAATAGTTTAAAGTTAGTTTAGATGGCGGTTACAAAAATATAGGGAATGAAGGTGGCAAATCAGAAAATGATAACTACCACCCCAAGGGTTGCGAAGCCCCATCGTCGGCTTCAATGGAAAAAGTAAGAGACACATCGGTTTGAACTTGTGGAAAGAATCAACATACCTCTTCATATTTAATTACAACCACAAGATCCTAGAGATGCGACTATTCGTGAAAGGACACGTCTCTACACTCACACCCATTGAAGTCTATAAATAGATTTGGTTTTCAGTTTGTTTTTGTACCTTGTATCAATCAGATTCAATTGTTCAATTATAATACAATTGCATATTAGGGTTAATCTCTCTCTTCTTGTTCTTTGTTCAATTCTTATTTTGTTCTTGATTGATGGGTTGAATTCATGGTTTCCTGGGATCTATACAAAATGCATTCATTCTTTACCAAGTAGATGAATACAATCAATTTAATACAGTGTTTGGATGTCGTTAATGTTATGGTTTGAAATTACACAACACGAAACCCTCGCGATTTACATGTAGTTTGATAACTTTTATAAATAGTCTATGGTTAACAAATAAGTAAACACACATCAAAAAACAGAAAACTGTTTTTAACTGTTTCATTCTTTTTTTTATATAAGGCTTTGATTATTATTAAAATAAATAAATTAGTTGTTAATAAACTGTGTTATACATACAAATATACCATGTATTATTATTATTGTTATTATTTTTATTATTATTATCAAATACCAAAGAATGAGAAAAATAATAGTCTTTGTAGAATAAATGGTTATAGATTTCATGACATTTTTAGGGGAAATTAATTAGCAGAGAAGGAGTAAAGATAGATCCAAACTTATTTGAGATGATTGGATTAGGAAGGATTTCCTATAATTGTATCTCTCTCATGACATGGTCAAGTATAAGTTACGAGTTCGCGGACACTAAGAACTTTTAGAATAATGGTTTTGCTTGATTTTAGGTTCTTTTCTTAGAAGCTTAGCTTTTCAGCTTATTTAGGTGACCCCTACATGTTATCGTTGCTCTATGTTTCTATATGTTGTGTTATTAGTCCCTAATATGCGTTTTTATACTCATATGTTTTTACGTGCATATTATTTAGTAGCCATGTATGTTTTATTTGACTTTTATAGTTGGATGTGGGTTTAGAGTGTGGGTCTCTCTAAAAGCAACATCTCTGTTATTCTTCGGGGCAGAGGTAAGTTTGTCAATATTTCACACTCTTTAGACCTTGTAAATGCTTAGCTATTGATGAAACTGTACCGGGTATAGTTGTTGTTGTAGAGTTCATGACATTATTAAAAAAAATATTCGTTCTATAAAAAATAATGTTGATGTATAAGAAAGCTTATTTTTTTTTCTCTAAGAATAAAAAAAATGGATGTTGATTGTTGTAGCATCGTAGGTGGAAAAATGGAAAATGCTGGCCATAATAGAAAAATAAAAAAGTCATAGGTTATGAAATGAAGTCATGCATTACGCAACAAGTAACGTTAAATTGTATAAATATAGTCCTCTATAGAAGCCCACCATACTTGAAAGAAAGTATTGCTGGAGACTGAATATTCAGACCATTGAAACATGGTGGATGAACTGAAGTTGTACACTGCTTCAGGAAGCCCATTTGTTTTCAGAGTGGAACTTGCTTTTATTCTCAAGGGAGTCACCTACAAAACTGTGGAAGAAAATATGAAAAACAAGAGTGCTGACCTTCTCAAATATAATCCTGTTTATAAGCAAGTTCCGGTGCTTGTACACAACGGAAATGCGATTCCAGAGTCTCTTGTTATCGTTGAGTACATCGATGATGTCTGGAAAGGGTATCCAATCTTGCCACAAGATCCTTACGAAAAGTCTGTTGTTCGATTTTGGGCTAAATTTATAGATTCTACGGTAATGAGTATGCCGTCTGTAATTCTACGATAATCTTTGATTTTCTTTTGTTTGTGCAATTTTTGATGAATGATTCAGTTTCATTTGAACATGTTAACTTTCTCCAGTGTATTCTTGCGATACTCAAGGTTTTTGGTAGCAATGGAGCGGAGCATGCAATTGCAGAAGCGCATAAGCAGTTGCAAGTAGTAGAAAATAAACTCGTGGTTGAAGGTAACAGGTTCTTCGGAGGTGACACTATTAATTTGATTGATATTGCTGCCAGTTTCATCGCGTATTGGCTTGGAATGCTTGAAGAAGGTACTGAAATAAAGTTTGTCCCGAAAGACAAGTTTCCAAAAATAACCGAATGGGCTGATAACTTTCTTAAAGTTGAAGTTGTGAAGGACGCCTTGCCTCCGAGAGTAATACCTCCAAGGGCACAACTGCTTGCATTTTTCAAGCAGAGGTTTGGTAAGTGACGTACGCGTCAGTATGTGGGCTAATGAAGAAGAATAAGTTTTTGTGATTAACATCCATACTGTTGCAGTAAGAAGTTGTTTGTGGTTGTATGCTGAGTTGCTGACAGTGTTTTGTAAGAGTTTAGAGTATGACATATGCTGAACATTTGGTACAATGGTATGCAAGTTTGACTATCCGGCACCACCTTTGAATATATATTTTCTTGCATCAATTAATGTATTCTCCAATATATATATTTTTTTCTTTCTTAGTAATTATCAAGTTAAAACCAATCGATACAAATCCTATGTCAATACAAAATAAAATGGTATCCGAGCAGTGAATGGTTCTAGGATCATCTCATAGTTGCTCATCAACTACCTTTCTTTCATTACCCGAAGCCGAGCCACCATGCCTGAAGACAACAACTTGATATGTATCAAGAGGATCAAATGGCCAGAAAAGAAAAGAGATTTGAGAGCTTGAAGAAATTCAAATGGAAACTGAATTTATATCATCTGCATAAAACAAACTGAAGAGGGTGACCTCCTTAAAAAGAGAAGATACATGGGAATAAACTAAATCATGAAACATATACGTGGAGTATGGGGCATCCCCTCTACTCCTTTATTTTAACACATGCATAAAAACAACTAAACTGAATTAATCTTAATACCTGGTTTGGCTTGCATGACTGACGTGGTGCACACAGCATTCCACCCCACTTGAATCCACCTTGTCCTCAAGGTCAAGATCGGGTTTGTCCGAGGAGTCGGTGATCATCATTAGTTGTGGTTTGGAGCGTTTGTGGCCAGGCTTGTCAAGTCCCAATCGAATAGTCAAACACAAGAATAAGAACGTATGGAATAAATCTCCAAGAAATTTTATTATAACCAAGAAAATATAACTCAAAAAACTTGATTACAATAACTCATAAATCATAACTCGGTTTATCTCTTCTCTTGTCTCTTAATAATGTCTATAACCCTACCTTGGTTTATATACGCTAACCCTAACTTGGTGACCAAGACATTGCCAAATATAATTATAACATAATTAGGAAACTTAACCAACTATGACAAATTTGTCAACATTAATCCCTCAAGTTCACCAACTTGTGACTTGAAGTCCATAAATTACCAACAATCACCCTCATAATTTCGGACTCATAATAGGTAGGTCTTCAACTCCAAACATGTCTTCATTGCCTTGACTCTCTTGGAAGCTCTCTCGATCTTTAACTGTGTTTTTCGGATCCTTCTAGCTCGAACATTCTTATGACCTTGTACTCGACTAGTTCTTTGTCTATGACTCGTCCTTTGGTCATAAGAACTCGCACCACCATTAACTTGGCTGCGATCTTGAGCAAACACTAGCTTTCTTGGATCATTACACGTATTTCCTTGGGTTTGAACTTGCTTGATATTTTCTTTGAGTTCTTGAACATTTTTCTTTGGACTTTGAATTTTGGGTTTCTTCATTAAATTTGGATCTCTGAGAAGATTTTGACTGGTACTTGGCATATCATCTTTCAGTTAACATCTTTGTAGATCCCTACCCGCAAAATTCTTTATTCCAGTCATGTTAGCTTGTGTATTGAAACTTGCTATCTTGAGGCTGATCTTGTACAAACGGTTCTTAGTCCTTGTCACCTTCATCATAAGCTTACCCATATCATCATGAATGGTTAGCAAATCACATTTCATGTGAATGTCGCATCCACCTACCATTGCTTGACCAAGACTTATGATATTGCTTTGTAGACTCGGTATGTAGTAAACATCGGTCAACAGGCGTTTCTCCCTTGTTTTGCCTTCAGGTAATACTGATCCCTTTCTGTGTATTTCAATACAGATCTATCTTCGAATTTCACCTTTCTTGTGACACGTTTATTAAGTTTAAAGAAATAAGCTTGATTACCCGTCATGTGATTCGATGCTCCGTTGTCAAGATACTAAGTGTCTTTCTCCATTGGCTCGGTCTCGAAACGCTTTGGAATCATCCATTCTTCATTTAGAAAAACTGTCTCTTGATCACATCTTATCATAAACAATGATGGATCAAAATCATAAGTTTTAGCTAAGTTGATTACAATAAATAAGAATAAGAACGAATGGAATAAATCTCCAAGAAATTTTATTATAACCAAGCAAATATAACTCAAAAAACTTGATTACAATAAATCATAAACCATAACTCGGTTTATCTCTTCTCTTGTCTCTTAATAATGTCTATAACCCTACCTTGGTTTATATAGGCTAACCCTAACTTGGTGACCAAGACATTACCAAATATAATTATAACATAATTAGTAAACTTAACCAACTATGACCAACTTGTCAACATTGATCCCTCAAGTTCACCGACTTGTGACTTGAAGTTCGTAAAATACCAATAACTTGTAGCTCTCATCACAGTAGTAACACAAGCTAGCCTTTAGCATGACGGTCACGGAGTTCAGCACTTGTGAGGCGTCGAACCGGATTAGGAGCCGACAGGGCTAGCCGGTTGGTACGATCTGGACCAAGAATTCCCGCATCTGTAGCGTGAGTCGTACTTTCTTTGCCATGTTTTTCTCCCCCGTCTCGGGCAAAAAACCGTTTCTCTTCCACCAATCTCGCTATAGCGATAGTTTCAACCAATTTTTTTTTTGGGGGGGGGGGGTTGTAGCTTGACTTCTAGCCGGATGTCATCCTTAAGGCCGGCTATGAAGCACCCTATCAAGAACGATTCCGGCAGGCCATCCACCTGATGAGATATTTTCTCGAAATCGGCTTGGTAGGCAGCAACTGTAGTAAGTTGTTTGAGGACGGGACAAGGTCTCCGATGCATCTTCAAATTCTGCCGGACCAAAACGGCCTAAGACGTCTTGATAATATTCCATCCAGGTTAGTGGGCCGCAAAATTTGTTAACCACCTATGCCAATGTAACGCGACTCCATCGAGATGAAAGGATGCCAAGTGAACCTGATCTTAGGATGCTACCTTCTGAAATTCAAAGTATTGTTCAACTTGATAAAGCCAACCTGTTGGATCACCCCCACCAAACCGTGGAAACTGCAACTTCAAGTAAGGTTTTTGGTTAGTTTTTTTCGATGGACCACGCCTGATTAGGAGGGCCGTATTCAGACTTTGAAGCTCAGCCAGGATGCGTTCGAGGAGGGCGTCGTGTGCTGCTAACCTGTGATCGGTCTCGACTTGGAACTCAGCATTACTACGCTTGCGGTTTCCCACAGGATCGTTGCTCTGATACCAATTGATATGTATCAAGAGGATCAACTGGCCAGAAAAGAAAAGAGATGGAGAGCTTGAAGAAATTTAGAATGGAAACTGAATTTATGGGCTTGAATGATTCGAGTAGCCCTCCGAGGAAAATCAAAGGCATTATTAGGTCAAAATGGGTGCTGAAAGGAGGACGTTTCATGCATATGGTAATAAAAAATTCAGTCTAACAACAGTTTTACAAACATATTAGCCACAAGGTTTTTTTGTTTCTAGGGAATCGTCCTCCTTTCAGCATTAGCTCTTCTATTCATAATTATTAGTGATTACCTGAAAAACGTTTTGAAATAACACGTCGGCGACAAGCTGGTGAATAACATTTAACGGACAACAAACAATTTTTTTTGACAAGGCATAAGTAATCTTAAAGCTATTTACACATATACTAGTAAGCTACACATTTAGCGAGTACTATTACTCGTGTGTACTACTGTGAATACATACCTGGTTTACGTACAATTTACCAACCATGAGTACATACCCGGTTTTATGGTTTCGCAACATGTACCAATTTAATCAAATTCGAACTACATTCACGTGTTTCAAATACTTCAGTAAACTTACTATACATGCTAAACATATTTAATATAAACTCATGCCATATTTGAAATATAAAACATATCAAAATTTGTAAAAGACTTAAACATATTCACTTTAACTATTATTGGCCGGGTGACAGTTTAGACTTGTAACACTTTGTTAATCGTACGCCATCTTGATCATAGTAAATATTACCGATCCTCTTGCACTGTGATGTTATAAATATTTTTCTACGAACACTCACTCTGCTCACATATATCTTATCACAGTTTCTATTTGTTATTATTTTCTTTTGCTTCAATTCCTAAAAGGTCCTCGCGTTATATATATATGTACACACACATAGATGAGAATATTAAGATTTAGAAGCATTCACAAAATTTAAATGAATCAGCAGATAGCAAGTGTCAAAGCAAAACAACGATGATCATTTATAATATTAGATGAGGTGTAACTTAAGTACAAACGTGGCAATTAAATTAAGAAATGTGTTGTTGGCCTTTAATTGCTCAACTTGGATTCATATTTATCTAAATAAATTTACCTTATTGCTTTTATGAAAGACCACTGGCCGATTTTAATATATTATATGTTATGAATTTATCTATTATCTAGTGACTTTTTACATGTATAACTCCTATCTATGAATACATTTATTATATAGTAATTATTCACATGTATAACATCTTTCTCTTATTTACTATTTTACTAATGTGAGTGCTTATATATAATGACATTTGTATATGATGCTAGATGAATGAATAAGAATTCTCTATATTATATTCTCTACATGATTTCATAGTCTAGCTCTCATGTTTATATACATATATATTAGTTCTAATAGACCGTTGTTTCACAACATGTTACTAGCACGAACGTGCTCTATGTATTTTGCCACCCTTGGTATCCCTTTTTCCTTGTCTTTGATGTGCATTATTTTCTAACCTAACTCAATCTCGCATGTTGAGAAAGCAACCAATAAGTATGCAACTATCTCTACTAATAAAGGTATGATTCTTCGTATGATTATTTCGTATTATATTTGATGATGATACATCAATCTTACTGGTGACACTTATTAATATACATATTAAACTTAAACTGATCATTACTATAAATTCTAGATGTAATCTCATAATTGAACTCTTATCTATATATTTTTCATTTGCTTTTAGAAGTTATTATATATATCTATATATATATATATTAGCATGTTGGTATTCATCAGGATTTAGATGTTACATCATAAATTATGACGTTACAATTGACTAATTCATCTTTTTCTAATACTCATTATTAATTGAATAACTATAGTTTTCGTTGACGACGACGATATTAAAGAATATTTGTTTTATTTTTCTCTTTTACAAACGACCCTTCTATTATACTAAATTGGCTTGATTATCATTTAATTAGTTAATTTAATATATGTTGTTTAGGACTCTTACAATCTAGTGATGCTTATCTACATATTCTTTGAGCCACCATAATCATATATTTATGCTTCTTTATTAACCTTGTTAAGTTGTAAATAAAATTGTTGAATTCTTTTGATTTAAGGAAGTTAATTTGTTATCTAGAAATATTATATGTGCTTTTAGAATCTATGAAAAACAATTAAATTAAATATTCAATATTACAAAGTATGGAACTCAATATTTATGGACTAAACAATGCAATTGTGTTAGGTATATATGCTTGTATTTGTGGTAATATATACATGATGTATTTACTAGATTTTCATTTTGTATAGTTTATAATTTAAATGGATATGAATTTGTAATTAATTGTTTTCATTAGTCATTGTTAATACATAGCATGCCAAAAGACTTTTACATAATTAGATATAAATGAGTTAGTGAGTAAACATCAATTGATTTAATTTTAAATAAACTATACAACTTATAATGCAATATATTATTATTATTATTATTATTATTATTATTATTATTATTATTATTATTATTATTATTGTTATAACATGATTATGCAAATATCATTTGGTACTTATACTAAGGTTAATGCTATAACAAATTTTTCATATAAGAAATTCATATAATAGATTAATATTGCTAGATATCATTAGTTGTATTTAGAGAAACATTTTCTAGCTGATGTCGGTACCTATTATGCATTCATTATGCCATGTCATAATGTTTAACAATATATTTGCATATTAACTATTACTATTGCTAGTATAAAATAGTGACTATTGCTATTGCTTCATATGTGTATAGATTGCTTATATGATGTCATCAGTTGTTTAAATATAAATATTTGAGAAGAAAAAAAATGAGTATGTTATGTAATTCACCAGTATTACAATTTTCAAATAAAATTTTCAAATACAAGTAATAAATGATCCGAGAACTTGAAAGAGACATATGTTTAAGTTTTAAATAAGTGTTCAAAATATATAAGATATTATGTTTGGTTATATCATAATAAGTTATTACATAAATTATATGCGTTTGCTTATTAATGATAAAAAATGTTTCTTATTTTATAAAGGCCCGATATAAGTTGTTTTTATATTATGACATGCTATAAGGTCATGTATTATATGATTTGTTGCTATCTATATCTTGTATTCTATATGCTATCACTTCTTTGCATCGATTATACCGAATAGAACGACTAAACCAAAGTTGTGGTTTATTGTCATTCTCATAAAAAGTAGAAATATGCTTCGACTTGACACCCAAAGTGTCATACTCCTTGTATCTCATTATCAAAAAGTATAAAAGAAATATTATATGACTCGGACATATAATTACTTCTCAATTGACGTTATACGAAGAGAAGTTTATTTATAAGGGAAATCGCATAAAACAAATTTTGCTTGTCAAACCTCAAATATACTCCTGAAGTAGCAATATCATTTAAAGGGTATGAACGGTTTGAAACGACCGTATATCTATATGTTTGAGAAAACAATGGAAAACCATAAAAATTGTATGGTTTTACTCTGATGCATGAAGTGAATATATATTGATCATTGGCATCATTGAGAAATTTTTAATGATGATCATATTAATAATAAGATTGACCATCAGAAGTGCAACAATCATCATGTTAATAAGAGATCAAACTATCAGAAATTATAAGATAGTCAAGCTAATAATAAGATCGAATATCAGTATTATAATGATAGTCATGATGAGATCGACCACCAAAAGTGGTAAATTAGTGATTACATAGCACGATGGTTTGAACTTTGAAGTTATAATACATTCTTTCATATATTATGTTTTGTATTACATACGTGCAAGTAATACATATACAATATCATAAACCATAAGTTTTTGGATCATGATTATTTACTTTATTGGTATGACCGGTTAGACCACACCGAGTCAATGATGATGTGAAATATAATGAAGAACTTGAAGATTCTTCTAGTTGATAGCATATTATGTTTGCTCCTAAGGGAAATTATTTATTTGCCAATTAATGGTATAAATTCCTAAAATATTATGGAATGAATGAAGGATGTATATATCCAAACATGATACCGTTTAGTGTTTTTAAATCGATGCATTGTCTAAATGGTCATCAAATTTACAACTTGAAGTTGTGTGTAGCTTAGCTAATGAGATATCAAGCATATTATTCCATATTATCATATTTATGGTGGTTATAACATTGAATATAGTATCCATGTTACTAATGATTATTGGAATAAGTATTGAACTTTCTAAATGCTTAAGACACAAATTGCTTTGTTGAAGACGATGATCAATTGTCTACAAATTGATTGCAAAGCCAATAATCAAGAGAGCAAAAGTTCATACTTGAGCACATGTGATTTTACATACAATATTATTTCACATCAAGCCAACATGTTGTAATAGTTTCTCCCCGTTATAGTTGGTTTTGGTCAGGAACCAAATATTTTCCATCAAACTTTTTATTGTGCGGTATACATTGGAATTGATCCACCACAACGCATAAAGATTGAAACTCAAATAATGTTGGGAATATATGTTGGATGAAAATACTATTTATGATTACATACTTAGAGCAATTAACAAGAGATTTATTTATGGCTCAAAAAATATTACTTTAAGTAAATTAACATTTTCAACATTAGGGGGTGATTAATGACAGTTAAAAAAGGAATGGGTATGCATGAATTATCATTGATCCTCAAACGAAATTGTGTGAACAAGAAGTTCAAAAGATAATTCGTTACCTAGATTAAAGAATCAATCACCAGACATGTTAACTAACCTTTAATACAGTGACTAAGTAAGTCACGTAGTCAACTGCTAATGCTCCAATTAAGTTAATTGTCCTAGTAGGGCAAACCATATATTAATGAGTCTATTGCACGCCTGAAGCGTGGTAGACTAGTCGATTCCAAGAAAATAAAAATTCCTCGAAAAATTGGAGCAAGTAATGAAGAAGATGGTCAAGTCGAGGTTATAGTAAAAAAAAAGGTTTCTTGAAGAGACATTAGACATGATGGTTCTGGAAGAACCTCAGGTACCTGAAAATAAAGAGCTCTTAGTAAATTATATCATGTCTAGAAGTGTATGGAATCGAAACAAAATCGATGTTGTTATACTTTTGTATATATAGCGCTTGAAAAGATGAAATGATGAGGATTAAGATCTAAAATATGCCTATGAATAAATACAAAGAAATGATTGCCAAAATGGAACGACGCAAATGAGGCAGGTTGAATTCTCTATTGAAATGGAAAGCTTACGGGCCAGTAGTCCATAAAAACAAAGTTGTAAAATATATTTAATATAATTAGGTCTTTTATGTGGATCAACAATTGATGGCACAAGGATTTCGCAAAGACCTATGATTAATTATGAGGAGACGTACTCTCCAGTGGTGGATGCAATATCTTTCCAGTATTTAATTAGTCTGGTAATATAAAGAGAGAATTAATATGTGTCTTATAAATGTTATGTATCATTTAGATACTAAAGTTTACATGCAAGTCCTTGAAGGATTTAAATTATGTAATTCATGTAAAGTAAGTTCTCGAGAACAATATGATCGTTGTATATAGATTCATTTTTAATACGATTGAACTCCTGATGAGTTCTTAAAGCAATTGAGTTCTTTAAAGGTGAATCAAAACTCTTAACGATGTAATTCTTGTGCACTAATAAACATACATTGAAAACTTTACCCAGTGATTGTGATATCTCAATTCACGCATGATACAATATGGATTTTGGAGATAAAAGCAAGTGTTCATGACACTTTTACATGATATAGATATCTATGTGTTAAATGGGCAAATTTATATAGCAAAACTCCTAAAGAGTGAAAGCACATGCATATATGGATAAGATGGAACGAATTCCCTCATAGATTGATAATGCTAAAGCATTGATGTCAAAACCTCAAGAACATACTATATAAAGTTGACAAAATATGTGTGGACTAAAATAGTCGAGTCAAATATGATATTATTGACTCACAGGTGAGCTCGAAAACGAGAAATACATACGGTGAAGTTGGTCCATTTGTTTTTATTAAAAGAACGATATGAGGTTTACAAGTATTGCAATATATGTTGATGATGTCATTGAATCTCCCGAAGAGAAAAAAAAGAGCTCAAACATTTAAGCAAGAATCTGCAAATGAAATACAATATTGCAAATTTATGGCTCGATACGTAGGACATACGTTTATATTATAATCCATCAACCATAATACATCTAGAAAATGTTGGACATTTTCATATGGACAAAGCTTTTGGTGTAAGTACATTTAATGATGTTCAAATATTTGATATAGATAAAAATGACTTTTATCATCTTCTAGCAAAGAAGCAAATATCCTTGGTCATGAAGTACCATAATTCAATACAAATTGTATTAATATATCTTGCTAGCTATACACGAACATATACCATTAAATTCATTGGCAAGATTTAACTCGTGTACGATGAGGGGATAGTGTAATGAGTAAAACATTTATTTAATATACCCTTAAGGTATGAAAGGTATGGGTTCATAGTTTACTAACCCATCAACAAGTTTGGTTAGTTTTGTAAATGCAGGGATTATAACAAAACACATTCATGGATCTTATGGTATCTACTTACAAGAGGAGGTAATTAAAGTTTTCATGAAGATCATCATCAAATTCATTAATAGATTGCACATCAAGCGACAAATCACTCACTACAAAAGTCTTTCAACAACTTTCATAGAAGATTGCACTTGTTACTTGAAATGATACATATTATATTGAGGGGGGGGGGGGAATACGCGTTGCACTCTTTTTCCCTTAGCTGAGGTTTTGTTCCATTAGGTTTTCCTAACAAGGTTTTTAATGAGGCAACATCATTAAGCGTATTAAAGAATAGTATTCTATCATGTGGATAGTCAAGGGGAGTGTTATGAATATATCCATTATGTAGTGACTTTTCACATGTATAACCCCTATCTATGAATGCATCCATTATGTAGTGACTTTCCACATGTATAACCCCTTTCTCTTATTTACTATTGTAGTAATGTGAGTGCCTATATATAATGGCATTTGTATATGATGCTAGATGAATGAATAAGAATTCATGTTATATTTTCTACATGATTTCATAGTCTAGCTCTCATGTTTATATACATATACATTAGTTGCTAATAGACTGTTGTTTCACAACAATGTATACATATTCAATTTTTTTTTTCTTTTTTTTTAATAGGTGTATGTTAACAGTCGCCATTTCCAAACATACATAATTATATACATATTATATGTGAATCATATCATGTATATTCCTTAGATTTTATTGTTGCATACATATTTATATATAACAATAAATTATACATATCATACATACATACATAAATTTGTTTATATTATTATTATTATTTATAGTCTAATTAATTCAATACAAATCTAATTTTTCTCTTATAATTTGTAAAATATAACGTTTTATAAAATTGCGAGTATATAGCTGAAACCTATTAATTTTTTTCCTCTATGTTCAACCTAAGTTTTAATAAAAAAACAGAGCATGACCAAACATAACATATTTTACTATTATTATTAAACGTTTCCTGTAAAAATACATGCTTTTCGAGATAATTCATTTTTTCAATCATTTAATAATATAAGTTTCATACATTTTTCTTTAGTTCTTAAAATGAAAATGTTACACCTATGTTGTTGGCCAGAAAGAAACAACCCACCAAGTATGCTCAAAACCATCTTAAGCATTATGTCACCACAACAAGGCTTGGGGGCTGGAGACACTGATGCAGGGGATATTGTTTCAAGAGGTCAACGTCGATCAAACTCTTCATCTCGGACAAATAAATCTTTGCTAAAGTGTAGCCATTGTGGTATGAACAAACACACCAAAGAACCGTGTTTTAGAATCATTGTATACCCCGAGTGGTGGAATGACGGTCATAAACGAGGCAACAAAGCTATTGGAGAAGAAAATCGGGAGTAGCCACCGCCATGGGCGACAATAATTCCGCCAGTAGTGACAACGACAATCATGGTAAAGGTTTTGGGGCAATTGCAGCAGTTACGGCAAGATTAAACGTGGGGAATGATTTACCAGGTAAAGGGTTTGGAAAGTTACACCCAAAGCCTTTTATTCCTAACCCACAATTCTTTTCACAAGTAGTTTTAAAAGTCTTGGAATCTTTCCCTAATGTTATAGGAAAAGCTAATATGGCCCAAAGTTGTGATGAAAAACATAAACCCTGGATTTTTAGTAGTGGTGCCATAGACACCATGACATTTGAACACTCTGATATTATGTCACTCGAAACTCAAAAAGACACATATTCAGACCGCTAATCGGGGGATGGTTTACGCAGATGGAGGAGGAACCATTAAAATCTCGTCAACATTAGAACTTTATGTACCATCGTTATCATATACACTATTATCAATCAGTCATGTGACGAAAGAGCTTAAGTGTACAGTACTAATACACCCTAAATTTTGTATACTATAGGATATTCGGATGAGGATGATCATTGGACGTAGTACTGAGCGACAAGGGTTGTATTATATTGATGGGGTGCTTCAACAAAGTATTGTGATGCTTGCACATGGAACTACAAACCGAGAAGCATGGTTATGTGTCACACACCGGATTTCCAATCCGAAATCCATACACCGGTGGGCCCGGGCAGGGAGTATCGTGACGTAAGTTGATAACATCATTGTCAATTAAACATAGCACAGCGGAAGTCTTGGACTAAAATTACTATTACAAACCGAATGTTCAAAATAAAATAATATATAGGCTCGTAATAGAAGATCCACAGACGGATCATAAAATTTACAAGAAAGAATATAAAACAGACTTTAGGGCAGATCTAAGGATTTGCAAGATCCTCTTATTCACTACCGAGCAGCTTCCGGCCTATTTCGTATTGTACCTGCAGTTTAGTCTTTGTACGATACGTCAGCTTACACTGGTAAATACACCCAACTGACTCATTTTGAAAACATTAAAATGGTTTTTAAGTGCAAAACGGCACAAAATTTTTATTAACTTAGGAAAGTTAACCTTGGAACCTTGTATCAGATTCACATGTTTGTCAATACATACAGGGCCCAGTACAGAAACCGAGACATGATTAAATACACACCACTCAGGACTCACGAAGGAGTCATCCCCAACGTCTTGGGAATATTGTATATGAGCGTCTGTCAGGTGTATGCCTACACCCCGCGCTAAGGTCGTGGCCAATAACTAATGTATTGAGTCGAGGATATCCAGGACACGGTAATTTAACCCCCGATGTTTAAGTTATCAAACAAAACTGATTAAAACAAAATATGCGGGTTTACTAGCCACAAGCAGGCATTCGATTGGCACCATTTTGGACCAAGCGGTAATGATTTACC
The DNA here is from genome assembly GCA_947069175.1 of Scalesia atractyloides. NCBI lineage: Eukaryota > Viridiplantae > Streptophyta > Magnoliopsida > Asterales > Asteraceae > Scalesia > Scalesia atractyloides. Next base: position 6,415,695 of record CAMTDV010000008.1, read on the forward strand.
GTATCCCAAGCCCATATAGGGAAAATAAGTCGAGAGTATTTACCTGAGCTAGTCTTCTTCTTTTAGTTTTTAATAACCCAGCCGTATACAAAAGTACCAATGTGCAGATAGCATTTACCGGCAAGGCTCTAGTCTGGATTATGGCATAAGCTAGCCAATTAAATACTAACGGCCTTATGAACCGAATAGTGTACATGATCATTACGTATAACGCTCGATTAAACGATGATCGGATAGAATGTAGTTTAAACCCGAAAAGTACTTGACTTGTATAATATGGGTAAGCTATAAACATTCTGGATTTTGAAAGTTAAATGACAAGGTTAAACCCGTTTCGGTTGATTTCCGTAAAATGGTTACATATACGTTACCGTGCGCATTTTAGCCATATCGGGTAACCGGATAAGTCATGACAAGTTCTATTTGCCATTATACTTTAAATAAGTTAAGATATCAGTAGGATATCAATTTGTATACCCGTTAAGGTTTTAAAACGAAATTATGCCTCATAAGGGCGTTTTGGTAATTTCATACCATATAAAAGGAACTTGAATATAATTTAATGTTATAATTATAAGTATTCTGGAAGAATACTTTATTTGTGATATAATATCAGTAGGATATTAATTATATGTGTAAATTATCTTTTATGACCAAACTATGCACCGAATGGGCATTTTGATCATTTTACACATAGTTCGTAAATTATTTGAGATTCTGAGTTTATAACATGTATCTACTGTCAATATGTTTAAAATAAGTTTTAAAATCAGTAGGTAACAAGTCTTGGTCCATTAATATGGTTTAAAACCATACTATACGCTTAAATGGCGCTTATGTCGTAAAATGGCGTCCTTATGCGATTTTTACAAAAACTGATGTTAAGGTCATATTAAAATGTTTAAAATATGTTATTTAGTATAACATATCAGTAGGTAATTGATTTACCTTGAAAAGATTGATTAAAACCATTTTATAAGCCACAATGGCTAAAATCGCCATTTATCGACATAGTTTGAGGACTTGCTTGAAAACTCAGTTTATAACTTGGTTTAACATCCCAAATAATCCTACTTATAATATTAAATCAGTAGGAAACTCATTTTCAAGTTCATTATTATTTAAAACCTTGTTTTATGCAAAAAGGACATTTTGGTCAAGAATAGCATAATTATGGAACTTGCGCATAAACTTGCATTCTGATTACGATCATGTAATATAACCTCATAGGGTTATACTACATTATATTACGATCATAATGCAACTTTAGATAAGTATGTAACTAATCTAAATCGGGTCATAATCGAAAGTCAAAGCAAAAGTCAAACTTCGCGACTTTCGGTTGCGAACCGACCCTAGAACTGAAATTGATGAGCCGAACATGTTCTTACATGTTTTAATAATTATTACCAACTTGTTTAAGTGTCAAAACAGATTTCATAGCATATATAAGATTAATTCATGGCTTTTTCCAAAAAATTGTCTGTTTGACTTTTTAATACCTTAACTTTGACCCGTCAATTGGTCTAACAAACGTGATCTTCAGGAGGTGCCCTTAATAGGGATTAACACCTACCTTATTACGATCACTAAGCCATGTTCATTTCGAACAATGGTTGGACCATAATGGCCTTAACCGAAGTTAAATCGTTTTCCGTAAAACACTTGACTTTTGGCTATAAAAGCCTATAAACGAAAATGTAAGAGCAAGGAACACTTACAAGAGGTCCCTAGAATGCAAGAGAACTAAGTTGAATGCTCCTTTCAGCTAGGAACTTCCAGAGGAGGGAGAAGAGTGATTTAATGAGAAAGGTGCAAGTTGGAATGAAGCACTTGAACACCTATTTATGTTGGAGAGCTCAAAGGAGGTGAAGCCAGGTGTTTAGGGGTGTAAGAGGAAGCTTACAAGTGTCCCAAAATGTGGCATAGCAGTTTGGGAAGCCATGGTTTAGGTTTTAATGGTTTTCGAGTTTTGTTTGGGAGCCAAGCAAAACTTTCTGCAGCAGATGCTCTCTGGCGGGCCGCGAGAGGTACAGGCCCTGCCTCTCGCGCCCCGCGAGGGCCCAAAAGACAGTTTCCAAGTTTGACACTTTTAGCCCCTTAACTTTTAAAACCCATTAAACCTCTCAAAAACATCTTTTTGGCACTTTTAGCCCTCCGTAGCCAATACTTGGCATACATGGGATTATGCCCGGATATTGTCGAGCTCTCGGTTTGTTAAAAGGTCACTCAGAGGTATAAATTAACATGTTGATACTTTTAATCCCTCCAATTTCCAACTTTCTCATATTTACAAAATTGAACCCTCTTGTCCAACATTTGGCACGTATGAGAGTTAGGACTTCGTAAAGGATCACTCAGAGGCTTATTATAAGCATGTTGATTCCGATGTCACTCAGAGGCTGGGCATGTTGACGGAGCAGTCACTCAGAGGCCAAATTTCAAGCATGTTGACATATGAGTCACTCAAGGCTAATGTTTTAAGCATGTTGACATATCAGTCACTCAGAGGCTAATAATTTAAGCATGTTGACATCGGACCGTCACTCAGAGGCTCAGATTGAGCATGTTGACGCCTTTAGTCCTTATTGGTCTTTAACAGACTATATTTAACATACAACACGTGTCACTGTACTATTGGACACGATTTTAAGGGTGTTACATCCTCACCCCCTTAAAAGAAATCTCAACCTCGAGATTTTATTCAAAAAGATGGGGGTACTTTTCTCGCATAGTGGACTCAACCTCCCATGTATACTCGGGAACTCTAAAAGCGTCCCATTTAACCTTTACTATAGGTATCAATTTTCTTCAGAGCTTTTTAACCTGTCGATCCTCGATCGAAATTGGTTTCTCAACGAACCTCAGGTTTTCATCAATTTGCATATCTTCGTGCGACATTGCTAGCGACTCATCGGTTAGACATTTCTTAAGATTAGATATGTGAATACATTTTGAATTCCACTAAGCTCCTCTGGCAACCTGAGCTTATAAGCTACAGTGCCGCCACATTCGATTACCTCGAAGGGTCCTATATATCTTGGGCTCAACTTTCCCTTCTTTCCAAAACGCATCACACATTTCCAGGGTGATACTTTCAGCATGACCTTGTCCCCAACTTGGAACTGAAGAGGTTTACGCCTCTTGTCAGCATAGCTCTTCTGCCTATCTCTGGCAGCTTTGAGACGATCACGGATTTGCACAATCTTTTCCATGGTCTCAAGGACAATCTGGTCCTGATAGTTGGGCTTCCCCAACTTCTGCCCAACACACGGGCGTTCTACATTTTCTCCCATACAAGGCCTCAAAAGGAGCAACCTTGATGCTCGTATGATAACTGTTATTGTAGGAGAATTCTATTAGGGGTAAGTGGTCATCCCAACTTCCACCTAAATCAATCACACATGCCCGAAGCATGTCTTCCAGTGTTTGGATAGTACGCTCACTTTGACCATCAGTCTGTGGATGGTAAGCCGTACTAAAGTTCAATCGTGTGCCTAAAGATTGTTGGAAACTTTTCCAAAAGTGAGATGTGTATCTAGTATCTCTGTCAGACACAATAGATACTGGCACACCATGTAGGGACACTTTCTTGTCCACATACAACTTAGCCAATTTGTCTGAATTATAAGTTTCCTTTATTGGCAAGAAGTGCGCTGACTTAGTCAGCCTATCAACTATGACCCAAATCTGTCATTACCACGTTTGGTCTTAGGTAACTTGGTAATCAAGTCCATTGTTACTATTTCCCATTTCCAATTGGGAATCTCAAGTTGTTGTAGAAGACCTGACGGTTTCTGATGTTCGGCCTTAACCTGCGAACACGTCAGACACTTAGCTACATAAGTGGCTATGGATTTCTTCAAACCCATCCACCATAATTCTTCTTTAGATCTTGATACATTTTGTTACCACCTGGGTGAACTGAGTATCTTGAACTATGCGCTTTTTGGAGGATTAGATCTCTAAGTCCTTCAAAGATTGGAACCCAAATTCTATCATTAAATCTAAAGATTCCATCCTTTCCAGGCGCTAACTGATCAACAGTTCTGCCTAATCCCTCATTAGGGATATTAGCCTCTAATAAGGCTTGCTTTTGCGCATCTAATAGCTTTTCACTTAAGCTATTCCTGAGCTCAATGCTCTTGGCGTTAATCCTAATATGTTTAACTCTTTCTTTGCGACTAAGGCGTCGGCAACTACATTTGCCTTGCCGGGATGGTAGCGAATCTCGCAATCATAATCGTTAAGAGTTTCCATCCAACGGCTGTAACATCCGTCAAAAACGGATTTACCAAACCCGCTCCGTTTATCAACCGAACAGTCAGTCAAAAATTTCGTTGTGAATTAAATGCCCAAAATATTTTTAAACGATACGTAATCGATTATTATACGGGAATATATATTTAGTTTTTGAAAAACTGTTGAAAATCGCAAAATAAAAATAAAAGTACTCTGCTGGGTTTCGAACCCGGGTCTGTACCGATCCGGAAACATGTCTTAACACACACACACAAACCACTGCGCCACTTGTTCTGTTTGGTAAATATTGAAATCATTTAATTCATAAAGTGACGTTACGAATTCAAAACCGGCGCCCAATAGTTCAGTCGTCGGAATCCCGGTAATCTCGCGAACTTTTAACAACACTTTCAGTTATAACGTAAACTAGTATTAAGACATCGGTTATAACCGATGTTTGAAGTCCGCGACCAAACCATAACCGCCGGAGTTTTTATAACCGACGAATCCAGTCGGAAATCAGACCAAATACATCTCGATTTTCCCCTATAAATTCACCCTCAACCCATTGCAAACCTTTTCGCTCAAAACCACACTTTTTCTCGGCGTAATTCCACACGCCGGAATCTTTCTGTTCGTCGCCGGAAAACCGGTTTCCTCATTTCCGAACCTCACTGAGCCCCTAAGCTTATACCGGAGATACCCACACCCTTTGTAAGCTTCCTGGAGACTCGCTGCTACAAGGAACACGCCGCCGGAGGTGATTGCTGTCGCCGGAGTTTCTGCCGGAAAACAGAGGAAAGCGAGCCGGTATACCTCACGCTTATTTTTCTTTCTTTTTACTTATATCTCATCTATAATTAACCTAAAACACTAAAGAAAACGATTAAGACTTTGAACCAGTCGATTTCTGAATTCTGGTTATATCTTGATGAAGAAGACGATGACCGCTATAACATATAAGTATAATATAAATCAAGAAATTACTTGGGTTAGACACACAGTCCAGCGGTGGACTGTGTGCACGTTAAACATGCAAAGGTCTCGAGTTCGAATCCCGTTTCACACACGCTGCCTTAATAAAAATCATTTTTTGTTTAACTGAACCGGAGTCGTCACTGGTATATGTTAAGTATATTAATAACCGGAATAATAACCAAGTTAGACACACAGTCCAGCGGTGGACTGTGTGTTTGTTTATATCACAGGTCACGAGTTCGAGTCCGGTCTTCTGCACCGACTCGGACAATTATCTATTCTTTTTAAATAAGGCAGAAAAGGAAATAACTAATTTGTATTTAAGTATAATAAAAATCGAATTATATAACATGTTAAACACACAGTCTAGCGGTGGACTGTGTGTTAATTTAAGCCACAGGTCCCGGGTTCGAGACCTGTGGAGCGCACCGTCCGAATTGATTTAAACTGTTTTTAAAATAAAATGATTTTCGGTTTTAAACTAATTAATATATATATATATATAATTAAAATCAGATATATAACGGGTTAGACACGTAGCTCAGTTGGTAGAGCTGCGTGCACGCGTACGGGAGGTCTCGGGTTCGAGCCTCACTCAGCGCACTTGTGTTCCGATTCGAACCGGTCAACGGTCAACGGTCAGAAAAAAATCAAAATTTTTTATTATTTTATTTAATTATTTTAATTAAAAATCAATTAAAAATACTTAAAAATAACATTTTTAAGGTTAGAAAATAGCCTCAAACTCACAAAAATACACCCAACAATCCTACTAAAATAGATTAATAAAATCGTTTACTTACCAAACCATAATGCGATTTATCTAGGTTAAACTCACTCGTGATTAAAACCATTTTCGCGTGCATTCAACATCATCAACCGAACGCACCCACTGTGAGTGAATCTTACAACTCCCCCTTTTAAATTACACGTTTTGGGGTGTGTCATGTGTTATGAAAATAATTAACTTATTTATTTAAACATGTGCCATACCACATCATGACCTAAACTTAGATTGTTTATATTGTTGTGATTACTTATTTCCTTTTGTTAAATTATATGAAACTCATTCATTAAGCCCATCAGTTCCTCGTAGAAGACGAGTTGAACAACGCGTGCCACAAATCAAATTCATTATTGTTTATGTGTATATCATTGAGTTTATATTGTTTGTAGTTGTGTCATTCATATCATCATGGTTATGCAATTCATTCATTAGGCCCCTCAGTTCCTCGTGAGAGACGAGTTGAGCATCGCGTGCCTCTAAATGTTCCATTATTGTTCATGTGTGTCTCACTTAATATCTTATGATTGTTGATTAAGTTTACATCTAATTTTACTCATGTTTGGTTGTGCACATATTTCATAATCAATTTAAATAAATTTGTTCAAATGTTTTTCCATAGGATTCACTCGCCAACTTTATGTTGATCCAAAAACACCCTTTTACACATGATACAGGTGAACAGGTTGAAGCAAGGGAAACATAGGATATGCCTTAGAAGAGAACCAAGAAGCTTAGATTGATAGTTAGAACATGTTGTATCATTTATTGTAAATTTCCATTAAATTGTATTAATGAATATGAAACGTTTAATAAATGTCATGAGCTTTGATGATAACCCAATCATGCCCCGATCACCTTTTCCGCTGCGGGTCGGGGTGTGACAACGGCGTTGTCGCATGTTCAATTCTTTTTTATTGAACAGGTGTTGGAGACTTTTATGGTCAGTGTATATAATACACTTCGTACCATACAAGTAATGTCTCCACAATTTTAGTGCAAATACAATAGCACCTAGTTCCAAATCGTGGGTGGTGTAATTCCTTTCATGCACTTTTAGTTGTCGTGATGCGTAGGCAATTACCTTGCCATTCTGCATTTGCACACAACCCATGCCGGTGTGCGAAGCATCACAATAGATAACAAAGTTCTCAATACCCTCGGGTAGAGATAACACAGGAGCGTTGCTCAACTTGTGTTTAAGAATCTCAAAAGATTCTTGTTGTTTTGGACCCCAATTATACTTAATATTCTTACGGGTTAAGGAAGTTAAAGGAGTGGCTATCCTTGAAAAGTTCTCAATGAACCTCCTATAGTATCCAGCCAATCCTAAGAAACTACGAACCTCCGTTGGGGTCTTGGGCACTTCCCAATTCATGATGGCTTCAATCTTGGCGGGATCCACTTGGATACCACGCTCATTTACAACATGTCCAAGGAACTGGACTTCTCTAAGCCAACATTCACATTTAGAGAACTTTGCATAAAGTTCTCCTGCCTTAATAATTCTAGGATGCACCGAAGATGTTTCTCGTGATCAGCTTGATTACGAGAATAGATAAGTATGTCGTCTATGAAGACAATGACAAACTTATCCAAATACAGTTTGCAGACTCTATTCATGAGATCCATGAATACTGCAGGTGCATTTGTAAGCCCAAAAGGCATCACCAAAAATTCGAAGTGACCATAGCGGGTCCTGAAGGCTGTCTTAGGAACATCTTCACTTCTAACCTTCAGCTGATGATATCCTGATCTTAAATCTATCTTAGAAAAGTAACTAGCCCCTTGAAGTTGGTCGAATAAATCGTCGATCCTGGGCAGAGGATATCTAATCTTGATTGTTAACTTGTTTAGCTCTCGGTAGTCAATGCACATCCGCATTGAACTGCCTTTCTTTTTAACGAAAAGGATTGAAGCTCCCCAAGGCGAGGAACTAGGTTGAATAAATCCCTTCTCCAAGATTTCATCCAATTGAACTCTTAACTCATTCATTTCGGTTGGAGCTAGTCTATATGGAGCTCTAGCCACTGGTGCTGATCCTGGTATGATGTCTATTCTAAACTCCACTTGCCTATCCGGAGGTAGGCCTGGTAATTCTTCAGGGAAAACATCGGGATACTCCGAGATAACTGGTTGATCTTCAAGGTTTGGCTTAGGTTCATTCATGGTGACTTGTGCCACGTAGATGACACAGCCTTTTCTCAAACACTTGGATGCCTTAAATAATGACACCTTGTCTGGCAATCCATAGTGCGAGTCTCCGGGTATGGTGATTATTTCACCAGATGGGGTTTTAATTTTGATGAGCTTCTTATCGCAGACAATGCGGGCTTGGTTATGAGATAACCAATCCATGCCTAAGACAACATCAAACCCCGCCAATTTCTGGCAAAAGAGAGATAGGGATGGAATGATTCTTAATGGATATAGAGCATCCATCAAGAATGGAAGAAGCAATTTCTAAGGTTCCATCGGCGAGTTCTATCTCATAAATTTTATCTAGAGTTCTTATGGGCAAATTTAATAGTTTACTAAACTTATGATCAACAAATGATTTATCCGCGCCCGAATAAAAAAGAACTCTAGCATAGATATTGTTATTGAGGAATGTACCTGTTATGACATTGTCGTCATTAACAACCTCTCTTGCAGTTATTTGAAAGGCACGAGCATTCCCCTTCTTGGCCTCTCCAGGCTTTGTGTTATTATTCTTAAGAAGCTTAGGGCAGTTAGTCTTTATATGCCCTTTTTCATTGCAGATGTAGCAAATGGCATCCTTAAGATCTTTACAATCTAGGGTCTTATGCCTTCTCCTTTTACAAATACCACAAGGTCTAGCTTGTGAATCAGAATTACACTGTCCCCAGTGTCTGCGGTTGCAAGTCTTGCAAAATGGCATTACAACCGACTTTTTTGGTTCCCTTTCTCCCTTTATTTTTCTTATTAAATTTATGGGAGTTGGCGTCTTCCCTTTTCCTTTTTCTGTCATTTTCAAACTTAACTGACTTTTGTCTTACCAGATCAAGGGTAAGAGAGAGAGAGAGATAGGTCAACAACAGACCTATAAGTATTAGGCTGAGCAACCTTTACCATACCCTTAATCTCAGGCGCTAACCCATTAATAAAACGCGCAATGCGTTTGGGTTTTGGGTGATTAGATATGAAACTAACCTAGATAGGGAATTGAAATCGGATACATATTTCCGACAGTCTAGGTTTTTCATAGAAAGAGACAAAAAGTCGGTCTCTAATTTCTCCACCTCATGGGGTGGGTAGTAAGTTTCCTTAATAAGATCCACCAGCTTGGACCATCCCAGATTATACAGGTATACTTTACCTGCAGACTGAATCATGGCTTTCCACCATATTAGGGCATCACCCTTAAAGGACTGTGATACATACTTGACCACATCCTTATCAGCACAATTGCTGTATCTACTATCGTTTCCATCTCGTCTAGTCACTTTAAGGCTTCTACAGCTCCTTTTTCTCCATTAAAGTATCGGGGTTTGCAGAAGACGAAATACTTATAGGTACATCCGTCTATAACAGAACGGGACTTTTCAGCGAAATCTATTTTCCTTGGTTCATTCTTTGCATTTGAAGAGTGAACGGAGCTCTCCCTATGAGCTGAAGATGGTGGAATAGATAAGGGTCTAGAGTGAGTAGCACTTGAATCTCTAAGCCTTTCGATGGCCTTACCCATGGCCCTTTCCACAGCCGCATCAATGCGAGCTTGGAAATCATTATCATTTATGGCTACATTTTCGGCGTCCTTAGAGTTGACGTTCCGATGGCTACTTTGTGCCTCATTAGATTTAGCTATTCTTCAAAGCTTTGGTTCTATATACCAAATAAGCTTCATTTAGAAATGGTATGTCAACCATATTGGTCTTAAAAACATTGGCTATAAGAAAAATCCATTGCCTACACTAGTGTGAATAACATCACAACTCTTAGGCTTAATATAATTATATTTGGCCTAGGTCTTAATAGGACTATCACTGACAAATTACAATCTGGACATAGTCCATTTATTACTAGACAGGGGATCGCAATGTCACAACTGCCATTGTCATATTTGACAATTTTATAGCACATAGGCTTGTCATAAAGGACATCAAATATGGCAGATAGGCCTGTTACTAATGGACATAAATATGGCACATAGGCACTACACCACTAATGGATGTTTAGTCACCCACTGGTGATATTAGCCGGGATCAGGATAGATCACATAGGCTATATACAATAAATCATAGCCATAAGGGAAATACATTACTAATGGATGTTTTATTTGTCACCACACTGGTGATATTAGCCGGGATCAAATAGATCACATGGGCTATATAAAATTAAATCATAACCCGAAAGGGTAACACATCACTAACGGATGTTTAATTACCGCACTGGTGATATTAGCCGGGATCAAAATAGATCACAAGGGCTATATAAAATACATTTGTAATGGATGTTTTGTTCATCACCGCACTGGTGATATTTAGCCAGGATCAAACAGATCACAAGGGCTATATAAATAACTCTAAGGATATTTTATTTATCATCGCACGGGTGATATTTAGCCGGGATCAAACAGATCACAAGGGTTATATAAAATACATCTCTAATGGATGTTTTATTTATCACCGTACTGGTGATATTTAGCCGGGATCAAACAGATCACAAGGGCTATATAAAATACATCTCTAATGGATGTTTTATTTATCACCGCATTGGTGATATTTAGCCGGGATCAAACAGATCACAAGGGCTATATAAAATACATCTCTAATGGATGTTTTATTCACCACCGCACTGGTGATAAGCCGGGATCAAACAGAGCACAAGGGCTATATAAAATACATCTCTAATGGATGTTTTATTTATCATCGCACTGATGATATTTAGCCGGGATCAAACAGATCACAAGGGCTATATAAAATACATCTCTAATGGATGTTTATTTGTCACCGCACTGGTGATATTTAGCCGGGATCAAACAGATCATAAGGGCTATATAAGGTTAGGACATAGTCCATTACCTTGAAGGTTAGCGTGATTCCTCAAGTCACACTACCAAGAGTATGAACATTACTTGAATGTTATATATGAGGATCTTAATGGTTGATTAATAGTCCCGGTCTCATTAACCTTAATGACTTGGAGTCTTGAACCTAGTCCACCACCTCTAGATAGAAGGATAACTTCCCTTAACTATCATGACAGAAGACCATTCCGTTCTTAACTATCATTTATATATTTGGCCAAATATGTGGTCTGTGCCACTTGGCAAATCAAAACCATTAAGATCTTTTTGGAATTATATCGCAGAGCATAAATTCGAGTAAACTCGAGACGCTCGTTTTCAAGAGGATGAATACATATATATATCCAAAGTACATCATTAAATTTACATAAGAAATTACAATACTAGAAAATGAAAAAAACTGTCCATGCAAGGACTTTAAAAGAACTAAACATGTCCACGCAGGGACTAAGGAAATAACAATGTCCTCTTCTCCGTTTTCTCCGCATGCTGTTGCATTTCTTTCATTCTTTCTAAGGCCTCATTAATGGCCTCTAGTGGTGGCGGAGGTTGTGGTTGTGGTTGCGACATAACTGGATACTGGTACCCATAAGTTGGATATCCAGTCGGTGGATAAGTAGGTGGGAAAGGAGACGGGTAAAGTGCATTGTGCATAACCGCCTGCATGTAGGGGTATTGCGACCATGCTTGATAGTCTACCGGTTTAGACTGGTTAAAAGGATCATATCCAGACGTATCTGGATATGTGGGGATTGGGTTAGTATAGCCCGATGGTGGTGTTTGAACAACAGGTGTTGGTTCCACTATATGTGAAACATTAGAGGGTCCACCCATTTGTGGGTCCTCTTGAATTGTGGGGTAAGAGTTAGGCAAAGGTAGCAGCGATCCCGACCTTTGTCCGGCACGTACCAACATACGTGTTCCACGCTTCCTTCTTGGTGGTTCAGGTGGTGGTTGAGGTTGGTCCACCGGTTCCATGTGGACATCTTCTTGTACTGGGGGTGGTTGAGAGTGATGAGAAGGAGTGTGGGCGAAGGTAAATTGATACCAATATTGGTCCCACTCGTTAGGACCTTGGTAGGGCGATCCGGCGTATGAGTTTGAATCGCTCCAAATTTCAATGGGATGTATATTTGATCCGGACAGCGGCATCTCCGGGTCGGAGTTCTCGTCCATAGGGTTCGGCTGGTCCAACTGATTTTGATCAGCTGGAGGCATGTTAAAATAATGGTTAGGGTTAAATTTTTCATGGTAAGAGTGATGAGAATGGAAATGATGGGTATGGTGTGATTGGTAGGAGTGGTGAGAGTGGTAAGAATTTTGGGAATGTGAGGGCGAGTGTCTATTAGAGACAAAACGTCTTGCTGGTTGGCAAGGAGATGAATCTCCTGATTCTTGGTAAGCATCAGAATTATGAGGTTGAGGGGGAATACGCCCCGATGGTCCTCCTCTCATTGGACCTTTCCCTCTCCCGCTTTGTCCTCGTACACGTGGCGGCATTTTCCTGTCAAAAATCAATTAAAAAACAATACTAATAACTTAATAATGAAATGAGTAATCCTAGGATAATGCCTAGACTCGGAAGTCTAAGGAATGTGCTCATGTAAGTTTGAGATTAAACACAAGAAGGATAGTGTTTAATTCTCTCAAACGTTGGCTCTGATACCAACCTGTCACACCCCGAATTTCCAACCCGAAATCTATACACCGGTGGGCCCGGGCGGGGAGTATCGTGACGTAAGTTGATAACATCATTGTCAATTAAACATAGCACAGCGGAAGTCTTGGAGTAAAATTACTATTACAAACCGGATGTTCAAAATAAAATAATATACAGGCTCGTAATAGAAGATCCACAGGCGGATCATGAAATTTTCAAGAAAGAATATAAAACAGACTTTAGGGCAGATCTAAGGATTTGCAAGATCCTCTTACTCACTACCGAGCAGCTTCCGTCCTATTTCGTATTGTACCTGCAGTTTAGTCTTTGGACGATACAGGTAAACACACCCAACTGACTCATTTTGAAAACTTTAAAATGGTTTTTAAGTGCAAAACGGCACAAAATCTTTTATTAACTTAGGAAAGTTGACCTTGCAACCTTGTATCAGATTCACATGTTTGTCAATACATACAGGGCCCAGTACAGAAACCGAGACATGATTAAATACACACCACTCAGGACTCACGAAGGAGTCATCCCCAACGTCTGGGGAATATTGTATATGGGCGTCTGTCAGGTGTATGCCTACACCCCGCGCTAAGGTCGTGGCCAATAACTAATGTATTGAGCCGAGGATATCCAGGACACGGTAATTAAACCCCCGATGTTTAAATTATCAAACAAAACTGATTAAAACAAAATATGCGGGTTTACTAGCCACAAGCGGGCATTCGATTAGCACCATTTTGGACCAAGTGGTAATGATTTACCGTATCCCAAGCCCATATAGGGAAAATAAGTCGAGAGTATTTACCTGAGTTAGTCTTCTTCTTTTAGTTTTTAATAACTTAGCCGTATACAAAAGTACCAATGTGCAGATAGCATTTACCGGCAAGGCTCTAGTTTGGATTATGGCATAAGCTAGCCAACTAAATACTAACGGCCTTATGAACCGAATAGTGTACATGATCATTACGTATAACGCTCGAATAAACGATGATCGGATAAAATGTAGTTTAAACCGGGAAAGTACTTGACTTGTATAATATGGGTAAATATAAACATTCTGGATTTTGAAACTTAAATGACAAGGTTAAACCCGTTTCGGTTGATTTCCTTAAATGGTTACATATACGTAACCGTGCGCATTTTAGCGATATCGGGTAACCGGATAAGTCATGACAAGTTCTATATGCCATTATACTTTAAATAAGTTAAGATATCAGTAGGATATCAATTTGTATGCCCGTTAAGGTTTTAAAACGAAATTATGCCTCAAAAGGGCGTTTTGGTAATTTCATACCATATAAAAGGAACTTGAATATAATTTTATTTATAATTATAAGTATTCTGGAAGAATACTTTATTTGTGATATAATATCAGTAGGATATTAATTATATGTGTAAATTATCTTTTATGACCAAACTATGCACCGAATGGGCATTTTGATCATTTTACGCATAGTTCGTAAATTATTTGGGATTCTGAGTTTATAACATGTATCTACTGTCAATATGTTTAAAATAAGTTTTAAAATCAGTGGTAACAAGTCTTGGTCCATTAATATGGTTTAAAACCATACTATACGCTTAAATGGCGCTTATGTCGTAAAATGGCGTCCTTATGCGATTTTTACAAAAACTGATGTTAAGGTCAGATTAAAATGTCTAAAATATGTTATTTAGTATAACATATCAGTAGGTAATGATTTGCCTTGAAAAGATTGATTAAAACCATTTTATGCAACAAGGGCTAAAATCGGCATTTATCGACATAGTTTAAGGACTTGCTTGAAAACTCAGTTTATAACTTGGTTTAACATCCCAAATAATCCTACTTATAATATTACATCAGTAGGAAACTCATTTTCAAGTTCATTATCATTTAAAACCTTGTTTTATGCAAAAAGGTCATTTTGGTCAAGAATAGCATAATTATGGAATTTGCGCATAAACTTGGATTCTGATTACGATCATGTAATATAACCTCATAGGGTGATAGTACATTATACTATGATCATAATACAAATTTAGATCAGTTGGCAACTTGTCACACCCCGACCCGAAGCGGAAAGGTGATCGGGGCATGATTGAGTTTTCATCAAAGCTCATGACATTTATTATATGTTTCATATTTATTATTACAATTTAAAGGAGCTCATACAATCATATCATACAAGTTCAACATGTCCTATACATCTTTCTAGGCTTCATTATTTTTCTTCTAAGTCACTTTCCTATGTGTTCCTTGCTTCATCCTGTCCACCTGTATCATGTGCAAAAATGGTTTTTTTTGGATCAACAAAAAGTTGGCGAGTGAATCCTATTAAAACATTTAAACAAGTTTATTGAATTGATAAAATAAAGTGCATAACCATATATGAGTAAATGTAGATGTAAACTTATTCACAAAACACTTAATATTAAATAATGCACACACATACAACAATAGATAGTTTTGAGGCACGCGTTGTTCAACTCGTCTCCCACGAGGAACTGATGGGCCTAATGAATGAGTTTTGAGGCACGCGTTGTTCTACGAACTGATGGGCCTAATGAATGAGTTTTAAGGCACGCGTTGTTCAACTCGTCTCCCACGAGGAACTGATGGGCCTAACAAATAATTTGCATACAACTTGACAATATGTAATACATAACTACAAACAATATTTACATTCTAAGTTTATATCATAATATGGTATAGCACGAGTTTGAATAAACAAATTAGTTTAAGCGACACATGATACACCCCAAAACGTGTAATAAAAGGGGGAGTTGTAAGATTCACTCACAGTGGTTGCGTTTCTTGGATTGATGATGAATGCGCACGAATTTGGATTTTACCACGAGAGAAACTAACCTAGATAATAACATAACGGTTCGGTAAATAAGCGGATTTTATTAATCAATTTTAGTAGGATTTTTGGATATATTTTTGTGAGTTTAAGGCTATTTTCTAACTTTAAAAACGTTATTTTTAAGTATTTTTAATTGATTTTTAAATTAAATAAATAAATAAAAATAATAAAAAAATGTTGACTTTTGACCGTTGACCATGACTGTTGACCGTTGACCGGTTCGGTTGTGAATATTATTGCACTGAGTGAGACTCGAACCCGTGACTCCCGTACGCGTGCACGCTACGTGTCTAACCCGTTCATAATACTGATTTTAATTAATCTTATACACTAGGCCGACTTCATCTTCTTCGTTCAAAACACAGACATTGGTTAACCAAACTGTTACTTGTTAAGTTAAATTAGCGAACTTTAATAACGATTGTAATGTGATGAACAGAGAGTGTTTGGGGAAAGAAAGTACCGAAACAGGTTGT
Organism: Scalesia atractyloides; assembly: GCA_947069175.1. NCBI lineage: Eukaryota > Viridiplantae > Streptophyta > Magnoliopsida > Asterales > Asteraceae > Scalesia > Scalesia atractyloides. Next base: position 6,431,746 of record CAMTDV010000008.1, read on the forward strand.
CTTTTTTCAGAACTCCGGCAAGATCGTCGGCTCTGTTTTGTGAACTCCCTCTGTTCGGAACATTTAACAGTTTTGATTGATTAAATGTGAAATTGAATTACTGAACAACGATTAGCAGAAAGTTTAGGTGATTATACCGATACACAGCGTGATTCTGGAAATTCCAGCGATTTTCCGGCGAGAACAGAATATCCGGCAACGTCGTCTGGAATTGATTCTGGGTGATGGAGTGATGTTAGAATTGGTCTCACAATGGAATGAAATAGAAGGCGGCGAGGTATTTACCGTGTTGATGAAAGTCTCGGTTTTCCGGCGACTTGCAGAGAATTCCGGCGAGTGAAATTGATTCAAGAATCGGTGCGATTTTGAGCGAAAAGTTTACCAGAGGCTAGGGTGTGCATTTATAGGGAAGAATCAAGTTGAATTGGGTCTGTTTCTCGTCTCGATTCATTGGTCAGCCGTTCTCCGGCGGTTACGACTGATGTCGCGGAACTGGACATCGGTTATAACCGATGGCGACGTTATTACTTACGTTAAGTCAAAAGTAACCGACGATAATTGGCGAAATCGTCGGATTTTCCGGCGTCTGCGGATTTGGGCGCGCTGTTGACTGGGTTTGATTTCCAGATTTATTTTATGTATTATTTGTTTCAATAAATTAACAAGTAACACTAGTGGCAGAGTGGTGGAATGTTGGTGTTTTAAGTCTTTGTGGTTCCTGGCTGACCCGGGTTCGAAATCCGGCATCAGCATAATATTTTTATTTCATTATTTTTAATAAATTTTCAATTATAAATTTTATATTCTAATATAATTATTAATTATGTATCGTTTAAAATTAATTTGAGCATTAAATACGCAACGAAATTTTTAATTGGATGTTCGGTTAATAAACGAAGCGGGTTTAGTTAACCCGGTTTTTGACGGATGTTACAGTATCCCTACTTTTAGAAATTTCGTCCCGAAATTTAAGTAGTGGCATGTTTGACTCAAAAGGATGGTGTTTTAATTGACCATTACATACTTAGAAGGGAGTAAGAGTTTAAATTTTGTTTGAGGCGGTAACGTTTCTTGTAAGGGTTGAGTACCCTGCTACAGGAATCGATTTTTGATGCCTAAGATAATGAATATTGATAAACAGAGTTGATTGACTAAATATGATTTCATGCGCAAGAGTTTTGATATGTTTGGAAAGATAAGGTTATATCCTAAAACAAAACTTCTACTACTAAAACTTACATGGAACTTCTCATAACCGCCTGACAATGCCTCTGATCCTTTGGCAAGAATACTTATATATAGGAAGTACCAGCGGCGTATCCACCATATTCTTGTCAAATTTTCATTGATTTTATCCTTAAGTTATGATTAGTTCTATGTGACTCTAAAACATAAACAAACACAATCAACCAAAACTTGAGTCTTAATTCTGATAGTATACATGTTTGAATGATGACAGTACCTCTCTCGTTTGTTATGATGAAGAGGTTAGTCTATGTAGAAGTGAGACATAACCCAACTTCTTTAAATGATGAGATTGAAATATGTTGAGATGTATGATGATATGAATGTTAAATCAATGAGTATAAAACAAACTGAAATAGTAATTCGCATTAAAATTCTTGGATAGATTTCCAATTTGTAATTGAGATACGTGAAAATTGGGATAACATAAAGAAAAACATAAAAACTAAACGGTTGGAGTTGAATCTTGATGTTTGGTGAAGGAGACTAGTTGGGTGGTTCGTCATTATCTTCAACAGGATTGGCGTTGATGTTGAAAACTCTTCCTCTTGCTGGTGGCCTAGTGGTTAGGTTTTCTTGATTTGCTTGGTTAACTGGGTTTGCTTGGGCTTGAGCGTTTATGGTGTTAACCAATCGAGGGCACGTGTTTCTATAATGGGTAGGGTCGCCACAATTAAAACAAGCTCGAACATAAGGTAACATGGGGTGTTGAGGTTGTTGATATGTTTGGATCATGTTTTGAGTAGGGGGTGAGATTTGGGTTTGAGGGGTGCGGCAAACCTTGCTCAAATGACCATAGCGTCCACAATTCGCACATAGTCGACAAGGTAAGGTAGATGGATGGTGATAAAAACAGGTGTTACATTGAGGGTGAGGTCCAAGGTAAGGTTTCTTATTTGGGTAAGTTGAGTTGGGTGCTACTTGAGTGATTGGGATAGCTTGGAGGGGTACGGCTTGTGAGGCTGGTTGATTGCGTTGGGTGACAGCAAAAAGTTGCCCATCTCGTTTTCTCTTAGAAATGGGTTGAGAAGGGGATTCGGTTTGGGTGGAGTTTGAGGTTTCAGTCGATGCTTTATCCTTCTTCTTCTCCTCCTTGAAGTCTTTATTCCGTATGCGGTTCTCGGTGAGCTCTGTAGCTAACTCCATTGTTGCTTCCAAAGTTGCAGGCGTGGTACTTATTACAGAGTCTTGAATTTTTGAAGGAAGACCTCAAATGTAGTGTTCGATCAAATGGTAGAGGGGAGTGAACAAGTTGGGAACCATTTGATTTAACTCGAGGAATCTCTTGTTGTACGTGGTGTGGTCGCCTTCCTTTTGTTTCAACGAATAGAACTCATCCTCTAATTTCTTGATTTCGCTCCTTGGGCAAAATCGTCTTGTCATGATTTCCTTCAACTCATCCCAAGTCAAAGTCATAGCATCTTCAACGCCTCGTTTGGCCTTCTCTGTGTTCCACCATGTAAGTGCTATTCCAAGTAAACGACCAGTAGCATAACGCACTTTGCGGTCATCGGGGCAATCGCAATTTAGAAAAGTGTTTTCCATTTCTTCAAACCAATGGAGGTGAGCGGTGACACCTTCAGTCCCTTCGTATTTTGGAGGGTCGCAGGATTTGAAATGCTTGAAGGTGCATTTAGTGGTATTTGGGGGAGGGTTGATAACATTTTGATCTTCTTGGTTGACGGGATTAGCGGTAAGGGTTTGTTGAACTTGAACTACAATGTTGGGTATTACGGTAGCCATTTGTTGAGCGATTTGGGCAGCCATGCGCTCGCGGGCTTTTCCTGATTTCATCTTCCTACGAGCGGAATTAGAAGATATCTACAAGGAATACATATCAAGAGTATGAGTTGGATGTTTTAGGGATCATGTGTCGTATTTAGGAATGAACATTCATAAAATAAATATAGAATAATAAATCTACTACATCCATAGGATGTCTTGGGCTTTGCTCGTAATTGGGCCTTGCATGCCGCCATACTTCACCTTCGTAATCATGTGGGCCCCCATGATTACCGGGTTTCTCATATGGTTCGCATGTGTTAGCCTGGTTACGTACACTAAAACCCGGAGAAAATCGAGAAATATGTATGTAACGTATGATATTCGGAATGTATCCAGGTGTGGACACGGTGACACCTCAAAGTGGGGTTAGTTCGAACGACGTTTGATGTGGCATGCTTTGGCCTAATAGGTCCTTCGTACTCTCATCGTTAGTCCCCAGGTAGGCAAACTAGTCCGTTATATTGGATTTATACGAATGCCAACCTAGACAAGACGTTCCGACTACCGGTACTTGTACCCTTACAGTTACTACATGCCCGTCGCAGAACTCACTTCGATGAGATTTGAAAAATGAAAAATGCGACAAAATCTTGAATAACGGAAGTATGAAGATGATTTGAATATGTGAGCATTGAAATATGTATGATGAATGTGTATGTAATTGTATGTTTGACTGTAAGTATAATTCACTATGTATCACAAAATATAGTATTGGAAGTGTTTGCATGCATTTGTGTATGTAATAAATATGAAAGAAATAAACATCGTGAGTTTGCATATAACCACATAACCAATTAAAATCTAATCAACTATAGTATAGGCTCTAAGGGTCTAATAACCTATCCTATATCCCTATAGTCAAAAGCAACTGATACCAATCTGTCACACTCCGACCCGCAGCGGAAAAGGTGATCGGGGCATGATTGGGTTTTCATCAATGCTCATGACATTTATTATAATGTTCCATATTTATTATTACAATTTAAAGGAGCTCATACAATCATATCATACAAGTTCAACATGTCCTATACATCTTTCTAGGCTTCATTACTTTTCTTCTAAGTCACTTTCCTATGTGTTCCTTGCTTCATCCTGTCCACCTGTATCATGTGTAAAAATGGTTTTTTTTGGATCAACAAAAAGTTGGCGAGTGAATCCTATTAAAACATTTAAACAAGTTTATTGAATTGATAAAATAAAGTGCATAACCACATATGAGTAAATGTAGATGTAAACTTATTCACAAAACACTTAATATTAAATAATGCACACACATACAACAATAGATAGTTTTAAGGCACGCGTTGTTCAACTCGTCTCCCACGAGGAACTGATGGGCCTAATGAATGAGTTTTGAGGCACGCGTTGTTCTACGAACTGATGGGCCTAATGAATGAGTTTTAAGGCACGCGTTGTTCAACTCGTCTCCCACGAGGAACTGATGGGCCTAACAAATAATTTGCATACAACTTGACAATATGTAATACATAACTACAAACAATATTTACATTCTAAGTTTAGTATCATAATATGGTATAGCACGAGTTTGAATAAACAAATTGTTTAAGCGACACATGATACACCCCAAAATGTGTAATAAAAAGGGGAGTTGTAAGATTCACTCACAGTGGTTGCGTTTCTTGGATTGATGATGAATGCGCACGAATTTGGATTTTACCACGAGAGAAACTAACCTAGATAATAACATAACGGTTCGGTAAATAAGCGGATTTTATTAATCAATTTTAGTAGGATTTTTGGATATATTTTTGTGAGTTTAAGGCTATTTTCTAACTTTAAAAACGTTATTTTTAAGTATTTTTAATTGATTTTTAAATTAAATAAATAAATAAAAATAATAAAAAAATGTTGACTTTTGACCGTTGACCATGACTGTTGACCGTTGACCGGTTCGGTTGTGAATATTATTGCACTGAGTGAGACTCGAACCCGTGACTCCCGTACGCGTGCACGCAGCTACACGATTTTCTAACCCGAAATATTTCTGTTTTTAATTATATTTATACACTATTTAAGTTAATCCGAAAATCATTTATTTTAAAAAGGATTTAATTGTATCGAATCGGTGCTCTCCACAGGTCTCGAACCCGGGACCTGTGGTTTAGTTTGGCACACAGTCCACCGTTGGACTGTGTGTCTAACTTGGTAAATATTCCGGTTTTTATTATACTTAACAGCTGACTGCGAGTGGATCCGGTTCAGTTTAAAAAAAAAAAACATTTTTATTACAGAGCATGTGCTTGTGTCAAGGATCGAACTCGGGACGTATGTGTGTTTGTTTGCACACAGTCCACCGCTGGACTGTGTGTCTAACCCGTTCATAATACTGATTTTAATTAATCTTATACACTAGGCCGACTTCATCTTCTTCGTTCAAAACACAGACATTGGTTAACCAAACTGTTACTTGTTAAGTTAAATTAGCGAACTTTAATAACGATTGTAATGTGATGAACAGAGAGTGTTTGGGGAAAGAAAGTACCGAAACATGTTGTCTTTTTTCAGAACTCCGGCAAGATCGTCGGCTCTGTTTTGTGAACTCCCTCTGTTCGGAACATTTAACAGTTTTGATTGATTAAATGTGAAATTGAATTACTGAACAACGATTAGCAGAAAGTTTAGGTGATTATACCGATACACAGCGTGATTCTGGAAATTCCAGCGATTTTCCGGCAGAACAGAATATCCGGCAACTCGTCTGGAATTGATTCTGGGTGATGGAGTGATGTTAGAATTGGTCTCACAATGGAATGAAATAGAAGGCGGCGAGGTATTTACCGTGTTGATGAAAGTCTCGGTTTTCCGGCGACTTGCAGAGAATTCCGGCGAGTGAAATTGATTCAAGAATCGGTGCGATTTTGAGCTAAAAGTTTACCAGAGGCTAGGGTGTGCATTTATAGGGAAGAATCAAGTTGAATTGGGTCTGTTTCTCGTCTCGATTCATTGGTCAGCCGTTCTCAGGCGGTTACGACTGATGTCGCGGAACTGGACATCGGTTATAACCGATGGCGACGTTATTACTTACGTTAAGTCAAAAGTAAAACCCACGATAATTGGCGAAATCGTCGAATTTTCCGGCGTCTGCGGATTTGGGCGCGCTGTTGACTAGGTTTGATTTTAGATTTATTTTATGTATTATTTGTTTCAATAAATTAACAAGTAACACTAGTGGCAGAGTGGTGGAATGTTGGTGTGTTAAGTCTTTGTGGTTCCCGGCTGACCCGGGTTCGAAACCCGCATCAGCATAATATTTTTATTTATTATTTTTAATAAATTTTCAATTATAAATTTTATATTCTAATATAATTATTAATTATGTATCGTTTAAAATTAATTTGAGCATTAAATACGCAACGAAATTTTTAACTGGATGTTCGGTTAATAAACGAAGCGGGTTTGGTTAACCCGGTTTTTGACGGATGTTACACAACTAATCTAAATCGGGTCAGAATCGAAAGTCAAAGAGAAGTCAAACTTCGCGACTTTCGGTTGCGAACCGACCCTAGAACAGAAATTAACGAGCCGAACATGTTCTTACATGTTTTAATAATTATTACCAACTTGTTTAAGTGTCAAAACAGGTTTCATAGCAATATAAGATTAATTTATGATTTTTCCGAAAAATGGCATGTTTGACTTTTTAATATCTTAACTTTGACTCGTCAATTGGTCTAGCAAACGTGATCTTCAGGAGGTGCCCTTAATAGGGATTAACACCTACCTTATTACGATCACTAAGCCTTGTTCATTTCGAACAATGGCTGGATCATAATGGCCTTAACCGAAAGTTAAATCGTTTTCCGTAAAACGCTTGACTTTTGGCTATAAAGTCTATAAACGAAAAAATGTAAGAGCAAGGAACACTTACAAGAGGTCCCTAGAATGCAAGAGAACTAAGTTGAATGCTCCTTTCAGCTAGGAACTTCCAGAGAGGGGAAAAGAGTGATTTAGTGAGAAAGGTGCAAGTTGGAATGAAGCACTTGAACACCTATTTATAGTTGGAGAGCTCAAAGGAGGTGAAGCCAGGTGTTTAGGGTGTAAGAGGAAGCTTACAAGTGTCCCCAAAACGTGGCATAGCAGTTTGGGAAGCCATGGTTTCGGTTTTAATGGTTTTGGAGTTTTGTTTCGAGCCAAGCAAAACTTTCTGCAGCAGATGCTCTCTGGCGGGCCACGAGAGGCACAGGCCCTGCCTCTCGCGTCCCGCGAGCGCCCTAAAGACAGTTTCCAAGTTTGACACTTTTAGCCCCTTAACTTTTAAAACCCATTAAACCTCTCAAAAACATCTTTTTGACACTTTTAGCCCTCCGTAACCAATACTTGGTATACCCGGGATTATGCCCGGATATTGTTGAGCTCTCGGTTCGTTAAAAGGTCACTCAGAGGTATAAATTAACATGTTGACACTTTTAATCCCTCCAATTTCCAACTTTCTCATATTTACAAAATTGAACCCTCTCGTCCAACATTTGGCACGTATGAGAGTTAGGAATTTGCAAAGGATCACTCAGAGGCTTAGTATAAGCATGTTGATTCCGATGTCACTCAGAGGTTGGGCATGTTGGCGTATCAGTCATTCAGAGCCCAAATTTCAAGCATGTTGACATATGAGTCACTCAGATGCTAATGTTTTAAGCATGTTGACATATCAGTCACTCAGAGGCTAATAATTTAAGCATGTTGACATCGGATCGTCACTCAGAGGCTCAAATCGAGCATGTTGACGCCTTTAGTCCTTGTTGGTCTTTAAGAGACTATATTTAAAATACAAACACGTGTCACTATACTATTGGATACGATTTTACAGGGTGTTACGTTATGGCATAGGCGACTCCGACATCCATCCACTAGTTACTTGCATCTTTTATTTCCTAAACTTTTTCCTTCTAGTAGTAAAATAAATTGTGAAAGTTGTTTGCTTGCTAAAAGCCATCGACAAACTTTCAAATCAAATAATACAAGAGTTAGTGTGTCATTTTCATTATTTCACTGTGACGTATCAGCTCCTATTACTGGAGGTCAAGGCTTTCATTTTTTCTTGATATTTATGGATAATTATACTCGTATGACTTGGGTTAATTTTTTGAAACAAAAGTCTAAAGTCTTTGAAAAATTCACCATGTTTTATGCTATGATTTGTACTCAATTTTCAAAAAGAAATTCAAATTCTTTAATCTGACAATAGGGGGAATTCGTCAATACATCTATGAAATAGTTCTTTCAAACCAAAGGATTAATCCATCAAACCACATGCCCACACCCCTCTAAACAGAATGGAGTCGCTAAGTTTTTTTTGCCCTGAAGTACTTCAATGTATCTCCTAAATCGACTTCCTACCCAAATCCTCAAACTTAAAACACCTCTACAAGTCCTAGAAGAATTTATCAAAATCCCTCATCCTCCTACTCTTGAACCACACCCTTTTTTTTATTTGTTCACATACGAACCTCACTTAACCCGTGTGCCAAAAAAGTTAGAACGATTGAACTGATTTTAAAAGACTAGTGACTAGTTTGATTGGACCCACAATGATTCTCACCATTTCTACCACAACTATCTCAAAGAGCTCCTTTCTCTTTTTTTTTTTTGAATTGTGATAGTTTTTTACTCGTAGAAACTCTGTATGGTCTCGCTTATCATTTTTTTATAGCTACTTTCTTGTATTAGGTTATCGCACTTTCCAAATTGAAGAGTCCTGTTTTTTCACTCCGACCAGACTATGTTGTCTTAACCGGACCCACGTTGGTTTTAGAGCTGAACTCTCACTTGACAGCTAATGTGCCACCTTAAGAGTTGAACTCTCTCGGACGTAACACGTGGTAGAACGAAACCCCAGGTGGGCTTAGGATAGAACCTGACATCTTTACAAAGAAGCTAGGTTCTATCCATCATTGCTTGATTCACCAAAATGACACAAATAATAATTGAATTTAGGTTTTCATTCCAGAAACCAAGCCTCTCAAGTTTAAGGTGTAATTGTATTTTTTTAATCCATTACTCCCATTTTTGAGTTTGTCAAAACAATCTAACAAAATTACGAAGCAAATAAATTATTAGCCGGTGATAAATTAATTAGTCACTATCCCTTCTATATTAAAGTAACGGATAACCAATGAAGCTGTCGGCTGGTAACAACCACGTGCTTTAAATTTAATAATATACTTAACTTATTATAATTGTGATTCGTTTATAAGTGTTTGTTTTTTTTCATTTTAGTTATAAACTTATAATTATGATTCGTTTATAAGTGTTTGTTTTTTTCTTTTAGTTAGCATGAACCATGTTCTTCAACTTTAATTAATATATGTGGATAAGATCGATGGTCACTTATTATTTAGATTCGTTATAATATCTTTCGAAACATACAATATGTTATGATTTTTTTATAGTGACGTCAAACATATTACAAGTTGTATTGAACCCCTATTTATTTATATGTAATATCAAAACTTGAATCATCCAATAAGATCTCGATTGCCCATGTAGATAGTTTGTGTGACAAAAATAACAAAAGTCTTCGAATCCTATACTTCTTAGTTTTATTTTCATTACGCCTAAAATTTAAGGCCAATACAAATAATAGGCTTCTTGCTCTAGAGACGGAAAGTAGTTAACAACTAATAAAATGTGTAGCGCTAATACTTTCTTACAAACAAAGTATAACATCTATCCTGTTCAAACCGCTCGCCGCTCGTTCGAAAATTACTCAAAAAATGTTTGATTTGAGGCTCGGTTGTAAACGAGCCGCTCTGCTCGGTTCGATTTGTAAATGAGCCAAGCATGAGAAAAGGTTCGTTCGGCTTGGTTCGGCTTGAATTATTATTTTTAATTAGTATATACGTGTATATATACATATACACATATAAATATGTGTATATACATATAGGCACACATACATATATACATAAATATAAAAAACTATATTTATAGTTTTATATATACCACTCTATTAGATTTTGGTCCACTATATACAAATTTACAACTATATCTATACGTACTAGCTTAATTACGCAAATAAAAAAAGATAACACCAAATCTAAAAGTTAGACCATAAACCGTTAAACGACTGTAACACCCTAAAAATGGACTTGGTAATTAAACTAAATTAACTAGGATGACCGGGTAAAATACCGTTAGTGGTAAAAGTTAACCAATAATAATTAGGATTTAAATAAATAAACCTAATGCTATATAAAAATGAGTAAATGTTTTTAGAAAATTAGGATTTATAAAAGATCCGGGCTATCGGCATATAATCTAAATCGAGTTGTAGCATCCCCAAAATTTAGTAAATTGAATTATTATGGCCGTTGATAATTAATGGGAAGTAGGAAACTAGGAATACTAACCTAGTTAAAAACATGTTTTGTGTTAGTAAATTGACTAAACGATGGTTTTTTTATAACAAAGCCAAAACATGAGACACTAAAGTGGGGCAATTTGAAATTGAATTTATTTAAAAGCAAAAAATCACAAAAAACACACACATGTGTGTGTGTCGAACCAGGAGAAGAAAAGAGAGGGGAAACCCTATTTCATATTGTTCTAACAAATTGAAAGGTGAATTGGGACCAAATCACATGCATGAACATAAATTTGTACATAAGTTATGTAGCAATTTATGTTTTTGGTGATGATTATTATATGGAGTAACATGAAGGTGCTAACCTTGAGTTCAATATTTTTGTTAGTATGATGAAATTGATGATGAATAGATGTTCATAATCATCATACTTTCTTGTATGTATGAATTACTTGAACAATGTGTGGATTCTGATAAGTATTCTTAAGTGACTAGAAGTGGGTTTTGAAATTAGAGTTGAACCCATGAATTATGTTGGTCAAAAGGATGAATTAGCTTATGATAATTGAAAGTTATGTTAACTTGACGCTAGAAAGTGTATGAACTTGTGAGTTGAAGATACATGTGATTTGGTTAGAAAATTTAGCTAATATGATAGCCTAAAAATGATGTCCACCAAGTGTTTGATAAATTGTCTAAATGAGTTTTGTTGAACTTGATATTGTGTCCCTGTATGTTAATTGGCAGTTTGACTTTTAAAAATCAAAGTAACTTAAAGTAAAATGGATTGGTAAATGTGGTATATAAATCCATAAGGGTGATGATCATGGTATGGACAATTTAATCATCTTGTGGATATTATGTGATGGAAGATATAATGAAAATCTTGATAAGAAAGAAGGAGACATGAGCTAGAATGTGAAACGCCTCCTAACGGGTTGGATTGGTAATTAACTTCAAATCGTAAGAATGATTTGAAGAGAAAACATGTTTTCAACTGACAACCCGGATGAAGATCTGACCCGGCTGGGTGGAAACCTGAACCGGTCGGGTAAAGAGGCTGACAAGAAAAATTTGCTTAGTGTTTTAATGTTTTGATTACTAACCGTTTGACCGTATAACTTAAACACTAATGGTTTTTAGTGTTTATGACAGGCTATACTAAGGCGGAAACTGGACGAACGACCAAGCATACGAAGAACCGAACACTCGTAAACCACCATTTCCTCGGGACATCCATTCGGGTTTAAAAGCTTCAGTATAGAATAATGTAGATGAAGTGTAATAATTCGTTTTGTCGATTCGTCTGGGTTATTTGGTTAACCCAGGCGAATAAGTTAGTTGTAAAAAAAATCTGGGACCTTATTATCCGTATTTATTTAGATAATTACTTAAACGGGTTAGAGTGTTACAACGACAGTCTACTCGTTGCCTCAATGTGTCATACTGTTATGCTAAGTCGATCATCTTATGCTCTCAACGTCATTGTTTGTGAAATATGATCATCACCTCATAGGTCACAACACTGTCACTATCTCTCTCCGCAAATTTGAATTGGGAGACAGTTGTCAAAATCGCTCGACGCTCGCTCGGAATATCCACTGCTCGGAAAATGCTCGTTTGATTTAAGGCTCGGTTTTGAATGAGCCGCTCAGCTCTATTCGGTTGGTAAACAAACAAAGCACAAACAAAGGTCCGCTCAGTTCGACTTGACTCGTGAATAGCCCTAATAACATCTAACAATAAAACTTTAACTAAAATCATCCTTTCAAACAAACACACGAACCAAATCAAATCGGAACCCCAACAATTAAAAATTTAAAAGTAATAAAATAATGAAAACCAGAATATAACAACGTACAACTTATCTGCATGGTATACAAGTCTTCATGGCATAAGTCTCAATAATTGCTCTAGCAACTAATCACACCATATTAAACTCTCAACACATGATTCTGCATTATATATATGAACCCTTCAATTATCAACATACTCATCAAACCTACTATCCCAAAACCAAACCTGAAACCAGCTGGTGTTACGTGGAAAATGGTAGATGAAGTGAAGTTGTACGAGGATGGACAGAGTCCATACGTGTCGAGAGTGAAACTTGCTTTGCATCTGAAGGGAGTCAAGTACGAAAGCGTGATAGAAAATCTGAGTAACAAGAGTGCGGACCTTCTCAAATACAATCCGGTTTATAAGAAGGTACCCGTGCTGGTGCACAACGGTAATCCCATCTCGGAGCCTCTTGTGATCATTGAGTATATCGACAACGTGTGGAAAGGGGTTCCAATTTTGCCTTGCAATCCGTACGAGAAAACTGATGCTCGATTTTGGGCTAAATTCATAGCTGATATGGTAAATCTTATACGCTAAATTCAAGTGTCTGTAAGCCCAAAATTCTTCTTTTCGTTTATTTTATTTCACTCTTTTGTATTTTATTTTTTAATTTAAAAACGTTAATTAAAAAAATGTAATTATATATTATCTTAGTATATTGGTTTATAATTATTAAATACTTAGTACTATGTAACACATGAGTTTATTCTTATAAAAGAGAACAAAATAAACTAATTACCATAAAGTTCTCCAAATAACAATAAAATAACTATTCTTATTCCTGAAAATAAGACCATGCGTTGTGGTGATGAAATATGAGCGTGGGTATGCCACAATATTAGCCCCTTTGGGCGTTGTACGCTTTCTGCCATGGGGCGTGGAAGTGAAGACGTTATTGTGGCCAAAGGTTTCTCATAGCGTGGTACAAGCGTGTGAGTGAAGCCATGTCCAAGATATCAAGAAATATATTTATATTTTTAGAAATAATAATTAAGTAATTATTACAAAACTTTATAAACTCACATGATCACTATGTCCTTTCAGTCATGTGAGTGTAGTTTCTCTCTGTTTTGGTGGTGCTAAAATATTACTTATGTGACAACATTTTCTTTCAAACATACATGACCACTACTGATAGTTTAACGCAAGAAAGACAACAATAAAACAAACTTTACAAACTTCTTAAAAATATGGGTGGCATACAATATTATTGAAATAAATAGTAGTTTATCTCATTGTATTTAAATATGAAATATATCTCAAGGGTGTATATATATGTTGTGTGCCGGAAGAACACTATATTGTGAAAATAAGTAAAACAAAAATAAATTATTTGTTTATCTTAAAGATTTTCAGAATGCAACAAAATAATTGAAATGTAGTGTTTATTATCTCTAAAGAAACTCTAACAATTTTGATCTATGCATAGAACCTACGCATATGAAAATCATATTATTGTTATATTATCTATACATAATCTACATTATTATTATTATTATATATATAATTTATATTCTTAGCTACAGTAAACTTGGTTTTCTATAGATTTTATGTTTTGTGATTTTTTTCATTTTTCTTTTTTGTTTTCTATTTTTGATTTTTCTTTTTTAAGTTTCAATCGAACCTAGTGTTGTACATGTAACAAAATGAATGGTCTAATACTGACCGAACAACACCAGTACTGAAATTGATATCCGTTTTTATTGTTTCGATCGATGTAAACACACCTCGGTATTTTTTTGGTCATATCATGACTTTTTTTCTCTTTTGGTAAGTGTCGGTATCTTAATGAATCGAACCAATATCAACCGAATTTCTGTGATCAACGTTATTTTTACTACTGCGTCTACGTTTTCATTAAAAATTGGTTCGCCCGCCGCAGAGTGCGGGTGTAACCCACTAGTTTATATAGATAAATAATTACAGTTTAAAATACCTATAAACAAATTAGTTTAATGATTTTTTATAGGTTTAGGATCAAATACAAAGGAAAATAAATAAGAAGGGTAAGAAGGATTATAGGTTATTGATCTTAGATTTTGGGATTGGGATCAAATACAAAGGACAACATACATAAGAAGGGTAAGAATCTTGGATTTGGAGAATTGAGATTAATTTCAGAGAAAAGAAATTAATGAAAGGGCATAAAATGAATCTCATATTTATTGATTTTCTCTCTCCACATGCAAGGCACATGCCAATTCCCCCATCAATTTAAAACGTCCATAACTTTTTTATTTGACATTTGTTTTTAATAAAAATTCACCATACTAACGAACGTTTTTTTTATCTTTAAAACGAGTATGATATTGTTATATAAAAATAAAATAAAAAAAATTCATTTTTACTAGGTTTTCTTTGTATTGTGTTAAAGGTTCTGGTCATTGTGTCTTTCAACTGGGTTTTGGTCCTTATTTTTTTACTAAGGTTTCTATACATTGTGTTATTATCAAAACTTATAACATAATTTTAATTTGGGTTATGTCCATTGCGTTTTTATTAAAACCTATAACACAATGTATGACACAATGAAGATAGTGTTATATTTTGGGTTTTCTATACATTGTGTTATAGGTTCTAGTCATTGTGTTTATTATGCTATCGATTGTGTTTTAATTTGTTGTCCATTGTGTTTTTTGTTTTGTTGTGCATTGTGTTTTAATCCGTTGTTCATTGTGTTTTAGTTTTTTGTCCATTGTGTTTTAGTCTGTTGTCCATTGTGTCTTTTATCTGCTGTCATCAATTATATTTTTAGTTTGATACTCATTGTGTTTAATCTGTTGTCCATTGTGTCTTTTATCTGTTGTCATCGATTGTGTTTTTAGTCTACTTTCCATTGTGTTTTTAGTTTGATACTGATTATGTTTATGTTATGTCAATTGTGCAATATGCAACTGGGTTTTCTCATTGTGTGTTATGTTATGTCAATTGTGTAATATGGAACTGGGTTTTTGAATTAGTTTTTTAAAGTATAACGACAGGGTACTCGTATTAAAGATTAAAAAACGCTTGATTTTATGGTATGATTTAAAAAAAAACAAATGACGTATAAAAAGTTACGGACATTTAAAAAATGAGGGGGAAATAGCATGTGACTTACATGTGCATAATCTTTTTATTCTCTTTAACAAAATTACCCTTCCCAATTGAATGTTTTTTGGACACTTGTCACTCTATAGTGGCTTCTTACACTTCTTATTTTTAAATCACTTTGTATTATAACTCAATCTTAGATTTTAAGGGTTGAGATTAGTTTTAGGAAAAATAAGATAGTGGATGGGCATACCCTTATTGATAATAGCTAAGAATATTGGTCGTATTTTATTACGACAATCTCCAGAATGGTACGAAGATTTCCAAATTGGAATAGAGAAATTTATCTAAAGTGCAACTATAACAGTCTTCAATTCTCCAAAACGGAACTTTGTAAAAATTGGTTAATCGAAGGTTTTCAGATAAAAATCATATATCCTTTTCATTTGAAACCTTGGCATAGATCTATCACGAGCTAAAGACAGCCATGCACCACATGTGTTCGCGTTCCCGAAGGCACCCCTCTCTTTCAAGAGGATTTGCCGCATGTCAAGCCCTAGTAAGGTTCTTCGCTTTGCATTCGAATTAAACCACATGCTCCACCGCTTGTGCGGGCCTTACATCTATTGGCTTTCTCTCTTCACATGCAAGGCACATGCCAAGTTTACCCATCAATTTAAAACGTCCATAATTTTTTCATACGACGTTAACTTTTTTTTTTTAAATTTCATCATAACGAGGGTTTTTTATCTTTAATATGAGTATGATATTGCTATGTAAAAATAAAATAAAATTTTCACTTTTACCTGGTTTTCTTTACATTGTGTTAACGGTTCTGGCCATTTTGTCTTTCAACTGGGTTTTGGTCATTACGTTTTTACTAAGGTTTGTATACATTGTGTAATTATCAAAACTTATAACACAATGTTAATTTGGTTCTATTCATTGCACTTTTATTAGAACGTATAACATAATGTATGACACAATGAAGATGATGTTGTATTTAGGTTTTCTATACATTGTGTTATTGGTTCTGATTATTGTGTTTTTTTAACTAGGTGGGTTTTCTATACATTGTGTTATAACTTCTGGTCATTGTGTTTAGTCTGCTATCCATTGTGTTTAATTTGTTGTTCATTGTGTTTTTATTTTGTTGTTCGTTGTGTATTAGTCTGTTGTCCACTGTGTTTTTAGTCTGTTCTCCATTAGGTTTTAGTACGATGTCCATTTGTCTTTTATTGGCTACTCATCAATTGTGTCTATTATATGTTGTCATCAATTGTGTTTTTTTAGTCGACTTTCCATTGCGTTTTTAGTTTGATACTCATTGTGTAATACGTTATGTCCATTATGTTTTAGTCTGTTGTCATTTGTGTCTTTTATCTGTTGTCATCGATTGTATTTTTGGTCTACTTTCCATTGTGTTTTTAGTTTGATACTAATTGTGTTTTACGTTATGTCCATTGTGTAATAAGCAACTGGTTTTCAGATTTTTTTTAAAGTATAACAATAGGGTACTCATATTAAAGATAAAAGACGCTCGATTTTATGGTATAATTTAAAAAAAATAACTTATAAAAAAGTTATGGACGTTTAAAAAATGGGGGGAAATAACATATGACTTGCATGTGCATGTTTCCTAGCATGTTAGAAGCATGTGCATATTGAATTTTTTCTCTTGGACGAAGCTACCCTTCCCACTTGATTTTTCATTGAACACTTGTCACTCCCTTGTGGCTTCTTACCCTTCTTATTTATAAATCACCTTGTGTTATAACTCAACCCGTTATATATATATATACATAACATATGCATTTAAGTTAATTTTTAAAATATAAACTAGTGACAAAAAAATTAAACAATTTAGTTTTCTTTCTTTTTGTTCTCACAATATTTAATTATTCTCTAATATATATATATATATAGAGAGAGAGAGAGAGAGAGAGAGAAAGTGTAATGTACAATGTGTCTTATCGTACGAGCTTACATGATGTGAATTCTGCACGTTATAACCCCCATAATGAAACCCCGCATGTTGTAAAATACCATAGTCCGCATGTTGAGGAAAAAAACCCGCATGTTGAGGAAAAAACCCGCATGTTGTAAATGCATCTCGTACGCATCGTATATCAAGAAAAATTGTATATTAACCAACCCTTATATATATATAGTATACATATATAGTATATATATATAGGGGCATGATTTATAGAAAACGATTAGAAGTGTGAAAACGGCGAGAACGCCTCTCATCCGTTGGATCAAAACAATCTATGGATTAGATTGGCGCGGTGACGTTTTCGTAAATAACATCAACTTTATTATGTTGAAGCATTTCATTAAGGGTAATAGGGTCTTTTGACTTCTCTAAAATAAAACGCCAAACTCATGCATAAAACGCCATCTTTATCTAAAACGCCATTCATACAAACGCCAAAAATTAATGATGGGATGCGTTAGAGTATTAACAGAAAAGGCTGAACAAACAGTACCTGAAACATTATTACTAACATTTGTTATAAAAAATTTCCGCCTAAACTACGCGCCAAACACATCATTACATAAATGATGTTAACATCCTTGCCATTGATCATACTCAGAAAACGCCATCTTTAACTAAAACGCCAAAATTGAAAAAAAAATCACAAAAAAGAACAAATGCCAAACATCGTTTCAACACTAGAATCAATAAATTCGTAATCGTCTTTGACAACAGAAGTAGAGGGTTTGTGAAAACCGCCCAAGCCACACTGAACTTGGACGAAGAAGTTCAAAGGGGGATCCTAGCACTTAGCATTTCTCTTTATAACCTCTGTGAGAAAACACAGACGGTTGTAAGAAGATTAACAAGAAAATTCGGTCCGTACCCTGTAAATCAAATTATGAATCTAGTTATCCAATCTTGGCGTTATGATGAAAACACAGACTTAGTGAGTGTTGTATGGAACAACGAGGAACAAGAGGCCTACCCGATTGAAAATATCATGACCGAACAAAGACTTGTCTTCCTACAGGAGTTATGCAATGCAACATGTTTGAACCCAGACATGACCATAAAATTGGCTTGGTGACTGACATATTC
Source organism: Scalesia atractyloides (assembly GCA_947069175.1). Classification (NCBI taxonomy): domain Eukaryota; kingdom Viridiplantae; phylum Streptophyta; class Magnoliopsida; order Asterales; family Asteraceae; genus Scalesia; species Scalesia atractyloides. The sequence goes on from CAMTDV010000008.1 coordinate 6,450,054, forward strand.
ATATGGAGGTGTCAAAGTCTTCAAGATAAAGCAAATGATGACTGTGAAGATCTGGATGGGAATTTTGATGAAGAATCGAAGAAGAAGCCGAGGGGGAGCGATTGATGCTTCTTAGACCAGATCCCTTTTGACGAGGGATTTTAATTTTTTTTCTTTTCTTTTTTTTGGTACGTCATTTTCAGTGGTTTTTAATAAAAATACTTTATTTCACTACTTAGATGTAAAAACGCCAAAATCTCCAATAACTATAATAATTACCTCTTATCACATATTATTAAAAAAATACAAAAATTACACAATTGTATAAAACAAAATGCAAGAGAATATTAACTAAATTGTGCAAGTCTGATATGTCTCAAAACGTCATGTTTTGTTTCAAACGCCATAACATTACTTTCACTTACAAAAGTTAATTGGTTTTATATTCCCATTTTTTTTTATCTAAAATACCATTCATACAAAACGCCAAACTTAGTGATGCGACTGACGGGTTGCAGATTTAACAGATAAAGCTGAACAAACAGTAACTTAATGATGGGACGTGCAATCTTTATTACTAAAATTTATTTTTTTGCCCAAACTACGCGCCAAAAACATCTTATATAAACAACCTCAGGCCCTTCCATTGATTACACCAAAAGCAAACGCCATATACCATATGGCAAACCCCGTTTCTTGGAGATTTAATTTTGTTCTCAATAAAGTTTCACTGAATGAGAGGGACAACATTCATAGGTCATCCTTAAGTGAGCATTAACAATGTTGTTCATCTCATTCAACAAAATCTTATTGAGATAAACCTCACCTTGTTCAAATTAAAAGGCCAAAAAGTTCAAAAATAACAGATGCCAAACCTGTAAGTTGTGTGTTCTAACATGCTCAAAGATTGCATATGAAAAAAAAATGCCAAATGTGTGTATGTTATGTATTCTAACATGCTCAAAGATTGAATAAGAAAAAAATATAAAATATATAAAAATGCCAAATTACTCTTCACTTGCTCTCGAAGACCGTGTCGTTCTTCTTTTAATTACGGGCTTCGTACATGTCAATGCGTAGTGTCCGAAAGCTTTACAATTCTTAAACTGTTTCTTTCGCCCCAGGCTTCCCTTTTGTTTTCATTTTTTCAATTGCTTCCTCCTGGTTGGATTTCAAACGCTTGCGAGATCCAGAACCTTTCTACTTATACCCAACAGGGACTCTTATCAGATTCTTGTCATTTTGATATTGCCCTGTTATCTCCGCAAATCCATCCCTAGTACTAGGAGGAGGAGCAACAATCTGCATATCTTGAACCTTCTTCACATAAGATTGAACATGATCGTTGAATAAGGATAGCTCCTCCTTATTACCAGATAAACGGTTCAAAGTATACTCCGTTGCAAAAATAATTTCTCGCATCATACTTTGCACATCGGGATCAAGCTCGGTTTGGATAAAATCATGACTCATTGAGTAATCTGAAGAGCAATTTGGCGAAGCCTCTTTATGCCATCTATTCAAAATGTACTATTTTGGAAATTTCCTAATATCCAAACTTCTCAAAACATAAAATATATGTCTACGTAGCAAACCAAATTTCTCAAAACGCCTACATGAGCAAGTGTTGGTGCAATCAGACTTACGATACATTACCTGAAAAAACTCCAAAGACAATAAATGTAGAAAACGCCATGCACATATTGTATGTATAAAAAAACCATCAAACAACAAGCAAAAAAACTACATGGAGGAAAAATATAAATAAACGTTATACTCAGAAAACGCCATTATTTACCTCGAATAAGGATGTACAAGGCTGCTGGAACTCATTTATGTAGAACTTAATAAACCCATCGGCCTGTTCTTCATACCGTTGATTTATGCAATCCACCATCTCAATCAGCTCAACTTGAATGTCACAAAAAATAGTTTTATGTATATATCAGTAGCTTGGCTCTCCAACACTTTATAATTACTTTTCAACTAGGGTCATTTATATCGAGATTCATGATTATTTTTCCGGTGCATGTGACGCTTTCCTTCTATTGAAGTTTCGTAATGAGTCATAAACTCAACAAGAGTACATTTTGAATTACACACTTGGCCAAAAAATGGTTCTCACTCTCTGACCTCGATGTCGTACGCATGACAGTTCCTCCATTTTATAGTATGTAGGAATCCAAGAATCCCTAAGGGCAAAAATATCAGAGAGCAAGTCATTATCCTCTAAATTGAACTTTTTAATAACCTCTCACGATCCTGATTCAAACTCTTTGGGTGTAAGAGTATCCGTCCACACAACACCACAAATGCTGTAACATCCGTCGAAAAACGGGTTTTCAAAACCCGCTTCGTTTATTAATCGAATAGTCAGTTTCAAATTTCCGTTGCTTATTTAATGCTCATTTTAATTTTAAACAATACATAATTAATAAACATTTTAGAATATGGAAACTAAAATTGTTAAAAAGTAAAAATAAAGTAAATAAAAAAGAAAATAGGCTGCCGGGTTTCAAACCCGGGTCAGCCGGAAGAAACAATCAACACACATCTTAACCACTCCGCCACTTGATTCTTTTGTGTAATCAATGAATCATATAAAACTTAAGTTCCCCGTGAATTCATCTGTTTGCGCTAAAACTGAAACCGATCATCGGCTTTCAACCATCCAGAGACGTTTGAGTGATCGTGAGTTACTGAAAATAACCGATAAATCCATTACAACCCACGTTCTTAATCAATTCCGTCTTCAATGAACTCGATTCATATGATTTTTGAGTTTGATAACCGAAATCATTTACTTCCAATTTACACTGGTAATATCATCGCCTCATAACTCAGAAACACTCGCAGAACCTTCAATTTCATTTTCACTCTAACTTCTGTTCGTCGGAAACGTTATCTGCTATCGCCGGACTTTCGTCGGAAAACCGAAACTTACACAAAAATCGGTAAATTCTCGACTCTTTCGTTTTCAATCTATTGTTGGACTTATACTAACTCAAATCCTTCAATCAGAATCGGTCCCAGACGACGTTGTCGGATAAATTACACTCGCCGGAAAATCTCTGGACATTTCCGAAAGCACGCTGTGAATCGGTACAAACAACTAAACCCTCTGATAATCATTGTTTCGTAACTTAATTTCGCAACTAATCGATCAAAACTGTTAATTGATCCGATCAGACGGAATTCACAAAACAGAGCCGATGACCTTTGCCGGAGTTCTGAGAAAAACATCCTTTCCGGTACATTCATTTCCAAAACCTTCTTTATCCATTACATTTTAATCATTTATATGTCCGAGAATGATTTAAACAAGAACTGTCGAATATCGGTTGTCTGTGTCTTTGAACGAAGAAGATGAAGTCGAACATTAGGTATAAGTTTAATTAAAACAAGATATTAAACCGGGTTAGACACACAGTCCAGCGGTGGACTGTGTGCAAACACATAGCGCACGTCACGAGTTCGAATCTTACAAACGCACCGGCTTTCCAAATTAAAACCAATTTTTTTCAAACTGAATCAGAGTAGGTCCCAGGATGTTTTTAAGATTATTATAAACTGTAATTTAACAGATAAGACACACAGCCCAACTGGTTGGGCTGTGCGCTTACAAACCAAAGGACCCGAGTTCGATCCGGTTTCCCTGCAGCCGGTTCAACCATTTAAATTCTTTTAATATAAAACCAAATAAATTAAACATTTAATTAGTATATATATATAATTAAAACATAGAATATTTCGGGTTAGACACGTAGCTCAGTTGGTAGTGCTGCGTGCACGCGTACGAGAGGTCTCGGGTTCGAGCCTCACCCAGCGCACACATAAGCCACTGTCCGACCGGTCAACGGTCCAGTCAACGGACCGGTCAACGGTCAACGGTCAACCCAAAAAGTCAACATTTTTTTATATTTTTATTTATTTATTTAATTTAAAAATCAATTAAAAATACTTAAAAATAATATTTTTAAAGTTAGAAAATGACCTTAAACTCACAAAAATAAATCTAAAAATCCTATTAAAATTGTTAATAAAATCCACTTATTTACCGTACCTTTTCGTTATCATTTAGGTTAGTTATTCCTCGTCGATCAACTCTTTAAACTCGTGCGCATTCAACATCATCAAACGAACGCACCCAATGTGAGTGAATCTCTACAAATTCCCCGTTTTAATCACATTTTGGGGTGTATCATGTGTCACTTATTATTTATTATATTTAAACACTTGTGCATCCATCATATCCATGATCAAATGTGTATCCAATATGTATCAATTGTTGTGTGGTTAATGTTTAGATTAAATTTATCATTTTCGGTACATACATCATCATAGGCTCGTCTGTTCCCCATTACCTATGAGCGGAACCGTTCCCCATTACCTATGAGCGGAACGTGGCGTTGCCAACATACGATCGGCTCCGTTTGATTGAGCCTTGATCGCACATACATCATCATAGGCTCGTCCGTTCCCCATTACCTATGAGCAGAACGTGACGTTGCCAACCTATACATTATCATTCATGTCATATACTCATGCAAGGTGGTTTGTTATTGTTTGATTATATACATTTGCTCACATATGATTATTGCACAATTTTTCCATATTAAATACAACAAGAAATCAATAACAAATGTTTTCTAACAAGGTTCACTCGCCAACTTTTGTTGACCCAAAAACCCCCATTTTTACACATGATACAGGTGATCCAGTTGCAGCAAGAAACACATAGGACGGCCTAGAAGAATAAATCAGTTTAGGCTTTGGATTGTTTATTTAGTTACTTTTTCCTTGTAATTGTATGGACTTGTTTGGAATATTGAAGTTGTAATTTGAATTTAATAAATATGAAACATTTTAGTAAACATCATGAGCTTTGGTGATAACCCAATTATGCCCCGACTCTTATTCCGCTGCGAGTCGGGGTGTGACAGATTGGTATCAGAGCCATGACTATAGGGATATAGGATAGGTTATTAGACCCTTAGAGCCTATACTATAGTTGATTAGAATTTTAAAATTGTTTATGTGTTACATACAAAATTCATGACGTTTATATGCTTTATGTTTATTGTTACATTCAATGTTATGCAAGCATGTTCATAAGTACATATTACTATACAATGCTCATCATGAATCATATCCTCATAACATATCATATCCATGAGAGCACACACCACAAAATTTCCATGATTTTTGCAACGATTTTGTATTTTTTTTTTCAAATCACATCAAAGTGAGTTCTCATGACGGGCATGTAGTAACTGGAAGGGTACAAGTACCGGTAGTCGGAACGTCCTGTCTAGGCTTGGCATTCGTATAAATCCAAAATAAAGGACCAGTTTGCCTACCTGGGGACTAACGATGAGAGTACGAAGGACCTATTAGGCCAAAGCATGCTATACCAAACGTCATGTGAGCTAACCCCACTTTGAGTTGTCATTTTGTCTACACCTGGACACCCTCCTACCATACATCTCGCAAACATATTTCATGGTTTTCATTCGGGTGATGCGAGTGTTAAACCGCCAACACCAATGTGAATCCTACTAAGCCAATAGTCATGGGGGCCCACATGACTATACAGGCGATGGTATGGGGGACATTGGAGGCCCAAACATGAGCAAACCCAAGACATCCTATGGATGTAGTTGCATTATTTATGATTATGTTATTTTGTTACTTTTAACGACACATGACACCTAAAAAGACTTCTTAAACTCACAATCTTCTTATGTATGTTCATGTAGATGTCGTCTAGGCAGCAACGTGGGGGTAGAAAGTCAGGAAGGTCAAACGAACGCTTGGCCACCCAAATCACAAAACAAATGGCCGCGGTGCTTCCTGACATCGTAATTCAAGTCCAACAAGCTCTCGCCGCAAATCCCATCAACCCTCCCAATCTAGACGACCAGAACGTCGACAACCCTCCCTCCAAAAAGTGCTCTTACAAACACTTCAAGTCTTGCGATCCCCCGAAATTTGAAGTGACCGAAGGTGTCACTGCTCTCCTCCACTGGTTTGAGGAAATGGAAAACACCTTCCTCAATTGCGACTGTCCCGAGGATCGCAAGGTACGTTACGCAACCGGGAGACTATTTGGAGTAGCTCTTACCTGGTGGAATACAGAAAAAGGTAAGAGAGGAATCGAAGATGCAATGGCCTTAACATGGGAGGAGTTAAGGGAAATCATGACGAGACGCTTATGTCCAAGAAGCGAGATCAAAAAGTTAGAGGATGAATTCCACTCGTTAAAGCAAAAGGAAGGAGATCATACTTCCTACAACAAAAGGTTTCTAGAGTTAAACCAAATGATCCCCAACTTGTTCACACCCCAGTATACCGCTTAGTCGAACACTATATTCGAGGCCTCCCCTCGAAAATTCAAGACTCAGTTCTAAGCACTTCGCCTGCAACACTTGAAGCTGCTATGGAACTAGCTACCGAGCTTACCGAGAATCGCATCCGTAACGGCAAATTTAAGGATGAGAAAAAGAAAGCCCCCATTGAGGGCCAAACTTCAAACCATTCCACCTCCTCCTCAAAGTTTGCTAGTAAGAGGAAACGAAACGGCAGAAACTTTGCTATCACACAAACAAACTTCCATATCCCTGCTGCACCCATCACCCAAGTTGCCCCCTCAGCTGCACCATATAAAAAGCCATACTCCGGCCCATACCCAAAATGCAACCGTTGCCAATACCATCACTTTCCTGATCATCCCTGCCAACATTGCACCGGCTGTGGCCGTGCAGGTCACACCATCCAAACCTGTCGCGCACTTCAGCGAACGAACCGCAATCAGCCCTCAACCCAAACCCACCATCAGATAGTGGGTCAAGCCCAACAACCTTTACTCCTACCACCTGCTCAACATGTAGCCCAATCCTACAACCAACCCAACTATCCCATGATACAACCTATGCGGGCTTGCTACAACTGTGGAGACCCGAACCACTTCAGGAATACCTGTCCATGCTTGGTGAACATCATCCATGCCCAAGCTCAAGCTAATCCAGTAAACCAGGCTAACCAAGCTCCTCCACCTGCAAGATGAAGAGCTTTCAACATCAACGCCAATCAAGCTAGGGCTGACAACAATGTGGTTAACGGTACGTTTCTCATCAATGGTAGTTATGCATCCATGTTATTTGATACTGGCGCGGATAAGAGCTTTGTGTCCTTAGAATTTGAACCCATCCTCAACCAAACTCGTGATACACTCATGGAATCCATAACGGTAGAAGTTGCTGACGGAAAACCGGTCTCATTAAACTCTATTATACGCAATTGTACTCTCACCCTAAACGATCACGATTTTCCAGTTGACCTCATTCCTATGAAGTTGGGAAGTTTCGACATTATAATTGGTATGGACTGGCTCAGCCAACATCATGCTGAAGTTGTATGCCGCGAAAAGTTTATTCGCATTCCTCTTACAAACGGTCAGACTCTACGAATCTTTGGAGAAACCCCTTCGAAAGGACTCAAATTAATGTCCTGTCTTCAAGCCCGAAAATATCTCCGCAAGAATTATGTCGCATTCCTAACTCATGTCATCAAAAAGGGAACCAAGGAGAAGAAACTTGAAGACATCCCAGTAGTAAAAGATTTTCCGCAAGTTTTTCCTGACGACATTTTAGGACTTCCTCCCGTGAGAGAAGTCGAATTCCGCATTGATCTTATACCTGGAGCTACACCAGTTGCAAAATCTCCTTATAGGTTAGCCCCATCCGAAATGCAAGAGCTGGCCAGTCACCTGCAAGAGCTGACTGACAAAGGATTCATACGTCCTAGCTCATCGCCTTGGGGTACACATGTCCTTTTTGTGAAGAAAAAAGATGGAACGTTTCGCATGTGTATCGACTACAGAGAACTCAACAAGTTAACGGTCAAGAACCGCTACCCATTACCTCGCATCGATGACCTTCTAGATCAACTTCAGGGCGCCACCTGTTTTTCAAAAATCGACCTACGTTCTGGTTATCATCAACTCAGAGTACATGAAGAAGACGTCCCAAAGACCGCCTTCCGAACTCGTTCTGGTCATTACGAATTCATGGTCATGCCATTTGGTTTAACCAACGCTCCAGTAGTATTTATGGATTTAATGAACAGAGTCTGCAAACCCTATCTCGATCGTTTTGTCATAGTCTTCATCGACGACATCCTCATCTACTCAAAGTGTAAGTCTGATCATGAACGACACCTTCGACTCATCCTTACACTCTTAAGAACAGAAAAGTTGTACGCTAAGTTCTCGAAATGTGAATTCTGGTTAAGGGAAGTACAATTCCTTGGACACGTCGTCAATGACAAGGGAATTCATGTTGATCCCTCAAAAATCAAGGCAGTACAAGAATGGCAAGCGCCACGTACACCTACCGAAGTAAGATCATTTCTTGGTTTGGCTGGTTATTATCGCCGTTTCATTGCAAATTTCTCCCGTATTGCTGTACCACTCACGGCTTTGACTCATAAAGGAAAGCCCTTCATATGGGGACCCAAACAAGAAGAAGCCTTCCAAACTCTAAAGCAAAAACTCTGTGACGCACCTATCCTCACACTTCCTGAGGGTTGTGATGACTTCGTGGTTTATTGCGACGCGTCAGGGCAGGGACTAGGCTGTGTACTGATGCAAAGAGGAAAAGTGATAGCTTATGCTTCTAGACAACTCAAAATTCATGAGAAGAACTACACCACCCATGACCTGGAACTTGGAGCCGTTGTGTTCGCTCTTAAGATATGGAGACATTACCTCTACGGTACTAAGTGTGAAATATACACTGACCACAAGAGCCTCCAACATATCTTTAACCAAAAGGAGTTGAACATGAGGCAACGAAGATGGGTCGAACTTCTTAATGACTACGACTGTGAAATTCGGTATCATCCTGGCAAGGCAAACGTGGTGGCCGATGCGCTCAATCGAAAGGGTTATGCAAACTCCATTCGTCTTCTATGTTCGCAAATCATAACCGACATCAAAGATCAAATCTGAGAAGCCCAACATGTTTCAGTAATGGAAAACGACGTACGCAAGGAGCTGTCTTGCGGAGCTGAACTTAAAATCGAAACTAAATCTGACGGTATTCTGTACTATCTAGATCGCATATGGATTTCCGATCACAATAACCTTCGTGATTTCCTTATGAATGAGGCGCACAAAACACGATACTTTATACACCCAGGAGCCGACAAGATGTATCAAGACCTTCGATACACCTACTGGTGGCCTGGAATGAAAAAGGATATTGCTGTTTTTGTTTCCAAGTGCCTTACATGTTCCAAAGTAAAAGCTGAACATCAAAGACCCTCAGGACTTTTAGTCCAACCTGAAATACCTGTATGGAAGTGGGAAAACATAACCATGGACTTCATTACCGGGTTACCTCGCACCTCCAGTGGGTATGACACTATATGGGTAATCATTGATCGTCTTACAAAATCAGCTCACTTCATCCCGATTCGCGAGGACTACAAGAACGAGAAGTTAGCTCGTATCTACATCAGCGAGATCGTAAGCCGTCATGGTGTACCTTTAAGCATTATTTCAGACCGTGATGGTCGTTTCACTTCAAGAACATGGCAAGCCGTACAAGCCGCTTTGGGTACACGATTAGACCTCAGTACCGCTTATCATCCTCAAACTGATGGACAATCTGAACGCACCATCCAAACTCTTGAAGATATGCTTCGAGCATGTGTCATAGACTTCAAAGGGAATTGGGACGCTCATCTACCATTAGTTGAATTTTCGTACAACAATAGTTACCACTCAAGTATCGGCATATGGCCGTAAGTGCCGATCTCCAGTATGTTGGCACGAAATTGGAGAAGCTCAAATCACCGGTCCAGAGTTGATTCAAGAAACAACAGACAAGATCCATCAAATTCGAAACAATCTTCTAGCGGCACAAAGTCGTCAAAAGAGTTATGCAGACAAACGACGAAAGCCCTTGGAGTTTAACATTGGTGATCATGTACTTTTAAAAGTATCACCGTGGAAAGGAGTAATTCGTTTTGGCCAGAAGGGCAAGCTAGCACCACGCTACGTAGGACCTTTCAAGATACTGGAAAGAGTAGGACCTGTAGCATACAAGCTTGACTTACCAGAAGAACTCAGCAGAATTCACCCCACGTTCCACGTATCAAACTTAAAGAAGTGCCTCGCCGATGAAAACCTCCATATTCCCCTAGAAGATATTCAGATCGATGAATCTATGCACTTCATTGAAAGACCAGTAGAGATCTTGGACTTCGGAGAAAAACGTTTAAGACGGAGTTGTATTCCAATTGTTAGGGTACGCTGGGAGTCGAAACGAGGACCTGAGTTTACTTGGGAACGTGAAGACTCAATGCGCGAAAAATACCCGCATCTTTTTCCTGTTACCACTACTACTTAAATTTCGGGACGAAATTTATAAAAGTAGGGGATACTGTAACATCCGTCGAAAAACGTGTTTTCAAAACCCGCTTTGTTTATTAATCGAATAGTCAGTTTCAAATTTCTGTTGCTTATTTAATGCTCATTTTAATTTTAAACAATACATAATTAATAAACATTTTAGAATATGGAAACTAAAATTGTTAACAAGTAAAAATAAAGTAAATAAAAAAGAAAATAGGTTGCCGGGTTTCGAACCCGGGTCAGCCGGAAGAAACAATCAACACACATCTTAACCACTCCGCCACTTGATTCTTTTGTGTAATCAATGAATCATATAAAACTTAAGTTCCCCGTGAATTCATCTGTTTGCGCTAAAACTGAAACCGATCATCGGCTTTCAACCATCCAGAGACGTTTGAGTGATCGTGAGTTGCTGAAAATAACCGATAAATCCATTACAACCCACGTTCTTAATCAATTTCGTCTTCAATGAACTCGATTCATATGATTTTTGAGTTTGATAACCGAAATCATTTACTTCCAATTTACACTGGTAATATCATCGCCTCATAACTCAGAAACACTCGCAGAACCTTCAATTTCATTTTCACTCTAACTTCTGTTCGTCGGAAACGTTATCTGCTATCGCCGGACTTTCGCCGGAAAACCGAAACTTACACAAAATTGGTAAATTCTCGACTCTTTCGTTTTCAGTCTATTGTTGGACTTATACTAACTCAAATCCTTCAATCAGAATCGGTCCCAGACGACGTTGTCGGATAAATAACACTCGCCGGAAAATCTCTGGACATTTCCGAAAGCACGCTGTGAATCGGTACAAACATCTAAACCCTCTGATAATCATTGTTTCGTAACTTAATTTCGCAACTAATCGATCAAAACTGTTAATTGATCCGATCAGACGGAATTCACAAAATAGAGCCGACGACCTTTGCCGGAGTTCTGAGAAAAACATCCTTTCCGGTACATTCATTTCCAAAACCTTCTTTATCCATTACATTTCAATCATTTATATGTCCGATGAATGATTTAAACAAGAATTGTCGAATATCGGTTGTCTGTGTCTTTGAACGAAGAAGATGAAGTCGAACATTAGGTATAAGTTTAATTAAAACAAGATATTAAACCGGGTTAGACACACAGTCCAGGGGTGGACTGTGTGCAAACACATAGCGCACGTCACGAGTTCGAATCTTACAAACGCACCGGCTTTCCGAATTAAAACCAATTTTTTTTTAAACTGAATCAGAGTAGGTCCCAGGATGTTTTTAAGATTATTATAAACTGTAAGTTTAACAGATAAGACACACAGCCCAACTGGTTTAAACTGAAGACACTCTCTTTCCTTTTCAGACGCACAAACTGAATCGAGCCTCACCCAGCGCACACATAAGCCACTGTCCGACCGGTCAACGGTCAACCCAAAAAGTCAACATTTTTTTATATTTTTAAAAATCAATTAAAAATACTTAAAAACAATATTTTTAAAGTTAGAAAATGACCTTAAACTCACAAAAATAAATCTAAAAATCCTATTAAAATTGTTAATAAAATCCACTTATTTACCATACCTTTTCGTTATCATTTAGGTTAGTTATTCCTCGTCGATCAACTCTCTAAACTCGTGCGCATTCAACATCATTAAACGAACGCACCCAATGTGAGTGAATCTCTACAAATTCCCCGTTTTAATCACATTTGGGGGTGTATCATGTGTCACTTATTATTTATTATATTTAAACACTTGTTCATCCATCATATCCATGATCAAATGTGTATCCAATATGTATCAATTGTTGTGTGGTTAATGTTTAGATTAAATTTATCATTTTCGGTACATACATCATCATAGGCTCGTCTGTTCCCCATTACCTATGAGCGGAACCGTTCCCCATTACCTATGAGCGGAACGTGGCGTTGCCAACATACGATCGGGTCTGTTTGATTGAGCCTTGATCGCACATACATCATCATAGGCTCGTCCGTTCCCCATTACCTATGAGCGGAACGTGACGTTGTCAACCTATACATTATCATTCATGTCATATACTCATGCAAGGTGGTTTGTTATTGTTTGATTATATACGTTTGCTCACATATGATTATTGAACAATTTTTCCATATTAAATACAACAAGAAATCAATAACAAATGTTTTCTAACAAGGTTCACTCGCCAACTTTTTGTTGACCCAAAAACCCCCATTTTTACACATGATACAGGTGATCCAGTTGCAGCAAGAAACACATAGGACGGCCTAGAAGAATAAATCAGTTTAGGCTTTGGATTGTTTATTTAGTTACTTTTTCCTTGTAATTGTATGGACTTGTTTGGAATATTGAAGTTGTAATTTGAATTTAATAAATATGAAACATTTTAGTAAACATCATGAGCTTTGGTGATAACCCAATTATGCCCCGACTCTTATTCCGCTGCGAGTCGGGTGTGACAGATTGGTATCAGAGCCATGACTATAGGGATATAGGATAGGTTATTAGACCCTTAGAGCCTATACTATAGTTGATTAGAATTTTAAAATTGTTTATGTGTTACATACAAAATTCATGACGTTTATATGCTTTATGTTTATTGTTACATTCAATGTTATGCAAGCATGTTCATAAGTACATATTACTATACAATGCTCATCATGAATCATATCCTCATAACATATCATATCCATGAGAGCACACACCACAAAATTTCCATGATTTTTGCAACGATTTTGTATTTTTTTTTTCAAATCACATCAAAGTGAGTTCTCATGACGGGCATGTAGTAACTGGAAGGGTACAAGTACCGGTAGTCGGAACGTCCTGTCTAGGCTTGGCATTCGTATAAATCCAAAATAAAGGACCAGTTTGCCTACCTGGGGACTAACGATGAGAGTACGAAGGACCTATTAGGCCAAAGCATGCTATACCAAACGTCATGTGAGCTAACCCCACTTTGAGTTGTCATTTTGTCTACACCTGGACACCCTCCTACCATACATCTCGCAAACATATTTCATGGTTTTCATTCGGGTGATGCGAGTGTTAAACCGCCAACACCAATGTGAATCCTACTAAGCCAATAGTCATGGGGGCCCACATGACTATACAGGCGATGGTATGGGGGACATTGGAGGCCCAAACATGAGCAAACCCAAGACATCCTATGGATGTAGTTGCATTATTTATGATTATGTTATTTTGTTACTTTTAACGACACATGACACCTAAAAAGACTTCTTAAACTCACAATCTTCTTATGTATGTTCATGTAGATGTCGTCTAGGCAGCAACGTGGGGGTAGAAAGTCAGGAAGGTCAAACGAACGCTTGGCCACCCAAATCACAAAACAAATGGCCGCGGTGCTTCCTGACATCGTAATTCAAGTCCAACAAGCTCTCGCCGCAAATCCCATCAACCCTCCCAATCTAGACGACCAGAACGTCGACAACCCTCCCTCCAAAAAGTGCTCTTACAAACACTTCAAGTCTTGCGATCCCCCGAAATTTGAAGTGACCGAAGGTGTCACTGCTCTCCTCCACTGGTTTGAGGAAATGGAAAACACCTTCCTCAATTGCGACTGTCCCGAGGATCGCAAGGTACGTTACGCAACCGGGAGACTATTTGGAGTAGCTCTTACCTGGTGGAATACAGAAAAAGGTAAGAGAGGAATCGAAGATGCAATGGCCTTAACATGGGAGGAGTTAAGGGAAATCATGACGAGACGCTTATGTCCAAGAAGCGAGATCAAAAAGTTAGAGGATGAATTCCACTCGTTAAAGCAAAAGGAAGGAGATCATACTTCCTACAACAAAAGGTTTCTAGAGTTAAACCAAATGATCCCCAACTTGTTCACCCCAGTATACCGCTTAGTCGAACACTATATTCGAGGCCTCCCCTCGAAAATTCAAGACTCAGTTCTAAGCACTTCGCCTGCAACACTTGAAGCTGCTATGGAACTAGCTACCGAGCTTACCGAGAATCGCATCCGTAACGGCAAATTTAAGGATGAGAAAAAGAAAGCCCCCATTGAGGGCCAAACTTCAAACCATTCCACCTCCTCCTCAAAGTTTGCTAGTAAGAGGAAACGAAACGGCAGAAACTTTGCTATCACACAAACAAACTTCCATATCCCTGCTGCACCCATCACCCAAGTTGCCCCCTCAGCTGCACCATATAAAAAGCCATACTCCGGCCCATACCCAAAATGCAACCGTTGCCAATACCATCACTTTCCTGATCATCCCTGCCAACATTGCACCGGCTGTGGCCGTGCAGGTCACACCATCCAAACCTGTCGCGCACTTCAGCGAACGAACCGCAATCAGCCCTCAACCCAAACCCACCATCAGATAGTGGGTCAAGCCCAACAACCTTTACTCCTACCACCTGCTCAACATGTAGCCCAATCCTACAACCAACCCAACTATCCCATGATACAACCTATGCGGGCTTGCTACAACTGTGGAGACCCGAACCACTTCAGGAATACCTGTCCATGCTTGGTGAACATCATCCATGCCCAAGCTCAAGCTAATCCAGTAAACCAGGCTAACCAAGCTCCTCCACCTGCAAGATGAAGAGCTTTCAACATCAACGCCAATCAAGCTAGGGCTGACAACAATGTGGTTAACGGTACGTTTCTCATCAATGGTAGTTATGCATCCATGTTATTTGATACTGGCGCGGATAAGAGCTTTGTGTCCTTAGAATTTGAACCCATCCTCAACCAAACTCGTGATACACTCATGGAATCCATAACGGTAGAAGTTGCTGACGGAAAACCGGTCTCATTAAACTCTATTATACGCAATTGTACTCTCACCCTAAACGATCACGATTTTCCAGTTGACCTCATTCCTATGAAGTTGGGAAGTTTCGACATTATAATTGGTATGGACTGGCTCAGCCAACATCATGCTGAAGTTGTATGCCGCGAAAAGTTTATTCGCATTCCTCTTACAAACGGTCAGACTCTACGAATCTTTGGAGAAACCCCTTCGAAAGGACTCAAATTAATGTCCTGTCTTCAAGCCCGAAAATATCTCCGCAAGAATTATGTCGCATTCCTAACTCATGTCATCAAAAAGGGAACCAAGGAGAAGAAACTTGAAGACATCCCAGTAGTAAAAGATTTTCCGCAAGTTTTTCCTGACGACATTTTAGGACTTCCTCCCGTGAGAGAAGTCGAATTCCGCATTGATCTTATACCTGGAGCTACACCAGTTGCAAAATCTCCTTATAGGTTAGCCCCATCCGAAATGCAAGAGCTGGCCAGTCACCTGCAAGAGCTGACTGACAAAGGATTCATACGTCCTAGCTCATCGCCTTGGGGTACACATGTCCTTTTTGTGAAGAAAAAAGATGGAACGTTTCGCATGTGTATCGACTACAGAGAACTCAACAAGTTAACGGTCAAGAACCGCTACCCATTACCTCGCATCGATGACCTTCTAGATCAACTTCAGGGCGCCACCTGTTTTTCAAAAATCGACCTACGTTCTGGTTATCATCAACTCAGAGTACATGAAGAAGACGTCCCAAAGACCGCCTTCCGAACTCGTTCTGGTCATTACGAATTCATGGTCATGCCATTTGGTTTAACCAACGCTCCAGTAGTATTTATGGATTTAATGAACAGAGTCTGCAAACCCTATCTCGATCGTTTTGTCATAGTCTTCATCGACGACATCCTCATCTACTCAAAGTGTAAGTCTGATCATGAACGACACCTTCGACTCATCCTTACACTCTTAAGAACAGAAAAGTTGTACGCTAAGTTCTCGAAATGTGAATTCTGGTTAAGGGAAGTACAATTCCTTGGACACGTCGTCAATGACAAGGGAATTCATGTTGATCCCTCAAAAATCAAGGCAGTACAAGAATGGCAAGCGCCACGTACACCTACCGAAGTAAGATCATTTCTTGGTTTGGCTGGTTATTATCGCCGTTTCATTGCAAATTTCTCCCGTATTGCTGTACCACTCACGGCTTTGACTCATAAAGGAAAGCCCTTCATATGGGGACCCAAACAAGAAGAAGCCTTCCAAACTCTAAAGCAAAAACTCTGTGACGCACCTATCCTCACACTTCCTGAGGGTTGTGATGACTTCGTGGTTTATTGCGACGCGTCAGGGCAGGGACTAGGCTGTGTACTGATGCAAAGAGGAAAAGTGATAGCTTATGCTTCTAGACAACTCAAAATTCATGAGAAGAACTACACCACCCATGACCTGGAACTTGGAGCCGTTGTGTTCGCTCTTAAGATATGGAGACATTACCTCTACGGTACTAAGTGTGAAATATACACTGACCACAAGAGCCTCCAACATATCTTTAACCAAAAGGAGTTGAACATGAGGCAACGAAGATGGGTCGAACTTCTTAATGACTACGACTGTGAAATTCGGTATCATCCTGGCAAGGCAAACGTGGTGGCCGATGCGCTCAATCGAAAGGGTTATGCAAACTCCATTCGTCTTCTATGTTCGCAAATCATAACCGACATCAAAGATCAAATCTGAGAAGCCCAACATGTTTCAGTAATGGAAAACGACGTACGCAAGGAGCTGTCTTGCGGAGCTGAACTTAAAATCGAAACTAAATCTGACGGTATTCTGTACTATCTAGATCGCATATGGATTTCCGATCACAATAACCTTCGTGATTTCCTTATGAATGAGGCGCACAAAACACGATACTTTATACACCCAGGAGCCGACAAGATGTATCAAGACCTTCGATACACCTACTGGTGGCCTGGAATGAAAAAGGATATTGCTGTTTTTGTTTCCAAGTGCCTTACATGTTCCAAAGTAAAAGCTGAACATCAAAGACCCTCAGGACTTTTAGTCCAACCTGAAATACCTGTATGGAAGTGGGAAAACATAACCATGGACTTCATTACCGGGTTACCTCGCACCTCCAGTGGGTATGACACTATATGGGTAATCATTGATCGTCTTACAAAATCAGCTCACTTCATCCCGATTCGCGAGGACTACAAGAACGAGAAGTTAGCTCGTATCTACATCAGCGAGATCGTAAGCCGTCATGGTGTACCTTTAAGCATTATTTCAGACCGTGATGGTCGTTTCACTTCAAGAACATGGCAAGCCGTACAAGCCGCTTTGGGTACACGATTAGACCTCAGTACCGCTTATCATCCTCAAACTGATGGACAATCTGAACGCACCATCCAAACTCTTGAAGATATGCTTCGAGCATGTGTCATAGACTTCAAAGGGAATTGGGACGCTCATCTACCATTAGTTGAATTTTCGTACAACAATAGTTACCACTCAAGTATCGGCATATGGCCGTAAGTGCCGATCTCCAGTATGTTGGCACGAAATTGGAGAAGCTCAAATCACCGGTCCAGAGTTGATTCAAGAAACAACAGACAAGATCCATCAAATTCGAAACAATCTTCTAGCGGCACAAAGTCGTCAAAAGAGTTATGCAGACAAACGACGAAAGCCCTTGGAGTTTAACATTGGTGATCATGTACTTTTAAAAGTATCACCGTGGAAAGGAGTAATTCGTTTTGGCCAGAAGGGCAAGCTAGCACCACGCTACGTAGGACCTTTCAAGATACTGGAAAGAGTAGGACCTGTAGCATACAAGCTTGACTTACCAGAAGAACTCAGCAGAATTCACCCCACGTTCCACGTATCAAACTTAAAGAAGTGCCTCGCCGATGAAAACCTCCATATTCCCCTAGAAGATATTCAGATCGATGAATCTATGCACTTCATTGAAAGACCAGTAGAGATCTTGGACTTCGGAGAAAAACGTTTAAGACGGAGTTGTATTCCAATTGTTAGGGTACGCTGGGAGTCGAAACGAGGACCTGAGTTTACTTGGGAACGTGAAGACTCAATGCGCGAAAAATACCCGCATCTTTTTCCTGTTACCACTACTACTTAAATTTCGGGACGAAATTTATAAAAGTAGGGGATACTGTAACATCCGTCGAAAAACGTGTTTTCAAAACCCGCTTTGTTTATTAATCGAATAGTCAGTTTCAAATTTCTGTTGCTTATTTAATGCTCATTTTAATTTTAAACAATACATAATTAATAAACATTTTAGAATATGGAAACTAAAATTGTTAACAAGTAAAAATAAAGTAAATAAAAAAGAAAATAGGTTGCCGGGTTTCGAACCCGGGTCAGCCGGAAGAAACAATCAACACACATCTTAACCACTCCGCCACTTGATTCTTTTGTGTAATCAATGAATCATATAAAACTTAAGTTCCCCGTGAATTCATCTGTTTGCGCTAAAACTGAAACCGATCATCGGCTTTCAACCATCCAGAGACGTTTGAGTGATCGTGAGTTGCTGAAAATAACCGATAAATCCATTACAACCCACGTTCTTAATCAATTTCGTCTTCAATGAACTCGATTCATATGATTTTTGAGTTTGATAACCGAAATCATTTACTTCCAATTTACACTGGTAATATCATCGCCTCATAACTCAGAAACACTCGCAGAACCTTCAATTTCATTTTCACTCTAACTTCTGTTCGTCGGAAACGTTATCTGCTATCGCCGGACTTTCGCCGGAAAACCGAAACTTACACAAAATTGGTAAATTCTCGACTCTTTCGTTTTCAGTCTATTGTTGGACTTATACTAACTCAAATCCTTCAATCAGAATCGGTCCCAGACGACGTTGTCGGATAAATAACACTCGCCGGAAAATCTCTGGACATTTCCGAAAGCACGCTGTGAATCGGTACAAACATCTAAACCCTCTGATAATCATTGTTTCGTAACTTAATTTCGCAACTAATCGATCAAAACTGTTAATTGATCCGATCAGACGGAATTCACAAAATAGAGCCGACGACCTTTGCCGGAGTTCTGAGAAAAACATCCTTTCCGGTACATTCATTTCCAAAACCTTCTTTATCCATTACATTTCAATCATTTATATGTCCGATGAATGATTTAAACAAGAATTGTCGAATATCGGTTGTCTGTGTCTTTGAACGAAGAAGATGAAGTCGAACATTAGGTATAAGTTTAATTAAAACAAGATATTAAACCGGGTTAGACACACAGTCCAGCGGTGGACTGTGTGCAAACACATAGCGCACGTCACGAGTTCGAATCTTACAAACGCACCGGCTTTCCGAATTAAAACCAATTTTTTTTTAAACTGAATCAGAGTAGGTCCCAGGATGTTTTTAAGATTATTATAAACTGTAAGTTTAACAGATAAGACACACAGCCCAACTGGTTTAAACTGAAGACACTCTCTTTCCTTTTCAGACGCACAAACTGAATCGAGCCTCACCCAGCGCACACATAAGCCACTGTCCGACCGGTCAACGGTCAACCCAAAAAGTCAACATTTTTTTATATTTTTAAAAATCAATTAAAAATACTTAAAAACAATATTTTTAAAGTTAGAAAATGACCTTAAACTCACAAAAATAAATCTAAAAATCCTATTAAAATTGTTAATAAAATCCATTATTTACCATACCTTTTCGTTATCATTTAGGTTAGTTATTCCTCGTCGATCAACTCTCTAAACTCGTGCGCATTCAACATCATTAAACGAACGCACCCAATGTGAGTGAATCTCTACAAATTCCCCGTTTTAATCACATTTGGGGGTGTATCATGTGTCACTTATTATTTATTATATTTAAACACTTGTTCATCCATCATATCCATGATCAAATGTGTATCCAATATGTATCAATTGTTGTGTGGTTAATGTTTAGATTAAATTTATCATTTTCGGTACATACATCATCATAGGCTCGTCTGTTCCCCATTACCTATGAGCGGAACCGTTCCCCATTACCTATGAGCGGAACGTGGCGTTGCCAACATACGATCGGCTCTGTTTGATTGAGCCTTGATCGCACATACATCATCATAGGCTCGTCCGTTCCCCATTACCTATGAGCGGAACGTGACGTTGTCAACCTATACATTATCATTCATGTCATATACTCATGCAAGGTGGTTTGTTATTGTTTGATTATATACGTTTGCTCACATATGATTATTGAACAATTTTTCCATATTAAATACAACAAGAAATCAATAACAAATGTTTTCTAACAAGGTTCACTCGCCAACTTTTGTTGACCCAAAAACCCCCATTTTTACACATGATACAGGTGATCCAGTTGCAGCAAGAAACACATAGGACGGCCTAGAAGAATAAATCAGTTTAGGCTTTGGATTGTTTATTTAGTTACTTTTTCCTTGTAATTGTATGGACTTGTTTGGAATATTGAAGTTGTAATTTGAATTTAATAAATATGAAACATTTTAGTAAACATCATGAGCTTTGGTGATAACCCAATTATGCCCCGACTCTTATTCCGCTGCGAGTCGGGGTGTGACAGATACGTTCTTTGAAATTGGTTGAATTGCATAGCCTAACTCCAACCTATATAAAACATGAAAACGCCATGGAATAAAATACCATATGAACAAAAAACTAACACATAACACACTTATGAATGACAAAACGTCATATATCTTAAAACACCAAACACATGAAAGTAAGAATATCAACCTTTAGAGAAAGTTTATGCATCACGTAACACATGCATAACCGATGTCTCGTTTCAACAAATACAACAGAAATAGCTTTCTTCATTGCTGGATCCTGGTCAGTGACAACAACTTTTGGTTGAGAACCAACAACTTTTAGAAAAACTCTCAACAACCATATATACGTATCAGCCGTTTCTAACACCAATAATGTAGCACCAAATGTAACATTACAATGGTGATAGTCTATACAAGTGAATCGTGCAAAGACCTTAGAGTATCTGCATATGAAAACGCCATTGATAAATGAAACTGAAACAAAACGCCATTGCATTTAATCGTTGAAAACGCCAAAACACACAGAAAAAATAGAATTGTAAATATTACTTGTTGGAACGATACATGGCATCAAACGAAATCATATCACCAAACACGTGATAATTACGTTTGTGTTGATCATCACCCCAAAAGGTCCATTCAAACGATTATCATCGTCTGTGAAGTAATGGTACGAGAAATTAAGGCTAGGACTGGTTTTTTTTCATCCAAATGTCTCACAACCATCTCAATGTCATATTCCCCTATAAACAAGTTAATTTTCCTTTTGTCATTCTTAAAATCAACTTTACATACACCCAAGTCTTCAAAACCACCAAAACAAGTCTTCATAACGTTAAACGTGTTAACCGGCCCCAAATTCAACTTAGACATACTATTTATAACATGCTTCTAGAGCTGAGTGAGGTGTCGTTCAGACGGGAGAAAATTCTTATCAGTCTGTTCAACAAAACCATGGTTGTGCTCCTCAACAAACTTATAGACCTTCCATGATCCAGCCTCAAATATTACACATAGTTGTGCTCCACAACTATTCCTCTTTGAAAAATTGGATCGCACAATTATTTCCTTTTGATTAGGGTCCAACGTATCAACCTTCCTGTCCTTATATACCCTAGATCTCGTACACATGTAATACTTAATATGTGTTTCTCCTTTGGCGTTTATCTTTTCAGTCTCTTTCCTAACAGAAAAACCACAAGCTGTCGCATACCTAACATATAATGAATAACAATCATCGAGGCTTGGGAATATCATGTCTATTTTTGGCTTTATCTCTTTACTAACGTCGGGAATGATAAATGGAAAACTAGTTTTCAAAGAAACACCCTCGTCTAAAAAAACATTATCGATAAAAACGCCGTTAATTGAATAATAAACAATAAGAATAACTGATGTTACTTTCTTAATAAAACATATTAATGAAAACGCCATAATGAAAACGCCATTAGTTGAATAATAATTAATATGAAGAACTGATAATACAGTAATCCTGAAACATGTTAATGAAAACGTCATAAGTTGAATAATCAATGATAATAATACAAATTAATGTGCAATATCTACAACTAATCAGATGTACGTAAGAACTAATGTTTACAAATGTAAAACGCCATTGATCGAAAAAAATAAACATATATTATATCCCAAACGACAATTGAGATTGAATAATGACGAAAATGCCATCAGTTGAATAATAATCAATATGAAGAACTGATAATACAGTAATCCTAAAACATGTTAGTGAAAACGCCATAAATTGAATTGAAAGGCTCATATCCATTGAAAGTTAAAACGCCAAAAGATTTGAAGCATTACCTTCATAACATGAGTTTTGACCAAATTACCCTTATAACTGATTTTAGCAATCGTCATCGTCAAAACCTTTTTAATAACATTAAACCAAACTACCAAACCACAAGTATCAATTTATTTTACTTACAAAAGACACAAGTATAAAATTTACATTTTTTACAATCCAAAGGAGTTTTGACCTGTTTGACATTTAAACATAATCGGAAGCGCATAAAGGGCAATAAGGTGTGTTCGTCCCAAACTCGCCAATTCTAGACATGCGATTTACCTATCATTAACATTACAAAAACATAATTAGTAAGTACGTATCAATAATCACTTAAACTACATTAATCATTATCTTGGATTGTTTGACCCATTCGTATCAAGTCAACATAATGACACCATTTCATTCTTATAGTAATTCATTCATCTTAGTCATTTGACAATGAATCATATCATTCCCAAAAACAATATTCAATGACCTCTATCCATCCTCATCCGTTTAGTAACGGATCCAAACGTATCTTTTACTTTCTCATTTCTAATGGTTACTTCAAGCTCAATTCATCAATTTACTATATTTATATTACCACTTTTGAAAAGAATCAATATAATGAAAATATCATCTTAAATCACGTTAAGAGTAGACGAAGTTCATATGAACTTACCCCGATCATGTGTTTCAAGTGCTTTCGATTGGCTTGTATCTCCTTCTTTCTTCACTCCTATAAGGTGCAATATCACATGTTTAGTTCTACAATATCCATTACATACTCATACTTCGACTTTCGATTATGCATTAATTAACCGCATATAATCACATTTCCATACTAATTCATTGATTTAACAAGTTTTAGTGTTAAAACCCACTAATTCAATTCAAGGCATTTCATCAAACATGTGGTGTGCTACCATCAATTAAGCATGATATACAAGTAATTTAAGCACATTCTTTCTAGTTCATCTATGGATTAATATAACTATTCAATTCTCATAAATCATTATCATAATCATGTATCTTATGTTTTATATCAAATATCCATCAAAATACTTTCCACAACACTACTTCAACTTCAACATTACTCTAATTTAAACATAAACAACACTAACCTTCATCATTCTTCAATTACAAATGGTTTCTATTCTAAATCATCAATATAGTCAAAATCAAGCACATTACAATTTCTACACATCATTATTAACTAACATTCATGTTCAGTTTCATACTACATTCACGGATTACACATACCACTTCCTCATTCATCACTAACAAAAATTCAACTTCTGTGTAGAACACTTAGATGATCAAGAATCTTAGCTCATGCATAGATTTTAACTTCAATTTCCCTTTAGTTTTGCAGATTTGTAATATTAAGAGCTTGTTCTTCTTCACCTAGTTGTAGTCGGTGCACACACACACATCACTAATGTGTGTGTTTGTGTTTTTGTTTTTAGTTTTTATTAATTGAACTTTCTTTTATTCAGTATTGGTCCCTCAAGTTTGGGTTTACATGAATAATCAAGGAATAGTAAGAACTAATGTTTACAAATTAACGCCAATATCTACGACTAATCAAATGTACGTAAGAACTAATGTTTACAAATGTAAAATACCATTGATTGTGAAACAAAAATAAGCATATATTAGATCCCAAACGACAATTGAAATTAAAAATAAAAATGCCAAATATTGAATATATGAAGATCAGATATTACTCTGTAGATCAGAATCCACATTACACGCCATAGATCTCGAAAGCTTAGGGAGAAGGTAACAGCTAACACGAAATTTTTGGAATTTTGTTTGAAACGAATTTAAAACGCCTTTTATTGGGCGGAAACACAATGACAATCACACCCTGCATAGCATTTAGCGCCCCTCTGCCACGTGTTCAGTCAGGATCGTTCTCATCGTTTCACACTTCCAATCATTTTCTCCTAATCCGTTTCTCTCTCTCTCTCTCTATATATATATATATATATATATATATATGTATATATATAATATATGTAGTATGTATTATGAGGTTTATAGGAACACTAAAAAAATGGGGAACCGGGGAACACTTTTAAAAATTTAACTTAATATGTTAAAAATTATTTTTTTTAAATTTTTAGACGCTTTTCCTATAAATACTTGTATAAGCATTTTTAATAAAAAAATCTAAAACAAAAAATATAAAAAGACAGTTAAAAAGGCTAAATTATTTTTTACTAAAATTATTTTTTATTCAAATAGTTTCTACCCATTTTAATAAGAAAAAGCGCTGAAAAAATGTTAAAAATTGATTTTTTAATATGTTAAGTAGTTTTATAAGATATTTTTTTATCTATTTTAAAAAAAAATTATACTTTTAGTTTTTGATTTTTTTATTAAAAATGTTTCCACATATATTAAAATAAAGCGTCGAAAAAATTTTAAAAAAATAATTTTTAAAATGTTAAGTATAATTTTTAAGAGTGTTCCCCGGTTCCCCACTTTTTTAGTGTTCGCCAATGAACCCTCCCCTATATAATGTAAGTATATGGAGAAAACCCTTGTAATTGAGAAAACCTAAGAAACTCTAACCTTCCGAGATTTTTTAATTTTGAAAAAAAATCACACATGTAATGTACATTTTTTTAAGAGTTTTGAGCAAAAAAATTACTAAAAAGCGCCGAGTGGATATTTTTTTAAAAAATAAATAATTTTTGCGCAACACGACTGTAACATAGGTTACACATAAATGTAACATATGTTACACAAAAACTTGTTTATTTTAAAAAACTCTGGTTGACGCTTTTTTGATTTTTTTTTTTGCTCAAAACCCTTAAAAACATGTATATTACATGTGTATTTTTTTTTATTTAAAAAAATGTCGGGAGCTTAGAGTTTTTATGTTTGCTCAGTACAAGTGGGTTTTCTATTTATCCTTTCCCTATATATAAACAAAAGAAAAGAATAGAAAGATAATTAAGGAGAGAAAAAAAAAGGGAATGGAAATGAAAGATTTAATTAACTACCATTTTCTTGAGTCCGAAGGTGATGAAAAGAAAAGTAAGATTTTATGTATTAAAAATCATTTCCTTCCTTAACATCCTTCCAAATCCCTTCTTTTCTTTCGTTATATGAAATTCAGGACACAGCGTTAGCGTTAGTGACAGGTTTTTTATGTTTCTATTGTCTATCAATTTGTGCGTCTGAAAAGGAAAGAGAGTGTCTTCTAAGTTTGGATGGTAATTAATATTGGTTTTCAATTGTTATTTATGATAAGAATGAAAAAGAGACATTGAAACTTGAAAGAGGGTTTTGACTTTTCCATTTTGTAATCTATTCTAATTCTTACTACCACAAAACAAACATTAAATCTCATGTAAGTTTGTTTCCCACTTGTAGGTACAACTGACTTTAATTTATATATTTTTGTTTAGTGCAATCCTGCAATATACGAAGTTCATCGTAGCTATGGGAACGAGCAAGCGGTTCTAGAAGCCAACGAGAAGCTAGAAATACTAGAAAACAAGCTCACGGTCAGTGGTCAGAAGTTCTTTGGAGGTGACAACATTAACTTGGTTGATATTGCTGCTGTTTATATAGCCTATTGGCCTGAAATAGTTGAAGAAGCTAAGGGAATAAAGTTTTTTACTAGAGACAAGTTCCCCAAACTATCTGAATGGGCTGATAACTTCCTCAATTGTCAAGTTGTCAAGGGAGCTTTACCTCCAAGGGCACACTTGCTTGCGTATTTTAAGAAGCGCCATGAGGCAAGGCACAAGGCGTAACGATATATCTTACAGTTATAAATCTTTAACTGTGTTTTATTATGATATGTGTACATGCATATGAAGTTGTAGTTTATTTGTACAACATCTATTGATATTGCAATAGCAGCTCTTATGATAAGTATTGTAATATGTAAGATTGTAAGGTGTTCTCTTTGTTTAAGACTTTAAGCAAATAAAGGAGGATTGATCTTTGAAGATATCTTAAAAATTTTCATACCCCATGAAAAAAAAATTTATGAGTCTGTCACTATTCCTAAGTTCAGCCTCTTCTAGATGGAATACATCATTGTAATTAACAATGAATAAAAATTACCTAATAAATGTTTTTATGTTTTGGTTTTACTTCGTAAATCATCAACCTTAAAACAAGAACAAACTTAAATTTATATCGCAAGACTCTATTAATTACATTAGCATGAAATTTGTGATTTAGTGGTATAACTTTCTTTAAACAAATAAGGTATATTAAGAATATTTTATGTTAAAAGATATGGAAACTATTTTGATATATCATGTCACAGTGTTGCAACACTTTTGACGACATATTTAATCAGAATCATTTTTTTGACTTGGCCTTACTTTATTAACTTTTTTTACCTTACACTTTCTTTGAAATAACTCCAAGATGGCACTAGATTATCAGATTTGAATCCAACTTGTATTCATCTTTGAATATTTTGTTGACAATTCCTCACGAACACATTTTTAAATGCTTGCCTTCATTGGTAGTCTATAGTATTTATATGAATCCTACATCCCCAATTTACGCTTATAGACGTTGCTGATAGAATTAGATCATCAGAAAATGGCGTTAAAAAAAGATCTCCACTCCTAGTCTAAATTATACCCATTTTGAAGTTTGGGTGCTTTCTAATACTCTTTTTCTTGTCTAGCTAGTCCATATAAGAGTCTGCCCACTCTTGGATCAACTTCTCATCAGTATTAAACTCTCCATCGGTGGACTTAAAATAAATGAAAAAGTCACGAAACTATATTTTATATTATTTTCTGCTTGGCAGAAACTTGTTTTAAAATAATTATGTGGTTTTTGCATTATACATGGTTTTTAGCAGCAAAGGTTGCAGAAGCTTGTGAGCAATTGCAAATATTAGAGGATGAACTCAAACTCAAAGGCAAGAAGTTCTTTGGAGGTGATAGCATCAACTTGGTTGATATTGCTGCTGATTTTATAGCCTACTGGCTTCAACTATTGGAAGAAGCAACGGAAATGAAATTTGTGACAAGAAGCAAGTTTCCAAAAATAACCGAATGGGCTGAGGGGTTTATCAATTGTCAAGTTGTCAAGGAGATATTGCCTCCAAGAGACATCATGCTTGCAAGAATCGATTTATATTCATCACATTTTTGTTATTTAAAACCCTGATGTTGTACTGATCATATAAGCAAAATACCATCTTCTATTTAACATGTTTACAAGATCGATCCTACAAGGCACAATACTATCTTCTATTAACACGTACGTACTAAGCTAAAGATGGGGTGTAAATGAGTTGATCCGAATTAGAGCTCGTGCTCAACTCGTTTATACCTTCAAAGCTCAGCTTGTGGATATCTTTCTAAGCTTATAAGTTAGTTATCAAAATTGAAGCCCTCGATCTTTTATGTACTAGGGCTGGTCCGTTAGACTTAACAACCTAGGCACAGGAGGGCCATAAAAGATCAAGGGCCTCAATTTTTTAGTAAAGTTTTATATATTTTATATGTATCAGGCCTAGATAAAAGCAGAAGTAAACCTTTTTATTTAACAAAACAGCCCAGATAAAAATTATTTAGGAAAAAATGCTCACATTCAAGGCCCAATTTCGAAATTAAACTACAGACAACCATTGATCACTTGACCTCATCCCAATTCAGTGAATCAACGCCTAAAATCCCCTAAATAGAGTTGCAATCATCATTCCCACTTCGCATTGCAACCTGCCCTATCGATTTTCTAAGTTATCGACTATCACTCATGGCCTCAGGTCTGTCAGATTGGAGGAGAATTTATGTGCGAAATTAGGGCTAATTACTCAAGGTAGGTTAACTTTAGCTGCTAATTTTTCTATTAGCCTATATATGTTTTGCAAAACGGCCTCCATTTCATTGTTCGCTTAGAGTCTTCAAAAACATTGGAACAACCATATTATGCACATATAACTTTTCATGTATATAGTAAGCTATGTTATTTAGATATTTTTATCATAGTTATATATATAATATTGTTAAGCATTTTATTATATACTTTTTACAAATAAAATAAAAATTATTATATTTGTATAAATCATGGGTTCATTTAAGCCACAACTCTAGTCAAGTTCGGTATCAGTCAAACTTAGACTTAACCTTGTTATATAAACGGACTCTAGTTTTGAGCTCGGGTTAAGACTTGAACTTATTTAAGCTTAGCCATTCAAGTTTTTAGTAAGTCCATCTTAAAAAACTCCAGCATAAGTGATTGAACTCGTTTGAGAATAAAAAATTAGTGAATAGCTCATTTGAAACAAACGACAAAGTACATTACAATACATTTAAAATTCTTGATAAGACTTAAAAGTTGTGAACCATTAATCAAATATCAATTTGTTCATGATTTACTGCTATAAAAAACTCAATACTAAAAAACAATCCATGTTTCTTGTAGTTTCACATAAAATTCCTATTAACCCATACGTTCTCTTCTAAATGACAAAGATTAATGCTAAAAATTGCGTTACAATTAATTCGTGCTTTTGGTGCGTTTCTTGTTGAGTCGACGTGGTTTAGGCGGGTACATCTCGTATTTGATGAACTTCTCTACCTCGGCCAATGATCGAAACATCCTCCCAGATGATCTATGATGGTAGAACTGCATCCAAATGGTTTCAGTTTGTTATAGATGTGTATAATGTATATATGTTCTTTTTAAATAATGAAGTGAGTAATATGGAACCTTGTCATGAGTTTTGTTGGGCCTTTTTCTGGTCTCGACTCTCCAGCCCTCAAGGCGACTATACACGGATAAATGGCATCTTCGAGTATTGGTTTTTGAGAGCCTTTTACCAACAAATCTTGGTAGCCGTTGACGATACTGTACAAAATACATGGCTTACATTCCAATTCCATCAAATCACAATTTCATTAAAACCTTCTAATTTTATATTATGAAAAATTATGCAAACCAAACGACCAGTTTGAAAAAAAAAAGGTTACATTGTCCCTTAGAAGAATATAGTTGACACATTCAGTTGGAAGGTCAAAGTGTCCATCAATATAATGTTCGGTCCATGATGTTCTTAGGCCTCTTTTATGCATTCCTTTTGGACGTTCAACATGTTCTTCATCATGTTCTTGATGTTGAACTAACGTTAGTATCCCCTATCAATCAAAATGATTTTTAGAATTAAATTAGGTACTTTTCCGTAACTAAAAGTGCACTTTCGCTCTATATATGTGTCTATCAAGTGATAAGACATTAAATTCTAGAAGTTGAAACAGTAAATTCTCAAACTAGTACAAATGATATCCAAAGTGTAAATTAATTATGCTTACCTTCTCTACAACCAAGATACTCTTTGATGTCTCTTGCCTCTTGAATGATAATGGGATGGTTGCTAATGCTTCCTTGTTTATCATTATAACCAACAAAGTATTAAACATATATATATATAAAATATATATATATATATATATATATAAGTCTCAAACATGTGTGTCTTTGTAGCGAGGAGCAATGTTGTATGGGCAAGCAATCACGTATAGTTGCATCTATATACTATATACGCATGCAAACATAACATAACATACCCTCTTAAGTAGTGACCATTATACCCCTTTCAATAACCCTAGTAGTAATACATATATATAGGCTAGGAGTTGGCTACAAAGTACAAAACTTCTAAAAAGTGTAAGAAGTCAATATAGACATTGTGTTTTAATTTTTACGCATGTTGCAAAAAACGTAGCAATTTAAGTTAAAACACAATGCCAAGAAAGTGAATCAGTGTGTTTTAAATTTTATGCATAGAATACATTTCATTGTGTTTTGAATTGTTACATTTAGTGTTTTTTCTATTTAATACATTGTCAAAAGAATCTAAAACATCTGTGCCTAAAATTTAATACACAATGCCTATATAGACTTCTCACACTTTTTAGGAGTTTTGAACTTCATAGCTTAATTATCCTTATTGCATACCCTAAACATAAAACAAGGTTCTTCGTACATTTCGACAAAGCCTAAATCAGAACACACACGTTAGATCAAATCCATCTCAAATTACAACCCAAAATGATTTAAGTAAATTAATGATAGCATTTGTGTAATCAAAAGGCAAAAGCAGATCAACATTCGATTTGTAGAACATACCTCAACCATGTTGACACTTGCTTTTAGTCCATTCGAACAATTTGAAGAGATTTTTGGAATAACGGGATCACTCAACATATGGTCTTTCTCATATGATACCATTGATGGCTAAACCAAAAATAAGGTCGCAGTTAATTATTAAACAACTGAAATGGTATTATTAGCAATGAAATGAAAATAAAACGTGTTTAATATTAAAAGTAGAAAATGAAAGAAAAAACAAGAAGTCTTACGGATTCATTCAAATCAAGAACACACATATGTTTCTTCAACCGACTAGGGTTCATAAAAAAATCATTTGTTGGAGACGACATTCTTCTAAAAGAATTTAATGCAATGTGCAAATGACCTTTCAAATATGTAATTTAGAACAAACCAACTATTTATAATGTTTAGTGGTGTTCAATACAAACTATAACGTATAGAAAAATGGTAAGATATAAGTTTTTTAAATGTCAAGATGCATAACCTTCTTTGCTCTCATAATTATTAAGCTCCTATTGGCTGGTATTGTTTGATTTTTTATTTTAAAGCTTTCCATATCAACCATACAGAAAAAGACATATTCTGATTTGCCTTCTATATATTACGGTGATATATACCGAGTGTTTTATGATGTGGGTATATGCGTCTGTTAAATAAAAGGTAGGTTTAGACGCATCAAAAATAATGTTTTAAACGCATCGTTGTAACTGATTCTTAGTTCTACTGTTTTGCTATCTTCCCTAATTAATTGTGTAGTATTTTCTAATTTTGAAGCAACATATGCATGTAAAGTTGTAACACTACTTAAGTTGTAAATTTTACGAAACCATAATATGCACGTATCCATATTAGTGGTGGATCTAGGCCACTTTTGTAGGTTTCTGGTAACCCATTCGGTTTAAAAAAATCAGTGAGAACCTTGTATGATTTGAAAAAAAAATAGTGACAATTAGTGAGAATCTACCAAAAGAAACTTAGTGAAAAAAGTTTTTAGATCAGCCACTGATCCATATAATTTAAGATGTTTATTTCGCACGATGAATTTAAACACAAAAAATATTATATACGTATGCACTTAGAAGAAATTTAAAGTATAATTTCGTAGCATTTTCCATTTTTCCGGCTACCTTAATTTTATCCAAACATTTGCATGTAAAGTAGTAACACTACCTTAGTTGTAAATTTTACAAAACCATCTATATGCACGGTTTTAATAACTTTTAAAACAAAACGTACATGCACGTCATATAATTTAGAAAAAAAAAAGAAACCTTTGTTGTAAATTCTAAACGTATTAGAAACGATGTATTCACCTGAAACCAATTCTACATAGTCTGTGCGCAATTGTAGAAAACCGGATCATCAAACACACAGCTGCCCCTTGCATAGATGAGGCCACGAGGTTTCAAAGACCACATGTGGGATACCAACAATATCACACCGTCAAATTTCATGTGCATGGTTTTACCGCGAGACGTGTGACAAACCGGTATTCAGCCGCTTATCATGTTGAACCATCATAAATAATTAAAAAAATACTTAAATACCACATTTAACACGAATAGTGATAATGTTTTAACAATTTCAAAATGAAAGTAATAAAAGTTAAGTTTTACAGCGGAAGCAAAAGTATCAAAATCCAGACATGACAAAACCAACAGTTATCTTAATATTGTAGAAAAAAATTAATAGATAAGAATGCCACTCCAATCTGCATAAGATGCGGTGATCCAAATATCATGCCTTAGCGACCTGTAGAAGAACATACTAAAGTGTGTCAACACAAAGTTGGTGAGTTCACAAATTTTAACTCTTAAGTATTGTTTTTAGAAAATGCATAATTTAGTTATATCAATAGATAGCTAGCTTTTGCAAATTACTGAACAAGTGAACCGAAGCTGATTGTTGTGTTTTGGTCCACCACATCTATCACAAACGTGGTACTTGAGTTAGGTCAATGTTTTACGCTCGACTCCCAGCACGGTATGGGATTTGTCGAACCCAAAAGTACTACCAAATATTACCTCACCATCCCATATTAACGATTCAACGTGTAAGGACTTTCGTAATATTGTGTGTGTTTAGTACACAAGTGATATAAAAGAAATACGTTAACTAAGCAGTGTTCTTGTTTCTCCCAAAAACCATATAAGTAAAGTAGCAGAGAAACTCATTGTTTGCGAAGAAATCCGAGAATGCAAAACACAAAAAGTAGGTGTCCGGTTAACCACTACCTATTACATGTAATGTCTATCAGTGTATGTTTGTGTTGGTTCTCGAAACCCAAGTAATCCAAACAATCCCGTTGTTTTAATGTTTTATAAAAGACTCACATGTTTGACTAACTTAGCGCAAGTTGACCCGACAACTCGTTGGTGACTAATTAAGTGACTTTACTTCATATTCATAAAATCAAGTAAAGCTATAGTACACATCACATAACATGTATGATAACATTTATTTAAGTTTCACTTCCTAATTACCATTTGCATAGTCAAATAGAAGTAAACTATAGTGTTCAAAAAAGGTTTCAGCAATCATAGTATAGCTTTAGCTTTTAAGTCAGTTTGTATATTTTTATTAAAAACACTAAACGATGCGGAAAAATTATGAATATTTTATGGGATATGCCAAATAGTCCATGTGGGTTTGTGTAATTTTCTTGAGATATGAATGTTTATAGAAAATTAATTAAAAATCCTACATTACATAAAGGTCAAAAGCGTCGTTTTCTTCATCAAATTTATTTAAAAAATTATGTCCCTCTAATTGACGCAGGGCCAATTGGAGTGTCTCATAAACTCTTAGGAGTACCTGCTATAAAAATTTCATGTCCTAAATCCCAAAATTGATCAAGTTATAGTCCTCATAATGAACCCTACTTTCTGATAAAAAAAACTCAGCTTTACCTATCCACATTAAAAATTTGCAAAAACATAATTAGGGTTTATGAAAAATTACGAAAATTTTTGTGTATCATCTACACATCTAGTAGATGATCCTAAACTCATGAATGGTCCTATTTGGCTCAGTATGTGCAAGTTATGGTTAAAACAAATTCGGAAATTTCTACAATAACGTTATTACGAGTTCCTGCAATGTCAAATCTACAAATTCAACAATGTTTTCTCTTGCGGAAGCCCTAAGCTTTCACCTGGAATACTAGTGATCTAACCGCATGTAACAGTTTCATACACTCTGTTTAACATATAAAAATCAATGTCCATTATTCATAGTGTCTAACATGTAATCATACAAGTTTTGACATCAAAGTTTTTCCCTTTATATTAAGTAATGAACTATCATCCACCTTAGGGTTTTCATCACCAAATTGGTTCCTAACATCATTGTATACATCTACTAGCATGAAGCAAACATCAAACACAACCAAAACATCCTACACATTCATATACAAAAACATAATTCTTCAAATTTTCCTTTTTTGGCAAGGTATGAACAATCAAGAATCTAGGGTTTTCAATTCATGCAAAAAATATTCAATACACTCCCATGATCATAGACAAAAATTATACATCAGTTAACTTGTTTAAAATTGAGTTTGGATAAACTAGGGTTTTTGACCTAATCTTGAAAATCATAAAAACTATCAAAATCGATCAAGATACCACGTGTAAGCGTTATAGGGTATTGGAATTAATCAAGGGAACCACCAATTTCAAGATCAAGCAACAAATCAAGATGGAATGGTGTTTTGAATTTTCAAAATTATGGTGAGGGTGGGGCTGTTGTATGCACAAGGGGGTTTAGGGTTGGGTTTTAAATTTTTCTTTTTTTTAACTAACTAACAGAAACCAAGGATGCGCTTTTTGATGAGTTTTGCAACTTTTTATGGACTTTTTAATTAATGCAAGCCCACCATAACACTTTTCTAGTAAATCACTAATTTGTTTATATAAATTATTTTTATGAACGCTAAATCACACAAAAATGCACATTCTCTCACAATTAGGAGAAACAGCTAGCCATAATTCATGTAGTCAAGTAACATGCAATTCCACACAATTACATTAATATTATTATGTTCGAGATATTATTATGATGTTCCACCAACGTTCGGGGTCAGACTTATGTGCAGTTCGGTAATTCGTTTAATTCATTGAATTATTATTATGTGGGTGTTCTCGTACTGACTGATACACGAAATCAACCTTAATCGAGTGTAATGCAAGAGTGAATGTCCATGATAATGTTAATGATAACGGAGTTAACCTAAAAATTCTCGGTTGTCACAAACAAACTAGTCACAACCAAACAAAGAGGTTTGCTAATTTCTGTAAAAACAAGTACATTTGTGAAAACAAATAAACTTCAACGATGTTTAGAGGTCTAGAGCGAAATATTCATTTGAAAGCAGTTGACGACTGGTTTCTATTAATAGTAACTTGTTCAGAGATATAGAGCAAAACAAAGCAGTTGCTGTCAAAAAGTTATTCCCAACGACAAACATCTAAAAATCCTATGTGGGAATATTATCTGAAATATTGTCTTTGTAATTAGTGATGGATTATCATTAACAAGTAGTTTGTAAGAAAAATGTTCCGATCAACAAACATCTTTAGAGCATGTGCAAAAGTCTTAACTGAAATGTTATCAATATAAATAGTAACGGATGACCAAGGAGTAGTTTGTAGGAACTGTATGCCGAAGGCGCTATAAACGCAAAATCAATTATCACGTCAAATTATCAAGGGACAATACGTAAGAAAATAGTCAACAAAGACCAATATTGCATTCGTAGAGCCTCCATAAATGGTCGGTGATAGTCCCTACTTCATCTGTTTTGCTCTTCGTCTTTGGTCCTACGATGATTATCAAGGGACTACCGACAGGTGATTTCGTATGTACCAAGGCAACCATTAGTTGGTGTCACAGACGTCAGGCATTGGTAATCTTTAGATGACATCGCAACTACTGAAAGAGGGTTTGAGATGACTTCCTCACATCACCGTTGTCCCCTTCATCATCACCGGTTCGTTGTTCCCTTCCAAGTTTAGGGAGATAGATAGGTTTGAGAAGGAAACAATGAGAACATAAAGACTTGGGGATTTTTTAAGAAAAACGAAATTAATATAGAGCCGTAAGAATTGCATAATGCATTTCTACCTTTGTTTTGAGTGCGGTACTGTTTTGACTGCGGTACATAAGACAGTTATGTAACCACCTATGTTTCTCGCTCCACACTTTAAGTTTTACGATACCATACATATCAAGGTTCTAGTTCTACCCTCCCAGGATCCTACTATAACTTGTGTTTATGTGTGTTGAGAATCCACTGGTTTTGTGAACGTTACTTAAAATCCTCAACTACAATATTTATTGCCATATTTCCAAAATCCAAATTTACAAACATTTTACCTTTTACTACTAGAAAGATTACAAGATCAAGATGCTTATTGTGGTTTGAACACAAATCCATAAATTTCACCATCACCATGTAATATTGTTTGTAAATCAAAATTGCAATATGCTATTTCAAACACATGACCAAAGAGAAATCAGCACTGCAACATATAGAGAAAACATCAAAGATTTGCAAATGCTTACACCACCATAGGTTATTGTGGTCACTCACTATATATCGGTTCGGTTCCGTTTCATAGTTGAAGGCAACGATTTTGGGCACAAGTATTTCATAGGTATTTACAATAACTGTACATAACAGATCTGGTGGATAGAAAACATGTCGCAAGGTACGTCTTGCATTGCATATGATGAAAAATCCCTCCCTCCTTTGTGTCAAATCCTCTGCCAGCCAAAAAAGATTAAATGCTACAAAATATCAAATCACAATCATTCTAGCCAAATCAAATAATATGAATCTAGCATTTTAAAATGCTTTAGGATGTTTCCATCATTCTAATATTATCGGAAGTGGGGGTCAAACTATGATCTTTATGGGTTGGTTTGGGCAAGACATAAATCAATGGGTAGAATGAATGAAACTAGATGCCTTTGTGAACTCTGAACGGGTTTATCAACAGGTCAGAACGAGTCGTTCAAATCACCAAACCAGAACCTACTGAAGAACTGAGTCAAAATAGAATGTCGGATTTACCACTTACCCACCAAAAAGCAACTACCCGGAATCTATTGCCACCTATCGACCAGTCACTGCTGCTGCTGCCTGCCGATAATCCATCACCGCGCTTACTACTGACTGACGTATAGCAACACGCCATAATCCACCATCACCACCACACCAAAATATCAATAAAACGTATAAAAGCAATGAACAAAAACAAAATGAAAACCTTGGAGAAAAAAACAAAAATTAAATCTCATAGTTCGGACTCAAATCATATACTTAAATTGCAACGATAGAAGTTCTTAATTATCAAGGGAGTTCCTTTTGTTACTTCTGAACTAAATGTCTAGCAAAATAGCAAAAGCTAATTCTAACTACATTTCCATATGCATAGTTTAGAGGGTTTATATATAAAATGCATAACTAGCAAAATTACGAATTAAATATGAGAAGAAAACAATATGAAGCTACAAGAGCAGTGTGTGGGGAACAGACCTTGGGTAGAGTTCAACTACAATGAATCCAGTCTAAAGCATTAGGAAAGCACCAATTGATGTTTGATGCAGCACTTTTGAACTCCGATCAAGTCCATGAGAAGCCACCTGGCAAGATAAAACAACATAAATGACACGTGTTTGTTGCATAGTAGCAGTCAACATAACATTAGCGGGACTGTCATTAAGTACTTTAACATACTAACATTAGCGGGACTGTAATTAGTAGTTTATTACTTTTATGTCCAAAAAATTATGTGTACAAAGAGGAACTCATGATACCATGTGACTTAAAGCTGCATAGCGTTCCTCATTCAAATACAATGGCTTTCCCCTATGCATTTCAATGTCCTGCATAAGTAATGATAATGAATTATTGATAGATACTTTTACACAATGTCCATTTAAAGAAATGATATAAAAGTATAAAACAAGCATAAACAATTTCGGAAAGAAAAAGAACATATAGAGTAGAACTTTGTGTTACCTCTTCACCAAATGCATCCAGGTAAGGAGATGGCCAGCGTGCCTGACGTGCAGATCTTTGAAGTAATATTGTAGTTTTCTACACCCGAATGTGTTAATGAACAAATGCACGATTTTTTAAGCAGAAAAAATGATACCTCAAAAGTAAAAATGTGTGAAGACTTACCCTAATCAACAGAAATACGCCAGTGCCGGCCCCACAAGACATCGCATGAGTTTGGCACTTGTTATTCCTAAGGCAACTCGTGTCAATACATGTTCATATTCAGAACTGAGATATAGATTGTTATATAATCACACACAAAAATACCTGCAGCACGTCTTCCAGCTTGGCGAGCACAATTTACCACACAACAAGCATAATGCAGGTTCATCCTGAACAGCTCCACAGTCAACACACTTCTGTTTTATGTACCTAAATATACAAAATCACTAGTAAATAAAGATGAAGATCATGGAATGAAAAAAATCTTGTAAAATTATAAAAATAATAAGAACCTTTGCAACAGATCCTGGTATAGGTGTGGCAAAACCATCAACTTAAATGGGACGACAGGGTTAAGTGCAAAACCCGTGAAGGATTACTAACTTCAAATTCCTTAGCAATGTGTTGCAACCATTTTTTAACCAAAGATCGTGCCACCTCATCATTAACTATGTTGTCCAACGCTGGAATCTTAAACATCTTCTCCAACTCATCAATTTCAATAGATTCTTCTGGCATGCCAAAAGAGTAATCCATTCTATCTCCAAATGTTTGTGATGGTCTAAGGGCCCCACTAAATGGTGTTGAAGCCGAAGAGTTCATTAATTTCCACAACACTGCACACCTTCGGAGAAATGGAAAACTCAGGCTACGGATTGACTCGGTAAGATCACGAGAGTTATCCATATAGTTGGAAACAAAATATTGGCTTAAAAATCTATGTTCACCCACAAACTTAAAAACGTCGGTGATAAGAGAATCATGGTGACTCAAATCATTTATAGACTCATTTAATCCAAAGCATGTTATTGCAGCCTGCAAAAGAGAGATGAAACAAGAAACAAAATGTTAGCAAGACATAGACAACTAAAATAGCTAAAAATAAATTGTTCGAATGTTC
Organism: Scalesia atractyloides; assembly: GCA_947069175.1. Taxonomy (NCBI): domain Eukaryota; kingdom Viridiplantae; phylum Streptophyta; class Magnoliopsida; order Asterales; family Asteraceae; genus Scalesia; species Scalesia atractyloides. Next base: position 6,488,845 of record CAMTDV010000008.1, read on the forward strand.
AATCAACCTGAGTTATGGAGACCACATAGCACACATGAACAAGAGAAAAAAATGTTTTTTCAGATGACATAGAAGGCACTGGAAGACAAAATATGATCCACATTAAAGTCGAGAAAGCATCTGATGCAAGAACAGGGTACGATGCCATTGCCCAAAACTGAATATCCGGTAATCGTTTGCCCATATCAGCATTTTCCAACATACTCATCATACTTTCTGAAAATCAATTTTTACATGATTAATATTAAAACAATACAAGGTTAGCCCACTAAAATTTGTATAACTAATGATAATATTACCTTCAACTCTGTAGGTGTCACTGGGTGGTTCGTTTAGAGGATTAGCACAGCATATCGACTTTGCGAACTTTTTAATACACATTAATCTTAAGAGAACGTCAAGCGAGCTTTGAACTCGGGTACGCTGAACAATTTTAAGCAACAATGACAAAATAAACCCACTAGAAGACCTTAACTCCTCATATAAAGCATCAACACTATAATTGGTAGCTGAGGATGTCCTTTCAGATCTAGCAGCAATTTCTATAGATGTAAGTGAATACTTGAGGGTGTCCCACATGATCATAGAGTCACTTAACCGATTTGATCCGGAAAGTTTATCGTCTCCTGGGAAATACATTTCATGAAGTAAACGAATTCCGGATTCAAGATTTGTGATTGTTCCTCGTTTGTGTAACACTGGAAATGATTTGAGAAATTCACTCCTGCTAGAAACATCAGCTGCAGCTTGCAAAAGAGAAAGTGACTCTTTAAGGAGAAAAACGTCATTAGCATCTGAAGAGAACAAAATTTGACTTTTTAATTGCCCGTTGTCCTTGGTTCCTTCTTTAGGTAAATCAGGTAACACGGAATTTGCAAGTCCTCGACAAACAGGACATAAAAACTCCCCCTAAACATCATACAAAATATATAAGGAAATAAGAAATTACTTGCATAAATAAACTAAAAAAAGAAATAAACAAAACACACCTGATCTGGATCCACAATATGACGTCCTTCGAAATCAATTCTTCTCGTATATCTGCCAGCAATTACAAATTAAAGTTCACTTAATAACATGAGTAAATGTCATCCAAAGGTTTTTTTTTGCATCTGAATCCAAAAGGTTTGAACTTTTGCCATTTTCATCTAACTCATTAACTCCATCCATTTTTCTCCGTTAAGTCAGGGGTATTTCCGCCTTTCTAGATTTTTTTATTAAGCTAAAAAACACTACAAGAAATAAAGATCCACCTCTGTTGATTCCAAAATACTATATACATAACAATAAAAACAAATGAGCAAAAGACAAAAATATCCCTGATGCGGAAAAAATCGCAAAACTGGCCAAACCTCAGGATCGAAAATGGCATTTTACTCTAATAACAATTAAAATATTTTAGAAAGTTTATACCTTTCCTTCAGCGACCGTAGATAACGATCAAGGCAATCCTGATGCACTGCATGCCCACATGAAGAAACACAAACTCCATTGCAATCTGACGGTCCAAAACCTTCATATGTCAGACATGAAGTCGCTGAACTTGGTTGTGCCTTGCTACGCGACCCACCAACTGAGGGTAACGAATTATTTAACAATTCATTAGATAAAGATGCGATGTACTTCCCAAGTAAAAAAGATTCATTTGAACCACATTCAGCAGCTGAAAAATCCGCAGCCTTCATAACATCATTTTCCATAAAGTCCAGAATCTGTGTGTACATATTTTCTTCAAACGCATCACCCGAAGATGTGGCTGGCTGACTACTATTATCATGTGACGTTTGGGGAAAATGAATATCCTTTAATGATGGGAAACGGATTTTTATAAACTCCAGAAAAGCATCAACCTCTTGTGGTTGACCAGTAGAAGAGAATTCATTAATTGTATTCTGAAATAAGTTCATTAATTCAGATGATATCATTGTTTCTGAACTACTTGAAGTTTGAGTGTTTAAATCCTCATCGCTATATAAAACTTGCTCCTTCCCAGATCTTTGAATTTCTTTTTCCAGTGATGGAGGACCTTTATCGAGCAAACTCACAACCCTAGATTTCTTTAGACAGAAATCCAGATCATACCATTTGAAAAGTCAATACTAATATAATATAATATTATAATACGTAAATTAAACAAAAACAAGAAATTAAAAATGGGGTTGCGACTCGCGAACCTGGAGAAGAACTAAAAACGACACAGGAGACTTGGAATTTGCGTCATGACAGAGAGAACAGACTACTTGTTCATGTCCATCTGAATCGTTTGCAACTTCAGAAATACTTTTTTCAGCATCGTTTGGATCATTTAAGCCACTTTCTGCTGATGAACTTATGTTCTCCATGAATTTTGACTGCTGTTCCTTCATTTTTTTCTGTGTAACATAGTTGAACTCAAACTCTGAGCTTAAAAAAACAAGAGTAAAATGCCATTTTCGTCCCTGGGGTTTGGCCAGTTTTGCTACTTCCGTCCAAATGTTTGTTTTTCCGCATCTGGATCCAAAAGGTTTGAAATCTAGTCATGTTCATCTGGCTCGTTAACTCCCTTCTATATTTCTCCGTTAAGTCAGGGGTATTTCCGTCTTTTTTTGCTAACTTTTAAGTTAACAAAAAGGACGGAAATACCCCCGACTTAAACGGAGGAAAATTGGAGATGAGTTAACAAGCCGGATGAAAATGGCAAGATTTTAAACCTTTTAGAATCCAGATGCGAAAAAACAAACCTTTGGACGAAAGTCGCAAAACTGGCCAAACCTCAAGGACGAAAATGGCATTTTACTCAAGAAACAAATAAAAAACTGTCGATGAATGTGAACTGACCATTATAGCAGCTTGTCTCTCACGTGCTATTGCCTTTCGTTTCTCACTATCAGACATTGAAGCACTGTTATTTGCATCACCGCTAGGTGTAGAATGAGGGAGCTGATTAACAACTTCAGGCGCTAATCTGTGCAATTTATTGAGGCATCCAGGATCCAGCTCAGCAAATTTCTGAAGGAGATTCTTGATCAAAGAAGACAGGTCAAATCCACCAGATTCCACCAAACTGTACACGTTTTCTTTTTGATTTATCCTCATTAACGACACAAGAAGTGATAACAAGCTTTGATTATCATATCCATCATTTACACCCGTCGATATTTCTTCACCAGCAAAGGCTAAAAGCGGAACAGAATTATCCGCATCACCGGATTGGATCTGCGCTTGACAAATATCTAATGCTAGTGATAGCAAGTGCAATGCCGTAATAAGAACTCCATCAGGAGCGCGTGATGGCATCAATTTATCAGTAAAAAGCGCATAAAAAAGAACGGCTCGAATGATTTGTAGAACTGTTTTGCATGTAGCTACTTTGGCTAACCCATTAAGAGGAGGATAAACCTTCGACCATTTTGGAAGCTGATTGGTTAATGCAGAAACATTGCAAAACCGCAAGTATCGTTCTTCCGCAACTTGCAAGTCCCGTGAATTCCAACGAGGATGATACAAATCTAGCTCTTTCCAGTACTCTAAGCGTAATTTGTACATACCCTAAAACACATAATACTGTTGTAATAAGTAAATGGTAGAAAGATGCATATTTTAAGAACCATTACCTGTTTGATTCCAGATGGATAAGAGTACTCAGCTACGATATCCAAAACTTGTTGAAACTGGTCAAGTTTAGAAAGGTCACGAGGAAGGGATTTGACCAATTGACTATGAGTGGCGTTTCCAGTGGATAGCTTATAGATTAACTCACGTTGAAGACATTGAGCTGTAGTTAATCCACAAAATCGCCTTTCTTTTACTATTTGTATGATAAGATTTAGCATCTCCTGTACCAAAGCCGCTTCATACCTGAAAATATCAGTTATATTTGTGTTACATCATAATATATGGAATTACGGAAGTTAATTGTGATCCTTCTTCCGAGAAGTACATTAATGATAATTACAAAACAGAACATCATATATAAGAAGAGAGCGCGCGTATAACATTAAAATATACATCATTAATGAGTTTTAGAAAATATACATACTCATTTGCTCTTTCGAAATCCAAATGAAGATAAGTTGATAGACCAAATCGTTTAATGATTCTAGAAATATACAGATCTGCTGGAGCTAATGCAGCACAACATTGTAGAAGAAATAAATCAAGTTCCAAACCCTGCTCAGACCTGCATTAAAAAAAGATAAATCAGTTTCATAAGAAACTTTTCACCAGATAATTAACTGATTTTTTCCCTACCAGCGGACTGAACGATACCACTCATAAGATAATATTGCAGCATCCCCATTCTTCCTCCACATTCCAGCATGAACTTCACTACAGAAAACCCTAATACGAAGAGGATGTTCCATTACAAAAGCAGAGAACCCGTATGGGTGGCAGCCACCTAGCACATGGCCGAAAAAATCACCAAATTCAACTGATGAGTCAGCAGATGATTCAGATTCACCATAACACCTCTTCAATGCTCTCTGTAAAACCAATGAGAGCAAACCATGCAACGGTATATGTACTGATATCTCCTGTGAACTAACATCGTATTCAATTTCTGGCCAGTCTGCTAAACTCAAAGCCTCTAATTCATTTGTATAATCTCCATCCACCACACGATCTCCAAAACCTGCAGAAATGGTGTCACGCGGTTGATGAGCACAAAGACCTGCAGAAATAGTTTTTCCCTTTCTAAACTTAGATAGTGTTCTCTTTAATTGAAAGAAATTACTACCAGAAGCATTGCTTGTTCTTGAAGTTAAGAGAGTGAGATGACCTCCTGACGTATTCGCAGTATTGTCGGATTTCAACCAATTTTCAATGGCCCGTAAACACTCGAACATTAACCATGAAATTGAAGTCAAAACTGGTATACTTTCAGCATTCCCTCCAACAGCTTCCGAATCACAATCCATCGATGTGCCCCTTGCAGTCACACTAGATACAGAGCTTTCTTGTGAAAGTCTCCCAACTTTTGCATGTCGTAAAATGTCTTGTTCATCAATATCCTGCTTATTTGTAGTGGACACTGATTCGTCTTCAGTGGAAAATGCACCAGCCACTAATAAAGCATGAATATTTGCAATGGAGTGACCTAAAACAAAAGGCAAATGCATGTTTTCATTTTCTTCTTCTATGTGAATATTGGTTTCTCTTTTTTGAGGGCTAATTCCCTGAACAAAAGCCAACAATTTCATCCATGTTCTTGATAGGTCACGCCTGTCACATGTCATGTATTTTGGTATTGTCGAATGGCTCATGACAAATCTAATATCTTCAACGACACGGTGTGTTGTTTCATACAAATTTTCCCACTTGGATACCTGAAAAAACCATTATTTAGACACGAAAATTGAAAATCTAAAATTGAGTAAAATGCCATTTTCGTCCCTGAGGTTTGGCCAGTTTTGCAACTTTAATCCAAAGGTTTGTTTTTCCGCATCTGGATCCAAAAGGTTCGAAATTTTGCCATTTTCATCCGGCTCTAAACTCCATAAATTTTTCTCCATTAATTCAGGGGTATTTCTGTCTATTTTTGTTTACTTAAAAGGCAAAGTCAGTCGTTTTCAGGTGTATTCGGTCTTTTAACATAAAGTGAAAAAGACCGAATGGCCCTCCAAGTTAGCAAAACAGACAGAAATACCCGACTTAATGGATAAAAATGAATGGAGTTAACGAGCCAGATGAAATGGCAAGATTTCAAACCTTTTGGATCCAAATGCGGAAAAACAGACCTATGGACGAAGTCGCAAAACTGGCCAAACCTCATGGACGAAAATGGCATTTTACTATTTAAAAACTAAAAAAATATATATATAGAAAAAAACTTTACCTGTAGTCGATGATCCTCTCGAGAACAAGAACTGAATATGTTGGTTAAACATTCCAAAAGCATGGTTAAAAGATCCATTTCCTTAACGAGGCGTGGGGTCAAAGTAGGGACAGTAAAAATTTGAACAGAAAATGTCGGTAGTAGTAGATACTTTCTATAAACAGAATCTTTACACTCCTTCACAACTTCATTAACAACCATGGGATAATACTTTAGAAAAGCCTTTGCAAATTCATATTTAAAAAAAGGATCACTTAGCAACTTCAAAAGTAATTCATGAAGCTTCCGGACAACTTCCGTGGTTAAAAACATTTCTGCCCTTACAACAACATCCAGCAGATCGACTTCTGAGCATAATCTTCCAGAAACAAAACTAAGCAAACTTTCACTGCACTTACAGAACTCCAAAAGCATCCCCACCACTGCTGATGTCAGCACATCTGTGGCCTTTGGTGGTTCTGTAGCATTATCATCAACAGTAGGCCTGTTTTGGAGGTTACTCTCGGCAATTTTTAGTTTTCGTTTCCAATAAAGAAGAAGATAATCCAAAATAGGACCTAAAGTCTTTGCAATATCTTCTTGAAGTGGCTGTATCTGTTCTGCTCCTTTATGTTTAGAACAAAATCCACTACGTTTCCATGCTGTCACATCTCCACAATCACAGCATCCACCACCTGTGTATATGATTGAATAATCATGGTCCTTATGGTTACCATTTTTGAAACATGGGACACAAATCGCACATGTGGGATCATGTTCGCATGTTCTACATCGGTATGCTATGTCATTGTGCCCCCACACAGACCCACAAACCCGCGTTTCCCAGCATTCATCAAAGCCAGTCGTTGTAGCATTTCAGCAGGATCACCATCAAACATCAACCACTGCAACCAGACCATGCTTTCGTGTAGTAAATCTTCAATGTTGGGGTCTGACTGTGCTTTCATGGCAGCCTCCATCTCATCATCTGTTGGTAAAATCGCATTGAATATTTCTTGTAATCGCGAGTGGTTTCTTCTAACAAATGTTATTATTCCAGACGGATGCTCGAGGTTCTCTTCAGGAACATCTATTAGTGATAACCTCTGATACAAAGAAATGTCAACATGATTAACATTATGTCACTATCGAACATTAAAATAGAAAGCGTGCCAACTTTTCACTAGATAACCATTCAATAATCTATTTTTCAGTTCCTTATATAGTGAAATCCCTCTCTCAGACAAGTTTGTCAAACTTTCACCTAAAAATTTGTCCTCAATCATATGGTGCCCTTCTTCAATCTCCTTACCCAGATACCCATAGATTTAAAGTTTATACTTAAAAATAAACCATAATATCATTTTTACCTAAAAATCAAACTAAACATCTACTCACTAACACGATTAAACCTGTAAAAGCCAATTTAACATGTAACAGTACCACTGTAACCACAACCTACAACACTAAAACAAAACAAACACTCGAACAACAAATTCCACCAAGCAAAATCAGTTATCTTCAATATCACTAAACTTCAACCTAAACAGACCTAAAAACCTAAATTTCCAGAAAATAAGCATGATTCTCAAATTAAACTTTTACACAACAGAAACATCATCTAACTCCTGTATTTCACAAACAGTGAACAAAATGAATATTTATCCAAAATTAACCCTAAATCGTGAAATAAACAGTGAAAAACAATCGTACAAAACAAAATACAAACTAATCCAAACACATACCGATAACAATAAGCAACACATTCATCCCTAATATTATGACAAGTACCAGCAATGCGCAAATTACGGTAGAAAAATTAGGTCAAAGAAAAACTACCTTGAGTATACGATCTTTGGGAGAAAGAAGAGGCGTATGAAGTTCAGATGAAGAGGAATCAACCTCCATCCTGAACATGTACCGGAGAATCCAATCGGCGCAATAACAGTTGCCGATTTCGCAAGTGTAACGACCCAGGGCTGAATAGAAATGCGTAATCTCCTTTTGCAGATTTGTGTGTGTGTGTGTGTTGAGTTTTATCTTGGAGTACAAGATATTAATAAACTGCTCTTTCTCTCTCTCTCTCTCTCTCTCTCTTCCACTCGAGAAAGAACCACGGCTCTAATGACTGATTGCGTCATGTGTCTGTTTGTTGCTTTTTATTTTTTCCTAATTGTGTCACCGCCATTCCCTTCGCCCTTATCATTCAGTGGTAAATTTCTAAACCTGTTTTCGAAACAAACAGTGCGAAACATTAAGTGTTAAACTAATAAAAGATTTGAACCATTAAGAACTAAACAAATAGCCCTAAGAGCACTACTACTCTTGCCTCGATCAATCAAACACCGCTGTGTCAGACTTATAAAAAAAGTACCATTGTACGACAAAACATTGGTAGCGAATTAAACAAACTAATAAAATTACATAATAAACACAAAAAAAAAAGAAAAAAGAAAAAACATAGATTTAAAACGAAACTATACCTCGTCTTCCTCCTCGAGGTATGGTAGATCTTGAGCTACAAGATGGACATCAATTCGCGAAGAGCATCATTGTCAAAAACGGGTTCGACGACAGGATCCCGGATGTGGACCGGCGAGAACACTTTTTCATCGTCTGTTAAGATCATATCGTGCAGTATGATGCACGTATATGCCATGCTAATAATCTTTTTTTTAGTCATGGCACACATATGGGTCTCCTAAGTATGTTTCATTTACCTTTTAGCGCACCAAAAGCACGCTCCACATCTTTTCGGTAAACTTCTTTACATTCGGATCAACAGGATACGGAAACGTTTTTACAAATGTTGATCAAGTATGGTAGATCCTGCCGATTAGATAGTATCGGTGTTTGTATGTATCTTTATTCACTATAAATGGACACATAGGTTCGGTTTCATTCCATCAGCGAGATAAACTTGAGATTGTTGGAGAACATTGATGTCGATGAGTGAACCGGGCGGACCACATACACATGCCAAAACCATAAATCTTAACTGCTTCGACCATTATTGTCGGGTATTCGTGATCACCTTTCATATACTAGCCTTGTAACTCTTTGGGGCGCATCCTTCAAACAAGATGCGTGCAACCTATGCTACTTAACATTTCAGGAATGTGGTGTTTTTCTTCGTGATTGTGGTACAAAATCGCTACGTCGTTATTGTCGGCCTACGCAAGAACTCATCATCGTACAATTGATCCACGGCGTTACACAAAAGTTGTAGGCATTCCCGCGAAGTCCTTTCGAGCATCTGTAAATACTCGTCGGGAGTATTACCACTCACAAGTTGTTTAACGGTGAATGTAACTTTGTGTATTTCCGTAAAACTCTTTTTCAACTATCGACGTATCCCTCTTGAAACCAAAAATATTGGTTTCCACATCACCAACAATTTTTAAGAACAACTGTTTTGACATAGAAAACCAGTAGTGAATGTTTCATTATCATACTTTTGTTCATCAATAAAATAATCGTCCATAAGATTTCCGTTACCTTGTACGCAATCATGTTTGAGGATTTTTTAGGAATGCCCGACGACGTTGACGTGTCTTCCGCTTTGGCTTCTCAAGCATTTCTTTAAAAAAATTTAAGTTACTATCGCTTGACAAAAAATCGTCTTCGAAATCGTCGGGCGGTAAAAATATACCCAAGTCATCGTTTAAGAAATTAGCAATTGAGAAGTCAGATTGAAAAGGTGATGGTATGCGTGAAAATGGTGAAGATTTGAGTGAAAATGGGATGAAATTTTGTGTAAAATGAAGAATGTGGGTGCTTATTTATAGTGATTAATTAATTTTTATTTATTTCTTCTTAACGGTAAAAAGACCATTCCACGATCATCTTCACCTTGATCAACAACAAATGTCGTACGGGCTCCTCTACCCAGAAACCCAATCCGCCTAGCCAACTCGTGGGGATGGTGGCGCTGTGCTAGTGAGGGTTCAAACTCGGACAGGGTACTCGCAAGGGTGCCCCGCCCTACCTAATCATGCTTTTATTGTGAATTTTGTAACTATCTTGGCCCTTAGCAGCTAACGCCGTTTAAATGATCTAACTACCCTCAATATTTGAAAAAATAAACAAATAACTTAAATAAAATAAAAATACTTAATTGTTAAATAAATTAAATATAATTAACCTCCCCTTTCCATCTTATTCATTTCATCTAACACCCGTCACCCGCCACACTCATCGATAACTCGATGCAACCACTCCTTTGGGCACACATCCGACGACCACCTCCACAAACCTCTGTTCAACCCCACACACCCGTCACACGTAAACGACCACTTCGGTGACTGAAAGCGCTATGCGAGTACGTCTGATCTCAAGAAAATGATCAGGGCCTCCGCAAACGTCTAACCTTATGATCTTTAGATATATAAAGAAGTGATGGAGTTTCACTTTCTAGTGTTCTGTTGGTTTCATGAAAAAAACCCTCTATAATTTCCTATTTGATGAGATGGTGATTAGGTCGCAGTTGAACATAATGTTTAAGATCATCAAGGGGAAAGACTTGATGGGATGGTTTTTATTGGTCTCGAATTCATCAAATGATGAAAACAATTAATGATTTCAAGAAAACAAGTTTAACCAATTTTTATGCAATATTAGAAATCAATACCCTACAAGTTTGGAGTTATAAATTTTTTATGTGTTATTTAAATTGTAAAGTTTTTTACAAGAATGAATAATAAATGTGTTTGCTAGTTAAAATACATAGAAAATTATATCCAGATAAGTTCTGGAGTTTGGTCCTACCCGAATCGGTTTCAATGGGCTCTAATATAAACACCTATACCCGGTTCTGGTTCCTACCCAGTTCTTTCTAATACCCGGTTCCGATTATACCCGATTGGACCTACCCAGTTCCAGGTATGGCCAAAACCCGTTATGTACACCTCTACTGACACATATCCAACTTGTAGTTATTTATTGAGTAGTAGAAAAAAATGTATTTATTAAAACATGTTAGGCAATAGATTCATAGAGTTCTTGTATAGGAGTTGATACACATCATTTAATAAGCAACTAACTTGTTGTATAGGAGTTAAGACAATAAACAAAATCGAAAAAGTTTGAAATCATTTGAACTTTTTTTTATGAATAACATATTTCAAGATCACGGTAGGTTTAATGGGTTAACAAAAAACATCGTAACTTTAAGCATCAAATACAAAAACATCAAGCATTTCACCGCAATGATACGTTAAACCACCGTAATTTTGTCGTGCTTGAGCTAAAGTCCACATGCACCATCATAGCCCAAAATTCGCCCACACTTCTAAGCCCTTCAATTCACCTGTAGTAGTATTACAATAAACAAAATGCTAGTGCGTTGACCAAATATGTGTACATATTTGTAGCCTTTTCAACTTCACACCCACTTTTGTCGAATCCAATCCGAAGTCTCCTAGATGGGGATAGTTGTAATAATCCAAATTGTGATATAAAGTTCTAAATTGTTATTATGTTGAAAGTTGATAAAGATATTTATTAAGGAAATTCATGATGATGAGTATTGTTAAAGTTTATAAGTTGTTGAGTTCAAAAAATAAAAAATACAAGTTTATGGAAATTTTATGAAAAATGTCTGATGTTTCGTTCAAAGGGCACAACTCTGTGTTATTATCTTGTCAAATTATGTAAAATCCGGAGTTAAAATCTATGCATCGAGGTTCATGGCTATATGTAACTTTACTACATAATCGTGTCATACTGCCATCGTGAAATTATGGTGTTTAAGGCACACAAATTTGTTAAGTTTTCTACAAGTCGTGTGATTAGTGGTGGATCTAGAAAATCCTTATAGGAGGAACGTTTAAAATAAAGGTAACGAAATCGAAAAAGAAAAACGTTAGATTTTTCCAAAATTTACAATACCATCGGAGCGTCAAGGGGTAGCGTATACGCCCCTGTGTGTGATAACCATACATTGCAAGTTTTTTTTATTCTGGTAAACATTTTGGCTAGATAAGGGATGTCGCTATGCAACACATACTAGCTGATTCAACTATGCCTTATATTACACTCGACAGAAAAAGTAACTGCAGAAGTATTCACCTACTGCTTTATGAATAAAACATAACCCAAACACAAAAGGAGCTTAAGAAACCGACAGTTGCAGGTAAAAACAAAACTACAATAGCATCATCATATGCATCGTTACAATATTAATAATAAACCATACATTCATAGTTGCATAAAACTAAGTTTCTTGCTTAACTCACTCACCAAAACAAATCTCACAACTTTGGTTTCACAAGGTACGCGCCACTCTCTCATACAAGTCACGTGGCCAGTTGCGATTCAAGTTATTAGCAAGGAAATTGGCGATCTGCACAAGAAATGTAAATAACTTAAAACTCTTTTCTACAAAATATAGAGCAAATGGGTAAAATTTGTACATTTATGACAACAAGCATACCTTGGTCCTCAATGCACGAAGTGACCCATCGGAATCCCTGACATTGTCTATACACTGAAGAGCAACCTTAAGAAGATCCGGAACACATGCTTGAACATAGGGAGACAAATTTTGGAACATGTCTGCTGATGTGTCAGGTGCTTGGGGATCAAATGGAAGAAATGGAAGCTTGGCGACCTCCCTTAAAGCATCAAGATAATGTTCTTGTCTTGCTAATTTATGAATAGACAAAATTGTCTCAAGTTGTCTTAGCAATGTTTCTTGCTCTAACACGTATTCTCTCTCTTGCAGACTGCACAAATCGGTAATGCAACAGTTTATAAAACTAAAATCATCACAATTATAATGATGAATTTCAGGACCGAAGTTAAGGTTAAGATCTGACCTGACATGCGGATAGTATTTAAACGTCTCAAGCAACTCATTTCCCGAATGAACAAGCCCAGCTGTTCGGCTCTCACCATCCAGTCTACCGCGTGATAACGAGCAGATAGCTTCTGAGAGTCCCTTGTTTATGATATCCAATGCTGCTGAAAAAGCCCCGATTCTCTTCTGAATTTCTATAGACTGAAAATCAAGACAAACATTACAGAAGTCAGTGATTAATAATGATTAAGATTAGGGCTGCAAACGAACCACCGTTCGGCGAACAGTTCGTTTGTATTCGTTCGTTTATTAAACAAACGGACACGAACAAGAAATCTCGTTCGTTTAGTTAAATGAACGAATATGAAGAGAGGCTGCGATCGTTCATTTATGTTCGTGAACGTCCGGTAACGTGTTTGCTTGTGTTCGATAGTTCATTAGTGTTTTTAGTTTTTATATTTTATTTAAATACTTCAAAATTCCGATCAATAAAATACTTATTAAGTGTCAGTGTATAATATATTTTGTTCATGAACGTTTGTTTGTGTCTATTTGTTTCCATTTGTGTTCATGAACATTAGTTTGTGTTCATCAACGTTCGTTTTCGTTCATTGCCTAAAATTAACAAACGAACACGAACAAGTTCATTTCCTTAACAAACATACACGGACATAAAATTGCGTTCGGAAAACATTCATGAACAGTTCGTGAACACATATATTTCTTAACAAACAAACAAGAACAATATCTTGTCCGTGTTTGTTTGGTTCGTTTGCAGCCCTAATTAAGATGATTATTTATTGCTAAAGCAGAAATAAAAAGTTTACTTTGTCGGTAAGACCGGCTTCCTGACACTGGCGAGCGGCTTCAACCAAAAACTGGTGCCTATCTTTTCGATTACTCAAAAGCCGCACTAATTCACCTTCTTCACCCGCTCCTCTAGGCCCAAGTAACAGAAGAATTCCACCGTCACGTAACAATACTTCCATAAGAAGCTGCTGCATCATCAACGTCCGCTGCCTTTGCTGATCTACGTTTCCCCGTCCAGACCATGACAGGTGTCCACCGCCCACCGTAGCAGCAGCTTGCGCGTAATATTCCAACGCCACAGAAAGATTATTGTGCCTCAAGTAAAGTGAACCGTACTGTCTAATAATGCTAGCTGACTCAGCAAAAGCATCCATCACCCCTATTTTATGACCGGTCCCACCAACATCAGATAACACACCGTGGTCTGCTAACACGATTGCGATATGAGCAGCATCAATGTTATACCCCTCATCTCCGATATCCTTTGACAGATATAGAACAGCTGGAACCAACTGTATGCTCAATAGTAACACGTATGGATATACTAACGGGTCCTTTCCATTCTTTGTATAGTACGATGGTTCAAACTTGTTCAGATAAGCCTGCAAATCGTCCAGGCTGTAAGGTGATACACCGTCATTTAAAACAACGGAAGTCGAGTCTCGAACGGCGCATAACTTGAACCACAAGAAATCCTCTATGGTGTTGAAAAGTGTAGGATGTTCTCTAAGTAGGCGATCGATCTGGCGGCGGGACCCGGATATGAGTGCGTACAGAAGTAACTTTTTCTTGTCGAAAGCACCTCGGCCTGCTCGATCACCCATTCTCAACATTTTTTCACATTCTTCTGCAGCGATAGAAGCTGTCTCCACTGATACCATGCCTCCATTTGTGATCCATTCTGCCAGCTGTCAAGAATGAGTTAACAACGAGTTAATTAAAAGACTTGAAAAATAATATACTATGTGATCACAAGTTTAGTACCTGTGATGCAAATTGGTGAGAAACACGAGAGCGTGAAGCAACATCCCTTGCATCATCATAGTACCCGGTTCTCAAGCAGAAATAGATCTGTATCAGAAACGAACATTAGTAACTTGATTAATGAACTAGTGAAAGTTAATAAATAACTAGAACTTTGACTCGTGTCGCGCGCTGTGGCGGCAATATCACGTTTGTGACTTCGTTACACACGTAACGATGATGACATTAACGTGTGGTGGCCGCACATGACGTTACGCGTTTTTGACTTTGTTACACACATTACGTTTGTGACATTAACGTCAATAGACAAAGATGAAAAATAGTATAATGTCTCAGACGTTGTGGCATAAAGTTGTAGAAGTAACTTAGACAGCGGTGAAAAAGTCGTAAAAGTAATCTAGGCATTAACGTGGATAGGCATAGATAAAAAAAAGTATAATAATGTGTCTCTGTCGTAAAAGTAATATAAAATGAGGTGTCAAGTTATTAAGCAGAAAAGGTTGGCAGGTCAAAGTTGTAAATTACCAAAAGTTAGAAGTGAATGTGTAACTTACTTAAAGATTGAGGGTTAATACTATTTCATGTCATAAGTTTGAGGGTGTGAAGTCAAAAAACCAAAACTTATAAATGATGTAAACTAGTAGTCTAGGGGTTAGAATGTTAATTGTGAAACTTGGGGGGTTAGTTTGTCGGTGGGAAACCCCACCAACCTTTGATTTTAAGATAGTTATAATAAGTAGATTGAAATACACCTGCTGCCACGTGGTATCAACAGGAGGCTGCCTACGAGCATCACCTGCATCAAAATCGAGAACGTAGTCTCTTAAACGGATCTGCATTAGAAAAATTGACTTAGTAAAGATAGAGACACATTGAGTATATAATATGTTGATAAAAGTGAGTGACCACAAACCCTAAGAAACGCGTGAATCCGCTGCAAGTTTCCAACTACTCCACCAAGAGCAGCCTACAATAAGAAAAGTAAAAGACCAGAAAAATCAAACATTAGACATTGAAAAACATAAAGCAAAAAATGTGAGATTAAACGAAAACACTAAGCTAAAGAAAACAAAGTGAAAATATCCTATATAACTATATTACCTGTGCGGGATGACTTTGTATCATTTCCATAATATACTTCTCATGCCCCCATTCCAAATGTCTCCTTGCGCCAATTACTAGCGACATTTTCTTTGAAACATTTCGTGGAACACTTGAATTCTCGCCCATCAAAGTCTGAAATGGCATATTATTGTGAGAAGATACATGAGTTACGATTATATAACGTGTTTCTGCATTTATAAATTACAATAATAAAACTACAAGTCGTATGAACAAGATTGCTTAGTAAGTGTGTACCTGAACTAAATGCCAAATCTTACCCATGGTAACAGATTTACCACCGGAAGAATCCAAACCAAGACTTTCATATGCACTTTTGAAAGCAGTACCCGGCTGGCAAATAGAATATATTACACATTAAAACTGTTTACTGAATCCGCAAACGTAAAAACCGAGTGATAGATTATTCGCGAACTTACTTTAAATGTTAAACCACGTTGTCGGGCATCATTGAGGGTCCTAACAACCTCAGCGTATGCTTCAGCCTTTTTATCTATGGCTGGCTTATCAGCTATTGGTACAAGCTCCATGCTAGAAGTACCAAATGAAACGTGAGGACTAGATGTTAGAGATAATATCGGTCCTGAACGGCTAGCCCCAAAGCTTGACTCGTTTAGTTGCTCCGTGGTAATGTTGAAATGCGGCTCATACTGTGAAGAAAGTCCCTTTTTTCCTTTTGCCAGTCATCCTAAAATATATAAAACAAAGAAGGCATTTAAAATTAAACGCATCAATGATAATACACAATATTCCTTGTAGAAACTAACCTCCAAAACAGTCATCATGTAGTCACTAAAATTTCTGAGATTATCTTTCTGAGCTTCCTGAACAGCGGAGACCATTGCCATTTCATGAACCTGAGATTATGAAATTGTGACATAAAAAATTAAGAATTAAGTAACAGTTGTCATTTCATGAATGGCTGTGAAACAGTCATGCATGTTTAAATCAATAATTTGCAGCAGTGGAGATGTTAAGTACCTGCTGCAAGTATTCCTCAACGCTTGTAGCCTCCGCCGGAAAAACATCCTCAAAAGTTGTCTACAAACAGAGTTACAAGATTTAACAATGTAAGAATGAGTGAATAGGTAACTAATACGAATGGCACAAGAATACCTTCAATTCAAATGATTTTAGATCCCGTGCCAGTTGCTCAGCATTTATCCCCTCACGTGCAAGTAGCCTGCACATAAGTTAACATATCACACATATTAGCAGGTGCTACGTATCAGAAACTTGAGTTCTCGGTTCTCAACATCAAACAGAGAAAGTTCAGTGCACTAATAATAAAAACAATAAGATCCATCATCCAAGATCAAACACCATTAATAGCATCCTTACTCTAGTGCCTTTTCCTAATACCTTTTAGTTGTTTTCTTGTATGTTATATGAAAAGAGTCAAAAGACACGTGTGATGCAAATTCAAAATCAGGACTACTCCATTGAACATTAATGTCATAACTAAGATACACATTTTAGCAAATTAGCATCATGATCTTGCATTCTCTTTTTAGTTTATTTTTAAAAGTCCAAATAACCAGAACTTCCTATACAAGACAGACAGGATATCTTCATTCACTAACCAGTAACTCACATCCAAAAACACTTTTCGGTGCAAGATCATGCACGACTACACAATAGCCTAAAAAATGAAATCCAATGTAACTATGTAAGAGAGTGTTGAAAAGCAATTATTAGTAATTCAACATTTAGACTATACAGAGTGGGGGCCTTGAAAATGTGGCGTTATGCGATATGTGGACGACACGTCAGCACGGAAAGTGGCGTGGTGCAAAAAAGGGGGAGTGGGGCAGGGCGTGAAAGCACATCTTGGTGGCACGCACAAAAATGTTGCACCGCGTCCTCAAGTGCCACAGGAAGTGAAAGATGAGATTAAAGAATATGTTAAACGGTTGCACACTGCAAAATTCCAATACCAACGGGATTTTGAAGAGAGAATTGATGCTGGAGCATACTTTGTAAGTAGTACTGGTGGAAGTGGAAGTGGGAGTGTCGAATCTTCTGCACGTGTTCAAAAGGGTGCAACGCAACAAAGTATGTTTAGATTTTTAATCCCGAAGTAGACAACGAGGAAGGACCAAAGGCGGAAGAAAGAGTGACACCAGCCATTGCTAAAGAGCAATGCAAAAAAGTTTGTTTAGACATTGGAATATTTTTTTATGAGAACGGAATTCCTTTTAATGTTGCAACAAGTACTTCATTCGCTAGCATGCTCCGATCGGTTGGTAACTATGGTCGAGGATTAAAAGCTCCATCCATGTATGAGTTGAGGACTTGGATACTGCAAGAAGAAGTGAATACAACAAAAGCACTTGTGGCAGGTATAAAAGATACATGGAAGAGTATTGGAGTGTCGTTGTTATCAGATGGTTGGTCTGATATGAGAAATAGAAGTCTCATCAACGTTCTGGTGAACAATCCACATGGTACAGTTTTCTTGAAGACGGTTGATGCATCCAATTCTCTTAAAACCACAAAGCCACTTGTCGAGGTTTTGAGGATTGTTGATGGGGAGCGGTCACCGGCTATGGCTTTTATTTATAGTACGATGGATGAATGCAAGGAAAAAATTGCAAGTAACTTTAATAATGAAGAGTCTTCTTATAAAGAGATTTGGGATATCATTAACGAAAAATGGGAAAACCAAATGCATCGGGACTTACATGCGACTGCCTACTACTTGAATCCTCGATTTAGATGGAGTCCCAATGTTTCCAATCACCCGGAAATTAAATTAGGATTGTACAAATGCATGGATAGACTTGTTAAAAATGAGGAAGTCTATGTGAAGATCGAATCTCAACTTGATGATTACAAATACAAGAGAGGATTGTTTGGACATAGAGCTTCTCTCCGCTCATATATGGATCGTGTACCAAGTAATTAAATTATAAGTTATGATTATTTACTCTTATCATTTATTTAATTATTCTCTAATTTATTTTTTCCTTAACTTATATAGTTACATGGTGGGACCATTATGGAGATGAAGTTCCGGAACTAAAGCCTTCGCGATGAAGATATTGGGTCTTACTTGTTCAGCTTCGGCTTGTGAACGTAATTGGAGTACGTTCAATCAAGTTCATACAAAAAGAAGAAATCGGTTGGGCACGGATAGGATGAACAAGTTGGTGTATGTTATGTACAATAGGATATTGAAGCAAAAGTTTAAAAGAAGACGGATCTAAAAGATGATGAAGACCCTATAGTTGCCGATGAGGTTTTGTCAGATGATGAGTGGATAGCCAACCTGAGTGGGGATGAAGATGGCATTGGTGTAGTTGGCGGGTCAAATGAGGGAGAAGGTGAGACTTCATCATCTAGGACTAGGAGGAAAAGAAAAAAGAGTTATTAATTTGGTTGATGAAGAGGACGATGAAGATCTAAATATGCCAGATGAAAACTTTGAGGATAATGATGCGGAGTGGAACAAGTTCTATGATATTTAGATGTCATACATTACTAGTTTAAGTTGTTTGAACTATTTATGATGTTTGTTTATGTTAACCTTGTTTGTTAACTATTTTCTATTATGATGTTTTTTTATGTAATTTGTGATTTATGAGAAATATATATATTTTTTAATAATGTTTCGAGGCTTACGCCTCGTGAGGCTAAGGGAAAACGCCTCGACACCCGTTTCAGCCTTTTTAAACCTTGAATGTAAGAGAGTGTTGAAAAACAATTATTAGTAATTCAACATTTAGACTATACGGAGTGGGGGCCTTGAAAATGTGGCGTTATGCGACTTGTGGACGACACGTCAACACGAAAAGAGGCGTGAGTGGGACAGGGCGTGAAAGGGTGGCGTTGTGTGACACGTGGCATACACTTTTTATTTTATTTTTATTTTATAGTTAAAAAATAAAAATCAAATAATAAACCCACCACCCAATCAAAACAACCCAACACATCACCATCTTCTTCACCACGCCGGTGAAGAATCCAGCGCCTAAACGTCCACGCCATCGACGGGCTGGTGTGCACGGCGTGGAGAGGCAAGCACGCCGGATTTCCAGGCCCACACCGTATGGTCTTGATGAAACTTTAAAAATTCATGTTACTTACTCTTATTGCATCTTAATAACTTAAGACCACGGTGATTAGCTAAAAAATGAGGTTTCATCTAACCACCAACTCCTAGTTTTTTTTTCTGTACCAACGTAATCTCAACTAAAAAAGATACAAACCAAACCAAACCAAAGGAGTCTAAACTCTTAAGACAATTCGTCAGTTTTTTAAGGCATTTGGTATTCACCAGTTGAGATATCTTACAAATACTAATCACATTCTCATCTTAAATTTGTCTCTCTAACAAATACACTTCCATTTTGTAATATATTTTCTAACCAGCAATTCACATTTTACAAAACAGAAAATTAATTAAATGCAATAATGAAAACCTACCTTGTGGCGGCAATAGATTGAGAGGGGGCTTCGGTTCTTAGGGTTTTGGACTTGAGCTTCTTTGACAGCGCTTCTAATTGATCCAAGTTTCTCTGAGAGTAATAAACACAGGAATTAAATTAAAAGAATGCATTATATGAAAAAGGAGATACATAAAGAGTGCGAAGAGAAATGAAAATAACCTGGAGAGGAGGAAACTGAGCAGAAGGACCAGCTTGTTCGACAAGTTTGGAAGATGAATGTAGAAGATCCGTCCAGCTGCTCATATCTGCGTCGCTCGCCATTGTTACGTTGCAGGGAAGAAAGCTAAGCTTGATTGGGGACGACGCTAAAATATTGTTCGGGGGGGTTTTGGAGCTCAAAACGCAAGAGCCCTAACTTTGAAAAGGGTGGGTTACAAATAACTTTGATCTTTTTTATTAAATAGTCTTTTGATTTTGCCAATGCATTATCACCCTATTACTATACAAATAAGTTTTAACTAATGTGTGAAACTCGTAGTGGTACGTTTAAATTTCCAAAACTCGGTTTGAATAATTTGTATATTGGTATTTGTTCCTGTTAAAAAAAAGTTAACGTTAAAATATTGATAAAAATAATTATGTCACAATGACATAGCTGGAATTTAAAATAAAAAGATGTATATTTTTAGGTTGTAAGAGGAAAAAAAGAAAAACATTAAAAAACAAAATGTTCGAGCAGTTTTGATGACTTGTACGTTTGTGTTTTGATAACTTATACATTGCCATACATAACTCAGTCAATAAAATTTACACTTACACTGAAACATAGTTAAAATAAGCACGTTGAAGCGGTGTATTTAGAACTTTTAATACATCATATTTTTTAAAAAATATATAAGAGAAAAAAATGCATGAGTAGCTCGCATGTCTAATTTTGGTTGGGAAAAAATTGTAAAATAAGTTAATAAAGAGTATAAGGCTTGAATGGTAAATTTATCTAAATTTGAGATGTCCATATTGTAACTTCATGATGGGAATACAAGTTTAAAAAATAGGCATGCTTGACTGTACAATGTGCTTAAGCCACTTATACTTTATGATTTGACAAAGTGAACATCCTTAACCGATCACGCATTTTGCTATCTATATAAGGGGTCGGGGCGTCTGGCTATGTGGTAGGGGTGGGAGAGTAAGGGTTGGATTGTGATGTAGCCGTCACAAAGATAAATGCCTAAGTGTACAACATTCAAATTTTTAGGTTTTTTGTCTCTCTTTGTCTCTCCCTTGAACGGTTATGTTATATTAAAAAATGTTTTTTTAAATAAATTCACACTATATATATATATACATACATACCATACCATACCAATTTCTTACACACTCTCTAAATACTTGTATACCAAACTTTTTACAATATCACTATGGATCACATAAACAAATGGAAGGGTTCCAAAAAAAATCTAGTTCGAGAGGTGGTGGGTCACAGGGTAGAGTAAGCGATTCGGGTCTAGTTCAAACCGATGAAGGTAAAAAAAAGAATCTTCTTGTTGGAACAACAACAAGAGTTCCAGAAGAAGCGTCGATTTGACTATGACCTCGAAACATTTATGAAACCACACGATCAAGCTAGAGGTCCAATGTTGAATGTAATCCTAACACGTAAACGTGAATTTGCAAGCACGTACAATTTGGAGTTCCATTCAGAAAAAGAGGTACTGTTGATAATCGTAATTTTTATTGTTTTTAGGAATTTAACTTTTTTTAATATTTTTTTCGATTTTAGGAATGCAGTTTTTTTTTCATTATTTTTTATGAATGTAATCTTATTGTTTCCTAAGATTGTAACTTTTTATTTTATTTTTAGGAATGTAATTTTTTGTTTATTTTTAGAAATATAATTTTTTTAAGTGTTTAATAATTCATTTAGATTTTGAATATTTGTAATTATTATTGTGAATAGTATACACATCACTATTGTAACAATATATTATATGGGAGCGGCAATTTACAATTTAAGATACGTATATCATACAGGTTGTTATATCTTGGTTATGATCAAATATAAATTCATATAAAAATAAGAAGTCGTAAGAAAAGTATCAAACGAACTTCATGTAACCTCGTTCAAGCAACATTGAAACCGTCTCGACGTCTCATCAAACTCTACAATTTGATATTTTAGATTTTTGTCTTTAGATGTTTAGCTTGTAGATTGTAGGCTTTTTCTTTATATTATTGTGTCTTTTTATTTATTATTGTGTTTTTTTTGTTTTTAAATGTTTAGCTTGTAGATTGTAGACTTTTTTTTACATTATTGTATCTTTTTATTTGTTATTGTTTTTTTTCGACGTTTAGCTTGTAGATTGTAGACTTTTTTTTACATTATTGTGTCTTTTTATGTATTATTGTGTTTTTTCAAATATTTGTGTCATTGTGTCTTTTTTTCTTCGACATTGTGCTATATTTTTCGGATTGTGTTATATTTTGCTCGGTTTTGTGTTATATGTTGTTTTCTATTGTGTCTTTGTACATTTCTTATTTTTAGAAGTTTTTGAAGAATAACTTTACCCGTCATATCTAGTACATTTAATAAATGTCTATTTTAAAAGCTTTTGTAGAATAACTATACCCGTTATATCGCTTTTGTAGAATAACATTACCCGTTATATCTAGTATATTTAATAAATATATATTTTAAAAGCTTTTGTAACTCGTTATATCTATTACATTTAATAAATGAGTTATGATCATGATTTATTAAACGGTTTATGTTCGGTCGATATATATAGTCAGCAGTTGAGTCAATTAGACACATATAAAACTTATCCAATCCAACACGAATCATCTTCTGCATGTTAAAATGTCTAAATGGGAAACTAATCAAACAATGTGCAGGTATGTTTAAACAAATTTATTTTTGATGGTGAATTTTAGACACCAACTATCCGATCACTATGTTTCTCTAATTCAAAGTACCCTTGTTAACAAAGACCCCCGTATGGGAAAAACAATTCATGCTCAGATGATCAGGTCTGGTGTTCATATTGGTGTGATCCCAATGAACATCTGATTAACTTGTACGCGAAAACTGGGTTTCTTGTACACGCCCGCCAGCTGTTCGATGAAATGCCCGAAAGAAACGCATCTTCCTGGAACACGGTTATCTCCGCTTATGGGAAACAGGGACGGATTGACTATGCACGCCAACTGTTTGAACAAATGCCTGAACCTGATTCTGTCTCATGGACTGCAATGGTGGTGGGTTATAATCAGACGGGTCGTTTTGAAAAGGCTATTAAGATGCTCAGTGACATGATACATTCGAAAGTAATGCCGACCCAGTATACTTTTACGATTGTTCTTGCCTCCTGTGCTGCTATGAAGTCACTGGAAATTGGCAGGAAGGTCCACTCGTGCGTAGTGAAAGTCGGGCTCAGTAGTTACACTAGTGTTGCTAACTCTCTGCTAAACATGTATGCAAAATCGGGTGACGTGTTGACAGCAGAGAGTGTGTTTGTTAGCATGAAAATGAAGAGTTTGTCCAGTTGGAATACCATGATTTCAATGCATATGCTAAATAAACGATTCGATCTTGCGTGTGTTCAGTTTGAGCAAATGACCGATCGAGATATAGTTACGTGGAATTCAATGATTTCGGGGTACACTCAGCATGGTTACGACGCTAAAGCTCTTGATATATTCTCAAATATGCTAAAAGATCCAGTCCTAAAGCCGGATAAGTATACACTGGCAAGTGTGTTATCAGCCTGTGCAAATCTTAACGACTCTAACTCGGGAAAACAAATTCACGGTCACATTATGAGAACGCAGTTTGATTTATCTGGAGCTGTCGGAAATGCTTTGATTTCCATGTACTCTAAGTTCGGCGATCTCAAGATCGCTCAAAAGATCGTACAACAAAATCAGATTTCGAATGTAAACGTAATCGCAATTACATCCCTTTTAGACGGATACCTCAAGCAAGCAAACATGAATTCCGCCAGACGAATATTTGATTCTTTGAAAGCCCGCGATGTTGTAGTATGGACCGCCATGATCGTCGGCTATACACAGAACGGATTTAATAACGAAGCGATCGAACTCTTTAGATCAATGATCAAAGAAGGCCCTGAACCTAATAGTTACACTCTAGCGGCTATGTTGAGTGTAAGTTCGAGTCTCGCTTCTCTAGAACACGGGAAACAAATCCATGCGCGAGCTTTAAAATCGAATCTGCACCGTCTATTTCTGTTGGTAATGCGTTGATTAACATGCATGCTAAATCAGGAAATATCGATAATGCAAAACACGTGTTTGATATAACACGTTGTTCAAAAGATACTGTCACGTGGACTTCAATGGTCATTTCTTTAGCTCAACATGGTCATGGAAAAGAATCATTGGAATTATTTGAAAAAATGTTGAGTTTTGATATAAAACCGGACCATTTAACTTAAGTTGGAGTAATCTCGGCTTGCACGCATATGGGATTGGTTGAAGAAGGTGTTAGATACTTCAAATTAATGCAAGAAAAACACGGGATTGAACCTACATTAAGCATCATGCTTGCACGGTTGATCTTTATGGGCGTGCGGGAAAACTTCAAGAAGCGTATAACGTCATACAAAATATGCCGATTGAACCGGATGTTATAGTTTGGGGCTCACTTTTAGCTTCGAGTATTGTTCACAAAAACATGGATCTTGCAAAAATTGCAGCAGAAAAACTGCTGCTAATCGAACCGGATAACAGTGGGGTCTACTCGACTTTAGCGAATCTCTATTCTGCTTGTGGGAATTGGGATGATGCTGCTGACGTTAGAAAGTTAATGAAGGCGAAACAAGTGAAAAAAGATCAAGGGTTAAGTTGGGTTCAAATAAGAAACCGGGTGCATGTGTTTGGAGCTGAAGATAGTGTTCATCCAGAACGACGTGAAATTTATAAAAATATGGCGGAACTTTGGAAGGAAATCAAGAAATTAGGGTTTGTACCGAAAACGGAAGTGGTTTTGCATGATCTTAATGAAGAGTTTAAAGAGGAAATTCTTATGCATCATAGTGAAAAACTTGCTATTGTTTATGCACTCATGAAGACTCCAAGAAACAGTACGTTGAGAATCATGAAGAACTTGAGGGTATGTAAAGATTGTCACTCTGCTATTAAGTTTATTTCGAAACTTGTTGGTAGGGAAATCGTTGTTAGAGATGCAACTCGGTTTCTTCATTTTAAAAACGGAGAATGCTCGTGTCGTGATTACTGGTAACCATGTCATGACACAATGTAAAAGATGTACAATTGGCTTGTTTTTCTTGTAGAAACTGTCAAGTTATTTTGCTTTTCAATTTACTTCAGTTTTCTGTGTTGTGCATACCTTTGTAAGTTGTAGCATGCACTTCTATGCTATCAGAAGAATAAGATGCATATATGTGCATAACATGTTCATTTGAATAAGACTAGATGGTGACCGGAGGTCGCGTGTTGTGGCGGCGACACCTTAACATCATAGTTGTTTAACGTCTTCAAACATACACTACATATCTTATAGCGTTTTTAACTTTTAAGTAACACTGCTACAGATTTTATGTTTTATGTTCACAAGAGTTATATTACATCCCCAGGTTGGCATTGAAGTTGTCACGAAAGCCCACCTTTAAGTCTTGTTTTTCCCATAGGAACTGCATACATGTACTTCAACAAAAGCCATTTGTTGGTCTTTCTTTTATCCGCTGCGGTCATAGGCTTTGTAGCTTCCCAAAACGTTGTTGTTTTCCGAAACGCTTTGTAGTTTTCCAAAAGGTTGTTGCTGGCTTTCAAAAGGTTTTACATCTCTTGGTTAACCCGCGTGTTGTTTTCTTGGCCGAGTCTGCTCCTGATAGGCAATCTCTAAGCCTGTTAACATCTCTAAGCCCATGCCCCACGCCACCTCACCCTCACCACATGTGCCTCCACGCCTGTTAACATCTAAGCCCATGCCCCCACGCCATCTCTACACCTAAGGACGGGGCGGTGTTCGGGGCTTCATGAACCGATACAAACCTACTGACACACTCTTCTAAACGTGCCCTTCCCAAAGTACACTTCCTCGAGATCCGATCAAACTAGTATACCAGTTCTAACTAATGCACCATGCAACTTCAAATAAAGACTAATGAATGAAAAACCAATTAAACCAACAATCACCTCCTTAATTCTGTCCATACCACTCACAACAATGCTGTTTCTTTTTCGATCAGAATCGCCTCTTGATTTTTCAACTTCGGACACTCGTTCTTGTAGTGACCATATTCACCACACTTGTAACATTTTACGTGGCTTTTATCCTAGAAACGCTCGTTACCATCTCGACCCCTCACGGACCCATGGCCGGCCTCTTCCCCGGCCACATCTAAAGTCATCTCAGTTCAAGCTTCCAACACCACAATGTTTACACCCGTGCGGTTTTTCATGACTAGCCAACAACAAACCACCTTGAATGTCCTCCGTTTTATGCGTTCCTTTAAAGTGCTCCTCGTACGCTTTAAACCTACCAACAACTTCATCGAATAACAAAAGAGTCTAAGTCGAAGCATTGCTCAATGGACGCCACAATTTGAAGAAACGAGTGGGGCATTGAATCAAAGTGTGTTTTCAAAGCATAAGACCTACTAAAGCATGAACTCAAGGAACTAACTTATTATTGATACCATATAAGAGAATACCAATGACGCTATTAATTAGATTGATGGGGAAGAACCTACTTTTGACCAAAAATATATAATAGATTAATATACTCAAGCCTATACTAGTCTTTAACATCTTTGCCGAGCGTAAGAACGCGTGTAAAACGCGTCAATGGTTGCTCGTGCTTCCGTTTGTGTTTTGAGGATGTTACTAACTTTATCAGTCAGTTCGTTTATCTTTTGTATTACTCTACGATACAGTGTTTTGGGGATGACAATGGAAGTCCTCGGTCGTTGTTTGCATGTTTCCATTTAAAATGTCGCTTTTGCGGATGGGGAGAGGGACATGGATCATTTCACTAGGAGGGAATTGGCATGCCTAGGGTAAAAAGGTTAGTGTGATATAATGATTAATGGGTTTAAATCTTCAAAGTGGGACTTGTTTAGTTGAATGATTTTAAACACTACTAAACAAATGAATATTCCTGGCGGCTAGTTACAAACGAAAAACCTAAAAACTATTTTATAACATATTTTGACGACAAAACCTTATTAAAAATTTCCTCTAGTTGATTGGGTGTGGTTTGTGACAAGAGTTAATATGCAGTGTTGATCATCGTTAACGTTTGTTGGAACATGTGTTCACGGAATTGAAACACTGTCATCGGTGCTAGAGTGTTAATAGCAAAAAGGCATACCCTTACCGGGAGTAGGTTACCCATGTGTGCATGTTCTTCAATGGGGGCATATGTACTGAACAACACAAGCTTTTATATAAATTATCATCAAGTCTACATTTACTAAAACTGGAACCTAACAGTCTACGGTAAGAAGCATAATAGTAGTATGAAACACATGAATACCAGGATCGTTCCAAGAACAGGAACAGGCCATGTAATAATATTGAATTTGAAACAGTCAAATCTATGCTAACAATTACATACCACAAATCGAATTCAAACTTCTTCTCAAAAAAGTCAAACGCTCATTACATAGACTGGAATCTGCGTGTAAAAACTCTCTTATATGCTCATAAACGCTAGTCAAATCTGATAATAATAATAATAATAATAATATATAACAATATAAAATAATAATATAATAATAATAATAAAAATAATAATAATAAAAATAATATAATAAATAATCACAGACCCACATGAAAAAGGTGACTGGCTGCAAATATCATTGGTATGAGTATCTCCTCTTGGCTTCTCCATAAGCGACCACCCCCATAACCGTCATCGAGTAACCAGCTATACCTACAACCGTGACTGGATTTCTGAAAAGAAGTATCGAGATAACGACTGCTACCGCCCCTTTAGCATTCCCGAGCACCTGATCATTATTTACAAAGTTCATTTCCAAGACATATATGATGTTTTCATAGAACTATGTGCTAAAGTTGTGTCAAGCATTATCTTGTCTAGGAACCATGTCTTCAGGTTTCAACTTTGGTAAGCTGTTTGACTTTTCAGGTCAAATGGATTAATAATTCAACTTCAATTGAAGTTACTTTTAAGTTTCTGAACAGAACTGTTATAATACGACCAATACGATAAATGTTGTAGATAGAAGAATTTACTCTTAGATTTCCAATAAAATTTATAAAATTGTGAGCATTAAGTACTAGGTTTGACTAAAAAGTCAAAAGGCATGTCTTCTCTAGATACTATGGGGTTTCAGGCTTCAACTTTTCAGTACAGATCAAGAGTAACGCTAATTCAAGTTGCATATATTGAAGTTAATAATCTGGTTATATATACAAAGTAGAAGTGCCAATTTCAACTCATTCGTATGAAAATGGACTGTTTAGGTTATATATAGAAGAACTAGTCAAAAGGACCAAACGGGCCAAAAACCACTTTAATGGTCTTCAAATGCTTACAAGTTACAACCTTCCAAATCACTTTATTAAATGCACAGATTATCATTTTAGTAATATAGTTTTTGTAAATACATTAATTGTTCAATCAAACATATCCAACCCGTTTTGACCCGCTCTATAAATAACCATTCTGACCAATTACCCAACATCTTGCCACCACTAAATTACAGACAGTGCAAAAAGAAACAAAACGGCAAGAGACGGACCTGGAGTGTCAACGCACTAGTGTTCTTAGTCACCAAAAAGTTGGTCAAGTTGGCTGCATAAGCCATAGTTGAATTAATCACAAGCAATACCCACATAAACCTATGCTCCAATGCTAGAGATACGGTAACATCTATCACATCCGGCTCCATTATAAGCGCAGCCGGCAATAAAACAATAATAGCAACCGGAGACATATATAGCAACAAATTCATAGAATTCAATTTTTCCCTACAAAGATACATCAATTCAATCAAAACAAAATGCCAGTATGCAACTTCTTATGTCATTGTACACATAGGGGCTATTTGTTTAGCTCTTAATGGGGCTCTTACTGGTTCAGATTGTTTGTTTCGAGAGCAGATGTCTGAATGGTTCAGACATTTGTCTCTAAATGGTTAAGCATTATTTCGAGTCTGAATGGTTAAGACCTATAATCTGAATTGGTCAGACATTTGCCTCTGAACATCTAGCTCTTAATGGTTCAGATCTATTACTGGTTCAACACTTAATGGTTCAGACCTCTTACAGGTTCAGCACCCTTACCCATATTTGGAAGTTGCCAAACAGCCCCATAGTCAATGTATTATGCAAATGTAAAACGAATTACCCCTCGGACGAAAGCAGGATGCCTTGAAGAACCGACTTGAACGCCCTCGCAGCTGTCGCACTTATACACATTATAAATCCATATAGATGAAAACTCGGCTCACCCTGCCACAAACAACTTATTAGTTTAACTTACTCATTAACATCAAAAGACCAAGATCCTTTATGATGAAAACATTTAACAAACTGCAGATCAAGATCCATACTCAATTAGAAAAAGATTGTTACTTTATAAACAAAAACTGAGCACAGATCAACACTAGATCAATTCAAACAGCAACAATCACACAAACATAATTAAACAGATAATATAATAATAATTCAAGAAAAAGAAAAATAAACTGACCCCACTAGCAATAACAACACCAGTAACAACAGGAACAAGAGCACAATAAGTAACCCAAGACTCCCTCTTCAAGGTCATCAAATAAGCAAACAAAGCAGTAAAAAACGGCGTCGTAGCACCCACAGCTTGATTAAAAGAAACCGGCAAATATCTCAACGAAATGTTCCCACCGACAACCGACCCACAAAACACAATGCTAAGAGTAGCAATCCTTAAAAACTGCGACCTAGATTTGATCTTCTGAAAGGGCACAACTTTTAGAAAAACTATAGAGACATAACTGAGGATCGCACAGGCTGACATGTGGCACATTGTGAGAAAAATTGGGAACTTAAACCCATAATTGGAGAGTAATAACTTGTTGAGAAGAAGAACACCGATGTTTGATGAGTACCAGAGGATAATTAGCGACGATATGAAGAGTATTTGTGACGATGATGCTGATGAAGATGCTGACATTTTTTTCTAGTGGATCTGAGAATGATGAAGATGGAGATGGGTTACTTATTACTTATTGGGGTTGAATTTATTGGAGCAAAATTATGATTTTTTTTGTAGGGTTTTTAAGTGGGATGTTTGTGTTGGAATAATAATAATAATAATAATAATAATAATAAAAATTTTATATGTTGGAAGTGTCGCTTTTTGGTTTGTGGTGATGGGTTTAGGAATCTAGGGTTTCTTTCTTACAGTGTGGATTTAGAATTTTTCTTTGGTGGGTTTGTTTTGATAGATTTTTATTATTTTTTTTTAAATTATATAAAGTTCTCACTAATATTTTTCATTTTTCTCAAACCGAGTGGATTCATATAAACCCACAAAACAGACTGAACCGGCCACTGGTTTCCGATATTGGTCTATTTTTGAAGTTCATAGTTGTTAACGTAGATAGTTAAATTAGGGTATCTATTAATAGGACAAAGAATTTGTAAAAAGAAAACTATTGTTGATGAATCTTCGATTGGAATAATATTATTGTAAGTAGCTTAGTTGTTGTTCAGGTTTGTTAATCGGTTTCGGGTTAATCGGGTTATCCAGGTTTCATCTCATAACCAATAACTGACACTAGAGGGTATGTTTGATATGGGGTAATGGAATGAACAAGATAATGGAATAGACGGGATAATTGGTTTGGACGAGATAATGCAATGGATCATTACCATTCCATATCCTGTATTAGAATGAACGAGGGAATGCAATGAATTCTTCCCGTTTATTGTTTAATAGGTAAGAAAAGATGAAGAAATAAAACGGCTGTAAGTGGTAGTCGTGGGTAGTGATCAGTGGCGGTGATTATGGGTAGTGATAGGTGACGGCGGAAACGATGGGTGGCAATGACTGGTGAGTGGGGGCGGCTGTTGGCGATGGTTGGTGGCGGCGAGGGTGGCCACGATGGTGGGTGGCTGGCGGTAGCGGTGGTGGATGGGGGCGGTGGCGGGTTGCGGCAACTGTTGGGTGGTGGTGGCGCCAACGGTGGTGGGTGTTAGTGGTGGTTGGTGGCGGTAGATGTAGTGGTCGGTAGCGGTTACAACGACGTTGGTGGCCGTCGGGGTGGCTGCACATGCAGTGGCGGGTGGCAGCGACTGGTGGGTGGTGGTGGGTAGTGACGACATTGATGGGTTGTGGTGTTGTTAATGAAGGGTGCAAGGAGGGATGGAATTAAAAAAAACATGGGTATTCAGGATCCGGTTTTAACAGTTTTTATGTCAAACAGTGAGCCGAACCGTTAGTAACAGTTTAAGATTATCCAAAACCAAATCCGACCGTTTAAATTTAAAAGTGAACCATACCAACCGTTACTAACGATTTGCTTCTGATTTAGTTTTACAGTTTGAGCTTCTGTGCCGTTTTTTTTAAATGCATAAACTATAAATTAAAAGGTTGTAAAACTAAGTAAACAAGTTGTCAAAGTTTGAATTTAGTATCAACCCAATTTGAGTGGAGAATGTCCGATTGGAAAAAGAAACGTCTAGATTATGTAAAGAAATAAAATCTTCATTTAGCCAAGTGATAATACGAGATGAATGTCCAGATTGTTTAACAAAAATAGTCCACTATGCAATTTGAAGGCAGCCAGATAATTGAAATCGTCATCTTGCCGGTATATAAATGTGTATATAAATTTTAAAAATTATTTTTAGTTAATTATATTTTTCGTCCATGTGGTTTGTCGAATATCATCAATACAGTCCTAATTTAAAAATTGCCACCACTGACCCCTTTGTCCTCGTCGACCACAAGCAACCCTACCACCCCTTTGTCTATGTCGTCCACAAGCAACCCTACCACCCTTTGTCTATGTCGTCCACAAGCAACCTAACCGGTTGCAAGTTCGAAGTTTTTTGGTCGTAGTTGATGACGAGTTCTTATTCCAATTTAGATCTGCTTAGGGATGCGTTCATGTTGTAGATCTGATTTTGTGTATCTTGTTGGTAACAAATGCAAAATTTGAACGGAGAAAAAAGCTAGTAGCTTCGATTTAGAATCGGTGATAACATGTGTGTAGTGATAATCCCTTATAACCCTCTAGTAACCATTACTCAATCATTGTTTTATAATTTCTAAATTTAAAAAATATAAAAAGAAATAACATTTCATTATTAGAAAAACATTTCACCGAATAAAAAAACATTACAATAGTTAAAAAATGAATTACAATAAAATTAAAAACACTCTAAAATTAAATAACTAAAGTCCGTATTTTTTTCGATAAGTGCCCTACGCTTTAGAGCCAATTTCAACGTCTTTCCGGTTAGGTGGTCGGTCGGTTTCCAGTAATACTCAATGTCTCTCATTCATAAGCTCGACCACTACCCGATTTTCTTGTATACGTTGAGCCCCGATGTCGCTTATGTCTTGAGGCGTTAGTTCATTTCGACAAACTCTTCTTTCAAGTCGGATCCCTCCGACGATGACTCTGGTCACCTCGTTTTTCCGTCGCTTCTTCTACTGGTTAGTGTCGCACCTCCATCTCCGGCTCCTCCTCGTCCTCACCAACAAAAAAATGAACTAACATCGTTTAAGTTGATGTTTCATGCGTCAAACGTTAATGTTTGGTGATAAACGGACTAGGAGGTTTTGGACTTCTTTGAAGGCCTTCTATTTCCGACCTTGCGGAAGAAGTTCCTCCCAATGGAGGGACGTTGGCTCACTTTGGGCTAGCACGAAGAAGCCTCCAAACCCTTAAGTACGAGAATTGCCCTCGTTCGGCTTGATATTCTATGATGGCCGCTGAAATTATGTCCTCATCGCTTTCGCCGCTTTTCCAACCGTTTCTAATACATTAATAAACCCATTGAAATCTCGTGCATTTATAATTCATATAGCTCCACTTGCCCGATATGGAATCGTTTGGCCGGTAACCCTCCTCTTTTCCGACGAGCCAAAAAAATAGTGCTTAAATTCGTTGCCAAAACAAAACTTATTTTGATTGTTGGCTACAAAAAAAAATGAAGTTAAAAATATAAAATAGATAATAAAAATAAAAGGTCTATAAAAAACCTTACCAATTTCAGGATCCTCCGATATGTCGAGCTAAGCCCGGGCTAACGCGTACTCTTCATCCGACGAACACACTTGCATGTTTTTTGCTTTTCGACCCACGGTCTTTCTTCTTGTGTGACACCCGTTTTCCTCGTTCGTTTTGCTCTGATTGTGTCTCCGAGACATAGTTGGGCTCGCCTTGTGACGAGCTGTAACTCCCGTGTTGAAGTTCCGATTAAAACCTAATTGATTTTCATCCCATGAGACGGGTTATTTCAAAAGGTTTATGAACCGGTTTGGTTGTCTAAAAGGTCGGCAAATCTGGTTCCGTAGGCGGTTGGTCGGGTGGGAACCGCAACAAAGGGTTGGTTTGGCACGTGCCTTTTTTGGGTCTTGCTCGAACCCCGGCTTGGACGAGGATGACCGAAATGAGAAATGACAATTTTACCCTTCATTAAACATAAATTTTTAACTCTGGTTAATTTTTGGGCTGAAATGGCATGTTTTGAGAATGTCAGGAAAATAAATAGTACAATTTTAAAATGTAACCCGAAATGACATAAATAGAAAATCACATGGACGTAAATGACGGTTAATTTTTTTTTAAAATGCATTGTTGCCGCTAGGGGCTTTATCGATATAATTTTGAATATAAATTTAAAAAGAAGTTAAAACTTTTCCAACCTAAATTGTTACCAACTATCTAAGTTAACCGCCAAACCTTGCTATTACTTATAAAACCATTTGGAACCCTAAACCTCCAATGATCACTCATAAGGGTTTTGTACCGGATGTCTTGTTCGTACGGTATTGTTCGCTGATCATCAAGGCAGATTGTAATCGTAAAGGCAGGATTCGAGGATGATCACGTCTATGTAATTATCGACATGAAGCCACTCTCTCAAAGGTATTGTTCACCGATCATCAAGGCAGATTGTAATCGTAAAGGCAGGACCCGAGGATGATCACGTCGATGTAATTATCGACATGAAGCCACTCTCTCAAAGGAGGGAGACAGTCCCCATATTTGATTACTACAAAGGTGTTGAAAGGGAGTGGTTAGACGATGGGCCTCCGTATGAGACTCTTCAGATGATATTCACAGTGAATAAGTGGTCAGTTGTCTCAGCCACATACCTTTTTTTGTAAAAGGGGTCGGTGATGGATTATGTTGCAAATGAAGACGATCACGAATCAACTATCATGATGGCAAAACTTGAATTGTGGTGCGAGTGTGTGCGTAGTGACTTACCAAAGGCTGTAGAAGATTCAGTAACGATAAGTACATGGGGGTAAAGAGGAAAAAGATGAAGAGATTTGTGCAATTTGTCATGAAGATTACCATTTTGAGGATATGATCGGAACACTAACATGCAATCATCATCATCATACTTAGTAAATCTCATCAATAGCAAAGTTAATGTAGGGTTTCAGGAGGGTAAGTTATAGACAACCTTACCTCCACCCCATAGGAATAGAGAGGTTGCTTCCAGTGAGACCCCCGGCTCATCAAGCCTTGGATACAAGGCACATAACACCCGGCAATTAAGACAAAGGCCAATTAGTGCATGTACTCCCTTGTCTTTCGGCTATCAACGCTACCACATGATGCATAATTAACCATCTCCCTCTTTTAACATTATTTTCACGAAATTAGTAAAATAATGTTAAAATTTGTGCACTTTCACTTTTGTCCCCCGAGCACCCACACATATATACATTATATGCGCATACCGCAAATGGGGCGTAAACACTAACATGCAATCATAGTTATCATACGGAATGCATCAAGAATTGCTGATGAAGAACGTTGTATGTCCGCTTTGCAGGACTGAGGCTTTGGATTAGTTCTCTAATAAGTTTTACTTTTATTTTAACATACTACTTTTCACTTCATTGTGTGAATTACGTAGAGTGGTTCCTGTTTGCACTGTATCGATATTAGTTCGGGTGAAAGTGGTGGGGGGGGGGGGGGGTTCGGTAGTAGACGTTTATAGCTTTGTTCTTGTTTTCTGTTTAGTTTTTTCATCGTGTGTTTCGCTATGAATCATGTAAAGAATTAGTAATTAATAGAGTAATTGCACAAAACATCCTTTATGTTTCTCAAACTTGCAGGTTCCAGCTTAATTTAAAGTGCTAAAAACAACCTTTAAGTTTATTTTGTGCGGTCAATCTTTACAGCAAACACGTTATTTTCTTCAGTTAAGTTCCTACATGATCAACCAAATGACGAATATACCTCAGTTATGCATATGAGGGAACTTAACTGAAGAAAATAACGTGGTTAGCTGTAAAGGATTTGAACCCGCAACAAAAATAAACTTAAAGGTTGTTTTTAGCAACTTTTAAACATTAAGCTGGAACTGCAAGTTTGAGGAAACATAAAGGATGTTTTGTGCAATTTACTCTAATTAATAAGTTGGTCGTAATATGTAACACCCAATTTTTTTAATATATTAAATTAAAATATTAGGTAATCATATCTAGTAAATAATTAACTTTTAAAAGTATAATAGTTCTAATTGATCATTGTATTACGTAAGTTGAGAGAGAAAAAAAAGCAGAACGATTATATCTTTGTGTGGTTGCATTACAAGTTTCAGGTACGGACTCTATACAACATTGTATGATGGATTTTGGTTTTCCACTGATTTGTAGTCGAGAATTTTGAACTTGATATTGATTGATATACTTTATAGTATTGAATGTATAATATAAGTTTTAACTGTGTTATTGACATCACCGCAAGGTGATCACTAAACTACTGATATCAACGCAAGGTGACCGCTGAAACTAAATACTGATATCAACGCAAGGTGACGCTGAAATGCTGAATCACGAAGGTGACTATGAATGTGAACCATTAAATGTGTAACGTGAATCACTAAATGTGCTTTACTGAATGTGAAGCACTAAATGTGCTACTAAATGTTTTATATGTATATATAGATATTGTTAGGAGTTGTTATGTTGTTGTTCCATTGAGTAAAATTAGTCAGGCGTCCATATGTATGTACGTTAAGTTACAGGTTTATTCGGAGAAAACTAGAAAGGATGGCTCAAGGGATGAAAAGACACATGTTTTATCACATCAAGGTCAAAGATTTTATTTAACGAAAAATAAAGAAGTTTTGAATTATTGTAATATTGTAACAGTAATGTTTTATTATTACTAATGGAATTATGTTTGTGATTTGATTATTCTATAAGTGGCACGTCAGCCCTAAATCAACGGGGTTTTACATAATATAAGGAAAAATAGATCATTGTAACATTTGTGTGAAACGGGTTTCAAAAACCCGCACCGTTATTTAATCAAGTATTCGGTTAAACGTTCGTTATGTAATTTGTTAGTATTGATTATCTTATTTGGTTATAATTAATGTTAGAATATTTTAAAATCAGAATTTATAATAAGTAATTAGAAATATATACAAGACAAAAGAAAATAAATTAAAATAAAAAAATGAAGAAAAGGGACAAACCGGGATCGAACCCGGGTTCA
Source organism: Scalesia atractyloides (assembly GCA_947069175.1). Taxonomy (NCBI): domain Eukaryota; kingdom Viridiplantae; phylum Streptophyta; class Magnoliopsida; order Asterales; family Asteraceae; genus Scalesia; species Scalesia atractyloides. The sequence continues at coordinate 6,525,439 of CAMTDV010000008.1, forward strand.
TCCCACTTGTGCACACACTGAAACACCACTAGACTACACACATTTATTGTGTAGTTTGGGAATCGAATAATAATTATAATAGAGCAGGAGTGTCACCTGCAAATTCAAGCAACCAGCATCAGTAACCGCCCCTTTGATTTAGTGAGTAATCACTAATCATCGGTTTCAAATCGACATATAAACGATTCTAACCGGCAATTAACGATCAAACCTCAATCAAATCTTTTCATGACCGACCGTTATACAAATCACCCATTTAAATTTTGGTTTCAACAATCGAAATCAATGCACTCTGTATGGTCTATAAATACTCAAGGAAAGATTGATCCAAACTCGTTCATTCATCTAGAAATTTCACTCAAATTCCTCGGTTCAAGCATTCTGTTCTGATTGGTCGCCGGAATATCTCACCGGAAACTTGAAGTTGTCATCGATTGGTAAACATCTTTTAATTCTTGTTTATAATCTGTGCAAACTCATGTAGATAATGAAGCAGAATAATTGCTATCTAAGTTTAAATTTCGGGTTGAGGTTCTGGGTTGTTTTGTTGAAGAAGATGAAGTTCAGTAAGTATATAAATATAAAATAATCTCGGTCTAATATGGGTTAGACACCCAGCCCATGCCCAGTTGGTTGGGTTGGGTGCAGAATAGCATAATGATCCGAGTTCGAGCCTCAGTGTAGGCGGCGGTTTGTTTGGTTTAAAACTTTTTAGAATTGTTAATTTTCTGAATAAAGCTAACAAGAGCATAAGATTAATAAAAATCTTGTTTCTAACAATTAGACATGTAGCTCAGTTAGAAGAGCTGCGTGCACGTGAACGGAAGGTCTCAGGTTTGAATCTCACAACACGCGTCTAATTCCACATTAAAACCGGTCAGGTTTCCTTCTCCCCTGTCAGATCTGACAGCGTATTTTTTAATATATATATTTTTTCTTCTTTCCTTTTCTTTTAATTTATTATTTATATTACTTATATATATTTTTTTTGTTAACAATTAATTAAAAACACTTAATAATACAATTTAGAAGGAATAAAAAACCACCCAATAATAACTTTAAAATCTAACAAAAATGATTAAATAAAAATATTAATTTGTTTATATTTATCGAATTATTGTATTATTATTTTAGGTTAGTATTCATTCGTCGATCAAACTCTCAATTCGTGCGCATTCATTATCATCAAGGAACACACCCACTGTGAGTGAATCCCTACAAACTCCATTTTAATCACGTTTTTTGGTGTATCATGTGTCGTACACGTTTAATTTATTTTTTTTAACATTTGTGCTAAAGTCATTATGTGATCAAATGTGTATTTCTTTTTGGTGTGGTTATGTGTGGATACATTTTATCATTTCAGTGCAATCATTCATTTAAGGCCCATCAGTTCCTCGTGGAATACGAGTTGAGCATCAGGTGCCTCATTAGATCGGCTCCGTTTGATTGAGCCTTGATCTCAAGTTCATCATTCATCATGACATGTATTCATTGTGGATATTGTGTGGTTTGTGATTGTTTATACATATGCATATGCTCATTTATGATTTACGCACAATTTCTATTTAATTAGCTAATATAAAAATTGTTTAAATTGTTTCTACTTAGATTCACTCGCCAACTTTTTGTTGACCCAAATTCTTTGTTTTACGCATGATATAAGTGAACAAGCTGAGGAGAGAAACACATAGGATCGGCCTTAGAAGATTAAACAAATCTATTATGTTCTGAACAATGTCTTAATTTCCTTGTGCTTGTATGATTCCTTGTGTTTGAATATTTGAAGTTTTAATTTCAATTTAATAAATATGAAATTTATTAGTAAATGTCATGAGCTTTGATGATAACCCGATTATACCCCGACTTTTATTTCCGCTGCGGGTCGGGTTGTGACAATCATGTCCACACTCCACAATTTATTATTACTACTACTACTAGTGGCAAAGCTTACTCAATATCACACCAATTAATTGAAGAACTACTTTTGTCTGGATTTGAACCTAGGATCTCCCTTTAAGAGGTGTGAGTCTCTACCAAATAGGCTAGCTCTGACACCAAATATATTATTAAAAGAAAAGTAGATAAAAGTAATTTAAAGTTAGAACATTAAATTCAACTAATGAAAAAAATATCAAGGATAATGTTATAAAATAAAAATTATATTTGTAGAATTTATTATCATTTAAATTTACATATTCTATTTATATTATTATAAGTAAATATTATTTAGATTAAGTATCATCGTATTTAAATACTTAATGATATAATTACTAAATATTTACATAGTAATAACAATAGTAAAAAAATAATAATATCCAATTAAAATCAATTTTCAAGGCATGTCATGTCAGACTGTGCTATCCAAAAGAGCTACATTTAATATTCATATTTTTAAAACTAAATACTTTTTAAATCAAGTATTATCTAATTTAAATACTTAAGTATATAATTACTAAATATTCACGTAATAACAACAATAATAATTATAACAATGCCCAAATGTAATCAGTGTTTAAAGTAGGTCGGGTTAGATTGCGCTCTCTAAAAGAGCCTTCGTGACACCCGCCGTATCAAGCGGTTCTTTGTTTATTATAATATAGTATACGCGATAGTTTGGTAAAAAAAATGTGCTAACTATCTTTCTTACAAGACATCACGCCGCGTAGTGCGGGTGTCTCACCTAGTTTAATACTAATGCGTCACATTTGGCTCAGTGGTTAGATGACTTATTAGTCTTTTAGAACAACATACCCATGGCTTAACTTTAAAACGACACCACACAGTTGTTCATTTGGGTAAAAACCCATATAGGGCAAGATAAAAACAGGTTTAAATATATAACTTTCAAGATATTAGCATCTGGGAGATCACTTATAATCATTAAAAGGAAAACAATCAATATTCAATAATAAACATTGTTGCAGATATTTTTATTATCACTTGATTGATATCCAAACAGGGTGTGGTCAAGGCTGACCAAGCAGTGAAGGCTTGTAGAATGCATGGCTCTGAGCAATCTCAATTCTTTCGCGCGGATCATTCAGTCTCTCATCCCTCAGTGCATCAAGAATCACTCGTGAATCTTGTTCCCTGAAAACCAAAAATCACGTTGGACGTTGGACGTTAGACGTTTTAACCAATCATTTCATCAAGTGCCATGATAACGTGTTAGTGTTATCAATAAAGACGGGTCCCTATTTCTCTTCTGTATAATTGATTTATCGTCTCTTCATGTCACGTCATGTCATCAAAAGATATGTTTGATGGCTCCGTCCAATAACGTTGCGCCATCTTGTATTAATTACTAGTTTTTAATGAAAAATGACATGTCTACCCATTGGTTTAAATAGTAGGGACAAGCTTTCAAGCATCTGCTAGTTTAAACTATTGTAACAGATAGGCATGGATCATAGAAACAACCCTTTTTATTGATTTCGGTACTATTTAATATCTGATTTCCGGTTAAGTTACATGCAAAGTTAAGCGCATGTGCAACGTTTATTAGACAACATGTATTCAAATGTATTATTACCTCTTTATGAGAATTTTGTATAACGTCTTCAAGATGGGGCACAACTCGACAGGTGCAACAGGCTTCTTTTCATTTGGATGCATTACACTCAAGCTCGATTGACTCAAAAGCTCATAAAATGCTCCCACTGCAGACACTCCCTGTAAACCAAAGAAAGTAAAGAATGTAAACCAAAGAAAGTAAAGAATGTTAAGCAGTAGAGATGGCAAAAGTGTGTATGTAAGGTGGGTTGCGTAACGAGTCAAAACGGACAATTTTTTAACATGGGTTCAAACAGCTTGGATTAGATGACCCATCAACACTCTCAAATTTGTTAAAATTTTACAAATAGTTAATGTATTAAACTAGTAAATTTCCCCAGGGTGTTGCAGCAGGAATCCACTTGGTATCAGTTTCGTTCGTTACGGTATTGGTACAGTACCGATAGTCAGTATACCAACCGACAGGAAAAACTCCAAAAGCTGACAACCAGTATAACTAACAAACGCATGTTATTTAAAGTATCCGGGTGCGACCAAAGTTTAAAAAACACACAAAAAGACAAAAACCACCAAAAGACGGTTCATTTTAGGGTAGATAGAGCGGCTTATTTTAGCAAAGGGAGATGGTGCATTTTAGCACCACCCCACTATTCACAAGCATGAACTTTGTTATATATAAAATATCTAGTTTCTTTAAAATATAAGGTACCTGAATCATCCCTTTACCGCTGATGCTGTCACCCATATCAAGACTGAGTTCTCCCTTGGCAATCATTTGACCGTACCAAGCATTACGCCCTTTCAAAAGTGTCACATATGTGTCCGCAAGCAAAGGGCCCGCAAGTTTTTCTGGCTCTTCGGTCAATAAATGAGTGATGAAAATCATTTCTGATGTGCAGTGTGCAAAATACACTGATTTGCTTGTTGCACTTTCGTTGGTCAGACTTGCTACCATTCCTGAAAGTAATAAAAGCCAAAAGCAATCATCCCGTTTACATTATAGTAGAAAAAACTAAATTATAACCATTAGATTGTCACCCTTTAAGATTTCAACATTTGTCGTTATATATTACAAGTTACGAAAATCGATTTTAAATGTGATAGAAGACAAAATGTCTTACCGGCTCCAATTGCATAAACATTTTTCAACCCTCCCATGACTTCATGTGTGACAAGATCACTATTGTCCCATACTATGAAATGAGGTTGCCTTAGAAACTTTGCAAGTGGTATCCTCCATTTTTCGGCCCCACAAATTCGAGCATTGGCATATTCCTTGTTGTAAATTTCAGAAGCGATATTCGGTCCACCAAGATATAGAATGTTTTCCTTCAGAACTCCAGCTACAAAAAAGAAAATATAAATAATGTAAGAAAAAGGAAGTGATAGCTCCTTTTGGTCCGACTGTATTAATCGAGTCAAGGATAGGGTTCAAGCCTCTTTAAAAAGAGTGCACATATCTTTCCTTCAAAACAAAGTACTTCCTCGTTGAAACAATTAACAGTTAAAATGGAAGATTGGGTGGAAGACCGAAGATGGATAGTGAAGCTATGATTATTTCGACTCATGTATGTAAAAACATATCAATTTGGGTATTGCTAACTAGTCAAATGATAAATAATACTAAAATTACAGAATTTAGCTAAAAGTGAATCGGGTTACAATCTCCTAAATTGGTTTATTCATAAATTAGGACAATATTTTCAAATAAGTTTTAGTAATCATATTAAATAAATGGAATGTTCATAAAACCTCAATGTAAGAACTCAAACATCATATATCAGATTTTCTTACTAGCCATACATACAAATCGATACAACCCAAAGAAGGTAAATTCTTATATGCCAAGATATCAATCACATAAAATCATTAAGATATAATTACATCACGATAACTAAAGGTTAAAAACGCTTACTTGCCCTGCTGATCATCTGTGTCGGAGTAATAATATGAGGAACCGGATCTAACGCAGCTTCTATACCCTTCGACAAAGATATAATAATAGGCGGACTAATCCTCTCCTTCCAATAGTTCCTAATTTCTTCAAAAACCTCACGCGTTTCAGTCGAAGGCAATCCATTAACCACAATATCAGCATCCCAAACAGCTTCCTGCAAATTCGTCACAACTTTCATCGGACTAAGAGGTGTATCCACCATATTCAAACAAAACCCGTCTTTCAAAATCTCATCCGCATAGAGAATTCTGTCACCTAAGCGTGCCTCAACATACTTTAAATACGCACACCGTCTAATCAACCTCCTTAATACATCTTCCCTTGAATTAATCACTTCGAAAAGCTGTTCCGCAGTGGCTCGATCAACCGCTCTTCCACCCCTTCTCCATATCCTGATCTGAACCTTGTCACGAAACCGACCATACGAATCTTGTAGCAATGCTGCGAAAACACTCCCCCACGCACCCGCACCAACTCCAACGATTTTTAGCAAGTCATCATCAGATTTTCCGAGAATCTGTCGAATTCATCTAGCTTTTCTTCCAACCCACCATTGTGCGAAACCGACACCGAAACCGCCCCGTTTGAATGTACATTCGGCATCATAACCTCAATGCTTCCCACCATAACTTTTCAATCCAATCAAAATTGAAAACCCTTGTGATCAAAAGCTTTTAGCTTGATCACAAGTAATTCACAAGCAATTAAGATATTAAATTCACCTTAAAAGCTAGAATTTTCTTTATAAAATAAATTATTTCATCAAAAGCATCATAATTCCTAACTGCATTAGATATTTATAACTGAAGCATACTGGTAGAATTCCCACCTAAATCAAAGCTACCCCTTTTGTAGGTATTTCACCAACAACCCTCTAAAAGAAATTAAATTTCATTATCATATGGCTTTGTCAAGCATTGACCAAATATTACAGAACCCTAAAAGTCAAAGTGAGCATAGATGACTTAAGAAACTCAGACAAAGTTGGTTAATCCGCCCAACCACAAATAAATATAAATAAAATAAATTAGAGCAAATCAACAATGAACCAATTAAGAAAGACAGATAATAGAACCTTCAAGAGTGCTTCATAACAGTCAAAACAAACAAAAAACTTGCAGAAACAACTAAAATGTGAAAGTGATGAGTGAAAATGTGAAGTGACAACAGAAATGGAGGCATTTAAGTAGAGAAATAAAAAAGAGAAGAATGGGTTGTCATTTTCTAAACAAATTTAATAGTTGTAACTTTTACTCGTTGGCTGATATTATTAATACCAACTTAAAAATTCTCTCTGGCAATCTTAATTTGTAAGAATTTGACCTTCATCGATTGTTTTCTAACCGGGTTATAACAAAGTTAGTTTTTCTTTGCTGATGTGGTAGCTTACGTGGCACAAACCTAGTTTTGGCTGATGTGAGTGCTTATGTGTACGCTTCTATGGCACAAACCTAGTTGGATTTTTATAATCCTGATTTTCACCACCACCTGCCATCACTATCGGTCGCCGCCACCACCATTAACCACCACCCTCATCAATAACCACCACCATCAGCCGTTGCCTCACAATCAACAACCACCACCATGGCAGGTGGTGGTGGTGGTGGGTGGATGGTGGTGGTGAAAGTTAGGATTATTAAAATTCAATAATTAGATTTGTGCCACATAAGCAACAACATCAGCCAATAACTAGGTTTGTGCCAGGTAAGCTGTCAGGTCAGCAAAAAACTAACTGAGTTAATCCAGTTAGAAAAGGATCGATGGGGCCAAATTCTTACAAGTTAGGATTGTCTGATGAAATTTCTTAAGTTGAGATTAATGCCAGTTAAAGGATGAAACTTAGGATTATTAAAATCTAATAAGGTTCACATGTGTGTAACATATTTGATATTAGAAAGAAAATCTGTTAAAATTATGTCATTTTGATTAAGTGACTAATACTTTTTTTATTAAAACATATTTTTGAAAGAAATTAAAAATTAACACTATTCTTATTCCACTTTCCTTCTTTCTTCTTCGTCTTTGTTTTCTCCAACACCCAGTCGCTTTTAGCCAAAGCCAATGACCGTCACTCATCACCAATTCTGATTATAATCGGCCCAAATTATTTTTCATGACTAGGAAACAATTTGAGATAAGAAAAAAGGTGATGCAAATAATGAGTAGATGCCACGCCAAAACATTAATTAATAGGGCCCAAAAAAGCAATAATCAAACATTACAATTGTGTGTGTATTGTAACGAACATTAATTCACAAATGACTGACCACAAGAAGTCAAAATCACATCTTGTCACATTCAAGCATATGCTAGAATAAAAGAAAGTTCCAATATTATTATTACTATCACCATCAACAACATTATTATCAAATCCATCTCTAATGTTTTCGTCAAATGGCTAACTACCGGTTGCAGCTTAATCTATAAACGTATGTTGGAAGGAATCGAGAGAGTTTGATAAATTGGTTTTAGCTGGTGGGGTGCAATGAGTTTAGTTGGCATCTTCTAAGGGGACGGGTTATTGAATCGTCGCATGAGATGGATGGGTACCGTTGATGTACTTTTTGAAAAGTAAAAAGTAAAAACCAAAATCGTAATTGGACATACATGTTTTAATGAATTCTACTTTTTGTTACATTTAACTTGTAAATTTTGAATTCAAGATTTTTTGATAAATTCTGAAGACTAAGATGGTGGATTCGTAAAAGTTGGAAACTACTATGGTGATCTTCTAGATCAGTGCAAGTATTAATTAAATTAAATAAATCCAAATTTAGTAAGAATGGTTAGGAATTAATTAAATTAAATAAATAAATAAATTCAATTTTTAGTGAGAATATCTAAGAAAGTGACACGTGACAAAAAAATAGTTTGAAGAATGACAAATGGCAATAATCGAAGAAAGAGGTTGAAAACCACCCAACTATACTTTATTTTTAGAGTTAAATGTCATTCTAGTCCATGTGGTTTGGACCATTTTGCCAGTTGAGTCCAAAAATTTCATTTTTTATCTATAGGTCCAAAAAAGTTTCACTGTTGCTATTTTAGTCTACTGGATTAAGTTTATCTATTTTCCTAGTCATTCTCACTAAAAATTGGATTTATATATTTATTTTATTTAATTAATTCCTAGCCATTCTCACTAAAAATTCGATTTATTTAATTTAATTAATACTTGCACTATTCTATAAGATCTAGTAGTAGCTTCCACAAATATAGGAACCCACCACTTTAGTTTTCAGATTTTTATCAAAAAAATGTTAAATTCAAAATTTACTTATGTAACATCATTTTGAATATCATCAATAAAAATCAAAATATTTTGTATTCCATACCGACTGTTTTGTTTTATCTTTTAAACCTTTCGTTTCATGCAAATAAATTTTTATTTGTTGCCCGTTAGTTTCTATTCACCATATGAAAAATCTATGTTTTAGAAATGAACTTTCATTAAGGTTATAATTTTCAGTATAAGAATAACTAACTTCATCTTGGTGAAAATATGACTGACATTATTCGGTATTATAAGAATAACTGAGTTCAAATTGTTGATTATAAAATGATTTTATTCAGCTATGAAAGTTAGTATTAAGTTTGGAAAGTCAAAGTAATGTTTGAGATGGTGACTCTTTGTATCTACAACAATCTTCATTTTTGTTCTAGATAGGTTTTCGCTGTGAATGTTGGTATTTTGACTTTGGAAAACTTTTTATTTATGGTTATATGTGTCTCCAAAAATCTTATTTTTCTAAAAGAACTCTAGAATAACATAACTAATAATGATACATTGTTCGTGTAATATTGAGACAACCGGTTTTACATATCCACAGTTATATGTGACACTATCCAGAGTTTAAAGTAGAGACAAACTAGAATTACTGTTCTTAGATAAGATAGTAAATATACGTAAGTTTAATTATAAAAAATACTTATAGTCATGCATTATATATTTTACATTGTTTAACCTGCGTAGTGCAAGAAAAATATATTTAAGAGCTATGAATTAGTTTGACATGTTTAGTTTATAAATACTAATTCTAATTACAATTTTCTAGTTCTTTTAATTCATTGTTCTATTTAGTTTTACTTAAAAAGCATATTTGCAAAATATACTAGTTCAATCTGTGTAACACACGTGTAATGTAGTTATTGAATGTTTTAGTTAAGTAATGTAGTGATTCAATTTTAAAGTTAATGGAGAGAGACAGGAGGCAACTTGGAGATCTCAGATCAGAAACTCCAGGAAGGAGTCGTCAGACTTATATGCATTTAAAGAAGATGGAAGTACGGCAAGCTAAAGTTTGGAGACCTAAGATGATTACTACCAACATCTTTGTTTCCAAAATACTGGATGGCAAGAAGACTAATAAAGGGTTAATTCTAATTAGAGTTGAAGTGGGTTCAAGATAATTCAAAAGAGCTGAAGATAAAATTTAGTTTATCTATTATTATTTAGTTATTTGGTCTAGATAAGTATTAGTATTTTATTTAATGAGATATATTTATCCAGCTTGAGTTTAATAATTATTTTAATTGGTTTTTGAATCATAGTAGATTTAGGTTTAGTTTAGTATAAATAGATGATTAAGGTTATTGTAATTTGTGTGCTTTGGTTTAATAATAAAAAGAGTCGAACAAGTTGTTCAATCTTTTGTGTGTGTCTTTGATCAAGGGTCTGATTTTCCTACAGGTAATATTGTTCAGCGTTATTATTTTCATTTTATTCTTATATTAAACAACATAAATAAATTTACAATAGCTAATTTTGTATATGTTATTAAAAAAAGAGTTAAATGCTTGGTTGGTCCATGTGGTTTGCAAATATTGCAGACTTGGTCCCAGTGGTTCACTAATTACACGCTTGGTCCTAATAGTTGTAATTTTTGCACTCGGGTGGTCCTTACCACTAACCTATGTTAAGTTTTTCAGTTAAATACATGCAAAATTACTAACTTACCCCTAAACTAGATTTATGCAAGGGAACTTTAACATAAACATACCTTGCATAAATGTGTGTGAACCTCCAGTCCGCATGTACCCCCCCCCACCCCCACCCCCACCCCTAAATCAATGAAATCTAAATATAACAACAAACATTTTCATATACAGAGGATCAGAAACTCATTGGAACAAGATATCAAAAAACTAAACAACCAGAAGCACTTAAACTTTCAATTTTACAAAAGCAGTACCTCATCAATTTTCACTACGATTTCATCAAAATTCCGCCCTGTTTTTTCCGATTTGTTTCGAACTACCGGAACCGATGAGTGCGGAGACAGTCAGGAGGAGACGATCGGACCTCCGGTGAGTATGTTGTCGGAGATGCCGATGGATTAGAGTGAGCGTGTGTCGTCGTTAAAGCTGCATGTGACGGTGATTCTCTCCGAATATGTGGATCTTGCCTGTAACATCCGTCGAAAAACGGGTTTTCAAAACCCGCTTCGTTTATTAATCGAATATTTCAGTTATAATTTTCGTTGCGTATTTAATGTTCATATAAATTTTAAACGATACATAACTAATAAACATTGTTAGAATTTTAAAACATAATTAATAAAAATAAAGAAATAGTGAATAAAAAAAATAAATACCGCTGCCGGGTTTCGAACCCGGGTCAGCTGGTTGGTTAAGCAAACAACTTACCACTCCGCCACTTGACTTCTTTGTTGTTATATTGAAACAATTAATACTTAAAATAAAATTCGAAATCAAAACCTGAGTTCAGTGCGCCCAATCCGCAGTCACCGGAAATACCGACGATTTCGCCAATCACGACCGTTTTCCTTTGACTGAACGCGTGGATTAACTTCGACATCGGTTATAACCGATGTCTAATCCCGCAATCCCAGTCATAACCGTCGGAAAAGTTTTGACCACGAATCAAGATCAAATTCGGACTCGATTCATCCTGTTTCTTCCCTATAAATTCACACTCAAGTCTCTGGTAACCTTTTCGCTCAAAATCGCACAATTTATCGAAGTCTTAGCACTCGCCGGAGAAATTCTGAACTCGCCGGACTTTCACCGGAAAACCGAGACTTACACCAAATCGGTAAATTTCTCGACTCTTTCGTTTTCAATCCATTGTTAGACATATACTAACTTCAATCCTTCAACCAGAATCGGTTCCAGACGACGTTGCCGGAAATTCTGCACTCGCCGGAAAATCTCTGTAAATTCTGAAATCACACTGTAAACCGGTACAATCATCTAAACCCCCCGATATCTCTTGTTTAGTCACTTAATTTCACATCCCATTGATCAAAGCTATTAATTGATCCGCTCAGACGGAATTCACAAATAAGAGCCGACGACCATTGCCGGAGTTCTGAGAAAAACATCCTGTTCGGTACATTCGTTTCCGAAACTCTCTTTATCCATTATATTTCAATCATTTATATGTTAGACGAACGATTTAAGCAAGAACAGTCGGACATCTTTGTCTGTGTCGTTATAAATGAAGAAGACGAAGTCGAAATGAGTATAAGATTAATATAAACTGAATGTTTAACCGGGTTAAACACACAGTCCAGCGGTGGACTGTGTGCAAACATACAATGCACGTCACGAGTTCGAATCTTACAACGTACCGACTTTCAGAATTAAAACCAACCTTTTTAAAACTGAATCAGAACGAGTCACAGCATGTGTATAAGAATAATATAAACCGTAATTTAAACAGATTAGAAACACAGCCCAACTGGTTGGGCTGTGCGCATACGAACCGAAGGACCCGAGTTCGACTCCGGGTCCCTGTAAGCGGTTCGGCCATTTTAAATCATTTTAATATTAACACAAATAAAATAACAATTAATTAGCATATATATAATTAAAACAGAGAATATTTCGGGTTAGACACGTAGCTCAGTTGGTAGAGCTGCATGCACGCGTACGAGAGGTCTCGGGTTCGAACCTCACTCAGCGCACACATTACCCACAGTCCGACCGGTCAACAGTCCGGTCAACGGTCAAAATGTCAAAATTTTTTATTTTTATTTATTCATTTATTTAATTTAAAAATCAATTAAAAATACTTAAAAATAATATTTTTAAAGTTAGAAAATGACCTTAAACTCACAAAAATAAATCTAAAAAAAATCCTATTAAAATTGTTAATTAAAAGTATTAGTCTCCAATAAAATCCAATTATTTATCGAACCATTTCGTTATTATTTTAGGTTAGTTCTTCCTCGTCGATCAAATCCCAAAACTCGTGCGCATCCAACAACATCAAAAGAACGCACCCAATGTGAGTGAATCTCTACCAATTCCCCGTTTTAATCACATTTTTTGGGTGTATCATGTGTCGCTTAATTATTTATTATATTTAAACACTTGTGCATCCATCATATCCGTGATCAAATGTGTATTCAATATGTATCAATTGTTGCGTGGATTATGTTTAGATTAAAGTTATCATTTTTAGTACATGCACTTCATTAGGCCCATCAGCTCCCCGTGGGAGACGGGTTGAGTACAGGTGCCTCATTCGATCGGCTCCGTTTGATTGAGCCTTGATCTCACATACATCATCATACATTTCATACGATCGGCTCCGTTTGATTGAGCCTTGATCTCACAATACATTATCATTCATGTCATATACTCATTCAAGGTGGTTTGTGATTGTTTGTTTATATATGTTTGCTCACATATGAATATTGCACAACTTTTCAATATTAAATACAACAAGAAATCAATAACATTGTTCTTAAACAAGGTTCACTCGCCAACTTTTGTTGACCCAAAATTTCCCCCATTTTACACATGATACAGGTGATCAAGTTGAGGCAAGAAACACATAAGAGGGCCTAGAAGAATAAATCAGTTTAAGCTTTGGATTGTTTTACTTAGTTTCATTTCCTTGTATTTGTATGAATTTGATTTGAACATTTAAGTTGTAATTTGAATTTAATAAATATGAAACATTTTAGTAAACATCATGAGCTTTGGTGATAACCCAATTATGCCCCGACTCTTATTCCGCTGCGGGTCGGGGTGTGACATTGCCGGTGATTCTTATCGGAGAAGACCCGAAGACTGACGATCTCCTCTGATTTTTGGTGAATTGATAGATGAATTTTAGAAAAGGCAAGAAAAAGATTTAAAGTTGTTAGAGAAGGTGACTGCATAAGAGTCCTTATACAAGTTTTAGAGAAGGTGACTGCATAAGAGACCCTATAGAAGATTGACGGTGGAGGTGGTGGTGATGGGTTGAAGGAGGCGGTGGAGGAGGTGGTGGTGGGTTGAAGGTGGCGGTGGTGGTGGGCTGACGGTGGAGGTGGGTGGTGGGTTTTGAGAGAGAGAGGGAGAAGATGAAGAAGATAAAGGGGCAGGTTCGGTTCTTTTTTTTTCTTATTTGTTTAGGGGTAAGTTAGTAATTTTGCATGTATTTAACTGAAAAACTTAACATAGGTTAGTGGTAAGAACCACCCGAGTGCAAACATTACAACTATTAGGACCAAGCGTGTAATTAGTGAACCACTAGGACCAAGTCTGCAATATTTGAAAACCACAGGGACCAACCAAGCATTTAACTCTTAAAAAAATCAATAACATTTTATTGTATTAAAAATGTGAGGTGAAGGGATGACCATAACATAGATTTAGCAATAAATAGAAATGGTGAAGAAGATACTGATGTAGCACTAAAGTAAGAGTGAATGATGAAGATAAAGAGAATAACCATAACGCATAACCTAAGACTATATATTATAGGCTTCAAAGAGGGCGTGGAATGTGCCACCAACCACAAAGGAACATTAGAAGAGGCGTGAGCTCGGCTGAAGTCGCGGGCATGAAGCAACATAAGATGGTGAAGAGAAAGAACGTGATAAGCACAACAGAAAAACATCATTCGAAGAAGGTGAACAATGATTATTTACGCACACCACCATATATTTTTTCTAGTATCCCCGCCTTCACAACAACCAGTAACTTTATATTTCTGAAGAAAAAAGTAAATAATTGAAATCGTGAAGCACGTGGCACCCCTCCCTTATCAGTATAAACAGTAGCAAAAACACTTCTGTGGTGCAAATCGACCTTCACTCAAAACAAGAAATCGAAGAAATGGAGAACACCAAACCCACTGAAATCAGCAGCACCAAAATGTTCGAAGGATTCAACAAAAGATACAAACATCATTCTCCCACCTTGAATTGCTCCATGAACTTCCACATTTATTTCCCCCCCTCCACTTCCCCTTCCCAAAAATTCCCCGTAAGTCGCCTGTTTCTTCATTTTTCACATGTTGAATCTCATGGATCGTTGTTATATCGTGTTAATTTCCAGGGTTAGGGTTTTTGAATTTTGGGGTTTTGTTTATTTTTAGTAACATCTGCCACTTTCGTTGATGTTGGTTCCAATCAGATGTTTATGAACCACAATAACTGTAATCTTGCAGGATCATACACCTAGCTTTTGTTATTCTCACATATGTTATGTGTGCTACTGTCTGTATCCAAAGTCAGATATCTTTGGGGAACTCAACTCTGTTGGAAATTTGAGTATGTGTGAATGAAGTCTTGAACTTTGTCGCACATGATGTGGGAACAAAGTGAAAGTTAGTTTTATGAGGTAATGCGGAACCTAACTAATATAACCGTGTGCCATGTTTTACCAAAACTCCGCCCCGGGCGCGAGGGGGTGCAAAAGTTGAGCCGAATTTAGTTGAACTCGTGTACGCCCGCACATCCTGCGGACACGAATGCAGTTCCGAAAACCCAGGCTCACGTGGGGCAGTTTTTGCACCCGTAATCTAGAAACTGATATCTAATGAACATTATTGGGTCATTAAATCGGTGCAATGATGGCCAGAATTCGGTTATGGTTCTGCAAGTATAAATACAGACCAGTAGTGCGCTGTTCCTCTCTAATTCTCTCTGCAATATCTCCGGTTATCTTTTCAGGCAAGTGTTCAAGTCCGGCAGTGCGCTGTTGCTGCTTCGGACCGGCGTACCCTGGGAACAGACGACGAATATGTTTAAGGGAATTGTGTCAAACACAAGCCCGGTTCACTGTTTCATTTGTTTCTGTCTTTAATTTTATTCCTTTGGGTAGTAATTTTGTAACAAACTCTACTTGTTAGCTATTGTGAAAAATGTTTATAAAGTTGGAAGCTTTATCTTGTTGTGAATAATATTATATTCTTTAGGTTGTTTGGTAAAAGGGTTTTTAGTTTAATGTTTGGTTATGTGTTAGGTACTGTACTGGCTCTCTGGGCTAACTTGCACCGATGAAAACTTCATAATCAAGTCTGGTGCACAGCGGGTTGCTTCCACTGAAGGCATTGCTTTGGTTGTTCCAGATACGTCTCCAAGTAAGTGGGATTTCTTTTAACTTGAAGTTTGAAACTTATTTTTTTTATTAAGCACTTGTTTGTTTTAATATGGAGAATGCCCTTTTTATGTGGTGATACTAATTACTGAAAAGTTGTTGCCTATATATATATTATATATGAAACTTTGAGTTTGTGTTTATTCAACATTAAACCGTATTACTGACCAGCTTCTTTTCTGTCTGATATAGGAGGCTTGAATGTGGAGGGTGAAGCAGACAGCTATGATTTTGGTGTTGGTATGTTACAGGAAAATGGAAACCATCTGTGTTGGATTGAATTTTTAATCACGTAACTGCATACGCGAGTAGTCAAGTTTAACAATTATTTAATGCGCTCATTACTCTAGGTGTGTGTTTATATCAGGTGCCGGATTTTATCTTAATGCTACTGTGGACGAGTGGAAGAACTGGCGGATGTATGATTACGTAGTAAAGGAACTTCCAAAGCTTCTTAGTGATAACTTCCCACAGCTTGATACGTCACGCGCATCCATAAGCGGACACTCCATGGGTGGACATGGGGCACTTACAATCTATCTGAAAAACCTTGACAAATACAAGGTATTTTCATATGTTTACAAAATAATTGCCGGAACTTGCATAATTTATGAACTTGTAGCTATTAATACTATTATGATGATGATGTTTAGGGGTGCAAACGAGCCACACCGAGCCCAAGCTCGACCAGGCTCGAGCTCGAGGTCGATTAATTTATGAGAGTTCGAGTTCGAGCTGGGCTCGTTTTTTATCTATTTATTAATATATTAAATAAAAAAATATAAATAATAGACTCGTTTAGGCTCGCGAGCTCGATAAGTGAAGCTCGGTGGCTCGAGCTCGCTTATTTTAGGTTTGGGCTCGGCTCGGCTTGTTTACTAGACAACTTTAAATAAGGAGTAAATGCTACTAAATATTTATAAAAACTGATATTAGCTTCACATGCCAGGCTCGAGCTCGGGCTTGATAAATTAACGAGCTTTATTTTAAGCTCAAGTTCAGCTCGGGCTTGATAAGGCTTGGCTCGTTTCTAGCTTTTTTTTCCCATCCAACGTCGAGTAGCTCGTTTGCACCCCTATTGATGTTTATTGTGATTACCATGCCCATCTTTACCCTTTTTCCTCTAACTTTGGATATTTACAGTCAGTATCAGCATTTGCACCTATTGTTAATCCTATTAACTGTCCGTGGGGCCAGAAGGCATTCACAAACTATTTGGGTGACGATAAGTCTGCATGGGAGGTATATTTGTGATTTTAATTGTTCTGTTTGGTAATTACGAAACACGTGCTCATAACTATAACTCATTATATGCAGGAGTATGATGCCACTTGTCTGATATCAAAGTTCAATGATGTTGCAGCTACAATCTTGATTGACCAGGTAAAATCAACCCGTTTCATATATTCATTAAAATGTTTAGATATGCTTTACAACGTGATATAATTGTTTAATCATACAATCCTGATCAGGGTGATGATGATAAGTTTTTGCATGAAAATCAACTGTTGCCAAGCAAGTTTGACGAGGCATGTAGGAACGCTAAAGCTCCACTACTGTTGCGCATGCAGCCCGGTTACGATCACTCTTACTATTTCATAGCTTCGTTCATAGACGATCACATTCGTCACCATGCTCAAGCTCTTAATCTGTAAGCTTGCTTTAAAGCATGTTTAATGAACACGGTACCTTAAAAACTCCAAAGGACTTGTTGGGTGGGAGTATTTCATCTTATTTTAGTTTTTGGATCAGATGAAAATGCATGGTTTTTAGTATCATGCATTAGAAACGTGTGATGCACCTGTGCCATATTTATACTGTGGTTGCAGCGTTCTGAACTAGCGTGATGTCATTTTATCTACGTTTTAATGATGAGACTTATGCTTTCTTAGAGATGGTGGTTTATTATCTTGGTAGGTCAAGGGTGGGGAGTTGCAGAATTTGAATTGGAAAGAGTTATGGATGCTGCTTGGATTTGCATTTAACTGCCGTCTCTTATGTTTATTCATGTGCCCGTTATGTCTGAAATCTTACAAATCTAACTTTTTTGATATGATTTAGTGAGGAATAATTGGTACATATGAGTTGTCGATCGCGTTGAGCTCGAGCCTAGTACTCTAGTGGCCCGAGTTTGGGTGAAGTTGACACATGTGAGTGGGTCGGGGCGGTACAAGGGATAGGACAGGCATATCTTATAACTTTTTTAACAATGCAACAGTGACCACAAATTGTCAAAACTCCATGTAGTCACATGGTAGGGACTTAACAACCTGATGATAGGGGTGCTAACGAGATAGAATTGTTATAAAAAACATTTTGCTGGACTAAATATGTAACAATTTGATCGTCTTGACAAAGCCAAGTAGCCAAAAGAACTAGCAATGCCTCAATATATGTAAATGAGCCGAGCTGAGCTGATTCTGTGCTTGCTCGTGAGTAGTTTTTCAAGTTTGAGTTTGAGCTACTTGGCCCAAAACACATCGGGTATCTATCAGATAACTACTAATTGTTACGCTTAGTATTATCACTATAAAAATATATTAGATAACTATAATGCATACGGAATAAAAATACCTATATGTATAGAAAATGGCTTATCCTGGTTGTGTAAAAAATACAAGTATGATGATGATAATAGTGTAGCAGTATCCAGGTGTGTAAAGCATTAGCCTAATATTATGATTTTAACAATCATTTTCTCAAAAATATATTTACCACGTAAAATTTAGAATGTCTTATATATATGTATCATATATACATCATACTAAAAAGTAAAGTCGGCGTATGTGATCAAACAATGTTTGTTTCTTATCTATGGTTTTCTTTAAATAAATTTCACTTTCACCTTATATACTATATTTATATATTATATGTATAATATACGCATTTAACTCATTTAGTTTTGTTATACTATATATATAATAAACGCATTTAACTCCTTTAGTTTTGTTGTTCTCTCTCTATATATAATATAAATATACATATTTAATCCATTTAATTTTGTTTTTTATAATAATCTGTGTTCGTTAACTTAAAGTAAAAAACTAAATATACCGTTTAATTTTTTCCCTCAATATTGCAATATAAATTTTGTTGAAAACAGAGTTTTATTTAAAATAAAGTATTTTTTTAGTATTGTAAGCTATAGCCAGTGTCAATACCGTACATGTACCATGATGAACCGAATCCATATTGATATCGGTAGCGGAATTTTTTTATTTATATCCTTTTGTACATGAGAACTTGTTTTTTTTTTTTGGATTTTCTCTTTGCGTTGCTACATCGGGTGTCAGTGCCGTACCTGAACACCTACTGACACCAAATTGAATAGAATTCCTTTGCATTGGGCGAGGAATCCTCCTAGTATTTTATTATAATTTAAATTTTGAATCTCTCAATGTGTGTATATATTAGAGCATTCACAATGGATCATCTAAATTAATCGAGTGTAATCTCTAAATCTTTTAAAATGATTGTTAATGGTTGTGAGTAGAGGATAGAAAAAAAGGAAAAAATTACTGTTTATTAGTAAATTTGAAGGATGTATTGTCCACCTTTATAATTTTTTTTTTTTTAAAAGTGATTGTGAGTGGAGGAGAGAGAAAAAATAATGATAAAAATATAAAAAGATATTATTTAATTAAAATAAAACAAAAAAGTATAATATTTTTCAATATAACTATTGAGATAAAAGTAAGAGTTGATTTGATGATGTTAATTTTCTTAGATCTAAATGTGAAGTCAAATAGAATAACAATATGGCATGGTCAAATCCAACAGCAAAGTGAATACTCAATACCACCGAAAAAAAAGCAAAGAATGTATCTCTGAAAAGTCAATTTGCCGTTAAAAAAAAAAAATATAAAAAGTCAACTATATTTGTTGCAAATTCAATCCATTCCACGTCAGCATAGTCATATTTAATTATTTATATTAAAAAAAACCACACCTTATGTTACGTCCCAAAACACCACCGGTCTAAGTCAAGTAGTTACAGACTCAATCACAAGGCCCAAAAGAGATGCCAGGAGACCTCGCACGGCTACTGGACTAATTCCATAATTATTTATCTGCATGTTTTTAATTATTTTGCAAGTTTTGATTAAGTTACATGTGCATTTAGAAGTAGTGGTAGATCATGGCATGAAATAAGGGAGGTGACATGGTGAACATGCTTTCATGGCATGGTGGACATGTATTCCCATGCATGTTTAAATAGTGTTCTTGTTTTGCATTTTGAATACACAAAAAAATTGTCCCAAGTATTCTCTTCTCATTCTTTTAGTATTCTTTGAGTGTAGCCTACTCACAGGCCTTATCATTGGTGCTTTCATCCCCTTACCATGCCTCCTCGTAAAGACCAAACCCATTCCGACGATCCTATCCAAAACTTGTGTGATCAATTCACACAATTCTTTACCCACTACACCACCACCTCCGCACAAGCCGAATCCCGCTCGTTAGCTCAGTTTGAAGCTATTCAAGCTTTAATCCAGCAGCAAAACGATACCACCAACCGTCTCCTTGCCTCCCTCACGAACGACCTAACCATCCTAAAATTATCCTCAAGCCGAACACTCAAGATACCCACCCGATCCACCCAATCCTCGACCACCAAAAAATCAACCTTCCCATGTTTGACGGATCTAATCCGTTAGATTGGATTTTCCAAAGCCGAAAACTACTTTAATTACTACAACATTCCCGAAAATCGCCGATCTCGTTGTTCGTTTTTTATTTCACTGGAGAAGCTCTAAGTTGGTACAAGTACCTTCATAACAATTCATTGTTAGGTACTTGGCAGGAGTTTTCCCGTGCTCTTGAGCTTTGTTTTGGTCCCTCGGATTATGAGAACCATCAAGCAACACTTTTTAAGCTCAAACAGACAAACACATTACGGCTTACCAATCAGAATTTGAGAAGCTTTGTAACTGTATTGTTGGGCTTTCGAGTGAAGCGCTACTGAATTGTTACTTGTCTGGTCTCAAAACCGACATTCAAGCCGAACTCGCCATCATTAAGCCTACTACCCTTCACCAGCATTTGGTTTATCCAAACGTAAGGAAGATAAACTAAACCTCAATAAACTCAAGTCGTTCCAACCTCGAACCTATACCTCATCGCCTTTCACACCTCCCACAATCTCTAACACCTTAACCGCCCCCTCCAACACCACACCAGCGCCTCCTTCTAAAACGGCAACCCACCCTTCTACCCAACCCCAAACCGCATCTTTCCTTCACTAAGCTTTTCGCCTGAAGCCTTACAAAAGAGACGCTCTGAAGGTTTATGTTTTCGATGTCCGGAGCGGTATTTTCCGGGCCATAAATATAACCCGCCGCAATTTCTATTGATTGGGGATAATGAACCGGAGGATCATACCGAACCGCTGCCCGATAACATGGTATTATCTCTTACCTCGGAAATCATCGATCCGTCAAACCCTAACCAGTTTTTCTCACTATCGTCGGCAGCCTTTTTTGGTTTGTCGTCTCCCAAAGCATTACGCATTACAGGGTATATCAACAACCAGCCGGTCCAGGTGTTGATAGATTCCGGCAGTATGCATAATATCGTGCAACCCCGCATAGTTTCCTTTTGAAACTGCCCAAACAAGACGTCCCGGAATTGCGGTGATGGTTGGCAATGGCGATAATTTGAAGTGTAATGCCGTTTGCCCAGCCGTTAATCTCATGATCCAAGAAGCCTCGTTTAACATCCCTGTGTTTGTATTACCAGTGGAAGGAGCTGATATTATTTTAGGGTTAGCATGGCTTCGTACTTTGGGCCAGTGTTGGCTGATTTTGCGGTGCCACAACTCACGTTTAATGTGGGCCCAAGAGCCATCACTTTACGGGGAGAGACCCATACAACCCAAGTATCAACCACCTCACTTCAAAACCTAATTTCCAAAAATAGTGTTGCATCTTTACACGCTTTATACTTTCATGTTACTGTACCCACTTCAAAACCCTCCACCAATGATTGAACCCCCCACCATGACCCCACCATACAACAATTACTACAAACATATGATCATCTTTTTCAACAACCTACCCAATTACCACCTAAATCGTTCCCAGGACCACCATATTCCCACCACACCATTATCTAAACCAATCAATGTTCGTCCGTACCGATACCCACATTATCATAAACAAATCATGTCTAACCTAATCGCTGAGATGATTCGTGATGGCATAATCAAACCCAGCCAAAGTCCTTTTTCGTCACCGGTGCTTTTGGTTCGAAAAAAGGACGGTTCTTGGCGTTTTTGTGTTGACTATCGTGCACTAAACACCATTACCATAAAAGACCGTTTTCCGATTCCAACGGTGGATGAGTTACTTGATGAACTTCATGGCGCAGTCTTCTTTTCAAAAATAGATCTCACAGCAGGTTATCATCAAATCCAAGTAGGGACAGAGGATACACACAAGACCACTTTTTTGAACCGTTGATGGGCTTATGAATTTCTTGTTATGCCGTTCGGGTTAACGAACGCACCATCGACCTTTCAAGCTACAATGAACGATCTTTTTCGAGACGTATTACGGCGGTATGTACTTGTGTTTTTTGATGACATTCTAATTTATAGTCAATCCAATGAGGAACACTATTACCACTTACGACAGGTGTTTGAGACATTATCTCAACACAATTTTTTTGCAAAAGCTTCCAAGTGTACCTTTGCAGTGTCCTTCCATCGACTATTTAGGTCACATAATATCGGCAAACGGTGTTGAAGCTGATCCTGAAAACTCAAAGCCATTCAATCTTGGCCGACTCTAACGAACATCTCAAAAGTACGGGGTTTTTGGGTTTAACGGGTTACTATTGCCGGTTCGTTTGTAACTACGCTCAGATTGCAGCACCGTTAAGGATCTTCTAAAACAATCGGCATTTAATTGGACGGAAAAAAGTGATGCGGCTTTCACGGCTTTGAAACCTGCTATGGTTTCCTTGGTAACACTCACCCTTCCCAACTTTTCACAACCATTTGATGTTACAACAGATGCTTCCAACGTCGCTATTGGTGCCGTGTTATCTCAAGCGGACCATCCTATCGCTTTTTTTAGCAAAAAAATGTGCCCAAGAATGCAGGTTGCATCGGCGTATGTTCGAGAATTGTATGCCGTTACGGAAGCCGTTAAGAAGTGGAGGCAATACTTGCTCGGCCGAAAATTCAACATATTTACGGACCAAAAAAGTCTCAAACATCTATTGTCGCAGGTTTTTCAAACACCCGAGCAGTATAAATGGGCCACCAAGTTGACTGGGTACGATTTTGAAATACACTATAAACCGGGAAAAGACAATCGAGTAGCCGATGCTCTAAGTCGCATACATTCTATTCAGGTGATGGCTATTTCTTTTTCAAGTCCTATGTGGGTCAGTGAATTAAAGAAGTTTTATGAGTCAAATGAGGGCAAGGGGCTGGTAGAAAAGTGCATGACAAAGTCATCGGGTTCAAATTTTTTGTTTAAGGAGGGATTGCTTGTTCACAACAACAAGATATTTATTCCCTCTCACCAACAACTTCGATCACTTTTACTTCATGAGTTTCATGCATCGCAAGCGGGGGTAGATTCGGGAATTCGGGTCACAATGAAACGCCTCGCGGTAGCTTTTCCTTGGCCGAAACTGAAAACCGATGTCATTTCATTTATACGACAATGTCAAGTTTGCCAACAAGTGAAATAGCCAACCCACAAGCCCTATGGTCTTTTGCAGCCGTTACCCATTCCTTCGAATGCGTGGCAAGATGTGTCGATGGACTTTATTACCCACCTGCCTGCGTCTCACGGGAAAACCGCAATTTGGGTAATAGTCGAGGACGAGCTAAAACTGAAGGGGAAGGCAATTGTTACGGCCCAAAACACCACCGGTCCAAGTCAAGTAGCTACAGGCCCAATCACAAGGCCCAAAAGAGATGTCAGGAGACCCGCACGGCTACTGGACTAATTCCATAATTTATTTACTGCATGTTTTTAATTGTTTTGCAAGTTTTGAATTATTCTTTAAGTCACATGTGCATTTAGAAGTAGTGGTAGATCATGGCATGAAATAAGGGAGGTGACATGGTGAACATGCTTTCATGGCATGGTGGACATGTATTCCCATGCATGTTTAAATACTTTTCTTGTTTTGCATTTTGAATGCACAGAAAATTGTCCCAAGTATTCTCTTCTCATTCTTTTAGTATTCTTTGAGTGTAGCCTACTCATAGGCCTTATCACCTCAACACTCAACCATTTCCATTCTCCTCATTGTCCCTCCAAAAGCCATGTCTGTATACCCACAACACCCATCAGGATTCGGCTACGGTTACGGTCCGCCACCGCCGCCTCAGCAGTACTACTCCGCCCCCTATGGTGCGGCCGCTGCGCCACCATACGGTCAGCCACAACAACTGGCTTACGTAAACCCATACAACACCCCTTACCAAAACAAACCACCAACAAATCACTCATCCTCCCCTTACGGGAACCCGTTTGGCGCACTTGTCCCCTCTACGTTTCCACCAGGGACCGACCCGAATGTGATCGCATGTTTTCAGCTGGCGGATGTGGACCACAGTGGGTTTGTTGATGATAAGGAGTTGCAAAGAGCATTGTCTTCGTATAATCAAAGTTTTAGCATACGTACTGTTCGTCTTCTCATGTATATGTTTACCGATACCAACACTAGAAGCATTGGTAAGTATTTATTTCGGTGTAGCGTGCAGTGGCGGATCTAGAAAATCTTTAAAGGGGTAGCTTTTATAAAAAAAGGTAACGAAATCGAAAAAATGTCAAAAAAGTCAAATTTTTCCAAAATTTACACTACCGCCGAAGCGTTAAGGGGTAGCGGAGGTTACCCCTTCCCCTAAAGTAGGTCCGCCCCTGACAGCGGGTGTATATTAGCAATTGACCATTTTAAAAAATATAATGAATATTTATCTACTGTCAGGACCTAAAGAGTTCACTCAAGTGTTTCTTCAGAATTGGAGGGTATGTCAAAATAATTTATCCAACTTGTAATTACCTATTTAACCACAAGTCTTCTAATGTTTTGAAAACCTGACCGGTTTATCAAACTAGCGGTTTTACTGGTTTACTGGTCGGATCATAAATTACAAACTTTTATATCATTTACTGTCTACCAATTTTCAGGCAATTTTTGAGAAGTTTGATCGAGATCGCAGTGGTCATATCGATGCCTGGGAACTGAGGGAGGCGCTGATGAGCCTTGGGTTTGCGGTTTCACCAGTCGTCTTGGATCTGCTTGTTTCCAAGTTCGACAAGACCGGAGGGAACAAAAAGGCAATCGAGTATGACAATTTTATCGAGTATGCATCTCTCCTCGATGACTTCTGTATATTTCGTTAAAGTTTTATTTAGGTTGTGTTTGGTTTACAAATTTATTGGGTTTCCTCTTGAATTAGTGTATAGGCGTTATTGCCTAGTGGAGACGGATATGATCAGGTGATTCTGCTGGTGGCACGATGATACTCCAGTGGTCCGTCAGTGATCTAAATTTACCGTTAAAAATAAACTTAATTAAGCCATCTAACTTTCCATTGGGTAACCTAAGAAATTCTAAAATTTTATCATTACACTATTTATTAATATTCCGGTTCCATTTACAACTTTACAAACCAAACGTAACACATTTTTTATTATAACTAATATTAGTTTTCTTAAAGTACAATTTCTTTAGAAACATTCTACGGACCAAATATATTATTTACCTTTTTTTTTACTTTGTGGTCAATTTTCTAATAAAATTCTTTTTTGTTTCTTGGCAATGATTTGCAGGTGCTGCCTCATCGTTAAGGTATTTCAATCTTATAACGAGAATACAAAGATTTCTTTTAATATATATATATATATATAACTAAAAATGATAGCAAGAAATAAATAAAATTCTAATTAATTTTGTAAAATATATATGTAGGGTCTAACGGAGAGATTCAAGGAGAGAGACACAACCTCCTCCAGTAACGCGACATTCACATATGAGGCTTTCATGTCGACAGTTCTTCCATTTTCTTGAACAGTAGAATTCTATAAATGTAGAATAGGGCCAGCATATGCTGTAAAAATCCAAATGTTGACAGTTCTTCCGTTTATCATTGTTTAATAAATATGCCTTTTTTTAATTTATATATATTCTTTTGTTTTTCTTTAATAATAAACATTCGGAAATTAAAAAGTTTGTCACTTTTATATTGTAATAATAAACGTACTTTAATCCAAGTCTAAGTTAGGGGTGAGCAGAATAGGACTAACCGAATTGAAATTAAATTAACGGACATAAACGGATCATACAAAGAACCAACTGTTCAGTTTTATGTTTTCAAAAAACCGTAAAACTGAACCAAATGACCAAATAAATTGTTTCTTCTGTAAATGTTAAAATCTAGGCCCATATTTGTAATAATCAATTAATCATTAACCTAGCAACAACGGAAATTTAGGCACTGAATATTTCATCTAAAATTATTATATTTGAAAAACCTTAAGCTAAAAAATTTCTAACTGACAAAACCAAAACCAAATCGAGGTCATTGTGAAAATCATAAAAAACAAAAATCTAATGGTTTTAAAAAAACCCAAAATCAATTTTCAAACTTGGCTTGAATTTGAGCTTACAACCGACCCACGCATAACTCTAGTTTCAACGTAAAATAAAGAAAAGAAAGTAATATAATCTAACTAACAGTAGGATATCAAATTTAGGTTACCCAGTTTTCACAACCACATCATAAAATATTTGTAATATCACTAACATCTCATCAGACCATTTTCTTTTACCCGTTTTCACTACACAGTATAATGGTTTCATATGTTTTAACCCACTGCAATCATTTTTAATTATTACCTTTTACTTAAATCTTATTTAAACCTTATTATTAATATCAATAAAATATACAAGGTGTGATCTTCCCAACCAAGTGACGGGAGTTCGAGTTTTGGGCGCCAAAAGGGGGATTTTGTTGTTAAAAAAAGTTAAAAATTGCATTTAAATTAGAAAAAAGTACAATAAAAATACTAAAAAAGGTGCTAAAAACATAATTAAACCCTAATAAAGCGTTAAATAAATTAAAATTAAAACATTACATAAATTTGGTAAAGATCAACTATAAATGAATTTTAACTATTAAATGTGATAACTGAATGAAGATTTTTTAAAAAAATTTCCCCATCTACCTAACCATGAATTTTAGTCGCAAAAAACAAAAAGATATCTTTTTTCGTAAATTACTCTAGAGTGATTATATAATTATACTACTAGTGTAATTTTATGATTTTTTCTTTTACGATAAGTTACATGCTTGACTAGATGAGAAAAGAATATCAAAAAAAATTCCTCCTTCAATTCTCAATTTTAGTATGTTACGACCCATTTGTACAATTATCTTAACCTACATAAACTAAATAGAACATTACTAAATAACCTAGTTACTTAAACCAAACAAAACATACTTAACAACCTCATGTAGTCATAGGAGGAGTCAAATGGATAAACCATTTCTTCATCTGACCTTGGTATGTATTCCGCACCAGGGTTGGTTTCGTACCATTTAGGCCAACTTGGGACTTCTTATGTTAGACAAGGGTTTGCCACAGGTGAACGCTGACCTCCCTAATTCGTATTCCGTCGAAGCTTAGTTGATTAAAACTATAATAATACACCCAGTTCAACTCCTCGTCCGTTAGGGTGTGAAGGTGTAGGGTAGTAGACTGCTAGAGGAAAAAGAGTTTGCCACTAGAAGATGGTAA
This sequence comes from Scalesia atractyloides, assembly GCA_947069175.1. Taxonomy (NCBI): domain Eukaryota; kingdom Viridiplantae; phylum Streptophyta; class Magnoliopsida; order Asterales; family Asteraceae; genus Scalesia; species Scalesia atractyloides. Next base: position 6,553,021 of record CAMTDV010000008.1, read on the forward strand.
ATTGCTGGAGAAAAAGGGTTTACCACTTGAGGACGGAAGACTACCGGAGGAAAAAGGGTTTATCACCTGAGGGTTTGAAAGTGGAGGGTTTGAGCGTCGACGGGATGATCGTCGAAGGTTTGAAGGTCCTGCTGGTTCTATCGGATTCGGATAACCGCCATCCATATATATGAATTAATATGGTATGTGCAGTAAAATAGTCTTTGTACCGGTTAACTCACAGAAGGCTGTAAAGCGTAGCGTGTTGGAAACGTTGAGAATGTAAACGAACAAAAGTTTCTTAGGGACGTCTATAATGATAATGAGGTCTAATAAAGAGTTGTAAAATAAGGTTTACTCTATTTAGTATATTCTAAATTAATTGTAATCTAACCCTTTATATGAGTTATGATACCATAAGTAGGTAAACCGTGTAACCCTTTATATACCGGATCAATAGTGAATAATAATTAAAGATTTTAGCATAGTTTTAAAAATTATATCACTATTTTTGTTTAACGGTAAATTTGGATCACCGATAAACTACTAGAGTATTATCGTGCCACCAACGAAACCATCCGACCATATTCATCTCCACTAGGTATAATTTAGGAGGAAACTCAATAAAATGGGAAAAAACCCCTTATGGGAATCGAACCAGGACCAATAGTTTTTATCTCACCCTTAAGATGTACTAGGCTATAAAGCCATGAACAATATATATATATATATATATATATATATATATATTATATGATCATTTGTGAACAACTTCTTGAAAATGAACTGAGTGAACTAATATTGACCGTTGATTATTTTTTAGATTAAAAGGGTAAGATTGACATTAGCTCTCTCTCTTAATTAAAATCTATTAATTTTCTTATCTATTAATTCCCTCTCTCTCTCTCACATTTTTAATTACTTCTCCATTAATTTAAACTCGTGTGGAATCAGTTGCTAATAACGTATATGAAACTTCTAACGGAACTAGGTACTGGATACCAACTGTCCCTCCCGGATTCAAACAGTATATGAAACTCCTAACGGAACTTGGTCGTGGACTACAAAATACACAGATGTATCAAAAGTCTGTACACATCTGTATAAACTAACAATTATGTATCTTATATAAACTGATAGTTAGCGAGGCTGTACACATGTGTATAAACTAACAATGGTGTATCTTGTATAAATTGATAGTTATCGAGACTGTACACATGTATATAAACTAATATCTGTGTATCTTGTATAAACTGATACTATTGAGACTGTACACATGTGTATACACTAACAACTGTGTATCTTGTATACACGGAAACTAGCAACATTTTAGGAATTTTGATTATATTCTTTAATAAATGCAATTTAGAAAAGACGCAAATACCCTTATGTCATTAATTTAAAGAGAAGTTACAACATTATAATTGCAATCTTGCCATTGTTTAAAAATCTCTAGATGATATAATCCAATGGCTCAGATTAGTTCACACAGTTCACTCTCAACCTAGTGTTCACTCTAGAACCCTACCTTATATATATTATATATAATATATATATATATATATATTATATATATATTTATATATATATATCAGTATTAATAGCATAAAATTGTGATGACAATAGGAGAAAACATGATTTTACATTCTGAGATTATACTATACAGAAATAGAATGATCTGTTTTTGGTTTTAAATATTCATACGTCTTTCATGAATGAGTCTACTCTATTGCGCCAGGTAAATCAAATTTCCAAATTTGTCTTTCTCCAAGTTGTTGAACTGGCCTTGCATTTTCTCGAAATTCCTACAAGATAATCTCGGTAAAAGTTGGCCGATTTGATTAAAGCGATGAAATTAGTTATGTATTTAATTAATAATAATAATTCTAATACCATTAATTATTTTTAATTTCAAGTAAAAAACATAATTGTGAACCAATGCTTACACTTTGATGACTTCCCTTAAGCAGTTTGATTTGGTCCTGTGAAATTGTTCTAACCTGTGCTTCAATTGTCCAAATAACACCCTCCGTGCATGGAGGAGTAGTGAAAGAGCCAAAATATCTATAATTTGTTTTGCTACCATCTTTTATATTACTTGCACTTATTTTCTCCAATTCTATTTCTTCGTTTGTATCAAGTACATCAATCTTCTCTGTCAGCTGCATGCTTAAATTGATCAAATTATGGAGGATGAACCACATAACCTTATCCAATCATGTGCAATGTGATGTCATATCACTAATTAATGCATATTTTACATGGAAAATCTAAATTAGTATTATAGTATTTTTCTTGACTTATATATTTATTCAGTTAATTATATTAACCTTTTGAAGTCATATGAGTTTAGTATTTGTGTCGTTTGTATATTTACTAAAAGTTTGATTAATTGAAAAGTTCCTTTTGAAACAGTCAGTGAGATCAAACTACGATTAATAAATACAAAATTGCGGTAAGATGTGGGTTCAACCGTATTAACACACCATGAGATCAAACTACAATTGATTTCTCAAACAACTTTGGAAGTATCTAAAGAATTGGAAATGTAATCACTCATTATTTTCTTTTCAAAGACAATTGAAAAAACAATTAATAATAATAAATCCGTACGCTCAAATCACATTGAAGAAAACTGAACCCCGCAACGCGGGGAATCAGTTCTTGTTAATATAATAAATAGTGTAAAGGTTAAAGTGGTTTCCAGCTTATCGTATTCTCAATATATTATTGGTTTTGAAACGAACAAGATATATATGTATATAAAGAGAGAGTAAGGGGGAGGTGTTACATTTCCAATAAAAGGATCTGGTGGTCCAATGTTCTGAAAAATGCCAACAACTGCCTTTTGTCCCTTGTCATTTGAATGAACCAAATGTAGTTCTGCATCAAACCTGTATAAACATCACTACAAACCTCGTTGAAGGTAGGAACCGAATTTTAATTAATTTTTTCGTTTTGATACTCTGTGATCCGTCAGTGATTATTGACGATTCGCTGATAGATCCTATACGTACTTCTTCCCGTCGATAGTATGCTCTGAAGGCGTATGCCAATGGCATTGAACTAGTTTGTATGTTGAACCATTCACTTCTATTCCTCCTGCATCTCCTTTCCATATAACCTTAAAAAAAAAATCCCAACAACAATAACGTTAATCTAATGGTATATTTATTCTTTATTCATAATGCAAGTAAATAGATCCATGGAAGTTGGAACTCACACCAATATTATTAACTCCATTGATAAGTATGGCTGGTGCGTCTATGTAAGCCCGTTTCAAGTCGCCTGGCATAACTTGCGCGCTATTGGCATCTATATTAATCGGAGACTGTGATTTTCCATCCGCACAAATCTTCCAGTCCGGTTTAAGACTTCCCCAGTTCTTTGGGCCTAGTGCAGTCGCTTCTACATAGTTGAATTCCTCTTCACCTGTTAAATTATGTTATGTCGTTAGTATAAGCTACAAACACGCGATTAACAACCTTAATTAATTAAGAAAATTTACTGTAGGAAAAATTCGATATGTGTTTTATAACAATCTATTTTTTATAAGAAATTACATCGAGATAGAAGGTAAACGGGTAACAAGTTGCGTCGCTACCCCTTTATAAATAACAAAACTAAGTCTTTTAAAAACTCACTGTTGGAAAGACAAATTATTTTTGTTTGAAAAAAAAATGTTACCTTCTGTATCCCGCAAAACCCCGTTAATTCTGTTCAAGGTTTTCCGACGATCATCAACAAAGGTGGTCTGAGGCATGTCATTGTCATTCTTTGATGTTCCAGGCAAGTGACAATGGCGAAGACCTAAAAAATCCATCGGGCGCGGGGAAGAACATTATAACAATTTATTATTATTACATATATGAATAAAATTACACGCGTATGCCAATTAAGGTTCACATATGGTTAGGACAGTAACAATAACTTTGCCAAGGGTGAGATTATACCAGATATGATTGATTAATTGATATATTGACAAAATGGTAATCATCAAACCAAAATGAAACGTAACAGAACATAATATATAGATAGAATACGTACTTGCTTCATTGGATTCATCAGCCATGCAAATCGAAATGGAGTGTGATGATATGATCATAAGACAAATGAATAGAAATGGTGATAGAGGCATCGTTGCTGAATTGAAGAGAAGGTATTGCTGTGCTATGATCATGTAAACAATGTCAGACAAGATTCAAAATCTTTGTGACTTATCGTTTACAGATTTTGGCTGCAATTGTTTTTTGGTGAATGATTTATGAGGTTGGAGAAATTCATGGCTGAGTTTTGTGTTTCAATAAAGGTGATTTTTGGATGAACTCAATTGAAAACAACGAATTTGAAAAGCATCGAGATTTCAAAAGAGGAAAACTTGCCGTTAGTATTTTTTTTAGGAAAATTACTATTTAACGAGTTCTTGTACGAATTTTAGTTTATTTTATATAACGACAAAAGCCATGACAAGTAATAGTGTTTTTCTGTCATTGGCTAATTGGATGGTGGCAAATACTGTCAGACAGAAAGCCATGGCAGAGAATAGTGTTTCCTTGTCATTGGCTAATATGGGCGGCGGCCAATAGTGCTAGACAGCTCCTAATACTTCTCCATTGGTCCAACTAAATTACGATTTTACCCTGTTTAAATTTACTGTTTTACCATTGCTTTTGTTTTTTCCCCTCCCAGCTAAACTACGATTCTACCCTTAGTTTGAATTTGCAGTTTTGCCATCGTTTTTGTTTTTTATTTGTCAAATTACGATTTTGCCCCCAGAGTAAAATTATAGTCATGCGATCGTTTTAGTTTTTTTTACAAAAATATGGTAGTGTTTTGTTTTAACTGGTTAACTCGGTGTAATCATATTCGTGCCAGACGGCTGGCTGACACATGCTCACTTGTCACGAAAAAAAAAAACAATTTTGACCTTAGTTTAAATTATAGTATTTCCATTGTTTTAGTTTTTTTTAGCAAAAGTACGGTAGTGTTTTGTTTTAGTTGGTTGACTCGATTTATTTTTTTTTTAAGATCGTGTTACGAATAGTATATGTACAAATAATCGAAACACAAACATACGTGTTATGAGAGAAAAATATCCGACTTATTGCCTTGCAACACAGGCGGGGCAAAAACTAGTTAACCACATTCATAAAAGGTTAATTGTTTTTTCCATGAACCATTATCTATATTATATTAGATAATACACGAGTGAGGAACATTTTAAAAATACTTAGAAGTTAAAAAAGTTTTTAGTTTATGTTACAACCCTTAAATGAGGGTAATTAGTTTTTCAAACACTAATTGCACTTTAATTCCCGCCTTATCTTTAACCAAATTATGGATAATTAATTAGTAGTTACATTTTATCCCTCTTATAAAAAACTAATCACCCAATGATCTCTTAAACAACCATAACTTTTACGTACGTTAACATTTATTTTTTTAAAAGTTACACCTTAAAAACAAGCATTGTTTTAATTTAAAGAACTAATGTATTACGTGATTAACAATGTCTAGGGTGAGTAATAACTGAATCGTTAATCAAAACCGAATCGAAAACAGAGAAAACCAAATCGAAATCAACCAAAAACTTAATTAACTGAAAACCAATTAACCGAAGACCGAATTAACCGTAAACCAGTTATCATTTTTTTTCATACCCCTGTTTAGCCAAAGTTAACTGAACCAAACCGAACAATTCATATGTTATATATTTCGATCTTTTATACCTCTGGTTCATGTTTTATACCTCCATTTCATATACACACACACACTCTTCCATTTATTTATTTATACATCATTTTCATGTATTATACCTCAATTTCATTTATTTCTAAACAAAAATTTTAGCCCAAGTTTGGTTTTAGCTATTATTCGAAAATAAATGAATCAAACAAACAACCATCAATCTAACAAAATAAATCAAACCGATTACCTAAAAATAGATTGGCTAATTATATAGATTAATGATTACTTCGGTTTCAGATTTGATTGAGGAATCGAAACAATCAAACCACGCACATCTTTGCAATGTCTGTGTTTTCTGCCGTATCGCCCGGACACTCTTCTAGTATCATATATATAATATATATATATATATATATGAATTTAGACTGAACATGAGTAGTAACATAAAATAAAAAAGAGAAACGAGAGTTTTGGGTATTTGTTATCTTATTTAAGATTACGTGTGGAGAGGCATGAAATGCTATGTGACAGTTATGTCAGGAGGGAACATGGTAAAAAAAGTATGGTGTGAAAGGGGTTTGAAAGTGACGTCTAAAAAATTATTAAACACCAAACAATCAAAATCCACCCACACAACAATAACCAATCAAGAGCCAACATGTCGCCTAACCCAAGCCCTCCACGCCTGTTAGAAAGTTGTTGCCCCATCACCACACCATGGTCGGGGTGGTGTGCCGGTATGATGGAGGCCTCTACGCTTCCCACACCGTATGGTCTAATGGTTAAATGTCAACTGATTGTTGAATAGCCGCATAAGTTACACGAAATATATATATAGATGCCACCGACACTCCCTTGAGTTTTACACTTTACATTTTTGGCTCAAGTACATGTTATCTACATTTTTGGCCCCCTTATCTTTTACATATTGCATTTCTTACCAACATTTTTGTAATTTACATTTTAGCCCATAATTTGGTACGAGAATAGGCTAAACCATATGCTATACTTTTAAAATAGTTAAATACCCTCCTTACAACTTGCCAATGGTGTGTACTTGGATTGATGGTAAACTATCTTAGCCTTTCAACAACCTAAGCTATATCATGTTTTCTGCTAATCATGACATACACTAAACAATCAATAACTCTTTAATATTCGAGCTGAGATACAACTTCACCTTTGTTAGACATAAACTTCACATTAGGATCCATATGATTGCTAAATTGAGAACACTTTTCACAACAAAATTTCTTAAATACTATCTCAATGTAATGGGAATGAGAAATGGTAATATATCTTTTCTCATGCTTGATAATAATGCCTAGGATCACCTCAGCGTATCCCAATCATTCATGTAAAAGGCAATAATTTCTTGGTTTTATCAAGTTGATCTTGACTAATGCCAAAGTTTCACCATCTTATTAACCTACAAACAAATTATAACTCTTTTATGAGAATGATCAAATTTGTTATAACACACTTGTCAACTTGGTTTCATTGTAAATCATAATTAGACAACATAATGTCATCAAACTTTTGATGCCATTGTACGTGTGGGTGATTATACATTTACTTTATGAGCTTAAACATGTTATGCTTAATACCATGCATAATAAATCCTCACTGGTTGCTTCATATACATCCCTTCATACGACTCACTATTCAAAAATGTTGTTTTCACGTCCATTTGGTGAATAACAAGGTTTTTATAGTTGCTAGAGCAATCAACAACCTAATAGTAGATATTCTGGCCACAAAAGCATATCTATCAAAGTAGTCAGTATCTCCCTTTTGTTTAAAATCTTGGATAACTATTTTGGTCTTGAACTTATCAATTGTACCATTACTTTCATATTCTTCTTACAGATCCTTTTGCAACTTGAAGGTTTACATCTGGTGTCAAATCCATTAGTTTCCAAATCTCATCGGTTTTTTCTTCTTTGAAGAAAACAAAATCACATGATGCCATAGCATTCCCAGATCCCTCATCTAAGCTTAGTTGAAAATTAGAACCGTATGATTTAGCCACCCTTGCTCTGTTACCTTTTCGAGGTACAAGTGTTATTATGGGTGTTTTATATTATGATTAACTGTTTGAGAGTTACTTAAACTTCGAGCCATATCCTTTGGTTTAGGTAGATGTGTAACTGGATAAAAATGAAATGTTTAGAAAAAAGTCTGGGCATGGCATGTATCTTAGGTAAGATTAGGAAGGGGAGGTTGAGATGACTTGATCATGTGTAAAGGAGACAAATGATGGCTCTAGTAAGAACTCTGGAAACCCTCACATCAGAGGGGAGGATAGGCATTGTCATAGCCGAACTAACATGGAATGAGCGAATTAGACAGAAGTTACCAGAGCTACACCTGTCTTGGGACGTGATCGGGGATACGAGTTCATGAAGATGTCTAATAATAAAGGTTATGGACTTTTTAGGGGAGTGGATATATTTTTTCTTAGCTTTGTCCTGAGACCTTAGCTTTCTTACACTTATTTTTCCTTGCTTTACTTTTGTATAAGCTTTATTTTGTAGTGTTATTTTTAAGGGAGCATATATGTACTTTTAAGGAGGAATGTGCTAGTTTTTCTTTAACTTTGCTTGTTTATATGCTATTACTATAATTAACTCACAACTTTAGTTATTAGGAGGTACTACTATTATTACTAAGTTGCTGGCACTTTATGTCTTCTTGTTTATGTTTACCTATATGTTATCTGGACTATCATACTATATTATACATTACATGTCAAAAATAAAGAAGAAAAAATAATAAAATTGAAGTTGGATCTCCCTGAGATAAAGGAAATGTTTGGCTTCGTCACACCATCCCCAAATCCTACCGATCGTTTTAGCTATGAGTCGCTTTTACGATGATGAGATTTGATGTGTATGTTTATTTGTTTATTATATATATATACACACACACACACACATACTCATCAAATTACAAATCTTTTTGTTCCATGTAAAATAAATGTGGTCCATAGCTTTATAGCCAAGTGACATCTTAGGAGTGAGATAAGGCTTTGGAACCAATAGGTCTGGGTTCAATTCTCACAAAAGGGATTTTTATCATATTCAGTGGATTTCCTCCTGAATTGGCGTATAGGCATTATACCTAATAGAGATGGATATGTGAGAACTGATGAATTCTCCATGTCGATTGAGTAGGAGAAGTATTCTATAAATAATATACAAAGTTACACAAAGAACCCATAAAGAATAAAATATGAGCATAATGATACAATAAATATACAAAGATGCTAAGTGGATCTAATATCCCCCTCAAGCGAAACGGTGGCGCTCCGATACGAAGCAGACCTTGAAAGAATTCAAACTGATGACGAGGGAGACTTTTAGTGAAAATGTCAGCCACTTGAAGCTTGGTAGGAACAAATTTGGTGTGGAGCTTCCCTGAGGAAACAAGTTACTGAAGAAGTGATAGTCGAGCTCAATATGCATAGCACGTTTATGAGAAATAGGATTTTGAGACAGGAAGAGCGCACTTTTTTGTCACATAAGAGGGTTGGGCAAGCGGCTGGAAGGGCATGAAGTTCTTGTAATAAGTGTGTTATCCAAATAACTTCAGCAGCAACATTTGCCATAGCCCGGTATTCCGACTCGCAACTAGAACGAGCAACAGTTGGTTGCTTTTTGGCACTCCAAGAGATTATATTTCCACCTAGGTAAATAGAGTAGCCATAAGTGGATCTGCGAGTCTCAATGCAGCGAGCCCAGTCAGCATGAGAGTAGCCTAGAATGGATGTGGTTATCGGTCTGGAAAAGGTGATACCAAAGGTCATTGTGCATTTAACATAACGAAGGATTCTCTTGACGCACTGATAGTGGAAGGTACTTGGTGCCTGCAAAATTGACTTACTTGGTTCACGACAAAGGAAAGATCAGGCCTAGTGATGATTAAGTACTGGAGAGCGGTAGTGGGTTGGGTCTTTGTATAGATCACCGGCGGTGACAAAGGATGTGTTTGAAGCAAGCGGGGTACTAACTGGCTTGGAGTCAAGGAGAGCTGCACGAACGAGGATGTCATGGGCATACTTAGACTGACTGAGAAATAATCCATCATCAGTATAGGTGACCTCAAGGCCAAGAAAATAATTTAGTCGTCCAAGGTCCTTAATAGCAAATTCCTTGTACAGTTTGTTGGTGAAGGAGCGAATGATGTGTTCTTGGTTGCCCGTGAGAATTAAATCATCAACATACACAAGAAGATACATGATGCCAGATTTTCGTTTGAAGACAAACAACGAGGTGTCTGCACGACTGCACACAAAACCATTAGCAATAAGGAATGTACTTGGCCGGTGAAACCAAGCACGTGGGGCTTGTTTGAGACCATATAAGGCTTTATTGAGACGACATACATAATCTGGGTGGCGAGGATTCTCAAATCCAGGAGGTTGTTCCACGTATACAAGTTCACCCAACTCCCATGAAGAAACGCATTATCTACATCGAGTTGATGTAACTGCCAATTATTGGAAACGGCCAAAGATAAAACAGTGCGAACCGTGGTAGCTTTTACCACAGGAGTGAAGGTGTAGGAGTAATCTAAGCCAGGGACTTGACTGTAACCTTGACCAACAAGAGGCGCTTTTGTCGCTCAATTGAGCCGTCGGCATGGTACTTGGTGCGGAAGAGCCATTTGCACCTCACACATTATGGCTTTCGTGTCGAGGCACTGATGTCCAAGTGTTGTTTGAATTAAGAGCATCCATTTCTTTATGCATTACTTCAAGCCATTTAGGTTTTTTAGTAGCGGTTTTAAACCCCTTTGGATCACTAGAGGTAAAAAGAGCCGTGTGTAGCATAGGTGGCTAGGTGAGGGCAAGCATTGGCATAATGGTTGTCTTTACGGCAAAGTTGCAATGAGGAGGTCGACGACCACGTCCGCGACCACCGTGGTTAAATCGTCCACCACGGCCCCGATTTGGGTTGGAGTGTTGGGTTTGAGCATTGAAAGCAACAGTAGGAGCAACCATTCCATGTAAGGACCAAAGAAACAATTCATGCCCTTCGGCTTGGGCAAGAAGATCCCAAAAAGTCGGAGATGGGCGAGTGGCAGGATAGCAGTGGAGAACGTTTCAAATGGCGCCCCGAGACCACACAAGAACCAATGTGTTTTATCAGACTCTTCAACCGGTTGGCTGATAGCGGCTAACTAGTCACGAATCAATTTGAATTTGCGACCAAAATCCGCAACAGAAGACGGCCTTTGGAAATTTGGCGCAACTGGTCACGTAGGTTCTGTACTCGCTCAATGGATGAGTTGCTATTGGCTGCTTCCAACCCATCCCAGATTTGTTTCACGTTTTGAAGTCCAATAATTTCAGAAAAAAGCTTCATCAGAAAGGGAAGCTTGAATCAGAATAACGGCGCGTTGGTCCGCAAGATGCCACGTCGCGTAGTCGGGACTTGGGGAGGTTTTCCTGTCGACGGTAAGATCAGGAACAGGGGCTGATGATGTTCCATCAAAATGTGAAAGCAGGCTTTGATATTCAAGAACTCATGTGAGGTAGTTTGATGAGGTTAATTTTATTGTGAGTTGGTGCATCATGGTGTTCATTTATAGGGTGGAATCAGAGGAGGAGGAAGAGGAGGTCGCCATGGGAGATGATCGGAATAGAGGGAGAGGAAGAGAGAAAGAGAGGAGGTAGAGGAAAGGATCGGTTTTAGGCGATTGATATCATGAGAACTGATGAATTCTCCATAAAGAATAAAACATGCGCATAATGATACAATAAAAATACAAAGATGCTAAGTGGGTCTAATAATACGATTGGGTGGTTCCGCTGGTGGCACGATAATACTCAGTTATTCAAATTTCCCATTAAAAAAATGTGAAGATATAATCGTTAATTAACCATATCTTGCGGATTTAGGAAGTTATGATTCTTTTCGTTTGATATAGTCAAGGCAACATAGCCCAAAGTAAAAAAAAAAGTTATACACCCCCTACTATGGTTGCCTATAATGACTAGGAAATCGGTCTGATATCAAATTTTAGCAAACTGGCAGACGGTGTTCAAACAATGTGAATATTTAGAAAAAAAATAGATTATCACATTTCTAAATATAATACGTATTTCATGAATGAGTCTACCCTTTTTTTTCAGGTATTTCAAATATCCAAATTGGTCTTGCATTTTGTCGAGATTCCTATAAGATAACCAAGTATACGCATGGAAAATGTTGGTAAATTTGATTAAAATGCATAGAAATGATTAAATTACTTATGTATTCATGAAACAACAACAACAACAACAAACACATAATTGTTAACCAATGCTTACACGTTGATGAAGTAGTCCCTTAAGCAGTTTGATTTGGTCCTGTGAAATTGTTCTAACCTTTTCTTCAATTGTCCAAATAACACCCTCCGTGCATGGAGGCGTAGTAAAGGAACCAATGTATCGATAATATTTTTTGCTCTCATGCTTTATACTAGTTGCACTTATTTTTCCCAAATCAATTTCTTCCTTCGTACCAAGCATATTGATCTTCTTCGTCAGCTGCGCACATAAATTTATCGAGTTACAGAGGAAACAACGCTATGGCGCCTTAGAGTGAGAGACAGATAGAGAGAGTCGTTACACTTCCAATAAAGGGATCAGATTGTCCAACAGCACGAAGAGTGCTAATAACTGCCTTTTGTCCCAACCTCATACCCGATTATAAAACGGTATTCCATAAGTGGCCCAGTACCCATCGGGTAATTACCATACCCACAAAAAATTTTCAAACTAATCTCTTATCTGAATACCCGTCACAAATATTTGGGTTTACCCGTCTCTTCGGGTTTGATTGCGTCCTTAATTAAGATTAATTTTAGTTATATTTGGATCATGGTTTATATGTCGGATCCGTCCTTCAGAGAAACTATGCATATACATAAAACCAACGCAGCTTAGCTAATTTGTTAACATATTTACAAATCAAACACATACATACTTCTTCCCATCAATTTTGTGCTCTGAAGGAGTATGCCAATGACATTGATGTAGCTTGTATGTTGAACCATTCACTTGTATTCCTCCTGCATCTCCTAGCCACTCAATCTTTAATAAAGGAAAACAATAACAATATATTAAGTTTAATGATAATGATAATGAAAAAATAACACGCACAAAGAGATGGAGCTAAGCTTGACAAGTCTGGCTGGTGCGTCGATGTAAGCCCGTTTCAAATCACCTGGCATAACGTGTGCATGGTTGACATCGATATTAATCGGAGACTGTGATTTTCCATCAGCACAACTTTTCCAATCCGGGTTAAGATTTCCCCCATTCTGTGGTCCACTTGGAGTCCCTTCTAAATAGTATTACATAATGGGAGGCATGTATGTATACTTTAAACATTATATATAAAGAATGCAACCAAATTGATTTTTTTAATAAAGTTACAAACATTTGAATCAAATTACCTTTTCTAATCGGCTGCATCCCTCTAAGTGGAGGTCTGTTCAAAGTTTTCCTAGGATTATCAACCAAAATGGCATGGGGCGTGTAGTTCTTCGATGCTGGCCAGAGACAATGAAGAAGCCCTGGTAGATCGATCGAGGAAGAACAAAATAACTTTGGTTGGAAATTGGTCAGAAATATTTTCCCAGGAGTTTTTCCCGAAGAAATATAATTTTTTTTTATAAATTCGTTGGAATTGGCCGTTTCCAATGAATTTCTGTCCAAAATTTTGGTTAGAAACGTGACAGTTTTCTAGCAGTGTTACAGGAGTCCGTTTCCCTTTGGTTAAGACCAATAAATATTGACAAAATGGTAATCACCAAACCGAAAAAAAAATCGATTGATTGATCATGCGTACCGGTTTCATTGGATGCATCAGCCTTGCAAATCATAATGGACTGTGATGATTTGATCATAAGATAAATGAAGAGAAGTGATGACCGACTGGGGTTTGACATGAGTTCGTGTCAATTGTAACTCAAATTGTTTTTCTCATAAACCATCGGAAAAATTAAGAAACAACAGTTTTGGGTGTTTACTATCTATACTTAATGGTCAGTATAACACTTTCGGGTGTTTACTATCTTATAGTTAATGGTAAGTATCAACAAACCAGTTTCGAAAGTTACACAAGTAATTAAATTTGGTACAAAACCTAATTATTTTAAATTATTTCCACACCCTTAAAATTTTATTCTCACACCCTTTTCACTTTATCTCTCTCTTATCTATGTGTATTAGAGAGATAAAGGTGAGGAGTGTATGAATATTAACACCCTTATTTTAACTAGGTAATTTCATTGGTGAGACCGTCTAAACGATATGGCTAAGTTGTGTTTTCGATCATGTCATCTTAAAAGCAACTAGAATTGATTTTTCTTGTGTTGCGGGTCGTTTTTTAACGTGATTTAAGCGTACTAAATTTCTTTGTAATTGCTTATCGGTCAAATGTAGATCAACCGAAAACATCTAGAAAATTAAGCATAAAAACGTATTATATTTGACATAACTCATTTTTGAAAAAAAACTAGTGGGTTACACCCGTGCTCTGCAGTAGGGACGACCCAATTTTTAATAGAAACGTAAACATAATAGTAAAATAGAGTTAATGGCAGAAGAGAAAAAAAAGTCATGATACCACAAAAATAGCGAGATGTGTTTACATCTATTGAAACAATAAAAAGAATATCAATTTTTGTACTGACATTGTTCGGTCAATATTAGACCGTTTATTTTGTTACATGTACAACACCGGGTCCGATTGAAACTTAAAAAAGGAAAACCAAAATATAGAAAAGATAAAGGAAATATGAAAAAAAAATCACAAAAGAACAAAATTCACTTTAGCTAAGATGTTTTATAATTTATATATATATATATAATATGTTAAAACGCAAACCAACTTGAATTTACACTAATACATACATAAAAATAAGCACGTGAAACTCGAGGGGGAGGGTCAAAATGTCATTACGTTGAAACGTAAACTAACTTGAATTTATGTCGACACGTACATGAACATCAAAACAAGACCAACAGAAAACCTCAATAAATACCATAGTGTATTACGTTTGACATACTCATGAAACATAAAGTAACTCGATTTTATACCGTCTAATGAAAACATATTATATTTTATGTGACTAATTTTTTAAGAAACTTACGTCAAAACGTAAAACAACTTAAATTTATATTGAGACGCACATAAAAATAAGCACGTAAAATTCAAATGGTGTCAAAATGACAGTTTACAAAGTTTTCGGAAAGTTGAGATACTGAAAGTTGAAGGTATGAATTTCAAATCTCAAAAAAAGAAGTAGGAGGTCAAACCACTTTAGCTAAGTGGTCCTTCAATTTTATATTTAACTAGAATTGATTCCCCACATTGCAGGACCAGTCTTTGAAGAGAACATAATGAGCAATTACATTTTCAACCCTTTAGTTACTTCCAAAGTTATTTGAGAAATTAATTGTATTCTGATCTTATAGTGTGTTAATACGGTTGAACCTACATCTTAGCGCAATTTTGTATTTATTAATCGTAGTTGGATGTAACGGACTATTTCAAATTGAACTTTTCAATTAACTATAGACTTCTAGTAAATATACACACGGCACATATACTAAACTCATATGACTTCGTAAAGATTAATTCTATTTATTATTTATTTTAATTTAATTTTCATTATAAAATAAGGATGCTACCTTAAAAATATAATTAAATAAATAAATATAGAAGTCATGAAAATTATGATAATATTAATTTAGTTTTTTCATGTAAAATATGTATTAATTAATAAGATGACATCACATTCAACATAGTTGGATAAGATTATGTTTGTGAGTTACCTACATGTCAATATAATTTCATTATAGCTAACAACTTATTCAATTATATATGTAATAACTAACCCTAGTTGTATAAAAGAATATCCATTACTAGAAAATTATGTTTGTAAGTTACGTACATATCAATATAATTTCATTGTAGCTAACAACTTATTCAATTATATATATAATAATTAACCCTAGTTGTATAATTAATATTCATAACTAGAAAAATTTGCAGTGGTAACCCTAGTTGTATATCTAGAATATTCATTACTAGAAAATTTTTCAGTGGTAACCCTAGTTGTATATCTAGAATATTCATTACTATAAAATTTTGAGTGAAATGACAGGTCAGCGGGCAACAAGTTGCAACGCAACCCCCTTCTCTCCCTCCTTTAAATAGCAAATTCGATCTTATCGAAAACAAAACTTTGTTTCTCAACATCGAGAATTTATTGTACATGACCATTTGCACTTTATCAAGGAAAAGAGTAGCTTTGAGAGCAAAACAAACAAATATATCAAAAGTGAAAAAGCAAAAGGAATAAATTACCTAATCTAAAAGTAAATAATGATATTCCTAATTGTCCTTTGTGTATTTAATTTGAAAGTTGAAGTACTCTAAATTTAACAAAATAGAAACTTATGCATTTTAGTAGGAGTTAGGTTCATACATAGTTATAACGTGCTAGAAGCTCAGCTAATCAATTAAAATTCTAATGTAGATAACAATATGTGAATAGCTAGAAAATGTTTGGGTCAAACAGGTACTGGACACAGATCGTGTCGGAAATGTTTGGGTCGAACAGTTACGGGTGAAACCGTTTGAGTCGAACCGGTACAGGTCTAAATGGTTCGAGTCGAAACGGTATGGGTTGAACCGGTTCGTATCGGAAAGGTTCGGGTTGAACCGATTCGTGTCAAAAAGGTTCGGGTTGAAACGGTCGGAGATTCCAATGAATTTTCTTGAATTCTTTCATATATATATATATATATATATATAGGAAGGATTTTGAATTCTGTTACTTAAATGAATTCGAAAGGAATTCATACACAATTCCAATTCCAATTCCATTGGCTACCAAACGCATAAAGACTAGAATTGAGATTTCCATTCTAAAAAATTTGTGAACCAAACATCTTAAAAGTTGAAATTAAAATTCCAATTCCATTAAATTTAGGTTAACGAAACGCCCCTAAGGGTTAAAATTCCAATTCCATTAAATTTAAGTGACATGACATTCCTTATGAACCAAGAATCTCTTCTAGTCACAACTGATGTAAATCTGGAATTTGCCTAGGGTGTCACAGGTCTTTTATGTATCCTTTCAAATCATATTCTACGATTACATGCCGACTCTAATTTTGGAAGCTCAAAGTAGATTTTAAAACTAGGGCCTTTTCTGTGAATTTTTTTTTAACTTAGATCTTAACATGTGAAAATATGATGACAAATATGTTTTGTATACGATTTTTAAATGACATATAATCATACATATTAGTAGTTAGTTTGAGTGAGTTTGATAATTAAAAAAAAAAACAATTTTAAGTATACTGATAGTTTGCTCTTCATGTCTACAATACTAAAAATTAAATGAAGTTAAAACCTAAATCACCTATTGAAATATATTTTTTATGAAATTTTATTTTACAATAAATGTTAGAATGTTTTAATCACGACACTTTCTAGTATGTTGACAAAACTAAAAATTGCATAAAAATAATCAAAAACTCAAAAGTGATGTATGATTTTAGTATCCAAAGGCGAGTTTTAAATGGCATATAATCAAACATACTATAGTTAGAGTGAGTTTAGAAAGAAAAAAAAAACAATTCCAACTATACCGATAGTTTGCTCTTCTTGCAACAATACTAAAAATTAAACGAAGTTAAAACCCAAATTCATCTATTGAAATACATTTTTGTGAAATTTTATTTTATAACAAATGGTACACTGTTTTAATCACAACACTTTCTAAATTTTCTAATATGTTGACAAAACTAAAAATTGCATAAAAAATAATCAAAAACTCAAAAGTGATGTATGTTTTAGTATCCAAAGGCGAGTTTTAAATGGCATATAATCAAACATACTATAGTAGTGAGTTTAAAAAAAACAATTCCAAATAGTTTGCTCTTCTTGTCGACAATACTAAAAATTAAACGAAGTTAAAACCCAAAGTCACCTATCGAAATACATTTTTGTGAAATTTTGTTTTACAACAAATGTAGATCTTTTACTCACAACACTTTCTAATATGTTGTAAAAATATTCAAAAACTGGAAAGTGATGTACGGTTTTAGTATACAGAGGCGAGTTATTATACAAAATGTCCTTAAAATACAAAGCACACGAAGACACCAAAAAGTGACACATATCCTTGGAGCGAGGGTAAGTTTCTCCACACCAAATTACGCACAAAGCTACATAATTATGCAACCTATAATGATAATTACGCAAATTATATCACAATTACACACATACATAGTTGAGCAACTGATAAAAATAATTACGCAACCTACTTTATAATTAAGCATATGCGTAACTATACATTTTTACGCACAGTTTGTCAACTTTTTTTAAAAAAAAGTTGATTAAAAAATAACTATTGATAAAGAATCCTGGGTGTCCGTTTAATTGATAAATTCCAATTTTATATTAAAATAATAGTAATAACACTTTATTCTTAATCACATGCGGAAGCGTCATAAAAACATAAACACGGATAAAACCATTCCCACCAGTGATCCAGTTATAGTCTATTCAGATAATTATATAAGTACACAACCATAGCGTGTTTAGGGCTATACCTTGACGAAAACCGAAGACTTGCACAATGGATGCAACGAACGGCTCCACAGTAAACCGAATCACAAGATCTCCAAGATCACCACAAGAACCTGCACGCAAGACGGATCTGATCTAAATCACCAAGAACTGGCTGAGAGTGGCAGTGATGTGCAACGACGTTAGGGGCAACATGGTGGTGGCGGTGTCATGAAGGTGGCCGATGGCTTGGCCGACGAAGTGGCACACGGCATGGCCGGCGAAGGTGGTGGCCGGTCAGCGGTGTTCCAGAAAGTGGCGACGCATAAGAGAGAGGGAGAGGGGGCTAGGGTTTTAGGTTAAGCTCTCTTGTTCGGTATCTTGTGCAAATAGAGTTTCCAGATTTAGGATCTATTTAAAGAACCCTTAATTACATTTTAGCCCATCAACCTTTGACTTTACCTAAAGTAATTAATCCTAGATTAATTTCTAATTACCAATCAAACATTTGACCTTTTATCCAATGATAAAACCAACTTTCAATAATTATTATCCAATGATAATCACTCATCGTTTTCATTGAATAACAATTATCTCCTCTAAATTAAACCATTAGTAAAACGCTTTTACTTTATTTTATTCTCAATAAAATAACCTTTTAATTTATTATCTAAATAATAAATTATTACTCGTTTAACTTTTTAAACGGCACCAATTATTTTTATTAAATTAATTGTTTTGTTGACAATTAATATTTCTAGTATTTCACCAATTACTTGTTTATCGTCCAAATTGTAATTCTTTGAATCATACTTTAATATCAACACTAACTAATTAATAATCGGGCACCTAAATCCAACACCTATAGCAAAATCATATTCAAATTAAAGATAATAAAAATTTATTTTTATGATTATTTTTTTTAATTTGTATAAAAAATTAAGAACATTTTAAAAAGACGAGAGAATTAATAAAAAAGTCAATAATGGTAAACTCTACCCTATAGTTTCATGCTTAAATTCTCCTTTGATTTTGACCAATTATTTTATATATTATTTTCTTGATCCAACAGTCCAAAAACCTTGCTACACTTCCTACATTTCCTAGGTTAAGGAAAATTTGTATTTTAAACTTGTATTAGTATACAATAAAATTTGGGCCCCTTAAATGTAAGCGATTGATCTACAACCTTTTTATACAATCAAGCCACCTATATCTTAGAACGTCATCACATCATAGGAACTAAGAGAAAATATAAAGAGATCCCAATTTTCTTTTTACCTTGGGCCATCTTTGGAAATTTAAGAGCCAGTACGGCTAGAAAAATGGGTCATTATTTTTTTAATCTAGACCCGTCCTGAGAATCAACAACCTTTAAAAGACCCGGGTGGCTAGTAAAATGAGCTTTAATATATATAATTATTAGGTAACAAACCCGTGTATTGTACCGTTGAATAAAATAATATTAAAAGTTAGAAGTAAATTTAGAAATTATAATATGATATTTTGAGATAAGATATAATTGAAATTATATATTGATTAGGTATAGATAGGTGTGTTATAAAACTATTTTTAAAGTAAAATTGTTAATCAAATTGAGTTTCACTCTCTAATAAAATGAGAGAATGAAAACTAATTAATTATAGGATCAAATATAATTTATTTTTATATTATAGAACATACTTAGTGGGCGTATCAAACACACGAGAATATTATCAACTTTTTTATAAAACATTAAATGTTATTTAAGAAGTTTATAGATAATATTTTGTTTATAATAAAAATATCTTTTAACAACTAAAATGACCGAAAATTATTAACAAAGTATATATAATACTTAGAAAAATGATAAACAAAAAGAAGTAAAAAACAAACGGATAACATTTACAGTAATAAAATAAAATAAAAAGTTAACAGTTAAATATGCATTAACATTTTTAACGAAAATAAAAGGTAAATGGTAAGAATATTAACTAAAGTTTTAAAAATGACTCAACGTTTTTGCAGGCTTTACTTTTTGACTTTTGCAATGCTAAATATTGTTATAATAATAAGTTGTAACTTCATCTCCTTTGTGCTCACGCTGCAACTTCAAGTTTCCGTTGACCGGAAATTGTTGTCTCATTTCAATTTCACATGCACTCATAGGTATCTGACATTTGTTTATGGGTATTTCGATACATACAAACAAAAATTTTAAAAGTAAATTGTATTTCATCAAGAAAGTTCAAAGATACCCGAACAACCCCTAGCCGTCCCATAGGTCCGGCCCTGCACCACATAAAATAAAAGTAAGACACATATGAATTAACATGATGATCCCATTCCTTGGATGTATTATTGATGATGATGAATCCTTTTCGCATTGTTTCGCCTCTCCTCCTGTTCCCCTGCAAAGCCATCACGAAAACATCATGAAGACGTTGATGATTCCCATTGGTAATTTCTTTTACTTGATATTTACTTCTTTAACAAATACGATAATTTTTAGAATATAATATTAATAATTGTACGAATTAAATATTGTTTATGAGTGTAAAACAATTACATATTTATGATAAATAGTCAGGAAGGGATGTGAAAAGGTAATGAATACCATTATACCAATATGAAATTAAATTAAGTAATAAAAATAATGATAAATGATAACAAGTTATTTTCAACTTATTTAGGATGAAATGAAATCAAGTAATAAAAACAATGATAAATGATAACAAGTTATTTTCAACTTATGTAGGAAAATGTAAATAAACTAGTGGAACTCCCGCGCTCCAGTGCGGCTTCAGTCGGTATCGGTTTAGTTCGTTATGATACTAATATATGTATCAATGTTGTTTGACCGGTACGGTTCGACTCATAGAAACACCATTACGATACCGTTATCGTACCAATGTTGCTTGCACGTTAAGAAAACTATTAAAAATGTATATGGTACCGGTACCAACGTTATTCAGTTGGTATTGGTTTAGTTCTCAACGAAAAAAAAAATAACTATATTTGACTCATTCGAATAAAACTTTTTTTATTAGATCGTGTATGAAAATAAGCACGTGGTGACATGTATTCAAAATTTATAAAACATAATATCATTTTGCAAATTATAGGTAAATGCATCACTTAAAAAAAACTAAACCGCTATATAATTTTGATTACATGTACGATTGTGCTTTAATCACTCATAAATTACTAAGTTTTAAGTAAAGTTTATGTCTAGATTTGATAAAAATAAGTAAATCACAATGACATACTTAGACATCGTATCTTTATAGTTATAGACGGAAAACATAATATACTTAAAAATAAATATAATATAATAATATTATTAAAATTTTAAAAATAGTAGAATAAAATCATACTTAATTGGTTTACATATAAAAACTAAGTTTAGTTGTTAACGTCATCTTAGTCCATTGAGTATACAGAGAGAGAGTAATATGAAGTTCTTAAAAGAATCATCTATGTAAATAGTTAAAATATGAAGCAAATAAAAATATTTCTAAGACCATGAAATGTATAAAACTTTAAGTAAACAAATTACTTCAAATTGTACCTTAGATTTATTATCTTATATTTTACTGTACATAGACTGTTATAATTCTTAAAGAGTATATAATATCATATTTCATTTG
The DNA here is from genome assembly GCA_947069175.1 of Scalesia atractyloides. NCBI lineage: Eukaryota > Viridiplantae > Streptophyta > Magnoliopsida > Asterales > Asteraceae > Scalesia > Scalesia atractyloides. The sequence goes on from CAMTDV010000008.1 coordinate 6,574,898, forward strand.
TACCTAGACAAAACACTTGAAAAGAAAAATCAAACTTTGCCAACCTCACGTTCTTGGTTTACGAAATCCCAAATATTATTTAAAAATAGAACAATTTTACTTCGTCCATGGTATTTATTAATTATAACAGATATTTAAAAAAACTAAAACATGTTTTAATAACTATTCTTCGATAACTAATATCTTCTTTGATAACTAAAATTTGATTGTTTAAGAAAATTTTAATATTTGTATTAAGTTAAGTTAACAATTTTGAAATTTGGTTATTATTTGGTGAGATTTTTTTCTTCTTCTGATGATGAATAGGGCGGTAAATGAACCTATTTAGCGAACTGTTTGTGAACCGTTCGGCCGTAAAGTTCATTTATATTCGTTCGTTTATTAAATGAACGAACACGGACAAGAAATCCCGTTCGCTAAACTAAACGAACAAACATGAACGGAGGATGTGTTCGTTTGTTTATGTTCGTGAACGTTCAGTAAGGTGTTTATTTATGTTCGCTTATTTATATTTATGTGTGTTTGTTCATTTAAATATTCTTATATGCTATATTTTATTTTGTTGGTTTTTGTTTTTTAAATATTTGAAACCCTAGTTTTACTATACGTGTCCCCAACATCCCTCATTTCTTACTATTTCAATTTGTTTTAACGCTTGAGAAACTTCTTAATAATTGTGTTAGTTATGTTTATAATAATTATGTCAACTATGTTCAAATAATTATGACAATGTGCGTGTGGGTTTCAACGTTATTTCGTCTATTTTTTCCCGTTTGACGGGCCCATCGCCACGCGCGGGGTCTTATATCGACTTAGTTATTGTTTTCTATGTTTTGCATTTCAGCCTAACTTATTCGCATTAGCATGCCGCAGCGGGCATGCGTGATTCAACGACTTTACGTCTGCTTTTCATTCGGTGTTATTTTTTCTTTTTATTTATTCTTTTTTTTCATATTGCATTGGTGCTACTTGACACGGTTAACGCTCCCAACGGGAGGCCTTAATACTAGTACTAATAATATAAGAAGGCTTACTCTTTGTCTTCAAATTGTGTAATTGTTCTTCCTCTAAGTTCTTGAACAGGCCTGGCGTTTTCTTTAAATGCCTAGAACAACCAGAAAAAAATACTTAGCTAAAAAATACAAAGGAAAACACGAAATCCTGACTCCATTCAGTTTTTCTTTACAATTTTTTATAGGCTATGTGTAGCTGACTCACACCCCTACGTCACATCATCTTTGTGCGCGTGTTAAACACCATTACGCCTTGACGGGCGCGAGAGTGAAGGTGAGGTGTGGACCTTGTGTGTCAGACTATCAGTTCATAGGCCAATGAGAACCCTCCAAACGGGAGGGGCACCACACCACTACAGGCAATGGTATACAATTAAAAGGTATATATAGAGGATACATCTTGAGGTAAGGGGATCACAACTCTCTCTTTCAAATACTTTCACTTCCATAAACAATACTTATTTTTACGCTGGAAGGTGGTTATAGGAATAACTCATTCCTGTGACGAGTGCTACTGGTGTTTTGTTTTGTAGATCGGAGTTCAAGCCACTTCCAGCCGGATTACCTAATTTAGGGACGTATCTCAGGTGACGTTTCTACATTAACTAACACAAGTTATTACATAAATCTAAGGCTTACATGATCAAGAGGACCTTTGAGCAATTCGATTTGGTCCTTTGAAATTGATTTAGGTGTATCTGCAACTGTCCAAGTGACACCCTCAGAGCATGGAGGAGTTGTAAGAGAACCCCGATATCTATAATACTTTTTGCTACCACTTGTGGCACTACTTGCACTTATTTTCCCTAAAGCATTACCATTAGTATCGATCGCTTTAAAATTGCTCTCAGATAACTGCACACCATTAAATGATCATAATCCAATATATATGATGAATTTCTAAATTAACCTATCGAATTCGTAGCATTCATATGCAAATTCATTTTACATACTAATAGAAGCTACTTCAAATGTCGTGACTCAGTGTCATCACTAGTTGAAAACTAACGATTTTCCTAGGAAAATAAACCCCAACAACATAAAACTTCGTCCGAAACTTCCAATACGCTTTTTTTTAGATAAATGTTCGTCAGAAAATGGTAAGAAGTTTCCGAAGAAAAGTTTTATCTTTTTTTTGAAGTTTCCGAAGAGAAGTTTTATCTTATTTTTTGAATTAAAATTTGTCGGAAAATGATTGGAATTTTCGACGAAATAAGTTTACTTGGAAATTCGTCAAAAATGTCCGTTTTCAACAAATTTCAAACAAAAAATTTTGGTCGTAAGCGCAGCAGCTTTTAATTCGTCAAAAATGTCTGTTTTCAACGAATTTCTAACTAAATTTTTGGGCGTAAGCGCAACAGTTTTTCATTGGCGCATATTAGGTGATCTTTTATAGATTGTTAAAAATATATAAACTTCTCTTTTTAAGACCATGTCTAATGTTCAAGTCCCATTGAGGGGTGTGGGGGGTTACGTGACAAGTGGCAAAACATGTAAGAAATGGGGTTATATAAATTGAGTGTGTAGTAGTGGTTTATGTAGATATGGAGTTATACCCCTTCAATTATATGTATGTATGTATAGTATATATATTATATATATGTATGAGAGAGAAAGCATTCTACGACGTCGTTATACTCATTGCGGCCCTCCCCATTTTCAGGCCATAGCGCCTGGGGGCCGGTGTTCCTCGACGCTATGGGGCGCGATCGTCGACATGGAGCACCCATGACGCTCCGCATGGTGTAAGTACTTCACTTATAAAATTTAAAGAAAAAGTGTACTTTTTCAATAAAGGGATCAGGCTTTCCGATGGTGTAAAGAAAGCCAATAACTGCTTTTTGATCGTTGCCATCGATATGAACAAAATGTATTTCTGCATCATGCCTATAAAAACAAAACAAAACATGCACTACAATTAACTTAATCAACTTGTGAACAAAATGTATATATATCGAAGGCGATTCAACATACTTCTTCCCGTCAATAGTGTGCTCAGAAGGTATATGCCAATGGCATTGAAATAGCTGGTATGCTGAACCATTTACCTCTATTCCTCCTGCATCCCCTTGCCATTCAACCTAAACACAATACAAATGCAACTAAACAATAACAATATGGACCAACAACTGTAAGACCATGCAAGGGCGGAGCTTTTAAGAAGCTAGGGGGTGCACCCGCCCCGCCAATGATTTCAGTTAGTAGTGTAATTTTTCTGATTTTTTATTGGATATTTTTAGATATATATAGGTCTGCCCCCGTCAATTATTTTGTCTAAAAATTCCCTTCCTCTACCAAGTTTATTGTCAAAAAAATTTATACATGTTTTTGTATTGAATTAAAAAAAATGAAGAATGGATATATTAGTAATTTTTTACAATTATTTTTAAATTTTAAGTGAGTTTAAATAAAACCTGAAATTAGTTTTTATACAAACGAAACTTTAGGATTCAAATTTAATTTTTTTTATGTGTAAGAACGTGTCTATTAAATAAATGAAGATCATTTAGTTTTATTTGCAGTTATTATTGTTTGACTCGACTCAAACATATAACCCAAAACATAGGGATAGGAAAAAAAATGGGTCTTATGACTTTTTGCCACTGCAGAACTTTTGGTGAAGCTCCGCCACTGAGATCATGTACATACGGTTTCCGAGCTTATTAGGTAGTAGTGAGCTCATATACCGTGATAGCGTGGTCTCTATTGAAAAGTTTGGCAGGGGCTTCTTTGTAAGACTTTTTCAAGTCTTGTGGTTGATCTTTTGCTTTTTTTGCTTCGATATTAACCGGAGACTGTGACTCCCCATCCGAGCAAGATTTGAATTGCGCACCAAGAGATCCCCATTTCGTTGGTCCATTCGACGAATCTTCTAGGTAGCTGAACTCATGGTTGCCTGTTTGCGTCCATTGAATCCTTATAAGTTTATAACTTCAATAAAACACATACAATTTCCCGAATAATTGTTGCAAGTTTGAAAAACATAACAAATATATATACACATACAATTGTAAATAATTGTATATCAAGAAACCTTTTTTCTATGTAATCTGATTTCATGACACTAATTGCAGTCAATAGAGATGGTAAACAACTAAACATAAATAAAACCTTGGTTTAATATTTTTTGAAAATATTAACCTAGATTTTCCATGGCATTTCTTTCGGGTTGGCAGATTTTACATGCTGTTAATGAAATTAACCAAAACATTGCATATAGGTACCTTTGGATGCATCGGCATTGCATGTGATGATCACAAAAGGCGATGAAACGATGAAATAAAGAGATAATAGATTAGGTTTTGCCATGTTTGAGAGATTTAATCAAATATGAGTGATTACATTTGTTAATTATGGAGTTAAGTTAATCGCATGCGTGCATTTATAACTGAAACAATATCATCCGATTCAGATTAAACCTTCTTCTTACTATATTTGGTAAACGACGAGTAACTAAATAAAGACATTAATCTACATGACTAGTGACAGTGTCCTTGTACAAAGGGAAAAGATCAACTACACTTGGCTAGGACTTGGTTATGTAGTTTGAAACCCAAAGTTGACATTAATTTGGGCAAAACATGTAAGAAAAGTCCTTATATATGAACTTTTATTATATATTCAAGAATGTGAAGCAGATGCTCTTTTTACATACGTAATCATCACCATGAATTTTTATAACTTGTTTAACATTAAAAGTACTTTTAAGCCCCATGCATTATGGGGGCAGGGCATAAAACCAAGAAAAAATATAAAACAAAAACACAAATTTCTAACACAAGTGAATCTCATAACGTAAAATGTAGACGTTGAATTTATTCCGACAATTTTATTGAAGGTTAGGGGTTGTATAATAACTTTATTAACGTACTTACGCAAAACCCTGGGTATACTGATACCCAATAGAAGCCGACGGGTTTGGGATAAGTTGATCTAATCCTGTTTAGAATGGGGATTACCTAAACCCGTACCATTGCCATCCTTGGGTAGATGTAACACCCCAAAAAGTTTATGTAATCTTGGAATTATATATAAGTCTAATGAGAATTGAAGGGATATGCAAGACATGTGAGGCATTATGGTACATTTTCATGAAAAACCCTAACTTGAAAAGGGAATCAAGTTCAGCCCTCAATTTGCAACTTCAGATTTGAAATCTTAGAAGAGGGGGCGGGGAGTTGTGTGTGTTTGGGGTTAGAGAGAGATAGTGGTTTTGACGTGGTTCCAGGCCTGGAATGTGTAGCCAATCAGCCAATTAGTGTTCTTCATGGAGAAGAAGATAATATTTCATGTGACTTTATGCAGACTTTTCACGCAAAATGTATCTTACTCACGAAATGTAGTCTTTTCACATAAAATGTTTAGTTTTCGCTTAATAGGTACATATCGCTTCATGTGAAAGGTCCTGTTGCCCAAGTGCTTTAAGTCGCGAAACATTGTAAGGATTTCGCATACATATCTCAAACAAAAAAAGATGACATTTCTCATGGTGTTTGATCAGATTCACTCGGTGATTCTCGGGCCGGGATCAACCAGCAAGTTAATTGTTAAGGCAATCATACACCTGAGTTTCTAGAATCCCCATTTTTAAAGTGTTTTGGGATGATGTGCATAGTTCGCATAGGTTTAAGGAAAGATAGAATGTTTAAAGTAAGTATGGTTCAACGATTAAAAATACTTTTAGCTTATAGCCAAAACAATTATCAACAATGTTTGTTAATGATCAATGTAATGACTTAATGAATGAACTGATTAACGTCAAATCGATTAATGTAAATGTAACGGTAAAGTAACGTAATGGTCATGTGGATGAAGGGGTGTTAGTTACAACAGTATAAGTATGTACTATGTTTGTTGTGTGATATGTATGATAGGAAACATGCCCAACGAGACAAGTGGAATGGAGTGATGATGGTCACTCATCTTATGGGACTTATGGAACGTAATGACAACGGTCGTTGTCCTACGAGACGTATGGAATGGGTCCTAAGGGATGTGTTGAACGTAAAGGGTCCTACGGGACATGTGAAACATAATGGGTCCTAAAACACATGTGGAGTGAAACATGGGTGTTACAATATGTTATATTACGTGATGTTATGTTATGATATGTGATTGTTTTATTGTTGCTTATGAAAACTAAAATTCACTTAGCATAGTTGACTTTTAGTATACACATCAAGTTAATGTTTAGGATGCTCGAGAACTCCTGCGGATGGCAGTAATGACATTTGTGTGAGAACTATGTTGCATGTATTAATCCAACGTGTGAGACCCCCGGATTTCGGGAGTTTCAATAGACTCTAGATTCCTCAATCTCGAACAACTAATCAAGAAACCATAAGTGCTCTCATGACTTAAATCTTAGCTCAAAGGAGTCTCTTTCAAAGTCCGAAATAACTTAAGGTGGTCTAAAGTTAACAGTCTTGTAAATATAGGGGTGCACAAAAAAATTGTACCTCATAAGATAACCCAGAACCATTTTTATACCCAGGTATTCTTTACCTGAAACTAAAATCGACCTTACCCATAAGATATAGATAGGGTATGCATTATGATTTCAATACATGGAACATGAACTCTATCCAATTTATAACTGTTTAATACATTTAATTATATTTTTTTTACATTACCATTCATATTTGATAATATTAAACAAAAAAAATGAAAATAGGGTATCTAAAAACCCGAAAATAAGGTATTAGAAAACCTAAAAACATGGTATTTTTATACCCCTTTTTTAAAACCCGTTCTATACCCTACCCAGAACCCAAGTACATAGGCTATGATTATTTACCCAATAACCGGAATTGGAAACCAATCATTCCAACACCTGGTTCCGTCTCATAAAAATAACGAAACCGGTTCCATACTTAGAACCAGTTATTAATAATACCCTAAATGTGAACCTCTGTCAATATATGGGCATTTGCGATTGTTTTGACGACTGTAGACGACCACTTTTGTAGTTGTGTTACTAGTTAGCCTTTCCTAATCAGTATTATTGTAGTAGTCTTAACAATTTGCTGCCACTATATTTGTATTTCCATTACCATTACCAGAACACTTAATTACAAATAAATTTATATTTAGGGGCCCATTTTTTCAACTCACACAGGCCCCTGAATTATCAGGGTCGACCACGTTTATAAGTAAAATATAATATAAGCGAGAGCTTATAAAATCAAATCAATCTAGAGCTAGTGATATTACTATATAAACGAGCTCAAGCTTAACAATGAATATAATAGGGATCACTTAGGGATCACACATACACATACGATTGTTGAATGAGTTGACCTTTAAAGAAACACATAACTAAACAAATATTTAGACTAGGTTCGACAAGTAGGATATTCTTCCAATCTCCTTGAGTTCTTGGGAAAAATCTGATCTGCAAAACTAAGACCATCGTTAGGCTCGTCACGAGAATGAAAGGTTGGGGTTCTTCTTGTAACCACCCTTCGTCGTGAAAATAAGTACCTTGTTAGTATGAATGTAGAGTGAGAGTGGGAAGCATGGAATTGATTACCTGGAAGAGAGAAATCTAGTACTTATAGCTGAGATGGTGAGAACGGATACGAAGAGACATCACTATTTGTCCCTTTTGTACTGACAATTAGTGGTAGAAAAAGAGGGCGTGAATTCGCGGAATGTCATTGGCTAGACATCGCTATCAGGATGTCCTTGTGGGCCCCTCTGTGTAATCGTTAGTGGTAACTCAGGAGTACAGATATTCGCGGAATGGCATTGGCCAGAACTCACTACCCGACATCATTTTGGTTTCCTCTGTGATAACCGCTAGCGATGGCTGAGGTGAACAGGCATCTGCGAAACGTCATCCTCATATGCCACTATCTAGATGTCATTCTAGTCTCCTCTATGATAATTTCCACTGGGGACTAAGGTGAACAAAGCACTGAACATCATTGGCCAAATGTCGCTTTCAGGATGTCCTTCTAGGCTCCTTTGTTTGGCGTTTCCAAGGAGGCACGTGGTCCACGCGGATCCTTTATCTTAATAAGTTGTTGAGATATAGGTTAGGTTTGCATTTGCCCCGCATCTGCGTGGGGGGTGGTCTAGGCCCATATCTTTTCAACCTTAAACTTCGTCGAGTACGGACTCGTTTACACTTCTATGTTATGTTACCCTGGGGTTAGATTATACTTGGCTCTCTTGACCTTTTTCCCATTTGTACAGCTTGTTATCTTCGTACAACTTGTTCACTACGTACACGCAACCTCCAACATTTCAACTTTCCACCACCACTGAAACAACCAAACCCTAAACCGATCACTCCTTATCTTCGTGCCCTCTGTTTTAAAACCACATACCTCCACCCATCTACACGAAAGTCGGCAACCACTAGTTTCTTCTGCTGGCCGGAAAAGATCAACCATCTCTAACCACCACCATTTGGGTTGTTCGTTCCTGTGTGTTTTTGGTTGCAAGTGAACAGGATTATCGACTCAACGCCAGTGAAGGTGTCATTACCCAACATCGTTCGACAACACTCATTCCTTAACATAATAACAAATTTATTTAATTTCCTTGTGTGTTTAGTAAAATAAACATTATATGGTGGTAGGTTAAAGATTCTTAGAATACATATTGTGATATACTTTTTATTGTGAGTTACTCTACTTATCGTGTATTTTTTGCTACCCATGAGTGGTCACGTGATTGTTGTATGGTTGTGTGCACTCTAACCTATTGGGTGTGTTTGACCATCATTGTTATTGGGTACTCTTTTCTATCATTGTATATTGTATATGCAGGCATTTGGTTGACTAGTGTATGCTTCTTAATTACTCATTGTATCTTGTTGCACATTGTGTGCTTCACGTTACCCTTTGTTTGTGTTGTATCATGATTGTGTTGTATCAGCGTGTTGGCTGCTTGTGTGTTCCTTTTCGACTCATCGGGTGATTTGTGGCAAATATGGGCAGTAGGAATCATGATTTTCCCTTAAGATCATGTCCTAGGACGAGGGGTGCAAGCAAGGGAAAGAAAAGGGGTATAGTTTGCGTGTGGACTACTGGAATGTATGAGCCTTAAGTAGTAAATTGTTGGAGGTGATAAATACACTTAAAAACATAGGGTAGAGATACCATGTCTTCGTGAGATTGGTGGAAGCGACATAAGGGAGATGAACACGATGGGTACAAGTTGTTGTATTCGAAGTCTGATGAGGTGAATAATGGGTTAGGATTTCTAGTGGCTATAGAATTGTACAATAATGTGGTTGATGTGATACAAAAAATGATAAGATTATGGTGTTGAGTTTAATACTAGAAGAGGAAATAGTAGCGGTTGTTTGTGCTTTATCACCACAAGTGGGACTAGGGATCTAGAGAATAGGGGATTTTTTGGACTACCTAGATGTAGTTGTGAGGGCATACCTAGGGGTAGAATTTTCATATGAGGTGATTTTAATGGCCATATTGGTAAGGATAGCAATGGTTTTTAGGCGGTGCATGGGAGTTTTGGTTTGGGTGATAAAAACGAGCAAGGTAGGGATTTTTGAAAGTTTGTGTTGGCCCATGACCTAGGTATTATAATCTCTTTCTATAAGAAAAGAGAGTCGCAGTTGATCACTTTTAGCAATGGTGGTCATAACACACAAATTAACTATCTTTTGACAAGGCTAGGAGACCGAAGATTGTGGAGGAATTGCAAAGTGATACTAGGGGAGGCAGCAGTGGCCCAACACTGTTTATTGGTGGATAATATAGCCATGAGAAAAAAGCTGACCAAAGGAGAGAGAATCATGTGTCCTTGGGTCAGATGGGGAAATTTAAAAGGTGACAAAATTGAAGTGTGTAAAGATAATGTCATCTCAACGACATTGACTCGAGTGGAGGGGGACATACAAGATGTGGGAGGATATGGCGTATACCTTTTACTTGTGTGAAGAAGGAGACTAGGGGTCACAACAGGAAAAATAGGTGGGCATAAGGAGTGGTGGAGTGAGGAGGTGCATACTAATATAAGGGATTTACAAGGGTGTTCTAGGGATCTTTTGGTCTGCACAGACAGGGAGGAACGAGTGACTTTGAAGGAGAGATACAAAAAGGCCAAAAAAGGGGTGAAGAAGGCAGTAACAGAGGCGAAGAACAAAGCTCCCAAGAGGATGTATAAACCCTATAAACAAAGGAGGGAGAGCATGATATGTTCAAGATTGCAAAAGCTAAGGATCGTATGAAGCAAAACTTAAGAGCGGTGAAGTTTATAAAGAAAGAGAATAGACTCGTTTTAATCAAGGAACATGATACTAAATTGAGATGGCAAGCATACTTCTACAATCTTTTTAACAAAAGGATGGATTACTAACAAGAAAATGACAATACAGCTACTCAAAGGAGACAACGAAATAACTGCTATTGTCGGCGTATCACACAAGGAGAGGTGAGGGCAGCACTTAGAAAGATGGGAAGGGCAAAGGTCGTTGGGTTAGATAACATACCGATTGAGGTGTGAAAGTGTTTGGGAGAAGAAAATGTTCAATGGCTAACTTGTTTATTCAATCTTATTTTCAAATCTAAAAGGATGTCAGATCAATGTAGGAGTAGTGTAGTTAGGATTGTAAACGAACCGAGCTGAACCTTGTCCGTGTTCATTTATTAAGAATGAACATGTTCATGAATGGTTCACAAACACTTACTGAACGAGACTCGTTCGTGTTCATTTATTAAGGATATGAGCATGTTTATGAAGTGTTCTTGAACACTTACCGAACGTAAATGAATACAAACAAATGTTCATGAACATAAATGAACACAAACGATTATATATTCATTTTAAAATAAAAAATTGAAATTTTCATCAGAAAGATTATGAAGAAACCACCAAAAAATATATAAGTACTTAACATAACTATCTGAATATTATTGACATCATTATCATAAACATAACTAACAAAAAAAATTAAGTGGTTTCTTAAGCTATAACACAAATTGGAATTAAAATAGTTAAATTAGGGATGTTGGCGGAGACTTATAGTATGACTATGGCTTCAATTTTTTTAAAACTAAAACCAATAAAATAAAAATATAGCATGCAATAACTTTTAAATGAACAAACACAAATAATATAAACCAGTGAACATAAAGCAATACATCACCGAACGTTCAGGAACACAAACGAAAGAACGCAGCTTGTGTTAATGTCCGTTTGTTTAACTTATCAAACACAATTTCTTGTTCATGTGTGTTCATTTATTAAACGAATGAACATAAACAAACTTCCATTCGAACAGTTCACGAACTGTTTAATGAACGTTTGGTTCAGCCCTAAGTGTAATAGTACCTTTATAGAAGAATAAAGGAGATGCACAGTGTTGTGAGAATTACATAGAGATTAAGCTGCTAGAACATGCTATAAATCATGGGAGTGGGTAATTGAGACTAGACATAGGAAAGAAACTCAGGTTGCGGTAAACCAATTTGGTTTCTCGCCAAGGCGATTGACTATGGAAGCAATGCATATTCTAAGGAGATTGATCGAGATATATATGAAGAAGAAGCGAGATCTACATATGGTGTTCATTAATCTTGAAAAGGCATACAACAGTGTGCCTCGTGGACTATTTTTGGCAGTTTAGAGAGTAAAGGGGTTTTTGAGAAGTATATAAACTTAATTAGGGATATGTATGTTAGGACTGAGACTTGCATCCAGGCACCTGTAAGGGATACTGATTTTTTCCCTATGGAGGTAAGAATCCACCAAGGGTCTGCCTTGAGCCATTTCATGTTTGTAGTTGTCCTAGATGAGTTGTCAAAGTTAATTCAAGAGACCATTCCATGGTGCTTGCTTTTTGTGGATGATATTGTCTTAGTTGCAGAGAGTAAACAAAGCTTGAATGAGAGGCTAGAGGAGTGGCGAGTAGCTTTATAGGGCAAAGGTTTAAGGATTAGTTGATCTAAGACAGAGTACTTGTACTATGACTTTAGTGGCGTAGGCAATGACGAGGACACTCAGATCACTATGGAGGTCAAGTGATACGTTTAAGTATATAGGATCTTTTGTACAAAGGGACAGGGAAATAGATAGTGACGTAGCTCATCGCATCTAGGTTGGATGGTGTATGTGGAAAGCAACAACTGGGGTTTTGCGCAATAGAAGGTTTCCAACTATATTAAAGGGGAAATTTTATAGGGTAGCAATTAGACCTGCTATGCTATATGGGACATTGTTGGGTCATCAAGAAAACACAAGCGTACTAGATAGAGGTAGCTAAAATGGGGATGTTGAGGTGAACGTGTGGACACGCATTGTTTGAGCGGATAAAAAATGAGGTTATTAAGAAGAGAGTAGGAGTAGCTAGTTTTTCAGATAAGATAAAAAAAATGGGCAAATGAGATGGTTTTAGCATGTAAATGGAAAGCAGACGAGTGGTAGAAACTCTTACTGTGGAGAGGACGAGTAGAGGCAAACCCAAAATAAATTGGGACAAGCGGATTAAACAGGATTTATCATGGTTGCACCTCTACAAAGACATGGTCCATGATAGAAGTTCATGAAGACGTAAAATTAAGGTTAAGGACTTTAAGGGAGGGTACAAATGCGTTTTGAAGTGTGTCGTAGGGACTTAGTTTTTACTTGCATGTTAGGTGGAATTTGTGACTGTTTTGTTGTATATTCATGCATAGGTTGCCTGTGATGTTATATTTGTCTATTTTTAACTACACTCTTTCACCACCTATGTTATTAGTGTTAGTTTTCTACGTACATACATATATGTACCTCATGTTCTATATTTCTATCTGTGTGATTTGAGTCGAGAGTTCCTCTAAAAGCGGCCTTTCTATCCAGGGATAGAGGTAAAGTTTGCTTACGTCTCACTCTTCCAAACCCTACCAATAGTTTGGGTATGTGTTGAGATTTACTAGTTTGGTTATTATCATTGTCTCTTGACCTCATCAAAGCAAGTGCATGGAGTACCATTTTAAGATGGCCTTTCTTCTAACAGTGATTTTTCACACATTTGGTCTGATTAGTGCACAAGGTCCACACTAAACACCCATCTACAATTCCGCATGACCAACACTAATAACATATGAACCTTGAAGCTAAAATACCGAACCATTAAAATTTATAAAATGATAATATTTGACATGAACCAAAGTAGAAACGATATGAATCATGTAATGATTGGCCGCTAGACCAACCCCATGGGATGTAGCCTTTAAAAAAATAAGTTAACGACAAAGACCCATAACGAGACCCCGCAGGATCAGACAAATCATAGCTTGCACGGGGCTGATGGCCTTAAAAAAACAAGATGTTGCTTAAACCATAACTCGGCCAGACAAATGGACCTAGAATCGCTGTCTTGATATCTGGAAGTCAAATGAACCCAATGGTTTTACGATTGACTATCCTCTTGACCACAAAAACAAAATATTATGAGAGTTGCAACAAAGATAAAGTTGTAATTAAAAACCTTAGATTAATAAAAGTTTCTGGTATTTGCAGAAAAAACTATATACAAGTATCTGCCCCTGATAGAATGCAGTCGAAAAACATTAGGGCAGAAAAAGAGCACAAACCGAGAAACCCAGTTTCATCTGTACTCACAAAAGCTTACCATGAGCATGTTAGTTCAACCACCAACACGGGTGTTACTTCTTCCAACAGGCAGCTCAACACCAACTACTCGTTAAAGTTCCACCCATAGTCATCTTGCATTGTGTCATGAAGGTTATAACTAAACCTCTGTACAAAAATACCAGTATCAGCCCACAGATAGTTTAATCATAGTATGTACAAGTGGAAAAAATTAGAGATGAAAAACGATTACCAAATAATAAAAAATCGTAAACAAACCTTGTTAGTGTCAGATAGTACAGCATAAGCCTCCCCGATTTTCTTAAGAAGCTTGTCCGCTTCCTCGTGGATGGTTGTGAAAATCTCTTTCCAAACACGACCATCTAATCCACTCTCACTTCGTGCTAGAAACTTACCCGCCTGCGTTCAAAGGTAATAGGTTACAAGTACTATATTTATGCCAGTCATTAAATAATTGAGTCAAAGATTTTTGGCCTTTGATCATGAAGAGGACAAAAAAGTGGTTTCTTTGGTTGCTAGTTATCTAATATTCTCATTAAGATCTCTCTTACTTATACCAAAGAAAACAAACCTTGTCTGGATGATGTCTAAGTGCAGCCTTATGGTATGCTTTTTTAATTTCTGAACCAGATTCTGACCCTTTTAGTCCCCTATCATCGCAAAATGAATGAGAAAAGATTGTTGATATAAGTTAATGCGAACTAATATATAATAATGAAAACTTACAAGATGAGGTAGAGATTCAAAGTGATTCCTTTTTTCATGTTTTTATTCATTAAAGAAAGATGTCGACGAGCTACTGTTATATCATCCTCATATCTCCTCTCACTTTTCTTTTCAAGAAGGGAGATTAATCTCTGGAAATCAATGGCTGCATATAATCTCTAATCTTCTCATGTAGTTTTGCTCTCCTAGAAATTGACTGCATCCAAAAAAAACAGTATTAATGCTTAATAAAAAACATTAAGACTGTTAACTTTCTAAAAACAAAACAAAAAAGTTAAAACAAACCTTCATGTAATCTCCGTCAAGAGCTATGGCAATATTGCAATCCGCAATGGCATCAGTGACTTCACCCAATGCTTGGCGGGCAGCAGCGCGATTGCATAAGCAGATAGCAGTGAAAGACTTTGATTCAATACTTTGCATTATAGCATTACTGTAATGCTCCACTGCTTCTCTATATTTCCCACCTTTAAAAGCTTTATTTCCTTCATCCTAAAACAATGAATAAAATATGCATGTAACATGAAAAATCACAAGTCAACTGGAAGTCTACAAACTCAAATATTTCAAATAGATAGGATCGCGAAACCACATAATACACGTTCACACCTTACACCGAAGAAGTTCACTGATAGTGGCACATGAAAGGGAAGATGGGTCTTGAGTTCTACAATGTGGGAGAAAAAAGTTACAAAAACAAATCAAACTTCATTCGTTTTAAACAACACCAATGTGTGTGTGTTCGTGTAGATAATTATTACTTGGTTTCAGAAGGTGCCAATTGCTCATATTTCTCAAGGATAGAAAGGGCCAAGTCAAACATAGACATGTGAAAGGTGGACCTGGCCATCAAGCTCCATCTCCAAAGTTTCAATGGTCGGACTTGATCCTCGTTTGGCATGTGATCAATATCATCAATAGTCACACAAATCTTTTCAGCAGAAGTAAGTGTTTGCTCACACATTTGAATCAACTCTTCATGCTTATGCAGCTGTTACATTCCACATAAGATAAAGCCAACGACGAGAATGACAATGTCTCCAAGTATCATAACCTAAGTCACTTTATTAATAAACTCCCGATTAAATTGTGAAAGTAAATACCATTAAGAGAGCCTCTCCTTTCATTTCAAGTAGTTTCTCTGAATAGCAACTTATTGACAAGGCCTCCTCTACAACCTCCAAAGCAGTAGTTGCTGACTCGAAGGTTTTATGTTGCAAAAGCTCAGCCAACTTGCTGATATAACTAACCACTTTCTGTCAGTCAAAACACCCCAACTCAGAAGCCGATAAAAAAGAAGTTAAGTACTTAACTCCACAAGTCAATGCATACAAATCTTACAATATTTAACCCCCCCCCCCCCCCCCCGATCATTAGATAAATTTAATACTACGTTTAAACCTCTATAATTCTTTCCATTGTGATGGTTAAAACATGTTAACAGTGTTAATAATTAGAAAACTTTACCTCAGCCTTCTGTAGACCATCAGATGCCTCAATAATAAGCCTTCTATCTAAGCATACCATTCTAGAGACCAAGCACTTTTTGTAATTGTACAATGCATCATCAGTATCTCCAAGAACAAGATGGCAGCTGAGAAATACAAACCATAAGTAATATTTGTATAATAAACAACAATATCACTATACAAGTCATGTTTAAGCTGATGTAAGCATAGATAAATTAATAGAAATTTGTTTTGGGTGACAAATGAAAAAGAATACAGTTATAAGATAGGTAATAATCTTACTTGCCAGCTATTAGGAAGACCTTAAGAAAGCTAGGATCTAACAGAGTTGCCACTTTGCAGTCATCTAAAGCTTTCCTGATCTTCCCAAGTGACATCCTTTTAGCGGCACGATTGCTATAATACAATACAAGACACTCAAGTTCTGATGTTTTAGAACATATATCTGCACCTCTAACCAAAACAGAAGTTATAGCTTTTGCTGCTTTTCTCCAGTGTTCTATATCCATCGTCTTCCTCATAATTTCCAAAACTACCGACTCATTTGCCTCCTTTGCATCTTCAAGCTCTTCTATTTTCTCGTTTAACTCACCTTTAGTTTCTTCTAATTCATTATTCAAATCGCAACACCGCCTATACATCTCGTCATCCTTTTCTCTCAAGTATGATAACTCTTTTCTGCTTTTTTCTAACTCCTCTTGAAACTTTTTCATGTTTAAATTCATTTCCTCGTTCTTGGTTTGACATAAATTCAATTCAGAGTAGCTTTGTTCAGTCTGGTATTCAAACTATCAATTTCTTGGTCAAGCAATTGTAACTCTTTTTCTTTTTCTTTTATTTTTGCTAGTAACAGACTTTCATCAACACTCTTGGGAGGTAACTTGTTAGAAAAGAACTTAACTGGTTCAAAATTTGTTAACACCTCATTAGATGAGTTCATTGCTTTTGGTTTAACCTTGTCTGACCCGGCAGTAAATTCAATCACATCAACTTTTACCGGTTCATTAAGAGAAGCTTGATTATCCCTGACACATAGCAACTTCTTTCAAAAACCGATACACAATCCGATGCACATAGAACCAAAATTTAAAACAAAACGAGGGTCGGGGTCTAAGAACAGAGCCCTCTTTTTCCTATACTTGCTTAATCGCACCATACCAATAACAATTCAAAAAAATTATACATACATGTTTCGGTTCCGTATCCTTACTTCTACATAGCAACAATCTTAGCAAGCAACAAATCGAAAAAAATCCGCAAAAAACATACAGTTATATTAAGTTTTAGTTTTAGTTGAAAGTGACAATGAAATTGATTCTATTAACTTTTTGTATATAATTATCTTGAACCTAACTCTTCAAATCACAATAACAACTTCAATTACACATCCAAACACCTGTAAACAAACACATATTGTCAAGTTTCTAATTTCTTCCACAAGCATGCATAAAGCTGTTCATTTTTATCCAAAACCCGAAACCCAACACTCATTCACAGCCACACGAACCCGAACTAGCGAACCCCTGAAAAACCTAAACCCGAGAAACCTCGAACCCAACCAACCCGAACTTTAGATGGTTTGGTTATTGGGTCACTATTTCCCAGCGAAAAAGCCGAACAACCCGACCCAAAAAACACACGAAACAGAAACCCAAAAAGAACCCGATATTTATTTTTTTTCCTATAGAAGTGGTTCGGTTTGGAGTCTTTAATATATGGAACATAAAGTTTTTGGACTTTTAAATATGATAATAGCATATTGTCAAATAATGTTTGAACTTTGATGATATTTTTAAAATAGCGATATGAATTTTGATGATATCTTTGTGAAAAAAACATTTATTTTCAATTAATATCTAAACCCGAAAACCAAACAACCTGACCCGAACTAACCCAAATAACCCAAACCCGACTAACCCGAACTTTAAAGGGTCGGTTATCGGGTCAATCTTTTGCAAAGAAAAACCCGAAACCCAAACAAAAAACCTGATGGACACCATAAGTTAGCACAACTAGCGATCAGCATTTGAAACTGGGTACCGGTACCGAATTTCCCCTACCGAATTTTTTTCAATACCGGTACCCACTTTTTGGCATTTTTGATACCGGTAAAATACCGAATTTTACCTTCAAATACCGGTACCGTACTGAAGATTTCTGTAGGCCAGTTTTGATGAATTCAGGTACCGGTATTTTCGGTAGCGATACCACGCTTATCCCTTGCAGAACTCTCTCTGGATACACATTATGATTGTTTTAAACATAACCTAAATGTGCTTAACTTCATATACTAATCACAATAACATAGAAAAATTAGATCACCTTCGCGCATTATTCCGCGATGAAGGTCCAGGAACAGGACACTCGCGAACATAATGACCAGGTTCACCGCACCGGTAACAACAGCACGTCGAGCCCCGGCGGCAGGCACCGGCGGCGTAAGTTGTTTTTTTCACGGAATCGTGATTGTAAGGATGTTCGTTGACATGATCGGAGGGTGATCTGTGATCGGGAAGTTGAGAAGTCGGATTACGCAGGTACACTCTGGCCATTGGAGTTGCGGTTTGTGTGATTAGAAGGTAGGGTTTATCGAAACCGGACTAAGCTTAAAAGAGTTTTGATGATTGAAGACGATTGTGCTTCCTTAATGGCTTATTATGGTCGTCTATTGGAAGACTTTATTCAATTGCTTTTTTTCAAACTTGCCTCCTTTTTTTTCGTTTCCAATAATGTTAGTTATATGGACCCATGCCCCATCCAAAATATAGCTTCTATTATTTTAGAGTTAAATGTTTGGTTGGTCCTTTGGTTAGCAAATATTACAAATTTGGTTTCAATTGTTTAATAATTACACACTTGATCTGGTAGTTATAATTTTTACACTCGTGTGGTCCTTTTCACTAACCTTTGTTAAGTTTTCAAGTTAAGTCTATGTTAAATGACCAAATACCCTTATTTAAAAAACAAAAAAAAATAGTTTAATTGAAATAATATACCACCCATCTCAATCTCAGATCAAACTTCACCCACCCATCTGAGAGCAAACTTCACCCACCAAACTTACTTCCTTCTTTAAACACTAAATGTTCTCAACACCTAACAAAATTAATTGTAAAAAAGGATGGATCATCATCAATAGAGCGACAAGATTGGCTGACAAACGCATAGCAAAGTAGTCAATCGAGTGGCAGAAGTAAACAATCGTTTGCCATAAATCGATCTTGAAAAGGCGGTAAAAGTGATGGTCACAGGACAGATGAGTGGTGGTGGTCACCGGACGGTTAGCGGACATACCATGTGGTGGTCACCCACCAAACTTCACCCATCATCGTCACCCGATGAATATTCAGATCTGACAGTAGATCGGACTTTGTGGTTTCTACGAAGGCAGGCGAATGGTGGTGAATCGTGAATCTTGATGGTAGTGGTGTTTCTTGTTGGAGCTCGCAGATCCTTTTTTTGATGGCGTCCTCCGGTGGAGGGTGATGCTAGTGGCGCTGTGGTTCTGACAGTGTGAAGCAGCAGGGGAGACGAGGCTGGTGTGGTGGTTATCGGTGGTGGTGGTGGCCTGCCTGGTGGTGGTGGAGGTGTTCGTTGGTGGTGGTGGGTTTCTGTGTTGGTAGGTGTTTTGGCGTTCGGGGGTGGAGGTGAGAAGTGGCGGAAGTGAGATGGTGGCGATGGGTCTTCGGGAGTGGAGGTGAGAAGTGGCGGAGGTGAGATGTTGGTGGTGGGTGTTCAGTGGTTGTGTTGCTTGTTTGTCAGAGAAGAGGACTTGTGAAAACTTTATATAATTTGGTGGGTTTTGTTAACAAGCAAGAGTATTTTGGTCATTCAACATGGACTTAATTGGAAAACTTAACGGATGTTAGTGATAAGGACCATACGAGTGTAAAAATTACAACCACGGGAGCAATTGTGTAATTATTAAACCACTAGGACCAAGTTTGCAATATTTACAAACCACAGGGATCAACCAAGCATTTAACTCATTATTTTATCAATATTATATGGGCTCTCTCTCTTGTCTTCTCGTATCTCGAAAATCTTATTTTTACTCCCAACATTGTATATGGGCCTTTATAATTTATTGTTGTACAAAAAATGTTAGAGAATGTGTGTTTTATCTTCATGCATACGGGCTGTATAACATTATACGACTCATATAATGTTATACAACCCATACCTCATATAATGTTATACGACCAGTATAAAATGTCATGCGACCTAATATTGTCTCCATCTATGCGAGTCGTATAACATAATATGATACATATAACATTATACAACACAATATTTTTCATGTCAGATTATTCTATGCGGGTCGTATAACGTTATACGACCCGTATACTCGGTGTGAAATTAAGATTTTGAGTTTGAATTTATTAGAACCCTTCTATATATTATGTATGACTTTCTCATTTCTAAGTATAACTCTCATTTACAACTAGTAGTGAGGCGATGTGGTGTGGTCATGACTCAAATGATTACCATCATCCACTACGTCAGCGCCATGTCACTCTGCCCTCATCCATCAACCTAATCACCATAGTTTAGAAAGGGGGCGGTGTACCACAAGAAACATGTCATGCGTGGTAATCCATGATCCAATCCACCATCCTATACATCATAACCTAAAAGTATACGTTGTGATACGACGAAATACATATTGGCATACCATATAAGCCAACTGTTTGTTAAGTGTTAGATCTGTGATTTTCCGCTTAATACTCTATCTATTTGTAAACATTTTAAGTATTAAGATCAAATACAAAGGACAACATAAATAAGAATGGTAAGAAGGATTCTAGTTCATTGATCTTAGATTTGGAGGGTTGAGATCAATTTTAGGGAAAAGAAAATAATAGAAAGGCATAAAGGAAATCCTACATATATTGACTTTCTCTCTCTCACATGCAAGGCATATGACAATTCCCACATCAAATTTAAAACGTCCATAACTTTTTCATATGACATTTGTTTTTTAAAAAAAATCACTATAACAACGAGCGTTTTTTTTATCTTTAATATGAGTATGATATTACTATATAAAAATAAATATAAAAAATTCACTTTTACTGGGTTTTCTTTGTATTGTGTTAAAGGTTGTGACCATTGTGTCTTTCAACTAGGTTTTGGTCCTTACATTTTTTTACTGTGTTATTATCAAAACTTGTAACACAATGTTAATTTTGGTTATGTTCATTGCATTTTTATCAGAACCTATAACAAAATGTGTGACACAATGAAGATAATGTTATATTTGGGTACTCTATACATTGTGTTATAGGTTCTGGTCATTGTGTTTATTCTGCTATCCATTGTGTTTTAATTTGTTGTTCATTGTGTATTAGTCCGTTGTTTATTGTGTTTTAGTATGTTGTCCATTATGTCTTTTATTTGCTCTCACTGATTGTGTCTTTTATCTGTCGTCATCAATTTTGTTTTTAGTCTACCATTGTGTTTTTAGTTTAATGCTCATTGTCTTTTACGTTATGTCCATTGTGTCTTTTATCTGTTGTAATTGATTTTATTTTTGGTCTACTTTTCATTGTGTGTTTAGTTTGATACTCATTGTGTTTTACATTATGTCCATTGTGTCTTTTATCTGTTGTCATCGATTGTGTTTTTGTCTGCTTTCCATTGTGTTTTTTGTTTGATACTCATTGTGTTTTGTGTTTTATGTTATGTCCATTGTGTAATACGCAACTGGGTTTTCTAATCATGTTTTATGTTATGTCCATTGTGTAATACATAACTTGGTTTGCAATTTTTTTTTCTAGATATAACAATATGACACAAGATAAAAAAAACACTTCTTATTTTTATACTCTTTTATAAAATAACTCAACCCAGGTTTTAAATCTTTTAAAATTACATTCAAATTCAATTAATGTTGATTAATTTATTTCCTATTTTAGCATATAGCTAAAATTAAACAACTTTTATGAACTATATATATTACCATGTAGTATATATTTATATTTATATTTATATTTATATTTATACTAGTTTAGGTTCCTGTCTGTTACACGGGTTATATAAAGAAAATACTTATAAATTATATCAATTTAATAAATTCCACATATATATATACATACATCTAATAAATTACTTGTCACTTTCCTCATTTAAACGTTATAAGATAGTTATTTTTTTAATTGCAACAGGAACATATTATAAAACCAACAAACACACCCCTTAGCAAGATGCTAAGAGACACAACTTACAACAAAGAAAGTAGAAAACATAACAAAATAGCAATCACATATTGATTGTAAACCTACACCAATGGATATTGCCCTGAACTTTGTTCTTTGCCTCACCCAGCTATATGATCTCTTTTATTTCATCCAGAACCTTTTGTATGACTCCATTCCTGTTATTAAATGTTTTGCCATTCCGAGCTAACAATATGCTCCGTAATGTGAGCAAACATATCGCGTGTGCCATCTTCTTATAAATAGTTTATGGTAATATAAATAGTTTAAATATTTTAAACACTTATAAATATACCATACGGTGTATTAAATAGTTTATGATAGAATGAAAAAGAACACAATTTAAACAAAACAAACGAGCAAAACCAATAGATAAAAAAACTTAAGCAAAAAATCACAAAGTTCCAACTTTATTGTAACAATGTTGTTAAGCGATACATAATACAAAATAGTAATAAGAACATACACTTAGAAAGAAAGTTTCTTTAAATAAGTTTTTGTCACTGCAAGGAAAGTAAACAGAACAATCATTGAATATTTTAATCCTATCTATTAATACCAAATGAAAGTAAAGTTTGTATGTGATCATTAACAGTATGATGTAAGAATTGAAAGAATAATTGTAGATAAGAAAAGGGCAAACAATACCTTCAACAGCTGCAGAAGCAACAAAAGAACCCGAAAACGCGATGTAGCGAATAAACGCAAGAGACAACATACGACGAAAAAAGTTCCATAATAATACAGTCAAATCCCAAAACAGTTATGTATTCTACAATAGAAACAATAAAATATAAAATCAATTAGGCATAACGATTACAGGGCAGGGCGTTAATGAAGCTACATGAAAGACAACACAGTCAAATTAGAACAAATCACATAGCTTCACAAATTTGAACCTAGGTTGCAGTTTATTCACAACTAAAACTATAGTTATGTTCGACTTTACTTAATCCTTTTAGCGTTAATAACCTTAAGAATTATACCATTAATCCAATACTATATTGATACAGTCATTCACCAAAAACTCAGTTCTTGACTGATTATCACCACCTCTGTAAACATCAAATTGGATCCTTCCAAATTTTGATACTACATTTTAACAAATTTGGCCCTAAGAAGTTTCAGTTTTATTCACACACACCTAAAGACACTAATAATCCTAAGAATAAACAATTTATATCATGAATCCAGTATCCGCTTCGTAAAATAATCCATCACATGCATAAAGAAATTCAGTTTAACTCTAAAATTGAATAGAATGTTAGAATTCTAAGCTTCACTTTCAGAGTCTGGTATGTGTCCAAAAAATAACTATTGGCGATTCACAATGTTCTTAGCTATGAACACTTGTTAACCGGTTCAAAACTAAAGGAGCATGAAGAGAGCAAACCATATGGAAGGCACCCATTTCGTCGTTCTTCTTTGTAAGACATCCTGACCTAGTTGAATTCTCACCTATGAATAAGATAGCACATTATACAATTCAAATCAAAGAACAAAATATTTATATTAAAAACTTTCCCTGAATTAACATTTGTTTATAAGCTGATTTCCTTTAAACCAAACTGGTTAGAACCACAATTCCACCATTTCCTTTGATTTGAATCCATGGTTAATCTTAAATCACCCTTTTAACTCAATAATTATTTAGAAACTTACAACTTGAATTTTTGGTTAATAGGTTTAACAGGTTGACAAATGGTTTCAATTTGTTTTGTTTTAATACCATGTAGTCTATATTTATATGATTGATTGTGACAATGGCGTTTTGTTAAGTTTTGGTGGCAAAATTTTACCACATACTTGTTGCTTGATACTACATATTTTCGGGAAAAGAAGATTTGTATGTGTGTTTGAGGTATGATGTGGGTGTTGTGAACCACAAGATTAACCGGTGGTGATGGTGGCGTTAGGTGGTGTGGATAGACTTTTCACAATAAGGACAGGTGATAAAATAAACTTTTCACCAATTTTTAAACGGTCAAACTGTTAGAAGGATAAGCGAAATGAAAACCCCATAAAGCAAGTATCTGTTTTTTGAAAATAGAAAATCCGGTTAATTCAGACAACATACACAGAGACACTACACTTTACTCAACAGAATATAATGGGTGGGTAAATTCTTATTTTTCTATGTTTTGCGATTACAAAAATATAGCTAGTAAGAAAAGGAAATTCTTTCGTGTCCTTTTTGAGTCGGATATAATGTTTATAACTTAATATCACAAAAATTTATGTAAAATTTTTAGTGGCGGACCTAGTATTAATATTCATGGGGAAATCGGAGAGCTTAAGCAATCTTTGAGGGACCGGGGGCAATAAGAGGGCTTAACCATCATCTACCTTTCCCAACCTCCCTGGATGCCCAGATGGCGTTGCAGCCATACGGTGTTTTGATACTCTTTGACCGAGGTCAAACATCGTTCAATTTAAAAGATTTCAGAGGGGAAGAATAAACTTGTCTCTAAGATCCGTTGGTGGTGGTTTTGATCTTATTATAAAAGCAAATTACAAAATTTGTCATTATTGTTTAACAATGAGCTTGTTGAATAAAGGTTTCCTTTTGAGTTCAACTTGGATCATTAATAAAATAAGAAACATATCATTCATTTAGTACACCACCTCGATTGTTTCAAGAATCATCAACTAACTATAAAACAAAAATACCAAGCATTCGTGTTGCAACAAGATTTAATGGACAACAAACTACGGTGGAGTCTTGAAAACCACCTACCCAGTGCAAGCTGTGTTTTACCTGATCCCGATGGCTGGACCATGTCCAATGAGTTTTCAAATAACGGTTTCTCAGGTTTAACAATGAAAGTTTCCGGGTAAAGGATCCAACGATCATCCTGCTTGAGTACCTATTTCAGTTTGTATATGTATATAGGTTGTGTGTAGGATTCCAGGACCTAACTTATTTCTTATGTAACTCAACAACCAGAAAAAAGATCATTTCTTAATGTTTAGAGACCACAGGAGTCAGTTAATCCCGCTTTTAAAGAACCAAAAAATAATTTTGTTAGGGATTTACAGTTTACCAACGAGGGTAAGAGCTATGGTAATCTATGATGCACTGGGACGGGTACGGGAACGGGGTACGGGTACGGGGACGGGTACGGGAAACGGCAAAACTAAAAAATTCAAGAAGCGGGGACGGGACAGATACGGGAATAAAAACATATAAAAAATAAATATATATCAAAGATAATGTAACACAAAACCCCAAAATAGTTATATATTGATGTAAAGCTCAAAAATCCCATTTCTTCCTAATCTAATGTAAGGTAGTGAAAATAGGGGGGGTTAAATGTTAAAATACAAAAACTAATTTTACACTTTTTATGTAAGTTTTACAAGTTTTAATGACTAAAAGTAACCTAATGAAAGATAGAGGGGTTAAATGTTAAAACCCATAAACTTATTTAACCCTATAAGCAAAATTGTATTATATCTATATAATATAACAAATTTTTTTTGTAAGTTATATTAATGGCTACATACCGTGATAAAGCTTTCTTGACAACACAAGGGTGAGTCTGAGTTCCTCTTCCCACATTAACATCACCCAAAATTCTCCGGTTATCGCCTCGGAAGCACGGAAACGCCTGGGAGGTGCCGTCACAAAAAGGCAGCCGCTCTTCTTCTTCACAGTTTCCAGCAAGTTTCCGGCAGAAATTGCAGGTTTCCGGCCAGAAGTCGTCGTCGGAATCCGCTATTTTCACGCTATTCAGTCGAACTATGACCGGAAACTTGCAGGAAACGTTTCCTGCGCGTCCCCGTACACCGTCCCCTTCTCCTGCACGCTTCCTGGCCGTTTCCTACCTGTCGGGGACGTTTCCCGGCCGTCCCCGTGCCGTTTCCGTCCCCTAGCAGTCCCCGGGACGGGAGACGGCACCTCCCAGGCGTTTCCGTGCTTCCGAGATGGTAATTCTTTCTCGAGTCCTACCAATAGTGATAGTGGGAGTTACCGTAGGTCTTTGTTGAATAGTATGAATTTCTCCGGTTGCTGGTCTCATACGGAGAACTGTAAAAGTCAGATCCTCTTCTGCTACTGCTACAGGCATGTGTGTTCATGTCATCCCACATTTCCTCTTCCAGATCATACTTTGACCTCTGCAAAGTCAAACGCGAGGTCAATATATCGCGACTTTTAATAAGAGTTAAAAAAAAAGGGTTTGGTGGGAGGAGCTACAGACCTTGGTGGAATCTGAAAGCACAGCATATGCTTCTCCAATCATCTTGAAGAGTTTATCAGCGTCTATTTGAATTGATTCGGTAATTAATTTCCATTTTTGCCCATCACTTCCGCTTTCAGCTCTTGCAATCACCTGACCAGCCTACAAATCAGCACAAACAAACTCTTCAGACGGGTAAATAAGTGACGAATATAACATTCAAATTTTAAATTTATCTCTTTCTTAATATATAGAAAACAAAGACCTTGTCCGGATGATGTCTGAGAGCTGCTTTCCTGTACGCCTTCTTAACTTCCGCTGCAGTGTCTGAAGATTTTATTCCCCTAAAAACAAGCAATTAACATTTTTTGCTATAAATAATAATAAAAAAAATACCTGAAAATTATTGGGGAAAGAGAACTTACAGAATGAGGTAAAGATCTAGCGACCTTTCTTTTTTTAAGTTTTCTTCAATAGAAGAAAGCCGGCGGCGGGCTTTTCTTAGATCCTTCACACTGCCATTAGACTTTTTAGAATTCTCACCCGAATGTGTTTCAAGAATAGATACGAGTCTTTGAAGATCATCGGCTGCATGTTTGTAGTCTATAATCATCTCCCATAAGGTAGACCTTCTAGAAAGTGCCTGACGATATCACAAAGCAATAAACTTTAAGATTTGACCTTGCATGCTACTACATACGGATTAAGTCAAAACTTGAATAAAGAGAAATGCATATACCTTAGGGTAAGTTCCATCAAGAGCTATAGCTGTGCTACAATCTCCAATGGCGTCAATGATTTCACCCAAAGATTGGTGTGCAGCAGCACGATTGCAGAAACAGACAGCTGCAAACGAGTGTGATTCCATACTCTTTGATATTGCAGCTGAATAATGCTCTATTGCCTCCGTATGCTTACCATTCTGAAAGGCTTCGTTTCCTGCATTCTGATCAATCCAAGGAAAAGAAATTAAGAAAAAAAACAAAGATATATTTGGTACACCGGCAAAGATGCACCAATATGTACAATGTTTCAGTCATTTTATTGGAAACAAATTACGAAAAAACACCAATATGTACTAGGCTTCAGTCATTTTATTGGCAACAAATTACGAAAAGACACGCACACACACCTTTTGCTCTGTTTAACTTTGGAAACCATATTCAGGTCCAAATTTGGAACTACTTTATCTATTTGGCTATTACATGCACAGATGGTCCCTTTGGTTTACCAAAACTTTGAATTTGCCCTAGCTTTCCAAAAGGACACGGATGGTCCCTGTGGTTTGCACCTTGTATCGCATTTAGTCCCCAACCTTACCAAAAGTCACATGGATGGTCCCATGGTTTGCACTTTGTAACGCAGTTAGTCCCTAACTTGGGCATGCTGAACCTTTAGATTTGTTGGTTGGGAACTAAAAGCGTTACAAAGTGCGAACCACAGGGACCATCCGTATAATTTTGGAAAGTTACGACCAACTCCAAAATTTTGGTAAACCATAGGGACCATCCATGTACTTTACTTAAAATGAAAATAGAAGTCATATGAACAGAAAAGAAGCATGGTACAAATTGTTGTATTTACCGAGTTTTCATACAAATAATAAATAATTGTGATGAATAACAAAACCAATGCTAGTCATACCTTGCAATGTAAAAGCTTACGTATAGTAACAGCCAGAGGAGTTAATGACTCTGTAGGGTCCACACTCCTGCTTCCCCGCCATATAACGTAAACATATATCAATACAAAACTTTGTCAAGAAATTGGAACATCAAGATTATTAATTATTATACCGATTAAAAATATGCATTACTTGTCTGCAGTAGGTCTCAACTGTTCGTGTTTCTCAATGAGGTCAAGAGCTATGTCAAGCCTACCCAAATGAAAGTACGACTTTGACATCAGATTCCACCTCCAAAGCTTTGATTCAGTTGCAAAATTCTTTTCGGCTGCATCTAGAGTTTGCTCGCACAACTGAACGACATCTTTATGCTTCCCTAACTGTTACATGCAAGACCAAATCATAGAAAAACAATTAATTACGACAATTAAGTATAAGTAGTGTATGTTATTAATCATGAAGAATATTACGGACCACATAGAGAGCCTCTCCCTTCCTATTAAGTAATTTCTCCGAGTAACAGCTCAAGGACAAAGCGTCAGAAATAATTCCCAATGCAGTCATTGCTGACTCGTAGGTTTTCTGTTGCAGAAGCTCTGCAGACTGCTTCAGATAGCTTGCGACTTTCTGCCAATGAGAGAATTGAATAGTTACTAGTTAGAATAAATAATGACCTTAAAATTGTGTTCCAAAGGCGTCAAATATGGATCGCACTATGGCAGTACAACTGCAGTAAAAATTGAAAACAACACGAGACATAAGCTATATAAAGTATGTGATTACCTGTGCCTTCTGCAGACCATCAGCAGCTTCAATTGCAAGTCTTCTATCCAAACAAACAATGTTCTCCGACTCTAAGCACTTGCTATAATTGTATGATGCATCCTCTAGCTCTCCAAGAAGTAAAAGACAGCTAGAAATAAAGAAACAGTTAGATATTATAATCCTCGAATTGCAGAAAGTTCCAATTACGCCTTGAAGCTCACAAAGAAAACAAAAATAGAAATTCGCGTTGCATGATATAACCATTACTTCCTTTGTTGCACTAAAACCAAAAATGAGCAATTTAGAAATGACCCCTTTTACTTAATATGCACAAGACAAACAGAAAGCTTACTTTGCAGATCTCAAGTTGGCCTTAACAAAAGTAGGGTCTAATGCTGCAGCTGTTCTACAGTCCTTTAAACCTTCCCTTAACCTTCCAAGAGCCATGCGTGCAGCTGCACGATTGCTATAGCACAAAAGAAGAGGTTCTATACAAAAAGCAGGTGTCTCAGTATGCTGTATTGAACTAATACCCTTTGACTAACAACCTTCAGCTTCTGATAAATCGCCTTTTTTATAAGCCTGGTTTCCCCTGCAACAAATCAAACAAAAAAAATTGAGTGTAAAGTCAAAGCTAAGAAAGTATACGACTGTAAAATATCCACACATGGCTATAATAAAAACCTTTTTCGCCATTTGTCACATATTTCCTGATCTGAATCCTTTGTTTGCTTCCTGCTAGTAGATTCATGCGCACGGGATACTTTTGAAGTTGCATGTTTCACACCCTGACCAGTTTTTATGATATATTTCTTTCGATGAGGCCGTTGTCTTGCCGACGCATCAGCTTCAGCAAATGATGTGGCAGGCGATGATGAAAAGTTGTTCGCCCTGAGGTTCTCTGTAGTATCGACAGCTTCATTTTTTAACTTGGAGGTTGCAGGGTTATTCGAAGTTGATACGCCTTCAGTGCCACCGTAAGGAGAGAAATCCATTGGTGAACATCCAGAAGATTCTTCAAACGACTGTGGGACGTCTTTGGATAAATTACGACTACCCTGCTGATGGTTCCTAACCTGCTGCCTTAATTTTGTCTTGGTCTTTTTTAATTTTCGTTGACTGACAGAATTGGTTTTGCTGAAATCTAAATTCTTACCTAAACCGGAAAACATGTCTGATGTGAACGGGATTGCCAAATTTATATCGGGTGTATTGAAGGCCGTAAATGAAGTCCCAAATACACCGATGTTACTAGTAAAGCTGAAGTTATTGGTTGTTCCAGCTTCATTGATTGAAGACGGTGATGAGGATGGAACCGACTCTTTAACAAATCCAGCTTCAGTCTTCTGTTGATTTTGATAACACTGACGCTCATCTAAATTCTTCTCATTTTGATTAATTGGTAAATTCTGCTTTTTGTTAATTGTGTCACTCTTTCCGATTTCTTCAGATGCCGGCGCCTTACTAACCTCATCAGGTTTTTGATTCAAGGCCGTAGCATCTGATCTTGGACATGATATGTTTCTTTTGTCACTCCCAGACACAAACAAGTTATTGAAATAGGAAAACGAATCATTATTCGGATTACTACTTTTTGTGGGGTCATGGATAATTGATGTCTTTGACTCATCAGAGACTTTAGATTGAGGGATATCACTGGAAGCATTGCCTGTATAACTTCCAAAACTAAAACTGAAGTTACCATTATGAACAGAATCTTTATTATCGTCTTGTTTCTTAAAGTAATCATGGCTTCCAGCTCCTTCGCTCTTCAAATTGTTCATTTGCTTATTAAGCTTCTTTCTTCCCTTACAGCTAGATCTTTTTATATTTTCATTTCCAACATGAAAAGATCCGTATACTTTGTTGTCCCCAAACATCGTTCCACTATCTACATTCCCGTTAGCACTATCACCAGAATTTATCTCCGAATAACCCGTCCGGAAATCTTCCTTTCCCAACCCTTCAGTTGAGGTTCCCGCATTCCCAGATGTACCAAAAACCAAATTGGCATCTGGTTTCATCTCCACCTTTCCATCAGAAACCTGCTTGTCAGCCGTCTCTTTAAATCCTTCTTTTTGGTAACTCACACCTGTCTGAACATCTGTGCGATCAGTAGAAAAGACAAAGTCCAGATTTACAGTTTTTTTCCCATCTGATGCGTTATTCTCCTGTGTCTTGGAACTATCCTTCATCAAGGGTGCAACATCACCCGCTTCTCCCGTTCCAAGATTCAAGCTTGATAAAGAATTAGCCAGAAAGGAATCCGCCACAGTGTAAAGCCATTAGATTCACTCTCATGAACATGCAATCCTACACCATCCGACCTACATTCACCCCCAACGTTGCTCAAACTCGACTTCACTACACCATTGTTCATACTCGCACCGAACACAAACTCCAAACCATTAGGTTTCCCAAACGTCTCACCACCACTATCACTAACCCTTCCGGTTTCCGCCATTTTATTGACCCTGTTAGCCGATTTAACATCATTAATAGATCCCATATTAAATTTCAACATATTAACATCCAAACACTCCCCAGCACTCTGTTTCTCACCATCCCCTAAACTCCGATTACCCACCAAACCACTATCACTCGAATTAAACACAAAATCAACAGTTTTATCTGTACTATTAACACGTTTTGAACTCACTGAATGTTTTTTCACCTTCACAAGCTTCCGCCTCGACGGACGAGCGGCGGGCGGCGACGGCGCGTCCTTGGAACAATCAAAATCAAGTTCACTAACACTGAAATTGATAGGATTGAAACTAGTATTGAATATACCTGAATCAGTGGAGCATTTGTGGGCGCTAGGGTTAGGGTTTTGGAAATACGAAGGCTGCGCGGAGGATGATGGGGATCGATAATCTTTGAGTGTCGGTGACATGGTGGAAATTGATAAGATCTTGAAGATTTGAGTGAGAAAACAGGTGAAACGATGGTGGAGAGTTGAGATTTTCTTCACCTGAAAATTAGTATTGAATGATGTTTTATGTTTATACTTGCACAGGTTTGAAGAAAGCGAAAGGAGGGAATGTAATATCAAAGGGAATTTAAGGTTTCGCAACATTATTTTCTATCATATAATTACACTAAAAATACTTTTAAATTAAATAATATATTTTTATATTTTATCACTATCCTTTCTCTCGCTTACAGAGGTTGAACATTGTTCACCTCAAATATACAGATGAACAGTAACATTTTTTCTCTCCTCCACTGACAATCACAACCACTTACAACCAACTTTTATAATATAAAAACTCATCTCTCAGAATTTGATGGATAGGATGTGAATGCTCTTATACAGCTATAAGTAATTTTTTAGTTACTTGGAACTAGAATTATCACCCGTCGTAATGTGGTGGGGTTACGACACAAACAACGAGAATTTGTAAATACACATAATAACCAGAGTACCTGATAGGTGGGAGAAAGTTTACGTCCGGATGTATAAAGACTACGATCCTATACCTTTTCATAGATAAGTATAAGGAATTGGTTGCATGTAGACCTAAGATGACAGGTGACGGGTTTTCACGCTTAACAGAGGAGGATAGCAGTTTTTTGCTGGGCTTGGTTTTCGGCGGAAGAGATTAAGAGTGCGGTTTGGGAGTGTGGGAACGATAAGTCTACAGGCCCGGACGGGTTCTCATTCGCTTTCTTTAAACGCTATTGGGAGAAGATAGGACCCCTCTTTCATGACGCAATGGAAGAATTCTATGTTCATGGGGTTATTAGTAAGACATGCAATGCTTCTTTCATCGCTTTATTCCTAAGGTGGTGGACCTGTTGACCCTATCCGATTATCGCCCGGTTTCTCTTATTGGGTCCATAACCAAAGTTGTCTCGAAAGTTCTTGACAATAGGCTCAAGAAGGTGGTGGACTCGGTTGTGGATCTGGTTCAGTCGGCATTCATTAAGGAGAGAAACATTCTTGATGGGCCACTTATAGTTAAGGAGGTCATCTCATGGGCCAAGAAGTGCAAGAAAAATTGTATGTTATTTAAGGTTGATTTCGAGAAAGCGTACGATAGTGTGGCTTGGAATTTTATAGTGAACGTAATGCACCACATGGGTTTTCCGCCTAAGTGGAACAACTGGATTATGGATGTTCTTTTCACAAGTCGCACTTCTATTTTAGTTATTGGCTCCCCCACAAGTGAATTTGACCTAAGGAGATGGCTTAGACAAGGGGACCCGCTATCTCCTTTTATTTTCACCTTAGTTATGGAAGGGCTAAATGTGATGATGAGGAAAGCGGTCCCATTGGGTACTTCCATCGGGGTGGATTTACCTAGGAACGGGCAGACCTTATCTCACCTATTATATGCGGACGACGCGCTTTTCATTGGTGAATGGTCGGAAAGGAACTTTGATAACCTCAATAGAGTGCTAAGATGTTTCTTCATGGCGTCCAGTTTAAAGGTGAATTTAACGAAAAGCAAGGTATTTGGGGTGGGGGTAGAGAACGAGGAGGTTAAAGACATGGCGGGTATCTTGGGGTGTCAACAAGGGGAACTCCCCTTTGTGTACCTTGGCCTTCCCGTGGGGATGAACATGAACCACATTAGTAGCTGGAAAGCCATGATTGATAAGTTCCATGATAAACTCTCGGCATGGAAAGCTAGAACCCTTTCCTTCGCCGGTAGGGTTATGCTTATTAAATCGGTCATCGGGCCCTGGCTATTTATTATTTACCTCTCTTCAAGGCTCCGAGTGGGGTGCAAAAGACGCTTGAGGGCATTCGGAGGAAATTCGTTTGGGGTAGGGCAAGTCTTAATCGAAAAATTCGATGGGACGCCTAGGAAAGAGATGTGAAATCAAAAAAGATGGGTGTTGGGCGTGGGAGGTATTAAGGAGCTGAACATGGGTCTCATGGCGAAGTGGTGGTGGAGGTATAAGTGCAATCACAACCATCTATGGGGCAGGGTCATCGATGCTCTACATGGAGGGGGAAGGGGTGGAAACATCACCCCGGTCAGGTTAACCAGTACCGATTTATGGAAAACATTATCAATATAAATAAAGAGTTTTGTAGTGTGGGTTTAGACCTCAATGAGCACATTGTTCAGGATACTTCTGGGTGATACCAGAGTGAATGGAGATGGAAGAGTGGTGGGTGAACTGTGGACTTCTCAGTTAAACATGTCAGAGCTGCCTAGGATGACCCAGTGCAGCCAAGTGCTTGGACACAACAGTTCAGGTGGAGTAAAATTGTTGTCCCAAAGGTTAATTTATTTGCGTGGCGTGCTGTGAATGAGAGGATTCCTATAGTCGTGGCTTTTCGGAGAGGAGGGTCCATTTAGAAAGTAGACGGTGTGGTGCCTGTGGCATAGTGGACGAAACGGTTAATCACCTTCTTGCTGGCTGTATTTTCGCTCGGGCCGTTTAGCGGCAAATTTTTGTCTGGACCAAATTACCCATCCCATCGTCTTTCGATTCTCTAAGTCAGATGCTGTCCCACTGCTTCAGTTTTGACACAAATAAAAGGAAGGAACAAGTTCTCTACGCAATCTACCTCATGACCGCGTGGTGTATTTGGGTTCACAGGAATAATAAAAATTTTAACGGGAAGAACACCTCGGTTAGTATGGTGGTGGAAGAAATCAAAACCGACACCTTTTGGTGGCTGACTCAAGGCGCAAACAGACGGATATCAGCTTGGAGAACTGGTGCAGGTTTAGCGGCTTTAATTTTGATTAATTGTTGTTTCTGTGCTTTTTATTGTTGTTGTACCTGTACATGGGCCTTTTAGCTGCTTGCTAAAGGCTTTTTCTTTGTTTAGTTTGGTTTTATAAAGTCTCCTTTGGACGGTAAAAAAAGCTAGCAATCATAATATGCAGTAAAATCAAAGATACTCAAATATTCAATTTTATGAATGGTGGATTATTGTTATACTTTCTATATTATAGAGGAGTCAGTTCACATCCAATTGTGGTTCTTCATTTAACTGTGGCCGCTTCACACCCTCTAAACGCCTGCCTCACTATCGACTCTATAGAAAAGATAGGAATTATGCAAGTTCTTGTCCAAACATAGCCACCTATGCGCAACGAGCCACTCCTCTTGATGCACACCTTGCACAAGCTTTCCAACCTCAGTGCAACATTGCCCAAACTACACCCGATTGGATTGTCGATTCTGGAACCACCACTCATATGCTTCTCACTCCAACAGGTCTTGATGAATCCTTTGTTGACTCGGATAAAACATTTGTCACTTTTGGCCCCATGTTCCTAATTAAGTGTGATCATAGACTAATTAATAGTTATATGTTTATTGAATTTCCATCACTCTTAATAACTTTTAGCCACAATTAAAATTATTGACCACTTTACCCCTTACGTAAGCTACGCATGGGAGAAGTTGTAATAACCCTCAAAAATATCCTCAACGACAACCCGTAATCAAAGCCAGAACTGCGCGCGATGAAACTTGTATACTCAATTAGAAAACTTAGCGGTAAAGGAAACCTGGCGGTTGACGAACCAATCCACACAAAAGTACACTTGTTAAACTCACAATTAAAAACCGAACCATTTGGGATCAAGACCCGAGCATACGCGATAAGTATCAGCATGAAAATCAAGAAAAACACGCGATTGGACGAAAAAGGTGGCCGAGAACACATGTCACGCGGAGGCGCCACGTGCCAAACCTACCTTAGACGCGTGGCAAGTCCAGGCTAAGCCGACCGCCCTTGTGCCACACGAGAGACACCTTGTCTCCCCGCGCAATGCGCGGGAGAAGACAGCCTGGGCTATATAAAGGTCGGGTCTGGAATGAATTCAGTGCACCAGTTTCGATTGAAAATCGATACTTCTTTCTCTCTCGTTCCGTCGTTATAATCCCCGAGCCCCTAAACTCTGAATCTCTGCCTTGCTGTAAGTGTTTTAACCCTGATCACTGATTTGATACCCTGTCTGAATGATCCGAAATCCAGCAACGGATGCCAAAGTGCTGCCCGAATAAGGCTATACTTTGTTAACTACGTTGGGGTTTTGATCTCGTGATGTATCGTTAAAGTTTTAAGTTGGGTTGTTGCAGTAACACGTGTTGCATTGTATTTTTATTAAGAACCCAAGAATTAGAATCAGGAGGCCTATTAAATCGAAAGCCTGATTTATGTAGCTAAGTGTCTGACGTGTTCGCAAGTTAAGGCCGAACATCAGAAAACGTCAGGACTTCTACAACAACTTGAGATTCCCACTTGGAAATGGGAAATGGTAACTACGGATTTGATTACCAAGTTACCTAATGTAACATTTATGAAAAACGGGTTCAAAACCCGCTTCGTTTAATAATCAAGTATTCAGTTATAAGTTCGTTGCGTATTTATTGTTCAGATTATTTTAAATAATACATAATTAATAAAAATTTTAGATTTTAAAAACCATAATTAATAAATAATAATAATAAGTAAATAAAAAATAAAATAGAGTCGCCGGGTCTCGAACCCGGGTCTCCCGCGAACACACACACACACATCACACCACTCCGCCACACACATCATTTGTGTTATGTACTGAAACAAATAACACTTAAAGTAAAATCCGAAAGTCAAAACCGGTAATCAGCGCGCCCAGAACTCGCAATCGCCGGAAAAACCGAAACTCCGCAAATGTTGCCATTTCCCTTGACTGAAACGCATAAACTGATTTCGACATCAGTTATAACCGTTGCCTGGCACTCAATTTCAGTCAAAACCGTCGGAAATCATTGACCGCGAATCTTGACCCTTAATTCGAACCCAATCGGCCTGTCCTCCTTATAAATACCCACTCAAACTCCTGGTAAACATTTCGCTCAGAACCACACTCTCTTTCCGAAGCTTTAATTCTTCCAAAGCTCGTCGCCGGAGATCTTCGCACTCGCCGGAATATCGCCGGAATCACTGATCAGAAAACCGCATTTGTTCTTCAGACGGTATAATTGTCTAAACCTTCTTGCTATCTCTCGATTGATAATCAAATTGCTCAAATCAATAATCAAAACTGTTGAATCGGTTCATTCAGCCGGAAATCGCAAATCAGAGTCGACGAAACTTGCCGGAAATCTGAAGAAAACTCTCTGTTTTGGTATATCATATTCCTTAATCTTTATTTTCCTATTCCATTTCAATCGAGTATAAGTTTGTTGGTCGATTAAGCAAAACAGTCGGGTTCACTGTTCTGTGTTTTCTTAAGTGAAGAAGACGAAGACTAAATTGTATATTAATGTAATTAAAATCGGGTATTTAACCGGGTTAGACACACAGTCCAGCGGTGGACTGTGTGCAAATATAAAACACACGTCCCGGTTCGAATCACGCATGTTTCCGACTTTCTGAAATAAAACCAACATTTTTAAAACCTATTCAGATCAATTCACAGTATGTATATAAGAGGAATATAATCCAGTAGTTAAGCAGATTAGACACACAGCCCAACTGGTTAGGCTGTGTGCACTCGAATCGAAGGTCCCGAGTTCGATTCCGGGTCTCTACAACCGGTTCGGCCATATTAAAACATTTTTAATAAAAACTAAATAAGGTTAAAGTTAGTTAGTATATATATATAATTAAAACCAAGAATATTTCAGGTTAGACACGTAGCTCGGTTGGTAGAGCTGCGTGCACGTATACGAGAGGTCCCGAGTTCGAACCTCACTCACCACACAGAATACATGCTGTCTGACCGGTCAGACCCGGTCAAACCTGACAAAGTCAACCCATTTTTATTTCTTTTTATTTATTTATTTAATTGAAAAATTAATTAAAAATACTTAAAAATAAGGTTTTTAAAGTTTGAAATTTGCATTAAACTCATAAAATTATATCTAAAAATCTCATTAAAGAGCACTAATTAAAAATAATAATCTCAAATAAAATTTATTTATTTAATCGAATCATGTCGTTATTATTTAGGTTAGTTTTCCCTCGCCGGTTGAATCATAATATTCGTGCGCATTCATCGTCATCAAGAAACGCATCCACTGTGAGTGAATCTCTACCAATTCCCCGTTTTAATCATATTTTGGGGTGTATCATGTGTCGTACTATTCTTATATTTTATTTAAACACTTGTGCATACATCATATCCGTGGATCAAATGTGTATTGATTGTTGTGTGAATTATATGTAGATTGAATTTATCATTTCAGTGCACGCATTTCATTAGGCCCATCAGTTCCCCGTGGGATACAGGTTGAGCATCAGGAGCCTCATTAGATCGGCTCCGTTTGATTGAGCCTTGATCTCAAATACATTATCATTTCATGTCATATTTCTCATCCAAAGTGGTTTGTGATTGTTTATATATATATGTTTGCTCACATGTGATTAATGCACGACTTTTCATTAATAAATAAAACAGGAAATTAGTCCACAATGTTTTATCAAGGTTCACTCGCCAACTTTTGTTGACCCAAAATCTCCCTCGTTTTTACACATGATACAGGTGATCCAGCCGAGACAGGAAACACTTAGGATGGCCTAGAAGAATAAACCAGCTTATGCATTGGAATAAATTTATAGTTTTATTTTCCTTTGTAATTGTATGAATTTTGTTTTTGGATATTTAAGTTGTAATTTTAATTTAATAAATATGAAACATCTTAGTAAATATCATGAGCTTTGGTGATAACCCAATTATGCCCCGACTTTTATTCCGCTGCGGGTCGGGGTGTGACAGATTGGTATCAGAGCTTGTGACTATAGGGATATAGGATAGGTTATTAGACCCTTAGAGCCTATACTATAGTTGATTAAATTTTAATTGTTTATGCGTTACATGCAAAATTCATGATGTTTATATGTTTCATGTTTATTTTCACACTCAATGTTATGCAAGCACGCTCACAAATACATGTTATTATGCAATGCTCATCATGAATCATATCCCCATAACATATCATATCCATGAGAGCACACACCTCACGATTCCCATGATTTTTGCAATGATTTTTGTATTTTTTTCAAATCACATCAAAGTGAGTTCTCATGACGGGCATGTAGTAACTGGAAGGGTACAAGTACCGGTAGTCGGAACGTCCTGTCTAGGCTTGGCATTCGTATAAATCCAAAATAAAGGACCATTTGCCTACCTGGGGACTAACGATGAGAGTACGAAGGACCTATTACGCCAAAGCATGCTATACCAAACGTCGTGCGAGCTAACCCCACTTTGAGTTGTCATTGTGTCTACACCTGGACACCCTCCTACCATACATCACGCAATCATGTTTTACG
Source organism: Scalesia atractyloides (assembly GCA_947069175.1). Taxonomy (NCBI): domain Eukaryota; kingdom Viridiplantae; phylum Streptophyta; class Magnoliopsida; order Asterales; family Asteraceae; genus Scalesia; species Scalesia atractyloides. Next base: position 6,613,704 of record CAMTDV010000008.1, read on the forward strand.
ATTTTCATTCGGGTGGTGCGAGTGTTAACCCGCCGACACCAATGTGAATCCTACCACGCCCAATAGTCATGGGGGCCCACATGACTACACAGGCAATGGTATGGGGACATTTGGAGGCCCAAACATGAGCAAACCCAAGACATCCTATGGATGTAGTTAAATTATTGTCAGTTATGTTATTTTTCATTCTTTTTACGACACATAACACCTAGAAAATTCTTAAACTCACAATCTTCCTATATATGTTCCTGTAGATGTCGGCTAGGCAACTACGTGGAGGTAGAAAGTCAGGAAGGTCAAATGAACGCTTGGCCACACAAATTGCTAAACAAATGGCCGCAGTACTTCCTGACATCGTGCTTCAAGTTCAACAAGCTCTCACCGCTAATCCCATCAACCCTCCCAACTAAGATGACCAGAGCGTCGCCAACCCTCCTTCCAAAACCCCCAAGTGCACCTACAAACACTTCAAATCCTACGATCCCCCAAAATATGAAGGGACCGAAGGTGTTACCGCCCTCCTTCACTGGTTTGAAGAAATGGAAAACACTTTCCTCAATTGCGATTGTCCCGAGGACCGTAAGGTACGTTACGCTACTGGAAGACTGTTTAGGGTAGCCCTTACCTGGTGGAACACGAAAAAGGGTAAGCGAGGAGTTGAAGATGCCATGGCCTTAACATGGGAAGAGTTAAGGGAACTCATGATAAGACGTTTCTGTCCAAGAAGCGAAATCAAAAAGTTGGAAGACGAATTCCACACACTGAAACAAAAGGAAGGAAATCACACTTCCTATAATAAGAGATTTCTCGAGCTGAACCAGATGATCCCTAATTTGTTCACCCCCTTGTACCGCTTAGTTGAACATTACATTCGAGGTCTCCCCTCGAAAATCCAAGATTCGGTTTTAAGCACTTCGCCTGTAACGCTTGAAGCCGCAATGGAGTTAGCTACAGAACTCACTGAAAATCGCATTCGAAACGACAAGTTCAAAGATGAGAAGAAGAAAGCACCCATTAAGACCCCAACTCCAAACCACCCAGTCTCATCCTCAAAGTTTGCTGGTAAGAGGAAGCGAAATGGCAAGAATTTTGTTGTCACTCAAACCAACCCTCCTATCACTGTTGCACCAATCGCCCAAATTGCTCCTCCAGCTGCACCAATCAAAAAGCCATATACTGGCCCACACCCAAAATGCAACCGCTGTCAATACCATCACCCTCCCGAAAACCTCTGCCAACATTGCACAAGCTGTGGCCGTGCAGGTCACACCATCCAAACCTGCCGTACCCCTCAACGAATGAACTGCAATCAACCTCCAACCCAAACCCAAAATCAGATAGTGGGTCAAGCCCAACAACCCTTACTTCTACCACCTGCACAACACGCAACCCAATCTTACTACCAACCCAACTACCCCATGATGCAACCCATGCGAGCTTGTTTCAACTGTGGGGACCCAAACCACTTCAGGAACACATGTCCACGCCTAGTAAACATCATCCATGCCCAAGCTCACGCAAACCCGGTAAACCAAGCTAACCAAGCTCCCCCACCTGCCAGAGGGAGAGCTTTCAATATCAATGCCAACCAAGCCAGGGCTGACAACAACGTGGTCAACAGTACGTTTCTCATTAATGGTAGTTATGAATCCATATTATTCGATACTGGTGCGGATAAGAGCTTTGTGTCCTTAGAATTTGAACCTATCCTCGACCAACCTCGTGTTAATCTCATCGAATCTCTAACGGTGGAAGTTGCTGACGGAAAACCCGTTTCATTAAATTCTATTATACGCGATTGTACTCTCACCCTAAACGATCACGATTTTCCAATTGACCTTATTCCTATGAAGTTGGGAAGTTTCGATGTTATAATCGGTATGGACTGGCTCAGCCAGTATCACGCTGAAGTGGTGTGCCACGAAAAGTTCATTCGCATTCCTCTTGCAGACGGTCAGACACTACGTATTTTTTGGGAAACCCCTTCGAAAGGACTCAAATTAATGTCCTGCCTTCAAGCCCGAAGATATCTCCGCAAGAACTATGTCGCATTCCTAACTCACGTCGTCAAAAAGGGAAACAAGGAGAGGAAACTCGAAGATATCCCAGTTGTGAAAGAATTCCCACAAGTCTTTCCCGACGACATTTCAGGACTTCCTCCTGTGAGAGAAGTCGAATTTCGCATCGATCTTGTACCTGGCGCTACACCAGTCGCAAAATCTCCTTATAGGTTAGCCCCATCCGAAATGCAAGAGCTGGCCAGTCAACTGCAAGAGCTGACTGACAAAGGATTCATACGTCCTAGCTCATCACCTTGGGGTGCACCTGTTCTTTTTGTGAAGAAGAAAGATGGAACGTTTCGCATGTGCATTGATTATAGAGAACTCAACAAGTTAACGGTTAAAAATCGCTATCCACTGCCTCGCGTTGATGATCTCCTAGACCAACTACAAGGCGCCACCTGCTTTTCAAAAATCGACCTTCGTTCTGGTTATCATCAGCTCAGGGTGCACGAAGAAGATATCCCAAAAACCGCTTTCGGACTCGTTATGGTCATTACGAGTTCATGGTCATGCCATTCGGTTTAACCAACGCCCCCACTGTCTTCATGGATTTAATGAATAGGGTATGCAAATCCTACCTCGACCGTTTCGTCATAGTCTTCATCGACGACATCCTTATTTACTCCAAGTCTAAATCCGATCATGAGCGACACCTTCGACTCATCCTTACACTCTTAAGGACTGAAAAGCTTTACGCTAAGTTCTCAAAATGCGAATTCTGGTTAGGAGAAGTACAATTCCTTGGACATGTCGTCAATGACAAGGGAATTCATGTCGATCCTTCAAAAATTAAGGCGGTGCAAGAATGGCAAGCGCCACGTACCCCTACCGAAGTTAGGTAATTTCTTGGCTTGGCTGGTTACTATCGACGCTTCATTGCCAATTTTTCCCGTATTGCTGTACCACTCACGGCCTTGACTCATAAAGGAAAACCCTTCATATGGGGACCTAAGCAAGAGGAGGCCTTCCAAACTCTAAAGCAAAAACTTTGTGACGCACCTATCCTCACACTCCTTGAGGGTTGCGATGACTTTGTAGTATATTGCGACACATCAGGGCAAGGGCTAGGCTGTGTATTGATGCAAAGAGGAAAAGTGATAGCCTATGCCTCTAGGCAACTCAAGGTTCACGAGAAGAATTACACCACCCACGACCTGGAACTTGGAGCCGTTGTGTTCGCTCTCAAGATATGGAGACATTACCTCTACTGTACCAAGTGTGAAATATACATTGACCACAAAAGTCTCCAACATATCTTCAACCAAAAGAAGTTGAATATGATGCAACGAAGATGGGTCGAACTTCTCAACGACTACGACTGTGAAACTCGGTATCATCCTGGCAAGGCAAACGTGGTGGACGATGCGCCCAGTCGAAAAGGTTATGCGAACTCCATTCGTGTTCTATGTTCGCAAATAATAACCGACATCAAAGATCGAATCCGGGCAGCTCAACATGTTTCTGTAACAGAAAATGATGTACGCGATGAGCTGTCATGTGGAGCTGAACTCAAAATCGAAGCCAAATCTGACGGTATTCTATACTATTTAAACCGCATATGGATTCCTGATCGCGATAACCTTCGTGATTTCCTCATGAATGAGGCGCACAAAACACGATACTCTGTACACCCAGGAGCCGACAAGATGTATCAAGACCTACGATACACCTACTGGTGGCCTGGCATGAAAAAGGATATCGTTGTTTTTGTTTCCAAGTGCCTTACCTGTTCCAAAGTAAAAGCTGAACATCAAAGCCTTCAGGACTTCTAGTCCAACCCGAAATACCTGTATGGAAGTGGGAAAACATAACCATGGATTTCATTACCGGGTTACCTCGCACCTCCAGTGGGTATGACACCATATAGGTAATAATCGATCGTCTTACAAAGTCATCTCACTTCATTCCGATTCGCGAGGACTTCAAGAACGAGAAGTTAGCTCGTATCTACATCAGCGAGATCGTAAGCCGTCATGGTGTACCATTAAGCATCATTTCAGACCGTGATGGTCGTTTCACTTCACGAACATGGCGAGCCATGCAAACCGCCTTGGGTACACGATTAGACCTCAGTACCGCTTTTCATCCTCAAACTGATGGTCAATCTGAACGCACCATCCAAACCCTTGAAGACATGTTGTGAGCATGTGTCATAAACTTCAAAGGGAACTGGGATGCTCACCTACCGTTAGTCGAGTTTTCGTACAACAATAGCTATCATTCAAGTATCGGCATGGCTCCTTTCGAAGCTTTATATGGTCGTAAGTGCCGATCTCCAGTATGTTGGCACGAAATTGGGGAAGCGCAAATCACCGGACCAGAATTAATTCAAGCGGCTCAAAGTCGTCAAAAGAGTTATGCAGACAAACGACAAAAGCCCTTGGAGTTTGACATTGGTGATCAGGTACTTTTAAAAGTATCACCGTGGAAGGGAGTGGTTCGTTTCGGCCAGAAGGGCAAGCTAGCACCACGTTACGTAAGACCTTTCAAGATACTCGAAAGAGTAGGTCCTGTAGCATATAAGCTTGACCTACCAGAAGAGCTCAACAGAATTCATCCCACATTCCACGTATCAAACTTGAAAAAGTGCCTTGCCGATGAAAACCTCCACATTCCTCTAGAAGACATTCAAGTCGATGAATCGATGCACTTCGTTGAAAGACCAGTAGAAATCATGGACTTCGGAGAGAAGCGTTTAAGGCGAAGTCGTATTCCAATTGTCAGGGTGTAACATCCGTCAAAAACCGGGTTAACCAAACCCGCTTCGTTTATTAACCGAACACTCAGTTAAAAATTTCGTTGCATATTTAATGCTAAATTAATTTTAATCGATACATAATTAATAAGTATATTAGAATATAAAGTTTATATTTGAAAATGTATTAAAAATAATGAAATAAAAATTTAATGCTGATGCCGGGTTTCGAACCCGGGTCAGCCGGGAACCACAAAGACTTAAACACACACATTCCACCACTCCGCCACTTGATGTTTTTGTAAGTTTTAGGAAACAATTAAAACTTATGAACAACCATGAATCAACCTGTTGCGCCAAACTGAAACCGTAATCGGCTTTCAACCGTCCAAAACGTTTGAGTGATCGCGGATTCTGGATTATAACCGATGCACTGACGATCCTAATCAATTCAGTCTTGAATTAACTTAAATTTTGGTGATGTTCGGTTTATATAACCGAAGATATTCAATTCCTGAATTACGCCAACAATTGCTTCCTCTCTCGACTCAAAATCATCCGCATAACCTTCAATTTCACTTTCGCTATACTTTCAGTTCGTCGGAAAAGCTTTTTGAACTCGCCGGAAAATCTCTGCAAGTCGCCGGAAAACCGAGACTTTCATTAACACGGTAAATACCTCGACTATTTCTGTTTCAATCCGTTGTTAGACTGTTACTAACTTCAAACCAACAATCAGAATCAATCCCAGACGACATAGCCGGAATATTCAGCTCTCGCCGGAAAACTTCTGGAATTTCCAATCTCACGCGGTGAATCGGTATGATCATTCAGACTTCTGTTAATCCTTGTTTAAGTACCTCAATTTCATAACTAATCGAACAAAGCTGTTAATTGATTCTAACAGCCGAAGTTCACAAATAGAGCCGACGGACCTTTGCCGGAGTTCTGTGAAAGACACTGATCGGTACCTCCTACCCCCAAACTCTCCCCGTTCATTACCTTTCAACTACTTATAATGTTTGTTAATCGAATTAGACATGAATAAGTCGAATTATCATTGTCTGTGTTCTTGAGCGAAGAAGACGATATGTTATAAGATTAATTAAAATCAGTTTTATGAACGGGTTAGACACAAAGTCCAGCGGTGGACTGTGTGCAAACCAATACATACACGTCGCGAGTTCGATTCCTGTCCCAACCTCACACTCTTGAAATAAAAATGCCTATTTTAACCGAACCGGGTTAACTCAGTAAGATGTTAAGTATAATAAAAACGAGAATATTTACCAAGTTAGACACACAGTCCAGCGGTGGACTGTGTGCCAAACTAAACCACAGGTCCCGGGTTCGAGACCTGTGGCGAGCACCGAGTTGATGCAATTGAATCCTTTTTAAAATAAACGATTTTCGGATTAACTTAATTCGTGTATAAATATAATTAAAAACAGAAATATTTCGGGTTAGACACGTAGCTCAGTTGGTAGAGCTGCGTGCACGCGTACGGGAGGTCTCGGGTTCGAGCCTCACCCAGCGCATACATACACACGACCGAACCGGTCAACGGTCAACGGTCAGCGGGTCAACAAGTAAACGGTCAAAAAGTCAACATTTTTTTATTATTTTTATTTATTTATTTTATTTAAAAATCAATTAAAAATACTTAAAAATAACGTTTTTAAAGTTAGAAAATAGCCTTAAACTCACAAAAATATATCCTATAATCCTATTAAAATTATTAATAAAATCCACTCATTTACTATACCTTCCGTTATTATTTAGGTTAGTTAATCCTCGTTGATCAATCCTTCAAACTCGTGCGCATCTCATCATCTCCAACCGAACGCACCCAATGTGAGTGAATCTCTACAAATTCCTCGTTTTAATCACGTTTTTTGGGTGTATCATGTGTCTTACCATTTATTATATTTAAATCATTGTGCATACATCATATCATGAACAAATGTGTATTCAGCTTGTATCAACTGTTTGTGTGGTTATTGTTTAGATTTAATTTATCATATTCAGTACATGTAATATCATAGGCCGCCGCTCCCCATTACATTATGAGCGTTGAGCAGTTCCCCATTACATTATGAGCGTGAACCAGGCGTTGCCAACATACAATCGGCTCCGTTTGATTGAGCCTTGATCGCACAGACATTTATCATTTTCAGTACATGCAATATCATAGGCCGCCGCTCCCCATTACATTATGAGCGTTGAGCAGTTCCCCATTACATTATGAGCGTGAACCAGGCGTTGCCAACATACGATCGGCTCCGTTTGATTGAGCCTTGATCGCACAAACATTTATCATTTCAGTACATACATTTATCATAGGCCGTCCATTCCCCATTACATTATGAACGTGAACGTGACGTTGCCAACATATACAGTTTCATTCATGTTATATATTCATGCAAGTTGATATGTTATTGTATGCTATTGTTGTTTGTTATTGTATGTTATTGAATGTTGTTGTTTGATATTGTATGCTATTGGTTTGTTATTGTATGCTATTTGTTTATTATTGTATGTTTATTTATGTTTGTTCATATATGAATATTGCACAATTTTTCATATTAAACACAATAAGAAATAAATAATAAATGTTTTCTAACAAGGTTCACTCGCCAACTTTTGTTGATCCAAAAACCATTTTTACACATGATACAGGTGAACAGGATGAAGCAAGGAAAACATAGGAAATTGCCTTAGAAGAAAAATAATGAAGTTTAGAAGGATGAATAGAACATGTTGTATTTGTTTGATTTGATTGTAGGATTCCTTGTAAATTGTAATAATAAATATGAAACATTTTAATAAATGTCATGAGCTTTGATGAAAACCCAATCATGCCCGATCACCCTTTTCCGCTGCGGGTCGGGGTGTGACAGATTGGTATCAGAGCTTTTGACTATAGGTATATAGGATAGGTTATTAGACCCTTAGAGCCTATACTATAGTTGATTAGATTTAATTGTTTATGTGGTTACATGCAAACTCATGATGTTTATTTCTTTCATATTTATTACACACACAAATGCATGCGAACACTTCCAATATTACATTTTGTGATACATAGTGAATTATACTTATAGTCAAACATACATACTTACATACATATTCATCATACATATTTCAATGTTCACATATTCAATTCATCTTCATACTTCCGTTATTCAAGATTTTGTCGCATTTTTCATTTTTCAAATCTCATCAAAGTGAGTTCTGCGACGGGCATGTAGTAACTGTAAGGGTGCAAGTACCGGTAGTCGGAACGTCCTCTCTAGGTTGGCATTCGTATAAATCCAATATAACGGACCAGTTTGCCTACCTGGGGACTAACGATGAGAGTACGAAGGAGCTATTAGGCCAAAGCATGCCACACCAAACGTCGTTCGAGCTAACCCCAATTTGAGGTGTCACCGTGTCCACACCTGGATACATTCCGAATAACATACGTTACATACTTATTTCTCGATTTTCTCCGGGTTTTAGTGTACGTAACCAGGCTAATACATGCGAACCATATGAAAAACCCGGTAATCATGGGGGCCCACGTGATTACGAAGGTGAAGTATGGCGGCATGCAAGGTCCAATTACGAGCAAAGCCCAAGACATCCTATGGATGTAGTAGATTTATTATGCTATGTTTATTTTATGAATGTTCATTCCTAAATACGACATATGATCCCAAAAACATCCAACTCATACTCCTGATATGTATTCCTTGTAGATGTCCTCTAATTCCGCTCGTAGGAAGATGAGAGCAGGAAAAGCTCGCGAGCGTATGGCTGCCCAAATCGCTCAACAAATGGCTGCCGTAATACCCAAAATTGTAGTTCAAGTTCAACAAGCCCTTACCGCTAATTCCGTCAACCAAGAAGATCAAAATGTCATCAACCCTCCCCCAAATACCACTAAATGCACCTTCAAGCATTTCAAATCCTGCGACCCTCCAAAATACGAAGGGACTGAAGGTGTCACCGCTCTCCTCCATTGGTTTGAGGAAATGGAAAACACTTTTCTAAATTGCGATTGCCCCGATGATCGCAAGGTGCGATATGCTACCGGTCGTTTATTTGGAATAGCACTTACTTGGTGGAATACAGAGAAGGCCAAACGAGGTGTTGAAGGTACTATGACTTTGACTTGGGAAGAGTTGAAGGAAATCATGACAAGAAGGTTTTGCCCAAGGAGCAAAATCAAGAAATTAGAGGATGAGTTCTATTCGTTGAAACAAAAGGAAGGCGACCACACCACATACAACAAAAGATTCCTCGAGTTAAATCAAATGGTTCCCAACTTGTTCACTCCCCTCTACCGTTTGATCGAGCACTACATTCGAGGTCTTCCTTCAAAAATTCAAGACTCTGTAATAAGTACCACACCTGCAACTTTGGAAGCAGCTATGGAGTTAGCTACAGAACTCACCGAGAACCGCATACGGAATAAAGACTTCAAGGAGGAGAAGAAAAAGAATAAAGCATCAACTGAAACCTCGAACTCCACCCAAACCGAATCCCTTTCTCAACCCATTTCTAAGAGAAAACGAGATGGGCAACTTTTCGCTGTCACCCAACACAATCAACCAACGTCACAAGCCATACCCCTCCAAGCTATCCCAATCACTCAAGTAGCACCCAACTCAACTTACCCAAATAAGAAACCTTACTTTGGACCTCACCCTCAATGCAATACCTGTTCTTATCACCATCCATTTACCTTACCTTGTCGACTATGTGCGAATTGTGGACGCTATGGTCATTCGAGCAAGGTTTGCCGCACCTCTCAAAACCAAACCTCACCCCCTACTCAAAACATGATCCAAACATATCAACAACCCCAATACCCCATGTTACCTTATGTTCGAGCTTGTTTTAATTGTGGCGACCCTACCCATTATAGAAACACGTGCCCTCGATTAGTTAACATCATACACGCCCAAGCTCAAGCAAACCCAGTTAACCAAGCAAATCAAGAAAACCCAACCACTAGGTCACCAGCAAGAGGAAGAGTTTACAACATCAACACCAATCCTGATGAAGATAATGACGGCCCAAACGAATCACCTGTCACACCCCGACCCGCAGCGGAAAAGCTGATCGGGGCATGATTGGGTTATCATCAAAGCTGTCACACCCCGACCCGCAGCGGAAAAGGTGATCGGGGCATGATTGGGTTATCATCAAAGCTCATGACATTTATTATGCGTTTCATATTCATTAATACAATTTAATGGAAATTTACAATAAAGGTTACGACATGTTCTAGCTATCAATCTAGGCATCTTTGTTCTCTTCTAAGGCATTTCCTATGTTTTCTTTGCTTCAACCTGTTCACCTGTATCATGTGTAAAAAGGTTTTGGATCAACATAATGTTGGCGAGTGAATCCTATGGAAAACATTTGGACAGGTTTATTTAAATTGATTATGAAATATGTGCACAACCAAACATGAGTAAAAATAGATGTAAACTTAATCAACAATCATAAGCTATTAAATGAAAACACACATGAACAATAATGGAACATTTAGAGGCACGCGATGCTCAACTCGTCTCTCACGAGGAACTGAGGGGCCTAATGAATGAATTGCATAACATGATAATATGAATGACACAACTACAACCAATATAAACTCAATGATACACACATGAACAATAATGAGTTTGATTTGAAGCACGCGTTGTTCAACTCGTCTCCCACGAGGAACTGATGGGCTTAATGAATGAGTTTCATACAATTTGACAAAAGGAAATAAGTAAATCACAACAATATAAACAATCTAAGTTTAGGTCATGATGTGGTATGGCACAAGTTTAAATAAATAAATTAATTATTTTCATAACACATGACACACCCCAAAACGTGTAATTTAAAAGGGGAAGTTGTAAGATTCACTCACAGTGGGTGCGTTCGGTTGATGATGTTGAATGCACGCGAAGTGGTTTTAACCACGAGTGAGATTTAACCTAGATAATCGCATTATGGTTTGGTAAGTAAACGGATTTCATTAATCTATTTTAGTAGGATTGTTGGGTGTATTTGTGAGTTTAAGGCTATTTTCTAACCTTAAAAATGTTATTTTTAAGTATTTTTAATTGATTTTTAATTAAAATAATTAAATAAAAATTAAAAATTTGATTTTTTTTTCTGACCGTTTGACCGTGATGACCGTTGATCTGACCGTTGACCGGTTCGATTCATGTATACAAGTGCGCTGAGTGAGGCTCGAACCCGAGACCTCCCGTACGCGTGCACGCAGCTCTACCAACTGAGCTACGTGTCTAACCCGTTATATATCTGATTTTAATTATATATATATATTAATTAGTTTAAACCGAAAATCATTTTATTTTAAAAACAGTTTAATCTATTCTGGCGATGCGCTCCACAGGTCTCGAACCCGGGACCTGTGGCTTAAACTAACACACAGTCCACCGCTGGACTGTGTGTTTAACATGTTATATAATCCAATTTTTATTATACTTAAATACAAGTTATTTGTTTTCATTTCTGACTTTATTTAAAAAGGTTAATAATCGTCCGGGTCGATGCAGAAGACCGGACTCGAACTCGTGACGTGCGATTTAAACATACACACAGTCCACCGCTGGACTGTGTGTCTAACTTGGTTATTATTCCGATTATCGATATACTTAACATATACCTGTGGCGACTCCGATTCGGTTAATCAAAAAAATCATTTTTATTAAGGCGACGTGTGTGAAACGGGATTCGAACTCGAGACGTTTGCGTTTTATCTGCACACAGTCCACCGCTGGACTGTGTGTCTAACCCGATTAATAAGTTGATTTTAATTATACTTATAAGATACCGAACTTCATACTTCTTCGATGAGTTTTAAGCAGGCTCGACAACAGACCGGTTCGAGGTTTTTAAAACATGTTCTTTAGTGTTTTCCAGTTCATTATGGTGAGATAAAGGTGAAAAGAAAAGGAAAATAAGCGAAGAGGTATACCGACTGGACCCTCTGTTTTCCGGCAGAAACTCCGGCGACAGCAATCACCTCCGGCGACGTGTGTCTTGCAGCAGCGAGTCTCCAGAAAGTTTACAAAATATGGGGTAACTTCGGTATAAGTTTAGGAGGTTCAATAAGGCTCGGAATTGAGGAAACCGGTTTTCCGGCGATGAGCAGAGAAATTCCGGCGAGTGGAATTACGCCGAGAAAAGGTGTGGTTTTGAGCGAAAAGGTTTGCAATGGGTTGTGGGTGAATTTATAGGGAAAATCGAGATGTATTTGGTCTGATTTCCGACTGGATTCGTCGGTTATAAAAACTCCAGCGGTTATAGAAAGTGTCGCGGACTCAAACGTCGGTTATAACCGATGTCCTAATAATAGTTTACGTTATAACTGAAAATGTTGTTAAAAGCTCGCGAGATTACCGGGATTCCGACGACTGAACTTTTGGGCGCCGGTTTTGAATTCGTAACGTCATGATATCAATTAAATGATTTCAATATTTAACAAACAAAAACAAATGGCACAGTGGTTTGTGTGTGTGAGTTAAGTCTGTTGGCTGGTCGGTACTGACCCGGGTTCGAAACCCGGCAGGAACAATTTATTTTTATTTTGCGATTTTTAACAGTTTTTTCAAAAACTAATTATATATTCCCGTATAATAATCGATTACGTATCGTTTAAAATTATTTTGGGCATTTAATTCGCAACGAAATTTTTGACTGACTGTTCGGTTGATAAACGGAGCGGGTTTGGTAAATCCGTTTTTGACGGATGTTACAAAAGCTCATGACATTTATTATGCGTTTCATATTCTTTAATACAAATTAAATGGAAATTTACAATAAATGTTACAACATGTTCTAACTAACAATCTAAACTTCTTTGTTCTCTTCTAAGGCATATCCTATGTTTTCTTTGCTTCAACCTGTTCACCTGTATCATGTGTAAAAGGGTTTTTGGATCAACATAATGTTGGCTAGTGAATCCTATGGAAAACATTTGAACAAATTTATTTAAATTGATTATGAAATATGTGCACAACCAAACATGAGTAAAAATAGATGTAAACTTAATCAACAATCATAAGATATTAAATGAAACACACATAACAATAATGGAACATTTAGAGGCACGCGATGCTCAACTCGTCTCTCACGAGGAACTGAGGGGCCTAATGAATGAATTGCATAAACATGATAATATGAATGACACAACTACAAACAATATAAACTCAATGATACACACATAAACAATAATGAATTTGATTTGTGGCACGTGTTGTTCAACTCGTCTCCCACGAGGAACTGATGGGCTTAATGAATGAGTTTCATATAATTTGACAAAAGAAATAAGTAATCACAACAATATAAACAATCTAAGTTTAGGTCATGATGTGGTATGGCACAAGTTTAAATAAATAAGTTAATTATTTTCATAACACATGACACACCCCAAAACGTGTAATTTAAAAGGGGGAGTTGTAAGATTCACTCACCGTGGGTGCGTTCGGTTGATGACGTTGAATGCACGCGAAGTGGTTTTAACCACGAGTGAGTTTAACCTAGATAAATCGCATTATGGTTTGGTAAGTAAACGGATTTTATTAATCTATTTTAGTAGAGTGTTGGGTGTATTTTTGTGAGTTTAAGGCTATTTTCTAACCTTAAAAATGTTATTTTTAAGGTATTTTTAATTGATTTAATTAAAATAATAAAAAAAATTGATTTTTTTCTCTGACCGTTGACCGTTGACCCGTTGACCTGACCGTTGACGTCGAGTCGAATATAGGTGCGCTGAGTGAGGCTCGAACCCGAGACCTCCCGTACGCGTGCACGCAGCTCTACCAACTGAGCTACGTGTCTAACCCGTTATATATCTGATTTTAATTATATATATATATTAATTATATTAAACAGAAATCCTTTATTTTTTAAAAAACGATTTAAATCAATTCGGTTGGTGCGCTCCACAGGTCTCGAACCCGGGACCTGTGGTTTAAACTAACACGCAGTCCACCGCTGGACTGTGTGTGCAACTTGATAACTTAACTGATTTTTATTATACTTAAACACAAACTGTATATTTCCTTTTCTGTCTTATTTTAAAAAAAAAATAGATAATTGTCCGAGTCGGTGCAATAGCCCGGACTCGAACTCATGACCTGTGATATAAACATACACATAGTCCACCGCTGGACTGTGTGTCTAACTTGGTTATTATTCCGGTTATTAATATACTTAACATATACCAGTATGACTCCGGTTCGGTTAATAAAAAAAATCATTTTTATTAAGGCGACGTGTGAAACAGGATTCGAACTCGAGACGTTTGTATGATTAATGTGCACACAGTCCACCGCTGGACTGTGTGTCTAACCCGAGTAATAAGTTGATTTTAATTAAACTTATATGATACCGAACTTCATCTTCTTCGCTGAGTTTTTAACCAGAATCGACAACAGAATGGTTCGAAGTTTTAATCGGTTTCTTAGTGTGTTTCAGTTCATCATGGTGAGATATAAGTGAAAAGAAAAAGAATTTAAGCGAAGAGGTATACCGACTATCTTCCTCTGTTTTCCGGCAGAACTCCGGCGACAGCAATAGGCTCCGGCGACGAGTGTCTTGCAGCGGAGAAACTTCAGAAAGCTTACAAAGGGTGTGGGTGACTTCGGTATAAGCTTAGAAGGTTCAATAAGGCTCGGAAATGGAGAAACCGGTTTTCCGGCGACAAACAGAATGATTCCGGCGAGTGGATTTTTGCTGAGAAAAGGTGTGGTTTTGAGCGAAAAGGTTTGCAGAAGTTCAAGGTGGTCTTTATAGGGCAAATCGTCGAAGAACCTGGTCTGATTTCCGACTGTATTCATCGGTTATAAAAACTCCGGTGGTTATAGAAGGTGTCGCGGACTCAGACGTCGGTTATAACCGATGTCTTAGTAATGGTTTACGTTATAACGTAAGTTGTCGTTAAGACTCGCGAGATTTCCGAGATTTCCGACGACTGAACTATTGGGCGCCGGTTTTGAATTCATAACGTCATGATATCAATTAAATGATTCTATTATTTAACAAATAACATCAGTGGCGCATGTGGTTTGTGTGTTGTGTGTTAAGACTTGTGGTTGAACCGGTACTGACCCGGGTTCGAAACCCGACAGGAACAAAATATTTTTATTTTCTTATTTTTGACAGTTTTTCAAAAACTAATTATATATTCCCGTATAATAATTGATTATGTATCGTTTAAAATTATTTTGGGCATTTAATTCGCAACGAAATTTTTGACTGACGGTTCGGTTGATAAACGGAGCGGGTTTGGTAAATCCGTTTTTACGGATGTTACATCACCCAACTAGTTTCTTCACCAAAAATCAAGAATTCAACTCCAACCGCTTAGTGTTTATGTTTTATTTATGTTTATCTCAATCTTCACGTATCTCATTTGTAAATTGAAAATTGAATCCAAGAATCTTAATGCGAATTACTATCTCAAGTTTGTTTTATACTCATTGTTTTAACATTCATATCATCAGACATCTCGACGTACCTCGATCTCATCATTTAAAGAAGTTGGGTTGTGTCTCACTTTTATATAGACTAACCCCTTCATCATAACAAACGAGAGAGGTACCGTCATCATTCAGTCATGTATCCTTTCAGAATTGACACTCAAGCTTTGGTTGTTGTGTTTACTTATGTTTTAGAGTCACATAGAACTAATCATAATTTACTGACAAAACCAATGAAAATTTGACAAGAATATGGTGGATACGCCGCTGGTACTTCCTATATATAAGTATTCTTGCCAAAGGATCAGAGGCATTGTCAGGCAGTTGTGAAAAGTTCCATATAGGATTTAGTAATGTCTTGGTTGAAGTTTGTTTTATACTCACTGATTTAACATTCATATCATTTCAATCTCATCATTTAAGAAGTTGGGCTGTGTCTCACTTCTACATAGACTAACCTCTCCATCATAACAAACGAGAGAGGTACTGTCTTTATTCAAGCATGTATACTATCAGAATTAAGACTCAAGCTTTGGTTGTCGTGTTTGTTTATGTTCTAGAGTCACATCATAGAACTAATCATAATTTACTGATAAAACCAATGAAAAATTGACAAGAATACGGTGGATACGCCGCTGGTACTTCCTATATATAAGTATTCTTGCCAAAGGATCAGAGGCATTGTCAGGCAGTTATGAGAGGTTCCATGTAGGTTTTAGTAGTAAAAGTTTGTTTTAGGATATAACCTTATCTTTCCAAACGTATCAAAATTCTTATACATAAAATCATACTTAGTCAATCAACTCTGTGTATCCATGTTCCGTATTCATACACTTTAGGCAACAAAAAGCGATTCCTGTAGCAGGGTATTCAACCCCTACAAGGAACGTTACCGCCTCAAACAAAATTTAAACTCTTACTCCCTTCTAAGTATGTGATTGTCAAATTTAAAACACCATCCTTTTGAGTCAAACATGCCACTACTTAAATTTCGGGACGAAATTTCTAAAAGTAGGGGATACTGTAACATCCGTCAAAAAACCGGGTTAACCAAACCCGCTTCGTTTATTAACCGAACACTCAGTTAAAAATTTCGTTGCATATTTAATGCTCAAATTAATTTTAATCGATACATAATTAATAAGTATATTAGAATATAAAGTTTATATTTGAAAATGTATTAAAAATAATGAAATAAAAATTTAATGCTGATGCCGGGTTTCGAACCCTGGTCAGCCGGGAACCACAAAGACTTAACACACACACATTCCACCACTCCGCCACTTGATGTTTTTGTAAGTTTTAGGAAACAATTAAAACTTATGAACAACCATGAATCAACCTGTTGCGCCAAACTGAAACCGTAATCGGCTTTCAACCGTCCAAAACGTTTGAGTGATCGCGGATTCTGGATTATAACCGATGCACCGACGATCCTAATCAATTCAGTCTTGAATTAACTTAAATTTTGGTGATGTTCGGGTTTTATAACCGAAGATATTCAATTCCTGAATTACGCCAACAATTGCTTCCTCTCTCGACTCAAAATCATCCGCATAACCTTCAATTTCACTTTCGCTATTCTTTCAGTTCGTCGGAAAAGCTTTTTGAACTCGCCGGAAAATCTCTGCAAGTCGCCGGAAAACCGAGACTTTCATTAACACGGTAAATACCTCGACTATTTCTGTTTCAATCCGTTGTTAGACTGTTATTAACTTCAAACCAACAATCAGAATCAATCCCAGACGACATAGCCGGAATATTCAGCTCTCGCCGGAAAACTTCTGGAATTTCCAATCTCACGCGGTGAATCGGTATGATCATTCAGACTTCTGTTAATCCTTGTTTAAGTACCTCAATTTCATAACTAATCGAACAGAACTGTTAATTGATTCTAACAGCCAAAGTTCACAAACAGAGCCGACGGACCTTTGCCGGAGTTCTGTGAAAGACACTGACGGTACCTCCTACCCCAAACTCTCCCCGTTCATTACCTTTTAACTACTAATAATGTTTGTTAATCGAATTAGACATGAATCAGTCGAATTATCATTGTCTGTGTTCTTGAGCGAAGAAGACGAAGTCCGGTTATGTTATAAGATTAATTAAAATCAGTTTTATGAACGGGTTAGACACACAGTCCAGCGGTGGACTGTGTGCAAACCAATACATACACGTCGTGAGTTCGATTCCTGTCCCAACCTCACACTCTTGAAATAAAAATGCCTTTTTAACCGAACCGGGTTAACTCAGTAAGATGTTAAGTATAATAAAAACCAGAATATTTACCAAGTTAGACACACAGTCCAGCGGTGGACTGTGTGCCAAACTAAACCACAGGTCCCGGGTTCGAGACCTGTGGCGAGCACCGAGTTGATGCAATTGAATCCTTTTTAAAAAGATTTTCGGATTAACTTAATTCGTGTATAAATATAATTAAAAACAGAAATATTTCGGGTTAGACACGTAGCTCAGTTGGTAGAGCTGCGTGCACGCGTACGGGAGGTCTCGGGTTCGAGCCTCACCCAGCGCATACATACACACGACCGAACCGGTCAACGGTCAACGGTCAGCGGGTCAACAGGTCAACGGTCAAAAAGTCAACATTTTTTTATTATTTTTATTTATTTTGTTTATTTAAAAATCAATTAAAATACTTAAAAATAACGTTTTTAAAGTTAGAAAATAGCCTTAAACTCACAAAAATATATCTTATAATTCCATTAAAATTATTAATAAAATCCACTCATTTACTATACCTTCCGTTATTATTTAGTTTAGTTAATCCTCGTTGATCAATCCTTCAAACTCGTGCGCATCTCAACATCTCCAACCGAACGCACCCAATGTGAGTGAATCTCTACAAATTCCCCGTTTTAATCACGTTTTTGGGGTGTATCATGTGTCTTACCATTTATTATATTTAAATAATATGATACATCATATCATGAACAAATGTGTATTCAGCTTGTATCAACTGTTTGTGTGGTTATTGTTTAGATTTAATTTATCATTTTCAGTACATGCAATATCATAGGCCGGCCGCTCCCCATTACATTATGAGCGTTGAGCAGTTCCCCATTACATTATGAGCGTGAACCAGGCGTTGCCAACACACGATCGGCTCCGTTTGATTGAGCCTTGATCGCACAGACATTTATCATTTTCAGTACATGCAATATCATAGGCCGCCGCTCCCCATTACATTATGAGCGTTGAGCAGTTCCCCATTACATTATGAGCGTGAACCAGGCGTTGCCAACATACGATCGGCTCCGTTTGATTGAGCCTTGATCGCACTGACATTTATCATTTTCAGTACATGCAATATCATAGGCCGCCGCTCCCCATTACATTATGAGCGTTGAGCAGTTCCCCATTACATTATGAGCGTGAACCAGGCGTTGCCAACATACGATCGGCTCCGTTTGATTGAGCCTTGATCGCACAGACATTTATCATTTCAGTACATACATTTATATAGGCCGTCCGTTCCCCATTACATTATGAGCGTGAACGTGACGTTGCCAACATATACACTTTCATTCATGTTATATATTCATGCAAGTTGATATGTTATTGTATGCTATTGTTGTTTGTTATTGTATGCTATTGTTGTTTGTTATTGTATGTTATTGAATGTTGTTGTTTGATATTGTATGCTATTGGTTTGTTATTGTATGCTATTTGTTTATTATTGTATGTTTATTTATGTTTGTTCATATATGAATATTGCACAATTTTTCATATTAAACACAATAAGAAATAAATAATAAATGTTTTCTAACAAGGTTCACTCGCCAACTTTTGTTGATCCAAAAACCATTTTTACACATGATACAGGTGAACAGGATGAAGCAAGGAAAACATAGGAAATTGCCTTAGAAGAAAAATAATGAAGTTTAGAAGGATGAATAGAACATGTTGTATTTGTTTGATTTGATTGTAGGATTCCTTGTAAATTGAAATAATAAATATGAAACATTTTAATAAATGTCATGAGCTTTGATGAAAACCCAATCATGCCCCGATCACCCTTTTCCGCTGCGGGTCGGGGTGTGACACAGGTACGTTGGGAGTCGAAACGAGGACCCGAGTTTACTTGGGAACGTGAAGACTAAATGCGCGAGAAATACCCGCATCTTTTTCCGGTTACCACTACTACTTAAATTTCGGGATGTCACAGATATTTTGGGTCAACAAAAGTTGGCGAGTGAACCTTGTTAAAACATTGTTATTAATTTCTTGTTTTATTTAATATTGAAAATTTGTGCAATAATCACATGTGAGCAAACATATATAAATAACAAACACAAACCACTTTGAATGAGTATATGATATGAATGATGATGAATGTGAGATCAAGGCTCAATCAAACGGAGCCGATCGTATGAGGCACCTGATGCTCAACCCGTCTCCCACGGGGAACTGATGGGCCTTATGATATGCGTGCACTGAAAATGATAAATCCAAACTACATATAATCCACACAACAATTGATACACATTTGATCACAGATATGATGGATGCACAAGTGTTTAAATATAATAAGGAATTAAACGACGCATGATACACCCCAAAACATGATTAAAATGGGGAATTGATAGAGATTCACTCACATTGGGTGCGTTCTTTGATGATGTTGGATGCGCACGAATTTTAGAATTTGATCGACGAGGAAAAACTAACCTAAAATAATAACGAAATGGTTCGGTAAATAAATGGATTTTATTTGAGATTAATACTTTTAATTCATAATCTTAATAGGATTTTTAGATTTATTTTTGTGAGTTTAAGGACATTTTCTAACTTGAAAAATATTATTTTTAAGTATTTTTAAATAATTTTCTGATTAAATAAATTAAAAAAAGAAATAAAAAATGTTGACTTTTTGACCGTTGACCGGTCGGACTGTGTGTTTGTATGCGCTGAGTGAGGTTCGAACTCGGGACCTCTCGTTTACGTGCACGCAGCTCTACCAACTGAGCTACGTGTCTAACCCGAAATATTCTCTGTTTTAATTATATATATATACTAATTAACTGTTATTTTTTTTAGTTTATTTCAAAAAGGATTTAATATGGCCGAACCGACTTCAGTGACCCGGAGTCGAACTCGGGTCCTTCGGTTCGAGTGCGCACAGCCCAACCAGTTGGGCTGTGTGTCAAATCTGTTAAACTTATGATTTATATTATTCTTATAAACATTCTGTGACTTGTTCTGATTCAGTTGTAAAAATGTTTGTTTTAATTCTGAAATTCGGTAACGTGTGCGATTCGAACCCGGGACGTGTGCATTGTTTGTGCACACAGTCCACCGCTGGACTGTGTGTCTAACCCGTTCGCATATCCGTTTTTAATTATACTTATACACATGTTTTAACTTCATCTTCTTCGTTTATCGAATTACCGAACAGTGAATTGACTGTTTGTTTAATTGACCAACTACGCTTATGATTGATTGAATTGAAGTAAAAGAAAGGAATTTAGGGATAAGATGTACCAATCACAGAGTGTCTTCTTCAGATTTTCCGGCGAAATTCGTCGGCTCCGATTTGTGACTTCTCGGCTGAATATATTGATTAACAGTTTAGAACCTTTGTTTGAACAATTAAAGTATGAATTAAGAGATAGCAGAGATATTTAGACAGATATACCGGTCGAGGAAAGAATACGGTTTTCTGACGATCGATTCCGGCGAAGTTCCGGCGAAATTGGAAATCTCCGGCGACGAGCTTTAGCTTCGAAAAAGTGAGCGGTTCTGAGCGAAAGGATTTTCGGAAGATTGAGTGGGTATTTATAGGGAAGAACTGAATTTATTGTGTCCGATTTTGGGTCTTAATTCGCGGTCAAGGGTTTTCCGGTGGTTACGACTAAAATTGAGGGTCAGACATCGGTTATAACCGATGTCGAAGTCGGTTAACGTTTTTTGGTCAAAAGGAAATTGGCCAAAGTCGCGAATTGCCGGATTTTCCGGTGATTGCGAGTTCTGAGCGCGGTGATCTCCGGTTTTGAATTCGTGTTTTATTTTAAGTATTATTTGTTTCAGTATTTTCACAAAGAAGGCGTGTGGCGGAGCGGTGTGTTGTGTGTTTGGGTTTGTGGGTGACCCGGGTTCGAAACCCGGCGTCCCCATTTTATTTTTTTCCACTATTTATTATTATTTCTAAATTATGGTTTTTAAATTCTAATATATTTATTAATTATGTATCGTTTAAAATTAATTTGAGGAATAAATACGCAACGAAAAATATAACTGGATATTTGATTAATAACGAAGCGAGTTTTGGAAACCCTTTTTTCGACGGATGTTACATCAATTCCCCGTTTTAATCATATTTTGGGGTGTATCATGTGTCGTACTATTCTTATATTTTATTTAAACACTTGTGCATACATCATATCCGTGATCAAATGTGTATTGATTGTTGTGTGAATTATATGTAGATTGAATTTATCATTTCAGTGCACGCATTTCATTAGGCCCATCAGTTCCCCATGGGATACGGGTTGAGCATCAGGAGCCTCATTAGATCGGCTCCGTTTGATTGAGCCTTGATCTCAAATACATCATCATTTCATGTCATATACTCATCCAAAGTGGTTTGTGATTGTTTATATATATATATGTTTGCTCACATGTGATTAATGCACGACTTTTCATTAATAAATAAAACAGGAAATTAGTCCACAATGTTTTATCAAGGTTCACTCGCTAACTTTTGTTGACCCAAAATCTCCCCCGTTTTTTCACATGATACAGGTGATCCAGCCGAGACAGGAAACACTTAGGATGGCCTAGAAGAATAAACCAGCTTATGCATTGGAATAAATTTATAGTTTTATTTTCCTTTGTAATTGTATGAATTTTGTTTTTGGATATTTAAGTTTGTAATTTTAATTTAATAAATATGAAACATCTTAGTAAATATCATGAGCTTTGGTGATAACCCAATTATGCCCCGACTTTTATTCCGTGCGGGTCGGGGTGTGACACCTAAGACCAAATGTGGTAATGACATGATTTGGGTCATTGTAGATAGACTGACTAAGTCAGCACATTTCTTGCCAATTAAAGAGACTTATAGCTCTGACAAGTTGGCTAAGTTGTATGTGGACAAGATTGTGTCCCTATGTGTGTCGTATCCATTGTATCTGATAGATATACTAGATATATATCTCATTTTTGGAAAAGTTTCCAACAATCATTAGGCACAAGATTAAACTTTAGTACGACTTATCATCCGCAGACGGATGGACAGAGTGAGCGTACTATTCAGACTTTGGAAGACATGCTTAGAGCATGTGTGATTGATTTAGGTGGAAGTTGGGATGACCACTTACCCCTAATAAAATTCTCCTACAATAATAGTTATCATACAAGCATCAAGGATCCTCCTTTTGAGGCCTTGTATGGGAGAAAATGTAGAACGCCTGTTTGCTGGGCTGAAGTTGGAGAAGCTCAACTGTCTGGACCTGAGATTGTCCTAGAGACCACGGATTAGATAATACAAATCCGTGATTGTCTCAAAGCTGCCTGTGATAGGCAGAAGAGTTATGCTGACAAGAGGCGTAAACCTCTTAAGTTCCAAATAAGGGGACAAAGTCATGCTAAAAGTGTCACCCTGGAAAGGTGTGATGCGTTTTGAAAAAAAAAAGGGCAAGTTGAGCCCAAAATATATTGGACCATTCGAGATAGTCGAATGTTCCGGCACTGTAGCTTATAAGCTCAGGTTGCTAGAGGAGCTTAGTGGAATCCATGATGTATTCCACATATCTAACCTTTAGAAATGTCTAGCCGATGAGTCACTAACAATGTCGCACAAAGATGTGCAAATTGATGAAAATCTGAGGTTCGTTGAGAAACCAATTTCGATCGAGGATCGACAGGTTAAGAAGCTCCGAAGAAAATTGATACCTATAGTAAAGGTTAAGTGGGACGCTTTTAAAGGTCCCGAGTATACATGGGAGGTTGAGTCCACTATGCGACAAAAGTACCCCCATCTTTTTTGAATTAAATCTCGAGGTCAAGATTTCTTTTAAGGGGGTGAGGATGTAACACCCTGTAAAATCGTGTCCAATAGTATAGTGACACGTGTTGTATTTTAAATATAGTCTATTAAAGACCAATAAGGACTAAAGGCGTCAACATGCTCAAACTGAGCCTCTGAGTGACGGTCCGATGTCAACATGCTTAAAATTTGGCCTTTGAGTGACTGATATGTCAACATGCTCAGCCTCTGAGTGACATCGGAGTCAACATGCTTATAATAAGCCTCTGAGTGATCCTTTACGAAGTCCTAACTCTCATATGAGCCACTAGTTGGACGAGAGGAATTAATTCTAAGAATATGTCAATGTTGGACGATGAGGGATTGTGTAATACCTCGTAGAATTCGTGTTCGGTAATATACCGACACATGTACATACCCTTGGATCATACCTCAATGAGCTAGCAACATGTTCAAAAATCTCAAATACTCATAAAACTAACCGTAACCTACGGTTGAGAACCGTAGCCTACGGTTTGGACTTGCTGTTTTGATTTTATATTGACCGTGGGCTTCTAAAGCCTTTGATTTTCACCATTTTAGCTTTCAGAAAATTACCCAGAGACCCCTAGACTTCGTTATGTAAACCCTCGCGTTTCCGTAAAATTTATTTTAGGAAATACGTGTCGTACCACTGAATTATTTGTTCGTCTAATTTATTATTATTATTATTTATTTAGTTATTATGTTATAGATAATAATAACAATAATAATAATAATAACAACAACAACAATAATAATAATAATAAACAAAATAAATTCTGCGTTTTATGAAACTTGTACTTGAAATCAGTCTCGTCAGTGCGTTCGGGCCACTAAAAAACGTTAGAACGGGTTAACGGGCCTTGGCCCAACGCACCACCTAAGCCTAACTAAACCCTAAACCTAATTAAAACTATATATATACACACTACGCAGTCATTCACTCAACACACACACTCGTCTCCTTCCTTTCACCCTCACACCTTTCACATTCTCTCACAACATTTTCCTTTGCCTTTGCACCTTGTCGGAGAAGTCGGGTCGTCACCGGAAGAAGTTGAAGCTCGCCGGAGCCGTACTAAATTTGACAGAACTCTTTTCTTTTGTACGATACCCCTCCCACGCTCACAAAATCATCGAACCTTCTTCACGTTGCTGGAACTCGAATACACCGCGGGAACAACACCGTGACGCATCACCGCTCCACTGTCCGGTATAATTCTTAACTTCGTTTCGGTATAAACTTTGACCCATTGTCGTTTTATTTTTTAGTCTGCAACTGTTCCAACTTAAATTATTGGCTAAGCAATCAAAAACCTTTTTTAAACTTACTGTAAATGTTTTGTATTGTTTTTAAATGGAGAAGATGAACCAGCGAATCATGGTTCAAATATTTTTAAAATCGGATTCCACCACAGAAACCCCAGTAGTCTAGTTGGTTGAGAACTTGTTGGGCATAACAGTGGTCACAGGTTCGACCGCGGATCACAGCGTCTTACGCCGGTTCATTTTCTTTTTGGCCACTTTTTCTTTTGGTCTTCCTTCTAGGCCTGTTCATGTTGTGCTAAACCTGTTTCTTTTTTTTTTCATTTATAAAAACAGTTACACATACTAATAATATCAATGTTAATTATTGACTAATATTATTATTATTATTATTATTATGACTACTATCATTGAGTCCCAAATTATGTATTACCTTTACCAAATTAATCTTAATGGAAACCATCTACAAATTTACTTACGTGTAGTTTGAACGTATCTCTACATTTTTTACTCGAATAATTTTATAAACAACTCATATCAAAATAACACAATTCGAATCCATGACTTATAACAAGATTCGTCATTTTAGGTTAATCACCCTCGTTCCATCTAGTGGATTCTCAATCTTTACTCATACGCTACTTCTAGAAACAATTTTACGCAACCTAAGGTGAGCATACTCGACCCCCTTTTTACACTTTAATGCATTTTGGGGTGCAACATGTATAATTACAAAATTTATTTTAAACAAAATTAAATGTGTTCACAATATCAAATGTGCCATCAGTTACGCTCATGTGAGTTATATGTGTTAGTTTAAACTCGTCTATACATGCTACTTGTTATGCTTGAGTTTGTTTATGCTTATTAGTCTTGACTTGTATTCTCATGATATCGTTATGCTTAGAATACTATGCATGCTAGTTAAGGAATTCGATTATATGCTATTGTTATGCGAAAGTGGTCTACATATTCGTGCGATTCGACTTGAATATATCTTGTCACAATCAAAACAAACTTTTATACTTATAATTAATTTCAAACTTGTATGCTCGCCAATACTTTTGTATTGATCTATGCTTTTAATACATCTTGCAGGAATTTTGATGACACATGCAATCTAATAGAATTGCCTAGAAACGCATTTAAACTTTAAATACTTATTGTATTGTATTTGTTTCAAACATGTATTTCGTTTTAATATCTTGTATTAAATCGTTATCAATTAAATGAAATTATATTTGTTACGTGTCGGGATCTAAATTTTGTATTATTTGATTTAAACTATGTAAAAAGGTAATTATTAAACACTTGACACAATTAGCGTTATAAAGCCTCTTGCAATCTAGTTTTCGTCTCACTCCGATGTTTCCGCCATCGGTTGGGTTGCCACGTTATCTCATATTTCTTATGTACACACTTAGCCGAACTCTCTCCGTTGAGACATATATTTTTATTTACCATCCTCGAGCATTCCGCTCTTTTACCAAACCTTTAACTTTACTAGTTTGGCAAATTAAACTATGAAACCATAAGTATTCGTATCTTCACGTTTAAGCTAGTAAACACTTTTAAGTCGTAAAGAAACCTAGTGTGACATCCATTAACGTTTGGTTATTCATACTTTTCTTCAATACATCTCGTATCGAACGAAAAGAACTAGTTGTGTCATTATGTCATGAAATATAAGTCAAGGGACAGTTCATGACATTTCATTAAACTATTTTGAGGGACACAAATGTGTCGAAAATCCCAAATCTTTGTGACGAAGCCACCTAGCCTGCAAATTGCCACACTTCTCTAGCTGTTGACACCTAATTGGACACTTGTGATGATCCTACAATACCCCTAACACATGGCACCATCTCCTTGCACTTTCTACACTATAAATAGACACCTTAGTTCACTTGTTTCTTTGCTCATTCACTTCTTCTCCTCTCTATTGCACTCTTGGAAGTTCCTGACCATTTGGGAGCTTTCCTTTGAGTTCTAAGTTTCCCTTGGATCACTTGTAAGTGCTCCATCTCTGCTCTTTTCTTTTTATAGGATTTTAATAGCCAAAAGTCAAGCATTTTCGACAAATGTCTTGACTTTCGGTTAAGACCATTATGGTCCAGCCATTGTTCGAAATGAACATGGCTAAGTGATCGTAAGGTATTAATCCCTTAAAAGGGCACCTCCTAAGGATCACGTTTACTAGGTCAATTGACGGGTCAAAGTTATTGTTCTAAAAAGTCAAACGGGTCAGATTTCATAAAAATCATAATCTGAGTTTATACATGTTATAAATATATTTTTGACACTTAAAAAGTTGGTAATAATTATTAGAACATGTGGCAACATGTTCGATCCGTCAATTTCAGTCCTAGAGTCGGTTCGCAACCGAAAGTCGTGAAGTTTTGACTTCTGCTTTGACTTTCGATTATGACCCGACTTAGATTAGTTAACTTCTGAATTAAGGTCGCATTATGATCATAATTTATTGTAGCATAACCCTCTGAGGTTATATTACTTGATCATAATCATAATCTGCGTTTATGCACAAGTTCCGTAAAATGTCAAAATTTGACTAAAATGCCCTTTTTACATAAAACAAGGTTTTAATCAACAATGGACTTGCAAAAAATTACCTACTGATATGTTAATGTAATTAACATATATGATGCTAATATTCTGATCATAAACTGATTTTTAGTATAATATCGTAAACTATACTTTTAAATAACCAAAATGCCCTTTCGGTGCATAGTTTGGTCTTAGACCATAAACCACACTTATGTATGCTATCTTACTGATATTATATTACAAATTAAGTATTTTTCCAGAATATTTATGATCATAGCATCAGAATACACGCAAGTTCCTTTTATACGACACATAATTACCAAAACGCCTTATGAGGCATAATTTCGGTTCAAAACCTTTTCGGGCATATAAGTTGATATCCTACTGATATTACAACTTATTTAAAGTATAATGACATATAGAACTTGTTCATGACTCATCCGGTTACCCGATATGGCTTATATGCATACGGTTAAATATATGTAACTAGTTTACGAAAATTAACCGAAACGGGTTTAACCTTATCATTTTAATCTCAATTTCCAGAATGTGAATGGTTTACCCATATTATACAAGTCTTAAGTACTTGTTGTGTTTAAACTACATTCTATCCGGTCATCGCTTAATCTAGCGTATCGTACCGATTTTGATCCTTAAAGCTAGTCGGTCTAAGTCTATGACTTAAATAAAGACCGTTAGCATTCTAATTGGTTAGCTTATGCCATAATCCAGACTAGAGCCTTCCAGTAAATGCTATCTGCACTTATTTCATTTTGAGTACGGCTGAAATATTAAATCTTGCATTTTTAAATCAAGACTAGCTCAGGTAAATACTCTTGACTTATTTTCCCTATACGGGCTTGGGTTATGGTAAATTATTACCGCTTGGTTGGAAATGGGATCAATCGAATGCCGGATTGTGGCTAGTAAATCCGCATATTCCGTTTTAATCAGTTTTGTTTGATAACTTAAACATTGGGGGTTAACGACCGTGTCCTGGATATCCTTGGCTCATTACATTAAACAATGGCCACGACCAAAGCACGGGGTGTACATACACCCACAGATGCGAATGCTAAAATTATTTTTTAACAAGTTGGGGATAACTCCTTCGTGGGTTCATAAGTGGTGCGAATGCTAAAATTATTTTTTACCACAAGTTGAATTTTTTTTTAAATATTTTCAAAATGAGTCAGTCGGTTACCAGCGAAAGTTGATGTATTTTCAAAAGACTAAGCTTGCAGGTACAATACGAAATAGGCTGGAAGCTGCTCGGTAGTGATATAAGAGGATCTTGCAAATCCTTAGATCTGCCCTAAAGTCTGTTATACATTTTTGTACATTTTACGATCCGCCTATGGATCTTTCGTTACAAGCCGTCTGTATATTATTTTGTACTTTGAACATTTCGGTTTGTAATAGTAATTTAAATCCAAGACTTCCGCTGTGCTATGTTTAATTGACTATGATGATATCAACTTACGTCACGATATTCTCCACCCGGGCCCACCGGTGTTTGATTGGAAATTCGGGGTGTGACATAAATGCTTTCAAAACCCTAAATGTTTTCCAAGTTATATTTGCAGTGACTAAGTTTTTGTAATCTGAAATTAGTGCCGGTATGTTGGGTTTTGTATACATTACTTTTATAATCTTTACTATTGGACAATGGGTTAGCCAATGAATAATATGACCACAGTCACAGGAACTGCCACGGAGTGACAAATACTATTTAGAACAGTTTATTTACTATTGGACAATGAGTTAGCCAACAGTAGTTTGGTAAGATAAACAAATGTAAAAACTTTTGAGTGTTGTAAATATAAGAATGTGTCATTTTGTACAAATTGAATGAACTCACCAGTATTTCCTGCCGATAAAATGTTTTTAAACATGTTTCAGGTAATTACAGTAGATCTAAATAAGAGTTGGGACATGACACCAAAAGGCTTAAATAAGTGGCTTATTTTATCAATTAAATTAAGAAACATTGTTTTATGAATTCGGGTCCATCCCCTATTAAAAGCTATCTTTTATAAAACATGGGTTTTATTCCCATGTGTTTTATAAATAAAATTCGGTGTTTCTAAAATCTGATATTTTTTTTCTAACTACGGTCCTGATAAAATTTTCGCTACGATATTTTCAAAATAACCACCGGTACCACTTGACTGCTCATGGCTCCCATCTAGAGTGTAATCGGGGTTGTGACAGAAGTTAACATAAAAGTTAATCTTCTTCACTTGTAGAAACCCATATTGTTAAACGTTGAAACATTCAAAGCATTAAAGTATTTTATTTAGATGAAACATGAAGAAAAAAATAAATTTTAGTTACACTTGTAGAGGGGTCTTAACATATAAATAGGTAACGTAAGAAGTGAAAAGTGAACGAGCGGACTTTTTTTAAATTTCTTTCAATCAAGTATTTTAGATTCAAAATCTATAAAAAAACTTTTGTGTTTTTCAAAAGTAGAATAATAAAAATAAAAATAATAAAATATGATAATAATGATAATAACCTTGTATTCTCCATAGACACAACTCAGGCCGTGGTTAGGGTTTGGTTATTCTCAGTTGATATCTCAATTCTCATCGCCTGCTGCTGCTGCTGCTGTGTCAAAATCAATCATATGTCGTGGTAATTTCACATCTTTTTCAATCTCAATTTCTTTCCAATGGTATTTAATTTCATTTACAGAAACATTTCATCCCATGCAAGAAAGCGTTGCTATGGACTGTTATCATCACCATCATCCTGCTACCAATCATCCCCATTTACAACACCAACAACTTCACATTCTTCAAATCAAAACACTTTCACCACCACATACCTCATAAACTCATGTGGGGTTTCTCCAGAATCTGCACTTCTAGCCTCCAAACGGCTAGATTTATCAAAATCCCCCAAAACAGTAGACTCTGTTCTTACCCTTCTCAAGAACCATGGTTTCACCAAATCACAAGTTTCTAAGGTGATTCTGAGTTGCCCCAAGATCTTGTTATGTGATCTTGAAAAGACCCTTTTGCCCAATTTCAAAATCTTGAATTCTTTGGGGTTTTCAAATGCTGAACTTGTTACAATTGTTACTAGTAGACCTAGAAGTATTTTGCAGGGAAAGTTTCATGATACAGCCTTGCTTTCTGTTAGTTTTTTAAGAACTGTTTTAGGGTCAGATGATAAGGTTATCAATGCCATTAAGCGGTTTCCGCAAGTGTTAACGTATGATTTACAGGTTTACGGTGCGGAGAATATACAATTGTTGTTAGAAATAGGGGTTCCTGAGTTGAGAATAAAGTCTATGTTGGCACAACAGCCCAGGACTTTTTTTACGTCGGCTGATAGATTTAGAACAGTTGTTGGAAATGTGAAGAAAATGGGGATTGACCCGTCAAAGTCGAGGTTTCTTTGGGCGATTCACGCGTTTAGGGCTATGAGCAAATCGACTTGGGATAAAAAGGTTGAGCTTTATATGAAGTGGGGTTGGTCTAAAGATGAGATTTTGTTGGCGTTCGAGAGGAATCCGGGGTGTATGATGGCTTCGATGGATAAAATTACGTGAATCTTGGATTTTCTTGTGAATACGATGGGTTGGGATAAAAGTTACATCATTCAATCGCCGATAATCGTTTGTTATAGCATAGAGAAGAGGATTACTCCGAGGTGTTTGGTTTATAAGTTTTTGGCGGAGAAAAGGTTGACTGGAGATATCGAGGATTTTTGCTTTACTCAGAGTCAGTGGTTGATGTATTCGGAAAAGTTATTTCTCAAATGGGTTGTAAAGAGGTATGAAGCGGAAGCCCCTGAACTGTTGAAACTGTATGAGAAGCATATGAATGTGGCAAATGGATTGTAGTTTTGATTCGTGGTATTATATTTCAGTTTTGGCAGTTCTAATTTTGATCAAAACTCGCAAAAAGTTTGTGTAATTCACTTTCTTATTGTTTTTATTGCACTATGTCTTTCATGTTCTGCAATTGTTTTTTCGTTTCAAGTGATTCTTAGTTTCATAGATGTATCAGGCACTCCAATTGCTGCAGTGCAACATTATGGATTAAACGACACCCTTTGGGTTATAGTGTTTCGATTTTGTAGGCCTTCAAGCACGAGGTTGTTCAACCATTGTTATTGTTATAAATTTTTAGCGTGCAAAATTGAATAAAAATTTGTGTTACTTCAGCAGTTATAATCAATAGCATAGTTTATGAACTAGCTTTTGTGTGTGTGTGATTTAACTTGTTTTGTAGACCTTAGTGGTAGGTATATTAATATATGTCCACTCGTACACATGTGCAGAAGCAATGCTAGATATGAATAATCATCATGGTCCTAAAATCACTTGAAATCAGTTACAGAATCCCCATGATCAATCACAAGATTCACACAGTATTCAACATTCACTATGTAACTTTTAAGGGTGGAAGGGGCGCCATTCGGTGATCTTCGGTGACTTAGTTTGCCGATTGGTGAGGCGCCGCCACGAGAACTTCGGTGATCGGTGAATGGGTGGCACGGTGAGTGTCACCGGTGGGGAAGAGGAGAGAGGAGAGCGAGAGGGGGGGGGGGGGGTTAATAGTGAGCCCCACCCCCCATTTCAAGCAATCACATATTTATCTTTTTCATTTTTTTTTTAAGAAAAAGTTGTTTGGGTGAAGCACTCATAGTATTTGAGTGCAAAACGGGAAGTGCAGAGGCCAGAGGGTAGTTGACATGACCAAGGGCGAGGTCTTTGAAACAATGAGTTCCCCATAGCATCACCAAAGAGTAGTAAATGTGTTCCTCGCAAAGTGATTGAGGGATCTAATCTCATAATGAATATAAGTGTAGATATAGGATTAGGTTTAATGGGTTTGTGAGTTAGCCGGTAAAAGTTAAAACAACCAAAAGAAAGATAACAAAACAAAATTAACTTTAATGATCATAAAACACATCTGCATCTCTTATCTCTATGTGTGGCCATATAAGTTGTATGTAATAATGTATGAGTATATAAAAACATGATACACCTTATATCTTAAGCTTTTGTACAACCATAAAGAGCATTACCTGCCTTTCTATCTCGATGCACAGTTACTTATCTTTTTATAACTGCTTAAAAGTATATGAGCTATAGGTAAAGACTACATACCATTCACCATCATCCCATCTATGTGTAGTGGCGGATTTAGGAACCTTTTTCAGTGGGTTCGTTTTGGTAGATTCTTATTAATTTTCTTTTGAAATCATAAAAGGTTCTAACTTTTTTATTCAAACCAAATGGGTTAATGTGAACCCACAAATCAGGACTGAATCTGTCACTCTCTGTGTGATCTCATACCCAAACCGCCAAATGGTCATAAACTTGTTATAAGTAATCAAATAATAGGGATAAAAGATGTAACTAAGATCGTCTCTAATAAAATGAGCAAAATGTATCAAAATTGTGTCTAAAAATATCAGTTCTTAGAGGGTTATTGAATTTATACCTCTAGCTATTTGCTATTTGCTATTGGCTGTTGCCACTATCAACTTTTCCTTTGACTCTAACCGCTCCCAACTTAACACTTTGAGTGTTGTGTCAGTCGTCATTAACTAGCTACTAACTCCGTTAGTGGGTTTTGCTGACGTGGCATTTTTTATCTGATGTGGCATGATGACATGTAAAAATATTAACGCATGAAAAAATTATAGCCGTTTGAAAATCAAATGGGAAAAAGTTCAACTAAGAAAAGACCATAATACCAATCTTGGGTGCTTCAGGATCACATCTTACGAGATAGTTGGAGGGGTATGGTCCCAAAAACTCTGACCTACGCAAGAACCATACCCTCAATAACAATTAACAAGAATAACCTTGCGCGCAATGCGCAACGATGCGCCATTCTTGGAACTAGCAGGTCATATAACGAACCTTGCGCAGCCTGCGCAACGATAAGTTAGACCTGGAAGCACATGCCTTTGACCCTGTGCTAACAGACAAACCTTACGCGCAACGCGCAATAGTACTACAACTCCAATGCTAGCAGGTCACACAACGAGCCTTGCGCAACATGCGCAACGGTAAGTTAGACCTGGAAGCATAGGCCCCTTGACCCTATGCTGATAGACAAACATTGCGCGCAACGCGCAATGGTAATCCAATACTTAAAGGTCGCACAACGAACCTTGCGTACATGGCGCAACCGCAAGTTAGACCAACTCATACAGGTCATACAACGAACCTTGCGCATTCAGCGCAACGACAAGTTAGACCAAACAATATAAGTCATATAACGAACCTTGTGTACTTGACACAACGGCAAGTTAGAGTTAGACACGCAGGCTACTTGACCCTGCGCGGACCAAACCACCCTCTAGCCGCGAAGTCCTAAAACCATGCACCAGGACAAGACAAACATGAGAGCTACTCATAGTCGTGGACAAAAGGACTTATCCCTGCAACTCTGCACTGGCCAGAAAGCACTGACAAAGCCTCGCAGAAGAAATAAGCGCAAAGAGGCGTTGACTATATACAAGGGGTCAGAGTGGCAGAGTTGTGACCCAGTGGCCGCTCGGCAGGTTGTGTCACACTGCATCCCATGAACAGTAATACAGAGGACAGTTTGTGCACCAACCAAACACACGCCAACGACTGTCACACCTACTTAACTTTCGGCTGATGACAGATCCTACGCCAAAGACAGCTGCCATGACACGTGGCACCTTCAACATCCGACAAAGCATCCTTCCTGATCTCTGCAGAGGGACAGAACGAATATCTCTGGTTGTTTGGGCCTGGCCCAAGGCCCATCAGCCCATCTCCTAAACCCACTTGTTTTCGGCTATAAAATGAATATCGAACCACAAGGTAAACATATGCTTTCCTGCTCAATCAATACTTACTTGCTAATACCTTGCAATACACAAATACTTATTCTAACGCCGGAGTGTGTTCACGGAGAAAACCCTCCCCTTTCCCCGTGACGACGCTAACAGCGCTGCTAGTTTTGCAGATCAGCTCGAAGTGAGATTACCCAGAAGAGCGAACGAGAGACAACCTTTTATGCATAAAAACTAGGCTGTAACTAAGATATCTTCGGATACCTCTCGGTTCTGACCGGTATTTCTTCAATAGTGGCATATCTGGTATGGATTCTAATTATGTTTGTGCTTTGGTTTGTCTTCGTGATATGATTCCAAGCTTCAACTTCAGCGGTTTCACTAATAAGGACACCGCCCCCTAAAGCCCAACATGCTTTGGCAGTGCTCTCTTAGTAATATTGTCCATGACTTAGAAGTATAGTTTGACTTGACCGTTAGACAAAAAGCCATTTTTGAGTGCCTACGGGCAGTACATGCCCAAGATTTTCTTCTCGTTATACCTATAGATGGGCTAGACCAGCATATGTCGCCGGTGGAGTACCATACTATCCTTAAGTATCGCCTCATGATTCCTTTATTTCATGTTGGTGAGATATGCCCTGCTTGTTATAAGGCGTGTTTGGACTCTTTTGGGGAGCATGCGGTCATTGTAGAGAGCTTATGGGGTCCAAGTACTGACATGATTTAGTTAAGGATGTCATTTTTGACATATTAAAGTGCGTTGGGATTTCTTCTAAGAAAGAGGCATCGATGAATTTCTTGACTGACCCATTGGAAGGAAGATCTACCTTAGACCAGCTGACATTTTGGTCTTTGGATGGATAGGAGGAAAACATGCGTGTGTGGATCTAACAGAGATTTCCCCCTTGTGGGCTTAGGGGGTTGTGTTTTCACGGTGAGTCAAACTGTTTTAAAAGCTGCTTCGGGTAAAGTGATCAAACACGAGAAAGCGTGCCTTGAAAACCAGCACGTGTTTATCCGATTTGCTTGGTTTTCTTGCGCCAAAGGCTGTGGAACTACTTAGTCAAGTTTAAAGGGTAATGCATAGTGATGTGATGACCCCAAGATCTATAAATATAGTTTTTAAAAGACTTAGTTTTACTATTCAAAAAGGGGTGGCGACGCAGCTTGTTGCCTGTTTACCTTCTATTTCGATGTAGTTAAAGAGGACCAAATATTAATAACCAAAACAAAGAGGTAAGCTTGGTATAAGGGAGAAGAAGGTATCGTCAATGAGCGAGAAAGAGGAATAAAGACATGAAATTATATTGATTTTGGATCGGAAGCTGGAAGAGTTCGGGCAATTATGATGGAGATCAATTGCGATTGAAATAGTTAATCAAAATTACGTAGTTACGCTGGATTCACATCTAAATTAGATGCCTAACCTTCTAACAACCCATATTCACGATAGATATTTTACGGAATTTAAAATATAGCCAAGAGGCTTTCAATGCCATTTTCATAAAGTATTTAATTAATTTACATGATAACAATTGCATTAAGTAAAGTAGTATAAGCAATAAAACATAAAAATATTAAATGGAATTTAAAAACGTTTAATGTGAACAGATCACCTTGTAAAATTCAGCTAAATAATCCACTACTTACGCCTATTGAAAGAGATGTTTGGGTTAATTAATAGAGACTCAAGTTTAATATTTGTTTTTGTCATTTTTAAGGATTATATAATGATGGATAGAGCTTTGCCTTCTTACAGAGGTGTCATGTTTTATCCTGGGTTTTCGTCCCATCCTGTGTTACGTCAAAGAGTTCTGCTCTTGTGGTGGCACGACGACTGCCAAGTGGGAGTTGTCGGTATGGTTTCCCGAGAGAATGCTAAAGCCAAACTCTGAAGCCAGCGTGGACCCAGTTAAGACTGCATACCATAGCCACAGTGGGGCAACGAGACTCTTCAATTTTAAAAGTGTGATGGCCTAATAAAAGAAAGTCGAGTTCCAAAAGAATTCAGCTAAAAAAAAAAGTCGAAACTATACAAAAAAATAAAACAAAATAAAATTACACAATGTTCCTATACTAATAAATGAAATCTTTTTTGGACACGTATCTGATGCTTTCTCACCTTATTTTCCTATTTATCTATTATATTAAATAATAATAATAATTTTAACAAGAAACTTTGATAAGAATAAATAATATTTTTAAACAGAAAATTAGATAAGAATAAATATTTGTTTTGCAATAAATAATTTTAAACAAAAATTTAGATAAGAATAAAGGTTTGCTTTTTTATAAAATCATAAAATTATATCTCGAATATTATGAGTATATATATATATATATACTTGGAGTTCGATGATTGAAATTATGGTAAATTAGGAATCAAAGGTTCTCATGTGATATATACTTAATAATTGTAATGTTTTTTTGTGATAAAACAAGAGAGAAATAGAAAGAAACTAATTCAATCATATTTTTCATCCGACATATACATTGCATATAAAAACTCATACAATAGAATTCCTAAAAACCTAAAGCCCATAAACATTGAGTTGGGGCATAAAATGGTTGCGTTCATAACACTCCGCTTCAGAAATTTTATATTATACACTATGGACATTATACTATTGAAAGATATTAGCTCGATTCTTCAGGACCGATATTAACTGACACTTCAGGATCAGTTATATAACCTCATTAAAACCTTACTAAGAAAATCCAGTGGAATAAAACTCAGTTAAGGAAGAAGAGTACAACATATATATTACTCCCCCTCAATTTTACATATAACTCTTAGTCTGCGGAATTCAATCTTCAATAATAACCACAACCACTTTGCTTAGGCTTCTTTGATTCAGGTTGCATTGCCTTTAAATAGTACAATTCGGCTTCTTTTGTTCAACTTGCATTGTCTTCAAATAGTACAATTCAGCTTTCTTTTATTAACTCCAGTCTTCACATGTCTTGAATGTGTTGTAACCATTGATTTCCATTAGTAACATTTTTAGATTTAGATTGAGTTTTGTGGGGGTCTAATAGATGTCCTTCATTATCATAATCTAATAGTTGGGACTCCATATAATCTCATGAAAAATATCATGTCTCGAATCCAATATCATTTTAGTACGCTTTGTAATTATGCCTGGTTAAAAACCTTGCTAGGAAAACCTAGTGGGATAAAACCATAGCTAAGGGAAAAAGAGTGCACTGCGCATTATACATAATTAACAACATGCTCCAGGATGATTTTAAGTCAGTACTTGAGTACCTATAAGATAAACTGATGGATGATGTTAAGTTAGTGTTTCAATACCTATAAGATAAATTGATGCTACCGGATCAGTTTTGTTGCTTCATCAAAAACCTTACTAAGAAAAACTGATAGAATAAACTTAGTAAAGGGAAAAAGAGTGCAACATATTAGATTAGAATTGTAATCTTGCCAATACATCTGTCAAGAACGCAATATTAGGTTTCGTCTTGTTTGTAAGGTAAATCAATGTTCCAATCGCAATTAAGTATGGTACTTCTGGACCAATTATTTATTCAACCTCTTCTTAAGTACGCTAAAAATCATTTCCATATGTCAAGCAATTCGACAACCATTAGCGTACTGAACAAATGAATTTTATCCATATAACATCTTCTGGATCTAGTCTAATGCATGAGCAAAAATAGTACATATATACCAGAACTGCGATATACTCTGGGTCAATAATAACTACACTGTATAGGGGTCTTTCAAAATTTTCACTCTAGTTTGACAGTTCCTCTCGAAGATATTTACATCATCACTGTAAACTATGATTATATGAACTTTAAGAGTGAAATTTTGATAAATACTTATGCTTATTTTTATCAACTTATACCCTATTTTTTCAAAGTATGAACTAAGTCGATTGTACCACATACGACCAATTTTCTTTAGGATTTATAAAACAAATATGGGGTTTTTATTTTGTAATGCTTTTTTAATCATTTAGGGATTTTCATATAATGACACTTTCAATTGTCTTATATAAGCATACAATGACGACATCCATAAGTTTTATCTGAAGTCATTTTAAGATTGCGAGGCTACTTAAAGATTATCGCACCCACTACAGGGGTATACGTTTCCTCATAATCAAACATCTGGGATTTGGGAAAAAATTTATGTTAAAATGTGTGCCTTACATCACAAAAGCTCATCTTTATGTTTCCTTTTATTTAAAGACACTCATTTATAACCTACTGGTTGACGTCTATGGGTGTTCGAACTGCTGGTTCGAAAACATTTAGTTATCGAGCAAATTAAGTTATGTTGCCATTTTGGCTAATTTGTGCGTATACTCTTGCACAATATCTATATACGTAATCCTTTTAGTTGATTACATTTATTGCTATAGCATATTCAAATATATCATTATACACATGTTTCATTATGGTTCCATATTGTACAATTATGTATATAATAATTCGTTTGAGATCTCATATTTGCTTAATATCTGAGTTTCTTTTGAAACTTTGTTATCCTCTTCCAAGGAGTTTATCAATAACCTATAATAAGGTTTTTCTATACAACAACTTCTGGGGTTTTGTATGCAAACAACTTCTGGGTTTTTGTATGCAATCTCTTTTGGGGTTACACCAACTACGTTACTCTGCTCTTTTTGTGTATGTTGGTTTTATCTTTTGGAACCAATTTACCACTCACATTTTCTTAACATGATAAGTTTAAGCTGGTATATGTGCTTTGTCACTTTGTTTGTGTTTGTGAATGCATCTAGTATTTCATTTGCTATTGTTTGCAAATTCACGCTCTTTTGGATTTCAGATTTATATTGACCACTTCAGGGGTTGAAATTCAATAACGATGATGCATTCGATAATTTCTTGTGTTACTAGTCTTTCATTGTATATCTTGTCTCCCCTTAAGACTGGGAATACTGTGTACATATCCCATTTTATACACTATGGTGGTGCTATTGGTACATAGGCTGCACAAGTAAATATTTTTAATTAAAACTTGGTTCTCTTCGAAAGACGAGTTATAATGGGGGTATATGTGATTAGCAGTTAGTTTTAAATTGATCAATGCAGTAGCATGAAGAAAGGGATGACATGTCGTAATGAGCAGTCTAATTATAGATATGAATCCATCTAAACTCTCATATAGGATTTGGGTTATAGTTGGGAAAATGCTACACTTTAGGTAGCTAAAATACTCACATGTGGTATAGTTTTGAAAAATGGTTCACATGAAAATGGATAGGACAATATATATCCTATTGGAATTTTTTTCATGAATAAAAGAATTGTTGTTAGAGTTTATCTTAGGAGAGCATAAGATAGATTTGTTAGAGAGAACCTATTGCACCTGCTTGAAGGGGTCACTTTAGATTACTCTCTTCATCATTTTTTTTTACTATGATGATGCATTTCTTCACGCCATATGATGAAATTTTAGTTGAGTTGTAACTTTTGGTTACTCACGTGTTTGACTTTATGTTGTTTAATTTGTGTAATATAATTTTGGTTTGTCAAACCTTTGAATTTCGAATATGGTCTTCAAGCCATATTGTCATATGCAATTTCGAGATGTTCCATATCATCTTTCTTTGTCACCATTCCAATGTGATGACTGTTTATCCAAATAGACCTGAGCCTTAGTAACTCTCCTCAGAATATACTAGAATATGAGGCCTTATTAGTTATAAAGTTTGATATCTACGGGTAAGATGTCGATGAGCATTTGGTAAGCTTCTAACACGTGAATTAGTATTAATAGTGTTTCTGCTTGGTCAACTAACAAAATGTTCCTTATGTTTTGTGTTTTTGTATACTGACATTTGTGATAGCTCATTGGGTGCTTTATTTCCTTGTTACAGACCTCCGTCTTAGTGACTGACTCATGTTATGTCAGTTTGAGCCAATGAATTTGAATATGATCTTCCACACAAATTGACTCTAATGGGGGCGAATATTTCTTTCTCCTCCATCGATGCCAAAATATTGTCACATTTGCTTCTAGGAATGACTGGCACTGGTTAATCAGATTGAATGGTATTTAAGTAAGAGCTTTTAGATTTGCTCTATGATTTAGAAGACGTGATATGGCTTCTGAGTCATTTATGAAAACATGTACTCTGTATTGTTGTGACAAAACATTTGATGAGTGCGAGACATAAAAAAAGTATACGTCTTTGTTGATGTTTTCTCCGCATTTTTAATTCAAAGGTAATAAAAATAGGGTTTTACTCGTAAATCATCTTCATTTAAAAAAATAAATTTACAATCGTGAGTTGTATTGAGCTTTTGAGAGGACGACCAACTTCTCTTGGTCAAACATGTCTTTGATGTTCCTCCACACATCTAGAACATATCCTGAAGGATAAAAAAAATCTAAGGGAGCAACATCATGACTTTTGCTTGTATGGATCTTGTTGTAAATCACTTCATTTAAAAATTCAATCTGGTTGTTGAGCTTTGAGAGGACGACATTTCTTGGTCAAAGTCTTTTTTCTCCCACATCAAAATATCTGAGGATAAAAAATCTAAGAGAACATCATGACTTCTTGTATGGAAATCTTGTTTTGTTGGCAACAAAGAGATTCAACTTCATGTATAATGTTTTTAATCTAATAATAAAGAAGAAAGTAAAATGTTGTATGAAGTAGATAGTCCATCAAAATTCATTTATATGTTAACATGTTACATTATATTTTATTCAACACGTGTCTTTAAAGATATATTTTGTTATTATCTAGTAAATAAATTATTTATAGGTTTTTAACGTAGCATCAATATAAAATAGCAAAGGGGCTTTCAACTTTCTCACAGTTATCAGTTCAGAACACAACGCACAATCAGCCATCTAAGTTGACTTGTGGTCAGCAAGAAGAAGATGGCCGGAGTTGATGCATCGGAATCGATTCACCCGTTCATTCCTAGAGATCTCATTCTGCCGGATTATGTTCCCATTCTACTCTCTCAATCCACCATTCTCGGTGTTTATGGCTCTGCTTCCCTTCTAGTCGTCATCTTTGTTTGGATCCTCGCTGGTAATTATTTAGATTGTAACTGTTTCAGTTAATAATCCATATTCCCTGCTTAATTTCTTACTTATATAGTTTATACTGTATAGTA
This sequence comes from Scalesia atractyloides, assembly GCA_947069175.1. Classification (NCBI taxonomy): domain Eukaryota; kingdom Viridiplantae; phylum Streptophyta; class Magnoliopsida; order Asterales; family Asteraceae; genus Scalesia; species Scalesia atractyloides. The sequence goes on from CAMTDV010000008.1 coordinate 6,654,753, forward strand.
TTAAGTGCATTTGCATTCTCATTGGTTGATGGGTATGTGATGGTTACTTTAGTTTTATACATGTTCTATTGGTGTATAGCTAACAAGTTATGCTTAATTCTAGTAAACAAATGTCAGATCTTTGTATGCTAAGTTTGTGTGCTCAGAATTGGTGGATTTGGATTAACCTTTGATAGGATTTTTTATTTTATTTTATAAGTTTTGCGGTTTGTAACACCGGCATTGCTTTTATTTAATGTGCTTCAAGTTTAAGATTTAGGGAACTTTTGAAGTTGATAAGTAACCTGTTTGGATATGAAGTTGGTAAGTTAGCAGTGGCGGATTCAGGAAATTTTTTCAGTGGGTTCGTTTTAATATATTCTCATTATTTTTTTTTTCCAAATCATACAAGGTTTTCACTAACTTTTTTCAGTTTTTTTCCAAACCGAGTGGGTTCATATGAACCCATAAAATAGGGCTGGATCCGCCACTGTAAGTTAGATTTTGTTTTGTGAATAAAGGTAAAGGAATACCAAAGGTGTTAGCGGTTTGACTTTCATGGTCAACTATGTTGAGTTAGACATAAACACAAGTTAGTAAAGGATAACTTCTTCTTCTGCTAATGGAGATAATGATAGACTGATGAAAGCAACAGGCAGTTATAACATATTTATGTTCAAATTCATTCTTTTATGAATCTTTCCATCGTTTGGTTTCGATATGAATGAGATGTCATATGCATTTCATTCTTTTATGAATCTTGATAATCTAAACTTAAGGAGTTCCGGTAGACATGCTGTCCTTGCATGCACCAAAGGGACTTTGATCTAGCCGTATCCTGGTGTGTAAAATTGTGTCCGTCCCCAAGAGGTTGAGGGTTCATGTGCTGCGGTGGAAAATGGTGTAGAATTAGGAGTAGGTTAGATTGTTGTTCAAAATGGTGTACATGACAAGTAAGCTCATCAAGTTGCAGTTTTCGGATTTTGGTCTTTACTTATATATACTTTGCTTATGTAATCTCTTTACCAATCCGAACAAAGGATTTCTTCCTTATTTTGCAAAAATATAATCTCAATATATTTACTAGGTTATCATGCTGTGCCCTTTAACTTTTTGGTGCTGTATGTTAGGAATGACCTCTCTCTCACACGCAATTTTTATTTTGTCTTACACCATCTTATAATAACTCTTACATGTGAGATGAGATTTAATAGCCTTAGTTTACAAAACAGTCGTGTTATCAAACGGAAATTACCAGAAACTTGTTCTTATAATGTCATGACAGGGCGGTTTCCCAGAATATCAAAAACAGATAAAATTCTCATGTGCTGGTGGGTTTTCACCGGCCTCACCCATATGATCCTCGAGGGTTATTTTGTTTTCACCCCCGAGTTTTACAAACAGAAGAATCCTACTTACCTTGCAGAAGTTTGTAAGTTCTTGATATACTTACTATTTTGTAACTCTAATCATCTGCATTTTATGTATTCTAATAAATATAAAATTAACTGAATGTGTCTCTTTACAACTAACAGGGAAAGAATACAGCAAAGGTGACTCCAGATATGTTGGAAGGGACTCAGCAGTAATTGCGGTTGAAGGAATAACCGCTGTTCTGGAGGGCCCTGCTTGCATTCTAGCTGCGTATGTTATACTTTTCATTACCTTTTTAACATTAATAATTTTGGTATTAAAAAAAATATATTCCAAGTAATGAAAAGTTTATTTGCTGATGTTTTACAGGTATGCTATAGCCACAAGAAAATCATACAGTCATTTGCTTCAGATAGCTATTGCTCTTGGACAACTCTATGGAACAGCTGTGTATTTCATAACTTCTTACCTAGAAGGTGACAACTTTGCTGCAAGCGCGTATTACTATTATTTTTATTACGTCATTATGAACTCGTTTTGGGTTTGGATACCTTCCCTCATTGTGATCCGCTCCTGGAAGAAGATATGTGCAGCAGTACACATACAAAAACAGAAGAAGACCAAAACGCGTTAAAATATTCTGCGTTCGCCCCAGATGTCATTTCCTTGTTGTTATGATTTATGAATATTCACCATTTAGGGTTTACATTTATTTTTTGCTTTTGCTTGGTAAGGGGACATATTTGATCAAGAATTCACAAAAACTTAACCTCATTTTATTTAGGATTTGCAAACAAAATGCAAAGCTCAATTCATTTAGGCCTGGTATGAAGCTTGTATTATTTATATTTTTGTGTTTCAAACTTTTCATTTGAAATTAGATAAAGATTGTTGGGTCACCTTGATATTTATGGGCATAATTTATGGGTGACGAGTTGAATCGTTGAACCCGGACATGACATATATTTCGCTCGTGTCAAAGACATCAAACCTAAACCGGTCACACTTAAACCGTGCAACCTAAATATGAGCTATGTGCATATCAGAAATTCTGCTCTGCTAGCTTTTAAAAAGATGTTAATGGCCTCTTGTCCTAGTTGATTCAGGTGTATATACACAGCAACTGAGGGTTCAAGTCCCACAAAGTGATGTTGGGTTATTCCCCTAAAATGATGAATGGAGTTATTTAAGAGTAAATTGCACAAAACGTCCTTTAAGTTTCACCAATCTTGCTGGTTCCAGCCTTAATGTTTAAAAGTTGCCAAAAACATCCTTTACGTTTATTTTTGTTACGGATTTCATCCTTTGTCACTAACCTAGTTATTAATCCTTGTTAAATGGCCTCACATGCATAGCATGTGAGGGTAAAACCGTCTTTTCTGCTAGTGAGGTTATAAAACCCAACATCATCTCTACCTAACATCATCTCCCCAGTGAGGTTATAAAACCCCACATATAGAAACCTCTACCTAACATCATCTCCCCAGACGCCACTAAGCTCCTCCCCCACCATCTCCACTTTCGCCACCACCCTGGTCGACCGCCGCCGCCCCTTGCTCGACCGCCCCCACCGCCTGCTCCTTCTACTCGACCGCCTCAGCCACCCCCTGCTCCACGCGGCTCCTCCCCCACCATCTCCACTTCCGGCACCGCCTTGCTCGACCGCCGCCGCCCTGCTCCTCCTACTCGACCGCCTAAGCCGCCCCCTGCTCCATGCCACTCTGTTCAACACTCGTTCTTCTGTATGTATATGTATTGTTGATTGTAAGTGATTCTTTAGACGTTGTTTGGTTAGAAGTGGGTTTTGTTCTTGCAGAGAAGAACATGGGTCTGGGATTTTATTTGGGTTTTATAACCCCACTAGCAGAAAAGACGGAGGTGGAGGTGATGTGTTGGGGATTTTGTTCTTGCAGGAGGTGATGTGTTGGGGATTTTGGGGGTTTTGTCGAAGGTGGAGGTGGTGGCAGAGGAGGTGGTGTCGGAGGTGGAGGTGGTGGCAGAGGAGGTGGTGTCGGTGGAGGAGGTGATGTGTTGGGGATTTTGGGGGTTTTGTCGAAGGTGGAGGTGGTGGCAGAGGAGGTGGTGTCGGAGGTGGAGGTGGTGGCAGAGGAGGTGGTGTCGGTGGAGGAGGTGGTGGCAGAGGAGGTGGTGTCGGTGGTGGAGGAGGACAGAGAAGATGGAGAGGAGAGCGATGATCTTGAAGGCCAGTCTGTGATTTTTGTGGAGATCTTGGAGTCGCCATTAATGGAGGTCTGGATGGGTTTGATCTGAATGAAGAAGAAGAAAGGGGAGTGGTGGATGGTGTGATGGTTACCTGGATTTTATAACCTCACTAGCAGAAAAGACGGTTTTACCCTCACATGCTATGCATGTGAGGCCATTTAACAAGGATTAATAACTAGGTTAGTGACAAAGGATGAAACCCGTAACAAAAATAAACGTAAAGGATGTTTTTGGCAACTTTTAAACATTAAGGCCGGAACCAGCAAGATTGGTGAAACTTAAAGGACGTTTTGTGCAATTTACTCGTTATTTAATCTCAAAACTTAAATCTTTTCATGTGTGTTGATAAACAAGGCTTTTACTTGGTAGCTTAGAGCTTCCTTAGGGCCAGAAGAAGTTTACCCTTCTAACTTTATCCTTAGAAGTGTATCAAAAAATATTATCTCTATTTGGTTTGAGCTCCTCTTAAGACAAAAGCCTCAATTAAACATATATTTTTATGTCCTCCATCAATTGAGGTGTTCATGTTCCACCGCTCATTTGTTGTTACACTGTATGCAATTTTAAACTCCACCGAAAAAACGGATCTAGAAAACTCCTATAGGAGCAACGTTTCAAGAAAAGAGGGTAACGAAATTGAAAAAACATCAAATTTTTCTAAAATTTACACTACTGACAGAACGTCAAAAGATAGAGAGGTCACCCCTATTTATTAGCTATATCCGTCATACTTTTTGAAAACAGAGACCGGAGATTCTGTAAAACAAAATTCATAATATAAGTTATTTTTATTTTTATTTTTATTTTTATGTAAAACAAAATTCATAATATAGGTTACTTTTTTTTTATTTTTATATTATTTTAGTGGCTAAATCCCCCTTGTTTGCTCTATAGGGTTCAACTCCCCTTGCGCCTGGAAAAAAATGTCAGTTTTCTTATCTACTTCACCTCTTCTTCCTTCAAGAACTCAAACCCTCATTCTAAACCAACACACTTCACAATCCAACACACCAATTCATCTTCTCAATTCTACTAGCAATCAAACAACTCACTTACCCTCCTCTATTCGTTCAATTCCTCTTATAGGCTTAAACAATAAACCCTACAACAACAAAAACCCATATGTTACATTATCAGCAAACTCTAGTTCACCAACACAAACAATCAACGATTCAGGTAAAAGTTTAACAAAAAGACACAAAAAGCAACCGCTTTTAAGTGAAGGAAGAGACAATGACGAAGCTTTAGGGCTTGTTTGTCCGGGATGTGGTGTTTTTATGCAAGATTATGATCCTACTCAACCTGGGTATTATCAGAAAAAGAAAGTGGAATTCACAGATGGGTTTGAAGATGAGTTTGTGTTAGATGATATAGAAGGTGAGTTAGAAGATATTGATGATGAAGGGGAAAGCGGAATCGAGAGTAAAGTCGATAGTTTGGATGATGACGAGTGGGAGACTGATGATGAGATTGATTGGGAATTAGATGTTGAAGACGATGAAGATGATTTGAAGGAGTTAGATGGGTTTGGGGCTCCGGGTGTCGGGTATGGTAATATCACTGAGGAAGTACTCGAAAAGGCGAAAAAGAAAAGGGTATCGAAATCCGAAAGGAAAAGATTGGCTAGAGAAGCTCAGTTGGAGAAAGAGGAGGTTACAGTTTGTGCTAGATGTCACTCTTTGAGGAATTATGGTCAGGTTAAGAATCAGACTGCTGAGAACTTGATACCGGATTTTGATTTCGACAAATTGATTAGTACCCGGTTGATGAAACCGACAGGAAATGCGGATTCCACAGTTGTAGTAATGGTTGTTGATTGTGTGGATTTTGATGGTTCGTTTCCGAAACGAGCTGCTAAGTCGTTGTTTGAGTCGTTGGAAGGGGGCCGTGACGGTTTGCCGAGAAACAAAAAGTTGCCGAAACTGGTTCTGGTGGCTACGAAAGTCGATCTTTTGCCTTCGCAGATATCGCCCACTAGACTAGATCGATGGGTTCGACACCGTGCTAAGGCTCACGGTGCACCTAGGTTAAACGGGGTGTATCTGGTTAGTTCACGGAAGGATTTAGGTGTTAGGAATTTGCTGACTTTTGTTAAAGATTTGGCTGGACCTAGAGGGCATGTGTGGGTGGTTGGGGCACAAAATGCTGGTAAATCGACATTGATTAATGCGTTTGCTAAGAAAGGAGGGGTGAAAGCTACTAAGCTTACTGAAGCTGCGGTTCCTGGGACAACACTTGGTATTTTGAGAATTGGAGGGGTGTTATCTGCTAAAGCGAAAATGTATGATACGCCAGGGTTATTACATCCGTATTTGATGTCAATGAGATTAAACAGAGAGGAACAAAAGATGGTTGAAATACGAAAGGAGTTACGCCCTCGAACATATAGAATTAAGGCAAGTACTTTATATTCTTGTTGTTATTTTTTCATATTCTTTAGCTTATTGATGCTTGATATAGTAATATAACATTGCTAAGTTGCTAACTATACATTAACAGTAGTCTATTGAGATGTCAAACTCAAAATGGGTGGGTCAGACGAGCTGGGTACAGTCAAAAGCTTTGTAAATAGTTAATATCATAAATTGATTGCAAAAGCGATGTTATTGTGATAATAATAAGAATCTAGATCTATGATAAACATATGATGGAGGTTTATGAGTTTGAATACAATGTAGTTGACTTTCAACCCGTTTCTGTTGGCATAAGGTTTTAGCTTTACCCATATGACCCGTTAGAGAAAGCGCAACCTGAACCATCCAACTTACCTGTAAATGGTTGAATTTTCTAAATTTGTTGCCTATGAAGAAACAGACTGTATCTGGTTTCTGATACATGATGTTGGTATATTGCAGCAAGGGCAGACGATACACGTTGGCGGTCTAATGAGACTGGACCTAAATCAAGCATCCGTGCAGACAATATATGTTACGGTTTGGACCTCCCCGAATGTTTCTCTACATCTTGGGAAGGTTGAAAATGCAGATGAAATTTGGAACAAGCATGCTGGAATTAGATTACAGGTATGTAGTCTGCCTATGCACTTCAACATGTGTTCGGTTGTTGCAAACATGTATGAGAACACTAAGTTTCTTTAAACCATCACTTTTTATGCATATATGAAAATTTTTGTTATTTTGTTTCAGCCCCCAATTGGTGTAGATCGCTTCTCGGAATTAGGGAAGTGGGAGTCAAGGGAAGTCAAAGTGTCTGGAACAAGCTGGGACGTGAACAGCGTTGACTTATCGGCTGCGGGTCTTGGTTGGTTTTCTTTCGGTTTAAAAGGCGAAGCTACATTGACGTTGTGGACATTTGATGGCATTGAGATAACGACCCGAGAACCCTTAGTACTTGATCGTGCACCGTTTCTTGAAAGACCTGGCTTTTTGCTCCCGAAGGCCATATCGGATGCCATCGCTAAGGAAAACAAAACTGAGTCCCAAAAAGATGCGCCAGTCTAGTCTTCAGTCTTTACTTTATGCGTAAACATACTTGTTATTATAGCAACACCGAAGGCAATGCCTGGCCATTTTTCTTAATGACAAGTATGTGAGCTTTCTATTACGTGTATACACATGACAAATTTGATTCTTGGGTTTCTTAGTGCCTGATAGCTTTGTTGTATTTGATATAGTTCTTAAAGTCATTGTTCCTTTGATTTGTAATGATGTTATTGTTCTTCCACATGGTTCTCACATTTGTGCTGCTAAGGGTGTGCAATGGGTCAGAACTAGATTGAAACTAGGGGTGCAAACGAGCCGAGCGGCTCGAGAAAATGGTCGAAATTAGCCAAGCCTTATCGAGCCTGAGCTAAGCTTGAGCCTAAAATAAATCTCGTTTATTATTGAGCCCGAGCTCGAGCTTGGTATGTGAAGATCGTTAGTTTTTAATTAATAATTAATAACATTCACCCCTTATTTAAAGTTTTCTAGTAAACGAGCCGAGCCGAGCTCGAACTTACACATAAGCATGTTTAGTAAACAAGTCTGAGCCCGAGCTTCACTTATTGAGCGCTAAGCGAGTGTATTATTTATGTTACTTTTATTTGATATGTTGATTAACAGATAATAAATGAGCCGAGCTCGAGCTTGAGAAACTACCAACAAGCCAAGCTTGAGCTCTCATATGTAATCGGAGCTCGAGTCTGGCTCATCTCGTCTCGTTTGCACTCCTAATTGAAACCAAAACATTATAACGGAACTGGAAATCAAATTTCTAGTACTGGACTACTGGTTCTGTGTTTTAACAAGAGCCGACTTTTGGGGGAAATGTAAAACCAAGAAGCGGTTTATTTTAAAGAAGTATAGAACCGAAAATTGAGCAAACTGACTGGTACTAGTCCAAAACAGGTTCTTTGGTTTTGTGATTCTGTCAAATCTGAGTTTCACACGACATAACCCAACATTTGCATCCTAGGGTGCCTTGGTGTAATGCATCTTTGTTGCCTCGTACACGTAGATAAGTGTTGTTCGACTCCACCTCAACCCAAACAGAAGACCGTCTACTGCTTGCAAGTGGTGATGAAAGTGGCTCCGCCTCGACCCCAATAGAAGATCGTCTACCGCTTGCAATTGGTGATGAAAGTGGTCTCGTTGCATCCGCTTGGTCATGCTTGCGTTGTTGGATACAGGAATTACTAGTTAACCAAAATCAAAGATGAAAGATGGATCAACTGCTTAGAAATCAGAATGGTTGACTTTTAACTTCCAAGCATAGTTTGAACTTTGAAGCATTGAGCTTTGACATGATGTCATACGTATGTATATTAAGTCATTAACGGCACTTTTAGGTTTTAAATCAGCAGGTTTGAGGATATGAACACGGCTAGATGGTAGGATGATGGTAGGATGCATAGAAAGCTAAGACCTTGCTCTATACTTAAACTTACAACATACAAACAAAGTTACTACAGTTTTCTCTTTTTCTTTTTGTAAATACATACAGAACCCATAGCTAAGCAAGGCCCGAGAAGCTAATCACATTCAGCTCAGCGCGGTTGCTTAATGCGCTGTGAGTGAATCTTCGGGCTAAAAGATCTCACTGGCGTTTCTGCATACCTGGCCATCTCCACTTGTGACCCCGGTGTCGCTTTTGACAAGCTCAAACTCCTAATTAGTGTTTCAGCCTCTATTCCCAACCCTACAAAAACAATCAGAATAACACAAGTCAAAACCGGCAACAACATTATTACGCTCTTCTTTTAAGTGTATGTGCTGCAATTTGTAACTTACCATTTGAAGGCATTTGCTGGTACGCAGGTGAGCCGAATGCGTTCACACTTTCCATCCAAGACGAATGGAGGAGTTGTTCATATTGTGCTTCCATGGATAACAAATCTTCATCAGTGTCGATAGAATCTGGTAGCATGTCAACAATGTCACAGTCATCTGCTGTGTTTCCAAACGACCCATCCGCTCCCTGCTGCGGCTGTTGCTGGCTGAGCCAGTAGTCATGAAACCAAGTTGAGGTTTTAACCAGTTGCCACCATTCTGGGGAGTAATCCTCTACTTGGCGAACAGCAGCAGGGATGAACGGCGCGTTCGGGTTCAGATTCGACCTTCGTTGTGAAACCAGCGACATCCCTACCTACTTACAAACAAGGCTTCTTCTTCCATAATGATTTCAGTTATAGAAAGTTACCTGCCAGTGAAAAACTTGTTCGTTAAATAACAACCATAACAGATATTTTAAAGCTTGCAACCACCCAATACATAAATAGTGTAATAAGAACAACGTGTGATCGCGGGTTCGCAGCTAAAGTCTGATGTTAAGTTGATCAGTCATGAGTCGTATATAGTCTAAGGGGCTGTTTGGCAACTTCTAAATGGTTAAGTGCTGTCTGAACCATTAACAGGGACAAATGTCCGACCATTCAGATTAGAGGTCTGAACCATTCAAATTCAGTATAATGCTTAACCATTCAGAGGCAAACGTCTCAACCATTCAGACATCGCACAAAGCAAATAGTCTGAACCATAAAGTGATGAACCACTATAGGTCTAACCACAAAAAGCCCGTTAAGAGCTAAACAAACAACCCTTAAATCATTTGATATTCTTAAACACCAAAATTTGTGAAGTGATCTATCATACAACACTAAAGTTTTAAGAAAATCATCAGTGTTGATTAATTATTATATCAGTCAAATTACGTGATTTTAAAGCGAAAGAAAATATCAATTTTTTTAAAACCGCTTTTAATTCTAAAACTCTTATCAAAATCATGAATTACGAACATCTAGACCACAATTATAAAGTTAAATTACATCTCCTATTCAAACCCTAACTCATCGAACATTACAAATTCGCCTCTACTTGAAATCAATCATATCAAATTACACACAAAAAACTTAATAATCGATTATCAAAGTCCAATTATCGTGAGTCAACCGAACCAAAAGTCAAAACAATTTCTAACAAATTCAAATAATCAAATCGACAAATTTCCGATTCAATTCAACCGAAAGTTTTTAAAATCAAGTGAAACAAAACATCAACAATTATTATACCTTTAAGAAATTCAACCAAAAATACCAGTAGTATCCGAAAGTTTCACCTTGTGCAGGTGCGAATAGATGTGGTATTTATAGAAAAAGGTATTCGGATCCGGACCCGATAAGGTCGGGCCGAATAAAGTGGTGATCAAATGGTCAACAACAACGCCTGTTATGGGTGTGATGCAATGGTGTGCGGTGCCAACGGTGAATGGTGATTATTGGGAATGGAGGGATGAGATTGGTTTGATCTGAGGGTGAAGAATGGTTGAATGATGGAATGTGAGCTGGCTTGTGGGACCAGAGTTAGGCGCTTGATGTGGCCTGTCTCATAATCCGCGTTGAGCACATGGATGTTTTCAAGTATTATAGAAAAATTATGGTTTTTTGTTTGATAATGGCACAAATTTAAATTATTTGGGTATGTAAAACATGGTTAAAAATTACAACCAACAAAATGAACTTTCTACTGAACGGTTAAAACTACTTTAAAATTAATATAAATAATAATATTAAAACCAACATAAAATGTTTTGAAATAAATATAGATACAATCAACACAAAACAAGTTAAAACTACTATTGACATAATCTAACACGATCAAATCCAACACAACATTTTTTTTTTGTTTTGAAGTATTATTTCTAGTAGTTTTTAAAAATATCACCTTTGAAAAAAAATACATATAATGTTATTATACTCATATTGAAGATAAAAAATCTTATTTTTATGGTGTATGTTTTTTAAATGAATTATATAAAAGTTATTTTATTTTTAAAAATATTGGGGGAACTAGTTAGAAAAAGTCAACATAACTAAATTTTAGTTTTAATCCTTTTGTTTAATACGGATAGGAGTTGGCTACAAAGTCCAAATTTACTAAAAAGTGTAAAAAGTTTTAAAACATCGTATTGTCAACCATAAAACACAACCAAAACTAGGGCTGCAAACGAACCAAACGTTCGTCGAACAGTTCGTGAACCGTTCGGCGAGAAGTTCGTTTGTGTTCGTTCGTTTATTAAACAAACGAACACGAACAAGAAATTTCGTTCGTTTAGTTAAATGAACAAACATGAACAGAGGTCGTGTTCGTTCGTTTATGTTCGTGAACGTTCTATAACGTGTTCGTTTGTGTTTGATAGTTCATTAGTGTTTTTAGATTTTATATTTATTTAAATACTTCAAAATCCGACAAATTAAATATCTAATAAGTGTCTGTGTATTATATATTCTGTTCATGAACGATTGTTTGTGTTCGTTTATTTCCATTAGTGTTCATGAACATTAGTTTGTGCTCATTTGTGTTCATCAACGTTCGTTTTTGTTCGATACCTAAAATTAACAAACAAACACAAACGAACACGAACAAAGTTCATTTCCTTAACAAACGAACACAAACATAAAATCTCGTTCGATAAGTGTTCGTGAACGGTTCGTAAACACATATATTTCTTAACAAATGAACACGAACAAGGTCTTGTTCGTGGGCTTTCGGTTCGTTTGCAGCCCTAACCAAAACCCACAAATAACAAAATGAAGATTATCAAAACATTATATCTGTTTGTTTTGTTTTGTGTTTTGGATGATAAGGCTCTGATTATCGAATAACAAACATTATTGTGTTTTATATTAGTAGTTCTACGATAGTATGTTTGAAGTTTTTATGGACTATTGGAGTTTGAATATTGTGTTTTAGTAATTTTTCACTATGTTATTTGTGGGTTATAGGTGTGTTTTGTGGCTGAAATTATAGTTTTTTTATGACTTTTTACAGTTTTTAGGAAATTTTAGATTTGTAGGCGAACCCCACCCTATTTAATATAATTAGTAAATTACTAAAATACCCTTAAAAAACTAATTGATATAACTAATACTAACGGCTTATGTGTAATCAATAACATCCTTTGATTAAAAATTTACATTGTCCATATCTATTCTCACACTTCTTACAATTAGTATAGTTTGTACCGAAAGATAACTCTATAAAACATCGTTGTATCAAATTGTAAATATCATAAGAAAAACCTTAACGTTGCATACATCATCGGCGCTCTAGCACCTCTATCCCTCAACTTTTACAACGAAGTGCAATTTCTTTTTTACATTTATGTGTTATATATAGTATATACTTATGTGATACTCTAGTGACAACTATTCATTGAACATTTTTCAGAAAGCTATGCTGATAAAAGAATATTTCTTGGGTATGCTACTATTTGTACATACAATTATTGCACACTTAAAAACAGGAAGTTGTGTTTTTGTTAAGAGTGTGAGGAACATAAAAGTTTGTCCATAAATGTCTGTACATATGAACAAAACCCTTCATGGATATTTGTTGGCTTCTCGAATAGTGTACTATTCTCATTAATCACCCACCCGTTGCAGGTGCTATTAAGTCCATGGTTTTGACTATAAAAATCTCTCTTACCCGACAGTTAAATGTGTCTGCTTGAAAAGTTGTAGTGTCATTCAAGTTCGTATAGAGGGTAGTAAAAGGAAACAATCTACTTACGTTTGGTCCTTAATCCTAATGTTGAAGCATAGGGTGTGTAACTTGAAAATTCAAAAGAAAAAAAGATTGATGTTAGAGGGTCACGGGCATGTTTATTTTTTCGTATTTAAGCTTTGGTTACATGAGTTTTCACATTAGGTCATCAATTTGAAGTAATTTGAGGGTCATGGGCATGTTTACTTTATGAGACTCCCAAACTGGAAGAACTGATGTGTCACTATTAAAGAAAGAGTAAAGTACAGTTCTGGGGTTTACACCCAATCACATATATAACCCTCATTTGAAAAAAAAGGTCAATCAAGTCTCTTTCTACGTCCGTTAGTTGAACTTTGGTAATTCTGTTAAAAGATTAAAAATGCCCTTTAGGGAATGAAATTGCAATTCGAAATAGTGTTTCTCTCCTTTATAATCTCTGTAACTCACCAACCTCCGTCATCTCCGATACAAGTTACCTTAAAATGGCAGCAACTTCATCGTGGACTAGCAATACGATTGGTCGCTCCAATGCACTATGCTCATGTGGGGCTGCTACTTGCATTTGAACATCTTGGACCGAAGTTAATCCTCGGCGAAGGTTTCTTTGTTGTGTAAGTATTGCTTACTCTATTGGTCGTCGATTTCAAGCACCTTAAGTTTAAATAAATAGTCTGATATGTTTAGTTGAAACATTACAGAGCGACGGGTGTGGATTGTTACGCTGGATTGAACCTCCAATTTCATGTCCCATATGTGAGAGGGTTGTTCCATCCTGAGAAGGGGGTTGAAGCTCGAAGACTCAAGTTTGTGTTAGGTTTTTCATGGTTGTTTTTTTATCCTCTGCGTACTCACGTGTTGATGTTTCCGTGGTTTTTAGTCATGTACAACTGCAGATATGGGTGTTTTTGGCTTAAAACAGAAAATTTCTTTCCCTCCTATAGGCATGTTTACTATTTTTATCGTAAGGGATAGGGTTGGTTTGGGCTGGTTATTAGTAGTCCTTCTCTTTGATTATTTTTTGGGGTTGCAACGTTAATAAGAAACATCAAAAAGGGGTTGATAATGGGAGGGGACCAGGTTAGGGTTTATATGCTGCTCTACTTGCAGGTTGCCTTTTTTTTGGAAACGGGGAAACCCGAGCAAACTTTTATTAGTAAAGAATCAAAGAATACAAAAAGAAGTAAAACTAGACCCGGGATATAGCTCACTTGATATGGTTTGGTTTGGCTCGCTTGATAGCTCGGCTTAGCTTAGCTCATATTAATTTACTTTTAAAATGCTTTATTTTAATATACATATAATATGCTATAGAAAAATTGGATATTATTTGCCACACTCCATCCAAGAGATAACACCCATGCCCCCATCACTCTCATGACATGAACATACATTCAATTTGAAAATGAATGTGATATGCAATAAAAAGACCTGCTTGTAACACCCTGTAAAATCTGTCCAATAGTATAGTGACACATATTGTATTTTAAGTATAGTCTACTAAAGACCAATAAGGACTAAAGGCGTTAACATGCTCAATCTGAGCCTCTGAGTGACGGTCCGATGTCAACATGTCGAGCCTCTGAGTGACATCGGAATCAACATGCTTATAATAAGCCTCTGAGTGATCCAGTGTGAAGTCCTAACTCTCGTACGTGCCATTTGTTGGACGAGATGGTTCAATTTTTGTAAATATGTGAAAGTTGGATGATGGAGGGATTAAAAGTGTCAACATGTTAATTTATACCTCTAAGTGACCTTTTAATGAACCGAGAGCTCGACAATACCGGGCATAATCCCGGGTATGCCAAGTATTGGCTATGGAGGGCTAAAAGTGCTAAAAAGGTGTTTAAAAAGGGTTTTAGAAGCTTTTTAAAGTTAAGGGGGCTAAAGCGTCAAACTTTGAAACTGGCCATGGGGCGGTCGCGGGCCGCGAGAGACCTGGCCTGGGTCTCTCGCGCCCCGCGAGAAAGGGTCTGCTGCAGAAAATTTGTTTGGCAGCCAAGCAAAACTCCACAAAACCATTAAATCGAGGCCATGGCTTCTCAAACTGCTATGCCACGTTTTGGGACACTTGTAAGCTTCCTCTTACACCCCTAAACACCTAGCTTCACCTCCTTTGAGTTCTCTAACTATAAATAGGTGATCAAGTTCACCATTTGAACTTGCACTTTTCTAAATCATAACTCTTCTTCCTCCTCTGGAAGTTCCTAACTAAAAGGAGCATCCAACTTAGTTCTCTTTCATTATAGGAACCTCTTGTAAGTGTTCCTTGCTCTTGCATTTTCGTTTATAGGCTTTTATAGCCAAAAGTCAAGCGTTTTACGGAAAACGCTTTGACTTTCGGTTAAGACCATTATGGTCCAGCAATTGTTCAAAATGAACATGGCTAAGTGATCGTAATAAAGTAGGTGTTAGTCCCTATAAAGGGCACCTCCTGAAGATCACGTTTGCTAGACCAATTGATGGGTCAAAGTTATGATATTAAAAAGTTAAACAGGCAATTTTTCGGAAAAATCATAAAATGATCTTATATATGTTATGAAACCTGTTTGACACTTTAAAAAGTTGGTAATAATAATTAGAACATGTAAGAACATGTTCGACTCGTCAATTTCAGTTCTAGGGTCGGTTGGCAACCGAAAGTCGCGAAGTTTGACTTCTGCTTTGACTTTCGATTCTGACCCGATTTAGATTAGTTACCTACTGATCTAAAGTTGCATTATGATCATAATATAATGTAGCATAACCCTCTGAGGTTATATTACATGATCATAATCAGAATCCAAGTTTATGCGCAAGTTCCATAATTATGCCATCTTTGACCAAAATGTCCTTTTTGCATAAAACAAGGTTTTAAATGGTAACGAACTTGAAAATAAGTTTCCTACTGATGTAAAATTATAAGTAGGATTATTTGGGATGTTAAACCAAGTTATAAACTAAGTTTTCAAAGAAGGTCCTTAAACTATGTCGATAAATGGCGATTTTAGCCCTTGTGGCTCATAAACTAGTTTTAATCAAATCTTTTCAAGGTAAATCATTTACCTACTGATATGTTATATTAAATAACATAATAATAACATTTTAATCTGACCTTAACATCAGTTTTCATAAACATCGCATCAAGACGTCATTTTACGACATAAGTGCCGTTTCGGCGCATAGTATGGTTTTAAACCATATGATTGACCAAGACTTGATACCTACTGATTTAAAACTTATTTAAAACATATTTATAGTAGTTACGTGTTACAAACTCAGAATCTCAAATAATTTATAAACTATGTGTAAAATGACCAAAATGACCCCTTTGGTGCATAGTTTGGTCATAAAAGATAATTTACGCATATAATTGACATCCTACTGATATTATATCATAAATAAATTATTTTTCCAGAATACTTATGATTATAAACTTAAATTATAATCAAGTTCCTTTTATATGTTATGAAATTACCAAAATGCCCTTATGAGGCATAGTTTCGTTTTAAAACCATAACGGACATATAAGTTAATATCCTACTGATATTTTAACTTATTTAAGGTATGATGGCATATAGAACTTGTCCATGACTTATCCAGTTACCCGATATCGCTAATATGCGCACGGTTACGTATATGTAACTATTTTACGGAAATTAACCGAAATGGGTTTAACCTTGTCATTTAAGTCTCAAAATCCAGAATGTTAATAGTTTACCCATATTAAACAAGTCAAGGTACTTGTTGGGATTAAACTACATTCTATCCAATCATCGTTTAATCTAGCGTCATACGTTTTGATCAAGTACGCTAGTCGGTCTAAGTCTATGACTTAAATAAGACCATTAGTATTTTAATTGGTTAGTTTATGCCATAATCCAGACTAGAGACTTGCCGGGAAATGCTATCTGCACTTAGTCCTTTTTGTGTATGGCTGAGTTATTAAAAAATTAAAGAAGACTAGCTCAGGTAAATACTCTCGACTTATTTCCCCTATACGGGCTTGGGTTACGGTAAATTATTACCGCTTGGTCGGAAATGGGATTAATCGAACGCCGGTTCGGGGATAGTAAATCCGCATATTCTGTTTTAATCAGTTTTGTTTGATAATTTAAACATCGGGGGTTAACTACCGTATCCTGGATATCCTCGGCTTATTACAATAGAAATGGCCACGACCTTAGCGCGGGTGTAGGCATACACCCGATAGACGCTCAATTATGCATTCCCACAAGGTTGGGATGAATTGACTCCTTCGTGAGTTCAAAGTGGTGTGTACGTTAATTGTGTCTCGGTCTCCGTACCGGGCCCAGTATGTATGGACAAACTTGTAAATCTGTTAACAAGGTTGGACGGTCTATTAACCCAAGTTATAAAAAGATTTTGTGCTGATACTCACTTAACATTTTTGAAATGTTTTCAAAATGAGTCGGTTGGGTGTATTTACCAGCGAAGGCTGACGTATTTTCAAAAGACTAAACTGCAGGTACAATACGAAAATAGGCTGGAAGTGCTCGGTAGTGATAGAGGATCTTAAAATCCTAATCTGCCCAAAGTCTGTTTTATATTCTTTCCATGTACAATTTATGATCCGCCTGTGGATCTTCTATTACGAGCCTGTATATTATTTTGTATTTTCGACATTCGGTTTGTAATAGCAATTTTACTCCAAGACTTCCGCTGTGCCGTGTTTAATTGGCTATGATGATTATCAACTGACGTCACGATACTCCCCACCCGGGCCCACCGGTGTATGGATTTGGGTTGGAAATCCGGGGTGTGACACTGCTAAACAATTTAATTTTTGTAAGTCATGAGTCGATAAAGAAAATAATGTTTGAAGGTATCATATTGACTCATATACTGCACAGGTTGAACCGCAAATACAATCTCACAAAAAGAACTATGTTCATATTTCGGTCTAAATATGTGTCATCAATTATTAATATGAAAAACAAAACCAACATTGTAGATGACCCGTTCTGACGTAAACCCGTCCTTGCCCAAACCCCTAACTCTGCTTGTTAAACAGAAACCTTAGGAACCAAACAATTTTGGAAATGAAAAACATCTAATGCCTAGTGAGACCAATCCTAAGTCATATACCTCAACTTCATCCAATAAAGTTAAATTACATGTATTTTGTTCTATAAGGTTTCTGAGCAATGAGTTAATTAAGAAAATGCCAAACCATGAAAATGAGTCTGGTGTAGTAGAAAGAACACTCCACCTTCAAAAAACTTAGAAAACGATACAGGTCATTTAAGAGTCCGCAAATAACCTCTGGTTTTGAGCGGGCATGCAGTGCTAGCTGCTGCTCATATATCAACCATTTAAGCTTCAGAAAGTGTGACAATCTGCAAAAGTATTCATGCAACATGAATAACTTGTATGACATACATGATAGACAAAGCTCCAGGTAAGTAAACCTCTGAACGAACACCATCCGTAACAGTTAGTTTATTTTTCGGTACCCCAAAGTTTTGTAGACGATGCTATCAACGGATTCTTTATATATTGGTTATAAAACTCAGTTATTATTACAACTTGAAACATGATTAATGGGGTTGGTTAACCAAACCCATGAAGTTTCTAACAATTTTTTTATGTTATCGAACATGTATAGCTAGTTTACTACAACAATTTAAATATTTTTATAGAACAATCTAAGAGAGGGTGTAGCATTGATAATAAACTTTGCACAAATTTCCAGCCGCTTTACTTATTGCTCTTATGACTTTGTTCTTTAGACTTGTTTGAGATGAAACGAAATCGTTATTGACCCATTCATAACTTTATGCGTCGAATATGGAATCTTTAGTTGTAAGCATCCATCTAAAGAGATAATTAGAGAGGTAATGTTTGCTTCTCATACCTTTCTTCAATGACCTCACAATTCTCTTCTCTTTGGCTTCCTCCACTTACTTCACCAACCTATTAAAAAAAATTCAATTACATACACAGTAGTAGATATTGTTCATAGTTTTGCTAAGTCGTTTGTCAAAAACAAATGCAGTTGTAAAAAACACCCAAGAATGCAATGACAATGAAGACTTTATTTTTGGCACCATAACCTTGAATTGTACTTGTCTTCAAGAATTAAGTTTACTAATAGAATAAGGGTTTTCAGACCAGTTACATGACCTGACAACATTTATGATGATTTTTTATTGTATGATAAGAAATACAGATACATAAGTATAAGAATTTACTTTTTATATGGTCATATTACCTTATTTCTCAACATTTGTTATTCTTCTCGAGTCTACTCGGCGGTCATGTCCAAAACATTTGGCAAAAACTATCATCATGCAATATGCCCACCTGTAGTTTAGTTGCACTACAATAAATCACATATGCTCTCAATATATATGTTTTTTTTTGTTCTCCTCTACATAATAATGAAAAGAATGATGATAAAAATAAAAATAATAATAAAATACACAGTTATAGTGAGAGAACATTGCAAATTCATGGTATGTAGACCTTCTTAAAAGAAAAAAAAATATTAGCAATACTAACATCTTCCATTGGTTGGTATTAAAGAAATACAAGTCAAAAGTTTTTCATGAAGTGTCCTTAGCTGCTCCAGATGCATTGACAACAATTACTCCAAATGTTCCACCTCTCTTGTGATATCATGATAATATTTCTAGCGTTCATGCTGAATAGCTACAACGCATTTCAGTATTATGTTCTAACATAGAGGAAATTCAATCTATTCATTCAAAACTATGTCTTCCTAATGTCAACGGCTAGTCAAACAAATATATATAAAAACTCAACCATGTTCAAAACGCACACTATGGGACCAACCTTATATCGGCCTTGTGCAACCTCACAACCAAAACGTCCGTTTATGAATGTCTCCAAGCTTTCCAACATGCCCTTAGCGCGTGATCTAGCAACATCAACGCTTGTCATATTCATCATTTATGTGACAAACAGCTCTACTCATTTTTCACCATTTATGGGAGTGTTATCACGAGCCGATGCATTATCAAAATGATTATGTTCTTCACCTAAACCTGCAAAACAGAATTTTGAAGATGGAAGAATTATGTTTTGTAATGAATACGGAGATGGTAAGGTCAAGAATCATACAAAACTGTCATCCTTCATACCAGTAGTACTTGACAGTGGCGCAGAACCTGAAATCCCGTCCACATATTAAACATAAATTCATTCAAACATTTGATGGTGGAATCTAAATCATTAAACACTCTTCTAGTGCCTTCTCCAATAACTGAAACGAAAATAGAACAACTTGATCAACATTTGATGCAAAAACACAAAGGGTTACTATCATAAATGTATTTATTTATACCATCTAACAAGAGCAACAAAAGAAGTTGGTTTGATCAAGTAGCAGGCATTAGATCAAATAGCAGATAAATCTAATTATGTTTACCCGATATGTTTATTTCAATCAGTTTAATTGAAATAAACACCACATTAGTATGATCAATCTATAAGCACCACATTAGTATCTAAATCAATTCTACATAAAAAATTACAGAAAAACATAGAAGTTGAAAAGGGTGTAAACCTAATGAATTGAAAACATTAGGAATCATCCTTAGTCATCAAAATCATAGTTCGTTTAGAGATTTGTACATGAAATTGTACCTGGAGGAATTGTACGATTTTGGGATGGAAGAAACATAATCCGGCGTGAAAACATCAGGAATCTTCATCAAATACTTTAAACGAAAACAGATAACATAACAATAACAACCTTGTGCAATGATATAATAACATATCAGTTCAAAAAAACCCTAATAATACAAACGAAAATTACAATACAATGTTCAAAACCGTAAATACGATACAACCATCCATCGAACATATCAAACGACATCAATGTTCAAACCATAAAATATAGAAAAAAAATCAAACTGCCCTAATAAAATATCAGTTTAAACTATAGAAAATATCAAATCTGAACAAAATTTAAACACTAAATCATCTCAAACGACATGAATGTTCAAAACTGTAAATACGATACAACTGATCTATAATTTTTATGAAATAAAAACATTATCTATCCATTATCATATATAAATCAGAATACCATATGAAAATCGGATTCATACCTTCTTGGAGACGACATTTATGTATAAGAGAAGTAAAAAAATCGAATGAAGATCGAATATCAAGAAAACCCTAGGTAAAAGATAATGAAGATCAACCTGAATTTGATTTGCAGTAGTGCAACCTGATCCGCAGGAAGATTCGAACCAGAAACAACAGCATTCATTTGTTAAGAATAGCAAGATTCAGCAGGACTACTTTTAAGAAAAATGAGGGGCTCATAGTTACCAGTGTTCAAGTTTTGAAGATCTAGAATTCAAGATTCTGAATGTAAAACTACTTCGTAGGAAGCTATTAGCTATCTATATATTTCTATCCAGTACACATTAATGAGAAAAACAATATTTTCCATTTCAACACATCATTTAGATAATTGCCCAACTATCGCAAAAGATTATGGTTTTAATTTGAAACTTTTGGACTAATTGGATTCATAAGTCGCTGACTTTAATTAGAATATTAAAAAGTTAAAAAGTATTTAACATTTATATTATTTGTAAATGACTCATATTTCATTTGCATGGTGTACGCTTTAGTCACACTTAATCACTTTTGAATGATTATTTATGAATCTTCCTTTTATTTGTGAAATATGAAGGTTTATGATTGACACTTGAACATATTTAGTTGTAGTGTTGTATACTGAGATCTAATCGAGTGACAAATCATGGAAAGAAATATAGTGTTACAAATCTAAACTCAATGTGGTACTTGACCCACAAAGGTCCTTTTGTATTTCTATTGAAGCTTAAACAAGAGAGATTATATATATGAAAAAAAAATATCGCCCCAATTGTGGACTTGAGCTCTGTAATTAAACCCATGTAAAAACCCAATGATTAAGTCTGATTAGTTTTGTAGTTGGGAAACTAAATAAATAACTGGAAAGTTCTACCCAAAATAAATGAAATAGATAACCGATTTTTTGACCCAAAATAAATGAACCATTTTGCAAAATCTAATTGAAACTTTGATGAACACCATGACCTGAAACAGTGGCTTTATGGTCAGGCAGCAATTCATGAACTTCAAAATGAGCTGAACCAAATTGAAACTTCTAAAAGTATATAATTGTAGGGAACATGTAAATTAAGTTTTGATATCATAGTTCAGTTAAACTTGACAAAACATAATATGTTAAAGCTACATCGTCAAGTCCGTCCCCGAGAACGTTGAAAACATTTTGGGCCCTCAAGGAGATAAAAAGGCCGGGCCCTACCCACCCTATAATATAAACTCACCAGTCGCATATATAAAAAAGTAAAAACACATAAATCGATCCGTATATTTAATTTGGATTTGAAATTTGAGCCTTTTAAAACTAAGCTTGCCTTTTAAAATTTGAGCCTTTTAAAATGGTTATAACTCAATTATTAAAACAGATTGGATTAAGTTAAAAGTAAATATAGAGGTTTTTTAAATATATAATATATATATTTTTTAAAATTTTTGGGACCCTTGAGGTTTTTGGCCCTGAGCTATCATTTGTCACACCCCGACCCGCAGCGGAATAAGAGTCAGAGCATAATTGGGTTATCACCAAAGCTCATGATGTTTACTAATATGTTTCATATTTATTAAATCCAAATTACATTTCAATATTCCAAGTCAAATTCATACAATACATGGAAAAGGAAAATTAACTAAAACAAATCCATAATCTAAACTGGTTTATTCTTCTAAGCCGCCCTATATGTTTCTTGCTTCAACTTGATCACCTGTATCATGTGTAAAAATGAGAAATTTTGGGTCAACAAAAGTTGGCGAGTGAACCTTGTTAAAAACATTTGTTATCAATTTATTATTGTAATTTATTTAGGAAAAACCGTGCAATAATCATATATGAACAATGTATGTAAACGTAACGATCACAAACCACCTTACTTAAACATGAAATAAGAATGACAATGTATATGTTGGCAACGTCCCGTTCACGCTCATAGGTAATGGGGAACGGACGGCCTATGCTAATGTATGTGAGATCAAGGCTCAATCAAACGGAGCCGATCTTATGTTGGCAACGCCTGGTTCACGCTCATAGGTAATGAGGAACAGCTCACGCTCATAGGTAATGGGGAGCGGCGGCCTATGAAATGTATGTACTGAAATGATAAAATTAATCTAAACTTCTACCACACAAACAATGGATACACATTGAATACACACTTGATCATGAACATGATGGATGCACAAATGTTTAATTATAATAAATAAATACGACACATGATACACCCCAAAATGTGATTAAAACGGGGAATTGGTAGAGATTCACTCACATTGGGTGCGTTTGTTTGAAGATGTTGAATGCGCACGAGTTTAGGGGATTGATCGACGAGAGATAACTAACCAAATAAATAACGAAAAGGTACGGTAAGTATGTGGATTTTATTAACTATTTTAATAAGATTGTTGGGTATAATTTTGTGAGTTTAAGGCTATTTTCTAACTTTAAAAACGTTATTTTTAAGTATTTTTAATTGATTTTTAGATTAAATAAATAAATAAAAATAAAAAAAAAATGTTGACTTTGACCGTTGACCGAGACCGTTGACCGTTGACCGGTTCGGTCAGTTGTATGGTTGCACTGAGCGAGGTTCGAACCGGTGACCTCCCGTACGCGTGCACGCAGCTCTACCAACTGAGCTACGTGTCTAACCCGAAATAATTCTGTTTTTAATTATACTTATATACTATTTAACTTAATCCGAAAATTATTTATTTTTAAAAAGCTTTTAAGCGTATCGGACCGGTGCTGACCACAGGTCTCGAACCCGGGACCTGTGGGTTAGCGTACACACAGTCCACCGCTGGACTGTGTGTCTCACTTGGTTATTAACTCGGTTTTTATTATACTTAACATAGACTGTGTGTCAACCCGGTTCAGTTAAAAAGGCAGATTTTTATTTCAAGTGGGTAAAGCTGGGACAGGATTCGAACTCGCGTTGCATGTGTGTTTGTTGCACACAGTCCACCGCTGGACTGTGTGTCTAACCCGTTCATTAAACCGATTTTAATTATTCTTATATTATACAACACTTCATCTCCTTCGTTCAAAACACAGACATCGACTAATTGACTGTTATTTGATAAATTAGCTCTATGAATGTTATGAGCCATCGTAAAGAAAATGAACGGAAAGAGATTGGAGGGTTGATTGTACCAACTGTTCGTTTTTCTTCAGACGTCCGGCAAGGTCGTCGGCTCCGTCTTGGTGAGCTGCGGCTAAAAGAATCTACCAACAATTTGGAGGGATTAGATGTGGAATGGAACTACTGGGTAACGACTTATCATTAAATTAGAAGAATCATACCGATTAACAGCAGTTTCCTTGAAACTCAGAATTTCACCGGCGAAGACAGATAATCCGGCAACGTCGACTGGAAAGGATTCTGGGTGGGGGATTGATATTAGAATTTTGTCTAATAAAGGAATGAGCCAGAAAAATCGAAGTAATTACCGTGTAGGTGGAAGTCTCGGTTTTCCAGCGACTTGCAGATGTTTTCCGGCGAGTAAATTTTCGTCGAGAAAAGGTGCGATTTGAGAGCGAAAAGGTTTCTGGTGAATTGTGGGTGAATTTATAGGGTAGTATCGAGATGTATGGGGTCTGAAATCGGTCTCAATTCGAAGTCAGCCGTTCTCCGGCGGTTACGACTGATGTCGCGGTTTCAGTCGTCGGTTATAACCGTCGTTAGAGTTAATTCTTCGGTTATCTTGAATGGAAACGTAAATTATCGGCGAAGTTGTCGGGACTTCCGACGACTGCTATTTGGGCGCAATTTGACTGAATTTGACTTCCGCCCTTTTATTATTTGAATTAATTGATTCATTATATTATCAGAAAATCAAAGTGGCGGAGCGGTTGATGGCATGAAAGTTAAGTCTTTGGGAATGTCCGGCTGACCCGGGTTCGACTCCCGGCAGCCGGTTTTCCTTTTTAATTAATTTATTTTATTTTTTTACAATTATAATTTATATCATCTAATTTGTTTATTAATTATGTATCGTTTAAAATTAAAATAAGCCATAAATGAACAACAAAAATTTAAAACTGATTGTTCGGTTATTAAACGAAGCGGGTTTTGAAAACCCGTTTTTCGACAAATGTTACATCATTCACCCGGCCCATGCTCAAGGAGGGCCGGCCCTGACACACGGTCATACTTTTTACAACAAATTAGTATATGATTAATTACATACATTTCATTATCGCTATAATAAGCTTGAAACATCTCAAATATGTAAAATTTATAATTATATAAATTTTCAAGCCAAGTTAATACTCTCATATAATAAAAAAATGTAAAATATGGCTATTTAGCCATTTTCAAAATAGACAAAATGCACAAAAGAGCCAATCCGGAGATGGCAAACATGATCCATATGCTTACACTAAAATTCATAGTGAAGTACAATGGGACCACATGATAACCAATGAAAATTACATGTATAGCAAAAGGCTAAATAACTATCGAATGAAAAAGCGTAGGCTAAGTCGTTTGCTATTTAGCCTTCACTACTTCTCCATGAGTTTTTTTTCCCTTTTTTTTGCAGGCTAAGCCCTAGTTTGTCTTAGTCATGATCCCATTTGGCATCTCTTAATTGGCTCCTTTTATCTTTGTTTAGCAAAGGCTAAATAGCCATGTCTATTTCATTAAAGCCAACAGTAAACATGTCTGTTGTAATAGAATTCCCTGAAAATAGTAATGTTATCGATTACATATTTCAAAAGCAAAAAGAAAATGTTCCTTAAATAATGAAACTACTAGAATGAAATATTACTTCGCTACGGTTAATGAAAAAAAATTGGGTATACGTATTTGGGTAACTGGGTTGACCCGATCCCATACCTGAGTATCCGTTCCGAATGTTTCGAGTTTCAGACCTTCTCAACAAGTTCTATTAGTGTTGATGATGGAGGTTTGTGTCACAAGATTCTGTTAGTGTTGATGATGGAGGTTCCAGATCACAAGATTCTTCTAATCTTACAAAAGGAAGTATGCCTCTAAGGTGTTTGATGAAATGTCTACGAATGTTAGAGATGAAATAAATGAAGATATGTGATGTTTTGGGTTAAGTATAGAGTTTAATGGGTTTTTATATCAGCAATTTAAAAGTAAAACACTGATAGATGTGTACAAATAACCTCCCTTGGAAGAATTAAAGGCCAGTTTAGATACGTCTGTACACAGCAGATGTATCAGCAATTGGAGAAGTGGGCAAACACGAATGGCGGTTCGGATCTTCTCTGAGAGGTGAAACAGCCCACCTTCACTCCAATGACAAGCTAAAATCATTATCGAAACTAGCTTTTCAACGACTTTGATAAAATGGAAGGTATGAGATGGTGTTTAGTTATTAGCGTTTGTTATCATAGCTATTTATTTTAAAAGAAAGATGCTTGTATGTATGAACATATCCACAGTCGTGCCAAAATCATCATAGACATTAATTAAAAAGAAACGTTCATTCAGATTCAAAATTAGCTTAAACAAACATTATAACACAATCACATACTAGTTTTTTTGGTTGCAGAACTTGATCTATGGACCTTTTACAAATCAAGATTAGTTGCAAGTTACTGAGAAGAGCTCGTGAACAACAGTCCCAATATCCATTCTATCTTGTGGTGACTCTAAAGAGCATTGCACTCCAACCTTTACTTACAAAAACAAACTCTTTTCATCAGTATCCTCGTTTAGAATCATTAGATCCAGAATCTGAAGCACAGAACCATCAGCCAAGGCATTCCGAGCATAGGAATGCAAAGTCAGACCTTCTTCAAACATTGGATCAACAGGTTTCTTCCCTGTCATCATCTCCAACAATAGGATTCCATAGCTGTATATGTCCCCACTGGTTGAGACTGCACTTCCAAATCCATATTCTGCGACGTATATAGAGTTAATTGTGTGGTATCACGTAAATTAAAAGAATATCGTCAAATGAACTAGTGATCATTAGCTTACCTGAAGGTGCATACCAAATGGTTCCTCCAAATTCACTTGAGCTATTGTTGTTTGCATTACAAACTCCTTCTAGCGAAAGAATTTTTGCAAGTCCAAAATCTCCAACATGAGCGACCATATCAACGTCCAATAAAATGTTGCTCGGCTTCAAATCACAATGGACAACTACGTTCCCACAGTGACAATGGAGATACTCAATAGCACAAGCCCCGTCCTTAATAATGTTTATTCTTTAAGAAACATCTAGCATTTGGTGTATTGAATGCAGCCAACTCTCCAAACTCCCATTTGGCATGAAATCATAAACTAAAGCTTTGAAATCATTGCCTTGGAAATCGATGCTTGAACAAGAAGTTATAATCTTCACCAGGTTGTGATGTCGAATATTTTTCAAGGCATCACACTCAGCCATAAAACTTCTAAAACCTCCTCGGAGATTAAGGTTCCGTACTTTGATTGCCACATTGAAGCCATTTTCATCGAGGACTCCTTTGTAGACCAAAGCAAAGCTACCTGTACCAATCAGATTTTCTACAGAGAACCCTTCGGTTGCTTTGAAAAGTTTTCGGTATGAAATCCTCTCAAAATATTCAGTTGATACCGTATCTAATTGTTTATTTGTTTTCCTTTTTTTATGGTAGTCAAACAAGAGAAATGACACCACTGTTAAACCTACAACAGTGGACGATAGCGAGATCGCTACAACAACACGAACAGAAAGCTTTCTGGTACTTCTTTTGGAGGCGCTAGTTGTGCATTTGGGTAGGTGAAGCTCAGCTATGCCACCACAAAGTCTATGGTTCCTACTGGATTACTAAACTTAATTATCAATATTATGTAACTAGGATGATTATACTTATTATTTAGTTTTTTATATGATAAGATAGTGAATGGTTACGACGGTTTATAATGGCTGCGATAAACTGTCATTGACAGTTACTCCCGCCAAAACTCTAACCGTCAATAACCGTCACAAATGTAAATGTACGTATAGTAGATAATCGGAAACTTTGATGATCACCAAGACAATTTCAATATAGTACAAATTGTCCATCAAATTCATCTTCTTTCATCTATCTGGCTTGTATTCATTCTCATTACATCATGCAAACCAATCCAAACATCAAATACAATTCCGCTGATATGCACTATAAGGAACAACAGTTCCCAATGATGGATACCATACTTGTGTTGGCGAAAATACCTTTAAAAGACACCCCTCCCTCAAAGTCATTATATGAAAGATTTAGAAACTTCAAATCCATTTCCTATAAATATGTTGGAATAGGCCCAGAAAGTTATTTAGGGACAAGTCAACATATTCGAGGCCCCTCAAAGAATTCAGTGCCTTTGGCACTGATCCATGGAAGAAATTTCTGGGCAGATTTAGTGTTTGAAGGCTGATGCAGCTGCTAAAACTACTTGGAAGTCCACGTGACAAATCAAGTTCTCCTAACATCTTCAGGTTGCCAATCTCTTGTGGAAGCACTCCAGACAGACTGTTTTGACTCAGGTCTAGCATAATGGAAAGTGAAGACAGATGGAATATCTCTTTGGGTACACTTCTTCTGAGTTTATTGTTATAAAGGTATAGAGATAACAATTTTTTTGCAACAGCTGAAAGTCGATGGTATAGTGCCATCTAATTTGTTTGCACCCAATCTTAATTCGGTAAGAGATGACAGGTTTCCTATTGATGGTGGAATACTCCCAGAGAAAGCATTGAAGGCAAGGGATAGTCTTTCCAAGTTTCGAAGCTTCCCTATGCTTTCAGGAATCATGCCTTTGAAGTTATTTAGTTGTGCGCTAATTTCAGTCAGGCCAAACAAATTGCCTATAGATGAAGGGAGACTGCCTGAGACATAATTATCATCAAGCCCTATGTAACGCAGTTTGGATGAGAAGTTCTTCAGCAAATTCGGTAACACCCCTGTTAATCGGCTCTTGTAAAGTTCCAAAATCTTTAAGTTGCTGCAGTTGGACAGAATCAAAGAGATTCTTGCAATCAACAGGGTTGCTTTCGAAATTATTGGCAGCAAAACCCAAAAGCTGAAGTTTTTGCAGTTTTCCAAAATCAATCTTTATTCCCCCCTTGAAATCATTTGAAGCAACATCAAAGAGTTCTAATTGTGAACAGTTTGATATCTAGGGTGGAAGGAATCCACTGAAGTGATTAAAACCAATGGTTAGTTCTTTGAGATGAGGTTGGCTGAAACATAAGTTTGTGGGTAGATTGCCATGAAGTTGGTTTACTGGAATGTTTCTTAATGCTAACATTGAAAGGTTAAAGAAAAACAATGGAAACATTCCATCGAGGCCAATATCTCCAAGGCCTAATTCTCTCAATTCTTTCAACTGATTGAAGGAATTGGGAATGCTCCCTCCTAACGGATTGTCACCTAGGTAGAGTCTTTTAAGATATGTGAGATTGCCGATGGATGGTAGAATCCCACCTGTGAAGTTATTTTTCTGTAAGACTTAACTGTCTCGTTGTCTGCAAAGAACTAAAAATATTTGGAATTTTCCCAGACAACTTATTTCTATATAAAGTAAGTTCTCGTAGTTTTGAGCAACCTGATAAGTTGGCTGGGATTTCTCTAGTAAAAAAATTGCTTTCAAGGGATAGATTTTGTACCGCTCGGACTATCTCAGGAGGGATACTTCCATGAAGTTGGTTGTCATCTAACAAGATGTACCTGAGGAAGCTGAGGATTCCAACAAAAGGAGATAAAGAACCTGCTAAACCTTTGCCTCTTAGATTCAAGCTTGTGACTCTTTGGTGTCGGCGACCGCACGTCACTCCGGGCCACTTGCAAAAAGTAAGAGAATCATTCCACGATCTGAAAACACCGTGAGGGTCATCTGTGATCCTGGATTTGATTTTCAGTAATGCAACCTGATCTGTAGAACCAGATCCAGCAGCATTCATTTGTACAAGAATAGCAAGATATAGCAGGACTGCTTTTAAGAAGAATGAGGAGCACATAGTTATCAATGTTCAAGACTTGAATAGCTAGAATTAATCCAAGATTCTGAATGAAAGAAACTACTTGTAGGAAGCTATCTATTTATTTCACATATATCAACTAGGCATTAGAAAACAAAATCATTAATTTCCATTATAACATATATTATATTTACATAATTGCTCAATCATCACAAGAATGAATATATATATATATATATATATATATATACACTTTTGATGTCCACTCAGGACTTTTGAACTTTATACGTAAAAATTCTCAGAGGACTCATGTGTTTTTAGTGTTTCGCTACTCTATGATCCGACCAAACTTATTCTATATTTCTAATAATAGAGGGGGACTAGGTGCCTTAAAAATTATATTAGAAGAAGAATTATAAGCTAGATTAAATATAGTTTAGATATAATATATAGTTTAATTATAGTTTATGTAACATTGTTGTTGTTGTTGTTATTATTATTATTATTATTAACTTAAGTAGCAACCGATTATCATCACTAGAACCATCGTATATATGTAATACCTCTGTAACACATTCAGATTTACCAATTCTATTCAAGAACAATTCTATTTTCAACTTCAAATTCTATATACTATTAGTTAATTCAATTCCAATAAAGTGGTATCAAAGCCACAACGATCCACAAACACCAATCACACTTTGAAAAATCTTCAAAATCCCATCACCCTATATCCCTAGACGGCATTAATACATGACAACGAACGGAGGAATTCAAACCCAGATTCCAAAATTATTGGGGCAAAATTACTATCACTGGCATGTACAAATGAGGGTGTTGTTGGAATCACAAGACTTATGGACGATTGTGGAAGAAGGATACAGTGAACTCGCAACCGGCGCATCAGAAAACGATCAAAATATCCATAAAGAAAAAATCAAAAGAGATAACACGGCATTACACATCATGTTTCAGGCCGTCAAAGAAACGGTCTTCGAACGAATTGCAACGTGCAAAACCTCTAAGGATGCATGGGACGTTCTACAAAAGCATATAGGGGTGAACACAGGGTAAAAAGAGTAAAACTTCAAACTCTACGATGTGAATTTGATGCTTTAAGAATGAAATAGAATGAATCGATAGAAGATTACATTAATTGGACAACGATAATAGTAAATTAATTACGTTTAAATGAAGAAAGTATAGAGGAACAACGAATTGTTGAAAAAAAATCCTCTGAAGTCTGACACGCAAATACGCGTCGGTGGTAGTAGCCATAGAAGAATCCAAGGATTTAACTACAATCTCTAAAGAAGAACTACTTGGTATCCTTCAATCACATGAACTGAGACTTAAACAATATGATGATGCACCGATGTAGCAAGCCTTCCAAGTCCAAAGCAATAATTATGATCGTTCTAGACAACCTAGATTAGAATATGTAGGAAGAGGACGAGGTAGAGGAAGAGGAAAATTCAATGGGCCAATTCGCTATTACAATTGTCAGAAATTAGGACAATGAACACGATTCTGTCAAAGAAGAGATGAAAATGAAAAAAACTGGAAACATTCTCCTACATGAAGACGAGACAGAAGAAGGAAATGATGAAACCATGTTTATGATATTTAATGTGGAAGAAGTAATAAAGAACGACTGCTGGTATCTAGATAGTGGGTGTAGTAACCATACAACGGAAGATAAGTATCTGTTCATCAGTTTAAATAAATCAGAAAGAAGAGAAGTGAGGACAGGGGACAATAAGAAGCTTGAAGTGCTGGGCTGTGGAGATGTAACCATCAGAGTTAAAGGACTAGAAAAGCGAGTTGCAAATGTATTTTATGTAGAAGGATTAACACATAATCTATTAAGTGTTGGCCAATTAGTTCAAAAAGGATATGAAGGGAGGTTCTACAATCAAGAATACACGATTAAAGACCTAGCAGGAGCCTGTATTGGAACTATAAAAATGACTAGAAACAAGATATTCCCACTAAACTTAAATCATGATATAACACCACGTGCATACAGCATAATAACACAAGATTCATCTGTATTATGGCACCGACGCTATGGAAACGAGACTGTAAAAGGACTACCAAAAATCTCTAAATCGGAAAATGTATGTAAAGGATGCATTTTTGGTAAGCATGCCAGGAAACCATTCCCAAAACAAGCAACATGGCATGCTAGTAAACCCTTACAACTTATTCAATCAGATATATGTGGCCCTATGAGGACTCAATCTATAGGAGGTTGTAGATACTTTATCACCTTCATAGATGAGTTCTCAAGAAAAGCATGGTGTATTTTTTAAAGTTAAAGTCAGATGCCTTGAGTCATTTCAAAACTTTTAAAAGGCTTGTGGAAAATCAAGTAGAATACAAGATAAAGGGTATACGAACAGATAGAGGGGGCGAGTATTGTAGTCATGAATTCCAAAATCTTCTCAAGGAGAATGGAACCATCAACTTACCACAAGTTACACCCCTCAACAAAAGGGGGTAGTCGAAAGAAAAAATAGAACACTCATGGAATTGAGTAGAAGCATGCTAAAAATGAAGAGCCTACCTAATTCATATGGGCTGAAGTAGTGGCATGTGCCACATATTTACTAAATCGGGCCATCACTAAAAGCGTACCAAATGTAACATCCCAAGAAGCTTGGAGTGGAAGAAAACCAAATGTTGAGCATCTTAGAATCTTTGGTGTATTGCATATGCTCATGTTCCGAAACAACACCACAACAAACTAGATAACAAAACAGAAAGAGCAATCTTCGTTGGCTACAGTGAGAATAGCAAGGCTTATAAGCTATATAATCCAACGACAAACAAAATCATTATAAGCAGAGATGTTTTGTTTGATGAAAGTCAACATTGGGTTACAAGCAAAGTGAACCAAGTAGGTGCCTTATGTTCAAATAAATAACGAAAATGATGACAATCAAAGGACAGTTATGGATGATGAAAGTGAACCTGCAACATCAGAGAACCAGAATGAGAATCAATCAAGTGATGATGAAGCTGAGACAAACACTAACAATCATGAAGATGTAGATTCATCATCCTCGTCAGAGAATGAAGTGTTAAGAACTCGAAGTGTTACAGATTTATATCAAGAGTCACATTCACTTACAAAAACACAAGTCGATGACTCTATCAAAGGGATCAAATCAACTCTAATAATGTAGCAAATTTTGTTCTATATGCTGATACTGATCCCACCACATATAGAGAGGCATGCAAGAAACAAAATGGAAAGAAGCTATGTACAAAGAAATGGAATCAATACCAAAGAATGAGACCTGGAATTGGTGGATCCTCCAAGGAATCAAAAACTGATTGGGATGAAGTGGATACAAAACAAAGTATGATGAACATGGGAATAAAGCAAATACAAGGCATGCTTGGTGGTAAAAGGCTACAAGCAGAAATATGGAATTGACTACCAAGATGTCTTTGCTCCGGTAATAAGATTCGATACTGTTAGACTTATTTTAGCTTTGGCTGCACATTATGGATGGTAGCTACATCAAATGGATGTAAAACGACTTTCTTGAATGGTAACTTAAAAGAACAAGTATATACCAAACAACCAGAAGGATATGTCAAGAGAGGAGAAGAAAGAAGAGTATGACATCTCAAGAAAGCCCTAATGGCCTGAAACAAGCCCCGAGGGCATGGTATAGCAGAGTAGAAGGCTACTTCAAATCACATGGTTTTAAAAAATGTGTATATGAACATACATTATTTACTAAAATCTCCAAGGATACAAAGGCAATAATTTGTTTATATGTGGATGATCTCATCATAGCCAGTAATTCATCAAACATGATAAATCAGTTCAAAGAATCAATGAAGACATAATTTGAAATGACTGACATGGGAATTCTACATTATTTTCTTGGTATGGAAATATCATATGACAACGGGAACATCACACTTTCACAACAAAAATATGTGAAGAGTTTGTTGGATAAATTCAAGATGGCAAACTGCACTGCTATTCAACTCCAATGGAATACGGGCTGCGCTTGTCCCAAGAAGATCCAGAAGAAGAAGTAGATCAGAATGTATACAGAAGTTTAGTCGGAAGTTTCATGTATTTAACAAACACTAGACCTGATATTATGTTTGCTGTTAGCAAGGTAAGCCGATTCATGGAACAACCAAAGAAAAGCCACTAGGAAGCCGGGAAAAGGATTCTAAGATATATAAAAGGGACATTAGACCATGGAATTGTGTATTCTAAAGGAAGCAAAGGAATAATGGTCGGATTCAGCGATAGTGATTATGCAGGATTAGGGAATATCGATGATAATAAAAGCACCTCCGGATATGTATTTCATTTAGGTTCAGGTGCTATAGCATGGCAATCTAAGAAACAAAAGGTAGTAGCATTATCTTCAACCGAGGCAGAATACATTGCACTATCCATAACTGGTTGTCAAGCACTCTGGCTTAAAGGAATTCTCAATGAACTTCAAGTAAACATGGATTGTCCTCTAATAATTTACTGTGACAATAAATCAACCATTTGTTTAGCCAAGGATCCGGTCTATCATGGTAAAAGTAAGCATATAAGGGTCAAATATCATTTTATTGGAGACTTGATCAAGAATAAAGATGTGGAAGTCTGATTGTACAACAGAGAAGCAAGTAGCAAACGTACTTACTAAAGCTTTGCAACCAAGAGACTTTATACGTATTAAGAATCTTCGCATGTTGCCCCAATCTAGCTTACGGGGGATATTAGAAGAAGAGTTATAAGCTAGATTAAATATAGTTTAGATATAATATATAGTTTAATTATAGTTTATGTAACATTATTATTATTATTATTATTATTATTATTATTATTATTATTATTATTATTATTATTATTAACCTAAGTAGCGACGGTTATTATTATTATTATTATTATTATTATTATTATTATTATTATTATTATTAACCTAAGTAGCGACGGTTATCATCACCAGAACCGTCGTATATATGTAATATCTCTGTAACACATTCAAATTTACCAATTCTTTTCAAGAACAATTCTATTTTCATCTTCAAATTCTATATATTATTAGTGAATTCAATTCCAATAAATTAATGTTTCTTTTTTGGTAATTTTGTTTGTGAAATATGAAATATAATTGATTAATACTTGAACATATTAAGTTGAGTGTTGCATATTGACACCAAAGTGACAAATGGTGGAATGAACTGGACTCGAGTTACAAAACTAAACTCTAGAGATGTACCAGAAAAACAGTCTGGATTTCCAAACTGATTCCTAGCCCGACCCGATTACCACACATGAAATTGGTTTGACCCAAGCCGATTCCATCTAGAGATTTATGCTTTTGATTTCAAATCATTAGGCTTTTGGATCTTCAGTTATTGCAGTTCACGTGATCTTTTTAATTTTAGTGGGTTTAGATTCTAAAAAGTCTCCAACAGATTACCAATGAAATTTGGCTTTTGGCATGGTGTACGTTTTAGTCTTCCACTACTATGTGATACGTTTTAGTCTTCCACTATCCAGGACTAGTTATTTCTTCGAATTAAAACTTAATTTATTTTCTTAGTTCTGTTTGTGAAATATGAAATTTTATTGATTGATAATTGAACAAAGTTGAAGTGTTGTATACTGAGATCAAAGTGATAAATCATGGGACGAAATGGACTCAGTTACAAAACTATACTCATTGTAGTACTTGATCCACAAAGATAGTAAGTGAAACCAAGAGCTGTTAAGTTTGCAGCTAATTTTCAAACCTATTACAGTATGCACAT
Organism: Scalesia atractyloides; assembly: GCA_947069175.1. NCBI lineage: Eukaryota > Viridiplantae > Streptophyta > Magnoliopsida > Asterales > Asteraceae > Scalesia > Scalesia atractyloides. The sequence continues at coordinate 6,690,092 of CAMTDV010000008.1, forward strand.
TCATAACCAGTTGAACATGTTTTGTGTCGTGTTAGTTATTGTCAATAGACATTCTTTTTTACTGTGTAACTTATATGTGTGACAGTGACTTGTATTCAGTTTAATCCAGCAGACGATGACTAGATGCTAAGGTTAAGATACGGAACATGCCAGACCGACATGTTGTGGCTGGATTGCTCTTCATGGGACGGTAACTGTTGTTGGCTATTCTAATGATGGCAACACTGATGGAAAAGATGGTGATTTGATGCAGGGGTGTTGATGTAGATATTAAGCGACTGTTGAGGCGACCTGGTCCCCGTTTTGGACACAAATTAACTGATGCTCAAAAGGTCTCCCATCCCAAACTTCACAATCTCTAATAACAGAGGGAGGCTAGGTGCTTTAAAAATTAATATTTCATTTTCATAATTCTGTTTGTGAAATATGAAATGTGATTGCTTGATACTTGAACATATTAAGTTGAAGTGTTGCATATTGAAATCAAAGTGACAAATGATGGAATGAACTGGACTCGAGTTACAAAACTAAACTCTAGAGATGAACCGAAAAAAAAAAAAAACCTTTTGGATTTCCAAACTGATTCCTAGCCTTACCCGTACACATGAAACTGGTTTGACCCAAACCGATTCCATCTCGACCCAAAATGTCAGTTTGCATATTGGTTCCTACAGATTTGAAAAACCAAACAGGTTCGGCCCCGGACCGATTTGAATCCAAACCGTTTTCAACTCGAAAATTGATAGGCTTGTTGCAAGTTTTGGGTACCAGTTTGGACCCAAAGCGGTTTCAACCCGACCCAAACCGATTTGTATACGGTTCAAATATCTTCCTCTATAACCAGTTTATGGCCCCAACCGATTTGTATTCAAATTGGTTTCAACCCCACCCAAACCGATTTGTTTAGGGTTCAAATATTTTTCTCTATAACTAGTTTATGACCCGAACCAGCCATTTCGACTCAAATCGATTTTGAGGAAAGTCGAGGAATACGGTATCGGATCTGGAGTTGGAAGAAATGAATAATTGTTAGGTTTTATTAAATCCAAAATGCTTGAACAAGAAAGATGACCATGGAGATGGCTTGGAGAGGCAACTAGTTCCTTTTCTGCGTTGGTGTTATATAAGTGAACAATTTGCACATGACAGATTATTTAATGGTCCAAATGGGTTCTTATAAAATAAAGGGAGAATCACCAATATAATTATTGACACCTGATTTGCCAAAATAATCATGATCACGTCTAGGTAGATGCGACACTGAAAAGGAGGTTACTTTCACGTTTATCATAGACGCATTAATCCAAGCGAATAAATTGTTGACACATGGAACTATAAATGTAATCGCGTCTCCTAACCTCCAACAATTGCGTCTCTTGGCCTCCAACAATTGCGTCATTGCAATTCCTGGCCTCCAATATGTATTACTTTTCAGTCTTTGTGTCTCCTAAGCTCCAACAATTTGTATTTCCACATGTCACCAATTTATTCGCTTGGACTAAGGCGTCTATGGTAGACACGAAAGTGACCTCGTTTTCAATGCGGCGTCTTCCATAGATGCGATCAATGTTTATTTAGGCAAATGGGGCTGCTAAATGTTTACTTTGGGTTTTTTTCCAAACATAAATAAATTTCCTAGCATAGAGAGTGCGCTTAGATAAAATCCCAACAAAATGGCGTTGGTTAAGAGGAATGTGGATAGTGGACTCAACTATATGTGATGAATGTGGTTCGGTAATTGAGTCTCCGGATGCGACACCCCAACCAAGGGTGTTGGACAGAATATCAGATTGATGCCAAACACCAAGTAATGCAATTATAACTATATATAAAATACAAAATTGTTTAACTATTTTTTTCATTCAAAATTGTTTAAACTAAAATTTTCATACAAAATCTAACCATCAAAACTAGTACTATCCTCCAGTATTACTTTTTCGGGTGATGTCTAAGGTTCCTCAAAGATCTAGTACCGTCCAACTTCACGGTCTCGAGCCGTAGCTGCTTTTTCCATGTATAGCCAAATAAGGTATATGAAGACATGCTTAAAATACTTTTGTGAGTTCTTGTGTTTAGTTTGGTGGACCCGAAACAAATTTTATTTGTGTAAAAGTAATTTCTAAGTTTTCATTTAAAATAGTGATGTACAAGTCACAACTTCAAATCTAGACGAATAAATACACTGTCTATATAGATTACTAGGCATAACATATGCCACATATGGTCCGTAGACCTCAATGAAGGGTTTCCTAGGGCCCTAGTCCCAAGTCCACTATGCAAGGGGGATACCCAAGTAATACTACACATCGTTAAGCGGCTCTTCCTAAATAGTTAATGAGTGTGATGTTTAGACGATTGGCAATAGTATCTTGTAGAATGACAACAATTTAAATAAAACGAAGCATTCACCCCAAATATGTAAATATAAAAAGAGGGTATTCACAAGACTCACCTTTTGCTTAGTAATGTGCAAGTAAAGACGAGGTGTTTGCTATCATGTGTATGTGTTGGTGCATTTTGTGTGTCTGCTACTGTACAAATAAGCTAGTTAAGAGTGGGTGTTGAATATTGTATAGTTGTGTGTGTGAAGAGTAGAATAGGAATGCATGACATGAACCTGCGCAGGAGTCCAACGCACGTACTAGTCATACGCTCGTAGTGATGCGCAGGAGTATGTTTATATATAGTAGTGTAATGTGCTTAGCTTCACAAGTTTTGGATAAGTTTTCGGATTGAGAGGAAATTGAACAACGTGTTCTCTCCCAACGCTTAATGATGTATACTCATTCGGTATGAATTGGAAGCTAATAAAATATGTGTTGACTAAACGTTATGATGTCGAAATTTCTACCGAATTAGATTATATCTATCCAAACTTCTATCTAAACACCATGCGTAATGTTTAAAGATCCTAGTACCGGGTCCTAGAATTGGTATCAGACCTACGTTACTGATTCAGTTGATCTAACGATGATTGAATCACCTAGGTTAATGATTTATTTGTTTTAGACGTAAATTCAAAATTGGAGATCAATTCACGGTCATAATGTCAAATAGAAGATATAATTGCATTTAGAATTCATTTTCACACCTGTCTGTGGTGGTTTCATCATCAAATTCAAAGAAATAAAGATTTTGGATTAAAAATTTGAAACAGCAAGCTGGAGCGCAGGAGTGGTACACACGCATGAGTAATACGCGCACATTACTGAGTGGCAATTTTAAAAAATTCCACAAACAGATGGTGTTCGCTATTAGTATCTATTATTTATTGCTTTCTATTTCAAAAGAAATACGGCTTTATGTATTAACATGATATCCATAACTGTGCAAAAATCATCATAGACATTAATATTGTAAACAAACATTATAAGACAATCGCATACTAGTTTTTTTGGTTGCAAAACTTGATCTGTGGACCTTTTAATCATCAATATTAGTTTCAAGTTGCAACTGTTATTGAGAAGAGCTTGTGAACAACAGTCCCAATATCCATTCTATCTTGTGGAGACTCTGAAGAGCATTGCACTCCAATTTTGACTAACGAATTCAAACTCTTTTCATCAGTATCCTCATTTAAAATCACTGGATTCAGAATTTGAAGCACAGAACCATTAGCCAAGGCATTCCGAGCATAGGAATGCAAAGTCAGATCTTCTTCAAACATTGGATCAACAGGTTTCTCCCAGTCATCATCTCCAACGATAGGATTCCATAGCTGTATATGTCCCCGCTGGTTGAGACTGCACTTCCAAATCCATATTCTCCAACTTATATAGAGTTAATTGTGTAGTATCACGTAGATTAAAACAAAACAGTCAAATGGACTAATGATCATTAGCTTACCTGGAAGTGCATACCCCATGGTTCCTCTAAAAACACTTGAACTATTGTTGTTTGCATTAGAAACTCCTAGGGAAAGAATTTTCGCAAGTCCAAAATCTCCAATATGAGCGACCATATCAGTGTCGAGTAAAATGTTGCTTGGCTTCAAATCGCAATGGACAACTATGTTTCCACAGTGACAATGTAGATACTCAAGAGCACATGCCACATCCTTAATAATGTTTATTCTTCGAGCAAGATCTAGCATTTGGTGTATTGAATGCAGCCAACTCTCCAAACTCCCATTTGGCATGAAATCATAAACTAAAGCTTTGAAATCATTGCCTTGGAAATCTATACTTGACAAGAAGTTATAAGCTTCACTAGGTTGCGATGGCGAATATTTCTCAAAGCATCACACTCGGCCATAAAACTCTTAAACCCTCCTGGGAATTAAGGTTCAGTACTTTGATTGCCACAGTTAAGCCACTTTCATCAAGAACTCCTTTGTAGACCGAAGCAAAGCTACCTGTTCCAATCAGATTTTCTGCAGAGAACCTTTCGGTTGCTTTGAAAAATCTTCCATATGAAATCCTCTCAAAAGATTTCGTCAATACTGTATCTAATTGTTTATTTGTATTCCTTTTTCGACAGTAATGAAACAAGAGAAATGATACCACTGCTAAACCTACAATAGTGGAAGATAGTGAGATCGTCAAGATAACACGAACCGAAAGCTTTCTGGAACTCCTTTTGGATTCGCTAGTTATGCATTTGGGGAGGTGAAGCTCAGCTGTGCCACCACAAAGTCTACGATTCCCAATGATTGATATCATACTTGTGTTGGCGAAAACACCTTTGACAGACACCTCTCCCTCAAAGTTGTTAAAAAGTTATTTGAGACAAGTTAACATATTCAAGGCCCCTCAAAGAACTCAATGCCTTTGGCATTGATCCATGGAAGAAATTACTAGAAAGATTTAGTAATTCAAGGCTGATGCAGTTGCTAAAACTACTTGGAAGCTCACCTGATAAATGATTCTCGGACAAATCAAGATATCCTAAGTTCTTCAGGTTGCCAATCTCTTGTGGAAGCACTCCAGACAAACTGTTTTGACTCAGGTCTAGCGCAATGGAAAGTGAAGGCAGCTGAAATATTTCTTTGGGCACACTTCCTCTAAGGTTATTTCGAAACATGCTTAGTAATAACAACCTTGTGCAACTGCTTAAAGTCGATGGTATAGTGCCTTCCAAGTTGTTTGCACCCAAATAGAGTTCAGTTAGAAATGACAGGTTTCCTATAGATGGTGGAATAATCTCAGAGAAAGCATTGAAGTCAAGATATAGTTCTTCCAAGTTTCCAAGCTTTCCTATGCTTTCAGGAATCATGCCTGTGAAGTTTTGTTCTAGATTAATTAGAGTCAGGCCAAACAAAGTTGCCGATAGATGAAGGGAGACTGCCTGAGACATAATTATGAGAAAGCGATATGTATTTCAGTTTGGATGAGAAGTTCCCAAGTGAATTTGGTAACACCCCTATTAATTTGCTGCTTCCAAGTTGCAGAGACTTTAAATTGCTACAGTTGGACAAAGAATCAATAAGATTCTTGAAATCAACAGGGTTGCTTTCAAAATTATTGGCACCAAGACCCAAAAATTGAAGATTTTGCAGTTTTCCAAAATCAATCTTTATTCTCCCCTTAAAATCATTTTTAGCGGCATCAAGAATTTTCAGTTCTAAACAGTTTGACATTGAAGGTGGAAGGAACCCACTGAAGTGATTAAGCTCGATTAAAAGTACTGAGAGATGAGGGTGGCTCGAACATAAGTCTGTGGGTAGATTGCCATGAAGTTGGTTTTGTACTGTACTTAAAAACTCTAACATTGAAAGGTTATAGGAAAACATTGGAAACACTGTATCGAAGTTACAGGGCCGAGACCGAGATGTCGGATTCGAAGGATGGTTACACTTATCAACATGATTGTAACACAACTCGCACCAATACATGATTGAAATCCAAACTTGAACTATGAATGTAAACTGAACAGTAAAACACTAACCGAATTGAAAAGAACTTGAAGAAATCGAACTTGATTATGATCTGAAACTTCTATGTATATCATAATCTGGATATTGTAGCCGTGTATATATAAGGAACGAACAGGTATGTCTCTGAGGGGTTGCAATGTTTGAAGGAATAGATATATCGGATTCCCATAAAACCGTTCATACGATTATCTCCTCAAACACACCGTTCCAAATATAAACCACAGCCCAATCCCTTAATAACCCAATGCTTAACCTAATGGACTTCTAATGTTTGACCCAATATACATAACATGGCCTACAGCCCAAATCCGAAACATAAATAATAAACAGTAAATGTTCGACCCAATTAAAGCATGAATAAACATCATTTTTTCTCGGATCTTCGGTTGCGATGATTATTTTGATCTTCATTTTCCCTCCTAATCATTGCAGCCGTAGTCCGTCTTCGCTAATCGTCTTTTGCGTTGGTAACCTCGAGGACGATCACCAAGTCGGACTCCTCGTCGCTTTCGATTACCTTGACACCTTCATCGTCTTTTGCTTCACTTGAGCCCACTTCGCGCTTGTCACTTTCATCTTCTTTGTGCTTGTCCTTCATGAAGAAAAAATACCATTCCAACAACTCGATGTAGCGGACATATGCAACCTTCAACTCGTAGTCATCATCACAATCATATCCGTAACATAAAACAACTTTGTTCCATGCATCTTCTTGAACCACTTTCTTGAATCCACCATGCTTACTTTTGTAAAGACTAAGCAAATCAACAGGTTTACCGTTTAGTAGAGTTGGTGGCATTTCGCTTGTCTTGCAAATTCCCAAGTAACATAGGATGATCAAATCGAGCACGTCTAGGCAACTTTCAATTATGGTATCTTTCTCTATCACATCTTCCTCGTCTTGCGCTTTCAACACCGCTTTCTTTTGCATCTCTTCCCTTGATTCTTGCGGGTTCTTTTCCATGCCCTCTAAGTAGGTTACCAAACCCAATTTCGCTCGCTTCGAATATTCAACTTCCACAATCTTTGACCCCGAAGTGCCTTCACCTAGTTTTTTCTTTATTTTTCTTTCTCTCCTCTTCGAATTCCTTCTCATAAAAATCTTCAACATATTCATGCAGTTTTTCCTTTTCGTTGAGATATCCGTTCTCAACGTCTAAGTTCTCGTAGAACTTATCCAAATACTCTTCTTCGAGATCAACTTCGGACTTGTTTTCAAATATGTCAACACCTTTCACTCTATCACCGAACATTTTCTTTAACATACACGAATCACCCGCGGTAACAACTTCTATTCCTTGATACAACAATTGTTCTAAACTGAGAACATTTCACTTCAACTTTGGCACGTAATTCACACATGAAATTTTCTTGTTCCTCCCATAAACCGGTACAAAAACTTCGCCGATGCCATGTATGAACGAGAATTCCCTCTGTTTCTCATTAGTCAAAACCCCAAAGTGTCTTTTGAACACTTTGAACAAGTTTCGGTTTCCCGTCATGTGAGTCTTGAAAGTAGGATCCACTACCCATATTGATTCCCATTTCCCTTCGCAAGTATCTTTCACAACATAATCACTATCTTCTGTTAACGGACTGAGATTGACATACTTACTTGGGCAAATGGAAGCAATGTGACCGAGTTGCCTGCATGTGAAACACTGGATCCCTACCTTTCTTGGCCTTCCCACTGGTGCGGATTGTTTCATGCTGACCTTTTTAAAATAGTTTTTCAGAATCATTTTCTTGGGGAACTTTTCAATAGGCGACTTCCATGAATGTGAGGAAGGCTTCCCCTGCGCGTACTTAACCGACCTTCCACTGCCCTGGCCGCACTTTCCTACGTTCTTACCCTTGTCGTGAAAACCGGCACCAACCGATTTTAACTGCTTCACCCTCAAACAATCTCTGAATCCCTCATCCCTCTCCTCCTTGATCTTGACAGAACCTTTGGCTCTGATACCACTGTTGGTATCGAAGTCACGGGGCCGAGACCGAGATGTCGGATTCGAAGGATGGTTACACTTATCAACATGATCGTAACACAACTCGCACCAATACATGATTGAAATCGAAACTTGAACTATGAATGTAAACTGAACCGTAAAACACTAACCGAATTGAAAAGAACTTGAAGAAATCGAACTTGATTATGATCTGAAACTTCTATGTATATCATAATCTGGATGTTGGAGCCGTGTATATATAAGGAATGAACAGGTATGTCTCTAAGGGGTTGCAACGTTTGAAGGAATAGATATATCGATTCCCATAAAACCGTACACACCGTTCCAAATATAAACCATAGCCCAATCCCTTAATAACCCAATGCTTAACCTAATGGACTTCTAATGTTTGACCCAATATACATAACATGGCCTACCGCCCAAATCCGAAACATAAATAATAAACAGTAATTGTTCGACCCAATTAAAACATAAATAAACAGCGTTTTTTCTCGGATCTTCGGTTGCGATGATTATTTTGATCTTCACGGTGAGGCCATTATGTGCTAGGCCTAATTCTCTCAATTCTTTCAACTGGTTGAAGGAATCTGGAATGCTCCCTCCTAACGGATTGCGAGAAAGATAGAGGATTTCAAGATATGTGAGATTGCCAATGGATGGTAGAATCCCTCCTGTGAAGTTATTTCTTCTCAAGTCAAATATTTTCAGCATATGCAGAGAACTAAATATATTTGGAATTTTCCCAGACAACTTATTTCTATACAAGCTAAGTTCCCGTAGTTTTGAGCAACTTGATAAGTTGGCTGGGATTTCTCCGGTGAAAAAAATTGTTTACAAGGGATATAGTTTGTAGTCGAGATAAACGGCCTATTTCAGGAGGGATACTTCCATGAAGTTGGTTGTTATCTAAGATGTACCTAAGGAAGCTGAGGTTTCAAATAAAAGGAGATAAATGTTGGTGGTATCATTATGTTCGGGTTCCCAGGACCAATGCGTTTGCGGAAGAACAAGGGAACAATCATACACATAAAAGCCACAAACTTGACACCAAGACTTCTTCATTCTAAACTCTTGAATCGTAAACGAAACAATATAATAAAAACTGAAAGTAATCGAACTAACCAAACTTGAAACTTGATTGCATAAAACTGAATTGCAAAAAGTGTTTACAAACTGATTTGGAGCGAGTATTTATACACAACGAACAGACACGAAGAAACAGTCACGTCGTTCTGTGAAGGGGTGCGATCATACCGTTGATTCAGCGAAGAGGTACGTCTCTTCCTAAATAACCGTTCCTGCCGTTTTGTTTGTGTCGCACCTGTTCGATTGTGTACCGGCCCAAATATCATGACCCACATACTTAAAACCTAATGGACTTCTAATATGTTCGACCCAACTGTCTTGTGTGGCCTGCAGCCCAACACAAACAGCAAACAGTAATAATAAAACCATACTGGACTTAATTGTTTTGACCCAATAACAAATAAACATAAGAAACATAATTACACGAGCAACCCTCGTGTTCTTCGGATATACTTGCTTAAATAAACGATCTTCAATAAAGAACCTGCTAAACCTTTGCCTGTTAGATTCAAGCTTTTAACTCTTTGGTGTCGATGACCGCACGTCACTCCTTGCCACATGCAAAAAGGAAGAGAATCATTCCATGGTCTGAGAACACCGTGAGGGTCGTCTGTAATCTTAGATTTTATTTTCAGCAATGCAACCTGATCCGTAGGAAGATTCGAAGCAGAAACAACACCATTAATTTGTATAAGAATAGCAAGATTTAGCAGGACTGCTTTTAAGAAGAATGAGGAGCACATGGTTACCAGTGTTTAAGATTTGAAGAGCTAGAATCCTAAGATTTTCTATGGAAAAAACTACTTGTAGGAAGCTATTTATTTATTTATTTCATACACACACTAGGCATCAGAAAACAAAATCTATTCATTAATTTCCACCATAACACATATTATATTTACATAATTGCTCAATCATCACATAAAAAAATATACTTTTGATTTCCAATCCTCAGGACTTATGGATTCATAAGTCGTTATCTTTGATTAGGATATCAAAATGTTATAAGTATTTAATAGTTATATTTATTTTCAAAGGACTCATAAGGCATAAGCATTGCGTTTTATTCTTTCACTACTATGCGGTCCGTCCAAACTTATTCTATATTTCTAATAACAGAGGGAGACTAGGTGCTTTTAAAATTAATGTCTCGTTTTGCCATAATTCTGTTTGTGAAATGTGAAATGTGAAATGTAATTGATTGTTACTTGAACATATATTAAGTTGCAGTGTTGCATATTGAAATCAAAGTGGCAAATTATGGAATGAACTAGAAACTCAAGTTACAAAACTAAACTCTAGGGATGTACCGAAAAAAAAAAACAGTTTAGATTTCCAAACTGATTCCTAGCCCGACCCAATACCACACATGAAACTGGTTTGACCCAAACCGATTCCATCTCAACTCAAACTGTCGGTTTGCATATCGGTTCCCACCGATTTGAAAAACCAAATCGGTTGGGCCCGAACCAATTTGAATCCAAACCGGTTTCAACCCAGAAATTGATAGGCTTGTTGAAGGTTTTAGGTCCCAGTTTGGACCCAAAGCAGTTTCAACCCGACCCAAACCGATTTGTATACGGTTCAAATATTTTCCTCTGTAACCAGTTTATGACCCCAATCGATTTGTATTCAAACTGGTTTCAACCCAACCCAAACCAATTGGTATATGCTTGAATGGGAATGGACCATGGAGATGGCTTGGAGATGCAACTGATTCCTTTTCCGTGTTATGTTGGATCGGTGAGTTGGTTAATTGAAAGAGAACAATTTGATGCATATTTTGTGGTCCAAATGGCTTCCTAAAAAATAAATGGAAAAATCACCAATATAAACATTGACCAGCCTCATTTGCCAAAATAAACATTGATCGTGTTTATGGTAGGCGTGACACTGAAAAAGAAGTCACTTTTGCATTTACCATATATGCATTAGTCCAAGCGAATAAATTGTTGACATATGGAACTAGAAGGTGATGGTGGAGGGTGTTCGTTGGCGGTGGTAGATGACGATTGCGGCATGATACGAGATGAAGACGAAATGGGGTGGGGTAGGGTGTGGGTAGGTTTTTTATTTTAATGTTTTAATTTTCATTCTTTTAATGTTTCTTAGTTGTTGATTTTTAATTTTTTAATTAAAACTTTTTATTAGTAAGTCATTTAAGTCATTTCACACTTACTTAATACCAAAAAATAACCTTACCCACATTAGGGACTATCCAAGAAACGAATGTGTAAAAGTTAGAATCAATATTGTAATTTTAGAAAGGGGAGGATTATATGTGAAATTTCATTAAACCACAGGGACTATCCTAGCATTTTTGTAGGTGGTGGTGGTAGATGTGATTGTGTTAAGTGGCAGTGGTAGTGGTGGTTGTGTTAAGTGGCGGGTGGTTGTTGTGTAGGGCCATTCAAATCGCTCACTACTCTCGTCGCTCGTTCAGAAATTGCTCAGAAAATGCTCGTTCGATTTAACGCTCGGTTGTAAACGAGCTGCTCTACTCGGTTCGGTTTGTAAACGAGCCAAGCATGAGCAAAGGTCTGTTCGGCTCGGTTCGTCTCGAATTATTATTTTGATTAGTATATATATACATATACATATACACATACATATATAAACATGTATATACACATATATATACACAAATATAAATTATACACATATATACACACACCTATATATATACACACATTACACATACATATTTACTTGAATACAAATTAAATTTATAGTTTTATATATACCACCCTATTAGATTTTGGTCTGCTATATACAAGTTTACAACTATATCTATATGTACTAGCCCAACCACGCCAATAAAAAAAATGGTATCAGTTAAACCCTAACCGATAAACGGCAGGCTGCTCCTCGCCTCAATATTTCATGTTGTTACCCTAAGTCGATCGTCTCCTGCTCTCAACGTAATTGTTCGTACAATATGATCATCCCCTCGTTGGCCACAACATTTTAATTCATAAGAAAAATATTATGCCACGAAATGTGTGTGTGTTTAAAGACATAAAACCTTAAAATCAAACATTGTCACTGTGTCTCTCAGCATATTTAAATCGGGCGACGCTGTTGTCCAAATCGCTCGAACTTCACTCGACGCTCGCTCGGAATATTTATTGCTCGAAAAATGCTCGCTTGATTTGAGGCCCGGTTTTAAATGAGCCGCTCCACTCGGTTCGGTTTGTAAATGAGCCAAACATGAGCAAAGGTGCGCTCGGTTCGGCTCGACTCGGCTTGTGAACAGCCCTATTGTTGTGTAAGTGGTTATGGTAGTGGTAGTGGTAGTAGTGGATGTGTTATTTAAAAGCAAAAAAAATGTATTCAATAAAATTGAAAAAAAAAAACAAAATATTAAAAGTCCAAAATACCTTGTATTCAATAAAATAAAATAAAAACAAAATAATAAAAGTCCAAAATACCCTAACTTAACATTATATTTTAACCGGATTAATCAATTATGAAAATGACAACAAAGACGAATCTAGGGGCTGTTTGGTTCAGATAGTGTTTTTAAAGGAATTGGAATTAAAATTTGAATTAATTCCGTTAAAAATCCATGTCTCGTTTGTTTTGTAAATTTGAAAATGCAATTTGAAAAGTAAAAAAGAGCATATTACAAAACGATCTTCATCCATCTCTCATTTATGAAGTAGATAAGAACGTTTTGAAAAACTTTAAAACATTGTTTAAATTCCATCTCTAAATGAATGGAAAGTTGAAATCAATTAAATGGTGGAATTAATTTTAATTCCATTACTGGTTGGATGAAAAATTAAAATTCATTAAATGATGGAATTAATTACAAATGTAATTCCATGTTTGTCAGTCACACATAATTTCTTATAAAATTAGTTTCATTTCCAATTCTAATTCATATAAATTCCATCAACCAAACGGACCTGCAGTGTCCAGTCCCAATTTGACTTTTTTTTTCCTAATCACAGCCAAAATATCCTAACTTAACGTTACATTTTAACCGGATTAACTAATTGGATGAAAATGACAACAAAAACAAACATTGAGGCTGTTTGGGTAGATAATGTTTTTAAAGGAATTAGAATTAGAATTTTAATTAATTCCGTTGAAAATCCATGTCTCATTGGTTTTGTAAATTTGAAAATGCAATTCGAAAACGACCCTCATCTATCTCTTATTCATAAAGTAGATAGAAACTTTTTGATAAACTTTAAAACATTATTTAAATTAAATAGAAAGTTGAAATCCATTAAATGGTTTTTAATTCCATTACCAGATGGATGTTAAATCAAAATCCATTAAATGATAAAATTAATTTCAAATGTAATTCTATTATTGTCACCAAACATAAGAATTCTTATGAAATTAATTTCATTTCCAGTTTTAGTTATGCAAATTTCATTAATTACATTTTACTTTTTTTTTCTTAATCACACCCATTTATGTCGAGACAAATCCAACACCTTAAATACCAACCCAAATAAATACATTTTATACCAAGTCCACATGCAACACATTCTATAAAACATATATTTAAACCGGCGTCATCAAATCAATTCCACCGTCTATTTCGGCACACCATTTACGAATAACGATCATCTATCACCAAACCAACTCATCCATTAGAGTTGTTCTTCAACTGATTGTCACAAATTCATCTGGACCGTCGAGAAATGGGGATTAGATCAACTTTGACCAAGGGTATGAGAAGAACAGGGGAAAATAATACACCCCAACTCAAGTGTCCTTCATCTCGCTCATCGAAAACCAGTTTCTGTTTCACAACAGGAAGTAATCAGGTTTGTTTTTTTCAATTCGTATTCATATTAAGTTAATCAGTCTAGGCCAAATTTCAAATTTGTATTATTTCCGTCTCTAGACATTCTTGAAACATGTCAAGTTAATCTGAAAAGTTAATGGCCGTTAACTTTTAAAAAGGTAACTTTGACTGTTAGATGTGGTCGAAAAATTACCTTTCTACCCCTCATTTAACCGTCAAAGTTTGTGCTAAAATTTTAAAAAATAAAATAAAATGGATAATTACCTTTTTACCCTTCATTTAACAGTTCAAAGTTAACGATCGTTAACTTTTTGGATTAAATTCGCATGTTTCAAGATTTCAGGGACATAAATGGTATAAATATGAAATTTGGTCTGGACTGACATAATTAGACAAACTATAAGGACGAAAATAGGACTGCTCATGAAGCTCAGCTCGGCTTTCAGGGACATAAATGGTATAAATATGAAATTTGGTCTGGACTGACATAATTAGACAAACTATAAGGACGAAAATAGGACTGTTCATGAAGCTCAGCTCGGCTCGCATTTGAAACCGAGCTGAATATCAAAGCTCGGGGTCGGCTTGGTTTGGCTCGATTTTAAAAAAGAAAAATAAATACATAGCGCTCAAATTTAGTAGTCTAAAATATACTTCAATACTTCAAAAGACCATATCCAAAATAAGTTCAATCTAATACATTATAAATTAAAATCAAGTTCAACAACACAAAATAAATTTAAATTTTAACAAATACAAGATCAGCAATTTAGTATGATAATCAACCTATGTCAAAGATATCAAATTATACTCCTGAATACGTGTAAATAATAATCAGTTTTTTGTAATATATTATAATGTATATAAATAAAATCAAGTTCAACAACAAAAAATAAATATTAAATTTCAACGAAATACAATATTAGTTCTTTAGTATGATAATCAACCTTCATATATGTCAAAGATATCAAATTACACTCCTGAATACATGTAAATAATAATCAGTTTTTTGTAATATATTATAATGTATATAAAAATAAAATATATTGTAAGTAAAATAATACGAGCTAAGCTGAGCCGAGCTACCAAGCGAGCCAAACCGAGCTAATCCGGAGCCGAGCCAGCTAGGCTCACTTTCTAATCGAGCCAAGCCGGGCTCGGCTCAGTTTCAAACCTAGCCATTTCGAGCAGCTTATTCCGAGCGAGCTCCGAGCAGCGAGTTTTTTGGGTCACGAAAATGGCAATTAACTGTTTTATATGTTGTACGACAGGGGGATAGTGATTCAGAGGCTACTTCATTCAGTTCATCGGTGCATGGGTCAACATCAAGTGGAACTTCTTCTACTGATAGATATAGCAGTGGTATCAAAGGAGGAAAGCATCAAAGTAGAACACTTGATACGTTGAATTCACAGAAAGTCACTGGTTATGGGAGCATCAGGCCAGCCGCTACATTTCGGATTGAACCATCAGATGCATCACCTGATCTCCAGGCAAGTTAAAAACCGTGGTCAAATCTAAGATAATGGCTGTTTACAGGTTTTTTAATTGATCTAAAATAATATATGATGTAGTGCGATAAAGAAAACTTATCCTGTTTGACACAGAGCGGAAGCAAAATAATACTAGTATGCAAAATTGATATACTATTGAATGATTAAAACATCACTTCAAAGTTCAAACTCCGTTAAGATAAATCTAAATATCGCAGATCGAATTGAACTTTGTAAAACTGAAATTAACTGCCTAATTATGTAATTATGATATCGATTCACTCATTTTTACAGTATATAAATCTATGGCCAAAATATAAGCTCGCTATCTCTTGGATCAGCTATGTGTCACTGCTTCAAGCTGACACGTTCGCTTGCGTCCATTATATTAATTAGTCGATTGGTCTAATGTTTATATCTGTTAGCCATCATAATCTTTCCCTTGGTGCAGAAACTTCGGCAAAAGTTCACGCGATCAGGTAGTTTGAAATCCTTAAAAATATTAAGAAAAAAGAACACGTCGTCTTCTGAATCGAAGAAACCTTCAACTGTCAATGATTTGCATTCGAAGAAAGCTACATTTTCTTCTATTCTAAAGGATTCAAAGTTCGCCGAGCAGGTTGAGCCTCAAGGGAGTGTAAAAGAATCTGAAGAAGTACAGTCAGCAGCTAAACTCTGTTCATATGAGCATTGTTCCCTTCATGGTAATCATCATCATCATGAGCCTCCGCTTAAACGGTTTTCATATCTAAGGCGCCGTTCTTCAAAGGACCAAAAAAGCATCAATCCTCAAGTTCGAGCCACAGATAAACATCCCATTAAGAAAAAAGAAGCTAAGGTAACCAAAAAGGTTTCTAACGGATACAGGAAGGAAAAGGTTGATTTTTCTATAGAGTTCTACGCAAAAACGAGACCCGAGCCTAATTCTGAACCAAACTGCAGTCGAGATGACGTGCACCTGGCTGATATTATGTTTGGTGTTAATGGTGATGATCAAAATGAAGTTCGAAACCTTCGGATGGACGATCAAGATTGTCTGCTTGTCAACATAGATGGAGAAAATGATAGTTTAGATGGTTTTGATGATGTTAAAGGTAAGAGACCCGGTTTCAACAATGACAGTCAAATGAGCATGTGGCGGTTAATTCATCGGCATATGGACTCTGGGCTTATAGAGCAACAACTACAAGAGGAAAAACAATCTTGTTTTGGTGACGATGATGTTATGAATCAAGGAAAGAAAATCCAAAAGATGTTTGCAGTCAAGATTGTACGAGAAGCGATTGAGAAGATTCTTCTTCCAGAAGAAGAAGGTTCAGAAAAGAATCAAGGGAATGATGATCAAACAGATCCGAATAAGACAGCGAACGATCTGTTTGGTACCAAAAAGGATAAACCAAACGGATGGAATCATGTAAAGAAAGTTGTCCTTATGAGGAGGTTTATTACAGAACTAGAAAAGGCGAGGAAGACACTAGATCCCAAAAAGCGAGGACATGTTCCAATAGTACCTGAACCAGAACTAGAACCAGAGCCAGAAGCGGAGACTGTGTCTTTAAGGAGTCAAACAACTGACGAGAAGAAAAACTCAAATGAATGGATGCTTGATTATGCTCTTCAACAGGTTGTTGCTGAACTAGCTCCAACTCAGAAAAGGAAGGTTGCTTTGCTTGTTAAATATTTTGAAATGATCACTCCAAAATTCGCGAAAGAAGCAGCAATATGAATCCGTAAGTCATTTTTTCTGTGTGTTCACGTATATCTTGGGTTCAAGTAATTTGACTCGGTGTTGTTCGAGCCTTTTTTCAACTGCATCCGTATACTTTTGTAGTCTCATCAATATGATACGTATGTTTTCGCAATACGAAACAATGTTTTTTAGTCGTTTTGTTACCACTGTATAAATAACAAAAAGGATATCTTTAGGAGTATCTAACTTGGAAGATTTTTCTAGAAACATATGAAATCAACTTTTATTTGGTCAACCTGAAGTTGAAAAGTCAGTGCGCGTCTAAGATTTTTTTAGTGTTACTCTTCGAAAATGCTTGATGAATCAGTATCACTTATTCACTTAACTGTTACATGCATGAAAAACACACGAAAACAAGAATGGTATAAATGATCAATGTGAACTCAAAAAAAAGAGTGTATAAATGGTCTAATAACTCAAAAAAATCTTTTTAATAATATAGAGTTAGTTAGATTGATAGTTATTTTGACCAAAATGGTATTTAATAGTATATATGAACAAAGGCTAAACTGTAATAGTTAGAACAACTTTAAAAAAATCATTTGGATCTATATTTAAACATTTTGGTAAAATGTATCTAGATCTGAAACTTCTATTTTCTCAAGAAAACCCCTCAAACGACCAAAGCAAAAATAAATACAAAATTGACTTTTGACTTGCAATTATAAATCAATAACATTGATATTTGTTGCACTTGTAGGCTGTAGTTGCAACTTGCAAGTATATCATTTAAATTAAAATAAAAGTCATGTTGGTCTCACGGATTGAGATTATCAATAACGTTCCATTGTGCTACCTTTACCACCTTCGTTTGAACATTGTTGTTGAGACTTTGGTATCCATGATATGATCCGGTTTAACCTTTAATAGCAGAATTGGGTGATGATCGGGCAACAGGCGAGGTGGCTGGTGATGTGGATGTTAAAAGGAATCCGCCATCTCAGATGGCTGAACTGGGGTGACATGGCGAGTCGTGGCTGACCGGGTTGAGATAGGCCAAGGCAAATAAAGGCTGGGTCATATTACTCGTGATTTCCTTTGTTTGCTTCTCTTGGCATCGTTGTTGAAGAATAAAAGGCCTGTGTAGATGGATGTGAAAACGTATGCACACATAGCAGATAATGAGTCTTCTCTGAGATGTGAAACAGCCCACCTTCACTCCAATGACAAGCTGAAAGCATTATCTAAACTAGCTTTTCAACGACTTTGATAAAATGGAAGGTACGAAATGGTGTTTAGATATTAGTATTTGTCGTCGATTACTTTCATTTCAAAAGAAAGACGGCTGTATGTATGAACATGATATCCACAATCATGCCAAAATCATCATAGACATAAAAAAGAAACGTACATTCAGATTCAAACATTAACTTAATGTGGCAAACAAGCATTGACACAATCAAATACTAGTTCTTTTTGGCGCTGCACTTGCTTTGGACCGTTTATAAATCAAGATTGGTTGCATGTTTTAACTGTTATTGAGATGAGGTCGTGAACAACTGTCTCCATATCCATTCTATCATGTGGAGACTCTAAAGAGCATTGCACTCCAATTTTTACTAACGAAATTAAGCTCTTTTCATCAGTATTCTCATTTAGAAGCATTGGATGAAGAATCTGAAGCACAGAACCATCAGCCAAGGCATTTCGACAATAGGAATGCAAAGTTGGACTTTCTTCAAACATTGGATCAACAGGTTTCTTCCCTGTCATCATCTCCAACAATAGGATTCCATAGCTATATATGTCCCCGCTGGTTGAGACTGCACTTCCAAATCCATATTCTGCAACTTATGTAGAGTTTGTTAAAATATCAACACCACCAACAGTCATAAGTTGGCTTGGTCTACACGTGATATTTAGTCCAAGTCGGTTCCTATTTTATTGCTTTGAATAAGTAAAGTAGTGTCATAGTGGTAGCTGGTTATTTTCCTTTTTGATAGGTAGTGGAGTAGTGGCAGCTCAAATATTTATATTCGTAGTTTGCATTTGCTTTTATTGTATTCATATTATCAGTTCAATCAAGCAGATTTTTCAATTTTCATTATTTGAGTGTTGTTTAGCCTTCCAGTTATCACTTGAAAGTTTATCAAGTGGTATCAGAGCTTCGGGTTCAAGATGTCGGATTTGCAATTGATCGGAGGTGTGAAGAAATTGAACAATCAAAACTACAAGACTTGGTCTACCTGCTTGTCGTCATACCTGCAGGGCCAAGACCTATGGGAAATTGTTCAAGGAAACGACACCGTTGAGCCGGCAAACGAAAATCACGAAGGGGTCCTACGGAAGTGGAGGATAAAGGCTGGAAAGGCTATGTTTGTTCTGAAAACAACAATTGAAGACGAATTGCTTGATCACATCAGAGAATCGAAGACTCCCAAAGAAGCCTGGGATACTCTATCTGTATTGTTCTCCAAAAAGAATGATACTCGGTTACAACTGCTAGAAAACAAACTGTTGTCCATCACTCAGAAGGACCTAGCGATTCCGTAATACTTTCACAAAGTCAAGTCTTTGTGCCGTGAAATTGGGGATCTCGATCAGCAGGCTGTAATCGGTGATGCACGGATGAAACGTATTATAATTCATGGCCTCAAGCCTAAATTTCAGAGTTTTATCGCTGTTGTACAGGGCTGGCCCAACCAGCCATCTCTGGGAGAGCTCGAAAACCTTCTGGCCGGGCAGGAGGCCTTGGCTAAGCAAATGGCTGGTCTTTCGATTGGATCTGTTCCGGTCAAGACAGAAGTTGAAGCTCTTTATGCAGATAAGGGGAGAAACAGATTCCGATCAGGCTCACATCAGAACAGGAAACCTGTTTCTGATCGTTCGAAGGGGCACGAAGATGAGAGGAAAGGTCGTGACAGCGATAAGGGAGAATCCTCTGGTGAAAAGAAGACGAGGTATAACACTAAACGTTCCTTCAAATGTTATAATTGTGGCAAGAAGGGACACTTGTCTCGTAACTGCAGGTCCAAACCACAAGAAGAAGGAAATTTTGCCTCCGTGCAGGTTGAGGAAGGATGGGATGCAGAGGCTTGCGTAGCCTATGTGGAGGAAGCCACAGCGTTCACAGCCACCATCGAAAAGAAAGCCAACAAGTTGGATGAATGGATACTCGATCCGGGCTGCTCGAATCATATGACTGGGGAAAAAGAAAGACTCGTGAATCCAGTAAAGTATGGAGGTGATAGAGTGGTTGTGATTGCAGACAATTCACGACACTCGATAGCACATGTTGGTGATGTCGTGTTCCCTTCAGATTCCAACAAAGAAGACTTAACCTTGGAGGCGGTTTATCATGTCCCAGGTATGAAGAAAAACCTACTTTCAGTTCCACAGATGACTGCAGGTGGAAAATATGTGTTATTCAGCCACACTGATGTGAAAGTATTTGAAGAATTCTAGACAAAGTCAATCCCTGTTCTTGAAGGCCATCGAAAAGAAACAGTTTATGTTCTTTCAGCCGAGTCTGCTTATACGGAGAAGACAAAGAGCAATCATGTCACACCCCGACCCGCAGCGGAAAAAGGTGATCGGGGCATAATTGGGTTATCATCAAAGCTCATGACATTTATTATGACGTTTCATATTCATTAATACAATTTAATGGGAAATATACAATCATAATTACATCATGTCCTAAACATCATTCTAGACTTCATTGTTTTCTTCTAAGGCATTTCCTATGTTTTCCTTGCTTCATCCTGTTCACCTGTATCATGTGTAAAAATGGTTTTTGGATCAACAAAAAGTTGGCGAGTGAATCCTATGAAAAACATTTGAACAAGTTTATTGAATTGATTATAAAATAAAGTGCACAACCACACATGAGTAAAAATAGATGTAAACTTATTCACCAATCATTTAATATTAAATAATGCACACACGAACAATAATGGATTTGTTTTGAGGCACGCGTTGCTCAACTCGTCTCCCACGAGGAACTGATGGGCCTAATGAATGAATTGCATATAACTTGACAATATGAAATACATAACTACAAACAATATATACAATCTAAGTTTAGATCACAATTGGCACAAGTTTAAATAAGCGAGTTAATTTTAGTGACATATGACACACCCCAAAACGTGTAATTAAAAAGGGGAGTTGTAAGATTCACTCACATTGGGTGCGTTCGGTTGATGATGTTGAATGCGCACGAAGTTGGTTTTAACCACGAGTGAAACTAACCTAGATAATGGCATAATGGTTCGGTAAGTAAGCGGATTTTATTAATCAATTTTAGTAGGATTGTTGGATATATTTTTGTGAGTTTAAGGCTATTTTCTAACCTTAAAAATGTTATTTTTAAGTATTTTTAATGTAAATAAATAAATAAAGGTAAATAAAAAAAATGTTAATTTTTGACTGTTGACCTGCTGACTTGTTGACCGTTGACCGATTTTATTGTGTAATTGTGCGCGCCGGGTGAGGCTCGAACTCGAGACCTCCCGTTCGCGTGCACGCAGCTCTACCAACTGAGCTACGTGTCTAACCCAAAATATTTCTGTTTTTAATTATATTTATACCTTAATTGAATTAATCCGAAAATCATTTATTTCAAAAACGATTTAAATGACTCGCTCGGTGTTCTCCACAGGTCTCGAACCCGGGACCTGTGGGTTAGGTTAACACACAGTCCACCGCTGGACTGTGTGTCTAACTTGGTAAATACTCTGATTTTTATTATACTTATATACAAACTACATTATTTCATTTCTGCCTTATATAAAAAGTTTGATAATTGTCCGGACCGGTGCGGTAGTCTGGACTCGAACTCGTGACATGTGATTTAAACGTTCACATAGTGCACCACTGGACTGTGTGTCTATCTTGGTTATTATTCCGGTTTTTATTAAACTTAACATCTATTGCAGTGAATCCGGTTCGGTTAAAAAAAAAAACATTTTTACTAAGGCGAGTGTGCGTGGGACAAGAATCGAACTCGGGACGTAAGCGTGTTTTATTTGCACACAGTCCACCGCTGGACTGTGTGTCTAACCCGAGATATATCTTGATTTTAATTAAACATATACAATACTGAAACTTCGTCTTCTTCGTTGGACTTAACCAGAACTAATGTCCGACTGGTTCGACGATTTAATCATGCTTTTTTAGTGTGTTGCGCTTAATTACAGGTGAGATTAATAAAAGAATGAGAGATTAAGTGTAAGATATACCGAACAGTGGCTCCTCTGTTTCGCCGGCGAAGCTCCAATGTCAGCAGGTTATTCCGGCGACGTGTGTCTTGCGACAGAGGGTCTTCAGGGAGTTTGAGATGAGCGTGGGTGGCTTCGGTATGAGCTCTGGGTGTTCAGTAAGGCTCAGAGGTGAAAGGCTCGGTTTTCCGGCGAGTTGCAGAAATTCTCCGGCGAGTGAATTTACGTCGGGAAAGAGTGTGATTGTGAGCGAAAAAGCTAACAGAGGTTAGAGGGGGTATTTATAAGGCAGGACATCGACGAATTTAGTCCATTTTCCGTCTTGATTCGTCGGTCAATAAGTTTTCCGGCGGTTATGACTTGCGTCGCGGGTTCAGACGTCGGTTATAACCGATGTAATAGTTAAGGATTCGGTTAAAACAGAAGAAACCGTCCAATCTCGGCGAAATCGTCGGGATTTCCGACGACTGCGATTGGGCGCGTCGGTTTTGAATTTGAGATTTAGGTTATGTATTAATTGTTTCTAATAATGAACAAGAAACACAAGTGGCGCAGTGGTTGGATGGATGAGTGTTAAGGCTTTGCTGAATTCGCTGGCTGACCCGGGTTCGAAACCCGGCAGCATTGATTTATTTTTATTTCATTATTTTTAATACTTTTTCAAATATAAATTATATATTCCAATATACTTATTAATTATGTATCGTTTAAAAATAATTTGGGCATTAAATACGCAACGAAATTTTTAACTGATTGTTCGGTTAATAAACGGAGCGGGTTTGGTAAATCCGGTTTTTGACGGATGTTACAAATCAGAACGTTGACTTATGGCATATGTGGCTAGGGCATGTCAATTATGAGAAGTTGGGAAAAATTATGTCAAAGGAGTCAAAACCCAAGTTCAGTGTGCAAACAGGCTTAGTGTGTGCAGCCTATCAGTTCGGTAAAGCTCGTCAACAACCCTACACTGCATCGAAATTCAAGTCTCGGGAACCTCTCGAACTCATCCACACAGATGTTGAACGGTCCAGTCAAGCAACAATCCTTGGGAGGTATGCGTTATATGATTGAATTCATAGATGATTTTTCTCGTTTTGTTTGGGTATTTTTCATGAAAGAAAAAAGTGAAGCCCTCTCAAAGTTCAAGGAGTTTCGAGTGCAAGCAGAACGAGACACAGGCAAAAAGATCAAAGTATTACGCTCAGATAATGGTGGTGAGTATGTGTCACATGACTTCAACAGGTTTCTGGATGAGTGCCAGATTCGACGACAACTTACCTGCCCCTATACAGCACAGCATAATGGGGTTTCTGAAGGCAAAAACAGGCATATTGAAGAGGTAACGGGAAGCCTACTGCATGGGAAGAATGTCCCTGGTCGTTTCTGGGCTGAAGCAATGCGTACTGCAGCACATTTAATCAACTGAATACCACAGCAGGGCATTGGATTTGTGTCGCCATTTGAGAAACTGTATAATGTGAAGCCTACTGTAAGTTATCTTCGTGTCTTTGGTTGCGTTTGCTATGTTTTTGTACCTAAACATCTCAGGCGCACCCTTGATAAAAAGGCGATTCGATGCATTTTTGTTGGTTATGATACACAACGAAAAGGATGGAAGTGCTGTGATCCATCAAATGGAAAGTGCTATGTGTCCAGAAATGTGGTATTTGATGAATCCTCTTCTTGGTGGTCAACAGAGAAAGAACTCTTGCCCGACACAGTTCAACTCAAGGAGGATTTACTTAAGGCCTCAGAGGTTCAGTTGACGTTTAGTGAAGATGAATCAGATGGTTGCCCAACAGTGCAAGTAACACCCAATGAAGGAGTACAAATAGAACCTCAAGAACAAGTTCAGGTCCAACAACCTCAACTCAGGCGCTCAACACGAGTGAGAAGGCCGAATCCAAGGTATGCAGGAGCCAATGTTGCTACTGTTGAGGAAGACTTTGATGAACCAGAAACGTTTGAGGAAGCAAGTCAAAGTCACGGGTGGATGTTAGCCATGGAAGCTGAAATGGCTGCTCTAATTAGCAACCAAACCTGGGAGTTGGTCCCCCTTCCAGTTGACACTAAACCAGTTACGTGTAAATAGGTATACAAGATAAAAAGGGCAGCAAATGGCTCGATTGAGAGGCTGAAAGCAAGGTTAGTTGCCGTGGGTTTTCACAGCAAAGTGGTCTTGATTATGAAGACACTTTCAGCCCTGTTGCTAAGTTAACTACAGTTTGTGTCATCTTAGCACTCGCAGTAAATAAGGGCTGGAAGTTGCACCAAATGGATGTGCACAATGCTTTTCTTTATGGGGATCTGGATCGTGTGATACACATGGAACAACCAGTGGGGTTCGTTGATGCAGCCAAACAGAGGTACGTGTGTAAACTGAAGAAGGCAATTTATGGGCTGAAACAATCGCCCCGTGCTTGGTATGGTAAAATTGCAAAGTTCTTGGAGCACAAGGATTTTCTAGTACACCAGCAGATGCCAGTTTGTTCGTCAGAAGCTTTGGTTCAAAAACTGCTATAGTTCTCATATATGTTGATGACTTGGTAATTACAGGAGATTTGGAAGAAGTCATCAAAGGGAGAAATTTTTTTAAATTGTAGTAGCCTTGAAGTTAGGGCTGGCAATAGCTATATGTATAAGACACGATTAGACCTGTTTACTGAAAAAGTACACAACTTGATTTTTTTACCTTTTTTAGAATAAATATAATTATGAGGTTAGTATCCATTATTTCTTTTTCTTGGTACATAAAACATAAAACTGTGTTATAGACATGAGATATAAAGTAGTTAAACGAGTTGTATTCATGTTTAATACTTGTGTTATACGCGTCGTCAGAGACCTATTAAACCCGATAAGACTTGATTTGCCAGCCCTACTTGAAGTTACGTACTCCCACATCTTAATTTTAAGACGTTGATAATGTAAATCGACGAATAAAATGGTTTCGTACACTTCATACACAATAACGTGTCTTGTATAGTAGATAGACTCTTACAACATATTTGCTAAATATAGTTAAAAAATATAATTATTATCTAACTTATAATAAAACACTCCAAAAATGCCACGTATCAACACTATATCAAACTTCAAAAATATTCATATTAAAAATTTTAAATTATTGATATTATTATTTAAACATAATTAAAGTAATAATGTAAACTCATAAAAGATTAATATAAATAATTTTTAAATAATCTATACTATATAATAAAAAAAACCATTTAGATGACACTTTTCATCATATTAGCCCATATTTTATAGATAATTATTGTATTAGTTTAATCTCCTCTAATTAATTATGGGTAACTCTCCGACTATATATTATTTAGTTTATATCTTATGGATAATTATTATTTAGTTTAATCTCTTACAATTAAT
Source organism: Scalesia atractyloides (assembly GCA_947069175.1). NCBI lineage: Eukaryota > Viridiplantae > Streptophyta > Magnoliopsida > Asterales > Asteraceae > Scalesia > Scalesia atractyloides. The sequence goes on from CAMTDV010000008.1 coordinate 6,715,580, forward strand.
TATAGATAACTCCCCCTACTATATATTATTTTGTTTAATCTCTTCTACTTAACTATAGATAATTATTATTTAGTTTAAATTTAATGTATACTTCTTGTTTATAATATTATTTATTTGATTTTCATTATATGTGACAAACACCTACTTTTATTTGTAATATACAAATTTACTCTTATTCATTTCGATTACTAAATAAATAAAAATTAATATAAAATTTTATCCAACTTTAAATGTCAAATATAATACTTCTATTTTTTTAATAAAATATTATCCTTAAATTTAAATTGTTAATTTAAGATATTTTTAAATAACCAAATTATTTATCATCAAAACCAAACTTTGTATTAATATATTATTTATTTTATTTCATTATTAAAAAATTATTACATCGATTTTATTACATAATTTTTAAACAAATTGTATATAACTTTCCGTATTACTTTATATAAAAATTAGATTTGTTACGAGTTTTTTTAAATATAATTTATATTTTATCACTCAAATGGTTGTTTATTTGCTTTTTGAATAACATGTTTGACCACACTATATTTTTTCAATAATCATCACCACAGTCACAATATCTATTGCGTACCGAGTATATACATTAGTTTTTTAAATATAATTTTCTTCTTATTTGGTATATAAATCATATTTATTCAAGTTGTTAATACACGAGGGTTTTTAAACCATTTTTTATTATTTGATAACCAATATTACATTCATTTAACCCGTGTAATACATGTGGTTTTAAAGATATAATTTTTTTATTATTTGGTATATGAAATTACATTTATTCAACCCGTAGAATATGGTTCTTATAGATATAACTTTTTATTATTTAATACATAAAATTATATTTATTCAACTCATGCAATAAAGAAGATTTTTAAAAATATATTGTTTTATTATTTTGTATATAAAATTCATTTATTTAACCCATGTAATACACAGGGTTATAACCTAATTATATATAAATCAAAACATACAGGCCTTACATATTCATTTAATATGAATGTATACGTATATTGCTAAGATTAGTATAAATATTTTTTTAATAAGTTATTTATTAATCAGAACATATCTTTAATGGTTCACGATCAAGACCTGATACATTAATTTAATATGATGTATATAGCTAATCAAATACTACCTTTTGTATTAAAAATATGTTCATAATGTGTTCCATATTTAAATAATTGGTATATATTATTTAAACATAAATTTTATCATGTTATGGGCTCTCATAAATCAAAATTTGTTGTGATATATATAAATTGTAATTGTAATAAAAATTGTCGTAAGAATTTTATTGGTATAGAGAATTTATTAATTTTTAAACGAGTTAATATTATAAAATGACAAAAATTTCTTATTTTAATATATCCATCATTACTTCGATATATGTTTAAGCTGACCATTAATTATGGTTGGATTGGATCTACTAAGCTTTCCCATAAAATCCACCGTTACTTCAAACATACCTTTAATTTATAACTTTTAATGGATAACTATATTTTTAATTAAACCTTGTCAAAATCAGACTTTTATAATTTTTTTATATCAGATTTATAATAATAATAACAACGATATTTTTGAATTACGTTACAAAAAATGACCCATACTTCAACAATAATTTAAACGTTAAGCAATTTAGAAGCGACTATTACTATGAATAAAATATTGCAAGTTTGTGAAATGATTATCTACATATTTTATCATGCTATACAAATAAACATTTTTTTATTATTTAATCACGGAAGTATAACCTAGTTTTATAAATAATAAAACCCAATTTTCAAATATTTTACATTATTTGCTTCTTTTTCATTTATCTTTTTCCTAGATGAGATAGATCTGCACTGTTTCCACCCAATCAAATAGTTTTGGCCGTTCATCCTCTGATTCTGACATAAATTCCGACGACTGATTAACCCCTCAAGATCCCAATTCAAACTTGAAAATTGTCCACATTTGTTGTACACTAGAACATCCCCAAATCATTCTCTCATTCTAATTACAAAATGGGTGGCTTTTCGTGGTCGAAATCAGCCTTCGATTTGAAGTCAGGCCAAACCATATTGTTGGTTCTTCTAGTCATGATTGCTTCATTCTACACCGGATCATTTTTTGGCCGAAACTCATCACTTTATGTATACCAGTCTGCCATCAATTCTTCATCAGCAAATTCACCAGGTACCCTTTTCTTCTTTTCACTTTTTCTTTACTAATTACTTTAGGGTTTCGATAAATACTAGATTTTTCTTTGCACTATGATGTTTCTTCAACATAAAGGTTATGTTTTTATAGTTTGTTATAGTTTAAACCATGTGAAGATCTGATTTTATGTAATCTGTTGTGTAAAGATTAAAACTTTATTTGAATTGATGAATCTTGTGTGGTTGCAGGTAGTTCTGCATTTGGTAATAGAGTTACGCTTACTTATCGACAGTCGGGGATCAAGATTCCCGAAACTGGGATGAACATATGTCCTATAGAGTTCAATGAGCATATTCCTTGTCATGATCATTCTTATATCAATGAATTGCTCCCAAGTTTGGATCTTTCGAAGAGAGAAGATTTGGAAAGGCATTGCCCGCCATTAGAACGACGGTTGTTTTGCTTGATACCGCCGCCGAATGATTATAAACTGCCCGTGAGATGGCCGACTAGTCGAGACTATGTGTGGAGGAGTAATGTGAATCATACACATCTTTCGGAAGTTAAAGGGGGGCAGAATTGGGTGCATGAGAAAGGTCAGCTGTGGTGGTTTCCGGGGGGTGGTACGCATTTTAAACATGGAGCTACTGAATATATTGAGAGGTAACTTCTGTAGTTTTCTCTTTAAGATGCATTGAGTACAGAGCTATGAATAACTATTTTGTAGTTTGATCTTCACATGTTTACTAAGGAGGTGGTTGGATGTGTGTTTTAACATGATTATTGTTACTTAACGACTCGCTGACTCAGAATCAATGATAATCTATTTACCTGAATAATACTTCCTTAAGGCAGCTTTTATATGCTTCTCAAATCTGATTATTTTGACCCCAAAAGTTTATAAAGTCAGGATGTAGATCAGATTTACCCAGTCACTTAAAACTGATATTTGTGACATGAAGTTGCAATAGTCGGTTTAAAGTTTAACTAGACATGGCAGGTTGGATGGGTCAGTTGAAAAGTGTCAGTTTTAGTATGGTTCAAACGGGCCAGGTGGGGTTGACCTTCAAGCGTTTTTCAGTCATTTTTAAAACTTTTATATAAAATTTTAATAGCGTAATTATGGTTTACAAAAATAATCTAAGTATTCGAATAAATGATAAAGTTGAAGGGAAAATTTGGGCTACTTTCAGTCTGTTTGACTCGTACCCTAGTAGCTAAATCTTTTGATTAAATGAGTTTGTGATGAGACCCAACCCACAACGCATGTCAAATCATTCATAAATAAATGGATAAATTTGTATCCGTGGCTTAAACACACTTTGAAACTAGGGGTGGCAATCATTGTGTCAAAGACATCATCCCTAACCTGAACACGCTTAGACCCATGTACCTCGTACGCGACCCGTGTGATATGTTTATCAAGACAGACTAGCAAATCAAAACAGATTAAATTGATCGGAAACAGGTTGTAAATGGGGTTAAAATAGGTTGGTGGATTAAACTTATGAATTATATATTTTTATTAAAATGTTCTAATTTTAAACAGGAAAACAGGTTGACTGGTCAATCTTTTGTAATTGTAATGCCACCTGAACATGACCCATTTATTAAACAAGTTAGACTAGTCAACCCACAACCTCAGTATTTGCATGCCTGGTCCACGTTGTGTGAGGAAGTGACACCCCTAATCTAAACTCCTATATGGTTGAAAATAACACAACGTACTTAACACATACGAGGAACATATGTATTCGACACTACCACATGATTTTGTATTTTTGTTATAAGAATTATGACACGATTGTTGAAGGCCTCGACTCATTGAGCGTATTGATTTTGAGGGTCTTTTACTAGTGCTATATTTGCTGAGCTTTATTAAAACCTGGTGTTACATGTATTCATTCTGCATAGTTTGAATTTGATTAATCAGTTTTAAATTCATGCAGATTAGGGAACATGACTACGAATGAGACAGGTGATCTCCGTTCATCCGGTATCTATCAAGTTCTTGATGTCGGTTGTGGGGTCGCCAGTTTCTCCGCTTATCTTCTCCCATTGAACATACAAACCATGTCATTTGCTCCAAAAGATGGTCACGAAAATCAAATTCAGTTTGCTTTAGAGCGTGGAATCGGTTCTATGATATCCGCTTTAGCTACAAAACAGCTACCATACCCAAGTAACTCATTCGAAATGGTTCACTGTTCAAGATGCCGTGTTGATTGGCATGAAAATGGTAATCTTTGCATTAAAATTAAAACCCAATTTTTTAATCAATATATCGAGCAAAATTATTCTAAAATTTGTTTTCTAAATGATACATGCAGATGGGATTCTTTTAAAAGAAATAAACCGCCTTCTTCGACCAAATGGTTATTTTATATATTCCGCTCCTCCAGCTTATCGAAAGGACAAAGATTTTCCATTAATTTGGGAAAAACTGGTAAATGTAACTTCCGGAATGTGCTGGAGGCTTATTGCTCGGAAAGTTCAAACAGCAATTTGGATAAAAGACGTGAGTCAATCTTGTCTTGAAGACAATGCAGAGAAAATGCTTGTGAATATTTGTGATTCTGTGGATGATAATAAATCCTCATGGAAAACACCGTTGAGGAACTGTGTTACACCTATTACCACAAGTTCTGAGTCTCAGAAACTACCTCCTATACCACAACGTCATTCGGTTTACCTAGAACGTCTGAGTAATATAGGTTTGTGATTATCTTATTATTTACAAGATATACAATCTGTTTTATAATCAATTACATAAGCACTATAAAAACGCACATCCAAACACCCTCTCATGACTGACGAAACATATTATACTGGCTCCAGGTGTTACTCAAGAAATGTTTCTTAGGGATACACTTTATTGGCAAGATCAAGTTCGTCATTATTGGAGGTTAATGAATGCTGACGAGGCATCAATTCGAAATGTTATGGACATGAATGCCCTTTACGGTGGATTTGCAGTTGCCTTCTATACTTGGCCTGTTTGGGTGATGAATGTAGTCCCTGCTACAACGAACGATACTCTATCTGCTATTTATTCTCGAGGTCTAGTTGGCGCTTTTCATGACTGGTGAGTCGAAATGAAGCTATATCTAATGTACCACCTAACTGTTCATAATGATAACCGCGATAAGGTTTTATACTACCATGTGTAGGTGTGAACCGTTTTCATCATATCCACGCACCTATGATTTGTTGCACGCGAATTATCTCTTCACTCATTATAAGAACCAAGAGGATGCTTGCTCGTTGGAAGATATCATGCTAGAGATGGACCGTCTTACACGACCTCAGGTAACCTTCAATTTCTGGTGTTTGTGTAATGTCACAGTTACTTGTTAAATTACATATTTACCCCTTGTCGTTGCAAATTAAATGATCCAACACTTTGGAACTTCGTTTACGCAGGGTTATGTCATCATTAGAGACGATGAATTCATTCTTTCAAGAATAAGGGATCTTGGACCGAAGTTTCTTTGGGAGGTAACTTCACATGCTCTGGAAAACCAACAAGGGGTTTCTGAACCGGTTTTAATCTGTCAAAAGAAGTTCTGGGCAATCGTTCAATAAAATGTTTACGACGACCTAGTCCATTTTGTTTGTTCATTGTATATCTTGTGGAACACATTTATAGTTGTCCCTTTTGTTAGATTACTATGGAATCCAGTTCATTTAAGTTATAACCATGTAACATAGGAAGAGCTTATTTATGTATAACAATGTAATCATTTTCATTTTTTTGGATATCTAGTGTAAATCTATCTTTGATCACAGAAGAGCATATCGATAGACATTAAGCTCGACTTCTTGCTTCTTAGATATCCGTCAATATTTCCTACTCAAGATCTCGTGTATCGGAACAAGCATTCAATATCTTTCGAATGCTGATAAAAGATCAAAGCATGACACTTGCTTTAAATCTGATTTGATCCTGGTTACATTACATAACAGTAGTATATTTATTTATAGTAATAGTAATTATTACCTCAAAGATCAGTTCATACATAAACCCAAAATTTACACAAGGCAAACATCATCTTCTCACATCTATATTAAGCAACAAGATAAGTAAATGTGCTAACAATGGCATCATCATCATCATCTTCTTCATTCATCAACAATATCATCTCAGCATTTGCCTCCCTGATCACCACCGATGTCATCTCAATCCAACAAAAACTCGTCAAATCACATTATTAACCTAAATTACAAGTAAAATGCAGCAACTTTCAGAACTAAAGTCTGAACACATTATTAACCTAAATTACAAGTAAAATGCAGCAACTTTCAGAACTAAAGTCTTAACACATTATATAATACATATAACATATAGGAAACAATTACCCAAATTCAATCATCCCCAACAGGGAACAAAGTGAGAGCCTTTTTCTCTTGTGCAGGCTGCTGATCATCAGCATACGAACCAAGAACCGGAGTCCCAACCATATGAACTGTCTGCCCAGGCTGTCTACTCAAAACAGGCGACCCGAAATGCCGCTGAAACTGATGCCCCACAACACCCATCTGCTGGTGATGCTGCTGCTGAAGCACAGCAGCAGGCATATACGGCAAAAACGCATCCGAATTCGGATGAGCAGACTGATGCAGAAAATGCGGTGGCACCGGAGAACTCGCAAACAACCGATCCGTCACCGGGTCTCCACCCAACCCAAACCCACCTCCACCCGACCCACCCGAATTCAAACCCTGCATTCTTTTCAAATAAAGCCTATACTTTTGCAAATGACTCGCTACATTCTCTCGGGTTAACCCGTCAACACTCATGAGCTGCATTATTGTTTTGGGTACCGCGTGTTTTATACCCAACTGAGCAACGGCGTCAACGAACCGTTTGTGAAGCTGTGGGGTCCACACGAGCCGAGGGCGCTTGAGGGTTCGAGCCGGCTCATCGCCGGCGAGCTCAGACGAGTCGAACTCGCCGGAATTGGGCTGAGACGACGGCGTAGAGATCGCCGGTGGTTGTTGGTGGTGGTGGTGGGTGTTGTACGGGCTGTGGGTGTTTCCGATATCGAAAGCGATTGCAAGATCGGGGGTTATTAGGGTTTGATTAATGGGTATGAGTTCTTCTGGCTTTGGGAGCTGTGATTCCCACTTGGAAAACCAATTGGATTCATCTTCCTTCATAGTTGATTGAAACTTGATATGTGAAAGATTTTGTGTGGGGGTTGAAGTGGGTTTTCTAGAGAGAGAAAGAAGATTGGATTGGAGGGGTGATGAGAGAGAGAGAGGGGGGGTTGCAGGAGGGGGGTTTCGAGGTGGATTTTGTTATTGTGTTTATTTTCTTGTTTAAGGAGGATTTTCAACTTTATAACATGAAATTCTCTTACCTTATTAATTTCTATATTTAAAAACAATTATGGTTGATTCGGTAACTGTCCTTTCAAGGAAATGGAAGGAATAATATCACAAATTAAAGAAAATCTTGTCCTAGATTATCATTGTTTAAAGAATATCATAATAATACAAAGATATTACCAAATGGCTCAATTTATTCACACACTCATGTTGCTTATTTGGGCACATCTGTGTCCTAGACGGGTCGTCTAGGCCTAAACGCCCCGTATAGCACTGATGTTGAGGAGTTAGCAAGTATCTGGCAGGGCCCATAAATTTTAGTGTTTAGACGGGCCGTCTGGACCTAGACGACCCGTCTAGGAAGTTGTGTTTTTTTGTTGGAAAATGGGTGTTTTAGTGGGTAGATTGGTTGTTGTTGGAGTTTGAAAAAATAGTGTTTTTGTGGTGTAAATTGGTTGTTGTTGGAGGTTGATTTTTTTAGGTGTAATTTTAGGTTTTTAAAAAATTTTGTTTGTTGTATAAAAAGTGAGTTATGTTTTTCAATCGTTTATATATTTAATTGTTTTTACATTATATTTTTTTTAAAATATAATACTAAAATTTAATATTGTTTTCAACATTTTAAGATGAATGCAACAAGTGTATGTTGTTTCTGTATTACATTTCAATGTCGATTTAACACAAGTAATCGAATAACTGAAAACAAAATTAAATATAACATATATAACATAAATTTGTACAACCAAAACAATATTTATCTGTACAGCTGAAAAGTAAATACAAAATGTCTATGCATACGAGTCGGCCTCGGAGTCGGGATCGGGATCTGGCTGCTGCTGCTGATGTGGTGCTCGAGGTGGTGGGAGCGGTATGGCAGGTAACCTCATCTATCTTGTGCCTCCCTAACCAGCCAGCCAATGAGATCCATAACCCTGTCGACGTCGGCTCGTAAACGCGGGTATCATGTGCCTCCCGAACCAGCCAGCCAATGAGATCCTAGACGGGGCGTATCACTTTGCAACTTGACTGACATGCATGCAGAGCACAACCTTCAAGACGTCTCGTCTAGCCCTAGACGCCCGTCTTGGCCTGGTCGTCTTCGACATCCGTCTATTGCTAGACGCACCGTCTGATGTGACTGATTTGACGTTGTACGGTGCAGGAATGTGGTCGGAGAAAAAAAAACCCTAGACGGCTCATCTAGATCTAGGCGACCCGTCTAAAGGGTGTCTAAATAGGCAAGTGGGTGTGTGAATATGTAGACCCTTACCAAATAGATTTTTTTTGGATATTTGGTTTTCCTTCTAAACTTAATACATTAGCGGAACTCTATTTTGAGTGAGGAAGATTAAGTAAAAAGTGAGTTTTGTTTGAGTAAAAAAAAGATCATGGAGATGATATGTGTTACTTTTTATAAGTGGTATTAAAGGGTATTATGGTCCTAAAACACAAACCCTCACTCCTTAATTTTCTTAAATATACAACACAAATAATGTAGTAAAAAAGATAACACAAAATATCTAGTACAACAAAATATAACATAAAAAATTCAATACAAAAAATATAGCACAAAAATGTTATACAATATACAAATACAACAATCTTTTTGGATTTTTTTAATTTTTTATATTTTATATAGAGTTAATTACTGTTTTCGTCCTTTTGGTTTGTCAAAATCACTATTTCAGTCCATTAGTTTAAAAATTGCGATTTCAGTCCCTGTGGTTTCACTTTCGTAACCATTTCAGTCCACCAACTTAACTCCATCCATTTATTCTGTTAACTTTGGGGTGAAATTACTAAATTACCCTAAGGTTTAATTAAAAAAAACGTTGGTCACAGGTTTCAAACCTGTGACCTTTGCTTTGAAATGTGATTGTTAAACCAAGAGGCCATGTATCAAGGTTGTGAAAGAATTCAAATTGATTTCCTTATAACATAGCCTATTCATCATCATCTTCCCCAAACCTTTCATCTTTATTAATGGAGAAGTCACCATTAATCCTAAACCACCTCCGCCACACCACAACCACCTCCGCCATACACCACCACCATCCTCGTCACACACCACCGCACAACCACCTCTGCCTAACACCACCACCATCCTCGTCACACACCACTACACCTCCGCCACACGCCACACACCACATGCCACACCTCCGCCACACACCACCACACCTCATCTCCGGCGGCCCCAGTCATCTTCTCCAGCGATTCAATTGAATCTGTTATGCTGCAACAATCATCTTCTCCGGCGATTCAATTGAAGATGTTGGGTTGTTAATGGTGGCTTTTGTAACATCCGTCGAAAAACGGGTTTTCAAAACCCGCTTCGTTTATTAATCGAATAATCAGTTTTAAATTTTCGTTGCTTAATTATGACTTATTTTAATTTTAAACGATACATAATTAATAAACAAATTATAATTTATAAACTATAATGGTTAAAAAGTAAAAACAAAATAATTAAAAAGAAAAACCGGCTGCCGGGATTCGAACCCGGGTCAGCCGGGAACCTCAAAGCTTTAACTCACACACATCCAACCACTCCGCCACTTGTGCCTTTTGATGATATATCAAAACAATTAATTCAAATAACAAAACTCGATTTCAAAAACAGTCAATCGACGCACCCATTTCGCAGTCGCCGGAAATCCCGACGACTTCGCCAATTATTGTCGGTTTCTTGTGACTTAACGTGCGTATTAACACTTACATCGGTTATAACCGATGTCCAGTTTCCGCGACATCAGTCATAACCGCCGGAGAATAATTGACCAACGAATCAAGACAGGAATCGGATCCAATTCATCGTTATTCTTTCCTATAAATACACACTCTAGCCTTGGTAATCTTTTCGCTCAAAATCACACCAATTCTCGAAGCAATTTCACTCGCCGGAACTTTTCTGCCATCACCGGACTTTCGTCGGAAAACCGAGACTCACATCATCACTCTGTTTCATTCCATTGTTAGACCATTACTAACATCAATCCATCACCCAGAATCAATCCCAGACGACGTTGCCGGATATTCTGCTCTCGCCGGAAAACTTCTGAAATTTCCAGAATCACGCCGTGAGCCGGTATGATCATTTAAACCTACTGATAATCGTTGCTCAGTAGTTCAATTTCACATCTAATCAATCAAAACTGGTAATTGATCCGAACAGACCAAGTGCACAAAACAGAGCCGACGAATCCTTGCCGGAGTTCTGAGAAAGACACCTGTTCGGTACATCCTTTCCCCAAACCCTCTCTGTTCATTACCTTTCAATTGCTTATAATGTTCGTTAATTGAATTAAACAAGGAACAGTTTGGTTAATCGTTGTCTGTGTTTTGAACGAAGAAGATGAGTTTGAACTAGTGTTTAAGATTAATTAAAATCAGGATAATAAACGGGTTAGACACACAGTCCAGCGGTGGACTGTGTGCAAACAATACATATACGTCTCGAGTTCGATTCCTATCACGACCCTATCCTCAGAAATAAAAATGTTTTTTTTTAAAACCGAACCGGGTTAACTCACAGTAAGATGTTAAGTATAATAAAAACCGGAATATTAATCAGGTTAGACACACAGTCCAGCGGTGGACTGTGTGCCAAACTAAACCACAGGTCCCGGGTTCGATACCTGTGGAGATCACCGGTTTGATACAATTAAATCCCTTTTAAATAAATAATTTTCGGATTAAGTTAAATAGTATATAAATATAATTAAAAACAAAAATATTTCGGGTTAGACACGTAGCTCAGTTGGTAGAGCTGCGTGCACGCGTACGGGAGGTCACGGGTTCGAGTCTCACTCAGTGCAATAATATTCACGACCGAACGGTCAACGGTCAACAGTCATGGTCAACGGTCAAAGTCAAAAGTCAACATTTTTTTATTATTTTTATTTATCTATTTAATTTAAAAATCAATTAAAAATACTTAAAAATAACGTTTTTAAAGTTAGAAAATAGCCTTAAACTCACAAAAATATATCCAAAAATCCTATTAAAATTGTTAATAAAATCCACTTATTTACCGTACCTTTTCGTTATTAATTAGGTTAGTTATTCCTCGTCGATCAATCCTCTAAACTCGTGCGCATTCAACATCATCAACCGAACGCACCCAAGGTGAGTGAACCTCTACCAATTCCCCGTTTTAATCACATTTTGGGGTGTATCATGTGTCGCTATTATTATTTAAATTAAACACTTGTGCATCCATCATATTCATGATCAAATTTGTTGCCAATATATATATCAATTGTTCGTGTGGTTAATGTTTAGATTTAAAGTTATCATTTTCAGTACATACATTATCATAGGCCGCCGCTCCCCATTACCTATGAGCGTGAGCTGTTCCCCATTACCTATGAGCGTGAACGAGGCTTTGCCAACATAAGATCGGCTCTGTTTGATTGAGCCCTGATCTCACATACATCATCACAGGCCGTCCGTTCCCCATTACCTATGAGCGTGAACGAGACGTTGCCAACATATACATTGTCATTCATATCATATACTCATGCAAGGTGTTTGTGATTGTTTGTTTACATACGTTTGCTCATATATGATTATTGCACAATTTTTCCATATTAATTACAACAAGGAATCAATAACAAATGTTTTTAACAAGGTTCACTCGCCAACTTTTGTTGACCCAAAATTTCCCATTTTTACACGTGATACAGGTGATCAAGTTGAAGCAAGAAACATATAGGGCGGCCTAGAAGAATAAACTAGTTTAGATTTTGGATTGTTTTAGTTAATTTTTCCTTTCCTTGTATTGTATGAATTTGACTTGAAACTTTGAGATGTAATTTGAATTTAATAAATATGAAACATATTAGTAAACATCATGAGCTTTGGTGATAACCCAATTATGCCCCGACTCTTATTCCGCTGCGGGTCGGGGTGTGACAGATTGGTATCAGAGCCATGACTATAGGGATATAGGATAGGTTATTAGACCCTTAGAGCCTATACTATAGTTGATTAGAATTTTTAAATTGTTTGTGTGTTACATGCAAAATTCATGATGTTTGTATGCTTTATGTTTATTGTTACATTCAATGTTATGCAAGCATGTTCATAAGTACATATTATTATACAATGCCTATCATGAATCATATTCTCATAACATATCATATTCATGGGAGCACACACCTCACAATTCATATGATTTTTACAACGATTTTTGTATTTTCAAATCACATCAAAGTGAGTTCTCATGACGGGCATGTAGTAACTGGAAGGGTACGAGTACCGGTAGTCGGAACGTCCTGTCTAGGCTTGGCATTCGTATAAATCCAAAATAAAGGACCAGTTTGCCTACCTGGGGACTAACGATGAGAGTACGAAGGACCTATTAGGCCAAAGCATGCTATACCAAACGTCGTGTAAGCTAACACCACTTTGAGTTGTCATTGTGTCTACACCTGGACACCCTCCGACCATACATCTCGCAAACATATTTCATGGTTTTCATTCGGGTGATACGAGTGTTAAACCGCCAATACAATGCAAATCCTACTAAGCCAATAGTCATGGGGGCCCACATGACTATACAGGCGATGGTATGGGGGACACTGGAGGCCCAAACATGAGCAAACCCAAGACATCCTATGGATGTAGTGCATTATTGATGATTATGTTATTTTATTATTTTAAACGACACATGACACCTAAACACTCCTTAAACTCACCATCTTCCTATGTATATTCCTGTAGATGTCGGCTAGGCAGCTACGTGGAGGTCGAAAGTCAGGAAGGTCAAACGAACGCTTGGCCACTCAAATTGCAAAACAAATGGCCGCGGTGCTTCCTGACATCGTTATTCAAGTCCAACAAGCTCTCACCGCGAATCCTATCAACCCACCCAATCAAGAGGATCAAAACATCGACAACCCTCCCTCCAAGAAGTGCTCCTACAAACACTTCAAATCTTGCGATCCCCCAAAGTATGAAGGGACCGAAGGTGTCACCGCTCTCCTCCACTGGTTTGAGGAAATGGAAAACACCTTCCTCAATTGCGATTGTCCTGAGGATCGCAAGATACGTTACGCTATGGCCTTAACGTGGGAAGGGTAAGAGAGGAGTTGAAGACGCTATGGCCTTAACGTGGGAAGAGTTAAGGGAAATAATGACAAAACGCTTCTGCCCAAGAAGCGAACTCAAAAAGTTGGAAGATGAATTCCACTCGCTGAAGCAAAAGGAAGGAGACCATACTTCCTACAACAAAAGATTTCTTGAGCTGAACCAGATGGTTCCTAACTTGTTCAACCCAGTATACCGCTTGGTTGAACACTATATTCGAGGCCTCCCCTCGAAGATTCAAGACTCAGTCCTCAGCACTTCGCCTGCAACTCTCGAAGCTGCTATGGAATTAGCTACCGAACTTACCGAGAATCGCATCAGAAACGGTAAATTCAAGGAGGAGAAAAAGAAAGCCCCGTTGAGGGCCAAACTTCAAACCATTCCACCTCCTCCTCAAAGTTTTCAAACAAGAGGAAACGAAATACCAGAAATTTTGCTGTCACCCAAACAAATTTCCCTATCCCTGCTGCACCCATTACTCAAGTTGCCCCTCACCCGCACCATACAAAAGGCCATACTCCGGCCCCTACCCAAAATGCACCCGTTGCCAATACCATCACTCTCCCGAACACCCCTGTCAATATTGCACCAGCTGTGGCCGTGCAGGTCACACCATCCAAACCTGCCGCTCTCTGCAGCGAATGAACCGCAACCAACACACAACCCAAACCCACCATCAAATAATGGGTCAAGCCCAACAACCCCTACTACTACCACCTACACAACATACGGCCCAAACCTACTACCAACCCAACTACCCCATGATGCAACCCATGCGGGCTTGCTACAATTGTGGAGACCCAAACCACTTTAGAAACACTTGTCCACGCTTGGTGAACATCATACATGCTCAAGCTCAAGCAAATCCGGTGAACCAAGCTAACCAAGCTCCTCCACCTGCTAGAGGAAGAGCTTTTAACATCAACGCCAACCAAGCTAGGGCTGACAACAACGTCGTTAACAGTACGTTTCTCATCAATGGTAGTTATGCATCCATGTTATTTGATACTGGCGCGGATAAGAGTTTTGTATCCTTAGAATTTGAACCCATCCTCAACCAAACTCGTGATAAACTTATGGAATCCATAACGGTGGAAGTTGCTGACGGAAAACCGGTCTCATTAAACTCCATTATCCGAAACTGTACTCTCACTCTAAACGATCACGATTTTCCAGTTGACCTCATTCCTATGAAGTTGGGAAGTTTTGACATTATAATCGGCATGGACTGGCTCAGCCAACATCATGCTGAAGTAATTTTTCCTTTCCTTGTATTGTATGAATTTGACTTGAAACTTTGAGATGTAATTTGAATTTAATAAATATGAAACATATTAGTAAACATCATGAGCTTTGGTGATAACCCAATTATGCCCCGACTCTTATTCCGCTGCGGGTCAGGGTGTGACAGCTTCTGCCATTGATAAAGATGAAAGGTTTGGGGAAGATGATGAATAGGTTATGTTATAAGAAAAACAATTTGAATTCATTCACAATCTTGATACATGGCCTATTGGTTTAACAATCACATTTCAAAGCAAAGGTCACAGGTTCGAAACCTGTGACCAGTGTTTTTTAATTAAACAATAGGGGCAATTTGGTAATTTCACCCAAAGTTAACAGAATACATGGATGGAGTTAAGTTGGTGGACTGAAATGGTTACGAAAGTGAAACCACAGGGACTGAAATCGCAATTTTTAAACTAATGGACTGAAATAGTGATTTTTGACAAACCACAGGGACGAAAACAGTAATTAACTCTTTTATATAACAATATGGTACTTAAATTAAAGATAAAAATATACACCATCATCATACTCACTAAATCCAACCAATAGCAAAGTTAAAGTAAGGTATGAGGAGGGTAAGATGTAGACAACCTTACGTCTACCCCGTAGGAATAGAAAGGCTGATTACTGCATGTACCCTTTTGTCTTTCAGCTGTCAACGACACCACACGATTAATGATTAACTATCTGCCACTTTTAATGTTATTTTCACACACTTAGTAAAATAACGTTTAAAATAGTGCAATTTCACTTCCCCTGAGGGCCCACACATATATACATTATATGTGCACACCGCAAGCGGGACGTAAATTAAATAAAAAAATATGCTCGATTTTATGGTGCAATTTAAAAGAAAATAATGTCGTATAAAAAGTTATGGACGTTTAAAAATGAGAGGAATATACATGTGCCGGATGTGGAGAGCGAAAGTCAACAAATAGGCTTTTCCAAGAATGCCCTTGCACTCCCTTTTTTCCTACATTATCATCTTAATCACTGATTTAAAAAAATAAAAAAGTTAAAATTTTTTTATCATACTTAGGCAAAATTAAATTTTTATTTGATTAACCCGCCTTATATTTAAATGGAAAACTTAATGTTAATACGAGATGTGGTAACAAAAAAGTCAGAATATAATTGACAAATGTCTCAATTTTCATTTGGTTAGTGCAATTGTCCCCTTCAAGATTAGCAGAACATTTCAAAATCGAATACTGTAAACCAACACTGCTACAAGTAATTCATTCACAGAAACAAATCCTTACAGCATTGGTACATTATTTAAACAAAAAAACACATGTTGATCGACACATTTTGCTCACCAAAAACTAGTTAACTATTCCAAAGATTTGTGAAATTATTCTTCAAGCTCCTTCTCCTAAATACTACCCATTCTTGTTTTTTACTTCTTTTCCCATGATTAGAAACATTTCCTGTGCACAATGGACGGTCCAGATTCATCGTATTCAGCCTTCGCGATCCACATCTGCAACAACCACAGTTTAACAAAATGAACCGTTAGATTTGCTTGCATTAACGCTTTAACAAATAAAACAGAAATCAAGAAACGAAAAGTAAAATCGCCTGCTGGAAAGTGCTAAGTGATGCCAGAATCGACCCTCCGATCCAGACACTATATTTCCTTTCGGGTGGCGCCACCACCTTAATCTTCATGCTGCTCGGGGCTAAAGCGGTAATTTCCTTGCTCATTCTATCAGCTATGCCCGGGAACATAGTTGTACCGCCACTAAGCACAATGTTTCCATATAAATCCTTCCTAATATCCACGTCACACTTCATTATAGAATTATACGTTGTTTCGTGAATACCAGCAGCTTCCATTCCGATCATAGATGGCTGGAATAGAACTTCGGGACATCTGAACCGTTCAGCGCCAATCGTGATCACCTGCCCGTCGGGTAACTCATAGCTCTTTTCGACTGCAGAGCTGGTCTTAGAGGTTTCTAGTTCTTGCTCGTAATCAAGTGCGATATAAGCCAATTTTTCTTTCATGTCTCTCACAATTTCCCGTTCAGCACTTGTGGTGAATGAGTAACCTCGTTCGGTAAGAATTTTCATTAATGCATCAGTCAGATCACGACCTGCAAGGTCCAAACGCAATATGGCATGCGGGAGTGCGTACCCTTCGTAAATTGGAACCGTATGACTCACACCATCTCCAGAATCCAGCACAATACCTACAAAATACACAAAAGAATAAGCCAAAAAATACACGTTTTTTTTTTTTTTTTTTTTTTGTAAAATTGAGTCATTATTTAGTCGAATCAAACAAGCAAGAGTCAAAATCTTTAAAAAATATATAGAAATAACTAATTTTCATTTGAACCATTTGAGATGAAAAGAAACCCAGATTGGCCCGTTTACAAGTAAACGGGTCAAAACTAAAATACACAAAAATTAGTCGAAAGAATCCACATTTTTGTGGAACAGGTCATGATTTAGTCGAATCGAACAGGCAGCGTCAAATGACCCATAACTTTTAAATATATACATATAGATAACTAATTTCCATTTGAACCATTTGAGATTGAAACGAAACACAGATTGGCCCGTTTACAAGTAAACAGGTCGAAACTAAAATACACAAAAATAAGCCAAAAGAATCCACAGTTTTTAAAGCAGGTCATTATTTAGCGAATCCAACAGGCGGAGTCAAATGATTCACAAAATCTTTATAAATATATAAATAACTAATTCCCATTTGAACAGTTTAAGATGAAACAAAACCAGATTGGCCCGTATATAAATAAACCAGTTGAACCTAAACAACACAAAAATAAGTCAAAAGAGTCCACATTATTGTAAAATGGTTAATTTTTAATCGAAGCGAACAGGCTGAGTCAAATGACCTGCAAAATCTTTAAACAAGTATATAAATAACTAAACCCCATTTGAATCATTTGAGATGAAACGAAACCCAGATTGGCATGTTTACAAATAAACTGGTTGAAACTAAAATAAGTCAATATACAAGTAGATGAGTGACTAACCAGTTGTACGACCACTGGCATAGAGTGAAAGAACTGCTTGAATAGCAACATACATAGCCGGAGCATTAAACGTCTCAAACATAATTTGAGTCATCTTTTCACGATTGGCTTTCGGATTAAGTGGCGCTTCAGTTAGAAGAACAGGATGTTCTTCCGGAGCCACACGAAGCTCATTGTAGAACGTGTGATGCCAAATCTTTTCCATGTCATCCCAGTTGTTCACAATCCCATGCTCAATCGGGTATTTCAAAGTAAGGATACCTCTTTTCGACTGGGCCTCGTCACCAACATACGCGTCTTTCTGGCCCATACCCACCATAACTCCTGTGTGACGTGGGCGCCCAACAATACTCGGGAAAACGGCTCTTGGGGCATCATCACCGGCGAAACCAGCCTTGAAAACAATGAACACAAAATCACAAAAAAGGGCAAAATGGGGCAAAAAAAGTTAAGATTATTATCCGAACACTGGCGAAATATTTATACCTTGACCATTCCAGTTCCATTGTCGCAAACAAGGGGCTGAATATCTTCTGAATCCGCCATTTTTTAACTCCTGTAGGGAAATAACGATGTTATATCACTAACACTCTTAACGGGTTGTCTGATCTTGTGATTATGGGTTCAATTGTTCAAGACTAACTGGTAAAAGGGTGTGTGTAAATCTAGTTAAAAGATTAAACAAATGTAGCAAAACTACATTCTGATCTGCTTATTAATCATTCAATATCATCAAGATTTCATTCAAGATGGCCATTAGAACATCGTTTACAAACAGAGAGTGCCCAATAATTTGGATCAAATTAACGAAAAAATTATAATTGATAGTCTGGAAACCATTTTCATCATATCCGAAAATATGGTTGTTTTCTTTTAACATATTGGGGATTTTAATTAAAACCCGTAGACTAATGCAGTCATTCATCAACAAGAGATTCGAGGTCAAAAGGGTCTCGCAAGTCGAAATAATCGAAACACATAACAATGTAAACGATCCTTGCGGATCATCACGTGAAAAGGGAACAAGTGCACGACAGAAGCAATTGTTATATAATATCAGAATCAACTGCATTCTGGTGATTATGTGTTCAAGACTAGCTGGTAAAAGGGTGTGTGTAAATCCAGTTAAAAGATCAAACAATTTAGCAAAACTGCATTCTGATCTGTTAATTAATCGTTCACTTTCATCAAGATTTCATTCAAGATGGCCATAAGAACCCTTTTTAAACAAAGAACTGCTCAATAAAGTGTATCATATCAAAGATAATTTTATATTGGGTCCTAATAATCCCACACCCCAAAATCTTAATTTCACACCCTGTATACGCGCCGTATAACGTTATACGGCCCGCATAGAATAATTTGAAATGACAAATATTGGGCCGTATAATGTTATACGGCTCGTATACATTGAGAACATATTAGGCCGTATAACATCCTATACAGGTCGTATAACGTTATACGGCCCGTATACATGGACAATATAACATTCTTTGACATTTCTTTTGTGCAACAATCAGTTATACAAAATAAGATTCTAGTGGTTAGTGGTGTGGGAATAGTGGGAGCCTTTAAATCAGAAATCCGGTTGTTATCTTTTAATAAATTGGGGATACAAATACGAACCCTAATACTAATGCAGGTTGCATGAGGATTCAATTATGCATAATCATTCATCAACAAAAAAATAGAGGCAAAAGGGGTATCACAAATCAAACTAATCAAACACATAACAAAGTAATCAATGCTTACAGATCATCAGGTCAAAAACGCATAATACAAACATGTATTCGTAAACAAGAAGATCAAGAGTGGATTGACATAGATCTGTGACAAAATTACGTACGCAATGATAATGAGTTGAGTGCACTAACCGTTGAATTTGAAATGAATGAATAGAAAGACATAAAGAATGTGGGTTGGTTTAAAAATGGAGTAAAAAAAAGAATGAAAGTCGGGTGAGGTGGACGACAATCCGTTAGGTTGAAGACATGGAAATTGTTGGTGTGTGTGTATATGTCGAATGTTACGCCTGATATTGACCACACCCTTTTGTTTCTCTTCATTTTTGGATCCATTTTGTAACATGTTATTATGTGTTGATGTAATATGAGGTATTAGCTATTTGGGTTTTTTTTTATTAACATCAAAAAAATAATAATTAAAAAAAACTATTTTGAGTTTTTTTTTTTCTAAAATAGTGTTGATGGAAAAAATATTTATTAAAATAGATGATTTAAAAAGTATTTACCAAAATGAATGTTTTACTTTATTTCTTTATTTTAAACTAATATATTAAAGTTAATGTATTCTTACTTTTTAATCGATTAACTTATTATCACTGTTTTATTACTTATTTCTTAACAAAGTAACAAAAATAATGTCTTGTTGGTGTTTATTTCGTTTATTTGCAACCCTAGATATGATAACGTTTAAGAGTAATTAATAACGTCTCTAATGTAAGGGGCACATGACTGGACTTGAACAAATAACATTAATAGATTTGGTAGAGGCTGAGGCGATTCTAGGGATGGGCAAGCCGTACCTCTAAACAAGGCCCGTTCTTTTTGGGGCAATAAATTTAAAAAAGAAATTATATATATTTTGAGCAGATATTTGAACAAAAAGAAGTTTGGTTTACTGGTTATTTCCCTTTTTTCTTATGTGTTGGGCCGAGTTCGAATCCCGTTGCTTTCCTTCTGTGATTATTTTTTTTTATTAATTTAGTTTTGCTAAGTGATAATAAAACACAACTATCGCATTATTGTCATTCAATTATACTGGTACTGATCTTCGTAATTCATACATCTAATTTTACTTTTAGAATTGAAGGGAATGTAATTGGTAAATTAGTAAGAAAGCAAAATTTTAGAAATGAAGCTGCATTAAAACTTTATTAATTTTTTATATAATAATCAGAAATATATACAATTTTAAATTATCGAATTGCATAAAGTTAAATTAAAAATATGCTACTATTCACTAAAATGCAATTCAAAATGAAAACTCCAAACACAATAGATAAATGAAACTAATTAATTTCAACACAATAAATACATGAAACTAATTAAAAAGTAAACAAACACCGTTATAAATATATCAACGAATTTAATATCATGAATGATAAGAGAGCTTCATGAATCATTGGTTAGCTATTACGGTATGTGTTTATATGAGATAGCTTACTTTATACAGACTCTTATCTCTTAGTGAGGGATCTTGGTTTCAATCTCAAACAAGGAGTAAATTGAGATTTATTTACTGTAATTTAGGAAAAGTAAATTTTGCCATTAAAAAAAGTTATTATGATATGTCCTTCTAATATAATGATTAGATAGCTAAGTTTATTGCTATAATTTAGTTGTTATTTTAATAAATATTAGTTTATATAATTCATTAGGGGCTAAAAGCCTTTCTCTCGAAAGGTAATTGAATTTGAACGTAAGTAAAGGAAACAAAAAGTTAAGAAAAAAGACTGTTAGAAACTCAAAAGTCCAAAAATTTCTTTTTGGGTCGGTAGAGTTCAAGTGGCGCCAAGCAAAAAAATTAATTTACTCTTTAAAGAATATGATTATAAGAAAAAAAACATACTTACCTTCTTTCTTTAAAAAAAAAAGAAACATACTTTCCTTTTTTCTGTCCATGGTTTTAAAGTTTACTGGCATATTAGAGGTGAGATAAGATTTTGAGACAAATAGATTTTGGGTTTTATTCCAAAAAAAGGTTTTATCATATTTATTGGGTTTCCTTTTAAATTGATGTATAGATTTTATGCCTAATAAAGATGCATATAACACGATAATACTCCAAAGTTTGTGGTTAAAAAAAAAGAATAAGAAAAAAAACTTCGGTTCTTTCTATTTCCACTGAATCAAATACCACTTCTGGAGTTTCGTCCCCTCCATCTTTTTCCCCGGATCGTAGCAATCTCTACTACCAAATCAACCACCATGGAATCCGATCGCACCTCCAACAACCCACACACCACCCATTCCCACCACACCACCTGCATCAACTGCGGCGGCGCCACCACCTACCCCCACCCCCATTCTCCGAAACCTCCCACCCCCAGTCTACCGTCCCATCCGCGCCCCCGCTATCCCCATCTCCCCAACCCACAACGTCCAACAAACCATCATCATGACACCTGTCCCCCACGCCGAAAAAGTTCCCGTCATCTCCCCACCCCACCACTTCCAAACCCCCTCCAAAATCATCACCTCCGACGACCACATCCGCCGCTTCCGCGACTCCCCCACCGCCAAAAACTTCCTCGGCTTCATCGTCTCCTTATCCGAATCTATCCGCACCCACAAACTCTCCGACCCCTGCCACGTGTCCCCCGTCACCACCTCCATTGTTTCCATCCTCCAAACCCTAATTCAATTCATTGACCAAATCCCACCTCTTGAACAATCCTCTCGGTACGGAAACTTAGCGTATCGTGACTGGCACGTGCGCATGACTGAACATGCTGATTCATTCATCCTGCAGTTACTTCCAGAAGAGTTTAAACCAGCTACCGTTGAATTAGCCCCTTATTTTACAGATAGTTTCGGGAATTCGAGCCGAATCGACTACGGAACCG
Organism: Scalesia atractyloides; assembly: GCA_947069175.1. Classification (NCBI taxonomy): domain Eukaryota; kingdom Viridiplantae; phylum Streptophyta; class Magnoliopsida; order Asterales; family Asteraceae; genus Scalesia; species Scalesia atractyloides. The sequence continues at coordinate 6,738,047 of CAMTDV010000008.1, forward strand.
GGCACGAGACGAATTTTGCGGCGTGGTTATACTGTCTGGCAAGGTTAGGGGTGATTGTTGAAGAGGATTATGAAGCGGTTGTGTCTCGGGTTTTTGTGAAGTATATGGAGCTTATGAGGAAGTTGCAGTTGGTTTATTCGTTGGAACCGGCGGGGTCGCATGGGGTTTGGGGGCTGGATGATTATCATTTCTTGCCGTATGTGTTTGGGGCGTCGCAGTTGATTGATCATAAGTATATGAAGCCGAAGTCGATACATAATGAGGATATACTTGAGAACTTTGCGAAGGAGTATCTGTATTTGCAGTGTATTGAGTTTATAAGGAAGGTTAAGAAGGGGCCGTTTGCGGAGCATTCGCCGATGTTGGATGATATTAGTGGTGTGCCGAATTGGAAGAAGGTGAATAGTGGGTTGTTGAAGATGTATAAAGTGGAGGTTATGGAGAAAGTTCCTATTATGCAGCATTTTCTCTTCGGTTCGCTCATCAAGTGGTAAGTTTGATTCTGTATTTATTTGGTATGAATGTTATTGTTTGATAATTAATATGCTGTTTTGAAAGTTAGGCCATGAAACTTTAGACCATATATCTTTTGCTTGTATATGATAGAAGTATATAAATATAGAAGTCACATTCGTATTCGTACCTTTATAATATAAGATTTGAAAAGGCCATACTTTTACTGCACACGTCGGTGTATTTGATGCGTTCAAGATGACAAAGGGTGATTTGTACATTCAGCCAGTATTTACTCTTGTTAGTCTCTTATAATTGAATCATTTGTGTCCGTAAGCTGCTTGTTTAACGTAAGCATTCTTCTCATGACTGTTTACACCAATTACCAATAACAAAATCTCAAAAACTAGATCCCATCATTTGGAAACAGTAAAGGAAAACAGAAGTTGCAGACTTGCAGATCAAGAATTATACTGCAAAACCAAAAAAAGAACAGATCTTGAAAAGAAAAATCTTTTGAATTGAGAAAAAGCGAGAAGAGATTAACAAGAATAAAAGAAATCTATCAGATTGCTTGAGCATACTCAACTAGTTAACCACCAAAATATGTGTGTGTGTGTGTGTAAAAGTGAAAAGAATATACTCAACTAGTTACCTACCAAAATAAATCATCTAACAGCCATTACATAGCAATAAGTGTTTGATCATCAACTGGATGGAACTAATTCTAAATCGGTTCTTATACATCACCAAGCATGATAAAATAAGTTCTTCAATAACTTCTGCTATAAAGTAATGCTAATAACGACCGTCTATGGATGAAAAGTTGAATACTTGAATACATCAAGATTCTTTGATATTTTGAGTTTTGACAGTTAACACTAAACAAAAATCGACTCCTATAAGCAAATATATTCTCAATTGAGAAATAGAAACTGGAATTACAATTTCTGAAAAACAAAAATAGATTCAACAAAAGGGGAATGCTATATATATATATATATACTGTGTAATATTGTATCTTTTAAGTTCACCACTCATATTAAAACACAAGTAAGAAAAGAAGATGATAAAACATGCTCAATCACCAACTTGAAAAAGATTTCAGATATAATATGAATCAGCACCAAGTTATTCACCTGACTGAACATTGTGAGCAATAGACAACTGACAAAATGAGATGTTTTCAAAACTTTAAAAAAATCAAAACCTCTTATTGAGTCATTTCATTAGACACTTGTTAAACATTTTATCAATGCGCTGAGACTGCAAAAAGTTGAATATAGTATCACACATTTAGAGTTAGCAATGGTGATTCTACAGAGGTGATAGCAGGTTCATAATTACGATGGTGGTTCTTGAGAGCCTGATAACAGATTTTAGTTAGAAATGGAATAGCAATTTTTTACGCTGGAGAGAAGATAGAATTTCTGGGAAACAGTGATGTGTGATTGAAAAGCAATGGAAAGCGATTGAAACATTGATTTATTAATGGGGATGTCAATGTTCTAATGTCGATTCTAGAAGAGGACATGTGATACTTGTTTATTGCATTTTAGTAAACATAATGAAAATAGCAATAGCATGGATATATTTGAAATGACATAGCTTTGGTAGCTCTACACCTAATCTTGGGTACCTAACAACCGCAAATCCCCTTTACCGGGGGCGCGCTCACATTCACATACACACGTGTATGTAAAGGAGTAAAGCTTCTTATTGTGAGAACAAAGATGGATCTTTGTACATCGAGTTCAAAAACTTGTTTTAATAAACTTCTTTTTGAAAATACAAGGATTTGATAAATGTTACATAAATAATCATTTTCAGTCGTTTTTTTTTTTCCACGCGAAAGGCAAAAAGAAATGAAATTACGCGTCATAAAAAAAGTCATTTTTGTGTAAATGTTTTTTTTTTAATTTGAAGTCATTCAAGGATTATAAAAGCTGGGAATTGACAAAGAACACTGTCAAATTTGAGCCTTCATATCGGATCCTAACTTCCCTCTTATCTGTCTATGTCTATCTACCTCTCTCTCTCTATGTGTGTGTGTGTGTGTGTTTGATGATAAACCGTTTTGGTTATTCCTTGATCTATTATGTCATCCAACACCTTTAGCACATTAGGAACAACACTAGAAGCCATGTTATTGTCAACATCTCTTACTTCAGAATCATCTTTCACCTGGTTCTAGTCTGGTGGTTATTTTTCAATCAGTTGAGAAGAGTTGGAGCAGTTACATGGCAATCCAAAAGCTTATTGGATGAACTGATATTTGTTTTTCTCAAATCAAACATGCATGAATTTGGATGAGTGCAAATGTGGAAATAGTAAGATAGAAACCTTATTTTTTTAATAATAAAAAATCTACCCTCTTTTTCGGGACTTTTTGTTGTATCTTTCCTTTTGAAGTACTAATTTATTTTAACCATTGTGTTACAAACTCAGAACTATAAATCAACGCCTCTCAAATATAAAGATAAATAGGCAAATACTGTACAACACCATAGTTGTTAATAGTGAATAGCGGTAAATAGCGATAAGCTACCTATGCGCGACGTAGCGATAGCGAGTGCTATCTGATGTTTAGCAATAATGTATTAGAAAATTTGTTTTGTTTAAAAAAAATTTAGGGTTTTATTCACGAATTTAAGGTTTTTTTTGCTGCAATCAGTGAAGATTACAGCTGTTTGATCGATTAAAATGCCTAAAAATTCTGTTTTTAATATTAAAAAAAAACCCCTAATTGTCGCTATTCACGCTATTGGGTGCTAAACATCAGATAGCGATGATCCAGCGCTACGCTATTCGCTATAGCGCTCGCTATCATCGCTATTAACAACTATGTACAACACTTTTGTGCATGTACACAACGTAAACAAGATGCATATAAAGTATAAACTAAATGAAAGTGCGTTATTTTCAATTTGAATGCCAGTTGGTAGTCTTTATAAGTTGCCGCTAGTTCAAGGAAGTTTCGAATCGTTCCACAATCCACATGTTGTGTAACAATTGACAGGACCCTATGTAGAACATGTGGTGAATGATGTGATAGACAGTATTAAGGTTTTGTCTCACAACTAACAGTTAAGTCACAGGTAACAATTGACATGTCATTTGTGCACTACTGCACTGAATATGTGCTTTTCCATGTATTTAACATCTAAAAACCAAATATAAAATGTTCGTTATTCACCGATAATGTTAGAATAAGTCGCCAGATTGTTATGTGGTTAATATTGTATATCGAATACGATTTTATACTTGATATCCACACTAACAAATATCATGATTATGCAGGGAGTAGACGACGAGCGACAGGTTCTATAGAATGAGAAGTGAAAGGGATGTCTCTGTAGTTAGTTTTGAAACAACTGGTTGGTTGTATTATGTACTGTCACACTGCTTAACCTTTTCTAATATCTGATGCTTGTTTGCTGCAACTTCTATTTATTTTTAAAAATATTCAATAATAACTTCGTTACATAACCGATTTTAAGCAAATAACTCCCATAACCGCTTTTTAATATTTGGGCCCATTTTCACCCCAAGTAATTAATATAACCATATTTTGGATATAGATATTTAGTTCGCTAACGCAATAAATAAAAAAGGGACACAAATAAACAGAGACAAGAAACTAAGAGGAAGATGATAAAACAATAACTCTAATGCTTATTAAACATTTAACTTCAACCGTAAATATTAAAAGAATCATAAATAAGTATAAAAAAACAAGGTTCGGTTCGGTTTGGTTAAATTTGGTTAAAGAAGATACCTTAACCGTAACCATAACCATAACCGAAAGGTCGGTTAATAATATTCACATAACCATAAACGTTTGGTTTGGACGATCTCGGTTAATTTCGATTAACGGTTCGATTTTCGGTTGTGGTTCGGTTTTTGCTCATCCCTACCTCCTCCAATCTATTTCCTTCACCACTAGGCCAAAACCTTGATGGCAAATGAGGGTTAATTACTCTTTATCACATTCTCTTCTTACCTTTCATAATGTAAGTATCTAACCCATGCTAATAAGATTCTTTGTAATCGTTACTAAATTACACCAAAATTTATTTTGCATTAATAGATTAATAAGTTAACCAAAATAGGGTAAATTTATTCTACAAACTCTCCTAAATTTAATAAGTGTACGAAGAAACAATGCATCGCAAAATATAACACAATGTTGAGCAAAATATAACACAATGTCGAAGAAAAAAGACATAATGAGTCGCAAAAAAAAAAACACAATGACGCAAATATAGAAAAAACACGATGCTAACTAAAAAGACACAATGATATAAACAAAATTTCTTAAAATCTACAAGCTATAAATCTAAAAGTGAAAAACTAAAATCTCATATCGTATAGTTCGACGAGACGATTGCTTTGTCATTTGAATGAGGTCAACCGGAGTCCGTTTGATACACTCCTTACGACTTTCTATTTTTAGTAGATTTTATATTTAATCTAAACATACCAAACTATGACTCTTTCAATTACTTTTTAAGAACTATAATGAAAAGGAAATGGTTTTAGAGTAATTTAATTGGCTTTGATGAACTTTTGAGTTGAGTTTTGTCAACATATATCCAAGATCCCCTTTTTATAGCAACGGTTGTTACGGTTCGTCGAGCAATTAATATGGGAAGTATTAGATAAGGGTCAGAGAACAAGGAGCCAGATTTGAGCTGGTTCACACTGACCAACCCGGTTCATGTGAATTGAGCACTCATAGTCATCGTAAATAGTCTAAGCGTTTTAATCATGTCTAGTCGAAGACTTGAATTGATGTACCAGAAAACAAACCATATGTTTATCGGACACGCTTAAAATCATGTAATCTGAACACAACCTATTTTACCTATTTATCCCGAGAGTAAAATAGGTTGTAAATCGTAAACATGTTGTATAATTTCTTTTATTACATATAATAAAATAATTATATAATAACACTTTCCTGTATTATTAAATTTTATTTTTTATTTATTAATTCATTATCTATTTCACTTACAACTAATATATCAAAGCGCTCAATTGATATCAGTTCAAGAGATAAGCATGACTTGTTTCGAATTACATGCTTATAGTTCAAGTTCAATTTGTTTGTTATTACTGTTAATTACTTAAATATTTTATTTATATGCATGTATATATAACTTAATATATGATAATATATTTTATGTGATTATTATTATTAATTAAATTAAGAAACACTTAATAGTACTAATACACTCATTTAGGACCGTAAGCTTAGTCAAACTCAATACATGTAGCTCGGGGTTAACCTCAAACATTAAATGAGTTCCGACTTATACTTCACTTGTTTAATCTCATCTCAAATAGATTAAGAGATCTCTTAATTGACTCGTACCCTTGATGAGTCTATCTTGTTTGTCAATCAATTTCCAGTTGAGTTAAAATCGAATATCAGCAAGGCTAGTCTCGAGTGTGGTGGCCGAAAAATATGAGGATGTGGGGGTTTAAAATGGTATAATAGACGAAAAATGTATAGCTGCAATGTACAATTGAACGAGAATATATATTTTTCATATAATGTTAAAATTTTAAGTGATAGACATAATTGCTATATATTAAACTTAAAACATTGTGATAATTTATGAATAATATATTAATATTAGTGACACTTAAAATTTTATATAACTTTTATACACATATTAATTAGGCAACGGTGCTTGACCATGACGTTGGCCCATGACAAACAACAAAAACGAACCGACGGCTACAACCCAAATTCGACGCTAATCCAACGGCTCTAAAACACTTGCGTGCTATTGTTTCTTGAGGTTCAAACTTCGTACCCTCATTTAACGCTAACGGCAACCGTCACCGACCGTTAACTCCACCCACGCTTGGAAGCCCCTTACATTAACGTCACCCAAACGGCGTCGTCTCCCCCATTCTATTCGTTAGAATACAAACCAAAATATATACGTTTTCTCTCGCCTATTTTCTCTCTCTATATCTCGATCTTTCAACGGGCAACAAGTTATGGTTCCAATTGGTTCTTCAATTAGGGTTTATTGATCTCAATTCACTTCTCTACTGTCACAGGCATGTTTCGTTGACTTTAATTCAATCGAACGTTAGTCAACATGTGTTTAATTCGAAGAGTTTTTGATTGTTTTTGTATGTTTATCGATTCGTAAACTGTTGTTTCTTATTTCGTTTGATCTTATAGATTGTGTGAAGTGTTGATTTCCATTTTGATAGGTTTTTTTGTGTTGAATTGTATATAGAAAGTGAATTGGATTGTGTTTTGTTCAATTAGGTTTACTTTGAGTTGAATTAGTGATTTAGTTCTTAGATCTGGAGATATTTGGTTGGTGAATTATTGTTGGAAAGTGAAGGAGTTGATATGGTAATTAGGGATTGTGAATTGTGGTATATGTGTTGTGAGGGTTTTAACAACTTTTCTGCTTTTTAGGGGTTCGGTTTTGTGAAGAGTCTGGTATGGGTACGGTGGAGTTGCAAGAATTTTGCATTGAGAATAAGCAGTCAGGAGCTGCATCAAGCTCTTCGATTTCGGAAGGAAGTAGTGGCATTGTGTTGCCTAAGTCGCCCAGGGTTTCTAGCCCGATCGCTACATCACCGTCTCATCGGTATGTTTCTGTGTATTCACTTGTATCCTTTGATGCAGAAAAGTTATGATAATTGATAAATAACTTGTTGTGTATCTTATGATATAAACTCTTGATGGATTAGTTCATAGGTGGTGCATGATTTATGTACTTGCATTATTGTATATCTTTAGATCTTAGATTTGTTATGGCAATTTTGGACATTTTTCTTGTGAAGATGTATATAGAAAAGATATGATATATGAGGTGAAACTTAGTTACTTACCATTCATGTCCAGTTAGGTAATAATGTTACACAAGGGTGCAACTGCATAGAACATTTATAACTTGTAGATAATAGAAAAAGCATGGAAATTTATTTTATGTATGCTTTTTCACTTAAATTCTTTTCTTCAGTTGTTACAGTCGTTGAGTTACTTGAACTGACAATGTGATTTTGGAATTATAGGAGAACTGGACCAATTAGAAGAGCAAAGGGGGGTTGGACCCCAGAGGAGGTATGTTTGTTTGGAGTACACGTGAATTCAATATGTTATTTTTCGTATACAAATGATAGACTTGTGTTTACAATAAACAAACAATTCATGATGTTTTTCTGTAAAACAATAGCATGTTGGGTGGTCGTTTTCTTTTATAATGTTTCTTTGATTTTAGGATGAGACTCTAAAAAAGGCAGTTGAGCTTTTCATGGGAAAATCGTGGAAGAAAATAGGTGAGACACTTCTCATTTTGTTACGCGTAACACTTACTTTCAGTTGACCTGTTTGCAAGAAACCTGTAGGTTGTATTTGTTGTGTGTTGGTCAGAAATGATGTTTAAATCAATTATAATTATAAATGTTGTTGTTTTGCAGCTGAAAATTTTCCTGATAGATCAGAGGTCCAATGTCTGCATCGCTGGCAAAAGGTTCTTAATCCAGAACTTATTAAAGGTCCATGGACTCATGAGGTTTGCACCACATCCGTTCACCCTCTTTGATACGTTTGATAAATATTTAATACAACTTTCATGGATTCTGTTTTCTGTTTGTTGTAGGAGGATGAAAAAATCGTTGAGCTGGTGAAAAGATACGGGCCCACAAAATGGTCTCTCATAGCAAAGTCTCTCCCCGGTCGTATCGGGAAGCAGTGTCGTGAAAGGTACATTGATTCACTTACTTACACCTATGATTTCCTTTACATGTGTTTATATCATCTCTAAAGGCAAACTGCATAATCTTCCAGGTGGCACAATCATTTGAATCCAGATATAAAAAGGGATGCTTGGACCCTGCAAGAAGAGTATGCCCTCATGAATGCACACCGTGTGCATGGAAACAAATGGGCCGAAATTGCAAAGGCATTGCCTGGAAGGTTGTTTATTTTACTCATCCGTTGTCTATAGTTCTACATTTTTTCTTATCAAAATACATTATTAAAATTTGGTGGTGGCGAAGGATGGGTTGAATAATAAAGTAGTTTAAACTTTAGATTGTTTTATGCATTATAATACTTTATGGATGACTTTTGTTTCGACCCCTTTGACCCACTCGACCCATTTTCTGCCATTTTGATCATTTGCCACCATGGTTATAGATCTATAATTTTGATCAAAATATATTACTAAAGTTTAGTGGTGGAAAAAAGGGTGGGTAGAGTAATTGGTCAACATTGGTAATTTTTTTAGTATGGATTAGAGGTGCACAAACCGGTTAATTTTCATACCTGGTTTAGGCGGTTAATTTCAATTTTTTGCTTTAAACCAGTTATTGCTTTAACCGGTTATTACTTTAACTGGTCCAGTTAATCACTTTAACTGGTTGGGTTAATAACCGGTTATTTTCGGTTAATTAGCCGGTTTTCCCTTTTTTTTGAATTTTTTCGGGGTTTTTTTTTTCCATTAACTAGTCTACCGGTTACTAACCTGTTCCAATACTAAATTTCTATAACCGGTTACTAACCGGTGGTTATAATTAACCACTAACTGGTTAATGTTCTACCGGTTATTAACGGTTCCGGTTAAGAAACCAGTTTTTTGCCCACCTCTAGTATGGATCGGGTCTGTTGGGCCGGCTTGCAATCACATTTCTATTCCTCTTTCCTTTAATTTTATAATTAGTTAATGTGTTAAATACAATTGCAAAAATGTATTGTTTCGATAAATATGTGAACTTTTCTTTTAATAAAGTAGTTTAATAGGTTTTTATGCATTATCAATACTTTTCGGGTCACTCTTAACCCCTTTGACTTGCTCAATTCATTTGCTGCCATTTTGATCATTTGCGTATTACTAAAATGCTATCATACAGGACGGATAACGCAATAAAAAACCACTGGAATAGTTCTTTAAAGAAGAAACTCGATTTCTATTTAGCCACAGGAAGCCTTCCTACTGTCTCAAAGAACGATATTAACGAAGGCGGTGACATATGCAAAACACCTTTAACAAGAAAAACCATTGCTCCCTCAGTTGCAACTGGCCACGAATCACTTGCAACTGCAGACCACCGTAAGGTAGAAGCAGAGACCATAGATGATATAGAATGCTCGACCCCTTCGCAAGATGTAGACGCTTCATCGAGTTTTCTTCCAAGTGGATCTACTGATTCCGAACGTACTGGAACCAAATCACAGCCGTCGAAGTTCGATCTTAGTCACCTTAGCCGGAATCTGATTCCGAAGTTTGATAATTGCAGTCCGTTACGTGACGGAATTAATCAAGAGACGGTAAATGCAACACCGATACAATCCAATATTCAAGCGTACGGTTCTTTGTATTATGAGCCACCACAGATCGGGATTTATATGCCTTGGAATACCCGCGAGTATAATTCGAACTCGTTTAATATGTCACCTCTGTGTTCCTCAACACCGCCTTACACCGACAAGTGTGGCGGTTCAAATGCTCAAACGCCCCAATCAATCTTAAAGATTGCTGCTAAGAGTTTTCCTAATACACCTTCTATTTTAAGAAAGAGAAAAGAGCAGTCATCGTTTTCATTTCACAAGATTTTGAAGGCTGAAGGTGATAGTGTTGGCGGCAAAGGGGTCGAAGGTGGTTCTTGTAGCTGTGGTGGTGGTGGTGATAGTGTTGGCGACAAAGGGGCGGAAGGTGGTTCTTGTGGCAGTGGTGATAGTGTTGGCGGCAAAGGGGCCGAAGGTGTTTCTTGTGGTGATGGTGGTGGTGGTGATAGTCTTGAGGGCAAAGGGTCTGAAGGTGGTTCTTGTGGCGGTGGTGATAGCGTTGTCGGCAAAGGGGCGGAAGGTGGGGTGGCTACTGTTAACACGTATAATGCATCTCCACCTTACAGATTAATGTATAAGAGGAAGTCCGGTTTAAAATCTGTTGAAAAGCAGCTTAAGTTTGGAGTTGATAAGGAGATTGGTAAAAGCGAATCCCGATCTGAAGATTTGAATGTTAAAGGCAAGTCTGTGACAGAAGCATGTGAAAATGGATCATAGGCTGCTGATAGTGCAGGAAACTGTAAGTGGAATATTCTAATAGTCTTTTTGTGATTCTTGATGGAGGTTTATCATGAGTACAAGTCCAAAGTTTTTGATTGTGTTTAATTTGTTCTATTTTAGGATTGTCTTGGATTTTTGAAGTCGCCTATGACGGATTCCTGCTACGCTACAATGAAGAAGTGATGAACAAAGGATCAAAGATCTTTGGAAACGATTATTAAATTAAATGCTTTGAAATAGATAAACAGATAGATTTATTGACTTTTGCCTTTTCTTTCCTTTTTTTTTCTGTATGGACAGAATGGAATTTAGGTAGCTTAAGCAGGTTTTGATGAATTACAACATTTTCTCTATAATGTGTAACAAAGGTGTATCAATATTTGTAGTTATGTTGGAAGAGTGTTCATGATGTTGGTTTATCTTGATACACATGGCACATATATGATTGTAAGTGAAACATTTCACTTAAAAGGGGGCTAATAAAAGTTTCACATACACAAACAGAAGAATGATTCTATTTTTTTTATGGCTTCTAGTTTGGACCAAACTTACCAATTGGTATGTCATCAAAGGTAGCCAAGTAAGTTTGGTCTGAAACAGAAACAAGATGAAAATGTATCGTCTTTATTTTGCATCTTTGTAAGTGTGTTTACGTAGAAACACGTAAACATATAGTTTACATTGCATCATTGTTTGGTTTTCGAGTCAAATTACAATTACTGGTCGTAAATTGGTGTTCCCAAGTACATCCTATGCAGACAACAAACAGGTACAGATTTTTAAGAAGTCACCAGAGCTATAAACACCAAATCCAAATTTCCAAATTTGGAGTCGGGTTATACACATGTATAAGTGTAAAACCACAATTTTAAAAATAAAAAATTATCTTCGTTCTCGCTTCTTGCTAGTCAGAGGTTATTGATAATAATTCTGTTGTTTAATCTTCTTTCCTTCTTATCTTTGAGCATTGACACCAGGACGATACTCTCCAATACCTAGCAGGTCCTGCAAACACAAACAGGATATACCCGTGGTATAGACTGAGTAGACTCAAATTGACCTGTGTTATACTTTGAGTTGACCCAAATTGACCTTTTATATAATTTGAGTTGACCCAGAGTCCCAGATTGACCTTTTGTATAACTTGAGTTGACCCAGATGAATCCATATGCAAAAACTTTTACCCAAATAACCCATCTTTAAATAACAATCATGATTGCCACCCCTAGACCTGCTTCCTCATGGAAACAAAAACAAACCTGATGAGATGATCTTTCCATGTCACATGTTTAAAAATATATATTTAAAAAGCATTCCAAGTAAAACTATGAAGGTGCTCTGGTTTATGGAAGTAAGTCGAAACTTCTATGTCTAGTTTGTCCACTAGAATATACACACTGTATGCGATATAAAAATTTTAGAAACGTTAATTGATCTCCGCGTTTTCTTTTCGAACACTTAATTCTTTAACTTTTCATTAATCAGTAGATGACCGGATGCTTAAATTCTAGATGGTTGATTAAGCAAGCCTGAATAATCCAAGATTCCAAGTGCTAGCAAATAAGCAAATGCAAAAACAGGTTAAATTTACCTGGCATGCTTTATTTTTTGCTCTGGTTTCAGCGGTGCTAGGAATATCATGATTTGGTTTTATAAATCTTTTCTCGCGTCTATCACATGAGCCCCATCCATCGGAGAACCTACCCCCTCTAAACATAAAACAAAAGAACCGTAACAAATATGAGCCACAGAAACCAAGCCTACATCTTAAACAGAAATTATTGTAGAGAAACATACTGCATATGTGCTCGAACTATAAACTCAGCACGTTGAACATTACGATTATCATCAAACTCTATAGTCTTATCTTTGATTTCATAAGAGATGTTGAAATAACATGATATCTTTCTCCAGCCTGTTTTTCCAATCAGGACGCGTCAGCAACATGCCGACATTTATGAGGACCAAAACAAATTAAGAGGTGAAACCATTTTACCAGACTTTTTGATGAAGGGATTCCCAGAGATCATCATGTAGTCACCCTTCTCCAATATCTACAAACAGATGTCAACCAGTGTTACTCTTGATATGGAGAAAAAAAATCTGAAACCATTTAAGTTTCTCATTTTGTATTTGATGATTATTAATGTGAATTCTTATACTTGATTTCGATACTATGTTCTGGCTTAGTCGTTTATACAGCTTTTTTTTTTCTTTAGATAGTTGTTTTGGATTTCTGCAACTACTTTTTGGTATCAACTTTAAGAACTTTGGATCAATTTCTTTTGTGGAAAATATCTTGAGTTATGAGTACAATAAAAACGTTGTTGGAATACTACATGTCATACTGTAGTGATGATCTGTGTTGTTCCACAATGTTTACTTTGATTCTAATGTACGCGCTTTTGCAATATATTATTGGCTTTTATGAGTTCATTTAACATGTATATATATGATCAGTAATTGCAGTTGTTGTGGGACAAAGCCAGTAATATGTACACAATTACATTAAGGTTCAACTCTATCCTTTTTCACTCAATTTGACAAAACTTCTTGCAAACTTAAACTAAAGCAAGTCTGATCCTAGTGTCATTCTTTCCAAAGTTTTATGTAAGTTTACTGTGAGGTGTTACAGAATTCATATGAGGTTACAAACATTAAAAATAGTTCATCCTACATCTACACTAAAAATTCATATTCATATGAACATACATTTATCAAGTTGTGTTAACAGTAATTGACAATTTTACAAGCATAGAGTACAACCTTGCCTCTTAAATTTAAGAAATTTATTATACACCCCCACAGTTTTAATAAAAGTAAATTTTCGTTTTTAATAAATTTACACTACAGCCTCTTTAACTTTAATAAAGTTACCTACACCCTGTGCACTTTAAGCTGCAAAGATTATCAACGAAGTCTATGTTTCATTTTTCGTATACAAAGTTACGTGTGTTGTGCTATCTTTTTTTATTGCGATACAGAGTATCAGTGTTGTATTGATACTGTAATAAAGAGAACCATTACATCCAAATTATCACATCGCAACGGGCGGGCTCAGATTACTAGTTTGAAGCAATTAACAAACAAAAGGAAAGAGGAACATATGTACCGACCGCCATAGCAGCCTTCTGATATTCTTTAAACAGATCCACAGTAGGAAATCGACCTGACAAGCTATGAGTCATCACAGAGCAATCAGATGAACAGTTTACAGGACTCTGCACCGGATGATCCGAACGATACGAGGACGGAGTAGTGGGCGTGCGTTGCACGTGCTTCACCATAGCAAGAGGAGCAGGAGAAGTGGCTTCAGCAACAGAAAACCTGGGGATCTTCTTCTGCAACACTTCGCTGCTGGATATTGAATGTTTTCTAGGGTTTGTGTTGGGGGATAATGGGGACGAAGATGTGAATTTTGAGATGACTGGAAACTTAACTTTGGGGGAGTGAAAGCGAGTGTTGTTGTTTTGAGGTTTGAGGGGTCTGGTGGCGGAGGAAAGCGCCGACGAGGCGGCGGCGGCGGCAGAATCGATAACCGCCCAGAGAGCGTCGTCGTCGAGGTTGGTGTCGTCTAGGGTTTGCGAGAACATCGCTCTGTTGGAGATGGAAGAGAGAGAGGGAGAGAGGTCTGAAGCAAAGCCCGCCCGATGATGATGATTCGAAAAGTTTGAAAGAGAGTGATTTGGTTGTCTAAAAATGTAAAAACACTAAAACATGAAGGGCATATACAACAAATTGACTTAATTTAAAATTAAATGTTTGTAAGGTGGTATGTTTGCTATATTGTGTTTTTTTATTATACTTCTCATATATAACATTTTATTAAAAAATAATATGGTTTTACGATTTACTTATTTTTATCTATTTTTTGATATAAATTATTATATATATAATTTATAAACTTATTATTTACAGTGATTTTTAACCTTTAATGAATTCTTTTTCATTTTTCCTTTTTTTTGCTTTTTGGTTTTTGTATTTCTTTTTTAAGTTTCAATCCAAGCTGATGTTGTATGTAACGAAACGAACGGTCTTCCGATCGACGTAACCACATCTCGTATTTTTTGGTCGTATCATGACTTTTATTTTGTTTCTCTTTTGGTGAGTGCTGGTATCTTAATAAACCGAACCAATATCAAACGAATTCCTGCCATTAACGTTATTTTACTATTGTTTACGTTTCCATTAAAAATTGGGTCGTCCCGCCATAGAGCGTGGGTTTAACCCAGTAGTTTTATAAAAAAACAGAGTCGTATCAAATATAACGTTTTATAAGTCATTATAAAATTTAATAAAAAACGGAGTCGTATCAAATATAACGTATGTATGTATGTATGTATGTATGTATGTATGTATGCGTGTAGATTAAGGTTTCCTGTATGTGTGTAGATTAAGGATTCCTGTAAAAGTGACAAGTGTGTGAAATGTAAGAAATGATATGGTGAGGACATGTGTCTTTAATTAAAATTAGAGATTAAGGGTAATAGATCAATTTCAATAATAATAATTTTAATTAACAAAATCTTTCCATAACCGTTTTGAGAGATTTTAGAAAATCATATATTTGATATCTTTGTATTATTTGATATCTTGTATCAAGTATTGTTTAATTCATAAAATTCGTATCAACATTTTTGTTAATTCGCAGGTATAAAACACCATACAAATTTTAAAAACACCACAGCTTGAATCCAATACAGTCATAGTGTTTTAACATCTCGAATCATTTTGATTATTTTGAAAATATAAAACACCATTCAGATTCCAAAAACACCACGACTTGAATCGTAATACAGTCATGGTGTTTTAACATCTGGATTGATTGCATTGCACATTGTGTGTGGTGTTTTACACCTGCAATTGCAGTAGATATTCTTCATATAGTGTTTTAAACCTCCACTCATGGTGTTTTACACCTACAATCCAGTATGTGTTCTTCGTATATTCTTCGGGTGTTTCATACCTGCATTTACACCTGTATACATGGTATTTTACACCTGTATTCCAGTATATGTTCTTCGTATGTGTTTAAATTATTCGTAGCTTATATCATGCTATACGTAACTTTTTATATAAATATAGCAATATGGTACTCATATTAAAGATAAAAAAGCTTGTTATAATGTAATTTTTTTTAAAAACATTACGTATAAAAAGTTATTGACGTTCAAAAAAGATGGATGGAACTTGCATGTGCATTAAAGTTGATGACAGTTTCTTTATTTAAACAATACAAATATAAAAAGACAATATTGCCCTTAATCTAGCTAAATTAGTAAAAAAATTAAACATAATTTACATTTTAAGCCGTTTTTTTTATTCTAACCATTAACTACAAGATCTAAGGGCTTAAAACATTTCTTATACTTCTCACAAAACCACCCCTTTTACACTAACCCCAGCCTATATATATGGTTAGATTCATTTGTGAACAACCACCTTAATTATGAATACTAGTGAACTAATCCTAGCCTTTGATAATCGATACACAAGTGTAAATCAATGGTTAGGATTTGATGATGAAAATACACTAGTTCATTTTACAATTTGATGATGTAAATCAATGGTTAGGATTCACTCAGTTAACAAATATACTAGTGTTCACTCTAGAACCCCACCCTATATATAGGGGAAGGTTTAATTAAGAACACCCATATTTTGTGAGAACCATGAGAACAAATCTCAACCATTCATTTATTCCCCTTGTGTTTTAATTAAAAGGGTAAAGTGGTAATTGGTCATAGCTAAACAACATTTCCCCTGTTCTTATGTCAATACGTGATCTTCATCCATTGTTTAATCGAATTTGTTCCATACGACCTTCAACCATTCTTCAATTGATTCTAGATTCATACGATTTTTGCATATTAAGGTTTGTTTTTGCTAATCTTTTGTTTACCAATCAATCTCAGTCTTAATTCAACCTATCCTAGATCCATACGGCTTTCAACTACATTGATTCTGGATCCATATGATTTATGCAGATGCAGGTATGTTTAAGATATCTTTTGTTTTTAAATCTATCTTAGTCTTAATTCAAAATATTCTGTCCCGTTTTTGTTACGAATCTCAGTTAATTTACACTTGAAATCATTGATTTCAATCGCGTTGCTGTTCTTCCTCTCCTTGCTTGTTGATTCAAATTGTTTTTGAATGTGAATTGGATGATTTGTAGAGATTTTGCAACATTCTCTTCAGTTGATTACGCGTTTGGTTTCAATTTTTGTCAAGTTGTTTATTGGAATTACGGTTTTGTATTGTATTGAACTTCATTTCTCCCATCATTATGTGTAGTTACTATTTTTGTGTTGTATTTAATAGATGTTTGGTTCTCTAAGTTCATATTATTTGGTGGTGTGTAGAGGGTATACCTATGATGTGTTGTTCTACATGAAGTTAAGCTTTTAGAGAGCATTATAGTTATGAGGTGGAAGTGAATTCGTGAATTGATTGTATAATGAAGTTTAATCTTCGTAAATTTTTGTTGTTGGATTGAATCTTAGTTTAGTGAATGTAATTAAGAGTAACATGAGTTAAGATTGGATTGTTTCTATGACTGTAATTAAAACAGAGCATAAAAATGAAGTTTTTGGTTCATTATGTTTACAAGTACTTTTAGCTCTATCTATATCATATGATTCTAAGCATTTGTTTAGTTTGAAAAATTTAATACAATATTAGTGCTTATTTATGTTTTTTTAGATTTTGCATTCATACATTGTCAAATCTGTTCATGTACTAAACAAATGTATATACTGGTGTTTATATATTCATCCAATATATTGTGTTTATTTATTCATTTGTTTTACACATGTTAATGTTCAGGATAAGCTGGTGCAGGCACTAGCTAGGCACGTTTGATACTGTGAGGAGTCAACACGTTTTTATGATGTTGTGGTGAGCGACTAATAGCGTGAAAAAACCAAGACAAACTTTAAGATACCATTGGTGTTCTCGTTGTTTACATTTACACAACGAAATGAGATAAATAAAATCCAGCGGCTGTAGTATTAACATTAGCAACAAGTGTCACACTTCAATGGGTCAACTCTTTAGTCTTAGTGTTTTGATGGCAATAAGAATGAAGGTGAAGCCTAGCAATACAACCAATCAAGAAAATCAATAAAGTGAACACTAACTATGTAGAAGTCAGTTTGGTGGCCCTTTGAAAAATAGGAGAAAAAACTATGTACATGCTATTACTTCGATGTAATTAATACTGACGTTTATGTTTGTTATGTTGGTGGATTTTACATACTTTTTTTATATTTTTATCATGTCATTTTTCAAATATTATTATACATACGGGTTTTTATACTGTGTCAATTTATATTTACATATGTGTGGTTGATCTACACGTGTAAACTGTTCACTATCACATATTTATGTATCTCCTACATATGTGAAATTAATCACACATGTGTAAATTGTCCTCCGTCACACATATTTGTGTCTATTTTACATACTTGCAACTAAATTACACTTGTTTAAAGTGTACACTTTCATATATTTGTGTCTGTTTTAAATTGCACAATTGATTTACACATGTGTAAACTGTGAATTAAACAAGATAGTATATCATGTAAAAAGGGACAACACCATAGTAAATTTTGATGATAAAAAAATATTTACAACCTACGGGCCGAGATATACCCCAAGGAAGACACCAACCCCAAATCATTAGCTATGGTCTAACAATTAGAACTTAACAAAGCCCCAACCATAAGCTAAACTAGAAATTATAAAACAACCTATTCTAGACTTAAAGTCACACACGACCCACGTCCAACATAACAATAAATCTATAAAATAAAGTTTCAAACAACCTAAACTTTCCAAAAAAAACCAAAAAAATAAAACACGACCAAATCATTAAAACAACATCTAAAGCATAACATCCAAGCGTCCATCTTGAGCTTCCCAAAATCCCTAAACTTGACGAAGCAACAACATCATCCTTGTTTTTCAACCTGCACAAACTCCAAAAATCTATACGCCAAGAATATCACCAACAAACACCATACCCAACCTGATATTCACATCCCTAAACCAATATTTAAGTCATTTGTTTTACACGCCATTATAAACAATGAATGTTCTGACTTACACATGTGTAAATTCTTAGTTAACATCTGTGAAATTGTTTTACAAAGGTTTTGTTTTACACAAATGTAAGTTTCTATTTTACTTGTGTAAGTGTTTGTTTTATACATGTGTAAGTTTTAATGTTTTACACATGTGTAAATTCCCAATTAAATATGTGTAAATTCTCAGTCAGACATATGTAAATTTGTTACAAAGTTTCTGTTTGTAAATTCTCAGTTAACATGTGTAAATTTGTTTTACAAAGCTTCTGTTTTACACATGTGTAAGTGTTCCTATTTTACACATGTGTAAATTCTCAGTTACAATAAAATTTAATTAAACAACATTTTTAGTATGCGTAAGGAGCAGGTTATGCAACTGCTTTCTTACACGCGCAAAAACAACTTACTTACACATGTACAAACATCTTATTTACACATGTGTAAATTGCTTAATTACACAGGTTCACTATTAACTAAGATGATATACACATGTGTAAACAACTTACTTACACATGCGTAAACATCTTACTTAATTACACAAAAACAATAGGAGCTAAGACGATTACGCATGTGTAAATTGCTTAATTACACAGGTACAATATTAACTACGATGATTTACACATGTCAAAAGATTTTTTTAAGCTTAAGCATGATAACGTACACCTGTGTAAACCTACATATAGAAGATTATTTTTTACAACTTGAGAAAATAGTTTATGTCCTTGAACAAGCTCATATACCATGAAACAACAAGCAATGTGATTCCAACAAATTTGTTAAGATCACATATTCCAACATGGTCTTATTGATAGGTCTCACCAATTGTACTAATATACCATCAGTAATCTGGATAAAATAAAAGATACACTTATAAGATATATCTGGATAAATTACAACATACACATAGACATTTCATCAAACACCTAATAGCTACTCAAACCAAAAAATCCAACAAAATCAACCCAATAGACACTTAGACCTTAAGTCTTTATTTAAACACCTCATATGCAACTACTCAAACATAAATAATTCAACAAAATCAATGCAATAGACAGTTAGAACTTTAATCAATTTCCTCTTATGCAACTACTTAAACAGAGTTAACCCAACAAAATCAACCTAACACATACTTAGACATTTCATCAAACACCTTATGTGCAACTATTGAAACCCAACTATCCCTATTACATCCTCATATAACTCTCAAACCCTAACAAGATACAAACCAACATACTTCAAACAAAACAAAAGAACATCAAATACTCTTAATCAACAACAAAACAACAGTTAGTTACCTTTGAAAATTAAAGGGTGAAGGAATGGAAAATCAACAGCTACAACATACAAAGAAGGATCAGAGAATAAGAAACAGATTCACACCTTACGTATGGTATCGACGTTGGCTTTTGGTTTAGTTATCTCTGATGTCAGCCTTGTCTCTGGCATTGGAAAGAAGTTGCAGAGAATTGAGTTTTTTATTTCATGAGGAAGAAGGTAATTTAGGGGGCTGGTGGGTTGTGCGATGGTAATAGGTTTTTTAAATATACTTTTGCAATAATAACCTTTTGAGTCTTTCATATATAGTTCGCTTCACCTTTAAACCTTCTCTAATCTTAGCCCCTTGATTGAGGATGATCAACGGATTAAAATGGTTCCTAGTGTTCTCACAAAATTCCATGTTCTCAAAATAACCCTCCCCTATATATATATATATATATATATATATATATATATATATATATATGGGGGAGTGTTATCTTGAGAACGCTAAATATTGCGAGAACCGTGAGAGTGGGAACGAATGAAAAAACCAACCAAAACCATTTTTTAATACAACGCTCATTATAATTAAAATACAACATTAAAAAGAAATTTACAATATCAAATAATTCATTTCTCCTCAAAATCACTCTTATTAGATTTTTACACAAGTGTAAATTTGTTAAATTTACACATGTGTAAATGGCAAACTTACACATGTGTAAATTTTCATTATTTACAAATTCACGTAAATTTAAACGTATAAGTTGAATTTCAAACATTATATTTGAATAATTGTAAAAATATTTTGAATTCCAATAGTTTTTTTTATCAAATTCTTATGGTTTTTTCATTCGTTCTCACAATTTTTAGTGTTCTCATTTATACCTTTCCCTGTATATATGTGTGTGTGGAGTCCCACCATACATAAACTTAGGACGAGTATTCCAAATTTTCCCCATGGACTTGCTCCACAATGTTGACAAACTTCACAAAGCTTGCCACCTTATGCGGACTTGAGTCTAATATTATGGATGCCCTTCGGGCAAAGGGTGTGAGAGCGGAGTGGTAGCGCGACGTGGATAAGGTGGTTGTCTCGATGCGTTTGTCGAAGACGGGAAACTTTGCTTGGAACTTGATATGTGTGTACACGCAACAAAGCAGCGAAGAGTAATCACTAAAGTCTAAAACATGATGATTATAACTTTTGACTTTATGAGTCATCCCAATTCAATTACCAATTTTATCTGAATGTTATAACTTATTTTCGAAGACCACGTGGCAAATAAAATGGGCGTGAATGGGCAAAAAAGCCCCATTCACAAGAGAACACCACCCCATGGGCTTTTTTGGGATTTTTGGGTTTGGGCGTTTCAACAAAAACACCCGATATAAAAGAGGATGACCAACGAAATGTATTTGATGGTTTATTTTTAATACTTCAATTACAATATCTAATCATTTTAAGAGGGCTTGAAGTTTAAGCTCCACTACACCACTTTTTAACTTTAAGCCCCTTTACTGACTAGAAGGCACAAGTCAGATAATGCCTAAAGGAGGGGCTTGAAGTTCAAGCCCCACTACACATGGTCTAAAGGATATTTATTGAATTTTTAAAACCAAAAACAAAATCTTTATGTAACTTTGTTTCCCATGTTGTTATTTTTGTTTTGTTGTTTGTAGGGCTGTAAACGTACCGAACGTTTGGTGAACATTTCGTCTACCGTTCAATGGGAAGTTCGTTCGTTTATTAAAGGAACAAACACGAACAAGAAGTTTGTTTGATAAGTTAAAAAACTAACATGAATCGGGGTTGCGTTCCTTTGTTTATGTTCATGAATGTGTGGTAATTTGTTCATTTATGTTTGCTAGTCTATATTCATTTGTATTTGTTCATTTAAAGTTTTTCATCTTATATATATTTTTATTTTATTGGTTTTAGTTTAAAAACTTTGAAACCATAGTTATACTATATGCCTTCGTCAACTTTTTTTATTTAACCATTTCAATTTTAGTTTGTGTTATTGACAAGTTTCTTAATATTTGTGTTAATTATGTCACCTATGTTTGGATAGTTCTGTTAAACACTTATTTATTTTTCAGATTTTATTTTAAAATTATATATAACGTTGTTTGAGTTCATTTATGTTTATAAACATTTGTTTGTGTTCGTTTGCATTTGATAAGTGTTCATGAACATGTTCATATCCTTCATGGACGAACACGAACAAGAAAGCTTATTTGGTAAGCGTACGTAAGCCGTTCTTAAACATGTCCATTCCTTAATTAACAAACAAGAACAAGACAAATAAAACCTTGTTTGTATTCGTTTACAACCCTACCTCTTAACTTCTTGTTTGTCGATCCATAAGTAATGCCACCTTAAAAAATCCTAGACACTTAGGATTTGGACCCTTAGATTGAGTTTAACGTACCTCTCACGCATTTAATTTTTAAGTCTTCTGGGTTGACTTAGATTTCAGAATCTAGACTCACTAAAATAGATCTTGTGAACTTTAATAATTTAAAACCCAAAAGTCCTGACGGTTTTAAATGTATGAATTTGAGTTCTAAAATAAATAAATTAATTACAATATGAAAAACAATTATTATACGTGAATAGAACTTTATGAGATGTATATAGCTACGTATGAGCAAAGCTCGATGCGTAGCAGCCTCATATGAAACCCTTATACGCCTTATAAAGATCTACAAAATAAAAAGTGTATTATTTTTAATAATTTCTTAGAATATTTAATTAATTATTAATTTTTTTGTAATGTTTAAAATAAAACAAACAAAACTAAAACATAAAAAATAAAATATAAAAAACAAATATAAATATATAAACTGATATAAACTATTTTGTTGTATCACCAAATCTTAGGAACAATTTTAGCATATTTTACTATATGAAACAAATACTTTGCTAGTAAATGTATTTTATATATTAAAATAAATATTTTACTCTTTCAATGTAGATATATAACAACCTGTTAGTTACCTGACGCTTGGGGTGTTCAAAAAAATTCATATCTGAAACCGAATCCGAAATATCCGAAAAGCCGTATCCGAAATATCCGAAATTTCGGATATCTAAAAACCGGATAATCCGAATTTACGGATTCGGATTAGGATATGAATTTCAAAAACTCCGGATAATCCGATTATCTGATATCCCAAAACTATTTTTTTATAAATATATATAGTATACGAGTATTATATATAGTTTGAAATATAGTAAAAATAGTAAAAAAGTAAATAAATAACTAATCGGATTCGGATGTTGATTTATGAATGTTTTTAGTTTTCAATGTTGGAAATTTGGAAAATCGGATATAAATTTAGTTTTAATCTATGCACGAAACGATTTTTTTTTATTTTTTTTATAAGTTCGGATGAATATCCGATTCTGTATTCGAAATTTTGGTTATCCGAAAACTAGATATCCAAAATTTTGGATATGGATTCGGATATCAATATTTACTATCCGAAATTTTCAAATATCCGCTTTATGAATATCTGAAAACCAGATAATTCGATCTTGAACACCCCTACCTGACACCATTTTAACCAGTTCTCCATTGTCAAGATTTTGTTAGATGTCCGGTTGTAAATGAACGGAACGAACATAAACAAAGCATTGTTTGTGTTCGTTTGTTAAGAAAATAAATGTGTTAACGAACGGTTCATGAACACTTACCAAACGAGATTTTATGTTCGTGTTCGTATGTTCATGAATGGTTCACGAACACAAAGAAATTTAGCGAATGCATGATGAAGGCTAAAGGTGGATGGCCTATAGAATAGCACAAGAACTTGAAGCTCTAATTGTTGGACGGGTTGTATTCGTCAATGTAAATAATAAGAAGGCAAAGGAAAATAGTGTATAAACGATTAGGAAATAGGGTTTCTTAGTTTAATTGTTACGGTACTAAAATAAATAAAAATTAAATAACATAAAAAGTATAGATAAAATATATGAAAGTACAAAATATTTAATTAAAACACTAACAAACGAACATAAACAAACGCAAATAAATAGATGTTCACAAACACCTTACCAAGCGTTCGATTCGTTTACAGCCCTAGTTCGGTGTGAGCCGCTTTTTAGTTTAGACATACCCAAAGAACCCAAAAGGCAAAGAAATCTTGCTCAAACCTACTCGCTAGTGATAGACTGGTTCTGATCGTCAGCCTAACTACAAGAAGTTTGGCATGTAGCTTAACTTCGACCCAAGAATAAGCAAAGCACTAAGTTAATTTTTCATCCCACCGCTAAAGAGACATATTAAAACTCCTAGTCCTAATAATTTAAAAAGTCCAACAGATTGTGTCCACACTCCACACATTATATACATCTAAATATATCAAAAATACTAATGTGTATGTAAACTTAGACAAGTCCATTATTTATGGTTCGATTTTAACACTTAACCATAATAAAAAAAACATACCAATTTATTCGTTAAAAAAATAAACTATCAATTTTGCAAAATGGTTTGTTTATGTTGGGTTATTTGTATAGTTTATCAGTTTTTATGATACCATTTGGAAGATGATCAGATCGTAAGGTGAGGTACGATGTTCAATTCAAGGAGGTCGTATGTGTCACTTAATTTGATCTCAGTACGCAACACTTCAACTTAATTTGTCCAAGTATAAATCAATAAAGTTTCTTATTTTGAAAAAAAAAATAAAGAAAAGAAAACATTAAGTTTGTAAAGCACCTAGTCCCCCTTGGTTATTAGAACAAATGAATAAGTGTGGACAGACCACATAGTAGTGGAAGACTAAAACTCCATGCTTATTACCTGTGAGTCGTTTGCAAATATATATAACTACTAAATACGTTTAACTTTTAGATACTTTGAATAAAGATAACGCTTTATGTATCCAAAAGTCCAAAGGTTGAAATCAAAAGCATACATCTTTTTCAGTAATTGGGAAATTACGTAAAACATAATGTATTAGTGCTAACAAAGGAAAATATGATTTTGTTTTCTAATGCCTAGTTGATATGAAATATATAGATAACTTCCTACGAGTAGTTTATCTCATTCAGAATCTTGGATTCTAGCTCTTCAAATCTTGAACATTAGTAATTATGTTTTCCTCATTCTTCTTAAAAGCAATCCTGCTACATCTTGCTATTCTTATACAAATTAATAGTGTTGTTTCTGCTTCGAATCTTCCTACGGATCAGGTTGCATTGCTGAAAATAAAATCTAAGATTACAGACGACCCTCACGGTGTTCTCAGACCATGGAATGATTCTCTTCCTTTTTGCATGTGGCGAGGAGTGACGTGCGGTCATCGACACCAAAGAGTCACGAGCTTGAATTAAACAGGCAAAGGTTTAGAAGGCCCTTTATCTCCTTTTGTTGGAAACTTCAGCTTCCTCAGGTCCATCATCTTAGATGACAACCGGTTTTACGGAAGCATCCCACTTGAAATAACTCGTTTATCTCGATTAGAAATTCTATCCCTGGGGAACAATTCTTTCACCGGAGAAATCCCGGCTAACATATCAAGTTGCGGGTAGCCCATGCAAACGGTACACATCTCGAAAGAAGAGTTGAGCCACATTAACAGCATCAGTCGTCTTCTTGCAAGGAATAAAATGGACCATCTTAGAAAACCGATCCACCACCACAAAGATAGAATCATTACCCCTCTGAGTACGGGGTAACCCCAACACGAAATCCATACTAATATCAACCCATGGTTGTGAGGGGACAGGAAAGGGCATATAAAGACTTGCATTAGTAGCTGTGCCCTTTGAAACCTGACAAACCCGACACCTTTTCACATAACGGTCCACCTCTTTCCTCATAGTAGGCCAAAAATAAGAACCTGCAACCAGTTGTAAAGTACGATCACGACCAACATGCCCTTCACCATGTAACTCCCTAATAATCCGCAAGCGAAGACTAGAATTAGGGATACATAGTTGATTCCCCTTGAACAGAAAACCTTCATGTAACAGAAAGTCTGACTTTTTCCCAGCACACACATCCTGCAAAATGATTGAGAAAAATGGGTCAGTGGCCAACTGCTCACGAATGACCTCTAGACCCAGCACAGCAACCTTCATGGATACAAGTAGATTACTCCTCCTGCTTAGGGCATCAGCAACCCTATTTGAAACACCAATCTTGTGCTTGACCACAAAAGTAAACTTCTCAAGAAAGGCCAACCATCGCCCATGCTTATGAGATACCTTGTCTTGAGTACGAATATGCCTTAGGGAATCATGATCAGTGAATAAAACAAACTCTTTATGAAACAAATAATGACGCCAGTGCTTTATAGCTTGGACCACTGCATAAAACTCCAGATCAAAAGTGCTGTACCTCAACTTTGGCCCAGATAACTTCTCACTAAAATAAGCAACATGCCTACCACCCTGACTAAGAACCCCGCCGATTCCAACATTTGAAGCATCAGTATGAAGTTCAAAAACTTGAGAAAAATCAGGCAATACCAGAATCGGTGCTGAAGTGAGCTTGTCTTTCACAAGTTGAAAAGCCGACTCTGCCTCTTCTGTCGATACAAACGTCTTCCCCTTTATACAATCTGTCACCGGGGCCATAATAGAGCTGAAATGAGGAATGAACCGCCTATAGAATGAAGCAAGCCCATGGAAACTACGAACTTCAGTAATGGTAGTAGGAGTTGGCCAATTTCTAACAGCCTCTACCTTGGATTCATCAACCTGTATCCCATCACCAGAAACAACATACCCCAAGAACAAAACCTTAGGTATCATGAACACACACTTCTTGATGCTGCATAGAAACTGTCTCTACGAAGCAAAGTCAAAACCTGCCTCACATGCACAACGTGGTCACTGAGAGAAGCACTATAAATAAGAATGTCATCAAAATACACAACCACAAATTTCCCAATGAAGGGCCTAAGCAACTGATTCATCACACACATAAAAGTACTAGGTGCGTTTGACAAACCAAATGGCATCACCAACCACTCATACAACCCTTCACGAGTCTTGAAGGCAGTCTTCCACTCGTCACCCGGCCTAAGACAAATCTGGTAATACCCACTCTTCAAATCTAACTTTGTAAAAATAGTAGCACCAGTAATCTGATTAAGCAAATCATCAAGTCGAGGAATAGGAAACCTGTACCTCACAGTAATCTTGTTGATTGCTCGGCTGTCAACACACATACGCCAGGTGCCATCTTTCTTTGGAGTCAACAAATCAGGAATAGCACAAGGGCTCATACTTTCGCGAACATGACCCTTAGAAATCAACTCTTCAACCTGCCTCCGCAACTCCTCATGCTCGCTAGGGCTCTGTGGTCTGTTGGGCAACTGTGACCCAGGCTCCAAGTCAATGTGATGTTGGATGTCACGTAACAGTGGCAATCCATCAGGAAACTCATCAGGGAAAACATCAGAAAACTCCTCAAGGAGGAAACATAGCATCAGGAATTTCAAATTCCTCAGGCACCGGCTTCCCCATCAACACAAAAACACTATCCCCCTCCTCCAGTTCATCTTGAAACTGGCTAATAGTCAACAGAGTGCCTGAATGTTTTGTGGTTAACTGTCTAGGCTTGGTAGGAACAAGAGTGATCTTCACACCGCCAAACAGAAAACTATACGTATTAGATCGCCCATTATGCTCTATGTTCCGCTCGTATTCCCAAGGCCTACCCAACAACAAGTGACACGCATCCATAGGGACCACATCACACACAACATCATCTTTGTATGTGGACCCAATAGAAATGGAAACAAGGGCTCGCTTAGACACCGAGACCTCTCCACCCTTCTTGAGCCATTGAAGCTTGTAAGGCTTCGGGTGACTCTCTGTCTTCAGAGACAACTTCTGTACCGCCTCTTCAAATATCAAATTATCACAACTTCCAGAATCAATAACGAACGTGCATACCTTCCCCAAAATGGTACATGTTGAATGGAAGATATTATGCTTGAGCCAATCATCCCCATCTGCCTTTGGTGTATAACAAGAACGTCTGACCACTAGGTTTACCCCAACATCACCGGACACAAACTCTTCCTCGTATTCAGTTTTTTCATCATACGCCAGGGTATTCTCGTATTCTTCATGTTGTTCATCCTCAGACTCGACAAACAGGTGTCGTTTACCAGCCTTTTTACACTCAGCTTGTCGATGGCCCGTTTCACCACAACTGAAACATCTCGGACCACTACTACTAGCCCCTTTAGAGGCTGATCCGGTATTGTTACCCCTGGTCTCTGTTGGCTAGGCCCCCCGCGAGGTGCCCCACCACCCGACTGTACATTTCCCCCACTAGGGGCGTTAGAATACGAACCACTCGACCGTTGGTTTTGCTTCTCAAAGGCCAACGCCCATTGGTGTGCCTCTGCAATGGTCAATGGATCAAAAAGATTCACTGACTCCATGATTTGCACCCTCAAACCCCCAATATACCGAGAAACAAGTTGCTCCTCCGCCTCTTGAATATCGTTCCTGGCGATCAACTGGTAAAACTCGGTTGTATAATCATCAACCGACTTAGCCCCCTTCTTTAAGTTCTGCAGATGCTGTACGTCAACCGTTGAAATTTATGTGGCAGGAAGTTGGACCGCAAGCACTTTCTCATCTTGGTCCATGTCACGATTCTCGACTTCCCGAGCCTTTCTCGTGTAAGCTTCAATTGCTGCCACCAGGCAGAAGCCCTACCACGCAATCTGGTAGCAATCAAAGCCACCCGCTTATTCTCAGGAACCTCCTTGTACTCAAACACTTCCTCAGTGGACAACCAATCGATGAACCCCTCCGGGTTCAAACTAGCCCCATCGAATTCCGGAATGTCAACCCTTATCCCAGAATCCCAACGTCGATTGCCTCTCCTCGACCTCCCCTCGGCCGATCCTCCTGATCGCCAACAGAATCGAACCATCGCCAAACGGATTACTGAAATCCAAACCATACCCATCATTGGGTTGCTGCCTCCTACGATTCATCAAGCCTTCCATCCGGTTAGTCCACTGATCGACCACCTGGTCCAATCGTTGATCCATTCGGGCCATGAGCCGCTGCTCCAACTCCCGTTCATAAACTTCATCGAGTCTGTTTCTTCTCGGAGGCATTTTGAGCTAGGAATTCGGCTCTGATACCAACTGATGTAGCGGAAAATTAGATAAGAAAGAACGAATACATTGATTCTGCGAATACCCGTGTTGATCTTTCCCAAACCCCCAAAATTCAACCCAAAGGGCAAGAATTTGAAGTGATAAAAATGATTTCTCAAAATTCAAGTCTCTTCATTATCACCTCATAACCAACATATAAATAGAGTTATAAATTCGAAACGGGCCCCAAAATACACTTGGGCCAAAAAACTAAAGCAAAACAAAAGTTGGCAAAAAGCCCAAAAAAAATAAAAATAAAAAATACTCATAGAAATAAGTCTTTTTTGGGCCCGAACGTCCACCCAAACCACCAAAGGCGTTTGCAGCAAAATGGGATTTTTCCTCACGATCGTTTTGACTGGTCGCACGCCCAAAACGGACCCCCGTGCCCAAGTTAAAGTCATTTTAGTGAAGCCCCATTTGTCACGCGATCTTGGGCCTCCAAATATAACATGGCCCGCTCCTCCACACTTGGGCCCGCATCAATACAATATCGACAAAATCTCTCAAAAAGATTTCATATGGAAGACTTTTCAAAGCAACCGAAGGATTCTCTCTAGAGAACCTGATTGGTACAGGTAGCTTTGCTTCGGTCTACAAAGGAGTTCTCGATGAAAGTGGCTTCACTGTGGCAATCAAAGTACTGAACCTTAATCTCCGAGGAGGTTTTAGGAGTTTTATGGCCGAGTGTGATGCCTTGAGAAATATTCGCCATCGCAACCTGGTGAAGATCATAACTTCTTGTTCAAGTATTGATTTTCCAGGCAATGATTTCAAAGCTTTAGTTTATGATTTCATGCCAAATGGGAATTTGGAGAGTTGGCTGCATTCAATACACCAAGTGCTAGATCTTGCTCAAAGAATCAACATTCTCAAGGATGTGGCTTTTGCTCTTGATTATTTACATTACCATTGTGGAAACGTAGTAGTCCATTGTGATTTGAAGCCGAGCAACATTTTATTAGACACTGATATGGTAGCTCATGTTGGAGATTTTGGGCTTGCGAAAATTCTTTCCCTTGGAGGAGTTCCAAATGCAAACAACAAAAGCTCAAGTGTTTTCAGAGGAACCATTGGATATGCACCTCCAGGTAAGCTAATGATGACTAGTGCATTTGACTGCTTTGTAATAGTTTACGTGATACTATACGATTAACTTTACAATATGATTTGCAGAATATGGACTTGGAAGTGAAGTTTCAACCAGCGGAGACATTTATAGCTATGGTATCCTATTGTTGGAGATGATGACAGGGAAGAAACCTGTTGATCCAATGTTTGAAGATGGTCTGACTTTGCATTCCTATGCTAGGAATGCCTTGGTTGATGGTTTTGTGCTTCAGATTCTGGATCCATTACTTCTAAATGAGGATGTTGATGAAAATGGTTTAATTTCTTTAGTGAAAATCGGAGTGCAATGCTCTTCAGAGTCTCCACAAGATCGAATTGATATTGGGACCGTTGTTCACGAGCTCTTCTCAGAAACAGTTGCAACTAAATCCTGAATTGTGTAAGATCCACAGATCAAGTTCTGCAACCGCAAAAGCTAGTATGTGATTCTGTTATAATGTTGGTTTTTATCGTATTAAGTTAAGTGTTAGAATCTGAATGAACCTTTGTTTCTTATGTCTATGATGATGCTGGTACAACTGTGGATGTGATTGTGTTATAATGTTGGTTTTTATTGATTAAGTTAAGTGTTTGAATTTGAATGAACATTTGTTTCTTATGTCTATGATGATACTGGTACAACTGTGGATATCATGTTCTTGTATACATGAGTCTTTCTTTTCAATTAAATAAAAAATATATAACAAATACCAATAATTAAACACCAAGGTACTTGAAAAGCTAGTTTAGACGAAGCTTTCAGCTTGTCCTTGAGGGAAGATGGGCTGTTTCACATCTTAGAGAAAATCCAAACTGCCATTCATGTTTATCCCTTTTACAATTTACTGATATCAGTTTTCGGGTCAACCTGTTATATACTTATATGCTACGCACATACGTTTTGACATCCATCTAAACAAGCCTCCTTCAAAGCGAGGTGATTTGTACATATTTTTGGTGTTGTGGTTTTCATGATGGTAGATAGCTTAAGCATACAGTTGATACGATATGTTACCCTATTATTAATTAACAGATACGTCGTGGATATCTAAGTATATCACTTGCATTAATTTAAATTGAGATTGTAAAATTTGGGAGGGGAAGGACAAACGTTCTAACGCTATAAGAAACTACAAATGAAACTGTTGTACACTGTTCAATTCAAGGAGATCACATGTCACACAGATAATTTGCGCATTTCCAAACTACAAAACTTCTTAGTATACAAAACTCAACAACTAACGTACCTTAATGACAGACTATACCGTTCCAAAGACCCCACAACGAATCATTATATGACTTCAAGACAACTACAAGCGGCCAACCTTAAAAGGCAGACCAACATTTTGGAAAACCTTGATCTCACCACCCAACCCTGCAGTCACAATCACCAAGCCCCATGCCGTTGCTTGGATGGTCTTGTGACTTCGGTTACCACCCCACCCAGGAGACACCATGGAGTTTGGTGAAGGTGATGTCATATCATCAAACCTGCCTGATAAACTGATAGCCGAGCTGAATGACTCACAGGGCCCTATACTCGAGTCAGAATGTACATGGTCGTCTATGTCTTCAACACTGTCCATTGAAGGATTGCTCCTTTTAGGAAGTGGTGGCAAGGGCGTTGACAATAGTTTACTGTGGCCAATATCGTCATGTATAGAAGAAGAATCAGTTATGGGTGATGTCAGGGTAGTTGTGAATCTTTTTGAGTGTTTCTTGGAATGCATTGCCGCCAGCGGTTGTTCAAGTTTCCTACCTCCAGGCCATGGTGCTGTAACAGAAACTTCTTTACAAGGGAAATATTCGTAAGATGTAATAATCGGATATTTGTGCTTCCCCTTGGCTTCTTCGTGCCTCCAAATGTATACTTGTGAATCTTCGCTAGCGCTGATTATGTATTTGCCATCCGGACTATAATCAGCTGAAAGTTGGCTGTAATTGTTTTTGTAACCTGCCAATTCAATAGTCAGTAGCACACCTTGAAATCTGAGGTCAAACTGATCTAAATTATTTTCAATTCAATTTTCATATGATTTTCATAAATATATTTGTTTCACTTCTAGATTTCCTTTCTCTGTCTAGAGCTCAATGAGTTCATTAATTTTTCCAAAAAGATGAAGAAATATTGTGTCAATTTTGATTTAAAACTTATCCCAGTTGCCCTGAAGAAAGTCAAATTTTGCATACCTTTGAATTTTTGGACAAGTTTTGTTCCATCTAAGATCCTAACCCGTGAATCCGCCGATGTCACAAGTACTTCAGATGGATTCAATGTAGAAAACTGCAAGTGGAAATAATTTGTTAGCTTGACATGAAGAAATAATAAGGTAAAGACATGTAAAAGTCATATTTGTACCTGAAAACCGGTTATCTTTTTAGGCTGTGGCTTTTTCTTAGTTTTCAATTCAACTTGATCCTTAAACTCAAGCTTGCAATCTAGGACAAAAGGAATCCAATTAAAAGGCGCATACGATAATTTCCTACACAGTAAATAGATATATAGTTAACAGTTATAGAAATAGTTCATAGTATCATACCAGCAGTGTCGTAAAATCTACATATCCCTTTATTGGAACCAACAACCGAAACCTTCATTTGTACAAATATAAATAACTCAGCGAATTTCAATCTAAAATCACAGACCAGTAGTAGAGGTTATAGATCAAAATTACCTTGCCATCATTAGAATAACCAACCGCAGTGATCATCTCATGAAGATCGATCCAGTCCACAACATGCCGGTCTGGTATGTTCCATATTCTGACCTTAGAATCCAGTGAACCGCTTATAAAGTAGTCATTATCTGCCGGATTAAACTGAACACAAGTAACTGTCACACATATAAGTTATATAGCTAAAAAGATTTGTCTTTTGACATTAACCAAACAAAACAAAAATATGTTCAGCTGTTTATGAATGTGCGTACCGTAATCAGTATGGGAAAATATCTTCAAACAGTTCTTGGTTTCAGTGTCCCATAGCCTTACTGTTTTATCCATTGAAGATGATAACAATAGCTGCAATATACGAATTTGCTACGTTATGGTACTATGATTGGTGGTCAAATTAAAGCATAATAATGTAAACTTTATGTACTGTATTGAAACTAAAAGTTTATAAAATTTTAACTGACCCGAGATCTTGACCATGATAGGTCCAGGACATCATTGACATGACCTTCCAATGTACAAACTGGTGTTTCGGACAACCCAAAAATAGTTTCCGGCACATGAACATAGTCTGGTATCCCTTTCTTTTTCTTCCCTTTCTTTTTCTTCTCCAGCGTAGCATCAGGCAACGGTGGTCTGCCATCAGGACTAGCTACCATAGCCATAGCGTGAACCGGTGTGCCACCAGCTGAACTCGAATCATCACCACTCCGCATCGCCATTACATCGAATTCCAACACTTCCCATATATGTATCACTTTATCCTCACCTGCGGACGCCAGATATTGACCGTCATTTGTAAATTTCATCGCCCAAATCGATCCCTCGTGACCCTGAATCTCTTGACTCATATGCAATGCTGTAAACTCCTTGTATGGCTTTCCATAAACTCTAGCTTTCACCCATTGTGAAGATGATCTTGGGTTATTACTATTAACCGAAGGAGAACTGATAATCGTAGAAGTTCTTTCTTTATCCGACTTTGATCCGCCAATTGATCCTAATTTTATGTTCTTGAACAATGCAGCCCCTTTTTTCTTGCTCTTTTTGAAGCTGTTGTGGAAGGAGGTGTTGCCTGGAGTTAGATTCTGATCATCAGAATCATTTGCGCCTTCGTTAACCGCCTTCTTCATTAACTCTTTCACCTTCCGCGAGTACCCTGCGTTTTTCTCGAATTCCTCCATTGTAATTTGCTCCCCTGTTTTAACATCACTCAACTTGTTCCAACTTTCTTCTTTGTTACACTCTTGAACCATGAACTCTTTCCCATTATCCAAATTTTTTATCAAGAGAATGGATTCCTCTAGACTTATCGGCTTCATGTCATCGTTTTCGTCATTTTTGCTAGGATCGTCTTTCGCTACAAAAACCCCCCTTTGTTGGACTTTGCTTGGAGACGATAAACCAACCAACGGGGTCGAAAAGCTGGAAAATGTTCGGATAAGGTGTTGTTTGATATGAAACCGATCATTTCTTCTTTCCTCTGGTTCGAATCCATGGAAGATGTATCTATACTTCCCTGTGATCTTGAACGTGAC
This sequence comes from Scalesia atractyloides, assembly GCA_947069175.1. Lineage (NCBI taxonomy): Eukaryota > Viridiplantae > Streptophyta > Magnoliopsida > Asterales > Asteraceae > Scalesia > Scalesia atractyloides. The sequence continues at coordinate 6,772,368 of CAMTDV010000008.1, forward strand.
AGTAAACCATGTGAGCCTGAAAAAACAGGCTCGCATGGCACTTTCTCATCCTGTTTCAGTAGTTTTACCGAAACAGGTGATAAGTCTTTCTCTACAGGCTTACCGACATTCGCCAGAGGCGAAATGTCAGTTTTTACAGATAGTATTTCCATCGAAGGAGCTCCATTAGAGCCAGCGAAAGCTGACATATTTTTACTGCTCCCCAATCCCATATCCCGGAGAAGCCGTCTTCGCCTATCGGTGATTGACTCCGGCGTGGCCATCCACATGTCATATTCACTAGTCTGGAAATCCCAGAAGTCCGGGAAATCCGTGGCTGAGGAGAACGACATCCGGCTGTCGTGGAACTCATCATCAGATGACGATGAACCAAGATCATGTGGGACGACAGCGGAGAGTCGTTGAGCTTCGAAGAAAAGGTCGTCGTCATCATTGAGGTCTCCTAATTCGTCCCAATTCATCGTCATGGTTCTCCGGATCTCCATGTTTACACATTCGTAAAGCAACAAAATTGCAGCAGATGTGTTTTGGTTTTGTTGAGGAAGATTGGGGATTATAAGAGAGGAAATCAAGGAGAATCCGTGACATAACGTGATTACTACTTGTCACGTTGAGACATGCAAAGCTTAACACTCTGCATAATTATTCTATAAAATTTAGAATAAAATGAGTAATGAATCTTAATGATTTAGGAGCATGCCAACCTTTTAGCCCAACTTAAGCAATCATAAATGGTTCCATGTGGTAAGGCTTTTTTACTTTTTAAGCATCCCATGAACATTTGTTTTAGAATATAATTCAGAACGGAAAATGATAATGGAATATGTTTTTTCATATTAAAAAATTAAATGATTGATTTAATATATAGCTTGAATAATAAGAAATGTTAGCTTCATGCACATAACATGAGTTTGTAACGCGTATTATAGGTGTCATTGACTCGCTCTTTTTGTTATCATTGACAGTTTAATTTTCTTAATGTTTTGATCATTTGAAAATACATGTCATTTTTTAATTGCCAATCATATGAAAAGGAGTTAACATTAGGTATTACAATTCAATTCACTTGCTTGATTGATCTGTATTACAATTCACTTTGATCATCAAGTAAATCCCGATTACACTAAAATATCTAACAACCCTTACACTTGATCATCTATAGAGATCAAGGAAAGAACTAAAACACTCAACCGGTTCTATCTGAACATGAGATTAACCGATGGCTCAGTTCAAACTGGTTCCAATTGAAGCTCAGATGAATCATCGACCAATCACCAGTTTATCGGAAGTTGATACAAGTATTTGACTCAATCAAATGGGATTTCGGTAATGGATTATTGGGCTTAAATCAGATTTAGATATAAATATAAGTATTTGACTCAAATGGGTTTTATTTGGATATTGGGGGAACCAACAAAATGTGGGCCTCTAGCCAGATATATTATTAGAGGTGCACAAATAGTTAATTAAGTTAAACTGATTTAAAACCGTAACTGTATACTAGAAACCGGTTTAGGTTAGAATAAACCATAGGTTAGCAACCGGTTTGGAGATTTAGAACAGAAACCGGTTAGTACCCGGTTTTTTTAACCTAAATATGAACCTAAGATGTTCTTCAATGAGAATTAGATAGTGTTTAGGATTCAAGAATCATGGTAACAAGACATAGCTGTAAAATTTTAGATGCGTGTTTTGAGTTTGTTGTTTTAAAAATTGCAAACAATGACAAAATCAAGATTGATTGATAAAATGATTAACATTGATAACCCGATGAAATAAAGTGTTGCATACTTGGCGACATCTCAATGCCACCTAGGTAGAAGGGTAAAATGTTCATGTGGATGTGAAAAGATTCTTTTTCTTCCATAGCCACACGCACACCCAAGCCAACCTCGACGCGGTTTGCCATGCCCACACTTGCCTACGTGTAGCGCCTCACCTTCACATCTTGGTACCACTACCAATGGTTTAAGTCACTATGTGAGGCACACAAATACCAAATAGTTTATTCATATTTGATTTAACACTATTCGTATTTAAATGCAGTATTTTTAATATGTCAAATAAAAATATTTAGGCCCAGAAGAGATGTTTTTAGTGTATTTCTTTTAGAAAAAAAAAAGATGATGTGGATGAGAGAGTGTGAAGTGTTTTTTTATGTCTTGTGTGTAGCACATGAGAGAGGAATGCTCCTATTAGTTGGACAAGTGTCATGTGTCATATACAAAACATTTATAAAAAACAGTTCTATCGATAATGCTCTTAGTTTGGGTATATTATATCAATAACATGTAGAGAAAGCTAGTCGATGTTCAGTTAAAGCTAATTCAAATGTTTCTTTTAATCTTATTTTATTGTATTAATTGTATATCTTTTTAATTACATTAACAAGCATTGAGTATTTATAAAGGTGCAACTATTAGAAAAAAGAAAAAAAAAAGTCAACAGATTAACCATACACAGTCCATTATACACATATATAATTGTATCATTCATTTCAATAAAAAATCATTTTACATGACACGACAAACCCATCAATTCTCTTCTTCTGCGTTAACTAAGAAAACACAATGACAAATAAAGAACTAAGAATTAGGAAAATCACATATTACACTATTTGTGTATGGAATCTTGAGATCTTGCAGCAGCAACAACATGCTCAATATAAATGTTGAAAATGCATAAATAATTAAAAATTAGTATTAAGCACTCCCGTTTTGCGGGTAGGGCCATCAACACTAAACTTGTGGCATGTTAATGCGAATAACTTACACAAAAACGTAAAACATAGAAAAGAATAACTAAGTTGATATAGGACCCGCAGGTGCGACGAACCCGTCAAATGGAAAAATAGACGACGTAAAAACGTTGAACCACACACACGTTGCGCCGTATTAACTCACATGATATAGAACGGAATGTAAAACAAAAAAATTTAGTAAGATGAAAAGTATAGGAGACCAAAGTTGAAAGTACAAAAGTTGTGAGGTTAAGTTGCAAAAGATGAAAGTTTTGGTGTTATAAGTAAGAAAACAAATAGTTTTAGATTAAAAGTGAAACATCAATTTTTTTAAAACCTCTCAAAGCATAAGGTAGACACCTCTATCTCAATAACTCACACTCTTAGTTAATGGAATCTTTATTGTTACAAGATCATACAACATCAACAACATGCTCAATATAAATGTTGAAAATGTACAAATTATTAAAATTGTATGGTTGTTCAGTTGTGGTAGGGTCATTGTCAAATGGTATGAATACTCAACACAAATCACAAAGAAATAACGATGAACAAAAGGGAAGCGAAAAAATGGTGACAAAATCTTTATTAGTTACCCAAACCAGAAAAATACCCCCCTAACCCTAGATCTCACAATATGTGAGATCTGTAATCAAACAAAGTACAATACAAATACCAAGATGATCTCATGAACACCTGAAGATCAAACTCTCACAAACAGAAAGAAATACAAAATGATCTTCAACAACAGACCAATACAAACCCTAATGACTAGAATAAACAGATAAAAGAACTGGTATGCATAACAAGTGTGGAGTGAATGAATCGACAATCCAGAGACTTCTCTTTTATACCACCTCCTTGAATTGTTACACTTAAGTCCACAAGAAATGCTGATGATTATCGCGGCCCTTCACAAGTTTCACAAAGCCCCTTAAACTTGCAGCTGTAACAACAACTTGAAACAAACATATAACAACCAAATATAACAACTAGGCCATTATAAGAAAAGCCCAAACATATCAGCCCAAAGATAACAGGCTAATAACCAGTCCAATAAATAAAACATATGAATTAATTCTCTTCTTTTAACATCCCCTCTTCATTCATATGTTTGAACATATTAACCGGTCCCAATTTGTCACAAAACACTTCATGTTGTGACACTAAAAGCCCTTTAGTAAATACATCTGCAAGTTGGTATTCTTGGTCAACTTTCTCAGAATGTATTATACCATAGGCAACCTTTTCTCTTACAAAATATAAATCCAGTTCAAAATGTTTTGTTCTTTCATGAAAATACTGGATTTGAAGCTATAGACAAAGCTGATTTGCTATCACAAAACAAATTCACAAGTAAACTAACATCAACTTTAAGTTCTTTTAACAAATTTATAATCCACGTTATACATAAGTAGCAGAGCACATGACTCTGTACTTTGCTTCAGCAGTTGACCTCGACACTACACTTTGTTTTTACTCTTCCATGAAACCAAAGAAGAGCCTAGAAATATGCAAAACCCAGTTACAGACTTCCGAGTTATTAAACACTTGCCTAAGTCAGAATCAGCATAACCCAAAAATTCTAACATACTTTCAGAATTAAATTTTAATCCTCTACCTGGACAAGACTTCAAGTATTTAAGCAACCTTAGAGCAACTTGTAAATGTGACTCATTCGGACTATGCATAAATTGACTCAGAAACTGAACAGCATATGATATATCAGGTCTGGTCAAAGAAAGATATATTAATTTCCCTATTAACTTTTAAAACTAGTAACATCTTTTACCAACACTGGATTTTTCTCAGTTTTAGACCTATATAGCCTTGTTCAATGGGAGTTGAAACAGGTTTACATCCTAATAACCCAAATTCATTTAATAACTCCAAATAGTATTACCTTTTATTCAAACAAACATCATTTTTATCATACAAAACCTCTACCCAGGAAAATACTTTAGCTTACCTAAATCTTTTATCTTAAAACAATCACTTAATAGTTTCTTTACTTTACTTATATCACCAACACTATTTCCAGTTAAGACTATATCATCTACATAAACAAGTAGAACAACAAACACAGAGTCTTTACACAAAATAAACAAAGAATGATCACATAAGCTTTGCTTAAAACCATTTTTTCCTAAAACCTCAGTTAACTTTTCATTCTACTTATGTGATGCTTGTTTAAGTCCATATAAGGACTTTACAAGCTTGCAAACTTTTGTTTCATCCTTTGAATAATGACCAGGGGTAAAGACATATAAACATCATCAGTTAAAGAACCATACAAAAACGCATTATTAATATCAAGTTGAAACATAGGCCACTTATTTTTTACAGCTAAACAAATAACACATCTTATTGTTGCCATTTTAACAACAGGAGAGAAGGTTTTACTAAAATCAATACCTTCTCTTTGATTGTAGCCTTTGGCTACTAACCTTGCTTTAAAACATTCAATTTCACCATTAGCTTTATATTTGACCTTATATACACATTTGCACCCAATAGGTTTTCTATTGGGTGGCAAATCAACTAAAATCCATGTATTATTCTTAAAAAAAGCCTCCATTTTAGCATTCATAGCCTCAACCCACCTAATTTCTTTGGCAGCCGCACTATAGTTAATAGGTTCTACAACTTTATTCAAAGAATTAACGAAACAATAGTTTTCTGTAGACAAACAAGTGTAATTAACTACCCTATGTATACCAATTTAACTTTACCATCAAGAACAAAACCATCCAATTTTTAGGCATAGAAACACTTCTGGAAGATCCTCTAACATTTTGTGTACCCTTAGATGCCCACACTGTTACCCTGTCTACTACTACTCTCCTATCCTATGTGTTGACCATGAACATCAAGATCATGCATGGTTAGGGGCTGATGTAGAGGGTGACAATGGTTGCTAATCATCACTAATAGGATTATTAGCATCATTTGTACCCTCTTCATCGTCAGGTGTGTTAGGAACTCCAAATGTAAATTTTTCAAAAAAAATAATATGATTTAATTTTTTTTTTCACAAATAGTTTGTTGATCATCAAAAGATTTAACCTTAAAATGGTACATGTTTTCATAAAATTTTACATCTCTGGAAAAAAATATATTTTTACTATCTAAACTCCACTACTTATACCGTTTTTCACATTTGAATAACCAAGAAAAACACACTTGTCTGCATGAGATGTAAACTTATCAGATTCAGTTAAAATTGTACTAAAACACAAACATCTAAAGTTCCTTACATGAGACAAAGATGGACTAAAGCCCAACATTATTTCAAAAGCACTCCCACCATTCAACACACTAGAGGGTAACATGTTGATTAAATACACAGCAGCTAGCATAAAATCATACCAAAATCTTAAAGGCAGACCACCCTGAAACATCAGAGCTCTAGCTGTGTTTAGAAGATGCCTACGTTTCCTCTCCACCACACCATTTTGTTGTGGTGTATAGGAACAAGAAGTTTGATGTAAAATACCTTTAGATTTACAAAACATGTTCATTTGATTATTAACAAACTCTATTCCATTATCACTTGTAAAAACTTTAATTTTCCTTTTAAACTAAGTTAACACAAGTTCATAAAAATCTTGTAAGTTGTCAAAGACTTCAGTTTTGTTAGACAGAAAATAACACCACATACCTAAAATAATCATCTACCACAGATAGAAAGTATTTAAAACCATCATAATTTGCTACTTTATAAGGACCCATAAGTCCAAATGTATTAAATCACCAACAAAATTTGACTTGTGTTCACTCAAAGGAAATAGGACTCTTACTTGTTTTGCCCTATGACACACATCACAAGGACCATGATCACTTGTATTTATATTAAGATTTTGTTTCAACACAGCTAAAACCTGATCTGAAGGGTGCCCTAACCTATTATGCCAAGTATAAGACTTCACAGAACTATTAAAGCATGCATTAACAGTATTACCATCATTTCCTACAAAATATAACCCACTATCCTGACTACCATTCACCAGTATTTTCTTTGAACTGGAATCATGTAATATACAATTATTCTCATTAAAGACAACAGATACATGATTATCCTTAGCTAATTTATAAACAGACAACAGATTTACACAGTAACAAGGAACATAGAAAACATCTCTCAGCAATATATCATCAGTCAATTTTAGATCACCAATTTTTAAAACTTTGACACTAGTGCCATTTGAATGACCAACACTAATATTAAACTCAGATACATCAACCACATTTATCATATTTTTATCTGATTTAATCATACGTTGACTAGCACCTGAGTCAATAATCCACCCAAAATTATGACTAAAACTGACTGAACTTGAACAACTTACAAAATTAGACACATTAAAACACTCACCTCCCACATTAGAATTCTGAGTATCAGACCCATTTTTTTCACCAACTAAACTCAACAACTTGGTAACCTGTTCAGATGTAAAAGGAAACCAGGAACACTAGTAGAAACAGATGACCCAACAACATTGTTTGACTTACTATTACTACTAGTAGAGTTGGTTTTATTTGACTGATTATTATTAACTCTTCTTTTAAAACCAGGAGGATAACCAACAATTTCAAAACACCTATCAACAGTATGTCCTATCATATTGCAATGAGTACCCTTAAACTAGGATTAGGACCTCTGTTTATTCTTTTTTTAGGGTCAAATGATTGATTAGTTTTAGACACAAAAGACACATTCTGTTGTAGAACCACTACTAGAAAACCTATGTGACTCTTCTCTAGAAACAATTGAGAATGTCACTTTAACGGAAGGAAATGGTTCTCTTGTTAACAGATTTGTTCTTACTGGTTGATAAACATCATCAAGCCTCATAAGAAACTGCATTAGTTTTATTAATGTTGAAAAATCATTATAGTCCTTGGCAGCTTGACAAGAACATGAAGGCAAATGCAACATGGCATCAAACTGCTTTCATATTGTTGTCAATCTGTTGTAATAATCTGCCACAGAACTACCATTTTGTGAAATATTATTAATCTTTTTATACAAATCATATACAACAGAACCATCTACCTTATAAAAAGACTCTTTAAGATCATTCCAGACCTCAGAAGCCAACTTAGAAAACACTTGACCAAGAAACAGTTCCTTAGAGATAGAGTTTAATAACCAAGTGAGCACAACTGAATTACATCTATCCCACTGGGCAAACAACACATCATCATCCTCAGGTTTTTCACATTTACCACCAATAAAACCATATTTATTTTTAGCTTCCAGTGCAAGCTTGTGAGTCCAAAAACAGTCTTGGATCACAGTGATGGTGATTGACAAACACCCAAACACCTATGATTAGGTGTTTGAATGATACTAGTAAGAAAAAAAGAAAACTAAGATGAAGGTGAAGAATCTTGTCCAAGATACAATCCCATAATGATGATAACATCAAAGATTTTGGATATCGATTAAGAACATGTAAATCAGAGACACAAACACAAAGATGATAGCAAAATAACCTTGGTCCAAGAAACTTGGAGCCAAAATATATATATATATATATATAGCATCTGACTACCCAGCGTATTTATTAAATATGTTGGGACATTAAATACGCCGCTACAGGTACAAGATCCCATAATTACACTTTTAGCCTTCTAGTTTTACTAACTATTACAATCAAGCTACAAACTATGAAATTCAAGTATCAACGGTATCAAAATGTCCTAACAAAGCTTCATTACACTAGCCTAAACAGTATAATTCTTTGTACCTTTGAGTTTTATACTGTCACACCCCGACCGCCGCAGCGGAAAAGGTGATCGGGGCATGATTGGGTTATCATCAAAGCTCATGACATTTATTATAACGTTTCATATTTATTATTACAATTTAAAGGGAAACATACAATCATAATTACAACTTGTTCTACATCTTTCTAGACTTCATTATTTTCTTCTAAGGCATTTCCTATGTTTTCCTTGCTTCATCCTGTTCACCTGTATCATGTGTAAAAATGGTTTTTGGATCAACAAAAAGTTGGCGAGTGAACCTTGTTAGAAAACATTTATTATTTATTTCTTGTTGTATTTTATATGGAAAAATTGTGCACTATTCATATATGAACAAACGTAAATAAACATACAATAACAACAATTAGCATACAATAACAAACCATTAGCATACGATATCACACAACAACAAACAATAACATACATTAACAAACCAACAGCATACAATAACATATCAACTTGCATAAATATATAACATGAATGAAACTGTGCGATCAAGGCTCAATCAAACGGAGCCGATCGTATGTTGGCACGCCAGGTTCACGCTCATAATGTAATGGGGAACATGCTCAACGCTCATAATGTAATGGGGAGTGGCGGCCTATGAAATTGCATGTACGGAAAATAATAAATTAAATCTAAACAATAACCACACAAACAGTTTATACAAGCTGAATACACATTTATTCATGATATGATGTATGCACAATGATTTAAATATAATAAATAGTAAGACACATGATACACCCCAAAAACGTGATTTAAACGGGGAATTTGTAGAGATTCACTCACCTCGGGGTCACACCCCGACCCGCAGCGGAAAAGGTGATCGGGGCATGATTGGGTTATCATCAAAGCTCATGACATTTATTATGCGTTTCATATTCATTTAATACAATTTAATGGAAATTTACAATAAATATTACAACATGTTCTAACTATCAATCTAAGCTTCTTTGTTCTCTTCTAAGGCATTTCCTATGTTTTCCTCGCTTCAACCTGTTCACCTGTATCATGTGTAAAAGGGTTTTTGGATCAACATAAAGTTGGCGAGTGAATCCTATGGAAAACATTTGAACAAGTTTATTTAATTGATTATGAAATAAGTGCACAACCAAACATGAGTAAAAATAGATGTAAACTTATTCAACAATCATTATATATTAAATAAAGCACACATGAACAATAATGGAACATTTAGAGGCACGCGTTGCTCTACTCGTCTCTCACGAGGAACTGATGGGCCTAATGAATGAATTGCATAAACATGATAATATGAATGACACAACTACAAACAATATAAACTCAATGATACACACATGAACAATAATGGATTGATTTTGAGGCACGTGTTGTTCAACTCGTCTCCTACGAGGAACTGATGGGCTTAATGAATGAATTTCATATAATTTGACAAAATGAAATAAGTAATCACAACAATATAAACAATCTAAGTTTAGATCACGATATGGTATGGCACAAGTTTAAATAAACGAGTTAATTAATTTGTAACACATGACACACCCCAAAACGTGTAATTTAAAAGGGGGAATTGTAAGATTCACTCACAGTGGGTGCGTTCGGTTGATGACGTTGAATGCACGCGAAGTGGTTTTAACCACGAGTGAGATTTAACCTAGATAAATCGCATTATGGTTTGGTAAGTAAACGGATTTTATTAAACTATTTTAGTAGGATTGTTGGGTGTATTTTTGTGAGTTTAGGCTATTTTCTAATCTTAAAAATGTTATTTTTAAGTATTTATAATTGATTTTTAATTAAAATAATTAAATAAAAATAATAAATAAATAAAAAAATATTTTATTTTTTTTTGCTACAGTTGACTTTGACCATTGACTTTGACTGGCGTTGACCGGTTCGAGGCATATTGTTGTGCGCTGGGTGAGGCTCGAACCCGAGACCTCCCGTACGCGTGCACGCAGCTCTACCAACTGAGCTACGTGTCTAACCCGTTATATATCCGATTTTAATTACATATATACATTAATTAGAATTAAACAGAAATCCTTTTTATTTTAAAAACAGTTTAAACGAACCGGACTTGCACTCCACAGGTCTCGAACCCGGGACCTGTGGGTTAATCTAACACACAGTCCACCGCTGGACTGTGTGTTCAACATGTTATATAACTCGATTTTTATTATACTTAAATACAATTTAGTTATTTCCTTTTTCTGCCTTATTTAAAAAGAATAGATAATTGTCCGAGTCGGTGCTGAAGACCGGACTCGAACTCGTGACCAGCGATATAAACAAACACACAGTCCACCGCTGGACTGTGTGTCTAACTTGGTTATTATTCCGGTTATTAATATACTTAACATATAACTGTATCGACTCCGGTTCAGTTAAACAAAAACTTGATTTTTATTAAGGCAGCGTGTGTGAACCGGGATTCGAACTTGAGACGTTAGCGTTTTATGTGCACACAGTCCACCGCTGGACTGTGTGTCTAACCCGATTAATATCCTGATTTTAATTAAACTTATAAGATACGGAAGTGCGTCGTCTTCTTCGTCAATGTTGAACCAGAATTCGGAAATCGACTGTTTCAAAGTTTTTATCGGTTTAATAGTGTGTTACAGTCGATTAAGGTAAGATAAAAGTGAAAAGGAAAAGAAACTGGGCGGAGAAATATACCGACTGGACTCTCTGTTTTCCGGCAGAAACTCCGGCGACATAATTCAACTCCGGCGACAGGTTCCTTGCAGCAGCGAGTCTCCGGAAAGCTTGGAAAGAGTATGGGTATCTCCGGGATAAGCTTCAGGGGCTCAGTGAGGTTCAGAAATAAGAAAGTCGGTTTTCCGGCGATGAGCAGGGAAATTCCGGCGAGTGGAATTACGCCGAGAAAAGCTGTGATTTTGAGCGAAAGTGTTTGTCGTGGGTTGTGGGTGAACTTATAGTGCAAATCGTTGAAGAATCTGGTCTGAATTCCGACTGTATTCGTTTATTTAAAATTTCCGGCGGTTTTGAAAAGTGTCGCGGACTTCAAACATCGGTTATAAACCGATGTCTGGTTAATGGTTTACGTTATAACGTAAATTGTAGTTAAGATTCGCGGGATTTCCGGGATTCCGAGACTGAATCGTTTGGGCGCCGATTTTGAATTCGTAACGACACTTTATCAATTAAATGATTCTATTATTTCACAAGAAGCATCCGTGGCGCAGTGGTTTGTGTGTGAGGTGATAAGTTGCTGAGTGACTCGGTACAGACCCGGGTTCGAAACCCGGCAGATGCATAATATTTTTATTTTGCGATTTTTGACAGTTTTTCAAAACTAATTATATATTCTTGTATAATAATTGATTACGGATCGATTAAAAATATTTTGGGCATTTAATTCGCAACGAAAATTTTGACTGACTGTTCGGTTGATAAACGGAGCGGGTTTGGTAAATCCGTTTTTGACGGATGTTACAGTATCCCCTGCTTTTTAGAAATTTCGTCCCGAAATTTAAATTGTGATATATTTGACTAAAAGAATGATGATGTCTTGTTTGACAGTTGTATGCTTAACAAAATAAGGGCTTAAGTTTTTGTTCGAGGCGGTAACGTTCCTTGTAAGGGTTAAGTACCCTATTCAGGAATCGCTTTTTGCTGCCTACTGTATAAGTATTGATAAGCAGAAATGATTCGCTAAAAAAATGATATCATGCATAAGAGTTTAGATACGTTTGGGAAAGTATGGTTATATCCTAAGGCAAAACTTCTAACACTACAACCTATACGGAACATAAATAAAAATACAACAGCTGATATTTGAACATAGGTAAATGCAACAGCTCATTCGAACATGAATAAACACATCAGCAAATATTTGAACATGAATAAACACATCAGCAAATATTTGAACATGAATAAACACATCAGCAAATATTTGATCATGAATAAACACAACAGCAAATATTTGAATTCACATTCTGATAGCATATATGTTTGAATGATGGAAGTTCCTCTCTCGTTTATTATGATGGAGAGGTTAGTTTATGTAGAAATGGAACACAATCCAATCTCTTTAAATAACATGATGATATAAATGTAACACAAATTCCAACCAAGGCAATACTAAATCCTACATGGAACTTCTCATAACCGCCTGATAATGCCTCTGATCCTTTGGCAAGAATACTTATATATAGGAAGTACCAGCGGCGTATCCACCATATTCTTGCCAAATTTTCATTAGTTTTATCCACAAGTTATGATTGGTTACCAAGAAACTAATAAATCCTACATAGAACTTCTCATAACCGTCCGATAATGCCTCTGATCCTTTGGCAAGAATACTTATATATAGGAAGTACCAGCGGCGTATCCACCATATTCTTGCCAAATTTTCATTAGTTTTATCAGTGAATTATGATTAGTCCTATAACTCTACAATCAATACAACAAACATAAATTACTGTGCGATCAAGGCTCAATCGAACGGAGCCGATCGTATTGCATGTACTGAAAATGAAATGGATGTGTGCTCAAGGCTCAATCAAACGGAGCCGAACGTATTGAATGTACTGAAATTGAAATTGTGTGCTCAAGGCTCAATCAAACGGAGCCGAGCGTATTGCATGTACTGAATATGAATAACTTAACCACACAAACAGCCTATGCATGGAACCTCTTATAACCGCCTGATAATGCCTCCGATCATTTGACAAGAATACTTATATATAGGAAGTACCATCGGCGTATCCACCATATCCTTGTCAAATTTTCATTGACTTTATCCGTAAGTTATGGTTAGTTCGATGCGACTCTACTACAAACACCACAACCACAAGATACTGATAATGAAATTGTCTGTGCGCTCAAGGCTCAATCAAACGGAGCCGAACGTATTGAATGAAATTGTATGTGCGCTCAAGGCTCAATCAAACGGAGCCGAACGTATTGAATGTACTGAAATTGAACAACTTAATCTAAACAACCATCACACAATCAGCCTATGCATGGAACCTCTCATAACCGCCTGATAATGCCTCCGATCATTTGACAAGAATACTTATATATAGGAAGTACCAGCGGCGTATCCACCATATCCTTGTCAAATTTTCATTGACTTTATCCGCAAGTTATGGTTAGTTCGATGCGACTCTACTACAAACACCACAACCACAAGATACTGATAATGAAATTGTCTGTGCGCTCAAGGCTCAATCAAACGGAGCCGAACGTATTGCATGAACTGGAAATGTAAATTGAAATGTGCGCTCAAGGCTCAATCAAACGGAGCCGAACGTATTGCATGAACTGGAAATGTAAATTGAAATATGCGCTCAAGGCTCAATCAAACGGAGCCGAACGTATTGCATGTATTGAAATGTAAAATGAAATAACCGATCAAGGCTCAATCAAACGGAGCCGATCGTGCGGGCACGCCCTGATCAACCCATAATAAAATGGGGATCAAACTCAACCTCGATGGATGGGGAGCTACGGCCTCGGCAAAAGCATATACTGAAAACAATATATAATATATAATATACCATAATTTCTCTAACAGTCTACACATGTGATAAAGAAAAACATAAGACTAAACAATAGGAGTTGAATCTGGATCTTCGGCGAAGAGGACTAGCTGAGTATCTTCGTTTGGGCCGTCATTATCTTCGACAGGATTGGCGTTGATATTGAAGACTCTTCCTCTTGCTGGTGGCATAGTGGTTGGGTTTTCTTGGTTTACTTGGTTAACTGGGTTTGATTGGGCTAGAGTGTTGACAACGTTAACCAATTGAGGGCATGTGTTTCTAAAGTGGGTAGGGTCGCCACAATTGAAACAGGCTCGCGCATATGGGAACATGGGGTATTGGGGTTGGTGATAAGTTTGGGCCATGTTTTGAGTAGGGGAAAAGGTTTAGTCTTGAAGGTGCGACAAACATTGCTCAAATGACCATAGCGTCCACAAGTTGCACATAGACGACAAAGTAGGGTAAGGGGATGGTGATAAAAACAGTTGTTGCATCGAGGGTGAGGTCCAAGATATGGTTTCTTATTTGGGTAAGTTGAGTTGGGTGCCACTTGGGTGATTGGGATAGCTCGGATGGGTATGGCATGAAAAACGGGTTGATCTCGTTGAGTAGCAGCGAAAAGTCGCCCGACTCTTCTTCTCTTAGGGTTGGGTTGAGAAGGGGATTCGGTTTGAGTGGAGTCGGAGGTTTCAGTTGATTCTTTATCCTTCTTCTTCTCCTCCTTGAAGTCTTTGTTTCGGATTCGGTTCTCGGTGAGCTCTGTTGCTAGCTCCATTGCTGCTTCCAAAGTTGCAGGCTTGGTACTTATAACAGGGTCTTGAATTTGTGGCGGAAGGCCACGAATGTAGTGCTCGATCAAACGGTAGAGGGGAGTGAACATGTTGGGAACCATTTGATGTAACTCGAGGAATCTTTTGTTGTAGGTGATGTGATCTCCTTCCATTTGCTTCAATGAGTAAAATTCATCTTCTAACTTCTTGATTTCGCTCCTTGGGCAAAATCGTCTGGTCATGATTTCCTTCAATTCGTTCCAAGTTAGGGACATAGCATCTTCAACACCTCGTTTGGCCTTCTCTGTATTCCACCAAGTAAGTGCTATCCCATATAGTCGACCGGTAGCATAACGCACTTTGCGATCATCAGGGCAATCGCAATTTAGAAAAGTATTCTCCATTTCTTCAAACCAATGGAGGAGAGCAGTGACGCCTTCAGTCCCTTTGTATTTCGGAGGGTCACATGATTTGAAATGCTTGTAGGTACATTTAGTGGTATTTGGGGGAGAGTTGAAAATGTTTTGGTTTGCTTGATTGACAGGATTATTGGTAAGTGCTTGTTGAACTTGGATTACAATGTTGGGTATTACGGCAGCCATTTGTTGAGCGATTAAAACAGCCATGCGCTCGCGGGCTTTTCTTGCTCTCGTCTTCCTACGGGCGAGGTTAGAAGACATCTACAATGAATACATGACAAGGGTATGAGTTGGATGCTTTTGAGATCATGGGTCGCATTCAAGAATGAACATTCATAAAATAATTATACAAAAATACTACATCCATAGGATGTCTTGGGCTTTGCTCGCTGTTAGGCCCGTCATGCCGCCATACTTTACCTGTGTAATCATGTGGGCCCCCATGAATACCGGTTTTTCATATGGTTCGCACGGTTTCTGCCTAGTTGCGTACACAAAAACCCGGAGAAAATCGAGAAATATGTATACAACGTGTGATGTTCGGAATGTGTCCAGGTGTAGACACGGTGACACCTCAAAGTAGGGTTAGTTCGAACGACGTTTGGTGTGGCATGCTTTGGCCTAATAGGTCCTTCGTACTCTCATCGTTGGTCCCCAGGTAGGCAAACTGGTCCGTTATATTGGATTTATACGAATGCCAGCCTAGACAGGACGTTCCGACTACCGGTACTTGTACCCTTCCAGTTACTACATGCCCGTCGCAGGACTTACTTTGATGAGATTTGAAAATTGCACAAAATCTTTGGATAATGAGAATATGAAAATAAATTGAATACATGAACATCGATATATGTATAATGAATATGTATATATGTATAATGAATATGTATATAAGCATGTATGTTTGACTGAAATGTAAACAAATATGAAACAAATAAATATCACAAGTTTATATGTAACCACCTAATCAATTTAAAATTTAGGCAGACTATAGTATAGGCTCTAAGGGTCTAATAACCTATCCTATATCCCTATAGTCATGGCTCTGATACCAATCTGTCACACCCCGACCCGCAGCGGAAAAGGTGATCGGGGCATGATTGGGTTATCATCAAAGCTCATGACATTTATTAAACGTTTCATATTCATTAATACAAATTAAATGGAAATTTACAATGATTGCTACAACATGATCTAACTAATAATCTAACTTCTTTGTTCTCTTCTTAGGCATATCCTATGTTATCCTTGCTTCAACCTGTTCACCTGTATCATGTGTAAAAAGGTTTTTGGATCAACATAATGTTGGCGAGTGAATCCTATGGAAAACATTTGAACAATTTATTTAAATTGATTATGAAATATGTGCACAACCAAACATGAGTAAAATTAGATGTAACTTGATCAACAATCATAAGATGTTAAATGAAACACTCATGAATAATAATGGAACAATTAAAGGCACGCGATGCTCAACTCGTCTCTCACGAGGAACTGAGGGGCCTGATGAATGAATTGCATAAACATGATGATATGAATGACACAACTACAAACAATATAAACTCAATGAAACACACATGTACAATAATGAATTTGAATTGAAGCACGCGATGTTCTACTCGTCTCCCACGAGGAACTGATGGGCTTAATGTATGAGTTTCATATAATTTGACAAAGGAATATAATTAAATCACAACAATAAAACAATCTAAGTTTAAGTCATGATGTGGTATGGCACAAGTTTAAATAAATAAATTAATTAATTTCATAACACATGACACACCCCAAAACGTGTAATTTAAAAGGGGGAATTGTAAGATTCACTCACAGTGGGTGCGTTCGGTTGATGACGTTGAATGCACGCGAAGTGGTTTTAACCACGAGTGAGATTTAACCTAGATAAATCGCATTATGGTTTGGTAAGTAAACGGATTTTATTAAACTATTTTAGTAGGATTGTTGGGTGTATTTTTGTGAGTTTAAGGCTATTTTCTAATCTTAAAAATGTTTTTTAAGTATTTATAATTGATTTTTAATTAAAATAATTAAATAAAAATAATAAATAAATAAAAAAATATTTTATTTTTTTTTGCTACAGTTGACTTTGACCATTGACTTTGACTGGCGTTGACCGGTTCGAGGCATATTGTTGTGCGCTGGGTGAGGCTCGAACCCGAGACCTCCCGTACGCGTGCACGCAGCTCTACCAACTGAGCTACGTGTCTAACCCGTTATATATCCGATTTTAATTACATATATACATTAATTAGAATTAAACAGAAATCCTTTTTATTTTAAAAACAGTTTAAACGAACCGGACTTGCACTCCACAGGTCTCGAACCCGGGACCTGTGGGTTAATCTAACACACAGTCCACCGCTGGACTGTGTGTTCAACATGTTATATAACTCGATTTTTATTATACTTAAATACAATTTAGTTATTTCCTTTTTCTGCCTTATTTAAAAAGAATAGATAATTGTCCGAGTCGGTGCTGAAGACCGGACTCGAACTCGTGACCAGCGATATAAACAAACACACAGTCCACCGCTGGACTGTGTGTCTAACTTGGTTATTATTCCGGTTATTAATATACTTAACATATAACTGTATCGACTCCGGTTCAGTTAAACAAAAACTTGATTTTTATTAAGGCAGCGTGTGTGAACCGGGATTCGAACTTGAGACGTTAGCGTTTTATGTGCACACAGTCCACCGCTGGACTGTGTGTCTAACCCGATTAATATCCTGATTTTAATTAAACTTATAAGATACGGAAGTGCGTCGTCTTCTTCGTCAATGTTGAACCAGAATTCGGAAATCGACTGTTTCAAAGTTTTTATCGGTTTAATAGTGTGTTACAGTCGATTAAGGTAAGATAAAAGTGAAAAGGAAAAGAAACTGGGCGGAGAAATATACCGACTGGACTCTCTGTTTTCCGGCAGAAACTCCGGCGACATAATTCAACTCCGGCGACAGGTTCCTTGCAGCAGCGAGTCTCCGGAAAGCTTGGAAAGAGTATGGGTATCTCCGGGATAAGCTTCAGGGGCTCAGTGAGGTTCAGAAATAAGAAAGTCGGTTTTCCGGCGATGAGCAGGGAAATTCCGGCGAGTGGAATTACGCCGAGAAAAGCTGTGATTTTGAGCGAAAGTGTTTGTCGTGGGTTGTGGGTGAACTTATAGTGCAAATCGTTGAAGAATCTGGTCTGAATTCCGACTGTATTCGTTTATTTAAAATTTCCGGCGGTTTTGAAAAGTGTCGCGGACTTCAAACATCGGTTATAACCGATGTCTGGTTAATGGTTTACGTTATAACGTAAATTGTAGTTAAGATTCGCGGGATTTCCGGGATTTCCGATGAATGAATCGTTTGGGCGCCGATTTTGAATTCGTAACGACACTTTATCAATTAAATGATTCTATTATTTCACAAGAAGCATCCGTGGCGCAGTGGTTTGTGTGTGAGGTGATAAGTTGCTGAGTGACTCGGTACAGACCCGGGTTCGAAACCCGGCAGATGCATAATATTTTTTATTTTGCGATTTTTGACAGTTTTTCAAAAACTAATTATATATTCTTGTATAATAATTGATTACGGATCGATTAAAAATATTTTGGGCATTTAATTCGCAACGAAAATTTTGACTGACTGTTCGGTTGATAAACGGAGCGGGTTTGGTAAATCCGTTTTTGACGGATGTTACAGTATCCCCTGCTTTTTAGAAATTTCGTCCCGAAATTTAAATTGTGATATATTTGACTAAAAGAATGATGATGTCTTGTTTGACAGTTGTATGCTTAACAAAATAAGGGCTTAAGTTTTTGTTCGAGGCGGTAACGTTCCTTGTAAGGGTTAAGTACCCTATTCAGGAATCGCTTTTTGCTGCCTACTGTATAAGTATTGATAAGCAGAAATGATTCGCTAAAAAAATGATATCATGCATAAGAGTTTAGATACGTTTGGGAAAGTATGGTTATATCCTAAGGCAAAACTTCTAACACTACAACCTATACGGAACATAAATAAAAATACAACAGCTGATATTTGAACATAGGTAAATGCAACAGCTCATATTCGAACATGAATAAACACATCAGCAAATATTTGAACATGAATAAACACATCAGCAAATATTTGAACATGAATAAACACATCAGCAAATATTTGATCATGAATAAACACAACAGCAAATATTTGAATTCACATTCTGATAGCATATATGTTTGAATGATGGAAGTTCCTCTCTCGTTTATTATGATGGAGAGGTTAGTTTATGTAGAAATGGAACACAATCCAATCTCTTTAAATAACATGATGATATAAATGTAACACAAATTCCAACCAAGGCAATACTAAATCCTACATGGAACTTCTCATAACCGCCTGATAATGCCTCTGATCCTTTGGCAAGAATACTTATATATAGGAAGTACCCAGCGGCGTATCCACCATATTCTTGCCAAATTTTCATTAGTTTTATCCACAAGTTATGATTGGTTACCAAGAAACTAATAAATCCTACATAGAACTTCTCATAACCGTCCGATAATGCCTCTGATCCTTTGGCAAGAATACTTATATATAGGAAGTACCAGCGGCGTATCCACCATATTCTTGCCAAATTTTCATTAGTTTTATCAGTGAATTATGATTAGTCCTATAACTCTACAATCAATACAACAAACATAAATTACTGTGCGATCAAGGCTCAATCGAACGGAGCCGATCGTATTGCATGTACTGAAAATGAAATGGATGTGTGCTCAAGGCTCAATCAAACGGAGCCGAACGTATTGAATGTACTGAAATTGAAATTGTGTGCTCAAGGCTCAATCAAACGGAGCCGAGCGTATTGCATGTACTGAATATGAATAACTTAACCACACAAACAGCCTATGCATGGAACCTCTTATAACCGCCTGATAATGCCTCCGATCATTTGACAAGAATACTTATATATAGGAAGTACCATCGGCGTATCCACCATATCCTTGTCAAATTTTCATTGACTTTATCCGTAAGTTATGGTTAGTTCGATGCGACTCTACTACAAACACCACAACCACAAGATACTGATAATGAAATTGTCTGTGCGCTCAAGGCTCAATCAAACGGAGCCGAACGTATTGAATGAAATTGTATGTGCGCTCAAGGCTCAATCAAACGGAGCCGAACGTATTGAATGTACTGAAATTGAACAACTTAATCTAAACAACCATCACACAATCAGCCTATGCATGGAACCTCTCATAACCGCCTGATAATGCCTCCGATCATTTGACAAGAATACTTATATATAGGAAGTACCAGCGGCGTATCCACCATATCCTTGTCAAATTTTCATTGACTTTATCCCAAGTTATGGTTAGTTCGATGCGACTCTACTACAAACACCACAACCACAAGATATGATAATGAAATTGTCTGTGCGCTCAAGGCTCAATCAAACGGAGCCGAACGTATTGCATGAACTGGAAATGTAAATTGAAATGTGCGCTCAAGGCTCAATCAAACGGAGCCGAACGTATTGCATGAACTGGAAATGTAAATTGAAATATGCGCTCAAGGCTCAATCAAACGGAGCCGAACGTATTGCATGTATTGAAATGTAAAATGAAATAACCGATCAAGGCTCAATCAAACGGAGCCGATCGTGCGGGCACGCCCTGATCAACCCATAATAAAATGGGGATCAAACTCAACCTCGATGGATGGGGAGCTACGGCCTCGGCAAAAGCATATACTGAAAACAATATATAATATATAATATACCATAATTTCTCTAACAGTCTACACATGTGATAAAGAAAAACATAAGACTAAACAATAGGAGTTGAATCTGGATCTTCGGCGAAGAGGACTAGCTGAGTATCTTCGTTTTGGGCCGTCATTATCTTCGACAGGATTGGCGTTGATATTGAAGACTCTTCCTCTTGCTGGTGGCATAGTGGTTGGGTTTTCTTGGTTTACTTGGTTAACTGGGTTTTTGATTGGGCTAGAGTGTTGACAACGTTAACCAATTGAGGGAAATGTGTTTCTAAAGTGGGTAGGGTCGCCACAATTGAAACAGGCTCGCGCATATGGGAACATGGGTATTGGGGTTGGTGATAAGTTTGGGCCATGTTTTGAGTAGGGGAAAAGGTTTAGTCTTGAAGGTGCGACAAACATTGCTCAAATGACCATAAGCGTCCACAAGTTGAAACATAGACGACAAAGTAGGGTAAGGGGAAATGGTGATAAAAACAGTTGTTTGCATCGAGGGTGAGGTCCAAGAATATGGTTTCTTATTTGGGTAAGTTGAGTTGGGTGCCACTTGGGTGATTGGGATAGCTCGGATGGGTATGGCATGAAAAACGGGTTGATCTCGTTGAGTAGCAGCGAAAAGTCGCCCGACTCTTCTTCTCTTAGGGTTGGGTTGAGAAGGGGATTCGGTTTGAGTGGATGCGGAGGTTTCAGTTGATTCTTTATCCTTCTTCTTCTCCTCCTTGAAGTCTTTGTTTCGGATTCGGTTCTCGGTGAGCTCTGTTGCTAGCTCCATTGCTGCTTCCAAAGTTGCAGGCTTGGTACTTATAACAGGTCTTGAATTTGTGGCGGAAGGCCACGAATGTAGTGCTCGATCAAACGGTAGAGGGGAGTGAACATGTTGGGAACCATTGATGTAACTCGAGGAATCTTTTGTTGTAGGTGATGTGATCTCCTTCCATTTGCTTCAATGAGTAAAATTCATCTTCTAACTTCTTGATTTCGCTCCTTGGGCAAAATCGTCTGGTCATGATTTCCTTCAATTCGTTCCAAGTTAGGGACATAGCATCTTCAACACCTCGTTTGGCCTTCTCTGTATTCCACCAAGTAAGTGCTATCCCATATAGTCGACCGGTAGCAAAAACGCACTTTGCGATCATCAGGCAATCGCAATTTAGAAAAGTATTCTCCATTTCTTCAAACCAATGGAGGAGAGCAGTGACGCCTTCAGTCCCTTTGTATTTCGGAGGGTCCCCATGATTTGAAATGCTTGTAGGTACATTTATGGTATTTGGGGGAGAGTTGAAAATGTTTTTGGTTTGCTTGATTGACAGGATTATTGGTAAGTGCTTGTTGAACTTGGATTACAATGTTGGGTATTACGGGCAGCCATTTGTTGAGCGATTAAAACAGCCATGCGCTCGCGGGCTTTTCTTGCTCTCGTCTTCCTACGGGCGAGGTTAGAAGACATCTACAATGAATACATGACAAGGGTATGAGTTGGATGCTTTTGAGATCATGGGTCGCATTCAAGAATGAACATTCATAAAATAATTATACAAAAATACTACATCCATAGGATGTCTTGGGCTTTGCTCGCTGTTAGGCCCGTCATGCCGCCATACTTTACCTGTGTAATCATGTGGGCCCCCATGAATACCGGTTTTTTCATATGGTTCGCACGGTTTTCTGCCTGGTTGCGTACACAAAAAACCCGGAGAAAATCGAGAAATATGTATACAACGTGTGATGTTCGGAAATGTGTCCAGGTGTAGACACGGTGACACCTCAAAGTAGGGTTAGTTCGAACGACGTTTGGTGTGGCATGCTTTGGCCTAATAGGTCCTTCGTACTCTCAATCGTTGGTCCCAAGGTAGCAAAACTGGTCCGTTATATTGGATTTATACGAATGCCAGCCAGACAGGACGTTCCGACTACCGGTATTGTACCCTTCCAGTTACTACATGCCCGTCGCAGGACTTACTTTGATTGAGATTTGAAAATTGCACAAAATCTTTGGATAATGAGAATATGAAAAATAAATTGAATACATGAACATCGATATATGTATAATGAAATATGTATATATGTATAATGAATATGTATATAAAGCATGTATGTTGACTGAAATGTAAACAAATATGAAACAAATAAATATCACAAGTTTATATGTAACCACCTAATCAATTTAAAATTTAGGCAGACTATAGTATAAGGCTCTAAGGGTCTAATAACCTATCCTATATCCCTATAGTCATGGCTCTGATACCAATCTGTCACACCCCGACCCGTAGCGGAAAAGGTGATCGGGGCATGATTGGGTTATATCAAAGCTCATGGAATTTATTAAAACGTTTCATATTCATTAATACAAATTAAATGGAAAAATTTACAATGATTGCTACAACATGATCTAACTAACAATCTAACTTCTTTGTTCTCTTCTAAGGCATATCCTATGTTATCCTTGCTTCAACCTGTTCATGTAATCATGTTAAAAAGGTTTTTGGATCAACATAAATGTTGGCGATGAATCCTATGGAAAAACATTTGAACAATTTATTTAAAATTGATTATGAAATATGTGCACAACCAAACATGAGTAAAATTAGATGTAACTTGATCAACAATCAAAGATGTTTAAATGAAACACTCATGAATAATAATGGAAACAATTAAAGGCACGCGATGCTAAACTCGTCCTCTTCACGAGGAACTGAGGGGCCTGATGAATGAATTCCATAAACATGTTTATTGAATGACACAACTACAAACAATAAAAATTTCAATGAAACACCCCATTACCAAAATGAATTTGAATTGAAGAATCGATGTTCAAACTCGTCCCCACGGGAACTGATGGGCTTAATGTATGATTTTTTCATAAATTTGACAAAGGAATTAATTAAACAAAAACAATAAAACAATCTAAGTTTAAGGTAATTGTGTGGTAAGGGGCCAAGTTTAAATAAATAAATTAATTAATTTCAAAAACACATGACACCCCCCAAAAAACGTTATTTAAAAGGGGGAATTGGTAAATTCACCACAGTGGGTGCGTTCGGTTGATGAGTTGAATGAAAACGGAAGTGGTTTAAACCACGAGTGAATTTAACCTAGATAAATGCATTATGGTTTGGGTTTAAGTAAAGGGAAAATTTTATTTAAACTATTTTAGTAGGATTTTTTTGGGGTTATTTTGTGATTTGGGCTATTTTCAAATCTTAAAAATGTTTTTTTTTAAGTATTTAAATTGTTTTTTAATTAAAATAATTAAAATAAAAATAATAAAAAATAAAAAAATATTTTTTTTTTTTTTGCTACAGTTAAAACTTTGACCATTGACTTTGACTGGCTTGCCGTTTCGAGGCATATTGTTGTGCGCTGGGTGAGGCTCGAACCCGAACCTCCCGTACGCGGCACGCAGCTCTACCAAGAGCTACGGTCAAAACCCGTTATAAATCCGATTTTTAATTACATTTTTAAACATTAATTAGAATTAAACAAAATCCTTTTTAAATTTTTTAAAAAACGTTTAAACAACCGGACTTTGCACTCCCACAGGTCTCAAAACCCGGGACCTGGGGTTAACCCTAACCCCACAGTCCACCGCTGGATGTGTTTTTCTAATGTTATATAACTCGATTTTTATTATACTTAAATACAATTTAGTTTTTTTTTCCCTTTTTCTGCCTAATTTAAAAAAAATTTAGATAATTGTCCGGTCGGTCTGAAGACCGACCCCAACTCGTGACCACCCGATATAAAAAAACCCACACAGCCACCGCTGGATGTTGTCTAACTTGGTTATTTTTTCCTTATTAATATACTTAACATATAACTGTATCGCTCCGTTCAGTTAAACAAAAACTTGATTTTTATTAAGGCAGGGGGGTTGGAACCGGGTTTTTGGGAACTTGGACGTTAGGTTTTTTGGCACACAGTCCCACCGCTGGACTGTGGGTCAAAAACCCGATTAATTTCCTGATTTTAATTAAACTTATAAGAACGGAAGTGCGTCGCCCTTCTTCGTCAATGTTTGAACCAGAATTCGGAAATTCGATTTGTTTCAAAGTTTTTTTTCCGGTTTAATAGTGTTTACAGTCGATTAAGGTAAGATAAAAGTGAAAAGGAAAAGAAATGGGGGGGGTTTCCGCGATGGGCAGGGGAAATTCCGGGGCAAAATTACCCGGAAAAGCTGGTTTTGAGCACAGTGGTTTTTGTCTGGGTTGCAGGGTAGTGGGTTCGTGTGTTGGATGAGATGAAATTTTGGGTGGTTGACCGGAAAATTTTTTGAGGAAGGTTTGTCGTGGTTGTGGTGAACTTATAGTGCAAATCGTTGAAGAATCTGGTCTGAATTCCGACTGTATTCGTTTTTTTAAAATTTTCCCCGGGGGTTTTGGAAAAAATGTCGCGGACTTCAAACACCGGTTATAACCGATGTCTGGTTAATGGTTTACGTTATAAAACGTAAATTGTGTTAAGATTCGCGGGATTTCCGGGATTCCGACGACTGAATCGTTTGGGCGGATTTTGAATTCTAACGACATTTTTCAATTAAATGATTTCCCATTATTTCACAAGAAGCATCCGTGGCGCAGTGTTTGTGTGTGAGGTGATAAGGGTTTCTGGTTTACTCGGTTACAGGACCCGGGTTTCGAATCCCGGCGATGCATAATATTTTTATTTTTGCGATTTTTGACATTTTTCCAAAAATAATTATATTTCTTGTATAATAATTGATTACGGATCGATTAAAAATATTTTGGGCATTTAATTCGCAACGAAAATTTTGACTGCTGTTCGGTTTGATAAACGAAACGGGTTTGGTAAATCCGTTTTTGACGGATTTACATGACCTGGGTGGAAACCCCCATAATCAACTCAAGAGCTATCGCGTAGCTTGATTCCATGTCCAAATGGAAAGAATACTCAACACAAATCCCCCAAAAAAAATAACAATGAACAAAAAGGAAGTGACAAAACCCTTTATTATTTTAATCGAAACTAAAAAACACCTCCAAACCCTAGATCCACAATATCGAGATCCGTAACCAAACAAATACAAGAGATGATCATCAACACCTGAAAAATCAAACCTCACAAACAGAGAGAAATAAGGGAACGATCTTCAATAACAGACCAATGAAAAACCCTAAGGGACTAGAAATGAACAACAAAAAAAACCGGTATGCTTAAAAAAGTGAGGAGTGAAAAAAATCAACAATCCAGGGGACTTCTCTTTTATACCACCTCCTTGAAATGTTACACTTAAGTCCCCAAAAAAATGCTAAAAAAATGATCCGGCCCCTTCAGAAGTTTCAAAAGCCCCCTTAAACTTTCAATTTAAACAACAAGTAACAAACTTATAACAACCAGATATAATAATTAGGCCATTAAAAGAAAGCCCAAACATATTAGCCCAAAGAAAAAAGCAAAAACCTTCCAATAAATAAAAAAATTGAATTAGTTCCCCTTCTTTTAAAGTCATCATTGTGACTGTAACAACCATGGATTCAACAATAAACTACCCAAACCTTAATTGTACAAAACCCAAGTTTTTTTCCCAACAAAAACCCAAACGTTCTTTACGTCAAAATAAAGCAACGAAGATAAAAAAATACAATACAAACTACTAGCTATCAAATAAAACAAACGCAAAAACTTTAATATAACTTTTGGCCCCAATTTTTAAGGAAACAGAAGATGAGAACCAGAAGACCACTTGGTGGGGGTGAATCCGGGGAATTTTAGCCTCTCCACGCCAACACACCAAAAATGTTGTTATAGTTGTTAACGGCGTTTACGGACGGGCTTGGGTTCTCCACCGCGTTGAGCCCTTTAAATTGATCAACGTGGCGTGTTTGGGGGAATGGGGGGCATGTAGCCGTTGACCCCCAACATATTATTTAAAAAAAAATTTTTCTATTTGAAAAAAAATAACCAAAATTATAAAAAAATTTCAAACTTTTCACCGTTTTCACCTCATTTTCTTTACCCAACCTTCATTTTTATAAAATATCAAAAACCTTTTAAAAAAAGGTCTAAAAGTTGTTCCTCCAAAGCCCTCGGAAAAATGCTTGTAATTGAGTTTGAGATCAACTTGGCGACGTTGTTTTTGACCGAAAGCCTTTCTGGAAGAGATGAATAAAAAAGGGGGTGAAAAAAACCCATACCACTAACGAGTAATGAAAAAAACCCCGCATTGGCCCCGGCTTCAAAGATAAAAATTAATCACTTTTCAATAACATTCAACAAAAAGAAAACAAAAAAAAAAATGCAAGCCCTCGATATTTTCAACCAATAGGAAAGGAAATCGAATATTCCTCCTATTAAGATCAATAATCTAGATGACAAAGGGAAAGGGGAAAATTTGTTCAAGAAACTGAAAGAAGAAATAAGGTAAAATATCGTATTTTAGTGGCATTTTTTTAAGTCGTTCTTTTTGTTTTTTGCTTTCCTATTGTTTTTTTTTTAATTTATGTATTTCTTTTTTAGTATTTAAATTATGTATCTTTTTTTAATATTGAAAACTTTCTTTATTTAAAATTATTAATCTTTTTTTATTATTGTTTTTATATAGTTTTTTTAAAAAATTTACACTTTTATAGTTTTGGATAATAAAAAATAATAATAAAAATATGTGCAACTGTCGATAACACCCACTTCCACACCCCTTTCCACACACCCCGGGGTTTTGGCACCACGCCCCTTTCTGACACGGTTGACTGTGGATAACGCCTAATTTTCAAAGCCTTTTTCCACCGTATGATCTAAAGACGGGGAAAAGAAGGCATGGGTACAATCATGGGAATGAACCAGCCCAAAATGAGAGCCAAAGCCCATTCTTTTGTACTTCGGAAGCCTATCAGGCACCCCAATAATAACCCTTTACAACTTAGCAGCCCCAAAAGACCAATAAACACAAATACGTTTAGTTAGAAACACAATGTTTAAAAAAAATTGAGTTTCTGAGTTTAGTATTTTTAAATAGTAAATTTCTTGTACGTTGCGGGGGGGGGCATCTAAACGTAAAGTAACTTGTTTTTTACCATTTAAGAAAACGTATTAAATTTGATCCCACTTTGTTTTTTAACAAAATTTACGATAAAAACCCTAGGGGCCAAATAAAAAACAATATAAAAATAAGCAAAAAAAATATATTATATTTTTTAGCTAAAATTTCGAAGAAACTTACATTGAAAGAAAACAAACTTGAATTTATACTGAAACGTAAAATAATTGAATTTATATTGTAAAATGAAAGGCTATTACATTTTGACTTGACTCTTTTTAATTTAATGTTTTTTAATTTTTAAAAAAGGTACGATACGAAAACCTTTTATATTTGATTTAAAATGTTTCTCAAAAAAAAACTTACGCCAAAAAAAAAAATCAATTTTTAATTATCCCCCAAAAAAATAAAAAATCTTTTTGTCAAACTCATTAAAAAAGTTTTAAAAAGTGGAGGGATTTAAAAAAAAAAAAAAAAAAAGCAAAAAAAAAAGATAGAGAAAAACTGCTACGAAATCACCTCTTATGATTGTAAAAAATAATAAAAAAATTTAAAATGAAACATAAAAAATTTTAGGATAAAAATTTTTGGCCCCGGCCCCCCCTCCCATCTGTTGTTTTTTTTGGTACGTTTTAATTTTATAACACAATAAAAAGGGAAAGTTTTTGCCCCCCCAAATTTTTAAAAAAACGGGGAAAAATTGAAAAATAGCTTGAATTATTTAAATCATCCCCCATTAAAAATGGCTATGATGCCCTTTTTAAGTCATTAAGAAAACAAAAAAACCCCAAAGGGGCCCTTTAAAAAAAAGCGCTAAGGCATAGGGGTCACCCCTTTACGGGGTTCATGAATGTGTGCATTTTCAAAAAGGGGCACTAGTTGTTTTTCCCCCCCTTTTTTCAAATCACTCGCTTAGGTGCATGGCCCCGGGCCAAAATTTGGGGGGAAAGGGGGAGCCCCGTTCCCCCTTTTGGGGCTCCGGCGGGGGAAGTTTTAAATTTTTTAAAAAAAAATTTTTAAAATTTTTTTTAAAAGTTTTTACGTTTTTTTTTCCCCCTTTTTTTTTAAAAAAAAGTTACCCCCTACAAAATTTTTTAGATCCCCCCCCCAAAATTGGGGGATTTAAAACAAACAAAACAAACAATAATTAATTTTTTGTTCCCAAAAAAAAACTAAGATGATTTAAATTATTTTATTATTAAAAAAAAAATGAGATAATTTTTTTAAAATAGAAGGGAAAATTTTAAAAAAATTATTTAAAAACCCCTCAAAATTTTTTTTTTTGGTTCCAATCAGAAATTCAAGTTTTTTTTTGATGTTTCAATCCATATATTTAACCTAAATAACATAAAATCAATCTTCCTTTTTTTATTTTAAAATGATAATTTTGAATTAAAATTGAAAAACATTTTTTTAAAAAATTTAAAAAAAAAATAAAAAAAAAAAAATTTTAAAAATTTTTTTTAAAAAATTTTTTAAAGTTGCAAAAATTATAAAAATTGAAAAACAAAATCGCTTTTTTTTAACTTTTTCCAAATTTTAAAAATTTTTAAAATTTTTTAAAAAATATTTTTTAAAATTTAAAAAAAATTTTTGGCCAAATTTTTTTTTTTTTTTTTGCAAACCCCCCCTTTTTAAAATTTTTTTCCCAAATTTTTTTAAACCTTTCATCATAAAAAAAAAAAAGGGTTTTATGTCATTTAGTCTCTGTAGTTTGGGCTATTTTTGTCAGTTTAGCCAAAAAAGGTTTCATTTTTCGTTGTGGAACCCAATAAGGTTTCACTTTCCCCATTTTATTCCCGGTTTTTTAAGTTCATCCATTTTTTCTGTTAAGGGGGAAAGGGCCCCAATTCGGTCATTTTTATGGCCAATTTTTCCCCTTCTTTTTTTAAAACAAAACAACATATAAAAAGACCGAATTCCTTTCCCCTCGTTAACAAAAAAAGGGATAAAATTAACCCAAAATAGATTAAAATGGAAATTTTTAAACCCCTTTTTGGACATACAGGAAAAAAAATGAAACCTTTAAACTAAAGGGAAAAAATTGCCAAAAAAAAAAAAACCCCAAAACCAAATTTTAAAATGATTTTTAAACCAAAAAAAATACCATAAAAATTGACGTTTTGGTGAGTTTTTGTAGAATTAGAAGACAAAAAATTTCCCAATTAATTTTTGTTTTTGGGGGAGAAAATCAAAAAATTCAAAAGTGGAGATTGCCCCCCCCCCCCCGCCCCCGGAAATAAAGGGGGGCATTTGGGGGGATCCCCAAAAGCACATGACATTTACTTTAAAAGTTTCATAATTAAATGAAGTAAAAAATTTAAATTTTTCCCAAAAAATTTTAAACATGTTTTCAAAACAAAGGAAAAAAAACCAAACCCAAAATTTTAAACCCCCAAAACAAAAAACGTTTTATTTTTTCTAATCCGGGCCCCACGTGTTCCGGGTTTTTTTTTTTTTGGTTTTTTCCTGTATCATTTTTAAAAAGGGGGGTTTTGGGGGGGGAACATAAGTTGGCAAAATGAACCTTATAATAAAAAATTTTTAAGTTTTTTGGTTTTTGTTTATCAATAAAAATTTGCATAATCAAAAAAGAGCATTGTATGAAATCAAACAATGGAAAAACACCCCGTTACAATTATAAAAATCATTAAAAAATTTGATGATACATAAAAAACCAAAAACATCTTTTAAAATTTTCAAAAATGAACTGTGCGATCAAGGCTAAAAACAAACGGAGCCGATCGAAATTTCATAAAAGGGGGAATTTTAAATTGGGGAAATGTGCGCTAAGGGAAAAAAAAAGGGGGCCGGGGAAAGTATTGCATAAAAATGGAAATGTAAATTGAACTGTGCCCCTCAAGGCTCAATAAAACGGACCCCCAACGTATTGCTGTATTAAAAGGGGAAAAGGGGAAAAGACCGATCAAGGCTCAATAAAAAAGGGGCCGATGGGGGGGGGCACGCCCTAAAAAACCCCCATAATAAAATGGGGACAAACTAACCGATGGAGGGGGGCTACGGCTCGGGAATTGCAGGGATTGAAATAAAAATTTTGAAAAAATAAAACCCCACTTAACAGCAACAATTTAATTTTTAGGAAAATTTTTTTTTAAAAAATTTTATATGCCCCTTTAAATTGGTTATAATATGTAAATAAAAAAGACAAAAGGGTACACCCCAAAAAACGTGTTAAAAAGGGAAAAATTTTTAAGGGTTCACTAAATTTTGGGGGCTTTTTGGGTTTGGGGTTGGTAAAATGCGCAGTTTAGAAGGGGAAACGAGTCAACGGGAATCACTAACCTAAAAATTTTTGGGAAAAAAAATATTTTTAAAAAATTGGTTTTTTTTTAAAGTTTTTTTAAGGGGGTTTTTTTTTTTGAAATTTTTTTTTTGGGGGGATGGCTATTTTTACCTTTTAAAAAAGTTATTTTTAAGTATTTTTAATTGTTTTTAATTTAAATTTAAAAAAAAAAATTTTTTTAAAAAAAAATAAAAATTTTTTTTCTGTTTAAAAGTTGACCGGTTCGGTCAGCGGTAATACTTGCGCCGAGCGGGTTTTTAACCGGGGGAAAACCTTCCCCTTCACCCCGCACGTAGCTCTCCAACCCCGGCTACGGACTAACCCTTTAGAACCCCGTTTTAATTTTTTTTATACATTTTTTTCGTATTTACCAAAATTTCCCCTTTATTTTAAAAAAATTTTTAATCTCTTTAAAAACCTGTTGTGACGGGACCCGATCGCGCGAGGGGGAAATTTGTTTTTGCAACAGCCAAAACCCTTGGATTTTTGGGGTTAAAACCCTTTTTATTCCCTTGAATTAAAATTAATTAAAAACCAACTACTGATAAAAACCCGGTTTTTTCCCCAAAAATAAAAAAGAATGTTATTACGCATTTTGGTTGTGTGGTAAGGATCGAAGGGGGACTCGTTTTAAAATTTTTTGCACAAGTCCACCTTTTGGACTGTGTGTCAAACCCCCAAAAAATCCGAAAAAAATTAAAATCTTTTTTTCTGAAATATTCAACTTCTTCTTTCGGATTAAACTGTCACTTTTTTCAAGGGGTTAAAGGGGATTGATTTTTTGACTTTCAAAATTTAAACACTAATAAAAAATTAAAAAAAGGGGAAGGGGGAAAGAGTTTAAAGAACGGATTTACCGTTGGAGAAAAAAACAAAAAAAACCGGGGAAAAAAGTTTTGTCGGTAAAAAAATTTGACCCCCAAATGTTGAAAAATTTTTAACATGTGGGTCTTTTAATTTATAGAACTAAATCATCAAAAAAAGGTTTTTTAAATGAATGTAGGATGCCTTCCCTTTTTCACAGTAAATTCCGGGGGAAATTTAAAAAACTTTCCGGCGGGGGGTGGGATTTCTAAAAAAATTTGGGGCTAAGTTTTTTCGATGAGGAATTGTGTTAGGTTTGACTAACTTTTTTTTAAAAAAAAAGGGGATCAAGGGGAATTTACCGTGAAACAAAAAGCCCGGGGTTTTCCCCCGGTGATTGCAGAAAATCTGGGGTTTCGAAATCAGGGGGCCCCTTACAGTTCAAACCCCTTTAAAAAAAAAATAAATTTTGATTTTTTTGTGATTTTTAAAAATCGCAAAAAATGTTCGGACTTGGTTTAAATTTTATTTTGGAAAAATTTTTGGTTTCAAACCCCAAAGGTGGGGGGTCTTTAATTTAAAATTAAATTGGGGATTAAAATTAAAACCCCCGATATTCATCGGTTATGATACCAAACGAAGTCGAAAATTTTTTAGCTTTAAAATTTCCCCTTTTTCCGTTTTTCAGAATCGAAAAACCCCTTTTAATTCGTGTTTGCGTAAAAAACCTCATTTTTTTCCCAAAATGCAACAGAAAAAAATTTTTGGTGGCGGAGGGTTTTTTGAAGACGGAAAGATAAGTTGCTGAAGGCAGTTGAGGGGGGTTCGTTTTCCGGTCAGCTACAAATGTTTTTTTTTAAAATTTTATTTTAACTTTTTATCAAATTTTTTTTTATATTTTGTTTATATTTTAATTATGTAATTTTTTTAAAACCAAAAAAATCATAAATATTAAAATGTAATTTCATTTTTTGGTTTTTTGATTACAAAAAAGGAGGGGTTTTTTTTAGACCCGATTTATACAAATGTTCCCCAAAAACCCCCCATTTTTTTAATTTCGCCCCCAAAATTTTAAAAATTTAAAAATTTTGGGGAAAAAATGAGGGAAAATTTTTTAACCCTTTAATCCCCACTTTTCCCCAAATAAACCGGGCCCCCCCCCCCGACTCCCAGCGTACCCTAACAATGGAAAAAGCTACTTCGAGTAAAACGTTTTTTTCCTTTTTTTCCCTAACTCAAGGCCTTTTTAAAAAATGAAAAGGATTTCATTTGAATATCCCCAGTGGAATATGAAGATTCTCATCAGCGAGGCATTTTTTTCAAGTTCGACACGGGGGAATGTGGGATGAATTTGTCGAGTTTTCCGGGGTGGGGCAACCCCTTTTAAGCTACAGGCCCCACTCTTTTTTGGGGTATTTTTGAAATTTTTACGAAAGTGGTGCAAAATTTCCCCCTTTTTTCCAAATCGAACTACCCCTTTTTCCCCCGGGAAAAAATTTTAAAAAACACTTGGTCACCAACGCTAAACTCCAAGGGCTTCCGTCTTTTTTCTGGAAATTTTTTTAAAAACTTTTAGCCGCTAGAAAAATTTTTTTGGGTTTTTTATAAAACTTATTTTTTTTTTTTGGATAATTCCGGGGCCAGTTAATTTTTGCCCCCCAAATTTTGTCCAAAAAACCCGGGGGAAAACGACATTTTTGCCCCTATAAAGCTTCAAAAGGTGCCAGGGGCCCATGCTAGAATGAAAAATGTTGTTGTACGAAAATTCGCCCAAAAAGGGAGGGGGCGCCCCTTTCCCCCTTGAAGCTAGACACATGCTCTAAGCTTTTTCCTCAAGGGTTTGAATGGTGCCCCCCGACTGTCCATCTTTTGAGGATAAAAAGGCCCCGGGTACTAAATCAGTCGAGGTCCCCAAAAGGGGGATTGTATGCCTGCCATGTTCGTGGGGTGAAGCGACCATCACGATCAGAAATAATATTAAAAGGGAAATTTTCCATTCGGCCCCCGATTTTCGTTATATAAATAGGGGAAGGGGCTTTTGTTTTTGAAATTTCTCGAAAGGGGAATTTTAAAGTGAGTGATTTTGTGAGGGGCCCCTATAATACCCTTTTTGGGGTCTACCCACTAAAGGGGTGCGAGGAAACCCGGGGAAATGAAACCCTTTTTTAATTTTTCCCCCACTTCCAGACGGGAAAATTTCTGGTTGGACAAAAAGCCTTTTGGGGTTCTTTGGTGTTCGCCTTTACTTTAAAAAAAAGTGAACATTAAAAAAACAAAAGGGAAAATATTTTCTTCATTCCAGGCCCCAAATTTTAGGTGTACCCTTTGGGTTTTTGGACCCCAATCTTATCGGTTCCCCGGGGTGTATAAATTTTATCGAAAACTTGGGGGGCTTCATGTTTTGGGTTTCACGAAGATTGATGTGTTGGAAAATTCCTTTTTAAAAAAACTAGGTTAAATACAAAAAAACCATCAGATTTTTTTAAATTTTTTTAGCTCGGCTCCACAGGACATCTCTTTTTGTAATCTTCCTTTTTAGGGTTTTCGTGGAGCTTCTGAATTTGCCCCCTTAATTTTGGGTTTAAAAATTTTGCGAAATAGAAATGAATGGAGTTCGCAAAACCCTTTTCGACAAGTGCATCAGCCCCCAAAAATTTGCTTTACCAGGGTGGATCTGTTTCCCCACAGTGTAATCATTTAGGATTGACCCACTTCGTTGCCTCTTTTAACTCTTTCTGATTGAAGAAAATTTTAAGACTCTTGGGGGGCAGTGTATATTTCACATTCCCCTACCTTTTAAAAATTCCCCTATTTTAAAAAAAACAAAAAAAAAGGGTTTCCAATTAAAGGGGAAAAGAGTGGGGGTAGTTCTTTTGTGGTCTTAAAATTCCCCTTACCCAAAAAGCTTTACTTTTCCTCTTTGCTGAGAACGCCCCCCAACCCTTTGCCCTGACGCTGCAATAGCTACAAAATCTTTTCCCCCCTTCAGGAAGAGGGGGGGGTTGGGGCATCAAAAAAATTTTTTTTTTGGGGGGTTTAAAAAACTTTTCTTTTTTGGGCCCCCCCTACAAAGGGTTTTTCCTTTATGGATTAAGCCGTGAGTGGAAAACCCAAAAAGCGAGAGAATTTTTTAAAAAGAACCGACGATAATAGCCAGAAAGGGGGCCCCCGGAAAAAACCTTATTTTAATTTTGGGGTACTGGGCTTGCCATTTTTGCCCCGTTTTTTATCTTTGATGGGTCCACATGTATTCCTTTGTCATTGATACATGCCCGAAAAAAATTCACCTCTTTTAAAAAACCAAAATTTCCCCTTTAGAAAATTTGGGGGATAAATTTTTCCTTTCTAGAATTTTCAAAACAAGTCGCTTTTTACTTTTATGATCATTTTTAAAAATTTTTTAATGATGGGGAAAAACGCCCTTTAAAAACAAAAACAAATCGAAAAAAGGGAAATTTTTCAGACTAAAATTTTATTGGGTTTAAAGAAAAAAAAGGGGGGCTTTGGTTAACCCCAAATTTTGGATAACCTAAATTAAAAAGGCCATATCGAGTTCGAAAAGCTTTTTTGGGCGCTTTTTTATGCACTCTAAGTGATGTTTTCCAGATCGAAAAAGGTTTTATTTTTT
Organism: Scalesia atractyloides; assembly: GCA_947069175.1. Classification (NCBI taxonomy): domain Eukaryota; kingdom Viridiplantae; phylum Streptophyta; class Magnoliopsida; order Asterales; family Asteraceae; genus Scalesia; species Scalesia atractyloides. The sequence continues at coordinate 6,808,054 of CAMTDV010000008.1, forward strand.
TAAAAGCAAAAGGACCTTGTATTGGTCAAGAAGGCATCTATACGTGGTAAAGGATATCGATTTTTTTATAGTTAACTTGTTTTTGCTCTCTGTGTCGATTTTACATGCGAAAAGTCCAACCCCTTTTTTTACAAAAAATACAGGTGCACCCCAAGGCGACGAGCCGGGGGTTTTTAAAACCCTTGTCAGTAACCCCCTTTCAATTGACGGTAGCTATTTTATTTTTTGAGGGGGCCAAACCCCTTTGGGATTTTTCCCCCGGTGTAAAAACCAGGTATAAGAACGATACGAAAAACGAAAAACTCTGGGGTTGGGGGAAGTCCTGAAATGGTGTCAGGAAAAAAATTTTGGAAAAAATTTTAAAAACAGGGATTCTTCAATTTCTTTTTTGAGGTCCCCTTCTTGATGATTTGGGGGAAAAAAGCGACATAATTCTTGCGAAGGTATTTTTTTGCTTGAAAACAAACTTTTTAAGGGTTGGGGCCTTTTTCCCCGGTTTCCCAATAATTCGAAAGTCGACCCCTTTTAAAAAAGGGGGCGAATAAATTTCTCACGACATACAACTTCCCGGGGTTATGCTGAGAGCCCAAAACCCTTCCGATTTTTTATGTCGAAACTTCCCAAAATTCAAAGGAATAAGATCGAATAGAAAATCGTGGGGTTTAGGGGGGGCTTTACCGTTGCGTAAAAAAGAGTCTAACGAAACGGTTTTTAAACTCAACTTTTCCCCGTTTTTGGTTTCCGCGAGCTTATCTCGATTTTTACTTAAGATAGGGGTTAAACCCTAATGCCCCCAAACTTCTTTTTCCCCACCAGTATCAAATAACATAGAAGGGGTAAAATACCTTTATAAAAAACTACCCCTTTACCACATTGCCCCCAGTCTTGGGTGGTTTGCCCCTTAAAAATTTAAAGCCCTTCCCCCCAGGGGAGGACTTTTGGTTTTTCTTTTTTTTACGGATTTGGTTTTGGGGCCGAGCATGAATAATATTAACCAGTCTCGGACATGTGTTTCCTGAAATGAAAATTTGGGTTCCACAATTGAAACATTTTCCCCCATGGGGTTGGCCCCCAGGGGGGTTGGGTTTTTTTTTTTGTTTGGGGGGAAAGTTTAGTGGGTGGAAAAAAGGGTTTTTTTTTGTTGGGGTTTACCCCCAAAAATTTTGGTGGGTTTTTTGGGGTTTAGGTTTTTGGCGGTTTGGGGGGTTGAAGCCCCGGGGCAGTGGTTTAAAAATGTGTCCAGCGCGGGGCCCCCGCTTTACGTATTGGCAAAGGGGGAGTCAGGGGAGTGGTGTACTGACAACGGTTAAAAATTTTTGGGAGTTTTGGCCCCAGTATGGTCCCCTTTTGGGGTGGGCGGGTGGAGGGGGGGGTTGATTTTTGGGGGTTCCCCCGGGGAAAGGGGGGGTTTTTTTGGGGGGGTTACTCGCAAAGTTCCGGTTTTTCCCCCTTCCCCCCTTTTTAGGCAAATTTTTAGGAAGGAGTTTTTGGGGGGTTTAGGTTTGCCCTCAGCCCGGGGTTTTTTTTTTTTTTTTTTTCCTTTTCCCTTAACTTTTTCCCTTTTGAAAATCGATTTTCGGGGAGGGGTTTGGGGGCCAATTCCATGGAGCTTTTTGTGTTTCCCCGGGAAACGGTGAGGAAAACCCAAAAATTTTGGTTTTCGAGGGGGAATCCCCGAATGAAAGTTCGATCAAAACGGTAGGTTGGGGGTAAATTTTGTTTTTTACCATCTGGTTCAACCCCAAAAAAACCCTTTTTTTTGTAATAGATGATAAAACCTCTTTTTGTTTCAAGGATGAAAAAAAAATTTTCCCCAATTTTTAAATTTTAAAACCTAGGACAGAATCGCCTATCATGTTTTCCCCTTAATTTTCCCCCAATTTTAAGGCCTCGCCTCTTCCTTTCCCCCCTTTTTCCTTTCTCCGTATTCCCCCCAATGAGAGCCCCCCCCCCTATTTCCCCGGGGCCCCAAAAAAGAACTTTGCGATCCTCGGGGCAATCGCTTTTTAAAAATTTTTTCCATCTCCTAAAAACCAAGTAGGAGAGAAAGGGGACCCCCTCAGTCCCTTAAAAATTTTGGGGGTCGGGGGCTTTAAAATGTTTGTAGGGGCATTTGAGGGGAGGGGGGGTTTTGATAAAGGGGGCCCGTTGTTGAGGGGGTTTTTGTAGGATTTGAAAACAAGGGCTTTTTTGTCTTGTAAAAAAGATGTCAGGTAGCCCCTGGCCCAAAAATTTTATTCGCGATATGAGTGGCCAAACGTTCCCGAGAATTTTTCCCCCATTTCCACCCCTTCGATTGGGGGCTAGACATATTACAGGATCATAAAATGAAAAAAAATTGTGAGTTTAGGGGGATTTTTTTTAAGGGGTGGGGGTTTTTTAAAAAAAAAGAAAATATCATAAATATCAATAAGCAACAAAAAATCCGGGGGGTGTCTTGGGACGCTCATTTTTTGGGCCCAAAAAAGCCCCCCCTACCTTCACCTATAAGTCATGTGGGCCCCCATGGCTATTGGCTTGGAAAAGGTTCCCATTATATTTTGGAATTTAACAAATTTTCATCCCCGAATGCTAACCACAAAATAAAATTCATGAGGGTTTTTTGGCCGGGGAAGTGTCCCCGGGGTAGACATAATGACAAAACAAAGGGGATTAGCTCTCAAAAGTTTTTGGAATAAAAATGCTTTGGGGCCAAAAGTAAAACGTTTTTTCATATTAGTCCCCCGGGGGGCAAAAAAGGCCTTTTTTTGGATTTAAACGGAAAAAACCAAAACCCAGACAGGAGTTTTTCCCTACCGGGGGCTTTTACCCTTTTCCGTTAAAAACATGCCCCCCATGAGAAAAACCCCTTTTTGAATTTGAAAACACGAAAAACCCCTTTTTTAAAACAATCATGATGTGGGTGTGCTTGCATGGAAAATTATTTTTTTATGATCATTTCCCCTTTTTTTTTTTTGGCATTATTTGATAATTTACTTTTTTAAAATGCTTGAACAAAAACAAATGTAAAAATTTTAAAAATAAACATATAAAAAACATGAAATTTTCAATAACACACAAAATTTTATAAGTTTTTAATCGACTATAGTATAGGGGCTAAGGGGGTAATAACCCAAAACCCATAAAAACCCATAGTCATGGGGTTTATACCAAAAATGTTCAAAAACCCCCCCCCCCTAGCGGAAAAAGAGTCGGGCATAAATTGGGTTTTAACACCAAAAAAACATGACATTTAAATATTATTTTTCATAATTTAAAAAAAAATCAAAGTTACATTTTTTCCCAAATTCAAACTGTTTTTTTTTTATTACAAAGGGAAAATAACCAAAAAAAAATAATCAAATACTAAATCGTTTTAAAATTTTTCTTAAACCCCCGGTTCTACGTGTTTTTCCAATGCTGTGGGGGTTACCTGTATCTGTGTAAAATGGGGGGTTTTTTTTTTTGGCAACATAAAATTTGGCCCCGTGAACCTTTTTGAAAACATTTGATAATGATTTTTGGGGTTGTTTTTCAAAAAATATTGTGCAAAAAATAAAAGGGAAAATTTTTTTTAAATCAAAACCCCAAGGCAACATCATTACAAAAAAACAAACAATTTCCCCAACGATAGCAACATGAACATACCAATCATCATATTTTAAAATTAAACTAAAGAACTGTGCAAAAAAGGGGCAATCCCCAAAGGAGGGGATCGAATTTTATGAACCGGGGGAAAGTAAATTTTAAAAAGTTTTGCTAAGGCTCAAACAAAAAAGGGGCCGAACGTATTGCATGAACTGGAAATGTAAAAATTAAAAAGTGCACTCAAGGGGCAAAAAAACGGGGGCCCAAATATTGCATGTATTGAAATGGGAAAAAAAAAATTTTAAAGTTTTAAAGGGTCAATTTTAAACCGGGGCCAAAAGTGGGGGCACGCCCTGATCAACCCCCCAAATAAAAAAGGGGGTCAAACTCCCAACCCCGGAAGGGGGGGGTACGGGCCCCCCGGGAATTGCAAGTATTGAAAAAAAATTTTAAATTTCAAACAATAAAAAATACTTAACAGCAACAAAATTAAAATTACATTTCATGTATGATATTGCACAATAACCTTTTGGTATAATTTTTTAAAAGGGGAAAAGACACTGATACACCCCAAAAACGTGATTTTTAAAAGGGAATTTTTTAAAGGGTTTCCCAAAAATTGGGTGCGTTTTTGGTTTGATTGGGGGGGGTGCGCAAAGATTTTTTACGAAATTGATTACGAGGAAAAACTAACCTAAAAATAATGGGAAAAAAATATATTTTAAAAAGGGGGGATTTTAATTTTTAAAATTTTTTTAAGGGATTTTTTGATATATTTTTGTTTGGGGGTTTTGGCTAATTTTTTTTCCTTAAAAAATTTTTTTTTAAATTTTTTTAAAAAAAAATTTTTAAAAATTTAAAAAATTAAAAAAATAAAATTTAAAAAAAAAAAATATTTTTTTTTTTTTTTTAAACCTTTTTCCCCTTTGGTCAGGGGGAAAACTTGCGCCGAGCGGGATTCAAACCCGGGCCCCTTCCGTTCCCGCGCACGTACCCCTACCAACGGGAGCTACGTGACAAAAACCCCAGTTTTCCGTTTTAATTATTTTTTAAAAAATTATTCAAATTTTTTCCCCAAAAATTCCCCTTTTTTTGCAAAACTTTTAAAAACTCAGGGGAACCTTTTCTTGTGACGGGAAAATCGATCCGCGATGTGTAGTTTGTTTTGCCCCACGTCCACCGCTGGACTATTTTCAAAAACCCTTTTTATTTTTTAATTGTATTTTACTTAACAACTACTCGATCAAACCCCGGGGTTTTTTATAAATTTAAAAAAGGGGTTTTATTACGCAGGGGTGGGGTGTGGAAAGGGGTCGAACTGGGGCCCCCTATATAAATTTTTTCCCCCAATCCCCCCGTTTTGGTGTTGTCTAACCCGTTAAAAAAACCGAATTATAATTACTTTTAAAAATTCTGAAAAAGGTTCATCTTTTTTCATGGGGTTAAACTTCAGGTATTTAAAAAGGTTAAGATTTTTTTGTTTTTCAAAGATCTTAAACACTAATAGTAATTCAATGAAAGGAAGGGGAAAAATTTAAGAACGGGGTTTAGGGGTTTGGAAAATAAAAACAGAAACCCGGGCGAAAGTTTTGTGGGGCCCAAAAATTAGCTCCGACTTTGGGGAAAAATTTTAAAGTGGGGGGCGATTATTTTTTGAACTAAATCATCAAAACAATTTTTTAAATAAGTGTGGGGTGCCTTCCCCCTTTTTACAGTAAAATTTTTGGCAATTTCAAAAAAATTTTTCCGGGAGGGGGGGAATTTTTTGAAAAAATTTTTTGGTAAGATTGATTCTAAAGATGGAATTGTGTTAGAGTTTGGGGAAAAAACAAAAATTTTTTTAAAAAAAAATTTTTGAAGAATTTACGTGAAACTGCAAGTCCCCCCGGTTTTCCGGGGGGTTTTAAAAAAATCCGGGGATGAAATCAGAGGGTCTTAAGTTCAGAATCTTGACGAAAATGAAGTTGGGGGGTTATTGTGATAGTTTTTAATCGGCAAATGACAGGACTTTGGTTTTTTAAATTGAGTTTGGTAATTAAAATTTTCGGTTTCAAATACCGGAAGTGTGAGGTCTTTTTAATTATTCAATTAGGGGTTAAAAATTGAAACCCCTAAAATTATCGGGTTTTGGGCTAGCCAAAAAAAAGTCGAAAAGATTTAGCGTTCAGTTTGCCGATTTCCGTTATTCAAATCGCTAAAAACCTTTAATTTTTGTTTTTTGTATAAAAAACAAAAATTTTTTCCTAATGTCAACAAAAACCCCAATTTTGGGGCGGGGGGGGTTTTTTAAAACGGAAAGATAAGTTGCGAAGGCAGTTACCCGGGGGTTGAGTCCGGGGGAGCTACAAATGTTTTTTATTTTTTTTTTTTTAATTTTTATTTAAAAAAATTTTTTTTGTTTAGTTTATATATTAAAATTTGTAACTTTTTTAAATCGAAATACTCTAAATACTTAATGTAATTTCATATCTTTTGGATTTGATTACAAAACGGGGGGGGTTTTGGAGACCCGATTTTTTACAAATGTTACAGAGATTTGGGTTGGAAAACTTATTTGGTTAATTTTTTTTAAGCGGGGGAAAGTTTTTTCCCCCCCAAAAGACATTCGAATTTTTGGTTTCCCCCGGGGAAAATTTTGGGGGTGTTTGGGCCCCCATGTTGTCTCGTCGTAGGGCGTGGTGCCCCTTTATAATGGGTTTTTTTTTCCCGTTTGATCGGGCTTGGGAAAAATAAAATTATTGGGGCCTTTTTAAAAAAATTGGGGTTAAAAAAATTTAATATTTAAGAAATAAAAAAAATTTTTTGAGTTCCCAAAACCTAGAAAAAAATGTTGTAAAAAACGGGGTTGGGGGTAATCGGCCGATGAATACCGACTAGCAATTTTTGGGGTTTTAAAAAATTTTTCCCCGGTTTTTTTTGTTTTTCACCGTTTTTTTATGCATTTTTTAAGTAAACATTTTTTAAAAAACCCTTTTTAACCCAAAATTTTTAAATACATAAGATTTTAAATTCCGGGGAAATTTCAGATTTTGGTTAAGAATCTGGCCCCGGGGGAAATTTACAAAATGCCACCGATTTTTTTGGGGCCTTAGGACTGGAAAAACAACTGTTTTTCCCCCTATTGATTACTTGTCCATTATATTTTAAAAAATTTTCAGTGAAAAACCCCCTAACTATTAATCAAAACTAATCCAAAAAGGTTTTTCAGGATTTTTACAAAAACCCTTTCCAAAAATAAAACAAAATATTTTCCTTAAAAAAACCCCAAATAAAATACCTTTTCCTCCGAAAGTATAATATTTTTTTTAAATTGCAATTTGCTCCTGGGTTTTAAAAGAGCTCGTTGTCAACTCCCCAAATGAAATTTCAACAAATGAGTTCATTTTTTTAAAAAAACCAAAAATAAAAAATTTTTTGGGTTTAAAATTCCTTTAAAATTTTACCTTTAGGTAAGGGGGGGTTTTGGTAATCCAATTTTTTTAAAAAAAAAAAATACAAATTTTCCTTTTTTTTTTTTTTTTTATAATTTTTGAAGTTTTGGGGGATGTTCAATCAGTTTCATCATATGCTCAAAACAATCTTCGTCATTGTGGGGAGTGGGTTTTTTGGGGGAAATTTGGCCCTTAACGGGGGTTTTAAAAGGGGTTTTCCCCATTTTCTAAGATTTTAAATAAGGGGAAAAAAACTTTTTTTTGGGGAGCGAGTTTCAAATAAACGGGACTCAAATGCCGAAAAATTCAGTTTACTCTATTTTGTATATTTTTTAACGGGGACGACTATTGTTGGTTCCGAAACCCCCCCCGGCCGACGAAAAGCCCCTTTTCAAAGATAGAAAAAAGTCGGGGGTTTTTTTTTTTTGCGATTTATTTTTAATTGGGGGGTTTTTAAAATACACAATTTTTTTTTTTTCCCCAAAAAAAACGCCCCCTCGTTCTACCCCATTTTTTGCATACACATGTTTTTTTTCATTTTGACAGCATGTAGATCTAAAAAAGATAAAAATGTAATTTTTTTGAAAATTTTTAGATGTAAAAAGGTTTTTGAAGTTTTGATCACCGATGTCGGGGTTTTTTATTTTCTTTTTGGGAAATTTTTTTGGGTTTCTGACAAAATTTAGGGTTTTGGGAGAAAAATGCTGTTTAATTTGGGATGTATGGGGGTGTAGGGAGTTTCTGGGATAACATCTTCTTTTGGGAAAAGCGAATTAGCGATTATACAAAAATAACAGGAGGGGGCATAAAGCCCTTTGCTGGATGAAAAAAAATTTACCCCAAAGTTTTTTTTCGAAAGTGAGAAAAAATTTTAAAAAGGAAAGAATTTAAGTTAATGTGATAAAATATTGTTGGGGCATTATTTCTATTGCCTACGTCTAAAAGTGTGGGGAAAATTTTATAGGGCTTTAAAAACCTTTTTTAAAAAGGGGTTTTTTAATTGTTTTTTTATTAGTTGTTTTTAAAACCCCTAGAGTGACTCGTACGAAGCAGTCATCGCACGGAAAATCTTGTTTAAAACACTCCGTGCGAGTCATTGCCCCATAAAAAAAAAGGGGGTGTTGGGGGCAAGTAAGTAGTGTTATTTTTTTTTGTACGGCGAAGCCCCCCCGATTTGTTTTTTTCGCGCTGTACTTGCACGGGGAATTAATCAATTTAGAGCAGAAAAAGTAAGAACTTTCTTGTTTTTTTTTGTCATTTTCCCTTAGCAATGAAAAATTTCCCCCCTGCTAGCGAGTTAATCAGCCCCTTCTCATCCAGGACCAATCCCCCCTTTTTAAAAATTTATGTTTTATTTGATAATTAAAAAATGAAGTTTTTTACGGAAAAAAAAATTTTAAACACCTTTCTTAATATGATTTTTGGGATGTTTTTGTTCATAGATTTTGGGGGTTTGAAAAAAAAATTTCAGTTAAAAACAGGGGTTGGTAAAATGTAAAAAACAAGACATTTTTGAGGGAGATTTTTTAACAGAAAATTTGGGGGGTTTATGTGTTTTTTTTTAATTTGGGGTTTTAAAATGTTTGTAGGGGTTTATGTTAAAAAGTGATTAAAATGTTGGGGTTTAAAAAATTTTCTATAAAAAAAAAAGTTTTTTAAAAAACAAGGGGGAAAACCCAAAATTGCTACAAAAAAAAATCCCCCCCTTTGGGTTTAAGGGGTTTGGTTTTTAAAAAAGACGAAACCCCCCAAAAGCGGGGAAGGTCTAAAATCAAAAAGCGAAGCGCAAATCGCAAAAGGGCGGGCTTTTTTTACGTGAGGGGCCCCGGTTCCCTTATAAAATTTTTTTTTATAAATTTTCCATAGGCTTTAAGATCCCTTACCCCCAAAAAAATAGGATTTTAAAAAGGTTTTTTTATTTTTTTAAAAAAAAAAATTAAAATTTCACAACCAGTTTAGCTGCTGTATAACATTTAAAGCTTAAAAAAAAATTTGTACAAAAGCCACGCCTCAAAAGGAAAAATTTTTTTTTTTCCAAAAAAGGGGTTTCTTTTTTTTTGCTTTTTTTTTCAGAGCTCCCTTTTTTTTGCACAAGGCGCAACTCTTTGCGCCAGGGGCGCTTTGCGGGGTTTGGGGCCTTTTTTAAAAAAACCCAAGGGGTTTAGGATGTGATTTGTTTGGGAAAAAAAATTTGAATTTCACCTGTTTACTGTTTACACCCCCGGGGAAACTGTTTTAAGTGGGGGGCAAATTTTAAATTTTTTTTTTGAAAAACCCCGGCAAATTTTTGCAATTTGAAAAAGCATGGTTTTAAAGCATGTTAAAATTAATTATGTTTATTTTTTGATATATTTTGTATGCCACTTTTTATAGGTTACAGTTAAAAGGGGGCTATTTCCCCTTCACACAAAATTTCACAACAAAAAATTTTTTTTTGTTTTTAAGTTTTATGCTTTTAGGGGGTTCCGCAATGGAGCTTTCAAGGACAAAAATGGCATTGCAAAGACAAACACCCGTTGCTTCCCTTTGTCATGAATAGAAAGCAAGTGCTGGATGCAGGGGCACTTTTATCTAATACTAAAAAATTAAAAGTATTTTGATTTTTTAATTGTAATACATGTTTAGAATTTTAATTTAAATTCGTTCATAATTTTTTAACAATTAAATTTTACTGTAAGATATATTTTTTTAAATATCAAGTTATTCATATACAAAATAAATTTATATGGATTTTTTAAGCAATACAATTAAGTTTCACCCTTAACTATAAACTTTAATATGATTCATTTTTATTAATCTAAATTTCTTATTATAAACTTTTATTATGAAAATAAAATTCCATGGGACCAAAAAACTAGTTTAAAACTGACTTGGCATGGTGAGTTTTGTACATGCACTGCAAAAGGGTTTCCAAATATAGTATTACCAACACTGGAGTTACAAATTTCTGAATGCTGTCTTCATGTTTGCAATTAACATCCTTTGAATTCTGAAACAACCTCTAGATCAAACATGTATTCCTTAATAATCTAAAGTCATCTTTTTATCTAGTTTTCATGTTGGATTTAGTCACTTCTGATTTGCATATATCCTTTTCATGTAATATTCTTTAAATTAAATATAAAGTTCTAACCGCTGTCATCAGCTGGACTAATTGTTATCAAATGACTGCTTATGACCTCTGATATATGTTCTTGTTTTATTATTTAAACAGATGTTTAATTGATCAGGACCTGGATTCTTTGCCAACTCTCTTGGCATCATTATTCTCTTTCTGGGTTATCGGTTATTCATTTTTGTGATGGCTGATACCAAGTACGAAGGCAATTGATGCTTTTTTTATATAGGGATGGAAATGTAACTGAATCGGATTACCTTTTATGGTGTTTATGTTTTGATTGTGTAATGCACTAGTGCAAGGATTAAGCTTTCTTGAAGCTCCCTCCAGTTAGACCTTGAAATAGCATGCTGAGTAAAAATTGATGATACATTGGTTGTAATTGATACTATGAAACACACTTTTAGGTTTGATTATGGTTAGGGGTGCAAAACAGCTCCTTTAACTTAACTTATGTCAAGCTGAACATAAAGTCGAGCTCAGCTCGATTCGATTTTTTTTTTAACTTGAGCTCCGACTCGTGGATAGTTTTTAAGCTAGTCTTGGCCGTTTAATATTTATTAATTATACTATATTTTTAATACATAATTTAGTTATATTTTCATTAATATTATACAATAGTATTTTATTATTTAAATAAATATTTAATTTATTTATTAAAAATTATATAAATTGTGGGTCGTTTAGGCTCACGAGTCGGCTTGAGTTCGATAAGCGAAGCTCGTGCTCGTTTCCTGAACAAGCTTGATTTTAGGATCGGGCTTTGAGCTCGTTTAAACTTGGCTCGATTAGGGCTCCTTTTTTAGCCGAGCTCGATTAGCTCAACTGATTTGCTCCCTTAATTATGGTAAACAAAGAATGCATACATTCTCACTTGACATTTTATTTTTTATCACGATGCATATGAACTTGTGTTGTGCTAAACCTTCTCCAACAAATGCAATCAGTTTTGGATTGCAGTTGGTTAAATATCTTTGTTTCAAAAAATAAGAAAAATTCCAAAATCGAGTATGGAATTCCTTGACTAGTCGCTGAAGAAGCTTGTGGTGTGTTTGATGGAAGATGGCAGGCTTTGGATAGCCCGGCCGATGGTGGACGTGGGTTTTCTCGAGTTCAATTTGGACCAGATGGAGTGTTACAACTATGATTGGGTGTTAGAGAGGGTACTGGTGAGTTATACACCCTGCCACCCTCATGTATTGCATAGTAGAGAGCATTGACCGAAAAGAAAAGGTTTGTTGACTTATACAACCACCACCTACCACCAAAGAACCACAAGTACCAACCACCATCAATGCCCCTTATAACCATTCTTGAAAATAGATACTAATAAACACAGAGTGGGCGTAGATTTGTGGCATTGTGGCCTCTCCACGTCGGGCATACCTGCCTGCAAACAACATGAAGAGCGGCGTGGGGGGTGGAGACGGTAGGATTTTCACCGACGTGGAGGATTATATGGCGACATGGCGCGTATAACACCCCCCCCTCCCCAACGGTTCAATTTAAAAGAAAAATCAATTTTGTTTGAGAAAAGTTAAATTCTACTATATAATCGAGGAGAATATTAAAAAAAACAATTATTTTCTCATTTTTCTTAAAAAGTCTGAACTTTTTTTATTTTAAAAACCAACATACTTTTTATTATAGTCTTACAAAAGCCGCTCAACAGTTTTTTAAACATGTTAATCTTTCACATGTTAAATTTGAACAAAATTATGACAAAAATAACTTGGAACCGTTAGAGGTGTCCATTGGTTTTTTTTCTGTTTATTCGATTATTTGTTTCCTTTTATTCGGTTTGAATTTTTTTTGGGTTAGACCAAAAATCGAACCAAACTAAATGAAATTTAAGCACTTCAAAAAACTAAATCACAAACAAATATATAAAGTATGATTTACTTTAGTATCTCGGTTTATTGGGCTACATATAAACCAAATTCATTTTATCGGTTAAAGTTAATTGTTTTTTTATTCATTTTTGTTATTAACTACTTTCGATTTTGTAACAGTGATCTATGAATTTTCAAACATGTCTTATATTGAAACATAACTTCATGTAGCAAGTTTAAAAAAGTTTTTGACATAGTTTTGTTCAAATTTAACATGTGAAGGGATTTTAATGTTCAAAAAAATTATTGAGGGACTTTTGTGAAACAAAACAGAAAGTATGTTGGTTTTTACATGCAAAAAAAAATTTAAGGGATTTTTATGAGAAAATGAGGAAGTATATTGGTTTTTTATGGTATTTATCCTATAATCAAACCAATTCTACCATTTTTACCTTACAAAAACTCTCATTTCTCACAACAACTTTCAACTTTCATCTCATTTTCTCTTCAAAAATTTAGAAAAAGGACAACGATTCCATGGACCAAATAAGAGGATATTGCTTATGTGAATCTTTGGTCGAAAGCGCTTACCCACTATATGCCTTGTAGTCGCTCGATCCCTTTTGAAAACGTATTTTCTAACAATTTTGTATTTATAAGGAGTGACACCACCCGAACCGTGGATGCATTTTCTTCGCAATTCAGGACTATTCGTTTGGATAGTTTAAAATTTGAGACGGTGCACAAGGCTATGCAAAATGACGATGGTGACCTTTCAGAAGACAACATCATACAAGTCGCCCTCGTCGACTACAGGCACACGTACAATCGTGACTTTAAACACATTTCGGCGTGGCAGATAGTTAGAATTTTTGTTTAATTATGTTTAGATTTACCGTTTAATTTTAATTGTGTGATGTTTTTTATTTTTTATTTCGTGTGTTCTTTTTAGTATCATTTTTTAAGTTATGTAATGTTCTTATTAATGTTATTTCTTTAATTAGTATTAATGTTCTTTATTAAATTTAATAGATTTTTATATAATCTTTAAATATAAAATAATAAAAAAAGTGTGTGTCACGTGTCGCACCATGCTGCCCTTTCACATCCCGTCCCACTCCTCTCTTTTGGCACTACGCCACTTTTCTAACATGTACTAACATGGCTGTCACATGTCACCTAACATCCACTTTTCATGCCCTCTCACTCCATATATATAAGCACCATAAAATGAAGTAAAAATAATCTAAGACACAACATACGCCTTTTCCAAACAAACTATAAGAGAGGCTTTGTTTCCATCGCATCTACGTTTCTATTTAAATTTTGTTAAAATCTGGTCCATCTTCCGTCACGAAACACGGGTGTAACCCACTAGTTTAAGGTATAATTTAACAAAAACAGTTTTGTAACACAAACGACTAAACCTCTTTTATGATTGTGAAAAAATAAGCCATAAAGCCTAAACCAAATACCATCAAGAATCAGTAAAAGACCACAATAAGCACATGTAACAAGAGCTATTTCACAACCAGATGCTTGACACACAAAAGTAAGGATTAAACAAGGCAATACACTAGATATAAAACTGAGAGATGATCACCAGGATGCCATAATTAGTCTTTAATCAGTGATACTTAATACTCTATTCAAAACTAGAATTTAAAATTATTATATTTTAACAACTTACCCGCCTAGTTAAGCCTCTTTTACATGAGGAAAATTCCATACATACCAGATTAAACACACAATCACAAAACTATGCCTCTGTTTCATGATTAATTCTTAGATAGAAACCTCGGTGAAGACCTCACTTTTTGCTTATCCAAATCAACGGATTTCCGCTTAGAACCATAACTCCTTCCACCGTTGCTTGTCACATTCCTGTCACAAATACAAATCATATACAAGTTTATCATAAATTTCTAGAGTGAAGTACACGGATAGTCCATGTGTTTTACCAAAATTTTGGATTTAGTCCCTAGTTTTCTAAAAGTACACGGATGATCCATGTGGTTTGCGTTTTGTAACGCATTTAGTCCAGCTAACAAATCTAAAGGTTTTAGCAAGTCTAAGTTAGGGACTAAATATGTTACAAAGTGCACACCACATGGATCATCCATGTGACTTTTGGAAAAGTTGGGGACGTTACAAAGTGCAAACCATCGGCACAGTCCGTGTACTTTTGGAAAGCTAGGGACCATATACAAAATTTTGGTAAACCACATGGACCATCTGTGTACTTTACTCGAAATTTCTATACACACACACTATGTGTTGAAAGTGATCAATCCATATACCTGTCGAATCTTTGGTTGCACATGCAACACTAGAATTATTCCTTTTCTTCTTGTTTTCCCGAGTTGGAAGTTCATCGACACTTGATTCTTTTGCGGTATCCGTTTTTATATCTGCAGCCTCGTTGTTCAGTACTGAACGGGTAACCCTCCTGTTAGTCACAGGACTCGATTTCTTGCTACTTTCATTATCATCATCAAGAACGCCCTTGACTTTCTGTATTTTTCCACGAGTCCATCTGGTTTCATTTGTACTAACATCATTGCCTTCTGCTTTAATGTTATCTGATGATTTACGTTTAGAGAAAAGAGACTTCTTCATCGTTTCATCTTGTTTTGGAGTAACTTCCGTTTCCAAGGGTACTCCTGTAATTTTGGAAATCTCGTTAATCCCCGTGGACATCAAAGAAGCAAGAGCCGCACGAGCAGCTAGAGGATTCAGAGGGGACTTGTTGTCGGGAACTTGAATTTCAGGCTTTTTAATGTTTGGCTTCGAGATATCAGTTTCTTTTACTTGTTCATCAGTATCAACTGCATCAAAACAAACCTCATAACAAACTAACAATATAAAAAAAATTGAAAACAAACAGATTAACTTAAAGCATGTTGTCGGTTATGGAGTTATTACCATCTAACCCGAAGATCTCGTCTCTAATTCTTTTCTTGGAATCATGAACTGAGTTCTTGATTCCTTCTATTTGTTTCTCTAACATAACATGTAGATCCATATCGAAATCGCTAACAACATTAACCGGTGGAGACAAACATGAGAAACTCGAGTTATTTAGTTCCACTGCGTCTATGAATGCCGCAACTGTTGGATGATCAGTGATGCTTTTGTTTGATAATCGCATTACTGAACTTGAAGGGACTTTTAAACTTTCACCGTTCAGATCTTGCTGAAGCCATTTAATCATGAAACTACATCTACACGTTGCCCTTTTAGAATGTCTTACCTTCAGCACCTGTCAAATTGTAGATAATTAGATAACGGATGGTGAAAATAATTTAGAAGAATAACTTTTGGTGTAATAAGTCATAAGGTATACCTTTTCTACTTCTGCATCGAAGAAGCCATTCTCAGATTGTGAGTTTTGACTAACGACAACATGATCGCCTGGTTTAATAAGAGTGCACTCGTCTTCTTGAAGAGGAAGTGAACGAGCACGAATTCGAATCATTGCTTCCTTTTCGCTCTCCAGTATGTCTTCAGAATCGTTATTTTCGTATTTTATAACAAGGCCAGCACCATTTGGGCTGAGATTAAAAGATGTCACATTGTTATAATCGTGTTATAAAGAAATGATCAGATAAAATTGAGTACTTAAGTACCGTAAGTAGTAAGAATGCATAAACTAGGTTGCTTCTTTTCTTTTCAAGAAAGGAAACCTAACTGGAATCGAATGGATATAACCGTTTATTTATTATCATGATTGTAAATAATCATAATTATTTGGTATGTTTATATTATGTTTTACCATTTACCTTAAAACATGTCATTAGTATTTAAATAAAGATAAATACACAAGATTCGGTCTTTATTACAGCTACCAATACTGAAATGATCTTGCATTTAGATTTACATCATACAGATGCCAAATCACTGACCAATAAAAGAAGCCACTGCATGCAACGAAGGAGAGTGGCAAGAGTGATCTGTTTCTAATGAAAAACAAGTATTGATAAACATACTACCACATATGGTAAACTAATCAGTGGTGGCTCCAGGGGGGGTTCCTGGGTTCCTAGGAACCCCCTCGGTTTGAAAAAAAAATGGAAAATTTTAGTGTAAACCTCGTATGATTTAGAAAAAAATTTAGTGAGATTCTAGCAAAAGGAACCCCCTGAAAAAATTTCCAGGATTCGCCACTGAAACTAATGATGTCCAATGTGGTTTAGGACTTTAGGCAATCAGTGAGTAAAGGCGTTTTATCTTATTCTGTTTATAGTTTTATACTATACATATACAAACATCGTGTTTTAATTGTTGCAGTGAGCTAATAATAGTTAATGATTGGTGATTTGTTTAACTAAGAAAGTGTATACACACACATATATACATTCAGGTCTAGCAAAGATAGTGTCCATCCGGAACACATATTGAAACCATATGCCACATACATCATACATGGATCCAATTGCAAAGTCAAGTCATGCATATTTTGGTTAAAAGGCACCAAACGTGACATTCTAGCAAAGGTTTTAGCAATGTTTGGTACGGTCAGCGTTATCGCGTAAGACCTTATAAGACCACGTTGACCACCGACCAAATGGTGTTCAAGAAATGCTTAAGAAGCTAAGCAGTTAATGCGGTAAAATATCGGATATCGTTCAAGGACCGATATTTGAGATATAGGTTATCTTGGTGAGATATCGGTAATTTTAATATAATGCAGAATTTATATATATATATAGCAATTTAACACTAATCATTCAGTCGGTCAAATATGGGTAAATATTGGGGATAATATCGGTACTAGGGGACCGACATTAACTAAGAAGGGAAGTGTTTGAAGTTTGAACTAATTGAGGACATTCAATATAAACACGGTTTAATTAAAGGATCCCACTAATAATTTAATTTCAGGTAATTAAACTCAAAGTAAAAACCCTAACAACAATAACTCTTAATAAAACCAACTTCAATTTCATCTTGAGAATTCCAGATTCCCACCGTCAAAATCAGACACTAGCTACAAGGATCCGGTGAACATTCAAGCTGTAGAAACAGATCACTAAGAAACAACAACTACAAATTAAGATCATCGTTTACAATTACCGAGGGTAAACATATCGAGTCTTCAAAAAGTAAGTAAAGTTAACCCACAAGAAATGAAATCGGAATCACCCGAATCGATCAAGCACATTGGATTGAGTTTGGGGAAGAAACAGACCTCAAACAAACCTCGCAAGGGTGCCAAGAGTAATCATCTATTCTCATGGCTTCTAGTTGAGGCTCGACGGCGATAACATCGGGATTATCCGACATCGATGAAACGCAGCTTTGAGTGGAGGAAGAAGGAATGGTCAATAATTTAGACAACTTTTTTTAGGTACATACCCCTTGTGGAATTTCCCATTAGCCCATGAAATAATTATGACTTTGTATTAAAGTTAGAAAAATGGAAATTGACGGATCTACCCTTTACCACTAAGGCCACATGCACAGGGTTGTTCATGAGCCGAGCCACGGGTAAGCTCACGCCTGGCTCTATTATAAACCAAACTGGCTTGCTTGGCTTGATTTAGTTTTCAAACCGAGCTGAAAATTTATGTTCGAGCTTGGTCTGGTTTACAACCAAGCTCGAGCTCGACTTGGTTAAGCTTGAATTTAAAAAAAAATATTACATTGCTTTTAAAACTCAACGATCTAAAATACGACTCAATAGTTTAAAAGAATATAATCCAAAATAAGTTTAACAAGCGCAAATTGAGTTCAACCAAATACAAAATAAATTTTAAAGTTCATTAGCATTCTAATCAACCGCCAAATATGTCATGGATATACAACTATACACAGAAGTACCCGCAAATAATAATAACCAAATTCTTATATAAAAATAAAATGGTTAAAGGTAAAATAATCTGAGTCAGATCAAACCGAGCTAATGAAAGCTAAACCGAGCTAGTTCGGCTTGTTACGAACCAAGCCGAGCCGGTTATGCTCAGTTTCAAACCAACCCGCATCAAGCAAGCTTTTTTCAAGCTAAATCTGAGCGAGCTCCATGCCACGAGTTTTTTTTTGATAGCCCTACACACGGAATGGTAATCAGGGAGCATTCAAGGTGTAAAGCCCCATTGCGGGGAGTATGTCACTAGTAACTCAGTTGGTTACTACTGATTTCGTAAGTTGTTGATGATGCATATTTTTCGTTAATCCCTAAGTTGTTTATGCACACTACCTCTTGATAGCACAAGTTGGTGTCGATCATAGTTGCATCCAACTGTAATTGGTACTTAAGATAAGCTAGTATTGCTGCTCAACTACTGCTAAGGCAAAGTTACCAGTAAAAATCATTTCCCACTTATGATCAATACATATTTCAACTTCCTCTTAACCATGCAAATCTAAAACAACCTCCAATGACTTTTCAGAGTAATGTTATTATACAAGAGGAAAGAAGTGTACATTGTGTAGGAGACAAGTTTGACCACTGATTTGCAAAATCAATTGTTGAGATTAAGTGGTCCCTAAATTTAGAATTTATATAACTAAAAACAAAAGAAACAAATGGGGAAAGGGCAAAACAGGAAAATCCAATATCGTTTTCAAACGGCTAAAATTTTTATCATACGTTAATATTCTTTTTTATAAAAATTACACCGTATTAATGAGGATTATTCTTTTTTAATTCGAGCAGCCTATTGCTATAGTTTTCTTAAAAATTACAGGTTTTTTAATACCCACTACGTGATTACATGATTTTGAATACCTAGTAAGCGACTTTGTGATTTTGAATACCCATTACGTGATTACGTGATTCATTATAGTATTTTATGTGAAATCTCATAAGTGATTACGTAATTACGTAACAAGAGTTGACTATGCATTATTTATTACGTGACTACCTGATTTTCAATACCCATTTCGTGATTACATGATTCATTATAGTATTTATGTGAAACCTAACTGAGTGATTATGTAATTACGTAAAAACAAAAGATGTGATACATAATATTTCATATGGAATACCTAATATTTCAAGTGTAATCACGTATTAAGGATAAATTAAATACAAAACATTAGCCAAATCAATCTATAATAACCACATAATGTCGTATATTAAAGATTTAATCATGTAATAAAGCACAAACAATAAAGTTCTAATTATTGAATGTGTAATCACGAACAAAACATAATTGTATTACCATTAATTATAACAAATTATATTGAATGCATAATCACGTAATGAATATATATTGAATGTGTAATGGTTTATATTGAATATGTAATCACGTATGGGTATTCAAAATCACGTACACATGTACCAAGTATTCAAAATCACGTAATCACGTAATTGATATTCAAAATCCTATTTTTTTTTAGAAAGCGATAGCAATATGCTGCTCCAACTAAAGAGAATTAAATGCCCGTTAATACGGTGTAATTTTTTAAAAACCAAATATTAACGTATGAGAAAATCATAGCCGTTTAAAAATCAAAGATGAAACTAGTTCACTTAAGAAGAGACTAAAATACCCTTCCGACCAATAACAGTTGTCACTCTTTCCTTCTCACCTATTCTTCGCATGGGAATTCTCTTTTATACATAAGCACTAGTAAAGTTTCTCTAACTAGTATTTGACAACAAAAAGTTTTCTATAGTTCGGTCACATTATACACTATAAAAAGGCTACGGGGTTTGACTTAAGTCACATGTGAGTGACTCAAGCCTCTATTTTTTATATGACTGTGACTCAAGATAAGTTTTAGTTTTACCTTTTTAACCCTTGAGTTTGTGTTTAATCATTTTATTTTAACTTTACAAAATGTTTACTCATTCTACTTAACTTTGCTACTTAATCAAAGTCACGCTACAAAGTGTGGATAAAATTACTAGTTCTTATTTAGTGAAAATTTTCACCTACATCCCTATACTTTAACTTAAGGATGAGCGTGGTACCGGTATCGTACCGGTGCTTGTACCCCTACTGAAAATACCGATACCGAAATATGTCAAAACTCGGTACAGGTATCGAAATATTCGGTACGGTATGGGACTGGTATTTAAAGGTAAAATTCAGTATTTTACCGGTACCGTACCGAACTGGTACCGATAACGAAAATACCGATACCGAAAATGTCAAAAAGTAGGTACCGGTACCAAAATTTCAGTACGGGAAATTTGGTACCGGCATTCAGTACCAAATGTTCATCCCTACTTTAACTAGTATATTTTTTTTTTCTTTTTCATTAAATATTTTATATTTTTAACTCTCAAATTTATAAAGTTATCTTACAACCCTAAACTTCAATAAAATTATTTTTTTTCTTTTTCTTTTATCAATATAAACCACAACCCTTGAACTTTAACATAGTCATAATTTTTTGATTTTCTAACGAATTTTCTGTTGTGACATCATAAACTTCAAGAAAGTTATTATTTTTTTTTTATCAAATTAAACCACAACCCCTGAACTTTAACATAGTTTTTATTTGAGTCTTTTACGAGTATTTCAGTTGCGACATCATCAATATTTTTAACACTTTCGCTTTTTTATATAAATATTCGAACAACGCCAATGTCCACGATGCATCCGGTTGGGTTGCGTCAAGATTTTCTTTTACATCAAGCTTTAAATCACCTCTAAACCTGCAAGTTTGTATTAACATTTCGACGTTACCTTTTTCACGATTAACACGCCAGCAGGCAATTTTCCAATAATTAACCTCATGAAAATGCTTAATTTATTTAAGTTTTATCGGTATAAAAACTAGTGTCGTCTTCGAAAAGCAAGAAAAAAATAAACTATATAAATTCACATCTACACAAACTTGTATACGTCATTCTTTCGGTGTGGATTACGTCAGTCATCAAGGGTTTTGGAAAGATGAACCAGTTTTTCAATTCGATCAGTTCCTTCTTCACCGGCGGAGATCAGCTTCCATGGTGCTCCCCCGATATCATTGCGGTAAAAAGGAAACAACAATCGGTTCTCACTCTCCGATTTGCTTCTGTTCTGTCATTTATTTTTGTTGTTTTTTGGTTGATTGGCAGTTATTTGTGACCTAGACTGGATTGATTTACATGTGTATGCTTTTATGGTTCACATGTATGTTTACTTCTTACGTATTGAAGGTTTTAATGTGCAATTATTGAATTAGATAAAATTAAATAGCTCTTAATTAATTTAAAAGTAGAATTGGGAACCTAGTTCTTGGTGAGTAAAGTGTGTTGGGATCAAGCACACAAACACAAATACTACACGCGGAAAGCAACGAAACGAACACTGCGAATTACGTGGTTCGGTCTAAACTCACCTTTATTTTTATTGAGGTGTCCGTGTTAAACAAATTAAAGTAGATCAAATATCAAATATATATCTATAGAGACTAGTTAAGGTTTAGTAAACTTGCTCCCCAAGTTAAGCCTATGTAGGGCTCACAAGGCCTACGAACCCAACAAAGTGAGATACATACAACTTTTTTAGAACGGCGGCTTTGTTGTATTAGGCTACCACACTCCTCAAATTGGAGAGCCTCGTTGCTCTACTCTCTATGTTGTCTTAACCGGGCTCATGCTGGCTTCAGAGCTTGGCTTGAGCGTTCCCCCAGGAAACCATACCGCCGACTGCCACTTGACAGCCGTTGTGCCACCACAAGAGCTGAACACTCTCTGGCGTAATACACGGTGGGATGAAAACCTGGGTGGGCTTAGGATAGAACCTCGCACCTCTGCAAAGAGGCTAGGCTCTATCCATCATGTATAATTGGTCGGATGATAATGCTTCTATGATTTCTATCTGGATTAAAGAACAAAATAATGATTTCGGTTATGGATTCATCTGGGATCTTCTTGTTCTCTCTTTTGTATGATCGTTAGTTGGTTTTGCAGAACCTTTTGTTTTGTATTATTTTTGTTTGTTTTATGTGATAATGTTGAGGTTAATTAATATTCTTCAACAAGTTACCTCATAATCAACTGAGATTTGCAGCTGTCCTGATTCCTTTTTGTATTATGGGAATTGTAACTAATATGTAAATTCAAGCATTATATTATCGAATTTGAAGTTGATGTAAATGCTGTATCTTTATATGTACAGGTAATTGTTCTAGTAATATATTTATTACAGATTTACAGTTCATATAGTAATGCTTTGTAATCTTCATACAAGTGATGCTGAAACGAATCCAAATGTTAACATAGTATCTTTTCAAGTCAGTTCATATCGCTTTAAAATCAGCAAATCAAACAAAGCATTCATATGAAACAGTAGTCGATCAATCTAGTGCGTCCCCATTTCATTCAACCCAACTGCACAAAGCACTAGCTTTCTGCGACCCGTATTAGCTAGTGCTTTACTTCGCTTAATTAATGTTGTTCAAGAAGTACCTTAATTATCTTAATACCAAACAGGGGTGTGAAAAAGAAGTTGCTGAGGCTTCAAATGATGCCTCTGATGAGGCAAAGAGCGAGGGCATTATGCGTTTATCTTGGGCGTTGGTTCACTCTAGGCAACCAGAAGATGTGCAACGCGGAATAGCTATGCTTGAAGGTAATCATAATTTTCTATATCCGTTTTCATTGCATTCTTTGAAGTTCTAGTTTTAGGTATGATTCAACTTTGACCGCCTCGATCAAGATTATTACTTTCCATTTAGGGTTTCTGATTTCATTAAGCAGATTATGCATTCTTTTTTTAGAAGTTTGAGCATTTCCCTTTTGATGTCAACCCGAACATGTAAATTGAAATTCTAGAAACTAATTGAACTTGTATCTGCAGCTTCATTAGTGAACACCAGCAGCCCGTTGCAAAAGAGAGAGAAACTATATCTACTGGCTGTTGGATACTATCGAAGTGGTGACTTTCCGAAGAGTAGGATGCTTCTTGACCAAGCTTTAGAGGTTTATTTCTCTTTCTTTCATCATGCCTGTAAAGAAGATTTAATATTTACATTTTAAATTCATATAAATCTTGATTTGATGGTGTGGTTATAGATTGCACCAGATTGGAACCAAGCTTTGTTGCTTAAGAAGGCGATAGAAGATCGCATCACTAAAGGTCTCAATTTTGTTATTTATGGATATTAATTATTATTGTGCTGATGGGTCAACATTGGTTATAAACATAGTGTTATTATGATTACGCAGATGGTGTGATTGGAATCGGTATTACTGCTACTGCTGTTGGACTTATAGCTGGCGGGATAGCTGCAGCGTTGATCAGGAGGAATTAGTTGACTTTCATGACTACACTAATAATAACATCACCCCTTTTAAGGATTTTTGTGGTGCCATCTTTTGTAGCTTGCTGGTAATGAGTTATGCAGCCCTTTTAGTTTTATCGTAGCCCTTTTTCGGCAAACAGCTACCCTTTACAAGTTTCACAGCTTTGATACAGTATTTGTTGCTTGATAGAATGTATTTACCTTTTTTTTTACAATAATGCAGTACATAATATATCTATTATTAGGAGTTTTGAAGGCATTCATTTCAACTGCAAATTCCCTTATTTGAAGGATTTTATTCAGATTGCAACTTCCATCATTCACCAACCAACAAAAAGTCATGAATGTATTTCTGATCTCAAATCTATTGAATCTAGTGAAACGTTATTTAAATAAAACTACACTATAAAAACGGGCATTTAATTCTTCTTAGTATTGCTATACAAAAAAAAAAAAAAAAAGAAGTTGACTTCGTTTCTAAAAAACTCAATATGTTGTGCTCAATTATATGATAGAGTGAGTAATTAAGTAATTTTGAAATACGGTGCGCAATTATGTTTTGCATGATTATAATACAACGTGCGTAATTATGTGTGCATGTGGGGACATGCAAGAGTTCCTTTTTGGCTAGGGACGTCATCTCAGCTCTGTATAAGAATTAATTAACAAATAATAAATAAGCTAAACCCAAGCTTAAAAAACTACTCAGAAAAAAGGGTTTGATACCTTATTTAAACCTTAACCGAAATCTTGTTACAAATCTCCACATCCCACGTCCTATGTAACCTTTCACGTTCCACATACCCCACGTTTCCATCAGTTACCAACACCTTCATTCTCCTTATCATCATTCATCCTTCCATTAAACATGCAAACTCACAATGACAATAGAACTCCAGATCACCAAAAAATGGAGGGAAAGAAGCAAACTTTTAAGATCAATCATTCACGGCACGCTTCTCGGAATCAACAAGTTCAGATTCAAGTTCAAACCCTTTGTTGCAGATGATCATAATAAGGTTCATGACAAGGTTGATAATGCTTGCATGGAAGATGATAAAAAGCTGTCTTCTATGTTTTATTATAAAGTGGGTTTGCTGCCGTCGCTGGTTAGGGTCCCGAGCCGAGGTTTGAAGAAGATTGGTAGAGCGGTTTCTATGCGTATGCATGAAGCGAAAGACGGAGAAGATGGAAGCTTGGAACTGTGTAAGAAGAGGATCATGATGGGGAGAAAGTGTCGACCGTTGAACGTGTCGGGTGCGCTTCATTATGACAAGAATGGTGTTTTGGTACCTGAAGATTTATAGTTTTGTAGTTAAAGTAGTTCTAGCATAAGTTTTGCTACTTTTATTTAGTGTTTGTTGCTTGTTTTATAGTATTGTTATTATTATTATCAAACTATCAAATTATCAGGCCAGTTAACATAATCACCATATAATAAGAACAATAATAATATGATAACGGGTCACACACGATATACATGAATCGATCAGTCTTCTGTGGTAGCAAGAGCTGATTGCAATACATCTTCAAGATACTTCTCAGCAGCATTATATTGTCTTTTCTTATCCTCAATTGCAAGTGCAGCTAATGCTTTATCCTGCATCCAAACACACCCACATTTCACATAAAAACACCACCTTTTGTGTGTGCTGTATTTTTTAAGCTAAAAACAAGTGTCTTTTGGCATTGCACCTTATGCGTAAGGGTATTAAATACATTTATATAATCAGTAAGTTTTTTAAATTGATTTACACTGTGTAAAGTAAAATATTGCTGCAATATTATCAAGAAGTATTTTCGACTCCTTTTGCACTTTGGCCCTATTATCCTCTACTCCTGTCTTTCTTAGTTAAACATCCCCCGCAGCCACAAGAAAACTACACGAACCTCTCAAAACTAAGAGTCGAATAACCTAGTTCACATAAGCAAGAAACAAAAGAAAAAGGACAAAATAACGCGCATATATTATCATATAACGCACCTACTCAGTTCAGCGTCCCCTAATATTCAGCAAATTAGTCACATTCACAAGAACCTGTGATGATGCAACCACATTTGCTGGCAAACTTTCTTGTGCTAGCCCCACATGCTCAAATATCTCTCTAATCCTTGCAGCTACAATACCAAAAACATCACCAGTGTTTTAAACTTATAATATCGTGTATCGTAACCATAACCTAGTCATTATCTTTTCTTTATAATATTCAAACGTATCATATCAACATAAATAAACATAGCGGCATTTAGCACCAACAACAGCGAAACCGCTATTTGGACCACGAAGCCCTTGGATGTCCACTAACCGCTATGTGCTATAGCACTGCTATTGACTGCTTAGTTGCCCGAAACAAATCAATTCATCAATCACTGTAACATTCGTCGAAAAACGGGTTTTCAAAACCCGCTTCGTTTATTAATCAAATATCCAGTTATATTTTTTCGTTGCGTATTTATTGCTCAAATTAATTTCAAAATATACATAATTAATAAATATATTAGAATTTAAAAACCATAATTTATAAATAATAATAAATAGTGAGAAAAAAAATAAAATGGGGACGCCGGGTTTCGAACCCGGGTCACCCACAAACTCAAACACACAACACACCACTCCGCCACACACTGTCTTTGTGATAATCATTAAAACAAATAACACTTATAATCAAACCCGAAAGTCAAATCCGGACATCAGCGCGCCAGAACTCGCAATCACCGGAAAATCCGGCAATCCGCGATTTTGGCCAAATCCGTTTTGACTAAACCGCACAAATTGATGTCGACGTCGGTTATAACCGTTGCCGACAATCAATTTCTGTCATAACCGACGGAAATCTTCAAACGCGAATCAAGACACAAAAATCAGACACAATTCATCCAGTTATTCACTATAAATACCCACTCAATCTTCTGGAAATCCTTTCGCTCAGAACCGTGAACTTTTTCGAAGCTTTAGCTCGTCGCCGGAGAATTTCAATTTCGCCGGAACTTCGCCGGAATCGATCGTCAGAAAACCGTATTCATTCCTCGACCGGTATATCTGTCTAAATTTCTCTGCTATCTCCTAATTCATACTTTAATTGTTCAAACCAAGGTTCTAAACTCTTAAACAATATACTCAGCCGATAGTCACAAATCGGAGCCGACGAATTCTGCCGAAAAATCTGAAGAAGACACTCTGTGATTGGTACATCTTATTCCTTAATTCCTTTTTTTTTACTTCAATTCAATCAATCATAAGCGTAGTTGGTCAATTAAACAGAACAGTCGGAATTCACTGTTCTGAAATGTTAAGCGAAGAAGACTAAGTTGAACAATGTGTATAAGTTTAATTAAAACTTGATATTTAACCGGGTTAGACACACAGTCCAGCGGTGGACTGTGTGCAACTAACACGCACGTCCCGAGTTCGAATCGCATATGTTACCGACTTTCAGAAATAAAACAAATCCTTTTTAAAACCTATTCAGATCATCCTTCAACATGTATACAAATATAATATAATTCTGTAGTTAAACAAGGTTAGACACACAGCCCAACTGGTTGGGCTGTGCGCACTCGAACCGAACGTCCCGAGTTCGACTCCGGGTCACTGAAGACGGTTCGGCCATATTAAATCCTTTTTGAAATAAACTAAATAAGATAACAGTTAATTAGTATATATATTTAATTAAAACAGAGAATATTTCGGGTTAGACACGTAACTCAGTTGGTAGAGCTGCGTGCACGTATACGAGAGGTCCCGAGTTCGAACCTCACTCAGCGCATAATTAAACACAGTCCGACCGGTCAACGGTCAACAGTCAAAGTCAACATTTTTTTATTTTTCTTTTTATTTATTTAATTGAAAAATCATTTAAAAATACTTAAAAAATAGATTTTTAAAGTTAGAAAATTACCTTAAACTCACAAAGATAAATCTAAAAAATTCCATTAAGAGTAATAAATAAAAAAAATTGATCCCAAATAAAATCCATTTATTTACCGAATCATTTCGTTATTATTTTAGGTTAGTTCTTCTCTCGTCGATCAAATCCTAAATTCGTGCGCATCCAACGTCATCACAGAACGCACCCAATGTGAGTGAATCTCTATCAATTCCCCGTTTTAATCATGTTTTGGGGTGTATCATGTGTCGTTTAATTCTTTATTATATTTAAACACTTGTGCATCCATCATATCCGTGATCAAATGTGTATCAATTGTAGTGTGGATTATATGTAGTTTGGATTTATCATTTTCAGTGCACGCATATCATTAGGCCCATCAGTTCCCCGTGGGAGACGGGTTGAGCATCAGGTGCCTCATAAGATCGGCTCCGTTTGATTGAGCCTTGATCTCACATTCATCATCATTCACATCATATACTCATTCAAAGTGGTTTGTGTTTGTTTACTTATATATGTTTGCTCACATGTGATTATTGCACAAATTTTCAATATTAAATAAAACAAGAAATTAATAACAATGTTTTATCAAGGTTCACTCGCCAACTTTTGTTGACCCAAAATATCCCCTCGTTTTACACATGATACAGGTGATCCAGTTGAGGCAAGAAACACATAGGAAGGCCTAGAAGAATAAATCAGTTTAAGCTTTGGATTATTTACATAGTTTCATTTCCTTGTAATCGTATGGATTTTGATTTGGATATTTAAGTTGTAATTTGAATTTAATAAATATGAAACATTTTAGTAAACATCATGAGTTTTGGTGATAACCCAATTATGCCCCGACTCTTATTCCGCTGCGAGTCGGGGTGTGACAATCACATTCCCATACAATCATAAATTCATGATCATATCAATTCATTGTTTTAATCCAATTTTAATAACTTAATATAAGATAGTAGTAAACTGTATATAGATGCACCTTTAAATCCTTAGTTCGACTCCGGGTCACTGAAGACGGTTCGGCCATATTAAATCCTTTTTGAAATAAACTAAATAAGATAACAGTTAATTAGTATATATATATAATTAAAACAGAGAATATTTCGGGTTAGACACGTAGCTCAGTTGGTAGAGCTGCGTGCACGTATACGAGAGGTCCCGAGTTCGAACCTCACTCAGCGCATAATTAAACACAGTCCAACCGGTCAACGGTCAACATTCAAAGTCAACATTTTTTTATTTTTCTTTTTATTTATTTAATTGAAAAATCATTTAAAAATACTTAAAAAAATAGATTTTTAAAGTTAGAAAATTACCTTAAACTCACAAAGATAAATCTAAAAAATTCCATTAAGAGTAATAAAATAAAAAAATATTGATCCCAAATAAAATCCATTTATTTACCGAATCATTTCGTTATCATTTTAGGTTAGTTCTTCTCTCGTCGATCAAATCCTAAATTCATGCGCATCCAACGTCATCACAGAACGCACCCAATGTGAGTGAATCTCTATCAGTTCCCCGTTTTAATCATGTTTTGGGGTGTATCATATGTCGTTTAATTCTTTATTATATTTAAACACTTGTGCATCCATCATATACGTGATCAAATGTGTATCAATTGTAGTGTGGATTATATGTAGTTCGGATTTATCATTTTCAGTGCACGCATATCATTTGACTTGACTGTAAAAGGCGTCGTGATCAAACCAATGGAGCGCTGAAGCTACTTTAACTAAATCGACACTCGACTCTGCCCCAATCTTTGCTTCCAATTCAGACATAGACATATTGGCTACTTTTTTTTTATTTTTTTTGGACAGCAAAATATATCATAAAAGAAAAACCCGCAAACAGCAAAGAACAACTTAAAGGAGAACAACAACTTGGCTACGCTATTTGAGTATTTTCGGCGGCTTAAAATACATAAATTACCCCAATGTTTTGAAAAACTGTTACGTCTTCCATACTGTTTTTGTAATTGCACACAACTTCCCTTTTGGTTGCAAATGTCTACAAACCCGAACCCATATGATCAAACTGTTATTTATCCATAATCTTACATTATAATATATATATATATATATATATATATATATATATATATATATATATATATAATATATATATATATATATATAACTTATGTTGAATGTAAATGACATTATAAAAACAAACTTTGATCAAATTATTTATTAATTCATCATTTTGACCCGTTAGTTCACTTGAAGCAAACTTACCTTTAAAGTATTCAAACTTTTTTCCTAAATTCATAAACATTTTTAATAATATTTCTTTCCATTTCCCATCACTCACACTCAAACATATCATGTTTATCCCCCAAACTCTCCCATCAAGAATTTATACAAAAATTTCTTAAAATTAACACTAACTTACATAAGTCAAGTTGGGTGTTTTAAAGTCTCATAACACCTTTGTAAATCTTTAAATCTAGAATTATGGATTTGGGTTAGAAATTTACACAACTTCCAATTTCACTCAATAATACCAAAAATATATTATTTCTTGATTTTAATAATTTCTAAACATGAACAATGGTGCTTCTAAGCATATTAGTTATTAATATAAACTCGAATTTATTATAGACTTAAGTGTCTTAACTTAGAATAGATGATGTTCATATTTAGTTTTCCTTTTTTAGGTACATTTGGTCCCTTCATTATGTTAAATGGTGAATTTCTTTTCAAAGTGTTTATTATATTGTAACTGTGGTGCTATGTGATTATCATAATAGGGATTTGGACATAGTATGCTTATAAGGTTTTGTTGTTACTTTGGTCCTATGTGATTATCAACATTTGATGCGAGTGTTACAAAATCAGGCTTTTGATCATACATACACAAACATGAGATTGAACAACGTGTTAGACTTTTTTTTTATTAAACCAAAAGCACACAAATACGATAACGCTAACTATCTATTTATACCAAATTCATTATAGACCTAACCCAACTTAAACTCTATTTAATTAGTAAAATAACCAACTAGATAAACCTATCTATTAAACAGATAATTTAAATCATTTAAATAATAAACCAAACTATTATTATTTTGAACCCACTTAAACTTTCAAGATAACCTCCAAATCATAATTATCCCTTCATTCACCTCCTTAATTATGATTTGGACCCGCTTCATATCCGCATCATTATCGACAACTTCAATCCCTTGACCAATCTTAATATCTCCCTCTCCTCGGGTCACTAGATTTACATCGTTCTTGACCACCGATCAAAGAAAAAAACAAGCTCCCCGCTTCTATCGTTTTTTCTTTCCTTGCTAGACACGACAAGATTTAAAGCCTACCGCTTTCACGAATCTTCTTCCATCCGCCTACCCGTAAATTCTAGTCGGATACATCTTCCAAGAAGAACAACCTACACCGGTTACACCGTTCTTATCCTTGGCGGGAAGGATTGGGTCTTGATCATACATGGATTCGAAAACCGACTTGAATTGTAAAACCGGATCATTCGGAATCAAATAAAAGTATGAATTTTATAATTTCTATTATTTTTAATTTTTTGTTTATATTATTGTTAGTTCCGTTAGATTTATACAGGTAATCTATTTAACTAAGTTAAGTTATAAGTTAAATCAAACTATAAAAGATTTAAAAGACAAGGGGCTAAAGTGTAAAGTTTGGAAACTTTTTTCTTTAAGAAAAGAAAAACAACGCGTGGGATGGGACTCCTCGATCGTTCAACAACCGACGCACCACTGGACTAAGAGGATGCTGAGTTACAATCCCGACCCATCTTTTTTTATCGTTTAAACCAACCAAACGACCTCATTTCAATTCCAAACGACTCGCCAACACCCACTGCTCCAACCAACGCCACTCGATGTGGTAGTTGACGAGCAGAAAGCCCGTTGTAACCTAGAATACTAACACACAATTCCAAGACAACTATTATGTCTAGGTTTCAACTATTGGGCATTAGACCCATTGGATTCATGTATAAAAATTTAAGAATATGTAACAATTAACAATTTAGGGTTTTTATCTTTTTAAGGATTTTTACATTCGTAAGAGACGCTATTATTATATATTTACTCAATCCTTTAAATTAATTCTTCTTCTCTCATGAAATTACTCAATTAGCCCTTTGTAATTCCAATCAAAAGACGCTTGTCGAACACGGCTTTAATGTGTAGGAATTAGGATGATATACAAGTTCAAACAAAATCATCAATGAAAATATAAGTAATTAAATATGCTGATGAGTCGAGCGGTAGAGTCGTAGAGGCTGAGATTCAGGTTAGAAGGGAACATTCCTAACAACGGCGGATAGGATGGTAGCAGACCTTGGT
Organism: Scalesia atractyloides; assembly: GCA_947069175.1. Lineage (NCBI taxonomy): Eukaryota > Viridiplantae > Streptophyta > Magnoliopsida > Asterales > Asteraceae > Scalesia > Scalesia atractyloides. The sequence continues at coordinate 6,839,418 of CAMTDV010000008.1, forward strand.
TCTGGTGATGATGATGATGATGATGATGATGATGGTAGTGGTGTGCGGCAAGGTGGTGGTTGGCTGTGGATTGGTGATGGAGAAGGGAATGGTGAGTGGGGGTGGCGCCCCTACGATAGCGATGGTACTGGTCAGAGATGGCGGTGGACAACGATGAGGATGGTGGTGGACAGCGGGAGATTATGAACAATTGACATCGGGTGGTAATCGAATAATCGTTCGGCGGCGTTGGAGGTGAAGACCGGCGATGACGGTTGGTTATAGGGTTGGAAGTGACGGCAGGTAATATACATATTTTATAATATATAATTTTTGCTTGTTTTATAGAGTAGTTTTACAACATATAAAGACACTACCGTATTTCGTTTTACTTTGTAAATAAGATTTTTAAAATACACATTTTATTTATTAAACACGATAAATGTTAGTAATATGAAGGGAAAATATGTAAATGATTTTAAGGGTTGTATAAATTGTAATAAATGATTATTTAAAAATTTCATGAAGGGTAAAAAGTAATTTACTAAGAGCAATTTTAATAAAATGGATAAATATGTAATATATATGGTTTAAGAAGGAGAAATGTGTAATATATATATGATTTCGAAAAGGGAAATATGTAATTGATTTTAAGAATTTAGTAAATATGTACTAAGTGATCTTAGCAAGAGGATATTTGTAAATGACCCATCTTTTTATTACATTTTGTATGAAAGAGCTATGTTTTGTGTTATAATATAAACAGATGTTCAATTACATTTTCTATTACGTTTCTTGTTGTGTTATGGTTAACAAATGATAACACAATTATAGACATAATAATACCTAATAAATAAAAAAAATTGACATTTTATAATATACTAGTGCTAATACCTGCGAATTTCGCGATATTGAGAAATGATATGTTTTTTTTTTTTTTTTTTGAAAAAAAATTACGTTTGTACTGATCATAAAGAAACTGTACGCATGAGGTTATTATGGAAATCTAAAGTTGAAGATAAAAATACAATGAAGCAATGTACTATAGATCTAAAATAACCGAAAAGATAAATAAGCGAAGGAAATTGGTTTTTCAGGTGTGAAATATAAATTGAAAGCTTAATACTCTAATACTTCTACTTGCTGGAGATTCGTAACCAATAACCTCGAATTCGTTTTTGACCAATTGAAAAACATTCATCACCTAACGAAATATGTTCGGCTTCAATTATATCATGCCATCCAACAACACCGTACCAATCGTAAACAAAATATATGAAAAAAATTATTAGTAATATATTGAAATATGTTGAAAAATAAAGTAAAATAAATGTAATCAATAACATGAGTAATCGATTGACAAACCTAGTATAATATAGTCTAGTATAGTACAGTATAGTAGTGTAGCTATAGGATATATAGTATTCTTTATAAAAAGACCCATATTTAGGATGAATTACCTGAAATATGATAACAATAGATAATTATTAATTAATTGGTGATGATTTGCAGGTAAATGGTGAAAAGGAGATCAAATTGACGTAAAAGATACTTTCAGAACATAAGATGAGAAGGATGGTAGAAAGCTCAAGAGTACGACTCTTTGTCCTAAATTCCTAATTTTGTTAAGTTGGTCTTCTTTTTAGTCATTTTAATTGAAGATATTAGTTATTTACCGAAATAAAAATGAAATTACATTAGGCTTGACATCATATCGAAGATGAAAGTTTACAAAAGCTTGTGCCTAACGCCAAAAAGGTCAGAATTAAAATATGTGTTTTTATGTTTTAGTAGTCAATTACACTTAAAAACTCCATACAATATGAGTTATTGAAATTGTCTCGAACATTGCTTTCGTTTTTAGGCTTATATGCATGTCAATGTGAACGCATATGATGAATTGATATTATACATGTAAGTTTAAATAAAACTTTTGTCACTACAACACCAAAAAAACGTCCACTAGACAGCTATACTACTAGCTATAGATGGTATAGTCTAATGAAGATTTGATGGATAGATTTCAAAACATGACACAGTGCCTTGATTAGTTTACAATCATTATAGATTTGAGCGTTAGCAATGATACAATTACGAGAAGAGTATCTCACGCTTATTTATTTATTTGAATGGCAAATTTGGATCACTGAAGTATCATCGTGTCACCAACGGAACCACCCGATCATATGCATCTCCACTAGGCATAATGCCTATACACCAATTCAGGAGGAAACCTAATAAATATGGGAAAACCCCTTTTGTGGAAATCAAACCCAGAACCTATTGGTCCCAAAGCCTTATCCCATCCCAAGATGCCACTAGGCTATAAAGCCAGCCACGCTTATGTTTACCACACTACTAACTTACCATAGCTTTTCATTTGGAGCTGAATGAAATTATTGAATGTGCCACGTTTAGAAAAGAAGATGGTAAGTATAAAAAGACAATCCCCCCTTAGGAAAAGACAACATACCAGCTATGAGATACTTCCCTAATTATTGTTCATATCATATGGCCGGTTTAACCGCGTCCCCAGCTTTCCCGATCCTTAGATAAACCGGATACGTAACGCTCTTTTCTACATTCGCGTCTTCCTTCCAAGCCTTTCTGAATTCCTTGATCACACCATCGCTCAACAACTCCACGCCCTTGTCTTTTGCGGTTTGGTATGCAGACCATGAGCTAAGGTACGTAAAGAACGCATCCAAACTCATAGGCTGCTTGGTTTCAAACTCAAACGGACCTGTGTGATCACATCCATCCACCGGATCAAAAGGAAATTTGACGGTGGTATACTTGTCATCCACCAATCCACGTTGCTGCGATTCTCAATAAGGTTTTGAATCTGCGTAAAATTTATGGAACACATGATCGAATTCGTCATCAATTTTTGGAGTAGTGTAACACCATGCTGCAAATACACCATGTGGTTTCTTCAGTATCCATTTGACTTGATTGTAGAAGGCGTCGTGATCAAACCAATGAAGCGCTTGAGCTACTGTGACTAAATCCACACTCGACTCTGCACCGATCTTCGCTTCCAGTTCAGACATAGACATATCGGGAGAAGTGCATTCGTAACGAACATTGGGGAGCTTTGTAGCAAATTCTATCTGATTTTTACTCGTATCTGTGCCGATTACACTTCTGTATATGCTCGCAAGCTACTAAGAACAAACACGATCGATCACAACACTCATTTACTTGTAACAGAAAAACATTAGAATGAAAAGCAAAAGGATATCGGTGGATAATATTTTTCTGTATACAGAATTACTGAAAACTAACCAACTTAGAAAAAGAGAACGAAAAAGCTAACAAACTAATGATAATGATAGGTCGTTAATAACTATTCTAATATACAAATGATAAATCATAAATCAATTAATAATAACTATAATAGATAATAATGATCAGTGGCGGATCTAGAAAAAACGTTAAGGTGTAACGTTTCAAAATTTTCCTTTCTATAGGGGCAGCGATATCGAAAAAACGTCAAATTTTTACAAAATTTACATCACCGCCAGAGCGTCAAGGGGTAGCGGGGGCTACCCCTAATATCAAGCTACATCCGCCCCTGATAATGATACCGATGAGGGGGAAAGTAACTTACGGAGACGGCAGCCTGACCGCTGCCAGTGCCAACGTCCCAAACGACGTCGTGGCAGGGCATCTTGGAGGCGATGAAATCAAAGAGTTGTTGTGGATAACCGGGTCGAGTCTTCCAGTATTGCTTTGCTTGTTTCAAGAACAGATCTGCCATTCTTCTCTAGTTTTATGATCTATACCTCCAGTATTGCCTATATTATTTTTTGAACATTAAAATATATTAAAAACAACACAGTTTATGAAAAAGAGGAAAAAATTCATTTACCTCAACACCAGTAGCCTATGATCAAACGAAACAAACAAACAAATGACTAAGATTTAAAGGAAAAAGGAGAACAACATCAACTTGGCCACGCTATATCCAGTGGCCTAGATTTAAAGTACATAAATTATCCCAATGTTTTGTAAACAGTTAACCGCCATTTTGGTCCCTTTGGTTTGTCCAATTATGTCAGTCAGGCCAAATTCCAAATTTGTACTATTTCCGTTCCTGACATTCTTGAAACATGTCAGTTTCATCCAAAAAGTTAACATCGTTAACTTTGACTGTTAAATTAGGGGTAAAAAGGTAATGTTACCCCTTTTAGAGTTAACTGTCATTTATGTCCCTGACACAGGGACATAAATCGCATAAGGGGTAATATTACCCTTTTACCCCTCATTTATCGGTCAAAGTTAAAGACCGTTAACTTTTGGACGGAACTGGAATATTTCAAGAATGTTAGTGACAAAAATGGTACAAATTTGAAATTTGGCCTGGACCGGCATAATTAGACAAAAATGGCAGTTAACTCTTTTGTAAAATTGTAAGGGTCTACATATTCACACACCCACTTGCTTATTTAGACACCCTTAAGACGGGTCGTCTAGATCTAGACGGGGCGTCTAGGTTTTTTTTCTCCGACCACATTCCTCCCCTCATACAACGTCAAATCAGTCACATCAGACTGGGCGTCTATCCCTATACGGACCTTGAAGACGACCAGAACAAGACGGGGCGTCTAGGCCTAGACGACCCGTCTTGAACTTTAACGTTCTGCATGCATGTCAGTAAAGTACTATGTGATACGCCCGTCTAGTACTAGACCGGGCGTGTATATCTTTGTTAAATAGACCCATGCAGAGCTTTTGTTGTCGTAGAAAACTAGGCTTCATCGCAGAAAACTTTCGATTCATCGTCGGAATTATCTCCGTCATAAACTTTGGCTTATATTACTTCATCTGATATCATTCAAAGGTGGTGAAATGTCATCAAACTAGGACGACAACTATTTCTTTGGGGCGTATTCTGGTGAGACATGGGTGCCTGAAGCCAATACGGTAACAGTTATCAGGTTAAACTAGTTGTTGTTTTAATTATTTACTAACGGTGGTATCGTTGGTAGGGGGAGACCGGTGTTCCCAATTCTAACGTGCAAGAGGAGGTTTCAAGTGTACAAGGAAATCAAAGCAGACCGTTTCTAGACTTGAACGAGCTTCCTTCCGTTGAAAAAACAACCCATGTGGACGACTCGTACCTAGTTGATTCACCATGTTATCCCGCGCAACATGGGTTACCGGATTATGGATACGCGTGTGAATTCTCGTACGTGCAACAACACGGTCCAGATGGATACGGAGGAGACTGTTACGAAATTTACAATGCAACACATTCTTTCTACGGTCAACAAGTCTATCCTGATGGTGAAGGATATGGTGGTTAGGCATCCCCATGCGCAGGCAATCCGTACCTCACAGAGACGGTATCAAAACTTATTTATTTAAGTTGTGAATTTCAGTAAACATAAAATCTAACATAACACTATCGATTTTACAGGTTTTCAACTCTCTAGATGAGGTAAAAAACTGGGCACAGGAAATGGCAAAGGCGGATGATTTCGTTATTGTGGGCGATCAAAGAAAATCGGTGGAAGGACCGGGAGGGTATGGCTTGAATGTGATCGTGGTGGTGAGCACCATACTACAGCAACGGTTAGAAAAGCTGGAAGCAAGAAAACCGGTTGCCCGTTTTACCTGTTGGCTGTGCGAGACCATCCGTACGAAACATGGGGGATAAAAGGGGGAAAGACTGAACATAACCATGAAGTTTGTCAGGACCTGTCGGGCCACGTGTTTGTGCGAAGCTTTGCTCCTGAAGAATACAGAATGATCGAGCAGTTGACAACACAAAACGTGGAGCCGCGCAGAATTTTTCAAACGATAAGGAAGCAGTTCCCCGACAGTTTCCATGTTCAGAAAGACGTTCAAAACGCAGTCCAGAAGATTAGGACCGAACAAAGATACGGTCTGACTGTCACACCCCGACCCGCAGCGGAAAAGGTGATCGGGGCATGATTGGGTTATCATCAAAGCTCATGACATTTATTATGCGTTTCATATTCATTATTACAAATTAAATGGAGAATTACAATAAATGTTACAACATGTTCTATCTAACAATCTAAACTTCTTTGATCTCTTCTAAGGCATATCCTATGTTTTCCTTGCTTCAACCTGTTCACCTGTATCATGTGTAAAAGGGTTTTTGGATCAACATAATGTTGGCGAGTGAATCCTATGGAAAACATTTGAACAAATTTATTTAAATTGATTATGAAATATGTGCACAACCAAACATGAGTAAAAATAGATGTAAACTTACACAACAATCAAGAGATATTAAATGAAACACACATGAACAATAATGGAATATTTAGAGGCACGCGATGCTCAACTCGTCTCTCACGAGGAACTGAGGGGCCTATTGAATGAATTGCATAACCATGATAATATGAATGACACAACTACAAATAATATAACTCAATGATACACACATGAATAAAAATGGAACATTTAGAGGCACGCGATGCTCAACTCGTCTCTCACGAGGAACTGAGGGGCCTAATGATTGAGTTTCGTATAATTTGACAAAAGGAAATAAGTAATCACAATAATATAAACAATCTAAGTTTAAGTCATGATGAGGTATGGCACAAGTTTAAATAAATAAGTTAATTATTTTCATAACACATGACACACCCCAAAACGTGTAATTTAAAAGGGGGAGTTGTAAGATTCACTCACAGTGGGTGCGTTCGGTTGATGATGTTGAATGCACGCGAAGTGGTTTTAACCACGAGTGAGATTTAACCTAGATAAATCGCATTATGGTTTGGTAAGTAAACGGATTTTATTAATCTATTTTAATAGGATTGTTGGGTGTATTTTTGTGAGTTTAAGGCTATTTTCTAACCTTAAAAATGTTATTTTTAAGTATTTTTAATTGATTTTTAATTAAAATAATTAAATAAAAATAAATAAAAAAATTTATTTTTCTGACCGTTGACCTGACCGTTGACCGGTTCGAATTGTGAATACAAGTGCGCTGAGTGAGGCTCGAACCCGAGACCTCTCGTACGCGTGCACGCTGCTCTACCAACTGAGCTACGTGTCTAACCCGTTATATATCTGATTTTAATTATATATATATATATATTAATTAATTTAAACCGAAAATCATTTTATTTTAAAAACAGTTTTAAGCGAACCGGACGTGCACTCCACAGGTCTCGAACCCGGGACCTGTGGTTTAATCTAACACACAGTCCACCGCTGGACTGTGTGTTTAACATGTTATATAATTTGATTTTTATTATACTTAAATACAATTTAGTTATTTCCTTTTCTGCCTTATTAAAAAGAATAGATAATTGTTCGAGTCGGTGCAGTAGACCGGACTCGAACTCGTGACCTGTGATATAAACAAACACACAGTCCACCGCTGGACTGTGTGTCTAACTTGGTTATTATTCCGATTATTAATATACTTAACATATAACTGTGGTGACTCCGGTTCAGTTTAACAAAAAAATGATTTTTTATTAAGGCAGCGTGTGTGAAACGGGATTCGAACTCGAGACCTTTGCGTTATGTGTGCACATAGTCCACCGCTGGACTGTGTGTCTAACCCGAGTAATATCCTGATTTATATTATACATATATGATCCGGATACATTGTCTTCTTCATCAAGTGTTAACCAGATATAAGGTCTGACTGGTTCGAGTTTTTATTCAAGTTTCATTAGTGTTTTACAGTCCATTAAGGTAAGATAAGGGTGAAAAGATAAAGAAAATAAGCGAAGAGGTATACCGACTGGACCCTCTGTTTTCCGGCAGAACTCCGGCGACAGCAATTCCTTCCGGCGACGAGTTCCTTGTAGCAGCGAGTCTCCAGGAAGCTTACAAAGGGTGTGGGTATCTCCGGTATAAGCTCAGAGGCTCAGTGAGGTTTAGAAATAAGGAAATCGGTTTTCCGGCGACGAACAGAAAAGTTCCGGCGAGGGAGTTTTCGCCGAGAAAGAGTGTGGTTTTGAGCGAAAAGGTTTTCAATGGGTTGAGGGTGAATTTATAGGGGAAAATCGAGATGTATATGGTCTGATTTCCGACTGGATTCATTGATTTAAATTTTCCGGCGGTTATAATTTTGGTCGCGGACTTCAAACATCGGTTATAACCGATGTTCTAATAATAATTTACGTTATAACTGAAAATGGTGTTAAAAACTCGCGAGATTTCCGGGATTCCGACGACTGAACTAATGGGCGCCGATTTTGAATTCATAACGTTATTATATCAATTAAATGATTTCAATATTTACCAAACAGAACAAGTGGCGCAGTGGTTTGTGTGTGTGAGATAAGTCGCTGAATCGACTCGGCGAGTGACCCGGGTTCGAAACCCGGCTGGATCATTTTATTTTTATTTTTCGATTTTCAACAGTTTTTCAAAAACTAAATATATATTCCCGTATAATAATTGATTACGTATCGTTTAAAAAATATTTTGGGCATTTAATTCGCAACGAAATTTTTGACTGACTGTTCGGTTGATAAACGGAGCGGGTTTGGCAAATCCGTTTTTGACGGATGTTACAGTATCCCTGCTTTTTAGAAATTTCGTCCCGAAATTTAAATAATGATATATTTTGACTAAAAGAATGATGATGTTTAGTTTGACAGTTGTATGCTTAGAAAAATGAGGGTTTAAGTTTTTTGCTCAAGGCGGTAACGTTCCTTGTAAGGGTTAAGTACCCTATTCAGGAATCGCTTTTTGTTACCTACTGTATAAGTATTGATACGCAGAAATAATTTGCTAAAAATGATATCATGCATAAGAGTTTAGATACGTTTGGGAAAGTATGGTTATATCCTAAGGTAAAACTTCTAACACTACAACCTATATGGAACATAAATAAAAACACAACAGCTGATATTTGAACATAAGTAAACACAACAGCCAATATTTGAACATGAATAAACACATCAGCAAACATTTGAACATGAATAAACACAACAGCAAATATTTGAATCCACATTCTGATAGCATATATGTTTGAATGATGGAAGTTCCTCTCTCGTTTGTTATGATGGAGAGGTTAGTTTATGTAGAAATGGATCACAATCCAATCTCTTTAAATAACATGATGATATAAATGTAACACAAATTCCAACTAAGGCAATACTAAATCCTACATGGAACTTCTCATAACCGCCTGATAATGCCTCTGATCCTTTGGCAAGAATACTTATATATAGGAAGTACCAGCGGCGTATCCACCATATTCTTGCCAAATTTTCATTAGTTTTATCCACAAGTTATGATTGGTTACCAAGAAACTAATAAATCCTACATAGAACTTCTCATAACCGTCCGATAATGCCTCTGATCCTTTGACAAGAATACTTATATATAGGAAGTACCAGCGGCGTATCCACCATATTCTTGTCAAATTTTCATTGGTTTTATCAGTGAATTATGATTAGTCCTATAAACTCTACAACCAATACAACAAACATAAAATACTGAAATGAAGTATATCTGTGCGATCAAGGCTCAATCGAACGGAGCCGATCGTATTGCATGTACTAAAAATGAAATGGATGTGCGCTCAAGGCTCAATCAAACGGAGCCGAACGTATTGAATGTACTGAAATTGAAATTGTGTGCTCAAGGCTCAATCAAACGGAGCCGAGCGTATTGCATGTACTGAAATTGAAATTGTGTGCTCAAGGCTCAATCAAACGGAGCCGAGCGTATTGCATGTACTGAAAATGAATAAGTTAACCACACAAACAGCCTATGCATGGAACCTCTCATAACCGCCTGATAATGCCTCCGATCTTTTGACAAGAATACTTATATATAGGAAGTACCAGCGGCGTATCCACCATATCCTTGTCAAATTTTCATTGACTTTATCCGCAAGTTATGGTTAGTTCGATGCGACTCTACTACAAACACCACAACCACAAGATACTGATAATGAAATTGTCTGTGCGCTCAAGGCTCAATCAAACGGAGCCGAACGTATTGAATGAAATTGTATGTGCGCTCAAGGCTCAATCAAACGGAGCCGAACGTATTGAATGTACTGAAATTGAACAACTTAATCTAAACAACCATCACACAATCAGCCTATGCATGGAACCTCTCATAACCGCCTGATAATGCCTCCGATCATTTGACAAGAATACTTATATATAGGAAGTACCATCGGCGTATCCACCATATCCTTGTCAAATTTTCATTGACTTTATCCGCAAATTATGGTTAGTTCGATGCGACTCTACTACAAACACCACAACCACAAGATACTGATAATGGAATTGTATGTGCGCTCAAGGCTCAATCAAACGGAGCCGAACGTATTGCATGTATTGAAATATAAAATAAATAACCGATCAAGGCTCGAACAAACGGAGCCGATCGTGCGGGCACGCCCTGATAAACCGCATAAAATGGGGATCAAACTCAACCTCGATGGATGGGGAGCTGCGGCCTCGGCAAAAGCATATACTGAAAACAATATATAATATATAATATACTATAATTACTCTAACAGTCTACATATGTGATAAAGAAAAACATAAAACTAAACGATAGGAGTTGAATCTGGATCTTCAGCGAAGAGGACTAGTTGAGTATCTTCGTTTGGGCCGTTATTATCTTCGACAGGATTGGCGTTGATATTGAAGACTCTTCCTCTTACTGGTGGCATAGTGGTTGGGTTTTCTTGGTTTATTTGGTTAACTGGGTTTGATTGGGCTTGAGTGTTGATAACGTTAACCAATTGAGGGCATGTGTTTCTAAAGTGGGTAGGGTCGCCACAATTGAAGCAAGCTCGAGCATATGGGAACATGGGGTATTGGGGTTGGTGATAAGTTTGGGCCATGTTTTGAGTAGGGGAAAATGTTTGGTTTTGAAAGGTGCGACAAACATTGCTCAAATGACCATAGCGTCCACAAGTTGCACATAGACGACAAGGTAGGGTATGGGGATGGTGATAAAAACAGTTGTTGCATCGCGGATGAGGTCCAAGATATGGTTTCTCATCTGGGTAAGCTGAGTTGGGTGCCACTTGGGTGATTGGGATAGCTCGAATGGGTATGGCATGTAGAACTGGTTGATTTCGTTGAGTAGCAGCGAAAAGTCGCCCGACTCTTCTTCTCTTAGGATTGGGTTGAGAAGGGGATTCGGTTTGAGTGGAGTCGGAGGTTTCAGTCGATTCTTCATCCTTCTTCTTCTCCTCCTTGAAGTCTTTGTTTCGGATTCGGTTCTCGGTGAGCTCTGTTGCTAGCTCCATTGCTGCTTCCAAAGTTGCAGGCTTGGTACTTATTACAGGGTCTTGAATCTTTGACGGAAGACCACGAATGTAGTGCTCGATCAAACGGTAGATGGGAGTGAACATGTTGGGAACCATTTGATGTAATTCGAGGAACCTTTTGTTGTAGGTGATGTGGTCTCCTTCCATTTGCTTCAATGAGTAAAATTCATCTTCTAACTTCTTGATTTCGCTCCTTGGGCAAAATCGTCTGGTCATGATTTCCTTCAATTCGTTCCAAGTTAAGGACATAGCATCTTCAACACCTCGTTTGGCCTTCTCTGTATTCCACCAAGTAAGTGCTATCCCATATAATCGACCGGTAGCATATCGCACTTTGCGATCGTCAGGGCAATCGCAATTTAGAAATGTGTTCTCCATTTCTTCAAACCAATGGAGGAGAGCGGTGACGCCTTCAGTACCTTTGTATTTCGGAGGGTCGCATGATTTGAAATGCTTGTAGGTGCATTTAGTGGTATTTGGGGAAGAGTTGAAAAATTTTTTGGTTTGCTTGATGGACAGGATTTGCGGTGAGTGCTTGCTGAACTTGGATTACAATGTTGGGTATTACGGCAGCCATTTGTTGAGTGATTAAGGCAGCCATCCGCTCGCGGGCTTTTCTTGCTCTCGTCTTCCTACGGGCGAGGTTAGAAGACATCTACAAGGAATACATGACAAGAGTATGAGTTGGATGTTTTTGGGTTCATGGGTCGCATTAGGAATGAACATTCATAAAATAATTATAGATAAATAAATTACTACATCCATTGGATGTCTTGGGTTTTGCTCGCTGTTAGGCCCTACATGCCGCCATACTTTACCTGTGTAATCATGTGGGCCCCATGAATACCGGTTTTTCATATGGTTCGCACGGGTTTGCCAGGTTGCGTACACAAAAACCCGAAGAAAATCGAGAAATATGTATACAACGTGTGATATTCGGAATGTGTCCAGGTGTAGACACGGTGACAACTCAAAGTAGGGTTAGTTCGAACGACGTTTGGTGTGGCATGCTTTGGCCTAATAGGTCCTTCGTACTCTCATCGTTGGTCCCCAGGTAGGCAAACTGGTCCGTTATATTGGATTTATACGAATGCCAGCCTAGACAGGACGTTCCGACTACCGGTACTTGTACCCTTCCAGTTACTACATGCCCGTCGCAGAACTTACTTTGATGAGATTTGAAAATTGCACAAAATCTTTGGATAATGAGAGTATGAAAATAAATTGAATACATGAACATCGATATATGTATAATGAATATGTATATATGTATAATGAATATGTATATAAGCATGTATGTTTGACTGAAATGTAAACAAATATGAAACAAATAAATATCACAAGTTTGTATGTAACCACCTAATCAATTAAAATTTAGGCAGACTATAGTATAGGCTCTAAGGGTCTAATAACCTATCCTATATCCCTATAGTCATGGCTCTGATACCAATCTGTCACACCCCGACCCGCAGCGGAAAAGGTGATCGGGGCATGATTGGGTTATCATCAAAGCTCATGACATGTATTATACGTTTCATATTCATTATTACAAATTAAATGGAGAATTACAATAAATGTTACAACATGTTCTATCTAACAATCTAAACTTCTTTGATCTCTTCTAAGGCATATCCTATGTTTTCCTTGCTTCAACCTGTTCACCTGTATCATGTGTAAAAGAGTTTTTGGATCAACATAATGTTGGCGAGTGAATCCTATGGAAAACATTTGAACAAATTTATTTAAATTGATTATGAAATATGTGCACAACCAAACATGAGTAAAAATATATGTAAACTTACACAACAATCAAGAGATATTAAATGAAACACACATGAACAATAATGGAATATTTAGAGGCACGCGATGCTCAACTCGTCTCTCACGAGGAACTGAGGGGCCTATTGAATGAATTGCATAACCATGATAATATGAATGACACAACTACAAATAATATAACTCAATGATACACACATGAACAAAAATGGAACATTTAGAGGCACGCGATGCTCAACTCGTCTCTCACGAGGAACTGAGGGGCCTAATGATTGAGTTTCGTATAATTTGACAAAAGGAAATAAGTAATCACAATAATATAAACAATCTAAGTTTAAGTCATGATGAGGTATGGCACAAGTTTAAATAAATAAGTTAATTATTTTCATAACACATGACACACCCCAAAACGTGTAATTTAAAAGGGGGAGTTGTAAGATTCACTCACAGTGGGTGCGTTCGGTTGATGATGTTGAATGCACGCGAAGTGGTTTTAACCACGAGTGAGATTTAACCTAGATAAATCGCATTATGGTTTGGTAAGTAAACGGATTTTATTAATCTATTTTAATAGGATTGTTGGGTGTATTTTTGTGAGTTTAAGGCTATTTTCTAACCTTAAAAATGTTATTTTTAAGTATTTTTAATTGATTTTTAATTAAAATAATTAAATAAAAATAAATAAATAAATTTATTTTTCTGACCGTTGACCTGACCGTTGACCGTTGACCTGACCGTTGACCGGTTCGAATTGTGAATACAAGTGCGCTGAGTGAGGCTCGAACCCGAGACCTCTCGTACGCGTGCACGCAGCTCTACCAACTGAGCTACGTGTCTAACCCGTTATATATCTGATTTTAATTATATATATATATTAATTAATTTAAACCGAAAATCATTTTATTTTAAAAACAGTTTTAAGCGAACCAGACGTGCACTCCACAGGTCTCGAACCCGGGACCTGTGGTTTAATCTAACACACAGTCCACCGCTGGACTGTGTGTTTAACATGTTATATAATTTGATTTTTATTATACTTAAATACAATTTAGTTATTTCCTTTTCTGCCTTATTAAAAAGAATAGATAATTGTTCGAGTCGGTGCAGTAGACCGGACTCGAACTCGTGACCTGTGATATAAACAAACACACAGTCATTATTAATATACTTAACATATAACTGTGGTGACTCCGGTTCAGTTTAACAAAAAAATGATTTTTTATTAAGGCAGCGTGTGTGAAACGGGATTCGAACTCGAGACCTTTGCGTTATGTGTGCACACAGTCCACCGCTGGACTGTGTGTCTAACCCGAGTAATATCCTGATTTATATTATACATATATGATCCGGATACATCGTCTTCTTCATCAAGTGTTAACCAGATATAAGGTCTGACTGGTTCGAGTTTTTATTCAAGTTTCATTAGTGTTTTACAGTCCATTAAGGTAAGATAAGGGTGAAAAGATAAAGAAAATAAGCAAAGAGGTATACCGACTGGACCCTCTGTTTTCCGGCAGAACTCCGGCGACAGCAATTCCTTCCGGCGACGAGTTCCTTGTAGCAGCGAGTCTCCAGGAAGCTTACAAAGGGTGTGGGTATCTCCGGTATAAGCTCAGAGGCTCAGTGAGGTTTAGAAATAAGGAAATCGGTTTTCCGGCGACGAACATAAAAGTTCCGGCGAGGGAGTTTTCGCCGAGAAAGAGTGTGGTTTTGAGCGAAAAGGTTTTCAATGGGTTGAGGGTGAATTTATAGGGGAAAATCGAGATGTATATGGTCTGATTTCCGACTGGATTCATTGATTTAAATTTTCCGGCGGTTATAATTTTGGTCGCGGACTTCAAACATCGGTTATAACCGATGTTCTAATAATAATTTACGTTATAACTGAAAATGGTGTTAAAAACTCGCGAGATTTCCGGGATTCCGACGACTGAACTAATGGGCGCCGATTTTGAATTCATAACGTTATTATATCAATTAAATGATTTCAATATTTACCAAACAGAACAAGTGGTGCAGTGGTTTGTGTGTGTGAGATAAGTCGCTGAATCGACTCGGCGAGTGACCCGGGTTTGAAACCCGGCTGGATCATTTTATTTTTATTTTGCGATTTTCAATAGTTTTTCAAAAACTAAATATATATTCCCGTATAATAATTGATTACGTATCGTTTAAAAATATTTTGGGCATTTAATTCGCAACGAAATTTTAGACTGACTGTTCGGTTGATAAACGGAGCGGGTTTGGCAAATCCGTTTTTGACGGATGTTACACTGACTCCCATGCAGTCACTAGAAAACATCCTTAGTACAAACGAATTTATTTACGAGACATGGGAGGAACCCGAAACAGAGGTCGTTACAGAGATCTTCTTTGTTCATCCCTACTCGAGTGAAATGTGGTGTGCGTTCCCGCACGTTTTGCTGATCGATTCCACGTACAAGACAAACGTATACAACATGCCATTTGTCCAGATAGTTGGTATGACCCCCACCAACTATTTGTTTTGTATCGCGCATGTTGTTGTCTGCAAGGAACGTAGTGATAACTTTGTATGGGTGCTTGAGAGGATCAGGTCATTGTTGGACGAATGTATGGAGCCACGTGTTATTGTAACAGATAGAGACCTGGCCCTAATTAACGCGTGTGCGTAAGTTTTTCCAAACACGCGAATTTAAAGAGATACGTCCAAGATAGGAGCTCGCTGGACCATATAGTAAGTTGTGTCAAGGATATAGTCGAAACACAATACGGGGAAATAAGGCAGAGCTTTCGAGAAAGCATCGAAAAAATAATGAACCACCACAAAAACCCGTTATTTGACCACCTACGTGGAAAAGTTTCCCACACAGCGCTTGATTTGCTGAGTGGAGAGCTACTTAGGAAACTAGACGTGTTGAGGCGCTTGCATTCATCTTGTGGATGTCAGATGTTGTACAGTTGTGGGTTGTCGAGTGCTTGCAAGTTGGAAAGTACAGACGTGCAGAGCGTCCGATTCAACTCGAAGACGTAGACATCTTCTGGCGGAAGCTTAACTTTCAGCCATGTAAATTTACATCTGATGACGTTGACGTCGTAGAAGAGTTGCACATTGTTCGGCAACAGTTAGAGTCACGTTCCCCTGCCCAGAAAAAAAGCTTGCTGGGAAAGATTAAAGCGGTGTTGACCCCAACCAAATCCACAAGGAAACCGCCGGTTGTCCAACACTCAACTCGTGGACGACCAACAACAAAGCAAGAACAACTTCGATTTGACGACGCCCCCCGCCATAGCTCGTATGTTCCATCGTAGGGTTCCCAATCAAGTACATACGATGGCCCCCGCCATAGCTCGTATGTTCCGTCGCAGGCCACTCAACAGTCGGTCATCAAGTCGCAAAAACCCATAGCTGGGCGAATCCGTTCAACGACTTCTAAACAAAGAGAGGTTCGAGACGATAACGGTTTTCCGTTGATAGTGGGCGACGAGTATGTGTCAGCTATCAAACGGTAACGATTTAAGCCTTTCCTTCCCTCTTTTTTTTCACCCGTACATCTCGTGCATACAAGATGTGAGGCCAGACGGTCATTGTGGGTTTCGGTCTGTGGCTGTGGGCTTGGGTATGGGAGAATGTGCGTGGAGCCACATTCGAAAAGACCTTCAACAGGAGATGGATCAGAACGCGTCGATCTGGGCGCCAGTATTGAAGCATGGGAGGAAGGATACTTTTACAGGCATCATCAGAGCCTAATCTGGGATTCAGTGGAGCATTGCCCCCCCTCATTGGATGGGCTTCCCCATGCAGGGCTTCTTATTGCACAACGGTATGGTATCGTGGTTCACCTCTTAAGCATCGATGGTTCATCCACGTTCTTCCCGATAATCAACCCTCCGACGGATCGAGAACCACGAACGATAACGCTTGCACATGTTAACAACAACCACTTCATACATATTAAGCTGGAAGGTCAGTTTCCGATGCCTACAGTAAACGGTTTGTGGTTGACCTACCGAAGCGCGGCTGCAGAAGAATGGATGGACATGTACACGCCCCGTCTAGAATGGTATACGTCGATAATGAATCCGGCACCAAATTCGAACCCGAGTATTAACTGGGTCGAAGACGAATCGGAAGAATGAGGCTTTTTGCTAAATCTAACATGATTTTTTGTATATTTAGTACGATTTTTTTGTAATTACTACAAACATTTTGTATACAATTAGAAATTTTTTGGTATAATTAACAAGATTTTATTTACCCAAAAAGTGTGTATTAAGTAAACAAAATCATATTAATTACACCAAAATAAAATTATTTGGGCATAGACGCCTCGTCTAGACCTAGACGCCCAGTCTGGTTCTAGAAATAAGTCCATTTTACCCCTACTTCGCTGTTCGTCTAGGCTGACATCAGGGGCAAAACGGTATTACTACAAACTTAGACGTGTCGTCTAGACCTAGACGGGTCGTCTAGGTTTGCTTTTTTTCCAACCACAATCCTGGCGCCGTACAGCGTCAAATCAGTCACATCAGACGGGGCGTCTAGCCGTAGAGGATGCTGAAGACGATCAGCTCAAGACGGGACGTCTAGGCCTAGACGACTTGTCTTGAAGTTTGTGCTCTGCATGCATGTCAGTAAAGTAAGTGATACGCCCCGTCTGGGCCTAGACGGGTCGTATATTTCTTTGTTAAATAGACCCCTGCCAAGCATTTGGTGTCGCAGAAAACATTCAATTCTTCGTCGGAATTCTCTTTGTCATGAACTTTGGCTTATATTACTTTATCTGATATCATTCAATGCATGTCAGTAAAGTAGTAAAGTGATACGCCCCGCCTAGGCCTAGACGAGGCGTATATTTCTTTGTTAAATAGACCCATGCAGAGCATTTGGTGTCGCATAAAACTTTCAATTCGTCGTTGGAATTCTCTAATAAGAGTTCTTACAAAGGAGCTGCTTCGTTTGGAAGAATGTAAGGAGAAGCGTTGGGATTCAAGGGTTAAGAAGTAATGACTGCTAACTAATTGCAAGACTGTTTGTCGGGCTTCCAAGGCTCACCCAGGGCGATAAACAACGTTGATCTGGAATTGAAGAATCGTTGTGGGTGGTATTTACCCGGTCTCCTGCCGCCTTGCAGGTGATGTTTTTTAACTGACAAAATTACATTGAATGTCCTATGTAAATGTTACTGTTTCACATCAGTAGATGTCCTTTTTCCCTAACCAAGTTAATTTTTTATGTTAACTCTTAGCACGTGCTAAGAGTTGACATAAAAGATTAACTGACTTAGGGCAAATGGACACCTCCTGATGAGATACAATAACATAAAGGATATTCATTGTAATTTCATTAGTTAAAGGACAGCGTCTGCAATTGAGCTCAAACTTAAAGTACGAAAATTGCAATTTACTCTTAGTAATATGTAACTTTGGTCCCATATGATTATCGTAATAGAGATTTTGACATAGAATGCTTATAAGGTTTTGGTGTAACTTTGCTCCTATGCGATTATCAACATAGATATATGTTATGAAATGTGATGAATGACTGAAACGACTCTATAAGGTTAGATTATATATTATTTAATATCTTACAAGAAAATAAGTTAATTTTGAACCCCACCCCACACTTGCTACTACCTACATGCACACCCTCTCCATGCCGTGCATCACCCTTTACGTCTACGTGGCGGGATTCACGCCCCTTTCACATCAACCACAACACATGATATCACACTATACCATGTTATATTTGCTACCGTCTACTTCAAATGTCTAATTCATTGTTGTAGTTAAACATTTGGAGTGTGTAGTGCTTAAACTTGGCATAATAGACTTACCAACTTATTTTTTGATAGTATCTCTTTGCTACACCAAATTTCTCGTTGATTATAGCATGATTGTAGGGCTACAAAATTGATCAAATATGTTATCAGCTTCCATATTTATTCATATATGTATATCTATAGCAAAGTTGCAGGGCTACAAAACTAATGATCAAACTTGTTTATTCGCGTCAAAACAACCACAAAGTAAATTGTACAAAACATCCTTTATGTTTCCTCGAGGCTCCAACCTTAATGTTTAAAGCTTACTAAAAACAGCTTTTACGTTTACTTTTGTTGCGGGTTCAATCCTTTACAGCCAACCACGTTATTTTCTTTAGTTAAGTTCCCTCACATGCATAACATGTGAGGTATATTCTTCATAAAAAAAGAATATCTTCCGTAAAATGCTGAGATTTTAGTGTATCCGATAACCCATATAACATCCGAAAATCCTAAATTTCTCATACCGATTAGTAACCGCCTCAAAGGAGTATAAATATAGGTCGTACGACTTCATTCCAACCTACCACAACTCAACTTACTTCAAATTTCTCTGTTCTCTATCTCTCCACAATCGCCGGAAGTTATACTCCGGTCACACCATCTATTATTATATCTGAGCTTTTCAATTGAAGTGGGTGGAGAGGAAAATGGTTCTCAGATTCTTTCCTGGGTTTTATAAGAAGATCAACCAAAATGACGAATATACCCTCACATGTTATGCATGTGAAGGAACTTAACTGAAGAAAATAAAGTGGTTAGTTGTAAAGGATTGAACTTGCAACTAAAATAAATGTAAAGGTTGCTTTCAGTAAGTTTTAAAAATTAAGACTGAAACCTGCAAGTTTGAAAAAACATAAAGGATTTTTTGTGTAATTTACTCTTATTATCACTAAAAGATTTTAAAACAGAAACGTCTTGATTTCATTAATTTAACAAAATCTATTTTAGTACTAGGAAAGGAAAATGCAATAACGGATGCAAACTAACTTCATCAAATAAGGTAAATAATTGATGACTTCGGTGGTGGAGTTTGATTTTCTAAAAACATCTTTGCAAGCTCTTCGGTTTATGTGCGCGCAGACCACCCGCATACATTATCATCTATAGACTGTTTGTTTTTCTAGTTCAGACATTGAAATATTGGGAGAAGTGTATTCGTAACGAACATTGGGGAGCTTTGGAGCATATTCTAGCTGGTTTTTGCTTGCATCTGTGCCGATCACACTTTCGTATATGCTTGCAAGCTATGAACAAGTGAGATTGATAACAAGACATGCACATATTTTTTTTAACGGCAGATTTAGATTACTGAAAGATGATCAGTGACCGGTGAAGTAGCATCGTGCCACCAATAAAACCATCAACTCAGCATGCACATATGAATAGCAAGGTTAATATTGGCGGGGTCAAGTAGATGAAAACTCTACTTTTATATATGTAGCCTCTTATATTCGAATATGGTTAGTGTTTTTTTCTAATTATTTTCACTTGTTTATAATGTTGTTCAAGAAAATAAACTAAAATAGACGCATGCACATATAAAAGCCGATCTTACGGTAAAAAAAAAAAGAATTATGTTATAAAGCATTATTTTAATTAAATTCAATTTAGAGTAATGATGTACTAAAAAGAAAATGTTATAAAACATTATTTTAATTAAATTCAATTTAGAGAAAATTAGAGCACCCATAACGTGAGTGATATGGCTGAGTCCAAGATTTCAAATTACCAGAACACCCCCCACAGACCTCTTTGTGTTGTAGTTTGTATCCCGAGTTAAAAAAAAGTTTTTTTAAGCAAGGAAATGGGAGAAATGTAGAGAAATTAAAGGAAATTTATTTTTATTTCCTTCTTTTAAATTAGAGAGATTTGGAAGGAAAATATTTTCAATACATAAAATCTTGACTTTTATTTTCATTTCCTTCAAACTCGAGAAGAAGATAGTTAATTAAATATTTTTTTCATTGCCTTTCTTTTTTCTCTGTAATTTAGTTTCTCTTCTTTTTTTTCGTTTATTAAACTCGAAAACACAACGTAAGGATGGTAGCCTTCATTCGCATCTCCTCTCGCATAACATATATTTATATATTATACATATTAGTTAAATTTTTGAAATTTAGTGGGAAACGTAGCATTGTGATATGATGTTTCATGCTGAGGTTGATGTTACTTTATGATTACTCTAATACCTTTATTTTTAATTAAAAATAAATTATACATTTAAACAAACAAATAAAACTAAACTTTCATTAAAAGTCGAAACGTTACATGATTAAAAGAACATTAAAATAAGAAACATAAATTAAAAAATATGGAAATAAAACATTACATATTAATCTAATTGTCGGCTACTAGTGCTTGAGAATATATTATTGTAATCGTCAAGTGGAATTTTTAGGGGAGTTTATACAGATAAGAAATGGTGGTATAGTTTGTGAGTGAAGATTGAAAATGAGATATATGTATATATATAGGGGGTTTAATTTTTTTATTTTTTTTATTAAAATCATCTCCAACAATCATCTTTGACCAAAAGCAACATTCATATTCAACAGCCAAAATCAGAGACTCCTCAAGGAATTGGTCTATTCGAAATAGGTGCAGGCAATGTTTCTAAATCAGTAATCATATCTGATTTAGGTACCTGAGAACGCCCTTCCCACCTAAACATAAATAATAGAAATTGTAATTTTCTCTTTATTTTATATGCAAAGAGTAAGTTATCGAATCATGATTTCCTAGGGATCAACTAGAATATATTCGTATTCATACGTTTTTACATTCTTCATTTCATTAATAAGAAATGTATACTTTTATTTTATACGCAAAGAGTAAAGTTAACTCAATTGAAAGTGATGAATTTTCACCATGACATCAAGATATCTAGGGTTCAACTATAATATATATATATATATATATATATATATATATATATAATATTATGTATTAATGATTAATAGTTTTTACATTCTTTCATTCATGTAAAAAATGTTTAACTTCAATCGTTAATTCGGATGAAGATTTGATGAATTGAGTGCAAAATACGAAAATTGACAGACTATCTTGATTACGTTTACAACCATCTAGTGGTGTTCAAAACAATCTGGATCCGAAATATCTGACAATTTATATCCGATATATTCGAAAATCGGATAATCCAAATTTTCAGATTCAGATATAGATTTCCTAATCGGATTATCCGATATCCAAAAACTAAAAAAAAGAATTATATATATATATATATACACACACACACATATTATACTACTATGTTTAGTTTAAAAATAGTATACATAGTAAAAAAAATGGTAAATAATCTGATTCGGATGTGATTTTATGAAAGTTTTTTTTTGTTTTCCATGTTGGAAATTTGGAAATTCAAATGTATGTTTAGTTTTAATCTATGTATGAAACAAATTTTTTGATTTTTTTCATTATAATTTTAGATATCCGAATCCGTATCCGAATATTAATATTCACTATCGAAATTTTTGGATATCTGAAAAATCAGATAATCCGATCTTGAACAACCCTACAACCATCAGACTTGAAGAGTATCCCGTATTTACGTTTACCATACTAATAAATTTGCATTTGGAGCCAAATGAAATAATAATAATATATGTGTCACATTTGGAAACTTATACCTAATTTATGGACTCTAATTCCGTTTTATTTCATCATTAATAGTATGAAAAGAAGATGGTAAGTACAAAAGGCAATCACCCCTTACCAAAATACATCATACCACCTATGAGATCCTTCACTAATTATTGTTCATATCACGGATTCTGAATAAAACTCTTCGAACACATGATCAAATTCATCATCAATTTTTGGATCAGTGTAGCACCATGCTGCGGATACACCATTCGGTTTCTTTAGTATCCATTTGACTGGACTGTAAAAGGCGTCATGATCAAACCTTGGGACAAGTACATACATTCGTAACGAACGTTGGGGATCTATGGAGCAAATTCTAGTTGATTTTTGCTTGTATCCGTGCCCACTACACCTTTGTATATACTTGCAAGCTGCGAAGAACAATTACGATACATTCGATTACAAAACTCATTCACTCGAAAAATAATTGAAAGAGGAATAAAATAATATTGGTATATCGAAAATAATTGAAAAAGATATCGAAAAAGCTAACAAACTAATGATAATGATAAGATAAGCGTTAATAATAATTCTAATATTCAAGCTACAAATATAACATGTAAAGTTAAACATAAATCATAAATTAATTAATAATAACTGTGATAGATAATAATCTCGGTTACACAAGACATTAAGCAAATGGAATAAATTTAGTTTTATATATGATTAAAACGATTAGAGCTACATGATTGATCAAACTCTTATCCAGACATTTTAAAAACAAACTTTGAATAAATTATCCTATATATAAAAGATGGGAGTTTTAATAGTGCTACACTATTAACTTACACCAGCTTGAATTTGCGAAGCGTAACATTTACGTTTTATAAATTAAAATAAAATATATGAAAGTTATGTTATTAAATGAGTTGGCAACAAGTAAGATAACTATTAGAAATAGAGGTATTCAAACGAACATGTATTTTTATAGGAACCGTGTAATAATAATAGTAAAATATATTATGTTCGGTCATACTCCGTTTTTATTAATGCTTAGGTTGAAGTGTAGAGAAAAATGAGTAGGTTTCAACTCCATACTTGAATTTTTTTAAAACACTATATTTTAAAAGTTATAAAAGAAAAACAAGATTTGTATTAAATTAATTATTAGTAATATATACTATGTACTTGTATTACGCATACAAAGAAAAAAGAAAGAGTAAACTGCCAAAATGGCCCTGAGGTTTGGTCATTTTTTCCACTTAATCTAAAACTGAAACCTTTTAAATCTGGGTCCCAGTTATTTCAATTTTGTTGTTCATTTTCATCCAAAATCAAAATCTGGTTAAAATTTTCAGTTAACATCCAACTTTTTTGTCTTTTTTCTCCCTTTTAATGAAGGGCAAAATGGTCTTTTAAAATTTTATTATAACAAATTTAAAAAATCTAATCATTTTGCCCTTCATTAAAAGGGAGAAAAAGGACAAAAAAAAAACTAGATGTTAACTGAAAAATCTAAGCACATTTTGCTTTTGGATGAAAATGGCAAGAAAACTGAAATCACGGGAGTCAAATTCAAAATGTTTTGAGTTTTGAACTAAATTGGACAAAAGTAACCAAATGGTAGGAATCATTTTAACAGTTTACTCAAAAAAAAAATCTTTCTATACTAATAAATGAAAATCTTTTTTTAACATGTGTCAATCATTTTTGTCTCTTCATCTTATTTTTTTAATTTTGTTATTTCTATTAAACAATAATAATATTAAATAATATTTTAACTAAATATAATGTAGATAAGCATAATATTTTTTTATCAAACTTTAAATTAATAATAATAATAATAATAATATATATTTATATTTTCTCTTCTTCGTAGGAGATAGAAGTTTTTTCCTTATAATTTTTTTATCAAATTTTGACTTGATAATAATATAAATTTGTATTTTCTCCTTCTTAGTAGGAGATAAAAGTTTTTTTCTTATAATTTTTTATCAAACTCAAAGTTAATAGTAATATATAATTTGTATTTTCTCCTTATCCGTAGGAGATAGAAGAAGTTTTTTCTCTTTGTAAAACCAGACACATATATAATTTTTATTATATTTAAATTACATTTAGTTAAATTATTTTTTAATATTATTATTTATTTTAATAGGGTACAAAAAAAGAAAATAATATTAAATCATAAACTTATGGTTCTCTCTTATTTATTTATTATTTCTTTTATTTTTCCGCTTATTAATGATCATCTAATATTTAATTGGTTCCACCATCAAATTCATCATTTAAATACATACTTGACGCATATATGTGTTAATCGAATACACGATATCTATTTAACTCATGCAATACACGAGGTATTTTTAGATATATAACTATATTACTTTATCATATAAAATTAATTTTATGCAACCAATATAAAACATCGGGATATAAATTAGTAATGATAATAAATAAAGATTTCTATGCATAATATGGATGCTAGTATGCCACGTTAACATTTGTCTTTCAAGTGAAAACTGATCTTCACGTAAACCTATCAGTTGTAAAAGTAGCCACACCTTAAACTTCTTATATTTTATAACTACTACTCATTATAATCAAGTAAAACGACATAGTGTTATAGGTTTACCTAATTTTGTTATACTACACATCATTTTAAGTATTTATAATTAGCCAGTACCTTTTAATATGTAATATCCATTGTGGTGTTATAAGTGTACTTAATTTTGTTAAGACTATGTATTATTTTAAGAGTTTAATAATTACTAATAAACTTTGAATTGCAACATGTGAATTGTGAAATGCATGGTGTATTTTGTGAAGAATAAGACTCAGTTAAAGCAAAAGGAGTAAGGCCGGAGGGATGTTAGGATAGGCAAAGTTGCATGCAAATTACTTTTTCTCTTTACTAGAATGCAAACTACACTTTTAACTGCTATATATTCTCACCATCGAATTTAAGTACATCTCCATTTCAAGCAACCAATTTAAGCAATGTCTTCAATAGCACTACAAAGGTATCTCTCTCTCGCTCGCTCTCTCTATTATATATTATATTATATATAGTAGTGATATTTAGAGGATTTAATGAGAACACTAAATATCGCGAGAACCGTGAGAACGAATGAAAAAAACACCAGAACTTGGTCAAAAACAAGTGAAATTCAAAATTTCTTTTTACACTTGTCATTATTATTTGAATACAATTCTAGAAATTTAATTTACACACTTAAATTTACGTGAATTCGGAAATAAAGAAAATTTACACATGTGTAAGTTTTTCATTTACACATGTGTAAATTTGTTATATTTACACATCTGTAAAAAATCTAATAAGAGTGATTTTGAGAGAAGAAATGAATTTTTGATGTTGTAATTTCTTTTCTTATTGTGTATTTTAATTAAAATGATGATTGTATTAAAAAATAATTTTGATTGGTTTTCTCATTCTTTCTCACGGTTCTCGCAATATTTAGCGTTCTAAATTTTGTAATCTTAATATTATTATAAATTCCATTTCATACTCTACACGCAAAATTTTATATAGATTCCACTTTATAATTGTGTACTACAGGCCTTTAGGTTTCAATCAATTTTACATTTTTGACAATAACTTTTTTACTTTTAAATACCACCTAACCAATATGATATGGGAAGTTTATTCAAGAAAAAAGTTTAATGTAAGAACATGAAATAGTTTATAACTCTTTCTGTTAATTATGTTATCTTTCGTTAATAAAGAAAAAATTGTTTTATCCTACACATTTCAAAATTTATCCTGCATATATCTTACACTTACCAAAATTTACCATACGTATATCTAAATTTATCATACACATTTCAAAATTTATTCTACACATACTAAAATTTATCCTACACATGTCGAAAATTACACTTACCGAAATTTATCATACGTATATCTAAATTTATCATACACATTTCAAAATTTATTCTAAAATTTATCCTACACATGTCGAAAATTGTCATTCATCATAAATTATTTTATTTTGAAAAGTATATTTAAAAGTGAGTTACAAGTTTAATCAGTTAGCTAATTAATTATAAATTTACCTATATGCCCTTATTAATAACATTAAATACACATATTAAATGAAGTAAAATGGAGCATTTCTATCGATTTAAAACTTATTCTTTTTATTCTTACAAAATTTTTCTTCTCATTTAAACACTCAACTTAACATATATTTATGAGAATTTAAACACACATTGTTTATGAAGAACAATCACCAATGACACTAAACCACGAGTTGAAAACCCATATATGCGAAATACATTTCACATAGCAATATATCATTGAAAGTGCTTGCTTTTCAATCAAATTTGTAACTTAGTGTGATTTGCAAATTGCTATTAATATGGGTATGCTAGCTACTTATAACTATAATTATCATTTTTAACAACACTTTTCTAGACAAAAATACCGTATAATCTTTATAAGGGATTGACCTTACACCACTTGTATGGTGGGCAAACACTGTACTACTAGACCGCTAGGTCATTGGTTTGGTTTTAATTGTCTGATACTACTTCTTTCAATCGGTAGTAGATAAACGTACTCAACCCGATGGAGATGGAGATGTCTGAAAGTGAGGACGTAAGGATTGAAATCGATGGTAATAATCTGTTCAACAACAACAATGCCCACGTGGTCAAGGAGTGGTATGGTTGCCTCAAAGGCAAAGAGGTCACCAAAAGCTATGACCGCCAACGACATATCGAAAGAGTGCCATCGTTGCTCTTAAAAGGTGAAAAAGGTCGTAGAAACCTAGAGTACTATGAGCCGGCAGTGGTTTCACTTGGCATGTATCACCATAATCGAACCGAACTGGCCCAAGCCGAGAAGTACAAACTCATAACATACTGCTTCATAGTCTTGGCCGTGATGAAGAAGTGGTGAAGATGTATGATGAGATTGATGTACCCGCCGGTTAACCTTTACATGTTCAATCATCTCCGAAAAGAGATCGAGCATCACTGCAATAGTAAGTATAAGACTTGGGCTGCGGAGCAGAATCTCAGTGGTGGATCTAGAAAATATTCGTAGGGGTAACGTTTTATAAAAAAAGGGCAACGTTTTATAAAAAAAGGTCAAATTTTCCAAAATTTACACTACCGCCGGAGCGCCAAAGGGTAGCAGAGGCTACCCCTTCGTATAAGGTAGGTCCACCCCTGGAGCGGATTACTCTGTACTTTAGTAGTCCATGGAAGACTGTTGCTTTGTTCATGGCTTCGGCTATTCTCTTTGCCAGTTTTCTGCAAACTTACTTCACCATCAGGCCACTTCCGGATAATGAATTTAAGCCTCCAAACCCACTAAACATGCTTGATTTCAAGTATACATTTTGTCACAAATCGCGATTTGTGACACGTTTCGTACGTTAGAAAGTTTTGGATTTTCTAGCCTCTCCATTCTTACCCTTGATTACTGTTAATGACTAGAACTTTGTAAATCACAAATCAATCTTAACAGTCGAATTATGCTGACCGTATAATCCGACGGAGAAGATGAAGTTATATCAGAATATAAGAGTAATTAAAATCGGATTATAAACGGGTTAGACCACAGTCCAGTGCTGAATCTATAAAGATAATTGCATTGGGAAAACAAATATATACACACGACAACTTCAAATATGTGAAGTCGATGTGTTTTTGAAGTTTTTTTTTGTTGACAGTTTTATCTTTGGTATGGACTTATTTTGCCATTTGTATCACAAAAAGGTGAAAAACTACCAAAATAGGTATTGTTTGTCTTATAACGTATGCAAGAGATATATTTTTTTCATATAATTAAATGATGGGAGTTGGTGCAAAGAAAAATTTTCAAATAAAGAATATCTAGTGTAAGTATTGAAATGAAAAGATACAATATGCAATATATAATATATTAATAATTAATAATTAATATTCATAAGTAATAATGAACACAATTTTTAATTTACTCAAAAGTATATGATTGATCCAACGATCTCTCAACCATGTGATCCAATTGTTAATGATCCATGATCTTATTTTTCTAAACTAACTTGTGTGGTAGTAATGATGTATTAAGAAGAAATTTTTTATCAAACACTATTTTAAATTAAATGCACATTAGAGCAAATTAGATTAAGTAGTCTAGACCAACTGATTGGTTAGAAGCTATCAGGGCCCATTGATAAAAGCAAAACTCAAGATTGGCGATCTCCAATTAGTGGTAACTGCATTCGGTTTTCTATACCCTTCATTACATTACATGAACTAAGTACGGACTAGAGCTGACTAGCGATTAATGAACTGATTAACGAAAAATTACTTAGTTACTAGCAGACTAGCAATTAATCGCCGACTAGTCGCGATCTTTACAACACGGTTTCCTCCTGAATTGGTATATTGACGTTATTGTCTAGTGGAGATGGATATGATCGGGTGGTTCCATTCGTGGCATGGTAATACTTCAATGATCCGTCAGTCATCTAAATTTACTGTTAAAAAAAAGGATTTGGCTATTGATCTTGTTCTCATGCTTTGAGTAAGTATAATGTTATATCAAGTAAAAACTCCTCACATAAATCTATCACTTTTAAAAGGATACACGCCTTTTAACTCTATTTATATTTATTTATTTATTTTTATTCATTCATTCATGTCAACTATGATAAAGTAAAATTGATCATCGTAGGTCTACCTAACTTGGTTTGCTAAACTTTATTTTAATATTTATGCTTAGCCGATACCTATTAGTTTGTAATATTCATTGAAGTGTTATAGGTGTACTTAATTTTATTTTACTAGATATAATTTTAGGAGTTCAATAAGTGACAAAAAAAATGAATAAACCTATGTACTGCATGCAACATGTGAAATGACATGGTGTATTTTTGGAAGATAAGAATCATTTAAAGCAAAAGGAGTAACATTGGAGGATTGTTTGGATGCCCAAAGTTTCAAGCAAATTACTTATTCTCTGAGCTAGAATGCAGAATACACTTTTAACTTCTTTATATTCACCACCTTAAGCACTTCTTCATTTCAAGCAACCAATTTAAGTAATGTCTTCAATACCACCACAAAGGTACCCCCTCCCCCCCTCTCTCATACACATATTTCTATAAACACTCATGTTTGTATAGGCTTTCATTCTGTCCATTATAGTCTAGGTGACAAGATCCTAATCAAGGGTCATGTCGCCTTGTTGTTTTCGGTTAAATGGTAATGTGCTCTATCATCATCTAACTAGTGATTATGTTGTCACATTAGTTGCCTTTAATTACCATTAGGATTCATCATGTAAGGCTATAGATTGTCGATGCCGTATAAGTTGTTTTAAGATGCATAATTATTATCATCATACTCAGTAAATCCTACAAATAGCAAAGCCAAGGTAGGGTCTAAGGAGGATAAGATGTAGACAGTCTTACCTCTACACGTAGGAATAGAGGGACTGCTTCCAGTGAGAACCCGGCTCAATAGTAGTTTTGCATCAAGCCTTGGACATAAGGCACATAACACTCAACAATCAAGACAAAAGCCGATTAGTGGTCTGTGTTCATGGGTTGACGGGTCGAAGCCGCCACAAACAAAAAAATTTGACATGAGCACAAACATGAAAAGAACTAAAAAATCGTGTCATCGCACATGAACAAGAACACGACATGATTTTCGCGGGTTGATACAAACATGATCCGTTTAACATGAAGTTTTATTAAATTTTAGTATTTTTACATATTGATACTCTACGTTATAAATTTAAAAAAAAAAGAAAACAAAATGTATATAAACACCTTATATACACCATTGTTGAGGAGACACCATTTCCGCACCTTGGTACCATTAAGTTATATGCCTTTAATTTATGATACTAATTCTTTCAATCATTTCGGCAACAGAAACACATACTCAAGCGTGATTGAGATGGAGATGTCTGAGAATGAGGACGTAAGGATTGAAATCCCTGATGATAATTCAACCGACAACGCTATCGTGGTCAAGGAATGGGAAGGCTGCCTTAAAGGCAATGCGGTCACAAAACGCTACCAACGACGTATAGAAAGAGTGCCCCCGTTGATCTTAAAATGCGAACAAGGTAAAAGAAACAAAGAGTGTTATGAGCCTGCAGTGGTTTCACTTGGCCCATACCACCATAACCAAACCGAACTGGCCCAAGCTGAGAAGTACAAACTCATAACCCTTGAAGAGTTTCGCTTGAGCTGCAGCAAAACCGTGGGTGACTTATACAACAAGGTGTTTGAAGTGGTTGAAGAGGCCAGAAACTGCTATATCGATGGTTCCACAGTTGGTTACACCGATGAGGAGTTTGCTCGAATGATGTTACGTGACGCTTGTTTTGTGTTATTCTTCATAGAGTGCATATCACGTGGAAAGAATAAGGTGTTGCTGAATAATGAGTATTTGGGTGCATTAGGGTTTGCGAATGTAGCGCGTGACATCTTCTTGCTAGAGAACCAGATCC
Source organism: Scalesia atractyloides (assembly GCA_947069175.1). Lineage (NCBI taxonomy): Eukaryota > Viridiplantae > Streptophyta > Magnoliopsida > Asterales > Asteraceae > Scalesia > Scalesia atractyloides. The sequence continues at coordinate 6,870,313 of CAMTDV010000008.1, forward strand.
CGTTTGTGGTACTCAAAGTTTTGTTAGAATTGAGATTCCCTGACGATGAAGGCGAAGATATTCTAAATAAGTTCTTTAACTACTTGAACTATGGTGAGGTGATCCTCGGGAGCGAAGAGGTTCTCAAACACAAGCAACCACTACATCTTCTCGAACTTTACAGGTAGGTTTTGTTATCTATTATAGTTATTATTGTTTGATTTATTATTATTATTGATGTTATGTCATTATTATTAGTTGATGAACTTTATAATTATCATTGATTGTCACTTTAATTGTAAATTGATAATGATATATTAAACATAAGGAAACAAGACTACAAATAGATAACCATCTCACTTAACCTAGCTAGCTACATGAAAGTCCACTACAAGAAAAACACTCTATAGGTATTGAGACAACAAATATGAAATATTATTGATCAATATCATTTTGTTCTTTGTTTTATTTCTTTCAGGTCTTATTTCATCTCGCTTAAAGTTTCTCTTGGTCTCGGATCCACTCATTCTAGCAAGTGCCGCAAAAGTGGACCGAATCAAGCGAAGACTACAACTACGTAAAACGAAATCGATCGTTTGCTTCAGTAACGGAACTCAAAGCCAAAGGGATTTTCTTAAAACGCATTTACAACGAGTCTTCCAACGAAGACATTAAGTTTCTCTCACATTTTTGCTACGGCGAGCTAGAGCTTGTGCGTAGAGCAGTGTCCTCAAACACGAAAGCTATCTACTTAAACATGATCGCGTATGAGATGTGCGCGCATAACCCCAATGACTTTCGAGTCTCGACTTACATTCGAGTAATGAAATCTTTGGTTATCCAGCGCGATGATGCGAAAGAGTTACGAAACCATAACATACTGCTTCATAGTCTTGGTCGTGATGAAGAAGTGGTAAAGATGTATGATGAGATTGATGTACCGCGGTTAACCTTTACATGTTTAATCAGCTCCGGAAAGAGATCGAGTATCACTGCAGTAGCAAGTATAAGACTTGGGCCGCGGAGCTAATAACCGGGTACTTTAGTAGTCCCTGGAAGACGGTTGCTTTGTTGGTGGCTTCGGCTATTTTGTTTACGAGTTTTCTGCAGACTTACTTCACCATCAGACCGCTTCCGGACGACTCGAATGCGGATATGATGAAGCTTCTTAGACACTGTGTATACTCTAAGCCACCACCCACAAAATTTGCTTGATTATAAGTACGGCTTCAGCACATACACAGGACAGTAGGCAACCACAAGTGAGCACCACTTTTAGCTAATTAACCGTCTTATTTTTATTTATTTTTTATCCCTGCCAGAATTATAAAGATAACTGCAGCTGGAAATCGAGTATATATATACGCACAACAGTTTCATATCGATGAAGTTGATTTTTTTTTTAATTTTATGACAGTTTTATGTTTGGTATGAATACTTTTTGCCATTTGTATTACAAAAAGAAAAAGAAAACTACCAAAATAGGTATTGTTTGTATTATAAAAATGTAACAAGTTAACTTTGATTTAAGAGATATAATTTTATTTTTTATTTCTTATTATATAATTAAGTGACTTTAAGTTACATTGGAAGCTAGTATAATGGTCCATACAATGGGTGCCTAGAATTTAAGTAACAAGTTTGCATCTAATGGTGAAAATATCATATTAAAACATAAATTTTCAATAATATCGCTTTTAATTATGTTTCACATACATATACATTTATAATGACATTACAAGATATTAAAAACTACTAGTAATCTATAACTGGTTGTGTATTCTATATGCAAAGTGGTAAAACAATGGTCACTTCGTGTGAAGTGGAAGGTCACTTTGTGCGAAGTGTGGGTTCAACTCATGCGACGTGTGCTTAAAATTTCACTTTTTTTCAATTTTGATCTGATTTCAGTTATCTAAAATGGTTTTTACGTCTTACACTGAAATATTATAATATTTTGTCCATGAGTTGTTTCATAAGTGAAAAATAAGAAGAATGAATAGAATAAGAAGTCTTCAAAGGTTGAATCTTGATCAATCGTCTTCAAATCAGGCCTCCATGGCTCTGATACCACTTGTAGGATCGACTCATCCAAATAAGCATAGGACTTAACTTGAAATCTAGTCAATGTGTGTGAAATTCATGATTAAATAGTGACAATATGATCGTTACTGTTTAAATGCTCAGTTTCTAATATTGATCAACGTGTTACAATTCTGAGACAAACTGGACAGGGCTTCGCCTTCACAGTCAACAAAACAGCTAGCTACTCAAGACCACAACTCGCCTATTTATAAACATAACGCTTCGTGCGAGTTGGCCTTGGCGCTTCATACGAGGTGTGCAACATTTCGTACGAAGTGGCCTATTACATACATGTTAAACACTAAATCTAACATGGAAGCCCTATTACATACATAACATGATCCTAAGACGTAGGCTATAGACATCTGCATTAACACTCAAGGCATGGATTGTTAACACAAATGGAGATATGTTAATGCACTTGTATTATATCCCTAATCATATTCAAACAATGGGCAAAATCGGACATCAGACAAACTAAGTTATATATATATACACACACACGCACCCATACACACACTAAACCGACATACCAAATATAAAATGGAAGTTCTATAATAAACTAAATATATCGTCACTGACAACGATCGCCATATCGTCACGACAAGGAGCTCATACATCTTACCGGTGACACTTGGGCATTTTTATCACGAAAATATATATTAACGACTACGACGACAAACTCTAATAATATATTTTTAGACACTTGGAAATATATATTTTCAACACTCCTAAATTCCGGAATGTATAACACAAATAATCACTAAGTGAAATACATAAGTATATGAGTATGCTCATACGTATAAAATACGTACACTAAAACAGTTAGTGAAATTTCAAGATTACAAGAAATGTACATGTACACATATACGTATAAGTACGACATAAATACCTACAATAAAATATACAAGCAAAGTATATACATGGTATACGTATACGTATAAATACGCAAGTACTTAGTAATGTACACAAATACACATACAAGAGATACCATACATGTACACCAATAGAAATACGATGTTAAAATTGAATATTTTTAACTAATATATCTATTAAAGATATGCATATATATTTGAGAAACAAATATATACAAACGAAACTAACGTACATATACGACTGAACAAGATTCATGTTAGGATCTGAGTTTGAAATTGTTTATGAAGGTTCTAAAAATGATAAATGAAAGAAGATAAATCAGATGATCATGAAGAGGAAAGATGAACTTTAGTTCATAACAGCCGATAGATTGTTTTTCATCATAATGCTTTTAGTGAATTGTAATCTCATGCATATAAATCACAATATCCCCCTCAGTCTAAGATCACTGATTTGTTCATACAGAATTTAAGTAAGATATGTTAGATTGATAATTGATGAAAGTGATCTAATAGAACAGTACAGGCACTGTTTTATTTATACTATTATCCTAACCACTGGGCATCTTATGATGATGTCAGCAAGAAAGTGACGATTAACAAAAATAACAAACTAACAACATCTGCTAAGCTAACCACTGCTATAAATAAACATTACAAAGACTGATAGTAAAATACTGATGAGACATCCTCTGTTGGTCTTCAGCGGAGCTTTGCCTTGGTAGACCTTTAACTTTAATCTTCAGCAGAGCTTTGCCTTGGCAGACCTTTAGCTTTAGACTTCAGAAAAGCTTTGCCTTGACAGACCTTTAGCTTTAGACTTCAACATTTTATATAGATCGTGACTGATATCAGTTTTAACAATTATGGTTTACATTACTTTTCAAAAAATAAAGTTCATTAACCCCCCCCCCCCCCCCCCCCCAATAGCCAGGGCGGGAGAAAAATTAAAATAAAACCAATCTTTCCATTGAAGGCTCTTGTATTTAGATCTGTTCTTTAGCCTTAAATATACTAGTGACTTAGTTGTCTCCACTATATGTCCAATGCTTGCATTCTTGTCTGAAAAAAAAATGTTTTATTCAAGCTTTTCCATATGGACCAGTGACGGATATGACTTGAATGTCACTCTTTGGAATCGTGTTGTGCAACTCCAACAAATTTCTTTCTAAAAAGGCATATATGTCTTGATTTTTGCACCAGCTGCTAATGGCTTGCCAAACAACCGTGGAAATGAAGCATGTTGTGAAAGCCGAATCCTCTCCATCTTCGCAAATCACAAAGGGCGCATGCTTGGTTGTCTACTTGAATGTTTGAAATTTCAAGTAACCGAACATAATTCTAACTATTCTAGAATTTGTAGCGCCCATTTTTAGAAGAAATGCATCCATACTTCATAGAAAATTGACAAAAGGTAGCTCGTAGACAATTATAACAAAACTCTTAAAAAAAGTGTAGCCATATGGGCCCAACAGGCCCAGTCCAAACTAAAACAAGATTCTTACAAAAATAGGTAGCCGTATGGGCCCAATAGGCCCAACAGCTTATAGAGCGGTCTGGTCCAAGCAAAATGGTTTCCATACATAGATCTAAATCTAGGGGGTGTTCATGAGGTTTTTGGGTTTCTGACTGGAAAAACGTTGCCCGATAACTAAACAATTTAATATTTGGATTGGTTTCGAGTTGTTCGGTTTTCAGATGTAGATGGAAAATGAGAATAAAACGTTTTCTTTTTATAAAATATTATCAAAATTCAAATATCATTTTGTATATGAAAATGTTCAAAAGTCCAGCTACTTAACGTTTTCTTCCGGTTGGGTTCTTCTGATTCTTTTTTTTTTTTTATAAAATAAAACCCGATAACCGATCTTATTCTATGTAAGGTTAACATAGCTTTAGATTCGGGTCAGGTTTCGGGTAAAATTGGACAGTCGTTTATACGACCAGAAAATGACAACAAGGTTGACTCCTTGATTTCCTTAGTGTCTAAGAAATACTTCTTCGCTTTCATAAACCCCTCTCTCTATCCACCGTTCCAAACCCACATCGGTTACATCATCCAAAAATGGAGCAACAACCGCTACTCACCGGTACAATTTTTCCCTTCAATTTCTTCTCAATGATCAATTCAAGTCCTTTTTTTCAGTTTCCTGATCATCAAATCCCTATTTGTTTTGCAGAAAAAGGTGAAATTAGGGATGCAGAAAGCGTGAACTGGCATTCATATCCATCAGTAGGACGAACTGGATCAATGATGCCCACTGCTTCTGAAGTCAGCGTTGACGAGATTCGATCGGCTGCTACCGGTTCTGATCGGTACCCTGCTTCACTCCATGCTCCATTGATCAGTTCCCCGGAGCCTCCTCCGTATATTTCCGGTACAATAATACACTGTGTAGTTAATATCGCGATATATCACCGATGTATAGTGATATATTGGTTATCGCTCCCGCCGAGATATCGGTGTAAAATATCGGCGGTACTGACTGATTTTACCAATATCAGTACCTTCTTATTGCTGCTATTAGTATTTTAAGTCTTAATTGTTAGTTGTTACTGTTAATGTTAGAGTTTTAAGTCTTAGTCAGGTCCTACTAGCTACAATTGTTAGTTTTTTGCAAGTTGCAAAAGGTTAATCTGTTAATGGTAGGAGAGTAGTATAGTGAATTGTATCTCACCGCGATAACCGATATCTCAAATATCGGTCCTTGACCGATATCCGATATTTTACCGCATTAACTACTTAGTTAGGGGTGTTTAGTTAAAAAGTGATCATGATTTCTGATCACATAGGGTTAAAAAATGAGGTAAGAAGTGGGTGTGTGTCTTGGTTTAAAAAACTGCGTCCGAGGCACTCGAGGCGATGTGGAAAACGTCTCAGGGCCTTGAGGCAGTGCGTCATGACATCTGGGTCAAAGTTGGTCAAGATTGGGGTTCATAGAAGGGTAGTATGTAGAAACAACTAAAGGGATGAAGAGATTATGAGTGTTTTACATGATAAAAAAAGGCCGAGATGTTAAAAAAATGAGACAGGGATTACCTTTTGATTGTACATAAGGCTTATTTGGTTGGTTGTACACAGAGCAATGCTATGAGGTTCTTGCCTCACGTCTCGGCTTTTGATGCCCAAGCGCCTCGGAGCCTTAAATGCGTAATCTTAATTGCAATGCTTAATCTTATTGTAATTAATAAAGTATCTATTTCACTACCACGTCGAATATTTTTTTATCATTTTCTCGCTACCATACCTGAATTCCACAAATCTGTATTAATCATGTTAAAACTTCCACTATATTTGCTTACTTGATCATTGAAGTTCTGTTTACACAAATATTTATTAGGTATCTGTTAATTAAGAACCAATGGGGTATCATGTATTTCTGTTCATGTACATATAAGATTATTCACTTCTCTTGCAGAACAACCTTATTCTTACGAAGCAGGATATGGAGGACAATTTGGTAAACCTGAACATCAACCTGCAAGGTATAAGTTGAATTATACCTTTTGATCTTTGTTTGAGTTAATCCATATGGGTTAACATAATTTTGTTGCATATCCTAACAGGCAAATATTGGATGAAGTTGAGATTCGGGAATTACTGATCGATCATGTTGGTCACCGTTGTTGTTGGGGAAGTCGTCCCGCCCGCACTTGGAAAATCCACTCTATCGAGGACTGCAATGTTTACGTCGGGACTCTCGAAACGTTTGTGGAAGAACGTGAAGTTATAACCGAAACAGAACCGTACAACGGTGGTAATATCGATGGAAAAGATAAGGGGCCTGAACTTGGTGTTTGGGAATTAGATTTGCGTTCAGAATTCCCAGTTTTGTTTACAAACCACAAAGAGTCGCGTGCCAAAATTCCGCACTCTGAAACTGTCGAGAAATGCTCAGGTAATTGTGAAACGATGACCTAAAATGTCGTATTGTTTCAACTTATTGTTGGATTCCTGACATCTTGTTTTGATGGCAGATTGTGCGGGAAGAGGAGATATTGTTTGCGCTACATGTAATCCCGATGGAGTCCATAAGGAGAATCAAATGGCTCAGTGTGCTGCCTGTTATGGAAGGGGTTTGATTGCTCATAGAGATGGGTCTGATACACTGTAAGTCGTTTTACTTGTTTCCCTTTTGCCATTTACGTATAAAATGGTAATATTGATATTTAAATTTATAAATTGGTAAAATGCCATTTCCGTTCCCGAGGTTTGGCCAGTTTTGCGACTTTCGTCCAAAGGTTTGTTTTTTGTATCTGGATCCAAAAGGTTTGAAATCTTGCCATTTTCATCCAGCTTGTTTAACTCCATCCGTTTTCTCCGTTATGTCAGGGGAATTTTTGTCTTTTTTGTTAACTTAAAGGTAGGGTGGCAAACCAACCAAACTTTCAACGAACAGTTCGTGAATCGTTTGGCGGGAAGTTCGTTTGTGTTCGTTCGATTGATAAATGAGTGAACACGAACAAGAAATTTCTTTCGTTTAGTTAAATGAACGAACATGAACAGAGGTCGTGTTCATTCATTTATGTTCGTGAATGTTCAGTGACGTGTTCGTTTATGTCGTTTGTTTTCGATAGTCCATAATACTTCAAATTCTAAGAAATAAAATAATTAACAAGTATAAGTGTATTATATATATTCTGTTCATGAACGCTTGTTTGTGTTGTGAACGTTCGTTACCTAAAATTAACAAACGAACACGTTTATTTCCTTAACGAACGAACACGAAAAAAAATCTCATTTGGTAGGTGTTCATGAACAGTTGGTGAACACATATATCTCCTTACCAAACTAACGCGAACAAGGTCTTTTGTTCTGTTCGTTCGGTTCGTCTACAGCCCTACTTAAAGGTCAATTCGGTCTAACAGATTCGGTCAGGGTATTTTAAATGCTTGTACATAAAGTGAAAAAGACTGAATTGCCCTTTAAGTTAACAAAAAGGCGAAAATACCCCTGAATTAATGGTGAAAAGTGGATGGAGTTAACAAGCCAGATGAAAATGACAAGATTTCAAACCTTTTGGATCCAGATGCGGAAAACAAATCTTTGGACGAAAGTTGCAAAGCTGGCCAAACCTCGGGGACGAAAATGGCATTTTACTCAAATTAAAATTTATAAATTATCAGAGCGCCGGCTGAATTTATTTTCTTATTATTATTTTTTTTTTTTGCAGGTGTGTGAAATGTAATGGCAAAGGGAAGATACCTTGTGCAACTTGTGGATCTCGTGGGCTAGTTAAATGCTTGAAATGTTTAGGCAGGGGTTCTCTTTTGACACGCAAAATAGCCGTTGTTAAATGGTACGTCTAGTGTATTTTTATACAAAAATTCATTCATATATAACTAACTAGCTTTGAATTTACTAAAACCTTGACTAAATTATTGGTTTTCTTTCTTTAAAAATGATTATATTTTGCAGGGACACGCACGCAACCAGAAAACTGAATGCAACAAGTGGGGCCGCCTCAGTTCCTGATGATGTCTTCCACCGAGCCAAAGGGGTCCAGCTATGCAACACGCAAGCCTACCAATGCACTCCGGCTTTCTTTGCTGATTCGTTCTTTCTGAATCAGTTCTCTTCAGAGGTGATATCTGAAAGACCTCTAATTCCTCCTACTGCTAGAGTCATATGTGAGAGGCACACCATTTCTGTGATCCCGGTTACACGTGTCACAATGGTCAACCGTGGTCAAGCCTTCAGCTTCTACATTGTTGGGTATAGCCGAGATGTGTATCTTAAGGATTACTATCCTTCTAGGTTCTGTTGGGGATGCTGCCCTTGCTTGGATTGGCTCAAGTTATGATCTAATGTTCATGTTTGATATTATATATGTTTATAATGGTTGCGGCTAGTTGGTTATAATATGGGTTGTATGCTACCGTGTGTGTGTTGATATATCGTTTATATATATGTGATTGTTGTTTTAAGTATGAATCGGTATGTAGTAAACGCTGAGGAAATATTATCATTATTGTGTTACAAAAATGTGTTTTGAAACATGATCTTCGACTCATTTGTTGGTGTTGCACAATCAAACTATAACTTGAAGTTCTTTAGCTTTGGGAGGCCTAATCTGTTAAAAATGCAATGTGTTTGTTTTGTAATCTCAAATGGGGTCCAATCTTAAACTGACTAGAAAAGTCTAAAATGCGTAATTACCCCGATAGCATAATTTTTAGCTAAATTATTAGGATACGAATAGGCCGATTGTAAATGCTCTAACCCAACTATTACTTATATAAGAACACTATCGTGTCTTTTCGCATTCCCTTTGTATTAAACATGTTGAACGTAATGAATCAGGCTACATTCTTCTACCAACCCATAAGCTTCAATCTAGAGGGAATTGGGAAGATTAGTATGTTCTTCAAGATATTCGATTTTGTGAATGCTCTAAGCTAACTATTACTTATAAAAGAACACTAGTATAGAGTTATCGACGTTTTTTTTTCCTATACCGCTCATGTTAAGCATGTAGAATGGAATGAAGCATGCCGTATTCATTTGCCAACCTAACCCACAAACTTTAATACTGAAGGAATTGGAAAGACTGGAATGAAGCATGCCACATTCATTTGCTAACACATAAGAACAGGAATTGTCGTTAAATATTGTAAAAATTAATAGGGTTAAATCTGAAAAATATATATATAAAAACGACCAACCTTTATAGAAATCGTTCGACCGGCCGGTTTCCCGGTCCAACCGTCGGGTCACCGGTTCAACCTCCAGTTCAATGTTATTCCGGTCGATACCTTGCCTCAGACCGGCCCAATCTCCGATTTCCGGTCTGATCAGCCGGTTCGGGTCTGAAAACACTGCCTAACATGTTCTTAATAAAATACCTGCATAAAAGAAAATTAGAAAATATGAATATAATTATACTAAAGTCTAAAAGTCAGACATTTGCAAAAAATAAAAAAAAAATAATACTATATATGTTTAAAGGAAACATATAATAGATATAGAATATAAAATAATATAAAAAGTACGTGTTGACATCTTCTATTTATAAAAAGAGGTTTAAAGAACACAAAAAACTGAAAATACAACTGGATATGTTGAAGAAAACATAAAAAAGTGGGCACGAGGTTTCTTTCAAACGCACGTACAATTCAACAACGTTGTATGTTAGTAACAGTAGGGATATCCGCGTGTAGATACACCCACACGGCAAAATCATAATCAAACACACAAACCGCCTTTTATTTCGCCTGTTTATACTCTCCCCCTCTTTTTTAACAATATTTCAAAACCATTAATTAAATAAAGTAATTATAACAACAATTCCACCCTCCTATCGAATTTTGATCCTTAATTTCACCTCTCTTTTGTTAGATTTCGATATTTCAATTGGTGGTGATCGCTTCATAATATCTTTTGGATGACAACCGGTGGCGCCACCCCCAAATCCACCACCGGCAGTCCACGATTCGGGGGTGTTTCCGCCCACCGCCGCCGTGCTAACGATGTCACGGTGGCATCCACAGACTCCGACGCTGTCGCCACCACAACTGGACATCAACAACAACAACAAGATAAACAACAAAACATCAACGACTGCATAGCCGAAGCTGCCGTTGATTGTTTTAGTAGTTGCACCACAACCACCACCACCAGCCCCACCCAAAACCACCACACCAACCATAATGGTAATGCTCTCCACCGAAAAGGGTCAGTGGAGGTTCGGAATTATGGGAAGTTAGGAAGGAGTTTGAGACGTACGTTGCTCGGGTTTCTGATTGTTGTTGTGGGGTTTAGTGTGTTTGTGAAGTTTTCATATATGACGGGTGGTGGTGGTCTTGTGTCGGAGATGGAGGAGGCAACGGTGAGTAGGAGCTGGTCGAACGCGCAAATGCTGATGCTTAGGGGTGATGTGATAAAGGCTCAGAGTGTTGTAGAAGATGTTGATTCATTTTCTATGCCCAACAAGATCTTAGACAAGTCCCTCCATAATCCTGTAAGCTTACTCTTGTTAATTCTCAAAAACATTTGACAGCATGTTTATGATGGGTGTTGAGTTCTAGCGTTGAATTTGAACGTCATGTCATGTAACACGAACATGACATGTTTAACCTATTTATCTGAACAAGCCAAACAGGTTGACATGTTGCAATTGCCTTGTATAACATGATATGTTTAATTAAACAAGTTAAATAGATTAAACTAAGCTATAAATATATATATACACACGACTGGTTTACTAAACGAATTAGATATAACTGATTGTCTTCGTACCAGGAATTGTTAGCCCTAGGTATAACATTTTGTTTCACGTAGGTCCCAGATATTTGGATGAAACCAAACAGCAGTCGCTATTATCAATGCATCGAGAGACCTCAAGATCGAAGCAGTAAGTCGTGTCATTTGATTTTCTAGTTTGGTGTAACTCTCGGTATATAACTCTATTTAAAGTTTTGATCTTAAACTTTTTTAAGAGAGAAAATTCCGGACAACCAGGTATCTTCTCGTCCATGCCAACGGCGGATTGAATCAAATGAGGACAGGGGTGAGTTTGCATTTTGACGTTAAAACTTTCGACTTGTAGAAATTCACATAGAAGTACTTACAAGATCTCTTTTCAAGTTTTAGTAACATGGACCTTATGTTTATGTTAGATATGTGACATGGTGGCAATTGCTAAGATGATGAATGCCACTCTTGTTATCCCCTCTCTTGATCATCAATCTTTTTGGACGGATCCTAGGTAAAAGTGCGTATATAACGCATTTTCAATCTAGTAGCTGACGTTTGGTTTGTTTCTGTAGTGATTTTAAGGACATTTTCAATTGGAGGCATTTCATCGATAATTTAAAGGATGATATCGAAGTAGTAGAGTCTTTACCACAAAAATACGCAACAATAAAGCCGTTTATCAAGTCTCCGGTTTCATGGTCAAAGGTGTGTGTTTTACTTCTTTCTTTGTTCCATCAGTTTCATGTCACCTTATTGATTTGATGATTCAGGCGAGTTATTATAGAGGAGAAATGAAAGTGTTGTTACGAAAACATAAAGTGGTCCAATTCACGCATTCCGATGCAAGACTTGTCAATAATGGCCTCCCATCGTCTTATCAAAAGCTTCGGTGTCGTGCAAACTATGAGGCTCTTCGTTACTCAGATGAGATCGAGAGCCTTGGTAGAAAGCTCGATGATAGACTTAGGAGTGACGGTGAACCCTACATCGCTCTACATTTGAGGTAATATAACATTTTCTTTTTAAAGATGTCATGTAAAAGATGACAAAATTATATTTTTGTTATAGGTATGAGAAGGATATGTTAGCTTTCACAGGGTGCACCCATAACCTAACTGAACAAGAATCTAAAGTACTTGAAACCATGAGATACAATGTGAAGCATTGGAAGGAGAAAGAGATAAATGGCACCGAAAAGCGACAAGAAGGAGCGTGTCCATTGTCACCTAGAGAAGCTGCTATATTCCTTAAAGCCATGGGGTATCCTTCAAACACGAAAATCTACATCGTAGCCGGTGAAATCTACGGTAATAACAGCATGGACGCTTTCCGACTTGAGTACCCAAACGTCTTTTCGCACCGTAACCTAGCCACGCCTGAGGAGTTGGTAAATCTTAGCCGCTACCAGAACCGCCTAGCTGCCCTTGATTACAATGTTGCCCTTGAGAGCGATGTGTTTGCTTACACGTACGATGGGAACATGGCTAAGGCGGTCCAAGGGCACCGGCGGTTTGAAGGGTTTCGTAAGACGATTAACCCGGACCGGTTACATTTTATTAAACTGATTGATCTGTTGGACGCTGGTGAAATCTCGTGGGAGACGTTTAGTTCGCAAGTCAAACTGATCCATAAAGACCGGGTGGGGGCACCATATAAGCGGAAACCTGGCCCGTCTCCGAAGCTAGAAGAGAGCTTTTACGCGAACCCATTTCCCGGTTGTATTTGCAGTAGATCTAAAAATAAAACTATTGAAGCATCACCTGAGCAAAGACCGAAACATGGGAATGCACTACGATCATCAGTATAGATCTTTTACTCCTCCTCTCCTAGCATTAATTCTTTAATTTCTTTTACGGGAATTATCTCATTCCCGTTGTGCAGGAACACTCGTGTAGTTTTACTTGGCAGCGTGATTTAGAGGGCTGCCCCGTGCTCTAGGATTGAACGATAAGCGTAGAACTTACAAAGAAAGCGAAAACAGATTTGGACGAACGGGTAGTTTAAAGTTTTATTATTTTCTTGCCTTGTGTTTTTTTCGCGGTTTTAAGTTAAAAGTGTATATTAAGAGTTTTGTACATTCATTCATTTGTTGTAATATAAAAATATGGGAACATACGATACCAGTGAGAATATACAGCTCAACTCACTGAGCACCATTAACCACCACCGTTGTCATTCGTCACCACTGTCCGCCATAAAAGCAAATACAACAGGTGAATAAATTTTGAATGTTCTTTATAAAACAACTAATGTCAAAACGAACTCATTTTTGGCTCGCACCGAGATTGGCCTAAACCAGGTTTGACCCATTACCCAATCCGTCCGTTTTGCCATGCTTACAACCTTGGTTTAAAAAGCGGGAAGCGCACAAAAACGACAAGGTCTAAAACCGAGGCGCAAAGCGCAAAAGCGGTGAGTTTTCTGTACGCAAGGCGCAAAGTGATTATATAAATTATTTTATATATCCCATAGGTTTTTAACATCCCCCACCTATGATTTAGCTATAATTAAGCTTTATTTACGTTTTAAAATGAGAAAGAAAAATCATAAATGTACAGCATAAAAAGGCTGTTGTACAACACTCAACTGCACAGATACAACCCATGTACAAAAGGCGTGCGCCTTATGTCACACAAGGCGTTTTGGTTTGCGCCTTAGGTCGCCTCGCGCCTAAGGCACCCTTTCTTAAACCAAGCTTATGACTCTTTAACTCACCATGTCCAACCAACCTGAGCTAGTTAAACACTATTCTGATGGATATTTTCACAGAAACTAGTCTATAATTATATACAATAGAAGATAACAAATAAGAAACCGGTTACATGCAGCAACATTCACTATTAAAATGCAATTAAATAAATACCTAGAACATAAGACCAAGGAAACAAATAACATTTGACTAAACAAAACCAAATCTTGTTCATAACACATAACTAGAAACATAAAACATTTGACTAAACAATTACAAGATCACCACCTCAAGCAAAATCAATTTACAATTCATAACAAATGCATACCATCTAAACTAACCAACTCTTACCTATATGCTCAAACATTTGTTGTCATCAACAACAGGTTTCACTTTCACAGCATACTCTTCTGGAGTCACCGGTCGCCTTTTCGCGAATATCGTGCACATAAACATACCAACAAAGCTTCCTAAAGCCCCTAATCCAATCCCAAGTATGAGTGCAAAAAGAGCCCACACAACACAATCATTTTTCTTATGAATCTTAATCACATTTCTTTCATCCCCTTGTTTGAACCCGATTGGATCCAACGGCTCCGAATGCATCCAATCTGGCGAATCTCGAGTCGTAAAGCTCCAAGAGTACACATTACAGACCTGTGAAGAGTTCCCATTAGATGAACTCAAGCCCACATAAAACCTTTCAGTTTCATCCCAAATTTTACTCAAATCAATTCGCTCGAACAATAACGGGCTAAAGGGCCGATTTTCCCCAAATTTGTTCAGTCTAACTTCCAACCGTTTCGAACCCGATTCGTAATCTATCCAAACTTGCAACCTGGTACCACTATTCAACCCCAAATTAGCAATAGACAAGTTTGCAACCTTCAAAGACACAAAGTTACACAAATCAATCCCCACATGATTCATCAATGCATCAAATTCAACACTCAAGAACTTCAAACCAGCCCCATTTGAAAGCCCAAACGGCCCATTATTACCATCAAACAAATGAGACCCATCTGCAAACACAACAAAAGCCAACCCATCTCCATTACCCGAACCCGGATAAACCGAAAACGAGAAGTATGTCGAAAACGACACCGTTTTGTTAGGAATTCCCGAATAAAACTTGATGGGGGTTTTGTATGTTATTCTTCCAGCACTAGACTGTAATGGAGCAGTGAGTTGTACGGACGAACCGTTGTTAACAGCTTTTGCAGCTCCGTGAAGTGTGAAAACACTTGAATTTTGACCAAAATTGTTGAAAGAGAAAGATGAAGCGGAGTGTGCAGTTGAAGATTTGAAGTACAGAGTGAAGAAGAAACAGCAACAGAGGAAAAGAGAGGATGCTGAGGTGGGAAAAGAGGCCATTGTTGTTGTTCAAGTTTAGAATGGAATGGGTGAAGAAACCATTGAGGAATTTATGTTAGGGTTTGAGACTGAAGAAGGATGATAATGTTGCAGGGGGGGGGGGGGGGGGGGGGGTCGGGGGTTGTGAAAATTAAATATGGGAATTAATTTGAGTGGGTTCTGTTGCAGCAAGGGTCTCTGATTCTTTTGGTTCAGTGGTTGCTGACTTTGGGAGTAGACGAATAAAGGGGGGGGGGGGGGGGCTTGAATCTTCTTTTATCACTTTGTCCTTAATCACACTTACCTACCCTCAATGATGGCGTTACTCTCGTAATAGAGTGTACACCTGACAAGAGCATGAACGCTAGTAATCATGTAACATGTTAATTTTTTTTTAACTGTGTAAATGTTATGTTTAAAATAAAGAAAACTAATGGATTTTTCCGTGTTATGCGACGGAAACTCAATTGGTATCATTTCAGTTTGTTTCTGAATCGTCATGCGCTACAGCAAGGGAAAGAGAAACTAAAAAAAGGAAATTTTGTGATGTGCCAAAAGCATATCGATACGTACCTTACATCAATCAAAAACCATAAAACGAATACCATTTCCAAGACTACTATGACTGGTAATGATGTTGTTCGGTCGAAATCAATTTGGTTCATCACAGTATGTACCAATATGGTGTCGATACTCGTATAGTTTATGATATATAAAAATATAAGTTAGTTTAATGCAACTCTCTTTTTTCAACATATAAAAGATACGTTTTTTGATTACAATGTCAGTTTACAACAAAATATATACTAGAATTAAACATAAGTACATATTCAAAAAATTAATAAACATAAATTATTAACAAAACACTCAAAGTAAATTATAACTAAACTAATATTAAAAAAAACCCCTCATTCAAAGTCACGGTTTCCATGAAAAATCAAATTAAATTATACATATTAATGCACTAATTGAAAAAAGAAAAACTCACTCAAACGATCCCTATTTTGACCAATTAAACTCAAGCTAAAAAAAGATGATAAGATAATGTATAAATTCCAAGATCACTCTTGTATGGATAAAGGTTAAAAATAATTAAAAAATATTATTTTACTTTTAATAAAATCATTATAATTTTCAAAAGACAAATTCAGTTTTACTGTATCTAAACATTTAATCTTTTGTATATATAATAATAATAATAATAATAATAATAATAAAATATTTATTTTATTTATTTTTTGTTTTTTTTAATATTTACAAATGAAGAAGTTATGATTATTTTAAAATTGTAGGTAAGTTAGCATAAAACTCAATGAAAGATCAAATAAAAAATTGTTTTACCCTAGTGGGCTAAGAGGCTGTTTGTTTAGCTATTAACAAGACTTTTAACGGGTCAGAGCTCTAATTGGTTTAATACTTAATGATTCAGACTGTTTGTTTCGCGAGCAGATGTCTAAATGGTTCAGATAGTTGCCTTTGAATGATTAAGCATTACATTGAGTCTGAATGGTTAAGACCTCTAATATGAATTGGTCAGACATTTGCCTTTGAAAGGTTAAGCATTATACTGGCTCTTAATGGTTCAGACCTCTTGTTGGTTCAACACTTAATGGTTCAGACCTCTTACTAAAAGGTTGTTTGTTTAGCTCTTAATGAGACTCTTGATGGTTCAAATCTCTTACTGGTTCAACACTTAATGGTTCAGACTGTTTGTTTCGTGAGTAGATGTCTGAATGGTTCAGACATTTGCCTCTGAATGATTAATGTCTGAATAGTTAAGACCTATAATCTGAATTGTTCAGACATTGGCCTCTGAATGGTTAAGCATTATACTGACTCTTAATAGTTCAACACTTAATGGTTCAGATGTCTTACTGATTCAACACTTAATCATTCAGAAGTTATCGAACAACCCCTAATTCAGTATTTAACCATTCAAAAATTATCAAAAAACTTCTAAGAAAGCATCTTCATCTTTCTTTTTTTTTAAATAATGCTAAGAGTGTATAGAAAAAGAAGGGTGTAACACTATTTTTGCAAAAGTCATTTATGTTGATTTTTTAAGAGTTAAATGTTTGGTTGGTCCCTGTGGTTTGAAAATCTTGCAGACTTGGTCCCAGTGGTTCACTAATTACACACTCGGTCCCAGTAGTTTCAAATTTTGCACTCGGGTGGTCCTTACCACTAACCTTTGTTAGATTTCTCAGTTAAGTATACATAAAATGTCTATTATACCCTCGTCTTCTTCATCATTTCTATCTCTCTGAATAAAAAGCCCTGTCAACCACCTGCAACTACTCTGCTACCACCACCCTCACCCTCGCCGCCTTTCACCGCCATACCACTCAGCCACCACTGCCACAACCACCCTCCGCTACAACCACCCTCTGCCACAACCACCACCGCCACACCCTAATTTTGATATTATATGGTGTTTCTGTTACAAGAGATTTGTGTTGTATGTCTTTCAATTTTTCAGAAGAAAATATTTGAAAATTTGTATGCAAATGAACGGATCTGAAGCAGGAAGACTGTTCCAGCCGTCAATTGCGTCGGGGCCGCTAACCTCTCAGCCGGTGGTTTCGTCTCAGCAGCCGGTGAATACCGTCCGTGTGTATCCTCCCAGCGTTACAGGCGGTTACGGTGTTGCTACTGATGTAATGTCTAGCAGCGACGGTGTTGGCGGCAGTGGCGGTGTTGTTGGCGGCAGCAGCGTAGGGTTCCACCATAATATCAACATTAACGAGCACGGGTGGCAGTGGCAGCGGCGGTGTTGGTGGCAGTGAGATAGCGGTGAAAAGAGGGGGAGGCCGAGGAAGTACGGTCCGGACGGCTCTATGTCACCGTCGGCAATCAGTGCAGCGCGGGCCGTAAAGTTGACACATGTCACCACCACCACCGCGTCGTTGAACGGAGCGTTTGAACATCAGCAGCAGCAGCCGCATTCGGCTGCTGCTCCTCCGCCTATTTCGGCTGTGCCGGTTAGTTCTATTCCGATGAATGAAGGGTTCGGAGCGGTTAAGAAGATTAGAGGGAGACCTTCGGGTTCGACGAAAGGCGGCGGGTGGTTGTGGCGGAGGGTGGTTGTAGCGGAGGGTGGTTGTGGCAGTGGTGGCTGAGTGGTATGGCGGTGAAAGGCGGCGAGGGTGAGGGTGGTGGTAGCAGAGTAGTTGCAGGTGGTTGACAGGGCTTTTATTCAGAGAGATAGAAAGAATGAAGAAGACGAGGGGTATAATAGACATTTTATGTATACTTAACTGAGAAATCTAACAAAGGTTAGTGGTAAGGACCACCCGAGTGCAAAATTTGAAACTACTGGGACCAAGTGTGTAATTAGTGAACCACTGGGACCAAGTCTGCAAGATTTGCAAACCACAGGGACCAACCAAGCATTTAACTCATTTTTTAATATCATCTCTGTTTTTTAAATGTTCATAATTTTTATATGACATTATTTATAAAAAAAATTAAACAAATAAGCGAGCATCTTTTTAGCTTTTATTTGAGTACCATATTGCTATATAAAAAGTAGCAATTAGAAAAAGCTCAAAAATTGTATTATATTTCTATGTTGTATAACATTTTGTGCTTAACTTTTTGTACTATACTTTTTTTGCTAGATTATTTGTATTTGATTATGTGCGTTAGCTTTTTTTACTAGATTTTTTTTGTGTTGTATTTTGAGAGAGAGAAAAATGATAGTTTTTGTTTTAAAACCAAAATATCTTTTAAAGTTATAAGGAGTGACATATCTTATTTTTATAATCCATTTAGACTATTTAAACAAAATCCACATTTTAAAGGATCTTTCCCTCTTATGTTTTAAATGTTGTATCATATGATTTAAACATTGTAATTAGTTAGATTCTATGTAAAGTTTACTTTTTTTTCTTCCCTTTATATTATAGATAATGCAAAAAAAAAACCACAAATTTATTACAAAATGATATAGAAAATAAATGATTATGCAAAAAACCAAGAATTATCAAAGTTGCATATTGATTTATTATAATTGTAACTTATTCCTCTATGGTCTGTTTAAGTTTAAAAGTTTTCTTTACTACCTATGCATTAATAAAATGATAATGTTTAGTATAGTCTATTAAATACCTACGCATTAGTAAAATGAAAATGTTTAGTATAGTCTATTAAAACACCTAATTTACCTGATAGATTATCAACAAACCTCTTCTAGTTTACCAATAATGAAATAGACTGAGTATTAAAGAAAGATTATATGTACCATGAGGTTAAGAATATATATACATGAAAACTTTGAAACCTAATTCAGATATAGTAAGATTATTTGTTTCTTACAATCCCATATTTCTTTTAAGGATTACAACCATATGTAGCATCAAAAAATGATGTTTAAGAAACCTTTAAAAATATTTTTTAGATAAATTAATATAAATGGCAAGAATCCACTCATACTTTTTTAAATGTATATTTGCACATGTGCATACTTAAAAAATATATATGTAAACCTTGCAAAAAAATATTGTTGGTAACCAGTGGTGAATCCAGAAACTTTTTTCGGTGGGTTCGTTTTGATAGATTCTCACTATTTTTTTTTCAAATCATACAAAGTTCTTACTAATTTTTTCCATTTTTTTCAAACCGAGTGGATTCATATGAACCCACAAAATAGGGCTGGATCCGCCTCTGTTGATAACTGACATGGGTCACCTCCATGTATCATCATTAGTTTCTTCTTCCTTTCCCTTCTATGTTTTTTTTTCACTTGTATAAACATATGTGTGTGACTCTGATACAAGTATGTATAAACAAGACATGTATCTAGCTATTTCGTCTTGCGATGCTATATGAAATTGAGGGTACTTGAGCTATAATTACTGTCATTTGGGTACTCTGGGTTGTGCCCGGTGCACTAAAACTCGTTTGGTTATTATTCTAACCTAATATTTTTATCACCAAGGTATTAGATTCAACTTCTAAGTATCAAAACTAAGAAGACTTTTGATTTGTTCGGTTTGTAATCCTTCACGCCTTATAAGTTAAAATTATAAATATCTAATTTTGATTTTTTGTTGCATTAGATTAAGTTTTGTTCATTCAAAAAATTTAGTTTATGATTGTAGAAACCACATCTTTGTAATACATGCTAGAGTGAAAATGAAAATTGAGTTGATTGCAATAAAAAAAAAAGAAGAAAAAAAGTAGCAAATAAAGGTATGTTTGTAAACATCGAAAGTGAAGGGAGAAATGTGAAAAATGAATAATTGGTAGGGGACAGCTGTTCCTTGTGTACAATAAATTGTTACCTTTGTTTACTTTTTTCCTTTATTTCACGTGACTTTCTCATTTTAAATTCTTCTTGTGCTTTAAAGAAAACGAAAGAATATATGCTACTGGTCGGAACACACATAGAATTACTACACAATTAAGGTAAAAAAAATCCTACACTTTTTAGTTTTTTACTTGTATAAATACATAATTTTATATTTATTTAAGTAATAAATATATTAAATAATATAAAGTTAAAGTTTTTTAGATCGTATGATCTTGGTATCCAACACATGGATCAAACCATTAATTAACAAAATTAATTAACAAACTTTAAATTAGCAACATATTTGATCATATAGGTATTGTATTCAAAGCTTTGAAAGTTTTCAAAGAAAAAGTATAATATTACACTTTTAACCGGACTCGATTTGACCTTTTACATTTAACCAAAAGTTTTCATCCATTGCAATTTAACCTCACAACTATTTTACTTTCAACTTTGGTCCTCCCACACTTTTCATATTTCGCAATTTTTTTTGTTTTAAATTTTGCGAGTTACATAGCATAACGTGTGTGTGGTTTAACATTTCGCTTTATGCTTCGTACTAGATTTTGTGAATTAACACGGCTCAACGTGCGTGTGTGGTTCAACGTTTTTACGTTATCTAATTTTTTCCCGTTTGACAGGTCCGTTACACTCGCGGGATCCTAAATCGACTTAAATATTATTTTCTATGTTTTACGTTTCAGTTTAGTTTTTTCGCATTAACACATCGTAACTTCAGTATTGGTTGTCGCTGGTGATGGTGTGGTATTTATGCTATTCGATATGGTTTTACGCTCTGCTGCTTTGCGGCGGATAGTAAATCTAGTTATGTTTTCATGAGGGATTATCTTTTTCTTTTTTCCAAAACAGAAAATAAAGAATCCTAACCAATAATACCCGTGAATCCGTGATTCAATAGCAGTAGTTATTATCCCATTGTTCAATATTTATTAGAGCTTTTATAAATATAAAGTGTAGGTATTTTTCAAATGAGTAAGCAAGTGGAAAGAAGAATAACAACTTTTAATTGCCAATAAATGCTCCTATCATTGATCTATGTTACATACGTTACATGTGAGTACGTGACCACATTTATTTTTCTCCAGCGAATTTCCCGTATACATTTCCGTCAGGGTGGTAGGGGGCGTAAGGGTTAGTGGTTTGTGGGTAGGGGTACCCTCGAGGATACACCGTTTTAGCGAATTGAAGGTAGTAGTCAGCATTGGGGAAGATGAGAGAAATCAGAGACGACGGTGATTTTTCATGTCTAAGTGGACCCTTAATTTTGACTTACCAATCATCCATAATCTTTATGGTAATTTTTAAAGAGTAATATGTCAAAATGGTCCCTGAGTTTAGAGCACTTTTATCACTTCAGTAAAAAAAAAAAAATTTTTTGTGTCCGGGTTCCCAAAGTTTCATTTTTGTTGTCATTTTCATCTAATTAGCAAGTCGGGTTAGAACTTTCTGTCAATTTCTACCTTTTTGTCTCATTTAATTAAAATATATTATGACATAAAATAACGATTATACCCTCATTAAAATAAGGAAAACGACAAAAGGGGGAGAAGTTATCAGAAAATTCAAACCCATTTTGCCAATTGGATGAAATGGCAACAAAAATGAAACCTCAAGGACACAGATACAAAATGTTTAATTTTTGAATTAAAGTGGCAAAAGTGCTTAAACTCAAGGACATTTTGGCATTTTACTTTAAAAAATGGTTATAAAGTATTTAAGACGAGTGCTACCAGTGATCAAATGGTTTTAGGGTACTTGAGGATAAAAGTCTAGGTGACGGTGCAAAATTTGTGGAATCCAAGGTATATGAAAGAAGCACCCCACCCACCTTCATATCTAAACTATTATGTTTTTATCACTGAGCTTTCTGGTTGAGTGGTAGCCCACTACTTTCCAAATGGGAGTTCATAAGTTGGACTTTGGAGTGTCGCATGGAATAAATTTTGTTCCAGGTTGAGCCAGTGGGTTTTCCTACTTGTGGATTTCCTCATGGGAGAATGGACAGGGCCACCACGTTTTGTTCTTTAGGTAAAAAATTGATTCATTTGTTAGGGTGATCTCGAATGTCTGAATCTTTGCTATTTAAAAAACAAAAACAATTATGTGGTTATCCTTGTTTCAAGTCGGGGTTAAGTGCCATCAGCATAAGCAAAAGGTGGATTTAAGAGTAAATGTCAATTAGATTACATAAAATGTAAATGTTGTATTGATTGAATTTGACATAATAAAAAGAGTATATTGCTTTTAACAATGGTTTTTTAGGCGAGAGTATCTAAGGTCCCAAGTTCAAATATATGTTCGATAAGATAGTTTAAACACTTTTGAACAATATGTAAATTAGATATATACAACTACAACTCCTACGCCTACATTGTCCGTAATTAGTTATATGTCACAAGTAAAATTCTTGTACCAAACAATTAAATATATTTTTTTATAAAACTCGTCCGAACACTGAAGCGGTCTGCCGGTTCAGTCATCACATGTAAAAAAAATTGTTTAGTCCAATTAAAACCAATTCAACTTACCAACCTAACAGGTTCAACTCATATCAACATATCTTTAATAAATATGCATACTGGCAAGGTGCCCGCGCATGCGACGAGAGAACACATTGAACTACGCGATTTTAAGATGTCATTTAAACATTTTTGGCTGTCATGCGTGGTTGTCGAATGATATTGGATCTTTATCAGTGGTTATGTACGGTTCCACCTTTTAACGATATTGGATTTTTATCAGTGGTTATGTATTGTTCCACCTTTTAACGCTCAATAAATGTGGTTCTACTCGCGTAACAAGCAACGGCGAAAACCACTAGTTTACATAAAGTGTGAAAGTTGGTCAAGGAACATATAAGTGCCGTTTATAGATTAGTATTAAATATAATAGCTGTTTTAACACACCAAACAGAAAAGTTGGCTAAAATAATAATAGCTCGGATGGGTTCAAACGTATATTTTTTATTTAAAACAGCCTAAAACATTATTTACACTTCATATGCAACAAATTTGATAACAAATATAGGATACAATAACTCCACATCAAGTACTAAATGATTCGAAATTGATTACCGGCTCGTTGAATCAAACTCCTAACAGACCAAAACGACCCTAAATATGTCCTACAGTCGTGCGAATCCAAGCAATCTGCCCTTATTCCAAGACTTTGAACCAGAACTTTCCGGTCGTTTGGTTGCAGCGTTGATTGTAGCTTGAGACGAGAGATAAGATAACGACTGCACCCAAGAAACAAGTGCGGGTTTGCGAGTAACATCATCAGAATCCGACACTTGAGCATACAAGTCATTTAGAACCATGTTTTGACTGTCTTCCGGAAGCAGCACAACCAACTTAGCTAACAGCTTCATTAAACTTGGCAACACCTGTATATCGACCAATGAGAGAAGTCTAAGTAGTAAATCTAGAAGCTTCTTACACGGCTCCGTTCATCATGTAAATCTTTCCATTCATTGCATAGGCTGCTAGCTTTCTCCACAAGAAAGTGAACGCAGTAAAAGATTGACGGACTTCCAGCTGGAAGATACCGAACCAAAGCAGCAACACCAGAGGCCATACCTTCAAAAGGGGTTACACCTGGATATCCCTGTCAAATTTTAATAGATTAGATAATATTAATAATAATAAATAAGATAATAACTAGGGACACCAATGTCACACCACCGTCAGCGACCACCAACAGTGAAAAAGTTCGTATAAAAAATGAAAAAAAAAATAACCGAACGGATAGTAGACGTAAAAACCATGCATGCGAAACGTGAAAGATAGAAAACAATAATTAAGTTGATCTAGGACCTGCGCGTGCAATAGGGTCGTTTACGGTAAAAAATAGGCGTAGAAACGTTGAATCACACGCACGTTGACACATGTTAACTCGCAAAATTTAGACTGAAACGTAAAACGAAAAAATTGTAAAAGATAAAAGTATAGGAGACCAAAGTTGAAGGTGAAAAAGTGTTGAGGCTAAATTGTAAAAAAATGAAAAATTAGGGTTAAAAGTAAAAAAAAAACTAAAGATATATAAAAAAATTAAAAAACTTTACTATGCGTCAGGGGTATAAGTTGGTGATTAATAATATATATATATATATATAGTAAGTGATTGTAAGTGATTTTAGTATTGATACCTCTAATGATCTCTGCATGTAATAGTAAACAAGTTGCTCCTTCAATAAAACTCTTTCACTATCAACATCTTTGCCGGAAGAAACGAAGGCCACAAACGTTGAATGTGAGGCTCGGGTCACTTTCTCATTTGGGTGTCCCATGTATCTAGTATCGCATGTGTTAAGTAATAAATAATCATCAAATGTGAACTGAGAAATAACAATACGCTTTTAATATTGTACAAAATTAGATATTGTGGATACAAAAAAAGAATGGGAGCCACAGTCTTTCTGAACACCGGAGCCGGTATGCATTCTGCGCAAGTTGGAATCACACGCAAATAAAATAAGATTCTAGAAGTCTGCATTTCGTCTTTAGACCATGTAAACTCCATTTTGTTTGAGGATACTATAAAGCAAAAAAATAGTATTAAATAAGTAGTTAATTAGATCAATTAGGAATATAATACTTCATTGAGTAAAGTATACGGATGGTCACTGTGGTTTACCAAAATTTTGGATTTGGTCCCTCGCTTTCCAAAAGTACACAGATGGTCCGTGTGGTTTGCACTTTGTGACGCATTTAGTCCCCAGCCAACAAACCTAAAGGTTTTAGCATATCCAAGTTGGGGACTAAACGCGTTACAAAGTGCAAACCACAGGGACCATCCATGTACTTTTGGGAAAAAACTAGAAAGTAATTACGTTACAAAGTGCAAAACCACAAGGACCCTCTGTGTACTTTTGAAAAGCTAGGGACCACATCCAAAAATTTTGGTAAACCACAAGTACTATCCGTGTACTTTACTTTATTGTAAAGATGTAATACCATGTACTTTGGTCAAATCACCATACGAAGGTATTGACTCAACAAATGAAACACAAGCTATCTGGTCTTCTTGAACACTTCCGGCAACAGCCCTAATCGTATCCATATATTCAGACAATCTCATCCGTCGAAAATACTCCAAACAAGAAAACGAAATTAGTATCTTCACCGATATATCCAGCTGGATTTCTCTAGGAACATTAGGGACTAACTTCTGTTTAGTGACAGCCAAAGCAAAGAAGACGACCATATAAAACGCACGTAAGGTTATTTCCTCCAAATCTTGAATCAAGTTTTCATTTTTCCCTTGAAGCAT
Organism: Scalesia atractyloides; assembly: GCA_947069175.1. Lineage (NCBI taxonomy): Eukaryota > Viridiplantae > Streptophyta > Magnoliopsida > Asterales > Asteraceae > Scalesia > Scalesia atractyloides. The sequence goes on from CAMTDV010000008.1 coordinate 6,896,079, forward strand.
TAACACCACCTGGCGATGTGAGGTGTAAACGTCTTGACAAAAGTCCCATATAAGATTTTCAACTTTCGTTTTAGTACCGTCACTGGCTTGCGCATATTGTTTGCAGAAAATGTTAGTTATCGTTCCTGCTTCCTTAAAAATAATACTTTGCAAATGTTCCTTAACTTCGTGAATCCCGGTGGTACTAAAATTGACGTGAACCTCGAGAATCTTTGAATAAAACCGCTTAAACGGAAAGATTTCGGTCAATAGCGCGGAAGCAAGACATAGAAGCAAAGAATCCTGAGAGAAAACATCACCGCTTCGAGCTAAAGCTAACGATATACATTGAAGCAGAACATCGTCTTTATCTTCGTTTACATCTTTCGAAACTAAATCATTAGCAATGATTTCAATTCTTTTTCCAGCAGAGCTTCTTAACTCCATTAACCCAGTTGATACCGACCTATTGGAGGCCCGAAAGGCTCCTGCTGCGCCCATGACAACTGAAAACGCAGCGTATCGCGGGTTGGAAGCTTCTAGAATCTGTCGTGAGAAAGTGGCTATTTTCTCGAACAATTGTGATTGAATACAGTTATAAAGAACCCATTCTACAAGATGCAACACCATTAGACCATGTGACACGCTAACCGAGGGCCCACCTTGTTTATTCCAGATTCCGAAAAGTGAATCAAGAATTCGAACAAAATGAATCGCTCCACATGAGGATAGAGCGTAACCCATTCCCGCAAGTACACTGGGGACAAGATCGTCAAATAAGTTGTAATCTTGTTCGAGTAGCTTACAAAACATATCCAAACACTGTGTTCGTTTCTCGTGAGATGTTGAGGGCAGAAACGTAAAAGCGCCAAGAAGAAGAATCCCTTCGGTGAAGAACTTTACGGTGACGGGTTGAGACGAAAAGAGGTGAAGAACGACGTCTATGGAAGAATGAACGAGTGCGAGAGACGGTTTAGACGATTTCCGAACCCATATGTATAAAAGCCGAAGGAAAAGGGGATAGGATTCCGAAGGTAGCGACAGGTGTGACGCTGAGAGAATAGAGATTATGAGTTTGACTTGCGGATCTGCGACGTAAAGAGAGATTCCGGAGTTTATTAAGGTCTGTAAAGACTGGTAGTGTTGTTGTGTGAATGATTTTTGGGTGAGTGAATCCCGAAGATGAGCCCATGCTTGGATGATGACTCGAGCTGATTGAGGGGTAGTGGTTTTGTTGATAGCAGCGGTACCGCTATTTGTTTGAATCCATTCTTCGAGAAAGAACGTTTGAGCTTGTTTTGCCATTTCACCTACAACATAGTCACAAAGAAAGTATCCTTTTGGTGTCAAAAATGCAAGCAGGCAAGAAGATTAAAAATATGTATTAGTTTTGAATAAAAGACCTATGTCTGTGTTCACTGAAACGATTATCTGATGCTTCTAATACTCTATTCCATCACAGAAGTGAAAGTTGAACACACCACACACACATAATGCTTAACAAAAATTCCCAATTGCCAATTAAACGAAATCAGAATCCAATTAATAACACATACCAAAACTTAAAGGAGAGGCACTGGTTCAGCCTTCAAGATGCTTGCTCCGACAATCATAATCCATGGTCCTCCACAGGTTCGCTACTTTGCTCGGGGAAACAACGAGCCCTTGTGGACATGAATCAATGAAGATTCTGCAATTGAAAATTAACGTTCATAACAACTACAAGAAAGAAATATGACCGGAAGCATGGTCCATAATACCAGCAGAGGCATGTTTAATACACATAATAAAGGCATTTCGTTTACCTTCTGCTCAGAAACAAACAATCATAGCTCTATTAACTGTTTTCTTGGCACTTCAACAATCTCCCTCTCAACTCACAATAGTTTCCAGACTGCATAATAAAGGCATCAACGATTAATCCAAATTTCAAATGTTAATCATTATTATCTCATACATAACAACAAAAAGTGCATTAGATAGATACTCATGAAAGTTGGAACTGATATACATATTCAATGTTTTTAGTTCAACAACTTCAATAAATTAGCACAATCGAACACTTATTCTCAAACAATACTCTGTAATTCGCATACACAAGTAACAAAAGCATAATATAATAATATATACTTAATATATATATATATATATATATATATATTTGCAAATGTAACCGGAAACTCAAATATTAGGTTTAAAACTGACGTAATTTCAACAGATAGGCACCTCAATTTCTACTAAGGTTTACAATTGAGAAGAACTGGTGGTGAAGAACTGTTGTCTGCAGGAAGAACTGTCGATCGCCAGATTGTAGTTCGTAATTGTGGTTCTTGAACATTCGATGAAAAAAACCCTAACCCCAATTGCAGATTTGCAGACGATAAGCTCTTCTTCAAGTATCTATTTTGGGGGTTTATCTTGACCCGTTCTGACCCTGAGGTGGGAAAGAAAAACCGGTTCGGGAACCGAAACCGGCTAACTGAACCGGAGAGAACCGGTTCAAAACCGCAACCGGTAGGACACGACGGTTCCGTACCGGTTTCACCCCCGGAGCCTTAAACCGAACCGAATTGGTTTTTAAATCCAAACCGGTTCCAAACCAAAAAAAGAAAACCGATGTGTATGTATATATATAGTGGAATGTCTAAATACAAAAGGCTTTTAACGTGTGACGGTAGACGACCACGAATATAATGTGTGTAATTAGAGTTAACCCAACCCATGCGTAATTATGCAAATAACGTGTGTGATTAGGGTTTAACCCAACCATGCGTAATTATGTAAATAATGTGCGTAGTTATATATTATAACGTGTGTAATAATTAAAGTTAATTCCTATTGTGTTACCACGTTCAATCGAAAGCCTAGATTAAATCAGATGTGCAGTTGAGGTGCTCGCGTACACATTGGACAACAAGGGGGTCTTGTATGTTAACTAGTCTATATATATATATATATGTATATAATATAGATGTATTATATATAAGAATATTTTTTAATGACTTTGAGAATTTTTTAGAAAAACTTTAGATGACCTAGTTTTCACGTTCTCACAACTAAAGATGGTTCTTATTAACTCATCCCTATATAACTATATATATATATATATACAGTAAAAAAAAATTTTAAAAATGCCGCATACCCACATTTACATGAGGCGTAAAAAATATTTATCTTCATACAAAATTTACACCAGCGCGTAAAAAAAATTTGCATCAGTCAAAACTGCAGACTCGACAACTTTTTTTACAGATGTGTTTATTATATTTCATCTAAGTTTGTGCAAAAAAAATTTGGCCCAACTCGCGCGGAAAGAAAAAGTTCTCACGATTCTCATAACTCGTGGTGGTTCTCATTTGAATCGAGCCCTAATTAAATATATATGTATATATACACACATAAAAATACATAAATTAACACAAAAATACATATACATAAACATACGTTGGAAAATCAGGCCTTGATCAAACACAAAAACAAGGTATGAACGAACTCGTTCGACTCTTTTGGTATATAAACCATTAAAGCACACCAATACAATAGACCTAGCCATGTATTTATACTAACCTTAAACTAGTCGTAACACAACTCAAACACTAATTAAACGATTAAATAAAAATAACCAGCTAAACCTATATGTGAAACCGATAATTCAAACTATTTAAATAAATGAACCAAACTATATTTATCTTCAACAAACTTGAATTATCTTTAACTCATATTAACTTTATTGATAATCCACAAATCAGAATCGTACCCATTTTTACGTATGCATACACTGAGTTTATACTAGCTGATAGCCATATTACAACCTTTCATTTGTAACACATGTACAATTGGAACACTTATCCATTGAATACCTTATAATCAAACGTATTTAATACACATCCATGCCTTCTATAAGATCTAGAATCTATTTGTATTTTGAAAAGAGTATCTAACTTGATTTCGAATCCTGGCGATCATGAACCGAGCTTTTACACGTGGCTTTGCGGTAAAGAAGCGTCGAGATTATGAGTGTGAGTGTGGTATTAGAATACTGAGAAAGCGAGCTTTGGTGAATGTTGCGAAAGAAGGCCTTGGTCTTCTATTTATGTCTGTTCTGGAGGTCCGTAGCAGACCATTATTGATTACGGTAGCGGTTCGCTCACTAGCGGTCCATTACTATCCTAGTAGAGCCATGTCACTAGCCAAGCGTCGATCTCTGGTTGATTCATGTTAATTGCAGATAGCGAACCGTTATGAAATGCAGTAGCGATCACTCGACATATGTCAACAGCCATGATTGTTCTGTGGCAAATATTGTGGAATGAGAGGGGTGCCTTTGGGAACGCGGCACAAGATATTACACGTGTCACTCTCGTATTGTAACCTTATCCATTCCATAACGGACCATTAGGCTTAGGGATAGTGGTCCCTTCTCACCCAATTTTGCTTATTTTGATTTTAAACCTTGAACTTTCATTTTCACATAATTACAAAAAACCGTCTTTCACACATGAATACGATACCCTACTTGGCTAAAATGTTACATTTCTTGAACAAGCAACAAGCCTCCTCGGAATACAAGTATATTGGTGAAAATCAAATATACAAACAAACATCCCATGAAAAACTCCTCAATCAAACTTTAGTTCCCTTTTCACTTTTGTTTTTCAAGCAATTGCATATTTTACATAGATTTTAAGCCAAATACTTCTCCAATTTTTCCACTTCCTCTACGCTTCCAATGTATAGAGGAACTCTTTGATGAATCTGCAAAACCCAACACCCCAAATCACTTGTAATTCTATTTGACCTCAAAATCAAAGTCGAAAGTTAGTAAATAAAAAGAATCATATAACGTGTGTAACGGATATAAGTATAGGTGGTTAATAGGAGCAGATTAGAATTAAGAGCCATTCTAAAAAATATAATGTAGTTTTCACAAACCTCGGTTGGTTGGATGTCAAGTACTCGTTGATGCCCATCGGACCCCTTTCCACCGGCTTGTTCAACCAAGTAACTCATTGGTGCACACTCATACAACAGCCTAAGCTTACCATTCTTACTCTTTTTGTCGCGCGGGTACCCATAAATCCCTCCATACAAAAGGGTCCTATGAAAATCACCAACCAAACTACCAATATACCTAGCCGAATACGGCTTGCCCGAAGGCCCGGGGTCCTTTAGATCATCCATGTATTTCTTGAGCTTGTCGTCCCAAAGTTGATAGTTTCCTTCGTTGAACGAGTAAATCTTGCCTGATTTGGGAATTTGAATCTTTTCTTGAGTGAGGACAAACTCGCCGTACATTGGGTCTAAGGTGAATGCGTAGACACCCGTTCCTATCGAAGCACCAAGATTACGGAGCTCGAGTACATACAGTAACCGGCTGCTTGAAGGTTGTTTCCGGGCTGGCATACGTTAACGATGCACTTTTGTTCCACACTGTCTAGCTGCATTTATTTTATAAACACTTTGTTGTAACATATGATGGGTTGTCACAAGTTCACAAATCGCTTTTTATTTAATTTCCATCGACTTTGTTACATACCAAACAAGAGACCCAAAAATTGGTTGCCCGTTACAAACCAATGTAATGACAAGTCTCATACCTTGCAATAGTTTCAGTCCGCAACAGACTTTTAGGTCAAACTTGTGACATTTAAAGTAGATTGAAACAGAATATATACCGCGGAGTCATCACTGATATCAGGGAGACACTCATCATTGGGGCTGTAGATTCCGAATATAGAACCAGTTGATACAGCAGCATCAATGTTGGATGATCCATCAAGAGGATCAAACACCACAATGTAGTTGCCGGAGTAACTCTCTTCCACCGCCACGGGTACATCCTCCTCCTCCGACGCAATGATTCCGGTCCTTCCACTTGATCTCAAACAATTGGAAAACACCTATTCAATCCACACATTTTCTATTATATTTGTCGGATAGTAGTTAGAGTTTATTGTAATTATCTGTACCGTAATTAGGATATATCGTACACATATGAATGTAAGAAACATAAAATTTTAAAAAATATCAACCTTAAATCCCAAAATTTAGTGATTTAGAGTTGTTCTTTTTATTCTCGCTATAATTAGTGTTCTGTAATGATCCTCATCCTACATAAACGCTAACTAATATTATTTTGGTCTAGATTAATATGTCTACTATCTTTCTTTAATACAAAATGATTAATAATTTAAGCACAAACTATTGACATAACAAGTAACAAACCTCATTGGATACGACATCGAGTTTCTTCTGATCCTCTCCCTGAACATTAACGGCTCCTTGGACGCCGGTGAGGTTCGAGATGCTGGCTCTTTGGACCAAGGATGCAATCTGCTTACAAGCCATTGAAATGCTGGACAAAACTACGGTAAGTTCGGCATCAATGACCCCGGATTGCTCTTGTTTCAACAGCCAGTTTGTCAATGTCTCAATCTGATAAGAACTTCTCTTCTTTACGGACTCGGCCACCGCCATGCACCGTATTCCGCCTGTGGTGGCAGTGGTAGAACCGACACCGGCAGCCGCCATTGGTCGCCTCTTGGAGCATGATAAGAGAGTGGTGTTGAGAGGGGATAGACGTGAAATTGAGTGAGAACTGGAGAAGTGAAGGAGGTTTGAAGATGTTGCAGCCATTGCTGTGTTTCCAAAGGGAATGATTCTTGTTTTTCTTTGATTTTATATAATAGTATGTTTTGTTTAAAAAAATAAAATAAAAATTGAGATTGGGTTATGGAAAATGTAAGGTGATGAGGGGGTGTCTTACGATGGGTCCCATATATCCACCACTCTCATTTGTGATCCTGAGAAATTGTATGAATTCATATATAAATAGGCCTTAGAAAAGCCTGATACATGAATATTATGGATGACTTATATACATAAAACAATTATAATAATAATTAATAAATAATAATAATAATAATAATATTAAACAAGTCTATCTTAAAGCCCGAGTTAAGCTTGTAAGATCCCTTACAAGCCGAGTTGAAGCTCTCGCTTGAATTTTAGGTTTCAGCGTTTGTGATAGTTTATCATACCGAGAAACCTTGAAACAAGTACAAATTATGAAAGTGAGTATCCAAAAATAAAATAAAAACTAAAATAGTAGATTCACCAAGAGAGTAGAACCATATACACTTGATATTACTTAGAATAAGTAGCAAAATATACAATTAACAATTTAAAAACTGCTAATAATAAAAAAAATAAAATAAAAAACACCAACTTAATAATACAACTAGGTGGTACTCTAAAATCTAAAACTAGATCAAAATCAAAATAACTACTACCCAATTCAATATTTTACTTAAAGATAACCAGGGTCTAGCTGTCTTTAAATTTTAGACGAACACAAATCGTGCTTCCAACAGCTATGCACCATCCTGTACTTCAACGTGTAGGTTGTCACCATCTTCATTCACCTTCCCGTTGGCTTGACTTCTCGACCTCTGTATCACCATGTCATAATACTCAATTATTAATTTATTAATTTTATCGTTATCATTATTCTGTAAATTCAACCCAAAGTCGTAATAATTACCCAATCTGTAGCATCTCCAGAGTTGCCATTCAGAAGTTTAGCGCCTTCTTCTTTCATTCGGCCATTGCTCACAGGTAACGAAAGTGCACCTATACTGCGATCAGGGATCTCTGGTAACTTGTTATCAACAAAGAACACAACCAAATTAACTGTGTACCTGCAATAAAAATAACAAGAATGAGTTTGTTGACTTGCGTAACAAGTTATCGCATGTGTTGATATATTATCTTACCAGGCAACAACAACATCAACTGTGTAATGTTTACGAGATGCAACAATTAATAAACTCTGTACCACAACCACCAACCAAGCACACTGCTTTATAAATCTGTAAAAAACAATGAAAAGGAGTTTATAAATTTAGAACCTCTTAGTTAAAATGTTGATAAAAGTCATGTTAAGTTGACAAAATTACCTGTTAGTGCCGTATTTTTGATACGTACGCACAAATACAAGAGAAAAGATCATGTGAGACGAGAATATCAAATCCCCACAACCATAAAGAACGCCTCGAGGAACTGCAAGTTCAGATATCAACATTAGAAACTAAAACGCACGCGCACCAGACCAGACGCAAAGGCAATTTGAAAACAAATTATGGAACTTACTGATTAGTAGAGTTTCAAAAATATTATCCGGTCGGGGTAGTGTTGCAAGCCGTGAACCCTACAATCATGGACAAAGATTTCAAGCTTAATTTGATTGTACGAATAACTTGATGCTTATAGAGAACAACAAATAAATAAATAGAGAATAATATACCTCGCGACAATGGTAGTTTGGACCAGGTAATACAGTTGAATAGAATGTAATTATACGAAGAATCTGACAAGCCTGCACGACATAACAAAAAAAAATTGTTAGTCGTATATGGGATCAATACATTATACCATTCCTATGTCTAGTTTGTGTTTGTGTCTACAGAACATGTACACATACATACGTGAGTCTACAAAAAATACACATAGAATAGAAGATACACGGATGGTACATATAATTCAAGAAAATTACAAGAACAACCATGTTGAAATTTATTAATTTTAACCACTACAAAATGTTTTAGTAAAAGGAAACCCAATCAGTGCCAGACACGTGAACCATTTTTGCCTTCCACACAGAGTAAAATGCATTTTCATCCCTGAGGTTTGGCTATTTTGCGAATTTCGTCCAAAGGTTTGTTTTTTCGCATATGGATAAGGTTTGAATTCTTGCCATATTCATCCGGCTCGTTAACTCCATCCATTTTTCTCCATTAAGTCAAGGGTATCTCCGTCCTTTTTGTTTACTTGAAAGACAATTCGGTCTTTTTCACTTTATGTATAAGCATTTATGATAATGTATACAAGTATTCAAACGACCGAATTGCCCTTTATGTTAACAAAAAAGACAAAAATATCCCAGACTAAACGAAGAAAAATGGATGGAGTTAACTTTCCCGATGAAAATGGCAAGATTTCAAACCTTTTAGATCCATATGTGAAAAAAATAAAACCTTCGGATAAAAGTCACAAAACTTGCCAAACATCAGGGACGAAAATGGCATTTTAGCCCCACAAAAAAGTGGTAGTACTTATGCGCAGAGTAGACATTAATGCAAAAGTACTACCGCTTTTGTGCCACTTCACGCATATGTTGCCACGTGTGTTTTCTTGATCAATTTTCCTTGTAACTGAAATATGTATAACAATCAATTTGATAAATTTATAAAAATGAAGTCTAAGGCTATTTTGGTCAAATGTTTATTCTCGTGTTTTTCTACATACAAACTATGTGTGTGAAATAAATATCGTTCATAACAGTTTGACTTCTTGTCATTATGTCGTTGAAATTAGTACACCGTTATCTCACTTTACTCAAAAGCACAAAAAACTAAGGACTCATTGTGAAACGGCGTAAATACGCAGGTACAAATTGCCCACTTACAACCAAAAACGCAAGGACCCTGCACCATATGAGAACTGTGTAGATCTTTTTGCTCTTCAATAAGAAAGGATGGAAGGTCCACTGTACCAAAAGAAAAGTTAAAAACAGTACTAAACAATGTATCATGACAAAATGTACACAACAATCATATATGCAACATAAGTTACTTTAACAAATTATAAACTTGTAACACATTAAATAGAAAGCATTATTATTGATTACCAAGAAGAAGGATATAAAGACAAATGTGAATACTGTCTCACTGACATATGCTCTTTCCTGCCCAAGTTCCTAAAAAACCATAGATTTATAAATACAATCATTAGCAACTTTATTATTTATATACACAAACCATTACACATGGTCTAAGAAGTTGATAGAACCCAGGGCCGTCTCCGAAAATAAAAAAAAGGACCCTATTCATTAATCCATTATGTTTGTTTATTGATTTGGGCCAAGTCATTAATCCATTACATACTAAAACAGTTGGGCTTCTGAATTTGATTGGCAAAAACAGTTGGGCTTTAAAGTTTTTGGTTCATAAATCCAGGCCTTTAAGTTTTCTTCTTTAAAAACATACAGATTTTTGTTATATATATATATATATATATATATATATATATATATAATATATAAATTTTTCGGGCCCTGTTTCAATTTGGGCCCAGAGTGGTCGCCCAACTTGCTCTGGGCCGGCCCTGATAGAACCTATAATACAAGTAATGTGATATCAATACTTACAGGAAGCAGAAAGAAACCAGTATCCTGAAGAATTGGTCCGGGACGATGAAAATAATGAATCCCTCGAGCTGCGAGACCATGAATATACTGAAAATATATATATATACCAAAATGAGAAGTATGAAAAACATCATGTTACTTAAAGCTACAGAACATGTAAAATACTGTAATATTAAATGAATACAAACAACCACTTATGAAAATCAATATATCACCAAAGCAACAGTTTTATATTCAAACATCTAGTTTTGGTAAAAACTAAAAAGATCCGTACAATGAATATAAAAAATAGTTTAAAAGGAGATGAAGAAAAAGAAAAAAAAAACCTGACAAATTAAACCGCCAAGAATATACTTCCAATTTTCCAGAAGAAGATTAATTTCGGTTGTAGTTTCCGCACCAATTCTTTTCCAAAGCTATTCAACAACATAACACAGCATTAACAACTAATAATTAATTAATTTAAACAAGAGATACAACATACCTTTGAAGACTCACGACGAATGTAAACGACATCGTTTATGTGTGTAACAACAACCAATGCCATATCACATCATCATTGCTCTTGAAAATTATCAACAGAAACCAGTTTATCAACTCCAAAACTGAATATGAATATATGGAATGGTTTTGATTGGGTGAAATTGAAAGGAAATCGGAGGTTATCGAGATGGAATAATAATAAATGATATAAAAAAGAAATTGGAATTTAAGAGGATGAGAATTCAGAAGATTTCAAGAGTGGCTGCTGGTGAGGAAACAAACGTCTGTATGATTTCGGTGAAACGCGAGTTGAACACGGAGAGGCCGTTGAGAGAATAAAAGGGGGTTTTGGTTTTTTAAGTATTCCGTTTGAACCCCTTCTACATTTTCAAAATTACAACAATTGCCTCTTGATGCTTTCAACACAAGACTTTTAACCACCATTTGAATAACATATATTTTGTAAAATGGTCTCTGAGTTTGACTCACTTTTACCACTTTAGTTTAAAAATGAAACTTTTTGTATTCGGATCCCTGAGGTTTCTTTTTTTTTTGGCCATTTTTATCGAATTCGCAAACTAGGTTAGAAATTTCTGCTCTTTTTGTCGTTTTCCTTGTTTAAGTGATGGAGTTCTTGATAAAGTTCATGCATACAATGATGATTATACCCTCCATTTAAATAAGGAAAACGACAAAAAAAAAGGAACAGAAATTTCTAACTCACTTTGCCAATTGGATGGAAATGACAACAAAAATGAAACCTCATGGACCCAGATATAAAAAGTTTATTTTTGGATTGAAATGGTAAAAGTGACCTAAATTCAGGGACCATGTTGGCATTTTACTCGTTTCGTTATTTGTAAAACTACGACTTTTTTATAAATGGGTCTTGAACGTGTCATTTCAATCTGTTTACTCGTTTAATATGATTGTTTTTAGAACACTAACTCACACACTCTCTAATCTACTCCTAAATTACATCCAAATGTCCACGGGGTTTGACCCCTCACCACACCACTTGGAAAGGTAGATCCTTATCTTACACCAAGATGTTGCTAGGGCAAAGACCCTTACTTAAACGGGTTAGACAGATTAAACCTGTTTAAAGATGTTTATATTTGAGTTATTAATGAGTCAACTCCTTTATAACCCAAACATGATTATGTCAAACACAATCTCACTTAGTTTATTGTTAAGCCATTTAGTATTCGCCAACGTCTAATAGAAATGCAGCAACTTAATTTTTTTTCTTATAAAAATGTCGTTTTTCAAGATTGTTATGGTTTTAGGTTGTTTTACAGCCCACGAGTTCTTAGATAATTGGTATGTCATATCTGTATAATTATCAAAGAAAATATTGATAATTGCAATAAGTTATATTTTTAATTTGAACACTATGTTACAATCTCATGTATTACATGGGTTGACAAACGTAATTAACATATATAAAATTAGCAACATACAAGCGCATAGAAATGTTGTACCTTATGTTTTGGGAGATTTATTTTTTTTTTAAAATTGATATTACACTTTTAACCTAAACTCTATATTTTTTTACTTGCAACCCAAAAGTTTTCATCCTTTTCATTTTAACCTCACAACTTTTTTTACTTTCAACTTTGGTCCCCTATACTTTATATACTTCTCAGAATTTTCATTTTACATTTCATTCTAAATTCTACAAGTTAACACGGCGCAATGTACATCTATAGTTCGACGTTTTTATGTTTTATTTTACGCCACGCTCTAAATTTTGCAAGTTAACATGGCGGAACGGTGCGTGTGTGATTCAACATTTTTGTGTTGTCTATTTTTTCCCGTCTGCCAGGGTTGTCGCAACGTGTAGGTCCTAAATCGACTTAATAATTATTTTTGTGTTTTACGTTTTGGTCTAATTCTTCGCATTAACAGGCTGCAACTTCAGTCTTGGTAGTCACTAGCGATGGTATGACATTAATGCTATTTGTCACGATTTTACGCCCCGACGCGGGGGACTCAATACTAGTGTTATATAATTAGTAATAAAAAAAGTTATACTTTAAAAAAACATATGCATTGCGGGTGAATAATCATTGAATAAAATATAATGTAATTTGTTAACATGTACAATCGTCAAAATATATGTTTAATAAATATGAATATTGACGTGAAGGTTATAATTTTTATCAAGTTAATTTTTTAAACATCATTTCTGTGTATTAAATTTGATTTTCTAACACTCTTTTTTTATATATACTTAACATATTATATATTTACCAGTCTTACCATGATACCAAGTCATTAGTTGGAGATACGTCAAATTGTTTACAAACTGTTCTCTAAACGTTTAGTTCGTTTGCAGCCCTAAGAGTGGAGATTGAAACATTGGTGGCGACAATGGTGGTAATGACACTAAGGTGGTGGGGGTCGTAATGTTAGTGGGTTATAGGGGTGTTCACGATCCAATTTAGAGTGTTTGTAGGTCAAACCACCAACTAACTGTTAGTAATGATTTTGATAATCAAAAACAAAATTGAACTATTACCAACGGTTTGCCTACGGTTTGTACCACGGTTCGAACAAAATACAAGATCTCAATAACATATTCAATTTCATTTTCATTTATCTTTCATTTTTTAGAATCACGAGCATGTCCAACATCATTTGATGGATAAAATTACAAAGTTTGTCATAGTGACTCTAAGATCAGGTAAAAATTTGATTAAAAAAAACATAAAATGAGAACACAAACCACGAGTCCAAATTAGGACAAAGGCAACATGTATGTAATATAATACATGAACACAACAAAGGAGGATGGGAGGCAAGGGGTACACACTTGTCGAACACCCACACAAAGCTCGATATCTGATCTAGTCGAAAAAACGGATGTAGCTCAAACATTAAGCATCGGTTAAGAGGGGAGGCAAGAAGGAGACGCATATGTGATTGTCCGCTAAATCAAACAGAGCATACAACTACAACATACGTAACTTGTGAAGGAAGACACCGAAATCAACTTAGGGTTAGGAGTTAATTACACAAATGGTCCTTGTGGTTTGGACAAAATTACCCTTTGGAGTCAACGTTTAAAAGTTGCAAATTTAAGGTTTGATGTTTCATTTTTATAACACGCTTAGAGTTTAAGACTAACTACCTTTAGTTTTTCATCTAATTTATCAAAATGACCAAAATACCCTTTAATCCAAATAAACCATTTAAGTAGCAACTCTATTTTTAGTGATCCCAAGGAAAATAACTTAGAAATGTCAGAACTAAAAACATGCTAAAACAGAGAGGTTATACATGTAACTATTTTAAATTTGGGGCGAAGCATCGAATGTCACGATTTGACGATCATGGGCCCTCTTTTCGTCAAACTTTAGAAGAAATAAAATTTCAAAGATGGCATTCAATCATGTAGTCCCACGTGGACAGTCAACTGTACGTAATTAACAATTGTATAAAAAAAATGGAGGATTTATTATAAATAGTGGAAGCATGGAAAGGCACATGGCATCATGCCGTTGCTTTTTGGCACGTCTGTCCTATCATTTCTTTAATTCAAAATTTATAGCCTTAACTTTTTAAGGTATTAAGTAGATTTTTATCAGTTACTTCGTTACACGTTTTTATTATTTTGTTACACGTGTTACCATGATAATATGAACGTGTGGTATTCACATGTGACTTTATGTGTTTTTAACTTTGTTACATATGTTCTGTTAGTGAAATTATCATTAACATGATTAGACAGATATTAAAAGAGTAACTTGTTTCGCATGTTACGGCGTATAGTCATAAAAGTAATTAAACAAAAGAATTAAAGTGTTAGAGAAGATGATGTGTGAGGTTATTAAGTAGAAATACATGAGGGTGAAAGAGAGATATGCAACATGAATGAGAAGGAAAACACAATTCGTCAAAAACATTAAACTTGAAAGTGGAAGTTGGTTTCTATACATGACATGAAGAGGGCTTTACCCAAAAATGTGTTTTTGAGGCTCATCGCTATAATACACATGACTTTGATCGTTATATGTACACGACTTTGATCATCATATAAGGCCGATCGTTATATATACATGACTTTGATCGTTATATCTACATGATTTTGATGATCATTTAATCGGGTTGTGTAATAATCATAGTGAACATGTATTCAATGGTGACAAATTGGTTATTTTAGCTTAATATAACCAAATCCTGAGAATTTGTTAACCTAATTAGTATTTTGATCGTCGTGCGTTGCGGCGGCGTCAAAATTTAAAGTTTCTCAAACTGGCACCGTCAAATATCTGACCCGACTCGTTTCCGAACAAAACTTATGTTAAAACATAGATCAATGAAAACATGCATATAACAAGCACGAAAACTTATTATATTTGACCTAACTCATTACAGAGAAAAATTTACGTTAAAACGTAAACCAACTTAGATCAATACCAAAATGCACTTAGAAAAGCACACAAGAAAATAGTCGTTTTCATGTAAAGAAAGATACCACGTGTGGCAACGCTGAAACATACACTAACTCAATTTCATACCACCTAGTGAAAACGTATTATATATACAAAACGTAAATCAACAAATACATACATAAAACTAAGTAGAAAAACATATTGACAAATCGAAAGCATACATAAAAATAGGAATGAAATTTGTTATATTTAACAACGTACATAAAAGTTAGCACGTAAAAATTAAGAGGATTAAAAAACATTTTGTAAAAAATTTATAAAGCTAAAGGATACAAATAACAAATGGTGAACATTGAGGGTAAAAAAGAAGGAAATATCAAAAAAGAAAGAAAAAAAGAAAATGAGAAAAAAAAACCTTGATTTGATTGTGGCTACATGGAAATACCTTTTTAAAAAATTATATATATATATAGGGTGATATATTGTAAAAAAATTTAAAAGTGTGAGAATAATAAGAAAGAATCTAAACCATTAGATATTTAATCTAATGGTTGAGATCATAGTGACAATTCTGTAACTAATGTTGACTATTAAACTAACTAATTTTCTAGATTAAGGGTATAAAGGTAAATTTAATATTTTTAAATTAAGAAACTAACATTAATAGACATGCAAAGTTTCCTCTTCTTTTTTAAACATCAATAACTTTTTATACGTAACTCTTTTTATAAAAAAAATTACACCTTAATAACGAGTGTTTTTTTATCTTTAATATGAGTACCATATTGATATACTTATGTAGAGTTATTTCTGTTTTTATATATTTAGGGTGTTATTTCTATTTTGATTCTAATTAAAGTGTTGACTGGTGTTATATTAGTGTGTTATTTCTGTTATATTCAATGCTAGGGGGTTTTTTTATACGATGTGTGCCTTCAATATAACTGTTGTGTGTTTTTATGAGTTATGGTGTTATTTTTGTTATATTTCTGTTCTTTATAAGATTATGCCTTCAATATACATGCTCTGGTGTTTTTATGAGTTAGGGTATTTTTATGAGTTATATTTATATTCTTTATAAGATGTATGCCTTCAATATACATGTTGTTGTGTTTTTATGAGTTAGGGTGTTATTTCAAATTCGAAAATCCCTACGATAACTATCGGTTGCATATATTCATTCCATAATTAGATTCTATTAGTTAAATTACACTTATACCCTTAAACTATCAAAATAAAAAGGGACACGTGTCAGCTCCATAGTCTTTCTTATCCTTCTCACACTTTTAAATTTTCTCACATAAACCTCTACCTGTTTGTATATATGTTTTTTTAATTAATTTTAGGTATTGTATTTGTATTGGAGTTATTATGGAAAGACAAAGTGATTTGAATTCAAATCGTATCTACTTTAATTAATTTTAAGTATTGTATTGGTATTTTTATGAGTTATATTATGTTTTTTATTGAATGACGAAAAAAACTAAATTTATATAGTGCTAAACATGTCATATTTGATTTTTTTTAAATCAAGAAATTTAATCGAAAGTTCAAACTCACATGTTATGCATGTATTTAGGATTAGAGGGACGTTCACAAATTACATTAAGTAAGTTGATCAAGGACTGATCAATTTGCTAAGTTTTTGTTAAATGATTCAAAATGTGCAATTGAATAACAAAAGATTATTGGATTTTAATAATCTTAAGTTTCATCAATTAGTCGATAATAATTCTAACTTTAAAAATTCCCTTAAACGATCCAACTTGTAAGAATTTGGCCCCCATTGATCCTTTTCTAATATATGTGCACTTAAATCAATTAAGGAATCTGCAGGTGCACTTGAATCTAGTGAGGAGGCCAAATTCTTACATGTTTGAAAAGGATCAATGAGGGCCAAGCTTTTACATGTTAAGATCGTTGAAGGGAATTTTTAAAGTTGGGATTATTATCGATCAACAGGTGAAACTTAGGATTATTAAAATCCAATAACCCATAACAAAATGATGGTATGGTGACTTGTTAATGATTTTACTTGTACCCGCTTCGTTAATTAATCGAATGTGGGTATATATTATGGTGTTTATAAAATGAAAATTAAATTAAAATATATGTTGAAAAATAAAGCATTCTTTATTTTGACATATATTTGTACACTAAGGGGCTGTTTGGATTAAGAGACTACTCAGAATCAATTAGATTTAAGGATGTTTTTTGACATATATGCATGTTCCTGTAACCTTACAACTATAATGATAAATGCAAGTTTTAGTTTATTAATTTATTGCAACTGTCATCTTGTTTGTAAGGTCCTTAGATCATGTATCAGTGGTTCGGGTGCCTAATAATGGGTCAAAATCAAAATGACTATTTCATGTGTGTAACAGGCTGGTAAAAGTTAGATGGGTCGAGTAAATTTTGATAGCACGGGAAAGAAACAATGTTGCGGCCGATACGTAGCACTGGTGTGCAATTCTTTAGATACCAGATTTGAGGAGAAATGTGTAACAATCTTGATTCTTTAGTTGAGTTTTTATAAATGATTCTAAAAACTAGATTGCCATATGGATTATCTAAATTTTTGAATGGAATAATTTAAGAGGTTTCTATATTGTGAGTACACTTTGGGCTATGCTGACCTTATTATATATTAGCTCCGTTTTGAAGTTTATCTCAATGACCTATTAGAGGCAAATTTTAACCCAGTTGACCCGTTTGTAAATGCACGGTTTGAAGTTTATCCCGCATTAGTTTGCTTTGGAGGACGGTACCCTGGTGGCACGCGTGAAAATTGTCATGAGTTTAATTTACGCCCTCTATTTAACAAACGACTTTTTTTGGTCTTTTTAGGCTTATCGCCAGCTCTGAGGCAACTTTCACAATTTGGCGATGAAGGCCGGCTGCTCTTCATGCACTAGGCCAAAGAATGAGCACAGGCCTTTTGTTCCTTGTAAATAGAAATTGTGACATCAAAGTGACTGGCCAAAGAAAGGGCAGAACAGTTTGTAAAGGGAACGAGTCGCAACAGTTCAACCAATGCTGATGATGGGATATTGATATCAATACTTTATGTAAGATACAATTTATAGACTTTTTTATTTCATATTTGTCAAATGCCTAGCTGGAGTTATATCATGTTCATCCTCAACGTGAGCCCCTTCTTAAATAGAAAATGTAAGCCATATTTTTTAGAGATGATGATTTTAGGTGGTAACTAGTTGATTGGTTTTATGTAAATTTTTATGGTTCTTTTGGTCAATTGTAAAAGAAAATATAATGAAAATAATCTATATTAATGAGTTTATGTGGTTTATAGATTATGTCGTAATTTCATAGCGGATCAAATACAAATCAAGAACCGTTGTGATTCTATGATGTTTTGTATATTTTTTTAAATTATTGATTATTCAGTATAGTCACTCAGAGCGCTAAACAGACAGATATATTTCATTCAGCACAAAGTAGTTCAGATGGTAAAAAAGTCAATCTCCAACATTTCACTGACTCAACACTTATTAAATCAGAGTCTCTTACCACATTTTACATTTTGTAGGTAAAAGATTTATATCTATGGATTTACATTTGTAATTTTGTTTCACTGCATTTTAGTGACCTTGTGCCCTAAGCAACTGAACAAATGCAAAATACAATACCTCACAACTTTACCAAAACACCCTCACATTTATCCAGCCATCATATAGGACAAAAACTACAAATAATATTTAAAAGTTATATAATCTAATGTATTTTGATAAAATATTTTGATATGTATTAGGATAGATAGAAAGGGTAAAATAAGTAAGAAGGGTAAAACGGATTATAGTCCATTGATCTTGGATTTTGAGGGTTGAGATTAGTTTTAGGGAAAAGAATATAATGGAAGGGTATAAAGAGGATTCTACATTTATTAACTTTATCTCTCCACATGCAAGACACATGTCAATTCCCCCATCAATTAAAACGTCATAACTTTTTCATACGACATTTTTTTTAAGAGAAAATTTCACTATAATAACAAGCGTTTTTATCTTTAATATGAGTATGATATTGTTATATAAATTTTTTTTATTTTAACTGGGTTTTTTTTGTATTGTGTTAAATGATCTGCTCATTGTGTCTTTCAGCTGGGTTTTGGTCATTACGTTTTTACAAGGGTTTCTATATATTGTGGTTATTATCAAAGCTTATAACACAATGTTAATTTGGATTCTATCCATTGCGTTTTTATTAGAACTATAACACAATGTATGACATAATGATGATGGTATTATATCTAGGTTTTCTATACATTGTGTTATTTACATTGTGTTATAGGTTCAAGTCATTGTGTTTTAATCTGTTGTTTATTGTATTATATTTGGGTTTTCTATACATTGTGTTATAGGTTCAAGTCATTGTGTTTAATTCGTTATCCATTGTGTTTTAATCTGTTGCTCATTGTATTTTAGTCTGTTATTCATTGTGTTTTTACTCTGTTGTTCATTGTGTTTTAGTCTGCTGTCCATTGCGTCTTTTATTTGTTGTCATAAATTGTATCTTTCATCTATTATCATCAATTGTGTTTAGTTTACTTTCCATTGTAATTTTTAGTTTGATACTCATTGTGTTATATGTTATGTCAATTATGTTATACGTTATGTCCATTGTGTTTTAGTTTGTTCTCTAATGTGTCTTTTACCTGGTGTCATTGATTGTGCCTTTGGTCTACTTTCAATTGTGTTTTACGGCATGTCCATTGTGTAATACGTAACAGGGTTTTCGATTTTTTTTTTGAAAAATATAACAATATGGTACTCGTATTAAAGATAAAAAGACGATTGATTTTATGGTATAATTTTTTTTAAAAACAAATGATGTATAAAAAGGTTACGGATGTTTAAAAAATATGGGAAAATAGCATGTGACTTACATGTGCATATGTTTTTTCTCTTGTGGACAAAATTAACCCCCCCCCCCCCCCCCACTTGATTCTTCCATGTAGGCATGGCAAAAAAGCCCAAGCCCGACGGGCATACCCAAACCCGAAACATACGAGCCGGATATACCCGAAGCCCAATGGGTATGGGCCGGGTACGGGCTTAAAAAAAGAAAAAAATTGGGTACGAGTATAGGATTTAGTGATACATGCCCGATACCTGGCCCATTTGCCCGAATAATACTCGAAAGTATCATATTATAGATTTACATATATATAAACTTAGTACATATACTTATCACCTTCTCTATAGTCATATGTGGATATGTATTTGGCAGATGTTTAGTGAACATATAACTTATTTTTGAGCATGTATATTAGATATGGAAGCTATCACCCTTAATTATTTGGATGTTTATGAAATTAGGTGGCCCTGATACAATTACTTAATTAAGTAATCGTTTTGATTTAGTTTGGTATATGTGGTCTGAATATGATATGTAAGTTATTAATCATATTTTCATTTGTTATAGTGATTAAAATAGTAAATTATATAAACATTAAAGCAAAAATTGCACATTTGTCCCAACGGGTATTTTTAAGAAATTAACGAGTATACCTCATATCCGCGGGTATGCCCGATACCCGACGGGGTAATTAATTACCCGACGGGTAACGGGTCGGGTATGGGACAAAAAATTACAACCGGGTACGGGCATGGGATTACCAATACCCGACCCAAGCCCGGCCCATTACCATTCCTACTTCCATGGATACTTGTCACTCTATGGTGGCTTCTTATCCTTATTATTTTTAAACTCCTTTGTATTATAACAAAACCCTTAGAATCATATTAAAGCAAGACAACTAGAGATATAAGATCTTTTAATAAAATACAAAATGGTCCTTGAGTTTAGGCCATCTTTGCCTTTTTAGTCTAAAAATAAAACATTTTGTATCTGGGTACCTCAGGTTTCATTTTTGTTGTCATTTTTATCAAATTGGTAAATTGGGTTAGCATTTTTTGTTAACTTCTCCCCCTTTTTTGTCATTTTCTTCATTTAATTAAAATATAAATGATGACTATACCCTTCATTTAAATGAAGAAACCGAAAAAAGGATTAGTTAACGGAAAATTCTAACTCAGCTTGCCAATTATATGAAAATGGTAACAAAAATGAAACCTCAGGGACCCAGATATAAAATGTTTTATTTTTGAACTAAAATAGCAAAAATGAACTAAAATCGGGAACCATTTTAGCATTTTAATCTAAAACTTTTAAATAGTAAGATCTTTAACTTCTTAAAACTTTTAAATAGTCGGGCAATAAAGTTTGGGCCGTACAACACTAATGGGCTAATGGCACCAACAAGGTTTGGGGATGCTTGCTTCTAGTTAAATTCATCAGCCCAATAACATGAAAGTCCACCGGTCTATGTGTCCTTGACCCTTACTCTTTTACGACAACAAATTTTATTATTATTTTATATTTTCAATAGACAAGCACAAAAGATATCAAATTATGGATATCTTAATACGAAAGGATATGATAATCAAAGGGAAAGATATCAGTGGCGGATCTAGAAAACTTTCATAGGGGTAACGTTTTAAAAGAAAAGGGTAACAAAATCGAGAAAACGTCAAATTTTTCCAAAATTTACACTACCGCCGGAGCGCCAAGGGCTACCCCTTATTATGCTGTACATCCGCCCCTGAAAGATATTATCTGGTAATCGTTGTCTTTTTTACTCGTCTCTTAAGAAATCTGCTTTTTTTTATTGAGTAGGGGTGTTAAGTATTTGAATAAAAAACTTTGAAATACGAATTCGATCTTTGAATATCTAAATACAACTTTAAAGTTATCAAATTCAGATTATCCAACGCCGAAAGCCTTGCAAAATCATATCGATATTTGATCCAAACAAAATTGATTTTCGAAATTCTTTGTCACTTAACAAAACAGATCCTCCTGGTTTTGGTTTTTTACAATTAAACCCTAAACATTGGAATATGAGAAAATTACATCGAAGGTAATGATATTGCATCTCGTTTATGATAGGTATTTTCGGCTATGTGTTGTCGTAGGAGTGAGATGTGAATAAAAGTGTTGTCACGTAAGATAGGTGTGTTAGAAAGGAAAGACTAACCTTGGAATAAACTGCAGCTAATCGACAGCCGGACATCCTGCGGCAGCTAATCCACAGCTGCATATCCAGCTAATCTTCAGCAATCAACAGCAAAGATAAAGACAGCTAGCAATCAGCTGCTGTCTTCTATATTTAGATTACGTTTTTTGTGTATAAATAGAATACCCGTCTTTGTAATGAGATATACGAATACAAACATCAATTCAGTGTTATGAATCAACTTTTTATCATGGTATCAGAGCAGTGTCGTTCTTGACCTGTTCATCATCTACCTTGCTCACCCAAAACCAAATCATCCTCTCAACCAAGCTGCCATGGCCGAAGCCGGTAACTTGGGAGAAGATTTATCAATTCAAATCGCCAACCTGCTCAAGAATGGCCTCAACCCACAAAACAGAAACCCAAAACTATCCGATAACCTTCAAATAAACCTCAAGCTCAACAGCCAGAATTACGCCTTATGGACCCGGATGATGAGGGTAGCCATAGGCGGTAAATCAAAAGCCTTCCTAAACCATCTATCAACCAACCCGCCGAACCAAACCAGCGAGGAATATGAGCAATGGGAACAAGACGACCTAGTCGTCTTCTCATGGCTCATACAGAACATCGAACCAACCCTTGCCAGCAACCTAACCGAATTCCCAACAGCAAAATCGCTGTGGGATGCCCTAGCTATAACATATAGCAGTGGGCGTGACAAGCTCCAAACTTTCAACCTACATGTCAAGGCGAATGAAATCAAACAGAACAATCTCTCCCTAGAAGAATTGTGGATTATACTCCAAGGAGTATGGGGAGAAATTGATCGGATTGATCCAAACCCTATGACCTGCCCAGCCGATATCCAAGCGTATCACAAAATCAGGACGGAACAGAAACTGTTCCAGTTTCTAAACGCCCTCAACCGGAAATATGACCCTATAAAAAGGGAAATACTCCGGTTAGAACCCCTTCCAACCGTAGAAACTGCATACGCTACTGTCCGCAAGGAGGCCGCTCACCAGAATATTCTGGGAACACCTCTCAATGACACACAGGGTATCACAGCGGGTCTAATGGCCTCTGAAATTGACGGACTAGGGCTTGCGTCAAAGGGCTACCGACGAGCCGATGGAAAAAGAATCGGAACCAGTAAAGACGACAAAACTCACCTCAAGTGTGATCATTGCGGCATGACGAAACATACCCGGGAACAATGTTTCAAACTCGTCGGGTATCCCGAATGGTGGTCTGATGGTCAGAAGAGAGGCACAAAGACTACGGAAAAGGGGAAGTCATCTAGCACCGGCAGCCGGGATGTCACAGGAGATGGAAGCCGGAGGGTGGGTTACGGCGGATTGGCCGACGCCACAGATGAAGGAGACAAATGCTTAGGTAAAGGCGGAGAAGAAGAAAGAAAAAGGAGCGGTTGTTGGGCGGATGGGTTTGGGGCGGGTAAACCGAACCCATATAATGAAAACTTGAAGATGTCACATTTGGTCCCTGAAAATAAAGGAAATGCCAATATAGCCCATAAACATCACAAAAAACAAAAAACATGGATTTTCGATTGTGGTGCGACCGATACAATGACTTATGAGCTATCGGATATTATTTCAACAACCAAACCAGAAAAACACATATTCAAACGGCAAACGGAGGAATAATGGATGTAAAATCGGGAGGAACTATTGAGATTTCACCCACAATAAAAATCTCTAATTGCCTTTATGTTCCTTCGTTATCACATAAGCTGCTTTCCATCAGCCATGTCACGAAGGAACTCAACTGTATTGTCCTAATGTACCCTACGTTTTGTATTTTACAGGATATCAGGACGGGAGTGATCATTGGGCGTGGCACTGAAAATCAAGGGTTGTACTATGTGGATGAGGTGACTCAAAGTGGTGCTGTGATGCTGACTCATGGGACATCGGAACGGGAAGCTTGGCTATGGCACCGAAGATTAGGTCATCCTTCTACAAGTTATTCGCATATTTTATTTCCGAAACTATTTCCAGTTAATTCTATGTCACATTGTGAAACATGTGTTTTAGCAAAAAGCCATAGAAAAACTTTTAAACCCAATAACACTAAGGCTGCTTTGCCATTTTCATTAATCCATTCTGACGTATGGGTCCTGCCCCAGTTCTTGGGGGGCAAAACCTTCGGTACTTTGTGATGTTCGTGATGATTGTACCCGAATGACCTGGGTTTATTTTTTGAAAAACAAATCCGAAGTATTTGAAAAATTCACTATGTTTTACGCCATGATTCAAACCCAATTTCAAACAAACATCCAAATATTCCGATCTGATAATGGCGGTGAGTTTGTTAATACCTTGTTTAAATCCTTTTTCCAAGACAAGGGAATAATCCACCAAACTACATGCCCAAACACCCCAGAACAAAACGGTGTCGCCGAAAGGAAAAATCGCATTTTGCTAGAAATGACACGAGCTCTCCTGATTGAATCCCAGGTCCCGAAATATTTTTGGCCTGAAGCCCTTGCTACTGCTACCTATCTTCTCAACCGACTCCCAACAAAAATCCTAAAGCTTAACACTCCGTTACACACCCTTTCAAAATTCTTCAAACTACCCTCAGTTCTCACCCTTCAACCACGAATCTTTGGATGTACTTCCTTTGTTCACATACCTAAATCAGATCGAACCAAACTTGACCCTTGTGCTGTAAAATGTGTCTTTGTCGGGTATGGAATGAATCAAAAGGGATACAGATGTTATAATCCAAAAACACGTCATATGTTCACCACAATAAACTGTGACTTTCTTGAAACCGAGTATTACTACAATTCCCAACTCAGTGGTCAGGGGGAGAAGGAATGTTTAGACACACTAAGCTGGTTGGAATATGTTCCCTATGTACCAACTACAGAGTCACCAACCACAGAGTCACCAGAACTCAATCTCAGTGCCACTGACGGTCCTAATGTTCCTCCTAACCTGGTGTCCGAGGTAAGTGATACTCATCCTATTCAGTCTGGTGGTATTTTTGAAGTTTCTAATGACTTTGAGGATACCAATACTTCTAACCATGAAACTGCCACAGAACAAACTGAAAATTTGCAGGCAGATGAATCCAGACAAGAAGAACCACCATCGAGATATGTGTTATCCCCTAGAACAAACAGAGGGGTTCCTCCGAAACGGTATTCTCCTGAAAAAGAACCAAGAAGATCTAGTTATCCTATAGCTAGTGTGGCCGATGGAAACTTCACTAAGGAAGCCAAAGCATTTATCTCATCTGTTTATTCCGAAGAAACTCCTACAAACGTGGATCAAGCCTTAAAATCTAAACATTGGAAGGAAGCAATGAACACAGAAATGGAAGCCCTAACCAAGAACAATACATGGGAAAAGTGTACTCTTCCGTTGGGAAAGAAATCCGTGGGGTGTCGTTGGGTCTATACGATTAAGTATAAACCAGATGGTACAATTGAAAGATATAAAGCCCGGCTGGTAGCAAAGGGGTATACTCAGACACATGGGATTGACTATGCTGAAACATTCTCCCCGGTTGCAAAAATGAACACAATCAGGGTTCTTTTTTCGATAGCTGCAAATGAAGGGTGGCCACTTCAACAGTTTGATGTAAAAAATGCCTTCTTACACGGGGACCTAGACGAAGAGGTATTTATGGATGCTCCTCCAGGATTCACAAAAGATTTCAAAACTGGAGAAGTTTGCCGTCTGAAGAAATCCCTTTATGGTTTGAAGCAGTCTCCCCGGGCCTGGTTTGGCAGATTTACGGTAGCTATGAAAAAGTTTGGATATAAACAAAGTAATGCCGATCATACTTTGTTTCTCAAAAAAAGAGGAAAATTCGTAACCTGTCTAATTATCTATGTAGATGATATGATCATTACAGGGAACGATAAAGAAGAAATGGTAAAACTCAAAGAAAACTTGTTTGCTGAATTTGAAATGAAAGATTTGGGCAGACTTAAGTATTTCCTCGGTATTGAAGTACTAAGGTCGAAACAAGGAATCTTCATTAGTCAAAAGAAGTATGTCTTAGACCTGTTGGCAGAAATTGGAATGATCGATTGCAAACCAGCAGATACTCCTATGAGTGTAAACGAAAAGCTTTACATGGAAGAAGGAGCAAAATTAGCAAATAAAGAAAGATACCAACGGCTGGTGGGAAAACTAATATATCTCTCACACACTCGTCCAGACATCGCCTATGCTGTAGGGGTAGTAAGTCAGTTCATGCACCAACCTCAACAGTCACATATGGAAGCAGTTTGGAGAATTATTAGATATCTCAAAGGAACAGTGGGTCATGGAGTCCTGTTTCAATCACATGGACACCTAAATGTTCAAATCTATACTGATGCAGACTGGGCAGGAGATAAGGGAAGTCGGAGGTCAACAGCAGGCTACTTCGCTCTAGTTGGTGGGAATCTTGTCACTTGGAGGAGTAAAAAACAAAAAGTGGTTGCTCTTTCAAGTGCAGAAGCTGAATTTAGAGGCATAACTCGAGGTTTAACAGAAGCCATGTGGATACGAAGACTCTTAGCTGAGATTGGTTTTCCGTCAAAAGAAACAAGTAAGATTATGAGTGATAATAAAGCTGCAATTCAGATTTCAGAAAACCCAGTACAACATGATCGAACAAAACACGTGGAAGTTGATAGGAACTTCATCAAAGAAAAATTGGAAGATGGTACGATTGAACTACCATTCGTTCGATCAAAGGATCAGCTTGCTGACATTCTAACAAAAGCAGTTAACGGGAAAATTCTCAATGATTGTTTGGGCAAGTTGAATTTTGGAAATCCAACTATTCAACTTGAGGGGGAGTGTTAGAAAGGAAAGACTAACCTTGGAATAAACTGCAGCTAATCGACAGCCGGACATCCTGCGGCAGCTAATCCACAGCTGCATATCCAGCTAATCTTCAGCAATCAACAGCAAAGATAAAGACAGCTAGCAATCAGCTGCTGTCTTCTATATTTAGATTACGTTTTTTGTGTATAAATAGAATACCCGTCTTTGTAATGAGATATACGAATACAAACATCAATTCAGTGTTATGAATCAACTTTTTATCAAGGTGGTCTCACTGTGTGTTATGATAATGTCAAATGTGGTTGGGTGAGTGATAATAGTTAGAAAAAAAATGTTATGGTGTTGATAAATGATTGGTATATATTATATTATATTGATTAATGAAAATTTACAAAAGGAGCCACACATCACCCTAGCACCCCTCTATGTCTACTCGTCTTATACGACATTCATAGCAACAAAAATAAATAAATAAATAAATAAAACCAGCTTTACACATGTCGAATAGTTAGGATGAAATTGAAGATTATTTATGTTATTCAAATTATTTTGATAAAGATCCATGTAAAAAAGAAGAAAAAATAACTAACCATAAGAAGAAGTGATATACTAAATAAAAACAAGAAACATTAATTAATTCTATATGTGTAGTTGATGGAGTAAATAGGACCACCAAACGTATTAAAGTGCACGAGCCTCTAGTGCAATGATGAAAATAAACGTGAAGTTTTTTACTTGCAGACTACTGCAAGTCAAACCAAATATATTGTCTGCAAGTCAAACCAAATATATTCAATAGAATCAATCCATCATACATTCATAGTCATTATACTTTTTAATCAGATAAGTTGTATAATTTTAGTAGATCCAAATCGACCGGTTATCTGATTTAAGTTGACCCAAATAAACCCATATGTGTAAAATACTATTTGAGCAACTTAACGCATTTTTAAAGAATGAAATGGGTCATGAATCATGATTACCACTTGTGGTTGCCCATATAGTTACATCTGACAAGATTGCAAAACAAAAGGTGTATATATATATATATATATAATACTTTGGTGAAGTAGCTCAATCATTGCATATGTTCATAAGATTTGGTTACAACTTTGTAACACGAAACTGTTACAATATCGGTATCTCATCTGCTGCTACAAGTAAAAGATTGCCAGCCAGCCAGCTTACATTTTTCTTTTCAACAAAATGAAGCCAACCACTAGTTCATTCGGTCTAAAACTAATATAACGTAATATAACATCTAAATCTATACCCTACCAACAGGTGATGCTGGTGGTTTCGAAACAAACTCCTCCTGAATTTTAAGATTTTTATCACTCATTGGCGATCGTATGTTTTCAGACAGTTCTTTCGACTCTCGAACATAATTGACTTGAAAGATGTGAGTCAACTTCTGGCTACTTACAACCGCTACGCAAATAGAGAGCGCTTGAAGCATAGACATTGATGGGTCGTATTCGAGTGAGTAAAGTCCATCCTCAACCATAACCAACCGAAAACTACACTTGTTCTTCTTCCCAACCTGCAAACCATCAATTATCAAATTATTTAAAAAAAAACAGTTTTATGGTAGATTTACGAGTTGACGTTTGTTTAGTAAAGTGTTAAGCGTATACCTGGAACGAAAGGTCGAGACAGTTCGAGAACTTGTCGATTCCATTTTGACAACTCAGAATATGAAACTGGCAACCGACGTCCCACCCACCGCAGTCACACGCACCACCAGATCTCCATCTGTTTATCAACGGAGAAGGCGATCCACTGTTCGGCCAGCTATGAACACCATCCGGAAGGACCACAATCGCGCTTTTACAACTCCCTATATCTCCACAAACTTCGTCGCTCGGATTCTTCACAACTATAGCAGCTAGCTCCCCATCAAGCGTTTTTTCATCTGTTTTCGCGGTATCACTGCTGTATAATACAGACTCGCGCACCACATAAAGGTCTTTTTCCGGACCGCTAAACTCGCATGGTAAGAGCTGGAAATCTTCATCTGTCCCACAATATTATACCCAAAACCGTAACTTTTATCTTTGAACTCTGGTATATCCAACTTCCACTCTTCTTCTTGGTCTCGTGCACCGAATAGAACGCGTAAATCAAGCTCGTATCATCCTTGCCAGAGGGTAACTTTTTCACCGCAGCAGCTAGAATGTCGCTGCTGCTTTCGACAACAAGTTTGAAAAACGGGATTCCGTTCTTTAACGTAAGCTGTAAAAGAGCCTGCACGTTAGCTAATCTATGCTTCCTGTTCGGAAGTAACTCGTTCTTGTTCTCGTTCTCATTCACCACGATACTGTTAAAATTAAGCCCTAGTTTCGATTTGTGAACTTTTCATCCAAATGGGATCCTTTGAGCTTCAGCAACGGGTCCAGAATTCTCCGCAGAGGACTCGACCTTGATGGAGTAGTTGCAGCCGATTTCTTACCGTTATGGTTGACCGAATCGGGAGATGATGCTTGAAAGTTGACCGGACCGGATCGGGCTGAAGTATATGCTGGGCTTAGTTGGGGAACAGCTAAAGTAGTATCACTGTTACTATTACTATTACTACTACTACTCTCTTTAAAGCTAAAACTTCGGGCCATCTTCCCGAGGCTAAAGCTAAATCGCCTATTCGGCGATGATGACCGTTGTTTACCGTTCATCATCGCATACTGTACGTTTACGCCCACGTCAGATTTCTTCAATGGAGTGACAGGTGTCCGGTTAGGAGATTCCACATCAGCACTGAGAGGCAAAGGGAAAGGGCAAGAGTGAGGAACATCAGAAAACGGGTTTACCAAATCGAACTCTGTTGGCGAATAGCAATTAGATAGTCTACTCGCGTCTGCATCTACCAAATGATCATCAACATGATTATTATCATCTACTTGTTTCCCTTTGCTACTGTCAACAAGTTCTGCAGTATGATATTGTGGCAGATCAATCAAAGAAGCCGAAGTTTGCGCTTTTACGGGCTTCCCTCTAGGCCATCTAACGCCTGGAGGAAGTTTTTCCTTTAGACGAACCGTTTGGCGTTTGTTGAATCATTTTCTTGTTTCTTGTAAACTTCCCTGATCTGCTTTCAACAAATGTGGGATTATTAGTAGACAGTGATGTTGTCATCATGTTTATTCTCGGCGGGATGCGTTTTTCGTTAGATTTCCAGTTTTCTAACCGATCCCAATCAAGAACTCCGAAACTCAAAGCCTTTCCTTGGATATTAAAACCCTTTTCCGCACGCTGGAGATATCCAGGTAAATTCTTCATGTGCTTAACAGGGCCGACATCTTTAACGGGTTCATTGTGGTTCATTCCTGGTCGCAAGTGACCCGTTTGCTCATACAATGGGTTTTCTGTTTGGTTATAATCTAGAGATTTTTTATCCGCAATGTTACAGCTTTCTCCTGCAGTCTTGTTGAGGTTTGTTGTTCTCTTGAACCCATTTTGAGCTGTGTATTGTATCTCATGTCTCATTCATACATACTATCTGGCAACACATAGCACAAGATATTGTCAAAATCAATGTATCACATATTCAAAATTCTCATTTCCAGTATATAAGTGTTACATTTTATCAAATCCATGAGAACTAACTAACACATGTAATGTGACATCACTGACTAAATAACATACATTCACAGTTGAAATCAAAACAATTTTTATATGTTTTAGTGTTAATCATACCTGTAAAAAAGCTAGCAAATCTAATGAGACGAATTAAAAAACCCCTAAATCAACTAATAATGCAGAGATTTGTGGTCATAAAGTCAAAAAAAGAAATGAAACATGTGTGGAAAGAACTTTATAAAGCAATATGAACAACAAATCTAGCATTTAGTGATACCTTTTTTGGTCAGCACGCTTGGAATTTAACAAAAAGTATCCCCAAACAGTCCATTAAAACAAAGTTAAACCTAATTTAAAACGAATCTAACCCAAGATTTGCAACTGAAATAACACAAATCATCCATATATTTTCAAGAAAAGTTTCAGATCCAATGTATCAAATACCTAAAAATTAATAAACACACCACAATATACATTATAACTATTTATCAAAAAATCAAATCTTATAAATCTGGAAGCTACCTCAGCTTGCATTACATGAATCAAACAAGAAAAAACAGATCACAGAGCCAAAAAAGGGTGAAATATATGTATGTAATGTAATCTTACTCTGTAGCAGACGATATATGAATATTTGTGGACAAAAAGAGAGGAAAATGAAGAAATCAAGAAAGTAATGTCGAAAAAGACGAAGGAAAACCCCGCGAAACGTGCTCCACTTGGTTCACACAGTGATGGTATCAGTGTGTGTGTTCTGTGAAGATGAGAAGGGGGTGGGTGGTTTCGCTATCAATCGAACGGTTAATAGAAGGGGAAAGAATGAGTGAATGAATGATGGGAATGGATAGTGGGGCCCAGAGGTGACGTCATACGGGATCCCGTGAATCGTGAATAGGTGTGGGGACAAGTGGCAGGTGGAAGCAGCGACTTCAGATTTGTTTGTGTGCGCACCATCATAGGGCTGCCCGGTCGGTGAAGATTTCTGTTGCCCAATCTCACCTCGGCTGTTTCATCCTCTTGTAGAAACATTCTTTTTTTTTTTTTTTTTATGGTAAAACATGGGTTCTACTTTCGTCTTATTTTTGTTTGGGATAATTGGAGAAGGTTTATACAAATGTTTGGTGATTTTGGTTTTATGTTTTTGCCACCAGATCTTGGTTGGTATCGGTTTATTCTGCTTACTGGTGTGGTTTACAACACAAACGATGATGTGTTAACACATCTCGTAATTAGTTACATTTTTCTCACTCCACAACAAAGTTATTATTCTTTTACATATTTTTTTTCATATCTTATAAACTACAATGTTTTAAAAGAATACAAAAGATCGCGACGACCTACTCATTTTTGTGGACATTTCGATAGCTGTCTTGGTCAATATTGACGTGTGGATTAAAATGTAGAAGTAGATGATGCCATTATTGTACATGTGATTAAAGCCTAACGTACTTAGTCATTGGGTATAGTATTGCTATAAAAATGATATGTTACGTGATTAACAGCATCTAAGGGTGAGTAATAAGTGAATCATTAATCGAAACTGAATTGAAATCCACCAAAAATTGAGTTAATTGAAAACTGATTAACCGAACCCTGAATTAACCAAAAACGGTTATCGGTTTTTCGTACTATCATTTAACCAAAATTAACTGAACCGAACCATTCATATTTCTAGCTTTTATACCTTCAGTTCATGTATTTCACATTTATACCCTCATTTTATATATTTATACCTCCATTTCGTGTACATATAAATTCATTTCATTTATTTATACCTAAATTTCATGTATTTCTAATCAAAAGTTTTAGCCCAAGTTTGGTTTTGGCTATTAACCGAAATTAAATGAATCAAACAAAAACATCAATATAAATGAACTTAACCAAACCGATTAACTGAAAACGGACTGGTTAATAAGATAGACTAATTGATGACCTCGAATTTGGTTGAGGATGATAATCTAACCAACCGAACAATGCACACCCTGGCAATGTCTGTGTTTCCCACCGCATTGCACGCACACCTTTCGGTTATTAACCAAAACTGGTTATCAGTGAGCAATAACAAATCGTTAACCTAAAAAACCGAAAACAGACAAAATCGAACCGAAATCAACCAAAAACTGAATTAACTGAAAACTTAAAACCGAATTAACCAAAAACCGTTTGTCAATTTTTTGAACTCTCGTTTAACCAAAACTAGTTGAATCGAATCGAGTCATTCATGTTTTCATATTTTATATCTTCATTTCATATTTAATATTTTCATTTCATGTATTTATACCTTAATTTCATATATTTCTAAGCAAAAGTTTTAGTCCAAGTTTGGTTTTTGCTATTAACCGAAATTAAATGAACAAATAAAAAACCGTCAATCTAACCGAATAAATCGAAGTGAATAACGAAAACCAATTGGTTGGTAAAATAGACTAACCGATGACTTTGGTTTTGGCTTCGGTTAAGGATAATACCGAACCGACCGAACCATGCATAACACAATGAAATGGATTACCTAATTACTTCGTTTTTTTATGTATATCTATTACAATAAAGCTACAGTAAATATTACATGAATAAAAAAAACTACAAAAAACGAGTATCGCAATGCGCTGTGTCACTCCCCCGCATCGTGCGGGCTTTTTGCTAGTATATATGTACATATATATACATACATATGGGGATTCTATTGGCACACCTGAAAAATCTATCCGCACACTTTTACTTTTTCAATACGGGTCGTATTGGTTAAAAACTCAAATATGCATGTGTCAATTCTTGTCTGGCGGCTGGTTGGACCAATACGGGTCGTATTGCTATGTTTTTTTTACAATTTTTTGTATACATTTAATCATAGTTTTAACAAAGTTTCATAAAATAATTCATTTATTTTTTAAACAAAAAACATTTTTAAATATTTATCATGTAATATAGGTTTGTAGGGGCAGATCTATGTGGTATCCAGGAGGTGCACGGGCTACACCTCAACTTTGTTGGGTTATTTGCAGCTAGCGTTCAAATGCTTGAAGTTTTAATATATGAATCATTTTATATAAGTTTTTAGATGATGTTTGTAAGATTTAATTGCCTTGTATAACTTTGATTTTGATTGACATCTATTTTATCCTTTTCTAGTTCTCGAAGAATCTCGTTTCTGCATTCTCTGTTTCTCTAAATCATCTACAAAATAATAATAAAAAGTTGGTGAAATTGAATAACATTATCCTTTCACACAGACAGCACCACAGTAGTCTACTAGTCATAATTTGCAGATGTGGTTTCTGTTGAAAATTCCATTGAATTCATTAAGAACAATTTCCTGAATTTGAGTTCATTAGGAAGTAATGACTGTCAACTAATTGCAAGACTGTTTGTCAGCTTTCAATGCTCACACAGGGTGATAAACAACGCTGATTCGTAACCAGAGTTCCATAGCCCCATTTCCATAGCCAGCATTTCCATAGCCACTGTTTCTGTAGCCACCGTTTTCGTGACGCTTAGGGTTTAAAGTTTAAACTGAAAAGGGTAATATAATGAGATGAACAAAAACCCTTGGTTATCTGTTTAGTTTTTGCATTTACTAGAGTGGATCCATCACGCCTTTAATGTTACTGGGGGTCAGTAATCATGAAAGGTATTTTGTTTGTATAATGTATTTAAAGTGTTTTTTGTTTGTTTAATGGATACAACACGTAAAGTAACCTGCAATATACGTCAAATATGACACCGTATAGACATAATACGCCATAATACGAAACAATACGGCAAGTAAGACATGCTACGCCATAATATGCGATAACACGACACGTATATACAATCTACACCCTTATACGATACTTACAAACAATAAACGTGACAATACCGAGCGTCACCGACACGACCCGTACGGACAATATATGCGATAATACCAAACATATTGACAATATACGTCATAATATGACATGTAACGACAAAATACGTCAATTAATTATACCGTACGACGCGTATACATACAACTCGACACGTTAGAGTACAAGTGGATTCCAAACAAAATTACAATAGAATACAATACCACAGGAACTGAACGTCACCGATACGCACGTATAGAGCATATACTTCATAAAATGACACGTAATGACAAAATACGCACCGAATATGTAAAACCTACAATTATGAAAATTTGATTTTACCCCTATACGTATCGTATAGGTCAAAACTGGGTCG
Source organism: Scalesia atractyloides (assembly GCA_947069175.1). Taxonomy (NCBI): domain Eukaryota; kingdom Viridiplantae; phylum Streptophyta; class Magnoliopsida; order Asterales; family Asteraceae; genus Scalesia; species Scalesia atractyloides. The sequence continues at coordinate 6,930,783 of CAMTDV010000008.1, forward strand.
TATAATAGGCTAATACGAATCGTATAGACCTATACGATCCGTATAGACCCCCTGAATTCTCAAAAAAAACAAAGGGTTAATTGATAAATCAGGGGGTCTATACGACCCGATATAGGCCTATACGACCCGTATAGACCCCCTGATTTATTTAACCCCTTGTTTTTTTAGTATTCAGAGGGTCTATACGGATATATAGGTCTATACGAGTCGTATAATGGTACTATACGACCTAGTTTTGACCTGACGATTCGTATAGGGGTAAAATCAAAATTTCATAATTTTAGGTTTAGCTTATTCGGTGTGTATTTTGACGTATTTTGTCATTACATGTCGTTTTATAAGTATATGCTCTATCGGTGACGACCGGTTCCGTGTGGTATCGTATTCTATGATTACATGTAATTTTGTTTGGAATCCACTTGTACTCTAACGGGGCGTGTTATTTGTATACGCGTCGTACGGTATCATTACTTGACGTATTTTGTCGTTACATGTTGTATTATAACATAAATACGATAGTATAAGTATAGTATATTATAATAAACTATAGGTGTAGTATAGGTTCCGTCTAAACCTATAGGTGTAGTATAGATCTCGTATATGCTAATAGTTGTAGCATAACCGTATTGAATGTGTCAATTTAAGGACTCAGTGTGCCAATACGACCTATATATAATATAATATTATATATTATATATAATATATATATATATATATATATAATATATATATATATATATATAATAAAAGTCTTGGGAACATAGACGTGCAGATTTCGTATCTTTCATACAACCTTTTTGACTTCTGATTCCTTGATATCCACCTATTAGAAATTAGGGTTCATCATAAGAAAAAAATCTTGTGAAATGGTTAGGTACTTTCCTATATTTAATTTCTAAAAGACCTACTTGCTGTATGGTATTTTCCTATATTCTATTTCTAAAATGGTTGGGCTTTGTGGAGGTGGCCGAGACCTGCTACGCCAATTTCTCGAATGCAAAAAAAAAAAACAATATTACATGTAAAATCGTTTAGGGACAAGAAGGTAGACCCCCTTACTTATGCTTTTGGACACGGATCACATTAATTTTATTGTTTTATGCATTAAAATTAATATTGTTATCAGTGACGGATCTAGAAAACTTTCATAGGGGTAACGTTTTATAATAAAGGGGTAACGAAATCGAAAAAAAGTCAAATTTTCCAAAATTTACACTACCGCCAGAACGCCAAGGGTAGCCCCGCTACCCCTTATTATGTTGTACATCCGCCCCTGGTTGTTATTACCTTTCAAATTTTATTAATTTATTGTATTGTATAGCGAAAATAGTTTTTTCATAGTATAACGGAATTATATAAAAAGTTTTATATCTTGTTCTATAGTTTTTAAAAGCCCATCATTCATAAAGTATGCAAGTAAACCTTCATCTAAGATTTTATCAATAAAATGTAAAAAAAAACTCATAGGTGCAATGACGATAAAGTCTATAATGTGATTTATAATGAATAGATGTATTTACAAATTTGTTGATATTTTTCTTTGAACAATAGTTAAAACTTAAAAGTAACTTATAAATTCAATTAGGAGAGAGATAATATATACAAGTTTTATGAATGTATTAAATAATTTAATTCAAGTTTTAATATCTAATTGATCCTAAAGTGTAAAAACATTTAGAATTTCAAATTGAGACCCATGTGTATATATTTTGTTATATGTGGAATGGTATAACATATGTGTAAACATATTTTTGAGAGACGTATAGATAGATTAATATATTTTAAAAATGTTTTTCCTTGTGTTATTCTTAGAGCTTCTTGTAAAGAGTGAAAAGACGAATGTCATGCCCTACTACCCAAACACCCTCTTTTGACCTTACTTTCTCGTTAAGACGTTTACTGACCTTAAAAATAAGTTTCTCTCTTTTATGTGTGTCTCATGATGAGAAACTACACCATCATCTTTTCTAATTGTCGGTTTTAGATGTTCAAAACGGAAGAACAACCTCATCTTTTCTCACCCTCACTTCATCATCTATTTTCTTCGCCTCATCATCACTCTCCCTCTCAAAGTACCTTATCGAAGATGGTCTTATATACTATTATCAACTATCCGATAATAAAACTATTGAACATAAGTTACATATATTAAAAAAACGTTTTTCATATAAAAGAATTGGGTCATGAGTGAATGGGACCACCTAACATCAAGTGTATTAAGTGCACTAGGCGCTTGTTGAAAAAAAATGGTAGCTTTTGACTTACAGAGGACTTTTTTCTTTTCTTTTTTTTTTTTAACGGTCAACAAAATGCATTTCGTTTCACCAAACACAACGCCAACAAACTGTTAGCAACATATAGAACGATACAATCAGCAGAACCACAGTAACCGACCCTATACACCAATATAATATAACTCACCATTGATCCCGCGTTAGTTCATTCGCTTTTGCCGACTCCGGAACCAAAAAATAAACCTCTTCCAGTAGCCTCTGGATGACTTGCAGAGGACTACATGTCAAACTAGATATATAAAAATCTAATTCTTATCAGTGACGGATCTAGAAAACTTTCATAAGGTAACATTTTAAAAGAAAGGGTAACGAAATAAAAAAAAAGTCAATTTTTTTCCAAAATATACACTACCGCCGAAGCGCCAAAGGGTTGCGGAGGCTACCCCTAATTATGAGGTACATCCGCCCCTGATTCTTACATGGAGAGTATGACAAGTGAATTTTATTCCATTGAACTGTTGGATTTATAATTGCTTTAAGATAATTTGTTTATTATTATTATAATTATTATTTTTACTTTTTCTAAGACTTAGTCCAAAAGGTTTTACTCATCGTTGAAAAACAAATGTTTATAATAATAATTATATGAAAAAAAAGCTTAAATTATATAAAATGTGGCTTCAAAATTAAGTATGGAATAAACCAATGCTAAGTTTATAGAGCTGGTTAAGTAAGTATATTGAAGGAAGGAAGACAAGAAGAGAATATTTCAAGATTAGTAGTGAGTGAATGATGAACTAATCTTGGAATTAAATAAAAGTTAGAGGGCAGTTTGATTATTATATTAAGGTTTAGTTTATTTTTGTTTAAAGATATATTTCAAGAATACAATGTTTTTTTAGAGCATGTTATTTTGATTTTGATTATACTCTCCTTTGATTTGAATATATAGAAAAGAGTTGTAATCCATATCTTTGTGTTAGTTCGTTTGTTTGATTCAATTGTTTGGCCATCTGGGACAAGAGTGTTTACAAACTATAAAGTGTTATATTTATATACTTAATGGAAACGTAGAAATATGATACATTAAAAATCACACATCTGATTGTTATGTTGATAGTTGAGATATTAGGTTATAAGGAATGCATTGTCTCATGTGATGGGCGGAGTGAGTGCATAAAAGAGAATTCTACAGTTAAGCATGCTCGGATGGATTAATTCAGCGATTGATGTCCTTCTGGAAAGTCTTCACTAACGTGTTTCTGACGCATTGAGGGTATAAGAGAGAATTTAGTAACTTGATATTTTTTATACATTTTTTTCATTAAAAGGATTAACTATTATAGTGGTAGCTTTGTAGTTTTTTGTTTATTTTTTATTTTTGTTGGAGATTAACCTAATAAAGTGCAAGTATATATAAACAAAGACCATAAACTATTGGCACTCAATCGTATCTATCAATTACTTTTATTTAGATGGCATACACTTTGATTTAAATCAGAAAATAAAGAACCATAACTTTGACTTTGATAACTAAAACTAATTTTCTTTACAATATTTTATACCATGTGTTTAATTTCTTAATGTATCCTTATACGAGAAAGTATCCCGTAAAGAGAAGAATGTGAGCGAAGGATAGGAGATACCCACAACTATTGCTCTCAAGATCAATAACTACAAATAAAACGGGACATTTTCATAAATATGAGGTTCAAACAATTAAAAAACAAATAGAGAAAAGGTATTCTGATCTTTTCTTACTTAAACTCCTTTCCCTCATTGATTTTCGAACGGTTATATTTTTTTCATAGTTAATATTTTTTTTTAAATTACACCGTATTAACGAGTATTTCATTCTCTTTAATTCATAATAAACACTTAATTTTCCCCTCATTAACTATCATGTGTTTGAATAGTTTATTTTCAATGGAAAACTCGCACAACCCTAAATCTAAACCATTCAATTATAGTTGAACCTTTACCTTTTGGAAGTGACTTTCATTTTAATACTTTGATTCCAATGGGCTACATACCCTTTGTTTGAATAGCTCTCATGTGCAATAGTTAAAATACTTAAATGTAATTTGTAGTGTTTAGATAATACATTACTACCTGGTTCATTAAGTGATCAAGAAAATGCCATTTAACATATTATTGTTTAATTAATCTTTAATCAAATGACCATTGTCTCATAAAATCACTGTTGCATAACAATAGTACACTTAGGGTACCTTGGGCTGTTGGGAACTTTAAAATGGAAAAACGTTAAACAAGTAAAATGTCTGAATCATTAAGTGCTAAACCAGTAAGAGCTTTAAACTATTAAAAGCCAGTATTATGCTTCACCATTCAGAGACAAATACCTGACCAATTCAGATAAGAGATTTTAGTCATTCAGACTTAGTATAATGCTTAACCATTAATAGGCAAATGTCTGAACCATTCAGACATCTTCTCACGAAATAAAGAGTCTGAACCAATGAGTGCTGAACCAGTAATACGTCTGAACTATTAACAACCATTAAGAACTGAAACAAACAACCCTTATGCTTATTATGATGTTATCTATTATTATGATATATGATTTTACTAATAAATTCCTGACTAGAAGGCGTTATTCTCGCAATTATTGTAAATTTATGACAAAATGTTTATGTTCACATACATACTAGTGGTATGCGCGCTCGCGTTGAAGGGCGTTAAATCGAATATTTTTTAGTTTCATAGCATGTACGTATGTATTTAGGTTACTTGTACATACTACTTATAACACGATCTCAATAGAAAATACACCAAGGCAACCAATTAAACCAAAACGCCACCATAATTTTGCTTAAAAAAAGTAAAACGGTGACATGTATGTAATTTTGAGATGGGGTAAAATGCTACTATGTCAGGATTGATGAGCGAGTGCTAGATAACTGCTTGACACAATAAAAGTTACACTGACTCAACCAAGTAAAACAAAACACAACTATAGTTTTGCAAAAAAATAAATAAAACTAAAATGTTGGCAATACAATAATTTTTAATTGGGGAAAAAGCGTAACTTTAAAGCCGGGGGCAAAATCATAATTTTATTTTAAACTGAGGACAAAATAATAATTTTGAATTGAGGGCAAAATCGTAATTTTGAGCTAGGGGAAAAAACATAATTTTATTTTGAACTTGGGGCAAAAACATAGTTTTGAACTGAAGACGAAACTGTAATTTTAAACTAAGGATAAAATCGTAAATTGGTTGGACTGATAGGGAAGTGCTAGACAAGCTGCTTGACACTATTCCCTAAACATATAAATTTATATGTAGGATAATTTGTTCTTTTTATCACTTTAACTATTCTAATAATAAAAACAAAATTCGATAACTAAAGTTGAGATATTAAGTTATTAATAACATTCTACCCCAATTATGTTTTCCATCATTAATATTCAAAGTTCAACGGAGTTGTTCAACATTGACTATTAATCATCATAAAAAAGGCATATGGTTTCAATTAAACAAAAACACGTTACTTATGCATGGGCTCCCTACCGCTTTTCCGTATTTTGGGACAAATTGATTGATTTTAATTGATTCTCTTTGCATTACATGTTACATAGTGATGAAATTTAAATTATTAATTCATCCACATATATATAATTGTTATAAACTAGATGTATGTATATATATTATTAATATCTACTATTCCCGTTAGAAACTTTTCGGAAAATTTATATATAAAAATAACACAAACCAATACTATATATGGAGTGGAGTATGAGGGGAAATATCGCTAAGCAGAAAGGTTTCGGTTAGATATTCATTATAGCAAAATAAATAAATTTGATAGACGTTGAGCAATAAGCTCCAGACCAGACATGTACAAAAAAATCCAGTTAGGATTGAATTCGGAAAATAAAATTGAAACCGGTTTTTAGAAAAAAAAAAACGGTTCGGGCTCAAACCGACTAGGTGTTATAGACCTGTACTTCTTCGCGACATTTGTGACACAAAAAACCCAAAACTGTTAAAAAACCATTGGTTAAAAAACGATTGTACACTCTACTCCAGACTCTCCAGTGATCTCAAACAAGTAGCGGCTTTTCCTATCAACCATCTCACTTTGTTGGGGTCGTAAAGACACAAAATGTGATTAGTAACGTCTGATTTAATAAGATGTGGATCTGAATCATTGGACCTTGGGTTAGTTGAGGGAACCATCAAACTACAAATGTTTGATGGTGGGAGAAAAGAGAGTGTTTATATGAGGGGTGTTTATCGGTTCGGTTTATGGTTTATTTGGTTTATTCAGTTCGGTTTATTCGGTTTTCAAATTTTTGTACCCCAAACCAAACCCAATTAGGAATATGCAAACCGAACCGAACCAAACCAAATTCAATTCGGTTTGGTTCGGAAACCAAATTTAACCAAAATGTAACCAAGTACTTTTTTCCTAATTTATATTTATGTTTGTGTTCTACCTTCCGAACAACAAATCAACAACTAATTTAAACATAACAATACATAAATAAACGCCATAGCAAGATAAAACAAACAAACATATCCATAAAATAGTCGTACACACAACCACAAAGTTAAACTTAAAAACATAGAAATTATAAATAGTCAACAAGTCTAATGGCACAAAACATAAATAATCTTCAAACATGAGTCTTTCTCCAACTCGAGTGAACTTGCATACTAAAATGAAGAAAATTTAATAAATAAACGTGTATTTTAATCAACATTTGATGAAACCATGAGGATACATATACTTAGATATTAGACTTAGTATTTTGGACTAATAGATTGTATATAGTTTATTAAACATTATTATATTATTTAATAATTAATCAAATTAACAGTTTATTCAGTTATCCAAATAAACCGAATAAACAAAAATGAGGATCCCAAAATCCATATTCACAATTGGTTTCGGTTAGAAACCAAACCAAAAACCGAATTCGTTGTTCGGATCGTTTTTCCGGTTACGGTTCAGTTTACGGTTTTTATTTGGTTACGGTTCGTTTACTTTATACAAGAGATAATAAAATGAATCAAGGACCTAAGTCAAAGTATGGTCAACATCATAAACAAGAGATAATTCACATTTCATGTGTGTAACTAATGACTAACGTCTTGAATCAAAACGTTAGCTATATGACTTGTGTCTAAGAAAGTAATAGAGATTAGTTGATATTCCAAACTTGATTCCTTGTTGTTCACTGTGTATAGAGGCCATTGAATAAAATTTTCAGCCCAAGTCCATCATTTAACAACTCACTAAAAACAATCCAGTAAACTGTTCCAGTGAGCCCAAAACTGGTTAGGCCCAGAAGCCATCGGCCCAACAGATTTCTCTCAGAAAACGCATGCCATATTTCATAGACAAATCGTCTAGGGCTGACGAACCACTATGGTTCGAAAGCGGTTTGAAGGGAAATAAAACCCAAACCGATGGGAACCGATTTGGGACTGGTTCATGTGTGTGTGAATAGACACACACATATATATAAATTATTCAAAAAACACATCCATTAAATAAACAGCATAAAATTCAATATTTATTACTTTTTAGACTTTTAGAAACAAGAAAGCAGGAAAAAAAAACATAATTTTGAGATGCGAGTATTTAAGTAACTTCTAAGTGTTGTCGTAAAAAGTCAAATCAAAGGGATCTTTTGTGTCTTTTAGTGTAAAAGAATGAGAATATAAGTGATTTGACAACTTTATGAAATATATATATATATATATATATATATATATTTATATATATATAATATATATATATATATATATATATATATATAAATATATATATATATATTGGAGATAACAAATAAAGAGAAGACTAACCATGTCTTTTTTAATTATTATACATAGAAAAATTTGCAAGACAAAAGATATTGCCTAAGTCATACACGAAAGCCCTTGGGCCACTCACATCGCTAGTTTTATTAAAGGTTTGTATACGTATGGCTTTTCCTTTGCAACTAACTTTAGGTGCAAACTTGACCTGGAAATTGGAACTTACTTCAAAAAGGATAATTGGATAAACCATATACCATGTAACAAGCCTCTTACTTTATTTATTCAAATACCACATAATTCATATTGATTTTTCAATCCAAACCCAACTAGGCTTTACCCAAATTATTCGAGACACTGTAACGATAGCTTAAGCGGAACCAAGAGCTTTTTTATCGAGTCAGGGGGTCTCACTGGAAGCAACTTCTCTATTCCTACTGGGGAACTAGGTACGCACATACTAGCTTTACCCATCGTCTTTTTTTTTCTAGCGGTTATGGTAGAGTTCCTCTTTGGTTTCCCTGCGGTCAAGGGCGAAAGTAATCCGATTATTGGTGGGTTAAAGCATGCTTTGTTTTATGGACTGCGAATCGCTCTTCTTTATCTCCTTATGTTGTGTGTCACGTAGTATAACGTTGGTGTTTTTGTTTTCATGGTGGTTGGACATGTTTTCGGGTGTTTTATAGTCAAGTATTGGGTGATTTATAAAACGGTTTCCAAGTCTCGAACAGATCTTGTATGATGATTGTCATGTCTCAGTTTCTATATATGGTTTCAGTTCGATATTCAATGTAACATTTCATTGTCAAACAAAAAATAAGATAAAACTTACGCTACAAAGTTAAGTGAAGAACATTTTATACATGAAATCCATCAAATTATTTCATTATATATATGAAAATTTAAAATCTAATATGCCTAAAGTTGTTCTCATTCAAGTTAATAATCATCAATAATTATAATTAAAAGTAAAAATCATTCAATGTTGTAATCCACATTAACTACTCGTCTATTCATACAAACATTGTTTTAAATATAAAGTTCATGACTTATAATTTGTAAAGTTGTTATATTTTAAACCCTATTCCCTATTTTCTTATCAAATAAATTAACACAACAAAACAAACCATCAAATGAGTAATTTATAAAATTGTAACTTCTTTAGTTTGATGATTTTCCTATTTTTTTTTTCACAAACAAAGCTCAAACGAAAAGAGTTCCTATTCCCATCCTTACGGTTTTCCTATTTTTTCTTTAAAAAAAACATTTTAATATTAAAAAAATTTACGTGAAAGTGGCCCATTCATTTCATAGGGCCACAGCAATTAACATTATATTAAGTTAGCACTTAACAATTAGCAGTCTTTACCACTGCTATCGGCCGAAGTCGTCTTGGACCAAAAAAAATTCCAGTCATTCGAACTTTGCCCTTCTCTTCCTCTATGATTCCACCGATGTTAAGACGGGCAATTTGAAAATTTTATGAGGTGTGATTGAGATTTTCACGTATACACACCATTGTATTCAGCATCGGTCACGTTATAAAACAATAAAACATAATAAAAATAGAAAATCAGAGAAAATAGTCCTCTAAATTGGTATCGAGTATTTTTATATTCTGAGATGATTAAGTGTGATAGCTTGTTTATATTAAAACCGTTACAAATTTACATTCATTTTTATTTTCTAACCATTTCCCTATATCTAATTTTCCATAAAGTTTAACAAATTAAATTGTATCAGATAGTATCTATTCTTTTCTTTTCTTTTCTTTTCTTTTTTGAGTTTTTCTGGTTTACTTTTATTTTTCTTCAAAAACTCATACTTGGGCTGTTGGACAAAAGGGAGTCAAATGCGGATTGGGCTCTGTTTAACCTTACAGAGGGAGTGGGCTAGTTGAAACTTGTAAACCAGACCCAAGTTGGCCTCACAATTTTAACTCCCAAAAGCCTTGAGATTGGACCATTTAGCTCTATTAATATTTCATAATTATATATATCTTTTTTATCCTGCAAAAATAGAATGGTCGAAGTTTATTAGGAGTATGTGTTTGTTTAGGGTGTCGTGATACATTTTCCTTTGTCTTGATCGCTTGGCGTCGTAGGCTTTTGTTTATAAATCGAAGTTACTCTCGCCCCCAACTATCCATATTAGCCGACCCAACTCTCCTTTTTTCAAGCCCAACCTAGACTTTGGTTTTTTTTTTTCCTCTCTTTTCTTGTTATTCAATTTCACAAAATTATATCTATAATGAATAATCAAAAGGATTTTATGACACTACTTAGAACCAAACCGAACCGTCCAGCCCTAAGAAGTAAGAAACATGTCTGATTGTGTCCATTTGAACCGGCTAATGGACCAGTAAGACAGCCGATCCAGTTATAAAAACATTGATTATATGTATCGTAAGTTTTTATCTCAAATATCTTTTTCTTGTACGCTTCAAAATATATATGTTCAGGTGTCTAATTCTATATTGAGTTAAATGCTTGGTTGGTCCCTGTGGTTTGCAAATCTTGCAGATTTGGTCCCAGTGGTTCACTAATTACACACTTGGTCCCAGTAGTTTCAAATTTTGCACTCGGGTGGTCCTTACCACTAACCTTTGTTAGATTTCTCAGTTAAGTATATGCAAAATTACTATATTACCCTCGAATGTGAACCAAACTGGAAATCTGGACTGAACCGGGGTTCGCCGCCGCCGCCGTGAGCTGCGACGCTGCAGCTCCCCCCTCTCTCACTGTCTCTCTCTCTCTCTCCTGCAGTCTCTCTCTCACTGTCTCTCTCTCTCTCCTGCAGTCTCTCTCTCTCCTGCAGTCTCTCTCTCTACCTCTCTCTCACATCGGCGGGGATAACAGCCGCAGTGGTGGCTGGCCGATAAAATGAATTGATTAAACCGCTCAGCATTTAGAGTATTAAACTCGGAATTCCGTCTTTCCGATGGGTCCCGGACCTCGTTAAAGTCCCCCATAAGAACCCATAGGCCCTGCAGTGAATTTCTGACCGCAAGAATATCCAACCAAAGAGTACTCCGGGCAGCAGCGGCGTTCGGCACATAAACATTCATTATATTAATACGACAACCCGATGGAACCAACACACCGGAAACTACAAGAAAATACCTCTGTTTGATGATATTATCACATCGGAAAACCGTTGGGCACCAAAGGCACGCCAACCCCCCAGATCTACCCTGAGATCTACCACAGCAAGCTCAAAAACAGAACGCCCCCAGAAAACTACAAATATGTTTCACACTTGACTTGGTCGCTCATGTGAGAGAGAGGTGAGAGAGAGACTGCAGGAGAGAGAGAGACTGCAGGAGAGAGAGAGAGAGACAGTGAGAGAGAGACTGCAGGAGAGAGAGAGAGACAGTGAGAGAGAGGGGAGCTGCAGCGTCGCAGCTCACGGCGGCGGCGGCGAACCCCGGTTCAGTCCAGATTTCCGGTTTGGTTCACATTCGAGGGTAATATAGTAATTTTGCATATACTTAACTGAGAAATCTAACAAAGGTTAGTGGTAAGGACCACCCCGAGTGCAAAATTTGAAACTACTGGGACCAAGTGTGTAATTAGTGAACCACTGGGACCAAATCTGCAAGATTTGCAAACCACAGGGACCAACCAAGCATTTAACTCTTCTATATTTTATCATTCTATAATAAAGTTAACAACAAACAATTTTAGCTTCTTAACAGGCCATGTATCATGGAACATCACCCACACCACTTTACGGTCATCACATCATGTGTTCATTGACCAAGGGTGTGAAAAGGAAAAATACAAGTTTGTTTTTAAAAACCGGTATGATCATTCAACACACCGCTCTAGTCACATGACCGGAAGTACCAAAGGTGCAACACGGTCTTCCTGCACTACCGTTCCTTCTTTGTCTTCATTATAGAGCAGACCACCACTTGGCCTAGGGATAGCAAAGAAACCCAAGCCTAACATGTATACATGAAACCCCAAGCATCCGGGACGGGTATACTGGTAAACACCCCTATACAAGAAATAGGGGCACTGAGCCACATACCACGAAACTCAACGGACATTTTTTGCATCACCTATTGGCACTAAATCCTCCAACACGAAGGTATAAAATGACTAGTAAACGGTCAATAAGTTGCGCCACGACCTCTTCTGAACACAATAAGTAGCAAAGAAATTTATGAGGGGTATAAAGAGTTCAGTGGTTATAGTTTAGGTGATGAAGTGTAACTTAAGGCCATGATTTAAGGCGTGATAGGATTAATGGTTTATGCATATGCATGAATTTTTATTTTTATTTTTATTTTCTTCAAAGGCTAATAGGTTATGTAGATACACACGCATTGACAGCTAATGGGACATTCTCCAACACAGACAACTCTGTCGAATTGATAACATATATGATTAGAATCACATGATTTACCTTCATTTTCACTTCAGAAATATGATTTATTTAACATAAGGTCCGTCATTAATTATTTTTTGTAACGGCCAACTAAATTACCGGACAATCATCCTGTGATGTCCTCAATCGAGCAAATGCATCCCTCTTACATATCGGTCAAAGTTGGATGCATATCTGAGTCACCAGTTCCAATGAAAACTCGCCCACTCGAAAATCGACTGCGATTATAAAACCTGGTTTGGCTCGGTTTCAAACTAACGACCGCCAGAAAGGTTTAGTTCTAAACTTTAAAGTGATTAAGCATTAGACCAACTTTCAAGACATAAGATGGGTCATTATATATCCTTTAAATATTATATAAAAACCTGGTTTTGACTCGGTTTCAAATTAACGACCTCCAGAAAGGCTTAGTTCTAAACTTTAAAGTGAATAAGCATTAGACCAACTTTCAAGACATAAGATGGGTCATTATATATGCTTTAAATATTATATAAAAACCATTTTATCAATATCCAATCTAGTACAGAGACTTTTAAAAGAGTGCTCAGAATAATACAATATATTTTAGTTGTATGCGTATATTAATATTTTAGTTTTCATGTGCCACCAAAAATAGAGAGACATCAACAAAAGTGTGTTATGTTGAAAATGTGTGTTAGGAAGGCGTTTCTTCTATTGGTTTAGGATTCAAGTTCTATGGTTAACAAGATTTAAATTTATAAGTGTGATCTGAGATATTATGTGTTAGCTATTAATATTAATATTGATTAGCTTCGTGTTTTGAACAGTAAATATCCGGGACACTTAGGATCATCCTATCAAATACATCACTCTTCCAATGAAATTATGAAACATTTAAACGCAGATGAAATCAATGGTTCGAAGCTTTGGAAGAAAACAATTGGGGCAAAATTTACAAGTCACCGCTTGGGATATTTTGGAAGGCAAGGAATGAGAAAACCTTTAACGACCGGCACATGATGGATATTATAAAAGAAAACTCCTTTCTTTTTATATGTAATCGATCTAAATTATGTAATATTGATTAGGTAAATGGTTAGACTTTAACGTCCGGGACGTAGTCGTGTAATTGTTGCGGTTCTTAGCTCCTGCTACCCCGTTTTTCTATATTCATATATAGAAGTTTTGTCGTTAAAAAAAATAGATCACTCTTTTATCCGAAGAACCAAACATGTTGACCCGGACCACCAACCTACAACTAAGAAAAACCCCTGACTCAACCCAGAGTAGATGAGACTCTAGCCTATGACCTCCCATAAGAAAAGCCGGGGGGGCTACCATTGGACCGAATGATATATGGTTGAGTGGTCTCCTATCCATGGGTAATTCACACAAGATCCAGCTGCAGACTTCTTTGAAGCAACAGATGGGAAAAACATGTCCACAGACTTCAAATCTTCATGTCTAAAAGATTGGTGTTCAACTCTTTTCCATGTCTTGTCAAAAGAGGTAGAAGATCCAACAAGGTTGGCCAAGTACAAATGAGTTTGTAGTCGGGTGAGGTGTCATATTTATATAATCAGATGACTAATAAATTATAAAAGTTAAAATCAATCAAGAAACTTTTATAAAAAAAAGAAGGAAACTGGCCTATAATAATCTCTAGTAGATTGTAGACATCATTGGCATTAGTAGTCCCACTTTTGAATTCTCACTGCTAGTCCAACCTTAGACCACCTGTAGTGGGGTTTTTTGGCGTTTTTTCCCAAAAGAAAAGGCCCAAACACGCCCCTAACCTGCCCCCTTGAGCGTTTTTTCAAATTTTTGGTCCCAGGCATTCTTAAATCCATGCCTTCCTTCAATTTTTTTTTGCAAATAACCACACACCTTCCCAATCTTTGGCCAATAGCCTTTTTTGTATGGTTTTTATTTTTAATAATTCTATTATAATATAATGCCCCATTGCTGACTGCACTGCCATATGACGCAAAACGTCCAAGGGTGAGGGCATTATTTGTGTCTTCCACTCACATGGTCTTATGAGGTGTCAAGCCATTCGATTCTTCCAAGTTTAAGTATATGACGAAGTGTGTGTGTATATATATATATATTTTGTTTTGAACGGCATTTGTATATTGTTTGGAATGTAATATTTGAAGTTAGATTTCTTGTAGATGTATCATGACATGAAATTAAGTGAGACTCGATAACCTAGTTCAACGGTTAGATAAGGTCGTGTGATCAAATTTCATCATGTTTCGACGTACTATATGCGTGATGTTTCTTATGCTCGGAGCATAATGCATTCACTTGGTTAAATCCTGATGATACTTACAAGCATCAGTAGACGACATTTTAATGCTTGCAAAACATTAGGTACATATTATTGATATGAAATGGGTTCGGGATAGGGGTTACATATTACACAAAACACTAAAAGTTTCAATAAAAAAACTAATTTTATTAGTAAACGACATTTAAATATGTTTGTGTGTAATCAGTGGCGGATCCAGCCCTGTTTTATAGGTTCATATGAACCCACTCGGTTTGGAAAAATGAAAAATTAGTGAGAACTTTGTATGATTTAGAAAAAAATAGTGAGAATCTATCAAAACGAACCGACTGAAAAAAGTTTCTGAATTCGCCAGTGTAGTAATCATTGTTCAGTTTGTGATAACGACGAAGACAAACAAAACCAAACGGCTTGGCCGGATCAAAACAAATAATAAAACCTATCCACAGTCCAAATAGCTAAAAGTCTAAAACCACTAACAAATGCAGCCTGTGTTATATCTCATATTTTCCTACAAATATCTTTAAAAAACCCTTACATTATCATATCTTTTTATATCTACTTTTATTCTTTTAGTAATCAAATTATTTTTATTTCAAATTAAATTATTTGTATCTTGTTATTGAAAAATAATATATATGTAAACTAAGTCATCATTTCAGAGAGAGCTTGAAACTATTCCTATTTACTTAAACAAAGAAGAATAGAAATTTCAATTTCTTAGATTTTATATGTGGGGTAGCCTATGGTAGAGACATGCTTTTTAAAGTGGAGGTTTGAGAATTGGGCAAGTGAGTAATTTATTTGTATAAATAGATAAATAACATTTGCCGTTCAAAAAAAATATATCATTGGGTACATCTACGTATTTTCATGTGTTGCTCTGAATTATGATATTTAAAACGGAGAAGAGTGAGTGTTGATGGATTCCAAACGATTTTTGTCATTTTGATCTTCACTTTTATATTGATGGATGATAAACGATTTTTTTCATTTTGATCTTCACTTTTATATTGATGGATTCCAAATGATTTTTGTCATTTTGATCTTCACTTTTCTATTAATGGATTCAAATGATTTTTGTCATTTGATCTTCACTTTCTATTAATGGATTCAAAAGATTTTTGTCATTTTGATCTTCACTTTTATATTTTGAATCATCCAATTGTGTGGTATGTAGAAATAAATAAATAGTTGATGGTTTAATTATATTTAGATAATTGGAATCCCTATAATCTTAAAGATTTGTAATTTATTGAACATATATGACCGGAATATGAATTATGAAAGTTTTTGAGTTAATTATCCAGATGGTCTTTGTGGTTTATTGAAAATTTAATGTTTCGTAATTTTCTTTCTTTTCCATTTTTCATGTAATTCCTATTTCCTTTTAATCCTTTGTAATTCGAGCTTAAACATAATGAAAAATCATATTTTACATTATTTTTTACTAATTATATTTGCACAATACGTAAATGTTCACAAATACGCGTTTTAATTCAAAACTGAGTGATACATCAAAGTTATATTTTCTTTAAAATATTATTCATACATTTTTATTCATTATACATGCTTGCATACACCTTAAAACCCTAAACATAACACATAACATAATATTTATGTAATATAATATTAATTAAAATAAACTAAGAATAATATTATATAATATAGTATTAACTAAACTAAAAAGGTAGTCTAATAAAATTTGTAGGCCTGAATATAATAAAAGAGAAAAAAAAGTGTGTTATATTATATCTGAGATAATATGCATGAGTTTTATATTTATTATAATTCTTTTTAAATTAGTTATATAAAAAATAAAAAAAAAACTAAACATTGTCCCTACTATAGTGTTTTCTCTCATAATAGACGTTTGGTAGTATATTAATTTTAGAAAACTATTAAATATTTTAATGTAGCATATTTTATGATATTATTTTTTACAAATATAATGAGTTTTTTAGTTAATTACACAGATAATTTTTGTGGTTTATCGAAGGAAACACCTTTGAGTACTAGCAGAAAATTATATAAGGGTGTTTTAGTCATTTTACACTGATTTAATAGAAAAATTAACGACACTTAGCATTAATACTCAAATTTGTTAAAAAATCTAAACCATAGAACCTGATCGTGTTAAAAAAATAAGTTAATACTCAAAGGTATTACTTTATATAAGGGTTATTAGATTTTAATAATCCTAAGTTTCACTTGTTGGCCTCCAATAATCCCAACTTTAAAAATTCCTCTAATGATCCAAACTTTTAAGAATTTGACCCAAATTGATCATTTTCTAACTACGTGCACTTAAATTAGTTAAGGAGTCTGTAGGGGCACTTGAATATATTGAGGAGGTTAAATTCTTATATGTTAGAAAATGATCAATGGGGGCCAAACTCTTACAAGTTGGGATTGTTGGTGAGAATTTTTAAAGTTGAGATTATTATCGGCCAACATGTGAAATTTAGGATTATTAAAATCCAATAACCCTTAAATAAACCACAAGTAGTATCTTTGTAATTAACTCTCAAGTTTTTTTTATTGGTGAAGATGACCATATATAAAGACCGGAGAAGGTTATCGGAGATGATGACCGATATGTGGGGAGATGGGAACTAAGGTGGAGGAGACAATTGGGTAAAATATTTTTTAACATGTAGATAAAGAAGTGGTTAATTCAAAAAAGAAAGTTAACGCAGAAAACTAAGATCATATTGGATAGCGTGGGTAAGGCATTGAAAATTCTACCATGCCGGCACACCACCCCATATCTTGGCGTGGTGTGGTGATGGGGCGGTAGAAAGTTCACTGGCATGGAGGCAATGACCAGGTGACATGGTGGCTTGTTATTGCCTCGTGATTTTTTTAAATATAAAATAAATACAAAAATGCGTGTCATGTGATGTAATACTACGTCACCTTTTCACGCCTCATCCCACTCGGTGCTTGTTGGCACCACGCCACTTCTTTGACATGCGCTCATGTGAGTGCCACGTGACGCCTCATACCCTATATTCATGCCTTCCAAGATCCAACACATATCTGTTACAAGTACGCAAAATATTCACATAGAGCTAAAAGCGCATGCTTAAAAGAGTAATTTTTGTACTTAAAAGGCGAAGGTTCAAATTTAACTATAGCATTAAGCATAGTGACATTGGCATGATGCACTCTAGAAAAATTAAAAAAGAAATTATAGTCATATAGTGTTATAATGAGATCAAATATTTAAAATTTATTGTTTTGTGATGTCATTCATCAGTTTTGAAAGTTGTAAACCTCTTTCTTCCCAAGATATAATAAAAAGTATTAAATAAGTGATTTGGAATTGCGTGTATTTAAATTATTTGGTCAACCCCTTCAACAAGTCTTAACCTGCTGCATCCAACAACCCATACCTGTAAGTCGTGACTAGGTTTTTGAAAACTAAGTTGGTAGATTAGGTTGTTGAACAAACGGGAAGTCACTAACTACTTTCAAAGCTTACATGAATCTACCCTCACATCAATGTTTTAGTAACCTTACCTTATTTGTTGATCAGTTCTGTTTAAACATAATGAAAAATCATGAATAAAATATTTGTGACGGCAGATAGACCAGCAGAGAATTCAGTCAGAGACGCAGCATGGAGTTCGACATCTTTGTCAGTATGATTTGGTTCCTCTTTAGGGTGTAAAATTATGATGGTAAAAACCGAACTAGGGATGAATTCGGTTTAGGTTATAGAGAGAGAGGTGGGTGGAGACTTTGATGATAATGATGTTATTGGAATTGTCTAACATTAAACCTCTCTAATCATCTCCTTATATACACGCAAAAGAAACCCTAATTAATTAATAAGAGTAATATGTTCCATCAACAATTACCAACTAATATACAATAGGATTAATATTATTTTGATCTAATATAATATAAATGATTATAATGACTACATGATTAAATATTATAAATAATATATTTAATCTTAGATATCGATAATCAAACCAGACAATACACTTGTCAGACCGGTTTTAATACGTCATGAAAATCTATGAACAAACTGTGTTTATATAGTTAGTTAAAGATTAATGAGTCTGTTGTGTTTAACCGTAACCGAATTGTAGCGGTAGAACCAATATTTTGTAACTCAAGTATCGATTTGTAAAGGAATAGTTTGGATAAACATATATGAGACATAACATAGAAGCCTTGTATTACATCTGATTTACTTTATGAATAAGAAATGAAAGAAAATCCCTTCTTCTACCTTTTGTATATCTTTTGAGTGAATTACAAGTTAGTGGACACTTTTGAGTAGATAGTTCTAAAAAGGTAAAATTATGTATTATTTTAGCCCTTCTCATTCACGCAACACAAAAAAGTAGATATTATTTGAATTCAAATCACTTTGTCTTTCCATAATAACTCCAATACAAATACAAATACAATACCTATAATTAATTAATAAAATAAAAAAACATATATATAAACATATAATCTTTCAAGTTAATCTTTTTTACAGCGATCTCACACATAGATGAGTAGAATCCGTCAAACTTTTAACAAAACCAATTCAACAGATTTAATTATAAAAAAAACAAACCAAATAAAACATGACCCAAACCTAAACACATGCATTAAAAGTACAATAATCCTAAAGTAATGTCACCACCACCTTGGCTTAATCATCATGGAACTAAACCCAAAACAGAGCCATTTTGACATCATCTGATTCACATTCAACAACACTAAAACCAAACCAAAACCAAACACAACGGACTAACGAACCATTCTCAATATTCTATACTATATTAATTATAGGCTATATTTAGCTAACATTCCTTCCTAATTCATTTTTTTCAATTCGTCCATTCTTGAGGTAGCCTGAACTCGGATACTTGAGTAGGTTGTTGCCTCTGTTGAGCCATCATCACCCTTTGTCCGTACATAATCTCTGCATATGCAGCAACAAATACAAACCAACTTTATAACATTTCTTAAAATGGTTAGGATTACCATTGCAACACTCTCATCTGGAAGTCATGTAAACATCCAAAACAAATTAAGTCACATCTACATGCACACTTCAATTTCAACTTCACTAAAATCCAAATATTTTTTATTATTTATTTATTTTTACTTTTTATCTTTTTTAACAGCAAAAATATGTTATAAAAAATTAATGAATAAAAGAATAAAATAATGAAAACTTAAAAAAAATATTAAAAAAAGAAAATTTGTTAATCGCATGTTTGTATCAATATAGATAGATAAAATTTATTTATTTATATTAATACTATATTATATTATATTTACTATTCTTTACATATTTAAATTAAATTCAATCATATATATATATATATTAATGAATTGCTTTAGTTAAAATAAATTTGAATCACTATTCATGGCAACTTCAATTCCTATCGGACCAAACATACTTCGAGATCCCTACCAGTTCCAGGGAAAATTTAGTAACCCACCCGCCCGTAGCACCATGGTAAAATTACAAGTAAAACCTGTTTGACTCAAGAACGAACCAAGTACTCTGAAGTTGGCTCACCTCGTTTTTTAGACGGCTCAGTTGGGGCTCCGGTTTGACGGGGAAAAAAACACCCGTACCGGTAGACTCTCGTTTGCTACAAGGGTTTCCTACCCACATACCGACCCGGGTAGGCGTTGCGGCTGCGGCTGCGGCTGGGCTTGTTGTGGAGCTAGCCAAGCCGATACAGACGGAGCCGCCGGCTGACAGTTTGTAGCGTTCCTTGTTTTGTTTTGTAGCATCATCATTTGCAGTTTGGCGATTTGTTGCTGCTTCAACAACTTCTGAAACTACAAAATATATATTAAACGTAGATCGATAAGTGAGTAAAAATTGTCAAATACTTACTTGAGCGACTTGAAGTTGTTGATAATGGAGGTCAAGGGTTAGGGTTTTACGTAACCGTTGTGAGGTAGTGTTGCCATTATAATACCAAGAAGCTTCAACCATTCTCATCCGAGCAACTTCTCCGGCAGCGGCGTAAAGAAGATCCCACGAGGTTTCATTCCGGCTAGCTTCCGCCGCCGTGGCCGGCGGCAAACGGCAGTTAGGGCTTCCATTTTTGCAACCACAAAGCGTAGATTGAGGAGAACCTGCCATCACCCTTGTCCCCTGTTTCCAAACCAAAAACCCCAAGTTCGTAAGAAAATAAATAAATATTTATGATCCCTACGATATAATTTATATATGCCATGTTAAATTTAAAAATATATAATTTAAGTAAAATGTATATACGTTGAAAAAAAATTGAAGTGAATCGCGCATAATTTTTTTTGGTATATCTATAATTCATTCATTGCGTCTGACGAAATCCTTTACGCTAATTGTCGTAGAGCGTGAGTATATTTTTGTATAGAGGTAACCCGAGTCGACTCTCGCATCTTCCCTTTGTGGAAAAAAGGATATCTCTCCAACAAATCATTCGGGGCATAAACAATTGTCTATTCATTCGAAAATGTCGCCTAAAATGTTCTTCATCGTAAACAGGATTGGGGCTAAAATAGTGATGTGTTTCGTTAGCTCCCTCTCGATCACGATCAAGTGTGGTTGTTTTGTTAGGCCTCGTCGCCTTTGAGACCCCAAGTAGTTAACCGTTATTCTACCCGCTTCAAAAAATGAGATCGTCTTGTTCGGAAGAATCTGATGAAGAAAATGCATTTCAATCATTTTTTTTGTGAGAGTAAGAGAGGTTTTTAATTAAGAGAAATGTGGGAGTAAGGGATGTTTTTTTAAAGAATATGAGAGAAATGTGGGAATTAGAGGGTTATTTATATATTTTTCTGTAATATATCTTTTATATTCAAACACATAACTCGGAATCGCACACCCCCCCTAATGGTCAAAAAGTCCCGCTACCACACTCACCTGTGCTCGCTTGCGCCAGCCCTCGCGTGCAGTGTTGTAAGTAGGGTGCTAAACGGGTCGTGTTTGCGGGTTGGCGGGTTCAACCTGACCCGAACCCGAACCCGACCCGAACCCGAAAATCGTATAATATATATGAACCGAACACGACCCGAAGTTTCGTGGGTTGACCCGAACACGACCCGTTTAACCCGAATTTTTTAATTTTTATTCTGAAATTAATATATTAAAATTAAAAGTTACTTAAAAAAACACAAATGTATATAATATTATCATATTTAAATTATAAAATCTATGTTAATTTCTCTTTGTAAGTTATAATCATGACATAAAATACACGCCCCATTTAATTTATGACATAAAATATATTATAAAAAATACAACATAGTATAAATGTGTTAAACGGGTCAACCCGCCAACCCGACCAGGTTGACCCGAACCTGACCCGTTAACCTAAACGGGTTCGCGGGTTCAACCTGAAACTGACCCGAACCCGTTTAGACGAAACCTAAATCCGCGAATTTCGTGTTAGGTTCGTGTCGGGTTTTCGGGCCGTGTCAGAAATTCACACCCCTGGTTGTAAGAATCGCTAGGCGCTAGTCGGGCGGTGGGGTACCGACTAGCAATTAATCGGGATTAATAGAGAATAATCGGATTGAGATCTTTAAATGTAATTTTTAGTTACATCTACACACACATTTTTATATGTAATATTTTAAAGTAGACATGTTTTAACCCCTTAGTTGCCCATTTTTTTAAGTAACTGAAAGCAAATTATGAGGTTTGGTCGAAATTTGGCCGGCATCTGGCCAAAATTTGGCCAGAATAGAACCTCCATTGACCGTCTAGCGATTAATCAGAGACTAGTCGGGATTTTTACAACCATGCTCGCGTGACACCGTTGAGGTGTTCGTGAGCAAGCTGGCCTTCGACGTGTGCGCCCACTAGCGGGTTCCACAACGAGCAATCTAAGTGTGACAATTTGGATTTAAAAAGAATATAATATGCAACAAGCTGGGCTGGAAAACAGAACGTAAGGGTTAGGATATAGGCACTCAGAGGCTGTTATTGAAAATAGAAACAGACTTGAAATTGGAATTAATTCTATTGAAATACATGTGTTGTTTAGTTTGTAAATTTGATAATGGAATTGAAAAAATAAGAATAATCATATTACAAAACTACCCTCATCCATCTCTCATTTGTAAAGAACTAGGACTTTATGGTAAATTTAGAAACATTTATATGGAATGTTTAAGTTCCATCACTAGATAGCTGAAAAGTTTATATCCGTTAAATGGTGTAATTAATTTCATATGCAATTGCATTATTGTCAACCAAACATATTTATTAATTCCAATTCATGTAAATTCCATCAACTAAACGGATCCTCAACTACTTTACCTGAAGCCATTTTTATGTTTAGACTTGATTCTGATTACTTTTGTCTCTGATAAAATTCTTAGTTTAATAAGTAAAAATATTATATCATGTCCCCAATTTAAACTATCAAGTTATTTCATGACATTGGCCCCACAAAATTAGTGTAAAACAACGAATTAGTAATTTTCATGACATGTGAGTCAAGTTAAAATTCTTTACATATTTTAGTCAATATTTTAAACCAAGTCGTTTTGACATATTAGTAATTTCATGACCCAAACTTGTAACAAAAGTACGGTTTTTGCCACCAGTAGTATGTATGTTTTTCTAATATTTGTTTTACATAAAAGTAAGATTGACTTAAATCAATCATCAACCTTTTGAGACACCCGGTAATTGATCAAGAAGTAAAAAAGATGGATAGGTAACCATGTCTTTGAAAGTGATATCAAAAGACAAAAGGCTAATGTTTTTTTGTTTTATGAAAACACACAATAACCATGTGTTTTGAAAGTGAGATCAAAGGACTAAAAGGCTAATATTTTCTTTAACGAAACACAATGTTGGTATTTTAATATCACCACGCTATTTTGAGTAATTAGGAGTTATCTGTATACCAAATGAGAAATAATAAATATTGGTTCGAGTTAAAAGATGCTGAATACACGTTTGATCAAGACTATTAGAATTTTGAATACCATAAAACCTCAAAGCTTCTATGGGATGAAGCCCCCGGAAGATAAGGGGTTCCAAGAGAACACAACTCCATTGGCATGGTCTGAGGGTTAGCCATGTACAAACCGAAAAAAAGTCCTGTAGGCCCAACGAGTTATATAAACTATTTTTTTTTTCAAATGACGATTAACGCTATAACAATGAACATAGCAAAATCATAGTACTATAATGACATACTGTAATAGCTACGGATGATTCATGAAGCTCTCCTAGCATTCTTGATAGCAAATTGTTTGATCGCTTATTCATAATGTATACTTTATAAGATTTCATTTTCGATAGCTATCATTGCCAATCCACAAAGTCTTTCATGAGGCATTGTGGATCGTAAGTAAGCAATTCTAACAAATAACAATTAATTAATTAGGGCACAACATTCAACAAAACACTCAACTCTAACAAATAACGATTAATCGATTAGGGCTCGACATTCAACAAAACGCCCAATTTAGGGCTTAAATTGTAGAAATCAAGGAAGTGGAACAAAAAAACATACCTTTAGTTGTGGTGCTATGGAAGTCAACAAAGGTAAGTGGTGGTGGTTGGTGGTCACCAATCGGTGGTGGTCGCCATTAGTGGGCTTGGTATATATGTATAAATTAAAGGCCCCGGGGAAAAACGGGCATCGGCCGAGGGTGTGACTCGCCCACCACAGGGCCGGCCCTGCTCACAAGGATCCAAGGGCAGCGCCCCTAACCCCTGCCTTAAAGATGCTTATTGAAAATGAATCGAATTTGCATGAATGGCAAAAGGTTGCATAAAATTAATCGTTAAAGGGATTGTGGCAACATAGTCAAGCAGTACCAAAATATGCTCAAGTGAATATATGGTCGCTAACGGATATTGGATGGTAAATTACCACTTTACCGGTAATGGAGCTGTTTACTAAAGGTCTCACTTATGGTCCGCGCTAATATAACTACGAGCAGCTATACCCATCAACTAAAAAGTCGCAACGGTCCAACTCCTATGTAAAGGATATGATTTCAACAACAAATTTCATATTTCGTTTTTTCTAGGACCTCGTTTGATTTCATGTACCAAGAAATACTCTAAAATCTGAAAGTGACATACACCCGTCCACAGAATAAGGAAATCTAAAAACTACATCGAAACGTCTAAAAAAGCGATTATTATGATTCTTTTCAAGTCCTAATAAACATCAAAGTATTTTGCATCATTCTTAGTAGTCCGGATTATAGTTGTTTTTTTAAATCTTAAATTGAAACATCCTCCTTAAAAAATCAATGTCATAAATGATTGTTGTGAATGCTTTTGAATATGTCTCATCTTTGTACTTGGCGTATAAAAGAAGCTCAAGTGCGTTCTCCGCGATTTTACCGTCTTCGTGTATTTTTGCAATGAGGCTTTCCAGTGATGGGAAGTTGGCCTGTCATCAAATGCATTATTCATAAAACACAAGGACCAACCCAGCTTTTTTATAAGCTCTCATATCTAAAATAGATTATATATACCATACTTTTTTTGGAAGGGCATATATATATATATAACAAACTAGTCTCTCATTATATGTATTTTTAATGCATAAAACCACCTTATACAACGAAAATTTAATAGTTTTTTTTGTAGTGATTATATTTGACACGTTAGTTTTTTAGTGTAACCGAGCCGAAGCTTGTCTAAACTCAAGCTCCGCTAATTTAACTCGTTTGACTCAAGTAGTTTTTCAAGTGGAACGATTCAGGCGAGGCTTGTTTAGTATTTATTTATAAATTTATATACATTTATAATTATTGTTATATATGTTTATAACTAAAATTTTTTATACATAATACATATTAACTAGTTATTTTTATCATAAATTTATGTATACATTTAACACATTTAAATGAAAATTTATATATATAGTAGGCTCATTTAGGTTCGCAAGCCAACTTGAGCTCAATAAGTGAAGTTGGGGCCGTTTATTAAACGAGCTTATTTTTAGGCTCAAGCTCGTTTAAGCTCAACTCGATTCAAGCTTTTAGCAAGCCGATCTCGAGTAGCTCCACAGTTGTTAATGGCGAATAGCGACAAATAGTGATAAGGTACCTATATGCTACATAGCGAACAACGATAAATAGCGGACGCTATTTTATAAATAATGATACACTGGAACTTTAAAAAAAATTCTGTATGTATATTATATCAAAATACCCTGGTGTATACGCTATTTTACATGTATATTTAACAAAAACTTAAAATACAACTATTTTATAGCTATATTAAATCACGATTAATATTTAAAAAATAAAAAAGAAACTGAAATCCCGCTATCTATGGCTATATACCCTGTAGCGACATTCGACCTATACGCTACGCTATTCGCTATAGCGACCATAGCGACCGCTATTGACAACTATGAGTAGCTCGCGAGCTACTTGGCTCGTTTACACCCCGAGGCCCTAGTTGTTCACAAAAAAAAGTGATTAATTAAGCCAAAGGGAGCAAGCATACCTCGGGTCGAATATAGCCAACAATAACGAGATGTAATTCCTCTCCATAGAAATCCTCATCAAACTTATGAAGCAACCATGGTTCCTGAAATTAGAAAAAAGAAAGGATGAAGAAAACATGGGTTGGAAATTGATGATTTCAAGACTGTAGGTTCAAAAAGATTATACAGATACTCACTATGGTCTTTTTGGTGTTATCAAAGTACGGGTTCCAACCAATGCTCATAAACCATCTTGTAAAAACCCCGCGTTGATAATTTGGCCCAACCAAAATAAACACCCGCAGGATGTTCTGATAGGACCGATGCATACCCTTCTACTGATAAATTAGCTAAGCAGTAAAGTCAAAAAAATATGAAATTAGTATTATTAATATTTTTGAGTCACTAGCCTTTAAATTATTGAGGATTTCCTAGGGGTGCAAACGAGCCAAAGCGGCTCGAGAAAAAGCTCAAAACGAGCCGAACCGAGCCTCATCGAGTCCGAGCTGAGCTTGAGCCTAAAATAAAGCTTGTTTGCTTATCAGGCCTGAGCTAGAGCCTGCCATGTGAAGCTCGTCAAGCTCATCGAGCCTTATCGAGCCTTACTGTAATACTAGTTTTTATTGATATTTAATAATATTTACCCTTTATTTAAAGTTGTGTAGTAAACGAGCCGAGCTTATTTAAACCTGTTTACGAACCGAGCCCGAACCTAAAAATAAGCTTGTTTAGTAAACGAGCCCGAGCTTCACCTATCGAGCTCGCGAGCCTAAACAAGTCTATTTTTATATTATTTTTATTTAACAAATCACTTAGTGAGTTCGCGAGCCTAAACGAGGCCGAGCCCGAGCTTCACTTATCGAGCTCGTGAAAACAAAGCTCGAACCGAGCAGAGCTCGACGCTCGGCTTGGCTCGTTTGCGCCCCTAGGATTTCCAAATATGTTTATTTACATAGGAATTATTTCCAAATGATAAAATGCAAGTGATGATATAATGAAGCTGGAAACCTGTTGGTATTCCAAGCACCTTTGAGCCCCGACCATAACCTTTGATAACAGGACCACCAATATGCCAAGGTTCTAAGGGTAAAGTAATAAAAAATAAAAAAAGTGAACACGGCTGACATATAAGTGAGTTTACTGGAATATGTATAAATCAGCGAGAGGTACTTACAATCTTCAAATGGAGGTAGGCCCCACTTTTCAGGATGTAGGTCAAGAAGTGAATTGATCACTTCATCGGCTGCAGTGTAAAGATGGGACTGCTTTGGAAGAGATGGTACAGCAACCACTTCCATGTCAGCAGCTTTAGAGGCTGCAACACCTGGTCTGATGTGTAACAAATCATTGCCATTTCAAAAATTCAGGTTATCTGAAGAAGACAATTTGTAAGTAAGCCTGTAAACGAACCGAACAAACACGAATAGAGGCATGCTCGTGTTTGTTTATTTTTATGTAATTGCTTATCGATCCAACGT
This sequence comes from Scalesia atractyloides, assembly GCA_947069175.1. Taxonomy (NCBI): domain Eukaryota; kingdom Viridiplantae; phylum Streptophyta; class Magnoliopsida; order Asterales; family Asteraceae; genus Scalesia; species Scalesia atractyloides. Next base: position 6,958,369 of record CAMTDV010000008.1, read on the forward strand.
AGACAAACTGAAAACGTCCATAAAAATAAGCACAAAAAGGTATTGAAATGACTCATTTTCGAAATAAACTACGTCAAAACGTAAAGCAACTTCAATTTATACTGAAACATACATAAAAAAAAGCACGTAAAACTTGATAGGGTCAAAATGTCATTACGTCGAAACGTAAACCAACTTGAATTTATACCGACACGTACATAAACGGAAAAATGTAGACTAACTGAAAACGTCAGTAAAAATAAGCACCAAAACGTATTACATTTGATATGACTCGTGAAACGTAAAGTAACTCAAATTTATATTGCCCAATGAAAACATATTATATTTGACATGACTCATTTTTCAAAAAGAAAATTACATTGAAACGTAAACCAAACTGAATTTATACTGACTCGTACATAAAAATAAGCACGTAATACTTGAGGGGGGTCAAAATGACATTTTACAAAGATTTTAGAAAGTTGAGAGGTGTAACTGTCAAAAAAATTAAGAGGGATGAAGTTAAAAAAGAGGTCAAAAGTCAAAACTCAAAACCACTGTAGCGATGTGGTCAACAAATTATATATATATAATAGTAATAGTAATGGGTATGTTCGTGTTCATTTATGTTCGTTCATTTAAAACCTAAAAGAACGGTTAACGAGCGTAAGCAAACATAAACAAACAAACTTAAACGAATAAACAATGACAAAGATAAAGGATTCAGTGTGCTTATCAGTTATCATAAATAAGTTCCAACTAGACGATATTTGGCGCTATAATATCTTGAAACTTAAGCTAACAGTTTATCAAACTGTTGAAGGGCATTTCGGTTGGTTTCCGAAAAAAGCAAACTTACAGTGAATCTTCGATGACAAGACATTTGGAAGGATCAACGCTAAGCCTCTTTGCTGCTTCCAGGAATCTGATAATGAAAAAAGTACAATGCCAGAGTAGTTTAATATACGAACCCTCATCTAATACCGTATAAAAAAGACGCAAACTAGCTAGAGCAAGTCGACATGTATCATCTTACATTTCAGGAGATGGCTTTCCTGCTTTTACCTCATCACCAGCAATAATGGCTGCGAAGGATTCTTTCCACGCTGCAAGCGGAAACTTGTAAGATGGCAACTTAAACTACGTAAACAATTCGTCTAAAAGGTTGTAGATAGAAGATCCGGTGTGCTTTATAATAAATAAGTTCCAACTTACTAGGATGATAACTGATCTTTTTTTTAATGCTATCTCTCGGGGAATTAGAAGCCAATGCCATTTGCACTCCATGGCCTCTCAAATGTTTAATCAAACGATACGCACCTGGTAGTGCTTTAAGTTTGCACCATCTAGCAATGTGAATAATAAAATCAGAAATCATATCTAAAGTTTTATAAAGTTTGAGCAGATATAGTCAGTTCCTCAGTAAATTTTAAATCATTTCCTTTGCACCGAATCGAAAACTTGTGATCATAACATAGGGTCTGTTTGGTATGAGGTAATGGAATGGATGAGAGAATGGAATGAAAGAGGTAATGGAATGGACAAGGGAAAGAAATGGATCACTACCATTCTATTGTTTTGTTACCCTTATGGGAATAGAATGAATCATTACTTTGTTTGTTTGATAGACAAGAAAAGACGAAAGAATGGAATACAATTGATTAAAAATGGCAAAAATACCCTTATCTCAAAATAAATAAAACTTATCAACTTTCATAAAATTATCCAATTAAAAATTATAACAAATTTATATTATGAAAGATAAATTACTTTAACTAAGAATAAAATTTCATCCAAATTTTGCCACCAAAAAAATTTTAAAATTAATCAAAAAGTCGTCAGATATCACGTCAAGCAGGATCGACAAGCATGTTCTTTACCCATCCAAGTTTGTGATCTTCATCAAACCTTGAAGATGATGACCATCAACTCCTCATTCGGTGCGAGCTTACATGCAGCCTTGCCCCACTCACGAATATTCAACCCTCAACTTTGTTCATCTCCACCAAAAGATTCTTACACAGTTCCTCTCTATTGCTCTCCGCTCCAAAAAAACTCTATTGAATGTATTTGTCGCCCATTGATCAACATAAGGTACAATCAAAACCATTCATATATGAGAATTTAGTGGGCAAAAATTATATTTTATCGGCAAGAGAATTTGCAGCAATGCATAAGATTTATATTTTATTGACAAGAATGCACATAAGACTGAGGCTAAAAGTTAACTTCAGATAACTGCAATGACAGCAAAGTGTAAACATAATAGCCATTTCTTGAGATGACCCAAGCTTTTGATGAGTGATAATCAAGAAAATTATATACAGAACAGGTAAACACATGGAATCATTAATGAGTAACATGGTTCAAGAAATCAACTATGATCAAAATCCTAACAACAAGTATATCACTAGTGGTGCAAATTTGTAGAACCAAATAAATGATGAGCAAATACTATAGACAACAACATTTAACACGTAGCAGATTGTAATAACACAAAAATAAAACACTGCAAACACAAACAGATTGCAATAACAACAATTAAGGTCGGAACCACACTGGTTTGTGTTCCATCATGGCTGGAACATCTCAACCAAATATGGAGCGAAAATAACAGCAGTGTGAACGAAATACACCGGTTTGCGTTCCATCCCGGTCGGAACTTGATAAATGAATGATGTAAGTCTTGAATAAAACCCTGATTATTTGATCTATTCGTAAATCTTCAAATCAACATTCATAAGTTAAACATATTCCATGATCCATAAAGGTATCTTTCGATTTTACTCTTCAAAGAGTTCAACAATTTGATTCAACTAGACAGCTACTGTTCAATTCAATTTAGTAGCAACTGTTTCAAATATATCTAATTTGACAATACCAGTTATTGTGCGTTCAATCAACTAAAATAACATAAAGCTTGATCTAATAAACACCAGTCAATCAATCAATCATACCCAGTATAATCCCACCCATAGATTGGTAGGGTTTGGGGATGGATGGGATGTAGGCAAGCCTTACCTCTATCCCAGGGGATAAAGTGATTGCTTCCAGTGAGACCCTAGCTCCAAAGACACTTCCAACCATAAGAGTCAAACAAAACATGAAAAGGCAAATAACTACACTAAACACAAGTACACAACAAGATAACATAGGGTACCAAAAAAAATTCTTTTTAAAACTAACAAACAAGAAATAGGAGAGGACACATAAAAGAAACGAATTACACAATATATAGACACACCAGCAAGCGATAACAAGCCTAGGCCACCAAGAAAAACTAGGCTCCTATGACAAGACTTCAAAACCCTACCATACCACTCTCCTAAAAGTTTTTAACCCTAATCCTACATCTCCGCAAACACCTATCCTCGACCATATCCTCTGAGAGGTGCAAGTCTATCAAATCCTAAAAGGTATGATGAACAAAGTTGAGGGTTTGAAAGCAATAGAGAGGAACTGTGTAACAATCTTTTGGCGGAGATGAACAAAGTTGAGGGTTTGACTATTCTGAGTGGGGCAAGGCTGTATGTAAGCTCACACCGAATGAGGAGTTGATGGTAATCATCTTTAAGGTTTGATGGAGATCGCAAACATGGATGGGTAAAGAACATGCTTGTCGATCCCGCTTGACGTGATATATGACGACTTTTGGATTATTTTTATTTTTTTAGGTGGCAAAGGATGAAATTTTATTATTAGTTAAAAGGTGCAAGTCTATCTAATAAACACCGGTATATGGTTTTCTCACGAATGGGGGTTTAAGTCCAACCCTAACGCAAGAGCCTTACAACCTCGATAACCCAATAATTAAACTGCTACCCTAATTGACAAGTAAAGAATTCGCTAAATAATCAAGCATCTAACCTGATGATTGACGATGGTGTGTGACTGTAGAAGAACCAGGTAGTATAAGTCGAGTAAGTAGATCTTGTGATATTAGAAGAGAAATTGACGATCTATGGTGAAAAGGGAAAAATCGAGAATCAGCATAGTATTACTGAACGGAATGAAAACAAACTGGGGGGTAGGGAGGAATAAGTCGCTGCCTGATTAGACTCAGGGAAAGGGAATTCCTACGTAATGGGGGATTTCTTTCTCTTTGCCAACCAAACACTTCTATTTTCATTGCCTTTGAATGGGTCATTTCATTCCCATCCTCATTACCTCATACCAAACATTACCTAAGTTTTTCAACCATTTCGTTCAACTTTTTTCTAACCACGTGAAAATTAAGGACAAGACTGCAAGAGTGAGATTATAACTGATCAGAGAACATTGGGGAAATTTCCGAAAGCAAATCTTCTTTTGACATAGGAAGCCCGTAATCCTCAACAATGGCGGCTGCGGCTTCTATAGGTGTTTTCCCAATAATCTTTTGGGCCTCTCTCCCATCCCATTTCTTCTCGTATTTAACCAAATAAACTTTCAAAACTTCACTCACAATGCCATCTGTCATAACAATAAATTTTAGATAACGGATTTAAAGTTATACACTTATAAATCAACTTAAGCTTTGAAATCAAGCTACTTAAAACAATAACTTAAACTTTAACAATAATATGATTAAGAAAAAAAAGGAAGCATGCAAACCGCCCGCTCACAATAACAGAAAACTACCTGTATTTACAAGTGTTCCATCCAAGTCAAGGATCACACATAAAACTAGTTTCCTTATAGAATGCATCATCCAGTTTGTCACGACTCGAAGCTGATTTCAGGCTCACAATTACAAAATTCTGAGATAACAATACAGATCGGTTACTTTAGACATATCCCAATATATAAGCAAGTAACAGGGAGTATGAAAACATAAAAGGGGATCAAAATTCAGTCAGGCATTTTATCAAACATCTAATGTTCATGATATCTGGTACTATGATTATGCTGTACAGAAGTAATTTGAACTCATGTGTGGACAAATTTCATTCAGGCATTTTATCAAACATCTTATCTTCATGATATTTGGTACTGTGATTATGCTCTACAGAACTTAAACCAATCGTATATGTGCAATTCAATTGTTAGGGTTTGGTACAGAGAATACCTTGGAGTTTAAACTAGTTTGAGAATCGCACTCATGAAGAACAACACTTGTACTGTGATAAGTGGAGCAAACGGATGATTGACGGTGGGTGACGATGGTGAATTAGGTATGTGGTTTAATATAATCGGACTGATAAGACGAAGCTTTATCGTGTCCATGGATAAAACGTCTATAGCATTATTCGCTAATAGGCTAATTTAGATCCCACGATCGTGTGTCCGTGGTTTGATGGCGTTTGTATCTTTTTATGTTGCATATATTATTCTGGGTACGATGTTGCGTGTGGGGTGGACCGTGGAAGTTTTCTACCGGCGTTGAGGCGATGGTTGAGTCGACGTGGTGGTTGTCTATTAGCATGACTAATAGCTGTTGGACCCGAACGGTATAAATTAAAAAACATTTAAAATATATATATATATATATATAGGGCAGGATCCGAAGAAAACGTCTAAAAATGTAAAAACGGTGAAAACGATCTTGGTGTTAACGTGTGGCACTGGTGCTAGCTTACACTAAGGGTAATATTTCAAAACGCCATGCACATGTCACTCAAATGCCAAAAACCATGCACATGCAAATCACATGCATATTCCAACATCTTTTTTAAACTCCATAACTTTTTTTATACGTAATTATTTTTTTTAAATACACCATAAAATCAAGTGTTTATTATCTTTCCAATGACTATACAATTGCTATATTTTGAAATAAAAAATGGCATAAATTGGATGTTCGTGAAAGGGGGAGGGGGTTATGGAGTTTTCAAAAAATGATATAAAAATGTCCAAATAAAAACGCCATAAAAACATCCAAATTAAAAAAGTACCATGAAATACCAAGTTGAAAACGCCAATACTATCCTGTTTAGAAAAATACCATGAAATATCCAGTTAAAACGTCACAAATTACCCGGTTTAGAAAAACACCATAAAACCCAATTGAAAACGCATAAAAATACCAAATTCATAAAAAAATCATTAAAATACTAATTGAAAACGTCATGAAAACACACAGTTCAGAAAAACACTATGAAAAACTAAGTTGAAAACGACATAAATAAACAAAGTTGAAAACGCAATAAAAAACCCACTTCATTTAATTTCTAAAAAGTATATCAACAGTATACTCGTTGGAATGATAAGAAAACGTTAGATTTTATGGTTTATTTTAAATAATTACGTGTATAAAAGTTATGGACGTTTAAATATTATGGGGAAAATGACATGTGATTGATATGTACCCTTGTTAGGATATTTCATTTGACCCCTTTTGGTACTTCTAAGGGTCTTAGTGTTTACAAAAATGTAATCGCATCAATCTTAGCCACAAATCATAAAGATCCTTGGCTGATAAGGGTCTTAGTGTTCTCACATTTTCACAATTTTAGATGGTTCCTCCAGAACCCAAAATACACACACACACACCACACGTATATACTCCCATATATAAAAAACTCAACCTCTTCCACCATTTTTCACTTTATTATCTTCTTACTAATTCTATATTTTATAAGATCTCTCTACTTTTTTTTAATGAAAGTAGCATACACACAGCCACAATTTCGATCCAAACAACCCCTGGCATGGGTAAAATATCGAATACCACTTTTAGCCGACCAGTATTTTATTATCATTTCTTTTTACTTTTTATCTGACCCATTTTTAATCATAAACTATTTTATTTTATTGTATTTTTTTACTTTTTGTTTGACCCAATTTTAAATTCATAAAAAAAAAGATATGTATTCCCCACTTATCAACACCCCATTCAACAAAAAGGTTCGAAAAACGTTCCATCTTGAATTTTTTCACACTTTTGCCCCTCCATTACAAGACATAGTTCTTAATGCTACAAATAGATAAAGAGTCCAACTAGTATTAATATACCCAAAGTCCCTCATGTGTACCCAATTCTTGTGTATGGAGAAGCATCCACGTCTCTACATAAAAATACTTGTTAACAATGACATAAATGATAAAAGTATATATAAAAAAAAAAGAAACCGATTGCTAACCATCGAGTGATTACTCGGCCCCCTTTTTTAAAACATATATTTGGTATGGATATAATCATGTAAACAAATCTGAACAAAACCTTTTCTTGTTTACTCACTAAGTTTGATTGGATAAACAAACATACATAAATACTTACATGAATAAATTTAATGTTGCTGTTTGTTCGTTTAAAAATCAAATTTTGCTAGGCTCCTTGTTGTATCATACCTAAAAATTATTAGTATAAGCAGGGGCGGACTCATCTCAAGTGTGGGTGGACAAACGCACACTTAGAAAAAAAAATTAGTGTTATTTCCACTGAAAATCCCAACGGCACCATTTGAAATTTTCAACTTTCCCTCTTAGAAAAAATATTATGAATTTATAAAAAATATATAAAATTGTAAACACTAATTTTTATTAATATATAAGTATATAATACAATTCATATAATTACTCTTTAACTACTTATTCATTTAACCCAATCAAACTATCAAATCCCAATCTACAATCTATTTTTATTAACCTAAGCCCAAACCCAACCCAAAATAAATTGAACTAAATAAAATAACCCAAACCCATCTAACCATTCCAATTCCATTCCTCCAATCTCTCGCTCAAAAAATCCCCAGTGACTCACTGTGCTCGACCGGACCCATTTTTTTTGCTAGACAAACCAAAATTCCGGCCGAACCGACCCATATTTCGCCGGAATTCTCATGTAGAACCGATTTGGTTTCTTTATTGATTGTTTTTTGTTGTTTTATGTGACGATTAAGAGAAATATAGATGCATAAGAGTTTGATCTTTTTATGTTTTTTTATTTTTTTGTTATTCTAGATTTCTAGTTAATGATTTTGTTGGTCTGATTAAATGATTAGCTACAAGTAACCAACATTTAAAAGTAGGGCTTGAATTTTTGAAACCTAAAATTAAAAATTATGGAATATGGTTGATTGTTTATTTGTTTAAGTGTTTAGTGTTGTTTTATGGACTTATAGAGCGATTTATATAGAGAAAGACTTTCTTAGAAAGTTCTCTCTTGATGATATTTTGAATAGATTTCATAAAGTGAAAACCCGTAAGGTCCAATATTAAATATATTTGTATTGATGTTTGACGCTTTGACGTGCTTTTGATGAATATTTAAATTTTAGTTTGATGTTCTTTTGTTTTACATGACTCGACCCGATTCAACCCACTATACACCGATTTTTTATATAACTAGAGAACTAAAATCTTTAAAAATATTTCGCACCCAAAAATAAAAAAAAATATACGATTCACCACTTAGTATAAGCACATAGTTTCCCATTATTTTATAACTTTATTTTCATCCACGTCCCTACATAAAAAATACTTGTTAACAATCACATAAATGATATATATATATATATATATATATATATATATATATATATATAACAGGAAACTAATTGCATTTCTCGGCCCCCTCTTTAAAAGTTTGATTGAATAAACAAACATACATAAATACCTACATGAATGAATTTAATGTTAGTTAAAAAAAACAAATTTTGTTTGGCTCCTTGTTGTTTATACTTTATATACCGAAAAAATCATTAGTATAAGCACATTGTTCCTCGTTTTAGAAAAGGATACATTGTGTATTTATATTTAGGGAAAAGATACATTAAAAAGTGGATTTTGTCTAAGTATTTTAAGAAAAATTATAATGTTAACATGTGGCACTTCTATAAGTAAGAAATAAAAGAATTTTGGTACTAAAATATTTTGTTCCTTATAAGTAGTAGTGTGAAAATGACATATGTCACCCTATTTGTTTTTTAAAAAATACAACAAAAAATCTAGTACAAAAAATTTAGACAAAATATAGTACAAAAAATATAGCATAAAAATATAGTACAAAAAATATACACAAAAAAATATAGTACAAAAATCTAACACAAAAAATTTAGAAAAAAATTAAGATAAAAAATTTAACACTAAAAATATAGCAAAAAATGTAATACAAAAATTACAGCACAAAAAAATATTATACAATATAGAAATACAAGACATTATTTGTGGGTTTTTTAGTTGTCATATTTTATATAGCAATATGGTACTCAAATTAAAGACAAAAAACACTCGATTTTATGGTGAAATTTTTATGAAAAAATAATGTCGTATAAAAAAGTTATGACGTTTAAAAAATAGGGGTAGAATACACATGTGCATTACGTATGGAGAGAGAAAGTCAATAGATAGGATTTTCTAAAGATACCCTTACACTTCTCTTTTTTCATGCTTTTTTATTTTAACCATTGATTTAAAAAATTAAATAACTAGGATTTCTTCTCATCATAATTAGGCAAAATAAACATTTTATTTGATCTTACCCCTTTATATTTATATATACACAACAATTAACATGGAGAGGAAAGTGTTAGACTATATAAACAATTAACACTTTCCTATTCGTACAGCCAAATTACGATTTTGCTTTATTTAAATTTATAGTTTTATCATTGGTTTGTTTTTTTTTCTACCATGAAAATTACGATTTTACCGTCAATTCAAATTACGTTTTTTCTGACACGACCCGAAAACCCGACGCGAACCTAATTCGAAATTCACGGGTTTAGGTTTAATCTAAACGGGTTCGGGTCAGTTTCTTGTTGAACCCGCGAACCCGTTTAGGTTAACGGGTCGGGTCCGGGTCCGGGTCAACCTTGTCAGGTTGACCCGTTTAACACATTTATACCATCTTATATTTTTTACAATATATATTTTATGTCATAAATTAAATGGGTTGTGTATTTATGCCATAATTATTACTTAAAAAGAGAAATTAATATAGATTTTATAATTTAAATATGACATTATTATATACATTTGTGTTTTTTAAGTAAATTTTAACTTTAATATCTTAATTTCAGAAAAAAAAAAAAAATTCAGGTTAAACAGATTATATTTGGGTACATATGTATTATACGATTTTCGGGTTCAGACCGGGTTCAAATTTGTATAAAATTTTTAGTTCGAGTTAGCTTGAACCCACTAACCTGCGAACATGACCCATTTAACACCCTAAAAACTGATCATTCCATAAATTCTAATTTGATTTCAAATGACAAGTCACCACAATAACTTTCATACCATTATTTTATAACTTATCTTCATTCCAATAATTTATCCACTGAATCCTAAAAGTCAACCACTTCAAATAACTTTATGTATTTGTCACATTATTTTCTAACTTATATCCCAAAACAATAATGTTTTCATGCGTTGTTATTACGGTGTATAACGTGAAAAGGGGATGGGAGGAGTGACCTAAACAAAATCTATAATGATAGAGATAACATATATTTACAAATCTCTTTTACCAGAGTAATATTTCCTAAATCCAAACCTATAACTTTACAAAGACTTATACTTTATTTAGTAGATCTTTGTACATATATTTGAAGTTAGTAATTATCATTCTGTACAAATGACCAACCATTATATAAACCCACACGCAACCTCTGTCATCCAGCCCAGCTACCTAATAAACTACACGCCTTCTCAACCCCTACCCCCCCCCCCCCCCCCCCCCTTCTTCTTCTTTAACCTTCATTTTACTCACATACCTTCTTGAATCTCTTCTTCCTCAACAAACATTTGTAAGTCTCTCTCGTTCATTTACAATCATCTTGTATCTATATGTTTATGTATGCATACATGATGCATGTATGTATGCATGTATATCTTTTGTTTTTAGTGTTTAAATTTATGCATGTGGACATTTTCTGATAATTGTGATTGTGTATTAGAAGCATAGACATTTATATTGCTTGTCGAATCTTTTTTTTTTAATAATTCTTGATCATTATTCATGTATAAATATGTTTTTATTCTTGTTATTATACATGGGTTTCTTGAAAATAACTTACTATTTGCAGCTGCCTTTTATCTTAGTTATTCATTCTCATAAAGTTTTACAAACCATAATATATGTGTGGTTAAAACCACATAACCCTCCATATATATATATATATTTTCTTTAATTCTCACTAATTTCTTTAAAATTTATTAGGTTCTCACTAATTTTTTCCATTTTTTTTTCGAACGCACTGGTATATATATATATATATATATATATATGTGTGTGTGAGTGAGTATATATGAGAGAGAGTGGAACCAAAACAATAACCCTTGAATGACGGATTCTAGATTTTATTTTAGTGGGTTTCTTTTGATATATTCTCTTTAATTCTCACTAATTTCTTTAAAATTTATTAGGTTCTCACTAACTTTTTCCATTTTTTTTCAAACTCACTGGTTTCCTGAGAACCCACAAATGTGGGTTGGAACCGCCCCCGTCCGCGATCACCGTCTATGCCATTCAAACATACCCCCAATATCCCATAAGGGACGGTGTTGGGCGCTATGAAGGTTTATAGCGCCCCATTAAGCCCCTCCACCTGACGAGCACGCATGGCCTAAAACGCCTAAAGCGTACCGCATACATACATTTGACATTATATATCATTCAATCGGTATTTTAATCCCATTTTTTTTGTTTTTTCTTCCCATTCTTTCTCATAAGATCATTCCTTTTGTTATCGGATTGTTACAATGATGAAGTGAATGTGTTTAAAAATATTAAACTTAATATATTGGAAAACCAAGTGCATTAAATGAAGTGTACATATGCAATGAGTTTGTAAGTTTTGATTTTTTTCGAAATGTGAATTAATTCTTGTTATTTTAAACCCAAATTTGCCTGTTCAAAAAAAAATACAAAAATAAAAAAAATCTTGTTATAAACCAAGAAATCATGACCACATGAGTTGTCAAATCTTGATTGGGTACTAAACATGACATTTATTTATAGGATCAACAACAGAGGAAGAAGCGCTGAGATCTTTGCACGTGTCCCAATAATCTTCTCCATTAATCAAGAGGAAATATGTGAGGAGAACAAAAAGAAATTATCAAACTTTTATTATGGATGATCCGACCCATGGTTTCAGGATATCTTCATATAGGAAAATGGCCCTTTTGTCCTCCCCCAAAAAACAGCTCATGAAACTGAGGGAGAGAGCAAAGTTGATTGTTACTAATGATTGATTGACTTCTTTTATATAATATAACTTCTTTTATATAATAAAGTGTTAATATAATATATTGGCATATATGCTTTAGTTTTCATGTGTGATTTGGTTGGTTGCAGTGGCGGATCTATAAAATCTTTACAGGGGTAACGTTTTATAAAAAAAGGTAACGAAATCAAAAAAACGTCGAATTTTTCCAAAATTTACACTATCGTCGGAGCGCGAAGGGTACGAAGGCTACCCCTTCCCCTAAGGTAGGTCCGCCCCTGATTGGTTATATGGTGGTTCTTTTATAATTCATATGTCCTGTTTGGTAATTTTATTTTATCAGCTGTAGTAATACTTAAAAAGATAAAGCCCAAGTATAAAGATGTCAAAAAAGAAGATGTAACACATATATTATATTGTATATTGTATACATGAAAAACACACTTGCTTTTGAGTTTGGGCAAAATAAGGTGGCTTTTGTTTATGGCTTTTATAGATATTATAAAAAGCATCATATTCAAAAGTAGTTCTTCATCATGTATTCTATTTTTACTAAAAGTGGTGCTACCTTTTCTTTTAATTATATCATTTTATTGCATCTTTTTTTCACATGTATTATTAAAAAGTTTGTAAATAAATATCCAATTTTCAAATATTCAAATTACGTGTTAAAGGCTAAAACACGTATTTTAAATCAAAATCACATAAATTATGTTGTAGACATGGTGGAACCATCGTGTTTTGTAGTAATATTTTCTTTGCAATTAGTGTTTTTATATGGTGAAATGACCTAAACAACATCATTAAAATGATTTTATTTTATTTTGTGAAACAATAATTGTATACAGGATTGGATTAGTCGCTACAAAACATCATAAATGATTAGGACCATTGAGCTCACAAAAAACGTATTTGGTGTTATCACACCATTGTTTTTTTATGAAGAATGAGCCACTTAGATTCTTAAAAGTCGAAGCACATAACGATGACACTATACGCTAACTTCATGTACACCAGGATTAGATATTATAAAAATACTAATACTAATAATATATTGTAGATAAATATTTTCCAAACTTGTTAACTTTTGAAAACCCAAAATAAAATAACAAGAAGTATGCATACAACAATCTATGTATGATTAAAAAAAATTGTGTCTAACTAAAAGATGTCGACCTCTGGGGCGGATGTACATAGTAATAAGGGGTAGCCTCTGCTTCCACTTGCCGCTCCGACGGTAGTGTAAATTTTGAAAAAAATTCACGTTTTTTCGATTTCGTTACCCCTTCTTTTAAAACGTTACCCTTTGACACTCCGGCTAGATCCGCCACTGGTCGACCTCTATGGATAACATGGAAAAATTGTGTCTAACTAAAAGTTTCAGATACGGTTGTATGTAGCTTTTGTTACTGTAACCGTATCTGAAACTAATTACATATTGAGTTGGTTCGTTGTCATAACAAATTTTAGCATCCGATTCATGCTAGGCAAGTGACAAGTTTTTTAAGTTTTAAGAATTACTAACCATAGAAGTTAAAACAATTCATAATTTCTAAGAGTAAGGAATATTATTGTAATAATGGATTAAGCATGAGTGGGTCCAGATATTAGTTATGGTCGTTATTCAAAGAATCAAAGGTGCCAATAGAAGAAAGATGAAAGCGTCAATGTTGAATGTTGACATGTGAAACTGCTCATTCTTGTGTAGACACACAACATAATTGTTGGGATGAAAAAGGGAATGTCATCCATAATTGCTTCACTAGTACTCCATCTATTTAAATAATTATATTTAATTATTAGTCAATATTGATGACATATTGACAAAACCCTATCTTATATAATATTGTCCAAATTCTGGATAATGATTTTTATTGTATTGTCAAAAAGTCCATGCATATGTCACTCAAATGTCAAAGACCATTCACATGTGTATTCTATTATTTTTTTAAACTCCCAAAACCTTTTATATGTGATTACTTTTATAAAAAAATTACACTATAAAATCGAGTGTTTTCTTATTTTTCTAACGAATATACTATTACTATACTTGTGGATAAAAAAATGACATGAACTGGGTGTTCAAAAAAACGCCATAAAACACACAGTTAAAAAAAACGCCATGAAAATACCCAGTTAAAAACACCATAAAACACCCAAATTCAGAAGAAAAAAAAACCATGAAAATCCAGTTGAAAACGCCATAAAAACACTCAGTTCAGAAAACGCCATAAAAAATAGTTGAAAACACCATAAAAAAACAGGAAAACCCAGTTCAAAATGCCATAAAAACAAAGTTCAAAACACCATAAAAAACACAGTTCATTTTTTTTAAAAATATATAAATAGTATACTCGTTCTAAAGATAAAGAAACGCTGAATTTTATGGTGTAATTCAAAAAAATAATCAAGTATAAAAAAGTTATTGCCGTTTAAATATGACGGGGGAAATGGCATGTGATTAGCATGTACACCCTTGTTTGTATCTTCTCATGTTACCAACCTGATAGTTATAAATTTGCTATTATTTACAAAAATGTCACCGCATCAATCTTAGCCACAAATCATAAATATCTTGTGGCTGAAAATCGTTCTCATTGTTTTAACACTTATATGTGTTTTTTCCTGATCACATTTCTCTCTCTCTCTATATATATATAGAGAGAGAGAGAGAGAATATTCTTACTTGATAAATATATGAGTTGAAATTATTGCATCCAATTTTGTAAAGCAAATATATTACAATTTAGTGTAGGGTAAAATAAAAGATATATAAAAGATATATATATATACGCAAGTTATAAAACTCAAAAACACTAATCACGCATGTTGAAAACCATAATCATGCATGAACATAATCACGCATGGGGTAAAAAACCTAAGCATACATTTTATAAAAATAATCACGCATATTATAATTCATCAGCGTACGCTAAGCAAAACTGTACAATACACTTTTACTATATATATAGGGATGGGTTAAAAGGAAAACCAACACGAGTTATGAGAACCATGAGAACTAGGCAATCTAAAAGGTTTTTCCTTTTTTTTTCGAGTAAATTGCACAAAACATCCTTTATGTTTCCTCAAATATGCAGGTTCCAGCCTTAATGTTTAAAAGTTGCTAAAAACAACCTTTAAGTTTATTTTTGTTGCGGGTTCAATCCTTTACAGCTAACCACGTTATTTTTCTTCAGTTAAGTTCCCTCACATGATCAACCAAAATGACGAATATACCCTCACATGTTATGCATGTGAGGGAACTTAACTGAAGAAAATAACGTGGTTAGCTGTAAAGGATTGAACCCGCAACAAAAATAAACTTAAAGGCTGTTTTTAGCAACTTTTAAACATTAAGGCTGAAACCTGCAAGTTTAAGAAAACATAAAGGATGTTTTGTGCAATTTACTCTTTTTTTTCTAAATCATAAAAAAATCACTTGTTTCAGCAAGAATTTTTTTTAAAATGCCGCATACACACATTTACATGAGGTGTAAAAATATTTATCTTCGTAACAAATTTACACCAGCGCGACTCAAAAACTTAGATTAGTCAAAACTACCGACTCGATAATTTTTTTTTTGTTTTTTTTTACAAATGTGTTTATAATATCTCCATCTACGTTTGTGCAAATTTTTTTTGGCCCAACTCGCACGTGAAGTATGAGTTGTCATAATTCTCACAACTCGTGATGGTTCTCATTTGAACTGTGCCCTATATATATATATATAGGAGGATTTATTGAGGAACACCAAAAAAGTGAGGAACCGGGACACTGTTAAAAATTATACTTAACATGTTAAAAATTATTTTTTTCTTAATTTTTTTCGACGCTTTTTCTTAAAAATACATGTAGAAACATTTTTAATAAAAAAAATAAAAAACTAAAAATATAAAAAAATGTTTAAAAAACAGTTAAAAATATATATCTTATAAAATTAACTTAACATGTTAAAAATCAATTTTTTAATAAAATTTTCAGCGCTTTTCCGTATAAAAATGGGTAGAAACTATTCGAATAAAAAAATTTAGCCTTTTTTAACTGTTTTTATATATATTTTTAGTTTTTGATTTTTTTTTATCAAAAATGCTTCTACAAGTATTTATAAGGAGAAGCACCAAAAAAAATTTTAAATATTGATTTTTAACTTGTTAAGTTCAATTTTTAAGAGTGTTCCCCGGTTCCCCACTTTTTTAGTTTTCCCCAATAAACCCCACACACACACTATATATATATATAGCTGGAGTAAATACTATTAAAACCATGGACCATGGTTATCCTGCAAATTGAAGTGGTTTTTATAACGTTTCATGATTGCAATGAGAGGACAAATAAGGTGGTCGAATACAAAAAAGTAAAACATTTATTTCACGAACATTAAAATTATGCTAATGTAAACTATGCAATATGCTACATTTTAATGGATAGAAACCTCATTTGAAGTTAAATCTAATGGCATTAAAAACTAAAAAAGTTAATTACACCGAAAAAGAAAAATTATGTACTATGATGAATCTAGAGCATGTCATAAGTTAGCTTCTAGGATCAAAGTAAAAAACTTGACAAAACTCTTAACACCGTCTTTTACTTAAAGATGATCAGCAAGGTGAGCTCCTAATCACATAACAAAATAGCTTCCACCTACCCACCATCGGTTACTACTAGCTAATAACAGAAACTGTACCTTTTATAGATCATGATTTGTGTGATATCCATCAGTGATAACATGTACCGACGACTTCTGCAGATTGATGTATCTCTGTGTAGATTCTTGAACTATTTTCATTATCCCCATGGAGTCTGAAACAGGAGAAGAATCTTCTTCCTGTTCGGGTCGAATATTCAAGTCAATATTTTGACTTTTGAAAGACGAATTGAACAATCTTTCTCGATTCGGGTCATTTTCAAAAGTTCGAGCACCCCCTGCTTTGTGGTCATCGTTACTATTTCCATTTGCTATCTGTGTATAGCGGATGATGTCAGCATACAACAATTGAGTTGGATTCTGCATTGAACTTCCAACTTGTTTTGTGCTTGCTGCCACTTGGCAGACATTACAGGTGCACGTTGATTCGTGCTTGCTGCCACTTGGCGGCTGAATGCAGACGATGGTGTTGCTTGATTCTGGGTTTCCTGATTATTCAACACATACAAATAAATTAGCAATATACAAGAAATACAAATTTAGGTTAGAAGTGATTTATATACCATGAGTGGTCATGGGAAGCGTATGCTCAAGATGTTCTGGTGTCGCTTCTACTTCCGTTGAACTAAGAGATCTTGTAGTCGTATGGGATAGACGATAAGATAAATGTACAAACTCTCAGAATAATAAAACGAAAAATGTTGAATAATATTTTAGCAGCAAACTTACCGAACATTGTCTATTGAAAATTCTGCAGGACTCCCTATAATAGGTGCCTCCTGTCACATTAAACAATCTCATCAAAACCAAATAATTGGACGCTACTATTATGATTTGGCCAATCAGTAGGCCTGTAAACGAACCGAACGTTCATAAACTGTTCCTGAACTTGTTCGGCAGAAAGTTCATTTATTTAATAAACCAACGAACATGAACAAAATTATTTGTTCATTTAATTAAATGAAAGAACATAGACACATGTGTTGTTCGTTCATTTATGTTCGTGAACGTTCGTTTATGCTTGTTCATTTATGTTCGTTTATATTTTAATAAATACATATGGAGTTCTATTTATACAAATATAAACATAAAAGAGGTTTTCTAATTACTAATATACATATAACTAACTGATAATTGGGCTTTCCAATAACAAAAATAAGCTTGCAATAGAACTTATCGAAATTAATTAATCATTTACATAAAAAAAAAGCTACTTTATGTTCGATTATGTTTGGTCATTTATGTCCATTTGTGTTGTTTTATGTTTGTTAAATTGTGTTCGTTTAAGTTTGTTTACGTTCATTTACGTTCGTGAACTGTTCGTTAAGGTCTTAAACGAACGAACATAAACGAATATGAACATGCCCATTTTCTTAATGAACGAACACGAACAAAAAATTTGTTCGATTATATGTTCGTGTTCGATCATAAATAAATGAACGAACACGAACATGCCTTTGTTCGTGTTCGTTCGGTTCGTTTACAGGCCTACCGATCAGAAATAAAACACTAAAAGGGTCAAAATTGCAGTGTGCTACCTGAAAATCCTCTAATTCAACACCATCGATTAACACGATGGTGGAAGAACTATTAAGAGGTGGTCGTAACAATCCTTGAACTTGTTTCAAAGTGACACTGAGTTGACGCATATCGTCTTCCTCGAGTCTGAGGTGTTTACCATTTGAGCACACTTTGCGGCCGTTCTTCCTTTTGGCACGAATCGAAATTTTATCTTCTGACCATGTGCCATCTGGATTTCTTGACTTACTATCATTTAAAGTTTCTTCATGAGTGGAAATACTTGTATTTGTTGTTTCATTGCCCTGCCATCAATGCGGAATATTAGACAGTGCTATGTTTGACTTTGACCTATAGCATGTATCACTCAACCGTACAAAAGTAAACCTACCTTGTTAGATGGAGATACAAGTGGAGCTTTCCTAAATCCCATTATAAGCTTTCCTTCAGGCTCCAACCTACTGAATGTCACTGCACCAATATAACGAATGAGCAACAACTCAAATATAATTAAAAAAACAAAATAATAAATGTCTACATATACCTGTATCACCAGCTTGCAACTGCATTGACTGTATCCATGGAGTGACTCCTTCTAAAACGTACATTCTACTATTATTATTCGGCCAGAATCTATATTGTAACACCCAATCTTTTCCCTTCATATCTTGGATGACAAGTGGATAGCCTTCAGGCTCAGAAATTGGAGGCAGGTAAGCCTGTAAAAGAACCATATACAAACAGTTATATCATTGTCCATAAGACCACGGGGTGTGGGGGGGGGGGGGGAGGGCTTGGGTTGGGGGCTTTGCTCGACACGTGGCGGAGGTGGGCTCCACCAGGCTACCCCAAAAAAAGTGGAGTGTGGGAACGGCGTGGCCTAGCCAACGTGGGGTGACATGTAGAAATATATATATATATATATATATATATATATATATATATTTTATATATTTTGACATTTATATAATAAAACACACAATTATATTAATTTAAAAAAAGTTACATAAAATCCTAAAAAATTTCAAAAAAAATCTACTTATTAAATCCTAAGAATTAAAAGAACAACTTAATAAATCCTAAAAAATAAAAAATAAAAACTTCATAATAAATCCTAAAAAAAATTACAAAGGACGGAAAATATATTAAGGTGGGGAACCCAACGAAATTCCGCATTCCCGTCGTGCCTATACTCGATTTTCATGATCTCCACTCGATCGTCGTGGGTCAAGTTGCCCGCAGGGACACGATCGAAGCAAACTTTAAACCGATCCAGCTTCGGTTTTAGCTCACGCCACTTATGTTGACACGCGTTTAAGTTGTGACACGCGTTTCCGACATGTTGTTGGTATTGCTGAAACGCTTGTGTCCAATAGGCGGTTTGACCACAATGTAGCGTTCGTTGTGCGTCAACGATTGACGTCATTAGCGCTATCTCCTCCTCCTCGTCCAATGAACCCTTTTCGTTTTTTGGTGTGGTTTTGGATGAAGATTTGTGTTTGGTTTTGGTTTGAAGAAAGTATATGTGAAAAATATTGATGTTTTAGGATGTGTATTTATAGGTAAAAATTGGTAAATTTTTTTTAAAATTTTTATTTACCTAGGTAAACCGCCATGGCCAACGGCTACCCCAAACGGTCATATATGCCCAGCCAATCCCAGCCATCCACATCATCGCTCCCCCGCCCCATGCCAGCGGAGCAACGCCGTAGCCAATTGGCACGGTGTGGCTTAGCCAGCATTGCTTGGCTTCCCCCGCCCCACACCCCGTAGTCTAATTATACCATTAACAAATTCAAAGAAGTCCATATCACACGTTTAATTTGTAAAATGCCATTTTCGTCCTGAGGTTGGGCCAGTTTTGCAACTTTCGTCCAAAGGTTTGTTTTTTCCGCATCTAGATCCAAAAGGTTTGAAATCTTGCCATTTTCACCGGCTCGTTAACTCCATCCATTTATGAAAATGGCAAGATTTCAAACCTTTTGGAACCAGATGCGGAAAATCAAACCTTTGGACGAAAGTCGCAAAATCGGCTAAACCTCAGGGACGAAAATGGCATTTTACTCTTTAATTTAAATAGTAAAAGATAGACTAACCTCTGCACATTTCTTTGGCAGCACCAATCGACCGATCTTCCCTGCATCACTAGCACTTAACACTTTCTCAAACAGAGGTGTAATCTTGGCACTTGAACTATTACAATGTTAAGGCGTGATTTGTGATTAATAATACCATTCAATGCTACTAAGCACTAGCAAACAAACTATAATAGTCAACATCAACAATGGCATCATAAAAGCAGGATACCATCCACAGAGTTGTTGGAGTTCTTGATCTGTGAATTGGGACCAGTAGCGGGGAAGTGGCTGATGGCGGGCCGTGTTTCTCCTCGAGCCTTATTATTATTATTATTAGAGCACTGCTTCCCTACTGACGGTGGAGGGCATAACGGCTGAACATCGATTTCAGACACACTTCCTTCATTTTTTTGATTGTGTGCCAAAAACGTTTCTCGCAAACTAGAAAGAGGGGCGGCATTTGTTTGGAAGAAAGACTGGATTCCTGAACAAAATGGTGGGTTTAGTGAACTTATTTTGGTATCTGAAAACAGTTCTAGACTTTATCTAACATGTTATGATCCTTACCAGTGGCGTGGGCCCTATCCCCAATTATTTCTGGTGCTATGACCCGCCGGCTGTCATTCACAAATCTCTCACAAGGATCATCTGTTTTACTTTGACCCAGAGAACAGGAAATCA
This sequence comes from Scalesia atractyloides, assembly GCA_947069175.1. Taxonomy (NCBI): domain Eukaryota; kingdom Viridiplantae; phylum Streptophyta; class Magnoliopsida; order Asterales; family Asteraceae; genus Scalesia; species Scalesia atractyloides. The sequence goes on from CAMTDV010000008.1 coordinate 6,979,363, forward strand.
ACTGTAATTCCTGTTGACCGTTAGTAGAACTGAACAGACTCGGTGCTTGCCACCATGGTACAGGACCCGATCCAACAGTATGTCTCCAATGTTTGGAAGAAACGTCTCTGATTCTTTCAGCAGATGGCCATGTAGGATTTGGTGTCTAAACGATGAATAATATAACATAATTACAGAAGATAAATATATGTAAGGCGTTCCTTTTAAATGATGTGTAAATTTATGTTAAATAACCAAAACCAGCAATGCAGATTAATATCTAAATGCTAATACCAAGATGAATTCTGTTTTTGCACAGCTGAGACACTCGATGCCTCCGGCATCCAACAATATGAACATATGGAATGACACTATACATCCACAATGAATTTTCTGCAAAGCAAAAGTGCCCACTTTTATAAAGGACTTCTCATGCATAAATATGTTTATTTAGCTAATTAGGTTTGAAATATTTCTAACCTTTCCACAAGATTCACAACATCTCCAGCCAGATGCATTCAAGTGATATGTATCACAGAATTTTCCATCTTTAAACGCAGAACTACAATCAATTTGAACATAAATCAGTGCTCTTGATATAGTAAGAAAAAAAAAAGCAATATAAAAGCAAAACAACAAGAAACAGCCAAAGATCATAATCTAATTTGGCATCATAACTGATATTTATTCTAAACAGTTTCCGACTCGTTTTCTTTCCTTGCGAAGTTGCGTTACGTGTCAAGTACAATATTTGAAAACATTATTTATATATCACCACCGCATAAAACAACTTTCCATATAGTGCTGATAATCATTACTAAAGCTAATCCACATAGTGCTCAAAAGTCTTTACAAACTATTGAACCCTCCACCTCTCATTTTCCTATTGAACACACAAACACATATACTTCTTAAACAAGAAACATTGTTTATAGATTTTAAATTTTCAATATCTAACTCCTATCGAAATCTATCTACTGCACAGCTATATGTGCCTATGTTATCTAAGATGTGCAAGCTCAATCAAGATTACTTCAAGAATCAAGATATAAAGTTGTTTAAGTTTCCTTAATTTTAATCAAGTGTGTACTAAAGATACTCCTCTTCTTAAACAATAACATTCATACTTCTCAAGATCATGCATAACCATAAACCTACAAAGTACACTCTTCAATCAACCATCACTTTAACCAACAACAACAAATCATGTAACACTTAAATAATCACTTCCAAAACCTAACTTCCACAACAAACCACATAAAAATCATTCAAACATTACTTGCAATACAAGCAACAACACGAGCATAACAGAACGCAAAATCAGTAGGCATTATATCAACAACTACAAAAATAAATATAAAACATAATAAAATAGTAAACAAGTTAGTTGCATACGCGCATCGATCGCAGAGGTCAGCGAAATCTCCGGTCCGGCAAAGCCAGCCTTTTCTAGAAACTTCCAGAGCCTGTTTACAAGTCGAATTAAAGCAAACTTTCGGTGAACCAGAAGAAGAAGAAGCCATTAGAGAAAACCTAGAGAGATATGTACTGAACAAACAGTGCAATTGTCGAAACATAAACCTAAGATGATTGCATTTTGCGTGCCTATTATGGTGAGGTAAACAGAACTATTGATGGAGATATAGAGAGAGAAAGTAGGAGAGAGAGTGTGTGTATCTATATCGATGGATATATAGACGGGACTAATGTGTGTCAGGTTTTTTTGTTTTTAATTTTAGTGGGTATCTAACTATCTACAGTATAATTTTCTAGTAAACTTTCGTTTTGCTTTATGTGGTTTGGTCACTTTAAACGGTTTTGTTCTAATCTTTTAAAAATAGTCATTTTCCTCCAATAGTTTACTATGTTTTTTCCATTTTGCTCCCCGACATTAACTTCATCCAAATTGTTTGTTAACTGAAAGGGTAGTTTTGGTAACTTGCCACATAAAAGTAAGGATATTTTGGTAATTTTACTTATAAAGATATTTTTAATTTATAAATATTTTATATAGAATATATGCATACAACATCAACATCTCTCAACCTCAACACATACATACATACATCTGCACTCTCTCATCTCTTACCCTCAATCACATCCGCCGCCACCACCATCTGCAACCGTCACCACCACCACCACCCGCCGCTGTCACCACCACCAGCTAGCACCACAACTTTCTCTCTCATCTCCACCACCGAAACCTTCACCTTCACCTTCTCCAGCTCCACCGTCACATCCAAAATCGCCGGAATCATCGTTTCCGGAATCAGCGTCGTCGGAACCACCTGCAAAAACCACTGGAGGAACATCGACCTTCTTCTTCTCCATAATTTCTCACACAAAAACCCTAATAATCTAATCTGAACGCGGATTGATCCAAAACCCTAGAATCAACGAGTGATCCAAAAAGGGGGCACAACGATGATGTTGGTAGAGGTATTTGGGTGTTTTCGATTTTTCAGGTGGCGGCGAGTTGTGGTGGGATTGGGGGTTTGTGTCGGCAAGAAAAGGAGAAACAGAGTGGTGGTGATGACAACCTGTAATGGCAGGTGTGGTTAAGGTTCAAGCCAAATTGCGGTGGCTAGGGTTAAGACAAGTTTGGTTGTCGGTGGTTACAATTTTGCAGGTGGTTGTGGTGTGATTTTGACGGTGGCAGGGCTAGGGTTGAGGGTTTGTAACGGTAAGAAAGGGAGAAATAGAGTGGTAGTGATTGAAGGCTAGAACAGGTTGATCGGAGAAGTGTGGAGGATGGTGATGGCAGGTTGTGGTCGTCGGATGGTGCAGTGGCGGTGGCCAGATGGTGCGGTGGTGGCTGCTGGAGATGGTAGTTATAGTGGTAGAGAGAACTAGAGAGATAAGAGGGGTTTTATATATTTATTTAATTTAATATCAAACATATTTAAGGAATTTATAAATAACTAATACTTATATATAAAATTTTCAAAATACCCCTACCTTCAATTCAGTGATTTAACTGAGTTAGTGTCGGGGAGCAAAATGGAAAAAAACATAGTAAACTATTGGAAGAAAATGGCTATTTTTAAAGGATTGGGGCAAAACCGTTAAAGTGATCAAACCACAAGGAGCAAAACGGAAGTTTACTCAATTTTCTATTTCTGGTCCTTAGAAATTCACCACTTTGTGCTTCTGGCACTTTACTTTCTAAAAGGAATGTGATTTGCCTTTTAAAGTAGGGGTGGACAAATAAGTGAAATAATTAAACCGTAAGTGAAAAAGCCGACAAACTGAACCGAAAAATCAATCCGGAACAAAAATCGACGGTTAGATTTTTGGATTTTTAATAACCGAAAATTTCGATTCGGTTTTCGGATGTAACATCCGTCAAAAACGGATTTACCAAACCCGCTCCGTTTATCAACCGAACAGTCAGTTAAAATTTTCATTGCGAATTAAATGCCCAAAATAATTTTAAACGATACGTAATCAATTATTATGCGGGGATATATATTTAGTTTTTGAAAAACTGATAAAAATCGCAAAATAAAAATATTTTACTCATGCCGGGTTTCGAACTCGGGTCCATACCGGTTCAATCAAACACTTATCACTCAACCGAACAACCGCTCCGCCGCTTTGATTTTATGGTAATAGCAGGAAACATTTAATTCAAATATTCAAGTTCGAAAGTTAAATTCAATCAATTTCCGCCCAAATAGCAGTCGTCGGAAATCCCGACGACTTCACCGTTTAATTACGTTTCCGCTCAGAATAACCGAAGACTTAACTCCTACGACGGTTATAACCGACGCCTGAACCCGCGACATCAGCCATAACCGCCGGGGAACGGCTGACTTCGAATTGAGACCGAATTCAGACCCCATTCATCTCGATGCTACCCTATAAATTCACCCACAACTCGCCAGAAACATTTCACACTCAAATCGCACCCTTTCTCGGCGGAAACTCACTCGCCGGAAATAATTTATACTTCGCCGGAAAACCGAGTTTTTAATCTCTGAGCTTTACTGAACCCCCTAAACTTTTACCGAAGTCACCCACACCCTTTGTAAGCTTTCGGAAGACTCTCTGCTGCAAGACACTCGTCGCCGGAAAAAGATTGCTGTCGCCGGAGTTCTGCCGGAAAACAGAGGAGAACCAGTCGGTACTTTTCACGACTAATTCCTTTCCTTTTTATTTTTATCTCGTCTATAATTGATCATAAAACGCTAAAGGAACCTGAATCAATACTTCGAATCAGTCAGTCGTCACTTCCGGTGAAAACCAGTGAAGAAGACGACGTTTCGGTAATGGTTAAGTATAATTAAAATCAAGTTATTTACCGGGTTAGACACACAGTCCAGCGGTGGACTGTGTGCACTTTGAACGCTAAGGTCACGAGTTCGAGTATTGTCCCTCACACGCTGCCTTAATAAAAATTCCTTTTTCCGCAAAACTGAACCGGATTGATTTAGATATATGTTAAGTATATTGATAACCGAGTTTATAACCAAGTGAGACACACAGTCCAGCGGTGGACTGTGTGTCCGCTAACCCACAGGCCCCGGGTTCGAGACCTGTGGAGCGCATCGGTTCTCGGGATTTAATTCGTTTTTAAAATAAAAGGATTTCTGTTTAAATCTAATTAATATATATATAATTAAAATCGGATATATGACGGGTTAGACACGTAGCTCAGTTGGTAGAGCTGCGTGCACGCGTACGGGAGGTCTCGGGTTCGAGCCTCACTCAGCGCACAATAATATGCCTTCGAACCGGTCAACGGTCAGTCAAAGTCAACAGTCAAAGTCAACTGTAGCAAAAATCAAATATTTTTTTATTATTTCTATTTAATTATTTTAATTAAAAATCAATTAAAAATACTTAAAAATAACATTTTTAAGGTTAGAAAATAGCCTCAAACTCACAAAAATACACCCAACAATCCTACTAAAATAGATTAATAGAATCCGTTTGCTTACCGAACCAAAATGCTATTTATCTAGGTTATTTTCACTCGTGGTTAAAACCACTTCGCGTGCACTCAACATCATCAACCGAACGCACCCAATGTGAGTGAATTCTTACAAACTCCCCTTTTTATTCATGTTTTGGGGTGTATCATGTGTTGCTTAAACTAAATCTCTTATGCAAATTCGTGCTATACCATTATATGAACTAAACTAGAATGTAACTATTGTTGGTTGTGATGTATTACATATTGTCAAAGTTGTATGCAAATTATTTAGGCCCATCAGTTCCTCGTGGGAGACGAGAACAACGCGTGCCTTAAAACTCATTCATTAGGCCCATCAGTTCGTAGAACAACGCGTGCCTCAAAACTCATTCATTAGGCCCATCAGTTCGTAAGAACAACGCGTGCCTCAAAACTCATTCATTAGGCCCATCGGTTCGTAAGAACAACGCGCGCCTCAAAACTCATACATTAGGCCCATCAGTTCGTAAGAACAACGCGTGCCTCAAAACTCATTCATTAGGCCCATCAGTTCCTCGTGGGAGACGAGTCGAACAACGCGTGCCTCAAAACAATCATTTGGTGTTTGTGTGTTCAATATTCAATATTATGTGTTGTGTGAATAAATTTACCTCTACATTTACTCATATGTGGTATGCACATTATTTATAATCAATTGGATAAACTTGTTCAAATGTTTTCCATAGGATTCACTCGCCAACATTATGTTGATCTAAAAACCTTTTTACACATGATACAGGTGAACAGGTTGAAGCAAGGAAAACATAGGATATGCCTTAGAAGAAAACCAAGAAGCTTAGACTGATAGTTAGAACATGTTGTATCATTTATTGTAATTTTCCATTAAATTGTATTAATGAATATGAAACATATAATAAATGTCATGAGCTTTGATGATAACCCAATTATGCCCCGATCACCTTTTCCGCTGCGGGTCGGGGTGTGACATCGGATAACCATTTTCAATAACTGAAAAAACCAAACCGAACCAATAAGCTACAATACTAAGCCTAGTCCATATATTTTTATGTTCAAGTTGTTTAAGTGTTTAACCCCATGCTAGTAGACAGGGGCGGATCTACCCTGTTAAAAGGGGTAACCTCCTCCGTTGCCCCTTGACACTCCGGAGGTAGTCTAAATTTTGGAAAAATTTGACATTTTTTCGATTTCGTTACCCTTTTTTTGAGACGCTGTTCTTATAATGGTTTGCTAGATTCGCCACTACTAGTAGAAATTATTAATTTTATTCTTGGATATTAAGTATTTATAATAAAAATATTAACATGTTTATTTATAATTGAAATGATTTATTTATTGCCTACAACAAAAAATATCAAAATTTAATATAAAAAACTAACAATCTTCTTCAAAGTATTATAAAACAAAATGTCTTAATAAAAACTTTGAAGAAACATAAAAATAGATTTAAAGGTTAGGTTTATTTGAACAATATTAATTAAAAAGGTTATATATAATAACTTAAATATAAACATATAAGAAAGATTCATAACTTTTAAATTATACGTTTTATTTTTTGAATCTTACATAATTTTGTTCTAAAAACTGAACCGAAATGGTGTAAAATCCGAAACCGAACGGTTTTCAAAAACTGAAAATCGACATTTTAGATTCGGTTTTGCCCAAAACCGAACCAAACCGTGCTCACCTCTATTTTAAAGGGCTTAAATGCTTGGAAGACGACCATAAGGCTCGATCTAGCATTGGTTGAGGGGAAATCCACACTATCTTTTGACTTTTTTGGTGAATTACAATTTTTAGTGCAATTTTTTTTTCTTTTTCATTTTTATGGACTATTCCTGAAAAATAAAAAAATGTAGTCCGCGCTACCACTCAACTTTTCTTCTAAATCAACTAATACCAATGACAGTGGCAATGACAATCTTTTGGAAAATTAGGAAGTCGATAAATGAGAATAGATTTGCAACGACATGTATTTTTTTTGGATTAGAAATAGATCGAAGATTAGGGAGTTAATTTGGGAGAGGTGGTGCAATTTTAATATTCGAGATGTTATTTTGTAATTTGTTGTTTTAGGTTTTCAGCTCCTAATTGGCCCATTTCTATCTTATTGAATTCCGTCGTTCAAAAGAAAAAACGACGTTATATCTTTCGTGTTGTTTTCGATACAATCACGCTTACGGTCGTTATTATTGGATGATAAAAAATCTGTTAAATTAGCATAAGATAACATTTTTTACTCTTTTACTTAAAATAAATATATTTAAAATATACAAAACCCAAATTTAAACACCGCATTTTCTTCGACCAATGTTTGAGATAGTGTGTTTATTTCTTGTTTTTCTTGTCAATTGGGATTGGGTCTTCCCATGGACGTATAGGTGCGGGGGCAACCGAACATTTACATTTATATATATATATATATATATTGGAGAGTTAAAATAGAAGGAAAATTTTATAAGAATAAAAGAATAACTTTTAAGCTAATAGAAATTCTCCATTTACTTTATTTAATGTGTGTATTTAATATTATGAAAAATGGTATAGAGGTAAATCTATAATTGTCATTAATTAGTTAATTAATTAAACTTGTAACTTATTTTTTTAATATACTTTTTCAAGATAAAATAATGCTTAATCGTTCAGAGACAAATGTCTGATCAATTCAGATTAGAGGTCTTAAACATTCAGACTCTATATAATGCTTAATCATTCAGAGGCAAATGTCTGAACCATTCAGACAGCTGATCGCGAAACAAAAACTTTGAACCATTAAGTGCTGGACCAGTAAGAGATTTGAACCATTAAAAACTCTATTAATAGGTAAACAAACAGCCCGTTAGTTATTAATAAGATAGTTCAGTATAACATAACTTGTAAAAGGAAGCTTTGAAGGAACATAATTAATACAGGCATCTACATATATTAGCATAATTCTCACTACTCTTAAGTTGTGCTTCCATTGAGGGTGTGTGCATATACATATGCTTAAGCACGTTAATGTAATTCAATCAATACAAAGCAAAAATTAAACACAAGTTGAAAGCTTGAAACATGAGATCTAACACAAGCTGGTTTGTAAAGATATAAATCAAGGAGTCACTTCCGGTTACATTTGATAATATTATTAATTCTAAACAGCTCCCAAATTCGTTTAGTTTATTTTATATATATGTGTTGTGTGGGGGGGGGGGGGGGGGGGGGGGGGGGGATTTGAAAGTTTAGGGGGTGTTAAAAATATAGCGTTTATACGATGAGCACGCATGTTAATAAACAAAATGATTTTATTCATTAAAAATAGATACATAAGTTATTCAAAAATCAGTTTGTTACAAAAAATAATTAAGTTATATAATTCAAAATTTAAATCATCACACAAATAATATAAATTAAGTTGTAATGAAAAGAAAACAGCCTCAATGATTTGATTTAATCTGAATAATGAACAGATTGACGATTTATCAGATTTATAGATAAATCTTGGTAGAAAAAAATCTGAGACTTCCGCAAGAAATGGATAAAAATCATATTTAATATATTGCTTTCTTTTCACATATATATAATAAAGCAGTACGTATGTATACTTTAACTTCATGCATTCAAATATCCAAATATTCTAAAACCCTACGTAGATGGAAAGACACCAACACATTGTTCCATACATTCAACAAGAATTGCGTGATTACGATGATGCATTAGAACCCGGTTATCGCTTTTGTCCGACCGACTCAGAGCTCATCGTCTACTACCTTAAACGAAAGATTGAATTAGGCGAACAACCCAGAAGCCGGATATACCATGTTCATGTTTACAGCCACCACCCTAATGAACTTACAGGTTAGTGAAGTATAATCCTATCCACCATCGTTCATAATATATATATATATATATATATATAACAAAACAAAGAAGTATCATCGACCGCCATATTTACTAGCATTATGTTAGTAAAGATGGTTACCAATAAATAGTTAAATACCGTTGGTGAACGGGTGTAAAAAAATATGGTCATGGTAATTTGGTTTGTGACAAAATATTGACGGACTGCTTTAATGAGGACTGATGCTCCTTTGTTTAGTAGTGTAAGATTTGTTTAGTGGTTTAGCATTTTACACTAATTAATTAATCTTTCTTGATGGTTTGTTGATAATAGAGCGTTACCGGTCGTGTGAAGGCATATGGTACTTTTTTACAATGAGAGAGCGAAAATACCCGAAGGGGACACGAGTGAATAGAAGAACGAAGGACTTTGGGTATTGGAAGTCGACCCAGAAAGATACGGAGGTGTACGATTTCGTGGCAAGGCGAGTGGTTGGAAAGAAAAGAAGTTTAGCTTATCATGACGAGAAGGATCGAAAGACCGAATGGCTAATGTATGAGTATACTTGCAATATCCAAATCTCTCAAATGGAAGCCATTCCAACAAGGTATATTTACTTAATAGCTCTTAGAGGTATATCAAGTTAACCAATTTCGTTGGTTAGTAAGGGTAATTAAGCCTATAAATGAACCAAACGAATATGAAATGAGCTTGTTAATGTTCGTCCGTTTAACTTAACGAATGGACATGAACACTTAGACAAACAAATTTTCTTGTTCACATTCTTTGCTAAGAAAGTGAACGTATTCGGGTTCTTTTATGTTCGCTCATTAATATTCTAAATGAACGTAAATAAAGAAAATAAATGGAAGGACGTGAACGAAGAAAATGAACTTGTTTGAGTTCATTTGTTTTCTCATAATCATTTACCCAACCCTTGGTTCTAAAAAATTGGTTTGGTTGATGGGTTTACATGTAACGAGCTCATTAGTATTACTAATAACTACTAAATAAGTTTAAAGAAATATGTAAGCGGACATAAATGAATGACGTAAATGAACAAATATTAACAAATACAATGAGCGGACATAAATGAATAAACATAAACGAATATTTACAAATAAAAAAGAACGAACAAGGCAGATCCATTGAACAGCTGACGAAGTGTTAACTAATCGTTTGTTCTATTCTTGTAGATGAGCGATTGGGTATTGTGTAAGATATACAAGAAAGCGTCAACCCGAAATGTTAATCATAACAATCAGTCGGATCAACAAGTTCAGAACACAAGGAATCAAGAGGAGGCAATCCAACAACAAACCAAGCTCGATGATGGACCGTCACCCGCCAAAAGACCAAGATTGTCAATAACTCCAGAAATAAATCATCCAAGTGAACAAGTTCAAAATAATGAAACTAATAATCATCTGGGGTCTATGTTCCAATCAAACCATCAATCTACTATTCATGACACTGGAACAGGAAGTCAGTTATCCATTGCGATGGGGTCGGGTCAGCCCATGTTACCTACTCAAGCATTTGATGTTGGTTATAACCATCGTATGGGATCGAACACCAATCCCACACCGATCACCATGCAACCACCGGCTGCAATTCAAGACCCTAATCAAGAACAAGTTCAATCTTACATCGGGAGCTCAACGTGTGAACATTATTATTATTATTATCAGAATCAATCAATGTCACACCAAGAAGATGGTCACAAACTAGTTAACATGCAAAGTGGTTATAACCCATCCATGGAGGAGAATGCTACTGATGATGAATTTTGTTGGGATCTACCAGACTATGAGGAATTAATGTCACTTCTTGAAGATGAACATGGTCACGGTATGAATTAAGGAGAATCATAGCCAAACATTCCGTTTATTCATTTAGTAATTACACAATTGAACATAAGATGCTACCAAGAATGTGTTGTTGTTGAACATTTTATCATATATTAAGCTTGTGTGACTTTCAATAGCTAAAAAAAACATTTATGATTGATTAAAACATCAGCTATGTTTAAGCTCATTTATTGTGTTGTGTAGATATATACTACATTAATATTTTCATGGACCAACCAAACATTTTCATAGACCGATCTAAATGTTGGAATTTGGTACAACAAAAACATGGCATGGTTTTTAAACATTGCCAACCCAATACAAAACCTGCATACATAAAAAGTCATTATTATCTAAATATATAAATATAAATAACGGAATGGAACAAACATTGTGAAAACTATTGTGTTCTAAAATATATAAATAACGGATAAGATTTTATATTTTAGTAAGTTAATGGTTAATAGTAGTTGGGTTGTGTTTCATGCACTTTTGGGCCCTGAAAACTATGGGCTTTGAGCCATTGAGCAAGCTGGTCAATACCAGCATGACTCATACAGCCATACATCCTCTTCAATACAATTTTGGAGCCAATATCATTATAGTTTAGTGGTGTCTTGCTGGTAGAATAAGAATCTGCGATCATTAGGTTCTGGTTTCGATTCCTACATAGGGTTTTTCCTATATTTGGTTTCTTCCTGAATTTGTGTATATACAATATTGCCAAGTGAAGATGGATATGACCGGGTGGTTACGCTGGAGGCACGATTATCCACTAGTAGTCCATTGGTGATCGAAATCTGCCGTTAAACAAAATACAACTTTTGGATCAAATATAATACAAAATAAATATATCCTTTATCAACACTTTAAATGACAAGTCTATCGAAATAAAAGAAAAAAGAAATATTTTGCTTTTTATCAACTAAAATATAAACAACAAACTTTCTAGAAAAAATCTTTTTTTCTTTTTACATTTTTGTCCTTTTGTTCCTATTCAGCCCCTGTTAATCATGTCCATGTATCGCTGTAACGACTCTTGTCTCTGTAACCTCATCTCATCGTTAAACTTCTTTATGAACGCTTCAACTCGCCGATTCAACTCATCATGACTCAGCGATCCCTCTTTCCTCAGCTTCCCGCCAGATGGCGGCAACTGATTTCTCGATGACAAAACACGGTGGTTCCGGCGGTCGGTACGGTCATGGGATGTTTCCAATTTGTCCATGTCATTGTAATCTGCCACTTGTTCGCCTTCGTACGCATCCAACGGTGGCGCATGGTTGTGCTGATTTTCGAAAGCATCCGATTTCCGGAGGTGTCTGTTCAAGGGAATGTGACGACCGTCGGTTATCATCTTCCACGTGCTCTCTAATGTCTCGTGTTTACGCGGCTTCGATACTCTTAGCGATTTCACACCTGTAATTACCATGAATTCAATATTAAAAAATTTATACATACCATGAAAACATACGCATGTCTCTATATATATTTTTTTAACGATCAACTTAAAGATACCACACTTTTTAAATCGGAAATTTAGTAACAATTCTTTTATTATATGGAAAAATAATTTTGTATAAAACATGTATATGATAACTTATTTTTTGAGATTTATGTGATAATAGACTTAATATATTACTATTTCAAAAAAAATTTATGACAATAATGACATGTATGTAATTATTCCAATTTCTAGTTTATCATTATTGTCAACAACATAAAATTATAAAAAAATAGAATGGTTTGACAAAAATGTATTTCCAAATAAAGTTTTTATAAAACTAACGGGTATACATGGTAAAGGGAAGGTTCATTTAAAAAAATATAGTGAGAAGAAAAAGAGGAAATGGATATATAGTAAAACATTAAATAGTTTATAACTCTTCTCATTAATTATGTTATCTCTCATTAATAAAGTAAAAACATTTTATCTTACACATTTCAAAATTTATCCTACATATGTCTTACACTTACCGGAATTTACCCTACACACATGTAAATTACCTACACACATGTAAATTTACCCTACACGTACTAAAATTTATCCTACGCATATCGAAGATTGTCCTACACCATAAATTATTTTATCTTGAACGAGTATATAATAAAAAATTGAGTTACTAGTTTAATAAATTAACTAATTAATGACAATTAGAATTACCTATATGCCCTTTTTCATAACATTAAATACACACATTAAATAAGTAAATAGAGAATTTCTATTGGTTTAAAAGTTATTCTTTTTATTCTTACAAATTTTTCTGCTAATTTGAACCCTCCACTACATGGTAATACATGATACCAACAGGTATATTCGATATCCGACAGATAATTACCCGACTAGTATTTGACATGGTATGCAACACGGTTTAGAAAATCTAGGTCTGAGATTACCGTCATAACTTCTAAACCGTGTTACATACCTGTTGCGTAAATATCTGTCGGTATCAAATATACCTGCCGGCATCACGTAGTATGCCAATTAGTTTTCTAAAAAGTTTATTATTATTGATTTTATGGAATAAAAGTTACCTTCGGGATTAGCTTTCGTGAGTCTCCGCTGATGAGCAAATCTGGAACTAACTAACGGCATCTCTCTCACCGGATAACTGAGATCTGATTGAAGCTTCGCGTTATCTTCAGCTTCATCCAAATCGTTCACCGAAACTGTTTCAATACCAATAGCCGGCGGTTCAACCTCAAACACCACCAGACTCCCCTCAGTTTCCCTATCTTCCGTCTCGTAAACCACCGCCGGAGTTTCAATCTCATGCGCCACCGGTTGAATCAACAACGGCGGTGATTCAGACATATAAGAAAGATTCTTAACTTTTAAATTATACTTTTATTCTTTGAGTCTTACATAATTTTGTTCTAAAAACCGAATGGTGTAAAAACCGAAACCAAACGGTTTTCAAAAACTGAAAATCGACATTTCAGATTCGGTTTTGCCCAAAAACCGAACCAAACCGTGCACACTCCTATTTTAAAGGCTTAAATGCTTGGAAGACGACCATAGGGCTCGATCTAGCATAGGTTGAGGGGAAATCCACACTATCTTTTAACTTTTCTGGTGAATTACAATTTTTAGTGCAATTTTTTTTCTTTTTCGTTTTTTATGGACTACTCCTGAAAAATAAAAAAAATATAGTCTGCGCTACACTCAACTTTTCTTCTAAATCAACTAATATCAATGGCAGTGGCAATGATAATCTTTTGGAAAAGGAAGTCGATAAATGAGAATAGATTTGCAACGACGAGTATGATTCAAGTGGATTTTTTTTTGTATTAGAAATAGATCGAAGAGTAGGGAGTTAATTTGGGAGAGGTGGTGCAATTTTAATATTCGAGATGTTATTTTGTAATTTGTTGTTTTAGGTTTTCAGCTCCTAATTGGCCCAGTTCTATCTTATGGAATTCCTTCGTTCAAAAGAAAAAAACGACGTTATATCTTTCTTGTTGTTTCCGATACAGTCACGCTTATGGTCGTTATTAATGGATGTTAAAAAAATCTGTTAAATTAGCATAAGATAACATTTTTTACTCTTTTACTTAAAATAAATATAATTTAAAATCTACAAAACCCAAATTTAAACACCGCATTTTCTTTGACCAACGTTTGAGATAGTGTGTTTATTTCTTGTTTTTCTTGTCAATTGGGCTTGGGTCTTCCCATGGACGTATAGGTGCGGGGGCAACCGAATATATAAAATGTAAGTTAGGTTTTCTAACCGACTTGTACAGTTTTTAACACCGAACCCGGATAATTTACTTAGAAAAGATCACTCTATACATGTTGTATTTGAAAAACAAAGTAAAAAAATGTGTATTAAATTTGATTTAGTACTTCATTTTTTGGAATGGTTATTTAAAAGTACATAACTTTTTCGTGGCTATTACTTCGTCAAGAACCTCATTTTTATTTTTTAGTTTTACTGGTTACATAGACAAATTATCATTATTTGGGTGATCCGACCAGTTCGAACTAAATTCTTTATTCTAGAGTTGAGACACATTCAAGACCCAAAAAAACAGGTCCGGTGAAAAAAAAATCCTAAGTCCACTGCTGAGTCTTCCTTTTCCACCTTATTAGGTTTAATTTTACATGATTTTTTACATGGCATAAGTAGCAAGTGCATCACCGTTCTTCCCTAGTGATAATCCACTTTGATAGCCAACAATTTATGTATGTGTTTCAATTAAAGGAACACTAAGAAATTAGGGATTGTTTGATTGTGTTGATGACCGAGCTCCAGGCCCAGATGGCTTGAACTTCAAGTTTGTCAAATTCTTTTGGAGTTCTTTGAGAAAGATTTTATAAATATTATGGATAGCTCCTTGTTTATATATCTCATCCCTAAAAGCCAATATCCTATTAGCCTTAATGAATGTAAATTGATTAATCTAGTTGGGTTATAAGCAGAGTCATTAAAAAAATCTTGGCTGACTGCTTGAAGAAGGTTGTAAGTTAGGATTTTATTATATATATGCTCGATCAAACGAGATAAAAAGTACATGCGTCGAGCTACCAACTAAGTAATAACCCCTAAAGAAGCTTGAGCAAGGCCTAACTGAAAATGAATCGAATTATTTAATTGTGTCGTAGCGGCTCTTATGCCCACGTCCTAATCACCCTTCCAGCTACTTGGGCAAATGGATTCGAGGCATTCTAAGAGATCTGCGGTTTTGGTTAACAAATCTCCTACTTTTGAATTCTAATTTTGTAAATGGATGTGACAGGAAGACCCAATTTCCTTTTTCATCTTTATAATTTTTAGTGAGCCTTGTGAGGTGGGGGCTTTTAATGGCATCATAACTCCAAATGGGGGATTGTTGTTGTCGCATCGCATATGCAGACAATGTTGAGAACGTTGTGGGGATTCTTAGATGTTTTCACTTGTGCTCGGGGCTTAAAATAAATATTCACAAATCTAACCTTTATAGATACGGGGTAGAATTGCCTAAGGTGGAATCTATGGCCGCTATATTATGCTGTAAAGTTGGTTGTATGTTGTTCACTTACCTTGGCTTACAAGTTTGGGCTGACGTGAACAAGATTAGCAATTGGAACTTGGTGGTGGAGATTTTCGAGGCCCGTCTTACCTTTTGGAAATCAGTGTTTTTGTCAATAGATGGAAGGGTCACTTTGATAAGCTTAGTGCTCGATAGTCTTCCTAACTACTACTTCTCACTTTATAAAGCTCCGATCAAGGTCATAGAGATATTAGAAATCATAATGAAGAGGTTTTTTTTTTTTTTTTTTTTGGGGGGGGGGGAGGTTGAGGCTAGAAGAACACATTAGGTAGCTTAGGGTGATATTTCATGCATGTCTGGTGCATGGAAGCAAATAGCCAAGGCATTGAACAATCTGGAAGTGGCAAGTGTTAGATTTCAAAATTGATTAGAGGCAAGGTGGAGGATGGTAGAGAGTTAAACTTATGGACGGACAAATGGTCAGGAAATATGATGTTTCAAACGACGTTTCCTAATCTGTTGGAAGTTAAACAACTATTCAAACGCCACCGGTTGAATCAACAACGGCGGTGATTCAGACGGCAGATCATCTGTCGTTTCAATGAGATCATCATGACGGTGATGGTTGTAGTGGAGCTGGAAACGTGAAGAAGCAACGATGGTGATGATGATGCCATTAACGACGACGTATAGATAGGGTGGTGTGAGCCACGAGAATATAACCGTCCAGATAACCGGTACATCGTAAACTGCAAAATTTAACACCAACGGGAAGCAGAGCTTCATCGTCGTCGCTGCGGATAAAACTCCGGTGGAGATTAATACAATCTTCAGAGAAAGTGGTGAGGGTGAAGTTGAAGAACCCATTTTCGTTTCCTTTACGTTGAAAAGCTTGTGTGTGTGTGTGTGTGTTTTGATTTATGAAGGGGTCAGTCATAACTGATATAGGAGGTATAAAAAGGGATTATGTCACAGTTTGGTCCTTCGTTTTAGTGGAAGTGACAATATCTGTGCTTAAACTATTCTTGTGTGGCTGTCTTGGCCCTTGTAACTTGTAAGCATTTGAACTTGTATGTGTGATTTGAGTATGAGAACTTAGGAAATATGCATAAATGAAAAGTACTCATGTTAGCAAGTGCATTCATAACGTTGGTCAAAGTCCAAAACAAAACTCGATACATCACTTGTCGTATCATTTTAAATCATACTTTTTACTCCAACACTAAACCATTTCAAAATCATGCCCTGCTTTTTATACTAAAAAAAAAAAAAGACTTTCGTGTGTGTGGTCTCCACTTAAACAAACCAAACACGTCCAGTGGAACAAACCGGACCACCATAATCAAACACCTACATCGCAGGGATGGTCCGGAAGTGCTGGTCCGTTTTTGGACTACAATTCCAAACTTAGCGTTGTAGTTGCTCTATGATGTATGTGAAATGATGTGAGTCACGTGTTTGAAAGTTAAAGGAATATGATTTATTGATGATATAACTATTTTGAATGTTAATCTTATGTGATTTGGGGTTATAGTATATTATTTTTATTTAACTTTTGATATGAATGTATAAAAATATTTAATAGAAACCATGCTATGTATTATAAAAAAGAAAGAGAAGATTATGTTCTCTCACATTTACACACATATACATTTAAATATAATAGAAAAGTGAATATAATGTTATTATGCATCTACATTTAGAACATCACAATAGAGTGGAGAAAAAATGGGTGACATGACACGCTTGATATGTTTCTCTCTCCTTTTTATTCTTAACCATTTTTCTCTCTAGAAAAACAACACCTATCTTTCTCTTTTCCTTCCTACACTCACAACATTTATTTTTTCAAATTTTTTTTCAAATACAAAATCTCAATCCCTCTCCTTAAATACAACTCCACCCAATAATAAAAACATAAAAAATTGTCACTATCAACACTCTTACTATGGATGATCTTAGATATTGCCCTTATAAAATTAGGTTAGTTTAATTAAAAAAAAACCTTAAAAATTTAAACCGACATTTTACTTCCGTTATTTTTCTTTAATATTGATACATGCTTCTTTGTTTTCCCCGACTTTATCAAGCACCTTTCTCATATTTTCAGGCACTTATTCATCATCGGTTACTTTTTGCTCTTTTTATTGTCTCCACACAAGAGTGTCGTCATCTCCATCTTAAATCATTTATTTTTTATTATTTTTTGATTTTTTATTTCCAATAAGAAGTATTGAGTTTAACTATTTTCTCTATCCCAATCTACCTCCGCTAGGTATATTTTTTTAAGACTTAAGACCTATTATCTGAATTGGTCAGACATTTGCCTCTGAATGGTTAAGTATTATACAAGCTCTTAATAGTTCAGATCTCTTACTGATTCAGCACTTAATAGTTCATACCTCTTACTAGGTCAGCATTTACCCATTTAAAAACTGTGAAAGAGCCCCTTAAATTGGTTGCGTATTAAGTAACAAAGTTATCATAAAGGAAATACTCACATATTTGGATGAAGAGAGTATAAAATAACTGACAAAAGATTGTTATAACCTACACACAAAACATGAGGGGTGAAAGGGAAACTTGGAGTAAAATATAAGGGTAAAAGATGGATATGAAAGGATGGGTGTTGAATGCAAGCGAGTGATGACTTTGAAGCAGGTAAAGCGTGTGCTTGCTTAATTGCCATACATGGGTCGCCAATATTATATTATATGGGTTTCATGGTCCCACGTGATGGTGCCACCCGGGGACGACGGCCCATCACTCGTTTTTGTAGTGTTCCTATTCACGAGTTTGTTCACCGATTTTGTTTTACATAAATGCAACAAAGATTTTATCAAGGTTTCTTATCCAAACACATAATTAATTAGAGAATTTGTAAATAAAATATCCAAAACAATAATAAGGTTATTTGTTAAAACTTGTAACACTCAACTCAACGCTTTGAATCAAAGTTAAACGGTCAACTAAATCACTGGATAAGCATTTTGGGATACCCTTAATCGAGCAAATGCATCCCTTCCTTCATAACAGTCAGAGTTGGATTTATAACCGAGCCACCAGTTTCGTGAAAAACTCGCCCGCCCGAAGGCCCACTACGGTAAAACCCGATCCGGCTTGGTTTTGAACTGTCGACATCCAAAGAGGCTAGTAATGCTAGTGGAGTTGACCTTAGGACCTCAAGAAGAGAAACCGAGTAACCACTAGACCAACTTGTGGCAATGTGTCGGGTTCGGGTTGGGTATTGCTAACCCCATACCCATACCCGGTTGTAAAATCGTGTCTCATACCCGACCCAATACCCATCGGGTATGTGTCGGGTAATTACCCGTCGGGTAATTGGTATACCTGTGGGTATCGAGTACACCCATTAGTTTGTTAAAAGATATATGTTGAGATTTCCAAACACAATAAATGTACATTACATGCATATAAATTTTATCATAAATTAATAATAATTTTAATATACTTAACACTTATACGTATATACTTCACAACATACAAAATATATATAATATTATTAAATACATGTACTAAAAAATTATATTTCTCATTATTAACATATTAAAATAAACCACTAAATAGACAAAAGTTAAAGAAAATTAAAATTAAAATTAAAAATTCGGGTATATGATCGGGTATATAGTTTGGGGTAACGGGTATGTGGTTTCCGTAAATTTGTTTAAAACTAAATCCATACCCGCCCCAATACCTGTCAGATATCAGTATACCTGTCCCATTTGTATGAGGTTTCAAATATACCCGTTAGACTCGGATATATTTGACATCCCTACTTGTCAGGACCATACCTGCCATCTTTCGGTGGATACATTTCTCCAAATAACACAAGTGGGTGAAATTTGTGGGTTTACTTATAGCATGTGGGGTATCAACAAATTATGGTTCTTTTTTTCTCACTCGCATTGACTTACTTAACGATCAAATTAAAAAGTTCAATAAATTGTGACGATGATATGTGTATATGTGTACTGTGTTCATAGGTTCATAGGTTTTAATAAACCATATCCACATTGAAAAAACACCGAAATCTTTGTGAATCTTTGTCCCAAATATAGTGTGTTTTTGGGATAATACGGGTCGGAACAAGTGAAAATTTGCGAGAAACTATATTTGATAGTAAAAAGGGGTAAAATGATAATTCGGTCATGTGATGACAAATAAACAAAGGTTCTGAAAAGTTATCGTATGGGGTAGAACATAATGGGTAAAAAGGGTAATACGGTAAATTGGTCATGTGTCGACGGACAAACAAGGAGTTTTGAAAAAAAAAACATCTTAAGGCGTAAGCCATGATGGGTCAAATGAATTAAGAAATGATTTTTAAGTAATATGATCGTATGTTGTAAACTGAAAAGGGGCTACATGGATGAAATACAAATAAATACCATCTCACAATGACAAATGGTCATTTAGGCCAAACAGGTCCAATGGTGATGTTATCGCCATTTGACAAATTAATGAATAATGGTTGCCTGTCGAGTCTTGTGCTCACAATAAAGACTAGCGTATGGCATGCATTGCTTTTAATTGGCAACTAATATTGCAAGGTATTAAACAGGTCAATGCACATACCCGAGCCAGGTATGTGTAAAGAGGTCAAACTCTCAATGAGGACTTAGGGTCCGAGGAGAATTAATCGAGTCATGGGTGGACATTTGATTACCTTAAGTGAGGTACATCTAATAAATAAGAATTTGAGATATCACATTCTTGGGAATACAATGATTTCAAATGGAATACGGAATAAAAGTGCTCACTTAGTCAAAATAAGTTTTTAAATATCATTCGTTGTTAAAAGTACTAAAATTGACCAAAACGTCCCCGGACAATAAACCGGGCAAGCGACACTTAAGAATAGTTTAAAAATAAGTTTTATATTTGGGTAAATTATTTCGGTGGTATAAAAGTTAAAGGTGTAAGCCCTTTTAGCTTAATGCCTCCTAACAGGTCATGTTTCGTAAATTGTCGAACTAGACGGCAAAATCGGCATATAATAATTTTACTATATTAAACCACCACAAATACAGGTGTGGTGGAAGATAAATGAAAATCTTAGTGTGGTGGAAAGTAGGAGATATGGAAAGAATAAGTGAGATTTAAGCTTAGATAAGATTAAATCTTGAAACAGGTCAAATAATTTTATGCGCAAATCGGTAATATGGCATAATTTATAAAATTATGAATACGGGTTAAGGATTTCGGGTTAAATATGTAGGCAAATATTTTACGGACATCTAGAAACAAGTTTCAAGTGAAACGGATGAAAATTGAACAAGTTATTGAAGTTTTCGTAACAAAGACGGTTAAAACGGAGAATCTGCAGCAGCCCACTGTAAGCTACGATGGCTAGCCGTAGCTTATGGCTGACAACTGCTGAATGAAACAAAATGCATGTACCGTAAGCTACGGCATAGAGCCGTAGCTTACGACATGGTATTTATAAAAATTGTTGTTTTCATTGTTTTGAGCTTTCAGGCTTAACTAGATTAGTTATAAGCCCCTATTTTATGATTTATGAATGTAGCTGATTATTTGAGTACCGGATAATGATCAAGCTCAACGAAGAACCGAACACGATCAAAGTTTAAGCTTCCGCATTCGATTAAATCGTTGTCTAATTGACTACGCTAATATGTTAAGACATTTGGAAATACTTCTGAAGTTTAAATTAACTTAAAATTTTGAATCGTTATATATTTGCATTATGCTCTCATTGATGCAAAATCTTTTATAAAAGTTATGTTTAAGATAATGGGTATTACATGATATATCAAGGGTTATTAAAGATAATGGAAACTTTGATCTAAATGATGGTAAAAAAAATTCAACACAGTTAAGTAGACATGTCTATAGTTAAAAGTTAAATCTAATTGTAATAAGGCAAATAAAAAATTAAATTTATTAACTTTATGTTGAAGAATTAATATAGACCACGTAGACGTTAATCTAAAATACGATAAAAATAAACAAGCAACATGATTAAGTAAACATGTCTAGATTTAAAAATTACCTTTGACTATATAATAAGTTAACCAAATAAGTAAAATAAAAAAAAGAATTAAACTTATAAAAAAGATAAAGGAATCTATATTTGTAATAATTATAAAAAATTAACTTTATTAAAAATTAACATATATGATCAACTACACTAGTAGCATACTGAATCATCGATATATGTAGCTTATCAATTATATTGATTCTACTTATAGTAAAAAGAGGAATATGGGACGGTGACTAAATATGAACAAATGGATTTCGACATGTGTGTTTATCGTATTCGTCACCTTTAACCATTTCTTCAAGATATGAACAAATGGCATATTTAAAATGATAAAACATGTATATAAAATTACAAACTCTACTACATTGGCTTCAAATTGTTCTTAACAAGAATCCATTTCAATAATGTATAGGTAAACCGGGTTTATATATTAATGCTATACAATTAACAAGTGAGGTTATTGTAAGAAAATATAAAAGTGTAAGAAGGATAACAAAGAATCTAAATCATTAGATATTTAATCTAATGGTTGAGGTATTGATGCAATCTTATAAATAATGTTGACTATTAAACTAATTATTTTTTTAGATTAAGGGTATAAAGGTAAGTTTAATATTTTTAAATTAAGAAATTAATATTAATGCACATGCAAGTCCCCCTTCTTTTTTTTAAACGTCAATAAGTTTTTATACGTAACTCTTTTTTTAAAAAGAATTACACCATAATAACGAGTGTTTTTTTATCTTTAATATGAGTACCATATTGATATACTTATATAGAGAAAACATTACGTCTCGCTTGGATGTTTTAGTCATGGTGTTTTTTCTATGTTCATACAATGGTTTTTAATTGTAGCGTGTTATTTCTGTTTTACTTCTGTTCTTCATAAGATGTATGCCTTCAATATACATGTTGTGGTGTTTTTATGAGTTAGAGTGTTATTCCTGTTATATTTATTGTGAGGACAAAGGTCTTTGATTTATTAGGGTGTTATTACTGTTATATTTAATGTGAGGACAAAGGTCCTTGATTTATTAGGGTGTTATTTTGTTATCTTCAATGTTGGAGTGTTCTTTATAAGATGTATGCCTTCAATATACATGTTGTGGTGTTTTTATGAGTTAGGGTGTTGTTTCTGTTATAATTTTGTTCTTTATAAGATGTATGCCTTCAATATGCATGCTGGTGTTTTTATGAGTTAAGGTGTTATTTCTTTATAAGATGTATGCCTTCAAATTCGAAAATCCCTACAATAACTACCAAAAATCAGTTTATTCATTCCATAATTAGATTTTATTAATTAAATTACACTTACACCCTTAAACTACCACAATAAAAAGGGACACATGTCACCTCCAAAATCTTTCTTATCCTTCTCACACTTTTATATTTTCTTAAATGAACCTCTACCTACAATTAACAACTCTCAAATATAGTATGGTTTTATGATAAAAAGTACGTTTTTTATATCTAGTTTGACACTAAACAAACAAGTAAAACTCAATTTATAGTAGTGTCCCGTATGCATTTGTAATAGTATGCATACCGATAGAAATAATGGATTTTAATAAACTCAATTATTAGTCGTTGGTCGGCAACGATTCCAAATTAAAAAATAACAGGTGGTTCCACATTTTCACATATTGTAAACCAATGGACTTTTACTAACAAAACCTTAATTTCTTTTTGTCCATTTTTCTGTTTTTATTAGCAAATGTCTGTTCGTTTACAACATATGGAAAAGTAGAACCACCACTGGTTATTTTTTAAGTTGGGACTGTTGCTAACCAACGACTTATAGTTGGGATTATTAAAATCCATTATTCCATATACATATTATATATCTTGAATTAAAGAAATAAAACATCGAATAATTACAAAGTAAAACCAGAATTTTAGAAAAAAAAACGTGACGATTGTAGTCGTAAGAAGTATAAATGTACAAAAGTGTAAAGGAACCCATGTGACGTGACGATTGTAGTTGTAAGAAGTATAAATGTACAAAAGTTTAAAGGAACCCATGTGACGTGACGATTGTAGTCGTAAGAAGTATAAATGTACAAAAGTTTAAGGAACCCATGTGATATTTATAGAACATTGGAACATTATGAATTTGTAAAATGCTAGTTAACAATTTAATTACTAAATTAAAGTAATTCAAGAAGTGTTTCCTTAACTAGTTCATGATTATCATCTCTTCGGCTTTAGTCTTACATGTTGGGTGCATACGAAGATAAGTATGTAAATGACTTTTTGCACTCGAAATAAATTTAATTTTCTTTGAATTTTATCGTCAAGTCTTGTTAGCCATTTCACAGTGTTCAATATATGAATTGAACTCATGAAATCCAAAATTCAAACTAGATAATCAAATTCAGAATTAAGTCTTTTGTTGTGTTTAGACTTTAGACACCAAATTGAACTCCAATTTCGAGTTTCCGACTGAGTTCGATATACGTATATATTTCAAATATCTATTTAATGATTATTCATTCTTCAAATACGATACATGAAGTTATTTCAAGTATCCACTACTATATATATTGACTAGAGTAGCGTAAGTTGAAGGAAAGCGATAAAAGACACACATAATATTTTCACGCATTTCATGGTTATGGACTTAATTTTTATACTTTGTGTGAATGTTATGCGAATACGTAAACATAAGATAGACACACGTAAAAATGTTTCACGTATCGTATTATTATAGACACAAAATATTGTTGACGTATTACCTCACGTATCTCATGAAAATACATGTATTGTCGACATGCAATCGTATAATTAATAAGTTAAAACACAGGATGAAAGGTTACCCCACTAAAAGGGGGGACAAAATTGACCATTGAATAATGTGATTGCTGGTCCATGCCCATTGGCTTGTCTCCTAACCACATGCCATGCTCCATCCATTCATATAACTGAAAACCTCTTTTGTGTGGTGTCGGTTCACCCAATCCTCTTTTGATTGTTTTTGTTCATTTAACAAGTACAAACTAGAGGTGTTTTGAAACCCGGATCGGACTAGTAGAAACTAGAGGTCTGACCAGTCTGGTTCAAGGTATTGGATCGGATGTGCAGTGAACCAGGGGTTGGACCAGCGAATCGGCGGTTGGACTGGAGAACCTGCTGGTTGAACCGCATTTATAAGTGTTGAACCGGATTTTGTTATATTTGTCAACTTTTATCCTATTAATATTATGGTACTATCTGGTTTTTACGTCAGGTCCGACCGGTTGAAGCGTCAAACTGATGAACCGTAAGAAAAGCGGTTCGGCATCCGATCAGGTTTTAAACACCTTGGTTATTAGACAAACCAAAAGTTTATAAAAGAGGGTGCAACAACCATTAAAAATATGTTTGTTCACTAATCGTAACGGTTTAATTTAGTTTAGTGAGTATGGCGTGTAACCTTGGTATAAGAATAAGATATCTGATATTAGAATCTCAAAAGCATTATTAAATTTCTAGAACAAAGTTATGTCTGTTGGCCTAAAAGGTTTATTTTATTAATAGTTAAAATAAACTTAATGGTATGTATAACCTCTAATGGAATATTAGCTGAAAAAGTACCATTATTAAATGTATATATAAATTATATATTATTATCACACAAGTTGAATGATTGCCAATAATACGTACACATGTATTCTCTTTCCTTGAACCAAGATTTAGGCAACCAACTTTGACATATTAAAAGGGGAATTTTTTTGTCACAGCAACAAATTTATTCTTACCTTTTACTATTTTAATACGGGTCCTATAGATTTATGTGTCTCTTATTTCAAAGAGAAGAGGACGGATTATTCATATTTCATTTAATGGTCAGAGACGAATTGAAAGCTAAGCAGTGATAATCCTAAAGATTCTCAGGGGGGAATAGAGATGTCTCCTACGTTACTCATAATAAGTGGAAGTATCAACGTAATTTCATAGAGCCATTCGGTCTGAATGCTACATGAAGAACATAAGCCAGATTATGGAACGGAAAGGCCTAGGATGTAGAAGATCATAACATGAGTGATTCGGCATATGCGGATCGTGTTGTTTCAAAAGTCAAAAGTCAAATATGTATGTGTCACTTTTTGTCTGGCGGCTGTGTGGGATAATGCGGGTCGTATATGTATATATGTGTCGTATTACATTGGTCCTTTTTTACAATTTTTTTTATATATTTAATCATAGTTTTAACAAAGTTTAATAAAATAGTTCTTTTATTTTTTAAACAAAAAACATTTTTAAAAATTTATCACGTATTATAGGTTTGGTATATGTTTATTATACTATACTATCTATGTTATAACCGTATTATATATTATACTTTTTTTAGAAATTTTTGTATACATTTAATTATAGTTTTAATAAAGTTTAATAAAAGAATTCTTTTATTTTTTAAACAAAAAACATTTTTAAAAATTTATCATGTATTATACGTTTAGTACATGTTTATGTCACATCCCGGATTTCCAACCCTGAAATCCAAACACCGGTGGGCCCGGGTGGGGAGTATCGTGACGTAAGTTGATAACATCATTGTCAATTAAACATAGCACAGCGGAAGTCTTTGAGTAAAATTACTATTACAAACCGAAATGTTCGAAATCTAAAATAATATACAGGCTCGTACTAGAAGATCCACATGCGGATCATAGAATGTACAAGAAAGAATACAAAAAACACTTTAGGCAGATCTAAGGATTTACAAGAATCCTCTTATTCTCTACCGAGCAGCTTCCGGCTTAATTTCGTGTTGTACCTGCAGATTAGTCTTTGGAGGTTACGTCAGCTTACGCTGGTAAATACACCCAACTGACTCATTTTGAAAATATTAAAAAATGATTTCAAGTGCAAACGTCACAAAATCTTTTATTATCTTAGGAAGGTTAACCATGCAATGGACCATACAATAATAGTTTACCATATCCCAAGCCCTTATAGGGGAAATAAGTTGAGAGTATTTACCTGAGATTGCTTTCTTCTTTTATTTTTAAATAACTCAGCCGTATACAAAAGTATCGAGTGCAGATAGCTTTTACCGAGAAGACTCTAGTCTGGATTATGGCATAAACCAGCCGATTAAATACTAACGGTTGTATAAACCGAATAGTGTACATGATCATTATGTATAACGCTTGATTAAACGATGATCAGATAGAATGTAGTTTAAACCCGACAAGTACTTGACTTGTATGATATGGGTAAACTATAAACATTCTGGATTTTGAACTTAAAATGATAAGGTTAAACCCGTTACGGTTGAATTCCGTAAAATAGTCACATATACGTAACTGTGCGCATAATAGCGATATCGGGTAACCGGATAAGTTATGGATAAGTTCTATATGCCATTATACTTTAAATAAGTAAAGATATCAGTAGGATATCAACTTGTATGCCCGTTGAGGTTTTAAAACGAAACTATGCCTTATAGGGGCATTTCGGTAATTTCGTATCGTATAAAAAGAACTTAAATAAAATTTAAGTTTATGTTCATGAGTATTCTGGAAAAATAATTTATTTATGATATAATATCAGTAGGATATCAAATATATGTGTATTTTACCTTTTATGACCAAACTATGCACCGAAGGGGCATTTTGGTCATTTTACACATAGTTTATAAATTATTTGGGATTTTGAGTTTATAGTAAGTACGTACTGTAAATATGTTTAAAATAAGTTTTAAATTGAGTATGTAACAAGTCTTGGTCAACTAATATGGTTTAAAACCATACTATGTGCCGAAACGGCGTTTATGTCGTAAAGTGACGTCTTTAAGCGATGTTTATGAAAACTAATGTTTGGATCAGATTAAAATGTTTAAAATATGTTGATTAATATAACATATCGGTAAGTAAGTGATTTATCTCAAAAAGATTTGATTAAAACTAATTTATAAGCCACAGGGGCTAAAACCGTCATTTATCGACATAGTTTAAAGACTTGTTTAAAAACTCAGTTTATAACTTGGTTTAATATCTCAAATAATCCTACTTATGATATTACATTAGTAGAAATTCATTTTTAAGTTCATTACCATTTGAAACCTTGTTTTATGCAAAAAGGCCATTTTGGTCAAAGATGGCATAATTATGGAACTTGCACATAAACTTGGATTCTGATAATGATCATGTAATATAACCTTAGAGGGTTATGCTATATTATAATATGATCATAGTGCAACTTTAGACCAGTAGGTAATTAATCTAAATCGGGTCAGAATCGAAAGTCAAAGCAGAAGTCAAACTTTGCGACTTTCGGTTGCGAACCGACCGTAGAACTGAAATTGAGGAGCCGAACATGTTCATACATGTTCTAATAATTATTACCAACTTGTTTAAGTGTCAAAACAGGTTTCATAACATATATAAGATCAATTTATGATTTTTCCGAAAAATGGCCTGTTTGACTTTTTAATATCATAACTTTGACCCATCAATTGGTCTAGCAAACGTGATCTTCAGGAGGTGCCATTTATCGGGACTAACACCCACCTTATTATGATCACTTAGCCATGTTCATTTTGAACAATGGCTGGACCATAATGGTCTTAACCGAAAGTCAAAGCGTTTTACGTAAAACACTTGACTTTAGGCTATAGAAGCCTATAAACGAAAATGCACAAGGAAGGAACACTTACCAGTGATTCCTAGATGCAAAAGAACTATGTTGGACTGCTCCTTATAGTTAGGAACTTCCAGAGGAGGGAGAAGAGTGAATAAGAAATGTGCAAGTTGAAATGGTGAACTTAAGCACCTATTTATAGTTGGAGAGCTCAAATGAGGTGAAGTCAGGTGTCTAGGGGTGTAAGAAGAAGCTTACAAGTGTCCCAAAACGTGGCATAGCTGATTAGGAAGGCCATGGTTTCGATTTAATGGTTTTGGGGCTTTGCTTGGGCTCCAAAACAAACTTTCTGCTGCAGGTCTGTTCTCGCGGGGCGCGAGAGACACAGACCGGGTCTCTCGCGGCCCGCGACCGCCCGTATTTTAGTTTTAAAATTTGACACTTCGGCCCCTAAACTATATAAAGCTTATAAAAACGATTTTAAATACTATTTTGACACTTTTAGCCCTCCGTAGCCAATACTTGGCATACCCGGGATTATGCCTGGGCATTATTGAGCTCTCAGTTCGTTAAAAGATCACTCAGAGGTATAAATTAACATGTTGACACTTTTAATCCCTCCATTATCCAACTTTCACATATTTACAAAATTGAACTCTCTCATCCAACAAACGACACGTATGAGAGTTAGGACTTCACAAAGGATCACTCAGAGGCTTATTACAAACATGCTGATTCCAATGTCACTCAGAGGCTAGGCATGTTGACATATTAGTCATTCAGAGGCTAAGTTTTAAGCATGTTGACATATCAGTCACTCAGAGACTAATGATTTAAGCATGTTGACGTATCAGTACTCAGAGGCTATTATTTATGCATGTTGACATCGGTTCGTTACTCAGAGGCTCAATCTTGAGTATGTTGACGCCTTTCGTCCTTATTGGTCTTTAACAGACAATTATATAAAATACAACACGAGTCACTATACTAGTGGACACGATTTTACAGGGTGTTACATCCTCACCCCCTTAAAAGAAATCTCGACCTTGAGATTTTATTCAAAAAGATGGGGGTACTTTTGTCGCATAGTGGACTCAAACTCCCATGTATACTCAGGACCTCTAAAAGCGTCCCATTTAACCTTTACTATAGGTATTATTTTTCTTCGGAGCTTCTTAACCTGTCGATCCTCGATCGAAATTGGTTTCTCAATGAACCTCAGGTTTTCATCAATTTGCACCTCATTGTGCGATATTGCTAGCGACTCATCGACTAGACATTTCTTAAGATTAGATATGTGGAATACATCATGGATTCCACTAAGCTCCTCTGGCAATCTGAGCTTATAAGCTACAGTGCCGACATGTTCGATTATCTCGAAGAGTCCAATATATCTTGGGCTTAACTTGCCCTTCTTTCCAAAACGTATCACACCTTTCCAGGGTGATACTTTTAACATGACTTTGTCCCCTATTTGGAACTGAAGAGGTTTACGCCTCTTGTGAGCATAGTTTTTCTGCCTATCCCTGGCAGCTTTGAGACGATCACGGATTTGC
The DNA here is from genome assembly GCA_947069175.1 of Scalesia atractyloides. Lineage (NCBI taxonomy): Eukaryota > Viridiplantae > Streptophyta > Magnoliopsida > Asterales > Asteraceae > Scalesia > Scalesia atractyloides. The sequence continues at coordinate 7,009,070 of CAMTDV010000008.1, forward strand.
ATAATTTTTTCCGTGGTCTCCAGGACAATCTCAGGACCTGATAGTTGGGCCTCCCCAACTTCTGCCCAACATACGGGCGTTCTACATCTTCTCCCATACAAGGCCTCAAAAGGAGCAGCCTTGATGCTTGTATGATAGCTATTATTGTAGGAGAATTCTATTAGGGGTAAGTGGTCATCCCAACTTCCGCCTAAATCAATCACACATGCCCTGAGCATGTCTTCTAGAGTCTGTTTAGTACGTTCACTTTGGCCATCAGTCTGCGGATGGTATGCTGTACTAAAGTTTAGTCGTGTGCCTAAAGATTGTTGGAAACTTTTCCAAAAGTGAGATGTGTATCTAGTATCTCTATCGAATACAATAGATACTGGCACACCGTGTAGGGACACTATCTTGTCCACATACAACTTAGCCAATTTATCTGATTATACGTCTCTTTAATTGGCAAGAAGTGAGCTGACTTAGTCAGCCTATCCACTATGACCCAAATAGTGTCATTTCCACTTTTGGTCTTAGGTAACTTAGTAATCAAATCCATAGTTACCATTTCCCATTTCCAAGTGGGAATTTCTAATTGTTGTAGTAGTCTTGACGGTTTCTGATGTTCAGCCTTAACTTGCGAACACGTCAGACACTTAGCTACATAAGTGGCTATAGACTTCTTCAAACCCATCCACCAATAATTCTTCTTCAAATCTTGATACATCTTGTCACCACCCGGGTGAACAGAGTATCTTGAATTATGCGCTTCCTAGAGGATTAGATCTCTAAGTCCTCCAAAGATCGGAACCCAAATTCTATCATTAAATCTTAGAATTCCATCCTTTCCAGGCGCTAATTGATCAACGGTTCCGCCTAATCCCTCATTAGGCGTGTTGGCCTCTAACAAGGCTTGCTTCTGCGCATCTAATAGCTTCTCACTCAAGCTATTTCTGAGCTCAATGCTCTTAGCGTTAATCCTTATAGGTTTAACCTTCTCCTTGCGACTTAAAGCATCGGCAACTACATTTGCCTTGCCTGGATGGTAGCGAATCTCGCAATCATAATCATTATGAGTTTCCATCCAACGGCGTTGTCGCATGTTCAATTCTTTCTGATTGAATAGATGCTGGAGACTTTTATGGTCTGTGTATATAACACACTTTGTGCCATACAAGTAATGTCTCCACAGTTTTAGTGCAAATACAACGGCACCCAATTCCAAATGGTGTAATTCTTTTCATGCACCTTTAATTGTCGTGATGCATAGGCAATCACCTTGCCTTTTTGCATTAGCACACAGCCCATGCCAGTGTGCGATGCATCACAGTAGACTACAAATTCCTCAATACCCTCAGGTAGAGATAACACAGGAGCGTTGCTCAACTTGTGTTTAAGAACCTTAAAAGATTCCTGTTGCTTTGGACCCCAATTATACTTAATATTCTTACGGGTCAAAGAAGTTAAAGGAGTGGCTATCCTTGAAAAGTTCTCAATGAACCTCCTATAGTAACCAGCCAGTCCTAAGAAACTACGAACTTCTGTTGGGGTCTTGGGCACTTCCCAATTAATTATAGCCTCAATTTTGGCGGGATCCACTTGGATACCACGCTCACTTACCATGTGTCCAAGAAATTGGACTTCTCTAAGCCAAAATTCGCATTTAGAGAACTTCGCATAAAGTTTCTCCTGCCTTAATAATTCTAGGATGCACCGAAGATGTTTCTCGTGATCATCTTAATTACGAGAATAGATAAGTATGTCGTCTATGAAGACAATGACAAACTTATCCAAATATGGCTTGCAGACTCTATTCATGAGATCCATGAATGCTGCTGGTCCATTTGTGAGCCCAAAAGGCATCACTAAGAATTCAAAATGACCATAGCGGGTCCTGAAGGCTGTCTTAGGAACATCTTCATTTTTAACCTTCAGTTGATGACATCCTGATCTCAAATCTATCTTAGAAAAATAACTAGCCCCTTGAAGCTGATCAAATAAGTCATCGATCCTGGGGAGAGGATATCTATTCTTAATGGTTAGCTTGTTCAGCTCCCGATAATCGATGCACATTCGCATCGAACCATCTTTCTTCTTTACAAACAGAATAGGAGCTCCCCAAGGTGAGGAACTAGGCTGAATAAAGCCTTTTTCTAAAAGTTCATCTAATTGTGTCCTTAATTCCTTCATTTCCGTCGGTGCTAACCGATACGGAGCTCTAGCAACAGGTGATGCTCCTGGTAGGATATCAATCATAAACTCCACTTGCCTATCTGGAGGTAGGCCTGGTAATTCTTCAGGGAAAAAATCGGGATACTCTGAGATAACTGGTTGATCTTCAAGGTTCGGCTTTGGTTCATTTATGGTAACTTGTGCCATATAGATGACACAACCTCTTCTCAAACACTTGGATGCCTTAAATAACGACACTTTGTCTGGCAGTCCATAGTGCGAGTCTCCAAAGATGGTGATCATTTCACCAGATGGGGTCTTAATCTCAATGAGCTTTTTATCGCAGGCAATGCGGGCTTGGTTATGAGATAACCAATCCATGCCTAAGACAACATCAAACCCCGCCAATTTCATTGGCAAAAGAGAGATATGGATAGAATGATTCTTAATGGATATAGAGCATCCATCAAGAATGGAAGAAGCAGTTTCTAAGGTTCCATCGGCAAGTTCTATCTCATAAGTCTTATCTAGAGTTCTTACGGGCAGATTTAACAGTTTACTAAACTTATGATCAACAATTGATTTATCTATACCCGAATCAAATAACACTCTAGCAAAAATATCATTAATGGGGAAAGTACCTGTTATGACGTTATTGTCATTAACAGCTTCCTTAGCAGTTAGCCGAAAGGCGCGTGCATCCCCTTCTTGGCCTCTCTAGGCTTCGGATTATTATTCCTTGAATTCTTAGGGCAGCTAATTGCAATGTGCCCTTTTTCATTGCAAATATAACATACAACATCCTTAAGATCTTTACAATCTAGGGTCTTATGCCCCTTTCTTTTATATATGCCACAAGGTCTAGCTTGTGGGTCAAGATTACACTGTCCCCAGTGTCTTCGGTTGCAAGTCTTACAGAATGGCATCACAGCCGACTTGCCTTGGTTCACTTTGAACCCGAACCTCCCTTTATTTTTCTTATTAAATCGATGGGAGTTGTCTTCCTCTCTCTTTCTTTTCCAGTGAGTTTCAGGCTTGACTGACTTCTGCCTCATTATATCAAGGGTGAGGAGAGAGATAGGTCAACAGCAGACCTATAGGTGCTTGGCTGAGCAGCCTTTACCATGCCCTAAATCTCGGGCGCTAATCCATTTATAAAACACGCAATGCGTTTGGATTCAGGGGTGAAAAGATAGGAAACTAACCTAGATACGGAATTGAAATCGGAAACAACAATCTAGGTTTTTCACGGAAAGAGACAAGAAGTTTGTCTCTATTTTCTCCACCTCATGGGTTGGGCAATAAGTTTCCTTTATTAAATCAACAAACTTGGACCATCCCAAGTTGTACAGGTGTACCTTGCCTGTTGATTGAATCATGGCCTTCCACCATGTCAGGGCTGTCACACCCCGACCCGCAGCGGAAAAGGTGATCGGGCATGATTGGGTTATCATCAAAGCTCATTATATTTATTATAACGTTTCATATTTATTATTACAATTTAAAGGGAAACATACAATCATAATTACATTATGTTCTACACATCATTCTAGACTTCATTATTTTCTTCTAAGGCATTTCCTATGTTTTCCTTTCTTCATCCTTTTCACCTGTATCATGTGTAAAAATGGTTTTTGGATTAACAAAAAGTTGGCGAGTGAATCCTATGAAAAACATTTAAACAAGTTTATTGAATTGATTATAAATAAAGTGCATAACCACATATGAGTAAATATAGATGTAAACTTATTCACGAAACACTTAATATTAAATAATGCACACACATACAATAATAGATTGTTTTGAGGCACGCGTTGCTCAACTCGTCTCCCACGAGGAACTGATGGGCCTAATGAATGAGTTTTGAGGCACGCGTTGTTCTACGAACTGATGGGCCTAATGAATGAGTTTTAAGGCACGCGTTGTTCAACTCGTCTCCCACGAGGAACTGATGGGCCCAACAAATAATTTGCATACAACTTGACAATATGTAATACATAACTACAAACAATATTTACATTCTAAGTTTAAATCATAATATGGTATGGCACGAGTTTAAATAAACGAGTTAATTTTAGTGACACATGACACACCCCAAAACGTGTAATTAAAAAGGGGAGTTGTAAGATTCACTCACATTGGGTGCGTTCGGTTGATGATGTTGAATGCGCACGAAGTTGGATTTAACCACGAGTGAAACTAACCTAGATAATAACATAATGGTTCGGTAAATAAGCGGATTTTATTAATCAATTTTAGTAGGATTATTGGATATATTTTTGTGAGTTTAAGGCTATTTTCTAACTTTAAAAATGTTATTTTTAAGTATTTTTAATTTAAATAAATAAATAAAAGTAATAAAAAAATGTTGATTTTTGACTGTTGACCATTGACTTGTTGACCGTTGACCTGTTGACTTGTTGACCGGTTCGGTCGGTTATATGTGTGAGCTGGGTGAGACTCGAACCCGTGACCTCCCGTACGCGTGCACGCAGCTCTACCAACTGAGCTACGTGTCTAACCCGAAATATTTCTGTTTTTAATTATATTTATATACTAATTAGATTAATCCGAAAATCATTTATTTAAAAACGATTTAATTGCATAACTCGGTGCTCGCCACAGGTCTTGAACCCGGGACCTGTGGTTTAGTTTGGCACACAGTCCACCGCTGGACTATGTGTCTAACTTGGTAAATATTCTGGTTATTATTATACTTAACATCTTACTGAGTTAACCCGGTTCGGTTTCTAAAAAAAGGCATTTTGTTACAGCGAATGTGTGTGTGACGAGGATCGAACTCGGGACGTATGCATATTGTTTGCACACAGTCCACCGCTGGATTGTGTGTCTAACCCGTTCATAATATCGATTTTAGTTAATCTTATAACATACACAACTTCGTCTTCTTCGTTCAAAACACAGACATCGATTAACTAACTGTTATTTGTTAAATTAATTTAACGAACATTATGAGCAATCGTAATGTAATGAACAGAAAAAGGTTTGAGGATTGATTGTACCGAACTGATCGTCTTTCTTCAGAAGTCCGGCAAAGATCGTCGGCTCTGTTTTGGTGACCTTCGGCTGATAGGATTAGTTAACAATTTGGAGGGATTAGATGTGAAATTGAACTACTGAGTAACGATTATCAGTAGGTTTAAATGATAATACCGGTTAACAGCAGGTTTCTGAAATTTCAGAAATTTTCCGGCGAAAACATATAATCCGGCAACGTCGTCTGGAGAAGATTCTGGGTGAGGGATTGATATTAGAATTTGTCCAATAATGGAATGAAATAGAAAAATCGAAGTAATTACCGTGTAGATGAAAGTCTCGGTTTTCCGGCGACTTGCAGAGATTTTCCGGCGAGTGAAATTACGTCGAGAATTTGTGTGATTGTGAGCGAAAAAGTTAACCGAGGCTTGTGGGTGTATTTATAGGGAAGAACATCGATGAATTGGGTCCGATTACCGTCTTGATTCGTCGGTCAATAATTTCTCCGGCGGTTATGACTGATGTCGCGGACTGGACATCGGTTATAACCGATGTAATAGTTATTATACGCGTTAAGACACAAGAAACCGTCAGTGAAAGGCGAAATCGTCGGGATTTCCGACGACTGCGATTTGGGCGCGTCGATTTGAAATCGAGATTGTGATATTTGAATTAATTGTTTTGATACATTACTAAAGAACACAAGTGGCGGAGTGGTTGGATGTGTGTGTGTTAAGGCTTTGCTGACCTGGTTGACCCGGCTGACCCGGGTTCGAATCCCGGCTTCAGCACTTTATTTTTAAATCACTATTTTTAATACTTTTTCAAATATAACTTTTATATTCTAATATACTTATTAATTATGTATCGTTTAAAATTAATTTGAGCATTAAATACGCAACGAAATTTTTAACTGGTTGTTCGGTTAATAAACGAAACGGGTTTGGTAAATCCGGTTTTTGACGGATGTTACAGTATCCCCTACTTTTTAGAAATTGTGTCCCGAAATTTAAGTTGTGCATATTTGTCTAAAAAGGATGGTGTTTAATTTGACAGTTACATACTTAGAAAGGAGTAAGAGTTTAAACTTTTGTTTGAGGCGGTAACGTTCCTTGTAAGGGTTGAGTACCCTGCTACAGGAATCGCTTTTTTATGCCTACGATAATGACTATTGTTAAACAGAGTTGATTGACTAAATATGATTTCATGCGCAAGAGTTTTGATAGGGTTGGAAATATAAGGTTATATCCTAAAACAAAACTTTCTAATACTACAACCTATATGGAACTTCTCATAACCGCCTGACAATGCCTCTGATCCTTTGGCAAGAATACTTATATATAGGAAGTACCAGCGGCGTATCCACCATATTCTTGTCAAATTTTCGTTGGTTGTATCAGTAAGTTATGATTGGTTCTATGATGTGACTCTAGAACATAAATAAACACAACAACCAATGTCTGAGTCCTAATTCTGATAGTGTACATGTTTGAATGGTGACAGTTCCTCTCTCGTTTGCTATGATGGAGAGGTTAGTTTATGTAAAAATAGAACACAATCCAATTTCTTTAAATGATGAGATGATATGAATGCTAAATCAGTGAGTATAACACAATCTTCAATCAAGACAATACTAAATCCTACATGGAACTTCTCATAACCGCCTGATAATGCCTCTGATCCTTTGACAAGAATACTTATATATAGGAAGTACCAGTGGCGTATCCACCATATTCTTGTCAAATTTTCATTGCTTTTATCAGTAAGTTATGATTGGTTCTACGTGACTCTAAAACATAAATAAACACAACAACCAATGTCTGAGTCATAATTCTGATAGTATACATGTTTGAATGGTGACACAATCCAATTTCTTTAAATGATGTGATGATATGAATGCTAAATCAGTGAGTATAAAACAAACTTCAACCAAGACATTACTAAATCCTACATGGAACTTCTCATAACCGCCTGATAATGCCTCTGATCCTTTGACAAGAATACTTATATAATAGGAAGTACCAGCGGTGTATCCACCATATTCTCGTCAAATTTTCATTGGTTTTATCAGTAAGTTATGATTAGTCCTATGTGACTCTAAAACATAAACAAACACAACAACCAAAGCTTGAGTCTTAATTCTGATAGTATACATGTTTGAATGGTGACACAATCCAATTTCTGTAAATGATGTGATGATATGAATGCTAAATCAGTGAGTATAAAACAAACTTCAACCAAGACATTACTAAATCCTACATGGAACTTCTCATAACCGCCTGATAATGCCTCTGATCCTTTGACAAGAATACTTATATATAGGAAGTACCAGCGGCGTATCCACCATATTCTCGTCAAATTTTCATTGGTTTTATCAGTAAGTTATGATTAGTCCTATGTGATTCTAAAACATAAACAAACACAACAACCAAAGCTTGAGTCTTAATTCTGATAGTATACATGTTTGAATGATGACAGTACCTCTCTCGTTTGTTATGATGGAGATGTTAGTCCATGTAGAAGTGAGACACAGCTCAACTTCTTTAAATGATGACACTGTGATATGTCGTGAGGTATGATGATATGAATGTTAAATCAATGAGTATAAAAACAAACTGAAATAGTAATTCGCATTAAGATCCTTGGATAAATTTCCAATTTAAAATTGAGACACGTGAAAATTGAGATAACATAGAGAAAAACATAAAACTAAGCGGTTGGAGTTGAATCTTGATTTTTGGTGAAGGGGACTAGTTGGGTGGTTTCGCTTGGGCCGTCATTATCTTCAACAGGATTGGCGTTGATGTTGAAAACTCTTCCTCTTGCTGGTGGCCTAATGGTTGGGTTTTCTTGATTTGATTGGTTAACTGGGTTTGCTTGAGCTTGGGTGTTTATGATGTTAACCAATCGAGGGCACGTGTTTCTATAATGGGTAGGGTCGCCACAATTAAAACAAGCTCGAACATAAGGTAACATGGGGTATTGGGGTTGTTGATATGTTTGGATCATGTTTTGAATAGGGGGTGAGATTTGGTTTTGAGGGGTGCGGCAAACCTTGCTCAAATGACCATAGCGTCCACAATTCGCACATAGTCGACAAGGTAAGGTAGACAGATGGTGATAAAAACAGGTGTTACATTGAGGGTGAGGTCCAAGCTAAGGTTTCTTATTTGGGTAAGTTGAGTTGGGTGCTACTTGAGTGATTGGGATAGCTTGGAGGAGTACGGCTTGTGAGGCTGGCTGGTTGCGTTGGGAGACAGCGAAAAGTTGCCCATCCCATTTTCTCTTAAAAATGGGTTGAGAAGGGGATTCGGTTTGGGTGGAGTTTGTGGTTCAGTCGATGCTTTATCCTTCTTCTTCTCCTCCTTGAAGTCTTTGTTCCGGATGCGGTTCTCGGTGAGCTCTGTAGCTAACTCCATTGCTGCTTCCAAGGTTGCAGGTGTGGTACTTATTACAGAGTCTTGAATCTTTGAAGGAAGACCTCTAATGTAGTGCTCGATCAATTGGTAGAGGGGAGTGAACAAGTTGGGAACCATTTGATTTAACTCGAGGAATCTCTTGTTGTATGTGGTGTGGTCGCCTTCCTTTTGTTTCAACGAATAAAACTCATCCTCTAATTTCTTGATTTCGCTCCTTGGGCAAAACCGTCTTGTCATGATTTCCTTCAACTCTTCCCAAGTCAAAGTCATAGCATCTTCAACACCTCGTTTAGCCTTCTCTGTATTCCACCAAGTAAGTGCTATTCCAAGCAAACGACCGGTAGCATATCGCACTTTGCGATCATCGGGGCAATCGCAATTTAGAAAAGTGTTCTCCATTTCTTCAAACCAATGGAGGAGAGCGGTGACACCTTCAGTCCCTTCGTATTTTGGAGGGTCGCAGGATTTGAAATGCTTGTAGGCGCATTTAGTGGTATTTGGGGGAGGGTTGATAACATTTTGATCTTCTTGGTTGACAGGATTAGCGGTAAGGGCTTGTTGGACTTGAATTATAATGTTGGGTATTACGACAGCCATTTGTTGAGCGATTTGGGCAGCCATGCGCTCGCGGGCTTTTCCTGATCTCATCTTTCTACGAGCGAGGCTAGAAGACATCTACAAGGAATACATATCAAGAGTATGAGTTGGATGTTTTAGGGATCAGATGTCGTATTTAGGAATGAACGTTTATAAAATAAAAATAAAAAATAAATCTACTATATCCATAGGATGTCTTGGGCTTTGCTCGTAATTGGGCCTTGCATGCCGCCATACTTCACCTTCGTAATCATGTGGGCCCCCATGATTACCGGGTTTTTCATATGGTTCGCATGTGTTAGCCTGGTTACGTACACTAAAACCCGGAGAAAATCGAGAAATATGTAACGTATGATATTCGGAATGTGTCCAGGTGTGGACACGGTGACACCTCAAAGTGGGGTTAGTTCGAACGACGTTTGGTGTGGCATGCTTTGGCCTAATAGGTCCTTCGTACTCTCATCGTTAGTCCCCAGGTAGGCAAACTGGTCCGTTATATTGGATTTATACGAATGCCAACCTAGACAGGACGTTCCGACTACCGGTACTTGTACCCTTACAGTTACTACATGCCTGTCGCAGAACTCATTTTGATGAGATTTGAAAAATGAAAAATGCGACAAAATCTTTGAATAACGAAAGTATGAAGATGATTTGAATATGTGAACATTGAAATATGTATGATGAATGTGTATGTAAGTATGTATGTTTGACTGTATGTATAATTCACTATGTATCACAAAATGTAATATTGGAAATGTTTGCATGCATTTGTGTATGTAATAAATATGAAACAAATAAATATCATAAGTTTGCATGTAACCACATAAACAATTAAAATCTAGTCAACTATAGTATAGGCTCTAAGGGTCTAATAACCTATCCTATATCCCTATAGTCAAAAGCTCTGATACCAATCTGTCACACCCCAACCCGCAGCGGAAAAGGTGATCGGGGCATGATTGGGTTATCATCAAAGCTCATGACATTTATTATAACGTTTCATATTTATTATTACAATTTAAAGGGAAACATACAATCATAATTATATTATGTTCTACACATCATTCTAGACTTCATTATTTTCTTCTAAGGCATTTCCTATGTTTTCCTTGCTTCATCCTGTTCACCTGCATCATGTGTAAAAATGGTTTTTGGATCAACAAAAAGTTGGCGAGTGAATCCTATGAAAAACATTTAAACAAGTTTATTTAATTGATTATAAATAAAGTGCATAACCACATATGAGTAAATATAGATGTAAACTTATTCACGAAACACTTAATATTAAATAATGCACACACATACAATAATAGATTGTTTTGAGGCACGCGTTGCTCAACTCGTCTCCCACGAGGAACTGATGGGCCTAATGAATGAGTTTTGAGGCACGCGTTGTTCTACGAACTGCTGGGCCTAATGAATGAGTTTTAAGGCACGCGTTGTTCAACTCGTCTCCCACGAGGAACTGATGGGCCCAACAAATAATTTGCATACAACTTGACAATATGTAATACATAACTACAAACAATATTTACATTCTAAGTTTAAATCATAATATGGTATGGCACGAGTTAAATAAACGAGTTAATTTTAGTGACACGTGACACACCCCAAAACGTGTAATTAAAAAGGGGAGTTGTAAGATTCACTCACATTGGGTGCGTTCGGTTGATGATGTTGAATGCGCACGAAGTTGGATTTAACCACGAGTGAAACTAACCTAGATAATAACATAATGGTTCGGTAAATAAGCGGATTTTATTAATCATTTTTAGTAGGATTATTGGATATATTTTTGTGAGTTTAAGGCTATTTTCTAACTTTAAAAATGTTATTTTTAAGTATTTTTAATTTAAATAAATAAATAAAAGTAATAAAAAAAATGTTGATTTTTGACTGTTGACCATTGACTTGTTGACCGTTGACCGTTGACTTGTTGACCGGTTCGGTCGGTTATATGTGTGCGCTGGGTGAGACTCGAACCCGTGACCTCCCGTACGCGTGCACGCAGCTCTACCAACTGAGCTACGTGTCTAACCCGAAATATTTCTGTTTTTAATTATATTTATATACTAATTAGATTAATCTGAAAATCATTTATTTAAAAACGATTTAATTGCATAACTCGGTGCTCGCCACAGGTCTCGAACCCGGGACCTGTGGTTTAGTTTGGCACACAGTCCACCGCTGGACTGTGTGTCTAACTTGGTAAATATTCTGGTTATTATTATACTTAACATCTTACTGAGTTAACCCGGTTCGGTTTCTAAAAAAAAGACATTTTATTACAGCGAATGTGTGTGTGACGAGGATCGAACTCGGGACGTATGCATATTGTTTGCACACAGTCCACCGCTGGACTGTGTGTCTAACCCGTTCATAATATCGATTTTAATTAATCTTATAACATACACAACTTCGTCTTTTTTGTTCAAAACACAGACATCGATTAACTAATTGTTATTTGTTAAATTAATTTAACGAACATTATGAGCAATCGTAATGTAATGAACAAAAAAGGTTTGAGGATTGATTTTACCGAACTGATCGTCTTTCTTCAGAAGTCCGGCAAAGATCGTCGGCTCTGTTTTGGTGACCTTCGGCTGATAGGATTAGTTAACAATTTGGAGGGATTAGATGTGAAATTGAACTACTGAGTAACGATTATCAGTAGGTTTAAATGATCATACCGGTTAACAGCAGGTTTCTGAAATTTCAGAAATTTTCCGGCGAAAACAGATTATCCGCAACGTCGTCTGGAGAAGATTCTGGGTGAGGGATTGATATTAGAATTTGTCCAATAATGGAACGAAACAGAAAAATCGAATTAATTACCGTGTAGATGAAAGTCTCGGTTTTCCGGCGATTTGCGAGATTTCGCGAGTGAATAGTCGAGAATTTGTGTGATTGTGAGCGAAAAAGTTAACCGAGGCTTGTGGGTGTATTTATAGGGAAGAACATCGATGAATTGGGTCCGATTACCGTCTTGATTCGTGGGTTTCAATAATTTCTCCGGCGGTTATGACTGATGTCGCGGACTGGACATCGGTTATAACCGATGTAATAGTTATTATACGCGTTAAGACACAAGAAACCGTCAGTGAAAAGGCGAAATCGTCGGGATTTCCGACGACTGCGATTTGGGCGCGTCGATTTGAAATCGAGATTGTGATATTTGAATTAATTGTTTTGATACATTACTAAAGAACACAAGTGGCGGAGTGGTTGGATGTGTGTGTGTTAAGGCTTTGCTGACCTGGTTGACCCGCTGACCGGGTTCGAATCCCGGCTTCAGCACTTTATTTTTAAATCACTATTTTTAATACTTTTTCAAATATAACTTTTATATTCTAATATACTTATTATTATGTATCGTTTAAAATTAATTTGAGCATTAAATACGCAACGAAATTTTTAACTGGTTGTTCGGTTAATAAACGAAACGGGTTTGGTAAATCCGGTTTTTTACGGATGTTACAAGGGCATCGCCCTTGAAAGATTGTGATACATACTTGACCACATCTTTTTCAGCATAATTGTTGATATCAACTATAGTTTCCATTTCGTCTAACCATTTAAGGGTTTCTACGGCCCCTTTCCCCCATTAAAGTCTCGGGGTTTACAGGAGACAAAATATTTGTAGGTACATTCGTTCTTGGAAGAACGGGACCTATCAGCATAGTCTATCCTCTTAGGTTCACTTCTTGCATTAGACGAGTGAACCGAGCTCTCTTTATGAGCTGAGGATGGTGGAATAGATAGAGGTTTAGAGCGAGTGGCACTCGGCTCTCTTAGTCTTTCTATGGCCTTTTCTTTCACCGCATCAATGCGTGCTTGAAAGTTTTCATCCTCTATATTTATGTTTTCAGCTTTATTAGATTCAACATTTCTGTGGCTACTTTGAGCTTCATTTGAGTTAGCCATCTATAAGTCTTGGTTTCTATTACCACAAAATTTTGTCTTAGCCATAGTATACAAAACATATCGGCTTTTAATAATCGGATATAACAATCCTTTGCCATAACTAGTGTGAATAATATCACCACTCTTAGGCTTAACATATCTATATTTGGCCTAGGTCTTAATAGGACCATCATAGGCAATTTACAATTTGGACGAAGTCCATATATTATTAGACAGGGGATCGCAATGTCACAACCGTCATTTGTCATACAGACAATTATACATAGGTCATAAGCCTGTCCCTTAATGGACATATTAATTGGGCACATTGGCTGGTCACATTGGACATAATATATGGCACTTAGGCCTGTCACTAATGGACATATAATAGGGCACATATGCACAATATCGCTAATGGATAATTATCATCACACTGATGATAGTAGCCGGGATTGAATAGATCACATGGGCTTTAAAGAATAGATTTTAACCCGAAAGGGTGATACATCCTAATGGATGTTTAATTATCATCACACTGATGATACTAGCCGGGATCACACGGATCACAAAGGCTTTTATGCCGGGATCACACAGATCACAAAGGCTATGTAACCGGGATCAAATAGATCACAAAGATTTATATTTAATACATCTCTAATGGATGTTTTATCACCATTGGTGATACTAGCCGGGATCACACAGATCACAAAGGCTTTTAAGCCGGGACCACAAAGGTCACAAAGGCTATATAACCGGGATCAAATAGATCACAAAGGTTATATTTTAATACATCTCTAATGGATGTTTTATCACCGCACTGGTGATACTAGCTGGGATCACACAGATCACAAAGGCTTTTAAGCCGGGACCACACAGGTCACAAAGGCTATATAACCGGGATCAAATAGATCACAAAGGTTATATTTTAATACATCTCTAATGGATGTTTTATCACCGCACTGGTGATACTAGCCGAGATCACATAGATCACAAAGGCTTTTAAGCCGGGACCACACAGGTCACAAAGGCTATATAACCGGGATCAAAATAGATCACAAAGGTTATATTTTAATACATCTCTAATGGATGTTTTATCACCGCACTGGTGATACTAACCGGGACCACATAGATCACAAAGGCTTTTAAGCCGGGACCACATAGGTCACAAAGCTATATAACCGGGATCAAAATAGATCACAAAGGTTATATTTAATACATCTCTAATGGATGTTTTATCACCGCACTGGTGATACTAGCCGGGATCACACAGATCACAAAGGCTTTTAAGCCGGGACCACACAGGTCACAAAGGCTATATAACCGGGATCAAAATAGATGACAAAGGTTATATTTAATACATCTCTAATGGATGTTTTATCACCGCACTGGTGATACTAGCCGGGATCACACAGATCACAAAGGCTTTTAAGCCGGGACCACACAGGTCACAAAGGCTATATAACCGGGATCAAAATAGATCACAAAGGTTATATTTTAATACATCTCTAATGGATGTTTTATCACCGCACTGGTGATACTAGCCGGGATCACACATATCACAAAGTCTTTTAAGCCGGGACCACACAGGTCACAAAGGCTATATAACCGGGATCAAAATAGATCACAAAGGTTATATTTTAATACATCTCTAATGGATGTTTTATCACCGAACTGGTGATACTAGCCGGGATCACACAGATCACAAAGGCTATATAAGGTTAGGACATAGTCCATAACCTTGAAGGCTAGCGTGAATGTTAACATAAAAGGATCTTAATGGTTGATTATAAGTCCCGGTCGCATTGACCTTAATGACTTGGAGGCTTGAACTTAGTCCATCACCTCTAGATAGAAGGATAACTTCCCTTAACTATCTTATATATTTGGCCAAATATGTGGTTTGAGCCACTTGGCAAATCAAAACCATTAAAATCTTTTTGGAATTATATCGCAAAGCATAAATTTCGAATAAAATCGAGACGCTCGTTTTCAAGAGGATGAATACATATATATAATTCCAAAAGTACTTCATTAAATTTTCATACGAAATTACAATACTTGAAACAAATAAATGAAACTGATTGTCCATGCAAGGACTAAAAAGAATCAAAATGTCCATGCAGGGATTAAAGAAATAATGTCCACGCAGGGACTACATATAATAGAAAAAGACTTCACTCGTCTTTCTTTCCCTTGACAAGTTTGGAGAGTTTCTGGAAGAACTTATTTGTCTTCTTCTCTGTTTTCTCTGCATGTTGCTGCATTTCTTTCATTCTCTCTAAGGCCTCATTAATGGCCTCAAGGGGTGGCGGAGGTTGGGGTTGTGGCATAACCGGATACTGGTACCCCTAAGTTGGATATCCAGTAGGTGGGAAAGGAGACGGGAAAAGTGCGTTGTGCATAACCGCCTGCATGTATGGGTCTTGCGACCATGCTTGATAGTCTACCGGTGTAGGCAGGTTAAAAGGATCATATCCAGACGTGTCTGGATACGTGGGAATTGGGTTAGTATAACTCGATGGTGGTGGTTGAACAACAGGTGTTGGTGTTGGTTCCACTATAGGTGGAATATTAGAGGGTCCACCCATTTGTGGGTCCTCTTGAATGGTGGGGTAAGAACTGGGCAAAGGTGGCAACGATCCCGACCTTTGTCCGGCACGTATCGGATAAAATGCGACATGCAATCATACGTGTTTATACTATTGAATACTTGTTATGCTTATGTCACCTATGTGAACTCATACATGTTATACAATACTTACATGCTCAAATATGATTTTTATTGTAGATCACCAAGATGTCCTTTTTTGCAAAACTCAAGTTGGAGAAATGAGTCGAAGTCCAACTCCAACTCGACTATTTTCATAACAATCGCTATATCAAAACTTATACCTAAACCTTTTATCATTGTTTCAAATTTTCTCATTTATGCATAAACCTCGAACCTTACTATTGTACCCAAACGATTTCTCACCCTACAACATATTTACGTAAATTACATCCATGAAACCCCTAATGAGACTTTAAACATTTCTTTCACAATTTTTCAAAAACTTTATGAAATGCTACCCATCAACTTAATAGGTCAAACGAACCTCTTGCCCTCAATTTTAACAAGTCATCCAAAACACACTCACTTTATACTACCATTCTAAAGACATTTTATTTCCAACAAGAAACCAACGAAAACTTTCTCTCACATACGTATAGTACTTTGCTAAAATACTTTTCAAAAGTTTAAGTTTTACATGAAAATTTTCAAAACACGACTTTTCTTGCATCAATAAAATAAAATAAAATAAAGCAAACTCACTATTTTACAACTTTTTCAATATACGCATATCTAAATCTGAACACATGGGAAAGAAAATTTCATATGCGAATACAAATTTTAAAACAATTTGTGTAGTCAATATTTCATAGCAATCCTACACGTATCATTGTTACCCTTTTTATTTGTACACTCAAACTATATACTAGACTTATGTGTGCTAACGCCATGTAATTTTCAACTTATACGTTCTATACTACATGCTAATTTCTCACGTAATTGTCATCAATCATACCCAAACTCATACATTCGCACTACTTGGTAAGTCATACTTGGAACCTATAAGTGGGCATGACCCGAGTGGTTTCGCCTACGTTATACACACCCACACTTAAATTCAATCATGCTCACATGCTTAATTTTTATACGCTATCTTACATGCCTTTTTTGTAATACTAAATGTAACATGTCCCGTACACTACTAGTACAAACTATGCGGATCAATCACAGACCAAAATAATCACGGGTGCACACGGGATTAAATTGGTAGGCGCATGAAAACCATAGTGGGTTCTACTGTGTATCGCAACACGGAAAGTAACATGACACCAAATAGCGAAACAACGTAACATGGTGTGAACATGGTGGATACGCCGCTAGTACTTCCTATATATAAGTGTCCCTATCATGTTACCAAACTTTCGTAAAACGTGCCATGAGAAATTCGGTGTTTTTCCGGACCTTGTTAAATACATTTGTTTTATAACCAACATTGGTGACCCCACTTCGTAATGATTAGTACTTGATTACCCATGATAAAGCTTCATTCTTAAAATCGTTAGCTTTAACCGTCACAACTATCACTAGCATCTCTCAACATTCCATGTCGTATTTTATCCGATATTCATACCATTTTTACCTCTCGCATACACCTACCGAATCGTTCACTACAAACCATGATATTCCCAATTCTTCCATTAACCCTTCACCCAAACTTTATTTATAGTGAATCAATCTAAACTTTCAATCCATTTTTGTAAACGTCCCCACCGGCTCAATCTTGTCAAGATGTTCCTTTTCTTTTAAAACTATCTTTCACTATTATCTACACGCAAATTTCAACTAGTCGGTTATTACCGCCAAAACCTTTTAGAAACCATAAATATTTACCATCCTAGCTCTCTCCGATAAACATTTATCTACAAAAAGTGATTTTACTAATACGCCTTAGAACTGACAAAACTTTTCTTACAACTTACAGTGCGGACCGCTCATTTTAATCAAAATACATCCTTAGTCATACTAAAACTTTCCTCTTAGGTCGTACTCTTTTAAAATATTACTTCCAATGAGTTGTCCAGACCTAGTCAAACTCACTTTCTTACACACACACATACACATTTTTACGTATCCTTATACACATTTACGATTGGTGTCTCAAAAACACCTTAGTCAAACAATTACTTTCGCAAACCTACCATTTTTATCCTTCAAAATTTCGATACATATCAATACACTTATACATGAACTCCACAAAAACTTAAACTTCAAAATCTTGATTTTGGCCAAACATTTTCACCAAATGACATCTTTTCCAAAGTCTTCCTCTTGAATAAATTTCGGGACGAAATTTCCTAAAGGAGGGAAACTGTAACGCCTCGCTTTTTCGTACTTTTCTTAATTAGAAAGTATAATCGTATTTCTATTTATGGAAACTTATATTCGTATTTCTTTTCCCAATTTTGTAATCCGAGACTTGAATCGTAATAAAAATTCATACTTGTTATATATACATGTCTTACATGCATTCAACGTTTAAACCTGACACTTGTTATACATGCAAAGACTCATACATTCACACTCGATACCCAAATCATACTTATATGCGTTATACATGCAAAAATGACAAGTTATAGCTGAAAGGAAAGATAAACTTAGTTCAAGGACTAAAATGGCATAATCCAGAGAAAGTGGTTTTCTAGCCCATGGATTGGTCCAATTTATGTTTTTTCATTAATGCTCACCTAACTCAACCCCCTAACCTCAACTATAAATACCCAGCTCCCCTCACTCTCATTTCACACCTCAAACATTCATTTCTCTCTCTCTCTCTTTCTCTTTCTCTAAAGCTCTCTCTCAATCAAGAAAGTTCAAGACTTTCAAGATAACTCGTTTTCCTCCAACTCTCCAAACCCTTCACGGGACTAACAAGTGGAAGCTTGCAAAACCGTGAGTACACTTGACCCATTTACCTTTTACACAATTTGGGTTGTAACATGTTAACATACAAAATCAACACTACATGCTTTACACACTCAATCATTCGTACATGCTTATTGTTATGCCTTTGTATATACTAAATTCATTCATGCTATTGTCATTAACTTAACTAGCCCCAACTTAACATATATAGCGCTATAGGAGTAGCACACCGCCCGCCGGGGTATTGTTAAGTCTTAAAGCTGATACTTATTCTTATTCATACTTTAGTCTCGTTACTTCGTGTGACGAGGGACACATTCATTCTTGTGGATACTTGGGTTTGACAATTAGTATTGCATGCTAGCTTACCTTGTATACAATTGTCATGTGAATTTGAGCAAACTCTTTTATACTTATGCTATGTACTTAAACTTGTGTACTCGCCAATACATTTTGTATTGAACTATACTTTTAACATGTTGAAGGTTAAGGATGTTGATCATGACAAACTTAGTAGGACGACGTAGAAACACATCTAGAATGTTAGGATTCATGTTATTGAACTTATTGTATTTGACTTCCTTGTTGTAATTGACAATCTTGTTATGAAATGAAATTAGTTTGATTTAAATATTGTCGCAAATTGTGTTATGATGCCTTGAGCAATCTATTTCGTCTCACTCTGATGTTTCCGCCATCGGTTGGGGTGTGACAGATTGGTATCAGAGCCATAACTATAGGGAATTAGGTAGAATTTCATGTTCGACCTAGTCTATAGTTTAAGAGTCCAATTATGACCATTCTTGACTTGTGCTTAAAATGTAAATTCTTCCTATGTTGCTTCTCCTCTTTTCTTTTGGTCTTAGTACATATACATGATGTATTTTCTAAGACATTTTTACACAATACGCACTTTGAAGACTTGAAGACACTCGTAACTCAAACGATACGAGTTCACTAAAATAGGCGTGAAACCCACAATTTGGTGAACAACTCTCATTCCGCTATTCTTATTCTTTTTGCACGAAATTTCATCATCAAGTTAGGAGTGAAATCCACATCTTGATGGGAAAATTTCCAATTCAAACTCTACTGGACCCTTACTAACAAGTCGGAATTCGCTCCTTGTTTGGTAAGTACCAACCACAATTAGGGTATAATGTTGCCAAGTTAGGGGTGAAACCCGCACCTTGTCAACTAGTCCCACCCCTCGATTTTCAATCCCGCCAAAGTTTCGATTTTTCGATCAATTAGATACGTGTAGTAACTGAAGAGTGAAATGCCGTTAATCGCTTCTCGACAGAGCATTTCACCTATAGGCCAAAGCACGTCCCTCTAATTTGAAAGGATCCTCGATTCATTTTGGAATTAGTCGATGCTTCTCAACCCAAAGAACTCCAATATATTACTAAGCCCCCTATCTTTTATGCTACCTCAATTTCTATGTGTTTTAATACTTATTACCTCGTTCATTTCGAACCGTTGCACGATTCGCACGTTTATTGCAATAAAAAACAATAATAATCCTCGCGAACCAACTAAATTTATACTCCTTACGCAATCATACGTGTTTATACTATTGAATACTTGTTATGCTTATGTCACCTATATGAACTCATACATGTTATACAATACTTACATGCTCAAACGTGATTTTTATTGTAGATCACCTAGAAGTCCTTTTTCGCAAAACTCAAGTTGGAGAAATGAGCCGAAGTCCAACTCCAACTCGACTATTTTCATAACAATCGCTATATCAAAACTTATACCTAAACCTTTTATCATTGTTTCAATTTTCTCATTTATGCATAAACCTCGAACCTTACTATTGTACCCAAACGATTTCTCACCCTACAACATATTTACGTAAATTACATCCACGAAACCCCTAATGAGACTTTAAACGTTTCTTTCACAATTTTTCAAAAACTTTATGAAATGCTACCCATCAACTTAGTAGGTCAAACGAACCTCTTGCCCTCAATTTTCGCAAGTCATCCAAAACACACTCACTTTATACTACCATTCTAAAGACATTTTATTTCCAACAAGAAACCAACGAAAACTTTCTCTCACATACGTATAAGTAATTTGCTAAAATACTTTTCAAAAATTTAAGTTTTACATGAAAATTTTCAAAACACGACTTTTCTTGCATCAATAAAATAAAATAAAATAAAGCAAACTCACTATTTTACAACTTTTTCAATATACGCATATCTATATCTGAACACATGGGCAAGAAAATTTCATATGCGAATACAAATATTAAAACAAAAGTAGCATTTCTTTTTACAAACAACATTTTACATCAAAAAAATAATACTTTTCTCAATATTCACTCGATGTTCACAAATTTTGGTCCTTCAAACCTGATAAACCCGAACTATTTTATTTCAACCAACTCAATATTTTGACTCAAACAACCATACACATGCATATCATCATACACGATCCAATTTGGTATTCAATATTTCATAGCAATCCTACACGTATCATTGTTACCCTTTTTATTTGTACACTCAAACTATATACTAGACTTATGTGTGCTAACGCCATGTAATTTTCAACTTACACATTCTATACTACATGCTAATTTTATACGTAATTGTCATCAATCATACCCAAAACTCATACATTCGCACTACTTGGTAGTCATACTTGAAACCTATAAGTGGGCATGACCTGAGTGGTTTCACCTACGTTATACACACCCACACTTAAATTCAATCATGCTCACATGCTTAATTTTTATACGCTACCTTACATGCCTTTTTTTGTAATACTAAATGTAACCTGTCCCGTACACTACTAGTACAAACTATGCGGATCATGCATAGACCAAAATAATCACGGGTGCACAAGGGATTATATTGGTAGGCGCATGAAAACCATAGTGGGTTCTACTGTGTATCGCAACACGGAACGTAACATGACACCGATAGCGAAACAACGTAACATGGTGTGAACATGGTGGATACGCCGCTAGTACTTCCTATATATAAGTGTCCCTACCATGTTACCAAACTTTCGTAAAACGTGCCATGAGAAATTCGGTGTTTTCCCGGACCTTGTTAAATACATTTGTTTTATAACAAACATTGGTGACCCCACTTCGTAATGATTAGTACTTGATTACCCATGATAAAGCTTCATTCTCAAAATCGTTAGCTTTAACTGCCATAACTATCACTAGCATCTCTCAACATTCCATGTCTCATTTTATCCGATATTCATACCATTTTTACCTCTCGCATACACCTACCGAATCGTTCACTACATACCACGATATTCCCAATTCTTCCATTAACCCTTCACCCAAACTTTATTTATAGTGAATCAGCCTAAACTTTCAATCCATTTTTGTAAACGTCCCCACCGGCTCAATCTTGTCAAGATGTTCCTTTTCTTTTAAAACTATCTTTCACTATTATCTACACGCAAATTTCAACTAGTCGGTATATTACCGCCAAAACCTTTTAGAAACCATAAATATTTACCATCCTAGCTCTCTCCGATAAACATTTATCTACAAAAAGTGATTTTACTAATACGCTTTAGAACTGACAAAACTTTTCTTACAACTTACAGTGCGGACCGCTCATTTTAATCAAAATACATCCTTAGTCATACTAAAACTTTCCTCTTAGGTCGTACTCTTTTAAAATATTACTTCCAATGAGTTGTCCAGACCTAGTCAAACTCACTTTCTTACACACACACATACACATTTTTACTTATCCTTATACACATTTACGATTGGTGTCTCAAAAACACCTTAGTCAAACAAATTACTTTCGCAAACCTACCATTTTTATCCTTCAAAATTTCGATACATATCGATACACTTATACATGAACTCCACAAAAACTTTAAACTTCAAAATCTTGATTTTGGCGAAACATTTTCACCAAAATGACATCTTTTCCAAAGTCTTCCTCTTGAATAAATTTCGGGACGAAATTTCCTAAAGGAGGAAAACTGTAACGACTCGCTTTTTCGTACTTTTCTTAATTAGAAAGTATAATCGTATTTCTATTTATGGAAACTTATGTTCGTATTTCTTTTCCCAATTTTGTAATCCGAGACTTGAATCGTAATAAAAATTCATACTTGTTATATATACATGTCTTACATGCATTCAATCGTTTAAACTGATACTTGTTATACATGCAAAGACTCATACATTCACACTCGATACCCAAATCATACTTATATGCGTTATACATGCAAAAATGACAAGTTATAGCCTGAAATGAAAGATAAACTAAGTTCAAGGACTAAAATGGCATAATCCGGAGAAAGTGGTTTTCTAGCCATTGGATTGGTCTAATTTATGTTTTTTTGCATTTAATGCTCACCTAACTCAACCCCTAACCTCAACTATAAATACCCAGCTCCTCTCACTCTCATTTCACACCTCAAACATTCATTTTCTCTCTCTCTGCCTTTCTCTAAAGCTCTCTCTCAATCAAGAATGTTCAAGACTTTCAAGATAACTCGGTTTTCCTCCAACTCTCCAAACCCTTCACGGGACTAACAAGTGGAAGCTTGCAAAACTATGAGTACACTTGACCCATTTACCTTTTACACAATTTGGGTTGTAACATGTTAACATACAAAATCACACAAATACACACACTACCATGCTTTACACATTCAATCATTCATACATGCTTATTGTTATGCCTTGGTATATGCTAAATTCATTCATGCTATTGTCATTAACTAGCTAGCCCCAACTTAACATATATAGCGCTATAGGAGTAGCACACCGCCCGCCGGGGTATTGTTAAGTCTTAAAGCTGATACTTATTCTTATTCATACTTTAGTCTCGTTACTTCGTGTGACGATGGACACATTCATTCTTGTGGATACTTGGGTTTGACAATTAGTATTGCATGCTAGCTTACCTTGTATATGATTGTCATGTGGATTTGAATAAAGTCTTTTATACTTATGCTATGTACTTAAACTTGTGTACTCGCCAATACTTTTTGTATTGAACTATACTTTTAACTTGTTGCAGGTTAAGGATGTTGATCATGACGAACTTAGTAGGGACGACGTAGAAACACATCTAGAATGTTAGGATTCATGTTGTTGAACTTATTGTATTTGACTTCCTTGTTGTAATTGACAATCTTGTTATGAAATGAAATTAGTTTGATTTAAATATTGTCGCAAATAGTGTTATGATGCCTTAAGCAATCTATTTCATCTCACTCTGATGTTTCCACCATTGGTTGGGGTGTGACAGGTCCACGGGTTCCATGTGGACATCTTCTTGAACAGGTGGTGGTTGAGAATGGTGAGAAGGAGTGTGGCAAAAGTAAATTGATTCCAATATTGGTCCCACTCATTAGGACCTTGGTAGGGCGATCCAGCGTACGAGTTTGAATCGCTTGAAATTTCGATGGGATGCACATTTGATCCCGACGGTGGCATCTCCGAGTCGGAGTCCTCGTCCATTGGATGTGGTTCGTCCAACTGATTTTGACGGTTGGAGGCGTGTTTAGGAAATGATTGGGGTTAAACTCTTCATGGTAGGAGGTGATGAGAATGATAAGAATGGTGTGAGTGGTAAGAATTTTGGGAATGTGAGGGCGAGTGTTTATTAGAGACGGAACGTCTCACTGGTTGCCATGGAGACGAATCTCCTGATTCTTATAATTATCTGAATTATGAGGTTGAGGAATACGCCCTGATGGTCCTCCTCTCATTGGACCTTTTCCTCGTCCACTTTGTCCTTTCACACGTGCGGCATTTTCCTGTTAAAATCAATTCAAAAACATACTATAACTTAATAATAAAATGAGTGATCCTAGGTCAATGTCTAGACTCGGAAGTCAGAAATGTGCTCGTGTAAGTTTGAGACTAAACACAAAAGGCTAGTGTTTAATTCTCTCAAACGTTGGCTCTGATACCAACCCTGTCACACCCCAGATTTCCAACCCTGAAATCCAACCACCGGTGGGCCCGGGTGGGGAGTATCGTGACGTAAGTTGATAACATCATTGTCAATTAAACATAGCACAGCGGAAGTCTTGGAGTAAAATTACTATTACAAACCGAAATGTTCGAAATCTAAAATAATATACAGGCTCGTACTAGAAGATCCACATGCGGATCATAGAATGTACAAGAAAGAATACAAAAAACACTTTAGGCAGATCTAAGGATTTACAAGAATCCTCTTATTCTCTACCGAGCAGCTTCCGGCTTAATTTCGTGTTGTACTGCAGATTAGTCTTTGGAGGATACGTCAGCTTACGCTGGTAAATACACCAAACTGACTCATTTTGAAAATATTAAAAAATGATTTCAAGTGCAAACGCACAAAATCTTTTATTATCTTAGGAAGGTTAACCATGCAATAGACCATACAATAATAGTTTACCATATCCCAAGCCCTTATAGGGGAAATAAGTTGAGAGTATTTACCTGAGATTGCTTTCTTCTTTTATTTTTAAATAACTCAGCCGTATACAAAAGTATCGAGTGCAGATAGCTTTACCGAGAAGGCTCTAGTCTGGATTATGGCATAAACTAGCCGATTAAATACTAACGGTTGTGTAAACCGAATAGTGTACATGATCATTATGTATAACGCTTGATTAAACGATGATCAGATAGAATGTAGTTTAAACCCGACAATACTTGACTTGTATGATATGGGTAAACTATAAACATTCTGGATTTTGAACTTAAAATGATAAGGTTAAACCCGTTACGGTTGAATTCCGTAAAATAGTCACATATACGTAACTGTGCGCATAATAGCGATATCGGGTAACCGGATAAGTTATGGACAAGTTCTATATGCCAAACTTTAAATAAGTAAAGATATAGTAGGATATCAACTTGTATGCCCTTGAGGTTTTAAAACGAAACTATGCCTTATAGGGGCATTTCGGTAATTTCGTATCGTATAAAAAGAACTTAAATAAAATTTAGGTTTATGTTCATGAGTATTCTGGAAAAATAATTTATTTATGATATAATATCAGTAAGATATCAAATATATGTGTATTTTACCTTTTATGACCAAACTATGCACCGAAGGGGCATTTTGGTCATTTTACACATAGTTTATAAATTATTTGGGATTCTGAGTTTATAGTAAGTACGTATTTATAAATATGTTTAAAATAAGTTTTAAATTGAGTATGTAACAAGTCTTGGTCAACTAATATGGTTTAAAACCATACTATGTGCCGAAACGGCGTTTATGTCGTAAAGTGACGTCTTTAAGCGATGTTTATGAAAACTGGTGTTTGGATCAGATTAAAATGTTTAAAATATGTTAATTAATATAACATATCGGTAAGTAAGTGATTTATCTCAAAAAGATTTGATTAAAACTAATTTATAAGCAAACAGGGGCTAAAACCGTCATTTATCGACATAGTTTAAAGACTTGTTTAAAAACTCAGTTTATAACTTGGTTTAATATCCGAAATAATCCTACTTATGATATTACATTAGTAGAAATTCATTTTCAAGTTCATTACCATTTAAAACCTTGTTTTATGCAAAAAGGCATTTTGGTCACCGATGGCATAATTATGAACTTGCGCATAAACTTGGATTCTGATTATGATCATGTAATATAACCTCAGAGGGTTATGCTATATTATAATATGATCATAATGCAACTTTAGACCAGTAGGTAATTAATCTAAATCGGGTCAGAATCAAGTCAAACAGAAGTCAAACTTTGCGATTTCGGTTGCGAACCGACCCTAGAACTGAAATTCACGAGCCGAACATGTTCATCCATGTTCAAATAATTATTACCAACTTGTTTAAGTTTCAAAACAGGTTTCATGACATATATAAGATCAATTTATGATTTTTTCGAAAAATGGCATGTTTGACTTTTTAATATCATAACTTTGACCCATCAATTGGTCTAGCAAAGTGATCTTCAGGAGGTGCCCTTTATAGGGACTAACACCCACCTTATTATGATCACTTAGCCATGTTCATTTTGAACAATGGCTGGACCATAATGGTCTTAACCGAAAGTCAAAGCGTTTTACGTAAAACACTTAACTTTAGGCTATAGAAGCCTATAAACGAAAATGCACAAGGAAGGAACACTTACCAGTGATTCCTAGATGCAAAAGAACTATGTTGGACTGCTCCTTATAGTTAGGAACTTCCAGAGGAGGGAGAAGAGTGAATAAGAAAGTTGAAGTTGAAATGGTGAACTTAAGCACCTATTTGTAGTTGGAGAGCTCAAAGGAGGTGAAGCAGGTGTCTAGGGGTGTAGGAAGAAGCTTACAAGTGTCCCAAAACGTGGCATAGCTGATTAGGAAGGCCATGGTTTCGATTTAATGGTTTTGGAGCTTTGCTTGGGCTCCAAAACAAACTTTCTGCTGCAGTCTGTTCTCGCGGGGCGCGAGAGACACATGCCAGGTCTCTCGCGGCCCGCGACTGCCCCTATTTCAGTTTTAAAATTTGACACTTTGGCCCCTAAACTATATAAAGCTTATAAAAACGATTTTAAATACTATTTTGGCACTTTTAGCCCTCCGTAGCCAATACTTGGCATACCCGGGATTATGCATGGGCATTATTGAGCTCTCGGTTCGTTAAAAGGTCACTCAGAGGTATAAATTAACATGTTGACACTTTTAATCCCTCCATTATCCAACTTTCATATATTTATAAAATTGAACTCTCTCGTCCAACAAACGGCACGTATGAGAGTTAGGACTTCATAAAGGATCACTCAGAGGCTTATTACAAACATGTTGATTCCGATGTCACTCAGAGGCTAAGCATGTTGACATATGTCATTCAGAGGCTCAAGTTTTATAGTCATGTTAGACCAATTAACAGTGCACTCACTCAGAGGCTATTATTTATGCATGTTGACATCGGTTCGTCACTCAGAGGCTCAATCTTGAGCATGTTGACGCCTTTAGTCCTTATTGGTCTTTAACAGACAATTATATAAAATACAACACGTGTCACTATACTAGTGGACACAATTTTCAGGGTGTTACAGTTTATTATACTATACTATCTATGTTATAACCGTATTATATACTACACTTTTTTTATAAATTTTTGTATACATTTAGTTATAGTTTTAACAAAGTTTAATAAAAGAATTCTTTTATTTCTTAAACAAAAAAACATTTTAAAAAATTATCATGTAGTATAGGTTTGGTACATGTTTATTATAATATACTATCTATGTTATAACCGTATTATATACTACACTTATATTATAGTTTATTATACTATACTATATACTACACGTATACTATATTATACTACAACTATTAGCATATACGAAATCTATACTACACCTATAAACCTACACGGGACCTATACTACACCTATAGTTTATTATAATATACTATACTTATACTATTGTATTTATGTTATAATACGACATGTAACGACAAAATACGTCAACTAATGATACGGTACGACACGTATAGATACAATACAACACGTAAGAGTACAAGTGGATTCAAAATAGAATGACATGTAATCATAGAACACGGTAACACACATAACCGAACGTCACCGATATGACACGTATAGAGCATATACTTCTTTAAACGACACGTGATGACAAAATACGGCCCGTATAGATTCGAAAAGGCAAAACCTAAAATTATGAAAATTTGATTTTACCCCTATACGCATCGTATAGGTCAAAACTAGGTCGTATAATAGGCTAATATGGATCGTATAGACCTATACGATCCGTATAAACTCCCTGAATTCTCAAAAAAAACAAGAGGTTAATTGATAAATCGGGGGGTTTATACGGATCGTATAGGTCTATACGAGTCGTATAATGGTACTATACGAACGAGTTTTGACCTATACGATCGTATAAGGGGTTAAGTAAAAAAACTTAGATTTTGGGTTTTTGTCGTATCGATGCATATACGGGCCGTATTTTGATGTATTTTGTCATTACGTGTTGTTTTATGAAGTATACCTTCTATACATGTCATTTTCGATGATGTTCGGTTCCATGTGGTATCGTATTCTATGATTACGTGTAATTTTGTTTGGAATCCACTTGTACTCTAATTTGTCGTGTTGTATATATACGCGTCGTACGATATCATTCTTGGCGTATTTTGTCGTTAAATGTCGTATTATGATGTATATTGTCAATATGTTCCATATTATGGCATATATTGTATGTACGGGTCGTGTCGGTGACCTTTGGTATTGTCACGTTTATTGTCTGTAAATGACGTATTTGGATGTAGATTGTCTATACGTGTCGTGTTATCGCGTATTATTGCGTAGTATGTCTCTACTTGTCGTATTGTTGCGTATTATGGCGTATGTCGTATTTTGGCATATATTGCCGGTTACTTTACGTGTTAGATACATTAAACAAACAAAAAACACTTTAATTACATTATACAAACAAAATACCTTTAACATTACAAATTAACCTATACGATACATATATGGGACATTTACTACACCATATGTGAGGATAATTAGCCTTGAAGAATTCATTTACAATCACAACAATATATACACGAGAGTCTCCACTATTCTAGGAGAAATAAACTCTAACTAAAAATACAACATTGACTAAATCATAATTTTAAATAATTGAATTGTTTCCTTTTTTTTATCCTCTGTTACCCTCCTTCAATCGAATCGGTGGTGGTCCGACACGAAGAAGACTTCTGAAGCGTTCAAACAGGGGTCTTGGAAGACTCTTGGTGAAGATGTCGGCCACTTGGAGCTTGGTTGGTATGAATTTTGTTTGAAGACGACCATCGGAGATTAATTCAAAAAATGAAGTGACAGTCAATGTCAATATGTTTGCTCTCTTGTGTGTTACCGGATTTTGACTTAAGAAAATTGCACTTTTATTGTCACATAATAAGGTGGGTTTTGCAGCTGGTAAAGCATGAAGCTCTTTGAGTAGGTTTGACAGCCAAACAATTTCTGCAGCGGTGTTAGCCATAGTGCGGTATTCGGATTCACAGCTTGAGCGAGACACAGTGGGTTGTTTCTTTGCACTCCATGAGACTAAATTTCCGCCAAGGTAAACTGAGTAGCCATAGGTGGAACGCCTTGTTTCTATGCAGCGAGCCCAATCAGCATCTGAATACCCTACAAGAGTAGTGTTAGTAGGACTAGAAAATGTGAAACCATAAGATAGTGTTCCCTTAACATAGCGGAGAATGCGTTTGACAAGTTGAAAGTGGGAGATGGTGGGATTATGTAGAAACTGGCTAGCTCTGGTTGACTGCATATGATAGGTCCGGTCGAGTGATAGTAAGATATTGAAGGGCTGCCACGAGAGAGCGATACAAGGTGGGATCATGGAAAGGTGTGCCGGGAGTGGAGAAATAATCAGTGGAAGATAGAGGGGTGGCAACTGTTTTAGAGTCAAGAAGACCGGCTCGGGCAAGGATATCATATGCATACTTGGTTTGACTGAGAAAGAGGCCAACGGATAAATGAATAACCTCGATACCAAGAAAATAGCTTAATGGACCAAGGTCTTTGAGCTTGAACTCGGTGTTTAAACGAGATGTGAATGTGTTGATGAGAGTGTCATTGTTGCCCGTTACAATAACATCATCCACATAGACAAGAAGGTAAATGAGATTGGTATCTTTGTTGTAAACAAACAAGGATGGATCGGATCTACTGCAAACGAAACCGAGAGAAATAAGAAAGGCACTCAAGCGTTGAAACTAAGCATGTGGTGCTTGTTTTAAACCATACAAGGCACGTTTGAGTCGACAAACATGATGTGGGAAGTTGGAGTCGATGAAACCGGCGGTTGTTCCATGTAGACGGTTTCGGTTAAGTTCCCGTTGAGGAAGGCATTATTAACGTCAAGTTGACGAAGATGCCATTTAAAAATGGTGAAAAGACTTAAAACAACACGAACGGTGGAGGATTTGACAACGGGGCTGAAGGTGTGAGAGAAGTCTAAGCCGGGAATTTGCGTGAATCCTTGAGCCACAAGACGGGCTTTGTATCGATCAAGAGAGCCATCCGCTTTGTATTTGATACGATAGATCCACTTGGAGCCACAACGTTGGAGTGTTGAGGTCGTGAGACAAGTTCCCATGTATGATTATGATGAAGAGCATGAAGCTCGTGATGCATGGCCTCTAGCCATTGTTTGTTTTTAGATGCAGTTTTGTAACTTTTAGGA
The DNA here is from genome assembly GCA_947069175.1 of Scalesia atractyloides. Taxonomy (NCBI): domain Eukaryota; kingdom Viridiplantae; phylum Streptophyta; class Magnoliopsida; order Asterales; family Asteraceae; genus Scalesia; species Scalesia atractyloides. The sequence continues at coordinate 7,039,795 of CAMTDV010000008.1, forward strand.
ACGGTGGTGGCAAGAAGCGCATGATGGAGAGTGTGAGGTGAAAAATCGGCTAAAGTGACAAAATGTTTGGGTTTAAAAATTCCAGATTTTGACCTTGTAGTCATCGGTGGAGTAGGAGGAATGGATTGAGAACCATTGGGTTGAGGTGACGGTGGCGGAGTGGGGAGGGCTGGTCCATATGTGGGGTTTCGGACTAGACAGTAGTGTGGGCCGTGGAGTACGTGAATGAGGTGGTATGGGCTGGAGAGTTTAAAGGAGTGATGTGGGCTTGTTGTTGCTGGGCCGGTTGAGGAGGGGAAGGATAATTGAGAAAAAAAGGATCGTAGTTAGGCTGATACCATGTGAGGATAATTAGCCTTGAAGAATTCATTTACAATCACAACAATATATACACGAGAGTCTCCATTATTTAGGATAAAAAAAATACAAAATTGACTAAATCATAATTTTAAATAATTGAATTGTTTCCTTTTTTTATCCTCTGTTACCATATATGCTCATACGGGACTTATACCTCACCTATACTATACTACATTGTATATGGTATTTAAAAAAAATTGAGGTAGTTTTTATTTAAAAAAATAAACATTTTTTAGAAAAATTTGTTAGAACCATAAACAAATGCATAAAAAAAATTGTAAAAAAAAAACTCAACCAATATGACTTGTATAGACTATACGACATGTATAGGTCCAGCCAAATAAACAAAATCTGACACATCAGTATTTATTGGAAATTGAAAAAACAATATGACATGTATTGAAGATGTTGATTTATAGATTTAGATCTGCCAATACTTTGTAAAAAAGTAAGCTGTAAATAGAAGACTAAATAGAAGTAACTAGTAAATTGAATTTAACAAATAAAAAATAAAATCAAAATGAAATCTCTTTTCTTTTTAAAAATATGAAATTGTGTAGGAGCTTCTATCTGACAAAATAATTGACTACTAAGAATTAAGAAAATGCCAATAGTTATATTTATATGTTATTTCGTATGTGATGTTGACTTGACGGTCAACTGGTTGAGTGAAAACGACTTTACGTATGCGTAAAAGTCCAAGATTGGCACCGTCCATGATCCAAGAAGATATGCACGCCTTTGCATGAGTTGAGTTGAACATTTAAAAAGTCATTTTTGATCATCCAGTCATGGGCGGACCTATTTAGGAGAAGGGGTAGCGTAGTCTTCGCTACCACTTGGCGCTCTGGCGATAGTGTAAATTTTGAAAAAAATTGAACTTTTTTGACGTTTTTTCGATTTCGTTACCCTTTTTTATAAAACATTACCCATACGAAGAATTTTTTAGATCCGCCACTACATCCAGTTGTAGTATTCCAGATGAGTGCCATGCTGGCATAACCATCCCCATGCATCTCCTTATTTTACACTTCACAGAATATAATTAATATGAATATCAATATAAATAAATATAAATTATTGTCGTTTTCACACATTTGAGAGGCTTCTAAAGGCCCGGTTATTTAATATGGTACTCCTAGCTTTGAATAATTCAAAATCATAAGTCTAGCATGCTTAAATGGTACTAGTTTATTAAGTTCTAGAAAATCAGATGATATCATATATAATTTAAGACAGAAAGTATCAGATATAAAACATAAATTTTAGAAAAACTTTTTTCACTAGTTTTAAATTAATATTTCATCTTGTATATTGTACATGCTAACGTAGTGTATACGCTTGGGATAGAGGTGCACGAATCGGATTTTTTTATACCCGTTTTCAGATATGACCAGGTATTGAAAAAATCAAATGTTTGTGAGAAACCAGGTAACGTTTTGATTTTCCTATGTGTATCAAATTTTTTAGTTCGTTTGTTTTTGTGTTAATATGTTGTTTGCTTCAAAAGTTTGGATTTTTTTGGTTGATCCCACATCGCTAGTCAACCATTTCCAAAGGGGGAGGGGATATTATAAGAAGAAAGGCTCATAAAGTAACCGAAATAGAAAAGTTATATATGATCCGTATGCCAATAGCGCAACAACTGTTAGCCATTAGATATCTTGTCAGAGATAAAATTGAGAGGTTTTGTTTGAGTTAGAAATAGATCATCACATTATAACTGTAGTTGAAAGGATTGGTGTAAATATCATGTATATGTTGTATTGTTTGCCTTTACCCGTTTGGGTCGAAGGCTTTGTGTTTTGTTTGACCTTTTGCCCGTTTGGGTCGAATATGTGTTTTTAATAAAGTTTATTTTTCAAAAAAAAAGTTAGCCATAAAGTAAGTGTGATCTATTTTTTATTGTTGTTTTGTAGTTTATCTACAAGCGGTTTAATTAAATATCATACAAAATGGTCTAAGTTGGTTTGGTTCAACGGTCATGTTTTTTTTCTTTTCAAGGGATTGTTATGTTTTCTAATATCTAGATTATTTTATGCCGGTTATATTAATTTAATGATATTTTTTTTTATTTTCTCTCTTGTTCTAATTAAGGTTATGTATTGTGCGTTGGTATCCTGTGTTAACTCACTATAAGGGTCGTGGGTGTCAAACGCCACTCCTCCATGGAGGGCGTCTCCGCCAACCCAATAACAGCATGAATAGATTTGAGAGACTAGGTACACCTCAATCTAACAAATCATATTGGCTTTTATTTTTGTATTAATTATTCCACTATATTGTGCATAAGAAAACAGGTTCCGGACCCGACCCGAAACCAGTTTTGAGTAGAGACCAGTGTGATCCATAACCTGGTTCTAACTTGATTGTACCCGATAGGTCCTATCCGGTTCTAGACATGTACAAATCGGTTTTTTTTTAAACCGGTTCCGGTTTTTTTGTTTTTTTTAAAAAACCGGTTATTGAATAACCGGTTTCGGTAATAACCGGTTTTTTTTTAAATATATACTAACCGGTTGTAACCGGTTTTGAAACCGGTTATAAAAAGCCGGTTAATTTGATTAAAAACCGGAAAAAAACCGGTTAAAAAACCGGTGGGCTGAAATTTTTTTTTATTTTCTTGATTTATTTTTTTTATGGCCGAAAATGAAGTATTGTAATATAAAAGTTAACTACGAAAATCTTAAAATTTAAATTATAATATGATTAACCTTTGAAACAAACGATTGTTACATAACGTTGAACCGTGGAAGTACGAACGATAAACGAAAAAAGTTAAGGGTGTAAACTTAAAATATTAATCCATAAGAACGTCCACACTTATATAAATTTTTCAAGTGGGACTACAATAGAAATAATATATCTTGAGCTTCGTTTATTCTTCTTCGCTTGAACCCGAAGTTGAACTATTGCGAAGGAATTCATCCAATGCGGCTTCTTTGTGGTCATTGGGGTTGTCAATTCGGCTTGGACCTCGTCCTCGTACACTTCGCCTTCGTATTCCAATTCATCCTGAGTGTGCGTATGTGTTGACATCTTTCCGCCGCATCCAAGTAATCTTTCAAGCAAATCGACATCTCAACCGCCTTTTTGTTAGTCGAATCCTCCTTATCGAGATCACCCTGCCACTAATAGAAAAAAGCACTTTTCGAAGCTACCGTGGAAGCTTGGACCCGTTAGTAAATCTCGGGCCATTGTGGCTAAGATCGGAAATTGATCTTCCTTACTTTTCCACCAAGCCAACAAATCAAAATTTTTAAACTCGTGTGAAGTCATTGTTTGTAGAAAGTTCGACCCACCATACCGACCAATTTCGCTACTAGTGGTGTTACCACGGTACATTTGACTCGACTCATCAAACAATTGGTTATAAACATAAAATCTTGGTCTTCCATACTAGAAGAACCTTCGCCGAAAGCGGCATTTCTCATCGACTCTGAATGTGTGACGTGGTTGCACCATATTTTGTTACATAAACGTCATACATTCTTGAAAGTTGATCGTTGAAACGAATTTTTGCGGCTTCACCAAAGTTAGGGTCTAGATCGGTGTTTAAATTCAACTCATTTGCAATTTTTTCAATCAAAGACCCGGTACCAAAAACGTTAAAGCAAAGGTTTAAAGCGGCGGCACAAGTGAAAACCGCCGGTAGTTCGCTAAAATATTTTCTTAGTTTTTCCTTCATTGTTTCCGCCATATCACAATATGGCCTACCTCTAACCGCCATCTCGTTTAATTTTAAACACATTTTAAACAAATTGTGAAGCACCAAAGAACTTGTAGGATAATAGACACCCGATAAAGTTTTTGTTGATGTTTTGAAAACTTGAAGCAATTGTGTAACCGTTTCAATAGTAGCCCAACCCGATGGATGGTAAGGCGAAACCTTCCTACGACTAGACAAAGAATTATGAAATTCTATTAAACTTTCTTTTTGCAAAATAGCCTTTTCAAACATGGTGCAAGTCGAGTTCCATCTATGAGCAACGTCCCAATTGGGTCCTAAGCATATTCGACCCGCTTCCTTACACATTTTTTTATATTTTGAATGTCTACGTGTGTTACTATATATATGACGTAACATTTTTTTGAAAGCTTCCTTTTATGGTTCAATAACCTTTAAACCGTCTTGAATGGCCAAATTAATTATGTGTGCAATACATCGATTATGGAAAAAAAATACCTTCACAAATCGGTTTGTATTTTAATTTTAAATGCATTACCAAAACCGTATTGTTTGAGGCGTTGTCAAAAGATATTGAAAAAATCTTGTTTTCCAATTTTTATGTTGTAATACATTTGTCGATTGCTTTATAAATAGCTTCACCGGTGTGAGGGTAATCAAATAATTTAAAAAAAATTGTGCGTTTCATCATTTGCCACGTCGACGGTTCAATCCAATGGGCGGTGACACAAATATATGAGTCGAGGTGAACCGTGCGGTACGGACCAAACATCGCTAGTCAAGTTAACACCGGTTTCTAATTTTTCAAAATAAGAAATTAATTCTTGTTTAGCATTTTTCCACAATTTCAAACAATCTCTCCTAAGAGTAGCACGACTTACATGGGTGTATTGTGGTTGGAGAGTTCTTTGAACCATCTTTGTGTAGCGTTGTTTGTCGAAAGTGTTGAACGGCAAACTTTCTTGGATTACAAACTTCGCCATTTCCTCCCTAGCCATTTCGTAATTGTAGCGAACAAAGAAGCGCCTTCACTTGCCATGGAGGTTTGACCACTAGCGGGTTGTTGTTTCAACGCCCTGCAAAACGGTTTTTTCGATGTGTTGTCTCAACGGGTGTTTGCGGTTTCGGCATAGAAACCATTACAATGGTGACAACGCGCTTTTTTCTCCCGTTAGCCATCTCGCACAAATCGAAATGTGCCCAAACTTCGGGGTTGCGCTTCGTTGGAATAACACGAACCACCGTGTCCGTTGTAGACTCGCCAATGTGGACCGAATCATGAGCACTAGAGCTTGCCATGCTTTTTCAAGAAATATCGAACAAGATTTTGAGCGTTTTTTAGAGTTTTTGGAGGTTTAGAGAGTGGTGTGCTTGAACCCAAACACCCACAACCCTTATATACTAGTTGGGATGATTTTTAAGGCCAAAATAAGTCCAAAAAAAGACTAGGAGCCTCCCAAACGGTCATATGACCGTTACTATAATATTACCGTTTTTAACCGGTGTTTAAAAATGGTTTTTTATAACGTTACCGGTTAACCGGTTTGAAAACCGGTTTTTTGGAATAACCGGTTTTAAAATTATCCGGTTTTGGTTGTAAAATGCGAACCGGTGGGTAACCGGTTACTATACCCGAACCGGTTTCAAAAAAACCGGTTAAAAAAACCGGTTTCGGTTTTTTTTTTCCGGTTTCGGTTGCGTAACCGGTTTTTTTTGAACACGTCTACCCGGTTCCCCATCTATTTATAAAAATCGGGTCCTACCCTATTTCGAACCACCGTGTAGGAACTGTTAAACAAGAAAAACCAATGTAATTAGTTCTAGCCATTACCAACGGCTATATAACCATTTTTTTTACTTTGTGATCATTGGAGATGGTTCTAGGCCATCCCAAATCATTATAAATAGTTGTGGCATGTATTGGTGATTGCCCAACTCGAAAACGCATAAACAAACTAAAAAACACAAATTCAAAAGCTTACGAAAATGTGTTCAACTTGGAGAAACTTCGAGGAGTACGACTTGATTTCATCGTGGTCCTGGTTTTTGATTCGCTTTATGTAGTGGTTTACAAAGGAAATGGGTATTGAAACCGACTTTACAAGTACTGATGATCACAAAACAAATGTAATAAGAATACCCTAATCGATTGGAAGATTTCAAGATATTTACCGCCGACAGGTGGAAGAATTAACGATGAGTTGAAGAATCTATAGCCGAGTATGAATGAGTTAATGAAAGACCGTTTAACAAATTAGAAATTTATAAGCTTATAATAGACGTAACTTTGTAATTTGTATTAGTATTTTAGTATTTATTTATGTTTAATATTAACTATGTTTAATATAAATGTTATTTTTTTGACACTAACATTAGACATTAAAACCTAATATTAAACATTAAAACTTAACATTAAAGTAAACACCTAAAACATAAAGTGGAACTTAACCAATTCAACACTACTACATTAATTTTGGTTTGCGGATCCAGATGATTCCCTTCTTTTTAGGTTTTTTCGCGCGATGTTTAACCGTATGTTTTTTGAAACTTGAGTTTCCCATGGCTTTCAAGAACTTCCCATAATACTTGCAGCGAGCCGTCTCAGTGTTGTCCGAAATAAGACATAAGTCATAGTGGGACCAAAACTCAGGATTTCTTTTGGTTTCAAGTACCAAAAGAAATTCTTCAGTGTTTGCCATCGTTGGTGATAAAAAAAAGTTGAGAGATTTGATCGGTGTTGCGTTTTAGAGAGCTTTTTAGAGTTAGAGAAGTGATGTACTCAAACATAAATATTCAACACTTACTTGTACTAAATTAAGAGGGTCAAAATGGTAAATTACCAGTTCCAAACGGCTACATCACCATTAGGAACCGGTTCTAACGTTCAAATCCTTTTTTAAACTGTCACACCTCGGATTTCCGACCCGAAATCCATACACCGGTGGGCCCGGGTGAGGAATATCGTGACGTCAGTTGATAATCATCATTGTCAATTAAACACAGCACAACGGAAGTCTTGGAATAAAATTACTATGACAAACCAAATGATCGAAAATACAAAATAATATACAGGCTTGTAATAGAAGATCCACAGACGGATCATTGAAATGTACAAGAAAGAATACAAAACAGACTTTGGGCAGATTTAGGATTTGCAAGATCCTCTATCACTACCGAGCACCTCCGGCCTATTTTCGTATTGTACCTGCAGTTTAGTCTTTTGAAAATACGTCAACTTTTGCTTGTAAATACACCCAACTGACTCATTTTGAAAACATTCCAAAAATGTTTTAAGTGCGTATCAGCACAAAACCTTTTTATAACTTGGGTCAATTGACCGTCCAACCTTGTTAACAGATTTACATGTTTGTCATACATACGGGGCTTGGTACGGAGACCGAGACACAATTAACATACACACCACTTTGGACTCACGAAGGAGTCAATTCCTCCCAACCTTGTGGGAATGCATAATTGAGCGTCTATCGGGTGTATGCCTACACCCTCGCTAAGGTCGTGGTCATTTCTATTGTAATGAGCCGAGGATATCCAGGACACGGTAGTTAACCCCCGATGTTTAAATTATCAAACAAAACTGAGTAAAACAGAATATGCGGATTTATTATCCCCGAACCGGCGTTCGATTGAATCCCATTTCTGACCAAGCGATAATAATTTACCGTAACCCAAGCCCGTATAGGGGAAATAAGTCGAGAGTATTTACCTAAGCTAGTCTTCTTTAATTTTTAATAACTCAGTCGTACACAAAAAGGACTAAGTGCAGATAGCATTTACCGGCAAGTCTCTAGTCTGGATTATGGCATAAACTAACCAGTTAAATACTAACGGTCTTGTTTAAGTCATAGACTTAGACCGACTAGCGTACTTGAGCAAAAACGTATAACGCTAGATTAAACGATGATTTGATAGAATGTAGTTTAATCCCAACAAGTACCTTGACTTGTTTAATATGGGTAAACTATATACATTCTGGATTTTGAAACTTAAATGACAAGGTTAAACCCGTTTCGGTTAATTTCCGTAAAATAGTTACGTGTAATCAACCGTATGCTTATAAGCGATAATGGGTAACCAGATAAGTCATGGACAAGTTCTATATGCCATTATATTTTAAATAAGTTGAAATATCAGTAGGATGTTAACTTATATGCCCGTTAAGGTTTTAAAATGAAACTATGCCTTATAAGGGCATTTCGGTAGTTATATACTGTATAAAAAGAACTTGAATATAATTCAATGTTATAGTTATAAGTATTCTGGAAAAATACTTTATTTATGATATAATATCAGTATGATATCAATTTTATGTGTAAATTATCTTTTATGACCAAACTATGCACCGAAGGGGCATTTTGGTCATTTTACACATGGTTTATAAATTATTTGGGATTCTGAGTTTATAACATGTACCTACTGTAAATATGTTTAAAATGAGTTTTAAAATCAGTAGGTATCAAGTCTTGGTCAATAATATGGTTTAAAACCATACTATGCGCCAAAACGGCGCTTGTCGTAAAATGACGTCTTTATGCGATGTTCATGAAAACTGGTGTTAAGGTCAGATTAAAATGCTTAAAATATGTTATTTAGTATAACATATCAGTAGGTAATTGATTTACCTTGAAAAGATTGATTAAAACCATTTTATAAGCCACAAGGGCTAAAATCGTCATTTATTGACATAGTTTAAGGACTTGCTTGAAAACTCAGTTTATAACTTGGTTTAACATCCCAAATAATCCTACTTATAAAATTACATTAATAGGAAACTCATTTTCATGTTCATTATTATTTAAAACCTTGTTTTATGCAAAAAGGCATTTTGGTCAAGAATGGCATAATTATGGAACTTGCGCATAAACTTGGATTCTGATTATGATCATGTAATATAACCTCAGAGGGTTATGCTACATTATATTATGATCACATTGCAACTTTAGATCACTAGGTAACTAATCTAAATCGGGTCAGAATCAAAAGTCAAAGCAGAAGTCAAACTTCGCGACTTTCGGTAGCGAACCGACCCTAGAATTGAAATTGACGAGCCGAACATGTTCTTATATGCTCTAATAATTATTAACAACTTGTTTAAGTGTCAAAACAGGTTTCATAACATATATAAGATCAACTTATGATTTTTCCGAAAAATAGCATGTTTGACTTTTTAATATCATAACTTTGACCCGTCAATTGGTCTAACAAACGTGATCTTCAGGAGGTGCCCTTTATAGGGAATAACACCTACCTTATTACGATCACTTAGCCATGTTCATTTCGAACAATGGCTGGACCATAATGGTCTTAACCGAAAGTCAAAACGTTTTCGTAAAACGCTTAACTTTTGGCTATAAAAGCCTATAAACAAAATGCAAGAGCAAGAAACACTTAAAAGAGGTTCCTACAATGCAAGAGAACTAAGTTGGATGCTCCTTTCAGCTAGGAACTTCCAGAGGAGGGAGAAGAGTTATGATTTAGAAAGGTGCAAGTTGGAATGAAGCACTTGAACACCTATTTATAGTTGGAGAGCTCAAAGGAGGTGAAGTCAGGTGTTTAGGGGTGTAAGCAGAAGCTTACAAGTGTCCCAAAACATGGCATAGCAGTTTGGAGAAGCCATGATTTCGAATTAATGGTTTTGTAGCTTTGCTTAGCTGCCAAACAAAACTTTCTACAGCAGACCTGTTCTCGCGCCCCGCGAGAGACCCAGGCCTGGTCTCTCGCGGCCCGCGACCGCCCCATGGCCACTTTCAAAGTTTGACACTTTAACCCCTTAATTTATTAGAGCTTATAGAAGCCTTCTAAAACACTTTTTGGCACTTTTAGCCCTCCGTACCCAATACTTGGCATACCCGGGATTATGCCCGGACATTGCCGAGCTCTCGGTTCTTAAAAGGTCACTCAGAGGTAAGAATTAACATGTTGACACTTTTAGTCCCTCCAATATCCAACTTTCAAGATATTATTGGATTTAATCACTCTCGTCAACAAACATGACATATAAGAGTTAGGATTACGTAAAGGATCACTCAGAGGCTTATTATAAGCATGTTGATTCCGATGTCACTCGGAGGTGTGCATGTTGACATATCAGTCACTCAGAGGCCAAATTTCAAGCATGTTGACATATCAGTCACTCAGAGGCTAATGATTTAAGCATGTTGACATATCAGTCACTCAGAGGCTGTTATTTATGCATGTTGACATCGGACCGTCACTTAGAGGCTCAGTTTGAGCATGTTGACGCCTTTAGTCTCATTGGTCTTTAATAGACTATATTTAAAATACAACACGTGTCACTATCTTATTGGACACGATTTTACAGGAGTGTTACATAAACCATACCCAATGGTACTCGGTTTCAGGTAGAAACCGGACTCGACCTAAATTGGTTCTATAGGGTACCCCACTAGACCTCTAGTACCTGGGTCCGGTTCCTACTCGGTTTCTTCAATAAAACGGCTCCAGTTGTACCTAATTGGGCCTTACCCGATTTCAGGTACGACCCAATACCTGATTTATGCATCTCTATGCCTAGTTATTGGATATTTAGTTACTGCTCAAATTTCTATATGACACTGACATGAAGATATGTGATAGTAGTTTAGTTATTCCCCAATATATGAAATTATCATTGTAACATTCTAACTATTGATTTGTCTCGATAAGATTTATCGTAAATTCAATTTTTTAAGGCTTATGAATGTATAGATAAATTTAAATCTCATCTAATATCATAATTATTTTTCTTGGATATGTATTTATTTGTTGGAGATGATGGAAAATACAACGTGTCGATGGCATATTGGCACCCGTTCGACATATCAAAATCAAACTCAACTTATGAATGCAAGTTGTTGATGTCAAACCAACATCCATTGTCAAAGTAAATCGGTTCATAACCCACTCAAAGGAAACTATTGTGTTTTAATTTAAATTTAAGAGTAAATTGTCTTTTTAGTAACTGAGGTTTGTCCTAAATTGCCACTTTTGTCTAAATAAATTCAGATTAATGATGCCAAACTTTTTATTTGAATACGAATACCGAATGATACAAGTGATGTTGCAATAGAATGATCTTTGATTCTCATTCTAACCCAAATATGTCTCTTGAGTAGGTGTCTTACTAGACTTAGTGAAGTTGAGTACCACCTGGACGATCGGGTTCATCCTACTCATCCGTGTATGGCTATCAGTATCGGTAACATGCCTATCAAGTAAAGTAAACGAGTTTAAAACATTAACTTGAAAAGTAGACTTTTTTACCATGATTTTACGTAGTAGTCTTTTTGATCGATGCTCAAGGTAGACTTCTCACTTTTGTACGGCTGAAAAAACCTTTATTGCCCTTTATAAGTTCATGAAATGTTTTGACAGAGTCTCTTAAGTTATAAATTTATGAGTGTTTTGACAGAGTCTCTCAAGTATTGAAAACACTCCCCTATATCCTTTTTAAACAACTTACACAAAATGTTATACAATTACCCCCAACTTTATAGCTACAATCTTTGTAATAGTGAAATTTAACTGGTATGTCGATTCAATGTCTCCACTTGGTTTATCGAACACAAAGGACACATTTTAATGTCTAAAACTCTAAATGCACAAAAACATAAAAAAGGGTTTGGCATTCAAAATGACATACTTGTACAACATTAGCCATTGCAAACACCACATTTTCTTTCTCTTCTTTATTCTTCCAATATACACCTATTCAAGAACATAATAACTTCCAAAAGTTAACTAATCAATACGAATCGAAGACAAACTAGCTAAAATACGAAGACACGTACCATGTTCGAAACATCGAATTTGAAAGACAAAAAGTATCTAAATGAAAATCACAAAAATTAAACAAAAACATCATATTGTACTCGTCAACAAAAACAAAATATAATACTTTAATTTTTCAGGGTTTGTTTGCTATTAGACAGAATTGGAAGCACTTCACTTTTCATAGAATTTTCTAATAAAGTAAGCAACTCGATCTTAACATAGAGATGGGCATAAAAACCGGTTCCGAACCCGAACCGGTAGAACCGAACTGGAACCGGTTACAGTTCCTACCCGACAGTAAGTAGAACCGGTTCCGGGTTCAAAATACCCGTTGGTTCCAACCCGGTTCCACAATTTTACCATTTGAATCGGGTAGGAACCGGTTCCTAACCGTACCCGGTTCCTACCCGTACCCGGTTCCTATGTGGAACCGGTTCCTGACCGTTATAATATTACCGTTGGAACCGGTTATAGCCGTTAAAAATGTTACCGTTGGAACCGGTTATAGCCGTTAAAAATGTTACCGTTGGAACCAGTTCCTGACCGTTGGAACCGATTCTATATATATTTTTTGAAATCTATTGTTTAGCACACAATTTCTCATATCTATTCTTCTTGTTACATTTCTTTCTTGTTCTTTTTCACATTCTAATCAACAAATGGCCTCAAAGAGTTCCAAAAACGCAAATTCCCAATCCGTTAACAATGTTCCTCAAGATCAATCGGTTCCATATGTGGTTGGAACATTGTCTCATAATCGCAGTAAGGAAGTTTGGAGCAATTGGGAGTTGGTCGAGATGAGTGACGGCTCGCAAAAAGCTCAATGTAAACATTGTGGATCGTTATTAGCCAAGGAATCAAACTCAACGTTAACGAAGCATATTAATAAGTATTGCAAAGTTTTAAAGGAAATGACATCCAGTCAAGTTCCGCTATCCAAAGATGGTACCATTTTTCGTTATGAGCAAAAATTAGCTCGCGATCGGATGGCGAAGTTGGTGATACAAAAAGCGTTGCCGTTTGGACACTTCGACGACCCCGATCTTACAAATCTTATTCGGGAGACTCTACAACCTCGCTATAAACATGTAAGTCGTCGCACTTTAAAACGTCTTTGTTTAAGTTTATGGGAAAATGCAAAAAAAGATTTATCAATGTAACTAATAATAAAAATCAAACATAACAAACACAATAGAAAGAAACATTACACAAACTTTATTAAAACACCAACGATAACATTTATCAGGAACCGGTAAGTAGGAAGGGGTTTATATACAAAAAAAAATGATTTTTTAATCAGGAACCGGTTCCACCGGTAACATTTTATCAGGAACCGGTTCTGAACAGTAAAAGTCAGCTTTTTATTGTCAGGAACCGGTTCTGAACAATAAAAGTCAGCTTTTTACTGTCAGGAACCGGTTCTGAACACTATCAAGAACCGGTTCCGCACCATACCCGGTTCCACACCATACCCGGTTCCATAATACCCGTACCCGGTTCTACACGGTTCCATATTCTTGGGTGTGAACCCGGGTAGGAACCGGACCCGGTTCCACACCATACCCGGTTCCAATGACATCCAAGCAGAACCGGTTCCGGGTAATAATAAAACCCGATTATGCCCATCTCTATCTTAACAGCTTTAATTTGTCGAAAACAAGCAGCTTTTTCATGTGTCCAAAATATGCATTTAAGTTGGGGAGTTGAAATGGGTTTTAGGTTAGGTCAAAAGATCTTTAGCCCAATGTTTTTGGGTTGGGTCAAAAGACTTTAGCCCAATATTTGAGATTGTTGTTGCGAGTGGTTTAAACTTTAAAGGATGTGGATATGTGAATTTTCGAGATTAGATAGTATGAAATATAGGTTTAAAAAAACGGGTATTATATACCCGGAAAAAAAATCTAGGGTCTGGGTATTAAAAAACCCGACTATCCTCTAGTTGATTTCATAGCCGACCCTACCCATCGGCTATATATAGGGGTCCATCTCCTATGATTTGAAACCAGTTTCAACCCGGTCATACCAGATCACTTCCACTCCAAATCTAAGTTGCATACCCGACCCAGGTATTGTCATATCCGCTTTTTGACCTCGTCGACCATATCCGTACCGAGCATCAACCCAGAACCGGGTATGGCCCAATACTCGATTAATGCACCTCTAGTAGAAAACCGAGTAAGAAATGATTTGCTTGGTTTGGCTTTGTGCCAAATATGTCCATGTGTAGGTTTAGTATAAAGAATTAACAAGTATAACTTTTTAGCATGCATTAATCATCTTAGTATAGGATGCTTAAGATTAACAAGTATAACTTTTTTTAATGAATTATGATATCAACATTATATGGATACATAGCGTCTCACATACGTGAAGCTCTCGTCCCGCGTCTAGCGCTTTGAGCTTCGGCTTTTAGACCAAATATCCTTGGAGTTTTTAAAACCAAGGCATGAATGTACGGTAAAAAGAAATTGTCCGTTTTATGAATATGTGGTAAAAAAATTAGGATACCCATGAATTTCTTTTACCGGAGACATTTATTAGGTAATTGTTTAATTTCATTTATTATCGTGTTTTCTTTTGTTTCATTTACATGGTATAAATATAGGGTAATTTTTTTTGAGCGTTACCCTTTAAATTTTATTCTATATCCGCCACTGAGTTTAGAGTCACTCTGAAACTTGAAAAGTGACATACCAAACTCAAATGGTTGTACTCACAAAAGTCACCATGACCATGGAACAGTTTAGTGATTAGATTTTGTGATTTTTGTTTCATGCATTCCTTTTGGTTAAGGGATCAATGTGTTACACACTCTAGGGTGTTGATAAGTGTTTTAAGGACAAGATTGTCAGTAGCGGATCTAAAAGATATTCGTATGGGTAACGTTTTATAAAAAGGGTAACGAAATCAAAGCCAAAATTTTTTTAAAATTTACACTACCGCCGTAACGCAAGGGTAGCGGAGGCTACCTTCCCTAAGGTAGGTCCGCCCCTGAAGACTGCATGCCTGAATCATGTTTATTTCTTATTTGTGTGGGTGGTCCTTATTTTATAATGATTATATTACCAGTGATGCATGGATCGATTTTAGGCTGGGTTTCTAAAACCGTTTGGTTTGGTTTCGTTTTTTTTTTTTCAATTTACCATTTTCACGAACGGTTCGGTTCCACTTGGGCTTGAAATTTTTTTTGGCGAAAAAATTGGTTTTACATTCTTAATATGTGATCCGAACCGAAAAACAAATATTTAACGACAGCAAACCGACCTTGAATATTCATTGACCCATGAAATAAAGTCATTCATCCGGCGGTATATATGCAAGGATGCAGGGGCGGACCTACCTTAATAGAAGGGGTGGCTACCCTTGGCGCTCCGACGGTAGTGTAAATTTTGAAAAAAATTGACGTTTTTTCGATTTTGTTATCCCTTTTTTTATAAAATGTTACCCCTACGAAAATTTTCTAGATGCATATAGTAGCTAGCGCTAGCCACGCTGTACGTAAATGGATCAAACGACCCACGCTGTACACATACAAATTCATTGTTTTCTTCTCATTGGTGTGAGAAGGCGGTGGCACCAACACTTTTATTGTTCTTTAAAAATTAGTAAATAAAATTGATTCATCTATTTAATAGGGTTGTTTTCACTATATTATATCACCTCTAACGTGTCCTATGATCAAAAAGCCTTTATATTTTTCCACTTTTAACACAAAGAAACATTCATGTTTAGTAATAATGCAATATGAATTTATTTATGAGACATAAAAGTAACTTGTATATGAAAAAGTTTATGCCCGTGAACAGGTGGTGCTAAAATTTACTATCTCTCTTTGCTAAAATGAGCATATCTATTTACATTAAAATAAGTCTCTTTTTGTTATTTTTGTTTTTTTAATGTTTTCTGTAACTCTGAGTCGCACCCATATACTTTAAATAACTTGTGTTTGATCATTATACCGATTTTGGTATTATACTTTTGGATTTTTTCCTTTTGGTTAATATATAGAGCGTCGAATTTGTATCGGTACCAGATAGAAACTAGATTATTGCCACAATACGCAAGGAAAATTTACTAGTTTATTAAGCCTAGTGGCATTCTGGGGGTGGGATAAAAGATTTGAGACCAATAGGTCCTGGGTTCGATTCTCACAAAGGGGGTTTTTCCCATATTTATTGGGTTTCCTCCTGAATTGGTGTATAGGCATTATGCCTAGTGGGGATGGATATGATCGGGTGGTTCCGTTGGTGGCACGAGGATACTCCAGTGGTCCGTCAGTGATCCAAATTTGCCGTAAAAAAAATATATATGAAAAATCCCTTGTTAATAAACTACTCACCTTTGTTAGACTTTTGTGATAGGCTGTTAAAACTCCACTAGAATATAATTATGAACCTACTTATATTACAATATCAAAAAAGTCACTTCATCTTTTTTTTTATTGAAACCATATGTGAATGATAAACCTTCCTCAACTCGTCTCTCAGATTCCTCTCTCAAAAAGACATTTTTATGACCCCAAATATGATATTTATGATATTTTCTGAACTTGTTTTTCAAAAACGTTGGTTTACATAAGTAGAAAATGATCCTTAAACCTTCGGTTGCTTAAAGAAATGCAGAGTACATAAAATCCGCTAAATGCTTCGAAGGATTCTTCTCTATTTGTAATCCAATAACCAACTCAATGGGTTCTGTCAAGCTAGTTGTATGCTGTGTACTATCGACAATTTCTACATAAGGGGGTAAGATGATATCTTGAGCAGTTACATATCCAGCGCCCCTGACAAAAATAGACGCCTCATAAGTTCCATAGAGATTACTTCTCAATACGAATTCTTTCAAATTCATTAAACTTTCATGTACTTATTCGAAACTAAATTAGAGAATGAAAAATTCTCTTTAATTTGGTATAATTTAATAGGATGTATATTATCGTATGAAAATGTTATGTCCGTTTTAAAATCATGGTGGAAAAGAAAAAAAAAGAGAAGGTTAGGTCTAGACTCATCCCCAACTTAGAGGTTGTGTAGCCTTTTTTCGGGAAAACATCTACAAATAGACGTCCTCCATTTTTGGCATCTACTTAGGTTACTCGGTGTGGGTGACGTGCCTCTCTCTAGGACGACCCGCCACGTCAGCAAACGCGTCAGAGACCTTGGAGGACGCCCCTCCAGGGATGGAAGCTTGGAAATGGGTGACGACACCGATCCCACCTAGTTTTTTTATTTTTCTTTTTAATTTGTCCACCTTACTATCCTGCAAACACCTTACTATCCTGCAAACAGCTCCGACCGCCTACTTTAATCTCCACAGACTACCTTCTCCGATATGTCCACGCAACGGCTCTGTCTCCTTTTTCGAGGACTTCTGAACCCTCGCCGCTTCAGATTCAAACGAACGGTTGGGCACCGGAACACGTAGATCTTCTTTTTTTTATTATCGGCGTTCCTGACGTCCGACCGCCTACTTTATTCAAGGTCGAATCCTCCCAAATATCGCCTGAAGATTTTTCCGGTACCTGCACACTAGCGTCGTTTACGTTCATATATTAAACAATTCGCCCCGTCTCCAACGTTCGCAGGGGGATGCCCGCGACGCCGACGAGCCACCCGGCGCGGTGTTGGGGGGCGTCGTCGGCCGAAGCCTTAGCCTCTTCTTTCAAAAATGGGCTAGGTGTCATCACCTTATTGGTTGCGAGCGTAGGTCCCATAAAATTTTAAACTAAATGTGAGTTTCTTAAACCTAGTCGCTTCCTTGTGTGAGTTCTCTAAACCAAGACGTGTTTAATGTTTATTTTGATATATTCTAATGTAATGTACATATTCTAATGTAATGAACATACTAATAACCTTTGTTGGACTTTTATGTAACCTGTTAAAGACTCCACTACCATTGGAATATAATTATGAACCTACTTGATTACAATAACAAAAAAAGACACCTCATTTTTCTTTGAAAAGAAATGTAAATGATAAATTTTTTGAACTCGTCTCATAGATTCATTCCTCTCTCAAAAGACGTTTTTATTACCCCAAATATGATACTTTTTAAATTTGTCTTTCCAAAATGATTCTTGGCTTACATGAATTGGAAAATGATACTTTAGCCTTGGGTTACTTAAAGAAATGCAAGTACATCAAATCCATTTATCGGTTCGAAGCTAGATCAGACTTTGAAAACCCTCTTTAATTTGGTGTATTTTTTTTTAAATATTACCATAGGAAAAAGATGTATTTATTTAAAAAAAAGTGGTGAAAAGAAAAAGTTAGGCCTAGACTCTTCATCAACTTGGAGGCTATGTAGCGGAAAACGTCTACATATAGCATTTTCCTTCAAAAATTGGCTAGGCATTATCACCTTATTGGATGTGAGCATGGATTTTTTAAACTATAAATGAGTTCCCTAAATCTAGATGTTTCTACGCGGGAGTTCCTTAGACCTAGACATCTTCAATATTTATTTTGATAATTCTTTTTATGAATGTACATTTTCTCATATTAATAAACTAATCACCTTTGTTGGACTTTTATGATAACCTATTAAGACTCCACTAGGATATAATTGTGCACCTACTTAAATTACAATAGCAAAAAAGACACTTAGTCTTTTTTTTTTCTTTTTTATTGAAACGAAATATAAATGATAAAATTCCTTAAACTCGTCTCTCAGTTTCCTCTCTCAAAAAGACATTTTTACGACCCCGAATATGATGTTTTCTGAACTTGTCTTTCAAAAATGATTCTTGGTACATTAAGTACCTTGAAAACGATCCTTTAACCTTCGGTTACTTAACGAAATGCAGAGTACCTCAAATCCGCTTATCAATTCAAAGCTAAATTAGAAAATGCAACATTTAAAAAAAAATTAATTTAGTGTGTAGAGTGAAAATTAAGCTTCGAAAGAAAGGAAGTAAACATTGGAAGTAAAATATCACTATCATTATTAAATATAAATTGGTTAGTAAACGTGGATGAAATTAATTTCCAAAGACACCCCAGCTCTCAACTTGATTCACTATGAGATTTGACTTTAATTTTGTACCTATTGGACACTTGGACCTATTATATATGATGTGGGTCAACTTCTGACTTCTAATGCAGTGTAGTAAATGGTAGTATGGTACATGTAGTCATGTTTATAGGTTACAAGTCGAACCAAATGAGTAATGGCAAATACGGATATGAAAATTTTATATGAACTTAAATAAGATGTGAACTAAAAAATTAGAGTAAACTGTAATGAAAATTTATATGAACTTGAATAAGATATGAAATAAAAAAATTAGAGTAAATTGTAATTTGTGTTCACGAGGAATAAGGACGGTATCAATCTGAGTTCATATTTTCAGAAAAGGGATACTTGCGTCCCTAGGGTTTGATTTTTGCTACACTATGAATCCCTCAAGCCAAATGTTATCAGTATATTTCGTTATATGGGTAACTAAATACACGTACTAAGGGCAAAACCGTCTTTTCACCTAAAAAACCCTGACCACCTCCAAAACCTTTTCTCTGTTTATGTTATCCACGACAACATCGGCCCTTCTCTCTTATTCAGAAAACAACACAAACATAACACAGGGATGCAAATGAAAGGGTATTTTGGTCTTTTCACCATGATTCAAACATAAATGTGATGTCAATAAGCAGGAGGGACTCAAATTGTAGCAAAAACCAGACCACGAAGATACAAGTGTCTAATTTATAGTAAATAGGGACTCAGGTTGATGTTGCCCTCATACCTCAGGAACGCAAATTGCACTTTACTTAAAAAAACTCACTCCCCTCTCTAGGGGTGGCGGGCGCACATGTTGAAAAAATTTAATTTTTTTATTGTCAAAAGTCCCGACCGCAACCTCTAAAATGTTTCATTCGCACCCCCTAACATTTTTCAAACTGCCCCTAAGAAAAATTATATTATAAATTTAAAAAATAATATAAACACTAGTTATTTGATTTATTTATGTCTAATCCATAAGTCATCTAATTTCCATTTTCCAATCCATAAATTACTCAATTTCCGTACTATAAACTCATTAGCCCAACCCAGTTACCATTTACCCATTCATTAAAACATCCCACGCAAATCCTAATCCCGCCCCAGCTCGCCTTGTCGTTCCCCTGTTACCCAACGATAACAGCCAACGTCTTGCCATAATCCGCTGGCTATCAATCCCTTTCCAACCAAGGTACATTTTGTTTCACCCCCTTGTTTTATTTGTTTGTTGTCTTCCACTTTTTTCATTTGATGATTAAGGAGTTTTAGAGATTAGAGATTAGAACTAGTTTATGTTACAGTTTGAAAACTTCTTTGTTTATGTGATTAGAATTAGATTTGTAAATATTGTTTGAAACTTTATTTGTTTATGTGATTAGAATTCAGATTGAAAACTACGGTTTGAAAATTGAGAGTGAAATCTTAGTTAAGGTTGTTAGATATTTAGATTCTAATGATTTATTGATCGTGTGAATTAGAATTAAGATTGAAAAGTGAAATTGAAACATGTTTGTTTATGTGAATTCGTTATACTTAAATTGTAATGATTTATTTTGATTCTAAATTAGAACTATGAGTAATTCTATTATGGAATGGTTTCTCCAAATGAAAGGTGGGGAATCATCCTCAACTCCCAAATACATTGGTATCGCTACTCTTCCTTTGGATCCTTATGATCGCAAGCCGATTTCATCATATAACGTTAATCAGCAAGATGAGATTAGAAGGGCATACATACTTAGAGGACCTTGACCGAGAGGTATAAACTTCCTGCAAGAAATGTGTCATGGTAATGAGTTTAGACGATTTAAGGAAGATTGGTATGAAAGATAAGAGTATAAAGGATGGCTAGAGAATAGTGTAAAATTGGAGCGTGTGTCTTACTTATGTTGCTACTTGTTTAGGGTTACTGTTGGAGATCAAAGAGACACATTTGTTTCCGAGGTTATAACGGTTGGAAAAAAGGTACATGCGACCCTTAGAAGACATATAGTCCTAGTTAATAGCTCTCACAACCAATGTTTCAAAAAGTGTGTTGAATTGATTAGCGAAAATCAATCGCTACGAGCAAATTCAGACAAAAGGACTAATAAGGAAAAACATGAATACCGACTTAGATTTGGTGCTTCAACTATGCTTGAAAAAATCTTGTTGAATCAAGGATTGTCGTTTTGTGGTCATGATGAATTAAAAGATTCACTAAATAAAGGATATTTCTTGGCGCTTTTAGAACTAATGGGTCAAATAAACGAAGACCTTGGTAAGGTTATCTTAAGGAATGCACCCGGAAATAACCAAACGACAAGCCTAAAATTCAAGTAAACATTAAACATTATTATGCTCAAGAGGTACTTAATCAAACTTTTGAAGATCTTGATGGTGATGCATTTTCTTTATTGGTAGATGAATCATGTGACATATCAAAAAAAATGAGCAAATGGCCATTGTTATTCAATTTTTTACTTAATTTGGGATTGTTAGGGGGTTATTTATTGAGCTTGTTCATGTCAAGGAGACGAACACGTTAATGCTCAAATCGGCCATTGATAATTTATTTGCACGACATGGGTTGAATTTGGCTAGGATTAGAGACCAAGGTTATGACGGTGCAAGTAATATGTTGGTGAGTTTAATGGCTTGAGGGGTCTAATTTTAATGGAAAATAATTTCGGCATTATATTCATTGTCTTGCAAACCAACTTCAACTAATTGTTGTGGCAGTTGCTCACAAACATACACCTATTTGGAGACTTTTTGAAACGGTAGCAAGTTTAACAAATGTGGTACATCTTCCAAATGACAGATATGCTTCGTGAAAGTAAAAAAAAGTAACTTGAAAAAAATCCTTTGTTTCCGAAGTGTAACGACACATGTTTATGTTTATTTGATATTGGAATTCACCAATCGTACACCGTGTACATAATATGCTTAAACACTATGCTTTTACCCTAATTTATGCTTAACACACAGGTTTATTGCATAATATAACCTAACTAACAACAAGGAGGGCTAAATGTATTTGGAAACTAAAGTGGATACGGCCCGAAACCATGTGATATGGTCCGTACGGTGTCTGACAGCATATTCTTTTTCACTTCGCTAATTTTGCCTTAATTGCACTTTCACAACTAACCTCCACCTAATCTCATTAACGGCAAACCTAATATCCCCTTATAAATAAGACACCTCCACACTCTCTTAAACTTTTAACTCTCCAATTCACTCACAAGTTCTCACAATTCATCCAATCTTCCAAGTGTGGCAGAATTTCACCTTTGATCAAAACAGTAAGGTTTGAGCACTTTCTTCTACTTTTTCTTCATGTTTTCTTACATCAATATACTTGGATGACCTCCAAGGATGTTACCCAAGGTTCACAAAGGTGTAAACAGGTGGTACATCACTTGCATAAGGCTCCAAAGTCAGATTTACATTCTAATTTATAAAAACTTCTACAAACTCATCTCTTTTCATTGTTCATCTTATGGAATCTTGTACCAACCTTGTCCTCAATTAAACTCATGGTTGTAGGGCTTGTGTATGGTTGATTTCTAGAAGATTAAGGCCGAAAAACCTCACTTAGCTACTAACCAAAAAGGTTCAAACAACCTACAAAGTGTTGAGGCCAAGCTAAGTCTTCAATCCTCAATATTGTAAGGCATGTGTTTCGGTAAAGTGTGAACAATGGAAGCCTTGGCTTTCCAACTATGATTCCAGTATCTCACTTTCTTGATTAGTTAGATTATCTTTGTATTACTACATCTCAAAAAAAATTACAAACAAAGGGACAAGGCTACATCACGTCTCCAAACACTCTCTATGTTTGGGATACACGCATCTAGCTAGCTGATGTATAAGAATTTATACATCTTTTAAACGTCAAATATTCCCCATTTATGCGAGAACTCGTTGTATTTTCATTGATCTTGATACTCATTTGAGTTGTTTGTGAAAATACAGGTCCGGGCTTCGGCCGGTGATGAAACGAAGGCTTTTGGAGACAAAATGGAACTTTCCAGCAAAACTGTCAGATATAGCACGACCGTGCCACCCCCTAGCACAACCGTGCCAAGCCACCGAAGACCGACACTATCATTAGCACTATCAACAACCAGCCAAAACCAGATCAGTCCAAGAACTGGCACGGTCGTGCCAACCCCAAGCACGATCGTGCTCGTGTCACCTCAGCTTCTGATCAGCTCATTCCCGAGATCGAGATAGTCATTGCCGAGTACGTAATCGATAAGCATGACCATGCCACCTTTTGGCATGATCGTTCCACCTCGGGGAAATTTGAGCGGGATCTTTCCGGATTTGGTAGCAAACATGGTCAACAGATCAAAAAGGTTGTCTGACACTTGCCAAGCACGACCGTGCCAAAAGGTGGCACGGTCGTGCCAACTCGCCAGTAGCATAAATACGTAGTTTGTGCTCATTTGAAGGGGAGTTGGAGCAAATTGGTGAACTTTTCTCTCAAGATTCTGGTCTTGGAAGCTTGTAGGGCCAAGAACGAGCCTTGAGGGAGGTTAAATCACTTGAAGATCAACTCATTTTTCCATTAAATCTTGTCTTAAACATTGGTTAGCCACTTGTTATTAATGAACAATTTATGTTATTTTGCATTTGATTTACTAGTTATGAGCCTTATGGTCTAAACAATTGTGTTGCTTAAACATTGTTGAAGCTAATGAACATATGATAACATGTAGATAGATATGGTGATTGCTGTTTGTTAATCTTCATGGTGATATTTAGTCTTGTTCTTGGAGTTCATGTTCATGTTTAAAGTCCTTGTTCTTGAATGTTTGGTCATTAGTATTCACATGTTGTGTTGAAAGCCCTTGTAGAGATTATGATTGTTGAATCTTGTTAACTTGTTGATATGATTCATAGCATGAAACTAGGAATGGTAATTGCTAATATGATTAGAATGATGATTTGAACATGTATATGAATTCTTGCATTTAAATTTGAAAAGATCATATGAATGTTTATATGAATTCTATAGTTTGTGCTTATGTTGGTTTGATGATTTAGGCCAAGATTGTTGTCTAGCATGACCATGCTTGTGATTCATATCAAGAACATGATAAAGATGTCACTTACTTGAAACCAAGTTAGGGTGATTAGTGTGTTGTTCATATTAGTTTTCCTTGACTTGTAGAGTTAGGAGTTTTGACAAACAAATAACTCATTATTAAAGATTAACATCAACTTAGCAAGTAAACTTAAAAGAATAAATCTTAGGTGATTAGAATGTTGTCTCATTATAATTTTCCCAAGATTTATAAAACTAGAAAACCTTGATTGGGAACTTAGTTGAATTTAGAACTTGCATTACCATTAGTCTTCCGTAATTGTTGTCATATGTTTATTAGTGGATACTTAGTTTAAGCAACCTCTTTTAATTATCGTTCTTCCTTAATTTAGTTAGTTAATTGTTAATTGTTCATGATAGTTTAAAATCAAAGAAATCAACTCGTTTATTGAAAAGGCTTAAAAGTAGCAAGGGTTTAGTATTGAGACACCGCGTCCACGGATTGATATCCGGTTCTTACCGATTGACTATACTACCACCTGACGGGTACACTTGCCCTTTTGTGTGTGTAGTTAGTTTTTAAGTGAAAACCATTTTAAAACCCAATTGTGTGAAAGAAAATTACAACTATAAAAATATATTCAATTCACACACATCACTAGCTTACTTGGTTCCATAACTATCCGAATAATCATGGATTCATCCAACCCATGCATGATCATACATGACTAACTAACACTTGGACTACTAACAATCTATATAAATATGTATATAAATATATAAATATCTTAATCGAACCTAAGACACTAACCAATCCATGGTTCGATGTCATGAGGAACATGGTTAAAATATCTTGATATGAACTCCTCGTAATTTTGGACTTCCAACACGCAAACATGTGCCTATGAAGAACACTACATTATGGTGTCCAAATTCGGGTATTCCGTTGAGATAAGTTGTTATGTATTTGGCTATCGAATAATCATCTTGCATTTTGCATTCCGAATCCAAACTCCGTCAAACTCATGTGCCCCGTTGATCCTTGTAGGATAACTCTGCATACTCGCTCAAACTCTCGAACGTATCAACTCACGTACGCGGAATTTACTACGCAAACCGTGAGTATACTTGATCCCATTTTCCGTTTTACACACTTTGGGTGTAACATGCACACATTATTAGAAATCACGTATCATAGTTCAAATTGTACATACACACTCTATCTATTAAAAAACATGACACTTGTTATATTCTTGTTATCACGTGCTATGTTATACTTGTGTTCTATATGCTCATTAACTTTGCAAGTCTACCTTAACAATTTAGCTATAGGATTTAGACACCGCCCTATTCTTGTGGTATTGTTTAGTAAACTATTTTACAACTTTGTCGTTTCGGCGACAAGGATATGCACGATTGTGGTACACTTTGGTTTGCCTTATAGTTACAATGCTAGTATGTTAAATAATAAGTATGCAAATTACCATGTTGGATATGAGTCAACTTTTAGACATTATTATGCTATGTATTCAAACTTGTATACTTGGCAACTTTTGTTGTTTTATTTTAATACATGTTGCAGGAAACTAGTTGATGACGAACGAAGGACGTACTTAAGGTGGATTAGAAACACACTTAGATTTTAAACGTATGTATTTGCTTCATGATGTTATGTTATTTGCAATATGTTGTACTTTACCTTCCTAAACATTGTACTTTTCATTTTAGTATGAATGAAATTCAAATTACTTAATTATTGTCACAATTAGCAAGTTATGATGTCTCGAGCAATCATGTTTTCGTCTCACTTCGATGTTTCCGCCTTTGATTGGGGTGTGACAGAAAGTGGGTTAAATCAAGAAATGTCACTTTAAAGCATGGAGATACACATTGGAATTCCCACTACAAAAGCTTCCTCGTTGCTTATTTTATATCCAAATATTATGGAAATTCTTCGCTGGTTGAAGAAACGTGTTTGAATCTTCCTTGTACAAACAAGCAAACGGACATCAAGGGAATATGAAAAATGCGGCTTTGTATTGTACACACATTTGATGGAGCATATTCTAGACATCACACACACTGGTCTTTAAAAAAAGCAAGATTTGTTGAATGCGGTTTAATTGATTTCTTCCGCCAAAAAACAACTTGAAAACTTTAGATTAGAAGATTTTAATGAGCTCTTGGAGAACGTTAACTCTTTTTGTGACAAGTATGAGCTTGAAATGAAAAATATGGATGGGAATATATTTACCCAAAGTGGCCAAGAAGAAAAACAAATATCATAAATCATCATTAATATGAGTATGATTGCTTCAATGCGATTTTAGATATGCAAATACAAGAGTTTTGGATCTGTTTTGATGAGGAAACATTGGACTTACTTGTTTGTGTGAGTTGTTTGAGTCCATGTGATAATTTTGGGGGTTTGACATTAGAAAAATACTAAGACTAGCCGAGATGTATCCATATGATTTCGATTAAACCGATAAAAGAAGGCTTCCGATCCAACTCGTGGCCTATATTGATCATGTGAAAAAGGATACGCAATTTGTCAACTTGGATAGTTTATCAAGTCTTGTAAAGTTAATAGTTTCAACAAAGATTCACCTATCATTAACATTGGTGTATCGTTTATTGAAGCATGTTCTCGTACTACTCGTCGCAACCGTTGAAAGATGTTTTTCTACAATGAAGCATGTGAAGACCGACTTGTGTAATTGGATTGGTAGTAGGAATTTAAGTGATAGTTATATATGTTATATTGAGAAAAACTTGCTTAAGAAAGTTTTTCTAGACGGTGTTATGGATAGATTTCAGAAAATAAAAACCCGTAATGCACAACTTTAAATATGTTCGTAATGACGTTTACGTGCTTTTTGTGATTATATGAATTTTAGTTTGATTATCTTTTTATAAACATGGCCCAACCCGATCTAACCCGCTACAAACCGGAAAAAAAAACATTATATATCTAGATGTTTAAAATCCTTAGAAATTTGCCGCACCCCTAGAAAAAAATTTATTGAATACTATCACTCAACACATGAATTTGAGTGTTTACACGAACATACATGTTTAACCTTAACTTTTAATTATCTTTTCTGAATATTATTACTTTGAATTTACAATAAATAATAAAGATATTTATGAATTATTTGGGTTTAAACTGCAAATCGTAAGCATTCTCTTTCAACTTTTAAGTAGGACATAATATACCAATTTAAACTTTAACATAAAATTTATAAATAAACAAATGAAACTGCAAACCTGCTAAATTGACATAAGACCTACTTGTTTAGATGACTCGAACATGTATGATAAACACAAAATATTTTATGTTAGGTTTGTTTGCATTGAAAATCATGTCCTACAACTTAGGTGTGTGAAAGTGTTATTAGATATGATTGATTTAGACTATATTTTGTTTCCTAAGTTAATTGGGTATATTTGTAAATTCGATAGTAAATATTTCAAAAACGGTGTAATTTTCAAACATGCTCAAAAAGTTGTAAGTTAAATCCGTTTAAATTTAAAGCTCTATAAGTTAAATAAAATCCGTTTAAATTTAAAGGGATATTAGATTTAAATAACCTCAATTTTAACAATTTGGTCGATAATACTCCTAACTTTCAACGTGTACGCCAGCACTTCTAACTTTCAACTTATTGGCCGACAACACTCTCAACTAACAGAACCTTAACACAGTTAGCTGATGTCAGTTGTCATATCATCAAAAATGACATGTCAGCTGCCTACACATTAGTTGCCATGTCATAAAAAATGTCACGTCAGCTACCACATCATCAGAAAATGTCACATCAGCTGTCGCATCATATGTCACGTTAACAAAAACGACCACATCAGATGCCATATCAGCAAAAACAAATTGGGTTATGGTTCAGTTAGTTAGGGAGTGTTATCGGCCAATAAGTTGAAAGTTAGAGTGATCGCGTACAAATCAAAAGTTGAAAGTGTTAATAACCAATTAGTAAAAATTAGGATTATTTAAATTTAGTATCTCAAATTTAAAAGACATTTAATATGAACCCTCGTGTATATAGATTGGTGAAGAAGAAAAATATCAGACGTATATGCGTGTATTTATTTCATATTTGACTAAATGATAAAAGTATGGTTGGGACTTGAGGCATTAAGTTTTCTCTAAATTAATCATTTATTTATTGATATTAATTTTAATTTGATATATTATAATCAAGTCTAGTGGCTAATGTGTTTCGAGTAAATTTTGGATGTCATGAGGGTTCAACTCTTTTAAATATTGTTATAAGAAAAAAAAATCAATAAAACTTATACAAAACTTTTGAACACATCTAGTACCAATACTTTCAATCATATGTATTTATTTTATTGGTCACTTGGGTCCAATGTCAATTGCACATAACACATGTGCATTTCTTATATAGAGGAAAGAACTATTTTACCAACCCTATCTTATCTTTGTCAAAAGAGTAAATTACGATTTTAGTCCTGTGATTATATTATTTTTACCCTATTAGCTCAAAATATATTTTTTTAACATTTGTACCCCTAACGTCTCTATAACTAATTATTTTAGCCTCTGTGTTTAACTTAATCTATAACTCAGGTTAATTAGATGTCACATGCTTCTCACAATGGGCAAATAAGTTATTTCACCTATATCTTTGTATCTCAGCTTTCTCTCTGAATTTCATGAATAAAACATCATCTTTCTATCCCTCTCTCTCACCGCCACCCACCATCCATACGACCACTAAAGATTTACAAAGTAAAACCAAACCTCTAAAGATTTGAAAACCTCCAACTTTAATGTGTATTAAAGGCAAGGCCGTCTTCGAAAAACAGTGGGCCCTAGGTAAATAGAAAATATGGGCCCCTAATTTATAAATTTTAATATATATATATATATATATATATATATATATTAGAAAATATGAAAATGAATTAAAGACTTGTGGGAATCATCATTTACATTTAATGTAACTTGACAAAATTAGTCAATTAATGTCATTTGCATTTTATTAATAGACAATAGGTAAAAAAAAAGCTCAACTAAACTAGAAGAAGTAGGATTCGAACTGCATCTTCTCACTGATAAAGAGACGCATAAACCACCAAACCAAGCACTTAACCATACTCCTTTTTGATTTAGTTATTATATACTCTTACTTTTGCAGCTTAAAATGTATAAGAAAAACAAAAAAGGAAAAATAAAGGTCTCCAAAGGGTTTGGGCCCTTAGTTGTCGCCCACCCCATCCCCTCTTGACCGCGCTAATTAAAGGATCACCTAGCTTATTTCTCGGCCATAGATGTATGATTAATTCAAAGATCGTAGCTCCTCTTGAAAGAGTTAGGCTACTCAGACTAGTGTGTAAAGCCCACCACTCTACCCTTGTTTAAGCGGCAAACTCTAGAAATAATACATTTGAGATATGTAAGGGTTGCTTTCAAGATTTATAATTTATTAAAGTAACACCTAAAGATATGTTGGCCCATATTGGACCTACACATGAACATGATATGCATGAAATAACTGGACTCCTCTCCACAAATAACATAACATGCAACTGCATTTGGGATTTCAAATGCCTCTTCAAACAGCAAACAGTAGCCCTCATGTAACATAACCCCACATTGCTGACCCTCTTAAATGCATATTATCTACCCACCCCGCCATAAATACCCTCATCACCCACCATCCAAAAGTGACATTCACCATGAAAACCTTCATCATACCCTTCCTTTTCATCTTCTTCCTCTTCACTCTCTCCATTGCAACTCGACCCGACCCACAGACCAACAAGCCCAAACCCAACAACAAGAAAGGCGACGGAGACATCGGTAGCGGCTACTTCGGACCCGGGTCAGGCGGCGGGTTTAACATACCCGGGTTTGGTAACAATTGGCCCGGAAGTGGTGCGGGTGGTGGGTATGGGGGAGGCTATGGTGGGCCTAAAGGTGGCCACTCTAAAAGTGGGGTGATCAGGCCCAGTATGGTGTGCAAGGATAAGGGGCCTTGTTACAAGAAGAAGCTGACATGTCCGGCTAAATGTTTCACCGCCTACAGCCGCTCCGGCAAGGGGTATGGTGGTGGTGGTGGCGGAGGTGGGTGCACTATGGATTGCAAGAAGTGTGTGGCTTATTGTTAATATATATATATACACACATATATATATTTAAGTACTATGTCGGAGTAGCTTGTTGTGTCTAGTTTCTTGCTAGACCGGTATTTTTAATATAAGTTTGACCGTTTAAAAAAAGTTATTATGCTAGAGTACGGTGATTGTGGTGGCGGTGGTGGCGTTTTACGGTTGAGAAATAGCCGGTGGCCGGATGTAGTGCTGCTTTAATTAAATGTATGTCTTAACACTTATGTATTTTTTATGAGAGATTGTAATGGCTATGTACTATTTTATAAAATATGTATGTGTTATATATTATTAATGTATTTTTGATGAGAAAGTTTGTAATGGTTATGTACTATTATGCGAAATATGTTATATATTGTGTTATTTTGTTATTCGATAAGTTAACTATCACATTGGTTTTTTGGATAATATATCAAACCTATTTTACTTTTTTGTTTTAATTGGTGATAACATAATAAAATATCGTGGTATTGGTTACTTTCCATTCTGACCATAAGTCAACATCATAATGAATATGATAGTTAAAAAGTGTTTTTTTAGCAATAACAAAAATAATTGGAAAAACTTTAGAGAGTGATGGAGGGTAAAGAGTGTTTCAAATATTTTAGAGGTTTTGAGTTTGATATTTGCTTCCACTACCCGCCGCTTGTGTCACGCTTTACCTGTTTCTCTCGATTAGTCGGGTATTGGAGGGACCCGGGGTTTACTACGTAAGCGGGTTCCTGCGATTATAAAAAAACTGAGTGATACCCAAAATTTGAAGAATTTTTATTTCCGGTCTAGTTAAACATGAAAAATTAATTTAATGTGAGATAGAGTGGTTAACTACATAATGACATTCTTTGTCCACTCGTACAAGTTTGGTGAAAGGACATTGAAAACATTTATTCCGATCCAAAACTGTCTACCTCTGCTTCATGAATAAATGATGTACCCTACTTAGAAACTTAATTTATCTGTCTATAGTAATCAAATTTTGACCACTTACTCTCTTAAGAGTGTCTCCAACAAGTGCCCGTGGCTTACGTGGCATTGAGGTTTATAGTTGGCGCTTAGGTGGAAAGAGAAAGGTTTTTAATGGTTATGAACAGTGAGTGTGTGAATCGGAGAGGGGGGATGCCGTTGACATTGGACAGAGGAAAATGTCCAGATATGGCCAACATTCGTACCAACTTCCATTGTGGATGCTCGGCGACCATGGCTTACATGATATTGAGGTCCATGGATGGCGCTTAGGTGGCAAAGTGAATGATTTTAACCATACCGCTAACAAGTTATATTTTCCCTTGTTTTTTGGTATCTTAAGAAAAATATATATACAAACGTATGTCATTATTAATTACGTATAGTCTAGCGTTTTGTTTTAAAAGCTTAGATCAATCCCAAGGAAGCATATGAAGAACTTTTGAAATAAATTTCAGTGGCAAAATATATGAATTCTACAGGTTAGATGACTAAATTAAACAAGTAAAAGGTCACTTGATTAGACGGGTGACATCTCGATAATTATGTGGTATATTTTACAACCAAAAAGTTGAAAGTTCAAATCCTACATAGTGTAAGTAACAAGTATTTACTCAAAAAAAAAATAGAAAACCATTACATCAACAATTGCATTTAGTCTTATTTTGTGGAATTATGTTGCACTAAAGTCAATATGTAGACTGGTCCTCATATACCTTTTCGAAAGGGGTCCTGATATACCTAGACCTTAAATTTCCAGATCATTGCTTTTGTAAAGTCAAAAAGATGAACAATAAACAAAAAGAAGGGCATAGTTAAAATTTAAAAATAATTATATTACTAAACTATCATAGAATTGCGTAACAATCATTATAAAAATATTTCATAATTTTCAAAACATAAAACTTATATCAAAACTATATTCAATATTCAGAATCAGCATTTACTCATTTAATTAAATAAAAAATAGAAGCGCATAACTCCATTAACTCACCGAAAAACTTTAGTTACCAAATTAGACCTACAAAACAAAATCTAAAACTAAAAATATTGCCAATGCCTGATAGCAAACCTAATATTTTCTGCAATATTGCAACAAGAATGCTAAAAATAAATATAGCTATGTCTTATGAGCAATCATATGAATCAGAACAATCATAAAACACAAGATTTACAAAGGTAATCTACCAGATTTTCACATCTCTCTATACTTTTACATCAAATAAATCTTTTTTAAGGAATTAAAAAAACACCGCAAAAAACAAGGTTCAGAATTAACATCAACGTTTCCCTGAGCTACTAGGAAGAAAAAACCATTCTGTGTCTTGAAATATAGCGCAAGTCGGTCCCCTCATAAATCCTGCTTATAGCAGCACCAACTCATATAGCTGCCCGTACGGCACCTCTAGCAACTTCACGTCTCATTTCTGCTGCTTTGCCACTTCCCCGGAAATACATGTATACTTGCTGCATAACCAGAAAGAAAAAAAATTAATCCGAAATACATGTATACTTGTGGTTTACAAAAATTTTGTATTTGGCCCCTAGCTTTTCAACAGTATACGGATGATCCCACACTTTGTAACGCATTTAGTCCCCAGCCAACAAATCTAAAGGTTTTAGCATGTCCAAGTTAAAGACTAAATGTGTTTACAGAGTGCAAACCACAAGGACCATCCATGTACTTTAAAAAAAAGGTGGGGACTAAATGCATTACAAAGTGCAAACCACATGAACCATCCATTACTTTTGGAAAAAGCTGGGGGCTAAATTGTGTTGCAAAGTGCAAACCATAAGGACCATATGTGTACTTTTGGAAAACTAGGACCAAATCCAAAATTTTGATAAACCACAAGGACCATTCCTGTACTTTACTCTTCCAATTTTTACCCTTTCGCCATTGTGGTGGCTACATATTTCTCATATTATTAAGAGCAAATGTCTAGAAGAAATACGACGTAGCTAATGTACTTCCATTTTCTTCCAATAGGGTATGTGTAGTTTTTTCGTGTAGTCACTGAAGTTTCTAAAATCGTCAGTAGTCCTGATTACCTGCTGAAGTGGCGCTTTGTGTGATTTTATTTGCCGATTTGCTATTTTTATATGATTGAAGTTGATGTGGAATTCTATAAGTTTATCTGAATATGTATGTTAAGTTATATTAAAGCAAAAGCAGCAAATGAAATTTCATGCATGTGCCACATCAGCATCCACATAAGCGCAGCATCCACATAAGCGCTTCAACAGTTGAGCGAAAGTTGCTATTCTATAGCATCTTCCCTGTTATAACCTTAGTCCTCAAGGTGTTTTAAGTTTTAATAATACATGAATACTTGTAGCTACTTCTCCGCTCAAACATTGCATTTCATATGGGTTAGAAAAGACGAATAATAAACTGACCTGAATAACCCAGATGCTGAGCAGAGACTCGAGACAGAATAACCCGAATCCTACAAAATAGAAAATCTACAAAAGAAAATAACAACATAATTAGCAACAACTTAATAGAAAGAAGAATACAACGATCAAAGAACTGTGAGAAAGCCTTACCCCAACCAACGCGTGATCGCCTATAAGATCAACTGCCGGTAAGATCCCCCTGTTTATGGAAAAGGAAATAAAAAAATTGTTAAACAAAGTTGTATCAATTCAAAATGAACAATTTATAGGTCTAACCACAATCATCCGGTACGCCAAATCAACAACAAAAAACGAGGAAAAAAAACAAAGGAACAAAAGGTCGAAGTGGGATGAGAGACTAACGCAAGAGATTTTCCTTTAAAGACAACGGGAGGGGCAACTGCAGCAAAGATGACGAAGCCGATATGAATCTATAACACCAAAAACAGTGACATGTCAGCCAAAAGATCATATACGCCAAAACAAGATAGTATGGCAATGACACCGGAAACTTACCAAGTAAAATATGAAGAACCAACTGAACCTCAAAGCACTTTCATTCCTGCAATACAATTTGCAATGTTAGTTCCATTTTTCAACATTATACTCATTCCCTTTTAGTTCTACTCACATTAAGTAAATACTAATACCCACTATGACCTATTTGTTTCTTCTATAGGGATCCTAGTGACCAACTAACAAACCAAATAAAATTCCATTGGTTACTCGTTTTCCTCAGCTATCTGTTTACCATTTTAATTTCTCCTCACAAATTATCTCTTGATATATTTATGGGACACACAAATCAAATGTTATATGAGCATTAGCTTTTTAGCTTTCATAGATATTCATCCATTTGTTTCTCGTTTTCCTCGGTTATTTGTTTCCCATTTTAATTTCTCCTCAATAAAAGTAAACATGAATACATTATCCGCTATTTTCTTTTTATCTCTTGATATACTCATCGAACACACAAATGAAATGGTATATGATTATGAGCATTAGCTTTATCATAGATATTCATGCTAAATATACCAATGTTCTTATTGTCGTAATTACAAAGTATTTTTATATTAATTATAACTATTCCCTTATTTGTCACTAGTGAAAACTGTTTTATACATTTGATTATAGCCAAACATTTTTGTTAAACTGCATGTTGAATCAAACCTCATTGTTTTTTGAAGGAAGCAACAAAGATAAAAGTAGTATTCTTCGAGATTTATCAGATAAGATTTTTACCTAAATGCACGGTAAAGAGGCCGGTACCACAACACATATGCAAGTGGAACTCCCGCTATGAAGTAGATGAGAGCAAGAAACCAGATCTTTGGGTCTAGCAGAAGAAAAAGTTAATAAGAATGCAAGAAACATAACAGACGTTAAGATCATTAAAGTTAAAGATAAAAATGATCTGCACAAACCTTCTCCTTTAATCCAAGCTGTTGTTGTGGCTATGATATTCCACAGAAGACATAGTACTAATCCTGATAGCACACGTAAATTATAAAATAGTAGAAGGGTTTTGTTTCAACCCTGAAATTTTGAATTACAAAAAGCTTGGACCGAATTCATTATGACCATGTATGTGACAATACTTTTGAGGGTCCCACTGACAAGGTGTGATGAGACGCCCATGAATTGATACAATACAACACTTAAGAAGAAAGAAATTAGAATATCACTGTACAGGGTACAATGAGAAAATAAGAACATACCCAAGTATGTTGTGAATGCAACATATTGCAATTTCTGTAGATGAATTGGGATCTCATTTGCAATATCATGGTGAATGATCGGGAAAAATGGTGGCCAATTTTTCTCCTCAAGAACAATACCAGCTACAATAAAGAGCAGAATCGGTTAGTCAAATGGTGCATATGTGCCCTTATTTAGGTTAGTTTTACTTAAAGATCAATAACGACTGACAGTCTGGATAATAATGATAATAATAATACAAGGAACATAGCATACCTCGTGCAGCAGCCTCTTCTTTCCTTTTCACTATCTGCATAGGATCAATTAAATAATTAAAAGCTTTTTGAAAAGGAAAAAATCCTTTGAACAGCAAATTAAG
Source organism: Scalesia atractyloides (assembly GCA_947069175.1). NCBI lineage: Eukaryota > Viridiplantae > Streptophyta > Magnoliopsida > Asterales > Asteraceae > Scalesia > Scalesia atractyloides. The sequence continues at coordinate 7,075,264 of CAMTDV010000008.1, forward strand.
ATACTGCTTACTAACATAGCAGAAATTATAAGTAATGAATAAAATACTTGCTTGTTTCACTTAACGAATCCAAGTTTAAAGTCAAAACATTTCGACTTTGTTGCTACCATTGTTGATGATCATAATCCCAAAGATCACAATGATAATAAATTCACCAGTTCATAACTCCGTATTTGGAAAAAACAATCTAGAAGGTAAAATAGTTTTGTAAATTTACATGCGACATTTGAGAAAGAGTAAAGTGTCGCCTAAAGTTGAATTAGATAAGAGTACTTGTCACTTCAAAATGTACAATACGTAAAATTCTTTATGAAAAAATACTTGTCTTAGATTTTTTTTTGTGCAATTATAATCATGTGTGATTGTTAATCCTAACGCCATATTCACATCATGAAAACCATACACACACACTAGTTGTGAAGTACCTCTTCCCTCTTCCTTAAATCAGCTTCCCTAGCTTGCAACTCTTTCTCTTTCTTCTTCAGATCCTTCAAAAACGTCCATAGAAGGGAAGATTGGTTAGTAAAAAGAAATGGAACAATGAAATTAGTTATTCAGAAGAATACTCATATCAAAATATTGTATCAATAATTCAATATTCACGTGTAAAGTAATTCAAAAAAGTAACTATACTCCATGTGTTGCAATGAACTCTTACAAGACTCAACCGTCCAGCTTTGTTTAAAGTTTTTTAAACACTAGAACACATACAACAAAACCCAACAGTTAAACTTACTGCAGCTGAATCGAGAGGAATGTCAACGGGGGTGCTCCTGTCATAAAAGTCTGCAGGTTCATGAGGAAGAGGCGATAGTCGAGAGTTTGTAGCAGGTGGAACACTCTGCGAACCCATTCACAGTTACAAAAAAAGTTAATCACATACCCGTGTAATAGAACAACCAAAACCTCAAAATGTATGATAAGGTGAGGAAGAATATATGACACCGGAATGAATGACAACAATATCATAAAAGCACAAGATAAGTTATAAATTATCATGATCATAAGTACTATAAATAAGCAGCAAGAAGGTGGTAGACTTACTGTTGTGTAGAATGAACCTCCAGAATAACTTGTCTTACCGGTTCCTTTACCCCCAGATCCTTGATCCTGTTTATGCCAATATGTCATTTCACATTAAAACTAACTTAGTGAAGGCGAAGTACCACGCAAACTACAGACCATAAGAGCTGTTCTTTAACGTGCACATCTAAATTAATTTATGCATAAAATTTAAAGAGCCAAGATTTCCTTCAAAAACAAACAACCTATGAAAACTGATTTGGACTTCAACTCTTATTATAAGAATACCAGGACAGCCACCTCACATTTAGGCATACTTTTACTAGAAATTTTTTTCTTTCCCCAATCTAAATTTACAAAAAAGATCAGCATTCTGCTAATCACTATAACAAAATAAGTTGACTATCTACATCCCTTGAAATTGTATGACAGCCAAAATTACCATTATGTAGCTCACAGAGAAGTCAATCTCGCAAAGCAACTCTATGAAAATACGCATGCATATCATATCGATCAAATGTTAACCGACACAAATTGTTGAGATCAAACTTATCAACATAAACACAAATTACAGAAAAAAAAAAACAGATCCACAATCTCCCTCAACAAAACAACAAAAAGAAACGCCATATCACAAAATCAGAAACCTAATTCATCAGCAAAGAAACATCAATTGACAATTAAACACCTACACTAACAAATAAACCTTAAATAGAAGTAAAAACAGTGTGAAGCTACAAATCGAATAATATACTCATACAAATTGATAGCAATTGTTATCACAAACCAGATGCATCATCGAAGAAACATCAATCGACGATAAACACCTACACTAATAAATTAAACCCTAGACTGAAGTAAAAACAGTGTGAAGCTACAAATCGAATCATATGCTCATACAAATTGACAATAATTATTATCAGAAACCAGATTCATCAGCGAAGAAACATCAGGAGACGATTAAACACCTACACTAACAAAGTAAACCCTAGACTGAAGTAAAAACAGTGTCAAGCTATAAATCGAATCATATACTCATACAAAATGATAAGAACTGTTATCAGAAACCAGATTCATCATCGAAGAAACATAAATCTACGATTAAACACCAACACTAATAAATTAAACCCTAGACTGAAGTAAAAACAGTGTGAAGGTACAAATCGAATCATATACTCATACAAATTGACAATAATTGTTATCAGAAACCAGATTCATCGTCGAAGAAACATCAATCGACGATTAAACACCAACACTAACAAATTAAACCCTAGATTGAAGTAAAACAGTGTGAAGCTACAAATCGAATCATATACTCATACAAATTGACAACAACTGTTACCAGAAACCAGATTCATCATCGAAGAAACATCAATCGACGATTAAACACCTACACTAGCAAATTAAACCCTAGATTGAAGTAAAAACAGTGTCAAGTCATCAATCAATCATATACTCATACAAATTGATAATAATAACCGTTGTAACTTACGGAGAACGGATTAACTTCATCAGCATCTCCTTCGTCAAAAGGATTTGGATCGTACCGACCAGCCATCAACGCAGATTTGTTCTAGAGAGAGAGAGAGAGAAGTGATGCGTGAATTGTATGTGATGAAAATGAATAAAAACTTGAATCTGAAGTAAGATTTGATGAACCTGTGTGTGAATAAGTAGAGAGATACAGAATTTGTGTATGTATTGTTGCCGGTCAAAGAGGGGAGAAGATTTGCAATGGAAGACTTCTTGCTTGTTTTTGTTGCCCCTTGTTATTTTTTCTTTTGTTTATTCTTTTAAACTTTTAATAATCATTTATGATGATTTATGATTGTTTTTGTTGAGTTTTTTTCCCAAAAAAAATAATTATCAAAACAGGTGTTTTGAAAATATTTATTAAAATGGATATTTTTTATATTTTTTTGTTTTATATTTTTTATAAGATAAAAAAAGTTTATCCATCGCTTTCTTTATTCAGTCTCATTCGGTGCAACGATTTTGCCAACGAATCTTGTTGTTCGGTTATGCCATCCACTTTCTACAGTTCAGTTCTACTATCAAGGTTTCTGCTTGATTCAATCATCAAGATCAAAATTTTTATGGTAAAGGTTAATTTTTGGTTCAGTTAAATGCAATTTTAGTACTTATGGTTTGGACTATTTTGTCAGTTTGGTCCAAAGGTTTCATTTTTCGTCTGTGGATCTAAAAATGTTTTACCATTGCCATTTTAGTCCACTGTGTTAACTTCATCCATTATTTCCGTTAACGAGAAGAGCAATTCGGTCATTTTATATGGCTGAATTGTCCTTCTAGTTAACAAAATTACATATAAAGACCAAATAGCCCTTCTCGTGAACAGAAAAAATGGATGAAGTTAACCCAACGAATAAAATGACAAAGATGAAACCTTTTTAAATCATCAGATAAAAAATAAAACCTTTCGACTAAACTGACAAAATAGTCCAAACCATAAAGACTAAAATGACCATTGAACTCTTTTTTTAAACTATTAATCATTTATGATGATTGATGATAATGAAATGAAATATACATCTATGGACCATCAAAAGTATTGTGTAATTTGGTCCACCATTTGATATGCTTGTATTGTATTGGTATAGCATTTGATATACATTCAAAGTCCATCATAGTATCGTATCGTCTCATCCATCATCACCTTTCTTTAACTTTATATTTAAATAAAAAATCTACTAAAAATTGTCACCTTTTACCTTATAATTTAATTAAAAAAAATCATATCTTTTGAAATTTTTCCCTGATTTTAAAAACCCTCCCACATCTCATTCACTATTTTTATCTTACTCGAAAACAGTTCTATTATATTCCTTGTTTCTATATATTCACAATAATTTGATGGATGATTAATAGTAGTCTTTTTATATATAAAAGTCATTGTAGCAACGTTTTGAAATTTTGGTTTGGGGAATAGATATAGGAGATGAGATGTAGTGTGTTTTTAGAAGAATTTTTAAAAATTTCAAGGTTTGAGATGGTTTGACAGATGGGATGTGAATGCTATGATACACTAACTTTTTAATCGCTACAAGGTAAGATGCTAATACGACTTTTTTCAACTCTGCCTAGTTACTCAGAAGCGATCAAACGTGGCCAACCTCGGCCAGAATCGGATCTAGTAGTTCAATTCGCGCTGAGCTTGACTTACAAAAATGTAATTCCTAGGTCCATTATATTAAAGACTGAATATTAAATTTTAAATGAAGGGTAAATTACACTTTTCGTCATTTGTGTTTGTATCGGATTATGGATGCTCTTTAACTTCAATAATTACAGTCAGAGTCTTTTCTTTGTTAAAAAAAATTACACCCTAAGTCCTTTAGCACTATCCTAGTAAAGTTTCCTGTTACGTCTAGTCATGTGCCTTGCACGTGAGGGTATGTTGATAATTTTATTATCGTAGGGACTATCCATGTAATAAACTTAAAATAAATATTTTTTACTCTTTACCATCTTTCTAAACTCTACATAACAAAAACCTACGAGCCAAACACCACCATATCCATTGCCGTCACCATTGCACCCATCTCTTTCTTGTCGCTCTTGTTTCGATCACCATTTCCCGCGAGACACCTTTACATCTCCGATTAAATCCACAGCAACCACCATAAAACCTACCTCTGAAACCCCTACTCCACCGATTCAACCACCATAAATCTCCACCACCGTACAACGGTGGTGGCATCTGTGGCTTACAGATGTGCAATGGTGGTTGCAATCTTCTAGCTCGTACATGATGGGGTCTTGATCACTATAAATCATGTTTTTAACAAAACCCCCCAAATCACCATTATTCAAAGCTTGATGGTTAGAGGAGAGCGAGAAGAGAGATAGTAAGATTTTATTGGTTCTGAATGTTTGATGGTGTTTCGGGCGGTTTGGCGGACAAATTTCGTTGATTGTGACTAGTGGCTATGTGGTGATGGCGACAGTTTGTATGGTTCAACAATGTGCAGATCTGGTATCATTTTTTTTTTTTTTTTTTGTTTCGTGTTCCAGCTATGCAAGAGTACATGTATTGTTTTGGGGTTGTTTTGAACTATGGGGTATTGTTTGGGGTTGTTTAGAACTATGGCGTTGTCTAATGTGGTAGGGGTGGCGATTGTGGTGCTTGAAAGTATACAAAACCAAAGAAACGAATGATGTTTGGGAATGGAAAATAGAAAGTGGGATGGCTAACAACCCACCACATACAGGTGGTGCTTTTGGGTGGTGATGTAGAGAGAGAGAGAAAGAGTGTATAAGAGGGAAAGAGAAATACGTTATGGTTTTGGTCGGATAAATGTAGATGAAGAAGATGGGGGTGGGTGGTAGTAGATGATGAATTCCGATGTGGTGGTGGCGGCAGTCTGGGTAGTGGGTGTTATAAACAAGGGATCATAAGATGGAAGAACAAGGTGTCAAAAGACATAAGTGCCCTCACATGATGTGCACATGATATGACTTAATATTTCAAATTAACCAGGTTAGTGCTAAGAGACCTAGGGTGTAATGTGTTTAACAAATAAAGGAATGTGCATGTAATTATTGAATATAAAGGTTATCTATTGCAATCTGATGCAAACATAAATGACGAAAACTGCAATTTACCCTTAAAGGAATTAATATCAATTTTTGAAATACTTTACTATTTGAACATGTATTTTTATATTTATACTAGTAGTAAAACCCGTGTGCAAACACGGGTGGTTTTTAAAAAATTTTCATATCAAATTGTATTAAACAATAAATCAATAAAAACATATAAACTTTATGTGATAAATGCATTCACTTATAAAAGGTTGAGTAATCTGTAATATGGTTCATGGCACCTTAATGATAATCGCATTCAAAAACATATATACTTGTATTTTTTTGAGCTGTTGAATTCATTAACAAACAGCCACAACTTCAACCCAGCAAGCCAGTGGGAGAAGAGGGAACAAAACAATAAACAACAGAAGGCGAAAATAGATTACAACATGAAATCTAACCGCTCCAACCACTCTAAAACCATCCACTTATATTTGCTCTTCACTTATCACAGGAGCTTCGCAATCTACAGAAACAATAAACAACATGATCAACTTCAATTCCAAAAAACCTAATACGACTAACTTAAATGCAGATCTAACTATCTGTTTGTTTAACATATTACCTGAGAGCTACTTTCCAGCTCAACATCCTAATGAGTGTTCATAGATAATGATGTAGATATCTCCATTGCTGCTTTGCTCTAATTGATCACACACAACAAAATTTATTTCATACATATATAACTAATTAATAATATGACAAAATAAACTTTAGGAATGATTAACAAATTGTCATTGTGTTGTTTAATCGCTATCTCATACTCTAATTTCTTTCTAGCTACCTTTGCCACATAAGGAGCTTTCTACAAACTACAAGATACCTGATGCATTAAAGATCAACAACACATCATGGTTCTACAACATACAATCACATTAATTAAAACAACATTACCTTGGAACACTGAATGGTGCACTCGAACAGAGTATTTCCTGTCTCTTTGCCTTAACTGGCCGCCTTGCTGCAATCTCATCACCAAAAGAAAAATTAATAACATGAATCATAATAATCAAAACAACATTACCTTGGAATAGCGAATGTAACGTCTCACCTTTTGAACATTATCATCTTCAAATCACAGCAACAACCTCATCAGTAGCAACATAAAACCGTAAAGGATAAAAGAAGGAAAACTTAAATCATTATCACATATTCAAATAAGATTTAGGTGACACGTAACATCTATAGACAAACTGGTACCAAACAACAACTTTAAAAAAGAAATTCAGATGCAACATTTTCTAATTTATCGACAATGGAACATTGTCTTGTATCTTTAAACTCACAAAAATAAGTAAAAATAAACTGTGACAAGAAAGATTAATATGATTAAAATTTAAAGTATTAAAAAAGCAAAAATTACATATGGAAAACGAAAACTAATCAGACACTTAAACTCTAATAGCAAGAATCAAGAAACTTTAACTTCAACTCCATCGAGCACTGAACCTCTCGATGTATGTCCTTGATCTTTGTCATGAACTCCAGGTCTCTGTCTCCACACTCTATATTACGCGCAACACCAAGGTCATGAACGGAAGTCGTCGGCATCGCCCTCAGATCTCTCGAAACCTGGTCTCTTGTCAGCAAACCAAGTTGTAGTCCGTTAAAACACCTCTTCAACTCCTGAAGAGTAGACCTATCAGCATAAACTTGATCTTCGATTTGTTTAATAAAGCATTGCTTTAAATCATCAGATTGTGCAGAAGTATATGATGTCATTTTAATGTATTTATAGGAACTGATTCAAAACAATAACAGTTGCTCTTCTATTTCACTGAATGAATCAATGTATGATGAAAAAACATGAGAATTGGCAACGGCATTATATAGTGAAATATCTAACAGCTCAAATGTCAAATTTAAATGCAAGCATTAAATAAAAAAATGTATGTAAAACCATGTGCATTTAATGATCTAAGAGGGAAAACGTGTACATTTAATGCAAAACCTTTCAAAAATGAGTTTTCAAGGGAAAGCAAGTAAAATTAAATATCTAGAAACCCAAATGACAAAATTTAAACTTTCAAGAGTAGGTTATCATAATTAGGAATCATCTTTTCATTTAACATATCAAACATTGTAAACACATATAAAAGGCTCATGATTAGTTAATTGAAAACATCAACAATTCACTTTTAAAAATTGTTCATCCAAATACAAATCATCCAAAAACACTCACACTCTTTCTAAATGGCAACCCTTCTACCACTGGGAGATACTAAAGCTGTTATAATGGAATTTTCAAGATGGTCACTATAAGAACAGAGAACAGATGAAGAACTCAACCAAAAAGTTGCTATCCTAAGTGACAATTATTACAAGCAAACCTGGAGTGGCATTGCACTGCTAGATGAAGTTGTCCATTCCACTCCATCAGAGTTCAAAGATAAAGTAGAAGAGTTTATTACACAGCTGCTGAAGCAGGATCAAAAGACTTGTGATATGCTAGCTGATCTGCAAATTAAAAGAAAAAATGAAATTGCATGGAAGAAGGCGAGAGTCATAGATATCCTAAGTAGTCTTAATTATAGCGTGTAATGTTTAATATTTTGTTATTCAAAATCATAATTTTATTATTTACCCTTCAATTCCTACCATAACTTATCGAATAAATAAATACCCTTTAATTATCAGTTATCAATTAGCAAACATAGTATTACATATGCAAATAACCTATTGATTTCAAACATTCCATCTATCAAATGTCTCACAAATCAAATTATGTGAATTCAGTTAAACACAAATAAAACTATAAATTTAGTATAGCACAAATCAGACTAATTAAATTCAGTATTACACAAATCAAACTATAAAAATTCAGCATGACACGTAACAAATTATATAAACTCACTATAATATATATCAAATTACACACAAATCAAATTATATAAATTCAGTATAGCACAAATTACAATATATAAATTCAGCATAACACAAATCACACTATATAAATTCAGTATAACACAAACCAAATTATATAATTGTAGACACTTAAGAGTGGATTTCAGTCGTAGTAGGCCTATAATTTTCCACTAACCTTTTAATAAAAACTGGATCTGAAACAATTTTGCATATCAATGTACATTGTTAGTGTTGTATGCCTATAATTTCTTGTCCTTCCAAGCAAACTTAAGAAATAATCAAAATTATTATTTATAGATAGTAAACAGCTTAATGTCACCATATTTTAAGATGCATTATTCTTACATCCATTTGTGCTTCTCCCTTTAGTTGTAGACTAGAATGATGCAAAAAGACTGATCTAAATGGAGTTGAAGACCTGATATCAAAGCATCAAACAACTAATCCGTGAGAAGTGTACTGTTTAGTTGTAGATTAGAATTGATGAAAAAACATAACTTAAGTTAATAGTCCAGTAAATCAAAACCATAATTTCTGAAAGTGTGCAAATGCGTTCAGAACATTATCAAATATAAATCAGAGAACGAAAGTTAACTGTACCTATTTTGAAACAAATTTGCTGCATTAACAAAAGCCCAATCGGAACTACATGATGACCTTAAACAAATATGTTGCAGCTAGTTGAAGTCAATGAACATGTGAATATTATCAAACCATGCACCAGACAATAAATGATAAAACAAATATATTCCAAATATTCTTACAACATCATCATTTAAAGGAAAAAAGAATTAAATGGAGCTACCTTTGACGTTAGCCTCTATTTCCTTCTCCGTAGCTGGTCTTGATTCAATGTAACACCGCTTTAAAAACCAACACCATAATATAACTTCACAGCTAAAGTTATGGAAGTCACCACCCAAACCATTTTCACTTTAAACTTGTTTTTCCACTAACCTTTTATTCCACTAACCTTTTAATGAAAAATTGGATCTGAAACAATTTTTCATATCAATGTACAATGTTAGTGTTGTAGGCCTATAATTTATTGCCATTCCAAGAAAACCTAAGAAATAAGCAAAATAATCAAAATTTAGCAACCATTCATAAGGCCTATGAAGTGCAAAGTCACTTGATTTAGCAAACATCTTCATCATAACCAAAAATTTTCAGGGATACCAAATCTAAAAAAGCTGAAATATCTTGAAGGATCCTGAAAACATAATTTCAATTTTCAAAATTCTTCTATCCTAATAGCCATTCCAAGAAAACATTTATAATTGTAACTTTTATCATAATTTGATACATAATAACTAATGTGATAATAATATGAGTAAAATGCCATTTTCGTCTCTAAGATTTGGCCAATTTTGCAATCTTTGTCCAAAGGTTTGGTTTTCCGCCTCTAAGTCACCTTGGTTTCCAAATCTTGCCATTTTCATCCAACTCGTTAACTCCATCCAAAATTTCTGTTAAAAGACCAAAATATCCTTTTGGATGGAGTTAACGTGCCGGATAAAATGACAAGATTTTGAAACCACGATGACTCACATGAGAAAAAAATAAACCTCAGGGACGGAAATGACATTTTACTCTAAAATTATATGTCTAATAAACTAAACTTAAAAACAATAAGCTTGTTTTATCCAAAAGCCTGCTCGAGCTCAATAAGTGAAGCTTGTCACACCCCGACCCGCAGCGGAAAAGGTGATCGGGGCATAATTGGGTTATCATCAAAGCTCATGACATTTATTTTAACGTTTCATATTCATTAATACAGTTTAATGGAAATTTACAATCATAATTACATCAATGACCTAAACATCAATCTAAGCTTCTTTGTTTTCTTCTAAGGCATTTCCTATGTGTTCCTTGCTTCATCCTATTCACCTGTATCATGTGTAAAAGGGTTTTTGGATCAACAAAAAGTTGGCGAGTGAATCCTATGGAAAACATTTGAACAAGTTTATTTAATTGATTATGAAATAAAGTGCGCAACCACACATGAGTAAAAATAGATGTAAACTTATTCATAATTCAATTTAATATTAAACAATACACACATGAACAATAATGGGTCGTTTAGAGGCACGCGTTGCTCAACTCGTCTCTCACGAGGAACTGATGGGCCTAATGAATGAATTTGCATAAACATGATAATGTGAAAGACATAACTACAAACAATAAAAACTCAATAATACACACATGAACAATAATGGATTTGTTTTGAGGCACGCGTTGCTCAACTCGTCTACCACGAGGAACTGATGGGCTTTATGAATGAATTTCATATAAGTTGACAAAATGAAATACATAATTACAACAATATAAACAATCTAAGTTTCGTTCACGATATGGTATGGCACAAGTTTAAATAAACGAGTTAATTATTTTATGACACATGACACACCCCAAAACGTGTAATTAAAAAGGGGGAGGTGTAAGATTCACTCACAGTGGGTGCGTTCGGTTGATGATGTTGAATGCACGCGAAGTGGTTTTAACCACGAGTGAAATTAAACTAGATAATGGCATAATGTTTCGGTAAGTAAACGGATTTTATTAATCCATTTTAGTAGGATTGTTGGGTGTATTTTTGTGAGTTTAAGGCTATTTTCTAACCTTAAAAATGTTATTTTTAAGTATTTTTAATTGATTTTTAATTAAAATAAATAAATAAAAATAATAATAAAAAGTTGACTTTTTTGACCGTTGACCTTGACTGTTTGACCGGTTCGTATGCGTGTAAGTGTGCGCTGAGTGAGGCTCGAACCCGAGACCTCCCGTACGCGTGCACACAGCTCTACCAACTGAGCTACGTGTCTAACCCGAAATATTACTGTTTTTAATTATATTTATATATTAATTAGATTAAACAGAAAATCCTTTATTTTTAAAAACGATTTTAATCCAAAGACTCGGTGCGATCCACAGGTCTCGAACCCGGGACTGTGGTTTATGCTAACACACAGTCCACCGCTGGACTGTGTGTCCAACTTGTTAACTTAACTGATTTTTATTATACTTATATACAAACTGAACATTTCCATTTCTGTCTTAAATAAAAAGTTTAATAATTATCCAGGCCGGTGCGGTAGCCCGGACTCGAACTCGTGTCCTGTGATTTAAACATACACACAGTCCACCACTGGACTGTGTGTCTAACTTGGTTATTATTCCGGTTATTATTAAACTTAACATGTACAGCGTGACTCCGGTTCGGTTAACAAAAAAAAAACATTTTTATTAAGGCAGCATGCGTGGGACAAGATTCGAACTCGAGACGTTTACGTGTTTAATGTGCACACAGTCCACCGCTGGACTGTGTGTCTAACCCGAGTAATAACTTGATTTTAATTATACTTATACACTACAGAAACTTCGTCTTCTTCGTTGATTTTAACCAGAATCGGAAGTCCGACTGGTTCGATGATTAAATCATGTTCGTTAGTGTCTGATGGTTAATTACATGTGAGATTAAATAAAAAGAATGAAGGATTAAGCGTAAGGTATACCGACTGGACTCCTCTGTTTCTCCGGCGAAACTCCGGTGACAGCAAACACTTCCGGCGACGTGTGTCTTGCAGTAGAGAGTCTTCAGAAAGCTTGAAAAGGATGTGGGTGACTTCGGTATAAGCTCAGGGGGTTTAGTAAGGCTTAGAAGTGAAGGGTTCGGTTTTCCGGCGAGGTACAGAAGTTTTCCGGCGAATGGATTTACGTCGGGTAAAGGTGGGGTTTTGAGCGAAAAAGCTAGCAGAGGTTCGAGGGGGTATTTATAAGGCAGGTTATCGATGAACTTGGTCCAATTTCCGACTTGATTCAAAGTCATTACGTTTTCCGGCGGTTATAGTTTGTGTCGCGGACTCAGGCGTCGGTTATAACCGATGTCCTAGTAAATGTTTACGTTATAACTGAAGATATCGTAATTTCTTGGCGAGTTAGTCGGGATTTCCGACGACTGAAATTTGGGCGCCGGTTTTTGAATTTAAGAATCATGATATGAATTAATTGATTCTAATAATTAACAAGAAACACTAGTGGCGCAGTGGTTGAGTGTGTGTGTGTTAAGTCTGACCCGGGTTCGAAACCCGGCAGGGCCATATTATTTTTATTTTCTTATTTTTAACAGTTTTTCAAAAACTAATTATATATTCCCAAATAATAATTAATTATGTATCGTTTAAAATTATTTTGGGCATTAAATTCGCAAACGAAATTTTTAACTGATTGTTCGGTTAATAAATGGAGCGGGTTTGGTAAATCCGTTTTTGACGGATGTTACAAAGCTTACGATCATTTATTAAATATATAAACTTTAGATAAATTATTTCTCAAATATTTTTCATTTCTTGCAAAAATGATGCGAGAGCATACATATGTATCAAAAAGTCAAAGCCCATAAGACATGTCATACCGTCATAAAAAACGACATGAATAATGAATTTAGAGTGACTTTTATAGTTTTACTTACGCCAGGTTATACAAGATATGATTCGTTTCTTAAACTAATCATCTATACAATTTGATGAGAGTAATCTTCGATATTATCGTTTACCATAGAAGATGCAAAACTAAATGATATTTGGTCTTCATCTAACATCATCATCCTGTAATATCTAATAAATATAAAACATTAAGTAAATCGAATTAGTACAACTGTAAGTCGGTATAATTAGATATTCGGTTATATAACACAAACTTTACCAACCTTTTTGTCAAGCTTCCAGATGAAACAAAAACAATTCTGGATCTAAAAGCATGTAAAGATTTAGTAGATAGATTATTCATCATAGGAAACATTATGAACTGTGCAAACTTGAAGATGGTCCTATCAAATCATGATGCGTAGTCCTATCACGTTATTCTTCATCCCATCTTACCTGCATTATCACGGTCAATAATAGATTAACCACAATTTTTTTTGTTAATCTAATCATATCTTAATATGAGTTAAATATCAAAAGAATTAAAGAACCAGTTTAACAACAGACAAAGATACAAAAACATGTTTAAGCACAAGTAAGCTTAAAACCTGAACATGGTATCATATTATAACAAAACTCAAAACGAACCGGTGTAAAACTGGTAAGGAAATTATTTCAGAAGCAGACCTTTGAAATGCGTTGAGATCCATACATAATCCGTAACATATTACTCAAAAACTTATCTCCTCTTAGATTTTCCAACATTATTTTTATTTCAAAATCAAAAGACAGATAATCAATTAACTCACACGAATTATAAAAACCTAAGAGACTATCAAAATTAACAAAATATACCTCGGCTAAAAGGCGATTCTTTGGAAGAAGCTTTGCAACTTCTGGAGGTAGAACTACATGCCTACAAATCACAATATCAAAACACAAATCATCAAAACCGCCACAAGAATTAAACAAACAAACAAACAAACCAACAATGATCTAAACAAATACAAACACAATCGAAGTAAATTAATGGAGAAACCGTTATCTGTATTCGAACGTATCATGAAAATACTTTTCGGAGTACTGGATGAGTCTCTTACTTTCTTTATTCTTTTTTTAACAATCTTTATTCTTTCCTTTATGCTTAGTCCACCAAAAAAACTAAAAAACACAAACAACATGGATATCTACATAAAGTAAGCTTTATGTAATGTGGCTTTGGCTCATCATACCATGATCCCAATTTCACAAACTGATAATTGTATACACTATTTAGAAAGAAAAATATATGTATCAACATGACAAATTATGTTTAAGGCTACAAATCTCTAATAATGCATCATCTGAAACCAAAACAATGATCTCTTACTACCTAATTACAATACAGATATGAATGGTAAATCACGATTAGAGATAAATTAAACACGAATCATGAAAGAATATTAGTTTAAAGTATTAAAGATGAAGAGAAAAACAAACATGATGCTTAGTTTCCTGCAGTCGAATGTTACCAGGTCTGATTGAAGAATTAGGGTTTCTCAATGGTAGAGCTACTTAGATCTATGGTTCGTGAGTTGCACAATAATAAACAATTAGAGATTATAATCATTATGAAAAGTCCAATTTGATTGAAAATCTTGTGATTTGTGTGAGCAATAGATTGAATAAGGGTGAAGAAAAAGAGCAGAGAAGACTTTATGTGCTCTTCTTCCTGTCTCTTCTCTTCTTTTTCTCTAATTTCTCTCTCCCTGCAATGGTTTTGATTTAGATTTAAATTTAAAAATAGTTGGAAGAGAAGAGTTGTAGTGTGTGGTGATGAGAATGGGGGAAGGAGATATTGATATGATGAAGACTGACATGCATTAAATGCTAATTAAATATCCCCATGTTTTTTAAAATTCAAAACACCCTCCATTTTAATTATTAAGATTAAAATTAATATAATTTTATTAAATATAAACTGAAAATACATGATTTATTATGCAATAATGAGATAAGATTGACATTGTTGGATAACTTATATGGCTCAGCATTATGATGTAATGCTCATCTCTTCTTTTATTGATAGGGGACATTGATATCCAGAGGCGGATCTACGTTAAAACACCGGGTTCTAGGAACCCATTCAATTTGTAATTTTTAGCAAAAACCTATATAAAAATGTTGTAGGAACCCATAAATAAATTTTTGGTGAACCCATAATGTAAAATGTCTAGTGTTAAACTGCACTCCTCTTAAGCTTGACATCCCTAGTTTGATTCTTGCATAAGCTCTTTTTTTGTTCCTTTTTAGAAAAATAAAACCTTTCCAGCCCTCTCCACCTGCGTTAGCTTTTGTTCAAATTTTGAATTTTGCTTCTTTTTTTTTCTCCATAGGAAACTCATCTAACACTTGTTGTGCAATTGTTTCATGAATAGACTGCTTTTAATGACTTTGATGTTTGATTTTTATAGCAATCATGGTTTGAAGTGAGATGTTCTCATTTCCAATTTATGTTCTTTGGATTTTTTGCTAATAACTTGTATAGGTCAACGACAACTTAAGAAAGGTAGATTTTGGTTGACGGGTTTTGTTTAACCAATTGATGTATGTTTTTTTCATTTAAGTTCCCTAAGCCAACATCTGGCAGCCCTTTTAACAACGTTTAGTACTTACAACATAAACTCTTAATGTGGATCTTGATAATTAAAATTTTTTCTCTTGTTTATCAACCTGTTGTTAAAAATAATCTTGGAATAAAAAGCTAGATTCATGGTTGTTGATTTCAGTTCAAGATGTCTATTGATTTCAAAGGTTCCAACTTTCATCATTCAAGGTAATGTTGATTTCAATTTTCAACTTTTGTTAATTGTTTCTAGAAATATGTTACAGTTTCTTGGTAAACTAGGTAGATTGAGATTTGAATAATTAACTGAATTAAGACTCAATGAGACTTAATTCTCAATGAGACTTAATTGATTAAGTGCTATACAATATAAGTTACGTATTACCTTTTAAGTAATTTTCATGTTGAATAGAAACCGAAAGTACCAATCAACTTGTTCAACATGACGAGCTAGATTTTATAACAATTGAATTTGAAAAAAGGGTTTCCGATTTTTACTTCGCTAGGGCCTCAAAATGGTTGACCCGACCCTGACCCGACCCGAACAATCGAACTGACCGGGATTTTTTATGTTCAGTCATATCAAATTGGAGCATCTAAAAAGGTGAACCGAATGGAAAAAAATTATGGATCCGCCACTGTTGATATCCATGTATTTTGTCACAATATTAGTATTAGTAAACTTATAATATTTGACATATATGTAATTTCATGATAACCATTTTTTAAATAAATTTAACATGTCCAGTACTTCCTAAGTACTCTCCGCCTAATCCAAGTACTCTCCACTCCCAATTGATCGGTTAGAGAGCGCCTAACGACTTTTGCAATCATGTTTTTTTATATAAAATAAGTTACTATTCATCTTCCATCAAATTATTATGAGCGTATAAAAACGAAAAATATAATAAAATACATGTTTGTGGGTAAGATAAAGACAAAAAATGGTGGATGGGATAAGGATATTTTTTAAAATCCGAGACAATTTTTAAAAAAATATGATTTTTAGCTAAATTATAGGGTAGAAAATAATAAAAAAAATGCAAATGCTCTAATTATATTGAAGTTATCTACAACTAAGTGTCTTTGATGACAACGTATGTTAAAGATCGCAAGAAAGTAAGCGGATAACAAAAAAAGGAATCGATAATTAATGTTACTCTTACTAAACTTAGCATGTCATCATAGAAGATCAAGTCTAAGATCTAAACTAAAAACAGATCTTTGTAAACAAAATATACTTTAAGTGTTTCTTAGAGTGTTTTAGTCATTACCTCTACGAATTTATTTAGCGAACACCTATAAATTATTATTCATAATACATTTGCTTAACCGTTCAAGCTATCTTAGCCTATATATGAGAAATATCGTAATACTTGTATTATTTTGCTTACCCGTTTAAGTTATCTTACCATATATATGAGAAATATTGTAATACTTGTTTTATTTTAATTATAATATACGTGTGTTCTTCGTTATATTAATCAACAACTACTCAACTTAAAACCGTTCATGTTTGAAAAATTGTATGATAAATACCTTTATTGTTCTTGGTAGGTTTTTTAAAATATGTGTATTGTTATTTAAAAATTATATCGACCTCTTTGTTATCCTATGTTTTTTTACGATATGTATGATGGTGACGCAAACTAAATATTTTTAAAATGCGCCAACAGTTTATATATTACTGGAACTTGATGTTGTCATTTATGTTTAAAGAATTGAAAATCATGAATAGAAAATTAGCCTGCTCGGTATGGGTGACGGGCTTCTCTCCAGAACGACCCGCTACGTCAGCATACACGTCAGAGTCATTGGAGGATGTCCCTTCACAGATGGAAGCTAGGAAATGGGTGACGACCAGACCCCACCTAGTTAATTTATTTTGCTTTTTTTTAAATTATACAAAAGTAGAGGCTCAGATCTGTAAACAATCAGAACAAAGAGGGTAAATCCGCCATGGCTGCAACTCTCTCGGTTGAATCAATGGTAGATTTCTAACAGGAAATAGCCGGAGAATCACCCCGCCAAGTTACGGAGCATCTCAAACTTTGCTGACTTACTCATACAACAAGAAATTCTTCATCACCGCCTTAAATTATTACTACTACTAAGACAGGAAGGGTTGTCGATTTAGGGGCAAAACGAAAGTCATCGACGGCATAGGCGGCGACCACCCTTCAGAAACCTTACCACCGTCGCCTCGTTTCTATGTTGTATGGTTTTTTATGTTTGCCCCAAACCCTAGTTCTTAACGGCTATAATTTTAAAAGAATCCAGCCCATCTCTAACGTCTTCAGGCCGACGTCTAAGACGACGTCCACCCACCAGGCGCGATATTGGGGGGCAGTATTCTTAGAAACAACTAGTCTGGATTGTGAAATGTACTTTCACATGTGATATAGGGACCTTTTTTGTCATTTACTAACTTTAAAAACGACTACGGACAACTGTTTATTTTAAATATAAAACTTCATATCTTTAACAAAATAGGATAGGGTTATCCAATTAATTAATACGTGAAGCATACATTGTTAATTTTTTAAATCATTTGTATCGACATGTTGTTTGACCAAGTTTTTTGTTTCATAGTTAAACTTATTCTATCAAAAGTCGTTTGACATGTTTTTTACTAACATCTTTAAAATTCGTTAGCTTGTTTTTTTTTCTTTCATAATAACATATTCACCTTAACATTAATAGACATACCAGTACGGTTCTAATAAGTGATGAAGCTTTTTTTTTTCGAGAAAAATTGAAGGTAACATGTATGTCATATAAGATAAGAAATAATGTAACGCTTCGTATTCGAGGCGTTAATCATAATGAAAATTCATTTTTATATACACACGTGTTACCTTTCATACTTGTGTTATATATGCAATTAATCTTTAAATACATGTTTATACGCAAAACAGAGACTTAAAATACACTTTGAATACCTAAAAACAACCTAAAATACAAGAAAACGTCATAAAATAACTTAGTTACAAAGTGAAAGGACTAAAAACGAGTAAAACAAAAGAGGTTCTACCTCATTTTTTCCTCGAATCACCTTCTACCATTTGTAAGCCAATAACATTTCATCTTTCTCTACTTTTTTTCTCCTTCAATCACTTTCCCACTTCATTAACTCTCAATTTATAATCATCGCTTATAAATACAATCCCGCATCCCCTCCTAAACATTTTCCACACACAAAATATTCTCTCAAACTCCCAAAATTCTCTCAAATTTTTCAAACAATGAAGAAAACTCTAAGGTGCTTTTCGTTTTTTTTCAATAAGAGCTTCCTGGCCTCTTATGTCTACGTCGCGTAAACCATGCGCATACCTTTCATTAAAAAAGGTATGCACGTCCTCTTTTTGATGCAGATGTGGGTAAGATCTTCTTACCTCTTCTCCATCTTTTTTTTGCATCACAAACACACAAAAACCTTAGAGCTCCTTCTCCATCTCCTCCATCCTAGTCGCCGCCTCCCTCGTCACCGCCGCCTCCTCCTCCCTCCTTTACGCCGCCGCCACCTCCTCCCTCCACCCTTCGTCGGAGCAATTTCATGTTAAACCAATATTCAAAGATGACATTGATTAATACTTTGACCCTCCAATTATCTTCATAATTGAAATAAAAATAGAATAGAAGAAGCCAAGTGTCATACCCCGTATTTTACAACCAAACACCGGTGGATCCGGGTGAGGAATATCATGACGTAAGGTGATATCATCATTGTCAATTAAACACAGCACAAAGGAAGTATTGGAGTTAAATTACTATTACAAACAAAATGTTCAAAGTACGAAAATAATATACAGACGGCTTGTAATGGAATATCCACAGGCGGATCGAAAAATGTACAAAAATGTATAACAGACTTTGGGCAGATCTAAGGATTTGCAAGATCCTCTTATATCACTACCGAGCAGCTTCCAAGCCTATTTCGTATTGTACCTGCAAGCTTAGTCTTTTGAAAATACGTCAGCTTTCGCTGGTAAATACACCCAACTGACTCATTTTGAAAACGTTTTGAAAATGGATTTAAGTGCACAGGGCACGGAAAATCTTTTATAACTTGGAAAAGTTAACTTTGTAACCATGTTAACAGATTCACATGTTTGTTCATACATATGGGGCCCCATACAGAGATCGAGACATGATTAACGTACACACCACTTAAGAACCCACGAAGGAGTTATCCCCAACTAGCGGGTAAAAATAATTTAGCATGAGCATCTGTCAGGTGTATGTCTACACCCCGCGCTTTGATCGTGGTCATTAACTAATGTAATGAGCCGAGGTTATCCAGGACACGATCATTAACCCCCAATGTTTAAGTTATCAAACAAAACTAATCAAACAGAATATGCGGATTTACTAGCCACACTCCGGCATTCGATTGATCTCATTTCCGACCAAGCGGTAATAATTTACCGTAACCCAAGCCCGTATAGGAAAAATAAGTCGAGGGTATTTACCTGAGCTAGTCTTAGCTTAAATGCAATATTTAATATCTCAGCCGTACACAAAATGAACTAAGTGCAGATAGCATTTACCGGAAGGCTCTAGTCTGGATTATGGCATAAGCTAACCAATTAAAATGCTAACGGTCTTATTTAAGTCATAGACTTAGACCGACTAGCGTACAAGAACAAAACGGTATAATACGCTAGATTAAGCGATGACCGGATAGAATGTAGTTTAAACCCAACAAGTACTATGACTTGTATAATATGGGTAAACCATAAGCATTCTGGATTTTGAGACTTAAATGATAATGTTAAACCCGTTTTGGTTAATTTCTGTAAACTAGTTATATATACTTAACCGTGTGCATATAAGCGATATCGGATAACCGGATAAGTCATGGACAAGTTCTATATGCCATTATACTTTAATTAAGTTGTAATATCAGTAGGATATCAACTTACATGCCCGTTAAGATTTTAAAATGATACTATGTCTCATAAGGGCGTTTTGGTAATTATATATCGTATGAAAAGGAACATGAATATATTTTAATGTTATAATCATAAGTATTTTGGAAAAATAATTAATTTATGATATTATATCAATAAGATAACGATCATGTGTGTAATTTATCGTTTATGACCAAACTATGCACCAAAGGGGCATTTTGGTCATTTCACACATAATATGATAACTTATTTGGGATTCTGAGTTTATATATTTTAAATAAGTTTCATAACCAGTAGGTAACAAGTCTTGGTTGATAAATATGGTTCTAAACCATACTATGCGCCGAAACGACGTTTATGTTGTAAAATGACGATTTGTGCGATGTTTAATAAAAACTGATGTTAAGATCAGGTTTATATGTTTTAGATATGTTATTTTATATAACATATCAGTAGGTAAAAGATTTAATATGAAAAAAGTATGGTTAAAACTATTTTATGTGCCACAAG
Organism: Scalesia atractyloides; assembly: GCA_947069175.1. Taxonomy (NCBI): domain Eukaryota; kingdom Viridiplantae; phylum Streptophyta; class Magnoliopsida; order Asterales; family Asteraceae; genus Scalesia; species Scalesia atractyloides. The sequence continues at coordinate 7,096,209 of CAMTDV010000008.1, forward strand.
GACTTTATCGTCATTTGTCGACATAACCCAAGAACCTGAATGCAAACTCAGTATATAACCTGACTTGACATCCCAATACTTATGATATTACATCAGTAGGTAGTTCATTTTCAAGTTCATTATCATTTAAAATCTTATTTTATGCAAAAAGGGCATTTTAGTCAATTTTGGCATAATTACGGAACTTGTGCATAAACTCAGATTTTGACTATGATCATGTATATAACCTCAGAGGGTTATGCTACATTGTATTACGATCATAATGCAACTTTAGATCAGTAGCTAACTAATCTAAATCGGGTCAGAATCAAAAGTCAAAGCAAAAGTCAAACTTTGTGACTTTTAATTGCAAACCGACCTTAGAACTGAAATTGACGAGCCGAACATGTTCTCACATGTTCTAATAATTATTACCAACTTGTTTAAGTGTCAAAACATGTTTCATAACATATATAAACTCAGATTATAATATTTCTGAAAAATTGCCTGTTTAATTTTTTAATATTAAAACTTTAACCCGTCAATTGGTCTAGCAAACGTGATCTTTAGGAGGTGGCTTTTACAGGGATTAACACCTATCTTATTACGATCACTTAGCCATGTTCGTTACGAACAATGGCTGGACCATAATTGTCTTAACCGAAAGTCAAGGCGTTTTCCGTAAAACGCTTGACTTTTGGCTATAAAAGCCTATAAACGACAAATGCAAGAGAAAGGAACACTTACAAGTGATTCCTAGGATGAAATAGAACTAAGTTGGATGCTCCTTTCAGTTAGGAACTTCCAAAGGAGGGATATAGAGTGAAGAATGAGAAAGGTGCAAGTTCAAGTGGTGAACCTTTGCACCTATTTATAGTTGGAGAGCTTGAAGGAGGTAATGCCAGGTGTTAGGGGGTGTTAGAGGGAGCTTACAAGTGTCCTAAAACGTGGCATAGCAGTTTGAAAGTCCCTAGTTTCGAATCAAATGATTTTTGGCAACATGTGTGGAGGCCAAGTAATTTTTCTGCAGATACAGGTCTCTGGCGGGCCGCGAGAGACATGGCCAGTGCCTATCGCGCCCCGCGAGCGCCTCTAGGGAACTTTCAGACTTTGTCACATTCAGTCCCTCAACTTATTAAACCTCTAAAACACCTTTAATAGCATAATTAGCCTTCCGTAGCCAACATTTGGCGTACCCGGGATTATGCCCGGACATTGTCGAGCTCTCGGTTCATTAAAAGTTCACTCAGAGGTATAAAGTAACATGTTGACACTTTTAACCCATCCATTGTCCAACTTTTACATATTTACATAATGAACCCCTCTCGTCCAACAAGTGACACATATGAGAGTTAGGACTTCGTAAAGGATCACTCAGAGGCTCAATATTTTGACTCCAATGTCACTCAAAGGTTTGGGCATGTTGACACAAATGGTCACTCAGAGGCCAAGTTTAAGCATGTTGACACTAATGGTCACTCAGAGGCTAAGTTTAAGCATGTTGACACTAATGATCACTCAGAGGCTAAGTTTTAAGCATGTTGACACTAATGGTTACTCAGAGGCTCGGTTTATGAATGTTGACATCAGAGGGTCACTTAGAGGCTTAGTTTGAGCATGTTGACACCTTTAGTCTCTATTAGTCCTTTATGGACTTATTATAAAAAATAATGACACATGTCACTATACTATTGTACACAATTTTTCGAAGTGTTACAGCAAGAAGGTAAGATAAGATGACGATGATCTTTTCTCCGGTGAGGTAGCGGCAATCCAACAGGGATGATGAAGATGAACTAAAATATTAACCTACGCCCTATTTACTTTTTATTACTGGGCTTTTTGAAATTAACTTCGTGGCCCAATACATCTGTTTTGTTCTTTAATTTCAACTTTCATTTATTAATATTCATTACTTTCTTTAATTTAAGTATTAGATTTATATAATTTTAGTTGTTTGGTTATTATTTTTATTATGCTTAATTGTTGTAGTACGTTTAGTTGTTTTGTTATTATTTTTATTATACTTAATTGCTGTAGTACGTTTCTAACTACTACATTATTTAGTTTAATGACTATATCAATTTCTTACAATAAACTTTCAATAAAAAAAACTTAACATATATTGATTGGTAAAATATCTAGCATGCTTTAGCAATTTAAAGAAGTATGTAGCTAGCATTTAGAAGAGGTATGGAAATTAAATTCTTTTAAGTTTAATAAATCACTTTATTTATATTTCAGTAATTTGTAGAAGTTAAAAATAAATAGTCTTTTTCTTACAGATTATAGATGCTTAATCCATCTTTTCTACTACAGATACATACATTTTACCCCTGAAAAAACAAACAACACCTAAGTGTTCTAAGTGAGTTTTCACTCACTTTTCTTCATCTTTTTTCTTCATTTCTTCTTTCAAACTACTTGGACAACCTCTAAAAGGATTCCACAAATTTGTCATGGCAAACTAAGGTAAAACCTCATCATATTTGAGGTCCAAAGTAGCATACAATTTTTCTCTAATTTATCTTTTTGTTTCTTATATATAATGCTTAAAACTTAGTGGAATCTTGTACCCACCTTGCTTTCAACTAAGCTCATAGTTATAGGTTTGTGTTGTGGTTGATTTCCACCAAGAAACAAGCTTAGAACCTTCTTTAAATTCTTCCAATATATGTTCTAAGTGATTAAAAACCATCCAAAATTCAACCTTCCATGTTGAAAGGATTGTGCATGAGTTATGTGTGAACCATGAAAGCTGTCACACCCCGACCCGCAACGGAAAAGGTGATCGGGGCATGATTGGGTTATCATCAAAGCTCATGACATTTATTTTAACGTTTCATATTCATTAATACAATTTAATGGAAATTTACAATCATAATTACATCAATGACCTAAACATCAATCTAAGCTTCTTTGTTTTCTTCTAAGGCATTTCCTATGTTTTCCTTGCTTCACCCTGTTCACCTGTATCATGTGTAAAAGGTTTTTGGATCAACAAAAAGTTGGCGAGTGAATCCTATGGAAAACATTTGAACAAGTTTATTTAATTGATTATAAAATAAGTGCACAACCACACATGAATAAAAATAGATGTAAACTTATTCATAAATCAATTTAATATTAAACAAAACACACATGAACAATAATGGATCGTTTAGAGGCACGCGTTGCTCAACTCGTCTCTCACGAGGAACTGATGGGCCTAATGAATGAATTGCATAAACATGATAATATGAAAGACATAACCACAAACAATATAAACTCAATAATACACACATGGACAATAATGGATTGGTTTTGAGGCACGCGTTGCTCAACTCGTCTACCACGAGGAACTGATGGGCTTAATGAATGAATTTCGTATAAGTGGACAAAATGAAATACATAATTACAACAATAATAACAATCTAAGTTTAGATCACGATATGGTATGGCACAAGTTTAAATAAACGAGTTAATTATTTTGTGACACATGACACACCCCAAAACGTGTATTTAAAAAGGGGGAGTTGTAAGATTCACTCACAGTGGGTGCGTTCGGTTGATGATGTTGAATGCACGCGAAGTGGTTTTAACCACGAGTGAAATTAACCTAGATAAATAGCATTATGGTTCGGTAAGTAAACGGATTTTATTAATCCATTTTAGTAGGATTGTTGTGTGTATTTTTGTGAGTTTAAGGCTATTTTCTAACCTTAAAAATGTTATTTTTAAGTATTTTTAATTGAGTTTTAATTAAAATAAATAAATAAAAATAAATAAAAAATTTGATTTTTTTGACCGTTGACCGTTGACCTTGACCGTTTGACCGGTTCGTATGCGTGTAAGTGTGCGCGGAGTGAGGCTCGAACCCGAGACCTCCCGTACGCGTGCACGCAGCTCTACCAACTGAGCTACGTGTCTAACCCGAAATATTTCTGTTTTTAATTATATTTATATATTAATTAGATTAAACAGAAAATCCTTTATTTTAAAAACGATTTTAATCCAAAGACTCGGTGCGCTCCACAGGTCTCGAACCCGGGACCTGTGGTTTATGCTAACACACAATCCACCGCTGGACTGTGTGTCCAACTTGTTAACTAAACTGATTTTTATTATTCTTAAATACAAGCTAAGTATTTTCATTTCTGACTTAAATAAAAAGTTTAATAATTATCCGGGTCGATGCAGAAGACCGGACTCGAACTCGTGTCCTGTGATTAAACATACACACAGTCCACCACTGGACTGTGTGTCTAACTTGGTTATTATTCCGGTTATTAATAAACTTAACATATAACAGTGGTGACTCCGGTTCGGTTAACAAAAAAAAAGGCATTTTTATTAAGGCAGCATGCGTGGGACAAGATTCGAACTCGAGACGTTAGTGTGTTTAATGTGCACACAGTCCACCGCTGGACTGTGTGTCTAACCCGAGTAATAACTTGATTTTAATTATACTTATATGTTACCGAACTTCGTCTTCTTCGTCAGTTTTAACCAGAAACGATGACTGACTGGTTCGAAGTTTTATTCAGGTTTCTTTAGCGTTTTATGATTAATCATAGGTGAGATATAAATAAAAAGAAAGAAAAATTAGGCGTAAGGTATACCGACTGGACTCCTCTGTTTTTCCGACAGAACTCCGGCGACAGCAACAGGTTCCGGCGTCGTGTGTCTTGCAGCAGCGAGTCTTCAGAAAGCTTGAAAAGAATGTGGGTGACTTCGGTATAAGCTCAGGGGGTTCAGTAAGGCTCAGAAATGGAGGGTTCGGTTTTCCGGCGATGAGCAGAAGATTTCCGGCGAGCGAGTTTTCGCCGAGAAAGGGTGCGGTTTTGAGCGAAAAAGTTTGCAGAGGTTCGAGGGGTATTTATAAGGCAGGTTATCGATGAATTTGGTCCAATTTCCGACTTGATTCATCGGTTAGAAAATCTCCGGCGGTTATAACTTGTGTCGCGGACTCAGACGTCGGTTATAACCGATGTAGTGTTTAAGGTTTACGTTATAACTGAAGTAACCGTCGATTCTTGGCGAGTTAGTCGGGATTTCCGACGACTGCAATTTTGGGCGCCGGTTTTGAATTCGGAAAAACATGTTATGAATTAAATGATTCTAATAATTAACAAAGAATACAAGTGGCGCAGTGGTTTAAGTGTTGAGTGTTAAGTCTGTTGAACCGTGACCCGACGACTGACCCGGGTTCGAAACCCGGCAGTGCCAAATTATTTTTATTTTCTTATTTTTAACAGTTTTTCAAAAACAAATTATATATTCCAATATAATAATTAATTATGTATCGTTTAGAATTATTTTGGGCATTAAATTCGCAACGAAATTTTTAACTGATGGTTCGGTTAATAAACGGAGCGGGTTTGGTAAATCCGTTTTTTGACGGATGTTACAAAAGCTTTGGCTATCCGAATTAGTTCCACAAAATCTCACTTGTTCACACTTTATTTTTGACTAATGACATTAAGTAGCTTTCAAGAATCAAAGTAACATAACCCTGCCTCGCCTCCAACATTTGCCATGTTGGGTATGACACGTCCCGGCTATCCTTACTTAGCTACTTGACGAACTAGTTAGTTATATTTTTTATATTTCATTCATGACCAACCGGTTTATCAACTACGCTGATAAACTTGTGCTTTGGTGAATCATACAAAGAGTTTAATCTTACCTCCATGCTTGAATTACATGATTTATGTGATTATACATGATGGACTATATTATACTATATAAAATATAACATATGTTTAACTGAATTCTTGACACTAACCGGATTATGGTTAGATGTCATGAACTTAGGTTATATTATCTTCGTTCTAAACTCCCCATTTCTGATTCTAATGGGAAAATTAGGACCCATGAAAACACGTACAAACTTAGTGTCTAAATGAGTATTTAGACAAGATATATTTCTGTTTCATACATACTTTTATTATTAAATTCCGAATCCAAACTCTCCACAAATTCCATAAACTCTCACACCTTTATTTCCCCTGTATGATAACTTCGGTGTTCTCCACTCCCTTACACTTCAACTCTCTGTTTAATCGGAAGCTTTGCAAAACCGTGAGTGTACATGACCCCTTTTATTTTAACACTTTTGGGTGCAATACATATACATCATCAAACTCACACAATCACATACTTTATGCTTAAAACACAAACAAAACAATCCAATATACATGATTAATATGTTATACTTGAATTCGTATATGCTAGACTATTCTTATGCTTTATACTTGTCATTAACTTCGTACAAGCCTCCCTTAATATGTATAGCGCTATAGGAGTAACGCATATCCGTATTCTTGAAGTCATGTTAAGTTAAACAAAACGGTTTTATCGTTGCTACGATAAGTTTACACTAGCGGGAATCTTTGGGTTGACATTTATAGTCGCATGCTAGTATCGTACGTTAGTTCTAAATAGCTATTATGCCATGTGGATTCGTTTAAACTTTTATATATATGCTAGTACTCAAACTTGTATGCTCCCCAATACTTTATGTGTTGACATGTACTTTAAAACGTATTGTAGGAAATTGATGATGATGATGACGAATGGAACTTAGTAGGATGAACTAGAAACTCATCTTAATTTTTGTACTTGCTGTTGTATCTGTCCTTTTGTTAAATTGTTGTATTTTGCTTCGAAACATTGTACATGATTTTAGTATGAAATGAAATTTTGATTATTAAATACTTGTCACAAATTAGTATTATGAAGTCTCGAGCAATCTATTTCATCTCGCCCCGATGTTTTCGCCAACGATTGGGGTGTGAGAATGAGAGTTTGAGAATGTTTGGGCATGCTATTGGGAGAACGTAGACAGATCTAGTAAGAACCATGCAAACCCTCATAATGGAAGGGAAGAGGAGTAGAGAAAAATCTAATCTAACATAGGATGAGCTCATTATGCAAGATTTGCTAGACGTGTAACCCCGTTGTCATCATCAAATTTGGTACCTTATGAACAAAATGTCGACACAAAGAAAACCTATTACGAGTGTAACATCCGTCAAAAACGGATTTACCAAACCCGCTCCGTTTAGCAACCGAACAGTCAGTCAAAATTTTCGTTGCGAACTAAATGCCCAAAATATTTTTAAACGATCCATAATCGATTATTATACGGGAATATATATTTATTTTTTGAAAAACTGTTGAAAATCGCATAATAAAAATAAAAGTACTCTGCCGGGTTTCGAACCCGGGTCTGTACCGATTCGGAAAAGCCTTATCGCACATCACACAAACCACTGCGCCACTTGCTTTGTTTGTTAAATAATGAAATCATTTAAATCATAAAGTAACGTTACGAATTCAAAACCGGCGCCGTTGTTCCTTGCTGCAATCGGATATGGATCTCCATTTTCGTCTGAGCAGAATGTAAAGACTACACCTCTGTGTGAACCGAATGATGAGACCCTACCTCCATTGGAGCTGAATGTTGACACCCCACCTTCACCTAAGCTGAATGAGGAGACTCCACCTCCATCAGATCAACATGATGAGACTTAACCTTAATCGGAGCCGGAGGCATTATGGGAACCTTTACAATTTGCCTGAAGGAAGGTCGTCAAGATACAAAAAGGATTAAACAGTTGCATTTCACGTTGTCAAAGGAATAAAGGATTCGAATTAGGAAGGACCTACAAAGTTTGAGGAATTTATTCTTCCCCTTATATTTGGGGATTGCCCTGATGCAGGTGGTGGCAATGGCCAATTCTAGGTAAGTTCTTTGCATCATCATCTTTCGTAAGATCATTGTTTTGGATTTACTTCTTGGATAACCACTTCAAAGATCATCAATTTTGGCTATAGTTATGACGTCGCCACAAATACCACCGGGAAGAGCTCGCTATCGCAACCGCCTTAAATATAACCGAAAATGGTGGTTTTCCTTTCAACGCTATCACACAGACATATATACATACATTTACTATAGTATACACATGTACACTTTGACATAATAGTAAAATTCTCAATAATTTACTTAAACAATCAATTTGGTTATTGTTGTTCGTTTAGAATTAGTAAGGAAATTAAGTTGGTTGAGATTGTACATATATCGTAACAAAGATAAAACACATAGGGACATACTAAAAACTCATAAGGGTAGCTTAGTCTTTTCACAGTTCCTGTAAAAGCAAAATAACATATTTTGAAATTGCCGTTGAAAAAAAACATATTTTAACAAGAGGGAGGCAATTTGCAATGTATAGAAAACACAAGGTGGCAAAACCAAAAGTTTTTATAAAAGAGAGGAAAATCTCAAAACGCACAAAACAACGTGAAGACAAACTGTTATCAACTTTTTCAAAATCTCCAACTTCCAAGCCCACTGTTGTTACATCACATAACTTGCAAGCTTTGAAGCCTAGGGTTTCACTAACCTACGCCGCCGTGCGCCACCATCTCACCGGACAAAACAGCCAACATACGAAAACTATCACGACTGACATTATTCGTACACCTACTGAATTAATTCGACGACAATCAAGGTTTCCATTTATCATCTACACAGGCAGGAGTCGTTTTTGTTTGTTTATTTGTTTGTTATTTGGATTTTGAAAGGATGCTGGCGGTGTATCAGCAAATTTCTGCTTTCAAGAGCTATAGTTCGTGCTCTGGTTTCCAAATTGTACGCACTAATTCTACTCACAACAACTGGTACAATTTATTTTGTGTTTTTTTATGTATTTATTTTTATTTATACTATTGTTATGAATGTACTTATTGTTTTAGGTTCTACAAATAGATGATCATTCATGTAATGAATATACTTATTGTTAGAATTTGCCAATTAGACGTTTGTTAGGGAATTAGGTAACTAGTAGATCCAGCAAACGGCCACTTATCGGTTAATTTTACGCGCATTTGGAATAAAAAGATTCTCTAGAAAGTAGAAACAATTATCTCAAGTAGTGCCGTAGTGGCCATAGTTTCATATCTAGGCTTGTAAACGAACCGAACAAACACAAACGGAGCTTGTCGGTGTTTGACTGATCGTTCATTTAACCTCAACCGAACAAATGATCGATCATCATCATCATCATCGTCATCATACTCATTAAATCCCACCAAATGAAGACAACCTTACCTCTACCCCGTAGGAACAGAGAGGCTGCTTCCAATGACACCTCCGGCTCAATAGTAGTTTTGCATCAAGCCTTGGACATAAGGCACGTAACACTCAGCAATTGAGACAAAGGCCGATTAGTGCATGTACCCCTTGTCTTTCGGCTATCAACGCCACCACATGGTGCATGATTAACCATCCCCCTCTTTTAACGTTATTTTGACGAAATTAGTTAAAATAACGTTAAAATTAGTGCACTTTCACTTTATATATATACATTATATGCGCATACCGCAAGCGGGGCATTAAACGAATGATCGTGTTCGTAACTTCATATTCATTCAGGTTTGTTTGTCAATAGTAAAAAATGAATGGTTCACGACGAACATAACTAATTTAACACCAATTTAAGACCAATTAAAAGTAAATATGAATAACCATGTGTTGGGTTAAAAAAATTAATATAATTAGACTATATTGTATTGGTTAAGAGCGTAACAAATTTAAATGAATATATTAATGCACATAAACGAGCGTAACTTAAACAAAGAAATACATGAATGTAAACAAACGTTCAGAAGCTTAAATCAACGAATGAGACAGATGTTCATGTTCATGCTCATTCATTTAACTAAGTGAATAAAAAGTTTTGTTCATGTTCATTCGTTCATTAAATAAACGAACTTCCCACCGAATTGTTTATGAAAGGTTCACTGAATGTTCGGTTCGTTTACATGCGTCATATTGGTATTTGCAGCTAGCAATGGCTTAAATCCAGTCTAGGTAAATAAGTTTGTTTTATCGAGCAACAGATCAAGAAGCTTTCGGTGTGTGTTTTCAAATCATGGTATGGAATATGATTACATCTTTACATTTTTTTCAGAAATTTTTGTAGTGGCGGTAGATTGGCTGCAAGCTATCATTAGTTCATGACATATGGCAACATTTATTCTTGTTATATGGGGCACTACATTATTTTAGTGTCTGGTTACATTAGTTCGCATTACTATTATATTAAACCGCTCATTTGGAATGTATTGTTTGGTTTCAGATGTTCTGTTTAATCATACTATAGTTCTTGTAAAGCTCTTGACTGTGGTTAAATTAAATGTGCTTCTGTTTTTATTCGTTTGAACGTTGTTTCAGCACATGTGAACTGTAAATGGAGCCATCAAACTGTAGTGCTGCAAACTTACCATTATTCGTTTATATGTTGTCACATTATCAGCGATTATTATATATTCGTTTGTTTAATGTTGTTAAGGAGTGCAAGATGGACGATACCGTCCGCAGCTATAATTCCTAACTTTCACCTTCCGATGCGCAGTTATGAAGTTAAGAACAGGTATAATTATGCATTGCGTATAATTATTATGGTACTAAAACAAATTGTGTGCTTTCTTAATTATCTTGTTATGTTATCAGGACCTCAACAGACGACATCAAGTCACTTCGGTTAATAACAGCCATTAAAACTCCTTACTTGCCTGATGGGCGGTTTGATTTGGAGGCTTATGATGATTTGGTAAATATGCAAATCGAAGATGGAGTTGATGGTGTAATTGTTGGTGGGACCACCGGTGAAGGTCAGTTGATGAGCTGGGATGAACACATCATGCTTATCGGTCACACAATTAACTGCTTTGGCACATCAATTAAGGTCATTGAATAACCACCTGTTGTTGCTATTATTTGGAACTTCTATTTATTTCGTATTTAATATCCAGTGTAGAGGCAATTTTGATCCATGAGCTCATGAATGGGTTAAATTGGTTTGTGTTTTATCTCTAATGAATTTCATAGGTTAGATGGGGGTGTTCGAAACCGAATATCCGAAAATTCTGATATCTGAATTTTGGATATCCAAAATTTTCGGATACATGGTTTCACTATCCGAATCCGTATCCAAAATTTCGGATATCCGAATGCCCAATATTTATTTTATTTAGTTTAAACCAAATATTCCAGATACCTGAAATATATTTCAGACATCCGAAAATAAATTTATAAATTTTCGGATATTAAATACGAAAGGGTGTTTGTGGATCAATTCAACCCGACCCATTTTGACCTGCACTAAAAATTGCCTGTTCTGACCCATTCTCCGATCCGCCTATATCTCAGGTTATCGGAAACACGGGAAGTAACTCGACTCGAGAAGCAGTGCACGCAACCGAACAGGGATTCGCAGTTGGAATGCACGCAGCCCTACACATCAATCCATACTACGGTAAAACCTCACTATAAGGCATGGTTGCACACTTCCAATGCGTGCTCTCAATGGGCCCCACAATCATCTACAACGTGCCATCCCGAACAGGCCAAGACATCCCGCCACGTGTCATCCACTCAATTGCTGGCAGCGCCAACTTTGCAGGCGTCAAGGAATGTGTGGGCCATGACCGGGTTTCAGAATACACCAAAAACGGGGTTACTGTTTGGAGCGAGAATGATGATGAGTGCCACGACTCAAAGTGGGACCATGGTGCTATGGGAGTTATATCGGTTACAAGCAATTTGGTTCCGGGCTTGATGCGGGAACTGTTGTCACAAGGCAAGAATCCTTCGCTTAATAAAAAGCTTCTGCCTTTGATGAAGTGGCTTTTTTGTGAGCCGAACCCGATTGGGGCGAACACTGCTTTAGCGCAGTTAGGGGTGATAAGACCTATCTTTTGGCTACCGTATGTGCCACTCCCGTTGGCCAAACGGGTGGAGTTGGTAAAAATAGTGAAGGAAATTGGGCGGGAACATTTTATAGGAGAGAGATGTTCAGGTTCTTGAAGATGATGATTTTGTGTTGGTCGTTATTAGTAGAGTAATTTTACATGAAGTTTCTGTTGTTTTCTTTATCCTTTTTGTCTATTTTACATAATAAATGTTTCTTGTGTTATGTTTGTATGTGGAGTTTAAAACTGTGTATTTGTTACTTATATCTAAAGCATAAAGTGTCGTTCCCTTCTAATGTGTTGCTACTTTTTGGTTTACAAATCTTCTTTAGTGTAACAATTTTCATTGAATAATTTAAAATGAAACACTGTAGTAGTTCTAATGGCAAGACACCTATAGGTTTCATGTGATAGAATGGTTGTATACTAGTAGTTAGGGGTGTGTATTGGTCGATTTTGGCACCGAAATTATGGTTTCAGATGGTTTTATGTATGAGTTCAGTTTAGGTATGGGTCAGTTTTTGATTTTACATTTGAGCTTGAAAGAAACTAACCCAAAATAATGAATTTGGGTATGAAACATTTGGCTTAAAATTTTGTTAACCACTAAATAACAAATTTGGGTCTAAACTTCTGGTATAGGATCATAAATCCAATAATTAGTTGGGTTTGTTATTTCGGTGCAGTTTTGTCGGTTAATTCGAATTAGGTTCAGTTATACCAGTTTTTGCTCACCCTAGTTGCACTTGAACATGTGATCTAACGAAGCTTGTACATTGCGTCGAAGACCGGGTACAATCATATTGAAGACGAGACCTCTTTTGCATGAATAGAGGATTTAGAAGGATATCGACTTTAAAACAAGAGATTAAAATGCAAGGTGAAGTAGAAAAAATAAACTATTCTTTTATCCGGTTTTGAATATACAACTATCTAAATAAAACCTGATGCAAATAATGATCTTGAGGTAGAAAAATTCGGCTTAACCCGCCAAATCCAAACTTTCTGGTCAAACGAAGCCAGTATGGTTGGCCCTTTTTCTCAGTGGCGAATCCAGCCCTGTTTCATGGGTTCACATGAACCCACTCGGATTGGGAAAAAAATGGGAAAAATAATGAGAACCTTGTATGATTTGAAAAAAGTTAGTGAGAATCTACTAAAACGAACCCACTAAAAAAAGTTTCTGGATCCGCCACTGCTTTTTCTCAAACCAACCAATTTAGCCCAGAAGTTCTATCAAAGCTGGTTGAACTAGAGCGTGAATAACCTATTTCCGGACCATGCAACCCAAGAAAAGAATAAAGAAAGAAAGAAAGAGGTCAAATGGATCCTAAAAGAAATGCTCCTCTTTAACATATTTGAAGTAAATCAATCATACTATACGATATACCTAAACCAAAACTGTTAGAAGTTGATAGAGGTTGATTCACAAAACTATGAATTGAGGTATGTATTTCTGTATATTTCATTACAATGAAAGGTATTGAATTTATACACAAAACCGTAATCTAAACATGGATGATAGCAGCTGACTACTAGCTGTCATTGATTTGCTGTTGATTAGCTGGATGTCCGGCTGTTGATTAGCTGCTGCATGATGTCCTGCTGTTGATTTGCTGCGATTACCTCCAAGGTCAGACTTTCCTTTCTAACACTCCCCCTCAAGTTGAATAGTTGGATTTCCAAAATTCAACTTGCCCAAACAATCGTTGAAAATTTTTCCGTTAACTGCTTTTGTTAGAATGTCAGCCAGCTGATCCTTTGATCGAACGAATGGTAGTTCAATCGTACCATCTTCCAATTTTTCTTTGATGAAGTTCCTATCAACTTCCACGTGTTTTGTTCGATCATGTTGTACTGGGTTTTCTGAAATCTGAATTGCAGCTTTATTATCACACATAATCTTACTTGTTTCTTTTGACGGAAAACCAATCTCAGCTAAGAGTCTTCGCATCCACATGGCTTCTGTTAAACCTCGAGTTATGCCTCTAAATTCAGCTTCTGCACTTGAAAGAGCAACCACCTTTTGTTTTTTACTCCTCCAAGTGACAAGATTCCCACCAACTAGAGCGAAGTAGCCTGCTGTTGACCTCCGACTTCCCTTATCTCCTGCCCAGTCTGCATCAGTATAGATTTGAACATTTAGGTGTCCATGTGATTGAAACAGGACTCCATGACCCACCGTTCCTTGATGGTATCTAATAATTCTCCAAACTGCTTCCATATGTGTTTCTTGAGGTTGGTGCATGAACTGACTTACCACCCCTACAGCATATGCAATGTCTGGGCGAGTATGTGAGAGATATATTAGTTTTCCCACCAGCCGTTGATATCTTTCTTTGTTTGCTAACTTTGCTCCTTCCTCCATATAGAGTTTTTGGTTTACACTCATAGGAGTGTCTGCTGGTTTGCAATCTATCATTCCAATCTCTGCCAACAAGTCTAGGACATACTTCTTTTGATTAATGAAAATTCCTTGTTTTGACCTTAGTACTTCAATTCCGAGGAAATACTTCAGCCTGCCCAAGTCTTTCATTTCAAATTCGGCAAACAAGTTTTCTTTTAGTTTTCCCATTTCTTCTTTATCATTCCCTGTAATGATCATATCATCTACATAGATAATTAGACAGGTTACGAATTTTCCTCTTTTTTTGAGAAACAAAGTATGATCGGCATTACTTTGTTTATATCCAAACTTTTTCATAGCTACCATAAATCTGCCAAACCAGGCCCGGGGAGATTGCTTCAAACCATAAAGGGACTTCTTCAGACGGCAAACTTCTCCAGTTTTGAAATCTTTTGTGAATCCTGGAGGAGCATCCATAAATACCTCTTCGTCTAGGTCCCCGTGTAAAAAGGCATTTTTTACATCAAACTGTTGAAGTGGCCACCCTTCATTTGCAGCTATCGAAAAAAGAACCCTGATTGTGTTCATTTTTGCAACCGGGGAGAATGTTTCAGCATAGTCAATCCCATGTGTCTGAGTATACCCTTTTGCTACCAGTCGGGCTTTATATCTTTCAATTGTACCATCTGGTTTATACTTAATCGTATAGACCCAACGACACCCCATGGATTTCTTTCCCAACGGGAGAGTACACTTTTCCCACGTATTGTTCTTGGTTAGGGCTTCCATTTCTGTGTTCATTGCTTCCTTCCAATGTTTAGATTTTAAGGCTTGATCCACGTTTGTAGGAGTTTCTTCGGAATAAACAGATGAGATAAATGCTTTGGCTTCCTTAGTGAAGTTTCCATCGGCCACACTAGCTATAGGATAACTAGATCTTCTTGGTTCTTTTTCAGGAGAATACCGTTTCGGAGGAACCCCTCTGTTTGTTCTAGGGGGTAACACATATCTCGATGGTGGTTCTTCTTGTCTGGATTCATCTGCCTGCAAATTTTCAGTTTGTTCTGTGGCAGTTTCATGGTTAGAATATTGGTATCCTCAGAGTCATTAGAAACTTCAAAAGTACCACCAGACTGAATAGTATGAGTATTACTTACCTCGGACACCAGGTTAGGAGGAACATTAGGACCGTCAGTGGCACTGAAATTTGACTCTGGTGACTCTGTGGTTGGTGACTCTGTAGTTGGTACATAGGGAACATATTTCAACCAGCTTAGTGTGTCTAAACATTCCTTCTCCCCTGACCACTGAGTTGGGAATTGTAGTAATATTCGGTTTCAAGAAAGTTACAGTTTATTGTGGTGAACATATGACGTGTTTTTGGATTATAACATCTGTATCCCTTTTGATTCATTCCATACCCGACAAAGACACATTTTACAGCACACGGGTCAAGTTTGGTTCGATCGGATTTAGATATGTGAACAAAGGAAGTACATCCAAAGATTCGTGGTTGAAGAGTGAGAACTGAGGGTAGTTTGAAGAATTTTGAAAGGGTGTGTAACGGAGAGTTAAGCTTTAGGATTTTTGTTGGGAGTCGGTTGAGAAGATAGGTAGCAGTAGCAAGGGCTTCAGGCCAAAAAGATTTCGGGACCTGGGATTCAATTAGGAGAGCTCGTGTCATTTCTAGTAAAATGCGATTTTTTCTTTCGGCGACACCGTTTTGTTCTGGGGTGTTTGGGCATGTAGTTTGGTGGATTATTCCCTTGTCTTGGAAAAAGGATTTAAACATGGTATTAACAAACTCACCGCCATTATCAGATCGGAATATTTGGATGTTTGTTTGAAATTGGGTTTGGATCATGGCATAAAACATAGTGAATTTTTCAAATACTTCGGATTTGTTTTTCAAAAAATAAACCCAGGTCATTCGGGTACAATCATCAACGAACATCACAAAGTACCGAAGGTTTTGCCCCCCAAGAACTGGGGCAGGACCCCATACGTCAGAATGGATCAATGAAAATGGCAAAGCAGCCTTAGTGTTATTGGGTTTAAAAGTTTTTCTATGTCTTTTTGCTAAAACACATGTTTCACAATGTGACATAGAATTAACTGGAAATAGTTTTGGAAATAAAATATGCGAATAACTTGTAGAAGGATGACCTAATCTTCGGTGCCATAGCCAAGCTTCTCGTTCCGATGTCCCATGAGTCAGCATCACAGCACCACTTTGAGTCACCTCATCCACATAGTACAACCCTTGATTTTCAGTGCCACGCCCAATGATCACTCCCGTCCTGATATCCTGTAAAATACAAAACGTAGGGTACATTAGGACAATACAGTTGAGTTCCTTCGTGACATGGTGATGGAAAGCAGCTTATGTGATAACGAAGGAACATAAAGGCAATTAGAGATTTTTATTGTGGGTGAAATCTCAATAGTCCCTCCCGATTTTACATCCATTATTCCTCCGTTTGCCGTTTGAATATGTGTTTTTTCTGGTTTGGTTGTTGAAATAATATCCGATAGCTCATAAGTCATCGTATCGGTTGCGCCACAATCAAAAATCCATAGTTTTTGTTTTTGATGTTCGTGGGCCATATTGACTTTTCCCTTATTTCCAGGGACTATATGTGCAATATTTGTTTTAAAACTTGACCGAGGGACTATTCGTGCATTATCTTCTTCTTCTTCTTCACTTATGTATGACTGAGGGTTTGAGGGTTGCGCCCCAAACCCTTTACCTGTTGCTTCTTCTTCATCTGCTTTGGCCACTCCGCCGAAGCCCGATCTGTTCCGGCTTTCATCTCTGGGAACATCTCGGTTACCGGCGCCGGATGACTTTCCTTTTTCTGTAGTCTTTGTGCCTCTCTTCTGACCATCAGACCACCATTCGGGATATCCGACGAGTTTGAAACATTGTTCCCGGGTATGTTTCATCATCCCGCAATGATCACACTTGAGGTGAGTTTTGTCGTCTTTACTTGTTCCGATTCTTTTTTCACCGGCTCGTCGGTGGCCCTTTGACGCAAGCCCTAGTCCGTCAATTTCAGAGGCCATTAGACCCACTGTGATACCCTGTGTGTCATTGAGAGGTGTTCCCAGAATATTCTGGTGAGCGGCCTCCTTGCGGACAGTAGAGTATGCAGTTTCTACGGTTGGAAGGGGCTCTAACCGGAGTATTTCCCTTTTTATAGGATCATATTTCCGGTTGAGAGCGTTTAGAAACTGGAACAGTTTCTGTTCCGCCCTGATTTTGTGATACGCTTGGATATTCAGGTCATAGGGTTTGGGTCAATCCGATCAATTTCTCCCCATACTCCTTGGAGTATAATCCACAATTCTTCTAGGGAGAGATTGTTCTGTTTGATTTCATTCGCCTTGACATGTAGGTTGAAAGTTTGGAGCTTGTCACGCCCACTGCTATATGTTATAGCCAGGGCATCCCACAGCGATTTTGCTGTTGGAAATTCGGTTAGATTGCTGGCGAGGGTTGATTCGATGTTTTGTATGAGCCATGAGAAGACGACTAGGTCATCTTGTTCCCATGGTTCATACTCTTCGCTGGTTTGGTTTGGTGGATTGGTTGTCAAATGGTTTAGAAAGGCTTTTGATTTGCCGCCTATGGCTACCCTCATCATCCGGGTCCATAGAGCATAATTTTGGCTGTTGAGCTTGAGGTTTATTTGAAGGTTATCGGATAGTTTCGGGTTTCGGTTTTGTGGGTTAAGGCCATTCTTGAGCAGATTGGCGATTTGAATTGATAAATCTTCTCCCAAGTTACCGGCTTCGGCCATGGCAGCTTGGTTGAGAAGATGATTGGTTTGGGTGAGCAAGGTAAATGATGAACAGGTCAAGAACGACACTGCTCTGATACCATGTTAGAAGTTGATAGAGGTTGATTCACAGAACTATGAATTGAGGTATGTATTTCTGTATATTTCATTACAATGAAAGGTATTGAATTTATACACAAAACCGTAATCTAAACATGGATGATAGCAGCTGACTACTAGCTGTCATTGATTTGCTGTTGATTAGCTGGATGTCCGGCTGTTGATTAGCTGCTGCATGATGTCCTGCTGTTGATTTGCTGCGATTACCTCCAAGGTCAGACTTTCCTTTCTAACAAAAACTGCATGACCATATTTCACCTGTTAACAGTGGTTATCACTTGTGTGCTTGTTTTCTTCTGAGAAATGGATCAACCCAATTTTTGTCCTCCTTCACCGCCTTTTCCCAACGTCGTTTGAATATTTCAAGCTCTGATGTTGACTGCCTCCTTATCTGCAAAAGTCACCAACACATACGGAATTTTACTTTTCGATCATGACAAAACAAAGCTTCACGACCTCTATGTTTGTCATTCAAGCACAAACTTATGCAAGTCTTATCGTATAATGCTTGTTTTGACAGTTAGAATCTGAAGAATAATCGTGCAATAGGAATAAAAGTTTCCTTACCTCAATTCGCGTATCAACAACACGGCGACTCTGAGGAAAACATTAAAACAAATGAAAACATGAGGGTTTTAAAGTACTACTATTAGGCAAGCAGATCCAGATGTAATGATAAGATTTAGTAGTTTTAATTTATTTATTGAAGAGGTTAAATGCTTGTATATTTCTAATTATATGATTTTTTTCAATAATTGATCTCTTAGAGGTTAAACGGGTTGGATTTAAATCCTTGCATATTTCTAGTTAGATGATTTTATTGATAATACAGTTCCTGTAACATTACTAGAAACATCACTTAATTATAAAATCTATATAAAAGGAGAAGAAGAATACCTTAGCTAAATTGACTTCATTTGAAGTCTGCAACAAAAGATTGTAAAACGAAAGATTATAAAGAGAAGAAGAATGCCTTAGCTACAGTTTTGAAACATTAATTGTAAAAAAAAGATTATAAGAATGACGATAAACCTTATTAGCAGAAGGCCCGCCTAATGTCTGTATTCCTTGATGTAACACATATTCACTATCAACGATTCCCACATTTCTCAACCCCTAAAATGTGAAAAAAGAATTAGTCCGTGCTATCAATAGATCATTCTATGTCGGGTTATCAACTTACTTGTGCACAATAGCCGAGTTTCATATCCATTCCCCATCCATGCACCAAGTCATTCTGGAAGTACATGAAGAAACTAATAAAACATCCATGATATGATGACATACAAATAAATATTAATATTTTGGGAAAATCACCAAAATGACCTTTGACCAACCCTCTTTACGAAATAAACATGGATTGCGTATACCCGAGATGCAATCCCTTAAATCAATGCAACTTTCGCGTCTAAGGTAGAGTTTGCATCTAAGATTGTACCATATGTTCCCACGCCTACTTGTTTTCCTTTTTCACCACGATTTTTTAAACGAGCATAACTTTTTTATACGATAGTTTTTTTTTATAAAATACACCAAATTGAAGATAATAAAATTCTCTTTAATTCGGTGAATTTTTTTTAAAATATTAACGTATGAAAAAGTTATGCTCGTTTAAAAATCTTAGACGCAAACTCTACCTTAGACGCGAAAGTTGAATTGATTTCAGGGATTGTGTCTACCTGAGACGCAATCCATATTTATTTTCGTAAAGTGGGTTGGTCAAAGGTCATTTTGGTGATTTTCCCTAATATTTAAGTTGCATCAATAGATATTTCACGATTCATTATATAACTAGTCTAACCTGAATCAAATGCCAAGCACAATGCCATGCGGCTTTCGAGAACACTGGAGCCATTCCTTCTACGAATCTGTTAATGAGCACGAAAAACATTTTCAAACAGATTTACGAAAGAAGTTGTACACAATCAACAGTTGCATACATGTCACTTACCCAGCACATGGTGGACCCTTGCTAGCCATTGAACATTTAAGGCTACTTTTAGAGTCATAAACCCTTGCATATATAACAAACAAAAGGGATTTAGCGTACAAAAAAAAATAAAGATGATATCATATAAATAGACAGCAACTATTTGTACACCTATGAAACTTTAGTCTTTTTCTCCGTACTGTGATCCGATGATGTATGTCTGTTGATTTTGAATCTAAAGCTGGTTGAGATATCTCCAGCCCTTCTTCTTTAACAATATTTATATATCTGCATATATTAAACTAAAACAATATAATTGTGCTTCTTCGTTTGAAATCCTATATTAAAGGCGTTCTTTCACCAAATCAAGGTATCAGAGAATACAAAAAGTAAAATGCCATTTTCGTCCTGAGGTTTCGCCAGTTTTGTGACTTCCGTCCAAAATTTTGTTTTTCCGCATCTGGATCCAAAAGGTTTGAAATATTGCCATTTTCATCCAGCTCGCTAACTCCATCCATTTTTCTACGTTAAGGTATGGGTATTTCCGTCTTTTTTAGTTAAACTTAAAGGGTAATTCGGTCTTTTCACTTTATTTACAAGCATTTAAAAATACCCTTACTAACTAAAAAACCAAAATAATATAGGTTAAAAGACGAAAATATCCCTGACTTAACGGAGAAAAATGGATGGAGTTAATGAGGCGGATGAAAATGGCAAGATTGAAAACCTTTTGGGTCCAAAAGCGGAAAAATAAAAAGTCGCAAAACTGACCAAACCTTAGGGATGAAAATGGCATTTTACTCGAATACATAAATTGTACCTTTTGGGGTTAAAATGCTGCACTCCTAGATCTTCATCCCAAAGAAATACATAATCATAAAGGGAAACAGAAGCGGGATGCAAAAATCGTTTTGCAAACCACCTGAAACACCGTCGGATGCCTTAATTAGTAAGTCTTATGTAACAACCACACGAAAAAATCACAATCCATGTGTGTTAGTTTCTACATGAAGTTCCAACATGTTACTATGATAATACTATAAAGGTGTGTTTGATAGAAGTGAACCTTACCACTTTGTCTGGTTACTGGCTACAATATGTACAGCCTTTTTACTCCACTTGAGATCCCACCATCCATCCAGTTTCCCATCGTAATGGAACAAAATAACCGTAAAATTTTCTTGAAGAAACTGAAAAAACTAATGCTGGTTTAGTATTGTTCATGTGATGGCTATGAATATTATAATACTATCCTTGCATACCTTTTGAACGATGGTATTAACGTTTTGTTTCTGTTTCAAACCCACAGGCATCGCCAGCAAGTTATGAGAACTGGAACCATTAGCCTGACATGTGATATGGTAAGGAGATTTAAACACGCATATATATACAGGGCTGTAATTGTGGCAGTTACCTTCAAGTTTGAATTACTTGTTGCCCATATTGGTTTTAACTCAAAGTCGGATTTATCTTCAATAATACCATATGGTAAGCCCTTCAAGCCTGTGTAAGATAAGGGGAATACCTAGAGAATACCAAGGAAATTTACATTAACTTCATGCCATAATGAACCCTAAACATTACAGCATTATAATACCTTTGTCAGTGAAGGCTGAAAATTTGTAGTTCTGTAAGCAATATACAGCATTAATGTACATACAACTACCATGAATGCTTTCTTCTTCGACCGACAAAGTCCCTGCATTTATAGAGGCTCTACATGATTAGAATCCAGCAATCCTAATAATATATATATATATCAACAAACATTGTCACAGGAACAAATTAGAGACTAGTATAACGACACAAATGTACCCAATCATAACGGATGTGTCGTTTCCTAACAAGTGATATAAACTTCCTCATAGACACCTCTTTTTGATGTATACTGTTTCATACCAAGCTGCAAGATAAATCAACTATTAAGCTTGATCATCCGAAGATACGTCTAAAGGATTGTACAAAATGGGCGTAATATGTAGTCCCGCTAGAATACGCTGTTACATCGACAGTAACCATTAGAATACAGTGTGTTGCGTTATACATGTGCTATTGGATATATACACTGCATACTTTAGTTTCAAAACCTCTATACATGTGCTATTGTGTCCCTCTAGTTGTTAATGGCGAATAGCAATAAGGTACCTATACGCTACATAGCAAATAGCGATAAATAGCCGCCAGCTATTTCATAAATAGAGATACACTATGAATGTATATTGTATCAAAATACCCTTGTATATATATGCTATTTTACATGTATATTTAACACAAACCTATAATCCAACTATTTTATAGTTATATTTAATTGCTATTTGTATCAAAAAAAATTAACTGTCGCTATTCTCGCTATCAGTCGCTATAACCCTAGTAGTGTTTATATATGTAGTTTTCGTGTATAATTTTTTGGGTATACCAGAAGTTTTTGGGTATATACGCTTTCGCCCCCTGGTCGGAAATCTCAAGCTTCGTCACTTATATAACAATAATAATAATAACAATATTAAAACTTAGGATAAAACTATAACTAAACTAATACTTAGGTTATAAAGATTAATAGAACAAAATCAGCTTATTAAGTAGCAGGCAATTGAATACAGTTTTTGTGCTAGTTGTTGTCGGTGAACATGTAAAACTGTCAAATTAATCAGCGATTACAATTATACCTGATGCACACTATTTGCATCATATATAATAATTAATAATTAATTCCCTGTGTGCTTCCGTAGAATGAAAAGAAAGATCTGACATCATAATTCAACGCAAATAAACATTAGATAGCGATTGTGAAGGTACCTGAAGAAGCACTGACTTTGGTGACGAATGAATGAATCTTTCAGCAACTAAAAGTTACGAAAATCAGGTGCCGGGATCGGTACGGTGACGGTGAGAAAGTTTTCTTATTTGCATGTGATTTCATTCGTCGATGGGCGAGGCACGGCACGTAATCATTTCAACAACCTACTTACTACTACTATACAATTATTATTTTGATTTCTAGTATAAAAAAACTTACAATTTAATAATCTTAACTTTTTTTTATAACTTGATATGACAATTTACGTGACACAAACCTATTGATTGATGTGACTGTTTATATGGCACAAATCTAGTTAGTAGATTTTAATAATCTAATTTTTATCACCACCAGCTGCCACCATCAGTCGTACCACCAAACCATTAAAAACAACCACCATCAGCCTCGATAGTGGTTGTGAAAGTTAGGATTATTGAAATCCAATAACTAGGTTTGTTCTGTATAAACATACACATAAGTAGCTACATTAGCTAATAATTAGGTTTGTATCACCTCAGCAGAAAACTAACTGGGTTATAACCCAGTTAGAAAATGATCGATGGAAGCCAAATTCTTATAAGTTGGGATTGTTAGAGAGAATTTTTTAAGTTGGGATTAGTGCCGACTTACGGGTGAAAGTTAGACTAATTAAAATCCAATAACCTTTATGTTATCATTAAGTATATATTAGTTTACAAAAATTCTTCCCTTCATAAAAACACTATTTAATTTCTTTTTAATCTTTTAACTTTTTAATCTTCCATGTTTAACCCCTTTTCTTTTCTTTTCAACCTTCTATTGTTAATCCTTATACTTTTTTTTTATTTCTAACCATTATACTTTTAAACCTTTCATGCTTAACCCTTATACTTTTCATTCATTTTTTCTATACTTTTTAACCCTTATACTTTTCATTCATTTTTTCTATACTTTTTAACCCTTATACTTTTAAACATTTACATGTTTGTCACAAAGAGTTTATGGTCATAGTTTTTTATTGTTTAACGGCCTAGTCGCAACGTGTGGCTCCTGCGTCGAGTTAGTTATTTTTTTTATGTTTTACGTATCGGTCAAATTTTTACGAATTAACACACTGCAACGCATGTGCATGATTCAACGACTTTTACTATTATTTGTTTGCTTGACACAAAATGTTCATTTACGTTTCGCTCTAAATTTTGCGAGTTAACAAGTTGCAACGCGGGTGTGTGGTTCAACAATTTTACATCTATTTATTGCTAGTTAAATGGCCCAGTCGCAGCGTGAAGATCCTAAGTTTGACTTATTATTTTTTTCTATGTATTACGTTTCGGTCTAATTTTCCGTGTTAACACGCTGCAACGCGCGTGCATGATTTAACGTTCCACCGCAAAGCGCGAGTCCTAAATACTAGTTCTTTTATATGTTATAATTATTTTTAAATGATGTGACTCAAATGGACCACATATAGAGTGAGAGGAACTCATTTCAAAACCAAAAATACATAAGAAGTGTGAAATAGTAAAACCTCATTATTTGCTTCTACTTGATCGTTTTATTTTTCTTTTACTACTTTGATTATCTTTTATAAACTATGTGTAAGTGTGCTATATGATTCTATTTATTCTCAACATATTGTTGGTTCTGGAAAAAAAATGTATTTGTGTTTGTTTGTGTATATATACAAGACACATGTCACTTTTTATAAAGACTTTAATATTTATATAAAAGTTAACAATAAAACTATAATGAAACTTTGTGTGCTTTTATTGTTAGTAAAAGTATGAGTGAATTATCTTGATTATTTATTAAATGGTTATAATAGGGTGCTACTAAATACACCCCTTATTTATTTGTTATATCTCACTAATCTCACAAACTTGGGTGTGATGTCTATTATTTTTCCTCTCACAAAAGGGGTGTAACAAGTAAATAGGTGAGTGTATTTAGATACACCTTTATATATTTATATTATAATAAAGAAAAAAACATTGTTAATAAATTTGTATTACATGCGATTTATTTAATACAATTCATATACATCTATTAACTCATGACATCTTGATAAATAGTAATGTATTTTTGTCTTTTGTGGTCTTGTGTTTTTTAGGGGTTTTTTTTTTCATTTTTGTTTTACAAGTTTATTTGTTATTTTATAATTTTGTCATAAAAAGTTAAAACAAATTTTTCCTTGATTTGTCGTTGTTCGTTTACTACTTAGCATTGTGTTTGGTAGTCACATTTGGTCCAATAGTCTTTTTTTTTTTGCATCCGGTTGCTATCTAGCACAGTGTTCAATAATTTTTACATCATGTGAGTCATTTGATGTTAAAAACTCACGTTTTTATTTTACTTTTTTTTGCGGTTTTGATCGTGGTTTTGTTGCTACTCAACACAATTTTACACCTGCTCACCCCTACAATGCTGGTAACACGGTTTTAAACCCCGCGAACTGCAACCCGTGGTTTAAGACTAGTTTTATGATTAGCTGCAAACACAACCTATGTGTTCCTTGTGATTAAATTATACACTACCAAATTTAAAAACTTGTTGAACCATTTCTCTCAAATTTAATAACTCATTTTACTTTCAAAATACAAAGACTAGTTTCCACATTCATAGTTTACGTATCATTATCATCTACACATCTTTATTCACGAATACAAAATACATATCATAATCATCGTCAATTTACACAAAATATTACATATGCTATATCAACTTATAGCAAGAACTCGAATTCCAACTGCAATTAGCTATCATAAAACTGGCTTCCTTTTATCTACCGGCTGGCGTCATTTTCAGTTGCGGCCGTGACCCGGAGGTATTGTGTAGAGCGAAAGAAGTCCAAGAGACAAAACTGTTGGGTGTTTGGAAGGGATCATGATTTTTGGAGAACAATATTTAGTTCTTGTGCACATCTTGCTGGCAAACCGCCTCGCCTACAAAACAATGATCATGGTGAAGAGTTTTAGATGACATTCGGGGGTGTTCAGAAACCGACCGAACCGTCCAAACCGAAGCAAGTCGACCAGTTTGAGATCCAACCGTTCAAAATGAAACTATAATGAAACTATAATGAAACTTTGTGTGCTTTTATTGTTAGTAAAAGTATGAGTGAATTATCTTGATTATTTATTAAATGGTTATAATAGGGTGCTACTAAATACACCCCTTATTTATTTGTTATATCTCACTAATCTCACAAACTTGGGTGTGATGTCTATTATTTTTCCTCTCACAAAAGGGGTGTAACAAGTAAATAGGTGAGTGTATTTAGATACACCTTTATATATTTATATATAATAAAGAAAAAAACATTGTTAATAAATTTGTATTACATGCGATTTATTTAATACAATTCATATACATCTATTAACTCATGACATCTTGATAAATAGTAATGTATTTTTGTCTTTTGTGGTCTTGTGTTTTTTAGGGGTTTTTTTTTTCATTTTTGTTTACAAGTTTATTTGTTATTTTATAATTTTGTCATAAAAAGTTAAAACAAATTTTTCCTTGATTTGTCGTTGTTCGTTTACTACTTAGCATTGTGTTTGGTAGTCACATTTGGTCCAATAGTCTTTTTTTTTTTGCATCCGGTTGCTATCTAGCACAGTGTTCAATAATTTTTACATCATGTGAGTCATTTGATGTTAAAAACTCACGTTTTTATTTTACTTTTTTTTGCGGTTTTGATCGTGGTTTTGTTGCTACTCAACACAATTTTACACCTGCTCACCCCTACAATGCTGGTAACACGGTTTTAAACCCCGCGAACTGCAACCCGTGGTTTAAGACTAGTTTTATGATTAGCTGCAAACACAACCTATGTGTTCCTTGTGATTAAATTATACACTACCAAATTTAAAAACTTGTTGAACCATTTCTCTCAAATTTAATAACTCATTTTACTTTCAAAATACAAAGACTAGTTTCCACATTCATAGTTTACGTATCATTATCATCTACACATCTTTATTCACGAATACAAAATACATATCATAATCATCGTCAATTTACACAAAATATTACATATGCTATATCAACTTATAGCAAGAACTCGAATTCCAACTGCAATTAGCTATCATAAAACTGGCTTCCTTTTATCTACCGGCTGGCGTCATTTTCAGTTGCGGCCGTGACCCGGAGGTATTGTGTAGAGCGAAAGAAGTCCAAGAGACAAAACTGTTGGGTGTTTGGAAGGGATCATGATTTTTGGAGAACAATATTTAGTTCTTGTGCACATCTTGCTGGCAAACCGCCTCGCCTACAAAACAATGATCATGGTGAAGAGTTTTAGATGACATTCGGGGGTGTTCAGAAACCGACCGAACCGTCCAAACCGAAGCAAGTCGACCAGTTTGAGATCCAACCGTTCAGCTTTAACCGTTAGGCAGGTTAAGGTTCGGCACTGTTTGAAACTTGAAACCGGATGCGTAAACCAAACCAGCCTTTAATCATGAATCATCTTTTATCATTTTAATTTTGTAATAAATCGGTTCAAACCGCCAAACTGGGTGGCTTGTCAACCCATCCAACTCAGTCGGTTTGTCATGTCAACAACCGGCCAGAGCTGACCATGAACACCCCTAGATACCGTCCCTTAACGTCATTTACCCTTGCTCTCTTACGTGTCAGATGTAAGGGATGTTTGCGTTTTGGAAGTGATTATGTGTTATTAGATAATCACAATCACATGCATACATTACTAATATTCCTGCAGCACAAATATGAAATATGAAAGGAAAAAAACTATCTTTTCACAAAATTGTCTAATTTGCTGATTTTATCTTAATATATAGTTATATTTTGCCAAACACTCGAACATTGTTATGATCATCTAATCATTACAACTTCACATAATAAAAGCACATCCAAGTAATTATTAACTAAATGTACTTATTAGCTACAAAAACAACACAATACTTTTGTTTTAACAAGGTGATAATATGTTTCTCGCATTTGGCAAAATATGCCTATTTATAAAAGATAAAATCAGCAAATTAGACAATTTTGTGAAAAGATAGTTTCTTTTCTTTCATATTTCATATTTCTTCTGTCATATATATTTTATTTTCTATTTCGGCTCAGGAACTTGATAAGTGAGAAATTAGTTTAACCACATCGGAAACATGTTTACCTTATAATATCAGGGAGACATTTGCGGATCTTCTGAAGCTGAATGTGGCATTCATTGCAGCGTTCAAGTCTGTCATTAAGTTTCAGCAGATTGTAAGTTCTGTGACAGCTATGTTTGAGAACTAAAAATCGCAACCAAAAGTACATTAATAAACAATGGGGATCAACAAAAGAAACCTTTTTTCTGCATGAACATCAACACCCACAGTTGGAGGTGCTGAAATTGTTGAGCTGATTACAGACCCAAAGATCGCCACAAGCTTTAGTAACAGTTCCATTGATACACTTATATGCCTGCATGATTTGCGAGCCCATTGTTACTTTCAGCTCTATATTTAACATTGTGTTGAAAACTTTAAATGGTTTAGGAATTTATTATTTCGAATCTTTAAACCAAGATTTGAAGTCTTTAATATTCATTTGTATATACTAGAAGTGCCCGCGCGATGCGGCGGGAAACACAGGCACTGCCAGGATATGCATTGTTCGGTTGGTCTATTTTATCCTCATCGAAACCGAAGTCATTGATTAGTCTATTTTATTAACCAATCAGTTTTCGGTTAATCGGTTTGGTTTATTCAGTTAGATTGATGGTTTTTGGTTTGATTCGGTTAATGGCGAAAATCAAACTTGGGCTAAAACTTTTGCTTAGAAATACATGAATCCGAGGCATAAAGACATGGAATGGATGAATAAACACATAAAAGAGAGGCATAAATATGAAATACATGAACTGAATGTATAAATGCTAGAAATATATGAAAATATGAATGGTTCGGTTCGGTTAATTTTGGTTAAAGATGGTAAAAAAATCGATAACTGGTTTTGGTTAATTCAGGTTTCAGTTGATTCATTTTTTGGTTGATTTCGGTTCAGTTTCGTCTGTTTTTGGTTCGGATAACAATTCAGTTATTGCTCACCCTCAGGCATTGTTAATCACGTAACGGATCATTTTCTTTTACAAAAAAAACTATAGCCATACTATACTCAAATTAAAGAGAATAAAATACTCGTTTTTATGGTGTAGTTTTTTTCATTTTTTAAATATTAATGTACAAAAAAGTTATGACTGCTTAAAAATTGTGGGGGTAGTTGGTTTTTTTATAAGGGGATAAAGTGTAACTACTAACTAATTATCTATAACTTTCTTAAAGATGAGGGATTAAAGTGTAATTAAGATGAGGGGATTAAAGCGTAATTAGTGTTCGAAAGACTAATTTACCCTCATTTTTGTACCTTATGCATTAAAGCAAAAAAAGTTCTTAACTTTTAGGTATCTTAAAATGCCCATGTTTTATGCATTATATATAGTATAGATAGATAAACGATTACTGCTCAGTTTTGCTATCCAGTAAATCTAAAAGCACGGGAAGCAAGGAAGAGAAGTGATCAAGTGTGAGGGACTCCATTCTTTCCATCATAACATTCACCACGTCTGCCTGAACCTGAAATACAGTCGGCTTTCGAAAGGTTAAATTTCAGGCGGTCCAATTTCACTAAAAATAAGAAATGGAATACTCACAGCGTGATCTGGCAGCTTCTGCAAAGCGTTAATAGCACCCTTGGTGTCATTTTGTCCCCAAAAATGCCGTACCACCTAAAACAGCACAATAACTCTACTTTAGATAACTTTAGTTCAAAAGTTTTAAGTGTTCAAAAATATATTCACGAACTGAAACGTTATTTGCAAGTAATAAAAATATATTCGTGAACCGACTGGAAGCTACCTGAAGTTTTGTTAGGCGAGCCCGGAGGCTACTTACAAACACATCATGATTTTGCATTAAATCATCTGCAACATCGTCATCTTTTTTAGACATCAAACCTCTCCCAGTAGTCTGTGGGCCATCATCCTGCCAATTGCCAACATTACAAACAACTCACATTTTAGCAAAACAAAATACTATCAGTTGAAACTCACAATGCCAACATTTCAAAAGCCAACACATAGAGCTGCAAATGAACAGAACGTTCAGCAAACAATTTGTGAACCGTTCGACGGGAAGCTCGTTTGTGTTCGTTCATTTAATAAATGAACGAACACGAACAAAAGATCTCGTTCGTTTTGTTAAATGAATGAACATGAACAAAGGTCACATTCGTTAGTTTATGTTTGCGAACGTTCGGTAACGTGTTCGTTTGGGTTCGATAGTTCATTGGGGTTTTAATTGTTTTTTTTATTTTGTATTTAAGTACTTAAAAATAACCACTAATAAAATATTTAATTTATATTAGTGTATTGTATTTTATTTAAATTATTTAATAAAATATTAGATTAATATACTATGGGTGGATCTACGTAATATTTATGATGAAAGATATTCAAAAATTAATACATGTTCCTTTGTGTTGCGTTCGTTTGTGTTCATTTGAATTTATCAACGTTCATTTGTACTCAGTTATGTTCATGATCGTTCGTTTGTGTTCAGTTATGTTCATGATCGTTCGTTTGTGTTCATGAACAATTCGTTACCTGAACTTAACGAACGTACACAAACAAACACAAACATAAAAGTGTTCGTGAACACATAATTTCCTTAACAAACGAACACGAACAAGGCATTGTACGTGTTCGTT
Organism: Scalesia atractyloides; assembly: GCA_947069175.1. NCBI lineage: Eukaryota > Viridiplantae > Streptophyta > Magnoliopsida > Asterales > Asteraceae > Scalesia > Scalesia atractyloides. The sequence goes on from CAMTDV010000008.1 coordinate 7,126,607, forward strand.
CGGTTCGTTTGCAGCCCTACGGCCCTACCAACACGTGATCAACAAGATTGTTACACCGAAAGAAGAATCTTACCAGTGATGGAGATGATTTAGCTTTCTGAAGTATCATGCGACTGGGAGTATCATGCCTGGGGCCCACCACGACAGGTGAGGTTTTAGTTGTTCTTTCAGGTATCATGCGAGGGGAAGGGTTAGATCTTCGCGTAACTAGCATTGGAGAAGGTCGAACTCTTTCTTGAATTACACGTCGAGAATTCACCGATCTCTGCATGGGTGAGACCTTACCTTTCTCCGGAAGTAGCATACTAGGAGCCGTCCTAGGTCTAACAGGGGGCGAATTAGCTTCCTCAGATTTTATGTTTGGGCTCACATCAGGTTTCCTGATCATCGGGGATGATTTAGCCTCGTTAGAGACCACATCAGGCGTTTTTTCAGGCATCACATTATCCATATCATCAGTTGCCTTTATGGACGTCTTGGGTGTTTTAGCTTCAGGTTCTTCAGAAGCCACCGCATCAGGTACTGCACGAGGGACTACGTTAAATGACTGATTTACCTTTACCGGCACGTTGGGTGTTTTAGCTTCGGGTTCTTCAGAAGCAATCACATCAGGTGTCTTTACTGGCATCTGAACGGATTTAGCTTCAGGTACTGCACAAGGAACTGCATTATATGACTGATGTACCCTTTTGGGAGGTACATCTGTGTTGGTTGATACTTGAGCAGGTAGATCAATGACTTGAGTTTCCTCGGTGTTCAGTTTTTCTCTCTTTTCAAACCTCTCGACTAGACTGCGAGTCCTTCCATGCACAACTGCCACTGCATGATAGAAAGAAAATGGTGCACAATTATGATTTAAATTATAAAACCCCAATATTTAACATAACACAAATAAATTTGATAGCTACCTCCGTTAACATATTTAACAGGTTTCAATTCTTTGTTTGATTCATCAGACCTGTCACCTGAATTGATAAAAACCATTGCATGATAAATAAGAAAAGTACATTGGTATTAGAGTAAAATGCCATTTCGTACCTAAGGTTTGGCCAGTTTTGCGACTTTCGTCCAAAGGTTAGTTTTTCCACATCTGGATCCAAAAGATTTGAAATCTTACCATTTTCATCCAGCTCGTTAACTCCATCCATTTTACTCCGTTAAGGAAAGGTTATTTTCGTCTTTTTTGTTAACTTAAAGGTATTTTCGTCTTTTTTGAATACTTGTACATTATGCTAAATGCTGGTACATAAAGTGAAAAAGACCGAATTGCCCTTTAAGTTAACAAAAAAGACGAAAATACCCCTGCCTTAACAAAGATAAATGGCGAATGAAATGACAGGATTTCAAACCTTTTGGATCCAGATGAGGAAAAACAAACCTTTGAACGGAAGTAGCAAAAATGACCAAACCTCAGAGAGACAAAAATGGCATTTTACTATTGGTATTATTTAGAAAAGCCCCTGAAAAAGCAATGTAGTGGCTATGGTTAACAAATGAGAATATTACGGTTTTCCTGTGGAAGTGTATCTGGAGATGAAGCCTTTTGGATCTCTTTTGTGACAGAGATTGAAGGTTTATCATTGGAAGCATCTTTAACAGCAGCATCTGCTACAATCCGTTTTTGAAAGTTTGCAAGTGTAGCGATATCTGATCCGATTTTTAATCCAGATTCAACGGTTATTGATATCCCTTCTATATCTAGTTTGGTAGTTGATGGCCTTCTCCTATGAACAGGCTTAAGTGATACCGTAGTGTTTTCCTGTTCATTGGTCGTTAATTCTCTTGAAGCGGTAAATTTGGCTGCGGAAACTTGTTTATGGGTAGCCGCTTTATCGATCTCGTTATGGATTTGGGGGTTCATAACTGTTGGTAAAGACCCTGATTTTCTTGAAGCAACAGGTGTCATACCTGCAGCTTGACATGAAACCACAAATTACCTATTTGCAGTTTTGCACCTCATCATCATGCAGTCAGCATAACTTGGTAAGTAAAAGCTTAACATCTATAAATAGGCCTGTAAATGAACCGAACGTTCATGAACTGTTCGTGAATTTGTTCAGCGAAAAGTTCGTTTCTTTAATAAACGAACGAACATAAACACAATTTTTTGTTTATTTAATAAACAAACGAACATGAACACACATTTTGTTCTTTCATTTATGTTCGTTTCAATTTAAATACAAAAGTAGTTATATTTATTTATAATTGAACATAAAAGAAAGTTTCTAACTACTAATATATAAATATAACTAATTGTAAATTGGCTTTCTAGTAATAAAAATGGGTTTTCCAATGAAAGTTATAGTAATTAATCACTAATTTATATAAAAAATTACTTTGTGTTCGTTTATGTTTAGTAAATTTTGTTCATTTATGTTTGTTCAATTGCGCTGCTTATTGTTTGTTAAAAATGTTCGTTTAAGTTTGTATGTTTATGTTCGTTTACGTTCATGAACTGTTCGTTTAGGTTTTAAACGAACGAACACCAACGAACATGCCCATTTTCTTATAAACGAACATGTAAAGTTAAATGAACGAACAACTCTCTCTATGTATAAGACAGAATGATTATATGTTCATGTTCAGTTAAAGTTAAATGAACGAACAACTCTATCTATAAAACAGAAGAGTTGAGAAAACTAGAACTTACTGTCCACGTATATATTCTTTATATCCTTTGTGTCATCATCTTGTGAAATCGTGGGCCTTTTGGGACTCGCAACTCTCTCTTTTACATCGTTTGGAGATTTAATTTCGACTGCACACCGGCTTTTTCCTCAGCTAAGATGCTATGCGCATGTGGTTCAATAAGCTTCACCGACCAAAGAACACAAAATAATCGTTTTAACTTATACACTCAAGAAGATTATAACCATAAAGATCCCCTAAATTGCACCAACTATAATTTATAATTGATCATGGAACAATTACCGAAGTGTCTGCGACCCAAACTGCAACAGAATTCTGATAATACGAACATCCTAAAAGCTTTCCATCATCAATGCAAAGGTCGCCTAATGTTGACCACCCCATATCAAGAGCATCATGACAGATAACAGGCTCCCATGAATATACCTGAAATTTATTCGAGGACATATAAGTGTCTTAGATCTTTCTAGAAAGCGAAACATAAACTTAATGTAAAACTTCAATACCTTTAAACTGCCATCTAACCCGCAAAAGAGAGTCCTCCCATCTGGATGGAAGGTAACTGATCGTACGCCTGTTGCCTGAAAAGATTAGAAGAGAAATGTTGCTTGAATAAAACAAAAATCAAGAATACTCAAGAGTAAATAACAGGAATTTGTCTCCCGAAGGCTGACATATATAAAAGTAGGGGTGCTAAATCGATCGTGCTCACGGGTTGGTAACCCGACCCGAATCCCAAAAATCGTGTCATATATATGAACCCGAACACGACCCGTTCAACCCAAAAAAAAGTTTATTTTTAATTTTTTTCACAAATTAATATTTTAAAATTAACATTTACTACAAAAAAACACAAATGTATATAATACAATTACATTTAAATTATAAAATCTTATGTCAATTTCTCTTTTAAGTTATAATTATGGCATAAAATTCACACCCAATTTAATTTATGACATAAAACATATTGGAAAAAAATATGATATTAAATTATTAATACAAATGGGTTAAACAGGTCAACCTGCCAACCCGAACAGGTTGACCCGAACCCGACCTGTTTAGCTAAATGGGTTAGCGGGTTCAACCTGAAACTGACCCAAACCCATTTAGACTAAACCCAAGGTTCGTGTCAGAAATTCACACCCCTATATAAAAGTACTTAATGAACAAATGCAAGGAGAGCATGAAATGATGAAATAACTGGGTACCTCTGATCGAGTTGACCCAATCAATTCAAAGGTCTCTAAGTCCCAAAATTTCACAGTTTTGTCTGAGGAACCTGTAACAAGTTACGGATCGGATAAAAAAAGTAGGCACACGGTTTTTCTTGCTTCTTTATTTGTATATAACAACAGGGTTCATGCTAAAGAACATTACCAGGTAGAAAAACAACAAAAAATTAACGTGTACCTGTTGCCAGAAGAAACTCAAGAGGATGAAAATCCATTGATCGAATATGCCCTTCATGGAACTTGAACTCATGTAAAAGCTTTCCGGCTGTTAAGTCCCATATCTGTCCGGAAAGCAAAAGTTAAAACATAACCAGAATGATGATTCTTGATGTGCTGACATAAGCTGATAGATGATAGATCATACCTTTACAACATTATCAAGTCCCCCTGATACCACCCAACGACCATCAGGGCTAAATCTGATAGTACTAACTGCTCTTCTATGTCCTTTATATGTGTGAATGCACCCTTTCTTTCTAATATCCCATAGCTTTAGATTAGTGTCCATGGAACCCGACGCAAAAAACTCACCAAACGGATGAAATTCAAGAGCAGTACAATAGGATCGGTGTCCATTAAGTGTACGAACCACTGTATTTCAAGAAAGAGTTGGTAGTTATTGCAATGCATTTCATTAGCTTTCGTGTAAGAAATAATCAATTGATCAACTTACCCTTTGTTTCTTCAAGATCCCAAAGTTTTATCACACCAGAAGAAGCTCCAGCAGCTACTAAAACTTCTGCTGAATCAAAAGCTACAGACTCAATAGGGCTTGTGTGACCACTTAGACTCTGCATCACACCGAAAAGAAAACTACAATGCTGTTAAAAGGCTCACACGTTCATCCTATACTTATGAATAAAAATTGAAAGCAATATCCTATTTCAGCCGTATTGTATATGTACAACATGTCAATAAATGTATGTACAAGATGTCTTCACAAAATGCCATGATATATATTAGTACAAAATGTCTATGAACTTCACTTCAGGATTCCCAAATAGACCTTAAGGCACGGCGCATATAACTGAATCCTGTAAGTTGTAACATTGTAGTTCAAATGGTAGATTCCTGAACTAAGTTACCAATGCCTAAAATTGAGTTGTTTAAAGGAAACTATATGCCAATTTTTTTTGTGTTCTAGTACTTAACTTATATACAAAATAAGCATAACTTCACAGTAAATTAACTAACCGTTGTACGGTTGGCTTCCCAATCGACCAAAGATTCACTTTCTCATCATCACCACCCGTAATAAAGTTCCGACGTGTCTTCTTCCCGATTTTCAAACAATTCACATTCGCCGTATGCGCCACAAATTCCTCTATATTCATTTTAGTCAAGAAACACATTTGAACCATCACTGAACATTTCCATCCCTGTTTAACCCAACCCTAACTACAAAACCAAAACTAACACACATTTCAAAACTCAAATAATTTCCACAAAAAAATGTCAGGCTCAAATATCTCCCTTACATCTAGAGTCTAGACACAACTCCTTACAAAAATAAAAATATATTCACCCTAAGAAAACTTACTAAACAAGAAATCAATCCAATCCTATTCCTATCAGAATTGAATATGTATGTATACCTAATCTTCTCAAAAAGCAGTTACAGGATAATAATCAGCACAAATAGTAAGCTTTGTCCTATATTATACCTCAAAAAAAAAAAAAAAAAAAAAAACTGGAAAACACGCAGATGAAATTCAGCTAAAAATATAACAAATTCGCAACAGAAATAAAAAAGGATACGCAATTTATATCCTCGTTTGGCCATCTGAGCTCCGTAATGAAATCTGGAGTGAAAAATAAATAGGTTTTCCGGTGTCGGTGCGGTGCAAACAGATGAAATTGAAGAGTTAAAAGATATAGATATAAGCTACAAACACTGTATGTAAACGTATACAGATTTACAAAATCTTTCGTATACAGTAGAATCCAATACTGCGAAATCGTGAATCAGAGAACTAGCGTACGAAATTCACCGGAGGAAGATTGAATCGTTGCTTTTTCGATAGCAGAGCAGCGTTTTGTTTGTTAGATGACGTGCACACAACGTGTAGTGTGTGAGAGAGAAAGTGAGTAGAGAGAGAGAGAGACTTTTGAATTAAAAAGAGATCATTTTCACTCTTCACAGCTTGATTGTCGATGAATGGCAGTTTAACTGTGAAATGACGGAATTGCCCTTGTGTTTGGGTTTGTAACATGCTGTTTAAATTTCTGAGGTGTGAAATTGAGGATAAATGTGAACATGTGGTCTGGTCTTGCAGGGATTTTTCCTTGAGAATCTTTGTTAGGATAATGTTTTTTTAATTTTTCTAAAATTTAATATAATAATAAGTATTACATATATTGTAATAAATCATTAGGAATATTCACTCTTTTTACACTTAAAACGTGTTAATGATATTTGATGCAGTGCATTTCTTTTAAACACGTTAAACTTATGATTTAGTTGAGGTGTTAAAGTTATGTTGTTAGTGTATATAGTGTAACTAGGGTGTAAACAGGTCCAAATGCTCGAGAGCTATCTTGTTATCAGCTCGGTTAAAATCTCGAATGAACCGAGCCTACATAGAGCTCATTTAGTTATCGAGCCCGAGCCTAAAATAAAAGATCATTTAGGCTTGCGAGCCTAAACGAGGCCAAACAAAATTTTAGTTTTTTTAATATAATATAAATAATGATGATAACATTGGCGAGCTTAGCTTGTTTAAGTGGTATTGAAGGGAGCTCGAGCTGAGCTTAGCTCGTTTTAGATTGTTGTTTAAATAGCTTCAAACTTCTTAAACTAGAGCTCGAGTTTCATAAAAACTAACGAGCCAAGCCCGAACCCGGCTCAGCTCGCCTCGTTTACTATGTCAATAATTTAGAAGGAATAAAACAGATGAAAACTTTAGCACTAGTAAATACATTAAATGGGATTGTTATTGTAACCACAAAGCTAGTGGCAAGTATTTATTCCACATTGTTTCAGTTATAGTATTGTAGGTCATGAAAAATCCATGTCATTTTTTAAATATACATGATAATGACATTACATATAAGGTTGTTGGATGTTATGGAATCGGTTTCCCTTATTCAATTTTTTTTAAACTAGGTTGTTTGAATTTTGGAAAAAAAAAATCAAATCCAAACTCAATTTATTTGAATATGGTGAAATGAGAAGATACAAATAAATAATATACGAAAAACAAATTAAAAAAAAACATATGTAGGTTTATAATAACATGTGTGTAACTTTTGACTCCATATATATGGATCGAGTTGTTTCGAAAATCACATTCATAATTAACTAAATTTGGAGTTGAGAATGTATGCTAGCCTGTTTCAAAATTTAAATCGAAATATGAGAATTATACTAATGATAAAATATGTGTATATGTGTGCGTAATTTGAATGCGGATATTTAGGTAGAACGGCACCAACCCGGCCCAATAGCCCTCCAAACCGAGAAATAGGCTAGTTGATCCTTGGAAACACATCAAGTTGTATTTTTCTAACTCTGGTTTTACTCTGTAAATCGCAGTTTAAAAAAAAAAACAATGAACACCCCAAGTTATGTTAAATAGATCTTGCGTAGTAAGGATGCTCACGATTCGGGTCCGTTGGTTTTGACCGGACTTGTTGGCCGAATCGGTATCTACGGTTTGATAAAGCAAACCAAATCGACTAGGTCCTACCGATCGGCATCTACGGTTTTTGATAAAGCAAACCAAATCGATTAGGCGGGTAGGACGGGGCAAACTATAAAAAATGATTCAGTTTTGGTGTTATGGGTCAGTCTTTTTATATCGCGGAATAGTATCATTTTCAACGTTTTCAAAAACTCAAAGTTCGATATATAAGACCAATGTTTTACCTTTTAAGTATCAAAAGCGTTTTTAGAAACAGTGAAAAAAAGAAATTAAGATAAGTTAATAATCTATACATTTTATAATTGTTGGATTCATGTATATGAACAAATTTATTGTGTTTCTATTTTTTTTTAAATACATAGATTAAAAACTATATATATATATATATATGGGAAGGTTCATTTGAAAAGAAAGTTAAGAAGAAAAAGAAGAAAGGACATAATGGTAAAACGTTAAATAATTTATAACTCCTTTCATTAATTATATTATCTCTTATTAATAAAGCTCAAAACATTTTATTCTACACATTTCAAAATTTATCCTACATATGTCTTACATTTAGCGGAATTTACCCTACACACATGTAAATTTATCCTACACATTTCAAAATTTATCCTATACATACTAAAATTTATCCTATACATGTCGAAAATTGTCATACACCATAAATTATTTTATCTTGAAAGAGCATATGAAAAAAATGAGTTACAAGTTTAATTAATTAGCTAATTAATGACAATTATAGATTTACCTATATGCTCTTTTTCATAATATTAATATACACATTAAATGAAGTAAATAGAGAATTTCTATTGATTTAAAAGTTAATTTTTATTTTTATAAATTTAATCTTCTCATTTTAACTCTCCACTATATATATATATATGTATATATATATATATATATATATATATCTTGACCAGTTCTGGATCATAAACCGAACCATGAAATCCAACTTTTCAAAAGGTAAACCAAGTGGTATTACTTATAGCTTGGTGAACGGCCAACTTAGCTTTGTTTCAACAATTTTAAACAGCTCTTTTTAAAGACACATTTAGATTCATATGTAGATGTATTTAAAAAGAAATTGTAATTTAGATATGTATAGTCGATTTAAACACTTAAACTTTATATTTTTAAACAGTTACAATATATATTTACGGGTAATCACATTTGTACCCTCTATCCTAAAGGGTACATTACTATTTGTAATCAATTAGCGAACATCCAAAGATTTAATAACCGGTGACAAGGTAAAAAAAATTACGATACCTAACTTTGGACAATATTAAACTAGAAACATTATGTGGGTAGTGTGGTCTTTATGCATTGAACTGTACAAATCGACTAGACAGGTGTCCTTTATTGCTTGAGTATTATTTGTTTACATCCTATTCATAACTTGACTCATATGCCCTAAAAAACTATTAATGTACGACATGTTTCTATGCAAATGACTCATGATACCAAAAATAAAACTCACATGCATATATTAACTAGAAATTATATACCTTAGTTAATACTCTTATTTCGTATTATTAACCTGAAATATATCACTAGAATAAGAATATGCTTAATATAAAAACATAAAATCTAGAGGCATGTTACTTTATTGTTTATATTCTCTTCCCTTGTCAAATTGGAGACTCCTTTGTAACATTATAGTAAAAAAAATTATTATTAAGTAAGAGAATTACTATTACTAATAAGTTAACAGAAATTAAATATTATTTTTTAATGATGGTGTTATTCTAGAAACAGATCATGGAAGCACAACCTGTCTCTTTGCCCTCTGTTTCAAACCTCAGTTTTTTACTTTTATTTAATCATATAAATAAATACAAAACACATGTGATCCTGAAGCTTGCTAGAAACTGCATATTTTTATTCATATTTTTAATATTTTTTCTTGTATTTTTTAGTAACCATTTAATATTATATGAATATATCTTGTATTTTTATTTTTAATAACTATTTAACATTATATGAATATATCGTGTGACTAATGTATAGAAAACCTATCCTACTTAGACACTACCACGTCATCCCTTTTATTTTTTATTTAGATCACCTGTAGTGAGGTTTTTTGGCGTTTTTCCCCCTTAAAAAGCCCTCCACGCCCCATGACTGTCCATCTGAGCGTTATTTTTGAAAAAAATCCAGAGAAGCGTGCTTTTAAAAACGCTTCTTCTTTTTGTTTGGCCGATAGCATTTTTTTATGGTTTTTCTTTTATTTAATTCTATTACACACCTTTTAACATAATAATGTCGTACAATGCCTCATATCTCCACTACACCCATTTTAACATAATGCCTAACAATGCCCATAAAGCTGACTGGATCGTCACATGACGCAAAACGCAAAAGGGTTAGGGTATTATTTCCCTCTCCCACCACACATGGTCTTGTAAGATTGTTTAACATTTAAAATTTAAAATAAATTAGACTCTACCAAGTCATCTCTATATTTTTATTTTTTATTTATAAGGTTGCTTAAACATTTAAATTTAAAATAAATAATATTTAAATTGTTTTATACCATAAAAATATTTTATCATATTTTATGATGTGGGGCTTTTTATACATTTTTGGAGTCGGTTATAAGTCACCTCATACGTTTTTATAAAGTAATATTATTATACTAGATCTTGTTCAGGTTATGTCTTTCCTACATTTTGTTAGTTATTGAAACCCTCCAGACATTTGTATTGTTTACTCACCAAACATACATTGAATCCAAATCCACACATGGAATCAAGCTCCTCACATGTGGTCATCAAAAGCCACCCCATGCTTATGGTCCAACATTTATTAGAAGCTTAGGTCTAAATAAATTGATTAATAACCAATTTATTAGAAGTCATTTTCAGTAGATGAAGACACTAATTCATAACGTTTTGTTGGTATCGCGTGTACCTTTTTAAAATATGGGTTTAAATGAGACTAGTCATGAGTAACTTGAGATTGGTTCGCTAATAGCTTAAATCAAGTCAAGCTTAGACGAGCTCATATTTATCTTGAAGTTCAGTAGTAGCTTCACATATCAACCTTGACGGCCTTTGAGCATACGCGAGCTTTTTTTTTTGAACGGTGAGCTATTATTTATATAACGTTTATTTGATATATTAAATATATATTTACAAAAGAATAAAATTACATATATAATTATGATAAAGATATAATTAATATATATAATACACACGCATTCTGTTATATATAGAACTTAAAACTGTAAAAATACTTAAAATAAGTGCACATATAAATATATTATTACTAAATAAAACCGGGTCTAACTCGAACTTTAGAAAAAGCCAAACTCAATCTTTTTTAAGTTAAATGAGTCGAATTCAATCTTAGTCAAACTCAACTTGTTTACGTCCTTATTTCAAAAGATTATTGACATTAAAGTATAGGAGCCAGAGCAAATGGTATTAATTTTTACGCAAATATTTAAGCGTGATGAATTACTTTTATATCATTGATGTATGGCATCATTAACCTATACTTTTTTATTATCAAATCTTACGGGTAAGGTTGTAAACGAATTGAACGTTCAACGAAAAATTCGTGAATTTTGCGGGAAGTATGTTTATGTTCGTTCATTTAATAAATGAACAAACACGGGCAAAAAAATTCGTTCGATAAGTTAAACAAACGAACATGAACAAATGTTGTGTTCGTTAGTTTATGTTCGTGAACGCTCAATAATGTATTCATTTATGTTCGCTCATTTATGTTCATTCATTTAAAGGTTTTTTATGTTATATTTTTAGCTTATTGATTTTAGCATTTAAATTTTGAAAAATAGTTATATTATACGCCTCGACTAACATCCCTCATTTGATCATTTCAGTTTGTGTTAAAGGTTGATAAACTTCTTAGTTTTTGAGCTAATTATGTTTACTATTTATTTATTTTTGATGGATTCTTCATAATCTTTCAAATGAAAATGCAGATTGCATTTTAAATGAATATATAGCGTTTGTTTGTGTTCATTTATGTTCGGTAACTGTTCATGAACATGTTCATTTACTTAACGAACGAAACACGAACAGAAAATCTCATTCGGTAAGCGTTCATGAACCGTTATGTAATAATTAAGTACCTTTTGTATCGTTTTAACGTCAGAAAGTTACCTATAAGCGTTCGTGAATCATTCGATTTGTTTATAGCCCCGCTTAAAGGTAACTTCATGACGTTAAAACAATACAAAAGGTACCTAATTATTACATAAACAATACAACATAAAAAAATATTCTTTTCCTTTATGCTCAATCATCATTAAGACCATCGTATCTAGCATGTTATTGGACATGATCGTAATGATTGGGTTACCACCACCAACGGATCCAAAGTCACATCAGATGGGTTGCACAAATAGTTGAAATAGACCCGATAACTTACGGATCGGACAAGATACAACCATTTATACACACATTAAAACAATTTTTTATGAACGGCACACGTAAAACTAATTAAAGTACATTTACTACTTTTTTATAAGCCCAAAACTAAACATTAATAATGATCAGATTGTTTTAAACTAAACATTAATGATGATCATATTGTTTTAAATTAACATATCAACTATAGATCAATTCAACTAACTAGGGGTATTAGAGCGTTACGCGCGACATTTGGTGTTGTTTTCACTTGGTTACGGCAGCGAGATTTGGTATGTCAACAACTGAATATCATCAAGTTATCATGTTGTGTTAACAACGCAACCATCAAAAAATGTATGTTCAGGCATACATGTTGGTGTGATTAACATTCAACCATTAATTACGTGTTTTACAAGGCTGATGTGTTACGGTGCTTGTATATGCAGCGTGTAGTTAGCAGGCAGGCAGCATCATCTGTACAAAAGGAATTAGCTCTTGACTGCCATCCCACCCGTCGTTCTTGTTATTGGTGGACAAAAGGACGAACTTCTGTTAACTGGGTCTTAGTTCGTGAGGCTGCCTTTGCCAGGCCTTTTCGACGGTGGATCTGAGTCTGCAGGCGAAAGCACGTTTGATGGTGAGTATTTGTGTTGTGTGGACGTCTAAATGTTCTGATTGACTTGGCTTGCCATGGAATTCCAATTGACGCTTCGCTCAAGTTGCAATGCTTCCTTTTTTGAGCTGGAGTTCAAGACCTGTTTCAATGAAACCAGTTTGTATCAGTAGATTATGTGTTTATTTTATTTCTCTGGCCAGTTAGTTTGATTTAAAAACTGCTTGTAAAAAATAAATTATTGTACAACAAAATATATTGACGAGCTACCAATATGGGTTGTATTTGCCAAACAGGTCAAAATGAGTTTTATTTGTACTCATATGTTCACGGCGACCAAAATCGTTCTACCAAAGAAAAAATATTATGATTTCAGTGCTATAGCTCTCGTTAATATAGTTCCAACATTAAATATTCAGAATATACAAAAAACCTGGGCAAGTAGTGGCGCGGCCAGCTCAATACGACCCTGCACGTTTTGAGAGGCCTATGAAAATTACCCATTCAAGCTACCCGCCACTTGCCTCATCATGACGTTTTCATTTTCCAATTAGTGAGGTCAAAGCTATCAGACGAAAAAGAAATAGTAACCATCAGATTCGCCTATTGAAACAGTTGTTGAAGGAATTAAATACTGAGTTTAGTACTATATTTATCCTAATGTGCGAAAGCGTGTTCACAACACTCTTGTATAACAACTTTTGCATTTTAATCTGAACGGGCCAAATAAATTGTTAACTGTGGGAAAAAAATGTGTTTTAGTTGTTTAAGATAACAGGAAAACATTACCACCTTGGTTTTTAGCTATCAAACTCGTGAACGCCACAATGACAAGCGAGGCAGCCGTCTCGATGCTTCAACGATTGAATCGATGGTAAAGGTTGCTATCTCCTTCCAAATAACGACACTCATGTCTTGATTACTGTTTTTTTTCATGATTATCAAAGAAGAAGTTGGTTAGGTGAGCTTTATGTGAATGATTGTAATAATAGTTACCTTAATAACATCACAGTTTAAACGACTAAATAACAATTTAAGATTTAGAAAGGCAAAATTAAGTTCACAACCTAAATAACAGCAATATAAACCTACTTTTTTCAGTTGATATATCTTTTAATGCACTGTTTGATATATCTTTCAGAATCGCCCAAGTTGGTATATCTTGAAAGAGCGACATACAGTTGATGTATCTTATTGGTCATGGTCAACAATACTGTAAGAATCTGTTGGATACAGTTTTTGATGGTTACAGTTTTTGGTCATAGTCAACTGTATGTCAATCTTTCAACATACGGTACAGTTTGACCATGACCAAAAAGATATATCTTTTAATGTACCGTTTGATATATCTTTCAAGTATAAACCGACTTTTTTTAGTTAAACCATTAAATAACAAATGAACATCTATAAAACCTTGTAACTGAATGCTTTTAATCTCCATATGGTTAAAGAATAAACACTGCATTAAAACACACATTTGGCATTTCAAAGGTCACAATCCTACAAATTGAAGTGAAAGAGGCTTTGTAACCATTCTTTGCAAATAAAGTGAAAGAAAATAAAGATTCACTTGGACAAGAGTGACATCCGCCAACATGAAACATATGCCAAACACTCTTTAAAAAGATCCATTTTTATAAAAAAAGATTTAGACTTATTGTGATCCACAAAGTGAAAAGTTTGGACCATACCCTACTAAAGATAATCTTGTATCACTCTAAGGGGAGCCGTTGTGCCTATTAGTAGCTTGCGCAATGGCGGGGTCGGGTTGTGTGGGCTTTTGGCAGAGAAAAAGTGACCCGTTAACCGACCCATTTAAAGTTCGGATTGGTCGGGTTCGGCTTATTCGGGTTCAGTTCTGGTTGTTTGGGTTCGAGTTAGTTCGGGTCGAGTTGTTCGGTTTTTGCGTTTAAATGTAGAATGAAAAAAATGTTTTTTTATTATAAAATATCATCAAAATTCATATTGCTACTAAAAAAGATTTTCAAAATTCAAGCACGACAAGTGATATGATAATATCCAAAAGTCTCAAAACTAAAATGTTCAAAAGACTCCAAACCAAAACACATCAATAAAAATGCAAAAAAATGTTCAGTTTTTATTTCTGGTTTCGGGTTGTTCAGGGTTTTGGGTGTGAAAAGTTGCCCAATAACCAACCCATATCAGGTTTGAGTTGGTCGGGCTTGGGTCGGTCGGAATAATTACCGTGTTCGAAACTCAGTAACATTTATATTCCATTTTGTGCAAAACATGCAACAATATACACCTGAGCTACCTTCTTCTCTAAAGCATAGAAAAAATAAATATATTACATATAGCATACTACTAAAAGAAAAAAGCCAAATAAAGTGTTCTGTTTATACAACATCCTAAAATGTGTGTATATAGTTTTCAGCTAAAGCTCTCCTTAAGCCACCTTCTCTCTAACGCAATTGATGAACATGCGTTAATACTAATTGGTGGGACTAAAAAGATAATCGATAACATGCGTGAATAGTGCCGCCACAATCATTAATTTTTAACGTTTTCGTTAACGACCTAAAACACAAACGGGGTCTCAGTTGAGTGGCTATGGTATCTAGATGTTAACTGGTAGGCGTGGGGTTCACCCCACCGTTGTCCAGTTTTTTGTGTTTTTTAGCTTTCTGTTTCACCCTTCGCCTTCCAGGTGCGTCACATTAACGCACTCGATTCACCCTGAACCCTATATTGATCTGTCATTAAAACCTTTAGCTGAAATCGGCTATAATCGATCCTTCAGCAACCCTCTCATACCTCATACCATGCCTAAATCAATCCTTCAGAACTACAAACGAATGCCAAAACGACCCCTGATGCTCTCACCCCTCATACCAAATCGTTTCCTATTAAATCGCCGGACGCCTAAACCAGTCCTTCAGAAACTGAAAACCGAATGCCAAATCGACCCCTCATGCGCTCATCCTTCAGACACGCAGCTGAGCACTATAAAACCTTTGGTCGTAAATCGCTTACGTGATTTTCAATGTTATACTTACTTTTAATAAAATGAAACGACCGCGTAAACAAAGAGATGCGGGTGTAAATTTTGTAATTAAGTAGGAAAGGTGTAGTTAAATGAACTTCCTATATCACCATTAAAACTTTACCTTCTTGACTTTTCAAGCTACCTTTTATTTGACAAATCAACACAAAAAATCAGCATAGCACACAACCAGCAGAAAGTACCAAATAAAAAAGCAAAATCAAACAAAGAAGACATCACATTCACAACATCAAACCTTCTCAATACACAACAGTAACAACCATATTCATGTGCAGAATTACATCAATTAAAGAAGAAAGAAAGAAATGCACCTGTAAGAGATGAACACACACTAAAATCCTCGAACAACTTACACATCAAGACCGACACAATCAACAACAAACCCCCAAATCCCCAAGATCAAAAGCAACCACCCAATCGCAACCTACGCCGTAAAAAAAATTGACGAACCTGAGAGGATGAGAAGGAGAAGAATCTGAAGAAGATCTCATGCAAACCAACACTGATGCGACTAAATCAAAAAAAGTATACACGCAAGTAGACAGGTGGCGTCAAATAAAATCTTCAAGTGGCGACATTTCAAGTAACATGACCCGCAGTGGATAGATAGTCGAAACATGATTGAGTTTTTATCAAATCTTATCATTTTACTTTATTAAAGTTTCATATTTATTATTTTAAATTGAAAACATAACATTTCAATCAACACATAGTTCATACAACCACAAAATATTCAAGCAAAGCTTGCTAGTAATGCTTTATTTTCTTCTAAGGCCAAAGTCCTAAGTGATTCATGCTTCACACTTGTTCACCTGTATCATATGTAAAAATAAAATTTTAGATCAACATAAGTTGGCCAGTAATCCTGTTTAATCATTAGAAAAAATGGTATGTTTATTATTTTGATAAAATGTGCATTATCCTATATGAGCAACGTATATGTAATTTAAACCACAAACCACACAATCATCAAGCAATGTACATGTGACACGATAAGCGATGTGCTGTGAGATCAAGGCTTAATCAAACGGAGCCGATCTTATATATTAGGCAACACGACGCTCTACCTGTAAGTAGCGGGGAACAAATGGACCTAATGTGCTTGACTGTAATGAGAAATATAAATACAAAAATAATAATCAACATCATCACGTAGCACATTAGAACACATAAAGATAATAGCACGAGATTTGAGATAGTGAAATAAACAAAAGCGACACATGATACACCACAAAAACATGAATAAAAGGGGAGTTGTAAGAATTCACTCACAGTGGGTGCGATTACGATTTGATGAAGGTTGCGCACGATTTAACGTTTGAGTTACCAAACGGCGAGAAAGACTAACCTAAATATTCACGTAATAAATTCGATAAGTATATATTTCTTTTTGGGTTAAAATTAGTATTTTTGATTGATTAATTGTTTACACATTTTATTAGATATTTTAGTATAATTTTATTGTTTTTATTACTATTTTTATTTACTTAAAAAGATATTATTTGATTATATTTTATTATAGTTTTTATGAGAAAAATAAACAAAAGTTTAACTAAAAAATGTTTCTTTTTCGGATCGAATCGGCCGGTTATACGCAGCGTGTGGGGATCGAACTCGTGACCTCTCGTTTACATGCACGCAGCTCTACCAACTGAGCTACGTGTCTAACCCGAAATACATTGAGATTTAATTATAATATACATATACACATACTACAGCTAACATATTTTATTTAATTTAAAAAGGTTTGGATAATTTCAGGACTGTGTAACTAACCGGATTGGAACTCGAGACCTTGGCTTGTGTTGCACACAACCCGACCAATTGGGTTGTGTGTCTAACCCGGAGGATACAAGATTTTTATTAATCTTATATACTAATTGAGTTGTTTAATATATAAGTTATAAAAAAAGTTTGTAATATATAGGGAAATCGGAAACGTGTTTAAGGCTCGAACCGGTGACCATATGATTCATATGCACACAGTCACCACTGGATTGTGTGTCTAACCTGGTTTAAATACCGTTTTTAAATTCATTTAAACACAGATTTACTTCATCTTCTTCATTTCACATATACCGATTGTTAACCCGTTAGAATTTATTTGATTAATAGTTATAACTACTACTGATGAGAGTATATAAAAAGAATGAAAAGGATTTAAGTGAGTTATACCAAGCAAGGGTGGCCTTTGATTTCTCCGGTGAAGTTCCGGCAACAAGCGATTGTTTTCCGGCGAAGTGTAATTTGAAAAGCAGAAATTGCAGAGAGTTAAAGTCAGTATGTGTGTGTTCTAATTGAGTTTCTGAAACCTCTATTTATAGAGAAACGCAATAGTATGTTTTAAATTTTTCGGTTTGGATCAAAAGTTAATGGCCGTGATGATTGCATAACCGATTTCGATGAATTGACTCAGTGATTAAGTCTAGTTGCACAATTAGAAACGGTTTAAGGATTGATTGTAAAGGAAACGACAATTGTGATGATTTCCCGTATTCAAGCGTGGCTGTTACAGGCGGGTTAATTCAAAAAGATGACTTGGATAAGAAAGTTTAAAAGTTTTATTCGCTGGTCTGGTTCAGATGTTGTGTGTGTACTGCAGTGGTGTGTTGTGTGTGTGACTTGAGTAGAGACCCGGGTTCGATCCGCGGTCCACTCTTTATTTTGTTTTTAATTTAATAAGTTTATTTTATATATTTTAATTATTATTATTTATCTTTACTATTAATTATTTTATTAATAATACGATATCTATTAAACGACTAACATAAGTTCAAACAAAATATCATAACATACACTTAATTACAAAACGGAGCGGGTTTTAGAACCCATTTTTCGTCAGATGTATACCTAATCACGTAACAATATACTTGTTTCTGAATATAAGGAATGTTACATAATTACGTAGGCTTATGAAATCACGTATTCACGTAACCACATACTTTGTAAAACAAAATCTTTTAAATATTAACGAAACTATAGCGATACGCAACTCAAATTAAAGACAATAAAATGCTCGTTAATATGGTGTAATTTTTAAAAAAATATTGTCGTATGAAAAAGTTATAGCCATTTAAAATTAATGGGATATTTGGTTGAATGACATAAATACCCTTTTGTTATTTGTTTTTCAATTGTTCCCTCCCTTTATTTATGATATTGCTTTGATGAAATTATAACTCTTGATCTTTAAGAATCTATGGTCAAGATTTTCACATACATTTCGTACGTAAAATCCCTCTTGTACCATATCCTATCGCTACTTATGCATATTAACTAAATGAAAAGGGTATAAGGATAAATTGTTAATTAATTCTCTCTCCAATTAAATATTTAATTAAATTCTCTTCTCATTCTTTCAACAATTAACTAGTTTGTTAATTTAAAAATATAGAATCATTATCAAATTGTTAATTTAACAATATACAACCATCATCGGCTAATTGGTGAAAATTATGAATATTTAAATCAATTTCCTTTTAATGTGATGTGACACTTATTTAGTGGCATGACATCTGACATTAGCTAATTGGGTTTGTGTTGGATTAGTATGGGAGTGGTATAGAAAAATAAGTTGAAAGTTGGGAATGGTGTGGTATAAATCGAAAGTTATGAGTGTTATCGAATAATTGGTGAAAATTAGAGTTATTTAAATCTAATATCTCTTTTCTAATGTGAATCAAAAAATATTTTGTATTTATAGAGCTTTAATATGATGAGGTATGACTTAATTGGTGTTGATGGGGAAGTGAAGGTATGAGTTTGAGGTCAAAGATTTAAGTTAATATTTGATCCTATAACCAGGTGTTATCACAGCGACCCTTTAAGCGATGAGTTTCCCCCAAAATTAATGATGGTATTGATGAGTTTGAGCTATCCAACATTATTTGCAATTACAGACGTATGAACTTCTCTTTTGCATTAGGTTACCTCGATATCCAGAAGTTAATTTACGTTAGCTATTGAAATAAAGGAAGCCATTTTAAGTTGTTTTCAAGTTGGTTTTGAAATCCGTCTCGGAAGCTCCAACTTAGCCGAGAGTAGATGAGCTGAGTGTAATCACTATAGAGTTTGACTTCACTCATTTACATCCACAATTTCACACCACTAGTTTCATCATATAACTATTTTTCATGTATTTATTTTACATTTTACAGTAAAGAGAATCATTCAAGGCTATGATAATGTCACTGTGTCAGTAAAAGATATGCCTATTTATCAATTATTTACTTGATAAAATTATACAAGTTATATAACCAATTATAGAATTTGGAGTATCTTTATTGTATGAATACTTAAAAGTTTTCATAAATCTTTGAAATTATAACCAATTATAGAATTTGGAGTATCTTTATGATACCGATACTGAAGATATTCGGGATGGTACAGTATCTGTATTTTGAAGGTAAAATGCGGTATTTTACCGTACCGTATTGAACCGGTATCAATACCAAAAGTATCGATATCGAAAATGCCAAAAAGTGGATATCGATTCTGGTACCGAAAAAAATTGATACGGTATTTTCGGGATCGCGATCGAGATGGTATTTAATACCAAATGCCATTCCTACGTATATGTGACAAGTAATTTTTTTATCATTAATTGAAAAATTACGATTGATTTTGTTCTTGCAATAAGTTGGTATTCCTAAATGAAAAACACACTCTCTCTCGATATATATAGTTATTTTTAAATAGCTTATTTGACTAGCGTTATTTATGCATACACATGGGCCGTGTAGATGGAATGCAGATTTTGACGTGTAACCCATTACAGCCAACATCCACGAAACACTATCAATGGTCTCAATTCCACCTTAGTCTTTTAGTAATCTAATATATATATATATAATATATATATATATATTTATTAAGGATCCTGTAAAAAGAATTAATAATGTGAGAAGTATAGAAAATAATATGGTGTTAATATATGTCATTCAATTTAATTAATTAAACAGGGCAATAATGTAATTTACTTTAAAGTTTAATTAATTAATTGATAAAATAATTTTTATAACTTCCAGTGAGTTATTTTAAGTTAGTGATATAATTTTATTTTTTACAAATATTTAAAAAATCAGTTTTATATACCAACTCAGAGATTTTATAAATCATTATCGTCTGATTCATAGAGATCGAAGGAATTTGCAGTTAGTTTTTTTTGAATCACAGTTCGTATTTTTCTAATCATCAGTTCGTATAAAATGCAATACGAATACAACCATGTTGTTCTAAGATCTAGAATGATTTTTATTATTTTTGTAGGTATAAAACACATACAAGTTCCAAAAACATCATGACTGTAATCACAATACAATGTTACAGACTCTAGATGTTAAAACACCATGACTTAAATCATAATTCATTATTTGCAATGTTATAGTGTCCTATATACGTTCATGGTGTTTTACTATGAAACACAACGCCTTGAATCACAATACAATTAAAACACCATTGTATGAACACAGACAAAACACCATGGACTAAAACATCCAATCGGAACGTAATTTGTTTTCTCTATATAAGTATTAAAGATAAAAAACACTCGTTATTATAGTGTAGTTTTCTTTTAAAAAAATGAGTTACGTATAAAAAGTTATCGACGTTTAAAAAAGATGGGGGAACTTGCATGTGGGTTTCTAAATTTAAAAATGTTAAATTTACATTTACACTCTTAATCTAGAAAATTAATTATTTTAATGGTAAACACTATTTTCAATTTTGCAATTATAATCTCAATTATTAGATTATAGATCAAATGGTGTAGATTTCTTTCTACACTTCTTGCAAAACACACAATTTTTACAATAACTCTACCATATATATATATATATATATATATATATATATATTAATATATATATATATATATATATAGGTAGAGGTTCATGTAAGAAAATATAAAAGTGTGAGAAGGATAAGAAAGATTTTGGAGGTGACACGTGTCCCTTTTTATTTTGGTAATTTAAGAGTATAAATGTAATTTAATTAATAAAATCTAATTATATACAACCGATTTTTGGCAGTTATTGTAGGGATTTTCGAATTTTAATGCATACATGTTATAAAGAAATAACACCTAACTCATAAAAACACCACAACATGTATATTGAAGGCATACATCCTATAAAGAACAGAAATATAACAGAAACAACACCCTAACTCATAAAACACCACATCATGTATATTGAAGGCATACATCTTATAAAGAACACCCTAACATTGAATATAACAGAAATAACACCCTAAAAAATCAATTTCAAAACACAATACTTTAATCAGAATCAAAACATGAATAACACCCTAAATATAATACCAGTCAACACTTTAATCAGAATCAAAACAGAATAACACCCTAAATATATCAAAACAGAAATAACACCCTAACTCTTTGAAGGCAACAGAAACCTACTGAAGACACTAGAAACCACAACAATGGAAAGACCTTTGTCCTCACATTAAATATAACAGGAATAACACCCTAACTCATAAAAACACCACAACATGTATATTGAAGGCATACATCCTATAAAAGAACAGAAATATAACAGAAACAACACCCTAACTCATAAAAACACCACATCATGTATGTTGAAGGCATACATCTTACAAAGAACACCCTAACATTGAATATAACAGAAATAACACCCTAATAAATCAATTTCAAAACACAATACTTTAATCAGAATCAAAACATGAATAACACCCTAAATATAATACCAGTCAACACTTTAATCAGAATCAAAACAGGAATAACACCCTAAATATATCAAAACAGAAATAACACCCTAACTCTTTGAAGGCAACAGAAACCTACTGAAGACACTAGAAACCACAACAATGGAAAGACCTTTGTCCTCACATTAAATATAACAGGAATAACACCCTAACTCATAAAAACACCACAACATGTATATTGAAGGCATACATCTTACGAAGAACAGAAATATAACAGAAATAACACCCTACAATTAAAACACCATTGTATCAATATAGAAAAAAAACCATGAACTAAAACATCCGAGCGAGATGTAATTTTTTTCCCTACATAAGTATATCAATATGGTACTCGTATTAAGATTAAAAAACACTCGTTATTATGGTGTAATTAAAAAAAGAGTTACGTATAAAAATGTATTAACGTTTAAAAAAGAATGGGGGAACTGCATGTGCCTTAATGTTAGTTTCTTAATTTAAAAATATTAAATTTACATTTATACCCTTAATCTAGAAAATTAATTAGTTTAACTAGTCAACACTATTTACAAGATTGTCATCAATATTCAACAATTAGATTAAATATCTAATGGTTTACATTCTTTCTTATCTTTCTCACACTTTTGTATTTTCTTACAATAACATCACCCTTATTTATATATATATATTATATATTTATAATATATATTAAGTGGTGTGTGTATATATATAGAGGAGAAGGATCCGTTAGGAACCACCTTTTATTGTGGGAACCGCGAGAACCAATGTGAATACAAAAAAAAATACCTAAAAATATATAAAACACACACATTTTTTAATATATTTTTTAAAAAAATCGCTACTTTTCGTCCCAAAAAAATTAATTGGGGGGGGGGGGGGGACGAAAAGTAGCGATTTTAAAAAAAAATAATTTTTTTTTCGCATTTAGTTGTGGGGTTTAAACCTTTATGGTTTAGTTTTTAGCATTTAGCTTGGGTGAGGGGTTTAGTTTTTTTTAGGTTTTAGGGGGTGGGGTAAGGTTTTCTAGGGTTTTTTTGTTGAGATGTAGTTTTTTTTCCTTCTTTTTTTTGGGGGGGGGGGGGGGGTGGGTGAGGTTGGTGTTTAGGTTTGGGTGGTGGTGTAGTGAGTTTATTTTGTTGTGTTCACACTGGTTCTCATGGATCTTGCATAAACCTTACTTTATATATATATATAATATATATAGAGAGAGAGAGAGGAGAAAGAGGTTGAATCGGGTACAAGAGGATATTAACGTTCGAAGTGTGTGAATAAGTAGTGTAATTACGCTACAACAATTTTAAAGTAGCATTGTAATAATTACACCATAGTTTACAAGTAATGTTTCTATTATAACACTACTTGTCAAATTGTAGCGTATTTATTACGCGAAGTTAAAATTGTTGTGGCGCAATTTCGTTAATTATGAAACCACCAGTGCATCTTCTTGTCCTTCACTTGGCACACTAATATTTGATCCTAACACTACACACATATACAACAACAACCAAACCTAGCTTAATTTCATATATAGCTAAAGGTATTAATGAGGTTTGGGAAGGGTGAGATATACGTGGGCTAGCCTTTCCTCTATCCAAGTGAATAGAGAATATGCTTTCAATGAGACATTTTTAGCTCCAAAGACATATTCAAAACCAAAATTTAAACAAAAACAGAGATAGGCACCTGGCTATTCTAGAAACGGTAGAAGACATAGCGTATTAAAGATATTCTCAGTGAACTACCAAGGGGGAGGGTAGACATATAATAAAGAGGCTAAAAATCCTATATAGTTTAGGAAGTAATCTGGTGATGACATATGTACTTAAAGGGGGATGGTAATTTAAAACTGACAAATTATGTAGTTTTGGGCAAACAACCTTGATGCTCTGTATGGGTTAGACACAATGTACATATGGGAAGGCCGCCGGTGTAATCAAAACCGAGCACAAAGAAATACCTAGATACTTATACACACCATTATAATGTTAGACGTACCGTTAACATTACATCAGATGTGTACGTGTAATCAAAACCCTTTCCAAATACACATATTCACACGACTATTTCACACATCTTGTATAAATACTTGATTAATTAAATACAAATACCACATAGAATGTCACACTCAGAATTAGTGTGAAAGAGATGTGAAATTTGAAAACTGACTAATATTTTCTGGGGAGAAAAAGGTTTAATTTATAATTTTGTATGAAAGTTTATAATCACTTTATTAACATAAAAAAAGTTGAAGAAGTGTGACCAAATACGTCACTCTTTTCTTGACGTTGAAGAATGATGACCAAACGCCCAAATTGCTCATTCCCCTCTTGACTTGGTAAGCGCATACATACACAAAGACTCGCGGATCTATATTATATTATTTATTATCAAGTCATAAGAATCTTTATGTTACAATTTTTGAAAAAACAAAGTTCTAATTCTAATTTGCTAATATGCAATTAATCCAGCCATCTAGGCTGTATACATAGTACTAATTCATTATATCACGAGACTGTAATGAACACACTCCATATATGCCAATAAAAGTGAGAATATATAATGATATAAGTTCAAATATACAGTCTCTTAAAATACAATGAGAAAAAGTTTAAATATCTAGTCTCTTAGGAAGTCTTAGGAAAGGTATTAAAAAGACCCTGATTGAACTTATTATAGTGGCATTGGAACCAGTTCGTTGAACCCTACGATATTAGATTTTAGGTTTTCGCTTTTAGATTTTTAACGTGTAGATTTTAGAATTTATGTTTAGATCACTGTGTCTTTTTTTCAGATTTTGTTTTTTTAATTCCGTCACTGTGTCTTCTTGTGTTCTTGTGTTTTTCATCGGCAATGTGTTATATTTCTCGTCATTGCGTTATATTTTGCGATCAATTGTGTCTTTGTACCATTTCTAGATTTAGGGGATTGTGTGGATAACTCAACCCATATACCATGAGTCCATATTAACACATGCACACATATAGACACGTTCAATACATATACTAATTTAAATAATGAATTACGAGAATCATATATATATATACACACACACACATAGAGGCCGGTTAACGTACAATATTCCTTAACGTATGGTGCGTACGAGATTGAGTTACATCATGCAAAAAAAATTTATAACATGCGATTTTCAAATTGATACATGCGATTTTTTATATAAACAACATGCGATTTTGTTATTATACACCATGCGACTGTTTTTATAACATCTGAACTTCAAATCTCGTACTCTTGTATGATAAGGCATATTGTATATTACAATATATATATATATATATATATATATATATATTTGTGTGTGTGTGTGTGTGTGTGTGATTGTATAATTTGAGAGAGAGAGAGAGAGTAGTATGTGATCGTATAATTTGAGAGGGAGAAAGGAAATGGATTATTTGGTTTATATATTGAGAGAGAGATGACCATGTACACATAGTATTTTCTCTATCATACACTTTCTTTTTTACTACTATTCCTTACATACTTGTACACAAACTTTCATCTCCATACATACACACAATTGTAATAGGAGTAGTGATGGCAAATGTAAAAACCAACCATCATATCGAAACAATCTACAAAACACCACTATTTTGACCTATATACAAATAGCAAGAGAGATTCTTCACACAACCTCCCTTCTCTATTCTCACCACCTTCCTATACATACATTCCCCCTACCCCACCCACTCCACCCACTCCACCCTCACCCCTTACATTCCCCCTACCCCACCCACTCCACCCTCACCCCTTTCTCAAAACATTTAAATGACCATAACTCTCTTCTCTTCAACTCTCTCTTTTATTTGCAACATATAAAAATGGGGCTAAGTAGCAAGCAAGTTTCTAGTGATCATCACGAGTTCAATTGGACTCCAAACATGTTACCATCAGACAACATACAAAAGCCAAACCAACGTTCAACACCCATGAAAAGATCGCTACAAACGCAACAATCCGATCCTTTAAAGTGTCCTAGATGTGACTCAACAAACACAAAGTTTTGTTACTACAACAACTACAACAAAACACAACCAAGACATTTTTGTAAAGCGTGTAAGAGGCATTGGACCAAAGGTGGCACTCTTCGCAATGTCCCCGTTGGTGGTGACCGAAAAAACAAGCGAATCAAACGCGCTAACACGGCCACCACCTCCACCACAGCCGCGACCACGAATCACGGCTGCTTAGGGTTGAGTGATCAGAAATACATATTCCCACACGATAAAGGTTTGTTTTTTAAACCATCTGGTCAAAGCGAATTCGATCAAGTTTCTTGGGATTTCAATGGTGCCAATACCACCACTATGCAACAATCACCTCATCAAAATTTAGGGTTTCCTATGCATACAAACATGAGCTTCATTGATACAAACCCTACTCCAATCATTCCAACTTCTTTTTCGCCTTTGTTATCCGGTTTCAAAGACGATACAACACTCGCAACCACACGAATGATGGCGCCGGATTCTTCGAATGTTTCACAACCATGGATGCAAGTTCCAACCACAAGCAACTTCTTGGAACAAAATTTTTGGAGCTGGAATGACACTGATTCAATGGTTCAAGCTGATCTGAACAAACCCTTTGATGATCACAAATAAAGCATTAAATGGAGGTGAGAATTGAGATCAAGATTAAAGTGAATTAACCAATTAAGTGTAGATGATTTGAATTAATTTATTCTAGGGTTTTTGTTGTAATAACTGGTACTTAAGTAAAGTCATTAATGGTGTTTGGATGTATACTGTTGTTGAAGCTGTGGTTTCTTTTAGTATTCCAGCTTCATGGTTTAATTGTGTTGCTTTTGTGATGAAAGAATATATATTTTATTTTGTCAGTGGGGTTCCATATGAAGTTGTGAATAAAATAGGGAAGAAAATTGGAGTGATGTGCATGTGAAGAGACATTGGGGTCTTCTTACAGCTGATCAATGGGTTTGAGTTATGTCAAGATCATGAGAAAGAAAGATTCTTTTGTATTTGCCCATCCTTCAAATGGAATTTGTGGGAACAGTTTTGGTTGTTATTTTGTTGTTATGAAAAGATATATACCTATCAAAACATTTAGAGAAAAATCACTTAGTTTATGACTTATTGTGTTATTCATTATGGCTTCTGCAACCATGTGGCGTGCTTTGATTATTGAAAGTTGAAATCATAAGATGTTACAAAAATTGATTGTGTTTAGTTGTCTAATATTTACTTTCATCGACTCCTTATATCAAAACTCCTATAAATTTGTCTCTCAACTCACATGCCTCGTCTTAGAAGTGTAACTTAGCCAGGGTACGCTTTCAAGATATATATTATGAAGCGTTTGTAAGTTATTAGTTTACATGTCTCATCTTCATGTTTGTCACAAAAAAGGTTTTTTGGTCTACGCCGACCAAGCACTACTAAAGCAAGGACTTTCACTGACGAAATAGTTTGAATTGAACATGTGTAAGCGTACTTTCATCGATGATATAGTTGAAATTGACATGTGTAAGAGCATTCACATCCTATACCCTAAAATATGTG
Organism: Scalesia atractyloides; assembly: GCA_947069175.1. Lineage (NCBI taxonomy): Eukaryota > Viridiplantae > Streptophyta > Magnoliopsida > Asterales > Asteraceae > Scalesia > Scalesia atractyloides. The sequence goes on from CAMTDV010000008.1 coordinate 7,154,409, forward strand.
AGAGGAGTTTTTATATTATAAAAAGTGGTTGTGAGGGAAGTAGAGAGAAAATATTATTATTCATCTGTATATTTTGGGGGACACTGTTTACCCTGTATAATTTTTTAATATATTTTGAAAAAGGTTATGATTGAAGAAGAGAAAAAATGTAATGATAAAAGTGTAAACAAATATTATTATAATTAAATGGGAAGAAAATAATAGATAGAATATGAATGCTCTTAGCATTTATAAGTGTTTCAGTTTATATGTCATGACATATTAGCAAACACCTAACAATATACTATTAAGGTATTAGTGAAAGCTAGGTGTGACAAGATCGATTGTTTGAGTAAAAAGTGCACTTTGGCATACTTGAGAATATATGGCTCATGACCGAAGGACAAACTAGATTTAGTTTTATGGGGCTTTAGCCGCTGCTACATCGTTGGGCGCAAGGGGAATAAGGTGAATGATGGTTTTGTGGTGTGAAACATGAAACCCATATGCCTACGTGGTACGTATCAACAATTTTTTTAACATTTCACATGAACCACAACAGATAATCTTAGTTTATAGAGTAAACTACACAGATGGTCTTTGTGATTTATTAAAATTTTGAGTTTAGTTTCAAGCTTTCCAAAAGTAGACAGATGGTCCCTGTGGTTTGCACTTTGTAACGTATTTAGTTCCCAACCAACGAATCTGAAGGTTTTTGCATCTCTAAGTTAGGGACTAAATGCGTTACAAAGAGCAAACCACAAGGACCATCCATATACTTTCGAAAAAAAGTTTAAGGCTCAATGTTTTACAAAATACAGACCACACGAACCATCTATGTACTATTAAAAAACTAAAGATTAAATCCAAAATTTTGATAAAACCAAATAGAACGCCTATATACTTTACTCTAGTTTATACAAGAGTGATTTGAGTAAATTTCGCTTCATTTATTAAGTCAATATCACTCATGTCTTTTCCATCTCAAGTGTCAATCAACCGTCCTTGTCTCTCAACTACTAGTTGCTTGAAAACCGAAATCAATTACAATGAAAACGATAAGGCTAAATGGTGACATTTCACTAGTCTAATTTGAGAATTTAAAACGAGGTGTAAGAAACATTAAATACAAGATTATAATAAAGGTTTATAGTAAGATTCCCAAATTGTTTGGCCAAAGAAATCAATTTTGCCAACATTAATTGGTTCTCGGTCAGTTTGGTTCGAACCACCGAATTGACATCCTTCTTGAATTTTAAGACTTAAATAAATTGTCATAATAATTATTTTCATTTTACACTTTATACTTTAAAAAATAAGAGTAAAATGTTAAAATGGTCCATGAGTTTATGCCACTTTGTCACTTTAGTTCAAAATAAATTTTTTTACATTTGGTTCCCTGATGTTTCATTTTTGTTACCATTTTCATCCAATTGGCAAACAAGGATTAAAATTTTCTTTTAACTTCTCCCATTTTTCTCGTTTTATTCATTTAATTAAAATATATTATGCCATAAAATGACGATTATACCCTTCAATTAAATGAGAAAAACGACAAAAAAGGGAAAAGTTAACAAAGAATTCTAACTCAGTATGCCAGTTGGATGAAAATGACAACAAAAATGAAATCTTGAGGACCCAAATACAAAAGAGTTCATTTTTGGACTGAAGTGACAAAAGTAACCTAAATTCGGTGACCATTTTAGTATTTTACTAAAAAAACTGGTTTTAAAATAATAAGGAACATATTCAAGAAAAATATGTTTTGGTTTTGTTATTTTTGAGCTTTTCTGATACACTTGACTTGACTCGGTGAATAACTTTAACTATAACAATATATATACAAGGAAAATAGATATATTTTCTAACTACATCCTCCTAATTCATCACGGTTGACATATTATTGAAAGATATAAAACAATATCTATATAACTAACACCAAGTAAAGCAAAGGTATATTAACAATTTGTAAAATAAAACTTAAATATACACAAACAAATATTTGTCGGATATTTTGTCGTTAGTTGTCAAGGTGTACTCATGCAGAGAAAATCATTGTTTTATTGTTAATTAAAAAAAGTGCAGTACGATTAATTAATGGTTGTCATGTAATGAGTAGCGAACCATTATTGTATGTATGTATGTAATCTAGCTTAATTTAAAGCTAGAAATGGACACCACATAAGCTATGCACATTGAAGGTGAGTCCGAAATGGAGGTATGGGAAATCGGACTTGGTCCGTTGGTTGTGTGTGTGGGCCCCATTTAAGGATTTTGGTTAAAAGAAAACTTTAACACATATTAATTAATAGGCCAAAGAATTCTAGCTCAACTGGTAAGAGTATTTGAGTTCTTCAGTGAAAATTCAAGTTCGATTCTCATTTGGTGCAAAAAATAGTGAGGTACTGAGCAATGCTAGGAGATCAAACCTGGGTTTGATCTTTGAGTCAAACGGGTTTTACCGGTAATTTTACTGTCGTGCCTACAGGTGGGTGGGTTACCGGGTTTTCCCCCGAAGTGGTGGTGGACGACTCTAGTTGCTCTCGGAGTACTCCGTTTGTCCAGTAGGTGTCCTAAAAATACTTGAGATTGATTTGTTGGCCGTTAAAAAACCACAAATTAATTAATTGTTAATATTAATAAACCACATAAAACATGATCTAAAAAACCTACATAATTAATTTTAAAAACTACCTAAACTTAAAATAACCTTAATAAATAAACGCATAAAATAAAAAAAACCACATAATATATGTTCAAAGAATCAAACGAGAGATTGAATCTGTTGACCCCTCGTCTTTTCATGGGTCATAGTTTCTCAAACGCTCCTTATTAGATTCATTAACATTCTTTTATTATGATTGTGGTACATATTCCTCTCCATGGTTAGTTACGTACCCAACCTCTTAGGAGACGTGTTGACCACAAATTCTTAGAGGCTGTTTGGCAACTACTAAATGGTTAAGTGCTGAACCAGCAAGAGATCTGAATCATTAAGAGTCAGCATAATGCTTAACCGTTCAGACACAAATGTTTGACCAATTCGGATTAGAGGTCTTAACCATTTAGACTCAGTATAATGCTTAACCATTCAGAGGCAAATGTTTGAAATAGTTAGATATCTACTCGTGAAACAAACAGTCTGAACCATTAAGTGCTTACCAGTGAGAGGTCTTAACCATTAAAGAGCCTCATGAAAAGGTAAACAAACAACCCTTTAATTGGCTAAACACATGGTCAGACGCCTAGTTTCATTTTTCACTCGTCCATTTGTTATCCTTAATTTTTAGTTGGCTAAACTCTTGCTTAAATGTAGTTGGACGACGAGGGTAAATAGTTGGATGATGAGGGTTTTCAAGTTGATGGCTGATGACGAGGATTTGGCAGTTTGATGTGAAAATTAAATGGAGGTTCAACTTGATATGGATATCCTCTACATATACCTAAGAGAAAACAAAATTCGGAGGGAAAATAAGGATTGGAATATGTTACGAATTTATAGTTAATAAAATATAGTCGTTGAAATGTTTAATTAAATTTTATTTAATGTTTACTTATATATTGCTTTTATTTATTTCAATTTAATTTAATCATGTTCTATTATTTGATTTAAATCAAAATATAAATACTATAAAATTGATTTGATATATATAAAAATAAATACAAAGGTAGGCGATGGTATGGAGTGTGAGGTGAAGTTTGTGAAGATTTATATATTGTGGAAAAAGTTAAGGTTTTTAAAGAAGTTTGAAAATCTAATGTGCCGCTAAGGTGAAAATTTATAGAAGTCTGAAATTAATACACTTCTAGCATTATTTTTTTGTTTTCTAATCCTTAAATGTGATTAAAAAGTGAAGATTAGATTAGAAAATAAAGACTCCTTAGTTTACACTTTAAAAGGAAAAAAACGAAATTAATAATACCCAATCTAAATAGAAGATGAATAAACCTTATTAGTAGTTAATTATTATTATCGTTTTTAGATTAGATCTAAATCTAAGGTTAGAGGAGAAAAAAACGTCACTAATAAAAGTTTAATGATTATTTCGATTACATCATTCAATCTAAAATCTAAGGTTAGAGGAGAAAAAACGTCACTGATAAAAGTTTAATGATTATTTCGATTACATCATTCTATCCTAATAATTATAAAGATTTTATAGCAAATTAAACAATTACAAATTTTATCGGCTTTATACAGAAATGGGAAGGTTAAAATGAGAACGCTAAATATTGTGATAACCGTGAGAACGAATGAAAAAACCGCGAGAACTTTGTAAAAAACAATTCAAATTCAATTTTTTTCTTACACTTATCATTATTATTCGAATACAATATTAGAACTTAAATTTACATGTATTTGTAAATATTGAAAATTAAACATGCGTGAGTTTTTTTATTTACACATGTGTAAATTTATTGTATTTAACCAATTTACACATGTGTAAAAGTTTTAATAAAAGTGATTTTGAGAGGAGAAATGAATTATTTGATGTTGTAAATTATTTTTTGATGTTATATTTTAATTACATTGAGGTTTGTATTAAAAAATTGGTTTTGATTGACTTTCTCATTCGTTATTTACGGTTCTCTCAATATTTAGCGTTCTCAAGATAACTTTCCCCTATACAGAAATGAGTATAAATAACTAAATGAAACATGGTTACTAGTTCTTAATTTTATCCATTAAAGAAAAATATATCCATTAAAGAAATTAAATATTGTTTTTAAGTTTTTTAATAATAATATGTTTTGAGCTTTTATGTTTAATAAAACATGTTTCTAACAAAATCACGTAATTGTTATTTAGCAATAATTAAATAAAATGGGGCTAAAAATTCATTATAACATAATTTTATGTATTTTCTTTCAAAATTATATTTTGTATGATATAAATAAGAACAATGGCCAAAATTAACGAATAGCCGACAATAAAATATTAATCAAAGGTTGAAAATCCTAAGCATAATGGAATGATTAGGATTGGGTTTAGTCCCCTTGATGGAATTATATGATCATGTGCCACACATATTCCCCACTACAAAAGGTAGAAAAGCTTTATTAAAATATTATTTCTGTTTGTTTAAACCTAATATTAGTAGACTTTATATATATATATATAGGTTCATGTGAGAAAGTTTAAAAGTGTGAGAATGATAAGAAAGATTATGGAGGTGACATGTGTTCTTTTTTCATTTTGGTAGTTTAAGGGTATAAGTGTAATTTAACTAATAAAATCTAATTATGGAATGAATATATGCAACAGATTTTTGGCAGTTATTGTAGAGATTTTTCGAATTTGAAATAACACCCTAACTCATAAAAACACCACAACATGTATATTGAAGGCATACATCTTATAAAAAACAGAAATATAACAAAAATAACACCATGACTCATAAAAACACCACAACAGTTATATTGAAGGCACACATCTTATAAAGAACATCCTAAAACACTTTAATCAGAATCAAAACAGAAATAGCACCCTAAATATATAAAAACAGAAATAACTCTACATAAGTATATCAATATGGTACTCATATTAAAGATAAAAAAACACTCGTTATTATGGTGTGATTTTTTTTTTAAAAAAGAGTTATTTATAAAAAGTTATTAATGTTTAAAAAGAAGGGGGAACTTTGCATGTGTATTAATATTAGTTTCTTAATTTAAAAATATTAAATTTACCTTTATACCCTAATCTAGAAAATTAGTTAGTTTAATAGTCAACATTTTTTTTATAGAATTGACACTATGATCTTAACCATTAGATTAAATATCTAATGGTTTAGATTTTTTCTTATCCTTTTCAACCATTAGATTAAATATCTAATGGTTTAGATATTATATATATATATATATATATATATATATATATATTATAATGGAGAGTTCAAATGAGAAGAAAAATTTTGTAAGAATAAAAAGAATAACTTTTAAACCAATAGAAATTCTCCATTTACTTCATTTAATGTGTGTATTTAATATTATGAAAAATGACATATAGGTAAATCTATAGTTGTTATTAATTAGCTAATTAATTAAACTTGTAACTCATTTTTTTTACATAAACTCCTTCAATATAAAATAATTTATGGTGTAGGACAATTTTCAACATGTGTAGGATAAATTTTAGTATGTGTAAGATAAATTTTGCTTTATGAATGAGAGATAACATAATCAATAAGAGGAGTTACTATTTAACGTTTTACCATTATGTCTTTTCTTCTTACATTAAATTTTTCTCAGATGAACATTTCCTATATTATATATATTATATATATATATATATTATATATTTCACCTAGTTAAATTAGCCATAGTTTTTCTTAATAGAGATCTAACCATACTATTTTTTATCTTATTTTTCAATCAAAATTGAAAAGCGCTCGAATAACATGTGATTTGAGTTATGTTAGACTTGAACTCAAATGTTATATATATGTGTGTGTGAAAGATAAAACAAAAACTCACTTGAGTTGAGAAAAACTTAAGAAAACATTATGTAACATTTTTATTTTTTTCTAAAAAATACAGAGAATGTAACATAAATGTACTTGAACATTTTTATAAAAAATGTAAAAAACGCCTGCTTGGTTTTTTTTAAACGTTTAAAATTTGTATGTTACATTTTTTTGGACATATATATTATGTAACATGAATTTTTTTAACATTTTTTAAAAAAATAAACTACTCGTTGCTTTTTTGTTTTTCTTTTGTAAAAATGTTCAAATATATGTGTGTTACATTTCATATTTTTTTAGAAAAAAATAAAAATGTTACATAGGGTTCTTACAAAGGTTTTTTGAGTTTTCTCAACTCAAGTGGGTTTTCGTTTTATCCTTCACACACACACACACACACAATATATATATATATAGAGAGAGAGATAGTTAGGTTCATTTGTGAACAACCTTCTTGATTGTGAACACTAGTGAACTAATCCTAACCCTTGATTATTAATATACAAGTGTATACTCAAGTGTAAATCAATTATCAGTATTTGATGATGAAAATACACTAGTGTATTTTAAGATTTGAAATCAATGGTCAGGATTTGTTCCTCAGTTATAAATACACTAGTGTTCACTCTAGAAACTCACCCGATATATATATATATATACATATAATATACATATTATATATATGTATATGTATATATATATATATTGTATATATATATTATATCAGCTACAAAGTCATTTCCTACAAAGTGTACAAAGTCATAAAACACCTCAGTTTTAGCCATAAAACACACTCAAAACCCACAAATAACACAGTGAAGATCACTAAAACATAATATCTAAACCCTCAATCCTTAAAAATTTTAAACACACCATCGTACAACTATGAATATAAAACACAACATGATAATCAACATAAAACACAATAATGTTAGTCATTCGATAATCAAAGCCTTATCATCTAAAAAAACAACATAAAACATACAAATATGGTGTTTTAGTAATCTCCACTATGTTATTTGTGGGTTTTAAATGTGTTTTATGGTTAACATTATAGTGTTTTATGACTTTTTACACTTTGTAGGAAAAATGAACTTTGTAGCCAACTCCTACCATATATATATATATATATACACACACATATACATAAATATAAGGCAGGGTTCAAAAGTGAACAATAGTATTTGTGTGAACTAAACGAACACATCCTGACCATTGATTTAGTTGATCTATAGTTTTATACCAATAGCATGAGTGTAATTTTATTGTTAAAACTTCCTTTTAATTAAAAGCTAAAAGGTCATATTGGTCATTCAATATTTTCTATCTCCTCCTAATTATGAGAATTCTAATCGTTTGATAAATTGGGAAAAGAAATTTGATTCCCAAATACTAGCACATATCAAGAAATTTGATGAATCCATGCATTTTATTGAAAGACCAGTGGAGATTATGGACTATGGAGAAAAGCGTCTACGACGAAGTCGCATTCCTATTGTTAGGGAACGCTGGGAGTCGAAACGGGGACCTGAGTTTACTTGGGAACGTGAAGACTCAATGCGTGAAAAATACCCGCATCTTTTTCCTACTACTTCAACCGTTTAAATTTCGGGACGAAATTCCTTAAAGTAGGGGATACTGTAACATTTGTAAAAAAATCGGGTCTCCAAAACCCGCTCCGTTTTGTAATCAAATACCAAGTTATGAAAGTACATTAATTATTTGTGATTATTTTGAGTTTAAACGTTACATAATTAATAAATAAACTAAACTATAAAAATTATATTTGATAAAAAGTTAAAATAAAATAAATAAAAAAACATGTGTAGCTGCCGGGACACGAACCCGGGTCAGCTGGGTCTCAAACGACTTAACCATCCCTCACCAAACCACTCCGCCACAATGTATTTTCTGTTAACTATATGAAAACAAAAGAAACTTATACACAAACTCAGTTTAATCAATATTACCAACTGAAAACCGATAATCGGCAAACAAATCGTTAAATCGATTGTTTACCTCACAATTGCACTTATAACTGATGTATTTCGGTTTCTAATTAAGTCCGAATTAAATGAACATAAAGATTCATCATTTCCGGTATTTGAAACCGAAAACTTATCAAACTCTGATTTAATTCAAGTTCTGATCATTTGTGCGATTCATAACTATCACAACAGTACTCAATTTCATTTTCGTCAAGTTTCTGAACCGTAAGATTCTCTTAATCAGATCGCCGGAATTTTTCTGCAACTCACCGGAAAACCGGGACTCACATTCTCGTGGTAATTCCTTCGACTCTTTTTGTTTAAAACATGTGATTAGTCAATCTCTAACACAACTCATCATCAGAATCAATATTAGCCAACGTTTATCGGAAATCTTACCATCGCCGGAAAGTTCCTGAGATTTGACGGAATCCCTCTGTGAACTGGTAAGATATTATGCACTTCTTTTAAACCTTGTTTAGGTGATTTAACCTTGTGAAAAATCGATCCACACTGTTAATTAAAACGTTTTTGCAAAATAAAGGAATTTTCGGTTAATTCGAATAAGTATATAAATATAATTAAAACTGAGTTTCTAACGGGTTAGTCACGTAGCTCAGTTGGTAGAGCTACGTGCACGTGAACGGAAGGTCACCGGTTCGAATCCCGCTTGGCGCAACATTTACCGCTGACCGAACCGGTCAACGGTCAACGGTCAATGGTCAACCAGTAAAAAAATAATATTTTTTTATATACTTATTTGTTTATTTTCATTTAAAAATCAATTAAAAATACTTAAAAATAACATTTTTAAAGATAGAAAATAGCCATAAACTCACAAAAATATATCTAAAAATCCCATTAAAAATCCTTAATAAAATCCATCCATTTAATATACTTTTCCATTATTATTTAGGTTAGTATTCCTCGTCGATCCGCTCATCTAAATCGTGCGCATCTCACCATCTTCAATTCAACGCACCCAATGTGAGTGAACCTTTCAAATTCCCCGTTTTAATCACGTTTTTGGGGTGTATCATGTGTCTTGTTTATTTACATATTATAACGAAATTATTGTGCATACATCATATCGTGACATGTGCATTAGTTTGTTGCTGTTAAGTAGTTATTATTGGATGCAAATTATTATTTCAGTACATGCAATTGCCGAGGCCGCAGCTCCCCATCCATCGAGGTTGAGCTTGATCCCCATTTAATTATGCGGTTGATCTTGGCGTGCCCGCACGATCGGCTCCGTTTGATTGAGCCTTGATCGGTCATTTCATTTTACATTTCAATACATGCAATACGCTCGGCTCCGTTTGATTGAGCCTTGAGTGCACAGTTCAATTTACATTTCCAGTTCATGCAATACGTTCGGCTCCGTTTGATTGAGCCTTGAGCGCACAGTTCAATTTACATTTCCAGTTCATGCAATACGATCGGCTCCGTTTGATTGAGCCTTGGTCGCACAGTTCATTTATGTTAGTTATCGTATGATATTAGTATATTCATGTATGCTATCAAATGTTAATGTATGTTATAATTGTAACTGCTATTTGCCAATGTTTGATTACTTACATGTGCTCTTTTATGATTATGCACAATATTTTATTGATAAACTAACCATATAATCATTACCAAATGTTTATCTAATAAGGTTCACTCGCCAACTTATGTTGACCCAAAACCTCCCATTTTACACATGATACAGGTGAACCAGCAGCAGCTAGGAACACATAGGACCTGGATTAGAAGAAATAAAACGATTTAGTATTTGGATTGTTATGTTCGGTTATTTTCCCTTGTATTGAATGAACATGTTTGGATGTTTGAGAAATGTAACTTTGACTTCATTTAATTGTGAAACATAATAGTAAATGTCATGTGCTTTGGTGATAACCCAATTATGCCCCGACTCTTATTTCCGCTGCGGGTCGGGGTGTGACAGATTGGTATCAGAGCCATGACTATAGGGATATAGGATAGGTTATTAGACCCTTAGAGCCTATACTATAGTCGATTAGAAACTTATAAGAATTTTGTGTGTTATATGCCAAATTTCATGATGTTTATATGTTTATGTTAAATGTTACATTTGATATTGTACAAGCATGTTCATAAGTATGTATTATCAAATAATGCCTATCATGAAATCGTATGATCATAACATATCACATCCATGCAAGCACACACCACATCATGATTGATTTTACAATGATTTTCGTGTTTTCAAATCTCATCAAAGTGAGTTCTCATGACGGGCATGTAGTAACTGGAAGGGTACTAGTGCCGGTAGTCGGAACGTCCTGTCTAGGCTGGCATTCGTATAAATCCAAAATAAAGGACCAGTTTGCCTACCTGGGGACTAACGATGAGAGTACGAAATACCTATTAGGCCAAAGCATGCTATACCAAACGTCGTGAGAGCTAATCCCACTTTGAGTTGTCATTGTGTCTACACATGGACACGTTCCGACCAAACATCTCATGAACATATTTTGTGGTTTGCATTCGGGGGATGCGAGTGTTAGATTGCCAATACTAATGTGAATCCTACCAAGCCAATAGCCATGGGGGCCCACATGACTATGTAGGTGAAGGTATGGGGGACATTTGAGGCCCAACATGAGCGAACCCAAGACTCCTTTGGATGTAGTTGCATTATTGATATTTATGTTATTTTCATTTTCTTAAAGACACATGACACCTAAAAAGACACCATGAACTCACAATCTTCTCATTTTATGATCCTGTAGATGTCGTCAAGACAGCATCGAAGGGGTAGGAAATCGGAAAAGTCTCGGGAGCGTTTGGCCACTCATATCGCGAATCAAATGGCCACGATATTGCCTGACATCGTGGTACAAGTACAACAAGCCCTTGCTGCAAATCCTACTAACCCTCCTCAACAGCAGGACCAGAACATCGACAACCCTCCTACCATCAAATGCTCCTACAAACATTTTAAGTCCTGTGATCCTCCAAAATTCGAAGGGACTGAGGGAGTCACTGCTCTCCTACATTGGTTTGAGGAGATGGAGAACGTTTTCCTAAACTGCGATTGTCCAGAGGATCGCAAAGTTCGTTATGCCACCGGGAGACTACTTGGCGTAGCTCTCACTTGGTGGAATACTGAGAAGGGAAAGAGGGGAACTGAAGATGCGATGGCCTTAACTTGGGAGGAGTTGAGGGAAATCATGACTAGGCGATTCTGTCCTAGAAGTGAAATTAAGAAATTGGAGGATGAATTTCATGCCTTGAAGCAAAAAGAGGGTGATCACTCTACTTACAACAAAAGGTTCTTGGAGTTGAACCAAATGGTTCCAAACTTATTCACTCCAACCTACCGTCTGATCGAACATTACATTCGAGGACTTCCCTCGAAAATCCAAGATTCGGTCCTCAGCGTTTCACCGGTAACACTCGAAGCTGCCATGGAGTTGGCAACAGAACTGACCGAAAACCGAATTCGCAATGGGAAGTTCAAGGAGGAAAAGAAGAAAACCCTGCTGAGGGACAAACCTCAAACCACCACATTTTTCCTCTAAATTTGCTAAAAAGAGGAAGCGTAACACCAGGAACTTTGCAGTCACCCAAACCAACACCCCTGTTCCTGCTGCACCCATCACTCAAGCCACTCCTCCACCCGCGCCATACAGAAAACCATACACAGGGCCACTACCAAAATGTAACCGTTGTCAGTATCACCACTCCCCTGATTATCCTTGCCAATACTGTACCGGCTGCGGTCGCGCCGGACACACTGTTCAAAACTGCCGCACGTCTCAACGAACAAACCGTCACCAACCTATAACCCAAACCCACCAACAGTTAATGGGTCAAGCCCAACAACAACTACCATTTCCACCCACCCAACATTTAGCCCAAACATACTATCAACCCAATTACCCTATGGGCCAACCTATGCGGGCTTGTTTCAATTGCGGCGACCCAAGTCATTTCAGAAACACATGTCCAAGGCTGGTCAATATTATTCATGCTCAGGCCCAAGCCAACCCTGTGAATCAAGCGAACCAAGCTCCTCCACCTGCTAGAGGAAGAGCTTTCAATATTAACGCAAACCAGGCCAGAGCTGACGGCAATGTGGTCAACGGTACGTTTCTTATAAATAGTAGATATGCCTCTATGTTATTTGATACTGGTGCGGATAGAAGTTTCGTGTCATTAGAATTTGAACCTATCTTAAGTAAAAATCGGGATAAGCTCGCGGAATCCATAACGGTGGAAGTTGCGGACGGAAAACCTGTTTCATTAGACTCTATTTTACGCAACTGTACGCTCACCCTAAACGACCACGATTTCTCAGTCGATCTTATTCCTATGAAGCTGGGAAGTTTCGACATCATAATCGGTATGGATTGGCTCAGTCAACATCATGCGGAAGTTGTATGTCGTGAGAAATTTATTCGTATTCCTCTTTCAAACGGTCAGACTCTTCGAATCATTGGAGAAACCTCGTCGAAAGGGCTCAACTTAATGTCTTGTCTTCAAGCTCAAAAATACCTTCGCAAGAATTATGTTGCGTTTTTAGCCCATATCATCAAGAAGGGGACCACAGAGAAGAAACTTGAAGATATTCCTGTTGTAAAAGATTTTCCACAAGTTTTTCCTGACGACATTTCAGGACTTCCTCCAATCAGAGATGTCGAATTCCGTATCGATCTTATACCTGGTGCTACACCAGTGGCAAAATCTCCATATAGGTTAGCCCCCTCTGAAATGCAAGAGCTAGCCAGTCAATTGCAAGAGTTGACTGACAAGGGATTCATACGCCCCAGCTCATCGCCTTGGGGTGCACCTGTCCTTTTTGTAAAGAAGAAAGACGGATCTTTTCGCATGTGCATCGACTACAGAGAGCTCAACAAGTTAACTATCAAAAATCGTTATCCTTTACCTCGCATAGATGATCTTCTTGACCAACTACAAGGTGCCAGTTGCTTTTCGAAAATTGACCTTCGATCTGGCTATCATCAGCTTAGAGTGCATGAAGAAGACGTCCCTAAAACTGCTTTTCGAACTCGATATGGTCACTATGAATTCATGGTTATGCCGTTTGGATTAACCAACGCACCAGCTGTTTTCATGGACCTAATGAATAGAGTCTGCAAACCTTACCTTGATCGATTTGTTATTGTTTTCATCGACGATATTCTTATCTATTCAAAATCTAAAGCTGATCATGAGCGTCATCTGCGACTTGTTCTTGCACTTCTAGAAAAGGAAAAGCTTTATGCCAAGTTCTCTAAATGTGAATTCTGGTTAAAAGAGGTGCAATTTCTCGGGCATGTAGTCAATGACAAAGGAATACATATGGACCCATCAAAGATCAAAGAAGTTCAAGAATGGCAAGCTCCACATACACCAACTGAAGTAAGGTCTTTTCTTGGACTAGCTGGCTATTATCGTCGGTTCATTTCAAACTTCTCTCGCATTGCGGTGCCACTCACGGCTTTAACCCATAAGGGGAAACCATTCGTATGGGGACCCAAGCAAGAAGAAGCTTTTCAAACTCTTAAACAAAAACTTTGTGATGCACCAATCCTCACTCTTCCTGAAGGTTGTGATGATTTTGTAGTCTATTGCGACGCGTCAGGACAATGATTAGGTTGCGTTCTCATGCAAAGAGGAAAAGTCATAGCTTATGCCTCAAGGCAACTCAAGACACACGAAAAGAACTACACCACTCATGACCTTGAACTTGGAGCCGTTGTATTCGCTCTTAAGATATGGAGACATTATCTCTATGGTACGAAGTGTGAAATATACACTGACCACAAGAGTCTTCAACACATCTTCAATCAGAAAGAGTTAAATATGTGGCAACGAAGATGGGTCGAACTCCTAAATGATTACGACTATGAAATCAGATACCACCCTGGTAAAGCAAATGTGGTGGCTGATGCACTTAGTCGAAAGGGTTATGCGAACTCCATTCATCTTCTATGTTCGCAAATTATAACCAATATTAAGGATCAAATTCGAGAAGCTCAACACGTTTCAATAACAGAGGAAGATGTACAAAAAGAGATGTCCTGTGGAGCCGAGCTAAAACTTGAAACTAAATCTGATGGTATTTTGTATTACCTAGATCGTATATGGATTCCTAACCACATCAATCTTCGTGAAACACTCATGCATGAAGCTCATAAATCGCGATATTCTATACACCCAGGAGCTGATAAGATGTTTTAAGACCTACGGTACACCTATTGGTGGCCTGGAATGAAGAAAGATATTGCCGTTTTTGTTTCCAAGTGTCTCACATGTTCTAAGGTGAAGGCTGAACACCAAAGACCCTCAGGACTTCTAGTCCAACCGGAAATACCTGTATGGAAGTGGGAAAATATAACCATGGATTTCATTACCGGGTTACCTCGCACTTCTAGTGGGTATGACACTATATGGGTGATTATAGACCGACTTACAAAATCAGCTCACTTTATCCCTATTCGAGAAGATTTCAAGAACGAAAAGCTTGCTCGTATTTATATCAACGAAATCGTAAGCCGGCATGGAGTACCATTAAGTATTATTTCTGATCGTGATGGTCGTTTCACCTCACGAACATGGCAAGCAGTACAATCCGCTATGGGCACTCGACTAGATCTCAGTACCGCCTACCAACCTCAAACTGATGGACAGTCTGAGCGCACCATTCAAACTCTTGAGGACATGCTTAGAGCATGTGTCATAGACTTCAAGGGAAATTGGGACGCCCACCTACCATTAGTCGAATTTTCGTACAACAACAGCTATCATTCGAGCATCGGCATGGCACCTTTTGAAGCTTTATATGGTCGAAAGTGCCGATCTCCTGTTTGTTGGCACGAAATTGGGGAAGCACAGATTACTGGTCCAGAATTGATCCATGAAACCACAGATAAGATTCATCAAATCCGAAACAATCTTCTAGCGGCTCAAAGTCGTCAAAAGAGTTACGCAGATAAACGACGGAAGCCCTTGGAGTTTAGCATTGGTGATCATGTGCTTTTAAGAGTATCACCGTGGAAGGGAGTAGTTCGTTTTGGTCAAAAGGGAAAGCTAGCACCACGTTACGTAGGACCTTTCAAGATACTCGAAAGAGTAGGTCCTGTAGCATACAAGCTTGACCTACCGGAAGAACTCGACAGGATTCATCCCACATTCCACGTGTCGAACTTGAAGAAGTGCCTCACTGATGAGAATCTTCATATTCCACTGGAAGATATTCAGATTGATGAATCCATGCATTTTATTGAAAGACCAGTGGAGATTATGGACTATGGAGAAAAGCGTCTACGACGAAGTCGCATTCCTATTGTTAGGGTACGCTGGGAGTCGAAACGGGGACCTGAGTTTACTTGGGAACGTGAAGACTCAATGCGTGAAAAATACCCGCATCTTTTTCCTACTACTTCAACCGTTTAAATTTGGCGAAATTCCTTAAAGTAGGGGATATTGTAACATTTGTAAAAAAATCGGGTCTCCAAAACCCGCTCCGTTTTGTAATCAAATACCAAGTTATGAAAGTACATTAATTATTTATGATTATTTTGAGTTTAAACGTTACATAATTAATAAATAAACTAAACAAGTTAAAATAAAATAAATAAAAAAACATGTGTAGCTGCCGGGACACGAACCCGGGTCAGCTGGGTCTCAAACGACTTAACCATCCCTCACCAAACCACTCCGCCACAATGTATTTTCTGTTAACTATATGAAAACAAAAGAAACTTATACACAAACTCAGTTTAATCAATATTACCAACTGAAAACCGATAATCGGCAAACAAATCGTTAAATCGATTGTTTACCTCACAATTGCACTTATAACCGATGTATTTCGGTTTCTAATTAAGTCCGAATTAAATGAACATAAAGATTCATCATTTCCGGTATTTGAAACCGAAAACTTATCAAACTCTGATTTAATTCAAGTTCTGATCATTTGTGCGATTCATAACTATCACAACAGTACTCAATTTCATTTTCGTCAAGTTTCTGAACCGTAAGATTCTCTTAATCAGATCGCCGGAATTTTTCTGCAACTCACCGGAAAACCGGGACTCACATTCTCGTGGTAATTCCTTCGACTCTTTTTTTTTAAAACATGTGATTAGTCAATCTCTAACACAACTCCATCATCAGAATCAATATTAGCCAACGTTTATCGGAAATCTTACCATCGCCGGAAAGTTCCTGAGATTTGACGGAATCCCTCTGTGAACTGGTAAGATATTATGCACTTCTTTTAAACCTTGTTTAGGTGATTTAACCTTGTGAAAAATCGATCCACACTGTTAATTAAAACGTTTTTGCAAAATAAAGGAATTTTCGGTTAATTCGAATAAGTATATAAATATAATTAAAACTGAGTTTCTAACGGGTTAGTCACGTAGCTCAGTTGGTAGAGCTACGTGCACGTGAACGGAAGGTCACCGGTTCGAATCCCGCTTGGCGCAACATTTACCGCTGACCGAACCGGTCAACGGTCAATGGTCAAACAGTAAAAAAAAATAATTTTTTTTATATACTTATTTGTTTATTTTAATTTAAAAATCAATTAAAAATACTTAAAAATAACATTTTTAAAGATAGAAAATAGCCATAAACTCACAAAAATATATCTAAAAATCCCATTAAAAATCCTTAATAAAATCCATCCATTTAATATACTTTTCCATTATTATTTAGGTTAGTATTCCTCGTCGATCCGCTCATCTAAATCGTGCGCATCTCACCATCTTCAATTCAACGCACCCAATGTGAGTGAAACCTTTCAAATTCCCCGTTTTAATCACGTTTTTGGGGTGTATCATGTGTCTTGTTTATTTACATATTATAACGAAATTATTGTGCATACATCATATCGTGACATGTGTATTAGTTTGTTGCTGTTAAGTAGTTATTATTGGATGCAAATTATTATTTCAGTACATGCAATTGCCGAGGCCGCAGCTCCCCATCCATCGAGGTTGAGCTTGATCCCCATTTAATTATGCGGTTGATCTTGGCGTGCCCGCACGATGGCTCCGTTTGATTGAGCCTTGATCGGTCATTTCATTTTACATTTCAATACATGCAATACGCTCGGCTCCGTTTGATTGAGCCTTGAGTGCACATTCAATTTACATTTCCAGTTCATGCAATACGTTCGGCTCCGTTTGATTGAGCCTTGAGCGCACAGTTCAATTTACATTTCCAGTTCATGCAATACGATCAGCTCCGTTTGATTGAGCCTTGGTCGCACAGTTCATTTATGTTAGTTATTGTATGATATTAGTATATTCATGTATGCTATCAAATGTTAATGTATGTTATAATTGTAACTGCTATTTGCCAATGTTTGATTACTTACATATGCTCTTTTATGATTATGCACAATATTTTATTGATAAACTAACCATATAATAATTACCAAATGTTTATCTAATAAGGTTCACTCGCCAACTTATGTTGACCCAAAACCTCCCATTTTACACATGATACAGGTGAACCAGCAGCAGCTAGGAACACATAGGACCTGGATTAGAAGAAATAAAACGATTTAGTATTTGGATTGTTATGTTCGGTTATTTTCCCTTGTATTGAATGAACATGTTTGGATGTTTGAGAAATGTAACTTTGACTTCATTTAATTATGAAACATAATAGTAAATGTCATGTGCTTTGGTGATAACCCAATTAGCCCCGACTCTTATTTCCGCTGCGGGTCGGGGTGTGACATAAACCCATTGAGAAAGCAAATTGTTAATGGGTCGAATGACCAAAGTGCTGAAAATTTAGCTTATTTTCAGATTTTTACTAGTCTTTAAAAATTCATAGTAAATCAACCGAATGTTCGTTCGGGGCTAATTTTATATCCATGGAAAGATTTCTGAGTCCCCGTCACTAAGAATTTTAGTTTGAAATGAAATACTCACTGTAAAAAGGGGGGAAACACTGAATTACTACAGCTGCATAAAGCTGAGTGAAAAACATAAATTTTATAGCACTTGCATAATCTTGGGAAATTTACGAAGAACCCATCAGATGTGATTTTGTTATTGTTGTAAACCTTATAAAATTATATATATTTGCATGAGTTAAAATGAGTGATTCCTTGAGTACGGGTTATGTATGCTAAATTAAGAAGTCATTAGTGTTGTACCCCGTATGTGCAAATATACGCGTTTTTTTAGTATAACTTATAAACGATTGACACTTGTGTCGTTAAACATAAGTGACCTAATTGTGTATGTTACAAATACATACATGAATTATTAAGAGTATGTTAAGTAAAAATGATCGTTGATAATCATATATGCTATTTAATGAGATACCATATAGTTATGCGGCGGTTTAATATTTTATCTATATTGATCGAAATTGATTTAATAATGGTTTACTTTGAAGTGTCCTCGATTCCTTATTAGCAGGGATATACATGAGATATGGATAAAAAGCTCCCGGATTAGAATGGAGAAAGTCACATAATGCGTGACTTGAGATAATGAAGTGGAGGCTTGACGTTGTTTTGTTGGGCGTCATAAGCATAAAAAAATAAACACTCCTTCATGTTTAATATAAAATAGTGTTATAAGTCCTCACTTAGCAAAAACTAATTTTTGGGATGTTTTCTATGTAGGTGATTTATTTGAGAACTATGAACGCGATAAATAAGTCATGAGAACCACCAGGGTGGCTTGAACCGATGTCATGAAAGAAGAAAAGAACTCACAAGTTGTTTACCAACAATCTGGTTCAATCTATATATTAGTCATAATTATGCTTACCGTAGGAATATATAATTTCTTGGTCGAGGCTAATGATATGGTATTGTTATATGATTGATTCGGGTGGTATGAAGGCGAAAGTGATTAAGCCTTGGAAGCGGGTCAACGATGTGAAGATTTAGTGATGCTTTGTTCACTAAGTAATATGGGTTTTCTTATCCGGTCAAATTGACTTAGTTATTGCATTTTAGAGTTTAACTTCAATGTTTGTTTTAGCCAAGTGCTAGCATGAATGTAGTAGTGGGTTATATTTGTTTTATAAAAACCTTGGTTATTAAGCAGGTATTGTTTTCGTAAGGATTGGTCGTGTTGCAAACGGGTCATGGCGAAATTTTCTAAATATACATTTGTAATTGTTTTATTAATTGATTATCTGGATTAATAGGTTTTGGGGATTATTAACATTTATTAAGTAATACTAAAAAATTTGGGGCTATTTTCCGAAAAGTATTATAATATTGTTTTTAATGAATCGGCTTTACATCTATGTAACATCCGTCGAAAAACGGGTTTTCCAAACCCGCTTCGTTTATTAATCGAATATCCAGTCATAATTCTTCATTGCACATTTATTGCTCAAATTAATTTTAAACGATACATAATTAATAAATATATTAGAATTAAAAACTATAATTGATAATTAATAATAAATAAGTGAATAAAAAAATAAATAGGGCTGCCGGGTTTCGAACCCGGGTCAGCCGCTTCAACAAACACACAACATACCACTCCGCCACTTGCTTTCTTTGTGAATATTACGAAACAAATAATACTTAAGATGAAATCCAAATTCAAAACCGGAGTGTCACCGCGCTCAGAACTCGTAGTCACCGGGAAATCCGGCAATCCGCGACTTTGGCCAATTTCCTTTTGACCAAAACACGCTAACCGACTAAGACATCGGTTATAACCGATGTCTGACCCTTGATTTTAGTCATAACCGCCGGAGAAACCTTGACCACGAATCAAGACCAAATTCGGACTCAATACATTCTGTTTCTTCCCTATAAATACCCACCCAAACCTCTGGTAACCTTTTCGCTCAAAATCGCTCAATCTGTCGAAGCTTTAGCACTCGCCGGAGTTATTCTGCATTCGCCGGACTTTCACCGGAAAACCGAGACTTACTTCAAATTGGTAAAATTCTTGATTCTTTTGTTTGTAATCCATTATTCAACATGTTTTAACTTCAATCCTCCAACCAGAATCTGTCCCAGACTACGCTGCCGGGAAATCCCACACTCGCCGGAATTTCACTGAAACATCAAAGCTCACTGTCGGTCGGTATAATTATCTAAAAACTCTTAATATCTCTTACTCAGTAACTTAATTTCATAACACAAGAAACTAAACTGTCAAACATTTCACTCAGCCGAAAGTCACAAATCAGAGCCGACGACTCCTGCCGGAAATTTGAATTAAACGCACTGTTTTGGTACATTCTGTTCTTTAATCTCGTTAACTATTACATTTCAACCAATTATAAGTTTTGATAATCGAATTAAACAAAACAGTCGGATCTCTCTGATCTGGGTTTTTGTAAACGAAGAAGATGAAGTCGAGAATAAGTATAAGTATAATTAAAATCACATATTCAAACGGGTTAGACACACAGTCCAGCGGTGGACTGTGTGCGCAAACAACACACACGTCACGAGTTCGAATCGCACAACGTACCGACTTTCAGAAATAAAACCAATATTTTTAGAACTGAATCAGAACATGTCACAGTATGTTTATAAGAGTAATATAATCTGTGATTTAATCAGATTAGACACACAGCCCAACTGGTTGGGCAGTGCGCATACGAACCGAAGGACCTGAGTTCGACTCCGGGTCCCTGCAACCGGTTCGGCCATATAAATCCTTTCTAATAAAAACCAAATAAATTTAAACTTAATTAGTATATAAATATAATTAAAACAGAGAATATTTCGGGTTAGACACGTAGCTCAGTTGGTAGAGCTGCGTACACGCGTACGAGAGGTCTCGGGTTCGAACCTCACTCAGCGCACAATTAACCACAGTCCGACCGGTCAACGGTCAACGGTCAAAAAGTCAAAATTTTATTTCTTTTTATTTATTTATTTAATTTAAAAATCAATTAAAAATACTTAAAAATAATATTAGTTAAGAAATGTCCTTAAACTCACAAAAATAAATCTAAAAATCCATTTATTTACCGAACCATTTCGTTATTATTTTAGGTTAGTTTTCCTCGTCGATCAAATCCCAAAACTCGTGCGCATCCAACGTCATCAAAGAACGCACCCAATGTGAGTGAATCTCTACAAATTCCTCGTTTTAATCACATTTTGGGGTGTATCATGTGTCGTTTAAATTCCTTATCATATTTAAAACACTTGTGCATTCCATGATATCCGTGATCAAATGTGTATCAATTATGTATCAATTGTTGTGTAAATTATGTTTAGTTTGAAGTTATCATTTTCAGTACATGCATTTCATTAGGCCCATCAGCTCCCCGTGAGATACGGGTTGAGTATCAGGTGCCTCATTCGATCGGCTCCGTTTGATTGAGTCTTGATCTCACATACATCATCATTCATGTCATTCGATCGGCTCCGTTTGATTGAGCCTTGATCTCACATACATCATCATTCATGTCATTTACTCATCCAATGTGGTTTGCCTTTATGCTATATATATATATGTTTGCTCACATGTGATTATTGCACAAATTTTCAATATTAAATACAACAAGAAATTAATAACAATGTTTTCTCAAGGTTCACTCGCCAACTTTTGTTGACCCAAAATATTCCCCGTTTTACACATGATACAGGTGATCCAGTTGAGGCAAGAAACACATAGGAAGGCTTAGAAGAATAAATCAATTTAAGCTTTGGATTGTATTACTTAGTTTCATTTTCCTTGTAATTGTATGGATTTGATTTGAATATTTAAGTTGTAATTTGAATTTAATAAATATGGAACATTTTAGTAAACATCATGAGCTTTGGTGATAACCCAATTATGCCCCGACTCTTATTCCACTGCGGGTCGGGGTGTGACAATCTATGTATAAGCATTGTTCAATATGATGTACATTTGTGTATAAGCAATGTTGATTGTATTCCCCTTTTTTGTCTACTGAAATCTAGGGTTTCAAGTTAGTAGTTTCTTTAAAAAAAGATTCATTGGTTGGATATGGTGTTTATAAGTTACTGGATCTAAGTTCTATGTACATTTGTGTATAAGCATTATTCAATATGATGTACATCTGTGTATAAGTAGTGTTCTGAAAGTTGTATTTGATGTACACATATGTATAGTTGTTTGTTTAAGCAGCATATGACTTTTGTTGTTTCTCGTGGTTTTTTATAACTAAGTCATATTGATTTTATATGTAGAAAGATATTTTTACAAAGTACTTGAAGGTAGGTAATCATCCGAAAGGTAAGGATTTTGAAGGAGCAATGTCGTATAGGTTCGCGATTGAATGGGCGACGATTGGCAATTCAGTTGATTGTGGAGTGTTTACAATGCGACACATGAAGACTTGGTCTGCAGAAATGGATGAAAAATGGGATAGTAGGTTTCCGCTTACACACACGGAAAAAAGGCGTGTTTGACGCGTCTAAGGAAAAAGTATGCTGTGAAGTTAGTGTGCTCCTATGCTAACAAGGGCGTGATCGAGTAATAGCCGTTTAACAGCAAACGTTCTTAATCATATACTTCCTATCCCTTATGTAATGGTTCTATTACAGGAGGTGTAAGTTCTACTTACCTTGCATCCGATCATGTTTTTCGCGTCTTTGACCCGCTTGACCCATTCCTTCTAAGCTTTCACCTAGCTTGTCAAGAGTCAACTATAATGCAACATCCACAAGATGGTTATATTAGTCATCAATACCATGACTATCATTCTTATGGATTTTCTTTACCATTTTTCACATTCGATTCTATTATAGGCAACTCAAACTGCCAAATGACATGTATAAATGCACTCACTCTTTGATGAAACTCACTTAGACATTTTATCAATCACTTGGTAGGCTATAATTTTTAGATAACTTTGCCATCCAAATTACCTTATTTCTTTCAAATCAACAAGTTTATATACCTAACAATATTAAGTTAGCATAAACTTTCAAGCCTCATAAACTAATTCGTTAAATTATGACACTAAAATTGGGGTTTTCATCTCTTATGCAAAAACCCATTTCACCCAAAAAAAAATTAGACATTCATCCGAATCTATAAATTATTCAAGTTCTTCATACATTCTTATATACATGATGATTTCATACACATTTCAACATAAATATAACATCGATTTCATCTTATCATCAAAACCCATTTCATGTCATGTATGAACATATACTTAAATCTCTAAATTGTTCAAGTATTTCACATATACTTGCAAGTATAATGATCATACACACAATTTCATTATAAATTTCACCATACTAACAAAAATATTAAACTCAAGGTTACCACCTTCAAGTTCATCCACATACTTATCATCACCAAAACATAAATTACAACATACCTTATGATCTCCAAGCTTAGATGATCACAAATTTATGTTCATGCATGTTATTTGGCCCTAATTCATCCTCCAATTTGATGGATTAAGATTGAACAAGGGCTTGCTCCGTTGTTCTTCCTCCTGGTCGCTACACAAACACACACACCTAGTGTGTGTTGTGTTTTATTTTTATTATTAAAACTTATGTTCCAGTTTTCCTCTTTTGGCCTCTCAAGTTTGTGATTTTATTTATAAAGGGCTTTTACATGAAATTCCATCAAGGTTTTTAATTGCACATGTTAACTAGGTTAAATCATCCAAGTTACACGCTTATAATAATTACCATTTAGGTAATATCGATATTAAATTTTAATTATTTTTGGGGTGTTACATGGTAGTGTATTATGGATGGTATGGTAGATGAAAGGGAAAGTGTATTCAAAGTATTGTAAAAAACACGTTATATCATGTTCATACTTATAGATGCACATGTGTATTTTTAATATTGGTAATGTAAAAAGTAGTGTATTACAGATGGTAGTGTAAATGAAAGTTAATTGTCTAATATTGGTAATGTATTATGGAATTCGTTAAAGAACTGATACATATGCACATGTATATCGATAATTGTTACTCGAATTTTTTTGGTGACGAAATATAGCGATTTTTAAAAGATTTACATTAAAAAAGTTGTGTGTCTTTTAGATTTTTTAGGTTTTTTTGTAGTGCTTACATTGGTTCTCGCAATAAAAGGTGGTTCCTAACGGATCCTTATCCTCTCTCTCTCTCTTTCTCTCTCTCTCTCTTTTATATATATATATAGATATATAGATATGGCTCAATCTATTCACACACCCCTGCTGCCTATTTGGACACCCTTGGGCCCTAGACGGGTCGTCTAAGGCTAGACACCCTGTATAGCACTGATTTTTAGGAGTCAGCAGGTACCTGGCAGGGAGCATAAAGTGTTTAGACGGGACGCCTGGACCTAGATGACCCGTCTAGGAACTTGTTTCTTTTTGTTGGAAAATGGATGTTTTGGTAGGGTAGATTGGTTGTTGTTGGAGTTTGAAAAAATAGTGTTTTGGTGGGGCAAATTGGTTGTTGTTGGGGGTTGTTTTTTTTTGTGGTGTAATTTTAGATTTTATAAAGTTTTGTTTATTGTATAAAAAGTGAGTTATCTTTTTCAATCGTTTATATATTTAATTGTTTTTACATTATATTTTTTTTTAAAATACAATATTAAAATTTAATATTGTTTTCAACATTTTAAGATGAATGCAAGAAGTATATGTTGTTTTCGTATTACATTTCAATGTCGATTTAACACAAACAATCACCAAATAATCGAATAACTGAAAACAAAGCTAAATATTACATATATATCATATATAACATAACTTTGTACATCCATAACAATATGTATCTGTACAGCTGAATACTAAATACAAAAGGCGAGCGGTCTATGCATACGAGTCGGACTCGGGATCTGGCTACTGCTGCTGCTGATGTGGTGCTCGAGCTGGTGGGAGCGGTATGGGAGGTAAACCGTCTCTCTCTCGTCTATCCTGTGCCTCCTGAACCAGCCAGCCAATGAGATCCATAAGCCTGTCGACGTCGGCTCGTAAGCGCGGGTATGCCAGACCCCGTGGGGCATGACCTGGAAGGACGTGCTGCGGAAACTGATGCGCCCCGTGAGGTGGTTGTGCTGGTGGCGGTGCCGGTCCGTCAAAATCAACCGGAGGGTCCAGGACTACTGTAACATCCGTCAAAAAACGGATTTACCAAACCCGCTCCGTTTATTAACAGAACAATCAGTTAAAAATTTCGTTGCTTATTTAATGCCCAAAATAATTTTAAACGATACATAATTATAAGTATATGGGGATATATAATTTGTTTTTGAAAAACTGTTAAAAATAATGAAATAAAAATAAAATGGTACTGCCGGGTTTCGAACCCGGGTCAGTCAGCCGGGTCAACAATAACTTAACACTTAACCATCCAACCACTGCGCCACTAGTGTTTTTTTGTTAATTAATGGAAACAATTAATTCATATTATAATTCTCGAATTCAAAATCGGCGCGCCCAATTGCAGTCGTCGGAAATTCCGACTATCTCGCTAAGATTGGACGGTTACTTCAGTTATAACGTAAACCTTAATCACTACATCGGTTATAACCGATGCCTGAGTCCGCGACACAAGTTATAACTGCCGGAAAGCTTCTAACCGACGAATCAAGTCGGAAATCGGACCAAATTCATCGATGACCTGCCCTATAAATACCTCCTCGAACCTCTGCAAGCCTTTTCGCTCAAAACCGCACCTTTACCCGACGTAATTCCACTCGCCGGAAAAGTTCTGCACATCGCCGGAAAACCGAACCCTTCACCTCTGTGCCTTACTGAACCCCCAGAGCTTATACCGAAGTCACCCACATCCATTTCAAGCTTGCTGAAGACTCTCTGCCGCAGGACACACGTCGCCGGAAGTTTCTGCTGTCACCGGAGTTTCGCCGGAGAAACAGAGGAGTCCAGTTTCGGTATATCTAACACTTAATTTTTCATTCTTTTATTTATCTCACCTGATACAGGTGAACAGGATGAAGCAAGGAAAACATAGGAAATGCCTTAGAAGAAAACAATGAAGCCTAGATTGATGTTAGGACATGATGTAATAATGATTGTATAATTCCCTTTAAAATTGTATTAATGAATATGAAACGTTATAATAAATGTCATGAGCTTTGATGATAACCCAATCATGCCCCGATCACCTTTTCCGCTGCGGGTCGGGTGTGACAGATTGGTATCAGAGCCATGACTATAGGGATATAGGATAGGTTATTAGACCCTTAGAGCCTATACTATAGTTTGCCTAAAATTTTAATTGATTAGGTGGTTACATACAAACTTATGATATTTATTTGTTTCATATTTGTTTATACTTACAGTCAAACATACATACTTATATACACATTTATCATACATATATCAATGTTCATATATTCAATTCATCTTCATACTTTTGTTATTCAAAGATTTTGTTGCAATTTTCAAATCTCATCAAAGTAAGTTTCTGCGACGGGCATGTAGTAACTGGAAGGGTACAAGTACCGGTAGTCGGAACGTCCTGTCTAGGTTGGCATTCGTATAAATCCAATATAACGGACCAGTTTGCCTACCTGGGGACTAACGATGAGAGTACGAAGGACCTATTAGGCCAAAGCATGTCACACCAAACGTCGTTCGAACTAACCCCACTTTGAGGTGTCACCGTGTCTACACCTGGACACATTCCGAATATCACACGTTATATACATATTTCTCGATTTTCTCCGGGTTTTAGTGTACGTAACCAGGCTAACACATGCGAACCATATGAAAAACCCGGTATTCATGGGAGCCCACATGATTACGAAGGTGAAGTATGGCGGCATGTAGGGCCTAATGACGAGCAAAGCCTAAGACATCCTATGGATGTAGTAGATTTATTTTTCTATAATTATTTTATGAATGTTCATTCCTAAGTGCGACCCATGATCCCAAAAGCATCCAACTCATACTCTTGACATGTATTCCTTGTAGATGTCTTCTAACCTCGCCCGTAGGAAGATGAGAGCAGGAAAAGCCCACGAGCGCATGGCTGCCCTAATCGCTCAACAAATAGCTGCCATAATACCCAACATTGTAATCCAAGTCCAACAAGCACTTACCGCTAATCCTGTCAACCAAGAAGTTCAAAATGTTGTCAATCCTCCCCCAAATACCACTAAATGCACCTACAAGCATTTCAAATCATGCGACCCTCCAAAATACGAAGGGACTGAAGGTGTCACCGCTCTCCTCCATTGGTTTGAAGAGATGGAGAACACTTTTCTAAATTGCGATTGCCCCGATGATCGCAAAGTGCGATATGCTACCGGTCGTTTATATGGAATAGCACTTACTTGGTGGAATACAGAGAAGGCCAAATGAGGCGTTGACGATGCTATGACTTTAACTTGGGATGAATTGAAGGAAATCATGACCAGACGATTTTGCCCAAGGAGCGAAATCAAGAAATTAGAAGATGAGTTTTATTCGTTGAAGCAAAAGGAAGGAGACCACACCACATACAACAAAAGATTTCTCGAGTTACATCAAATGGTTCCCAACTTGTTCACTCCCCTCTATCGTTTGATCGAGCACTACATTCGAGGTCTTCTGTCAAAGATTCAAGACTCTGTAATAAGTACCACGCCTGCAACTTTGGAAGCAGCAATGGAGCTAGCAACAGAGCTCACCGAGAACCGAATCCGGAACAAAGACTTCAAGGAGGAGAAGAAGAAGGATAAAGCACCGACTGAAACTTCAAACTCCACCCAAACCGAATCCCCTTCTCAACCCATTTCTAAGAGAAAAAGAGACGGGCAACTTTTCGCTACTATCCAACGTAATCAACCAATTTCACACGCCATACCCATCCAAGCTATCCCAATCACTCAAGTGGCACCCAACTCAACTTACCCAAATAAGAAACCATATCTTGGACCTCACCCTCGATGTAACACCTGTTTTTATCACCATCCCCTTACCTTACCTTGTCGACTATGTGCAACTTGTGGACGCTATGGTCATTTGAGCAAGGTTTGCCGCACCCCTCAAAACCAAATCTCTCCCCCTACTCAAAACATGATCCAAACCTATCATCAACCTCAATACCCCATGTTCCCATATGTTCGAGCTTGTTTCAATTGTGGCGACCCTACCCACTTTAGAAACACATGCCCTCAATTGGTTAACATCATAAACGCTCAAGCTCAATCAAACCCAGTTAACCAAGTAAACCAAGAAAACCCAATCGCTAGGCCACCAGCAAGAGGAAGAGTCTTCAACATCAACGCCAATCCTGTCGAAGATAATAACGGCCCAAACGAAACCACCCAACTAGTCCTCTTCACCGGAAATCAAGAATCAACTCCAATCGTTTAGTTTTATGTTTTTCTTTATCACATAGAACCAATCATAACTTAAGGATAAAGCCAATGGGAATTTGACAAGAATATGGTGGATACGCCGCTGGTACTTCCTATATATAAGTATTCCTGCCAAAGGATCAGAGGCATTATCTGGCGGTTATGAGAGGTTCCATGTATAATCTGTTTGAGTAATTATTGTTTATTATTTTCAGTACATGCAATACGATCGGCTCCGTTTGATTGAGCCTTGATCGCACAGACATTTTTCATTTTCAGTACATGCAATACGATCGGCTCCGTTTGATTGAGCCTTGATCGCACAGACATTTTCATTATCAGTATCTTGTGGTTGTTCTGTTTGTTGTAGAGTCACATAGAACGAATCATAACTTGCGGATAAAGTCAATGAAAATTTGACGAGAATATGGTGGATACGCCGCTGGTACTTCCTATATATAAGTATTCTTGTCAAAGGATCGGAGGCATTATCAGGCGGTTATGAGAGGTTCCATGTATAAACTGTTTGAGTGATTATTGTTTATTATTTTCAGTACATGCAATACGATCGGCTCCGTTTGATTGAGCCTTGATCGCACAGACATTTTCATTTTCAGTACATGCAATATGATCGGCTCCGTTTGATTGAGCCTTGATCGCACAGAACATTTTTCATTTTCAGTGTTGGTTGTATTGGTTGTAGAGTCACATAGGACTAATCATAATTCACTGATAAAACCAATGAAAGTTTGACAAGAATATGGTGGAAACGCCGCTGGTACTTCCTATATATAAGTATTCTTGTCAAAGGATCAGAGGCATTGTCAGGCGGTTATGAGAAGTTCTATGTAGGATTTAGTAATTTCTTGGTAACTAATCATAACTTGCGGATAAAACCAACGAAAATTTGACAAGAATATGGTGGATACGCCGCTGGTACTTCCTATATATAAGTATTCTTGCCAAAGGATCAGAGGCATTATCAGGCGGTTATGAGAGGTTCCATGTAGGATTTAGTATGTTTTGGTTGAAGTTTGTTCATTATACATTTCAGCGTATTCAATTTCATCATTTAAAGAAGTTGAGCTATGTCTCACTTCCACAATGACTGACCTCTCCATCACAACAAACGAGAGAGGTGTTGTCACCATTCAAACATATATGCCATCAGGATGTGGATTCAAATATTGGTTGTTGTGTTATTTATGTTCTAGAGTTACATCATAGGACCAATCATAACTTACTGATAAAACCAATGAAAATTTGACAAGAATATGGTGGATACGCCGCTGGAACTTCCTATATATAAGTATTCTTGTCAAAGGATCAGAGGCATTGTCAGACGGTTATGAGAAAGTCCTATGTAGGAGTTAGTAATTTCTTGTTACATTAGTTGTTGTGTTTATTTATGTTCTAGAGTCATATCATAGAACCAATCATAACTTACTGATAAAACCAATGAAAATTTGACAAGAATATGGTGGATACGCCGCTGGTACTTCCTATATATAAGTATTCTTGTCAAAGGATCAGAGGTATTGTTAGACGGTTATGAGAAGTTCCATGTAGGTTGTAGTATTAGAAGTTTTGCTTTAGGATATAACCATATCCTTCCAAACATATCAAAACTCTTACGCATGATATCATATTTAGCGAATCAACTCTGCTTATCAATATTTTTACAGTAGGCAACAACAAGCGATTCCTGTAATAGGGTACTTAACCCTTACAAGGGACGTTACCGCCTCAAACAAAATTTAAACTCTTACACTTTTTCTAAGTATGTAACTGTCAAACTAAACACCATCATTTTTAGTCAAATATATCACTACTTAAATTTCGGGACGAAATTTCTAAAAAGCAGGGGATACTGTAACATCCGTCAAAAAACGGATTTACCAAACCCGCTCCGTTTATTAACAGAACAATCAGTTAAAAATTTCGTTGCTTATTTAATGCCCAAAATAATTTTAAACGATACATAATTAATAAGTATATGGGGATATATAATTTGTTTTTGAAAAACTGTTAAAAATAATGAAATAAAAATAAAATGGTACTGCCGGGTTTCGAACCCGGGTCAGTCAGCCGGGTCAACAATAACTTAACACTTAACCATCCAACCACTGCGCCACTAGTGTTTTTTTGTTAATTAATGGAAACAATTAAGTCATATTATAATTCTCGAATTCAAAATCGGCGCGCCCAATTGCAGTCGTCGGAAATTCCGACTATCTCGCTAAGATTGGACGGTTACTTCAGTTATAACGTAAACCTTAATCACTACATCGGTTATAACCGATGCCTGAGTCCGCGACACAAGTTATAACCGCCGGAAAGCTTCTAACCGACGAATCAAGTCGGAAATCAGACCAAATTCATCGATGACCTGCCCTATAAATACCTCCTCGAACCTCTGCAAGCCTTTTCGCTCAAAACCGCACCTTTACCCGACGTAATTCCACTCGCCGGAAAAGTTCTGCACATCGCCGGAAAACCGAACCCTTCACCTCTGTGCCTTACTGAACCCCCAGAGCTTATACCGAAGTCACCCACATCCATTTCAAGCTTGCTGAAGACTCTCTGCCGCAGGACACACGTCGCCGGAAGTTTCTGCTGTCACCGGAGTTTCGCCGGAGAAACAGAGGAGTCCAGTTTCGGTATATCTAACACTTAATTTTTCATTCTTTTATTTATCTCACCTGTAATTAACTGAAACACACTAAAGAACATGATTAAAATCGTTGAATCAGTCAGTCATCATTTCTGGTTAAGATCAACGAAGAAGACGAAGTTTCGGTAGTATATAAGTTTAATTTAAATCAAGAAATAACTCGGGTTAGACACACAGTCCAGTGGTGGACTGTGTGCACATTAAAAACGCTTACGTCTCGAGTTCGAATCATGTCCCACGCTCCCTCGCTTTAATAAAAATGTTCCTTTTTATTACTGAACCGGATTCATTTCATATAGTTGTTAAGTATAATAAAAACCGGAATAATAACCAAGATAGACACACAGTCCAGTGGTGGACTGTGCGCGCGTTTAAAACACAGGTCACGAGTTCGAGTCCGGACTAGCGCATCGGTCCGGACAATTATCCAACTTTTTATATAAGGCAGAAATGGAACTATTTAGTTTGTAAATAAGTATAATAAAAATCAGATTATTTAACAAGTTAGACACACAGTCCAGCGGTGGACTGTGTGTTAACTCAACCCACAGGTCCCGGGTTCGAGACCTGTGGAGAACACCGGTCCGATTCAGTAAAATCCTTTTTAAAAATGAATGATTTTCTGTTAAATCTAATTAGTATATAAATTTAATTAAAAACAGAAATATTTCGGGTTAGACACGTAGCTCAGTTGGTAGAGCTGCGTGCACGCGTACGGGAGGTCTCGGGTTCGAGCCTCACCCAGCGCACACAATTACACATACGAACCGGTCAACAGTCAACAGTCAACGGTCAACGGTCAAAAAAAAAGTCAACATTTTTTATTATTTTTATTTATTTATTTTATTTAAAAATCAATTAAAAATACTTAAAAATAACATTTTTAAGGTTAGAAAATAGCCTTAAACTCACAAAAATACACCCAACAATCCTACTAAAATGGATTAATAAAACCCGTTTACTTACCGAAACATTATGCCATTATCTAGGTTAATTTCACTCGTGGTTAAAACCACTTCGTGCGCATTCAACATCATCAACCGAACGCACCCAATGTGAGTGAATCTTACAACTCCCCTTTTTAATTACACGTTTTGGGGTGTGTCATGTGTCATAAAATTAACTCGTTTATTTAAACTTGTGCCATACCATATTGTGATCTAAACTTAGATTGTATACATTGCTTGTAGTTATGTATTTCATTTTGTCTATTTATATGCAATTCATTCATTAGGCCCATCAGTTTCTCGTGTGAGACGAGTTGAGCAACACGTGCCTCAAAACAAATCCATTATTGTTCGTGTGTGTATTATTGAGTTTATATTGTTTGTAGTTATGTATTTCATATTGTCAAGTTTATGCAATTCATTCATTAGGCCCATCAGTTCCTCGTGAGAGACGAGTTGAGCAAAGCGTGCCTCAAAACGGTCCATTATTGTTCATGTGTGTATTATTTAATATTAATTGATTGGTGAATAAGTTTACATCTATTTTTACTCATGTGTGGTTGTGCACTGTATTTTACAATCAATTAAATAAACTTGTTCAAATGTTTTTCATAGGATTCACTCGCCAACTTTTTGTTGATCCAAAAACCCTTTTTACACATGATACAGGTGAACAGGATGAAGCAAGGAAAACATAGGAAATGCCTTAGAAGAAAACAATGAAGCCTAGATTGATGTTAGGACATGATGTAATAATGATTGTATAATTCCCTTTAAAATTGTATTAATGAATATGAAACGTTATAATAAATGTCATGAGCTTTGATGATAACCCAATCATGCCCCGATCACCTTTTCCGCTGCGGGTCGGGGTGTGACAACTACCGCTGCCTCATCTGTGGCGGATAGACTGGATCGGACTGATCTGGCAGCGGCTCCGGAATCCATGTCTTACCTTCGCGGGTTTTAAAACGCTCGCCTAGCACGCCGAACCTATTCACCAGCCTCATCCCCCGCAAGGTCTGAAAACCCATTCGCATGGACGGTATGGTCGGCTGCAAGTGCGGGTCCGTCTCCGGCACATGACAAAACGACCGGGCAATCACGGTGACGTACGCCCCGTCGTACAAAAAGCTGCGCTCCTGCAGGTGATGGCGGAGGCGAAGTACTGGGCGAGACCGTGCGCAAGTGCGCATGGCCTCCTGTACAAAAGACAATAGTAAAAAATAAATCGGTGCTCGTACACCACTCTCGGCTGTGTCCGCGAGCGGTAATAGACGTAGCGAGCATCCAAAGTAGACACCTGCACATTATATTAGCGAAATACGGAAATTAATTCATAGCAACAATAATCAAACAATTACCGTAATAAACGTACGTACCTGTACAGCGGGTCGGCAACGTGGGAAATCCTCCCCTTCGCGCTAACATGCTCCCAAGTGTCATGGCCTGCGACCACCTCCCAAAATCCCAAAAGAGTGGGTCTATCCACCACCAGTAGCCCCTTCGTATAAACATCCGTAGCAATCTCCTCCTACATGTATATGCCGCTATGAACGGCAAACTCAGTAAGCGTCATCGAACGCCACACACCGGCAAG
This sequence comes from Scalesia atractyloides, assembly GCA_947069175.1. Taxonomy (NCBI): domain Eukaryota; kingdom Viridiplantae; phylum Streptophyta; class Magnoliopsida; order Asterales; family Asteraceae; genus Scalesia; species Scalesia atractyloides. Next base: position 7,188,300 of record CAMTDV010000008.1, read on the forward strand.
CCTAAATGAAACCTCAGCCGAAGGGGGAGGACCCTGTGGCTAGGGAGGCGGCTGGTCGACCAGTGGAGGGTGGAACGTGAAGGTCGACAGGAACTCGATGAGCAGCTCCCTATAACTCGGCGTGCCGGCCAAGTCAAACAGACAGTGCCACGGGGAATTAACGGTAATGAAAAAACCCAGTCTCGGCCTCTCACCAATCGCCTCGATCGCATCCCAGTTGACCGCCAAGTGCGATCCGACGTGCATCCGGCGTAGCTTCCCGCAAAAACGGGCTGCCTCGGTGTCGAGCAGGAACTCAAGATGGGGGTGGCCGTGGAGCGGATCCACCGGCGCTGGCGGGGCCCGTCGCGGACCATGCGGATGTGGGTCCCCGTGTATCGGATCTCCAATCTCGTCCATAACTAATCTGCGATTGTATTAGCAATTTAACACAAATAAAACAATAAATTATATAAGTTAAATAAAAAAAATTAGCAGGTCGTCTATTGGGGTCGTCTAGGGCTAGACGCCCCGTCTTGTTCAACAAAAAACCCAAACACTTCAACATCACAGCCCTTAAACCCCAAAAATTATCAAATTCACACAAAACCTACGTTCTAAATGCATAATACATTAAAGTTTATTGAAGTATAGGTGAAAAACGTACCAGAGATGTTGATTTCGCAAAAATACGATCCAAATACGGTAGAATACGTATGTGTGTGTGTGTTTGAGTGTGTTTTGTTGGGTGTCGTCTGTGTCTGATCGTCTAGGTTGCCAATCATATACGACTCGTAACGGGTCGTCTAGGCCTAGACGGGTCGTATGGAATAAACGGCGAATTACCAATTTACCCTTGAGTTGCCACCCGTCTAGGCCTAATTCAGGGGCAAAATGGTAATTAACCATGCTGAGCTGTAAAACAGTCAGGTGGTTAATTACGATTTTACCCTGAATTAGGCCTAGACGGGTGGCAGTTCAGGGGTAAAATGGTAATTTACATTTTACCATGGATAAAAGATCTCGCTCAAACTGTACGTGGCGTCTAGGTCTTGACGACCCGTCTAGGCCTTGATAATATGACCATTTTGCCCCTGAGTTTAGCCTAGATGGCCAACAAACCAGGGGTAGAATGGTCTTCTTGCTATACCAAGACGGGGGCGTCTAGGTCTAGACGACTCGTATATTTACATATAATTTTTTTTTGGTATAACTAATAGTATTTTATCTACTTAGTTTGAACTTTGATATAAGCCGACATTCCACCAGTACACCCAAGGCACAAACTCCGGGTATTGACAAACAGACGGTAATCATACTCTCCGAGCTCTCACGTCCCACCGTCGCCACCGGCAGTATTGACATTTCGTCATCTGCCGGTGCCAACGGTTGGACGTGAGAGCTCGGAGAGTATAATTGCTGATGTTTGTCAATACTCGGATTTTGTTGGTTTTTAGATGGGCTTTGTATGGTTTAATTTTTGTGCCTTGGGTGTACTGAAGGAATGTCGGCTTATATCAAAGTTCAAATTAAGTAAATAAAATCCTATTAGTTATACAAAAAGTTTTTTTGTTGTATTAAAAAAATCTTTGTATTAATTGTACAAATAAATCGTATTAAACATAAAAAAATCAGACGATGTTCTTGCTTTGTTGACCGTTGTTGACCAAAACTGATCGTCAGACGATGACTGAGATTCGTTAGGTGCTGTAGAAACACCTGAAATAAGTTCAACAACATATCACTATGTTAAACCACAAGACACTCTATTACGCAAACAAAAAGCATATATATTTAAAAAATGGCAGTATTTCTCATTTACCTGCATTTACTCCTCGAGTTTCCCTTCAGTTACAGTCTTCGATTGAGCACAAGACACTCTTTGACAAGTAGTCGATTGAGATACAAATTTGCACGCTGGAAACCGTCCCTCCAATAGTTTTTTTCCAAAATATATAAGGCTGATCTCCATCGGGTAAATATGTTTTTATCTCACTATGTAATGGGTTGCTTTTCAAATTATCTCTGTGAGGTACGGATTGCCTGCGCATGGGGATTCCTCACCACCATATCTTCCACCATCACGAATAATGTCTTGTACACTAGACACAACCTCCTCTTGCTCGTTAGAATTGGGAACACCGCTCTCCCCTAACAACCATATCTCCATTAGTAAATAATTAAAACAACAACTAGTTTAACCTAATAACTGTTATCGTATTGGCTCAGGCACCCATGAGTCGCCAGAATACGCCCCAAAGAAATAGTTGTCGTCCCAGTTTGATGACATTTCACCACCTTTGAATGATATCAGATAAGAAATATAAGCCAAAGTTCATGACAAAGAGAATTCCGACGACGAAGTGAAAGTTTTATGCGACATCAAATGCTCTGCATGGGTCTATTTAACAAAGAAATATATGCCCCGTCTACGCCTAGGCGGGGCGTATCACTTTACTACTTTACTGACATGCATTGAACGATATCAGATGAAGTAATATAAGCCAAAGTTCATGACAGAGAGGATTCCGACGACGAAGTGAAAGTTTTCTACGACATCAAGTGCTCGGCATGGGTCTATTTAACAACGATATATACGCGCCCCATCTAGTCCTAGACGGGGCGTATCACTTTACTACTTTACTGACATGCATGCAGAGCACAACCTTCGAGACGGCTCGTCTAGGCCTAGACGCCCCGTCTTCGGCTGGTCGTCTTCAACAACCGTCCATTGCTAGACGCCCCGTCTGATGTGACTAATTTGACGTTGTACGGGGCAGGAATGTGGTCAGAGAAAAGGAAAACTAGACGTCCCGTCTATGTCTAAACGACCCGTCTAAAGGGTGTCTAAATAGGCAGATGGGTGTGTGAATATGCAGACCCATATATATATATATATATATATATCTTATACCGATACAAGCTTCAGATCTCTATCCAATTTAAGGTTTTGTGGTCGGTCCACAATTGTGATTTGTTCGATTGTAAATATGTTCATTAAAAATTAGAGGATTTTCTATGAAGGCAACAAAATGTTGCTAATCGGTCAAAAAGCTACTAACCATCGGGGATTCTGTGGGAAATCTAAGTGGGGAGTATGGACGTCATCAATGGATCAACGACATATATATTACCACAGGTCACCTAAGAGCATTTGAATGACGGATTACCGAGTTCATTTAAAATATATCATATTTGTTTAGATTTAGCAACAAAAACGGATAGATAATTTATCGTTGTCGATGAACACCATACTAAAATTGGTACCTCATTGTTGGTTATGATTTTGACCTTTTTAGGTGGATTTTGGAAGATACTGTAGTACAGTTGTTTCGCATCAATGCTAAACAAATATCAATAATTGCCTCTATTGTTTAATGTTTTATCAAACATTAGAGGCACTTTCAACTTTTGTTGATAGAAGAATAAGAATCTAACCTTTTGAATAGTTCTTCCAGTTTGTGTTGAATTTCAGTCATTGTTGTTGATGGCTCTTGCATGTAGGCTATATGTATAAGAAGAAAAGTTTAAAGAAGAGGATTCAATTCAATCAATTAGCAAATGTATAATTTATCGGTCATTGTTATTGACATGATAATCCGTATATCTTAACTCATTACATCGGTGCGAACGCATATTGCATCTAATTTAGTTTTATCACTCTAAAGATAAACGGATAAGCTATATACAACCAAAAATAACTTGAAACCTACCAAGTACACAAAACCAATAATAAAATTTTTAAAACTTGACGGGGTATGTTTCTAACGATGATAAACTTATCATTCACCAAATTTCAGTCACACAAGATTCAAAAGAAAATCAACTTCCCTAAAGTAACCGATCCCAAAAAACAATGCCTGTGACAGTATAATACACTACAAAGCATATGAGCACACAATAGTATATGCTTCTCTAACAGTAACTTTACACACCGCCAAATCAAAAATTAAGGACCCAACCACCTATTTGTGCCTCCTTTCTATAACCCTAGTGTGGCAATAATGTGACTTTCACTATATCATCATGGCTCAAAACTCTTGCCAAAACCCTAAAGGTTATTTAAGTAATTTCCACTTTAAAGAGGGTCCATTGATCCGCTTTTCAGCCTCTCCATGCGGGCTTGAAGCCCAGATAGCGCCTTTTCATCCATGGGTAGAACACCACTATGGACGGGATTGGGATTGACTGCACTAACCTCGTCTGTGGGTAGACCAGACTCATGGTCTTCGTTACTAACATTCATTTGCATCATGGGTTGGTTCGCAGGTTCCGGATTCCCAGCAGAGGCTAACTGGATGCTCTTCATCCTTTCTCTTATTGCATCTAGAGTCCCACTGCTAACTGCGTATCAATAAATATATAAATAAATAAAGGATTAATTTCATATATACCCAACCAAAACTTGAATATCATATATATCCAATTTATTAAAAACAATCTAATGTATAATCATTTTACTCATTTTTTTAACTTCAAGTTTTGGTATATGCTCATCTTTTAACTTCAGATTTTTATACAAGTTTTAAACTTGAATTTATTTTCACCCATTTTTTATTTTTATTTTTCCATAAACAATAGTATTCTTCATATATAATATTTAATCAAAATAAATAAGCTAGAAATGAGTAAATATAATATTTGAAGTTAAAGATCAAATATGAGATTTCAAAGTTTCAGAAAAATAAGGGTAAAATTGTCATTTATTAATTGCTTTTAATGAATTAGGTATTATATAATATTTCAACTACTTTGCAAGGGTATATATGATATTTATAAGTTTGCAAGGGTATATATGATATTTTGCAAGTTTGAAGACATCGGCGAAGCTTAGAAAGGGCCGCGAGCGCAGGCGCGGGGGGTGGGGGATCCACCGAACTTTTCGCTTAGTAGTGTTATATATGTAGTTTTCGTATAGAAATTTTTGGGTATATACGTTTTCGACCCCCTCCCCCGGGTCAAAAATCTCAAGCTTCACCACTGTAGTAGAATTGTTGAAATATACCTCCAGATGGGAATCTGTCATCTGGTTGAACAGGGATTTGACCTCTTGATGATATGTGATCCTCAGCGTATGATGGTGGTAGAGTGAAACTTGTGGGGTCCGTTTTAGTATTAACAGATTTTCCATCATTTAAAGAATTGGTATGTACAGGTGAAAGTGGTGCAAATTTTGGAGATGAAAGGTTTAACGCAGATGGTGGAGGTGTTGACATAGGCACACTGGATGGAGTTCTTCCAGCTGCAGCATTTTTCTCCATCTGATATACAAGAAAAATAACAAAAAAAAACTTAGAATGGAGAAAATATGAGGAACAAAACAGAAGTTGAGAAGAAAGTTGTTATCCAGACCTGGGCTAAACCATCTCTAATGTATGTTCTGAAAGCTTCACTTGCGTTTTGAAGTTGAGAAAATATGTCAACCTGACAACAAATAGTTAAAGCTCAAGTTCAAAGGTGAAGAACTAATTTCACTTGCAAAACTAATATGTGAGCTAATGATAATATTGTTACCTTTGGGTACAATTGAGTTATTCGGTATAGTTCATACAGACCAATACTGCATGTTTGTTTGTCCCCAATTTTCTTGAATATAGCAGCCAGTTCTTGCTGTATACACAACACCAAAGAATATTAGAAGCAAGAAAGGGTGTACTGAATACAGCGAATTTTACCCATTTACTTAAAATTTCGCACGTACATAATCTTCTAAATCACTTGTTGCAAAAATTTACTTAAAAACTAGTGTAAAATGCCATTTTCATCCTTCAGGTTTGGCCATTTTTTGTCAATTTCGTCCAAAAGTTTGTTTTTCCGCATCTGGATCCAAAAGGTTTAAAAACTTGCCACTTTCGTCCGGCTCGTTAACTCCATCTGTTTTTCTACATTAAGTTGGGGGATATTTTTGTCTTTTTGTTAACTTAAAGGGCAATTTGGTTTTTTTCGCTTTATGTACAAGTATTCAAAAGACCAAATTGTCCTTTAAGTTAACAAAAAACTAAAATACCCCTCACTTAATGGAGAAAAATGGATATGGTGTTAACGAGCAGGATGAAAATGGCAAGAACCTTTTGGATCCAGATGCGGAAAAACAAACCTTTGGACAAAATTCGAAAAATGGCCAAACCTCAGGGAGGAAAATGGCATTTCACTCAAAAAATTATTATAAAGAAGTGCAATTTTTACAAAGTGCTTCTAGTGAACCTATTATTTGTAGTCGAGATTGAAAAAACTGACCTTCAATTGAGCATCAGCAGAATGCGTAGCGGGCATAGGATTATTGGCCATGGAGTCACCCCAATGTGTTTGACCCACGGGACCGGTTGGTGTCAGCATTCTTGCAGCAGCCAAGGTCTAACGATTTTCAAAAAAAAAGATAAAGACTTAATACAAGTTTTCAAGACACAATGCGGGCCTTTATCAAGTAATGCATTAAACAATTACCTGGAGATTAAGGTCGATGTAGGCGAGTATTATAGGTTGGGGTTCCATGTCTATTGGAACCATAGAAAGATGGCCTTTTATCGCAGTACCACGAAGCTTTACAAGCTCATGCAGAACCGTTTTCACCATGCGCAAAGGCTTATCATCTGCTCCAGCTCTGTAAATGGGTAAGCCATCGATCTTATTAAAATAAGAAGTCTAATAATTAGAAACTAGATTATCACAAGACGATGCAAACCTCCTCCTGATTTCTTCCATCCCAAGTTCTTGGAGATAGATATGAATGCTTTGGAGAATGCGATCAAGGTCAACCTCATAAATTGTACTTTGTAGAACCTGCATCAAAATATTAAATATTCAAGAAAGACAGACCAATGTGTGAAAGTTATTTAATAAATATATCCAAATGCGGACCGACCTTTGTAAGTTTGATCAAGCATTTGACAACCAAATCTGAAAATTTCATATTTCTTGAAGCAAATGACTCGTTTGATGGTGGATATGGCCATCTAGAAGGGTCCAATGGTTTCAAAAGATTGATCAGTACCACAAATGACGATGTACGTTCAGCATTATCCTGAAATTAATACCAAGCAAGTCAACAAAATAACTAAACACGAATAAAAATATAAGATATATTTGCATGAGTTAACGTAAGACTTAAGAGGCAAAGGTTCACCAATATCTTAAGCATTAAAACGTTTAATGCTTTCAAAAGCTGACTGCCATCATCCATCCTTGGAACCCTTTCATCTAAAAGCCAGAGTAAAAGCTCTGTAATCAGATTGTCAAGTGTTCTCTGGTTGACAGCATGTGCAAGCCTTTTATTTTGAAATGTCTGCATGAGTGTGTTGAGAACATATTTACAAGGCCTAGAAGATGCACCCCTCAAACTAAAGTCGAAAGTATTTGCAACCTGGTAAACAAAAACAATTAGAGAATATGTGTATCACAAAAATACTATATCAAAGGAGAGCAACAAGTACCTTAGCTGCTAAACAAGAAACAAGCTTGTCAGCATCTTTGATTAATTCATCCATCAAACTGCCTTCAGGGTCATTCGTTGCAGCTGCTAATTCATGGCACACAACTTTCATACCTTCAACAGACTGCATATGACCAATTTATGCATTCAGTAAAAACTTCACTAAAAAGGACAAATTTCAGTTTAAAAAAATATAAATCAAACCTGCTCAGGAGAGCCATATGTAATGATATCTAGAGCCTCGTTCCAGTCTGTAGGGCCCATCACACCTCCAGATGGTCGTGCCATTGGATGTCTTTCCATTTGAGCTTCTGGGGGAGTATAGATATCCCTAAAAGATAAATAAAAAAACGCAGATTATATAACCAAATAAGGTAGTATTTTTCACATCAGTATGAGATAAGAGGAAAAAGTACAAAGAGAAGATAACAAGTAAAAAAATAACAGAATAACGTGACTACCTAGTAAAAACTGGTCCAGATATGGATCGTGATACTTCTCCACTTTGCTCGGCAAGGTCAGAACTGTAAAAAAAAGTAAGACCAACAAATATGATCGTATATTTGTCATTGCATGAACTCTAAAATGATTAAAAAAGCATAAGCAAGAAGCAAAGAATGGTAAGGTGAAACAAATGAGTTATTCTGATGTTTACCCATTCTCTCTAACAGAACGCCTTAATAAAGCAGCAGCTCTTGCTTCACCTGGCATACCCTCCTTTCTTTTATTCATCTCTCGCGCCTAGAGAAACATAAAAAGGCATAATAGGGTTACAAGAATAGATTAAAACGCACTGAACAAATAATATTTGCTTCTGCACAAAAGAAACACAATCATTAGTGCAATTATTAATTAGTTTTTCACCGTACATGTACTTATGAATATAGTTCTAAGGATAGTTCTCATTAATATCACTACAATTATAGTAATAGTAGAGATAGTAATAACAATCATAATGATGATGATGATGATTTTAAGAATAATAACAATTAGTAATAAACAAGGGAGAAAAACAAGAACATAATATACCTTATATTTAAATCTGTCATCTATCATACTTTTTTGTGCTTCAGTCAGCTTCCCAACATAATTCCAGATGTCATCACCTTACATCAAAAAATAATCACAAAGTTCAACATCTTCCAACAAAGGTTTAGCAGTCCTGTCTATGACGCATATTACATGTTAATCTTCTATTAGTATAAACCTTAAACTCACCAAATATCTTATAACCAGTGGCTAGACAATTTAAAGCAGCTTTTCTAAGATCACCATCTCGTTCTGCAGTTAAACTTGCAACATCTTTCAAGGATTTTAGCTGTGCATTACTTATCTGCATAAATTGTAAGAGACATGAGCAACCTTCGTCTACAAGTTCAGCCATTATTAAGTTTAGGGAGCATGTACCTCGGAGCCATTATTGTCCAGCAAATATCCAACAAGATCAGCACACTCGATTCTTGTCCTGTTATTTCTCGAACGCAGACCTTCCAAAATGAAAGGGAAAGTTTTTGCGGCAGAATAGCTATGTATGAGCTGCTTCATTAGTTCCCGAATTTTCTCTCTTAGTTTCTCGATGTTGTGACCAGTCTGCACAAATAAATAGATTAATCGTAAGTAGGCATTCAAACTCTGTCATGTATATTCTATAAAGTCTAGGGTTGAGTAAACCTTCTCCACCAAGCAAGGAAAAAAGATGTAAGCTTCAGATTCATTCAGAGTGTAGTTTTCGTTTCTTAATGTGTCAAAGAACTCCGGAAGAAATTCCAGCACCTGTAATCATAATTAACAATGAATATAACTTTTATACATATAATGCCAAACATAAATGACACGATGTATTTGACAAAACAAGATAATAATAATAGAATGTTTTAACCTTTAGTAAGCAAGAGGTGTTGGATTCACAAAATCGCAAAACAAACCACTTTAACAGTATATCAATAACTTCAATTAAATCTTTAGCAATTGTTGGAAGTGCCCTATGAAGCATCTCAATCCCATCAACTTGTTTTTTGAAATTTGTGCTTAAAAGCCGCCGGTGCAAATCCTCCCTGAAGTACTTCATCAAATCATTCTGTTTCATGAAGGAAAAAATGTTTTTAAAAACTAGATGACCACCACAGCAAACTGCCATTGAGTTTGCTAATAACAACCTCTAAATCCTGAATCTGCTCCACACGCAGCTCTTCAAATTTAGACCTACGAACCACAATTCTCTCTCTTTCAGCCTGCAAGCAAATAAGAATACAATATGCTTAGATATTTTTAATGTTGATTTATATATTAACGTATACGCAACATTGCAATTTAGAACGATACCTTGTTAGAGTCCCTGACATTTATTAAAGCTTGTGACTGGATGTTGATATCTTGAACAGACATGATCGGCTCTGGTTTTGAGCCCTTTGCTGAAACCACTCTCTAGAACCGAAAAAGAGACAATAATTCAATATATATTTCACAGATTAATATGAACAAAGTATCGCAGATGGTATATCAATACCGAAGATACAGATCTGCTTCCATGCCTTGAAGCATGGCCATTTGGTTTGCCAATCTTTGAACCTGTTTTCGATGTTTGTCCAGCTGGGACTGTTCTTGTGTTCTCATGCACTTCTGGAAATGCACCATGTGTCTTCAATCGTTCAAGAACAATTGCCAGTGCGGGACCTTGAATATCTCTTACATTCTTCATGACCTACAGTGGATGAGAAAATTGGTTCAAAACGATTGTGCGGAAATAAAACATATGAATATTAAATTTAAAAGTAAGCTGTTTTACACACCATTTCTGGTCCACAAACTCTAACAATATCCCCAAAGCACGCCTCTGCTGCTTTACGAACATCTGCTGATTTATCCTGATAAACAAAAACTACTTAATCTGCTGACTGACAAATGAAACAACGAATATAGTCTTTATAAATAATAAATACCGTCATAGCAACAGCAACTGGTCTCAGTAACTGAATGGCATCAGGAACTCTGCTAATCCTGTAAGTTGCCTCGACAACCAGTCAAAAAGGTCCTTGCGTCCTTCTGCCCCAAGTTTAGCATCAGTCAAAGAAGCAGTAATATATGGTACCTACAAATAACCAAAAGTCACGATTAATACAGTTAAATATAATTAAAACGCAAAAAAATTAGATACTAATAAAACATGTACCATTTTATCAAGATGGGTAACAGCAACCCAAGCATCCAAAGTTGTCAAGGTAGATTCTCTCGTGCTCTTTTTATTGTCACCAAGGCATTTGATAACATCGGACAAAATTCCCTGCAAGAAAAGCATATATTATTATTATTGTTAAATGTTAAATCCATTGGTTTTATAATAACCTAACTTGTTTATATATAAATGGAGATAGACGTATCTATTGACCTTGCTGGCCTTCTCTACTGCAGGTCCCATAGCCGATGCAAGAGCACTTATAGAAGTCAGTGTAGCCGTAATTAAGTTTTTGTTGCTGTCATATAACCGAGCTCTAAGAGCCCCAAACAATTCCACTGAAAAAAAATACAAAAACGTGTAAAAGATGATAAACCAACAAAAATATATAAAAAAATGCAAAAAAGTACCTGTTCCAGTAGGCTGAATACGCTTGTTAGCCTCATCCACAATTTTACTTACTGCTTCAATAGATTCAAGACGAGCCTGAACAAAACCAAAAACAATGTTGAAATGACTTTCCATGTTTTATTATTTATTAATTTAATTAATAAAGTAGTTATAAAAGCATCATCACCTTCCAATCATTACTCTCCAATCCTTTAAGAAGAGCCGGTGTTATCTTTCCGCTTATATCCTCACGTGGCAAGCTATCCAAACCACCACCAGACACAGAAGATACAGAGTCTGTTGCTTTAACAGTCTTTTTTGGTGCAGCGGCTGCACCCTCAAAAGGATTTTTCTCACACTCTGCATCCACTGCACTAAGAAGAGCAGGCTTAACATCTGACAAGAACGCTTTGATATCGGGACCCACATATTTGTGTAAAGCGCCAATAAGTTTAATGGTGGCATTTCTGGTTGCAGCGGCACTTGATTGTAAGCCAGTATCTTTGCAGAAATCAATTACATCCTTCAATTTCAGATGTCCAACACCAAAATCTTCAACTGCAGAAACCATCCACAACAGTCCCTCACTAAGAACTTTAGGATTCTTATGCTCTTTCATAATTTTGAACATCTACAATGTTGTGAAAGAACATGGAATACAACTTGAGTGTAAGAATAAATGATAAAAAGAAAATCATTTTCTTAAAAAAATACACTGACAACTGCCTACACTTACTCTTTCGAAAATGAAACCTGGGCCTACAGCTTCTGAGAAAGTGGTTAAACATTTCATAGCTTGGGCACGGGTCTTAATATCAGCAACCCTTTCACAAATACCTGCCGGAATGAAAAAGGTAACACTCAGATGCAAAACAATTTAAAAAACATGCTCTTTCATGATAATATTTTTAATCACATGTTCTTTACTAATGCAAATAACTACTAATCACAATCTATGTAATCATTTTTACCTCCTATGCAAAGTACAACGCATTTTTTTGGAAATTTTGATGCAGTAGAAGCTATATGGCTGACTACTTCTATAACCTGTTGCTGAACCTGCACGTTTTTCTCAGTCCAACCAGGAACGGCACATAGTAGACGGATTAAAATTTCAACCGACTGATCAAGTTCTTGGAGTGCTACAACTTGTTCTTTAACAGAGGTAATTGCTGCAGAAACATAATTTTGAAAATACATATTGGTCAATGTCACCCATCATAAATACGAAAAAAAATCTTTAAATCAACTTTATCACTAGTAATTTAAGAAAACAATAAAAGTTTGTTCCAATCTTGTGTATCGTTATTGTGGATTAAAAAACCTTCAAGTCGTTCTTTCCATGCGGCACTTTTTAACTGGGTAATAGTATCTGCTTGAATAAGAGACCCTATTCTACTTTCGATCTCGTCAAGGGACATCTCAGCCGGCTGCAAGCAACAAACAAAGGTATGACGATTGATTAAAGAAACATAGACATGTGTTAGGCTGCACTGGTAACACACCTCAACATCTTCAGGTTGTTCAACTTTTTTTGTTTGACTTGGTCCATCTGCTTTCTTGCCAGCAACTGTCTTCGCAGGAGCGGCCTTCTTAGCAGCAGGCTTAAATATCAAAAAAGTAATATCAACAACAAAAAGAGGGATAAAATATTAAAAAAGCAACAGAATATTGATATGACGAAACTCACAGCAGCCGAAATAGGCTTCTTCCCGCTAAGCATGCTTGCTGCTGACCTTCTAACAAAAACTCCATCAGAAGCCTGTGAATTTATGCCATGATGTGTTATCTTATGCTCTAATGATAAGTTGATAACATTAAAATATCAACTCCGTCAAGATGTTACTTTGAAAATAAAACTAAATGGTATTAACAAGCTAACTAAAAAGCGATAAAACAAACGCACCTCCGCAGATGATACGGTTCCACCAGACGATGGGGCACCTGCGCCAGCAGTTGGAGCACCACCTCCAGAAACACCAATCATTTCTGACAGCTTCTTTCGTCTGACATCATCAAGTTTCTCCAATGACTTCTCCAAAGGCCTCATACCAACCGACTAAAAAACAGAAAACTGTTTAATATCGGCAAAAACAAAATAAAAAATCGTAGGCCTGTACCAAAACTTGTAATATGATAGAATACCTTCGCTATTGCTGCCAAGACTGAAAATGCAGCATCCCTAACGTCAGGTGTCCCGTCATTGAGACACTACAAAAACCAAACATGTTTTAATAAACTGTTCAACAATCTATATTGAGACGAAAAAGTTAACCAAACTTTTTTTCGAAAATAGAGCCATGTCAATTGTCCAATAATCTGTATTATAACGGCAACAAATACACTAACCTCCATGCAAACGGGGACATAGTCCTTGTGTACTTTAAGAATGACTGCCTTGTTGCTTGTTTCGATACAATGTGTTACCCAGTTTAATGTCAGTGAACGTACAAGGGGAACTTTATTTTTGACAGCTACTTTAACATCTGTTATAAACCATTTCAGCAAGATATTAGAGCATTGATAGAGCAACTATTAACAGGTCGTTGCTGAGAGAGCGGTGACAGACTGCTATAAATACAACATAATACCTTCAACAATATCTGCAAGAGTCCAACATCCAGCCTTGTGAATAGCTTGGAGAGTATTATTAAGTGCTTCTGTCATAGTAGGCTTTTTCTCTTTCAATTTTTCCTAGAAAAACAATACTCTTTTGTATAAACAACACTGATCATCATTATATATAATATAAATAACCATGAATCCATGAAAAAAGACTAAACAAACTAGATAAAATGAGACATTGATGTACGATAATGTTATATGCCACTACTAGAGACTAGAGATCTTAAAACATGATAAAATGTACACTTACAAGCAAAACAGGCAGTATAAAACGTGAACTTGCAGAAAAGTTAGTTCTTAATCCAGTTGCAAGATTGCCTAGGGCTTGGACTGCTTCTACAGCAACAGCAATATTTACATCTGTAATAAGCTGCAAAGAAAAGAAATTACCCAAAACAATTTAATAACTCACTTTCCAATATAGAGAAAAAAGATTCAGAATTTTAGGTACCTTCTTAAGTGTACGACAAATTTCTGAAAAGTCTCCAGGAGCAATCCTCTTTGTTGATGCAAGTTTAGTCAATTCAGCAACAGCATCTTTCCTCTCAGACCACTTGGTAGCTTTCTGGAGGTTATTTATGAGAATATATAAATTAACAGAAGAAACAAAAGCAAAGGTACAGATTTCAGAAAACAGAAATAAAAAAACACCAACCACTCCATTCCAAAACCCTGATTTCTCTAATGGTGTTAAGATATCAACGGGATCAACGAGCTCATATTCATCTATTTCTTGAGGAACTGCCACACAAATTGTCAGTATATAAATTCAAGCAGTATACATATAACAGATACTATAATGGAAAACGTATTCTTATTAAATAAATATTAGTCAAGAAACATAGCAATTCATAAAGGTTAATGACATACCCTCAGCAGCAGATTCTTCAGAAGGACCAGAGCCCGAAGCCTCAGCTGCAACTTCCTGTTCTGGTTCCTTATCTTGCTCGGATCTGGCAAGCATTGAAAAATATATTCATAACTATTATCCATGGTTTAAAAAAATGACCGAGGCGTCCGCACTCTTTTTTTGATGTTAAGCATTTATTATTTTATGATATATATAATTTTAATATTTATTTACTAATACCGCCACGGCCGTACGCCTCATGAGGCGAAGGGAAAACGCCTCGAAACTCGTTTCCGTTTTTTTAAATCTTGCTATTATCTAAATTACTATAATATATTTATATATATAATACTTTATTAGCATGGACACAGTGCAACAAGATATAGAACTGAGACGTCTATAGAAGACAAGCAGTAGAACCTTATTTTGCGAGTAGGCTTAGCAACCCCTGTGACATTGGCAAGCTCAGCCTCCAATTCTTTTTTCTTCAACAACAAAATTAAAAAAATAAGAAGCAACATAAACCAGAAGTGGAACAATAAATAAATAATAATATCAGTGTACCATTGTATCCCGCATTTTCTCGAAGAGTATGGACTTAACAGGGTCTCTGCCAATCCAACGACAAAGCTCAAGAGTTAGCCCTTTAGATGAAGCACGAACATTTTGATCCTGATGATCAAAAAGTTCTGGAAGCATCTTTAATATTCTCTTTGGTGGCACAATCTTTGAACCAAATTCACTGTTTATTAGCAGAAATGTTAGAATGGCAGATGAAAAAAAATAGAAAAACCTAATTTAATACCAAGCTAAATCGGTCACAAACCTTAAGGCTTGAAACATGACATCTATGGCAGGAACAACAGCTTTCGCAACTTTGTTTTTTATTGCTTTTTCCATAGAATCCTATAAACAAGCAATCCCATTAGAAAACCAATGCCCTGAGAGCTTTTATATGTATGTGTATAGTAACAAGAACAAGAACAAAACTTGATGTTTAAATAGGCTATGAAAAGTTGGATGTATACACTTCCTTTAGAAGTATCAATGTCAGCTAATGATCTTCAGTAGACAAAAACCTAGTTTCAATAAATGTTGCATATTTTGCGAAACCTACCTAGGGAGCATGTAATAATACAGCATATAAATACACACACAGAAGGGACTGCATCGCACGCAACAAACCAAACTTCATATTCGAAATACGCAAATGCATTGTCTCAACACAAAACATACCAGGAAAACATCCACAGCTTCCAACTCCACCCAAAGCATAAACACAATCTGCGCCTTCTCCACCGTCTTTGGCCGCCCCGTAAGGCATTTTGCCACAACTGAATCGCAAACTTCTTTCGCAAACCTACACATGTGCAAAACAACATCTTCAAAAAACAACGCCTTTCAAATTCACAATCAAACGAAAACCGCTATCTCAGTTTCTGAAAATGTAACTGAAATCGACATTTAGATCTAGTCGGCTTGACTGTCAAAGCATAGACTACATAACTTCCTTACAAACATGTTAAACAGAAACACGACACCACAAAACCCTAGACAATTTCAAAAACAAAGTAAACAAACCTTCCAGCATCAGCATCTGCCGCTTTCAAGTAGGCAATTAACGCATCAAGTGCCTTATCTTGCACCGGCGCATTCGAATCAGCAACCGTCTTCTTAAAAAAATGCCCTAAACAAACAAAATTCAACATACATTACAACGGATCGAGATAACAATCGCCATAACTTAGATCTACAACAATCAAACCCTAGAAACTCAAATTTCAAAAAACAAAAAACCATCAAACCCTAGAAACAACAAAAAACGAAACCGACTAACCTAATTCACGAATTCTCGGATCTTTAGGATCCGTAATCCCGTCGCATAACGCAGCGAGATCAATGTTGGCATCGTTTCGGACCTTCCAGTTCTTATGTAACAATCGATCCTCCCACGGTAACTTCTTCGCCTCCTTTAACAACTTCTCATCTTCGGTTGACATTGTATAGATATAGATGGATAATTATACGTATATACAGAAGAGAAGTATGTGAGTTGGAGTGTGGGGGAAGAAGAAGGGGACGTTTTGGGGGTGGTGGTGTTGGTTGCTGCTGTAATCTGAATTTGAAAACGATGAGAGAGAGATTAGAGAGAGAAAGAGAGAGGGGGGAGATTTGGGGGTGAATGTGAATATTTGAGTTTTACGAATTGAAGGAGGGGGTGACGGGGTGTGTGTCGAGTCGAGTCGAGTCGGGTCGGGTCGGGTCGGGTCGGAAGTGTGCGCCCCCTGCCGTCCCAGGGTCTAGATTTGGAAATGCCAACATAAAAATGGTGACTTGGTATTATTTATTATTGATATTAGTTTATTGTTCAGGTTATTCGTTTTGTTGACTGTAATTCTTTTACGTTATAATATATTTGAAATTTGAATTTCTTAGGGGTGTGTATAAATTGTATGATATTACTAGGTATAAAGTTTGAGATTCAAATGGTTTTATTATGATTTAATAGTTGTAGCAGTACATTTAATCGTTATTATTGTTTTTTATTTTATTGTTGTGATGTGTAGATTGTATATGTGTTATAATTATGATTTGCTTCATAGGTTTAACATGTTCAATGCAAACTAATAATTTTAAAGAAAAAAATTAATTGAAGCTGACATATGGTTAAGGAGTCAAATAGATGGAACTAGCAGGTCAGGTCAACCCATTTGAAAAAGGGTTAGTTCACTTTGTTGTCCTCCAAAATCATTGTTAAGACTATATAGAGTGGGGGAATGAAAAAATTTTTGACATGTGGTTGTCACATTAGCACGCGTCAGAAAAGCGGCATGGTGTAAAAAATGGAGGAGTGGGAGTGGCATGGTTTGTGGCGTTTTAATAAAATAAACAAGAACCAATCAAAACCAACCAATGAAAAGCCTCCACATCACCAAACCTAAGTGCCCCGGGAGGTGGGGGTGTTCCCGCCATGGAGGAGCCTCCACGCCACTTTTTCACGCCCATTCCGTGTAAGATATTTTAGTGTAATCGGGATTAACTTGGTGATCAAGAGGAATTATAATATATATCGAAGAGGTTAGGGGGCACAGGAGTGCACAATTGTCCGAGTTGTTATAATTCCAAGTGTTTGGGTGGAGCCCCGAATGGAGGTTACAAGGGGCAACGCCCCCGGGACTAGGGTCCAAGGGGCGACATCCCTAGCTGGGCCGAGCTGATTTTTATTTCTATTAAATTGCTTTATTAAAAATGGCTTAAAAATTAATTTTCCAAAAATTAGGACACAATTTCGTAATGGGAAATAAGGCCATTTTTGGAGGCATTTTAAAATTAAAAATTAATAACTGCCAATAGGCAGTATAAGCCTTTTATCCCCAATTAGGGTTCTTGGTCACATTCTCTGGTTCATTACGAATTTCACATACACACATATTGTTGTTCGATTTCTCAATCAGAGTTATATCCGATTGAATTATTCGGGAGAACCATCAAAATAATTTAATCTGAGAGTAATCACACGCCTCTCAAATTATCCGTGCTTGCAAAATTCCCCAACACTCCATGTGGTCGAAAGCTCTGGACATTTTTTTTGTCAAAACCAGCCGGTCTAAAGCTTTGGACCATTCTTTTGTCAAAACCAGCCAAAACAAACTGTACACATCTCTTACATAAAACTTGAAATAAAGAAAAAGTTTTAATTACTTAATAGACCACTTATAATTACCGAATAAATTACTACGAAAGTTATAGTTACTTATATTATATATTATTAATATTTTGGTTATGAATCACTTGGGTGATGTTGATGTTCGTTTGATTGTTCTATTTTGAATCACTTGGGTGGTTGTTGGTTGTGTTTAGAAGTTCCGGTAAGTTTCTTAAATGTTTTGAAAGAAGCTTGTGACTTTTAGTACTTTTTATTTCAAAATTTAAAATAAGATTTTGATTTGAACATCAGTTTATAAGACAAGTGATATGTCAATTTAAAATATTAAGATACATGTTTTAATGGCTTGAGTTACAGTAACTTAAATAGCAATATATTGGCACTCTTCACACTTTGTCTAAGGTAATAACAAAATCATTTGATATAAAACCAAATAAATCACCCCCAAAATATTTTCATTGTCACACATCGAATTGTAGATTTGACTCGAAAAGTGTATACTTCTAGTGACGCTTAAGTTCAGATTTATACACATGTGTCCAAAATTTTAATCACATATAGGACGCGGGACATATAAGCCTAATGTAACACATTAGTTGATCACAAAACTCTTACAGTGAGTGCGATCAAGCGCCTTAAATGACTCAGTGTTGTGCTGCAAGCATTTGTTCTCTATATATACACATGTCACTAAGGTTTTTGTTTTCTTATTAAAAAATACTACTGCACATTGTCGGCTTGTATTTGTTGTGCGATCTCTCTTGTTAAGTTTTCAGCGCGATCATCTTGTCCCCCTGCAAATGAATAGACCCGAAATGCAAACTGGAATGCCTTCCAAAGGGTTTTCCCTGAACTAACCTTCTTCGCGTTTTTTCTAGAAGCACTTGCCAATTTTCTTTCCTGTTCATAGACAAAAGCGCATTAATAAAATATGATCATGTAATACATATCGAGCTTTATTATATTTACATTCGGATTTTATATATCTATGTTATCTAATATTTTGATGATGCTTAGATGAAAAATGAAAACGACAGTTAATCAACTTAACCTCAAAAGAAACATCATCACCCTTACTTTTCAAAGTGTGTTAAAAAAACATTCGACAAAGTACCTTTAGTGCCAATTCCATACAGCTTGAGGAAACATCCACCATCAGTTCTTTTATTCTGGTAAGTATAGCAAAGTCAAAATGGATTTTCTGGCTCTTAAATTTCTTGATTTCTTCATCCTTCGTTCGGTCTAATGTGTCCAATTCTCCTTTGATCTTGACGTGAAATCGCTCATCTGTTAGTGATCAAAAAGGAAAATGGTCTAAGAGTAAGATAATTAGAAAAAATGTTACCTTATTGAAATAATTCTCAACTCTATCAAGAAGTTGATTCACTGGTGGCTCTAAATTCCAGTTTTGCAACGTATCGGCTATCGCATCTAACTTGGAGTATAACGCTGCAGCCATTCTTAATCCCTCCAACTTCTTACTAGGAAAATCTTCGAACCTTGCCAGAACCTAGTATTAAGTTAAATCTAAATATGTTTCGTCTTTCAAATTACATTCATACAATGATAAAATAGTCATCGACTCATCGTATAATAAGAGTGTAGACCTGCGTTTCATCGGATAGTTTCTCAAGATGAGATTCCACGTATTTATGGAAGCTGATGAGTTCATCCATATCTGTTGTTTGAAACTTTATCAAGGCAACTTGCACCTCTTTGATAGAATTTGAATAATTTTTCACATCCTCTTCGATTTGCTGAAAGTAGGATGATCTGAAAACAAAAAAAGATAACTATACAGGGGACAAAAGAAGTTTATACATAGAGTAAAATGCCATTTTCGTCCCCTGAGGTTTGGTCAGTTTTGCGACTTTCGTCCAACGGTTTGATTTTCCACATCTGGATCCAAAAGGTTTAAAATCCTACCATTTCATCCACTTTGTTAACTCCATCCATTTTTCTCCGTTAAAGTAGGGTATTGTCGTCTTTTTTGTTAACTTAAGGGTATTTTCATCTTTTTCAAGACTTGTACATTATGCTAAATGCTTGTGCATAAAGTGAAAAAGACCGAATTTCCCTTAAATTTAACAAAAAAAGACAAAAATACCCTTGCCTTAACGGAGAAAAATGGATGGGGTTAACGAGCCGTATGAAAACGGCAAGATTTCAAACCTTTGGGATCCAGATGCGGAAAAACAAACACTTCGACAAGTCGCAAAACTGGCCAAACCTCAGGGACGGAAATGGCATTTTACTCTTATAAATATGTGTAGTTAATGTTTTGTTATAATTACCGTCTTGTAATCTCTGCAAGTGCATCAGCCATTCCCTTTTTTTCATTACCACTAGAAGCAGGCACAACTTTACTGTCTTTCTTTTGCGATGTTCTAGTTTTGGTACCTGATCCTTCAACCTTTGCTTTGAGTTGGCGGTACAAGCATCCCATCTGAGATGATCTTTTTAACTTGCTAACTGATTTACGCAGCAATTTTCCGCCATTACTACCACCAGGGGGTGGTGGTGGAGCACCCCTTTGACCTCTTGCACTGGTTTTGGTGTTGGAACTGATCCGTTAGATGATGGTATAGGTGGTGGTGGTGGAGGAATGCTTCCACATGCTGTCGGAGCTGCTGGTGGTGGTGGAATGCTTCCACATGCTGGCGGCGGCGGCGGTGGTGGTGGAGGTAATCCTGGTGCAACTGGCATGCCATTGCCATTGTCTGACGACAGACGCGGCGGCGGCGGTGGCGGTGTCGATACATTACTTGCGGTGAATGAGGGCGGTGGAGGTGACAGTGATGTTGTATTACTTGTTACTGGTGGTGGCGGTGGCGGTGGTGGTGGAGGTGATACTGATGTATTACTTATGGTCATTGACGGTGGAGGTGGCACTGGTGTTTCCGTATCACCTTCTACCACTGAGAGAAGTGGCGGAGGCGGCAATGGTGGCGGTGGTGGGGGGGGACGAAGATTGGTGGCCATCTTTGGTGAAGGCACATCTTCTGTTTCCTTAGAAACTGGTGAAAGCTCCAACTTCTCACATGGCTGCGGTGGTGACTGCGACTGACTGGCTTCTGAATCCAATAGTTGTGACGGCGACGACACTACTGCTGCGGAAATCGATGGCCTCTCAGAAGACGTTGATGGCAACCCTCCTGCAGGAATCAACTGTACGTTCTCCGAATCCACAATTGATTTTAAAGATGATGACGGTAGTGAAATCTCCATCTGCACCGTAACATTGCCATCGGGATTCACAATTATGTTCTTCCCTTCATCACCTTCAGTTACATGAGGGTCCATCTGGAATCACAATTGCCACATAAGCAAACGGGTCAAAATTGCCACATCTAGTTAAGAGATCAGGTGGAGAGAATGTAACTTATGAGCATGCCTTTGCAGATTTATTATTTGATAACACGCAGAGAACGGAAGTTGGTGAAGGTACTTTGTCTGGATAAGACGTCGAAGAAGATTTCCCGTTCGAACTAGAAGGTGAGTCTACATTCTCCTTCGTTTCTTTGTTATTATCCATATCCCTTTTATTATACGTTTTCTCTCGTGCCACGTTAATTATGTCATCAAGCAACGCCAACACTATAATGAACCACAAGAACCATATTACAAGATGATTAACTTGGATCATTTACATTATAAGTATAGCCAATACAAAATATTGACTTACCATATTTTTCCAAATCACTATTCGCTTCATCGTCTGTTTTGGATTTGACCATCCATTCGTCATTATGCGTCCAATGCTTCCCGAGAGACTTGATAGCAGCACAAAGCTCATTGATTGCCTATTTGCAGCACTCGTTAATTACTAAAAACCAATACTTTGAAGTCGATAAAAAACACAATTATATTTTTACAATTTACATCTAAAAACCTTATCCATAGCTCCTCCTGAATCTGATACCGAAATACAATGCACGACATCCAGGTGTAAGTTATGCAATTCTTTGACAGTGTGTTTCACCAACTGCATGTAAACCAGAGAAACAGGTTGAATGATAGAATCAATTCTCAGAATTTGGTCATCCACTTGTAAGCATTTTCATTCAAAATGCATAACCACAGAAATAAACGTACCTCATTAATGCCTGAAGAACCAATACAGGGAGGCAAATCAACCAACTCTCTAAAGCTCATGATCTTCTTTCGAAGCTCAGTCATTCTGTCAGAGTTGTCAGCGCCATGTGACTTTTGCACCACCGCATTTTCGGTTTCTCGAGCCCTTTTTGATGACAGAGATCTTTTACTATTCCCTGAAAGGGTTTTACTTGTCCCCTGAATACTCTTACTCGACCCCACAGTACTTTTCCCTTTCTTTCAGATCAATAACAAGTCAATCAGCCGAGGTATTATACTACTAGAACAAACCCTTAAACTCATTTGGGTTTTTCATCAAACAACTTATGTGCATTAGAAAAGTATTGCATAATGCACAAAATAAGAGCTACAACCTATATCTATCATTCAGATTTTCAGTTTTTCTTGCTTATGGATCACAATAAATTACATATAATCAGCAGGAAAGATAAAAGATTCAGAATTTAATGAGCACATATGCATCAAACAGCTACTAATTCAAAAGTACATCATAAAACCCTAAAAAAAGAAAGATAACCCGAGATCGAAAAACTTGTTTTGGAAAAGACAGCCAAAACATGTCATCGCAAATGGCGTAGATCAATAACGAGTTATCATACTACCGGTCTATCGGTACAAATGCTCAAACTCATTCAGGTTTTTCATCAAACACCTTATGTGCATTAGAAAAGTAGTGCTTAATGCACAATTCAGAGTCATAAATTTATAACCTATATCTATAGCATTTAGTTCTTCTTGCTTATGGGTCATACTACATCATGTATAATAAGCAGGAATGGTAAAAGATTCAGAATTTAATGAGCATATACACATCAAACAGCTTACTAATTCGAGAAAAAGATTACCCGAGGTCGAGAAGACTTCTTTTGGGAAAAACACCCGAAACATGCCATTGCAAACGACTTATGCCGCATCGCAACACAAATTAATAATCTTTTTGGGTCAAATCATAGGGTTCAGTAGTACTTGGGTTGAACAAGAACCCTAATGGTTGATAATTGAACAAATTAATCCCGAAAAAATTATCCAATTAAATATCGAAAAGAAAAGGAAGATTCAAATTGATTAGAATTGTAATTGTAAACTTGATGAACACATTATCGCGCGACCCATTTTCTGGACTCTCCTCGTTGAATTGAAAGAGTCCAGAAAATCGAAAAGAATTTTCCTATTTTTTATATAATTTGAAGGTATTTTTAATAATAATGTAACGTGAAATGCCCCAATTGCATAAAGTTCGCGCCTTTTGTGTTCTTGAGTTTCAATATAACCTCCGTGGAGAGACAAGATGGAACCTTTGTATTTATATGGTATGAAAGTAGTTACATATGTAATCCCTAGACTAAATCTATGTTGGCAAAAATAGTCCCTTAATTTAAAATAATAATTTATCATTTATGACCTAACCTTTGTTGCACCCACCAACAACGAATTTCGCCTCTAAAAACATCACCGAAAAACGTAGGCAGGCAAGAAAGTTGGTCGGGCATAAGGTGGAGATGAAAATACATACAGGTGTATGTGACCATGGAGCTAAGCCTGAACATGGTTGATGAAAGAGACGAAGGTGAAGAAGGAATTAAGATATAAGTGGTGGTGGTGGCATGTGGGTTAAAACACAGTGGACTGTTTAAGAGTGTTGTATATCACTGTTTAACAGTATTGTACTATTAGCTATAGTAAATTACTCACATATACAACTGCTTTTTAATAATCTATATATACTATAAGATAAATATAAGTTGAACTATAAGTTGTGCCATGATTATCGATGGCTTTTCTTAAGCAAATAAGGTATAAACAACATCTTGTAACTTATTTAATTATGAGATAGAATAGTTGTCACTAGATCAATTACTTTATTTATATAATAATACAAATAGCTATGTATCAATGTTACTCTATATTCTATATAATAAGTTACAAATCCATTTTATATAGAGCCTAATAAATCACCCCCTCAGTCAGTGGCGGATCTAGAAAATCCGCATAGGGATAACGTTTCAATGAAAAGTGGTAACGAAATTGAAAAAACGTTAAATTTTTACAAAATTTACACTACCGTCGGAGCATCAAGGGACAACGTAGGTTATCCCTTCTATCACTCTAGGTCCGTCCCTGCCCTCAGCCCTCCAAAAGATGATTTATGGTAGATTTGTTTTGGCATGTCCACTTTTTTTATTTGACCAAAAAACTAGAAAAATATGAAATCAAAACTTTGAGACAATATAGGAAACCAACACTTATTATAAGACCATAACTAAAGTAAAACTCGTATACATTGTCAGTAACAATGCTTGAATATCAACAGCTTGAATATCAACAACACATATGCTACTGTTCGAACTCAAAGCTTTAACATTAAGGTCCACAACGAGGGAAACAGTCATGAAAATAAATACAAAACACAATATAGTTTCATAATGTGCCACAACCACCACCATGTTTATTACAAATTAACATAAAAATGCATTATACATACACAAAAATTATTCCAAAAACTTATAAATACCCGTATCATCACCGTATTTAACAGAAACCACCCAGTATTATACACCAACTCACAACTACCAACACAAATCAAGAACTCCATAATAACAATCGTCTTCGTGCCGCTAGGATGTGTGTGAATTCTCCTTTATGTTCAAACTTTTTACCACCAGTTTACTTGCCTGTCGCCTTTGTAGCGATTTTCTTAGGTGTACCAGAACTGCCCTTTTGGATAACAGGCTTCTTCGTAGAAGCACTCGCTGCGGTTCTTTCAGCAATTCTCCTTTGCCGTTCGGCCGCTAGTTCTTCCACCCTCTTTCGAATCTCATCTTCCTGTTTCAACAAAAGGTGAATTATAAATACCGATAAAGATTCAAGAACCAGAAGAAAACATGAAAAATATCGTTTTTGTAACATGATACCATATGTTTTTCGCCCTGTCAAAAAGGCGAATACATACATGAAAAGAATCGATTTCAAAACAAAAGAACCATGTGCTTATCGGCCTTTTGAATTTAAAAGGCCTAAAGGTTCATGATCCCAATCGAAGAGACGAAAATATACATCAAACATATTGTTGTATGGCAAGAAACCATATACTTTTCGCCCTTTTGAAAGGTCTAAAGATTCAAGATCCTAGTTAAAAGGCCAATGATATACATGAAACATATTAATTTTGGTGTAAGATACACGGATGGTCCCTGTAGTTTACCAAAATTTTGGATTTGGTCCCAAGCTTTCCAAAAGTACACAGATGGTCCCAGTGGTTTGCACTTTATAACGCACTTTCCTTAGCTTTTTCCAAAAGTACATGGATAGTCCCTCTGGTTTGCACTTTGTAATGCATTTGGTCCCTAACTTGGACATGCTAAAACCTATAGATTTGTTGGTTAGGGACTTAATGTGTTACAAAGTGCAAACCACAGGGACCATTTGTGTACTTTTGGAAAAAATCCAAAAATTTGGTAAACCACAGGGGCCATCCGTGTACTTTACTCTTAGTTTTATAAAAAGAAGTGAAGAAACAAAATACATTTTGTTGTTAGACTTTGAAAGGCCTAAATGTACATGAAAAAAATATCATTTTTTTAGTTAGAAACTACATACTTTTCGCCCTTCGACTTTATAAGGCCTAAAGGTATAAGATCCTAGTTGATAATCTAAAATATTAATGAAATGTATCATTTTTATAACAAGTAAACCATATGGTTTTCATGTTTTGACATTGAAAGTCAAACTTGTATTTGACAAGTTAAAATTCATATTCAATCATTTGAATAATTAGGCACTAATTATATTTAAATTTAAAAGTAGTTAAAGTTAAATTATGATATAAATATTAATTTCACTATCAAGGTCAAGTCAAAACACTTTCATACCTGTTCTCTTTTGCTCTTGGGAACCACTGACCGACTCACGAAAGGTGTCCTCTTGTCCGTCGGGAGAGATCTCGACAAAGGTCGAGGCTTTGTCACCTTCTTCGTTTTAGCTTTGACCGGAGACTCTTCGGTTTGATCTTTCGTCTCAACAGGAGCCGGCTTGGGTTCAGACTTTGTGAACTGAGCCTCAGTCCCGTAGTCTATTTCTGGGGTCCACGAGGACCTAACCGATGGCTCGACCCTCGAATCTCGTGAGACCATCAAATAGAGGTCATCTGGCTCATAGAACCCGGTTTTCGCTGCCTGGCTAGACTCATTGGCATCGGGTTTGTTAATGCTCTCGACCATGCTAACATCGGTTGACCGCCATTCTGAATCATATGCAACTGTTGTTTGGGGTTGTACCATGAAAGAATCATCAATGAGTTCAGTCTTTTTGTTTGTTTCAGATGATAAAACGTCGCCTCTCATTGAAGTATAGTCATCGCTAAACGTTGACTTTTCGATTGGACCCTCGGAATTCTTGACCACAAACCAATCTCCATCCCTTTTGTTTCTAATTATCGTCGATCCGGATCCAAGATCCCGCAAATTCGTCGTTCCGTTGGTTCCTTCACCAAATCTGTGCGAAACTACCAGATCAGCATCCGAAGAATCTCTACCCTTCATCCTAAAAGTCTCACCATTTTCAAAATCATGAGAACCGACTTTTCTTGATTCATCGAATCCGTTTCTATCAGGAACCATGAAAGAGTCGTTGGCGTTCGCTCTCGCTTTCGGTTGACTTTTCACGTAACTTTCTGAACCCACATCCATCGCGTCGTTTCTGTTTGCGAAACGCACATCTTGATCATCATCTTTCAACAGCAGATTTTGGAACGCATCCCAATTCTCATTTCGTTTTCCCGAATCAGTATCTAAATCCACATTTTTTTTCTTCTTCTCGTGTGATTTTGACGACTTACTATGGTGTTTCGCCAAAGTTTCAAGAACACCATCAACTTCATCTTCGGCTGAATCATCACTACCTCCATCAGAATTCTTCCTATTGGAAGTAATATAGTTAATGTTTCGGATAACAACCGTTTTCGAGGACTTCTTTTTGTTCTTTTTACTTGACTTTTCATGCTTCGAGACAGTACCCGAATCACTAACCGAATCAGACTCACCGTCTTCATTGCTATCGTCATCTTCTTCGTCAGAGGATTCAGGTAATAGAGATTTCGACTTCTTTTTCGAAGATGATCTATGATGTCGGCCATGGCTAGAGTCATCAGCGTTTTACGGGCCAATTCATATGAGCTGGATAATATGGTGGCATACCGGGGTACGGATACGGGTATCGTGGACCTTGGGGGCCTGGATAGTTGTACATATACGGCATCTGGGTTGGCCATGGCATCTGCATCGGGACATTTGAAGGAGTCGATGGTACCTGATCAGTGCTTTTGTCACCTTCCTGCTCGAAGTTGAGCTCGTTATTTAGAGTTGAAGCATTACTTTCAGTTGCAATTAGTATTCCCGAGGTACCGGTGTAAGCTAGCTCTGAAGGGGGGTATGCAGCCATTGCCGCTAACTCATCCATCCATAGACCATCAGTGTGCTTCTTTTTGCATAAATCTCTGAATTCTATACATGCTACCCTGTATCAAACATATAATTATTTATATAAAGATCGACTCAAAACTCAAATATGGGTACTGCAAATTTCAAAAGGGTGTAGCCTTCTTCATTCTATTCTAGTGTATACAAACATATAAATACTTTGAGTAAAGTACACGGATGGTCCTTGTGGTTTACCAAAATTTTGGATTTGGTCCCTAGCTTTCCAAAAGTACACGGATGGTCCCTGTGGTTTGCAATTTGTAACGTATTCCCAGCCAACAATCTAAGGTAGCGGGTATGCAGGAATGAGAGATGGAGTGGAATTGACCATTATGAGGAATGAAGAAAAGAGTGTTTGGTTGGTCAATGGAATGGAACCGCTCATTCCAAAATGCATTCCATTCCCTCAAAATCATTCCATTCATCCCCCCTATTTTTTTCCATTCCATTCCATCTTCACCCTTCATTAACACAACAACCCACTACCGTTGCCACCACCCACCAGCACCGTCATCCGCCACCGTCACCCGCCTCCGTTGCCACCCGCCACCATCACCCGCCTCCGTTGCCACCCGCCACCGTCACCCGCCTCCGCCGTCACCCGCCTCCGCCGCCACCACTGCCGCCGCCCACCGTTGTCACCGCCATCCATTGTCGCCGCTGCCACCTTCAATCACCGCTGCCACCTTCGATCACCGCCACCACCCATACCAAACAGACCCTAATGGTTTTAGCAGGTCCAAGTTAGGAACTAAATGTGTTATAAAGTGAAAACCACAGGGACCATCCATGTACTTTTGGCAAAGCTGGGGGACTAAAAGCATTACAAAGTGCAAACCACCGGAACCATTCGTGTCCTTTTGGAAAGCTAGGGACCAAATCCAAAATTTTGGTAAATTACAGGGCCATCCGTGTACTTTACTCAAATACTTTTGTAGCCTATGCCTGTACAAAACATACAAATCTGCCACCGCACAAACCATATAGAACTAAGCCCGTCTTGACTTAACAGAAAATTTTCTGACTTTGCAAAGCTTATTAAAATCACAATGTAAAAAAAGTTATATATAAAAAATTGATACATATATATATATATATATATATGAAAATAATATTAGTCTTTATGATGTCAAAATGTATCTCTTTCGTTCGGACCCATGTTGCATACCTTAAACGTGAGGCTCCAAAATGATCAGCAAACAATACGAGATCGTTCATGTTTTCTGTTTCGAATCCAGCCACAAGAGCACGATGATAAGCCATTGCTTGTTCTTTCCGAAGCATCGCTTTTCGTGTCTCCAATAACCGTTGAAGTTGAATCCTGGTGAAATACAATTGACAAAAGGTCAACCTTAGTTATATGGATACGAAAAAATCACAATTAAATCTTTTATAAGCAAGCTCAAAATTACTTGGAATTTTCTTCTTGTGCATTGTCACCAGCTTCTCCAACTTTAATCTATAACACAAGATATATATTAGATACAAACATATTTGTATCCATATTCTAAAGAACAAAGATATAGTTGACTTTTAAGGTCAAACACGTCAAGTTACGATATTTCAAGGAATGGTTGTGTTAAGATCTAGTTTGTGTACTTCAATTATCTTTGTCACTTTAATTTTTTTACTTTTACTTCATGTTCTTTAAACACTTTATGTTTTGACCACCATTTTTTTGGCCCGATTTGTGTAAGTACCTTGGAGGGATCAGTAGACTTCTTGGTGCTTCCATCAGATGATAAACTTCCAACTAACAAATCAATATCAAGGTGAGGCAACAAATAAACACTAAAAACAACGCACCACAAGTAGTTTCAAGAGTTGACTTTTCGACATCTGAACAATACCTTCGCCAGCTTGGTCTTCGTTGTCATTGTTATGATTAGAGTTCTCAATTTGTGAAATTTCTTGTTCTAATCTTATAAACCTCTCAAGAACTTCAGGCGAGTTTATGAAGCGCACAAGCCTACAAATATCAATTAATCGTCGTTATGCCTTAGCGATGCCAAGATTCCTTACTTTGTTATGACTCAAGGGATCTAGTAAGATAATTAACTTTGCTTTTTAATCAAGCAAGCAATTGAAAAGGCTTCAATCAATAAAGCATATCTTGTAATCAAGGTCGATAGGGGCTTATGGACCACTTGATTCTTTTTTTTATACACTCAAGTACTCAACCCATTGAGCATTTTATACATATATTATATCAAAAATAGAGGGACCATGATGCACCAAGATTGTCTTAGCAACTTTACACAGTAAAGCATCCCTAGTTAAAATCAATTTGTTATGGCTCATGGGGCCACTAGATTCTTACTTTATCTCACTCGGGCCATGCAACATTTTATTCATATAACAAATTGATATAGAGCCACCCAAAGGGTTGAAATCTTTATATATAGCTAGTGTATCAAATATGATTACGCAAATTATATTTTTTCAGTAATAACTTAATGAACGAAACGTTTTAGGAGGTTTTACACTTTTATGTATTAATATTAATAATAATATTAATATACACTTTAGTTGACTTAGATTTGTCATTTGCTTGACCCACTTGATCCGTTAAATCTTAAATATAACCCACATTGACTCGTTCACAAGTAAAGGGCCGAAATTGACATCTCGATGTTAAAGCCATAAATTTTAACCCCCGTTTGCAGATTTTCTGGATCTGTTGCTATAAAGGTCTTTTTACTCGATAGTTTCACCTCAATTTAGGAAAAATGTCGTTTTTGTGACATAAACCTTCTACTTAATAAAAGATATCTTGTTAAGGTCTACTTAAACTTTATAATATTCATCAAGTGATGTGATATTCTATCTGTATATCAAATCTAAAGGAGTGGTAGGAAACAAAGTGAAGACTAAATTATACCTTTGAAAAGTGGATTTGGTGAACCAAAAAGCATTAGTGGTTGGTGGACGAAGAGTGATCGAATAACCCCCTTTCGAGATTTGATCTTTAAACAATTTCAAGTGAGATATGAAAGGCTCCACTAATCCAGATGCTAATTTCTCTTTGTTTTTCCCATAGCATAGCAAAAGATCACATCTACAAGACAATTCCAAGAAGAACAAAGAAAACCCAAATTAGCACAATCAGAATTCCACCCGAAATCAGTTAATTTCACTAAAAATCAGAATTCAAACAGACACAAAAAAAAAAACAGACCATTCAACAAGAACAAAGAAAACCCTACTCAGCATAACCAAAATCAAATCAAAAGATCAACTTTATCAAGAATCTTGACAACACAGAAAAAACCCAACTCATAATAACTGAAATCAGAGCAAAAGATCAATTTTTAAGAATTTCAACAAGAACAAAGAAAACCCTATTCACCATAACTGAAATCAAATCAAAAGATCATAGTTATCAAGAATCTTGACAACACAGAACAAACCCAACTCATAATAACTGAAATCAGACCAAAAGATCAATCTTTTAACAATTTAAACAAGAACAAAGAAAACCCTATTCAGCATAACTGAAATCAAATCAAAAGATCACTTTTTTTCAAGAATCTTAACAACAGAGAAAAAACCCAACTCATAATATCTGAAATCAGACCAAAAAAAATTCAATCTTTTAACAACCTTTCAGCAAGAACAAAGAGACCCAACTTAAAGTAACTGAATTTAAACCAAAGGGGAAGAAGATCTTGAACCAACATAGAAATCAGTACCTTGTTCTGGTAGGAGTAAGTTGAAACAGAGCATATTCAAGAGGGGTGAAGGGATCCATACTGCCTGCCTGCAAACACTAGATGTGAAGAATAGAATGAATGGGTAGAAATTATTATTATTATTATTATTATTATTATTATTATTATTATTATTATTATTATTAAGGATTAAAGAGAATGAGTGTTGTTGTAGTGGAACATGTGAATTGGGATCATGAACAGATCTGTGAAAATTGGCAGTGTGTTTTGTTTAGGGGAAGGTAGTAAGCCAGCACGAAATGATGAGGTATAGCACATGCATCAGAGATGGGTAATGGCGAAAGAGAGTGAGATTGAAGATTGTCACATGTGGGATCACACTCAACCACAATGTCCCCACCTTCTTATTGGAGAATGAAAATAATGCAACTACTTGTTCATTACAGATGCTGAATTAAACAAATATTACAGGATTATTGTACCGTTGGGGATACATCATACATGATTAATTAATTATTAATCAATTGATCAACTAATTATATAAAGTCTCAAATGTTGTTTCTGTGGTCAAAAGATCCGTCCTTTTTTAATGGAATAGTCCTGGGACATTGGTCTAGTTGTCAAAAAGTCTGACCTTCTTAATGGAGACGCGGGTTTGATTCTCATTTGGGCCATTTCCAAGGGACATCTGGGTGAATGGACGAACTGTGGCTTTAATCTCGGATTCGAACCTGACGGAGGCGAGGGTTTACGGATTTCATCTGGTTCCCGCACATCAGGGGCACGGTCTTTTGACGGTCGAGAAGTCGGCCTTAGACATAGCCCCGAGCAGAGTGAGTTTACATGTCAGATTCTTTATTGTTAAAAAATTATATAATATAGTGAGAGGGTTAAGTGCACCGTTGTGAATGATTTTAATATGTGTAAGTAGATAGTTTGTACGTATATGTAATAATAAAGATATTAAATGATGATAAATAAAAGGGTAATGATAAAATATTAGGTAAAAAGTAAATTATATCAAATACGATCATATGATCGGTGATTTGTTTATTTTGTAATACAAGATACTCATAGTCATTTGTTATAGTTGCTATCACACTCTTGAAATTAAGCTTATTATAACGTTATAATTTGATTTAGTTGTATTTTGATTCTTACATTAGCATTTGAAGTTGTTTGTAACATTAAATTTATTATTATTATTATTTGGATAAATTAGTGTGTAGCGATAAGAAACAAGAGATCCGTCCAAAATACTTCTCATTTATCGTTAGCTTGTGTTCAAAAATATATGCACATTCTTACATTAGCATTTAAACTTATTATTTAGATAAATTAGTGTGTAGGAGTCAAGAAACAAGACAAATCCATCTAAAATACTTCTTTTTAATGTTAGTTTGTAACGATGTTAGAGAAATGTAAGTCCATTCTTATATTAGCATTTGAACTTGTTTGTAACATTATTATTTTTATTATTATTATTATTATTATTATTATTATTATTTAGATAAATTAGTGTGCATAAAGATAAGAAACAAGACAGATCTATCCAAAATACTCCTCATATGTTACTTGGATGATTTTGGCATTTTACTCTTAAAACAATACATCTATCTTTTAAAAGTTTATCAAGTCCGCTTTTCATAAACTCTTACTTTTTTTGTTATTTGATTGATTTTGCTAATTAAACCGATTCTAATACGTCTTGACCTTTTCTTTTCTTTTTCTTTTGAATGTTTATGACAATATATCAATAACATATGTGTAACACTAGATGCAATTAAGCAATTATGACAAAGGCATATATATTCAGGGGTAAATTACATTTTTCGTCTTTTATGTTTGTATCGGATAGCAATGGATGATCTTCAAGGCTCCTATGCTCTTTCAAAACACAATCTCAAAACCCTAGCATCCTCTCACGACACTCACTCCCCCCCTCCACCTCCCATCTCGCTCCACCTTCACCTCCTCCGCCCACCCCATCTCTACTCCGTCGACCTCCACCTTCTGCTTCCACCGTCGACTCCTTCCCTCCAACCATCGTCGACCTCCCCCACTCCCTTCACACTCTCCTTTCTGCCTCCGTCGTCGACCTCCGCCATCCTCCTCCACCTCGCCTGGCGACTTCCTCTGCCTCCACCGTCGCTGCTCTCTACACACAGGGTATGTTCTTAACTTTTAATTTTTGTCAAAAAAAATGTTCTTTTTATTGTTTGTTGTTTGTTTAAGCATTGTTTTTTCTTTGTTTATGTTAAATTCATATTATAATTGTTCTTTCAATTATGATTTTTGTTTCGTGTTAGTTTATAATTGTTATTTTGTTAATGTTGGTTCATAAAGTTAATTATTGGTGTTTATATTCTGATTTCGCTTATGATTATCTTATGGAACATAGATGTTCAACATGATGAATCTTTTGATTAGAGTTTTTGTGTTTGTTATGGATTGACATGATTCGCGCCTAGTATTTTAATTGCTTGTTTGTTGATTAGTAGAAATGGGAGAGAAACAACAATGGTCAAATGAGCATCTAAAATGCTTATTAGAGACTTGCATGAAGAGATGAACATTGTGAATAGAAAAGGACTGAGCTTGCACAAAGACTCGTGGAATAATTTAGGAAAAGCTCTTAATGAAATGTTGGCTTGGATTTGACTCAAAAACAAATGAAGAATACATATGATAATCTTAAAGCCAAATACGTAGGTTGGGTGTATTTGAAAAACAAAATTGGCAACATATACAACGCTCAAACAAATACTTTTACCTTAACGAACGAGGAATGGGAATAATTTAAGAAACTATGTTCATTTATGTAATTTTTAAACATAATCCTACAAACAAAAATTTATATCACTTTTTTTTACTTTGGGTTTAAGGGCATCCGAAGGCTGCATCATTGAAAACAGTTCCATTACCTTTTCCAGAACTTTGTGCAAAATTGTTTGATGGTAATACTGCCACTAGAAATTTGCAAGTGAACCTCAACCCAAACAACATCCGGGGTTGGATCTTCTTGTCATCGTGTCCAATCACCTATGATTATGGACACCCATTATCATGACACACAAGATGATGCCGGCACTTCTGAGCCTACTTCCGAGACTACTTATGAGCCTACTCCTGAGCCTAATCCAAACAAAAGGGCCAAAACCTCAAAACCATCTAAACACCTCTAAACTTTCTGGTTTTACAAGGGTTTATACAACCCACAAGTGACGAAACCATCCGAGCTTGCCATAATTCTTATGGCAAGACTTGTGTTTTGGTATAGGTGTGAATACTTGGAAGCCTTGGCTATCCTAACTTCATTCCACCACCTCACTTGATGTTTTACCTTACTATCCCAAGTACCCCGTCTAGCTTCCGACACTTAGTAAAAACTATTTCCATGTCGGGGTTGGCTCACCGGGTTAAAGCTTACTTGGCTACTTGATATAGTAATTGTTGTACATTTCCTTTTCATTCATGACCAACCAAATCATCCTTGTGATTATTTGTGTATTGGTGAATCATACAATGAGATTAATCCTTCATACTTGACTTACATGACAATCTATGAATACTTAGCTTAGAATTATCATTTAAACTATATAATATATAAATAAACATATACTTAACCAAACCCTTGATGATAATCAGATGTGGTTATTTGTCATGGCAATAGGTTATATTATCTACGTCTTGAACTTCTCGATACGATTCTAATGGACAACTTGACCCATGAAATCACATTAACCTATACGGGATTTATAGTGTAAAAAACGGGTGTTCTAAGACTAGATAACTACTTTGTGTATAAGTACTTTTACATACTTTAATTATAAATCCGAACTCGCTATCAAATTCGAATGCTCACACACCTTCATTTACCCTATGTAGGGTGACCTCGGTGTTCCATCCTCCAACCCTCTAACTCTTCACGGGATTACCAAAGGAAGCTTTGCAAAACCGTGAGTACACTCGAAAGCCCTTTTTATGCTTTACACTTTTGGGTGCAATATGTTTAAGTTATCAATATACACGCAATCACACTTATACTTTATGCAAACACAAACAATCCATCATACATGCTAAAATACGTGATACTTGATTTTATTCTTGGAACATTCCTATATGATTCGCTTGTCATTAACTTCGTACGAGCCTTCCCTTGACATGTATAGCGCTATAGGAGTAACGCACCACCCGTATTCTTGTGGTCATATTAAGTCTTTTACATTCTAGCGGTAATCAGAGGATTGACTTGTATAATCGCATGCCATGATTACATTAATCTAGTATACTAGTTTTTGCCATATGGATTTGTTTAAATCTTTTCTATACTTATGCTATATCAAACTTGTGTACTCGCCAATGCTTTGTGTGTTGAACTATACTTTTAAATATGTTGCAGGTTGATGAGGTTGACATTGACGAAATCTAGTAGGGACGACTTAGAAACGTACGTAGAAATTCTAGATTTTGCCATTGTATTGTTGTACTTTAAAATTTCTAAATGTTGTATTTTGATTTCCTATGATGTACTAGACAAGTTTTATCTATGAATGAAATCGGTTTTGAATTAAATATTGTCACAATAGTGTTATGACGTCTCGAGCAATCTCGTCCGTCTCACTCTGATGTTTCCGCTATCGGTTGGGGTGTGACATAAGTATTCGTGGTCCTTTAATTTTATTTTGTTTTATAAACATTTCATCATACATGGATACTTACTTGACATTGTGAAGGAGGTGGAAGTGGTATCTTTTAAATCCTTTGCTTTTGGCTTGAATATTCGAACCGTTGAATCCAATGCCCAGAATGCAGCTACTCTTTCTGCAGTGCCAGGAGTATCAGTGAGAGAAGCAAAGTTGGTCACTGCACAAGTAAACAAAACAGGATTAGTTATCCTCACAAAAAAGAAAAGAACTTTCTACAGTCTTAGCCTAAGGATCCTATATCCTACCCTTCAAGTTCCATTTTTTTGGAAGACTATCCCCTAAAGGAATAGTATTCCTCCTCACAAGAAGAACCGGTTCTTCCAAGAGGTATCGTTATTGGTGGTTTCGAGGAGTTGGAGGGACTGTTGGGGTTCAGCTTTGAATAGAAATCGGTGGGATCCATGAGACACGAGATTGTACAGGTGTGGGAGTTCAGAAAGGGTGAAACTCAAACCATCATTGCTTATGATCTGTTGAAGAGCGTACAACACCCTCCATAGCATCGGCATCGCCTGGCTGTAGCACATACCAGTTCGGGTGAAGAAGCTTTTGGTAAATGCTGGGAAAGGGTAAGTATAGCCGATTTGGAATGGTGCAGTAGGGAAACAAATCCAAACAGAGGATTCGGAATCACTATTGAGTGAAGAGTCAAAAGGTCTAAAGATGGTTCCCTCAGGGAAACAGCTGCGTAACTAATCAACTTCAGGATCAGTGAATCTACACGGCTCTAAAGAAGGATTCCTAAGCAGGTTTTGGCTTTTGGGTGGACTGTCACATCCCTGATCCTTATTCGGAGAGGATTGAGTGACCACTTTTGCCATTGATTTGCTGGAGAATAGGGATGAATACAGAAGAAAATGAGAAGTGAAGAGGAGAGAATACCTGTTGAAACTCCGATATGGGTTTTAAATTGGAGATCTGTGATCTTAAATGGGATTTTTGACTCTATCTATTCCCCTATTTATCGCAATGATGGTTGCAGAGCTATCCCATCAGTGACATCAACAGACTGTAACGGCTAGTTGATATTGTAATGACTAGTTCGATAACCACGGAAATATGACAGATAAAGTTAATCTAATATCAGCCATATTTGGGGGTAATTGTTAGGGGTTAATTTGTAATACTAGGATCACATATCCTTAGATTGGCTTGGATCACTAATCCTAAACAGATGGTGCAGGAAGTCTGAGGATCACGGATCCTTATTATTGTTTTTATTCACTAATAATTGTATCCTCTGATTAAGACTTGTATTTGCATGTAGATAACGAATTAGACTTGGTCAATCTGGAATCTCGGGGTATATGTTCCCTATCCGCATGAGTTTGGAAGCATGTAGCCGTTACAGAGAATGTGGGGAGACTTACACCATTTTCGCTTAGTTTGTTATGTGATAATTTATATTTTTAAAAGGGGATAACGAGCTCATTTTAGGCATTTAATTAATCTTCATACGAACAAACAACACTCTTATACTCTCTCGAACATCACACACTCTAGCTAACTTTGTATTGAGCTTGTTGTCTTCCGAAGTTGTACAAGGATAATTGCTTATTTTATTATACATTTGGTGATCGGTAGTTTCCATTACTTGAGGTTTTTTGTGCCGGAGATCGTATTCAGATCAAGGGCATTTTCCTCGTATAAATTATCGTGTTCATCAACATTTACATTTCTTATTCATTCATACAATTGTTCAACACATTAGCACTCTACCTCACAATCAAAGTTTGATTACATTATCCTTAAACAGATTTTTTAGCAAAACAATATTGTATAACTATTGTTTAAGTTTGAATGTTAAAAAACTCTTTTAAGTTTAATAAATCAGTTTATTTATATTTCGTTTATTTCAGCAGTTTGTAGAAGTATAAAAACAAACAGTCTTCTTTTTGCAGACTGCATAGGTTTGGTCCAGTTCTTCTGTTACAAATGTCTGCAGATGTGATCCGTAGACGCAGACGTTTTAACTCTGAAAAAACAATCAGCACCATTATCTCTCTTAACTCTCTCAATTCAGAATCACAAATCTCTCACAACTTGTTCTTTTTAATCATCTTAATCGTTGTTTCTACAAAAGCACACACAGTGATTGTGTTAGAGAGATTGTTAGATAGAGAAACAGTTTTGTGAATGAACTTTCGATCTAAACTTATGGCAAGCGAAACTAATCTTTTCCGGCGAATCTGAATCACTGCCCTCAACCTGTAGATAGAGAAACAGTTTTGTGAATGAATTTTTATAAGCGTTGAAACCTGTAGGCGGCGAAACAGAGCTGAAGGTGTAGATCTTGGAACACCCTAAAAACCTCATATCAGAATTCCTCTAAACACCCCGGTAAAGAACGAAATCCTCATATCTAAAAACCTCAAATCTGAAATCCTTTGCATGCGGTAAACAAATCTGTGGTCGAAGCTGAAGAACACGGTCGGCAGTGGTGTTGGGGGCGGTGTTGGTTGGTGGTGAACGGCAGCGAGGGTGGTGGGGGTGGTCGGGATGCTGGTAATCTCGGGGATTTCGTTATATTAGTCGTGAGAAATAAGATTATGCTGCAGATCGAATAAATGTTTAATTGAAGATTGAATTTAGTTTGTGCCGCAGATTGAATATTATAATGATGATGGTAAAGTTTTGTTTTTGTGATATCTATTAAACGATTTTTAAATGCTTTCATAAAAAGACTAAACTATCCTTTATGTAATCAAACTTAACCGAAAATTTTAACCAGGTTAGTGTTAAAGGACGTAGAGTGTAATGAGTTTTACAAACAAAGGACTCTGACTGTAATTATTAAAGTTAAAGGTCATCCATTGCAATCCGATACAAACACAAAAGACGAAAAGTGTTACTTTACCCTATATTTCAGACATCTTAATTATAGATGAAAACAAATTAACCAAGCAAAAAACTGTCTTGTAGTGAATATTTCATCATGAATCTTTGGATCTTGATTAGGCTTATGATGTTAAAAAAAATAACGGGTTGAGTAATATAATTATGTTCCGCCTAGTAAAATTGAAAATTTTAAAAGTAATGCACAAACATTAGAGGAATACCACTAGTGTGATGATAAGCATTCCATGAGTGTCGCCTTAGACATGAGATAATCACCCCTTCTCAATTGTGACTAACCATTCAAACGGTTGATATACCATTACAAGGTAGTCATGCAACTCATAGTTGAACTCGGTTACCCGTATAGGTTGTGGCTTCCAAACGTATTTATAATAGATTCCTGTGTGTTAGGAGTAGGGTGGCTCGAGTATCCACATCATGTTCTTTCAAGTCTTCAACAATTGTGTAAGATGTTACCAACAACTATCATAATTCATAAGGGATATTGGATTTTAATAATCTTAACTATTCGTCGTTGGCCGCTAACAGTCCCAACTTCAAAACTAACCACTAGCAATCTCAACTATTAACATATTGGTCCCCATTGGACCCTGACTAACAGAACTCTAACGCCATTGGTCTCTGATCATCGGAAAAATGTTTTTGGCCAGAAAAAGTTTCTTAAAGGTCCGATCTAAGATTACAAAGAGGTTTGAGACGAAAATGTTGAGTTTTTCCGGCCAAAAACTTGAGTTTTCTAGCCAAGTTTTTCGGTGACCTCAATAACTGTGGTTTTTACTAGAAAAAGATTCCTAAAGGTCCATAATAAGGTTACAAAGAGATTTGAGACGAAAATGTAAGAAATTTTTACATGCATGGCAAAAATAGAAAAAAAAATAGATTGGTGGCGATAGAGTCTAGAAACCGAAATTGCAAACCAACTTGTAAACACAACTTGGTAATGAATAACCTCAACTCAATTTTCACCAACCAGAACAACCAACTTACTCTGTCTCAAGAGAGCATTTGCTCAATAGAAAACTTGATAGTTAATATGGTTGACTCGGATGAGTTTACACTCATCATTATCAAGCAACAATCAATCGTCTGAATCTACGATCATGTCTCTACTTTCTCTATCTATTGAAATCAGGAGTCACATCCAAATGAAACAAGGATTCTTAAAAAGCCGCTAAAACAAAAGTCTAAAGTATTAGGTTACCCGTAGTATACACAAACAACTTCGTGATTAATATTATATAAATAGTATAGTTACAAAAGGAGTATTCAATCCTTGAAACGTAATTTAAAAAGGGTGTTAATCCTTATAAAACTTTTGTGAAGTTAGGGAGAAATCATAGCATCAACCAAGTGTCTATACTCAACCTAATAATTCTAAATCAATTCATGCTTCTAAATTAGTATAGATAATTACTAAACTAAATAAGTATTTTATATTATTATTATCATAGTTGTTGAATCTTAATAGTTATTATATGTATTTCGATTTAGCTTTAATACATTTTATGTCAAACCACATATATTTTTTTAAGGGCCCCATGTTAATATTTTTGTTGAGAAATAACGATAGACGAAAATGTTCAAATACATAGTCTCTTAAAAAACAGGAAGTCGTAGAAATGATATCAAACGAACTTTGATTAAACTCATTCTAGCGGCAGTGAAATTGTCTCGTCGAACTCTATGATCTTAGATTTTAGATTTTGCTTTTAGTTTAGCTTGTAGATTTTAGACCACACGGTGTGGACGTGGAAACACGACGTTGTTATCAGTCCACGACACAAAACCACCTCGTGCCCCGCGTTGTTTACGGCGTTGTATTTGGGCTTGAGGATTTCCACCAGCGTGGGGGAAAATGTGTGGGTGGGGTGGAGGCTCTTGATTGGTTGGTGTAGTTTAGTTTTGTTTTGATTGGTTGA
The DNA here is from genome assembly GCA_947069175.1 of Scalesia atractyloides. Classification (NCBI taxonomy): domain Eukaryota; kingdom Viridiplantae; phylum Streptophyta; class Magnoliopsida; order Asterales; family Asteraceae; genus Scalesia; species Scalesia atractyloides. The sequence continues at coordinate 7,229,160 of CAMTDV010000008.1, forward strand.
TGTTTATTTTTTATTCTCTTCCACGCCACTTTCCCACCCCGTGTTTTTTCTCCAAGCCACCATGCTAACGTGGTTGACACGTGTCGCTCCATTCCCTTCCTTCAAGCCCCTCCACACCATGTAGTCTTAGAATTTTTGTTTAGATCAATGTGCCTTTTTATTTGTCATTGTATTTTTCTCTTCATTGCGTTTTTTTGTAATTCATTGTGTTTTTTTCTTCGGCATAGTATTATATTTATCGCCGGTGCTATATTTTGCGATTTGTTATGTTATATCTTGCGATCCGTTATATTTTTGTAAAAAAAAATTTTTAATTTAAAAGACTTAGTAGGATAACTCAACCTAACAATAGAAAGTATCAAAACAACTAAAAAATGATAAATAGGTAATATAAATTAAGAGGTAGATATATGATTATAGGTAATATAAATTAAGAGGTAGATATATGATCATAAATAAACGAAAGAATTTTTTAATTAATAAGATTAACTAGTGTTAATATCCGTGTTTGCGGGTTTGGTAAAATAATATGATTTTGAGGTACGGATTCAAAGAACATTATATGTTTATGATGATCATAATGAAATTCTCCGAAGGAAGTAAATATAGTGAATTATAAAATTGTCATGACTCATACCAAAATATTACATTGCGACCACCAGTCTAACACATTATTTATTATTCAAATGAATTAAAAGTTAGTTATAAATGTAAAAATTAGTTATTCCAACTAAGATTAATGAGATAAAGAAAAGTATTAATAGCATTGACATTATATTTAGAATGTCCTGATAATCCTATTAATAAAAAAAATTACATTTTGTTCAGAGCCTTTTTATATTGCTATGTTTTATTTATTATATCAACAAAAGTCACATTTACATCAACCAAAGAGATCCTACGTCATGTCATCATGGTTGGTGCCCCTACAAATTATATTTTGGTCATACAAACTAAACTATAATTTGTTTATTTTATTTTCTTACAACAATCTTGATTACCCCCAACCACACCCACATAGGCATTAGGTGCATACACATTTACGTAAAGATGATTATGATGAGAATCGTATCTAGTTTTAACTAACTTTATTGGCTATTATAACTACTAAATGATATTCCATGTATTCTCGTGTACTTGAGACTGTGGGAGTTTGAAACATAACACCTTATGAATAACAATGCAATGGGTGTACAAAAATTAAAGAAATCTATACTAAACTATAATGTACTAATATATAATATGTTAATTTAGAAAACTATACTAAATTGTGATGGCCCTAACAAAATTTTAAATGATTATATCAATGGGCATAAACAAATGATATTCAATAAACAACATAAATGTACATAAATCAACAAAGATAAACAAACTCTCACAAACATAAATGAATAAGCGAGATATGTGCTCATGTTCTCGTTTGGTAAATGAACTAAAAGTTTTGTTAATATTCATTTATTTATTAAATAAACTAACATAAATGTACTTATAGCCGAATGGTTTACTGAATGTTCGATTCGTTTAAATACCTACATGGTAAAACCTCACAAATGTATATAACTTAGTGCATTCCATGGACACCATATTAGGAAGCACCGGGGACTCAAAGGGTGCAACACACCCTATTTTCGCATGTCTTCATGCTTGTGATTGCGGAAAATAGGTGTGGCGTTTGTTAACGCATTATGCACCTTAAGTTTGTGCATACATAAGTGATTACTTCGAGTTTGGTTAACATATAATGAACATATAGTCGCATTGGTTTAACGCTTGGCATCTTTGTTCATGCATAATTAGACAGTTGCAATGACTTGACTGACAATTTCATACTGGTATCTGTTCGGAAAGGTTTGGATATGAGGCACACCTATTTGAAGGGGTGTTTCGAAGCATGTTAATACAACCCCCCCTTCTTAATTTTGACTCATGCACAAACTAGAAAGAGACAAAAAAACACTTTTAAACTCTTTGTCCTTTTGCAACACTCAGTAATTCAACCGGTTATTATGTGTATGTGCAATCGTTTATTAAAATTCAATAAATGTTGCTTCATTGACCTAGTTAGTGCTAAAGGACGTAGCGTGTAATGAGTTTTCCAAATAAAGGACTGTGTCTTTAATTATTGAAGTTAAACGTCATTCATTGCAATCCGATATAAACATAAAGGACGAAAAATGTAATTTACCTTTTTCCCCCTTTTTGACAACTACACCGCGTACCAATACTTTACTGATATTGACACAACATGCAGGGTAAAATATTAAGTGTTATCATACAGTCCCTAAACTTCAGTTAGGCACTTTTTCCCTTCTTTAACAACTACATTCTACACCGCGTACCAGGATTGTCTGTCCAATACCATCACAACGTGAAAGGTAAAATAATATAGTTATCATACAATCCTTAAACTTTAATACAATTACTTTTTACCATTCTTTGATGAATTCATTGGATGCCATTACTGATATTGTCACTACGCACAAGTAAGATACTAGTTTAAAAATTAAAACTCAAAAGACCATACTTACTCATAAAAAGATGACACAGATTTCCTTATCATAACTGGTCGCTATAGATATTAGATGGTGACGGTTTTTTCTCTGAATGGGCGGGGGCATGCCTTAGGGCAATGCCTAGGGTTCACTCGGACCATTTGTCCTCTGGTTTTAACTTGTATGGATAAAAACTTTGGCCCCAAACCATTTAGAATTTTCAACTTTTGGTTGAAGATAAAGGATTTTGATAAGGTGGTTCATAAGGCGTTAGACAATTTTGTCGGGGTGGGAGAGGCAAATTTAGTTTTAATGCAGACATTTAAGGGGATCAGGGAGAGTACTAAAAAATGGAAAAAGGATGTTTTATCCAAAGAAGGGGAAACAAAAATGGCTCTAAAGGAAGATTTGGAAAACTGGATGAATTGCCGGAAGGTAAAGAGTTGTCTGAAGAGGACGAGTGGTCCAAATTAGAATGATTGAAAGATTTAAAGGAGCTGGAGGCTTATAGAATCAAAGATCTCAGACAAAGAGCTAAGGTTAGATGGGATATGGAAGGGGAAGAAAACTTGGCTTTCTTCCATGGTTCATAAACAGTAGACGCACGATCAATAATATCCCTGGGCTATTGATTGATGGGGTATGGACGTCAAAACCATCATTGGTTAAAAAAGAGATAATGGGTTTCTTCAAAAAGGAGTTCGAGGAAAAAGTCGGTAGTAGACCAAAACTTAATTGTCATAATATTAGGAGGCTTTCGGAGGAGGAGGAAGCGGAATCCCTAACGGTCCCTTTCATGACGGAAGAGATTAAGAGTGCGGTGTTCGAGTGGTGGGGCTGACAAAGCGCCTGGTCCAGACGGTTTTAATTTCAAATTCATTAAAAGATATTGGAATTCATTTGAAAACGATTTTCTAACATGTTAGCTTCCCTTTACAGTAAAGGCACTATTTTGGCTGGGTATAGCTCTTCTTTTATAACTCTTATCCTTAAGAACAAGGATCCGGTGGGGCTGAAAGACCATAGACCTATAAATCTGATCGGGGTGATAAGTAAAACTATTTCTAAGATTCTTGCAAATCGCCTCAAGAAGGTTATCAGGTCTATAATTTCGGAGAGTCAAACGATGTTTCTTAAAGGGAGGTAGCCCTTTAATATTAAATGAGTTAATTACATGGATTAAAAAAGTTAAAAAAAGGCTTTCCTTTTAAAAATTGATTTTGAAAAGGCTTACGATAACGTTAATTGAGAGTTTCTTTTGGATATCATGGGTCAAATGGGATTTCCTATGGAGTGGTGCAAGTGGGTTAAAGGGGTTTTAATGTCGGCGAGTTCTTCGGTCTTAGTTAATAGGTCTCTTACTTTCGAATTTAAGTGCTCCAAAGGTATTAGACAAGGAGACCCTTTGTCCCCATTTCTGTTCCTATTGGTTATGGAAGCTCTTTCTAGCATTTTTAGTAAAATTGGATTAGAAGGATTGTTTAAAGGAATTCAAACACCTAATAACGGCCCAGAAATCTTGCATCTCTTTTACGCGGATGATGCTCTCATTTTAGGGGGCTGGGATATGATGAACGTAGCTAATGTGGCTAGATGCTTGAGAATCTTTTAATTGTGTTCTGGCTTAAAAACTAATTTTCGTAAATCAAACTTATACGGGTTGGGTGTGGAAAATGTTGCTATCACTGAGATGGCTAAGGTGATTGGGTGTAAAACCGATAATATTCCGCTCTCTTATTTGGGTATTACGGCGGGGACTAATATGAATAGAATTAATAGTTAGATCCTATAATTGAGATTTTCGATAAAAAGTTATCGGTTTGGAAAGCTAAAACTATTTCGATAGGGGGAGACTTACTCTGATTAACTCTGTGTTGAGAGTCTCCCTATTTATTTTTTTTCCCTATACAAGGTCCCTGCTGGAGTTATTAAGATCCTTGAAGCTAAAAACTAATCTTCATAAATCAAACTTATACGGGTTGGGTGTGGAAAATGTTGCTATCACTGAGATGGCTAAGGTGATTGGGTGTAAAACCGATAATATTCCGCTCTCTTATTTGGGTATTACGGTGGGGGCTAATATGAATGGAATTAATAGTTGGGATCCTATAATTGACATTTTCGATAAAAAGTTTTCGGTTTGGAAAGCTAAAACTATTTCGATAGGGGGAGGCTTACTCTGATTAACTCTGTGTTGAGAGTCTCCCTATTTATTTTTTTCCCTATACAAGGCCCCTACTAGAGTTATTAAGATCCTTGAAGCTAAAATGAAAAAATTCCGTTGGACGGGTTCTAGTGATTCTAATAAAATGAATTGGGTGACTTGGGGTTGGATCACTTGGCCTAAGAAAAAAGAGGGACTAGGTATTAACAGACTTAAAGAGGTGAACAAGGCTCTATTAATTAAATGGCGTGGTTGGAGGTATAGGGTGGAGAATATTAATCTTTGAAGGAAGCTGGTGGAAGCTTGTCATTTTAAAAACAATCAAAGGAACTTCCTTCCGCTTAACGATAATATCTCGGGTGTTGGAAAAATATTGTCAATCTGATTTGTAAAATGAAGATTAACGGGAAGGGTGTTAATCATTTGATTTTGGGTAAGGTGGGGAATGGGTAGGAGATTTGGTTTTGGATTGACACTAGGGTGGCGACATCCCGTTCATGGAAAGATGACAACATCTGTTTGGTTTGGAAATGTTTAAATATTGCAGGGTGGCATATAGAATTGGTATGAATCAGGAAATTGAGATATTTCATGGAACTGGTCTAGACAGCTCGAGTCTGCGGAGCTTTTGGAATGGCAGGAATGTCAAGAAATTCTTAACTCGGTTACGTTTTCCAACGATAACTATTATTGGTATTGGGATGGTGGCGATCAGGGTAGGTTCTTGGTGAAGGCAGTTCAAAAGACTTTAATTGTTGATAGAGGGGCAAGTCTCCCTGTTTATGTTTGGTGTAAATGTGTGCCTTTTAAATGCAATATTATGGCCTGGAGATGTAATTTGGATAGGTTAGCTACGAGAGCTAATTTAAAAAGAAGGAACAAAGACATCACATCGGTTATGAGTCCTTTTTGCGATGAGTACGAGGTAACGATAAAACACTTATTTACAGCTTGCTCGGTGACTTATCGGGTTTGGTCCAGGTTCAGTGTGTGGTGCAACATTCCCCTTATTTATGCTTTCGACTTCAAAGACATTTTGGAGATTCATAATTACTCTCAATTGGGTAAAAAAGTGAAGAAGATCATATACGGATTAGTGATTATCTCTTGTTGGTGTATTTGGAAATGAAGAAATGAATTGATATTCAAGCAGATTAATCGAAGCCGGCAAGATATTACAGGGGAGATTAAATCGAGGGGTTTCAGTTGAGTTAAAAATAAAACTTCGTGTAATTATATTAGTTGGGCGGAATGGTGTAAACACCCGTTATATATGCTGTAATTGTTTGTCCTTTGCCTGTTTAGGTCGGGGGTTTTGTTTTGTTTAGCGTTTTTTTCTCAGCCACATCAGAGGCGTGTTTTAAGGAAGTTTTCTTAGTGAAAAAAAAGATATTAGATGGTGAAGAATGTTGAATACAACCGTGATCCAGCTAGTTTTCAGTCTTAGCTGGAGAATAGACCTCCCACCAACTTTTTATTAGCCATTTTCTGATATTAAAATATGATCTAAGGTGTTTACTGTAATGTTGATAGCTACACATTTATCATTTTGTATCAAGATCTTCTTTACACAAAGATATTTAAACTCACACCCCTAAAGTTCGCCAGCATGCATGATTACAAACTTTGGGGTTGTTAAGATATTACAATTTGGTCACATTCTTCACACTAAAAAGCCCCATGTTAAACCAAGTCTTTTGTAATTAATTTTTATATAATGAAAAAAAAAACATAATATATGATTATGGCATAGTCCAATTTGAATATATAAGAAGAAAAGAAAATGAAGCTTTTCCATGCATTAGTTTATAGTTTTTTTTTAAGTTTCTAAAAATGCTTCCCTCATCCTAATCAATTTTTTTGTTGTATTTGTAAGAAGTCATTATATTTTTTAGGTTTTCCCGGTTATAGTTTAAATATAAAATAGCTGCATAAATCTTTTTACTGATTACGTTATTCCTAAGTTATTAGTATATTTTAAAAGACTAGGTTAGTTACTCGTTTATCACACGGATTAGACATAATAATATATATAATTAATATCTTGTTAATATAGGTTTTAAATGAAAGTATATAAAACATTAAATAAAAAAATTACGAATATGATCAAGTTTGTATGCGAATATGATCAAGTTTGTCTTCTTTGTCTTACATTTGATAAGTATTTTTAATTTTGAAGACGTTGTTAACATTTAATTAATATATATTATTCGTCATTCTTTATTCACTCTTTCAATATATACACAGTTGTGTTTAATAAAATATAAATATCCGAACCCGTGAGTATTCACAGGTGATAATCTAGTACCTAAGGAGAAAGAAGATTTTTCGATATTGTTAATCTTTGTGTAAACGATAGCTGATTCATAATATATACCTTAATAAAGAGAAAGAAGATTTTCGATATTGTTAAAGTACAACCGTGTGTATTATGAATTCAAAATAAATCGACTTGTTGATTATAATTGATTGAAAAACTTAGTTATATAGAAATGAATTGGATTCCTTTTTAGTTTACATATTATAGAAGTAGAGACATGGGAACACTAGCGGCTTTGATGGTGTGCGCGAAGAACCTCCGCCAAGACCCGTGATTTAAAGAGACACGCGATTTTTTTAAAAAAAATCCGATATATATATATATATATATATTAAAATGTAAACACAAACCAATTCCAATATAGGCGCTAGTTTACAAATTATTTTTTATGGTTTAGAATTTAGCTCACTTAACATTAGGTTTATTGAGCCCAATACTAATTTGATTTTTTTTAAATAATAATAAAACATTACGGATTGACACATTTTTTCGAGCTCGGATAAGGTAGGTAATTCTCATAGACGCCTATACATGGGAAATATGTTAAATAAAGATAAAAATATAGATATTGATTAATTTAAATAATATTATGGTAAGTTATATGAGGGGAAAAACATAGTTTCCCCAAAATCAAATGATTAGCTTCAATTTCTTCGACCATTCAACTAAGGTAATAACTGATCCATATTAATTAAATAGTTTAAAGATTATTAAAAAAAATATACAAATTTCAAAAGTTTTGTACATAGAAACAATCGGTATAGGATAAGTTTTATTTGCAAATTTGAAAAAAAAACTATTGAGTGAGTAAAGTCAAAAGACGGTCATCTTTGTAAATTTCAGCAGCTTAAGTCGCGTGTCGCAAAAATAGACTATCTAAATAGTTAACGAGAGTGGCTGAACAATAGCCGCGCGACTATTTATTTTTATTTATTAAATAAAGAATTTTTATCATTAATGATAAACTAATCGAGAAATACAGTAGCATAATATATATTATATTATATATATATAATAATTACTGTATTAACTTTTGTGAATAGTAACTTTGACATTTTTTTTAGTTTTTAGTTTCAATTAGACACCTTATACTATAAACAGTATCCGTTTTTAATCATATAGTTTATAAAAGTTATTGACTTACGTGAACGGTAACTTTGACTTTTTTATAAGTTTCTTTTAAAAACCTTATGTTATAAATAATATACGTATTTAGCCTTATAATTTTTTTCTTATAACTTACGTCCGTTCCTTTTTTATAAAGATTAAATACATGGTTGCATTAACTTTTTTAGTCACTTCAATTTAAAATGTTTACATTATTGGTAGAGTCGTTTAGAACTTTTCACCTATGATATATATTAAAGAAATAATTTGGATTTTCTCTTTTGGCTACTTTATCGAATGTTGCTACCGTACTAGTGTTGTAACAAAACGAACATATGCCTGATCGAATCCCCGCTGTATAGGGCTGGGGAATTCTGCTAGTTGGGTTTGTAATATGCTAAAACCGAATCCAACGCAAGTTCGTCACGAGACATACATTAAACACAACCAGGACCCAAGACGCGTTTCATCACGAGAACTTATATTGATGTGTTTCAATCTACATAATTTATAATTTATATTCATTAATTTTAAGTAAATTATAATTATCGACGAATTATTGAATTAACTTCTGCTTATAAAACTTAAAGGAACCTTTATAATTCGTCTATTGTTGGTAATATGTCGCTAGTAATTCCATAATCTATCATAATAGAAGTCTATGTGTGACACTTCACCATTGGATTATTGACAGATCGACCCGTCTTTGATACTTGTTCGTCCAACTATTGAATATCATAGTCAGTAGTTTTCAAAGCCTAAGGATACAATTAATTGATACATTAATAGCCTATAATAATCATTATTGTTTACTTTTTGAAAGGCATATATATTTTTTTTACAATGCGTTGCCATCAATATTTTATATTCATTCTCATTGGAAAATTTTCTAATATTAGAAAAGGTTTACAAATTTAATAAAACTTTAAGCTTTTATAAGCAACTAGTTATTGCCCCGCCTGCATTGCGGGACACCAAACCGAATATTTCTCTCTCATAACATGTACGATTTTGTTTCGGTTACTTTGTGCATACTACTTGTAACACGATCTCAAAAAAATTAGATCGAGTCTACCAATAAAAAACACAATACCATACTTTTGTTAAAAAAAACTAAAACGATGGAAAAACTAACTTTAAATTGCAGGCAAAATTGTAATTTTTCATAACAAATGAGCGTGTGCCAGATTGCTGCTTGACACGAATAAAAATTATACTGAGTCAACTAATTGAAACAAAACATTACCCTAGTTTTGTCAAGAAAAAAACTAAAACGATGACATGACTTGAAATTTTACACTGGGGGCAAAATTATAATTTGATAGGGGAAAAATAAAAAAAGATGGCAAAACTGTAAATTTAAACCGATTGCAAAAGTGTAATTTGGCTATGAGAGGAAAAAACAATGATAAAACTGTAAATTTGAACGAGGCAAAATTGTAATTTGGCTGGACAAATAAGGAAGTGTCAGGCAACTACCTAACACTATTCTCCCTCATGGAATATGTAGTTATAGGTAATTATAGCTCTAAAATTATAGATGTACCGACAATATATATACATGTTTTAGAAATCAATCAAGATCCGAGTAGATTTAGTCTTTTTTTTACAACTTTATGCTATGTGTACCGGGGCATTATAAGGGCATGCAAGAGATTGATAAAGCCCTAACACCATCCTCTTGGGTGTTAGAGGGAGTAGAGACATGAAGAGAGAAAGGTGTTTCTAGTATAACGCTCAAGAAAGAGAAAACAAAAGGAAAATAATTGAAATGCTATTAAAGAGTGTTAACCATTACATATTTTTTAAAAGTACAACGTCCAATGAAGAGAAAATAAAAGAAAAATAATTAAAAATGTATTAAAGGATGTTAAGCGTTACATTTTTTTTAAATGGTCGTTATAATGCTAACATGACGCAAAATGCCACTTAAAAGAATTAACCAATTAAAGATGATCTTAGTTGTAATAAGCTTATAGCAAATTTGTCGGAATCGAAATAAGTGAAACCAAATTACAGCTTTTACCACTTAATTTTTAAATTAATATTCATAATTGGAGACTATAATATAATTAAATTGTTATTTATGTGACATACGCATATGTTATCACGTCAATTCTAAATGCTTGTTTTTATAATGATTTATATTTTATTAGATATAAATTTAATCAAATGTCTATACTAAATGCTATGTATACTAAAATATGAGAAATCTTGTGAATTCTTTTTACAATGGATAAAACATGTAAACTTAATTCAATCCTCATCCAGAATTCAGAAAAACCTCAAATGAAAAAAAAAAAAAAACAAAAAGCTTTTTTTTTTTTTAAGATGAATTTACTCAGAACAAAGCAACCGACAACACAACGATGTGAGAGGGAGCAACAACAGCTATACAAAATTAAATTACACCATATCGCCCACTCTATGAACTTGTATTTGGATCTATTCGAATGCCACAAAAAACTAAGCGACTACACACCACCGATGATGTCTTTGAACTTGATATCTTTTTCCAGCGTGAACCTTCTCGTTTCTAGCCTTCAATATCCACCAGCACGCAATAATCACAATGCCCTTTTTTCCAGCATGAACCTTCTCATTTCTAGCCTTCCATATCCACTAGCACGCAATAATCACAATGCCCTGCAACGCCTTTTTTTTCCCGACTCCCCAAGCTGCTTTCACTATACCATTCGAGGATGTCTTTTATAGAGAACGAGGTGATAGGGGGAACATAATACCAGACACTTTTGGACTGCCACACCACCGAGCACACGAGGCAAGCCGAGAAGAGATGTTCAACAGTTTCCATACCAAACTCGCATAACGGACAAAGAAGCAACTCCACCGGATTGTTTCGTTTATCGAGCGCCACCATAGTAGGGATACTTTAAATAATTGTTATCCACATAAATATATTGCATTTTAGATGTACCCATTTGTAACATCCCGAAAACAAATTTGGCAATTAAACCAAATTAACTAGGGATGAGTGGGTAGAACACCACTAGTAGTAAAGATCAATCCGGTTGGCATTAGGATTTAAAAAAATAAATCAAATGCTAACTAAGGTAAATAAATGTTGTACAGAAGATAAAGCTTATTAAAGGCTCGTGTTATCGGGACTTAAACTAAATCGGGTCGGTCGCACCCGGTGATGCCCCAAAGTCCGATTATTATTAAATAGTACAATTCTTATGTATGACATGAAATAGAAGTATCTAACTTAGTTAGAAGTTGAGTTGAATACTAAGAGATAAATAGGTTAAGGCTAAACATAAGTGACTAGCTAAACATAAGGGACTGAAATTGGGCATTTTGGAAAGTTGATATTATAGAAGAAACGAGAAAGGAAAGTTCTGTGTTTGTGCATGGGTCGAGACATACAAGAAGACCACGGAAAGTTCTCACACAAACTTCAATACAAAAATTGAATGTTGAAATGGAAGCCAAACGCTTGCATGATTAAGGATTTCTAATCATCTAGCTCTAACGAACCTGAGGTATGTGGTGAAATTGCACATATGAGTTTTGATGTTAGATGGGTTTTGATGGTGTGATGAAATTCTACGTTTCTATGTAATCCATGTATATGTTATGCAAATTCCGGAACCATGAAGATGCAAAAGAGCAACTACGATGCGATGGTTATGACGTATAGTGGTTTTCAGCCAACCATCACATCGTTTCGTCAACAAGAAAGGCACTAGGGTTACCGTTTATAGAAAAATATAAATATTTTCGAGTTGATTGTTAAAATATGTATTTTCGATGTCGAAAAAATATATCTTTAGAATATATTTTACGGAAAATCGATTGTTTACGAAGTGTTAAAGAATATATATATGTGGGATTATATATTATATGCGCTTAGCGAATACGGGCTAGTATGTTGTATATATGTATGTGTGTACATTATATATATATATATATATACATATATATACATATATATATATATACATATATATACATATATATATATATATATATATATTACATGATACGTGCTCATCGATATACATATATATATATGTATATATGTATATATATATATATATATATTACATGATACGTGCTCATCGATTGAAAACATGTGTATATATACGTATACATGAATGACAAACAAAACGTTTGTGACAACGAACGGGTTGTCGGTAAATAAAACGGAATAGCAATAAAGATATTATTTTCAACAACCTATCGAACATAGAAAATATATTTATGATGATTACAAGATAAGTATATTTTTTATCGTGTTCGACTTATCGATTTGTAGAATGATGCTTCACACGATAAAAATAATATGTTTTTACACAAATATATTTTTTACTAATCTGATCAATCGTGTGCTGACACGGGTTTTATACAAGGGACTAGGCCCTAGATACTATTCAAATATAGGTATGTAGACATATATGTATGTATGTAGATATGTGATAATATACATGTATGGTAATTCGGATAATTACCCACCAACATGTCGTAACATACAAATGTTTTCGAAAAAGATAAAATATTAAGTCTTAACAAAGTGGGGAAGTACTTGTAGAGGAAACACATGTTTAGACCTAAGTGTCTTATTGAATTGAGACACTTGTAGCTTGGGGAGTATATGTATATTGGGCATTGAAATTGCTAGCTTGCACGCAACGCAAAGTTGTGAGTTTATGGCCCTTTTTTGAACATTTTTACTTTTAAATGTCCAGGGAGATACATGCTTGCTTATTTGGTATGATAGCTAGTGAATGAAATCACTTGATATATTATGTGCACATAAGTATTAATCCAGTTCGTTGAGCTCGGGAAGCCTTTGTGGTATCCAGTTGAGCTCGGATAACCCTTGTGGTGTTAATCCAGTTTAGTAACCATTAATCTTTATTGACTGCAAAATAGTGGATAGATCTATCGATAGGTTTGGTTACAAGCTTATGTAAGCACAAGCATTAGTGTTCAAGCTAAACATTAGTTTGGTCAGATTTGATTAAAGACTATGCATACCGGTTTTATCAAATGTTTTAAAGATTCATATGTGTTACGAAAACATGCGAACTCATCAACAATATGTTGACATTTTTTGTATTGAATGAGATGTGGGTCGGTTTCATAACCCGGTGTCCATATTTGATGCTTGGGGAAAGTTATAGGATTCCTTGTTGAGTGACACGTGTCTCAAAGTTGGTTTCTTCTATTATTATAGTAGATAAATTAATTAATTCTCGAATGGTTTAATAATATTTTGAAAAGATTAACAATGTTTAATATCCAATTGCCTTCACTTTTTTATTTCTTTTGCTTGTTCCTAAAGATTAATATCATCTGTAAGCTTGAAATATTATTAATATTTCCTCTTAAAAGCTAGCTAAAAATTCTAATTTCATATATCCTTGATTAATTCAACCTTAGAAGCTATCTTCATTTATGGAAAATAAAACTATATATTATGACTTTGAAGACGTTAGTTGAGAAGTAACATCAAATATTGGTGAGATTAACATAGGCCATTCAAAGAAATGAAAATATATTAATTCTAAATCAAGATAACAAAATATCAACATATTCTACACAATTAAAGCCATAGTTACAATAACATTGTTTGAAAAATGACATTTCAAACGTGCACATGCCTTTATATTCTTTGCTTATCGAATACTTACATGCATGACGTGTATGGATCTAAGATTACAAGTGTTTTTTAGAGAGATTTTGTTTGTTAAGACAAGAAAGCATAAAAAGTAAAAAGTAAAACTTAGAACAAATTGATCCTTAAACTAATGAAACATTCGGTCACATCACCAACAATTTCACATGGCCCACCTATCACGAAACGAGGGGCGGTTTCAATTTTAACATAAAATAATAATAATATAATAATAATAATAAATAATAATTTTAAAAACAACATACAAACTAAACAACTAAACATATTAACATTAAACTTATCACGTCCACTCGAACACGATCCATTTAATTGAAAGTGTCAAGTTATTACGTTGACCTAAAACTAACATATTTAAACTAGACCCCAACTCGTAAATTTTAATGTTGTATTTTCTAGTAGCTTCCTCCTGATTTTAAGATCCACTCGGTTTACTACGATTGATATGACCAACACAAGGCCAGGTCCCTAATAAAAGGATTGTATCATTATTATTAGCGTAAATTACAAGTTTTGTCCTTTATATTAAAATCATTTTTCAGACGGTGTCATTTGACGCAAAAGTTGACAAATTTCATACTTAATGTTGCACATAATGTCTTTTAGCTCTAACATGGTTATATTTTCCGGTTAAACACCATTGGTCTTTTTAAATATTTATTTAAAATAATTTAATAATAAAACAAAACTAAACATTAAAGTTATATAAATATTGTCACCCCTTTGTTTCTCTTCACCACTGTCTCTCTACCCAACCACCACCGACACCACCCTCCACCAGCTGCCACCGCCTCCGATTTCACCACCACACTCTAGTTACCATCCCTCCTCCCCGATTCGACCATCGTCCACCATCATCCCAAACACCCAACCACCACCGTCCAGCATCGTCTCAGATCTGAGCCGACCACCCATTTACAACCTGCCACCACCATCGCCATTCACTGAAACCCCAACTACCGTCTCAGATCTGATCCACCATATGCAACAAGAGTAAATTACTTTAACTGAAGATTGAAGATGGCCGTAGAGAGTTTTGGTTTTGTTTTGGGAAGAAAGGTAATTTTGGAATTAATATATTCTAAAGATTTTAACATATATATAATATGATTTTCTTAAAACACTTTTTTTATTTATTAAAATAGTTTTAAATAAAGGTAATTTTGGAATTAATATATTCTAAAGATTTTAACATATATATAATATGATTTTCTTAAAACACTTTTTTATTTATTAAAATAGTTCAAAACTTGTCAATTTTAACAATAAGATTAAATCACCCTTGAACAACCAGATTTAACAATAAGATTAAATCACCCTTGAACAACCAGATTTAACAAAAAAAATTAACTTGGTTAGAGTCGAAGGACATAACGTTTAGGATTTTGAAACGTACAAAACTTGTCAATTTTAACAATAAGATTAAATCACCCTTGAACAACCAGATTTAACAATAAGATTAAATCACCCTTGAACAACCAGATTTAACAAGAAAAATTAACTTGGTTAGAGTCGAAGGACATAACGTTTAGGATTTTGAAACGTACAAAACTTGTCAATTTTTACGCTGAAGAAGACCGCCTGAAAAAAGGTGTTAACATAAACTAAAAAAACTGTAATTTATTATTATTATATTATTATTATTATTAATTATTATTATTATATATTTTCTAAGTCTTTGGTTCATCGTTGTATGAATTGCTTGCCAATTCCCTTCTTTTGACATTCAGGTTAAACGTAAAAAAATACAAATTGATTTTAAGTTTGACCTTTTAATTTCAGTTACATGTGAACATATAAGTTAACACATGTTTTAATTCAAATTTAACACCATCGAGTAGACCACTCTATTATGTTAACAAACACCCATATTTTCTTTAAGCTAAGTATTATAAAAAATTTAGGGTAGGGTTGTATATGGATGACATATACGTTCAAAAGACTTTTCATATATTAGTAAGTATAAATATCACAACAAAAGTTGAGTTATAGCTTGGGATGTTGGATTTAAATAACCTCAATTTTCATCATTTGACTGATAACATTCTTAACTTACGAACTGTATCACGTCACTTGGCACTCCTAAACTAACTAAACTCTAACCCAATTAACTGATGTCAAACGGCACGTCACTAAACAAATGTCACATCAGCAAAACACAAATGCCACGTTAGATGCCACGTCACTAAGCAAGTGGCACATCATAAAAAAACTAACTGGTTAGGGTTTAGTTAGATTGGAAGCGCCAGAGGAAATAAGTTGGAAGTTGAGAGTGACGTGATACAATTCGTAAATTTGAGAGTGTTATCGGCCAATTGGTGAAAATTAGGATTATTAAATTCAATATCCATATACTTTTTTACATAATATATTAGTTTTCTTGTCATTTTCATCTATAATTGATAAGGTTTGTTGTTTTTTACTTGACTCGAAGCTTGTTTGATTTATTAATTAAAAGGAGCTTAACTGACTCGTACTCTGATTACCAAATTAACCACATTAACTATAAACTTTAACCAACAAATCTCACTTTTTCCTCGTCCCAAAATAAAACTCTAAAATGGCTCACACTTACTATTAGAAAGTAATTGAGCTAAATATCAAAACCATAGTTGCACCAGCAAATTAAATCATAGACAATCTAAGGTGCAATACTACAAAAAAAAAACATATTGATGATATTGAGATCCTCTAATTCATAGATGAATTGGAGTTTGCGGAGTGTTGCATAAGGTTACGTTGTCTGAAGGTTGAGGCTGAATGGGGTGAAAGTTGATTTGTCTGTAGAAAGTTAAACCGAGTTGTAGGTTGATGTTTGGATGTACCAGAAGTCGAATCATCTGACTGTATCATAACCAAAAGGTCGAGACTCAAAGCGAATAGGAAGTCGAATATAGATAGGAGAGTAAGTGTTAGGCGGTAAACTATATCTCACACGTGATGATACCTTCTATTTCATTGTTTGCGCGCAAAACCTACTAACCACGCTAAAGAAAATGATGACTAAGTGTCACCATTTTCCAACATTAGGTGTGAGGCGAGTTTAACGTGAAGTTGAGCAAGTTAGGATATTCTAAAGGTTCAGATGTGTAGAGGTTGTATTAAATAAAGTAGTTAGGAACATAAATTGTCTATACTATAATAGAGTAAATTACAATTTTGGCCCCTATGGTTGTTTCACTTTGACCCCATCAACCCAAAAAGAAATCTTTTAACATCTAAGCCCCTAACGTCTTTTTTCTAACCCTTTTGGCTTCTATCACTAACCCTATTCATTTACCATTGAAAGGTAAATAAAAAAGAAAATAAAAAAAAATCCAGTTTCACTCTTCTCCTTGGGTTCTCTTCACCGCCATCATCAATTCACTTATTCTCCAAGCCACTGTCGGTCACCAGGCAAGAGTTTGTTGCACACTTCAGCTTCTTAGCTGACTTACACAAACTCGACTTCTGTGAACATGAAAGCTGCAAACATTTTCTTTGATAATTGTTACAAGCACGAGATAAAAGAGTGTGTTTGTCATATATATTCATGGCCATAATGAACTCATAAATATTGATGCTTCATTTAGATATTATATTATATGGATGTTGAATGAAATGGGTTGAACATGGTGGAATTAGGTTTTGGGGGTGCTTGATTAAAGAAGATGTAGATAGAATGGAACTAGAGGTTTTTGTTTTTGAAGAATGTTTTTTTTTATTTTTTATTTAAGGGTTTATAAATGGTTTGGTGAAATGATACAAATGTCTCTCATGTGGGGGATACATGACTAATTTTTAACCAAATAAATAGATAGGATTAGTGATGGAGGTTAAAAGGGTTAGAAAAAAAAGACGTTAAAGGCTCAGATGTTAAAAGATTCCTTTTTGGGCTGATAGGTTAAAGCAAAATAACCATAGAAGCCAAAATCGTAATTTACTATATTATAAATATACTATTTTGTCAATCTCAAACAACTTTAGCCCCTCACTTTAATAATAAACATATATAACCCCTCAACTTTAATAATCACATATTGAACCTCTCAACTTTAATAATGATAATTTTAGCCCCTTAGTTAAAACAACTTTAGCCACTCAATTTTAATAATAAACAACTTTAACCCTTCAACTTTAACAATAACATGTTTAGCCCCTTAACTTTATTAATGACATGTTTAACTCCTTAACTACATCAAACAACTTTAGCCTCTTAACTTCAATGATAAACAACTCTCTCAACTTTAGTAATAACATATTTAGCCCCTTAAATTTAATAATAACATGTTTAGCCCATGAACAAAAACAACTTTAGCCGCTCAACTTTATTAATAAACAACTTTAACCGCTCAACTTTAATAATGATATGTTTAGTCCCTTAACTAAAACTTCAAACAATTTTAACTCTCCCGATTTGCTTCTTTTAATCTATGTTTCGAATCAGCTGCAAAGCGTGGATAGTAACCCATTAGTTTTGTTTAAAATATCACACTATCTAATCGTGAAAAGCGGATTTCACCCTATAATTAAAAACAATTAAAATAAGTTATATATTAAACACAATCATGTTGGATAGGCTGGATGAAATATACAGCTCAAACACGACCTTCATACTTCTTCTTGTTGTGACACAAACACATAAAAAGGGGTCATGTTTTGGTCGACCGATTTGTCGTTCATTTAAGAATATGAGAAGATATCTAGAGGCTCACAAACGCCCCCTCTTTCTTCATGTTGGCAATTATCCTCCCTACTCACACGACCATACAACCATCGACAAATGCCTCTCGCCTTTTCTCTTGTATCTCTTACAATCCTTCAAAAAATGTCATCTTGCTCACGAACGTATCTTCTTGCTCTCTCCTAGACATCAAAAACACCTTAAAAAGGATGAAAAGTAACGAGTTACAAAGATCAAGTTCAGAACTGTAAATAACTACAACCTCAGGGGTCATATTCAAACAATCATCATCTTGATTCTTCAATTGTAAAACCACTGTTCATCTTCGGTCTACAAAATTCAAAAAAAAAAAAAAAAAAAATTCAAGAAACTGATCAAAGTCTTTGGAATCTCTAGATGGTTTTGAAGGTCAGAGCAGCAAACTGATGTCATTATTTTGGAGTGTCATCCGTCAACTAGCAGAGATTGAAGCCATGGTAATAATATTATTATTTATCCCCTTTTTCTCACTTGTTCTTCAAGAAAATCAAAATATGTTCGAACCCCTGATCAATTAACTCCATACAACATACAATCGTTTCTATTTATGGATTTGGTGTTTGATTTCTACAGGTTTTGTTGTCAGTATCGTGATTTTTGAGTTTAGGGTTCTTTAGTTTCGAAATTGATTGATTGATGTTTAATAATTATGTGATTAATGTAGTTTGTTAGTCAAATTCAAGAAACTAATATGCTTTATGTCTTTTCATGCTTGTATGTATGTGGTGCTTGGATTAACATATTGAATATGGCACTAATGCTACATAATTTATTCATTTTGAATGGTTATTATGAACATCTAATTATTAGACCAATAAATTTTTGAAGTTTATTGGAAGAAAATCGTTCGTATTGAGATTAAGCCGGTTATGTGATGCTGTTGTGGGTTATAAGAATGCGAGATACCGACTCGAAGAGATCAAATCTTCTTGAAAATGTTATAATTTAACATATTTGATCCTGTGTTTGTAAGGGTCACTTGGAAGTGAAAAAGAAAAAAGAAAACTTGTTACTTGTATAATATACTTATTTTCATGTGTAGTTTAACGAGTTTGTCGGGAAGACAAAAGTCAAAAGTGGTTTTTTTTTTCTCGGCACGTATGAGGTTTAACAAGGATGTGTTTAATTTTCTTTTTTATGTAGGCTACTTCAAAGAAGGTGATAACAAGGGAAGAGTGGGAGAAAAAGCTTAGTGATGTTAAAATTCAAAAAGAAGACATGAACAAGTTGGTTATGAATTTTCTTGTCACTGAAGGATATGTTGATGCGGCAGAAAAGTTCCGAATGGAATCTGGCACGGAACGTATCCTTTTTATCTTTTAGATAAGTTGTTTATAATGTTATTATATGTCGATTTATGTACATTGTTCCCGGTCTTTGAATTTCCTTATAGACAATTAGCAGATATAGACCTTGCAACCATTACAGATCGTATGGCTGTTAAGAAAGCTGTACAGTCGGGGAACGTTGAAGACGCAATTGAAAAAGTTAATGATTTGAACCCTGAGGTTAGTTGCTTCTTTTGCTTTGTGATTGCTTTTAGTAGTCCCTGTATTCTAAGATAATGCTATAACTTTAATTTAGTGTTATTAAGTTAAATTTGTTTGTTTTCTTTTTATCATCATTACAATTTTTTGATGGGGCTGTTATAGGCTCAAAAGATTTCCTTACTTTCCTCATTATTGAACGGCTTTTAAGGCATTATACCATCTTCTTTCTGATTTCAGGGGGGCATTTTCAACCCATATGTGGATCAATTTGGGTTAGGGATGAGCTCGGTACTGTACCCGAAAAATGCAAATAATGGGTACCAGTACCGAAAATGGTCGGTATGGTACCGGTATTGGAAGATAAATCAACCCAAAATACCATACCGTACTGAACCTGTACCGATCCAAAAAAAGCGCAAAAAGTGGGTACCCTGAATTGGTACCGAAAATTGCTCCGTACGGCACCGATACCCGGTACCAAATGCTCATCCCTGATTTGGTTTGGGTGGGTAAAAAGCTCCCCAATGTGTGCTCAAGTGCTTAAAACCGTCTAAATTTCTTTATTAAATTAAATCAGATACGTATATTGCTAATAGTGATTCATAACTGTTGTCGGCTTCTTATTTTCTTAAATTTATAAATGTTGATGTGACAAGTGTTTCTATGCAGATTTTAGATACGAACCCCCAGCTGTTTTTTCATCTGCAGCAGCAAAGGTTGATAGAATTGATTAGGAATGGAAAGGTTGAAGAGGCTTTAGAATTTGCTCAGGAGGAGCTCGCCCCAAGGGGAGAGGAAAATGTAACTTCTAACTTTATTTAAAATTTACTTTATTGAAATTCTTATTTGTTTATGTTTCACACTATATGGATGGAACCACAAAATAGAAATTTTAAGTAATTATTTCTGATAAAAGATCTTGCCATTGCAGCAAAGCTTTCTAGAGGAGTTGGAGAGAACAGTTGCGCTGCTGGCTTTTGAAGATGTAAAGAATAGTCCCGTTGGAGATCTTTTAGACGTATCGCAACGTCTAAAAACCGCAAGTGAGGTCAATGCAGCGATCCTTACAAGTCAAAGCCATGAAAAAGGTTTGTTCTTATCCATTTTTGAGTAAATCGACTTTTGGCAGCTGATATTAAAGTTAGCATTTGCATTTTTTTTGGCTCATTGGATATGGCATGTGTTTCTTATGTCATGCAAAAGCTACTTTTTCCAGTTCTTATAATAAAACAGTTGAGGATGTTGTAAATGGGTATATTTTGGGTGACTTTTTAATCATTCAACCAATTTCTTGTTAACTGAATCTTTGTGTCACTCTTTCGGCCCCTTATCAGTAATTTTAAACCCTAAATTGCCCATATATTAATATTCAATCATTCCCCTTTGTGACAAATGGGTTGAACTGCCACCTATAAGCAATACCAATCCTAAATTCTTGAATCTAAATACTAAAAAATCTTTTTTTAACAACCAGCATAATGTTAAATGGTAGTCACAGATATACAAAAGAACATACTTATTATGTTGACTAAGAACACTAGTTGGATGCCAGATATGTGACTACACATGCTAAATATGATCACAAAAACAATATATTCAAACAACAATGACCTAATCTTCTAAGAAAGCGGTTTTGGAAGTTGTATGCATTCATTAAAAAAGTACTTGGGTGACTTTTGACCCGTTCAACTCATTTTCTTGCTAGCTTAGTTATATGATTTTGTCCATATGACCCATTGTAACTTGTAAATATAACCCAAATTGACTAATTTATAAGTGGATGAGTTGAATTGCTAATAGTTTAATGTATAGATCTGATAGTGATCAGTTTTAACATGATGATGATACGATTAACAGACCCAAAGCTCCCAAGTCTGTTAAGAATGCTTTTATGGGCTCAAAATCAACTTGATGAGAAGGCAGCTTATCCACGAATCACTGATCTTTCACTGCTACTCTTGAAGACCCGTCTGTTTGACTTTCGTTACACACCAAGTAAGGAAACAGAAACCAACCCGGGTACGTATAGCTGTCATGTTTTCATCATGTCTTGCAATCCAACCTCAAAAATGTTTTAGTTGTAATTACAAGTCTATGTGGTTTGTGTTTTAGAATAGAAATTACAAGGATACCCTTTTATCTTGTGAAATAAACCATGATTATATTGCCTTTTTCAAACCTCCAGAGGTCTTTCACATAAACATACCATTACCCTTTCCGGAGATTAAATGCACATTTATGTTTGACATGTGATGTTTTAACTTAAGTAAACATACATTTATTAGTGAGTTGATATTAAAATAACCTGGAAATATGAATAATAATATTAATATTAATATTAATAATAAAAGTATACAATTCAATAACTTTACGAGCATCTTATCTCCTCACATACCACGGTGTCAAACTTTCTCGGAAGTGTTGCGAAAGAACCATGACAACAGGTATGCAACGCGTATCCAAGCCATTATAAAATGTAAATCGGTTTTGAAACCGTCTCTGTCCTTTGGTCGCTTCATACTTGTCTCCCTTAGTCTGTTATTTCCAGATGACTTTTCAGCCACATAAAAGTAACTCTTACTACCGCACAACTGCAAATCGCTGCCCATTGATCTGTAAACTAAACCCGTTGTTGCTCCTTCCGGTACCTAGTTGTTTGTACTCTGCTATGGAACGCACCGCCAAGTCAACAATGATTCAATGAAGCCAATCGACTCTTCTTTCTCTGCTATGGAATGCACCGCCAACAATGATTCAATGAAGCCAATCGACTCTCCTTTCAACACAAGATCTTTATATGAACACGTGGATGGATTGTCGAAACATAGGAGCTTTAAGACACCTGTTCATGTACACATTTATTTGCTTTGCTACATATCTTGCTACGTTTATAATTCTATGATATCTTTGTATGTTTGATGTCTTTTTTTCCGTAGTATCTTTTTTTTTTTGACTGAGCTAAATTGTTATATGCTATTAAACGACCCAAAATTTGAGAGAAACTCTGTTATATGACATTCATTGGAAAATATATAAATTCACTTGTGTACGTTCGATTTCTTTTGATCTAGGTTTTTATACATGATGAATATACTATGGGTGTGCATTTTATAGATTTTGTTATTAGGGTATTTGGTTTAAATAATCCCAACCTTTGGTGTTTCAACCTCTTTTCTTTGTTTCTGCTACTATGGTATTTGACTCATTATTGTTCGAGATCTTATATTTTATATCGTAATATACATTCACGCATTCGAGCAATTAGCTCAGCCACATTTCTTGTTTTTGGTGGCAGGTAGTCGGTAGCTCAATCACAAGTAATCGGGGTTGACTAGGCTCTGTGACGAAATCTACTAGGAACCGAAGCTATCATCAAACTTCATTTTCTTTTATTTCATTAAGCTTTAAACCTTGAAGTTGGTAATTATTTTGGTGAATGAATTTGGACTTTGTAAGCAGACATTTTGTTTTGCATTGCCCCCTGATGATGATCACTTGTAAATTACAGGATTACTAAATTTGGTATGATCTATGCTGCTTTGTATTTTAGTGAACTAGTCCCTCCTTGTTTATAGAAATCTAATTCAAAAAAGTATCTAGTCGTAATGTAAGTACACCCGATGGAATCTTTTGACACTCAATGTACGACTCATATATGCATATACGAGTCATATACACGAGTTGTACATGCTTTAATTGGGTAAGGTGTCTATACACAACTTGTATATATGTATACGAGTCGTATAGTTCATATAAAAAATATACCTATAAGACTCATATACTTGTCTGGTTGTTAAAAGATCTATTAGGTGTATGCCATTATTTTATGTCTAAAAAAAGAATCCTGGTGCTAAATCAAAGATCATAACCCAAAGATCATTTATTTTGTAAAGAAATAGCATAGAGACCAAAAGATCTTGTGTCACTAACTAATCGATGAACTCAAAAGAAAAACAAGCATGGTTGCATTTATTGAGAATCTGTCTTCAATAACTCTCAAGCTTTGATGATGATTATAATAACTCAATCCACATCATATGCACCCATGATTTTCTAGTAAAACTTTTCAATTAGCTAATCAAGGCTCAAACCCATTAAAAGATCCAAACTAAACTAGAAACATCCGAATAGTACTACAAAGATCCGACCCGGATAACCTACCTAACCTTGGTCTTTGAACAATATGGACCTATTACCAACAAAACACTCCAAAAAGATCCGACCCGAATAACCTACTTGGAAAATATGGACCTACTACCAAAAAAAAGACACTAAAAAGATCCGACCCATATAACATAGACCCTTGTAGTATCCGCCGGATGTGATCCTTGTTGCTTTGACGATGGCAGTCTGGTAATTTTGTGCTGCTCCACCTGATACGATGATGAAAGCTACCATCATCAAAGTTGAGAGCATAGCTTGATGGATCATATTGAAAATTAAATGTCTTCTTAGAACCTCCATAAAGAGCAACAAGAATTGTCTGTTTCTTCACTGCCTTTTTCATGGCTGCTCTCATTCTCCAAATCAAACTTTTACATTGTTTCTTTGAGCATTTGTTCATCCACATCAATCTCCCAATAACTCCCATTCTTCAATCAAATTACAAAAAAAAAAAACTTTTTTTTTGCTTTTTATGAATCTTGATCACCACTCACTTCAAGAAACTCCAAGTCTAGAGAGAGAGAGAGTTTTAGTAGAATGCCTTCTTCAAGATTTGACAAATGAGAGAAAAATGGTCAGGGGGGGGGGGGTAGTTTGTGGTAGAATACCCATATCATGAATCTTTAAAAGTGTATAAATATTCAAGATTCTATAATTCCCACTTCAATATTTGCTCACACAAAAGAAAAATCACTATATGGTTGCATACCCATTTCAAGAATCTTTAAAAGCTGAATAAAGATTC
Organism: Scalesia atractyloides; assembly: GCA_947069175.1. Classification (NCBI taxonomy): domain Eukaryota; kingdom Viridiplantae; phylum Streptophyta; class Magnoliopsida; order Asterales; family Asteraceae; genus Scalesia; species Scalesia atractyloides. Next base: position 7,254,006 of record CAMTDV010000008.1, read on the forward strand.
AAGATTCTACCTTTCCCGCTTCAAACTTTGCACAAAGAGAGAAAAATTACTGTGCCTGAATACCCAATTCATGACTCCACATAAGCATGCAAAAAAAAGAAAGAAAATGAATGTTGCATAGAGATTCAAGATTCAATAATTCCCACTTGATAAAGTTTGAAACTTTAACATAGGGAAAGTGAGGGGGGGGGGGGGGTTAAAGATTGTTTGTACTTGTGTTAGATTGTGGTTGATGAGTACAATGGTATAAACTATAAAGTAACAAGATATCAATGCTTTCTTATTTTTCAGAAAGCCGTGTAGGTGTTTTATAGAGGAAGAGATCCCACGTTGAGCTACAGTGTATTTTGCAAACACTCTCTCTTAAAGTTCAGTTTTTTTTTCTCTTTTTTCTGAATTTCTGCTGTACTTTGCTCCTTGAGAAAGAATCAAATTTCGATATAATACATAGTTGAAAAGGAACTAATTTTAGACAAACTAATAATAAAAACGTTATTTTATATTGTAAATTTTAATGTTAAATAAAACTTTAGCTTTATTATCGTATATCATTCGATGTGATACATACTTGAAAAGCGTAGTCGTAAAAGTTTCGACTAGCCTTTGACTGGTTGCCGATTAATTGCTAGTAGAAAGTTCACTGGGTAATTTTTATCTGACCAACCACTTAATCAACAGGCGGTCAACTGTGGTCTAATCTAGTCCTAATTGGCCAAAAATTGGTTGAAATTTAGCGATTCCAGTCAAATCCCGACCAGATTCTTGACCAAAACCTGTAATTCCGGCATCCAGTCATATTTACTTGAAAATATGGGTCGAAGTAGATGTTAAAATATGTCTACTTAAAAAGTACATATAAAAATGTGTTGTATAAATATAAAACTGAAAATTGTATATAAAATCCTAGTCCGATTAGTCGGTACCTCACTTGAAACCAACCCATCATAGTTTGCCATATGTAACACCCTGTAAAATCGTGTCCAATAGTATAGTGACACGTGTTGTATTTTTAATATAGTCTATTAAAGACCAATAAGGACTAAAGGCGTCAGCATGCTCAAGTTGAGCCTCTGAGTGACGAACCGATGTCAACATGCATAAATAATAGCCTCTGAGTGACTGATATGTCAATATGCTTAAATCATTAGCCTCTGAGTGATGATACGTCAACATGCTTGAAACTTGGTCTCTAGGTGACTGATATGTCAACATGCCAGCCTCTGAGTGACATCGAATCAACATGCTTGTAATAAGCTTCTGAGTGATCCTTTGTGAAGTCCTAACTCTCATACGTGCCATTTGTTGGACGAGAGGGTTCAATTTTGTAAATATGTGAAAGTTGGATAATGGAGGATTAAAAGTGTCAACATGTTAATTTATACCTCTGAGTGACGTTTTAACGAACCGAGAGCTCAACAATGTCCAGGCATAATCCCGGGTATGCCAAGTATTGGCTACGGATGGCTAAAAGTGCTAAAAAGGTGTTTTAGAAGGCCTTTAGAGGCTTTATATAGTTCAGGGGTTAAAAGTGTCAACTTTGGAAATGGCCATGGGGCGGTCGCGGGCCGCGAGAGACATGGCCTGTGTCTTTCGCGCCCCGCGAGACAGGCTCTGCTGCAGAAAAATTGTTTGGAGGTCAAGCAAAACTCCAAAACCATTCGATTTAAAACCATGGCTTCTCTAAACTGTTATGTCACGTTTTGGGACACTTGTAAGCTTCTTCTTACTCCCTTAAACACCTGGCTTCACCTCCTTTGAGTTCTCCAACTATGAATAGGTGTTCAAGTGTTCATTCCAACTTGCACCTTTCTTAAACATAACTCTTCTCTCTCCTCTGGAAGTTCCTAGCTGAAAGGAGCATCCAACTTAGTTCTCTTGCATTGTAGGAACCTCTTGTAAGTGTTCCTTACTCTTGAATTTTCGTTTATAGGCTTCTATAGCCAAAAGTCAAGCGTTTTACGGCAAACGTTTTGACTTTCGGTTAAGACCATTATGGTCCAGCTATTGTTCGAAATGAACATGGCTAAGTGATCGTAATAAGGTAGGTGTTAATCCCTATAAAGGGCACCTTCTGATGATCACGTTTGCTAGACCAATTGACGGGTCAAAGTTATGTTATTAAAAAGTCAAATAGGCCATTTTTCAGAAAAATCATAAATTGATCTTATATATGTTATGAAACATGTTTTGACACTTAAAAAAGTTGGTAATAATTATTAGAACATGTAAGAGCATGTTCGGCTCGTCAATTTCAGTTCTAGGGTCGGTTCGCAACCGAAAGTCGCGAAGTTTGACTTCTGCTTTGACTTTCGATTCTGACCCGATTTAGATTAGTTACCTACTGATCTAAAGTTGTATTATGATCATAATATAATGTAGCATAACCCTCTGAGGTTATATTACATGATCATAATCAGAATCTAAGTTTATGCACAAGTTCCATAATTATGTCATTTTTTACAAAAATGCCCTTTTTGAACAAAACAAGGTTTTAATGATAATAAACTTGAAATTGAGTTTCCTACTGATGTAATATTATAAGTAGGATTATTTGGGATGTTAAACCAAGTTGTAAACTGAGTTTCCAAGCAGGTCCTTAAACTATGTCGATAAATGACGGTTTTAGTCCTTGTGACTCATAAAATGATTTTAATCAATCTTTTCAAGGTAAATCATTTACCTACTGATATGTTATATTAAATAACATATTTTAAACATTTTAAGTCTGACCCTAAGGCCAGTTTTCATTAAACATCGCTTAACAACGTCATCTTACGACATAAGCGCCATTTCGGCGCATAGTATGGTTTTAAACCATATTATTGACCAAAACTTGATACCTACTGATTTCAAAACTTATTTTAAACATAATTACAGTAGGTAGATGTTATAAACTCAGAATCCCAAATAATTTATAAACTATGTGTAAAATGACCAAAATGCCCGTTCGGTGCATAGTTTGGTCATAAAAGGTCATTTACACATATAATTGACATTCTACTAATATTATGTTATAAATAAAATATTTTTACAGAATACTTATAATTATAACATTAAATTATATTCAAGTTCTTTTTATATGGTATGAAATTACCAAAATACCCTTATGAGGCATAGTTTCGTTTTAAAACCTTAATGGGCATATAAGTTGATATCCTACTGATATTTTAACTTATTTAAAGTATAATGGCATATAGAACTTGTCCAAGACTTATCCGGTTACCCGATATCGCTATTATGCGCACAGTTACGTATATGTAACTATTTTACGAAATTTAACCGTAACGGGTTTAACCTTGTCATTTAGCCTCAAAATCCAGAATGTTTATAGTTTACCCATATTATACAAGTCAAGTACTTTTCGGGTTTAACTACATTCTATCCGATCATCGTTTAATCAAGCGTTATACGTAATGATCATGTACACTATTCGGTTTATAAGACCGTTAGTATTTAATTGGCTAGCTTATGCCATAATCCAGACTAGAGCCTTCTCGGTAAATGCTATCTGCACTTGGTACTTTTGTATACGGCTGAGTTATTTAAAAATAAAAGAAGAAGGCTATCTCAGGTAAATACTCTCGACTTATTTTCCCTATACGGGCTTGGGATACGGTAAATTATTATCGTTTGGTCCATTGCAAGGTCAACTTTCCCAAGTTAATAAAAGATTTTGGTGCCGTTTGCACTTAGAACCATTTTTTTAATGTTTCCAAAATGAGTCAGTTGGGTGTATTTACCAGCATAAGCTGACGTATCTTCTAAAGGCTAATCTGCAGGTATAATACGAAATAGGCCGGAAGCTGCTCGGTAGAGAATAAGAGGATCTTGCAAATCCTTAGATATACCTAAAGTCTGTTTTGTATTCTTTCTTGTACATTTTACGATCAGCCTGTGGATCTTCTATTACGAGCCTGTATATTATTCTAGATTTCGAACATTTCGGTTTGTAACAGTAATTTTACTCCAAGACTTCCGCTGTGCTATGTTTAATTGACAATGATGTTATCAACTTACGTCACGATACTCCCACCCGGGCCCACCGGTGTTTGGATTTCAGGGTTGGAAATCCGGGGTGTGACAGGGTTGGTATCAGAGCCAACGTTTGAGAGAATTAAACACTAGCCTTTTGTGTTTAGTCTCAAACTTACACGAGCACATTCCTTAGACTTCCGAGTCTAGGCATTGACCTAGGGTTACTCATTTCATTATAAGTTATTATTATTGTTTTTAAATTGATTTCTAATAGGAAAATGCTGTCACACCCCGACCCGCAGCGGAATAAAAGTCGGGGCATGAATTGGGTTATCACCAAAGCTCACGATATTTACTAAGATATTTACTAAGAAGTTTCATATTTATTAAATTCAAATTAAAATTTAAATATCCAACAAAATTTCATACAAATACAATAAAAATCTAAATGTTTGTTCCAACGCAATAACTTGTTTATTCTTCTAGGCCATCCTAAGTGTTTCTTTCCTCAACTCGATCACCTGTATCATGTGTAAAACAGAGGAGATTTTGGGTCAACAAAAGTTGGCGAGTGAACCTTTTATAAAACATTTAAATAATTGCTTATTTTGTTTATTAAAGAAAATTATGCATAAATCACATGTGAGCAAATATATATATGTAACCAATCACAAACCACATTGAATGAATATATGATATGAATGATGATGTATCTGAGATCAAGGCTCAATCAAACGGAGCCGATCTAATGAGGCACCTGATGCTCAACCCGTATCCCACGAGGAACTGATGGGCCTAATGAAATGAGTGCACTGAAATGATAAATTGAATCCACATATAAACCACATAACAAGCAATTCACATTTGATCACAAAATGATATAAGCACAAGTATTTAAATAAAATAAAGGAATGGTACGACACATGATACACCCCAAAACGTGATTAAAATGGGGAATTTGTAGAGATTCACTCACCTTGGGTGCGTATTCTTGAATGGTAAAGAGAGCGCACGAGTTGGGAATTTAATCAACGAGTAGGTACTAACCTAGAAATAATAACGCGATAACTCGATAACTCGATAAATAAATAAACTAATATTTTGGTAAAAAACCTTTGTTTAGATTTTGAAGTTAATTTTATGATTTTTTATTGATATAATTAAGCCCCTTGAAAGTATATATATATATTTTTTAGGCATTTAATAACTTTTCTTTTTAATATAAAGAATAAGTTAATGAATTAAAATAAAATAAAGTGACATAAAATAAAATAGATAAAATAAAATAAAAAAAAACTGACAGTCTGACAGGCTTTATGTCAGACCGGTTCGACCGGTTTGGCATGCGTGTATTGAGGCTCGAACCCGTGATCTCTCGGTTGCGTGCACGCAGCTCTTCCAACTGAGCTACGTGTCTAACTCGAAAGAATCTGGATTTTTATTATTTTTATACACATTTTAGGTTCATTTTATTTTAATTAAATTTAAAAAGAGAATTAAATGGTCCAACCGGTGTGAGTCGGGGGATTCGAACCGGCGACCTTGGTGATGTTACGCACCCAGCCCAACCAACTGGGCTGGGGGTCTAACCTGTCAGAACTTGCGTTTTAATTATGTTTATATACTAATTATGTTTATATGGAAATGATAGATTTAAAAAGGGATTTAAAGTGGTCAGGCCGGTGTGTGCTTGGATTCGCCCCGGTGATCCCAGGTTTGGTTTGCACCCGGCCCAACCAGTTGGGCGGGGTGCTTAACCCGATTAAAACCCGTATTTTATTATACATAAAAATATACTGCCATCACCTTCTTCGTTTAGAAATTTAAACCCAAACTTGTTCCCGCCTGAATCAAACTGATTCGTCCTACTCTAATTGCCTGAACAAAACGCTTAATTGGATTGAACTTAAAAGAAAGGACACAGAGGTCTACCGTATATCAGAGATGGTGGCACGGTTCTGGTGGATGGATTCCGACGGTTTCGATGGTTCTCCGGTGGAACAAAGCTTTTCCAACGACCGAGTTTTAGAGAGTGAATAGAAGATATGAGCGAGTTTTGATAGGGGATTCGACTGGTATTTATAGGGGAGAGTCGAGAGCTCGGTTTTGGTAAATTGGCTCGAATTGATTGCCAGTTCATTCGCGGCTGTACGTTTACCAAACTTAGACGGACAGTTGTCGATTTCGTTTAGGAAACACGCGTGGATCTCCACATCTCCGGCGAGGAGGTGTTGTTGTGGATTGCAGGTTCTCCTCAGGCTCAATATAGATATAATAAGAATCCAGAATTTACACAACTTGTGTGTGTATCGCAGTGGTGTTTGTTGTGTGTGTGTATCCAGGGGAACCCGGGTTCGACTCCCGGTTCACCCATTTATTTTAAAAAAACGTTTTTCTTTAATTGTTTTTATTACACCTTTTTATTTATTATAAATAATCATTAATTAGTTGATTTATTTTATTAATTAACTCTTTAAACTTTATTTATTAATTTATTGTTAAATATTAAATCTCGACATAAACAAAAATTCTCTGATTGATAAAATGAGGCGGGTTTTCGAAACCCGATTTACACAAATGTTACAGTATCCCTTATTTTAGAAATTTGTAACCGGAAAAAAGATGCGGGTATTTCTCGCGCATTGAGTCTTCACGTTCCCAAGTAAACTCAGGTCCTCGTTTTGACTCCCAACACACCCTGACGATTGGAATACGACTTCGCCTTAAACGCTTCTCACTGAAATCCATGATTTCCACTGGTCTTTCAACGAAGTGCATTGATTCATCGACTTGAATGTCTTCTAGTGGAATATGGAGGTTTTCGTCGGCGAGGCACTTTTTCAAGTTTGATACGTGGAACGTGGGATGAATTCTGTTAAGCTCTTCTGGTAGGTCAAGCTTGTATGCTACAGGACCTACCCTTTCGAGTATCTTGAAAGGTCCTACGTAGCGTGGTGCTAGCTTGCCCTTCTGGCCAAAATGGACCACTCCCTTCCACGGTGATACTTTTAAAAGTACTTGATCACCAGTGTCAAACTCCAAGGGCTTTCGTCGTTTGTCAGCATAACTCTTTTGACGACTTTGAGCCGCTAGAAGATTGTTTCATATTTGAATGATTTTGTCGGTTTTTTCTTGAATCAATTCAGGTCCGGTGATTTGCGCTTCACCAATTTCGTGCCAACATACTGGAGATCGGCATTTACGACCGTATAAAGCCTCGAAAGTAGTCATGCCGATACTTGAATGATAGCTATTGTTGTATGAAAACTCGACTAACGGTAGATGAGCATCCCAGTTCCCTTTGAAGTCTATGACACATGCTCGAAGCATGTCTTCAAGGGTTTGGATGGTGCGTTCATATTGACCATCAGTTTGAGGGTGAAAGGCGGTACTGAGATCTAACCACGTACCCAAAGCGGTTTGTACGGCTCGCCATGTTCGTGAAGTGAAACGACCATCACGGTCTGAAATGATGCTTAACGGTACACCATGACGGCTTACGATCTCGTTGATGTAGATACGAGCTAACTTCTCGTTCTTGAAGTCCTCGCGAATCGGAATGAAGTGAGATTATTTTGTAAGACGATCGATTATTACCCATATGGTGTCATACCCACTGGAGGTGCGAGGTAACCCGGTAATGAAGTCCATGGTTATGTTTTCCCACTTCCATACAGGTATTTCGGGTTGGACTAGAAGTCCTGGAGGTCTTTGATGTTCAGCTTTCACTTTGGAACATGCAAGGCACTTGGAAACAAAAACAAGCGATATCCTTTTTCATGTCAGGCCACCAGTAGGTGTATCGTAGGTCTTGATACATCTTATCGGCTCCTGGGTGTACAGAGTATCGTGTTTTGTGTGCCTCATTCATGAGGAAATCACGAAGGTTGTCGCGATCGGGAATCCATATGCGGTTTAAATAATATAGAATACCGTCGGATTTGGTTTCAATTTTGAGTTCAACTCCACATGACAGCTCATCGCGTACGTTATTTTTCGTTACAGAGATATGTTGAGCTGCCCGGATTCGATCCTTGATATCGGTTATGATTTGCGAACATAGAAGACGAATAGAGTTCGCATATCCCTTTCGATTGAGCGCATCGGCCACCACGTTTGCCTTGCCAGGATGGTACCGAATCTCGCAGTCGTAATCGTTGAGAAGTTCGACCCATCTTCGTTGCCTCATATTCAACTCTTTTTGGTTGAAGATATGTTGGAGACTCTTGTGGTCAGTGTATATTTCACACTTGGTACCATAGAGGTAATGTCTCCATATCTTGAGAGCGAACACGACGGCTCCAAGTTCCAGGTCGTGGGTGGTGTAATTCTTCTCATGAACTTTGAGTTGCCTAGAGGCATAGGCTATCACTTTTCCTCTTTGCATCAATACACAGCCTAGTCCTTGCCCTGATGCGTCGCAATAAACCACAAAGTCATCGCAACCCTCAGGGAGTGTAAGGATAGGTGCATCACAAATCCTTTGCTTTAAAGTTTGGAAGGCCTCCTCTTGCTTAGGTCCCCAAATGAAGGGTTTTCCTTGTGAGTCAAGGCCATGAGCGGAACGGCGATACGGGAAAAATTGGCAATGAAGCGTCTGTAGTAACCAGCCAAGCCAAGAAATGACCTAACTTCGGTAGGGGTACGTGGCGCTTGCCATTCCTGTACTGCCTTGATTTTCGAAGGATCGACATGAATCCCTTTGTCATTGACGACATGACCAAGGAATTGTACTTCTCCTAACCAGAATTCGCATTTGAGAACTTAGCGTAAAGCCTTTCAGTCCTTAAGAGTGTAAGAATGAGTCGAAGGTGTCGCTCATGATCGGATTTTGACTTGGAGTAGATAAGAATGTCGTCGATGAAGACTGACAAAACGGTCGAGATAGGGTTTGCATACCCTATTCATTAAATCCATGAAGACAGCGGGGGGTTGGTTAAAACCGAAGGGCATAACCATAAACTCGTAATGACCATAACGAGTTTGGAAGGCAGTTTTTGGAATATCTTCTTCGCGCACTATAAGCTGATGATAACTAGAACGAAGGTCGATTTTGGAAAAACAGGTGGCGCCTTGAAGTTGGTCTAGAAGGTCATCAATACGAGGCAGTGGATAGCGATTCTTAACCGTCAACTTGTTGAGTTCTCTATACGTTCCATCTTTCTTCTTCACAAAAAGAACATGCGCACCCCAAGGCGATGAGCTAGGACGTATGAATCCTTTGTCAGTCAGATCTTGCAGTTGACTGGCCAACTCTTGGATCTCGGATGGGGCTAACCTATAAGGAGATTTGCGACCGGTGTAGCGCCAGGCACAAGATCGATTCGAAATTCGACTTCTCTCACAGGAGGAAGTCCTGAAACGTCGTCGGGAAAAACTTGCGGGAATTCTTTCACAATTGGAATATCTTCGAGCTTCCTCTCCTTGCCTTCCTTCTTGACGACGTGAGCTAGAAATGCGACGTAATTCTTGCGAAGATAACTTCGGGCTTGAAGCCAGGACATCAATTTGAGCCCTTTCGAAGGAGTTTCCCCAAAGATACGTAGTGTCTGACCGTCGGCGAGAGGAATACGAATGAACTTTCATGGCACACCACTTCAGCGTGATGCTGGCTGAGCCAGTCCATGCCGATGATAACATCGAAACTTCCCAATTTCATAGGAATGAGATCAATTGAAAAATCGTGATCATTTAGGGTGAGAGTACAATCGCGTATAATAGAATTTAATGAAGTGGGTTTTCCGTCAGCAACTTCCACCGTCAGAGATTCAACGAGATTATCACGAGGTTGGTCGAGGATAGATTCGAATTCTAAAGACACAAAGCTCTTATCCGCACCAGTATCGAATAATATGGATGCATAACTACCATTGATGAGAAACGTACCATTGACCACATTGTTGTCAGCCCTGGCTTGGTTGACGTTGATATTGAAAGCTCTTCCTCTAGCAGGTGGAGGGGCTTGGTTAGCTTGGTTTACCGGGTTTGCTTGAGCTTGGGCATGGATGATGTTCACTAGGCCCAAGGCAAGTGTTCCTGAAGTGGTTTGGGTCCCCACAATTGAAACATGCTCGCATGGGTTGCATCAGGGGGTAGTTGGATTGGTAGTAAGGTTGGGCTGCGAGTTGTGCAAGCGGTAGAAGTAAGGGTTGTTGGGCTTGGCCCACCATTTGATTTTGGGTTTGGGTTGGAGGTTGACTGCGGTTCAATCGCTGAAGGGTACGGCAGGTTTGGATGGTGTGACCCGCACGGCCACAACTTGTGCAATGTTGGCAGGGGTTTTCAGGAGGGTGATGGTATTGACAACGGTTACACTTTGGGTGTGGGCCAGTGTATGGCCTTTTGAGTGGTGCGGCTGGAGGGGCAACTTGGGTGATTGGAGCAGCAGTGATGGGAGGGTTGGTTTGGGTGACAGCAAAGTTCTTGCCATTTCGCTTCCTCTTACCACCAAATTCAAGGATGAACCTGAGTGGTTTGGAGTTTGGGTCTCACTGGGTGTTTTATTCTTTTCATCGTTAAATTTGCCGTTTCGAATGCGATTTTCAGTGAGTTCCGTAGCTAACTCCATTGCGGCTTCGAGTGTTGCAGGCGGAGTGCTTAAAACCGAATCTTGGATTTTCGAGGGGAGGCCTCGAATGTAGTGCTCAATTAGGCGGTATAATGGGGTGAATAGATTGGGGACCATCTGGTTCAACTCGAGAAATATCTTATTGTATGAAGTGTGGTCTCCTTCCTTTTGTTTCAATGCGTGAAACTCGTCTTCTATCTTTTTGATTTCGCTTCTTGGACAGAAGCGTCTCGTCATGATTTCCCTTAACTCTTCCCATGTTAAGGCCATGGCATCTTCAACACCTCGCTTAACCTTTTCCGTGTTCCACCAGGTAAGGGCTACCCCAAACAATCTTCCAGTCGCGTAACGTACCTTACGGTCCTCGGGACAGTCGCAACTGAGAAAGTTGTTTTCCATCTCCTCAAACCAGTGAAGGAGAGCGGTGACACCTTCAGTCCCTTCATATTTTGGGGGATCGCAGGACTTGAAGAGTTTGTAGGTGCATTTGGGGGTTTTGGGAGGAGGGTTGGTGACGCTTTGGTCTTCTTGGTTGGGAGGATTGATGGGATTAGCGGTGAGGGCTTGCTGAACTTGTAGCACGATGTCAGGAAGCACAGGCGGCCATTTGTTTAGCAATTTGTGTGGCCAAGCGTTCGTTTGACTTTCCTGACCTTCTACCTCCACGTAATTGCCTACCCGACATCTACAGGAATATAAGTAGGAAGATTGTGAGTTCAAGAATTTCCTAAGTATGATGTGTCGTAAAAAGAATGAAAACAACATAACTGAAAATAATTTAACTACATCCATAGGATGTCTTGGGTTTGCTCATGTTTGGGCCTCCAAATGTCCCCCATACCATTGCCTGTGTAGTCATGTGGGCCCCCATAACTATTGGGCTTGGTAGGATTCACATTGGTGTCGGCGGGTTAACACTCGCACCACCCGAATGAAAATCGTAAAACATGATTGCGATATGTATGGTCGGAGGGTGTCCAGGTGTGGACACAATGACAGCTCAAAGTGGGGTTAGTTCACACGACGTTTGGTATAGCATGCTTTGGCCTAATAGGTCCCTCGTACTCTCATCGTTAGTCCCCAGGTAGGCAAACTGGTCATTTATTTTGGATTTATACGAATGCCAAGCCTAGACAGGACGTTCCGACTACCGGTACTCGTACCCTTCCAGTTACTAAATGCCCGTCGTGAAAACTCACTTTGATGTGAATTGAAAAATATGAAAACATTGCAAAAATCTTCGAAAAGAAATAACGGAAATTGTGAAATTGTGAGGTGTGTGCTTTCATAGATATGATATGTTATGAGGGTATGATCTATGTGGAGCATTGCATATTAATATGTACTTATGAGAATGTTTGCATAATGTTGTGTGAATATAAACATGAAACATATAAACATCATGAATTTTGCATGTAATACATAGACAATTTAAATCTAGTCAACTATAGTATAGGCTCTAAAGGTCTAATAACCTATCCTATATCCCTATAGTCAAAAGCTCTGATACCAATCTGTCACACCCCGACCCGCAGCGGAACAAAAGTCGGGGCATGATTTGGGTTATCACCAAAGCTCACGATATTTACTAAGAAGTTTCATATTTATTAAATTCAAATTAAAATTTAAATATCCAACAAAAATTTCATACAAATACAATAAAAATCTAAATGTTTGTTCCAACGCAATAACTTGTTTATTCTTCTAGGCCATCCTAAGTGTTTCTTTCCTCAACTCGATCACCTGTATCATGTGTAAAACAGAGGAGATTTTGGGTCAACAAAAGTTGGCGAGTGAACCTTTTATAAAACATTTAAATAATTGCCTATTTTGTTTATTAAAGAAAATTATGCATAAATCACATGTGAGCAAATATATATATGTAACCAATCACAAACCACATTGAATGAATATATGATATGAATGATGATGTATCTGAGATCAAGGCTCAATCAAACGGAGCCGATCTAATGAGGCACCTGATGCTCAACCCGTATCCCACGAGGAACTGATGGGCCTAATGAAATGAGTGCACTGAAATGATAAATTGAATCCACATATAAACCACATAACAAGCAATTCACATTTGATCACAAAATGATATAAGCACAAGTATTTAAATAAAATAAAGGAATGGTACGACACATGATACACCCCAAAACGTGATTAAAATGGGGAATTTGTAGAGATTCACTCACCTTGGGTGCGTATTCTTGAATGGTAAAGAGAGCGCACGAGTTGGGAATTTAATCAACGAGTAGGTACTAACTAGAAATAATATCGCGATAACTCGATAAATAAATAAAATAATATTTTGGTAAAAAACCTTTGTTTAGATTTTGAAGTTAATTTTATGATTTTTTATTGATATAATTAAGCCCCTTGAAAGTATATATATATATATTTTTTAGGCATTTAATAACTTTTCTTTTTAATATAAAGAATAAGTTAATGAATTAAAATAAAATAGAATAAAATAAAATAAATAAAAAAAACTGACAGTCTGACAGGCTTTATGTCAGACCGGTTCGACCGGTTTTTGGCATGCGTGTATTGAGGCTCAAACCCATGACCTCTCGGTTGCGTGCACGCAGCTCTTCCAACTGAGCTACGTGTCTAACCCAAAAGAATCTGGATTTTTATTATTCTTATACACATTTTAGGTTCATTCTATTTTAATTAAATTTAAAAAGAGAATTAAATGGTCCGACCGGTGTGAGTCGGGGGATTCGAACCGGCGACCTTGGTGATGTTACGCACCCAGCCCAACCAACTGGGCTGGGGGTCTAACCCGTCAGAACTTGCGTTTTAATTATGTTTATATACTAATTATGTTTATATGGAAATGATAGATTTAAAAAGGGATTTAAAGTGGTCAGGCCGGTGTGTGCTTGGATTCGCCCCGGTGATCCCAGGTTTGGTTTGCACCCGGCCCAACCAGTTGGGCGGGGTGCTTATCCCGATTAAAACCCGTATTTTATTATACATAAAAATATACTGCCATCGCCTTCTTCGTTTAGAAATTTAAACCCGAACTTGTTCCCGCCTGAATCAAACTGATTCGTCCTACTCTAATTGCCTGAACAAAACGCTTAATTGGATTGAACTTAAAAGAAAGGACACAAAGGTCTACCGTATATCAGAGATGGTGGCACGGTTCTGGTGGATGGATTCTGACGGTTTCGATGGTTCTCCGGTGGAATAGAGCTTTTCCAACGACCGAGTTTTAGAGAGTGAATAGAAGATATGAGCGAGTTTTGATAGGGGATTCGACTGGTATTTATAGGGGAGAGTCGAGAGCTCGGTTTTGGTAAATTGGCTCGAATTGATTGCCAGTTCATTCGCGGCTGTACGTTTACCAAACTTAGACGGACAGTTGTCGATTTCGTTTAGGAAACACGCGTGGATCTCCACATCTCCGGCGAGGAGGTGTTGTTGTGGATTACAGGTTCTCCTCAGCCTCAATATAGATATAATAAGAATCCAGAATTTACAAAATATGTGTGTGTATCGCAGTGGTGTTTGTTGTGTGTGTGTATCCGGGGGAACCCGGTTCGACTCCCGGTTCACCCATTTATTTAAAAAAACGTTTTTCTTTAATTGTTTTTATTACACCTTTTATTTATTATAACGAATCATTAATTAGTTGATTTATTTTATTAATTAAATCTTTAAACTTTATTTATTAATTTATTGTTAAATATTAAATCTCAACATAAACAAAAATTCTCTGATTGATAAAATGAGGCGGGTTTTCGAAACCCGATTTACACAAATGTTACAAATGCCGCCACGTGTACGAGGACAAAGTGGACGAGGAAAAGGTCCAATGAGGGGAGGACCATTGGGGCGTATTCCTCAACCTCATAACTCAGATGCATATCAAGAATCAGGAGATTCGTCTCCATGGCAACCAGCGAGACGTTCCGTCTCTAATAGACACTCGCCCTCACATTCCTAAAATTCTTACTACTCACACCACTCCTACCATTCTCACCATTCACATTCTCACCACTCCTACCACGAAGAATTTAACCCCAACCATTACTTAAACACACCTCCAGCTGATCAAAATCAGTTGGACCAGCCACATCCTATGGACGTGGACTCCGACCCGGAGATGCCACCATCGGGATCAAATGTGCATCCCATTGAAATTTCGAGGTATTCAAACTCATATGCCGGATCGCCCTACCAAGGTCCTAACGAGTGGGACCAATACTGGAATCAATTCACCTTTGCCCACACACCTTCCCATCACTCTCAACCACTCCCAGTTCAAAAAGATGTCCACATGAACCCGTGGACCAACCTCAACAACCACCTGAGCCACCAAGGAGGAAGCGTGGAGCACGTATGTCAGTACGTGCCGGACAAAGGTCGGGATCGCTGCCACCTTTGCCCAATTATTACCCCACCATTCAAAAGGACCCACAAATGGGTGGACCCTCTAATGTTCCACCTATAGTGGAACCAACACCTGCTGTTCAACTACCACCAACGGGTTATACTAACCCAATTCCCACGTACCCAGACACGTCTGGATATGATCTATTTAATCCGTCTGCGCCGGTAGACTATCAAGCGTGGTCGCAAGACCCGTACATGCAGGCGGTTATGCACAATGCACTTTACCCGTATCCTTTCCCACCTACTTATCCACCGACTGGATATCCAACTTATGGGTACTAGTATCCGGTTATGCCACAACCTCAACCACAACCTCCGCCACCACTAGAGGCCATTAATGATGCCTTAGAAAGAATGAAAGAGATGCAACAGCAGGCGGAGAAAACGGAGAAGAAGATAAATAAGTTCTTCAAGAAACTCTCCAAGCTAGTCAAGGGAAAGAAAGACGAGTGAAGTCTTTTCTATTATATGTAGTCCCTGCGTGGACATTGTTATTTCTTTAGTCCCTACGTGGACATTTTGTTTCTTTTATTTCTTGCATGGACAATCAGTTTCATTTATTTATTTCAAGTATTGTAATTTCTTATGCAAATTTAATGAAGTACTTTGGAATTATATATATATATATATATACATATATATATACATATATATATGTATATATATATACATATATATATATATATATTCATCCTCTTTATATATATATATATTCATCCTCTTGAAAACGAGCGTCTCGATTTTACTCGAATTTATGCTCTGCGATATAATTCCAAAAAGATCTTAATGGTTTTGATTTACCAAGTGGCACAGACCACATATTTGGCCAAATATATATATATGCTAGTTAAGGGAAGTTATCCCTTGATCTAGAGGTGGTGGACTAAGTTCAAGCCTCCAAGTCATTATGGTCAATGCGACCGGGACTTATAATCAACCATTAAGATCCTCTTATGTTAACATTCAAATAATGTGCATACTCTTGGTTGTGTGACTTGAGGAATCACACTAACCTTCAAGGTAATGGACTATGTCCTAACCTTATATATAGCCCTTGTGATCTATTTGATATCGGCTAAAATCACCAGTGCGGTGATTAAACATCCATTAGAGATGTATTTTATATAACCCTTGTGATCTATTTGATCCCGGTTATATAGCCTTTGTGATCTGTGTGATCCCGGCTAAAAAGCCCTTGTGATCTGTTTGCTCCCGGCTAATATCACCAGTGCGGTGATTAAACATTCATTAGAGATGTATTTTATATAACCCTTGTGATCTATTTGATCCCGGTTATATAGCCTTTGTGATCTGTTTGATCCCGACTAATATCACCAGTGCGGTGATTAAACATCCATTAGAGATGTATTTTATATAACCCTTGTGATCTATTTGATCCCGGTTATATAGCATTTGTGATCTGTTTGATCCCGGCTAATATCACCAGTGCGGTGATTAAACATCCATTAGAGATGTATTTTATACAACCCTTGTGATCTATTTGATCCCGGTTAAAAAGCCCTTATGATCTATTTGATCCCGGCTAATATCACCAGTGCGGTGATTAAAATTAGAGATGTATTTTATATAACCCTTGTGATCTATTTGATTCCGGTTATATAGCCCTTGTGATCTGTTTGATCCCGGCTAATATTACCAGTGCGGTGATTAAACATCCATTAAAGATGTATTTTATATAACCCTTGTGATCTATTTGATCCCGGTTATATAGCCCTTGTGATCTGTTCGATCCTGGCTAATATCATCACTGCGATGATAAATAAAACATCCATTAGTGATGTATTACCCTTTCGGGTTATAATCTATTCTATATAGCCTATGTGATCTATCCTGATCCCGGCTAATATCACCAGTGTGGTGACTAAACATCCATTAGTGATGTAGTGCCTATGTGCCATATTATATGTCCATTAGTGACAAGCCTATGTGCTATATATGTAATTGTCAAATATGACAATGACAGTTGTGACTTTGTGGTCCCCTGTCTATAATATATGGACTGTGTCCAGATTGTAATTTGCCTACGATGGTCCTATGAAGACCTAGGCCAAATATAGATATGTTAAGTCTAAGAGTTGTGATGTTATTCACACTAGTATAGGCAGTGGATTTTCTTATATCCAATGTTTAAAAGCCGATATGGTTATTATACCATGGCTAAGAGAAATTTTATTTGGTATATAGAACCAAAGCTTTGAAGAATGGCTAATTCTAATGAGGCACAAAGTAGCCATCGGAACGTCAAAGACGCCGAAATATAGCCATAAATAATGATAATGATTTCCAAGCTCGCATTGATGCGGCTGTGGAAAGGGCCATGAGTAAGGCCATAGAAAGGCTAAGAGAGCCGAGTGCCACTCCCTCTAGACCCCTATCTATTCCACCATCTTCAGCTCATAAAGAGAGCTCTGTTCACTCTTCAAATGCGAAGAGTGAACCAAGGATAGCAGACTTTGCTGATAGGTCCCGTTCTGCTAAAGACGGGTGTACCTATAAATACTTTGTCTCCTGTAAACCCCGAGACTTTAATGGGGAAAAAGGAGTCGTGAAGCCTTAAAGTGGCTGGATGAGATGGAGACTATAGTAGACATCAGCGGCTGTGCTGAAAAGGATGTGATCAAGTACGTATCACAGTCCTTTAAGGTCGATGCCCTAACATGGTGGAAGACCATGATTCAGTCAACATGTAAGGTATACATGTATAATCTGCGATGGTCCAAGTTTGTGGACCTTGTAAAGGAAACTTACTGCCCAACCCATGAGGTGGAGAAAATAGAGACATACTTCTTGTCTCTTTCCATGAAAAACCTAGATTGTCGGAAATATGTTTCCGATTTCAATTCCCTATCTAGGTTAGTTTCTTATTTAATTACCCCTGAATCCAAACGCATTGCGCGTTTTATTAATGGGTTAGCGCCTGAAATAAAGGGCATGGTAAAGGCTGCACAGCCTACTACCTATAGGTCTGCTGTAGACTTATCTCTTTCTCTCACCCTTGATCTAGTGAGACAAAAGTCAGTTAAGTCTGAAACTGACGGAAAAAGGAAGAGGGAAGATGACAACTCCCATAAGTTTAATAAGAAAAATAAAGGGAGATTTGGGTTCAAAGGAAACCAAGGCAAGTCGGCTGTGATGCCATTTTGCAAGACTTGCAACCGCAAACACTGGGGACAGTGTACTTCTGATCCACAAGCTAGACCTTGTGGCATATGTAAAAGGAGAGGGCATAAGACCCTAGATTGTAAAGATCTTAAGGATGTTGTATGCTATATCTTCAACGAAAAAGGGCACAATGCAACTAACTGCCCTAAGAGTTCAAAGAATAATAATCCAAAGCCTGGAGAGGCCAAGAAGGGGAATGCACGCGCCTTTCGGCTACCTGCTAAGGAAGCTGTTAATGACAATAACGTCATAACAGGTACTTTCCCCATTAATGATATTTATGCTAGAGTTCTCTTCAATTCGGGTGCGGATAAATCATTTGTTGATCATAAGTTTAGTAAACTATTAAATTTACCCATAAGAACTCTAGATAAAATTTATGAGATAGAACTCGTCGATGGAACCTTAGAAATTGCTTCTTCCATTCTTGATGGATGCTCTATATCCATTAAGAATCATTCCATCCCTATCTCTCTTTTGCCAATGAAATTGGCGGGGTTCGATGTTGTCTTAGGCATGGATTGGTTATCTCATAACCAAGCCCGCATTGCCTGCGATAAAAAGCTCGTCGAGATTAAGACCCCATCTGGTGAAATGATCACCATCCCTGGAGACTCACACTATGGATTGCCAGACAAGGTGTCGTTATTTAAGGCATCCAAGTGTATGAGAAGAGGCTGTGTCATCTATGTGGCACAAGTTACCATAAATGAACCAAAGCCGAACCTTGAAGATCGACCAGTTATCTCGGAGTATCCCGATGTTTTCCCTGAAGAATTACCAGGCCTACCTCCAGATAGGCAAGTGGAGTGTAGGATTGGTATCCTACCAGGAGCAGCACCTGTTGCTAGAGCTCCGTATCGGTTAGCACCGACGGAAATGAAGGAATTGAGGACGCAATTAGCTGAACTTTTAGAAAAAGGCTTTATTCAGCCTAGTTCCTCACCTTGGGGAGCTCCTATTCTGTTTGTAAAGAAGAAAGACGGTTCGATGCGAATGTGCATCGACTGTCAGGAGCTGAACAAGCTAACCATTAAGAATAGATATCCTAAACCCGCGATCGACGATTTATTCGACCAACTTCAAGGGGCTAGTTACTTTTCTAAAATAGATTTGAGATCGGGATATCATCAACTGAAGGTTAGAAGTGAAGATGTTCCTAAGACAGCCTTCAGGACCCGCTATGGTCATTTTGAAGTCTTAGTGATGCTTTTTGGGCTCACAAATGCACCACAAGCATTCATGGATCTCATGAATAGAGTCTGCAAGCCATATTTGGATAAGTTTCTCATTGTCTTCATAGACGACATACTTATCTATTCTCGTAATCAAGATGATCATGAGAAACATCTTCGGTGCATCCTAGAATTATTAAGGCAGGAGAAACTTTATGCGAAGTTCTCTAAATGCGAATTTTGGCTTAGAGAAGTCCAATTTCTTGGACATATGGTAAGTGAGCGTGGTATCCAAGTGGATCCCGCCAAAATTGAGGCTATAATAAATTGGGAAGTGCCCAAGACCCCAACAGAAGTTCGTAGTTTCTTAGGACTGGCTGGTTACTATAGGAGGTTCATTGAGAACTTTTCAAGGATAGCCACTCCTTTAACTTCTTTGACCCGTGAGAATATTAAGTATAATTGGGGTCCAAAGCACCAGGAATCTTTTGAGGTTCTTAAACACAAGTTGAGCAACGCTCCTGTGTTATCTCTACCTAAGGGTATTGAGGAGTTTGTAGTCTACTGTGATGCATCGCACACTAGCATGGGCTGTGTGCTAATGCAAAAAGGCAAGGTGATTGCCTATGCATCACGACAATTAAAGGTGCATGAAAAGAATTACACCACCCACGATTTGGAATTGGGTGCCGTTGTATTTGCACTAAAACTGTGGAGACATTACTTGTATGGCATAAATTGTGTTATATACACAGACCATAAAAGTCTCCAACATCTATTACAATCAGAAAGAATTGAACATGCGACAACGCTATTGGATGGAAACTCTTAATGATTATGATTGCGAGATTCGCTATCATCCAGGCAAGGCAAATGTAGTTGCCGATGCCTTAAGTTTCAAGGAGAAGGTTAAACCTATAAGGATTAACGCTAAGAGCATTGAGCTCAGAAATAGCTTGAGTGAGAAGCTATTAGATGCGCAGAAGCAAGCCTTGTTAGAGGCTAACATCCCTAATGAGGGATTAGGCGGAACCATTGATCAATTAAAGCCTGGAAAGAATGGAATCTAAGATTTAATGATAGAATTTGGGTTCCGATCTTTGGAGGACTTAGGAATCTAATCCTCCAGGAAGCGCATAATTCAAGATACTCTGTTCACCCGGGTGGTGAGAAGATGTATCAAGATTTGAAGAAGAATTATTGGTGGATGGGTTTGAAGAAGTCCATAGCCACTTATGTAGCTAAGTGTCTGACGTGTTCGCAAGTTAAGGCTGAACATCAGAAACCGTCAGGACTACTACAACAATTAGAAATTCCCACTTGGAAATGGGAAATGGTAACTATGGACTTGATTACCAAGTTACCTAAGACCAAAAGTGGAAATGACACTATTTGGGTCATAGTGGATAGGCTGACCAAGTCAGCACTCTTCTTGCCAGTAAAAGAAACGTATAATTCAGATAAATTGGCTAAGTTATATGTGGATAAGATAGTGTCCCTACACGGTGTGCCAGTATCTATTGTATCCGATAGAGATACTAGATACACATCTCACTTTTGGAAAAGTTTCCAACAATCTTTAGGCACACGACTAAACTTTAGTACGGCTTACCATCCGCAGAGTGATGGTCAAAGTGAACGTACTATACAGACTCTAGAAGACATGCTCAGGGCATGTGTGATTGATTTAGGCGGACGTTGGGATGACCACTTACCCCTAATAGAATTCTCCTACAATAATAGCTATCATACTAGCATTGAGGCTGCTCCTTTTGAGGCCTTATATGGTAGAAAATGTAGAACGCCCGTATGCTGGGCAGAAGTTAGGGAAGCCCAACTATCACGACCTGAGATTGTCCTGGGGACCACGGAAAAGATTGTGCAAATCCGTGATCGTCTCAAAGCTTCCAGGGATAGGCAGAAAAGCTATGCTGACAAGAGGCGTAAACCTCTTCAGTTCCAAATAGGGGACAAAGTTATGCTAAAGTATCACCCTGGAAAGGAGTGATGCGTTTTGGAAAGAAGGGCAAGTTAAGCCCAAGATATATAGGACCCTTCGAGATAATCGAATGTGTCGGCACTGCAGCTTATAAGCTAGGTTGCCAGAGGAGCTTAATGGAATCCATGATGTATTCCACATATCTAATCTTAAGAAATGTCTAGCCGATGAGTCGCTAGCAATGTCGCACAAGAGGTGCAAATTGATGAAAACCTGAGGTTCATTGAGAAACCAATTTCGATCAAGGATCGACAGGTTAAGAAGCTCCGAAGAAAGATGATACCTATAGTAAAGGTTAAGTGGGACGCTTTTAGAGGTCCTGAGTATACATGGGAGGTTGAGTCCACTATGAAACAAAAATAATCCCATCTTTTTGAATAAAATCTCGAGGTCGAGATTTCTTTTAAGGGGGTGAGGATCTAACACCCTGTAAAATCGTGTCCAATAGTATAGTGACACATGTTGTATTTTTAATATAGTCTATTAAAAACCAATAAGGACTAAAGGCATCAACATGCTCAAGTTGAGCCTCTGAGTGACGAACCGATGTCAACATGCATAAATAATAGCCTTCTTAGTGACTGATATGTCAACATGCTTAAATCATTAGCCTCTGAGTGACTGATACGTCAACATGCTTGAAACTTGGCCTCTAAGTGACTGATATGTCAACATGCCCAACCTCTGAGTGACATCGGAATCAACATGCTTGTAATAAGCCTCTGAGTGAGCCTTTGTAAAGTCCTAGCTCTCATACGTGCCATTTGTTGGACGAGAGGGTTCAATTTTGTAAATATGTGAAAGTTGGATAATGGAGGGATTAAAAGTGTCAACATGTTAATTTATACCTCTGAGTGACCTTTTAACGAACTGATAGCTCAACAATGTCCGGACATAATCATGGGTATGCCAAGTATTGGCTACGGAGGGCTAAAAGTGCTAAAAAGGTGTTTTAGAAGGCCTTTAGAGGCTTTATATAGTTCAGGGGTTAAAAGTATCAAACTTTGGAAATGGCCATGGGGTGGTCACGGGCCGCGAGAGACATGGCATGTGTCTCTCACGCCCCGCGAGACAGGCTCTGCTGTAGAAAAATTGTTTGGAGGTCAAGCAAAACTCCAAAACCATTCAATTCGAAACCATGGCTTCTCTAAACTGCTATGCCACGTTTTGGGACACTTATAAGCTTCTTCTTACTCCCTTAAACACCTGACTTCACCTCATTTGAGTTCTCCAACTATAAATAGGTGTTCAAGTGTTCATTCCAACTTGCACCTTTCTTAAACATAACTCTTCTCCCTCCTCTGGAAGTTCCTAGCTGAAAGGAGCATCCAACTTAGTTCTCTTGCATTGTAGGAACCTCTTGTAAGTGTTCCTTACTCTTGCATTTTCGTTTATAAGCTTCTATAGCCAAAAGTCAAGCGTTTTATGGCAAACGCTTTGACTTTCGGTTAAGACCATTATGGTCCAGCCATTGTTCGAAATGAACATGGCTAAGTATCGTAATAAGGTAGGTGTTAATCCCTATAAAGGGCACCTTCTAAAGATCACGTTTGCTAGACCAATTGACGGGTCAAAGTTATGTTATTAAAAAGTCAAATAGGCCATTTTTCAGAAAAATCATAAATTGATCTTATATATGTTATGAAACATGTTTTGACACTTAAACAAGTTGGTAATAATAATTAGAACATGTAAGAGCATGTTCGGCTTGTCAATTTCAGTTCTAGGGTCGGTTCTGTAACATTTGTCAAAAAATGGGTTTCCAAACCCGCTCCGTTTTGTAATCGAATATCAAGTTATAAATGTCACGTTGCGTATTTATGGCTATTTTAATTTTTAATGATGCATAATTAATAAACAAACTAAACTATAAAAGTTAAAATTGATAAAAAGTAAAAATAAAATAATTAAAAAGAGAATGAGGCTGCCGGGACTCGAACCGGGTCAGCCGGAAAAGAACTCAAAGCTTTATCACACACACATATCACCACTCCGCCACTTGTTGTTTTCTGTAAAAATTAGGAAACAATTAAATTTTATTATCTATCACAAATAAATCCGGTTACGCCAACTGTATCCGAAATCGGTCACCAAACGTCCAAAAACGTTTGATAATACGCGGTTTACCGATTATAACCGCTACACCGACGTTTTCAATCAAGTTGCTTTGAATGAACTTGAATTCTAGAAGTGAATCGGTTTTTATAACCGAAAACTTTCAATTCCAGAATTACTTCAATCTTTGTTCTCTCTCACGACTCAAACACACTCGGAAAGCTCTCAATTACATTTCCGCACAATTTTCAGTTCGCCGGAGAATCTAATTGGACTCGCCGGACTTTCGCCGGAAAACCGTATTCTCCATCAAAACAGTAAGTCTTTCAATTCTTTCGTGGTCAATCAATTGTTAAGCTATTGCTAACCCAAACCTTTCAATCGGAATCAAATTCAGACGTCGTTATCGGATAATTCCTGCTCGACGGAAAACCTCTGAAAGTTCTTATCTTCCGCTGTAAAACGGTATGGACATTCAAACCTTCTGTTAACTCTTGTTTAACACTTCAATTCCACAATTAGCTAATCAAAGCTGTTAAATTGCTCGCTCAGTTGAAGTTCATAAAAACAGAGCCGACGCCTTGCCGGAATTCTGAGACAAATCATTCCTCCGGTATGTTTGCTTCCAACACCGTCTCTGTCATTTCATTTTAGTCTTATGAATGTTGTTAATCGTCTTAAAACAAGAAACAGTTGGGTAAATTGCTGTCTGTAAAAATTAGCGAAGAAGATGAACTGTGTTAACATTATAAGGATAATTAAAATCGGTATTTTAAACGGGTTAGACACACAGTCCAGCGGTGGACTGTGTTCAAACAATACGCACACGCCGTGAGTTCGATCCCTGATACACACACCCTCTCTGTAATAAGGATGTTTTATTTTTCTAACTGAACCGGATTAACTTACGTTAGATGTTAAGTATAATAAAAATCTGTATATTAACCAAGTTAGACACACAGTCCAGCGGTGGACTGTGTGTAACGTTAAAGCACAGGTCCCGGGTTCGAGACCTGTTAGTGACACCGGTTCGATGATTTAAAATATTTTTGAAAATAAAAGAATTTTGAATAAACTGAGTTAGTATATAAGTATAATTAAAAATAGAATTATTTCGGGTTAGACACGTAGCTCAGTTGGTAGAGCTGCGTGCACGCGTACGGGAGGTCTCGGGTTCGAGCCTCACCCGGCGCATACAACTACACAATAAAACCGGTCAACAAGTCAAACGGTCAACGGTCAATGCAAAAGTCAACATATTTTTATGTTTTTATTTATTTAATCTAATTTAAAAATCAATTAAAAATACTTAAAAATAATGTTTTTAAAGTTAGGAAATAGCCTTAAACTCACAAAAAAATATATCTAAAAATCCCATTAAAATTATCAATAAAATCCACTCATTTACTATATTTTCCGTTATTATTTAGGTTAGTTAATACTCGTTGTTCAATCCTTTCCAACTCGTGCGCATCTCATCATCTCCAACCAAACGCACCCAATGTGAGTGAATCTTTACAAATTCCCCGTTTTAATCACGTTTTTGGGGTGTATCATGTGTCTTGCCATTTATTATATTTAAATCATTGTGCATACATCATATCATGAACAAATGTGTATTCAGCTTGTTTCAACTGTTTGTGTGGTTATTGTTAGATTTAATTTATTGTTTTCAGTACATGCAATTTCATAGGCCGCCGCTCCCCATTACATTATGAGCGTTGAGCATGTTCCCCATTACATTATGAGCGTGAACCTGGCGTGCCAACATACGATCGGCTCCGTTTGATTGAGCCTTGATCGCACAGACATTTATCATTTTCAGTACATGCAATACGATCGGCTCCGTTTGATTGAGCCTTGATCGCACAGTTTCATTCATGTTATTTATTGTATGATGTTGGTATGTTATTGTATGTTATTATATGTTATTGTATGTTATAGTTTGTGATTGTTATTGCTACTGTTTGATTATTTACATTTGCTCACTTATGATTATGCATAATTTTTCCTTGATAAAATAACAAGAAAGTCAATAATAAATGTTTATCTAACAAGGTTCACTCGCCAACTTATGTTGACCCAAAACCCCCATTTTTACACATGATACAGGTGAACCAGCTGCAGCAAGAAACACATAGGATTGGCCTAGAAGAATAAAATGATTTAGAGCTTGGAATTGTTTAGTTGGTTATTTTTCTTTGTATTTTTATGGACATGTTTGGATTATTGGGAATGTAATTTTGACTTTAATAAATATGAAACATATTAGTAAATATCATGAGCTTTGGTGATAACCCAATTATGCCCCGACTCTTATTCCGCTGCAGGTCGGGGTGTGACAGATTGGTATCAGAGCCATGACTATAGGGATATAGGATAGGTTATTAGACCCTTAGAGCCTATACTATAGTTGATTAGAAATTTTTAAGATTTTTGTGTGTTACATGCCAAATTTCATGATGTTTATATGTTTTATGTTAAATGTTACATTCAATGTTATGCAAGCATGTTCATAAGTATATATTATCATATAATGCCTATCATGAATCATATTCTCATAACATATCATATCCATGAAAGCACACACCACATCATTTTCATGATTGCTTTTACAATGATTTTTGGTATTTTCAAATCTCATCAAAGTGAGTTCTCATGACGGGCATGTAGTAACTGGAAGGGTACCAGTACCGGTAGTCGGAACGTCCTGTCTAGGCTGGCATTCGTATAAATCCAAAATAAAGGACCAGTTGCCTACTTGGGGACTAACGATGAGAGTACGAAGTACCTATTAGGCCAAAGCATGCTACACCAAACGTCGTGTGAACTAACCCCACTTTGAGTTGTCATTGTGTCTACACCTGGACACGTTCCGACCAAACATCTCATGAACATATTTTGTGGTTTGCATTCGGGGGATGCGAGTGTTAAATTGCCAATACCAATGTGAATCCTACCAAGCCAATAGCCATGGGGGCCCACATGACTATGTAGGTGAAGGTATGGGGGACATTTGAGGCCCAACATGAGCGAACCCAAGACATCCTATGGATGTAGTTGCATTATTGATATTTATGTTATTTTCATTTTCTTAAAGACACATGACACCTAAAAAGACTCCATAAACTCACAATCTTCTTATGTATGTTCCTGTAGATGTCGGCTAGACAACAACGAGGGGGTAAAAGATCAGGAAGGTCTCACGAACGCTTGGCCACACAAATCGCGAAACAAATGGCCGCGGTGCTTCCTGACATTGTGGTTCAAGGACAACAAGCTCTCGCCACCAAACCCACTAATCCTCCCCAACAAAATGACCAGAACATCGGCAACCCTCCTACCAGCAAGTGCTCATACAAACATTTCAAGTCTTGCGATCCTCCTAAATTTGAAGGGACCGAAGGTGTCACTGCTCTCCTCCACTGGTTTGAGGAAATGGAAAACACCTTCCTCAACTGCGATTGTCCTGAGGATCGCAAGGTTCGATACGCAACCGGGAGACTATTTGGGGTAGCTCTCACCTGGTGGAATACTGAAAAGGGGAAGAGGGGAATTGATGATGCAATGGCCTTAACATGGGAGGAGTTAAGGGAAATCATGACGAGGCGATTGTGTCCTAGGAGTGAGATTAAAAAGTTGGAGGACGAATTTCATTCTTTGAAGCAAAAGGAGGGAGATCATACTTCCTACAACAAGAGGTTCTTAGAATTGAACCAAATGGTCCCTAACTTGTTTACCCCAGTTTATCGCTTAATCGAGCATTATATTCGAGGTCTTCCCTTGAAAATTCAAGATTCAGTCCTCAGCACTTCGCCAGCAACACTTGAAGCTGCTATGGAACTAGCGACTGAACTGACCGAGAATCGAATTCGCAACGGTAAGTTTAAAGAGGAGAAGAAGAAAGCCCCCATTGAGGGCCAAACATCAAACCATTCCACCTCCTCCTCTAAGTTTACTAATAAGAGGAAGCGTAACACCAGAAACTTCGCTGTTACACAAACCAATTTCCCTATTCCTGCTGCACCCATTACCCAAGTTGCCCCTTCACCTGCACCATACAAAAGACCATACTCTGGCCCGTTACCAAAATGCAACCGTTGCCAATACCACCATTTTCCTGATCATCCCTGCCAACATTGCACCGGCTGTGGTCGCGCAGGTCATACTGTTCAAAACCTGTCGCATGCCTCAGCGAACGAACCGCCACCTGTCTTCAACCCAAACCCACCAACAAATAATGGGTCAAGCCCAACAACCCCTACTATTACCACCTACCCAACATTTAGCCCAAACCTACTACCAACCCAACTATCCCATGGACAACCTATGCGGGCTTGCTACAATTGAGGAGACCCAAGCCATTTTAGAAACACTTGTCCAAGGTTGGTGAACATTATTCATGCTCAAGCCCAAGCCAATCCAGTGAATCAAGCGAACCAAGCTCCTCCACCTGCAAGAGGAAGAGCTTTCAACATCAACGCTAATCAGGCTAGAGCTGACGGCAATGTGGTTAACGGTACGTTCCTTATAAATGGTAGATATGCATCCATGTTGTTTGATACTGGCGCGGATAAAAGTTTTGTGTCCTTAGAGTTTGAACCCATCCTAAACCAAAATCGTGATAAGCTCATGGAATCCATAACAGTAGAAGTTGCTGACGGGAAACCGGTCTCATTAAACTCTATTATACGCAATTGTACTCTCACTTTAAACGATCACAATTTTCTAGTTGACCTCATTCCAATGAAGTTGGGAAGCTTTACATTATAATTGGTATGGACTGGCTCAGCCAACATCAGGCGGAAGTTGTATGCCGTGAAAAGTTTATACGCATTCCTCTTCCAAACGGCCAGACTCTACGAATCTTTGGAGAAACCTCATCTAAAGGGCTCAGATTAATGTCCTGTCTTCAAGCTCAAAAATATCTTCGCAAGAATTATGTCGCGTTTTTAGCTCATATCATCAAAAAGGGAACCATGGAGAAGAAACTTGAAGACATCCCAATAGTAAAAGATTTCCCGCAAGTTTTTCCTGACGACGTTTCAGGACTTCCTCCAGTTAGAGAAGTCGAATTTCGTATCGATCTTATACCTGGTGCTACACCAGTTGCAAAGTCTCCTTATAGGTTAGCCCCATCCGAAATGCAAGAGCTAGCCAGTCAATTGCAAGAGTTGACTGACAAAGGATTCATACGTCCTAGCTCCTCGCCTTGGGGTGCACCTGTCCTTTTTGTAAAGAAGAAAGATGGATCGTTTCGCATGTGCATCGACTACAGAGAACTCAACAAGTTAACAATCAAGAATCGCTATCCATTACCTCGCATTGATGATCTTCTTGACCAACTTCAAGGTGCCAGCTGCTTTTCAAAAATCGACCTTCGATCTGGTTATCATCAACTTAGAGTACATGAAGAAGACGTCCCAAAAACCGCTTTCCGAACTCGCCATGGTCATTATGAATTCATGGTCATGCCATTTGGTTTAACCAACGCTCCAGCTGTCTTCATGGATCTAATGAACAGAGTCTGCAAACCATATCTCGATCGTTTTGTTATAGTCTTCATCGACGACATCCTCATTTATTCAAAGTCTAAGTCTGATCATGAGCGACATCTTCGACTCATCCTTACACTTCTAGAGAATGAAAAGATTTATGCCAAATTCTCCAAATGCGAATTCTGGTTAAAAGAGGTACAGTTCCTCGGACATGTAGTCAATGACAAGGGAATACATGTCGACCCCTCGAAGATCAAAGCGGTACAAGAATGGCAAGCGCCACGTACACCAACTGAAGTAAGATCTTTTCTTGGTTTGGCTGATTATTATCGTCGTTTCATTTCAAACTTCTCACGCATTGCTGTACCACTCACGGCTTTAACTCATAAGGGAAAACCTTTCATATGGGGACCCAAGCAAGAAGAAGCCTTCCAAACCCTTAAACAAAAACTCTGTGATGCACCAATCCTCACTCTGCCTGAAGGTTGTGATGATTTCGTGGTTTATTGCGACGCGTCAGGGCAAGGATTAGGCTGTGTCCTAATGCAAAGAGGAAAGGTTATAGCTTATGCTTCGAGACAACTCAAGATTCATGAGAAGAACTACACCACCCATGACCTAGAACTTGGAGCCGTTGTGTTCGCTCTTAAGATATGGAGACATTATCTCTACGGTACTAAGTGTGAAATATACACTGACCACAAGAGTCTTCAACATATCTTCAATCAAAAGGAGTTAAACATGAGGCAACGAAGATGGGTCGAACTTCTATATGACTACGACTGTGAAATTCGGTACCACCCTGGCAAAGCAAATGTGGTGGCTGATGCACTCAGTCGAAAGGGTTATGCAAACTCCATTCGTCTTCTATGTTCGCAAATCATATCTGACATTAAAGATCAAATTCGAGAAGCCCAACATGTTTCCGTAACGGAGGATGATGTACGAAAGGAGTTGTCCTGTGGAGCTGAACTTAAAATTGAAACTAAATCTGACGGTATTCTGTACTATCTAGATCGCATATGGATTCCTGACCACAACAAACTTCGTGAATTTCTTATGAATGAGGCTCACAAAACACGATACTCTATACACCCAGGAGCCGATAAGATGTATGAAGACTTTCGATACACCTATTGGTGGCCTGGAATGAAAAAGGATATTGCTGTTTTTGTTTCCAAGTGCCTTACATGTTCCAAGGTAAAAGCTGAACATCAAAGACCCTCAGGACTTCTGGTCCAACCTGAAATACCTGTATGGAAGTGGGAAAACATAACCATGGACTTCATTACCGGGTTACCTCGCACTTCCGGTGGGTATGACACTATATGGGTAATCATTGATCGACTTACAAAATCAGCCCACTTTATTCCTATCCGCGAAGATTTCAAGAACGAAAAGTTAGCTCGTATTTATATCAGCGAAATCGTAAGCCGACATGGTGTACCGTTAAGCATTATTTCAGATCGTGATGGTCGTTTCACTTCACGAACATGGCAAGCAGTACAAGCTGCTTTGGGTACGCGGTTAGATCTCAGTACCGCCTATCATCCTCAAACTGATGGACAATCTGAACGCACCATTCAAACTCTTGAATATATGCTTCGAGCATGTGTCATAGACTTCAAGGGAAATTGGGACGCTCATCTACCATTAGTTGAATTTTCGTACAACAACAGCTATCATTCGAGCATCGGCATGGCACCTTTTGAAGCTTTATATGGTCGTAAGTGCCGATCTCCAGTATGTTGGCACGAAATTGGGGAAGCTCAAATCACTGGTCCAGAATTGATTCAAGAAACCACAGACAAGATCCGTCAAATTCGAAACAATCTTCTAGCGGCTCAAAGTCGTCAAAAGAGTTATGCAGATAAACGATGGAAGCCTTTGGAGTTTAACATTGGTGATCATGTACTTTTAAAAGTATCACCGTGGAAGGGAGTAGTTCGTTTTGGTCAAAAAGGCAAGCTAGCACCACGCTACGTAGGACCTTCTATGATACTCGAAAGAGTAGGACCTGTAGCATACAAGCTTGATCTACCAGAAGAACTCAACAGGATTCATCCCACATTCCACGTATCAAACTTGAAGAAGTGCCTCGCTGATGAAAACCTCCACATTCCTCTGGAAGATATTCAGATTGATGAATCTATGCATTTTTTGTCAAAAACGGGTTTCCAAACCCGCTCCGTTTTGTAATCGAATATCAAGTTATAAATGTCACGTTGCGTATTTATGGCTATTTTAATTTTTAATGATGCATAATTAATAAACAAACTAAACTATAAAAGTTAAAATTAATAAAAAGTAAAAATAAAATAATTAAAAAGAGAATGAGGCTGCCGGGACTCGAACCCGGGTCAGCCGGAAAAGAACTCAAAGCTTTATCACACACACATATCACCACTCCGCCACTTGTTGTTTTCTGTAAACATTAGGAAACAATTAAATTTTATTATCTATCACAAATAAATCCGGTTACGCCAACTGTAACCGAAATCGGTCACCAAACGTCCAAAAACGTTTGATAATACGCGGTTTACCGATTATAACCGCTACACCGACGTTTTCAATCAAGTTGCTTTGAATGAACTTGAATTCTAGAAGTGAATCGGTTTTTATAACCGAAAACTTTCAATTCCAGAATTACTTCAATCTTTGTTCTCTCTCACGACTCAAACACACTCGGAAAGCTCTCAATTACATTTCCGCACAATTTTCAGTTCGCCGGAGAATCTAATTGGACTCGCCGGACTTTCGCCGGAAAACCGTATTCTCCATCAAAAAAGTAAGTCCTTCAATTCTTTCGTGGTCAATCAATTGTTAAGCTATTGCTAACCCAAACCTTTCAATCGGAATCAAATTCAGACGTCGTTATCGGATAATTCCTGCTCGACGGAAAACCTCTGAAAGTTCTTATCTTCCGCTGTAAAACGGTATGGACATTCAAACCTTCTGTTAACTCTTGTTTAACACTTCAATTCCACAATTAGCTAATCAAAGCTGTTAAATTGCTCGCTCAGTTGAAGTTCATAAAAACAGAGCCGACGCCTTGCCGGAATTCTGAGACAAATCATTCCTCCGGTATGTTTGCTTCCAACACCGTCTCTGTCATTTCATTTTAGTCTTATGAATGTTGTTAATCGTCTTAAAACAAGAAACAGTTGGGTAAATTGCTGTCTGTAAAAATTAGCGAAGAAGATGAACTGTGTTAACATTATAAGGATAATTAAAATCGGTATTTTAAACGGGTTAGACACACAGTCCAGCGGTGGACTGTGTTCAAACAATACGCACACGCCGTGAGTTCGATCCCTGATACACACACCCTCTCTGTAATAAGGATGTTTTATTTTTCTAACTGAACCGGATTAACTTACGTTAGATGTTAAGTATAATAAAAATCTGTATATTAACCAAGTTAGACACACAGTCCAGCGGTGGACTGTGTGTAACGTTAAAGCACAGGTCCCGGGTTCGAGACCTGTTAGTGACACCGGTTCGATGATTTAAAATATTTTTGAAAATAAAAGAATTTTGAATAAACTGAGTTAGTATATAAGTATAATTAAAAATAGAATTATTTCGGGTTAGACACGTAGCTCAGTTGGTAGAGCTGCGTGCACGCGTACGGGAGGTCTCGGGTTCGAGCCTCACCCGGCGCATACAACTACACAATAAAACCGGTCAACAAGTCAAACGGTCAACGGTCAATGCAAAAGTCAACATATTTTTATGTTTTTATTTATTTAATCTAATTTAAAAATCAATTAAAAATACTTAAAAATAATGTTTTTAAAATTAGGAAATAGCCTTAAACTCACAAAAAAATATATCTAAAAATCCATTAAAATTATCAATAAAATCCACTCATTTACTATATTTTCCGTTATTATTTAGGTTAGTTAATACCCGTTGTTCAATCCTTTCCAACTCGTGCGCATCTCATCATCTCCAACCAAACGCACCCAATGTGAGTGAATCTTTACAAATTCCCCGTTTTAATCACGTTTTTGGGGTGTATCATGTGTCTTGCCATTTATTATATTTAAATCATTGTGCATACATCATATCATGAACAAATGTGTATTCAGCTTGTTTCAACTGTTTGTGTGGTTATTGTTAGATTTAATTTATTGTTTTCAGTACATGCAATTTCATAGGCCGCCGCTCCCCATTACATTATGAGCGTTGAGCATGTTCCCCATTACATTATGAGCGTGAACCTGGCGTGCCAACATACGATCGGCTCCGTTTGATTGAGCCTTGATCGCACAGACATTTATCATTTTCAGTACATGCAATACGATCGGCTCCGTTTGATTGAGCCTTGATCGCACAGTTTCATTCATGTTATTTATTGTATGATGTTGGTATGTTATTGTATGTTATTATATGTTATTGTATGTTATAGTTTGTGATTGTTATTGCTACTGTTTGATTATTTACATTTGCTCACTTATGATTATGCACAATTTTTCCTTGATAAAATAACAAGAAAGTCAATAATAAATGTTTATATAACAAGGTTCACTCGCCAACTTATGTTGACCCAAAAACCCCCATTTTTACACATGATACAGGTGAACCAGCTGCAGCAAGAAACACATAGGATTGGCCTAGAAGAATAAAATGATTTAGAGCTTGGAATTGTTTAGTTGGTTATTTTTCTTTGTATTTTTATGGACATGTTTGGATTATTGGGAATGTAATTTTGACTTTAATAAATATGAAACATATTAGTAAATATCATGAGCTTTGGTGATAACCCAATTATGCCCCGCTCTTATTCCGCTGCGGGTCGGGGTGTGACAGGTTCGCAACTGAAAGTCGTGAAGTTTGACTTCTGCTTTGACTTTCGATTCTGACCCGATTTAGATTAGTTACCTACTGATCTAAAGTTGTATTATGATCATAATATAATGTAGCATAACCCTCTGAGGTTATATTACATGATCATAATCATAATCTAAGTTTATACACAAGTTTCATAATTATGCCATTTTTTACCAAAATGCCCTTTTTGAACAAAACAAGGTTTTAATGATAATAAACTTGAAATTGAGTTTCCTACTGATGTAATATTATAAGTAGGATTATTTGGGATGTTAAACCAAGTTGTAAACTGAGTTTCCAAGCAGGTCCTTAAACTATGTCGATAAATGACGGTTTTAGTCCTTGTGACTCATAAAATGATTTTAATCAATCTTTTCAAGGTAAATCATTTATCTACTGATATGTTATATTAAATAGCATATTTTAAACATTTTAAGTCTGTCCCTAAGGTCAGTTTTCATTAAACATCGCTTAACAACGTCATCTTACGACACAAGCGCCATTTCGGCGCATAGTATGGTTTTAAACCATATTATTGACCAAAACTTGATACCTACTGATTTCAAAACTTATTTTAAACATAATTACAGTAGGTACATGTTATAAACTTAGAATCCCAAATAATTTATAAACTATGTGTAAAATGACCAAAATGCCCCTTCGGTGCATAGTTTGGTCATAAAAGGTAATTTACACATATAATTGACATCCTACTAATATTATGTTATAAATAAAGTATTTTTCCAGAATACTTATAATTATAACATTAAATTATATTCAAGTTCTTTTTATATGGTATGAAATTACCAAAATACCCTTATGAGGCATAGTTTCGTTTTAAAACCTTAATGGGCATATAAGTTGATATCCTACTGATATTTTAACTTATTTAAAGTATAATGGCATATAGAACTTGTCCAGGACTTATCCGGTTACCCGATATCGCTATTATGCACACAGTTACGTATATG
The DNA here is from genome assembly GCA_947069175.1 of Scalesia atractyloides. Taxonomy (NCBI): domain Eukaryota; kingdom Viridiplantae; phylum Streptophyta; class Magnoliopsida; order Asterales; family Asteraceae; genus Scalesia; species Scalesia atractyloides. The sequence continues at coordinate 7,288,676 of CAMTDV010000008.1, forward strand.
TAACTATTTTACGGAATTTAACCGTAACGGGTTTAACCTTGTCATAGCCTCAAAATCCAGAATGTTTATAGTTTACCCATATTATACAAGTCAAGTAATTTTCGGGTTTAAACTACATTCTATCCGATCATCGTTTAATCAAGCGTTATACGTAATGATCATTTACACTATTCGGTTTATAAGACCGTTAGTATTTAATTGGCTAGCTTATGCGATAATCCAGACTAGAGCCTTCTCGGTAAATGCTATCTGCACTTGGTACTTTTGTATACGGCTGAGTTATTTAAAAATAAAAGAAGAAGACTAGCTCAGGTAAATACTCTCGACTTATTTTCCCTACACGGGCTTGGGATACGATAAATTATTATCATTTGGTCCATTGCAAGGTCAACTTTCCCAAATTAATAAAAGATTTTGGTGTCGTTTGCACTTAGAACCATTTTTTAATGTTTCCAAAATGAGTCAGTTGGGTGTATTTACCAGCGTAAGGTGACGTATCTTCCAAAGGCTAATCTGCAGGTATAATACGAAATAGGCCGGAAGCTGCTCGGTAGAGAATAAGAGGATCTTGCAAATCCTTAGACCTGCCTAAAGTCTGTTTTGTATTCTTTCTTGTACATTTTACGATCCGCCTGTGGATCTTCTATTACGAGCCTGTATATTATTTTAGATTTCGAACATTTCGGTTTGTAATAGTAATTTTACTCCAAGACTTCCGCTGTGCTATGTTTAATTGACAATGATGTTATCAACTTACGTCACGATACTCCCCACCCGGGCCCACCGATGTTTGGATTTCAGGGTTGGAAATCCGGAGTGTGACACCACATGATTCCAACACTTGATCACATTTTCACCTATTTTTACACGTGACACACATGATCACCACTTGAACCTAATTTTTGTTAATTCAAATATAAATATACAACCAAATTAATTAAACAATATTTATTTCATATATAAAATAAAAAATCTATAAGATAAAAAACAACCTAAAAGTTAACGGGCCAATGATTGGTTTGTATCATGTACAAAATCTATTCGGTTTGTCTTAGCTAGCACGAACCTTCAGCCTATACAATTTTTTAAGCCGGTCTTTTCTTACGAAAGAATGTTGTGCAGAGTAGGAGAAGAGTTGGGTTTGAAAAGAAAATAATAATTTCTTGGTTTATTTATATAATGGGAGACATAATTAATTTTCTTTTATAAATACTGCAAATGTCACAAATCCCCCATCTTCACCGTAATGGCGACCATGGAAAACCCTATCACATCGTGATCACCGTAGATGGGATGGTGTGATCACGTGAACCCAATACATGTGTGTCCCGTCCAACCTTAAATCATCTGTAGTGGGTATGTGATTGGCCATACCACATGCTCAACGCTACCCCCTCCTCGTTTGGTTTTACTTTTTAAGGGGGTTGCATATGGTTTGAACCACGGAGTGCAAGAGAGAGAAGGCGATATGTTGATTGGTTGGACTTTGTATTGAACAATCAATTTTTTTTTCAATTTCATACTCACTAATTTCACATGATTCCCTATTACATTTTACCTAATTTTCAGACCTTAATGACATGCACGCCACCTGTTATAAAAGACCAAACTACATACCTCACCATTACACATGGTCTTCGTAAGATCCTTTTATCCATCTGATAATGAAGCGATAAACACTTTTTCACTAACTAATACCACCACTACATCTAGTCTAATGTAGAAAATATTTACCTTGGTATGAAAGTTTAGCTTAGATATCAAAACTCATAATTTTGTTATCATAGTATGATTTTGTTTGAATAATATAAATCAATGTTATTTATTAGGGTTATCATCGGAAGACTGGAATTCCTTCACAATGCTGTGAGAAATAAGCCTATATGTTGTAGTGTAGTTCTATGTCTACCCGTATGCTGTGGGCCTATGCCTCAGACCATCAAACCCTTTTTTATCACTTGTATTATTAATGGATTCTGATCGAGGCTTACTACTCGCAAGTCAGTCTGTCAAACTTCGTTCGGGTATCGGATCAAACGAGTTTGAGCTAACATTGTATTAGGATAAGACTATATGGTGTGGGCGTGAAATGTGGCGTGGAGGCCAGTCCACGCCAACAAAACCACCCTGTGCTTGACGTTTTCCACGACGTTGTGGGTGAGGCGGAGGATTCTTCACAAGCGTAAGGGATAATTGGGTTGGTGAAGTGGCACGACTTGATGGTTTATGTAGGAGGTTTGTGATTAGTTAGTTTAAAAAAAATACTAGGTGGGGCCCTTTCCACGCCCAACAACACCCCGTGCTTTTTTACCACACCCTTTTGCTTATGTGGCTGCCACATGGCGATTAACGCCCTCTTCATGCCCATCTACAGAATGTTAGACTAATAATACCTATTATATATAATAAGTGAGAAGATTTGGGCTGAGGTTAGAGCAATCCTAAATTCATTTTGGCGGGAAAATAAGCTGGGTTTTTTTCATTCGTGAATCCCTGTTGTAATGCAATCTGACCCGTTTTATGACCCGGGTATACAAGTCACCTAAATTCCTATTGTCACATCCTGACCTGCAGCGGAAATAAAAGTCGGGGCATGATTGGGTTTTCATCAAAGCTCATGACATTTACTATAATTAAGTTTCATATTTATTATTGTTAATTTAAAAGAAAATATCCAAATACAAGAAACATACAAATACAAGAAATATTGTTCCAGACAGGACATTTTTTATTCATCTTCTAAGGCCATTCCTAAGTGTTTCTCTCCTCAGCCTGTCCACCTGTATCATGTGTAAAATAAAAGTTTGGGTCAACGAAAGTTGGCGAGTGAATCTAAATTAAGCATTTAAACAAATTAGTTACATTGATTAATTTAATAAAAAGTGTGCATGAACCATATATGAGCATATGTATATATAATCTAACCACAAACTACATAATATCAACAATGAACGCATGGGCATGATAAATGATGAACTGTGAGATCAAGGCTCAATAAAACGGAACCGATCTAATGAGGCACACGATGCTCAACTCGTATCCAATGAGGAACCGATGGGCCTTATGTGAATGATTGCACTGAAATGATAAAATGTAACCATATATAACAACAACAAAAATTACATACACATTAGATCATATAATGGTGTTAGTACAAGTATTTGAATAAATAAAATATGTAAACGACACATGATACACCCCAAAACATGAATGAAAAAGGGAATTTGTAAGGATTCACTCATAATGGGTGCGTTTCCTGGAATTGATAGCGATGGCGCACGATTTAGGATTTAACCACGAGAGAAACTAACCTAAATAATAACGTAATAATTGGATAAATATATAAATTTTATTTGGAATTAATATTTTCAATTAGTGCTTTTTATTTGATTTTTTTGTGGTATTAATGCATACTTTTAAACTTTAAAAATCTTATTTTTAAAGTATTCTAAATGAGTTTAAATTAATAATAAAATAAATAATAAAAAATATTGACATTGTCAGGTCTGACCGGCTCTGACCGGTCGGATAGCATGTGAATTGGCAGCGTGCGTATTTCGAACTCGTGACCTCCCGTATATGTGCACGCAGCTCTACCAACTGAGTTACGTGTCTAACCCGAAATAAACTCTGTTTTTATTATATATATACACTAGTTAATTAAACCATTTTCTGTTGTTATTTAAAAAGGATTTTAAATTTAAATGCTTAGAACCGGTTACACTAGCAGGTTTCGAACTCGAGCCCTTCTGCTCCCGTGCACACAGCCCAACCAGTTGGGCTGTGTGTCTGACCCGTATGAATCCTAATTTATATTAATGTCATACACTTGTTCCAGAGTGATCTGGGTGAGTTAAAAAGTTTGGTTTTTATTACAAAAAATCGGTACCGTATACGAGTCGAACCTGGGATTTGTGTTTTGTAATTGCACACAGTCCACCACTGGACTGTGTGTCTAACCCGTTTGAAATAGCGAATTTAATTGTATTTATACATTTATAAAACTCATCTTCTTCATTAAACTAAAACCCAGAACTTAATCCCGGCTGAAATATGTTTAAACAGGTTTGGTTAATTGTTTTAAGATTGAAGCATACTAAATAATACATATCAGAAGAATTTAGAGGATTATACCGACTAGAAGCAAGGTCTCGGTTTTCCGGTGATATTTTCCGGCGAGTGCAAGCGATTTCCGGCGACAAAGAACAAGATCAGAGAGTGGAGATTTGAAAGAGTGGGCGAGGTTTGAGTGGTAATTCAGTGGGTATTTATAGGATAAACAAACAAGTTCGGTTTCAGTTTTAAGACCAAAATTGTAACATCCGTCAAAAACGGATTTACCAAACCCGCTCCGTTTATCAACCGAACAGTCAGTCAAATTTTTCGTTGCGAATTAAATACCCAAAATAATTTTAAACGATCCGTAATCAATTATTATGCTGGATATGTATTTAGTTTTTGAAAATCTGTCAAAAATAACAAAATAAAAATGTTTTACTCATGCCGGGTTTCGAACTCGGGTCCCTACCGGTTCAAACCAACACTTATCTCTCGGCCGACAAACCACTCCGCCACTTTGATTTTCTGATAAAGAAAGGAATCAATTAATTCAAATATTAAGTTTCGGAAATCAAATTCAGTTATTGCGCCCAAAATAACAGTCGTCGGAAATCCCGACGACTTCGCCGATTATTTACGTTTTCGCTCAAAGTAACCGATAACTTAACTATTACGACGGTTATAACCGACGTCTGAACCGCGACATCAGCCATAACCACCGGAGTACGGTTGACTTCGAATTAAGACCGAATTCAGACCCCATTCATCCCAATACTACCCTATAAATACAACCTCAACTCGCCAGAAGTCTTTCACACTCAAATCGCACCCTTTCTCGGCGAAAAATCACTCGCCGGAAATATTTGATACATCGCCGGAAAACCGTATCATTAACCTTCGAGCTTACTGAACCCCCTAAACTTTCACCGAAGTCACCCACAACCTTTGCAAGCCTTCGGAAGACTCTCTGCTGCAAGATACTTGTCGCCGGAAAAAGATTTCTTCCGCCGGAGTTCTGCCGGAAAACAGAGTAAAACCAGTCGGTACTTTTCACGCCTAATTCCTTTCCTTTTTACTTTTATCTCGTCTGTAATTGATCGTTAAACGCTAAAAGAGCATGAATCAACCTTTCGAACCAGTCAGTCGTCACTTCCGGTTAAAAACAGTGAAGAAGACGACATTTCGGTAATGGTTAAGTATAATTAAAATCAAGTTATTTACCGGGTTAGACACACAGTCCAGCGGTGGACTGTGTGCACTTTTAACGCTAAGGTCACGAGTTCGATTCCGGTTTCACACACGCCGCCTTGATAAAAATTCTTTTCTTTTAGCAAACTGAACCGGAGTCGCCTTGAGTATATGTTAAGTATATTGATAACCGAGTTTATAACCAAGTGCGACACACAGTCCAGCGGTGGAGTGTGTGTCCGCTAACCCACAGGTCCCGGGTTCGAGACCTGTGGAGCGCACCGGTCTTGTGATTTATTTCATTTTTAAAATAAAAGGATTTCTGTTTAACTCTAATTAATATATATATATAATTAAAATCGGATTTATGACGGGTTAGACATGTAGCTCAGTTGGTAGAGCTGCGTGCACGCGTACGAGAGGTCTCGGGTTCGAGCCTCACCCAGCGCACAATAATACGCCTTCCGAACCGGTCAACGATAGTCAAAGTCAACGGTCAAAGTTACTGTAGCAAATAAAATATTTTTTATTATTATTTTTTTATTTTTATTTTTATTTAAAATCAATTAAAAATACTTAAAAATAACATTTTTAAGGTTAGAAAATAGCCTCAAACTCACAAAAATACACCCAACAATCCTACTAAATAGATTAATAAAATCCGTTTGCTTACCAAACCATAATGCGATTTATCTAGGTTAATTTCACTCGTGGTTAAAACCATTTCGCGTGCATTCAACCTCATCAACCGAACGCACCCAATGTGAGTGAATTCTTACAAACTCCCCTTTTTATTCATGTTTTGGGGTGTATCATGTGTCGTTTAAACTAATTCTCTTATTCAAATTTGTGTTATACCATTATATGAACTAAACTAGAATGTAACTATTTTTGGTTGTGATGTATTCATATTGTCAATGTTGTACATTAGGCCCATCAGTTCGTAAGAACAACGCGTGCCTCAAAACTCATTCATTAGGCCCATCAGTTCCTCGTGGGAGACGAGAACAACGCGTGCCTCAAAACTCATTCATTAGGCCCATCAGTTCCTCGTGGGAGACGAGAAACAACGCGTGCCTCAAAACTCATACATTAGGCCCATCAGTTCGTAAGAACAACGCGTGCCTCAAAACTCATTCATTAGGCCCATCAGTTCCTCGTGAGAGACGAGTCGAACAACGCGTGCCTCAAAACAATTATTTGGTGATGTGTGTTCAATATTCGATATTATGTGTTGTGTGAATAAGCTTACATCTACATTTACTCATATATGGTATGCACCTTATTTATAATCAATTGGATAAACTTGTTCGAATGTTTTCCATAGGATTCACTCGCCAACATTATGTTGATCCAAAAAACCTTTTTACACATGATACAGGTGAACAGGTTGAAGCAAGGAAAACATAGGATATGCCTTAGAAGAGAACCAAGAAGCTTAGATTGATAGTTAGAACACGTTGTATCATTTATTGTAAATTTCTATTAAATTGTATTAATGAATATGAAACATATAATAAATGTCATGAGCTTTGATGATAACCCAATCATGCCCCGATCACCTTTTCCGCTGCGGGTCGGGGTGTGACAGATTGGTATCAGAGCCATGACTATAGGGATATAGGATAGGTTATTAGACCCTTAGAGCCTATACTATAGTCTGCCAAAATTTTAATTGATTAGGTGGTTACATACAAACTTGTGATATTTATTTGTTTCATATTTGCTTACATTTCAGTCAAACATACATGCTTATATACATATTCATTATACATATATACATATTCATTATACATATATCGATGTTCATGTGTTCAGTTTATTTTCATACTCTCAGTATCCAAAGATTTTGTGCTATTTTCAAATCCCATCAAAGTAAGTTCTGCGACGGGCATGTAGTAACCGGAAGGGTACAAGTACCGGTAGTCGGGACGTCCTGTCTAGGTTGGCAATCGTATAAATCCAAAATAACGGACCAGTTTGCCTACCTGGGGACTAACGATGAGAGTACAACGGACCTATTAGGCCAAAGCATGCCACATCAAACGTCGTTCGAACTAACCTCACTTTGAGATGTCACCGTGTCCATGCCTGGACACCTTCCGAACATCACACGTTGTATACATATTTCTCGATTTTCTCCGGGTTTTGTGTACGCAACCAGGCAGAAACCGTGCGAACCATATGAAAAACCGGTATTCATGGGGGCCCACATGATTACACAGGTAAAGTATGGCGGCATGAAGGGCCTAACAGCAAGCAAAACCCAAGACATCCTATGGATGTAGTAGATTTATTTATCTATATTTATTTTATGAACGTTCATTCCCAAACTCGACCCACGATCCCAAAGGCATCCAACTCATACTCTTGACATGTATTCCTTGTAGATGTCTTCTAGCCTCGCTCGTAGGAAAATGAGAGCAGGAAAAGCCCGTGAACGCATGGCTACCCAAATCGCTCAGCAAATGGCGACCGTAATACCAAACATCGTAGTACAAGTTCAACAAGCCCTTACCGCTAATTCCGTTAACCCAACCCAACAAGAAGATCAAAACACTATCAATCCTTCAGTCACTAAATGCACCTACAAACATTTTAAATCCTGCGATCCTCCAAAATACGAAGGTACTGAAGGTGTCACCGCTCTCCTCCATTGGTTCGAAGAAATGGAGAACACTTTTCTAAATTGCGATTGCCCCGATGATCGCAAGGTGCGTTATGCTACCGGTCGTTTACTTGGAACGGCACTCACATGGTGGAATACAGAGAAGACAAAACGTGGTGTTGAAGAAACTATGACCTTGACTTGGGAAGAGTTGAAGGGAATCATGACAAGACGGTTTTGCCCAAGAAGTGAAATCAAGAAATTGGAGGATGAGTTTCACGCTTTAAAACAAAAGGAAGGCGACCACACCACATACAACAAGAGATTCCTTGAGTTAAATCAAATGGTTCCCAATTTGTTTACTCCCCTCTATCGTTTGATCGAGCATTCGTGGTCTTCCATCAAAGATTCAAGACTCTGTAATAAGTACCTCGCCTGCAACTTTGGAAGCAGCAATGGAGCTAGCAACCGCGCTCACTGAAAACCGAATCCGAAACAAAGATCTCAAAGAAGAGAAGAAGAAGGATAAAGCATCAACCGAAACCTCAAACCCCACCCGAACCGAATCCTTTACACCATCTACTTCTAAGAGAAAACGTGATGGGCAAATCTTCGCCGTCACCCAACGCAACCAACCCGCTTCACAAGTTGTACCTCCTCAAACTATCCCAAACGCCCAAATAGTACCCAACTCAACTTACCCAAACAAGAAGCCTTACATTGGACCTCACCCTCAATGCAACACCTGTTTCTATCACCATCCATCTACATTACCCTGTCGACTATGTGCGAATTGTGGACGCTACGGTCATTTGAGCAAAGTTTGCCGCACCCCTCAAAACCAAACCTCAACCCCTACTCAACCCATGATCCAAACATATCAACAACCTCAATACCCCATGTACCCATACGTTCGAGCTTGTTTCAATTGTGGCGACCCTACCCATTTTAGAAACACATGCCCTCGTTTGGTTAACATCATAAACGCCCAAGCTCAAGCAAACCCAGTTAACCAAGCAAACCAAGCAAACCCAGCTCCACCGCCAGCAAGAGGAAGAGTTTATAACATCAACGCCAATCCTATTGAAGATGTTAACGGTCCAAACCAACCACTTAACTAGCCTTCTCTCATTAAGAATCTAGATTCAACTCCAATCACTTAGTTTTTATGTTTTCTTTATGTTATCTCAATTTTCACGTATCTCAATTGGAATTTTATCCAAGAATTTTAAATTAATAGTTCAGTTTGTTTTATACTCATTGATTTAATATTCATATCATCATACTTCACGACATATCTCAGTTTCATCATTTAAAGAAGTTGAGTTGTGCCTCACTTCTACATAGACTAACCTCTCCATCATATTCAACGAGAGAGGTTTTGTCAAACACGGATACTATCAGAATTAAGACTCAAGCGCTGGTTGTTGTGTTTGTTTATGTTGTAGAGTCGCATAGAACTAATCATAACTTGCGGATAAAGTCAATGAGAATTTGACAAGAATATGGTGGATACGCCGCTGGTACTTCCTATATATAAGTATTCTTGTCAAAAGATCGGAGGCATTATCAGGCGGTTATGAGAGGTTCCATGCATAGGTTGTTGTGTGATTAAGTTATTCATTTTCAATACATGCAATAAGCTCGGCTCCGTTTGATTGAGCCTTGAGCACACAGACAATTTCATTCTCAATACATACAATACGATCGGCTCCGTTTGATTGAGCCTTGATCGCACAGATATATTTCATTTCAGTATTTTTATGTTTGATGTATTGGTTGTAGAGTTATAGGACTAATCATAATTCACTGATAAAACCAATGAAAATTTGACAAGAATATGGTGGATACGCCGCTGGTACTTCCTATATATAAGTATTCTTGCCAAAGGATCAGAGGCATTATCAGGCGGTTATGAGATGTTCCATGTAGGATTTAGTATTGCCTTGATTGAAATTGGTGTTACATATATATATCATCTCACTATTTAAAGAAATTGGAATGCGATCCATTTCTACATAGACTAACCTCTCCATCATAACAAACGAGAGAGGAACTGTCACCATTCAAACATATATACTATCATAATGTGGATTCAATTATTTGTTGTTGTGTTTACTTGTGTAGATTATAGTATTGGAAGTTTTGCCTTAGGATATAACCATACTTTTCCAAACATATCTAAACTCTTATGCATGATATCATTTTAGCAAATCATTCCTGCTTAACAATACTTATACAGTAGGCAACAAAAAGCGATTCCTGTATTAGGATACTTAACCTTTACAAGGAACATTACCGCCTCAAACCAAAAACTTAAACCCTTATTTCTTCTAAAGCATGTAACTGTCAAAACTAAACACCATCATTCTTTTAGGCAATTATATCCCTATTTAAATTTCGGGATGAAATTTCTAAAAAGCAGGGGATACTGTAACATCCGTCAAAAACGGATTTACCAAACCCGCTCCGTTTATCAACCGAACAGTCAGTCAAATTTTTCGTTGCGAATTAAATACCCAAAATAATTTTAAACGATCCGTAATCAATTATTATGCGGGGATATGTATTTAGTTTTTGAAAATCTGTCAAAAATAACAAAATAAAAATGTTTTACTCATGCCGGGTTTCGAACTCGGGTCCCTACCGGTTCAAACCAACACTTATCTCTCGGCCGACAAACCACTCCGCCACTTTGATTTTCTGATAAAGAAAGGAATCAATTAATTCAAATATTAAGTTTCGGAAATCAAATTCAGTTATTGCGCCCAAAATAACAGTCGTCGGAAATCCCGACGACTTCGCCGATTATTTACGTTTTCGCTCAAAGTAACCGATAACTTAACTATTACGACGGTTATAACCGACGTCTGAACCGCGACATCAGCCATAACCGCTGGAGTACGGTTGACTTCGAATTAAGACCGAATTCAGACCCCATTCATCCCAATACTACCCTATAAATACAACCTCAACTCGCCAGAAGTCTTTCACACTCAAATCGCACCCTTTCTCGGCGAAAAATCACTCGCCGGAAATATTTGATACATCGCCGGAAAACCGTATCATTAACCTTCGAGCTTACTGAACCCCCTAAACTTTCACCGAAGTCACCCACAACCTTTGCAAGCCTTCGGAAGACTCTCTGCTGCAAGATACTTGTCGCCGGAAAAAGATTTCTTCCGCCGGAGTTCTGCCGGAAAACAGAGTAAAACCAGTCGGTACTTTTCACGCCTAATTCCTTTCCTTTTTACTTTTATCTCGTCTGTAATTGATCGTTAAACGCTAAAAGAGCATGAATCAACCTTTCGAACCAGTCAGTCGTCACTTCCGGTTAAAAACAGTGAAGAAGACGACATTTCGGTAATGGTTAAGTATAATTAAAATCAAGTTATTTACCGGGTTAGACACACAGTCCAGCGGTGGACTGTGTGCACTTTTAACGCTAAGGTCACGAGTTCGATTCCGGTTTCACACACGCCGCCTTGATAAAAATTCTTTTCTTTTAGCAAACTGAACCGGAGTCGCCTTGAGTATATGTTAAGTATATTGATAACCGAGTTTATAACCAAGTGCGACACACAGTCCAGCGGTGGAGTGTGTGTCCGCTAACCCACAGGTCCCGGGTTCGAGACCTGTGGAGCGCACCGGTCTTGTGATTTATTTCATTTTTAAAATAAAAGGATTTCTGTTTAACTCTAATTAATATATATATATAATTAAAATTGGATATATGACGGGTTAGACACGTAGCTCAGTTGGTAGAGCTGCGTGCACGCGTACGAGAGGTCTCGGGTTCGAGCCTCACCCAGCGCACAATAATACGCCTTCCGAACCGGTCAACGATAGTCAAAGTCAACGGTCAAAGTTACTGTAGCAAATAAAATATTTTTTTTATTATTTTTTTATTTTTATTTTTATTTAAAATCAATTAAAAATACTTAAAAATAACATTTTTAAGGTTAGAAAATAGCCTCAAACTCACAAAAATACACCCAACAATCCTACTAAATAGATTAATAAAATCCGTTTACTTACCAAACCATAATGCGATTTATCTAGGTTAATTTCACTCGTGGTTAAAACCATTTCGCTTGCATTCAACCTCATCAACCGAACGCACCCAATGTGAGTGAATTCTTACAAACTCCCCTTTTATTCATGTTTTGGGGTGTATCATGTGTCGTTTAAACTAATTCTCTTATGCAAATTTGTGTTATACCATTATATGAACTAAACTAGAATGTAACTATTTTTGGTTGTGATGTATTCATATTGTCAATGTTGTACATTAGGCCCATCAGTTCGTAAGAACAACGCGTGCCTCAAAACTCATTCATTAGGCCCATCAGTTCCTCGTGGGAGACGAGAACAACGCGTGCCTCAAAACTCATTCATTAGGCCCATCAGTTCCTCGTGGGAGACGAGAACAACGCGTGCCTCAAAACTCATTCATTAGGCCCATCAGTTCCTCGTGGGAGACGAGAAACAACGCGTGCCTCAAAACTCATACATTAGGCCCATCAGTTCGTAAGAACAACGCGTGCCTCAAAACTCATTCATTAGGCCCATCAGTTCCTCGTGAGAGACGAGTCGAACAACGCGTGCCTCAAAACAATTATTTGGTGATGTGTGTTCAATATTCGATATTATGTGTTGTGTGAATAAGCTTACATCTACATTTACTCATATATGGTATGCACCTTATTTATAATCAATTGGATAAACTTGTTCGAATGTTTTCCATAGGATTCACTCGCCAACATTATGTTGATCCAAAAAACCTTTTTACACATGATACAGGTGAACAGGTTGAAGCAAGGAAAACATAGGATATGCCTTAGAAGAGAACCAAGAAGCTTAGATTGATAGTTAGAACACGTTGTATCATTTATTGTAAATTTCTATTAAATTGTATTAATGAATATGAAACATATAATAAATGTCATGAGCTTTGATGATAACCCAATCATGCCCCGATCACCTTTTCCGCTGCGGGTCGGGGTGTGACAAAAATCATGGTCAATGATTCCAAATTGGCAAACGTTTTTGAATTAATTGAGTCTGGATTAAGGTTATAACTGATGTTAACTCGATCATGTGCAAAGAAAAACCGTCAATTGCAGTGATGATTTTGATTTGGTTTCGGCGGTTACGGACTTGCATTTGCAGGTTGTTTGCGGGTTTCATTATAAATTTTATTTGCTGCCAAGTTTAAACAATAAGTGCATGTGGTGTAGCGGTGTAGGCAGTGTGTGGATTAGATGGGGACCCGGGCTCGAAACCCGGCTACCCCTTTTATTCTATTTCATTTTTTTATTATTTTAAGATTTAAGTATTTTGTTTATTATTTTATTGATTATTATTTTAATTATGCAATTTATTTATTAACCATAAATAACAAAAATACTAATAAATGCGTAACGAACTTTTAATAAATACTTGATTCTTAAACGGAGCGGGTTTTGGAACCCGTTTTACATGAATGTTACACCTGTTGCCTCATTCTTTTCCTTCACTGCTTCACATCGAAACCCTAGCCTTCGTCTTCCTTTGGCTTGAAGCTTCTACCATATGAGAGGTTCTACAATCTAAATGATTTAGCATCATTGTCCTCCCGACTTCTTCTCTCAATGATTTAAGAGGTTCTACAATCAATAGTATTGTAGGATTGATAAAAAGAAAATCATCGATGTCCTGTGTCTACATCTGCGAGACGATGGTGGCTAGGGTTCCCATGGTGATTTCGGTAAGAAGGATTTTCTGGTATGATTTTTGAATCAGCAATTACGAGCCGATTCTCCAATATAGGTAAGTTCTAACCATTTTAATTTCGCCTCCTGGTGATATGTTCCTTAATCGGTCTCCCTGTCTAGATCCGACGGTTTCTCACATGTTTACGGTTGTATAGGGGCTGCAGAGACCGCCAGCAACGGATTTGTGAGCGTTTCGCGTGAAAGGAAGATTTCTTTCATCCAGGTTGTTGTCTATTCATTCTTTTCCCAGGGCTTCATTTTAACAAATCCTAAATCTGAAACTTATTTATCAGATGGTTTAATTTAAAGTTGATTGTGACTTTTTCTGTCTTATCCTAATTCGACTCATCGGGTGTTAACAATGATCAAGATTTTCACGATAGTAGAGAGGCAGATGTTGTTGAGGTCTTTGTTTCTTGATAAATCATGTTCAAGGTAATGAATATCTCAGTTTATTAATAGTTTTTTTGTTTATATAAAATATGATTTTAGATATGATGGTTCATTACTGTTTGTTTAGCGTATGAGCTTGCTTCAGTACGAGAAAATATTACATGGACATGTTGCTCCTCTTCCATGACATATGGTTGGTTAGCTGGTATATACATTGATGTATAAGAATTTATACATCTTTTAAACGTAAAATATGCCCCGTTTATGCGAGAACTCGTTATATTTTCATTGATTTTGGTACTTAATTTGAGTTGTTTGTGAAAATACAGGTCCGGGCTTCAGCCCGGTGTTGAAACAGAGATTTTTGGAGGAAAATGAAGCAAAAACGGAACATTCCGGCAAACTGCCAAATATGGCACGACCGTGCCAAGCTAACCAAGATCAGTACTCTCATTAGCACTATCAATCGACAACGCAAACCTGGAAAATCCAATCCTGGCACGACCGTGCCACCCCGAAGCACGACTGTGCCTGGTCCAAGTCAATCTCTGATTAGCTCATTTCCGAGATCGCAGCAGTCATCGTCGGCAATTCATCGATAAGCACGGTCATGCCACCTCGGGAAACTTTGAGCGAGATTTTACCAAGAAATGGTAGCAAACAAGATCGACAGACGAAAAGCGACTGACACTTACCAAGCACGACCGTGCCAAAAGGTGGCTTGGTCGTGCCAAACACCCAGCAGCTTAAAAACGAATTTCAAGCTCATTTAGAGGGGAGTTGCAGTATTTTGGTAAGTTTTCTCTCAAGAATCTGGACTTGGAAGTTTGTTGGAGCCAAGAAGAAGCCTTGAAGAAGACTTAGTCATTAGAAGATTCACTCATTTACCAATTAATCTTGTCTTTAAACTTGGTTAGCTTACTATTTACATTATGAACAATTTGAGTTTTCTTGGACTTGATTTGGTAGTTATGAGCCTTATGGGCTAAACATTTGTGTTATTAAACTTTGTTGAAACTAATGAATATGTGATAACATGGAAGTAGATGTGGTGATTGTTTTTGTTAATCTTCATAGTGATGTTTAATCTTGTTCTTGGAGTTCATGTACATGTTTAAAGTCCTTGTTCTTGAATGTTTAGTTATAAGTATTTACATGTTGTGCTGGATAGCCCATATAGAGATTATGATTGTTGAATCTTGTTAACTTGTTAGTATAATCCATAGCATGAAACTAGGAATGGTAATTGCTAACATGAATTGAATGGTGATTTGAACATGTGTATGGATTCTTGAATTTAGATTTGGAAAGATCAATAGAATGATTATATGAACTCTATAGTTTGTGTTTATGTTGGTATGATTATCTAGGCCAAGATTATTGTCTAGCATGACCATACTTGTGGTTCATATCAAGAACATGATGAAGGCATTGCTTACCTAAAACCAAGTTAGGGTGATTAGTATGTTGTTCATAGTAGTTTTCCCCAACTTGTAGAGTTAGGAGTTTTGACAAACAAATAACTCATCATTAAAGATTAACATCAACTTAGCAAGTGAACGTAAAAGAATAAATTTTAGGTGATTAGAAAGTTATTTCATTTTAGTTTTCCTAAGATTTATAAAACTAGGAAGCCTTGATTGGGGACTTAGTTGAATTTAGAGCTTGCATCACCACTAGTCTTTCCCATTTGTTGTCATATGTTTATTAGTGGATACTTTGTTTAGGCAACCTCTTTTGGATATTGTTCTTCCTTAGATTAGTTAGTAATTTGTTATTTTTGCATGATAAATTAGAAACAAAAATCAATCCATCAATTGAAAGGCTTTAAAGTAGCAAAAGTTTAGTATCGAGACACCACGTCCACGGATTGATATCCGGTTCTTACCGATAAACTATATTACCACCCGACGGGTACACTTGTCTTTTTATGTGTGTAATTTGGATGAAAATCATTTAAAAACTAAATTTGTGTAAAGAAAAATTGAATTATAAAAATATATATAATTCAAATCATACATCATACTCATTTGAATAAGATTATATGTTCTTAATTGTTTCTTGATTTTTAAGTTCTTATCGAGTATTTACAGAATGCTTTCAAATTTTATAAAAACTGAATTTAAATATAGAATGCATTAATAAAATCTTATAAAAAGTGAATGCACGTGTAATTTAATTGGATTGATTTTACTTAGAATTATATACAATTATACATAACTAATTGATGTAATTCAATGTTAATAGAGATACCGTTACCAAAAAATGGAAAAATGGGTACCGGTATCGAATATACCCGGTACCCGGTACCATCCCTAATTGATAATAGTTAATATATTGTTTTATTTATAGCGTAATTATAAATATATTTAGGTAATAAAGGTATTTTATTATGTAACAAATATGTGAAATTGGAGCTTTTTACATCAAGTATTTTATGGATTCTTAGTGATGTTTTGAAACAAATAAAAAATTGGGAGAGTAACAAGGTTTGACATGTGGTGACGCGTATATTATATGTATTGGGTTTAAACTTACACTATGCATTCTAAAGTTGTATGTTGAATTACAAGTTAACTACGAATGATCAAGAATTTAGACAAAGCCTAATTGTGCTATTACCTACTTATTTATATTTATAATGTAAGTAAAATAATATACGTTTGATGTGTTTAAGTTGGTAACCTTTGTTGCTGTGATAAGTGCGAGTCCACTGATGTTTTCTTTTTGTTAGTGGCGGATCCAGCCTTGTTTTGTATATAAACCCACTCGGATTGGAAAAAAATGGGAAAATAGTGGGAACTTTGTATGATATGAAAAAAATTAGTGAGAATCTATCAAAACGAACCCACTGAAAAAAGTTTCTGGATCCGCCACTACTTTTTGTTCTCTCATAATCAAACTCCTTTCATAATATGATGTGCTACTTCAAGGTTGAGTTCAATTAAAAACACAAATATGTGTATTGTAGATAAAATATGTTTTTATCTACAATACACATATTTTAGCTTTTCCGAAAACCATGCTTAGCTGTTCGGCCTAGAAAGTTTTCCCAAAACCGGTTGAAGTCGAGTGTGAACACCTCTATGATGGAGTAAAACTGATAAGAAAGAAAAGTGTTTATGAAAAGAAGGAACTTTAGATTATCATTGTTTCATTAACATGCTTCAAAGTTGAATACTGTATTTTATATCTATGGGTTTATGCATTTGTAGTTGATTTTTCGCAAGTCTTTAGTCATGGCAATGAACTTCAGAACACAGGGGTTTCTTGCTCTTTTCACGGACGATACTGGTGAGATACGAACGAAGGTCAGAGAACAGATAGACAACAAGGTTGCAGAGGGCAAGATGATGGAAAACCTTAGATTGTACTTGGTGTTCTCTTCATTGATGAAGTCCACATGCTTGACATCGAGTGTTTTTCATTCCTTTCTGATGCATTTGAAATGAGTCACAATTGACAAAAGACGAAATATATTACAATAAGACAACTCATTAGGCTAATTTTTGTTTAGTGAAGAAATCACTAACAATGTCAGTAAACATTGTTTAATACATGTTTCTAACATATTTGTCAATTACGTTAACAATTATCTCATCTACACATCTAATATCTCATAATGTTCGTATGATTGTAGTTAATAATTTTTTTTTACTATAACTAACATTCTCGAGCTCGAAAAGCAATCCCGAGTGATAACCTAGTTTCCAATATATGTGTATCAAATCCATAATGTTAAATAATTAATATACCATATGGACCAACCATCTAATTAAATTTATATTAAAGTTACAAAAGTTATGTATCAACATATTTATATTATACCTTTTTTACTTCAACGGAAATCGTTTTTTAACAAACCGTCAATATATAAATCCCATGTGAACCGAAATATTTATGAGTAATATGAAAATGTAATTTAGTAAATTATAACTTTGATTCGTAATTTTACAACTTAACTAGATTCATAAAGTTGAGAATAACACTACAATGTATATCAATAATTTATAAGTTACCCATTTCATAATAATTTATACGTTATCATATATCATATATCCTTTGCATTATCAAAAATAATGTATACATGCTAAAGTTGAAACTGATAAACATAACAAAGCAAGAAAATTTGATAAATTAATGCATATGCAAGTTTGAATGAGTAAATGGGGCATAATGCACATGTCATTATAGACTAGTGGTATCTTCAGGGTGGGATAAATCTTAGTATCTTCAGGGTCTGATTCTTACAAGAGGGTTTTTCCTAAATTTATTGGATTTCCTCATAAATTGATGTATGAGTGATCCAGATTTACCGTTAAAAAAAAGGAAAAAATAGGGCATAATATATCATTATTTTTGTCATTATTGCCTCATCTCCTATATACCAAACCGATGAGGCAATAGATCTATCAGCTTCACCTATCTTTAGCTCTTTTCAGGGGCGGATCTAGAGTGATAGAAGGGGATAACCTACGTTGCCCCTTGACGCTCCGACGGTATTGTAAATTTTCGAAAAATTTAATATTTTTTCGATTTTGTTAACCCTATGCGCATTTTCTAGATCCGCCTCGGACTCTTTTTGTTTGTTCTTTTGCGGTTAAATAATTAATAATATATACACCGAACGGACTGGTAGACAAATAAAAGCATGTGATGTGGTGGATAGTTTGTTTGCATACAGCCTGTACAATGCAGGTTCGAACAATGTGATGGTTTAATAACATTTGTGTACTTTTTGCCTTTTTCGCAATGTTAAACATGACCAATATAGCATAGTCCAGTGCATTTATTTAGCTCAATATATTAGTTGTTAATGCCTTATGTTAGAAGAATTGTTTTCTTTAACCCAAGTGTTATTTTGCAGTACAGAGGTGTGCATACCGGTTTGCTAATTGGAGCCGGTTAATAACCGGTACATGGTTAAATTTAATCGTTGGCTCCTATCTGGTTAGTGATATTTAGTAGTGGAACCAGTTAATCGCTTCTTAACCTACTTACCGGTTAACCGAAAAGAAAGAACCCAAAACACGTCTGTTTTGCTAATATTTCTTTTTGCTCTAAAAATTTCGATTGCTAAGTAAATAAAATTGTGTCGCTGCTTTTCGTTTTTCTTTTTGTGAACATTCTAGTGTAGTCTTTTTGTTTCAATTTTTATTTAAAATCGAACATTTTCTAGTATTGCATGCTAAAACGAGATATTACCGTTGCAGTATCATGATGAACCAGATCGCTTACAAGCGAATGTTAAGTAGCCGATACAATATTAGCATTTGTTTTTTTGTTTTTTGACAAGTCAAACTGATAATGACCAAAACCCTGTCATGACATGAGAAAAAAATGACAACACTCCATCATGAAGCGCGGGTCAAAAGTTATTCTATAATCTTAATTGTCCACTCTCAAGCTCTTTTAGCCTTTTTTTTATTGTGGGCCCCAGCACATGGTGGTCCAAGTTCTTTTTATTTTTTATTTTTTTCACATTTCTGCACTTTTCTTTTATATTAATGGTTCTTTTTCTTTTGTTGGAAATTAATAAGGTTGTAACGTGATAGAGATGGATCAATTTAACACACCAAACTCTTTATGGCCTATCCAACTTTTGCCATGTCAATAAATATTAATTTTATACACACAGTCAACTATAGTTGAGTTATTTGCTATTTAACTTGACGATAGAATTGAATCCATCTAAACAACATCGGTATTAGTATTTTACAATATCAGTATTAGTATTTTATTTCATGGTGCTTGATGTTCATTCCAATGTTGGGAACCAAAGTGGTTCCAGCCAAATAACATCGCTAACTTTGGTATCATTATCCAAAACCGGTACGTAATGGTTGTCGATCGAAATAAAATATGTTTGGTATTTTTTTGTGTGTGAATGACATATTTCATTACTATGACTACAAACACAAGATGAGAGAATAGGTCAGGCAGCTGTCTGACATTTTCTCATTTATCAAAATTATGATTTTATCCCTGCTTTAAAATTACGATTTTGCCATCAGTTTTAAAATATTTTTTTGCCCCCAGTTTAAAATAAAATTATGCTTTTGACCCAGCTAAAAATTTACAATTATGCCATCGGTTTAAAATTACGAATTTGCCCCGTCAAAATTTATATTTTGCCATTAGTTTTGCTTTTTTCTCCCAGCCAAATTACAATTTTCCCCTCAACTTAAATTTACATTTTTTCCCATTGTTTTGGTTTGTTTTTTCAGTCAAATTACGATTTTGCCCCTAGTGTAAAATTACAGTCATGCCATCGTTTTAGTTTTTTTTTGACAAAACTGTGGTAGTGTTTTGTTTTAATTGGTTGACTTGATGTAATTTTTATTTGTGTCAGGCGGCTGCCTGGCACACATTCATTTGTCCTGAAAAATTACAATTTTGCCCCAGTTTAAAATTAAAGTTTTTCCATCGTTTTGGTTTTTTAAGCAAAAATATGGTGATTTTTATTTTAATTGGTTGATTTAATGTAATTTTTTTTGAGATCGTGTTATGCGTAGTATATATAAGTAACTGAAACACAAACGTATATGTTATGAGAAAAAAATATTCGGTTTAGTACCTGCAACGTGGGTCAAAAACTTGTTAGCAACAAAAGAACCTATTGAAAGTTCATGTCCCTGGTGAAAATTTTACCCAATCGATTATCAAACAGATAAAGGTGAGACTCTTGCTTTTCATCATAGGGTGATTGATTGGCCCGAGTAAGAAAGTTTTGTTTTTAGTAAAATAAGTATTTTTTTTTATCACACGAGTAAATATATTATGTACTTTTAGAATTTGATTACATATATGATTAAAAAAGTAAATCGTACAAAATAAATAGTTTCTTTCATTAGTACGTGATACTTTTTCGTTCCTTTCTGTACAGAGTAAAAAATAAGACATTAATAAAAAATAAAATGTCAAAATTATCCCTAGCAATTAGACGAAAATGACAATAAAATGTAAATTATAAGAACTCAAATACATATACGAATCATTTTAAATAGAACAAACAAATATGACCAAACTGACAACAAAATGCAAACTATAAGAACTCAAATACACAAACAAATCATATTGAATAGAAAAAACAAATATGACCAAACATCAGTAATGATTTTGACTTTTTACTCTTACCAACAACATAACATTCATTTACACTTCCATATCCACCTTAACACTGAAGAAGCAAACCCACCCTCAGAGAACACCGAACCCAACTTTTCCCAACCGCTTAACCAACCAAACACAGTGCAAGAGCCGGCACGTGAATGTAACCCCACTATGTAGCAGCTAAACACTCCACTAGAGAGTGTGATGGTTACTACCGAAGAAGACTGTAAGACCCTGTCTTATACTATTGAAATTTCTATAAAAATTTCAAATTTAAACGATAAAATGCAATTACACGTCATTTAAAATCTTGGCGTTTATTAAAACTTTATTTATGTTAAACATTTCGACGTGTCCTTACTATTTTTGTTTCGTAACATTGAAACCCAAATGCGGAAGCTTGATCTTTGATTGTGTTCGGTTCTTCATAGAGCTTGATCGTCCTTCGGAGGTACTTGCGAATCCCCTGAACTGGAAATTTGAAAAATATTAGTATTATAGCAAATAACCAAAAACATAATGTAATAACTTGGTAAAATATTCAAATCAGAAAAACACCGTTTCTGAGGTGGCGTCGGCGACGGCCGAAAGTCTCGTCGGCGACGCCTTCTTAAAACCTGCGTCGGGGCTTTCCTGCCATAGGCAGTAACTTAAGACGTCGGAACAATATGGATGCATCGGCGACGGCCAGGTGTACCGTCGGCGACGGTATCTGCTGCAGCAGATTTGCTGCAGCTTTATTTAATTACCCGCTCGACCCGTTTCAAGTCCCGAACATTAAAACACGACTCGGGGCTTTCGGTGACACATCAATAAAACACTATTGACTTCTTTCATCCAACGGGTTGCTAGCCGTAGGCTAGGCTGGCCATCGTAGCTTGATATGGCCGTCGTAAGAACTTTTCTAGTTTTTGCCGCTTTTGTTACGAAATCTTCGTAATGTCAACACCCGACCCGCAGCGAAAGGTGATCGGGGCATGATTGGTTTTCATCAAAGCTCATGACATTTATTATAACGTTTCATATTATTATCACAATTTTAAAGAAGATCATACAATCATATCATACAAGTTCAACATGTCCTATACATCCTTCTAGCTTCATTATTTTCTTCTAAGGCACTTTCCTATGTTTTCCATGCTTCATCCTGTTCACTTGTATCATGTGTAAAAATGGTTTTTGGATCAACAAAAACTTGGCGAGTGAATCCTATGAAAAACATTTGAACAAGTTTATTGAATTGATTATAAAATAAAGTGCATAACCACATATGAGTAAATATAGATGTAAACTTATTCACAAAACACTTAATATTAAATAATGCACACACATACAATAATAGATTGTTTTGAGGCACGCGTTGTTCAACTCGTCTCCCACGAGGAACTGATGGGCCTAATGAACGCGTTGTTCTCACGAACTGATGGGCCTAACGAATGAGTTTTAAGGCACGCGTTGTTCAACTCGTCTCCCACGAGGAACTGATGGGCCTAACAAATAATTTGCATACAACTTGACAATATGTAATACATAACTACAAACAATATTTACATTCTAAGTTTAAATCATAATATGGTATGGCACGAGTTTGAATAAACGAATTAGTTTAAGCGACACATGATACACCCCAAAACGTGTAATAAAAAGGGGAGTTGTAAGATTCACTCACAGTGGTTGCATTTCTTGGATTGGTGATGAATGCGCACGAAATTTGATTTAACCACGAGAGAAACTAACCTAGATAATAACATAACGGTTCGGTAAACAAGCGGGTTTTATTAATCAATTTTAGTAGGATTTTTGGATATATTTTTGTGAGTTTAAGGCTATTTTCTAACTTAAAAAAATGTTATTTTTAAGTATTTTTAATTGATTTTCAATTTAAATAAATAAAAATAATAATAAAAAAATGTTGACTTTTTGACTTGACCGTTGACCGTTGACCATTACTGTTGACCGTTGACCGGTTCGGTCGTTTGTATGTGTGCGCTGGGTGAGACTCGAACCCGTGACCTCCCGTACGCGTGCACGCAGCTCTACCAACTGAGCTACGTGTCTAACCCGAAATATTTCTGTTTTTAATTATATTTATACACTATTTAAGTTAATCCGAAAATCATTTATTTTAAAAAGGATTTAATGGTATCGACTCGGTGTTCCCCACAGGTCTCGAACCCGGGACCTGTGGTTTAGTTTGGCACACAGTCCACCGCTGGACTGTGTGTCTAACTTGGTAAATATTATGGTTTTTATTATACTTAACATGATTCTGCGTGTAGGTCCGGGTTCGGTTTTATAAAAAAACATTTTTATTACAGCGAGTGTGCATGTGTCAAGGATCGAACTCGGGACATATGCGTATTTATTTGCACACAGTCCACCGCTGGACTGTGTGTCTAACCCGTTCATAATACTGATTTTAATTAATCTTATAATCAAACACGACTTCGTCTTCTTCGTTCAAAACACAGACAATGATTAAACCAACTGTTTCTTGATTAATTCGGTTAACGAATATTATGAGCAATTGAAAGATATTGAACAGAAGGGTTTGGGGAAAGAATGTACCGAACAGATTATCTTCTTCAGAAATCCGACAAAGATCGTCGGCTCTGTTTTGTGAACTCCTTCTGTTCGGATTCAATAATCAGTTTGATTGATTAGATATGAAATTGAATTACTGAGCAACGATTTTCAGGATGTTTAGATGATCATACCGTTTAACAGTGTGATTCTGGAAATTCCAGAAGTTTTCCGGCGAAAATGGAATATCCGGCAACGTCGGCTGGAATAGATTCTGGGTGAGGGATTGATGTTAGTAATAGTCTAACCATGGGTTAAAACAGAAAAAGTCGAGGTATTTACCGTGTAGATGAAAGTCTCGGTTTTCCGGCGACTTGCAGAGAATTCCGGCGAGTGAAATTTCTTGCGACAGAGATTCTTCAGGGGTTTAAGGTGAGTGTGGGGGATGTCAGTATGAGCTCTAAGAATCTTATTCTAGAGTAAGCAGAAAGGATGGAATGGATTCGGTTTTCCGGCGATAATTTCCGGTTAATTTGCAGAGAATTCCGGCGACTGCGGCGAGGTTTTCTGAGCGAAATTTGGAGAGTGTGAGTGAGATAACTCGTGAGCACAACTGATGAATAAGGTATAAACTCGGATTAAATTATATTTTCGGTTTCGAACGAGAATTATGGTCCATGAATGAAATTGATTGAGTTTTTCGGTTATAACCGATGTTCCTGTAAATGTAACCGTTATGTCCAAAAGAAAACGGCAATGTTTGACGAATTTGTCGGGATTTCCGGCGAGAGTGACTTGAGTGCGCTGAGTGACTGATTTTGAAAACGAGTTTTTGTTATTTGAATTAATTGATTTAATATCTCATCAAAAGGCACAAGTGTCGGAGTGGTTGGGCGAGTGTGAGTTAAGTCTTTGTGAACATCCGGTTGACCCGGGTTCGAAACCCGGCTTCAGCATTTAATTTTTTTCTCACTATTTTTAATAAATTTTCAAATATAAATTTTATATTCTAATATACTTATTAATTATGTATCGTTTAAAATTAATTTGAGCATTAAATATGCAACGAAATTTTTAACTGGTTGTTCGGTTAATAAACGAAGCGGGTTTGGTTAACCCGATTTTGCCCTTTAACCCATTTAAACTAAAGTTATACGTTTACACATCCATTTCGGTATGCATTAACACTCCATTATTACCCGTATAGTTGTCTTAGCGAAAATACATCGCTTTGTTCAACTAAACTTTATATATTAACTATTTTGCCACGTTTGGTTGTTTTAGCGTAATCCAACGCTTATTTCAACCAAACCTTCTATCTTAACATTTCTTCACTAGGATATCTATCTAATTCCCACCACAACATTATTTGTGGTGGATTTATTATCAAAAAATCATTTTTTCCAATATCCACCCTTTAGTTCGATAGTTTACGGAAAAGACCGTTTAAAAAGGCATTAAACCAAAAAGGCTTATGCTTTTTCTCTTTTACTTTACTGAAAGGATCTATTATATTATAAAACTCAATTTTAAACTAATATTAGAGTCGTTTACTTATATTCATCACTCGATGGCATTTTGGTCAACTTAGTCTCTTCTTTTACGAAGAAGGACTTACCTTAACATGTTACCAAAATGAACTTTTAACCATTATCTATGTAAAATAATTATGTTCTTAAGAACATAATGTTTACGGATTAGATTATTGGATTTACCTTACCTTAGGTAGTCCATTATTCATTTATGACCTATTTAAATCTCATCGGACCTTTAAGTCCTTGATGAGAGTTTTGACCCGTTACACGTACCTGGCTCGGCTCATACCATGATTCGTTCAAATATCATGCTCTTTTCTTTCTAAGAACACAAAAATTTAACAAGCGATATTAGTCATCATTGTTATACGGTGATACTATCACCATTTGACCCGTTCGGTATAAATAATTGTTTGTCATTATGGGATGGCACTTATTTGTCATCTCGCCCGTTTAACCCATTTCGTTTACACTGTATGATCATATTGCTTAAAAAATCATTTCTTAATTCACTTAACCCATTATGCCTTACGCCATATGGTATCTTTTCGAAACCCCTTACTTATTTGTCATCACATGACTAATTTACCATTTTACCCTTTTTACGATAAATCATGGTTTAATACCATATTCACTCGTTCCAACCCGTGTCTATCCGTATTGGAACTTTATATTTCGAAATCTTGTCCCGAATACCCAAAACATTTATTCACTACATAAGTAATTCTACTATTTTAAAGATGTAAGCTTTACTTACCTCGAAATACAATTATGCTCTTTCCGTGTACTTGATCCATTTGATCCGCTTCTTCCAAAGCCTCCACCCAGCTTGTCAAGTATCAAACTACCTTTTATCATTTGCAAGATGGTTAGGTTAGTCATCATTTAACACGACTATTCCATCTTACGGATTTTACATCAAATTTATCATTCGATCCTATTAGGGGTCAGTTTGACTTTTAAAAGTCAACTGCCTATTTACACATACAAACTCACAAATAAGTTTAACAACTTATTTAGGCATTTCGTTAATTACCCGGTAAGCGCTATTCTTAGGCCACCATTATAGCTACGTTTCCCAAACCAAGTTCATGTCGTTTCTTTCACTTAAACAAATTCAAGCGATTGTTAACATCAAGTTAACTTAGCTTTTGATTAACAAATGTTAATTTATCCATTAGCTAGGTTTTCATCTTTATGTAACAACCCATTTCATCATATCACTAGACATTCATTCCGAATACGTAATATAATCCAATTTTACGCACAAATTAGTAAACAACATGATCTCAAACACCTATTAACATTGACATAGCATTAATTTCATCATGTCATGCGAAAACCCATTTCAAGTTATGTATGAACATTTATTCGAACCTCTAATTTGTTCAATTATATTACACATACATACAAGTATGATGATCATGAACACTTATATATCATCAATTTCATCATATATAAAAACCTACTTCATAATCTACTTGTTAATCACTAACAAGTAATCTTACACCTAATTGTGCATAATTTCTTTAAGTTTAACAAAATCAAGCATACACATACACTTAATATCATCTTTGGATCATCATCCAACAATCTAATTGCAAGTATTCTACTTGTCTCAAATTATAACTTTCACCAATCAAGGTTTTGAGACATACCTCATGATCCCCTCGTTTAGGTGATCGCTTATATGCGTTCATGCATTGATTTGAAGTTAGAATTGACCTTCAATTTGTTGATTCTTGATTGAACTAGGGTTTCCCCTTGTTCTTCTCCTGATCATCAACATATACACACAATTAGTGTGTGTATTATGTGTTAATTTTGTGTTTTAATAAAACAAGTTTCCTTTCTTGGCAGCCTTGGTCCCTCGAGTTTAGTTTTGATTAACAATGAGACTACAACTCATTGTTTGGTTACATATATGCATGTTTTTAACTAGGTTTATTTGTTCCTAGTTATTTTTGTTTACGGGTTTATTTTTACCACTAATAGTCTTTTACCCACTTTTAAATATTAACGTGGTCTGATCACCAAACCCGTTTTTGGGTGTTACAAAGACGCTGACCAAGAATTGGATTTTGAAACATATTTCGATTTACTGCGTTTAGAAGCTTACACATCGGAAATGGAAAAGGGATTAGAGTATGATTCGGAGGCAGAAGACCACACCGACTATATAAGTTCTGTTTTCTAATTGTGGGGTTTTATATGTAACAAGATCTTAAACATGTTTATTTTATATGCTCTTTAAAATAATAATTTTAAAGAGATTTTATATAATTTTGTTTTTTGACACAGGTTTACATTCCTATACCGTAAAAGGAACAACAATGGTTACTTCTAAAGATAAATATAAAGTCACTAGAAATAACTGTTTATTTTACAAATACTTGTGACATGATTAACTGCGGAGATTCACTTTGCATACACAATAGAATTCATCAAACTGTGATGGAATTTGAGTCTCTATTCATGTGGTTTTTGGGTCGGATCGCGTATTGGCAACACGCTGAAATGCACGAGACGGATGCCATGGAAATAGTAGGGGATGCCGTCTGGCCTGATCAAATAGATCGTATCGGCCGAAATTCAGGAGTCATCATATGTATGCTAATGGAAAACCTTGTTCGCAAGTGCTCGTTAACATAGAGCGAAGGAAACCTTCAGGATGCTTGTTTCAGATACAGACGGTACATGGCAAATGAACTCAACGCCGGGCGCTTCACACAAGTCAATTTTTGATGGTTTTGTGTATGCATATAAAATCAAACAATAAAAAATTCTAATGAAATATTTCCTGTGTAATTTTATAGATTGCAATACTAAAAAAATACTGTTAAAAGTCTCCCAAGTTATAGGACGGAAATTGTGTAAGCTGGTCAGGATCGCCACAACTTTCTTTCGCTTTCCCTTTCCCCAATCCTTTGCGATTGCCAATTTGTGACGGCATGGGCTGTGAACACAAACCACGATGATGACCGTATGATTTACACCGGGAACAATACGACAAAGTGAGTTCTTCCCCGAGGGATAAGATCCGGTTGTTATCTCGAGGACGACCCGCCTTACACTTTGTAATATGCGGCGGTTGAAGATTTATAAGGTCTTCTGGAGTCTCCCATTCAGACTTATGAGGAAGAGGATTAATCGCTTCTTCATAAGTTCTTTTATAGATTTCGTTTGAGTAACACGGGAAGGAATAATGACTGCAATCGGTTTCATCTAAAAATTTTGAAACCGCAATCACATGCCCACATGGTAAACCAGAAACTTGCCAAACTCGGCAGCTACATGTTCGATTATACAAATCAACAAAACCGCACTTGCTCCCGTCTTCAACATCATAAGTGTTTAACCCAACACAAGCAACAGTCCACATTCTAGACCCTTCAATTTTTTAAAAATGTTCTTTTGAGCGCACTTTGTAAGTATGTGTGTTTCCTGAAGACCCTGCAACCGGCGTTCATAAAACCATTGTTTTACGGACTGACGGAAGAATTCTATAACTTGTGTTATCGGAATTTTACGCTGGCGTCTAGAAAGAGCGTTAATGGACTCTGCGCTGTTAGATGTCATATAATGATATCGATTACCGGGACAATGTGCTCTTGCCCCTCTACCGAACCCAATACTTGTTAGAATTTAACGTACTCTGGGAAAGGCAAAACAAAGAGCATTGAATGACTCATTAAAATCAGACATCCAGTAAGATTTGCATGTCTTCCACCACAGACTCTCGTATCTTTTTTTTTATTCGACGGTAAATGTAAGTTCATCATTAAATGACGACAACATAACTCGTGATAAGCACGTGGAAAGACGTTATTAACAGCTAAGTGTATAGAATTCGCCCTATCCGATATTATCACCATATCGGGTATTTCACAAACACACTCTCTAAGTTTTGAAAGAAACCATGTCCGTGATTCTCCATCCTCTGATTTTCCTATTCCATAGGAAAGTGGTAAAATCTAGTTGTTTCCATCCATGCCAACTGCTAAAACAGCGTACCTTAAAATTCACCTTTCAGGTGTGCTGCATCGATGATCACCGGTCTTAGATTACACATAAAGGTACGAATCGGAAACGAAAAATTCATAAGAGGTCAACAACGTTTTAATTTAAGATAACTAAATAAAAAGTAAAACGCATAACTTACAGCAGCACCGATGGCGACAAAGACCATTTCAAACCGATTCTCGTCGTCTGTCTTGATGCGAGTGACAGTACCCGGGTTTGCCCGCTCTAAATTGTAGCAGTAAAACGGTAGTTCAGCAAAGGAATCAGTGCTTGTTCCTTGTAGAATCTCTAGCGCGTGACTTTTTTCATGCCAAGCTTGACTATAACTTATCTCAACTTGGAATCTTTGTTTAAAATCTTTGACAATATCATTGGACTGATATTGTCTACCACTATCTTTTAATGATTCCTTTAAATAGTGAGCCACAACCATTGGATTTGCCTGACGAAGATGGGGGTACGTTAGCGTCTTTTAGCACATGTGTTTATCGTTCATATACTTGACAAAAATCGCACTGCCAGCAACAATGTATGCCCTAAAACACCAGTCGCACCCATCCACCAAACATGACACTTCATACCTGGTTTTAGACGATCTATTTACTTTAAACTCAAAATGTTCTAAAAAACATTTTTTCCCTAGCTCAAGTTTCATTCTTCTTTGTTGTTGAATACATAGCCTAGCTCAAAGTTAATTAATGGAGACAGTGTTTGTGTTGTACCATGTAAATTATCGAAATTCGTTGTATACTCGTTTAAAACATCTTCATTAACTTCATTAACAGGAAAATTTAAATCAGGAACTTTAAATGTATTTTGATGAGAAGAAAAACTAGATGACCCAACACAAGATTCCTGAATGACGAACAACTTATATAATTCAAAAGGATTTTGCATAGCAAAATTAAATAAAAAAGCAAGATCACCATCATCAGTTATATCGATCGGATCAGTAAACGAAGACATCCGATACGATAGCTTTTTAATTTTTGTAATTCCACACAACTTAGAAACATTACTTAAAAGACCAATGTACGAAAGATGGGTTTCAATTTCTAAACCACGTCTACTTGCATAAGCATCAGCAACATACTCCAAGTTTCCGTTAACAATCTGCCACTTTCCACCGCTGTATACAACAAAACAAAGCTTCATGTTGTACAAATCTGATTTTACTTCAAAGGTAATTGTAAGTAAGTTATGCACGTAAACGTAAAACGGACACGGCTTGAACAGTGCGTCGAAACGACTCAAAGCAGTAGTGGGTGCACAGATGATGTGCGTGAATTAACTATATTTTTATTATTATAATTTTCGATCACACAGATTAGGTTTTAAAATAGTTTTTACTTAAAACCAACTACACACACATAGGGCAAGTGTACCTGACAGGGGGTAGTATAGTTCGATGGTAAGAACCGGATATCAATCCGTGGACTCGGTGTCTCAGTACTAAATTTTCGTTACTTTTAAACCTTTCCAATTGATGAGTTGGTTTTGTTCCTAATTTATCATGCAAAATAATAAACTACTACTGAACTAGAGAATGACAATATCTAAGAAAGGGTTGCCTAAACTAAGTATCCACAAACAAACATGTGACAACTAAGTGGAGGATCAATGGTGATGCAAGCTCTAAATTAACTAAGTCTCCAATCAAGGTTTCCTATTTTAATAAACCTTAGGAAAACTAAAATGAAATAATCACTCTAATCACCTAAAAATTATTATTTGAAGCTCACTTGCTTAGTTAATGTTAACCTTTAAACAGGAATTATTTGTTTTTCAAAACTCCTAGCTCTACAAGATTGGGAAAATTACCATGAACAACATAAAAATCACCCTAACTTGCTTTCAAGTAAGTAGCACTATTATCATGTTCTTGACAAAAAACCACAAGCATGGTCATGCTAGATAACAATCTTGGCCAAAAATCATCAATCTAACACAAACACAACTATAGAATCCAAGTAAACATTATTATGATTTTTCCAAATCTAAATGCAAGAATTCCTACACATGTTCAAATCATCATTCAAGTCATGTTAACAATTACCATTCCTAGTTTCATGTTATGAATCATGCTAACAAGTTACTACGATTCAATAATCATAATCTTTACATGGGCTTTCCAACACAACATGTAAATACTTATGACCAAACATTCAAGAACAAGGACTTTAAGCATGTATAAGAACTCCAAGAACAAGATTCAAGCACTACTATGAAGATTAACAAAAACAATCACCACATCAACTTTCATGATTATCACATATTCATAAGCTTCAACTAGTTTAGACAACACCAAATGTTTAGCCTACAAGGCTCATGATAACTAAGACAAACATAAAGTAATATGGATTGTGCATGAATAACAAGTGAAAATACTAATGTTTAAGACAAGATAATTAGCTAAATGAGTTGGACTATCAAGTGATACAACCTCCTAAAGGCTCCTTTCTTCAATCTCCAAGCTTCCAAGATCAGCTTCTTGAGAGAGAAATCCACCCAAATGCTCCAACTCTCCTTCAAATGAGCTGAATTCACGTATTTAAGCTACTGGGCATTTGGCACGACCGTGCCACCATTTGGCAAGGTCGTGCTTGGTAAGTGTCAGGTGCCTTTTTTGAGTGTTGACTTGTTTGCTAGCCATTTTGGGAAAAATCCCGCTCAAATGTTTCTGAGTTGGCACGGTCGTGCCAACCATTGGCATGGTCGTGCTTCCCGGTAAAGTTTTCGAAAATGGCTGAAATGATCCCGGGAATAAGCTAATCTCAGAGTGGTTTGGCTTGGCACGGTCGTGCCAAGCTTTGGCACGGTCGTGCCAGTCGTCAAATCTTCCTGGTTCGCCTAGAATCTTAGCATGCTGATGAGAGTGCCGATCAGGGTTGGCCTGGCACGGTCGTGCCAGTGGTTGGCACGGTCGTGCCATATCTGGCAGTTTGCTGGAAAACTCCGTTTTTGCTCCAATTTGCTCCAAAAGCCTTTGTTTCTTTACCAGGCCGAAGCCCGGACCTGCATTTTCACAAATAACTCAAATGAGTATCTAAATCAATGAAAATACGACAAGTTCTCGCGTAAACGGGGTCTATTTGACGTTTTAAAGATGTATAAATTCTTATACATCAAACATCCCCACACTTGAACTTTGCTTGTCCTCAAGCAAATTAAACAAACTAAAACTCTCTAAATGACAATAACCTCAACTAGCATTTTATACGCACAAACAAATTACTCGGGCTATAACAATCAAGGACTACTCGACATGATGGAAAAAAAACAAAAAGGTATATAAAATAAGTTTATGAGCAATGGTCCATCTTGGAAATCCCTACAAGTCTACCTCACATCCTCACAATGTTCACACACACTCGGCTAATATATGGGTGCACATACGATTTATGGAGTATGTGTTAAACACTCGATGCCACAACGATGACTATGTGATATTATAAGCTTGTGAAAGGATCAAATTTAATCACTCGACAAAAACATAACATGAATCATGAGGTCTTATTCGGGTTGTAACTTGGCTAGGGTCAAGGGTATGGAAGTGGATATTTAAAGTGGCTAAAACGTTTGTAACCCGGCGGTTCGACTAACTTGAAACAAAAGAAAATAAGAACTATACAATTTAATATTATCTAATCGAGAGCTAATCAACGGATTTAGCTTTTCCACTCCAAAATTGCTCTAATGAAGCCACTTGGTAAGGCTTTTTTTAACTATAATCGATTTTCTCAGTTTTTTTTTGCACATGCTTGAGAGGGAAACTAAGTACGTCTACTTAGATAAAAACTCTACCCCATGATGTTGCAACTATAAACTAAGATACTATACAAAAGTAACAAGTTAATCGCTAACCAAAGCGAGCTTCCAAACAAAAATGGGTTAAAATATAAAAGGCTAATTTGGCTAAGTGGCTATTATTTAGTGGTTTAAAAGAAATGAAAGGGGGAAGACTCAATTTGGTTTAACTAAGGGAATGATTTGGGTGAGGGAATACATAAAATTGGTTAAAAACAAAAGGTTTCCTAGTGTCTCAATCATTTTCATGCTATATATTCGCCTTGCGGTCTCGAAATGTATACCTAACACAAGTTCTAAATCACAAAAGTCATCCGGCTCACTCAATCTTTGCCCGCAAAAACATGAGCAAAAATAATTCTAAAGCTACAAAGGCTCAAAAATAACTCACGGAAACGGGCGTATTGGGTAAATATGCAAGGCAAACAAGTAGGTCAATAGCTTAATTTCCCTTGCTCAAGTGTATACAAAAAAAAAAATTCATGGTAATCCTCACGCGAGCGAGCCCTTTTTGCATTCACCCTTTGTATATTTGTCAAAAAGTTAGTGCTTTTATAAAAACTTATGTTGGGTTGATTATTAAGCCACAAAAAATCATTCAAGAGAGCTTTATTTTATTTTATTTATCTTATTTATTTATTTCTTTAATTTTTTTATAACATGACAACAAAGCTCAAGCTCTAAACCACATCCCAACACTTGAAATGTACATCGCCCTCGATGTACACAAAAACAAATATATGAAAACATATATAATGAAAGCGGAGGAAAATGGGAACACGAAAACTCCCCTGAAATGAAACGGCATGAATGGAGTGAAGTGACAAGTACGAAGCAACCGCAATGAACCGCCAAGCAACCAACAAACCAACCTCTCAACCAAGCAACTACACACTAGCAAACAAGATCAAATACACAAAAGATTACCCAACCCATGTACCCTTGCCTTTTTATTTAAACCACTAATCATAATAAAAAGAAATAAAAGATCATAACGGAGGGGTGTACGGACGGTGCAAAATGGCACATCCCTCAAACACGAAATAGCAAATGAAAGTACGACAGGAGCTGTAAGATCAGGGTCGGCCGCCAGATCCTGAAGGACCGGTATCGTCCCGGCGGTCAAACCGGGATCTCCTAGAGAAGTGCGGCGGCGGCTGTGTGTACGGATGACCGAGCGAGCTTGCTAGATGTTGCTGAGACCCGAATAACCAGTCGAAGCTACGCCTACTTTGCTCGTACATATCTTCCATAAAATTACCCTGACGATGCTGCTCAGCGCGGATCAAGTCCACATCGTGTCGTACAGCTTGCTGCTCCAATGCTAGCCCATCCATTCTTCTCCAAAGATCCACTGTAGACGGTTCATGCGGACCATACGCACCCTGCTCGTAACAACCACCAAAACCACCAAACAAGTGCTCCCAACTTGGGCTTCCAAAACCCTGGCCTATTTCACCCATCTGAAGATGAGGGTCTACTCCCCTAGCAGCCTCACCTGGCCCGAATCCTGGAGCATCCTGCATGTGGACGTCCTCGGCTCCACCAACATCATCATCTTCTGGATCACTCTCTCCCTCAGGGAGTGGGTCCCAAATCCTACCCAATCGATCCACCAACTTCGGGATGCCATTAACCTTGCGAATCATATGCATGGCAGTCAGCTGTGCCACATCAAGTAATCCACAATCACAAGCTACGGTAAGATCATCCAACCGCACCCTGTAGTGCCTAGCTAACCTGGTGGCGAATGCACCACCACAGATCCTCGATGTGGGGGTCGACCCAATACCCCTTTGAATGGACTCTGCAACACTAACTGTGACATTGCAGTTATACCCAGATATGATGCAATAGAGGTGGAAAAGGTCGCGGGTGGTGATGTTTCCAGTGCTATCACCCCGACCGCCGATTACGTGGAAGATGGCTCGCTCTATGATGCGGTGCAACGGGTCAAGAATCCATGTGGCTTTGGTTCGGCGTGGATCCCAGGCCCGACCCGGTACAGTGATCTGATCCCAGAATGCTACTTTATCCATATCAGCTTCCCATTCTTGCAGACTGCCGTGAAATAACTCGGATTCGATCTCATCCTCCTCATATAATCCAAGTATCTGACCAAACCTGCTGATTGATTGATGATGCCACTTCCATCCCAGATGGTA
This sequence comes from Scalesia atractyloides, assembly GCA_947069175.1. NCBI lineage: Eukaryota > Viridiplantae > Streptophyta > Magnoliopsida > Asterales > Asteraceae > Scalesia > Scalesia atractyloides. Next base: position 7,323,846 of record CAMTDV010000008.1, read on the forward strand.
ACTAACACCAACTCTTTTCTCATAAACATCAGGGCAAGGGAAGATAAACCTGAACGAGGCAAAAAACTCGATAACTAACTCGACATACTGGGGCTCCGCCATTGCGAAAAGGCGAGACCAAGGAGGGGTCATGAGCTCCTCAAATCTTTCAGTCTGACCGAGTAGGTCGAGATCGACCGTTTGCAGCATCCTCATAGGCTCGATTAAGTGCCTACGAGCCCACAGTCTTTCAACCTTCGTAATACAATGCCCTTCCCTGGCATTGTCGCTGAAATGAAGAAATGGGTAATTCATCTGCAAGAATAGAACAAAATCAGCAATTATAATGCGGAAAATCAGCAAAACTGGTTTTCAGACGGGCTCGCACGACCGTGCCTTATAATGGCACGACCGTGCTTGCTTATTTTAGCAGGCCTTTATGAAGATGTCAATTTTATGAAGTTTTTGGTATTGTTCTTCATGAAGCACGATCGTGCCACACTTAAGCACTACCGTGCAGACCGAATCTGGGTGAATTTTATGGGAAAACTAGAAATTTTTATGAAGGGCATGACCGTGCCAAATCTTGGCACGATCGTGCTTGTTGAATTTCTGGGCAGGATTTCCAGATTCATCAAGAATTTATGAAGAGCACGACCGTGCCATATGATGGCACGATCGTGCTTGATGATTTTCTGGGTTTCCTGATGCAGTTAATCACTTTTTTTATGAAGAGCACGGTTGTGCCAAGTTTTGGCACGACCGTGCGTGACGGAACCGCAGCCTGCGAAATCCCTCAAAACGCACCCAAAACCCTGATTTTTCAACACTTTTGCTTGGGGGTTTTGTAGATCGGTCCAGAGTGAAGCACAACAACATAAAAAAAACACGAAAAACGGGCTTGAATCGGACGATTTAAACCAAGCCCTAAAAACTTTAAAGAAAACCTAACTTGAAGAACAAACCTTAAATATTTAACAACTACAAAGAGAAAGTGGAAAGATTCGTACCTGGAAAGAAGATTGGGATGAAAAGAATACAAATTTCTTGAGAGAAGGAAGGAAGTGTGGAGGATTCTTGAGTGAGTTTATGAGATTCAATTGGGGTTTAGAAGATTTTAAGAAAAATTGGGTTATGGGCTTCTTCTACAAATGGACGTGCACTATCAGATCTGACAGTGCCAGAAAACACTGTTGATAGTGTCGCGTTTTTTTAAGTTTAATTATTTAAGTTTAATAAACCCAAATACAAACACTACTTGAATCTGGATCACTCATGAAACACTTCCTACCAAGAAAAGAGCCGAACTACATACCTGAAGATCGACAATGTGTTCCAACATCCCCCGCGTCCAAGACGAACCGCAACCTGAAAAGAAACTAAGCAACCAAACAGAAAAACAAATGAAACCCCAAGAACATGCTAAGTTTATTTACGAGTCTTCAGCTAGACTCACCACCCCGAATTCATTTGTTCTTAGGGGTGGAGGGTGACAACCTCCTCACGCCTATCCACAGGGCCGCCAACATACGACTTCAATCTGTGCCCATTAACCTTAAACAGGCGGCCGTCCTCATGGCCTATTTCCATTGTTCTGTATGGAAACACGGACCGCACCGTGTAAGGTCCTCACCAACGAGATTTAAGCTTGCCAGGGAACACCTTGAGACGCGAGTTGTACAACAACATATTTTTTTTTTCAATTAATCATGTGAGACAAATAAAAATAACTAGACAAAATTTTGTACACTTTTCACAATGATTTAACAAGTAACCCCAACCATTCTTGAGAAGACCGAGTCCCCGGCAACGGCGCCAAAAACTTGATTTGCGTGAATTAAATTTATTTTTATTATTATAATTTTCGTTCACACAGATTAGGTTTTAAAATAGTTTTTACTTAAAACCAACTACACCACATAGGGCAAGTGTACCCGTCAGGTGGTAGTATAGTTCGCTGGTAAGAACCGGATATCAATCCGTGGACTCGGTGTCTCAGTACTAAATTTTCGTTACTTTTAAACCTTTCCAATTGATGAGTTGGTTTTGTTCCTAATTTATCATGCAAAATAATAAACTACTACTAAACTAGAGAATGACAATATCTAAGAAAGGGTTGCCTAAACTAAGTATCCACAAACAAACATGTGACAACTAAGTGGAGGATCAATGGTGATGCAAGCTCTAAATTAACTAAGTCTCCAATCAAGGTTTCCTATTTTAATAAACCTTAGGAAAACTAAAATGAAATAATCACTCTAATCACCTAAAAATTATTATTTGAAGCTCACTTGCTTAGTTAATGTTAACCTTTAAACAGGAGTTATTTGTTTTTCAAAACTCCTAGCTCTACAAGATTGGGAAAATTACCATGAACAACATAAAAATCACCCTAACTTGCTTTCAAGTAAGTAGCACTATTATCATGTTCTTGACAAAAAAACCACAAGCATGGTCATGCTAGATAACAATCTTGGCCAAAAATCATCAATCTAACACAAACACAACTATAGAATCCAAGTAAACATTATTATTATTTTTCCAAATCTAAATGCAAGAATTCCTACACATGTTCAAATCATCATTCAAGTCATGTTAACAATTACCATTCCTAGTTTCATGTTATGAATCATGTTAACAAGTTACTACGATTCAATAATCATAATCTTTACATGAGCTTTCCAACACAACATGTAAATACTTATGACCAAACATTCAAGAACAAGGACTTTAAGCATGTATAAGAACTCCAAGAACAAGATTCAAGCACTACTATGAAGATTAACAAAAACAATCACCACATCAACTTCCATGATTATCATATATTCATAAGCTTCAACTAGTTTAGACAACACCAAATGTTTAGCCTACAAGGCTCATGATAACTAAGACAAACATAAAGTAATATGGATTGTGCATGAATAACAAGTGAAAATACTAATGTTTAAGACAAGATAATTAGCTAAATGAGTTGGACTATCAAGTGATACAACCTCCTAAAGGCTCCTTTCTTCAATCCCCAAAACTTCCAAGATCAGCTTCTTGAGAGAGAAATCCACCCAAATGCTCCAACTGTCCTTCAAATGAGCTGAATTCACGTATTTAAGCTACTGGGCATTTGGCACGACCGTGCACCATTTGGCACGGTCGTGCTTGGTAAGTGTCAGGTGCCTTTTTCGAGTGTTGACTTGTTTGCTAGCCATTTTGGGAAAAATCCCGCTCAAACGTTTCTGAGTTGGCACGGTCGTGCCAACCATTGGCATGGTCGTGCTTCCCGGTAAAGTTTTCGAAAATGGCTGAAATGATCCCGGAATAAGTTGATCTCAGAGTGGTTTGGCTTGGCACGGTCGTGCCAGTCGTCAAATCTTCCTGGTTCACCTAGAATCTGAGCGTGCGGATGAGAGTGCTGATCAGGGTTGGCCTGGCACGGTCGTGCCAGTGGTTGGCACGGTCGTGCCGTATCTGGCAGTTTGCTGGAAAACTCTGTTTTTGCTCCAATTTGCTCCAAAAGCCTTTGTTTCTTTACCGGGCGAAGCCCGGACCTGCATTTTCACAAATAACTCAAATGAGTATCTAAATCAATGAAAATACGACAAGTTCTCGCGTAAACGGGGTCTATTTGACGTTTTAAAGATGTATAAATTCTTATACATCAACAGATGTACGGAAACGGCTCTAAGTCGCGTCAACCTGGCTCAGCCCACGACACGATGGCTCGGCTTGTTGAAGGTACTCGGCTAAGGGACGAGTCGGTCCTTAACCGGCTTTTGTGCATGAGCCACGTGAAACAGCTCGACTGAAAGCTTTCAACAAAAGGGGTTAGCTAAACGGCTCAAAGCCGTTTCAGCGTTTGTCGGACACGTGTCCTCTTTGTATTGGACCACGGTGAATACTTCGTTTGAGCCGCTTCCGTTAACGGAAACGACTCGTGGAGCCGTGTCAGGTGACCAGTTTCGCAAAGACGACGTGACAGGGGCTATTTTCATGATTTTCCATTTTTTATCCCTTGTTTCCAATGCAGAAAAAGGTTCATTGTTGACAATTATTTTTTTCTACTTTCACTTCACTTGAAAGTTGACGTGTTTCCTCCCTGCATGTACAAATACTCTGAAACATTTACGCCAAACTTCTATCACTTTTTGCAAAATACTTCCTTAGATATCATATTGCATATTATTTTGTCACAGTGTGTTTGCTTCTTTCTTACTAAGAGGATATGAGGATTGAAGAAATACTAAACTAATCTAGTGTGGTTTGTGTCTTGACAAATAAAGGTTAATTTTCTTTTGTCTTGCCTAAACAGCAATGAAGATCATGCAAAATAATCAATATAACATAAGCTCGTTACAAGAAGGAGAATAGGGAGTTCTTCTCGTAACCACCCTCCGGCATGAGAACAAGTAATCGTTCTGAGGATAATAGTGTGTGTATAAAGTGAGAGAGCAAGAGAGCGATCACGAAACCTAGAGGTGAAGTTCTCTATTTATAGCCGAGGTGATCTTTAAAGGAGATGGGCTGATGGGCCTTGGGCCTGAAGTGGACAACAAGGAATATCCATTCAGCTCCTTCTCTCACGACTGTTAATGATTACTGGCGAGAGGGTAGTTGGTGCATGCTGAATGGATCCACGTGCAGCATGATACAATACAGCCTCTTGAACACGTATTGGCCCACTGCTCTGCCACTTGTACCCTTTGCATTCATCCACTGTTGCCCTGCGCTTCTAGTACTCGCGCGACATGGGTGAGGTTCCTTTATTTGTCGGCGCAGCACCCCGGAAACAGGTTTTTCGTCAAAGGAACTAATTGTTGGAAATGGTTTCATCTTCCCTTGACCCAGCGCGCGGCCTTGGAAACAACTATTTGGTCGGCGCAAGGTCAAAGTAGTTATCATTTCGGCTTATCTTGGGTATGATCTCGCGCACGCTCAGATGTTAACTCCCTTGGTCGGTACATGATTTAAAACCATACCCCTTTCAGGGATCAATTTGGTGTCATAAAGCTATCTCAATAATGTTGACTTTCAGATCAAACTCTTAGAGGATGTTTGTTTACCTCTGAATGAGGCTCTTAATGGTTCAGACGTCTTACTGGTTCAAACTGTTTGTTTCGCAAGCAAATGTCTGAATGGTTTAGATATTTGACTCTGAATGGTTAAGCATTATATTGAGTCTGGATGGTTAAGACCTCTAATTGAATTGGTCAGACATTTGCGTCTGAACAATTAAGTATTATACTAGCTCTTAATGGTTCAGACCTCTTAGCGGTTCAACACTTAATGGTTCAGACCTCTTACTGGTTCAGCACTTAATCATTCAGAAGTTGCAAAACGGCCTCTTAACTTTATTATTTATTGTTCTTATTCGATTATGTTTGTTTCACTAAAAATACAATACTAGCCAAGAACTTTCAGAAGAATAAAATTAGTCGTGCTCAGTTTACTAATAACAATTTTTTAACAATTTTGTGGTATATTTGGAGGACAAGAAATAAAAAATGGGAAACGGCTAGTATTGAAAGTTCTCAAGCCGTGTTAAAAGATCTTAAGCCAAGCTAAGCCACTACACTGAAAAATCTCAAGCCGTGTTGAAAGATCTTAAGCCAAGTCAAGCCGCTACACTGAAAAAGGCTTAAGCCATGTTGAAACGGCTCTAAGCCTCTACAAAAAGGCTGAAACGGCTCTAAGCCTTTACAAAAATGCTAAAACGGCTCTAAGCCTCTACAATCATTTTTGACACATGGCGGAGCGTAGTTGGTTGGGTTGAAAAGGCTTTTTAAGACGTTTCAACGCCATGTTTTTCCGTGGAAAAGCTTCCTGAGCCGTTTCCGTTGGCTATTTTGGAAATTTTGACCGGTCAAAGGCTATTTTCGCTATTTTCCCTAAAAATTGTTTCAAAGCAAGATTGTGTATTTTAACCATGGTTGTAAAAATCCCGACTAATCTTCGAGTAGTCAACGATTAATCACTAATCAGAGGTTCACCGATTAGTGACCGGTTAATCGCTAAGCGGTCAATTCTGGTCCTATTCTGGCTAAATTTTGGCTAGATTCCGGCCAAATTTCGACCAAACCTTATAAAAATGAGAGATTAATCCCTAGTCGATACTCCACCGACCGACTACGCCTAGTGATTCTTACAATACCGGCTCTAACAGGGTTATAAAAGACTAAATTATGTTTTTTTTGACAAAAAATAGGGAGAGACTCTATTGGTTGGAGTAATCCATCTGGTGTTTAAACATTTGAGTTCCTAGTTACTCATGTGTATCCATCAAGCACTTATTAACCTTCACTTGCTTTAAACATATAATGATTTTCCAATTTAAAAAAAATTGTCAATCTTAAATTATAGTCACACGAACCAAACCAACTACACTAGTTCATTTGACCAGTTTAGATAGGCTTATGATTGAAGAGATGCATCTAGTTTGTAGACAAATGGTTTTGTACATGAGGCAACTGCATGGCCCATACTGAGCATGCACACACGGTACATGTTCTATCAACTGTGTTTGACCGAGAGAATGGGCTGAATGTACGGTTATATTTGATTGATATTGATATGTCATGCAAAGTCTTACCGTTTATTAACCAAAAATATATATATAAATCGGGTTTTATATTTATATTTAAATTAAGTTATAGACCCGCGTATTACACGGGGTTGTATAAATTGTAGAATCCCGTGTCATGATTTGAATTAATATAATTTTAGATAATCAATAATAGAATATTGCAGCTTTTTAAATTCGCGTATTGCACGGATTGAACAAACATATGTATTACAAGGGGTGAATAAATATAATTTATTTGGTTAACATATACAATCGTCGTAATATGTTTTTATTAAAAAAGAACTTTGATGTGTGATTTACTTAATAGCATTTTCACTTTGTTTTTGTATCTATTATGAATTTATAAACTTGTGTATTACACGTGTTATAACATTTTACTTTATTTTTTATATATATTATTATGTTAGAAATTTGTATATTACACGGGTTTGGATCAATGAAATATTAAATAATTATTAATAAACAGAAAAAATTAAAGAAATATTCAAGAAAAGAAATATTAAATTAATAAAAAGTGAGATAGGTATTTAACATTATTATTTACATGAGATAGAAACAGAATAATATGATTTAACAGGAGAACACTCCTTTGTATCAAACTAATTTTTGGGCCTAGCAACTCAAATTTTTAGGGCCTCAAAAACCAAAATAGCATTTATATATAATATACTATATTATTATCGATATGATTAATATATTATGTTTTTGTAGCTTAGTGGAAAGAGCACAACTTTATTTCGTGCGGAAGTTGTTTCGAATATCCTACTCGACGATTTTTATTTATTTTACTTTTTTTCAGGTTGTTGAGACTAAATGTTTAATTGCGGTGCACTTGAGTGATAGGGTGGGGGACACTGAAGTCTGAATAGGCCCTCCTAGATCCAAATAAGCATATGAAAGTATTCATAATTTCATTCATATTGTAAATCGGTGAAACATCAATATTCGTTTCTTTGTTGTAGTGTTTATGTTATGAGCTTGCCTTTGTTCTATTCTGACTGTTTCCTGGTTTATTTCGAAACATATTGGTCTATTGAGTCGTTAGAGTTCACTAAATTGATCACTTAACTTGTTGATTGCCTAAGAGCATTCACATCATGTCTACCAAATTCGGTGATAGACCCCTTCATGTTACAGATAATGATTATGAGAGGTTGTGAGTGGAGGAGAGAAGATATTATTGTTCTTCTGTAAATATGAAAAAACATTGGTCAGCCTTATAAATTTTTTTAACATATTTAGAAAGTGCTTGTGAGTAGAGGAAATAGAAAAGATAATGATAAAAGTATAAAAAAATGTTATTTAATTGAAAAAGAGAGAGAAAGAAAGTAAGTTTTAGTATAACTATAGAGATGAAGACAGTGGATAGAATGTGAATGCTCAAAGAATATGATCTGTTGAGTCAAATCCTAACTCGAAGGACCCCAATTTTTAAGTTTACTTAGGGTCTCTAAAATAGTTGGACTGGTCTTGTAGGAGAGATAAATAAAAAGTAAGAGTGAGGAAATTCAGATATAATAATAAATAATAATAATAATCAATTACATGATTAGTACCGGTTTTACTTATTTTGTCATTTTGATACCTGTATTTAGAAATCGCACTTGATACCAACTTTTACCAATTTTTTCATCACTAATACCTATAGTTGTAGAATTTATTACATGGCTAGTACATGTGATATAGTTATTGTGAAATGATTTTGTAAAAGTTGGTACTAATTGTGCAATTATTGATAAATAGGTATGAAAATTGTAAAATAGATAAACCTTAGTACTAACCATATAATTAATTATAATAATAAAAATAAAGATTATATTAATTATATTACACAAATATCTAATATATCTAGGTATTTATGGTTAAAAACTCGGAAAAACTTTTATGCATGATATAATTAATATATCATAATGTAAGTATTTACCTTCATATTTTGCTAGTGCTTTTATATTATTAATTATCAGTATAGATATAGCAAAATGTTATTTAAATATATAATATACTTGAAATATCTATTGTGTAACCTGGAGACGTAGGGTAGTTATTAAAGGACAAAAGACCTAATATAAAAATTAGACGAATAGATTATAATATATATTATATATATTATATATATATATATAAATGATTTCAAATAATGACATATGAGAATATCTCATTTAATTTAATAATAATGTTAGGAATACTAATATATTAGATTAATTATATCTAACTAATATTATTAATAAATAATATTTATCTTTATCTCTATTGTTGTGAATATTATTATTTATTGTTATGTATTTATTTATATATATAATGATAATGTATTTATATATATATTATTAATGATAATGTTATTTATATTATTATTATTATTTATTGTTATGTATTTATTTATTTATTTATATTATTAATGATAATGTTATTTATATTATTATTATTGATAAGCCGTAGATTTTTTAGTATCGTTTAATTATTATTATTATTACTATTATTTATCTTTATCTCTATTGTTGTGAATATTATTATTTATTGTTGTGTATTTATTTATTTATATTATTAATGATAATGTTATTTATATTATTATTATTATTAAATGAAAAATCTTTAAGATATATGTTACATTCTAGTGTTTTCTTATTATTTATTTTTTTAATTTCTCTCCTATTTTTTTGAACAACTTCAGTGTAATTAATTGGCTTGCAACACAGTAGGGCTATGCATGGCGGCACCTTACCCAAGTTCGAATGCTTGAGTAGTGGTGTTCTCTCGGATTATTGGCATATACTTATTGGATTCGAACTTGAGACCCCTAGGAGGAAAACACTTTGTGGAAAAACCATTGACCGGCCAACGGGGCTATACCATGTTGGCAGACCTCTCTACTATAAATAGCATTTTTAAATAATAATTATCCCGTTTATTTTTCCTATGAAATATTATTATTGAAGCATAATTTCCAGTTTATATCTTATTTGTTTAATACTTGTTTTTAACTATTTCCTTAATTTTCCGCTTATTAATAACCTTCTATTTTTTCGTTTATTTCTTATGTTTTCACTTTTGATCCAACCTCATGTGATACAACTTTACAATGAAAAAAACAAAGTAAAATGTTATAATAAGTAAATTGTACATCAAAGTTCATTTTCTAAAAATATATCAAGACGACTGTATGTGTTACGAGATTATTCAACTCGTGTAATACACACATCTATTCAACCCGTGTAACAACAAGTGTTTTTTAGAGATTTTTTTATATTTACTATATAAAATTACATTTATTCAACCCGTGTAAACACGGGGTTCTAACCTAGTATATAATATTAAAATTAAAATGAAAGATTTATAGATAATAATATTAATAAGGATAATGATAACAAAATATTTTATATAGATAATAATAACATAATAATAATAAGATAAGGATAATAAAATATTTTTAAATAAAAATAAAAGTATAATTGTGAAGTTGAAGTAGAAATTGGCATATGGCATTAATTGTAGTCTTTTATTAATATCTAGATTAGATTTGTATCTACAATTTATTTTGTTGTATTTTATTTAATGTTTTTACTTAGTTATTTCTATGGACTAAGTGTTAACTCGTTAAGTGGCACAATCAATTTAAAATTTGGGATTTATTTTAATGTTTACCAAAAATATTTTGAATAACTCGTAGCATGATGCGAGTTACACAACAGTTTATAAAATCCAATTTTATTTGATTCGTGACAATAGAAACTCCTTTCCATACTCGACACGATATAGTATTAAATACCCTATAAAACTATGTTTGTCGTTTTATCGCGAATAATCTTGTTTTAAATTTTAATAAAACTCTTTTACTAAATATACTTTTCAGTTTTATAAAACTTGTTTAATAAAACGTTGTCTTAATTGTGAAAAAATTTATTTATTTTGGGTTATCTAGATTATTTCCAATAAATAAAACACAACCACAAAACACAATAATAAAATAATCGAATCGAGCCCTTAATAGGTTGCCTATTTCGTTTTAGCCAGAAACGAAACGAACAAGTCTAAAGGGTTTCAAAAGCTAATTTCGAAAGCTCCCACTTGACCCGCGATCTCTATCTTCATGGTACATGTTCGCCATTTATCTTGATCTTGATCTTGTACTTGAAGGATTACAATAATAAATTTGAAAATACAACAAAACAAATCTATTCTAATCCTATCTATTACATCGATCCAATATCCGCAAAAATACAAATAAAAAAAATACTATTACATCAGATCCAATATCCGCAAAAAATACAAATCAAATAAAAACCACAACCAAGACAAGGGTCATAACCTAGGGCTCGATTCGCATCACAATCCATAGACAACCAAAAGCTTTTGATCTTTTGTCAAAATAAATAATTTTTTTTAACAAATAAAACATAGAACTTTACCGTCTATACGTGTGTAACCATGGCTCTGGTACCACCGTAGTGAATCATGGTATCAAAACTAAAGGGAAGCGGTTTATATAATTTACCAAAAGCCGATTATATATACAATATATATATAATCGATTATATATATAAACTATAAGTTTGGTTTATTAATCCAATTAATAAATATTCTTAATTAGGATCAAGGTTATACGCATATAAACAAATAAAATAAATAAACAATCATAGTGGGTTTTAGTAATCAACCTTTAACGAATACACCGGAATTGAAATACGCTGGTTACAACAAATCCTCGCTAGTAGGAAGTTCACAACCGAGCACAAGATATACAAAGGTAGGACCAGTCAAGAAGGAGGCGGCGACGGTGCTTGGTCGACGGCAGGTGGGCGGCGGCACTAAGAGGGGGCGGGCGGCCGAACTTGGGAGGGAAGCTAGGGTTTTATGTTTTGATAAAAGCGTGTCTAGGGTTTGCACCTTATTTACCTTTTTATAAAACTCAATATTACATTAAGGCCCTTTAAGATTATACAATTAGAATTCTCTTAATAATAATCTAATTAATATTAAGTCCGTCGGGTTTAAACTATTATTATTTCACAAATAATAATCCACCTACTTGTGAATATATACGATTCGTGTGCCAACATGTAACTCTTCAAATTGTACCAAATTAGTTACGTTGACTTTAATTACTGTTGGACATACATATCTCCACATTATATATGTATTTTTCTTTGTTAGACAAACATTTACATTTATATATGCATTATTCTTTGTTAGACAAACAAGTTGGATGGAATATAAAGTATTTTAATAATCGAGAGTTGTTCCTTTTAAAATTAAAACGAAAAACAAACAACTCGACATACATAGACTAATTATACACCATGAAAGTTATTAATTTCTACAGTTAGGCTGCTATTTTTATGTTTTTACTAATTTTAACTGCCAAATAAAAAAGTAACTATCACATCATTACAGATATTCATTTACTTATTATCACTAGAGTGTGTAATGGTTTTACTATCAAATACCTATTAATTTATTGTTTTACTATCTCGTTGGTTAGTTATCTTGGGCCCACTGCCTTCCCACCTCCCTGGTTTGTTAGCACCCCCCCCACCCTCTTCACCGCCGGTCATGTGCTATGAGGTGGTGTTTAACGCGGGTCTTATGTCCCAAGACTACCATAACACGTGGTCTTAGGGTAGATGGACACTCTTTGCTCAAGGGTTACTGCGCGTAGCCGCCCACTCGTTGCTACTCGCCTCAATCCGGCCCTATCCAAATTATATGCCCCTCAAACCTTTTATTGTTTTTTATCTAAAAACTATAAAGTTCTAAAGTCTTATATTTTTGTCTTATCAATGCATTTACTTGTTGGCATTTAGTTGGATATTCCAATTCCCATATTAATAGGTAACATGGAGCTTGACCATCCATAAATGTGATCTCACTTGAATTCATCTACCAACCATTCCATTGATCACTACACCTTGATAACAACTTTACAACCTATTAGTAATGTACACCATTTAATGCATAATATACAAACAATGATCATTCTTTACAGGGAAATGTCATTCTCGTCCTAAAACTTCTTGAACCATTATTGCTCTGGACCAGATCATTTTTGGTTGTATACAAAATCTAACTGCACCCAAACTAGGAGATATAAAATATACTAGAATCAAATGTGTCTATATGTGAAGGTTTCTCTAATTTAATTTGTTAGGAAAAAATTCAGACAAACAATAACTGCCCTCTTGTTATCTTAGGATTAAGGTTGTTTATGATCACTAAACAAGTAATCACAATTATACAAAAGAAATTAAATTCTTAAACAATCAGATATTGAGTGTGTTTTCTTGGAAAGTGTTGCCATGCACCATGATTTGGTGATGGGAGAGTACGCAAGAATTTCTAGGGTTCGGGTTTACTCATACACTTGTGAGTTTCTAATCATTTTCGCTTAACTTTTCGAGTGCTTTGTGAAGAACGTGCTAGAAATGTTTACACTTGCCACAACTTTCGACAACAAGGTCACTTTTCTAATAAGTCCGGATCATATGCATGATGTAGTATCTCAAGGATGGATCGATGAGATGTCATTGTGTTGCTTCTAAATCACATAATTGCAATCCAAAGTTTCTACAAATAAATGGTAATCCATTAAAGAATAAACTGCCAAAATGGTCCTTGAGGTTTGGTAACTTTTGCCACTTTAGTCTAAAACTCAAACCTTTTGAATCTGGGTCCTTATGGTTTCAATTTTGTTGTCATTTTCATCCAAAAACAAAATCTGGTTAGATTTTTCAGTTAACATCCAGCTTTTTTTTAATCTTTTTCTTCCCTTCTAATGAAGGACAAAATTAAGGGTGTGCATGGGTCGGTTTTGACCTAAAATCATAACCATAACCGTGATGTCGGTTAATGGATAACCATAACCATAACCGGTCGGTTATGGTCGTTATGGTTATGATGGTTATAACGGGTCGGTTATGGGTGGTTAACCGTGTATTTAGCTTAGCTAAAAATAGCTTAACTTTTTTAACATGGAATAAATTGTTATTGCATATTTGTATATATTAGTATATTAGATAGTATTAAAAAAATACATATAATCTATAATATTAATACAATTTATTATCGAATATTCAAATAAAGTGATATGATACATTCCCTAAATTCAAATAAAAATTCTATCAAAACCACTAAACGATATGAAAAACCCATAAATACTAAAATTCTTCGGTTTAAAAAATCAAATATTAAAAATATGGTGAAACGTCCTAAATCCTACAAAGATTTATTACATATTGGTTGGTTCGGTTATGGTGGGTATGGAAAAAATGATAACCATTAACCGACCCATCGGTTTTTTATTTGGTTCAGTTTTTCGGTTCGGTGTTGTCATGGTTCGGTTAATTCAGTTTTTTGCACACCCTAGATAAAATGGTCAGATTTTTTTAATTTGTTATAATAAAACGTTAAAAATACCATTTTGCTCTTCACTAAAAAGGAGGAAAAAGACAAAAAAAATAGGATGTTAACTGAAAAATCTAACCAGATTTTGATTTTGGATGAAAATGGCAACGAAATTGAAACCACAGGGACCCAGATTCAAAAGTTTGAGTTTTGGACTAAAGTGTCAAAAGTAACCAAACCTCATGAACCATTTTGGCAGTTTACTCTCCATCAAACGATGCTATCAATTGAAAAGCCGTAGTTTATTTTAAATAACGAACTATAAGATCCGAATACAAAACTTCTATGTGTATTAGTCCAATTGTTAAAAATTGTAACATTTAGGGGCTGCTTTTAGCTCTAATGAGGCTCTTAATGGTTTAGACATCTTACTGGTTCAATATTTAGGTGCTGTTTGTTTTTTAAGAGGTAAAATGTTTGCAGTCTGCGGACCATATCTGCAGACATCCGTAGAAAAAGAGGGGGGATCAAACCTCTGCAGTCTGCAAGAAGAAAATTGTTTGTTTTTGAATGTATGCAGACTTCTAAAATAAATTGGTGGTGGTGGGTGGTGGTGTTAGACGGTGATGGTGGTAAACGGTGGTGGTGGGTGGTGGACGGTGGTGGGTGGTGGACGATGGTGGTGATGCACGGTGGTGGGCGGTGGACAGTGGTGGTGAACGCTGGTGGTGGTGGTGATGACGGTGTTGGTGGGTGGTGTTGTTTAACCCTCTGCAGCCCTTGAAAGATCTTGGAAGTGGCTGGGCCAAGTCTGCACTAGGAAAAGAGCTCGCGCAGACGTTTTTTAATGAAATGTCTTCGGAAAAACAAACAGTCTACAGATGGCAATGTCTGCCAACGCAAACAGAATAGCCTGCCCAGAGCTTTTCAGAATAAACAAACAACACCTTAAATGTTTCAGACTTGTTTGTTTGGCAAACAAATATCTGAATGATTAAGATATTTGCCTCTGAATAGGTAAATATTATATTGGCTGTTAATGGTTCACAACTTCAACACTTACCCATTTAAAAGTTGCCAAACAACCCCTTAGCCGAATATCTAATACTAAGTATTAAAAATCATTTCAAAACACAGGTCGAGAGTTAACTTAAATTACATACTGCCCATCATGATTATACAAAATTACAATTCTTAACCGTTACTAAAACATAACAATATTTCTAAAGAAAAATAAAACACTCCAACGATACAAGTGGGTTATCAAGTGATTCATCCTTGTTATTAACACTCGTAAATCTTTCACTCCCCCGACCCGATCGCAATTCCGGTTTCCGGACCCTCTCATGCAAATCGGACCCGACCCGACCCGGAGACTTCCGGTCCTCCTACCCGACAAAGTTCGTCCAATCTCACTCCTCCCACCACCACCACCACCACCACCACCACCTCCCACCGCCGTACGTTTCGCCGGAGACCTCGAACGACCCGGGCTCCGGCGGTCACTAACCCCAAACCCGGTTTCCGGAACCAACAACCCGACCCGGAGACTGTACTTGTTCTTTCCCTCTAACCGGCTATTTTCGAACATGCTGAAGCTCTCCAGAAAGTTGAGTCCGGTTCGTTGACTTCGACGGCGATTTGTTAACAACTTTCCGGCGGTACACGTCATTATCTTCGTCGTCGAAAGATGTGGTGGAGATGTTGTCGTTCATCGTACTGGCGATCTCCGAGATGTATGGGTGTTCAAGAGTGTGATATTTGAAAGAGTTGTGTGGGGATATTGAGTATGTTTTGGGGTCATCTAGTTCTGGTTTTATGAGATTTGGAGTTTCGGAATAAACTTCTTTTACGGTCTCTACGTCGACCACCGGCGGTGGAGTTCTGCTGATTGGTTGTGGTGGATGTTGGTGGAGTTTAGAAGATGGGGGGTGTTTTTTTGTGCTTACACAACACCCCATTGTTTGGTGATTAAGAAAGATTGTGGTGGTGGTTGGTGGTGGAGTTGGGTTGTAACAAGGTGGTGTGATGGTGGTGGTGGTGGTGGTGGTTTGAGGAGGGGGCAGAAAGGTGGGTGGAGGGATTTAGGTATGGGGAGGGATGTATTTATTGGCAAGAGGTCACATTAGCAAAACCATTTGATGCCTAGAGACAATGTCTTGGAATGTATCAATACTAATAGAAGTATGTTTTCGATAAATGCGTTTCTTTCTCTACTATGGTAGAATTAAATGCATTTTCGAGCTACCAAGTCACCAGTTCTGGGGAAAACATGTTTGCCCGAAGGCTTACTATGGTAAAACACGGTTCGGTTCGGTTTTGAACTGGCGACCTCTAGAAAGACCTAGGTTCTAAATTTCCTTGCCACTACCAATGTCATTCAAAGTGATACTAGTGGGAGTTGAGCTTGGAAACTCAAAGAGAAAAACTAAATGACTAATTACTAGACCAACTTGTGAGTAAAATAGAAATATGTTTCTAGTATATGTAATGTGAAATATATATAGGACAAGGATTATTATTGCAAGAACAAATATAACAACTTCAAATCACTATATTTTAGTATTTAAGATTCATATTTTTTAAATTTTATGTTTCTCACATTTATATCCATATTATATATACATAAAAAAACTATATATTCTTTACCTACACACATGTAGGTAATTTAACATATACATAACCTACATACGTTTAGGTTATATAAACAATGAAAAATTTTCATATTTTGTTTGGAATTTTAGTGTGTAACAACAAATCTTACATTTGTAATATTCTCATTTACACTTTAGGTTTGTAGGATTGAAACAATGAGTGATTCCCTTGTTCCGTGTGTTCTCGCAATATTTATTATTCTGTATAGAACCTTCCCCTATATATCCATCATATGTGTGTGTAAATTATGTGTGTTACATCGGTGGTGGAGTGTTTCATGCCTAATAACATTTGTTGATGTTGTGGAGAGGTGAAACGTGATATTAAATTATTATTTAAAAAGCCAATACACCACCTCCGCCTCAATGTGCTTGTCGCGCCTCACCTGTTATGGTGTGTCGTACCCCAAGTGTTGACGTGACCACTTATGTCACACCCTGACCCGCAGCGGAAATGGTAGTCGGGGCATGATTGGGTTTTCATCAAAGCTTATGACATTTACTATAAAGTTTCATATTTATTATTTCTCTTTAACGAAGAAGTTACAATAAACATACAAACACAACATGTTCAAATACATTTTCATTCAAATTACAAACTAGAGTACAATTACAAAGGAAAACAAAACTAAACATTCATTCCAAGGCATTAACTTGTTTATTCTTCTAGGCCATCCTATGTGTTTCTTTTCTCAACCGGATCACCTGTATCATGTGTAAAATAGGGTTTTGGGTCAACAAAAGTTGGCGAGTGAATCTTATTTAAATATTTTAAAGGATTAGTTATGTTGGTTATTTGAATAAAATTGTGCATAACCAAATATGAATAAACGTAAATGTAAATTTAATCACAATACACATAATATCAATTAATGCACAAGCACACACCAAATGATGAACAATGAGATCAAGGCTCAATCAAACGGAGCCGATCTAATGAGGCACGCGATGTTCAACTCGTCTCCCACGAGGAACTGATGGGCCCAATGAATGATTTGCACGCAACTTGACAAAATGTAAACACGTATCACAACAAACAATATTTACATCATAAATTTAGGTCATATAATGGTAATGGCACAAGTTTAAATAAACGAAATAATTAAAGCGACACATGATACACCCCAAAACATGAATAGAAAGGGGAATTTGTAAGGATTCACTCACAGTGGGTGCGTTCCTTGATGACGATGAATGCGCACGAATATTATGATTCAACCGACGAGGGCAAAACTAACCTAAATAATAACGAAATGATTCGGTAAATAAATAGTTAATATTTGAGATTAATATTTTTAATTAGTGCTCTTAATGGGATTGTTAGATTTATTTTTGTGAGTTTAAGGAAATTTTCTAACTTTAATAATCTTATTTTTAAGTATTTTTAAATAATTTTCATCTTAAATAAATAAATAAAAAGAAAATAAAAAGGTTGACTTTTTGACCGTTGACCGTTGACCGGCCGAACTGTGTTTTTATATGCGCTGAGTGAGGTTCGAACTCGGGACCTCTCGTACACGTGCACGCAGCTCTACCAACTGAGCTACGTGTCTAACCCGAAATATTTCTGATTTTAGTTATATTTATATACTATTTAGATTATTCAGAAATTATTCAAAGGATTTAAACTGTCGAACCGGTGTGAGAGCCTGGACTCGAACCCGCGACGTGCTTAATATTTTTTGCACACAGTCCACCACTGGACTGTGTGTCTAACCCGGTTATTATTCCGGTTTTTATTATATTTATACACTTATCACATGCTTCAGGATTTGGCTTTTATAAAAAGGGTATGTTATTTCAGTGGATCGGAACACAAACAGAATTCGAACCCGGGACCATATGTTTCAAGTGCACACAGTCCACCACTGGAATGTGTGTCTAACCCGGTATTTTATCCGATTTTAATTATATTTATAAACGACTCGATGTTCATCTTCTTCACTAACTTAGAACTGAAAACAGATTTATTAAACATTTGATTTCACTGATCTACTGTTTTAGTTTAGACAAATGAATCGAATAGAACTGACAGAAAAGATTAAGAATTCATACCGATCGGAGAATGTTATGGAAGTTCCGGTTGGATTCCGGTACTGTGCAGAAAACTCCGGCGACTTGCAGATGAAGCTCTGAGGTCAGCGGAGCTGGGGAGAATAAGCAGAGGATTCCGAGAAGGGTTTGAACGAGTTTGGAAACGAGGTTAGCAAGGTATTCATAGGTGATGTGATCCACCACGATTTCGGTTTTTCCGATGATATTTCCTGGTGACTATCAGACAATTCCGGCGAACAGAGGAAGTATTTTGAGGAAACAGATAGTTTGAAGAGAGATTTGCGAGAGTGTGAATTCTAATTGAGTCCTGAATTCGATTATTTATAGCTGACAGTGGAAGCTTGAATCGAGTTTCAATTTTTGGTGGAAATCGGTTACAATGGAAATGATTGATAGCTTAATTGAATGAGATTGATTCGGTTACAAGACCAGGTTTATGATTGGAACAGTTTTCTTCCATCAATTGCTTCAAAACAGCAATTTGTTGACTGCTAGATTTAAGCGCGGTCGTTACTGGGCGGGTGTTCAGGAATTCAATTTCGAGACTTGTATTAATATTGTTTAGTTTAGAATCTTAACAGATAAATGGGTGTGGCGGAGTGGTGAAAGCTGTGTGTGTATAAGTTTGTGGGTGACCCGGGTTCGAAACCCGGCGTCTCCATATTTTTTTTAACTCATTATTTTTTTGTTATTTAATAATTATGTTTTAAAATTCTAATATATATATTAATTATGTATTGTTTAAAACTCATCTGAGCAATATATACGCAACGAAAAAATTTATAACTTAGTATTTGATTTATAAACGAAGCGGGTTTGGAAACCCGTTTTTCGACGAAGGTTACAGTATCCCCTACTTTTTGAAATTTCGTCCCGAAATTTAAGTAGTAGTGGTATATTTGACTTGAAGGGAGGGTGTTTTAATTTGACAATTATATAATTAGAAGAGGGTGAGATTTTAAATCTTAATTGAGGCGGTAACGTTCCTAGTAAGGGTTGAATACCCTGTCACAGGAATCGCTTTTTGATGCCTAAAGTATAAGAATGTGGAACATGGATAAACAGAGTTGATTGACTAGGTATGATTTCATGCATAAGAGTTTTGAGGGAATTGATACGTTTGAAAAGATAAGTTATATCACAAAATAAAAACTTCATCCATGACAATATTAAAACCTACACGGAACTTCTCATAACCGGCTGACAACGCTTTTGATCCTTTGACAAGAATACTTATATATAGGAAGTACCAGCGGCGTATCCACCATATGTAACATTTGTAAAAATCGGGTCTTCAAAACCCGCTCCGTTTTGTAATCAAGTACCAAGTTATAAAAGTTGCATTAATTATTTATGATTATTTTGAGTTAAAACGATACATAATTAATAAATAAACTAAACTATAAAAATTATATTTGATAAAAAGTTAAAATAAAACAAATAAAAAATATTTGAAGCTGCCGGGACTCGAACCCGGGTCAGCCAAGACTCTTTAAACAACTTAACATTCATTCCCTAAACCACTCCGCCACAATGTGTTTTCTGTTAACTCTAGGAAAACAAATGGAACTTATACACAAACTCAGTTTAAACGATGGTGTCATCTGAAAAACGGTAATCGGCAAACCAATCGTCAAATCGACTGTTTACCTCACACATTCAGTAATAACCGATGCACGACGGTTTTCTAATCAATCGGAAATTGATTAAACTTAAAGACTCATCATTGTTGATTTTTAAAACCGAAAAAGAACATCAAGTTCTGAATAACTCAAACTCCAGACACTCTCGCGATTCAGAGATATCATACCAATACTCCAATTCCTTTTCGTCGCATTTTCAGACCATCTGAGCACCTAAAACAGTTCGCCGGAATTCTCTGCAAAAGTCGCCGGAAAACCGTATTCAACACAAACCGGTAAAATACTTCTACTTTATGATTTCAATCTATTGTTAGAACCTTACTAACATTAACCCATCGCTCAAAATCAACCACAGACGACATTGCTGGACTTTCTGTGTTCGCCGGAAAATTTCTGGAATTGCCGGAAACTTGTTAATTACCGGTATGCACATTCCAACGTACTGATAATCAATATTCACTGGTTCAATTTCATATCTAATCCCTTAAACCTGTTAATAGATTCTCTCAGCCGAAGGTTCAAAAACAGAGCCGACAAGTTTCGCCGGACTCTCTGAAGAAGACAACTGTTCGGTATCTTCTTTCCCCAAACTGTTCGGTTTAATGCATTCAAGCTAGACATCATGTTTATTAACTAGATTAATCACGAATCGGTTGTTTGATTGAGGTCTGTGTTCGTAATGAAGAAGATGAGTTCAGTAATGACATAAGAGTAATTAAAATCAGGATTATAAACGGGTTAGAACACAGTCCAGCGGTGGACTGTGTGCAAACAAAAACTATACACGTCCCGAGTTCGATCCCCGCTACACGCACGCCTTGTGTAATAACATGCCTTTTTGATCAAGAACTGAACCGGGTTAAAACAGATAGTTGTTAAGTATAATAAAAACCGAGATAATAACCGGGTTAGACACACAGTCCAGCGGTGGACTGTGTGCAACATGAACTACACGTCGCGCGTTCGAAACTCGTCACGAGCACCGGTCCGATTGAATTAAAACGTTTTTGCAAATAAAGGAAATTTCGGTTGATTCAAATAAGTGTATAAATATAATTAAAAACGAGTTTATTTCGGGTTAGACACGTAGCTCAGTTGGTAGAGCTGCGTGCAAGCGAACGGGAGGTCGCCGGTTCGAATCCCACCCGGCGCAGGGTTATTCGCTGACCGAACCGGTCAACGGTCAACGGTCAACGCTTAAAAAAATAATATTTTTTTTATATTTTTATTTATTTAATTTAATTTAAAAATCAATTAAAAATACTTAAAAATAACATTTTTAAAGATAGAAAATAGCCATAAACTCACAAAAATATATCTAAAAATTTCATTAAAATCCTTAATAAAATCCATCCATCTAATATATTTTTTCCATTATTATTTAGGTTAGTATTCCTCGTCGATCCGCTCATCTAAATCGTGCGCATCTCACCATCTCCAATTCAACGCACCAAGGTGAGTGAATCTTACAAATTCCCCGTTTTAATCACGTTTTTGGGGTGTATCATGTGTCTTTGTTTATATACATATTATAACTAAACTATTGTGCATACATCATATCATGAACATGTGTATTTAGTTTGTTGCTGTTAAGTAGTTATTATTGGATGCAAATTATTATTTCAGTACATGCAATTGCCGAGGCCGCCGCTCCCCATTTATGAGTGTTGAGCCTGTTCCCTATTTTATTATGCGGTTGAACCTGGCGTGCCCGCATACGATCGGCTCCGTTTGATTGAGCCTTGATCGCACAGTTCATTTTACATTTTCAGTACATGCAATACGATCGGCTCCGTTTGATTGAGCCTTGATCGCACAGTTCATTTTACATTTTCAGTACATGCAATACGATCGGCTTCTTTTGATTGAGCCTTGATCGCACAGTTCATTTATGTTAGTTATCATATGATATTGGTATGTTCATGTATGCTAGCAAGTGTTATTGTATGTTATAATTGTAACTGCTATTTGCCAATGCTTGATTACTTACATTTGCTCATTTATGATTATGCACAATATTTCATTGATAAACTAACCATAAAATCATTATTAAATGTTTATCTAATAAGGTTCACTCGCCAACTTATGTTGACCCAAAAACTCCCATTTTACACATGATACAGGTGAACCAGCAGCAGCTAGGAACACATAGGACCTGGATTAGAAGAATAAAACGATTTAGTATTGGGATTGTTATGTTTAGTTATTTTCCTTTGTATTGAATGAACATGTTTGGATGTTTGAAAATGTAACTTTGACTTTATTAATTATGAAACATAATAGTAAATGTCATGTGCTTTGGTGATAACCCAATTATGCCCCGACTCATATTTTCGCTGCGGGTTGGGGTGTGACACCGTATTCTTGTCAAATTTTCATTGGCTTTGTCAGTAAGTTATGATTAGTTCTATGTGACTCTAAAATCTACAAACAAACACAACAGCCAAAGCTTGAGTCTTAAATCTGGAAGGATACATGATCGAATGATGACAATACCTCTCTCGTTTGTTATGATGAAGGGGTTAGTCTATGTAAAAGTGAGACACAACCCGACTTCTTTAAATGATGAGATCGAGGTACGTCGAGATGTATGATGATATGAGAGTTAAATCAATGAGTAAAGGTATAAAACAAAACCATAATGTCAATTCGCATTAAAATTCTTGGATACATAAATTCCCAATTTATAACTGGGATACGTAAAGATTGAGATAACATAAAGAAAACATTAAAACTAGACGATCGGAGTTGAGTCTTGAAGCTAGTTGGGTGATTCGTTTGTGCCGTTATTATCTTCAACAGGATTGGCGTTGATGTTGTAAGCTCTTCCTCTTGCTGGTGGTGGAGCTGGGTTTGCTTGATTTGCTTGGTTAACTGGGTTTGCTTGAGCTTAGGCGTTTATGATGTTAACCAATCGAGGGCACGTGTTTCTAAAGTGGGTAGGGTCGCCACAATTAAAACAAGCTCGAACATATGGGAACATGGGGTATTGGGGTTGTTGATATGTTTGGATCATGTTTTGAGTAGGGGGTGAGGCTTGTTTTGAGGGGCACGACAAGTTTTGCTCCAATGACCATAACGCCCACAATTTGCACACAGTCGACAAGGTATGGTAGATGGATGGTGATAAAAATAGGTGTTGCATTGAGGGTGAGGTCCAATGTAAGGTTTCTTATTTGGGTAAGTAGAGTTGGGTGCTACTTGAGTGATTGGGATAGCTTGGAGGGGTACAACTTGTGAAGCTGGTTGATTGTGTTGGGTGACAGCGAAAATTTGCCCATCTCGTTTTCTCTTAGAAGTAGGTTGAGAAGAGGATTCGGTTTGGGTTGGGTTTGAGGTTTCGGTTGATGCTTTATCCTTCTTCTTCTCCTCCTTGAAATCTTTATTCCGTATGCGGATTTCGGTAAGCTCTGTAGCCAACTCCATTGCTGCTTCCAAAGTTGCAGGTGTGGTACTTATTACAGGGTCTTGAATTTTTGAAGGAAGACCTCGAATGTAGTGCTCGATCAAACGGTAGAGGGGAGTGAACAAGTTGGGGACCATCTGATTTAACTCAAGGAATCTCTTGTTGTATGTGGTGTGGTCGCCCTCCTTTTGTTTCAAAGAATAGAACTCATCTTCCAATTTCTTGATTTCGCTTCTTGGACAGAAACGTCTTGTCATGATTTCCTTCAACTCTTCCCAAGTCAAAGTCATAGCATCTTCAGCACCTCATTTGTCCTTCTCTGTATTCCACCATGTAAGTGCTACTCCGAACAAACGACCGGTAGCATATCGCACCTTGCGATCACCGGGGCAGTCGCAATTGAGAAAAGTGTTTTCCTTTTCCTCAAACCAATGGAGGAGAGCGGTGACACCTTCAGTCCTTTCGTATTTTGGAGGATCGCAGGATTTGAAATGTTTGAAGGTGCATTTAGGGGCTTTTGGGGGAGGATTGACAATGTTTTGATCATCTTGGTTGATTGGGTTGACGGGATTAGCGGTAAGGGCCTGTTGTACTTGAATTACGATGTTGGGTATTACGGCAGCCATTTGTTGAGCGATTTGGGCAGCCATGCGTTCGCGAGATTTTCCTGATCTCATACTTCTACGAGAGAGACTAGAAGACATCTACAAGGAATACGTATCGAGAGTATGAGTTTGACGTTTTAGGTGTCATGTGTCGTATTTAGAAATGAACATTCACAAAAACAGATGAATAAAATAAACCTACTACATCCATAGGATGTCTTGGGCTTTGCTCATGTTTGGGCTTCCATATGTCCCCTTACTTGGCCTTGGTAGTCATGTGGGCCCCCATGACTACTGGGCTTTGGTAGGGTTCATATTGGTGTTGGCCTGTTAACACTTGCGCCACCCGAATGAAAATCGTAAAACATGACAGTAAGTATAAGGTCGGAGGGCGTCCTGGTATGGACACAATGACAACTCAAAGTAGGGTTAGTTAGAACGACGTTTGGTGTCGCATGCTTTGGCCTAATAGGTCATTCGTACTCTCATCGCTAGTCCCCAGGTAGGCAAACTGGTCCGTTATATTGGATTTATACGAATGCCAACCTAGACAGGACGTTCCGACTACCGGTACTTGTACCCTTACAGTTACTACATGCCCGTCGTAGAACTCACTTTGATGAGATTGAAAAACGAAAAATGCGACAAAATCTTGAATAAAGGAAATATGAGGATGATTTGAATATGTGAACATTGAAATATGCGTGATGAATGTATATGTAAGCTTGTTATGTTTGACAATAAGTATAACTCATTAAGTATCATACAAAATGATAGTGAAAGTGTTTGCATGCATTTGTGTATGTAATAAATACGAAACAAATAACATCATGAGTTTGCATGTAACCACATAAACAATTAAAATCTAATCAACTATAGTATAGGCTCTAAGGGTCTAATAACCTATCCTATATCCCTATAGCCAAAAGCTCTGATACCAATCTGTCACACCCTGACCCGCAGCGGAAATGGTAGTCGGGGCATGATTGGGTTTTCATCAAAGCTCATGACGTTTACTATAAAGTTTCATATTTATTATTTCTCTTTAACGAAGAAGTTACAATAAACATACAAACACAACATGTTCAAATACATTTTCATTCAAATTACAAACTAGAGTACAATTACAAAGGAAAACAAAACTAGACGTTCATTCCAAGGCATTAACTTGTTTATTCTTCTAGGCCATCCTATGTGTTTCTTTTCTCAACCGGATCACCTGTATCATGTGTAAAATAGGGTTTTGGGTCAACAAAAGTTGGCGAGTGAATCTTATTTAAATATTTGAAAGGATTAGTTATGTTGGTTATTTGAATAAAATTGTGCATAACCAAATATGAATAAACGTAAATGTAAATTTAATCACAATACACATAATATCAATTAATGCACAAGCACACACCAAATGATGAACAATGAGATCAAGGCTCAATCAAACTGAGCCGATCTAATGAGGCACGCGATGTTCAACTCGTCTCCCACGAGGAACTGATGGGCCTAATGAATGATTTGCATGCAACTTGACAAAATGTAAACACGTATCACAACAAACAATATTTACATCATAAGTTTAGGTCATATAATGGTAATGACACAAGTTTAAAATAAACGAAATAATTAAAGCGACACATGATACACCCCAAAACATGAATAAAAAGGGGAATTTGTAAGGATTCACTCACAGTGGGTTCGTTCCTTGATGACGATGAATGCGCACGAATATTATGATTCAACCGACGAGGGAAAAACTAACCTAAATAATAACGAAATGATTCGGTAAATAAATAGTTAATATTTGAGATTAATATTTTTAATTAGTGCTCTTAATGGGATTGTTAGATTTATTTTTGTGAGTTTAAGGAAATTTTCTAACTTTAATAATCTTATTTTTAAGTATTTTTAAATAATTTTCCAATTAAATAAATAAATAAAAAGAAATAAAAAGGTTGACTTTTTGACCGTTGACCGTTGACCGGTCGAACTGTGTTTTTATATGCGCTGAATGAGGTTCGAACTGGGGACCTCTCGTACACGTGCACGCAGCTCTACCAACTGAGCTACGTGTCTAACCCGAAATATTTCTAATTTTAATTATATTTATATACTATTTAGATTATTCCGAAATTATTCAATTTTTAAAAAGGATTTAAACTGTCGAACCGGTGTGAGAGCCTGGACTCGAACCCGCGACGTGCTTAATATTTTTGCACACAGTCCACCACTGGACTGTGTGTCTAACCCAGTTATTATTCTGGTTTTTATTTCACATGCTTCAGGATTTGGCTTTTATAAAAAGGGTATGTTATTTTAGTGGATCGAAACACAAACAGAATTCGAACCCGGGACCATATGTTTCAAGTGCACACAGTCCACCACTGGACTGTGTGTCTAACCCGGTATTTTATCCGATTTTAATTATATTTATAAATGACTCGATGTTCATCTTCTTCACTAACTTAGAACTGAAAACAGATTTATTAAACATTTGATTTCACTGATCTACTGTTTTAGTTTAGACAAATGAATCGAATAGAACTGACAGAAAAGATTAAGAATTCATACCGATTGGAGAATGTTATGGAAGTTCCGGTTGGATTCCGGTACTGTGCAGAAAACTCCGGCGACTTGCAGATGAAGCTCTGAGGTCAGCGGAGCTGGGGAGAATAAGCAGAGGATTCCGAGAAGGGTTTGAACGAGTTTGGAAACGAGGTTAGCAAGGTATTCATAGGTGATGTGATCCACCACGATTTCGGTTTTTCCGATGATATTTCCTGGTGACTATCAGACAATTCCGGCGAACAGAGGAAGTATTTTGAGGAAACAGATAGTTTGAAGAGAGATTTGCGAGAGTGTGAATTCTAATTGAGTCCTGAATTCGATTATTTATAGCTGACAGTGGAAGCTTGAATCGAGTTTCAATTTTTGGTGGAAATCGGTTACAATGGAAATGATTGATAGCTTAATTGAATGAGATTGATTCGGTTACAAGACCAGGTTTATGATTGGAACAGTTTTCTTCCATCAATTGCTTCAAAACAGCAATTTGTTGACTGCTAGATTTAAGCGCGGTCGTTACTGGGCGGGTGTTCAGGAATTCAATTTCGAGACTTGTATTAATATTGTTTAGTTTAGAATCTTAACAGATAAATGGGTGTGGCGGAGTGGTGAAAGCTGTGTGTGTATAAGTTTGTGGGTGACCCGGGTTCGAAACCCGGCGTCTCCATATTTTTTTTAACTCATTATTTTTTTGTTATTTAATAATTATGTTTTAAAATTCTAATATATATATTAATTATGTATTGTTTAAAACTCATCTGAGCAATATATACGCAACGAAAAAATTTATAACTTAGTATTTGATTTATAAACGAAGCGGGTTTGGAAACCCGTTTTTCGACGAAGGTTACAGTATCCCCTACTTTTTGAAATTTCGTCCCGAAATTTAAGTAGTAGTGGTATATTTGACTTGAAGGGAGGGTGTTTTAATTTGACAATTATATAATTAGAAGAGGGTGAGATTTTAAATCTTAATTGAGGCGGTAACGTTCCTAGTAAGGGTTGAATACCCTGTCACAGGAATCGCTTTTTGATGCCTAAAGTATAAGAATGTGGAACATGGATAAACAGAGTTGATTGACTAGGTATGATTTCATGCATAAGAGTTTTGAGGGAATTGATACGTTTGAAAAGATAAGTTATATCACAAAATAAAAACTTCATCCATGACAATATTAAAACCTACACGGAACTTCTCATAACCGGCTGACAACGCTTTTGATCCTTTGACAAGAATACTTATATATAGGAAGTACCAGCGGCGTATCCACCATATGTAACATTTGTAAAAATCGGGTCTTCAAAACCCGCTCCGTTTTGTAATCAAGTACCAAGTTATAAAAGTTGCATTAATTATTATGATTATTTTGAGTTAAAACGATACATAATTAATAAATAAACTAAACTATAAAAATTATATTTGATAAAAAGTTAAAATAAAACAAATAAAAAATATTTGAAGCTGCCGGGACTCGAACCCGGGTCAGCCAAGACTCTTTAAACAACTTAACATTCATTCCCTAAACCACTCCGCCACAATGTGTTTTCTGTTAACTCTAGGAAAACAAATGGAACTTATACACAAACTCAGTTTAAACGATGGTGTCATCTGAAAAACGGTAATCGGCAAACCAATCGTCAAATCGACTGTTTACCTCACACATTCAGTAATAACCGATGCACGACGGTTTTCTAATCAATCGGAAATTGATTAAACTTAAAGACTCATCATTGTTGATTTTTAAAACCGAAAAAGAACATCAAGTTCTGAATAACTCAAACTCCAGACACTCTCGCGATTCAGAGATATCATACCAATACTCCAATTCCTTTTCGTCGCATTTTCAGACCATCTGAGCACCTAAAACAGTTCGCCGGAATTCTCTGCAAAAGTCGCCGGAAAACCGTATTCAACACAAACCGGTAAAATACTTCTACTTTATGATTTCAATCTATTGTTAGAACCTTACTAACATTAACCCATCGCTCAAAATCAACCACAGACGACATTGCTGGACTTTCTGTGTTCGCCGGAAAATTTCTGGAATTGCCGGAAACTTGTTAATTACCGGTATGCACATTCCAACGTACTGATAATCAATATTCACTGGTTCAATTTCATATCTAATCCCTTAAACCTGTTAATAGATTCTCTCAGCCGAAGGTTCAAAAACAGAGCCGACAAGTTTCGCCGGACTCTCTGAAGAAGACAACTGTTCGGTATCTTCTTTCCCCAAACTGTTCGGTTTAATGCATTCAAGCTAGACATCATGTTTATTAACTAGATTAATCACGAATCGGTTGTTTGATTGAGGTCTGTGTTCGTAATGAAGAAGATGAGTTCAGTAATGACATAAGAGTAATTAAAATCAGGATTATAAACGGGTTAGACACACAGTCCAGCGGTGGACTGTGTGCAAACAAAAACTATACACGTCCCGAGTTCGATCCCCGCTACACGCACGCCTTGTGTAATAACATGCCTTTTTGATCAAGAACTGAACCGGGTTAAAACAGATAGTTGTTAAGTATAATAAAAACCGAGATAATAACCGGGTTAGACACACAGTCCAGCGGTGGACTGTGTGCAACATGAACTACACGTCGCGCGTTCGAAACTCGTCACGAGCACCGGTCCGATTGAATTAAAACGTTTTTGCAAATAAAGGAAATTTCGGTTGATTCAAATAAGTGTATAAATATAATTAAAAACGAGTTTATTTCGGTTAGACACGTAGCTCAGTTGGTAGAGCTGCGTGCAAGCGAACGGGAGGTCGCCGGTTCGAATCCCACCCGGCGCAGGGTTATTCGCTGACCGAACCGGTCAACGGTCAACGGTCAACGCTTAAAAAAATAATATTTTTTTTATATTTTTATTTATTTAATTTAATTTAAAAATCAATTAAAAATACTTAAAAATAACATTTTTAAAGATAGAAAATAGCCATAAACTCACAAAAATATATCTAAAAATTTCATTAAAATCCTTAATAAAATCCATCCATCTAATATATTTTTTCCATTATTATTTAGGTTAGTATTCCTCGTCGATCCGCTCATCTAAATCGTGCGCATCTCACCATCTCCAATTCAACGCACCCAAGGTGAGTGAATCTTACAAATTCCCCGTTTTAATCACGTTTTTGGGGTGTATCATGTGTCTTTGTTTATATACATATTATAACTAAACTATTGTGCATACATCATATCATGAACATGTGTATTTAGTTTGTTGCTGTTAAGTAGTTATTATTGGATGCAAATTATTATTTCAGTACATGCAATTGCCGAGGCCGCCGCTCCCCATTTATGAGTGTTGAGCCTGTTCCCTATTTTATTATGCGGTTGAACCTGGCGTGCCCGCATACGATCGGCTCCGTTTGATTGAGCCTTGATCGCACAGTTCATTTTACATTTTCAGTACATGCAATACGATCGCTCCGTTTGATTGAGCCTTGATCGCACAGTTCATTTTACATTTTCAGTACATGCAATACGATCGGCTTCTTTGATTGAGCCTTGATCGCACAGTTCATTTATGTTAGTTATCATATGATATTGGTATGTTCATGTATGCTAGCAAGTGTTATTGTATGTTATAATTGTAACTGCTATTTGCCAATGCTTGATTACTTACATTTGCTCATTTATGATTATGCACAATATTTCATTGATAAACTAACCATAAAATCATTATTAAATGTTTATCTAATAAGGTTCACTCGCCAACTTATGTTGACCCAAAAACTCCCATTTTACACATGATACAGGTGAACCAGCAGCAGCTAGGAACACATAGGACCTGGATTAGAAGAATAAAACGATTTAGTATTGGGATTGTTATGTTTAGTTATTTTCCTTTGTATTGAATGAACATGTTTGGATGTTTGAAAATGTAACTTTGACTTTATTAATTATGAAACATAATAGTAAATGTCATGTGCTTTGGTGATAACCCAATTATGCCCCGACTCATATTTTCGCTGCGGGTTGGGGTGTGACACCGTATTCTTGTCAAATTTTCATTGGCTTTGTCAGTAAGTTATGATTAGTTCTATGTGACTCTAAAATCTACAAACAAACACAACAGCCAAAGCTTGAGTCTTAAATCTGGAAGGATACATGATCGAATGATGACAATACCTCTCTCGTTTGTTATGATGAAGGGTTAGTCTATGTAAAAGTGAGACACAACCCGACTTCTTTAAATGATGAGATCGAGGTACGTCGAGATGTATGATGATATGAGAGTTAAATCAATGAGTAAAGGTATAAAACAAAACCATAATGTCAATTCGCATTAAAATTCTTGGATACATAAATTCCCAATTTATAACTGGGATACGTAAAGATTGAGATAACATAAAGAAAACATTAAAACTAGACGATCGGAGTTGAGTCTTGAAGCTAGTTGGGTGATTCGTTTGTGCCGTTATTATCTTCAACAGGATTGGCGTTGATGTTGTAAGCTCTTCCTCTTGCTGGTGGTGGAGCTGGGTTTGCTTGATTTGCTTGGTTAACTGGGTTTGCTTGAGCTTAGGCGTTTATGATGTTAACCAATCGAGGGCACGTGTTTCTAAAGTGGGTAGGGTCGCCACAATTAAAACAAGCTCGAACATATGGGAACATGGGGTATTGGGGTTGTTGATATGTTTGGATCATGTTTTGAGTAGGGGGTGAGGCTTGTTTTGAGGGGCACGACAAGTTTTGCTCCAATGACCATAACGCCCACAATTTGCACACAGTCGACAAGGTATGGTAGATGGATGGTGATAAAAATAGGTGTTGCATTGAGGGTGAGGTCCAATGTAAGGTTTCTTATTTGGGTAAGTAGAGTTGGGTGCTACTTGAGTGATTGGGATAGCTTGGAGGGGTACAACTTGTGAAGCTGGTTGATTGTGTTGGGTGACAGCGAAAATTTGCCCATCTCGTTTTCTCTTAGAAGTAGGTTGAGAAGAGGATTCGGTTTGGGTTGGGTTTGAGGTTTCGGTTGATGCTTTATCCTTCTTCTTCTCCTCCTTGAAATCTTTATTCCGTATGCGGATTTCGGTAAGCTCTGTAGCCAACTCCATTGCTGCTTCCAAAGTTGCAGGTGGGTACTTATTACAGGGTCTTGAATTTTTGAAGGAAGACCTCGAATGTAGTGCTCGATCAAACGGTAGAGGGGAGTGAACAAGTTGGGGACCATCTGATTTAACTCAAGGAATCTCTTGTTGTATGTGGTGTGGTCGCCCTCCTTTTGTTTCAAAGAATAGAACTCATCTTCCAATTTCTTGATTTCGCTTCTTGGACAGAAACGTCTTGTCATGATTTCCTTCAACTCTTCCCAAGTCAAAGTCATAGCATCTTCAGCACCTCATTTGTCCTTCTCTGTATTCCACCATGTAAGTGCTACTCCGAACAAACGACCGGTAGCATATCGCACCTTGCGATCACCGGGGCAGTCGCAATTGAGAAAAGTGTTTTCCTTTTCCTCAAACCAATGGAGGAGAGCGGTGACACCTTCAGTCCTTTCGTATTTTGGAGGATCGCAGGATTTGAAATGTTTGAAGGTGCATTTAGGGGCTTTTGGGGGAGGATTGACAATGTTTTGATCATCTTGGTTGATTGGGTTGACGGGATTAGCGGTAAGGGCCTGTTGTACTTGAATTACGATGTTGGGTATTACGGCAGCCATTTGTTGAGCGATTTGGGCAGCCATGCGTTCGCGAGATTTTCCTGATCTCATACTTCTACGAGAGAGACTAGAAGACATCTACAAGGAATACGTATCGAGAGTATGAGTTTGACGTTTTAGGTGTCATGTGTCGTATTTAGAAATGAACATTCACAAAAACAGATGAATAAAATAAACCTACTACATCCATAGGATGTCTTGGGCTTTGCTCATGTTTGGGCTTCCATATGTCCCCTTACTTGGCCTTGGTAGTCATGTGGGCCCCATGACTACTGGGCTTTGGTAGGGTTCATATTGGTGTTGGCCTGTTAACACTTGCGCCACCCGAATGAAAATCGTAAAACATGACAGTAAGTATAAGGTCGGAGGGCGTCCTGGTATGGACACAATGACAACTCAAAGTAGGGTTAGTTAGAACGACGTTTGGTGTCGCATGCTTTGGCCTAATAGGTCATTCGTACTCTCATCGCTAGTCCCCAGGTAGGCAAACTGGTCCGTTATATTGGATTTATACGAATGCCAACCTAGACAGGACGTTCCGACTACCGGTACTTGTACCCTTACAGTTACTACATGCCCGTCGTAGAACTCACTTTGATGAGATTGAAAAACGAAAAATGCGACAAAATCTTGAATAAAGGAAATATGAGGATGATTTGAATATGTGAACATTGAAATATGCGTGATGAATGTATATGTAAGCTTGTTATGTTTGACAATAAGTATAACTCATTAAGTATCATACAAAAATGATAGTGAAAGTGTTTGCATGCATTTGTGTATGTAATAAATACGAAACAAATAACATCATGAGTTTGCATGTAACCACATAAACAATTAAAATCTAATCAACTATAGTATAGGCTCTAAGGGTCTAATAACCTATCCTATATCCCTATAGCCAAAAGCTCTGATACCAATCTGTCACACCCTGACCCGCAGCGGAAATGGTAGTCGGGGCATGATTGGGTTTCATCAAAGCTCATGACGTTTACTATAAAGTTTCATATTTATTATTTCTCTTTAACGAAGAAGTTACAATAAACATACAAACACAACATGTTCAAATACATTTTCATTCAAATTACAAACTAGAGTACAATTACAAAGGAAAACAAAACTAGACGTTCATTCCAAGGCATTAACTTGTTTATTCTTCTAGGCCATCCTATGTGTTTCTTTTCTCAACCGGATCACCTGTATCATGTGTAAAATAGGGTTTGGGTCAACAAAAGTTGGCGAGTGAATCTTATTTAAATATTTGAAAGGATTAGTTATGTTGGTTATTTGAATAAAATTGTGCATAACCAAATATGAATAAACGTAAATGTAAATTTAATCACAATACACATATATATCAATTAATGCACAAGCACACACCAAATGATGAACAATGAGATCAAGGCTCAATCAAACTGAGCCGATCTAATGAGGCACGCGATGTTCAACTCGTCTCCCACGAGGAACTGATGGGCCTAATGAATGATTTGCATGCAACTTGACAAAATGTAAACACGTATCACAACAAACAATATTTACATCATAAGTTTAGGTCATATAATGGTAATGACACAAGTTTAAATAAACGAAATAATTAAAGCGACACATGATACACCCCAAAACATGAATAAAAAGGGGAATTTGTAAGGATTCACTCACAGTGGGTTCGTTCCTTGATGACGATGAATGCGCACGAATATTATGATTCAACCGACGAGGGAAAAACTAACCTAAATAATAACGAAATGATTCGGTAAATAAATAGTTAATATTTGAGATTAATATTTTTAATTAGTGCTCTTAATGGGATTGTTAGATTTATTTTTGTGAGTTTAAGGAAATTTTCTAACTTTAATAATCTTATTTTTAAGTATTTTTAAATAATTTTCCAATTAAATAAATAAATAAAAAGAAATAAAAAGGTTGACTTTTTGACCGTTGACCGTTGACCGGTCGAACTGTGTTTTTATATGCGCTGAATGAGGTTCGAACTGGGGACCTCTCGTACACGTGCACGCAGCTCTACCAACTGAGCTACGTGTCTAACCCGAAATATTTCTAATTTTAATTATATTTATATACTATTTAGATTATTCCGAAATTATTCAATTTTTAAAAAGGATTTAAACTGTCGAACCGGTGTGAGAGCCTGGACTCGAACCCGCGACGTGCTTAATATTTTTGCACACAGTCCACCACTGGACTGTGTGTCTAACCCAGTTATTATTCTGGTTTTTATTTCACATGCTTCAGGATTTGGCTTTTATAAAAAGGGTATGTTATTTTAGTGGATCGAAACACAAACAGAATTCGAACCCGGGACCATATGTTTCAAGTGCACACAGTCCACCACTGGACTGTGTGTCTAACCCGGTATTTTATCCGATTTTAATTATATTTATAAATGACTCGATGTTCATCTTCTTCACTAACTTAGAACTGAAAACAGATTTATTAAACATTTGATTTCACTGATCTACTGTTTTAGTTTAGACAAATGAATCGAATAGAACTGACAGAAAAGATTAAGAATTCATACCGATTGGAGAATGTTATGGAAGTTCCGGTTGGATTCCGGTACTGTGCAGAAAACTCCGGTGACTTGCAGATGAAGCTCTGAGGTCAGCGGAGCTGGGGAGAATAAGCAGAGGATTCCGAGAAGGGTTTGAACGAGTTTGGAAACGAGGTTAGCAAGGTATTCATAGGTGATGTGATCCACCACGATTTCGGTTTTTCCGATGATATTTCCTGGTGACTACCAGACAATTCCGGCGAACAGAGGAAGTATTTTGAGGAAACAGATAGTTTGAAGAGAGATTTGCGAGAGTGTGAATTCTAATTGAGTCCTGAATTCGATTATTTATAGCTAACAGTGGAAGCTTGAATCGAGTTTCAATTTTTGGTGGAAATCGGTTACAATGGAAATGATTGATAGCTTAATTGAATGAGATTGATTCGGTTACAAGACCAGGTTTATGATTGGAACAGTTTTCTTCCATCAATTGCTTCAAAACAGCAATTTGTTGACTGCTAGATTTAAGCGCGGTCGTTACTGGGCGGGTGTTCAGGAATTCAATTTCGAGACTTGTATTAATATTGTTTAGTTTAGAATCTTAATAGATAAATGTGTGTGGCGGAGTGGTGAAAGCTGTGTGTGTATAAGTTTGTGGGTGACCCGGTTCGAAACCCGGCGTCTCCATATTTTTTTTAACTCATTATTTTTTTGTTATTTAATAATTATGTTTTAAAATTCTAATATATATATTTTTTATGTATTGTTTAAAACTCATCTGAGTAGTATATACGCAACGAAAAAATTTATAACTTAGTATTTGATTTATAAACGAAGCGGGTTTGGAAACCCGTTTTTCGACGAAGGTTACAACTTAATTAGGCTCTTTAAATCTCACAACACATAGTGTATTTTTGTTTCATTTGTTTTTTTAATGAATAAAAAACCTAAAATTATATTTTTAGACGTTATGTGGTACATTTATTAATATAGTTTTCAAGTTTGTGTAAGTTTTGGATCACTAAATGAATTGATAAGACCTGATTGTTAACGAGTCGCCATAGATGATTATACAATGATACAAAGACGTGAAAATGGGTTAGGTACCATATGCTAGGATTTTATTCTATTTGTTTTTTAATAATTAAAAAACTAAAATTAGTTTCTAGACTTTGAAGTGCATGTAGTTTTACATACCTTGTAATTCCCTTGTCAAGTTTGTGTCAGTTTTAGTTCACTAAATGAGTTGATAGGACGTGATTGGTAAAGAGTCGATGATGATATAAGACATGTGAAAATGGGTTAAGTACCAATATTAGTATGTTTATTTATGTATCTTTTAATAATAATAATAATAATATAATAATAATAATAAATAATAATAATAATAATAATAATAATAATAATAATAATAATAATAATACTAATATAATAAAGATTTAGATGGTGTGCGTGAAATATAGTTTTAAAAGATTTAGATGGTGTGCGTGAAATATAGTTCAAGTTCAACACCTCATTATAGATTTAGATGATAAATATGAAGGTTGGAGAACCCGCTAGTCGGCCGGTAAGTTGAGGACTAACGACTACTCGGAATTAATCGGATCGTGTTTTTTTAAATTTAATTTTCAATTTTATGTGCACATATACATATTTGTATGTAACTAATTTAAGTTGACGTGTTGTAACTCTTACTCAACTTGTTATTTTAAGTATACAAGATTAATTATTGGAATTCACAATGGTTCGGTTGGAAACCGGTTATTTACAGGTTTTGGCCGGAATATATAGTTTTTTTGCCGGAATTGTTGATTTTTGGCCGGCCAACTAGAGTGGACTAACGATTAATAGACTGCTTAACGTAAAATTACTCAGTTACTAGCCGACTAGCGATAAATCGCCGACTAGTCGCAATTTTTACAACACACATGAATATAAATAACATGAAGCCCTAGTGTTATGCATAGCTTCAATGAGGTAAACACATAATCGTAATCTCTAGGGAAAGTTAGCGTGGTCTAGCAAACATGGTTAATTTCTTGTCATCGTGGGTGGACTATAAAATCAAATAACGTTTATATGACAGTTTATTAACACTATTTATTGTTCTCGTGTTTTTGCATATAGATTGTAGCTTGTAAGAAAGTTAATGATAGGAGAAAAGCCCAAGCTTTGAATTGTGAAAATGTTATGAGCAAGTTCTAATTATTGTTTTTTTTTCTGAAATCACCATACGAGTATGTTCATTAATCACATTTAATTATTTAAGATATCAACTTGTTCCAGTTTATGGGTTTGAATGTTTAATTCCATTAGATTGATTACGTAATAGAAGCCTAAACTCAGTTTAACTGTGTACGTATTATATGGTTAACATGATTGATTATAACAAATTATCAGATATTAAGGCTTTGACCCACTGCTCGAGAAAAACCCTTCTAGATGTTTAAATGAAGGATGTTATGAGTTTAATACTCAAAAAGTGTAACATTTAGCCGTTAAAAAACAAATTATCATAATTCAAATAGTTGATTAGTTAATGCAAGTATTTTGAGTCCCAAGATTATGGATCAAGATTTAAACAAGTTTATATATAGTTTTCATAATATAAGTAAGTAACCTTTATTCAAAGTATAAAGTATAAGGTTTGATGATATTGTTATTCAGTTCTTTTAAGATCTAATGGAAAACACTTTAGGGATCTAGATATATCTGACAATCCAGTAGTGGTTAGAGATGAAGAACAAGACATCTTGATCGGTTCCCGTTTAGAGTGAGCAGTTAGGATAGAGATGAATGCTGATAGCAGTTAGATCACCAGTTGAATACGAATTCGTTATTATAGTGAGGGGGTCCGAAATTTAGAGTGTGTATTTTAGGGTTCCCCTATAACCTGTATTTATATGCTTCATCTAAGAGGGAAATCCTAATTAACTAGTACGGGCCATTACGTCCATCAAACAAAGCCCAGTATTTTATAGGGATATTAAAGTAAATTGATCTGGTTATTAGATAAATGATCAATAAGGGTACCATAAATTATTTATCAAATAATTTACGCTAACATTCTCCCACTTGGTCGAGTGATCATCTATTATGAGTATTAGGTAAGCATGATCAGGAGTTAATACTCATTTTAGTTTTAAACCAAAATTGTAGCAGAAAAATACAGTCGTTGAGTCAGCTATTCAACTCAGGACCCCCATTAATCATACTACAATCCGAAATTTAAAACCTAAGCAAAGTAAGGATCAATTTACAAGTAAGCCCTTAAACGATGATTTATATAATAATAGTCTTTACGTCATTAGGCTAGCGAAACATAGTTAGATACAAACAAATCAAATTAGGAAATTTTTTTATCATTAAAATGTAAGTAAGTACAATATGCAATGAAATAAGGTCTTTACAAAAGCCCATCTTCAAAACATGTTATTCGAATACTTTAGGTGGGAGACCTTTAGTCATCGGATCCGCAAGCATCTATTTCGTACTTATATTCTCAATACAAAACTTATTTTCCTCAACACGTTCCCGTACAAATAAATATTTGTATCAAGATATAATCCAGCTCCGGTCGAACTGTTACTGTTCGAGAAGTTAACGGCGGCTGAGTTATCACAGTAAAACTTCAATGGTCTAGATATAGAATTAACAACTTTGAGTCCAGTAATCAGATTCTTTAGTAACATTCCATGACATGTAGCGTTATATGCAGCAATGTATTCTGCCATCATGGTGGATGTTGAAGCTAGCTGTTGTTTATGACTCTTCCATGAAATAGGTCCACCGCTAACATAAAGATATACCCTAAAGTGGATTTCTTGTCATCTTTGCATTTAGCAAAGTCAGAATCAGAGTAACCAACCACTTCCAAAACATCACTTCTTCTACAAGCCAGTTTATAGTCTTTCGGTCCCTGAAGATATTGAAGTACTTTCTTCGTTGCTTTCCAGTGATCAAGGCCAGGTTAGACAGATAACGGCCTAGCATCCGTGTAACATAAGCGATATTTGGACGAGTGTAGACTCGAGCATACATGAGGCTCCTAACTACTTAGGCATAAGGTATCATTCTCATTTGTGCCTTTTCATCCTCAATTTTTGGACATTGAAAAGAACCGAAAACATCTCCCTTAACTATTGGAGCTACAGAGGGAGAGCTGTGTTGTGTGTTATATCGAACAAGGACACAATCAATGTAAGCCCTTTGTGATAAACCCAAAATTCCATTGCTTCTATCTCGGTGTATTTCGATGCTAATAACGTAAGAAGCCTCTCCGAGATCTTTCATGTCAAAGTTATGTGAGAGTAAGCGCTTCGATTCATGCAACATATCTAAGCTATTACTTGTCAATAGAATATCATCTAGGTAAAGGACAAGTATAGTAAAATTGCTCCCACTCATCTTGAGGTCGGTGCATTGATCCACTTGGTTCTTCATAAAGCCTTGCGTCTTCATGACTTCATCAAACTTAAGATACCATTGACATGATGCTTGCTTCAAATTATATATGGATTTCTTCAGCTTGCAGACAAAATGTTCTTAACCTTCAGGTTGCTTCATAAACAGGTCTTCATACAAGCCTCCATTGAGGAAAGCAGTTTTAACATCCATCTGATGTAGCTCTAAGTTAAAATGAGCTACTAGGGCCAAGACAATCCTTAAGGAATCTTTTCGAGAGACAGGTGAAAAGGTCCCTTGATAATCGATACCCTATTTCTAAGGTAGCCATTTGCAACCGATCTTTAGTTATATCGTTTGACGCTTCCATCCGAATTTAGCTTTGTTTTGAAGGCCCATTTACATCTTATGGGTTTGACAGCATCGGGTAATTCAACCAAATCCCAAACGTCAATTTTCTTCATGGAGTCAAGCTCGTCAATCATAGCTTTGTTCCATTCAGAAGACTGATCACTACTAATGGCTTCATTGTAAGAAGTAGGATCAATAAAGTTTCCATCATCTGATACGGCTTCAGCTAGGTTGGTTTCATAATCATCAAAATTAGTAGGCCTTCTCGCCCTAAATGACCTCCTAGGTTGATTTTCAATTTCGACATTTGAGGGTCCTTCATTCCCAAGTACATGTGGAACAAGATTTAATTCTGAATGAGTTGGAGGTGGTGCAATGACATGCGGTGCAACATCGAGTACAACAGGAGTAGTAATAGGAGGTAATGAAATGGACGAGTGTCTTCCACCCGCGTCTTGTACTTCTTGTAAATCCTTGTAAGGATTTTCATTGCTTCCACTGACCTTAAAGTCCTCAAGAAACAAAGAACGCTTGGCTTCTACAATACGAGTAGCATGGGAGTGACATGGGACAATGGAATCTATAACCCTTTGAGTGATCCGGATATCTATTAAAGAAACAACTTGTTTTCATATCTAGTTTCTTTAAGAAAGGGTTATAAAGTTTAGCTTCGGCAAGGCAACCCCATACTTTCATATATCTAAGACTCAGTTTCCTTCCGGTCCAAAGTTCATAAGGAGTTTAGGGACAGACTTCGAAGGAAATCTATTGAGTATATGAACAACTGCTTTTAAGGCCTCAGTCTAGTGGAATAAGGGCAAACCTGAGTTGGTAACATATTGCGTACCATGTCCATTAGGGTTCTATTTCTCCTCTCAACAACACCATTCTGCTGAGGAGTACCGAGCATAATATATTGGTTCACGATCCCCTGGCCCTTACAAAACTCATAAAATGGACTAGGAGCTTGACCCATGTCAGTATGTCGACCATAACATTCGCCTCCTCTATCTGATCTAACAAATTCTATTTGACGATCTAATTGTTTTTCAACTTTGGCTTTATAGTCTTTAAAAGTTATGAGAGATTCAGATTTTTCTTTAATGAGATACAGGTGCATATAACGTGTATAATCACCAATAAACGTGATAAATGAAGTGTGTCCAGTTATGCCAGCGATGTTATAAGGGCCGCAAATATCAGTATGAATGAGTTCTAATAAATTAGAGCTCCTAGTGGCACCTTTCTTATTCACTGATGTCATTTTACCTTTAAGGCATTTGACACATGTTCCAAAATCATTGAAATCGAGAGGTGGTAAGACCTCATCCTTCACAAGTCGAGTTAAGTGTTCTCGTGAAATGTGGCCTAAACGTTGATGCCACAACATGGATGAAGTTTCTAAGTCTCGTTTGCGTTTTATCTTTGTTAAGTTCTCATTAATATAATATGATAACAAAGACTTGGAAAAATCATCATCTAATTCTAATCGATAGAGACCACCATCCAAGAAGCCATAACCAAAAATTTGAGAATTAAAACTGATAGTAAGTTTTCCATGACCATGAGAAACAAGAAAACCGTCTACGTCTAACTTTGGTCTTGATACAAGATTCCGAGTAATCTCAGGAATATATAAGGTATCATAAATTTTAATAGTTAAACCACT
This sequence comes from Scalesia atractyloides, assembly GCA_947069175.1. Classification (NCBI taxonomy): domain Eukaryota; kingdom Viridiplantae; phylum Streptophyta; class Magnoliopsida; order Asterales; family Asteraceae; genus Scalesia; species Scalesia atractyloides. The sequence goes on from CAMTDV010000008.1 coordinate 7,365,266, forward strand.
TTTCATAACTAAATCTAATGTTCCCACGACCTCGACTACTAGCGGCTTTCCATTTCCCAGCTTAAGCTTTCTTTGGTTTCTTTTCAACTTCCGGATTGTATGGAATCCCTGTAAGGAATTGGTTACATGAACCATATAACCAGATTAAACCACCAAGTATTAGATGGAACATTTAAATTAAAGGACTCAAGTATCACGAAAAGATTATCATTTTTCTTGGCTAGCCACTCCTTAAAGTTCGGGCAGTCCTTCTACTTATGTCCCACCTTACGGCAGAACTTGCAGTGAATCTTCCCTTTGGAGGCATTAGAGCTCGAAGCACTTGCACTTGCATCCCGCTTTTGGACCTTTGCATTAGGCTTCTTATTGTAGTTCCCTTTCCTTTTCTTCAAGTCACCAGTCATAGGTAAGCAACATCGGCTTTCTCCAGTTTCAGACGTTCTTCTTCTTGCACGCACATGGCAATCAACTCATTCATCTTCCATTGGTCCTTCTGAAGGTTATAGTTGACTTTGAATGCTTCATAAGATGTGGTAGATACGTCATGATAAAATGCACCAGAAAGCCATCACTTATCTCCATACTTAATCCCTTGAGCTTTTGGGCCATGTCATTCAATTTTAGGATGTGCTCACGAATACCGCTGGCCCCATCATACTTTGTAGTCACCAATTTCAGAATGAGGGTGCTGGTTTGCGCCTTAAACGTCCCTTGGAATTGAGCCTCCATATTAGTCAGATATTCCTTAGCTGTAGTAGCATCGGAATGGCTCCCATCATAGCAGGACTTATCGAGTTTTTCATGAAGATAAGAGACAAGCGGTTAGCTCTCTCCCACTTTTGATGGAGTAGTTTTTCAGCTTCAGTACTCTTATCAGTAAGAGCAGCGGGAGCATTTTCAGTTAGCGCACAGTCAAACTCCTTGAGTGCGAGAGTAAGGTTAAGAGAAACCCTTCCACGAAGCATGGTTCGTAGTAGTCAAAGAATCAATAGCCATAGAAGGAGCTAATAGTGGATTAAAATGAGAAGAATGATACATTGCAAAAGAAGAAGTTAGAGTGACTTATGGGTAACTTAAAACCAAGACACGCGGTAATCAAGACCATTATACTAAGGAAGTTGTGATAACGTTATTTATACACACCAATTTTAAATAAGGTTCTACCTGAATGACGGTTTTCGCTTTGGCTATGGCCAATCATACAAGTATTATGAACAGTCAGACTATGCAGATTAGATGTAACACATCACCTTTGGGCAGAATTTGAAACACCATAATTTTTGGCACAAGTCAAAGTTTGCGAGACATGAGTGTAACACATCACCTTTGGGCAGAAAATGAAACACTCATGCATCTTAGGCAGAAGTCATGTGTATATCATATGAAGAATGTAATAAGGCAAGTGTTACACTATGCTTGTTCATATAATAAGGATATACACCTAAGTGACTATGCTTAAGTTTACTAAATAACATCAAAAGTAAACACATCACCTTTGGGCAGAAGTGAGAACTTGAAAAATGTTATTTTAATCAAGCAAATGTTAAATCAATAAAAAAAGTTAGTTGAATGATTTTTTTCTAATGTAGTGAGGGAATTTTTTTTAATTAAAACCTAAAGCTTTTTCTAAATTATAGGAAAGAGGTTGTGATATATGGAATGAGATTTTAATACTTTGATTACACCACAAAATCATGGAATTACAAAATAAAAACCACAACAAAACATGCATGCATTAACAGATTGTACCATAAAACCTAGGGTTTAAGCATATACGACAATATACCTTATTCATGGTACCATTTTTTTTCTCCATAACAATCCAATTAAATGCATTGAAACTCATAAAAGAATATTAGAAGTAATTCTAAATATGATTACATCAATCTGACAATTTTTTTCATCCTAAATAAGGGATTTGTTAGTATTTGATTAATGATCTTGATGAACATTGATAATAAAGATGAACACCAAGAACATCATAAAACATGAAATTTCCATCTTCTGGAATCAAAACCAATTTTAGTTATGATCTAATGATTTCGAAAACTTATACATAAACATGTTTAGCAATTAATCCAGAAACCATAACCAATAAAAATTGATTTAATCAGGTTTAATAAAAAACTTAGTTTTTCCGATTTCAATTCCAAATCATCAGGGAATTTTAAGAAGTGAGTAACATTGCTCTGATACCACATGTTATTCAGTTCTTTAAGATCTAATGGAAAACATTTTAGGGTTCTTAATATACCTAACACTCCAATAGTGGTTAGAGATGACGAAGAAGCCATCTTGATCGGTTCCCGTTTAGAGTGAGCAGTTAGGATGGATATGAAAGATGATAGCAGTTAGATTACTAATTGAATACGAATTCGGTTATTATAGTGAGGGGGTCGAAATTTAGAGTGTGTATTTTTAGGGTTCCCTAATAACCTGTATTTATATGCTTCATCCAAGGGGAAACCCTAATTGGTACGGGCCTTTATGTCCATCAAACAAAGCCCGGTTAATTTTATAGGGATGTTAAAGTAAATTGATATGGTTATTAGATAGATGAGCAATAAGGGCACCATAAATTATTTTTCAAATAATTTGCGCTAACAGATATTGCTAAGACACCGGCTGTGGGAGCGGCGAAGCGAACGGGTGTGACGTGGTTGGTTTCCCGTCAGTAAACACCGCCCCTCTAAATCCCCTAGATCTCCCTTTCGGTGCCCACGTTGAATAATCCCCGGTTTCACCGAGTGGCCATTCTTTCTATTTCTGTCTCTCTTTCTCTCTTTGCCATTCTCTCTATTTCTTTCTTGTTTCTCTCTCTCTTAATATTTTGGAAGGGGGTGAATGGGATGCCACACCCTTTGATGGGAAGAGGAAGGTGGTGATCTGGAGGTGATGTGGGGGTGAGGGAAGAGGAACCGCATACTACAGCCTAATAAGCATCCTTCATAGAACGTATAGCGGCATACTCATTCTTTTGCTAAAGTATTTGAGTTTTGAGCAGACTAAAAATTAATTTAAGCATCAAAATCGCGGTTATAATATTTCTTGTTTATAGTTTGCAAATATATATCAATTCAAGATGTTATGTATCTATGTATTTTATATAAGTTACTCCTTTCGTTATCTTATACATGTACTTGTCTAAATCATAACACGTAAACCACCTATAGATGTGTTTTAATTTTTTTCGTAAGAATAACGTTTATAAATTGAAACAAAACAATAAAACCTATACGGATCTTTTGATATGCTATCATGCTTTGTCACCTCCCGTGGACTAGTTACTTGATGTGCTTACACGTATTAGGGTGGTGGGAGTGCACTTAGCAAAACCCATCGACATCACGCGGCGAGGTGTGGCAAATCAGCTAGGACCATTCCATCTTATGCGGCAAGGTATGTTCGGCAAGCAATGTGCGGCAAGGTACGTTCGGCAAGCAGTGTGCGACAAGGGGGTTAAGAGTTTGCCACTCTTGCTGAGATGCACAACTCATTGAGGTGCGGCCCCTTTCTCTCACTAACTAGTCAAATTTTAGTTATATTTTTATTTTTAATTTGTTATTTTAAAATTTGTTGCATGAGAGACATGATTTTCTATAATGTGTCTTGTGACAAGTAAGAGACAAGTTTGAAACAGTGTAACGCATGAGGTTGTAAAGCAATTAACGCTAACATAGAGTTGTAGCATGTTGATAAGAATGGCATGCAATTTCATCACCTTTAAAGACTAGCATGCCATTTTTACGAAGTGTTTCCGACATGAATCGAACATTGGATTTTCACATATGTTATTTTACAACTTAACTGATTTATCATTAAAAAATTATAATCTAATTAAAATATTATTGTATTTAAAAATAAAAAGAATAAGTCAAACACAAAACATACAACACACATGATAGTGTTATTTCTATAGAGTAAATTGCACAAAACATCCTTTATGTTTCCTCAAACTTGCACGTTCCAACCTTAATGTTTAAAAGTTGCTAAAAACAGTCTTTAAGTTTATTTTTGTTGCGGGTTTAATCCTTTACAGCTAACCACGTTATTTTCTTCAGTTAAGTTCCCTCACATGCATAACATGTGAGGGTATATTCGTCATTTTGGTTGATCTTCCACCCACGTCAATTATAAGAAAAAAGAATATTTAAGGTTTGACCTATTTTAAAAAAATTCTAACCGCAGGGACTAATGTGCAATAAAACCAAACTTTTAAAAACCAAACACCCTCTTTTCCGGTCTTCTTCTCCGGCGACTTCGCCGGATTCCGGCGAACCCGGAATTAAGATAGGAATCTTGTTAAGCTAGCCCACTAAGCTGTAAAGATTAACACAGATTTTGATCATGCCAATTAAACTCTTCAGGATTATCATCAGTTGGAAGAATCGGCGCCTTATTCGCATCAGACGGAAACGACAAACGACCTTCAACCCTAGATACCTCTCACGGAACTCCGATGCCGTCAAATTAGAGAACTTCGTAACGCCGTGTTCAGTAGTCGGATCCAGCAACTGGTGACGCTTAGGAATCCGCAAGTTAGACTTAAACACTATCAAACGGTAATCGTGCTCCTCTGTAGTCGCGTACGTTTTACCAAACTTTGTTTAAACTAGGTTAAAACTTAAATATTCTTTTTTTATAATTGAAGTGGGTGGAAGATCAACCAAAATGACGAATATACCCTCACATGTTATGCATGTAAGGGAACTTAACTGAAGAAAATAACGTGGTTAGCTGTTAATGATTGAACCCGCAACAAAAATAAACTTAAAGGCTGTTTTTAGCAACTTTTAAAATTAAGGCTGGAACCTGCAAGTTTGAGGAAACATAAAGGATGTTTTGTGCAATTTACTCTTTTCTATATGACAAGTTTGTATGGTAGTGAAACTAGTGATAGTATGACTTTTGTTTCGTATGAACGAACAAAGCACGTTTGTGTTATCCATATACTTCGAGTAACATGTGGAATTGTCCATTGTCTAAGGCGGTGTTTGTTTTTCTAAAAAGGGTCTAGAGGATTTTTTGTCTTTATCACACAGGTTATGCGCAGACATTACCATCTGCAGAGTGTTTATTTTTCCGAATACGTTTCATTAAAAAACATTTGCGCGAGCTCTTCTTGGTGCAGACTTAGCTCAGTCACTTCTAAGATCTTCTAAGGTCTGCATGTCACACCCCAACCGATGGCGGAAACATCGGGATGAGACGAAAACTAGATTGCAAGAGGCTTCATAACGCTAATTGTGTCAAGTGTTTAATAATTACCTTTTTTCATAGTTTAAATCAAATAGTACAAAATTTAGATCCCGACACGTAACAAATATAACTTCATTTCATTGATAACGATTTAATACAAGATATTGAAATGAAATACATGTTTGAAACAAATACAATATAATAAGTATTTAAAGTTTAAATGCGTTTCTAGGCAATCCTACTAGATTCCATGTGTCATCAAAATTCCTGCAACATGTATTAAAAACATAGATCAATACAAAATTATTGGCGAGCATACAAGTTTGAAATTAATTATACGTATAAAAGTTTGTTTTGATTGTGACAAGTATATATTCAAGTCGAATCGCACGAATATGTAGACCACTTTCGCATAACAATAGCATATAATCAAATTCCTTAACTAGCATGCATAGTATTCTAAGCATAACGATATCATGAGAATACAAGTCAAAACTAATAAGCATAAACAAACTCAAGCATAACAAGTTGCATGTATAGACGAGTTTAAACTAACACATATAACTCACATAAGCGTAACTGATGGCACATTTGGTATTGTGAACACATTTAATTTTGTTTAAAATAAATTTTGTAATTTATACATGTTGCACCCCAAAATGCATTAAAGTGCAAAAGGGGGTCGAGTATGCTCACAGTTTTGCAAATTTTCCTTTGGTGATTCCGTGAAGAGTTGAAGGTTGGAGCTTCAAAGCTTCCTTTAAAACACTTAGTGTTTTATTTTAGAACTCTTAGAGTTCTCTTCCTTGCTTGTAAGATTTAAGAGAAGTAGAGAGGTTAAGAGAAGAATGGTTGGAACACTTAGTATCCTTTTAGAATTCTTAGAATTCTTGATTTAGAGATATTATGGAGAGAAGAATGGTGTGAATAAAATGGTAGAAGGAGGTTGGTATTTATAGGTAGAGAAAGTGAAAAAGGATGAAATATGATTGGTTAAAAAAAGTGGAAGAGGATTGAAAAGATGATTGGTGGAGAAAGAAGGTGGAAAAGGGTGAAATATGATTGGTTAAAAAAGGTGAAAGAGGATTGATGAGGTGGAAAGATGATTGGTATATTTCTTGTATTTCTTGAGTATATATTATGTAATTGAGTATATATAAAAAAGTAAAAGTATAATTCAAGTATTGAGGATGTGCGTATAAGTATTTATATGTATAATTGTGTCGGTTTGTGTATAAATACGTATTTAAATGATCGGTCGTGTGATTAATGAATATGTAATAAGAGATATATGCATATATATATATATATATATATATATATATATATATATATATATATTAACAGCTCAAATTATGATATAAAAAATAAGGATACTAAAATACGAGGCGTTACACTGCAGAGGGTTAAACACCACCACCCACCATCGTCCGTACACCACAATCAGTTTATTTTAGTAGTCTACATACGTTAAAAACAAACAATCTTGCAGACTGTAGAGGTTTAGTTCACTATTCTTTTATAAATATCTGCATATGTGATCCGCAGACTACAGACATTTTACATTTTAAAAATAAACACCACCTAATTGTGCATCACATCGTTTTTATATGGTTGTCCAATAAATGAGATTAAACTTAATTATAAGTCATACATGGTTAACGAGTAGTTTTGTATATTAACTATAAAACTTGGATGTTGAATGTAAAAAATATTTTTAGTCAACTCTAGTTTGATTGTTCATTTGGTTGATGAAGTGTGATGTACACTAAGCATCGCACTTGGATGTCACTATTTATCGTAAATATGCTTTAAGTAAATTAAAAAGTGTAAGACCTAGTATTTTGACAAATAATTAAATATATTTTATATATATGAAATATTGAAATGATAACACTTTTGTATTCTTGGTAACACTTTTTTATAAATATGAAATATTGAAATGATAATGGAAAATAAAGGGAAAGGGTTAGTGGCAAGAATAAAAGACAAGAAACCTTAGTAAGATAAGATGTTTCAAAACTTTTAATTTCTTATCAATTTTTCTTTCTCCATTTATATGGTGAATAGAAAATCGTTAACAAGTCAAAAACTTAGACTACAAAGTTTGAGCTTGATTCGTTCAATAAAAGAGTTGGAGCTTAAGTTTGACTCGATTTAAGCGATCGATATATATAGGATAGGGTTATAGAGTGAACACTAGTGTATTTGTGAACTGAGTGAACAAATTGTGACCATTGATTTACATCATCAAATCGTAAAATACACTAGTGTAATTTCATCATCAAATCCTAGCCATTGATTTACACTTGTGTATTGATAATCAAGGGCTAGGATTAGTTCACTAGTGTTCGCAATCAAGGGTTGTGTGTATATATATAGAGAGAGTAAACACTAGTGTATTTGTGAACTGGGTGAACAAATCCTGGACATTGATTTACATGATCAAATCGTAAAATACACTATTGTACTTTTATCATCAAATCCTGATCAAATCATGTCCCTTGATTTACACATGTGTATTGATAATCAAGGAATAAGATTAGTTCACATTGTTCACTCTCAAGGGGGTTGTTCACAAATGAACATAACCTATATATATTCATGATTATAACTAATTTTATAACAAAATATATACTATTATTTTAGTCGTAATATATATAAATACTATATTTACAGTTACCAGTATATTGTATATTTATTATATAGAATAAATAAGCGTAAATTATAAGTTTTGTCCTTTATGTTTGCACCATTTGCATGCGGTGTCTTTTGGCGCAAAGTTTACAGGCGGTGTCCTTAACCTTCCAAAATCTTGAACGTTATATCCTTTAGGCCAATCCTAATTTGACATCTTAGTTAAGTCTTATCACGTGCAATGCACATGAGGGTAAAATGGTCTTTCCCCAACCCTTTCTATTCACCCCCTGTCACACCTCGGATTTCCAACCCCGAAATCCATACACCAGTGGGCCTGGGTGGGGAGTAGCGTGACGTCAGTTGATAATCATCATAGTCAATTAAACACGGCATAGCGGAAGTCTTGGAGTAAAATTACTATTACAAACCGAATGTTCAAAATACAAAATAATATACAGGCTTGTAATAGAAGATCCACAGGCGGATCATAAATTGTACATGGAAAGAATATAAAACAGCCTTTGGGCAGATTTAGAATTTGCAAGATCCTCTATCACTACCGAGCACTTCCGGCCTATTTTCGTATTGTACCTGCAGATTAGTCTTTTGAAAATACGTCAGCTTTCGCTGGTAAATACATCCAACCGACTCGTTTTGAAAACATTCCAAAAATGTTTTAAGTGTGTATCAGCACAAAATCTTTTTATAACTTGGGTTAATTGACCGTCCAACCTTGTTAACAGATTTACTTGTTTGTCTTACATACGGGGCTCGGCACGAAAATCGAGACACACCACTTTGGACTCACGAAGGAGTCAATTCCTCCCAACCTTGTGGGAATGCATAATTGAGCGTCTATCGGGTGTATGCCTACACCCGCGCTAAAGTCGTGGCTATTTCGATTGTAATGAGCCGAGGATATCCAGGACACGGTAGTTAACCCCTGATATTTAATTTATCAAACAAAACTGATTAAAACAGAATATGCGGATCTCTATTCCGAACCAGCGTTCGACTAAACTCATTTCCGACCAATCAGTAATAATTTACCGTAACCCAAGCCCATATAGGGGAAATAAGTCGAGAATATTTACCTGAGCTAGTCTTCTTTAATTTTTAATAACTCGGCCGTACACAAAAAGGACTAAGTGCAGATAGCATTTACCGGCAAGTCTCTAGTCTGGATTATGGCATAAACTAACCAATTAAATACTAACGGTCTTATTTAAGTCATAGACTTAGACCGACTAGCGTACTTGATCAAAACGTATGACGCTAGATTAAACGATGATTGGATAGAATGTAGTTTAATCCCAACAAGTACCTTGAATTGTTTATTATAGGTAAACTATAAACATTCTGGATTTTGAAACTTTAAATGACAAGGTTAAACTCGTTTCGGTTAATTTCCGTAAAATAGTTACATTTACGTAACTATGCGCTTATTAGCGATATCGGGTAACCGGATAAGTCATGGACAAGTTCTATATGCCATTATACTTCAAATAAGTTAAGATATCCGTAGGATATCAACTTATATGCCCGTTAAGGTTTTAAAACGAAATTATGCCTTATAAGGGCATTATGGTAATTTTATACATAGTTTATAAATTATTTGGGATTCTGAGTTTATAACATGTACCTACTGTAAATATGTTTAAAATAAGTTTTAAATCAGTAGCTATCAAGTTTTGGTCAATAATACGGTTTAAAACCATACTATGCGCTGAAACGGCGCTTATATCGTAAAATGACGTTTTTAAGCGATGTTTACTAAAACTGACATTTGGATCAAATTAAAATGTTTAAAATATGTTATTTAATATAATACATCAGTAGGTAAATGATTTACCTTAAAAAGATTGATTAAAATCATTTTATAAGTCACAAGGACTAAAACCGTCATTTATCAACATAGTTTAAGGACCTGCTTGAAAACTCAATTTATAACTTGGTTTAACATCCCAAATAATCCTATTATTAATATTACATCAGTAGAAAACTCATTTTCAAGTGTATTATCATTAAAACCTTGATTTATGTAAAAAGGGCATTTTGGTCAAAGATGGCATAATTATGGAACTTGCGCATAAACTTAGATTCTGATTATGATCATGTAATATAACCTCAGAGTGTTATGCTACATTATATTACGATCATAATGCAACTTTAGATCAGTATCTAACTAATCTAAATCAGGTCAGAATCGAAATTCAAAGCAGAAGTCAAACTTCGCGACTTTCGGTTGCGAACCGACCCTAGAACTAAAATTGACGAGCCGAACATGTTTGTACATGTTCTAATAATTATTACCAACTTGTTTAAGTGTCAAAAACAGGTTTCATAATATATATAAGATCAATTTATTATTTTTTCCGAAAAATGGCATGTTTGACTTTTTATTTACATAACTTTGACCCGTCAATTGGTCTAGCAAACGTGATCTTCAGGAGGTGCCATTTATAGGGACTAACACCTACCTTATTACGATCACTTAGCCATGTTCATTTTGAACAATGGCTGGACCATAATGGTCTTAACCGAAAGTCAAAGCGTTTTACGAAAACGCTTGACTTTTGGCTATAAAAGCCTATAAACGAAAATGCAAGAGCAAGGAACACTTACAAGAGGTTCCTACAATGCAAGAGAACTAAGTTGGATGCTCCTTTCAGCTAGGAACTTCCAGATGAGGGAGAAGAGTTATGTTTTAGAAAGGTGCAAGTTCAAATGGTGAACTTGATCACCTATTTATCGTTGGAGAACTCAAAGGAGGTGAAGCCAGGTGTTTAGGGTTGTAAGAAGAAGCTTACAAGTGTCCCAAAATGTGGCATAGCAGTAATAGAGAAGCCATGGTTTCGAATTAATGGTTTTGGAATTTTGCTTGGAGACCAAACAAAACTTTCTGCAGCAGAGCCTGTCTCGCAGGGCGCGAGAGACACAGGCCATGTCTCTCGCGGCCCGCGACCGCCCCATGCCCATTTCCAAAGTTTGACACTTTTAACCCCTGAACTATATAAAGCCTCTAAAGGCCTTCTAAAACACTTTTTTAGCACTTTTAGCCATCCGTAGCCAATACTTGGCATACCCGGGATTATGCCCGGACATTGTCGAGCTCTCGGTTCGTTAAAAGGTCACTCAGAGGTATGAATTAACATGTTGACACTTTTAATCCCTCCATCATCCAACTTTCACATATTTACAAATTGAACTCTCTCGTCCAACAAACGGCACGTATGAGAGTTAGGACTTCATAAGGATCACTCAGAGGCTTATGATAAGCATGTTGATTCCGATGTCACTCAGAGGCTGGGCATGTTGACATATCAGTCACTCAGAGGCCAAATTTCAAGCATGTTGACATATCAGTCACTCAGAGGCTAATGATTTAAGCATGCTCACATATGAGTCACTCAGAGGCTGTTATTTATGCATGTTAACATCGGTTCGTCACTCAGAGGCTCAATTTGAGCATGTTGACGCCTTTTAGTCCTTATTGGTCTTTAATAGACTATTTTAAAATACAACACGTGTTAATATACTATTGGATACGATTGTACAGGGTGTTACACCCCCCCCCCTTTAAAACCCTCACAAACCCTCAATCGTTCCATTTATCACATATGTTGTCCCTTATCTTTCAGACTTAGGGTTTTTGGTACAATTGTAAGACGATCAAAAGACGCAATGTCGCAAGATGAAGAAGGATGGTATAATCAAGACAATCTTGACAAGGATCAGGTTGTTGAACTTTATGGTAGTTAAAAATTTTGATTTCGTAACCCTAGTTTAGTTTTTGTGAAATTTTGGCATGTTGATGATGATTAACAATTAATTAATGCCAATGGTGATTGAAATTTTGTAGATTGGTTTCCTAATTTCTTCAGCATATGCTTTTATCATGGTCGTAGGCTAACATCATGTCTTGGAAGAACATATGTAGGAGGGAAGATTAATTAAGTGGACGATATAGATAGGTTATATGTTCATAAAGTTGATCTTATGTTTAATGAGTTGGTCTATAGTAGCACAAACCCAATGTATTACCAGTTTTTAAATCCTGAAAAAAACCTAGATGATGGTCTTGAACACCTAAGCAGTGATCAAAACTGCCTGGACTTGGCTAAGTACGTTGAAGAACACAAGGTCATTAATGTATATACCACATATGGGTTAAAAACATGAAGGAATTGTTTTCCTCACCTATTAAACCTACCAAACCTAGTATTACGATTGAAGAGATAGATGATCCTGGACCACATGCTCTTGTTCCTTTAACCTAAATGCAGATGTTAGGCAATACAGTGGGTTTGTGCAATCAAGTAGGGCTGCTTAAGTTAATATGAATCTTGATGTTGGGCAATCTAGTGGTTATGTGTTGGGTGATAAGGATGGTGTGTTAGGTGATATAGATGATATGCTAGATAAATGGATGCATTGCAAGATACTATGGATATTGTGCTTGCTAATATGGATCCTTTGCAAGGTGATAAGGATGTTGGACAATCTATGGGGTTCTACAAGGTAACAATCTGGTTGAAAATCAAGCTTGGGTTGAGAGTAAAGTGACTATATGTGAGGACATGGAAGGTCTTGATGATGATAGTGAGGACAGGATTCATAATGAAAGTGATAGCGAGGATAGGATTGATAATGAAAGTGACAGTGAGGATACTTGTGACAGTGATTATATAGTTGATGAAGAGAACAATATGACTGACCATGAAATGGACGTGAGTGACTATAGGATGAATGTTGATGCAAAAGTAGAGGACATGGTCAATAAAAACCAAATGAATGTTGAGGAAGACATAGATGGGGATGTTTTAGATAATGATAGGTTTGGCAGTGGCTCTAAATCTGATGCGAATCAGACAAGTACTAGGAAACACTTGTTACACAAGATAAGAAGATAAAATGAAAACAGAGTAAATTTTTATCTTGGGCAGGTGTTTGGAAACAAACAAGAAGCCAAAAAACTGATAAAAACATGCAGTGGAGACTAGAAGAATTATAAAAATCATCAAGGATGATTATAGTAGGGTTAGGGCTGTCTGTCAAGGTTCTAAGCCAGACTTTGAAGTAGATGATAATGGGGTGCATATTCAAAGCCAAGCCAAAGGTATAGAAAAAGTGGGTGATTTTGAAAAAAACTGAAGACAAGAGTTGGAAAGGTAAGAAAAAGAAACAGAAGGGGTTGTGGAAAAAACTAAAGAAGCAGGGACTTTAGAGCAAAAAACTGTCATAAATGTTGGTGGTTGGGGAAAAGGACAAACCCTCAATAATTTCATTGTCCATGGGTATTACTAATATAAAAAGAAAAAGATTCTGAGAGTTGGTTGGTTAAAACCCTAATCACTCAACACACATGCCTTCAAACCCGGAAGTACTATGCTTGTACTATGAAATATATTACACAAAAAATGTTAGAACAAATTGAAGAGACCCAGATGTCCCAATTAAGGCTGTGTAGGAGCATTTTCAAGACAATTTGCTATTGGGATTTCTATGATGAAGGCATACAGGGCTAAGAAACTAGCCAAGAAGCATGTAGAAGGGGACTATGTTGAACAATATACACTGTGGGATTATGCTAATGAACTGATCCAAAAATATCCAGGTATTACTATCAAAATTGAGGTTGAAGCAGGTCCAAATCTAGGGAAAAATACAAGACATTTTAGAAGAATATATGTTTGTTTAGCTGCTTTAAAATAGGGCTTGAAACCATTAGGGAAGGATTTATTAGGATAAAGCATTCAATTCTAGCATATACAAGTTTGCAAGTATTCTTATTAAGCATGTATGATTGAATATTTGTATTTGTAATTAAAGCATAAAGCTTTGTGATTTAGAGGGTTGATATAGCATATAAGTTGCACTCCAAAAGTGTAAAGATAAAAAGAGGGTCGAGTATACTCATGGTTTTGCAAGCTTTCCTAGAAAACCGAGAGTTGATGAATTTGGAGGGTAGAACACGAGGTTACCCTACATGGGAATAGAGGTGTATGAGTATTCTGAGTTGGGGAGGGGTTTCAGGTTATGAAAACAAAGGTACATAAAAAGTATACGTATGAAAATACTACTTTGTGCGAAGTGACAGTTCTGGGAAAATCTAGCTCGTTAAACGCCCGTTCCGACACTGTGTCCTGTTGGACGAGGAGTTTTTTAGGAACGAGACAGATTAGCCTAAGTTCACAACACTTAACCATGAATTGGTTAGCCTCATGAATTCAGTTAGGCTTAATGTAAATACGTTACATTTCATAATATATAGATTAAGTCCATAGTTCGTTAGACTGTCATAGATGTCAAGCAAGAAGGTATGAAAACCTTTCACCAAAGCACTAAGTTTATCAACATAGTTGATAAACCCGTTTGGGCATGAATGTACATAACTAAAATATACTTAAAGGATGTTCAAGTGAGGTGTGGAACTTAATTCAGAAAGCTAAGGCTTCCATCTTTCTCACACTTGCTAGAACACAAGTTCATCCATATTGAAGATGGTGAACTTGGTTAGCTTACACACTTGGTACAAAGTAGAAAAAGAAGCATATGAAATAAAGTAGTAGTGAGCTAAACTCACTTAGAATGGCTGAGAGCATTTTGCCAAAGTTCGGGAAATTTCAGAATGAAAGTGTGTAGATTCGAAAAGTTTGGAGGTGTGAAGTGTGCACTTATTTATAGGAATGAGTTGCTGTCATCTCCACTTCGTGCGAAGTGGGTTCAACTTGCACAAGATGTCAGTTTGGGCTGTTTTTACATATTTTAGCCAGTTTTTCAAGTATTTCAAGTACAAAATTGTAACTTAAGAAGCACCGGTTGAACCTAGGGATAGCCAGGGATATATAAGTTACAACCAAGGTATTTGTGCATAAAGGATTGTCCTTTCACTACACTATCCGGGGTGAGCTCACTTAAGTTGATCGACAAAACTAGCAGCTCCGTTAGTCTCGTCACGGGGAAAGGGTGGTTTTCTCCGTGACCACACTCCGGCGTGAGAATAAGTACTTGAGGATGGTAAGCAAGGTAGTAAGTAAGTTGTAAGTGAGAGGGTATGTATGCGTGTAAGCATGTCCTTTACCTGGAGATTCGATACTTATTTATAGCTGAAAAGGTATGTTCAGGATATGGGCTGGTGGGCCTTGGGCCCGGCCCATACAACCAGAGACATCCGTTTTGTCCTTTGTGTCAGACAATAAATGTTCCCTGCAGGAGAATTAATGTCTACTATCAGGAGGCGTGTCCTGTCGGATGTTGAGTGGTGCCACGTGTACAGGGACCGTCTCTGGGTCAGGCCTGCTGCCAGCCGAAAGTGGAAAAGGTGGAACAGTCACTGGCAGGGATATGGTTGGTGTGCAGTCTGAAGTCTGCAATACTGCTCATGCGATACTGTCACACGCAACCTGCCGAGCAACCCTTGGTCACAATTCTGCCACTTTGTACCCATGAGTATGGTCAACACTTCTTAGTGTTGACCCCTTCTGCGAGGCTGTTAGTGTTTTTCCCGCCAGCGCAGGGTGTTAAGGGTATATCCTTTTGTCCCAAGACTATGAGGCGCTTCTCATGTGTGTCTTGTCCTTGCAAGGTTTTAGGATTCGCAGCTCAGAGGGATGTTGTTCTGCGGAGGGTCTAGTATCCTGCGCGCGCGAGTCTAATTTGTCGTTGTGCCAAGTACACAAGGCTCGTTGTGTGACTTATGTTATTTAGTCTAACTTGTCGTTGCGCTGAGTGCGCAAGACTGTTGTTTGACTTAATTGCATTGGTCTAATTCACTGTTGCGCTGAGTGCAAAAGGCTCATTGTATGACTCTTTGGTGTTGGTCTAATTCACCGTTGCGCTGAGTGCGCAAGGCTCATTGTATGACCTATTGGTGTTGATCTAATTCTCCGTTGCGCTGAGTGCGCAAGGTTCATTGTATGACCTATTGTTGTTAGTCTAAGTCAGCGTTGCGCTGAGTGCGCAAGGTTCATTGTATGACCTATTGTTGTTTAGGAAAATGTACCGTTGCATGCGGGGTTATCCTTGTAAAATATAGTCAAGGTATGGTTACTTGGGACCACACCTCCTTAGTAACATATGAGTATTTCACGTATAATAAGTATTGATTTGCATGAAAACACGTATTTAAATGATTGACTGCATGAATATGACTGCGCCTTAGTTGCTTGGTTCTTGGTCCATAATTTCGACCAGTTTTTCCACAAAGTGCAAGGACTCATTGATTTGAAAATCTTCGAGTGGAACTTGAAGTCCTTCTTTAGCTAAGCACTTCTTGAGATTCGAAACTTGAAACATTGGATGAACGTTGTTGAGTTCTTGAGGTAGGTCCATTCAATACTACCTTTCCAATCCTTTCGAGAATTTTGAAAGGACCTACGAAGCGAGGAGCGTGTTTTCCTTTCTTACCAAATGAACTACGCCCTTCCAAGGGGATACCTTGAGGAGTACATGATCACCAACATTAAATTCCAAAAGGCTTGCGTCTCTTGTCAGCGTAACTCTTTTGTCGACTTCTAGCCTCGAGTAGGTTATCACGAATTTGCAAGATCTTGTCTGTCGTCTCTTGTATGAGTTCAAGACCAGTGATTTGAGCTTCTCCGATCTCGTACCAACAAATAGGCAATCGACACTTATGACCATACAATGCTTCTAATGGTGCCATTTGAATACTAGCGTGATAACTGTTGTTGTGCGAGAATTCTACCAAAGGTAAGTGTAAATCCCAGTTGCCACCAAAGTCGATTACGCATGAACGAAGCATGTCCTCAAGAGTTTGAATTGTACGCTCGGTTTGACCGTCTGATTGAGGATGAAAAGTGGTACCAAGATTTAGATGAGTACCAAGAGCTTTCTGAAACGTTTGCCAAAGACGTGAGGTAAAACGACCACTACGATCAGTGATGATGTCAATGGGGATATCATGACGACAAATGACTCCATCCATGAAGATACGAGCTAATTTCTCAACTTTGGAGTCTTCATGAATGAGGAGGAAATGAGCGGAGTTGGTCAAACGATCGATAATTACCTAAATGCTATCATACCAGACAATGTACGAGGGAGTTTGGTGATAAACTCTTTTATACATATGCTAGTACACTAAAACGTGTATGCTCGCCAATACTTTATGTGTTGACATGTTATTTTAATATGTACTGCAGGACCTTGATGACGTTACGTTGAAAAGAATCTAGTAGGAAGGACTAGAAACGCACCAAACTGTAATTCATGTTTAGTAGTTTAGACATTACGTTACTTGTACTTTTGTTTCCAAATCATGAACTTGAACCGTTAGCAAAGAATTAAAATTTACTTTTCAAATACTTGTCACAATTAGTCGTTACGAAGTCTCTTGTAATCACGTTTTTGTCTCACTCCGATGTTTCCGCCATCAGTTGGGGTGTGCCATGAAGCCATAACTTGTTTAAGGTCAACTTGATTCGAGCCTTTTTTTTATAAGTAACTCTTGAACAGCTTGCCTCATTTGTAGCTTGGGCCCTAGCTATCTTGTGCACGAAATAGTGTATATGTCTATTTAGATTTAAGCGTTCATGTAATAACACATATTGAAATTAGAGTTTAATTTTTTGATTTAATCTGATTTTTGAAAAGTAACTTGCAATTTTTACTTTTGAACAATCTTCATACACCGAGTTGTTTGAATATATGGCTCGGAGTTGTGATAATTAAATTTAGGGAAAATGTCACAGAATAGTAACCAAGTTTCAAAAGTGTTCTAATTAGGTCACTCGTATCGTTTTTGTCCCAATTAGATAACTTAACATTCAAATCGAGTCATGTCCTTTTTTCCATGGGTCAAGAGAAAAATTGAGCATAAGATGCTATGGTCGGATTATTTTAATATATGAAATTTAATTTACTAAAAATAAAACACTTTAATTACATTAAAAATTAAAATAATAAGTTAAAATCCACGTAATCACTCGACGTTAGCATCAAATGAAAGGGAAAAAATAAACAAAAATCTGCATCACCACGGTTACCTATAATAGATGATAAAACACTTAATTTAATAAAAAATGAATGTTGAGTGACCTGATTTACTAATTGACAATTTTAAAATTTGATTACTATTTCAAATTTCCTAAATTTATGGCATCTGATAACCCAAATTTTGATTACTTTTTTAAATAAAGATGTTATACTAAGAAGTTAGTGTAGCAACATAAATTATCCAGTTCAACTATAATTAATTTCAATCAAATTATTTAACTTAATAATTAAGTTCTGATTAATACGTATATCCTCTTGAAAGCACACATCCAAACCACCCCAAAGTTTTAAAACAAGGAGCATTTGTTAGACACCTTTATTTATTTATTTTTCTTTTAATTATGACATCATCATGTTACATTGATAAATACCTATAACGACTTAACACAAACCCAGGCGTTACAGCGGGATGTTGATTATGTATGTACAAATTTGAAAGGTATGGTTTTTTATTTTTTCCCCGTCTCCTTCATTGGTAACTAAATGCAGATTACTTGCATTTAACATCCCGCCATAAGAATTACATATAGTTATTGTATGTAGATAAGACATATGTATGAGATGATTACAAATTACACAAACTTTTAAGGCTTAGTATCCCGAGGATAATAAAAATAATTTGAATCAAATGTATAAAAAAGTACAAATTTACCAACAGCATGAAAACTAAAAAATAAAGCATAAAATTTTCTTTATGAGAAATATAAACCACTAAATGGGCTATAAGCAGCAGGGGTTTGATGTCCAGAACTCGAATGCATCTTTTGAAAACGCCGGATCTCCAATAACCATCGTCTTCCTTTGCAATCAGGCAAGCGTTTACCTGCGAGGAATGGACGTAACAAAAGCCGAATTGTTTGTCAGGAAAGAGAACAGGATGTGGAGAAGATTGCAATTGACGATTTGGTGCGGGTTGAAGCGGTTTTTGATAACCAAGCCGATGTTTACGTGGCTTGGAACAGTATATTAATTTTCGTTGTAGAATTAATTGTACTTGAATTAACAACGAAATGGTGGCATAAAGTTGAAACGGTGGAAATTGGTTTTTTAATTGAAACGTTAGAGGTTGGTTTTATAATGAAACGGTGCCAGTTGGTTTTCAATTACATATGCAAGTGGCAGTATGTATAAAATGAATTAAAGAGTGTGACTTTTAAACTAACGGGACATAATCCAAGTTGCTAATGTATAGGGGTATAATTTGATGAAATTGTTCAATCAGTGAAATTTCTAAAAGATGAATAAAATAATATGATTGAAGAACAGAAATTTTATATGTTTCCACCTAGCGACTCTTTTATAAATATAAACTAAATTTATAGTTATGTTTGTTGGGTATAAGCCCAAAGACGCTAACACAATGAAAAATGATACTGTTGGGCCTCGGCCTCAGCCCAAACTCTTGAACATCGGGTTTTTTTTCCCAAATGGGTTCGGTCTGAGTCAAACTTGGTCAAAACTAATTTTAAGTTTGAACTTTCCCCCTTTTTTTGTGTGTGTATGGGGGAGGGGGGGGGATTCCGTGGTGATGGAAATCGGATTTTAACCGGTTTGGTTCTGGTTTGACTACTTTCAAATTATAGGTTCCGAACCCAATTTTAATCCATTGGTTCGTGTCGATTCCAAACAGGGCCAGTCAAACCGTTTTCAATATTAGTTCTGATTTTCAGGTTACAAGCCGGTTTTGGTTTCTGAATTGGTTTTTCGTTTTTGGGCACATCTAACTTAAACCTATCCGAAGCAGAGCTAAAACCGATTTAAATCAAAACTTGATGATTTTCAGAGCCTTTTCTAGAAATTATAGACTAGGGTTAGTGAAAGATATAGAAAAGTTTAAAAGCATTTGTGAACTATTAAACATTTTTCTATAAATAGTAACAATTATGATAATTAGTTTATATTAAAGCTTCTTGTAAATAGTAAGAAGTCCAGTCAGATTTATGTTTGGGGAGAATAATTTATAGAATTAGGCATGACTTAATGATGAAGCGTTTGCTTTAACAAGATAAGTAACAAGAGTTGGGTGATCTCATCATCAATCCCAACCATTTCACTCCCACCTTCCTTTTGCCTTTTTTTTGTTTATGGGATTTTCCAATCCAATATTTTAAGCATCTATATATCTACGTTAGTTTAATTTTCTTCCTTGTTTTAAAACTTAAAAAGAAACTAGAAATAGATGTGATTAATGAAATCATGTGAGTTGTTTAATCTTTACTTAAAAATTAGATCGAGTCAAGCTTAAAAGCGCTCGAATATGAGCTCGAGTCAAAGTTTAAGTTGAGATCATGTAAGCGTAAGCTTATTGAGTTCGAGTGTTTGACCAGGCTCATGAGCCTAACGAGATGTGTTTTTATATAAATTTTCATTTAGTTTTATATATAGCTGTTAAAAATAAGTATTATATATATACACACATAATAAATATTATTACAGATAAGCTTTGATATCCATCACTTGTGGCCTAGTGTTAGGAATATTTGGTTTTTCAATGGAGACCTACGTTTAATCCACACTTGTGTCACTTTGGTGAATTAGACAATGATGGATAGAACCTAGCCTCCTTGCAAAGGTGTCAGACTCTATCCTGAGCCCATCCGGGTTTTCATCTCACCGTATGTTACGCCAGAGAGTTCTGCTCTTGTGGTGGCACAACGACTGTCAAGTGGCAGCTGACAGTATGGTTTCCTAGGGAAATGCCCAAGCCAAACTCTGAAGCCAGCGTGGACTCGGTTAAGATAACATAGTCTGGCCGGAGTGAGGCAATGAGACTCTCCAATATAGAGAGTGTGATAGCCTGATACAAGAAAGTCGTTCTAAAAAATCACAGAAACTTTGATAAAACAACTAACCACTATATATCGTGTTATATATCATATTTATATGATATATAAAGAATATAGATACATTTGAATATTTTTATAAAAGAAACACAAAAAAACGCTGAGTAGTTTATTTTTTAAAAAATGTTAAAATTTCATGTTACATGATATATATGCCCAAAAAAGTAACATACAAATTTTGAACATTTAAAAAAACAAGTAGGCGCTTTTTACATTTTTTTATAAAAATGTTCAAGTACATTAATATTACATTCCCTGTTTTAAAAAAAAAATTAAAAATATTACATAAGGTTTTCTTAAGTTTTTCTAAACTCAAGTGAGTTTTCGTTTTATCTTTCACACATGTATATATATATAATATATATAATTAATAGTTAATAAATAATAAACGAATCAAACTCGACCTTAAAAATTTACTTACGAGTTTACAAATAAAACATACCAAACTCAAATTCAAACTCTCTTAATAAAACATACCAAACTCAAATTCAAACTCTCTTATTAATTTAAACGTATCAAGTTTAAACTCAAAAAAACTCAACTGAGTTGTACGCCTCTACTCGTATACACCCGCAGCACTTAAACCACTAACAAAAATTATATGAGAGACCAAAGGTGGAGCGCACCTTCCACCACTTTAGCCACCCAACGGTCTAATATTAGTAAAAGCATTTAAAAAGTATTCATTCAATTCAAACACAATAATAATATAAGCCTCTGTTTTCTCAAACATGTAATCAAAATCCTAAAAGAAAAAACAAGATAAACACGCACACACACACTCCACCGTTCTTTTAAGTTCTTTCTCTTGTCTCAAAACCCATCTTGTATTCATCTAAAAAACAAATTTTGTTCTGTTTGTGTGCTTCTCGTGTTCGTCCAGTAACTCAAAATCCAAATAACAACTGGGGTTTTGATTTTCTTTAAAGAGTTGTCATACTTTTGACTCAATTTTGGGGGAGTGTGTCAAGATTTGCTTTTTATGAGTGGGTTTTTGTTTGCTTTTTGTCCCTCTTTTTGCAGCTTTACTTTCGAATCTCCTCTTTTATGTTCAAAGTTTCTAAATTTATTTTAGGGTTTCAATTTTTTCAATTGGTTTAGTCAGTCAGTGTTGATTTTGCTGAAATTATCTGAATAAATTGAGCTAGTTTTTGTGGGTTTTTTTTTTTTTTTGAAATAGTTTGTTGGTTTTTTTAGTAGGTGAGTTAATTAGGGTAAAATCGGTGATGGATGATTCAAGATGGAAGCTTTCTGTGTTGAAGATTGTGGGTTTGATGATGATTTTCTCTGCTCAAATTTGCTTTGGAGACACTGATCCAAGGGATAGTAAGTTCTTCATATTCTTAACTACTTTTCAGTTTTGTGATTTATTATTGCATTTAATTCTGTTTGACCTTTGACTAAATTTTTATTAAATTTATTGCAACTTCTGTAACTCATAATTTGTGTTTTAACTTTTAAGACATACATAATTTACAAAAAAAATGGGTGAAAGTTATACAATTTAATGTCTCATAAAGAAGTTGTAAACACCTCCAATAATTGCAAAAGAAGTTGTTATGACTTATGGTAGTGCATATATTTTCTTAATGTTTTTTGAACAACTGTAATGCTTATACTAGAGGTTGTTTGGGATTGTGTTTTAAAAGTGATTATGCAATATGGTGTAATCGAAAACAAATAATCAGCTGTAACAAAACGTCTAATGTTTTGATGTGTTTTTGTTTGATATCCCAGTAATCAGCTTTTCAAGTGTTTGTGACAAATTTTGATTATTTAAGGACTACTAGTAATTTTAATAAGCTTACTTTCAAACTGATATTTGACCTTAGAATAATCAGAATCAGATTTTCTGCATCCAAACACGCGAAAACGATTTTCTGCAGTTCGGAAACGTAATTAGACAATTTATTCGCAACCGAAATGCCAAACACACCCTAAGATGAGATGAAGTAGTAAAACTCTTGTTATTTAATAGAACTGTAAGTCTTTTATTAGTTTTTGAGACTTGTATTTTCATTGTTTATATTTCAGTTTTGGCAATAAATAGTCTATATGCGGCTCTTGGCTATCCACCTCTTCCCGGGTGGTTAGTGTCGGGGGGAGACCCGTGTGCGGAAGGTTGGCAAGGTGTTCAATGCGTCAACTCTAACATAACTGGAATGTATGAGTTATGACTCAATCTTGAAACTTCAAATGTTCTTAACTAATATTTTTCATCTTTTATCGGGATATCGTCTAACTTCTAATTTTATGAATGCGTATAGAATTCTTAATGGTGCAAATTTGGGAGGCGAATTGGGTGAGAATTTGGGAGCCTTCGTTTCCATCATACAAATGTATTTGTGATTAGAATACTTCAAGATTTTTACGTCAAATGTTTTTAAATCGTGATCATTAATTTTTGAGTTTATTGCTATAATTTTGTGCGCAGAGATCTCAGCAATAATCATATTGGAGGTCATATACCGTCAAGCCTTCCACCTACCATCAATAGTTTGTATGTCTATTAGTCCCTCTTCACATCAAAGCTGCAACACTTACTATTTTAATTTATTTTAAATGATTAGCTTTCTCAACAATTGTCATATTTTTTGTTGCCTAATTCAATTCACAAACCGTTGTTCTTGTGAAAATGCCAAAACACACTAGATCTTTCTAAGAATGAATGGTGTTAGATAAATTACTGAAATTTAAAATGCTCAAATATTTTTTGAGTAAAATTCCATTTTCTTCCTTGAGGTTTGACCACTTTTGTGACTTTCATCCCTGAGGTGATAATTTCATCCAAAAGTTTGAAATCTTGCCATCTTCATCCCTGAGGGCCAAATTTCGAGGGACGAAAGTCGCAATATATTGCCAAACTCAAGGATGAAATGGCAATAAAACGCAAACCCGAAGGACTCAAATGCACAAAAGAGTGATTTTGGATGGAACAAGCTGCCTCAAGCGACGATTTTGGCATTTTACTCTAATTTTTTATTATATATTTTTAAAAGGCAAATACAATGACTCGACACACCAACCTGTTTCCATATTGGATGTCATATGATCATTTTGGCAATTTCCATTATAGTTTCTCAAAAGAAAATTTTAAGTTATGATTGACGTTACATGTTTTCTTGATGAAACCTTAGATTGTTTTTCCTATTAGAATGCTTTCAGGAAACCAGCTTACAGGGAGCATTCCCGACTCTCTTTCCTCGTTAGGCCAAATGACAGACTTGTAAGTATCCTGTTGAAATATCATGTTCATGTAGCTTTGGATTTATATTTTCTAACAATTTTATTCTATATATTTTCAGACACTTGAACAACAACCATTTGAATGGAGTAATTCCAGATTCTTTTCAACAACTTACACCCTTGATAAATTTGTGCGCCGTCATTTCTTTTATCCTCAATGTGTATGTTTATGTGCATGTTTATGCTTCTTTATATATATATATATTATAGTCTTGTTGCAGGGATTTGTCTGCTAACAATTTAAGTGGCCCACTGCCCCCTTCAATGGCAAGCTTGTCATCATTAACAACATTGTGAGCACATTTTATTTGGATCACGCATAATAAAACTGTATTCGTCTCATAAAAAAGGCTACATTTGACTTTTTAGTCGGTGAATCTTACAAGAATTATTTATATTTTCTAGAATATACAAATCGCTATATCTGAATATTTATGGAGTATTCAAACAATGTTTTGGATGTTATTAACATTTGCAGGCACTTACAGGGCAATCATCTTACTGGGGTTCTTGATGTGCTGCAAGATCTTCCACTTATAGCTTTGTAAATTTTATAGCCTTTTTCCATATGATTTCTTCTTCTTGAGAATATCTTTCGTTTTGTTATGTTCGAACTACGCGTTTTATGCATTTAAAAGTAAGCAGCTTCTTGTGATGCAGGGATGTGGAAAATAATCTTTTCTCCGGGCCCATACCTCCCAGATTATTGACCATTCCAAATTTCAGGTGAAGTAAAAAACAAAGTATTTCTATATATTGTTGCATAATTTTATATTCTTTACAAACTTGATTTGCGCTCTTAACATTCACGTTATGCAACACAGAAGCACCGGAAATCCCTTTAATACAACGATTATCCCTTCTCCTTCTCCGCCAGTCTCATCCCCATCACCGTCATCATTTGGACCGCTACCGCCGGAAATAGGGCCTGGAATTCAAGTATTCGGACAACCACCAC
Organism: Scalesia atractyloides; assembly: GCA_947069175.1. Lineage (NCBI taxonomy): Eukaryota > Viridiplantae > Streptophyta > Magnoliopsida > Asterales > Asteraceae > Scalesia > Scalesia atractyloides. Next base: position 7,390,169 of record CAMTDV010000008.1, read on the forward strand.
CGGATCAGCCAGCTTCTTCCGGAAAACTAAAGTCCTTTATGATTAAAAAAGTTGTGTGGGTTGCAATCGGTGGATTCTTGATTCTTGTTGTACTTGCATTTGCACTTTGCTTTTGTATGTCAAAATGCCGCAAAAAAAAGTCAATGGTTAAAGCTTCAAAGGATGGGCTAGCCAAGAACTCTACTCTTAACGTCTTGAAACCACCCGAACATGGAGAAAATAGTAAGAATACATTGACAAGGTCCTCATCGAAAGGCGAGAAAGTTGAAACGTTTTCTAAGAACAAGGAGGAACACGTGATAGACATGACAAAGGTAAATGCAAGTTCGTTTTCAACACGGCCCCTGCCGCCTCAACCTTCTCCTCGTGAAGGGGTCATTGTAAAACCGATTTCAGCTCCACCAACTACCTCCCGCCGCACTGTGAAAACCTTAAACTCCGCTAAGTTTTTCTCGATTGCATCGCTACAAGAGTACACAAATAGCTTTTCTCCGGAAAATCTTGTTGGAAGTGGCATGCTCGCTACCGTATACAAAGCTGAGCTACCCAACGGAAAGGTAAGATTTTATGAAATGATGTTAGTTTCATAGATAAGGGCAATTGTCGAAACTATGCAGTTAATATCGGTGATATATTGGTTATCGGTCCCCATGTCAAATATCGGGTCGAAATATCGGTACCATTATTATCGGCGATATAGACCGATATCTCACCGATATTCCCGATATCAGTACCTTTCTTCTTAGTTCTACCATTCGTCTTTCTTCTGCATGCTGCTATTAGTGTTTTAAGTCTTAAATCATTTCCTAGTTGCTGCAATTGTTAGTTTTTTGCAAGTTAAGGTTAATTTGTTAATGGAGGAGAGTATACAGATTGTTAGTGTTAAATTGCTATATATATATATATATATATATATATATATATTATGCATGATATAAAAATTGCTGATATCCCACCGCGATAACTGAGACCGATATTCAATTTTTACCGCATTAACTGCTTTGGTCTCTTATAATTACATTTTAATCAAGCTATGCTAAGTTCTAGGGACGTTATGAAAATTTGGAAAATCCACAGGGTTTTCTCAACACTTCCCCTATAAATATTCATCTTATTGGCATATATTGTTTTTGATGTTTTGTGTTTTACAATCTCAAGCTGCTAGCGATCAAGAAACTTGACAATACAATGTCTCGGAAGTGGAGCGATGAACAGTTTATGGAGCTAGTGTCGAATGTAACTAAACTTCGAAATGAAAATATAGTCGGACTCGAGGGTTACTGTCTTGAACATGGTCAAAGACTTTTTGTCTATGATTATTGTGAAAATGGGACATTACATGAAGCTTTGCATTTAAATGATGAAATTCACGAAAAGCTTTCCTGGAATTCTCGAGTACATATTGTGCTTCAAATCGCAAGAGCCCTCGAGTAAGTACACATTCTAACTTACCATTTTGACCTCAATATGTTACGGTATTAAATACAGTCTGATGCCAACGAGTGCTTTTATCAGTTTATGTTTTGTTTCTGTTAAGGTACTTGCACGAGGTTTGTCAGCCGGCTGTCGTACACCACAACTTAAAGTCAACAAATATTCTTTTCGACAGTGAGCTCAATGGGCGTGTTTCAGATTGTGGTTTGGCTCCACTGCTACCGTCTAGCCACATTAGTCAGGTAACCTTTTCCCATAGGTTTAGAACTTGAACCACATGGCCCACAGGGCCGGTTTGTTTAGATTATTAGATCGGCTTTGACAAACTTCTATCTTATCAGTTGCAAGGTTCAGGATATGGTGGTCCAGAACTTGAGTCGGGAAGTTATACATACCGGAGTGACATTTACAGCTTTGGAGTCATTATGTTAGAACTTTTCACCGGCCGAAAAGCTTTTGACAGGTTATTCTTTATGATTTTTCTTACATAAATTTAGTGATTTCTCTAAAATATTATATTATATATAAAAGAGAAAGGTCATTGGAGACCTTTCTCTTTTAACCCTAAAGTTTTTGACGTTTTCATTTCACATCTTCAAAGTTTTGAACCAACAAAAAATGCCCTTACACTTTCAAGTTTTTCCACTTTACACCCTTAATTTTTTGACATGAATCACTATTAACCCATATCTTTAAGTAAGTTACACATTCACTTCTAACTTTCAGTAATTGACAATGTTGATCCTCCAACCTTTTCTACTTAATAACTTGACACCTCCTTTTGTTTAAATTACTTTTACGACTTTACATCGCAACGTGTGACACATTAGTATACCTTTTTAATCTACGTCTGGCTATGTTAATGTCTAAATTACTTTTAGGACTTTACACCATTGTCTAAATTACTTTTACGACTTTACACCGCAACGTCCGTTGCATACCCTTTTTTATCTATGTCTAATGACGTTCCCTCCAACTTTTCTACTCAATAAATTGACACCTTTTGTTTAAGTTACTTTTACGACTTTACAACGCAACATGGACGGATTATTATACTTTTTTTATCCATGCCTAATTACGTTATGTCTAAATTACTTTTACGACTTATCACCACAACGTCCGAGACATACTCTTTTTTATCTTGTCTAATGACAATAATGTCACGAACGTAACAAGTGTAACAAAGTAAAAAAAACGCGTAACGTCATGTGCGCCCACTACACGTTAATGCCATCATCGTTACGCAATACGCATGTAACAAAGTCACAAACGCGACGTTGCCGCTGCAGCGCGTGGCACGGGTCAAAGTTCTAGTTAAGATACACCATTCTAGGGGATATACTCTGATAATGAATAAGATATTTCTCTTATATAATATTTTTTTTGCTAACAATAAAAACTTGGGTTCTATAGTTCAAGGCCACGGGGAGAACAATTTCTCGTGAGATGGGCGATATCTCAATTACATGATATAGAAGCGCTATCGAGGATGGTCGATCCTTCTTTACGCGCTGCATGTTCTTCCAAGTCTTTATCTCGGTTTGCAGATATAATTTCTCTCTGTGTTCAGGTTAGTATCAATGTTAACCCTATTTCAATATTGTTCTTGGATTTCAGTTAGTTATTTATTCGTTTTTTTAATAGGCTGAACCGGAGTTTAGGCCACCGATGTCGGAAATTGTGCAAAGTGTGTTGTATATGATTCAAAGAAATCCTTAAACAATGTTTAGAAATGCAATGTGCCAAAGACCAGGTTACAACTAGCAAAGCGACATGATGGTGGCCCGTTAAGAGTGTGTTTGTGGTAACTAAATCTTTTAGTTTAGACATGATGATATGCTTCAGTTTTGTTTAGTTATGTGTTCAGTTTGTTTGTTTGTTTAATGTTTTGTGGTGGTTTCTAATTGCAAGTATTCTTTTATATTTTAAATGTAAGTTAATTTTATCAGCTTCTTCTAATAACTAAAAACAGGGGCGGACATACGTTATGATTAGGGGTAGCCCACGCTACCCCTTAGCGCTCCGGCGGTAATGTAAATTTTGGAAAAGTTTGACGTTTTTTTCGATTTCGGTACACCTTTTTTTAAAACGTTACCCCTATAAAGATATTCTAGATCCCCCACTTACTAAAAATGCATTTGTATTATGCATCATGTGGTTTTATAGATGGTTGCAACGAAGGTTACAATCTGACGTGGTTCCAACATTGGCTAAAGAAAATAGAGAAAATACTAGAAGAAGAAATTTAGAGAGAGAGACTAATTTTTCTTCCATAAGAAGGAAACTACCCCACTAACTAGACCAACCCACACACTACTAATAGGCCAACTAATGAAATAAGAAATTACTTACTGCTAACAAGAACAAATAAACAAAAGGAATCAAGAAAAACATGTAGTAAAGATGGAATATTTTATGAAATTTATAATATAGATGTATATCCATCCGTCAACTACACATACATATTACTATATATATATATGTTGTATATATATTAAATAAGTTAGTGGATTGATACATATTACCATATATATATATATGTTTATGTATTAAATAAGTTAGTGGAGTGCCCCATTATCCGGCGGGTAACAACACATACATTAATGATTTTAAGGATGTGCACTAGACGGTTCAATAGGTTTGTTTGCTTTTAAATGAGCAAAATCACTTTAGCTATACAAAAGTGTGTCGTTCTCCTTTGTACCCTAGATTGCTTGCGTTTAAGACTTAACTAAAAGATGAATTACAAAAACATTTAAACACATAAATATATATATATATATATATATAATATATATATTTTTGAAGAGTTCAAATGAGAATAAAAATTTTGTAAGAATAAAAATAATAACTTTTAAACAATAGAAATTCTCCATTTACTCATTTAATATGTGTATTTAATGTTATGAAAAAAAACATATAGGTAAATATATAATTATCATTAATTAGCTAATAAATTAAACTTGTAACTCGTTTTTTTCATATACTCTTTCAGGATAAAATAATTTATGGTATACGACAATTTTCGACGTGTGTAGGATAAATTTTAGTATGTGTAGGATAAATTTTGAAATATGTAGGGTAAATTCCGATAAATGTAAGACATATGTATGATAATTTTTAAATGTGTAGGATAAAATGTTTTTGCTTTATGAATAAGAGATAATATAATTAATGAGAGAAGTTATAAACTATTTAATGTTTTACTATTATGCCCTTTCTTTTTTTTCTTCAGACATTAAATTTCTTCTCAAAAAACCTATTTATATATATATATATATATTATATATTATATATATATAATATATATATCTTATGATTTGCATGTATCTCATCCCATAATGCGGCTATAATGCTATCGTAGTGATACATCCGTATAATAAAGCATTATATAATTATCAAGATGATTCCCATAGTAAACACCCCTCCCCCCTTGGTTGTACTATATAAAATGTAACGAGTATATAATTAAAAATAGAGCATGGACACTTACAATCCAAAGTAAAATGGGAGATTGGCTCACAAAACTCATGTAAATCGGAATCTTTTTTAATCTGTAAATCTTATCAACGTATCCGAACAACCACAATACATCTCCACCGTGCACAACTCAAATCGGAAAAAATATGTACTCTACTCACATCTTAATTTTTTTTTTAAGATTCATACTTGTAATTAAACAAGCCGAGTCGAGTCGAGTCCTAGGCCATCTAAGCACTGGAATGGGTCGTGTATGTTGATCAGTTCTGTTTAATCATAATGGAAAACATAAATGAAATACTTGAGACTGCAGACAGGCCAGCGGAGAATCCAGTCAGAGACGCAGCCATGTAGTTCGACATCTTTGTCAGTGTGATCTGGTTCCTCCTTAGGGTGTAAAATTATGATGGTGATAACCGAACTAGGGATGAATTCGGTTTAGGTTATGGAGAGAGAGGTGGGTGGCGGCTATGATGTTAAGGATGTTATTGTGAGTGTCTAACCCTAAACCTCTCTAATCATCTCCTTATATACACCCAGAAAGAAAACCTAATTAGTTAATTATGGTAATATGGTCCATCAACAATTACCAACTAATATATAATAGGATTAATTTTATTTTGATCTAATATAATATAAATGATTATAATGGCTACATGATTAAATATTATAAATGTATTATATTTAATCTTACATTCTCCCACTTAGCCGAGTAATCATTTATCATGAGTACTAGATTAGTCTGATCAGAAGTTAATACTCATTTTAGCTTTAAACCAAGAACCATAGCAGAGGAATACAGCCGTTGAATCATCATTCGACTCATTACCCCTATTAGTCATACTACAGCCTCAATTTAAAACCTAAATGTTATGATCAAAATATGCAAATAAGCCCTTTAGCGTTTGAGTTGTATTTATATTTGTCTATATGTCATTACACCGGCAGAACATATGTTAGAGACATACAAAATCAAACTAACGAGGAAAATTAATAATTAATCATTCATGGTACGATATGCAGTTGTACATAGTCATCAATAAACTCGTCATTATTATAAGCGCTTACATAATATTTATGGGTGATAGACTTTCAGTTATAGGATCCTTAAGCATATCATGAATGCATTCGATACAAAGATTTAGTTTCCTCAATTCGTTCATAAACGATTAATTAATTTTATATCGAAATTTAATGCAGCACCTCTCGAACTGTTACTGTCCAAGGAGACATGGTAGCTGACTTTATCACAATAAGTCTTCAATATATAATTTATATGGAGTTAATAAACTTATGAGTCCACTGATAAATTTTCAACAACATTTAGTGATTATTGCTTTGTGATCAACAACATATTATGTCATTATATCTTAGGTTGTTGTTATCAGTTCATTATGACTCCTCCATTAGATAAGTTTTGTCTGCTGACATAAGGATATGCCCCGAAATTACATTTTGTCATCTTTGAATATTACAAAGTTACAGTAATCAACCGGTTTGAGTTCTCACTTCTTCTTTAAATTATAGTCTCTCGTTTCCTTTATAGATATTTTAATACTCCATAAGATGCTTCACATTAATCTAGATATATCTAGTGTGTTGCAATGTGAGTAATATCTAAACGAGTATAGACTTAAACCACATAAGGCTTCTAATTAATGAAGCGTAAGGAAATAATCTCATTTACCCTATTATCCTCTAAAGGAGAGCAGTATTGTTTGTTACATATGTAAGGACCCATTTAAAGTTAAACTTATGGAACGAAAATAATGTCTCATTGGGTCTATCTCAGTATGTTATGATATCTATTACGTAAGAGATATCTCTAAGATCTATTATATCAAAGTTTGTATTAAACAATGCTTTGATTTATGTAACATATACTTGTCAAAAGAATGTCATCTTTATACAGACAAATTTATTTTAGTTGCTCTCACTCATCTTGAGGTAGGTACATTAATCCACTTGGTTCTTGATGAAAATAATTGCATTAAGATTTCATCTCATTATGATGTTTGCATTAACCCATACATGGATTTTATCGGCTTATAGACAAACTGTTCTTTAACCTTAAGTTTAGAACTTTCAGGTTATTTTATGAACATATAAATATGTCAGCCAGTTGTTAGGAAAGTTGTTTTAATGTTCAACTAATGTAGCTCTAAATTGTTATAAGCTACCAGAACAGTGACAATCCTCAAAGAAACTTTTGTAATATAGGTAAGAAGATTCTTTGATAATTTATCTCTTCCTGAGTATAACCTTTGACAATTAATCATGCATCTTGGTGTCTTAACGTTTATATTAGGATTTGGTTTGGTTATGAACACTCTTAGGTAATTCAATTAAATCCCAAACGTTATTCGAATACATGAAATTAGTTTTACTAGAAAATAGTTTTATTCCATTGAGAAAATCGATTGACGCTAATGGTTTAATTAGAAGAGATAGGATCAGTAAACTTTTCTAAAATCCACTTCAACATTAGTTAGGGAGGTTATGTAATCATCAAAGTTAGTAGGTTTTTAAACCTAGATGACCTCCTGAGTTGATTATTGGCTTTATTAGAAGTTTCAATTTTGTGGATTAGCTATTGGTTAGGTTGCTATCATTTTCAGGATTCTAAGTGTGTAAGAGTTGGTGCAGTATGATGTACAAGAGGTGTAAATGGAGTTAAATTCGGAGTAAAATTTAATGACTCTCTTCCCCCCGCCTCTTGTATTCCTTGCAAGTCATGATAAAGACTTTACTGCTCCGACTGATCTCAGAAGTCTTTAGGAACTCAACATGATTAGGGTTACCAACATATTCTAATAGAGAAACAAATTAATGATGTTAGTCGTTGTAGTTTCTCTTGTTGAGGATTATATTAATTTAGGTAAGAAATCTAAGTGTGCCCACAATTAAGCAACAATGAAATTTTTGTAAGAGTAGCATTAGATTTTAAAGAGACAAGTTTTGATGAAACAATGCCGAAATGGAGCAGTGTCTTGTACAAGAGGTGTAAATTAAAGTAATGTGAAGTTTTCACTCCCCCACCTCTTGAAACTTTTGCAAGTTATAATTAAGACACTTAATGCTCCCACTGATCTTTGATATCTCTAAAATTGCTACAAAAGAAAATTTCAATGAGGTATGTGACGTGACAACCTATCATATATATGTTAGACTTTACTTGATTTCCTTAATGTCCATATGTCATAAGAAGCTTAAGGACATATTTAATAGAAATCATATTAAGTATATATATGAGTAGATTTCTTTAAGACCATGGGCCATATGAGACAAACTTAGATACAAGTGGATAGTCTTTAATTGATAAATGAATTATGTCTGAATATTACATTTTGAATAAGTTCCACAAATGTCAATGAATATAACTTATAGTGGACCATACTTATTTCTTTAGCCAAATAATATTTTAGGGCTTTTAACATCATGATTTAAAATCACTTAGAATGAGATTAGATGAAAAAATCATCCTCACTAACCATGTCATGATTTCTCATGAATTACGGTTACAATGGATGAAATTTATAGATCTCATTTCCTTTTTTCAAATTCTCATTTGCATGATAACAAAAGTTGTGAAGTGTAAGGTATCATCTAGCTTTATCTTATTAATGTTTTTTTCATATATTGAGAACAAATAATATGAGAGTTTAAGGTAAGTGTGACTTTATGTTGACTATGCAAACTTCACAACTGTCATAATATAACTTTAGTATTAATACTAAATTCTGATTAATTTCCAGAATATGTAATGTATCATAAAGCGTAATTAGAAGACAACTTTTCATGGTTCTTATAGCCTTAACATATAATTTTGTCACTAACTCTCATGTTAGTTATTTATTGAATTATAGTCAGGAAACATTTAGAGCTAGAGTCAACACTTATCAGGTGTTAATTGGAATATTAAAATTATCAGACTTAAAGATCATTAAAAGGCGACTACCTATTTTATCCAACTGTTCTTTTGAATTATGGATAATCTCTTTGCTTATGCCTAATGGGCATAATTAGGCAGTGAGTTTCTCCCTTGAAGAACCTTAGAGTTGAAATTACCACTTGTATTTTGTCTATGAACCTTATAAGTATCATCTTTTAGGTTTTAGTGGTAGTGAGGTGAATTACATCTTATTTTTCAGTACGTATGTTGCTGATCAACACACTCATTTTCCTTTGGTACTTTTGAGTGTTATAGTTGATTTATAAGGCATCAAATTGTACTAGTGGAAAAGTAAGTAGTAATGCACTGAAAAAATGTACTTGTTTCCATGCGTAAGCCCTTTATTTTAAGGGTCATGGTATTGTACATTATGATTTATTCACGTATACCATTTAACCTTTATAGTTTAGAATTTGAAATGAAGACATGCACCTCAGGAGTTCCTTTGATTATTCCATAAAATTAGATTATCTTAGGAAAAACATAATCTGGAATAACTTTAGTGATAGCAGTTATGTTAAATGAGTTCTTGATTATCATAAGAGACATCATGTTCGACTTATCCTATTCATCATACTCTACTTTGTTTCTGTAGCACTTTTATCAGAATAGAGCAATAGGATTATCGTGTCTTAAGGGATAATCAAAAATTTAATTCAAGAGCTAATCTTATAGAAACTTTAAGTAAAGCAAAACATATTAGGTTTAGGAATTAGAGTGGATGATATACTGATTTATAGAAGAAAGTTACAGTGAGTAATGTTATTGGGTGTTAAAGATAAGGCAGACAAAAATATGATCATAAGATTAATGAAGGATCATTAATGTGAGAATCATTATTTGAAGAAGTTGTGATATGTCTAGTACTAACATCAAAATAATAGACTTATTTGAAAATTCTACTTAAATAAAGACAAATCAGCTTTGGCCAGAAGTGTAATCATCTAAGTATGTGTGCAAAGTAATTATAACAAATCAGCTTTGGCCAGAAATGAGACAATCACTTTAATTATGCACTTGTTAAGTATGTTAGACATGAATGAATTAGATCAGCTTTGGCCAGAAATAAGACATTCACGTTTATAATGCATAATTAACATAGCTTTTGTAATACTTGAATAATAAATAGATGCATCAAATCACTTTTAGGCAGAAGTGATACATCAGAAGCTCATTCAAGTTAAGCTATTTGGTTTTGTAAAAAGTTATCTTATTATAATTAACTAAGTATTTACAAAACATTTATCTAATAGCAAACCCCCTGTTTGTAATATCCGTAAAAAACCGGATTTACCAAACCCGCTTCGTTTATTAACCGAACAACCAGTTAAAAATTTCGCTGCATATTTAATGCTCAAATTAATTTTAAGCGATACATAATTAATAAGTATATTAGAATATAAAATTTATAATTGAAAATCTATTAAAAATAATGAAATAAAAATAAAGTGCTGATGCCGGGACTCGAACCCGGGTCAGCCGGGTTGAACCCCAAAGTCTTAACACACACACATTCCACCACTCCGCCACTTGATGTTTTTGTAAGTTTTAGGGAACAATTAAAACTTATGAACAACCATGAATCAACCTGTTGCGCCAAACTGAAACCGTAATCGGATATTCAACCGTCCAAATGTTTGAGTGATCGCGGATTCTGGATTATAATCGATGCACCGACGATCCTAATCAATTCAGTTTTGAATTAACTTAAATTTTGGTGATGTTCGGTTTTTATAACCGAAGATATTCAATTTCTGAATTACGCCAACAATTGCTTCCTCTCTCGACTCAAAATCATTCACATAACCTGCAATTTCACTTTCGCTATACTTTCAGTTCATCGGAAAAGTTTTTTTAACTCGCCGGAAAATCTCTACAAGTCGCTGGAAAACCGAGACCTTCATTAATACGGTAAATACTTCGACTATTTCTGTTTCAATCCGTTGTTAGACTGTTACTAACTTCAAACCAACAATCAGAATCAATCCCAGACGACATAGCCGGAATATTCAGCTCTCGCCGGAAAACTTCTGGAATTTCCAATCTCACGCGGTGAATCGGTATGAACATTCAAAACTTCTGTTAATCCTTGTTTAGTACCCCACTTTCATAACTAATCAATCAAATTTGGTAATTGACCCGAACAGGGGAAGCTCATAAACAGAGCCGACGATCCTTGCCGGAGTTTTGAGAACGACGACCTGTTCCGGTACTTTCTTTCCCAAAACCCTCTCCGTTCATCACCTTTCAACTTGTTCATATTATTCGTTAACCAAATTAAACAAATAACAGTTAGATAACCTTTGTCTGTGTTATAAACGAAGAAGACGAAGTAGTGAATGTTAATAAGAATAATTAAAATGGATATTATCTCGGGTTAGACACACAGTCCAGCGATGGACTGTGTGCACATACAAATCACACGCCGCGAGTTCGATCCTTAACACACGTATGCTCTGTAATAAAAATGTTTTGTTTTTCTAACTGAACCGGATTAACTTACATTAGATGTTAAGTAAAATAAAAATCTGTATATTAAACAAGTTAGACACACAGTCCAGCGGTGGACTGTGTGTAACGTTAAAGCACAGGTCCCGGGTTCGAGACCTGTTGGTGACACCGGTTCGATGATTTAAAATATTTTTGAAAATAAAAGAATTTTGAATAAACTGAGTTAGTATATAAGTATAATTAAAAACATAATTATTTCAGGTTAGACACGTAGCTCAGTTGGTAGAGCTGCGTGCACGCGAACGGGAGGTCTCGGGTTCGAGCCTCACCCGGCGCATACAATTACACAATAAACCGGTCAACAAGTCAAACGGTCAACGGTCAATGCAAAAGTCAACATATTTTTATATTTTTATTTATTTAATTTAATTTAAAAATCAATTAAAAATACTTAAAAATAATGTTTTTAAAGATAGGAAATAGCCTTAAACTCACAAAAATATATCTAAAAATCCTATTAAAATTATTAATAAAATCCACTCATTTACTATATTTTCCGTTATTATTTAGGTTAGTTAATACTCGTTGTTCAATCCTTCCAACTCGTGCGCATCTCATCATCTCCAACCAAACGCACCCAATGTGAGTGAATCTTTACAAATTCCCCGTTTTAATCACGTTTATGGGGCGTATCATGTGTCTTGCCATTTATTATATTTAAATCATTGTGACATCATATCATTAACAAATGTGTATTCAGCTTGTTTCAACTGTTTGTGTGGTTATTGTTAGATTTAATTTATTATTTTCAGTACATGCAAGTTCATAGGCCGCCGCTCCCCATTACATTATGAGCGTTGAGCATGTTCCCCATTACATTATGAGCGTGAACCTGGCGTGCCAACATACGATCGGCTCCGTTTGATTGAGCCTTGATCGCACAGACATTTATCATTTTCAGTACATGCAATACGATCGGCTCCGTTTGATTGAGCCTTGATCGCACAGTTTCATTCATGTTATATATTTATGCAAGTTGATATGTTATTGTATGCTGTTGGTATGTTATTGTATGTTATTGTATGTTATAGTTTGTGGTTGTGTATATTTGCTCACTTATGATCATTGCACAATTTTTCCTTGATAAAATAACAAGAAAATCAATAATAAATGTTTATCTAACAAGGTTCACTCGCCAAATTATGTTGACCCAAAACCCCCCATTTTTACACATGATACAGGTGAACCAGCTGCAGCAAGAAACACATAGGATTGGCCTAGAAGAATAAACTGATTTAGAGCTTGGATTGTTTAGTTGGTTATTTTTCTTTGTATTTGTATGGACATGTTTGGATTGTTGAGAATGTAATTTTGACTTTAATAAATATGAAACATATTAGTAAATATCATGAGCTTTGGGATAACCCAATTATGCCCCGACTCTTATTCCGCTGCGGGTCGGGGTGTGACACTGTTAGCATGGGGTTCGGGGCAGAGCCCCGAGCTGAAATTTAGTTCACAATAATAGCCTAATTTAGTAATGAGATTTCGGATAAAATATTGGATTTCGGATGAAATTCGAGTTAGTCTGAGATAGGCATCTCGGATGAGTTTCGAATTAGTCCGAGATAGGCATCTCGGATGAGTCTCGAATTAGTTCGAGATGGGCATAGTCCGAGATAGGCATCTCATATGAGTTTTGTATTAGTCCGAGATAGGCATCTCGGATGAGTCTCGAATTAGTTAGAGATGGGCATCTCGGATAAGACTTGAATTAGTCCGAGATAGGCATCTCGGAGGAGTCTTGAATTAGTCCGAGATGGGCATCTCGTATGAGTTTCGGATTAATCCGAGATGGGCATCCCGGATGAGACACAAGTTAGTCCGGGATATGCATCTCGGATGAGACTCATGTTAGTCCGAAATTCGGATGAGACTCTGATTAGTCCGAGTTAGTCATCTCAGATGAGACTCTGATTAGCCCGAGTTAGTCATCTCGGATGAGACTTTGATTAGTCCGAGTTAGTCATCTCGGATGTGGCTCTGATTAGTCCGAGACTTATCCTGCAAGATTTCGAAATCTCTAATGATGGTAGTTAGTTGTGATAAGTTTCGAAATTCAAAAATTAAGGGATTATGGGATAATTTGTTTCCTATTTTAGTGCTGATTAGATTTATCTCATTAATTCAAAAATTATATCTATTTATAATAATAACAGATTTCGAATAACTTTAAGTAGATAAAATAGATCAAAATAGGAAAAACACCCAATAATCCAAATTACATTCCAAAATATAGGAATTTCTTTGAATTTCATAAGAACATAATGATGAACCCTAAAAATTTAAAACCAAATTCTGGAATCCAAAACTGAAACTTTAATATATTATGCAGATTTCGGAACAGTGCTATTTCGGATGTGTTTAAACATCCATTTAAATCATTAAATCCGATTTTTTAACTCACAAATTATGTGATTCGGAAAAGTAATCAAGTTCAAAAAAATTATGTTTTTCAGATTTTAATCCCAGAATAATGGATACATAACAGAACAGATTTATCAACGTATGCTCTGATACCACATGTTGATCAGTTCTGTTTAATAATAATGAAAAACATAAATGAAATACCTGAGACTGCAGACAGACCAGAGGAGAATCCAGTCAGAGATGCAGCCATGGAGTTCGACACCTTTGTCAGTGTGATCTGGTTCCTCCTTAGGGTGTAAAATTATGATAGTGATAACCGAACTAGGGATGAATTCGGTTTAGGTTATGGAGAGAGAGGTGGGTGGCGGCTATGATGTTAAGGATGTTATTGTGAGTGTCTAACTCTAAACCTCTCTAATCATCTCCTTATATACACCTAGAAGGAAACCCTAATTAGTTAATTATGGTAATATGGTCCATCAACAATTACCAACTAATATATAATAGGATTAATTTTGTTTTGATCTAATATAATATAAATGATTATAATGGCTACATGATTAAATATTATAAATGTATTATATTTAATCTTACAGTGTAACTTTAGAGAGTGTGATCTCAACTTCTCATGGTTTCAAGCTCTATGTCTAAAGCTTGACGCTGGCTCGTGAGTAATTTTTTATAGTCGAGTCTGGCTCGATTATTATTATAAATATTATCTTTCTGTATAACAATAACTTGAATGGGTGACACTATATGCATACAATACAATTATTTTATCGTAATTATAAATGGTGTTCTTATATCGGATATGAAAGTATTAAACCACCCTGCGTAATCTATTGATTGTGACACTATATGCATACAATACAACTATTTTCTATGAATCTTACAACCTGAAACAAACATCATATGTTTCGAAGACCCAATGATAATAATAGTTCGAAGAATCAAAGATACGAGACATATCAACGACAAGTACAAACCTAGCACTAACAGAAACAACCAAAAACACAAATGCGAAGCAAATACCATAACTTCCTTACATAGATCAATCAGAGACTGCAAAATTTCAAAATACAGTAGTACACAACATAAAAATACCCTTTAAAATAGTCATTTTTGCCTAATCGATTCAATCTAAAGAGACATCCAAAAAAATGCGCATATATTCCGTAACCCATTCAATCTAAAATCAAAATAAGACAACAAAAGGCAAACATACATACTGTTTTTCTTAATGATACGAAATCCTTAATTTGAAAGCCACAGGACGATGAACAACCACCTGATAAAAAAAAAGAAACAAAACAAATCAAAACAATCTATAAACGTACAGACATCCAATCGAACCCATTAAATCGAACTGTTCCAACGTATCGAGAAACATACTAACTATTTTTCTATGATTGCATTTTCGACTATTATATGCATTCAGGACAGAGCATCTAAATGATGAAACAGAAAAAACACACCTAGATAAAGACACTATAAAGTATAAACTCTATGTTCCTTTGAATAAAGAAGTGCAAAGCATTCAGGTATAAATTTGCTCTTAATTATGTTATATTTTGTTGAATTGCATGTTTGTGAATAATCTTTTAATTTTAGAGATCAAGAACAAGGTTTTGGGTTGTGTTTTCGATGATCAAAATGTGATTTGGGCGTGTAAACATAAAACACTTTTGACCGTTGAATTGTGTGTATGGAATATATGATGCACATAAGGTGTTTGATGAAATGCATACATACCGTAAATATTACTACTATTAGAACTTAAATCGTACAAGTAACGTACCTCGATCTTGAATGCCTCCTCATTCTAATCATCCTCGCCGCCGTCGCCGGCGACATCTTCTACTTCATGTACCGTCCACACCGCCTGTCGCTCACTGTCTCATCGCTTCAAATCTCTCAATTCAACTAACTTCATCAAATGAACTAAACAGTAGGTTCAATTTCACCGTAACCGCTCGAAACCATTGAATTGTAGGATACCTATTACAATTTACAATTTCTTCGGAACACACCCTCAAAATCCACATGCGGAGTTTTACCGCGAGACATGTGACATATCAGGATCTAGCCACTAATCATGTCGAACTAATAGTAAATATTCAAAGACAAAGTCATCATGTCCAACATGAATAGTGAATTCCAATTAAATCATTTCAAACATAGTATGTATTCAGTGGAAGCAAATGTAAATATCTCAAACAATCGAAAATAAAATGTTTTAAAGTATCGCAATCAAGTAACCGCCCCATGACACTTCAAGCTCCCCAGACAGTAAGTTCCCATGCAATGATTATCTAACGACCTGCAAGCATGCATAAAAGTGTATCACCGATTAAGTCGGCGAGTTCACAGTTTTATTTAACGAAACGGGTTGGTGTTTAGTTTAAAGACATGTCGTTAATAACTCGATACCGGGTGACATATGTTTGTTTGCCCTCATCAATGCCTATCAACATTGGCCACATGTTTAAGGTCCTTAGTTCACGCCCGGTTCCCAGCACGGTGTGAATTTGTCAAGCCTAATAGCGCTATCAACTAATACTCTGTTGCCTCCCAGGCAACTAGTTTGGTAGTAAGTAGGGACTTTATTCATGATAGAGTTTGAGTTCATTAACTAACATCGAAATTAAACTAAAACATTTATAAAAAAAGTATTCCTCCAAGGAATAGTAGTTTGTCCCCAGTAACACATGCCTATAAAAGAGTAGTGAACTCACCTTTGAATGCTCGGAATAAGAAATGGAAAGAAATACGTGAGGTGGAACCGGTCAATCACGTCGTAACATGATTACCATTTAAGGGTTAGTGTGTGTGCTCACGCGGAAACACGAATCCTACACATATCTAGCACGTACACATTTTATCATAAAATACTAATTAACATGCATGCATCTATCACGACATCACTTAGCGACCACACAAGTGTCATAAAAGATTTAAAATACTCTTCAATAAAAATTCCGCAATATAGTGCATTTTCGGACGTTTTCGACATTTTTCGGAGTGTTATCCGGAATAATTCGTGTACTGGAAGATTCCCAAAAAATTACAGGGCATGTCAATCGGAGCATCGACTATTGTGTAAAAATTTGGTGACCAAATCCTTAAGGATTTTCCGTGAAAAATCAAACACTGAACAGTGGTCAGATTCGTCGAAATCTGACCCCTGCCCACTGAATATTTTCTTAAAAGTTCCTCGTTTATCCGATTGACTTGAAACCAGCGGCAAATTCTTAAAACATCAAAGGCTATCTACAGTAATATTTTTGTAGGAAAAATCCAAATACGCAGCAAGTTACGACGCAAAACGTATCGTGTAAAATCTGCAGGAAAACGCAACTTTCAGTGGTGAAACGAATCAATTTATTTAAAATAGCAAAAAAGTTAAAAAAATCATGATTCCAGCGCCATTAGAAGTATATTTCGAAATAGCACGAAATAGACTCAAGAAAATCAAATTTTCTTAAGTTATGACCCAGTTACAGCCAACTAAAGTCGGTTGTAACATTTGACAGCTTTCTGTTATGTTACCCGAATCCCACAAACAATCATCTAGCGACCCAACGACTTAAATACTCTATTCACAACAGGTTTTTCTCGTAAATAAGACCATGTAACAACTACAACGTCACTAACTTCCTGGTTTAACCCATCAACAACACCCGTGAGACATACCCGAATCCATAACTCGACCTAAACGTATACATACACGATTTTTAACATCCAAAACTACAAGTATCCACATATAACGTCAACATTCAACATGGAACAAGAAAACACAGCCAATCGACTAAAGTTATCATCATAAAACAACGACTAAATCACACCAACCTATTGAGACAAAGTGCGAGAAAAAGAGACGTTCAACCGGAAAAATAGGTGTGGGGAGGGGAGGGTGCCGTCGCGAGGTTTAGAGAGGGGAGGGGTTTTGCTGTCGCGATCCAAGGTGTAGAAGTTAGGTATTGTTTTTTTTAAAAAAAAAACCTACATGCACGTACATAACTAATCACCCAAAAAGATGGGCGGCTGGGCCGATCTGTGGGTTGGCAGTGGCAGTTGGGCCGCAAGGGTGGGTGATGGGTTGGGTTGTTGTTTTTTTATATATATAAACTAAACTTTATATAAACTAAACCCGTCACATACACGTATAAAAATATCGCGTAACAAAGCTAGCGTAGAAGTTGTAAGCAACAAACACTAATAAGTGTGAAATTAGCAGAACCACTAGTTCCCCATCTCAATTTCATACATCTCCGCTTTAGGAGGAGACGATGGTTGAAGGGTCAGAGTAGTGTTAATGGCGGAGATGGTGGACGTACGACGGAGGTGGTGGTAGTTATTCGGTGGAGGGTGATGGTGGTTCTCTGGTGAACAAGAGAGAAGGATAGGTTTACAATAACCATGTGAGCCCCTTGAATGAATATATTAATGATTTAATAGTTATTTTTATATTAAGGGTATTTTCGTCATTTCACACCCACTTAACATAAAAAACTAACCCCCATCTACGTCGAGACCTATCCGAGAAAAAAATTGCCAAAGTTAGGGACCATAGCTGTAATTTTGAAAATGTAAGAACTAAAGGTTAAATCAGAGCAAATTACAGAAACTATACCAAACACTTTTCTCTAAACTTCCTATTATATCATGACCTATAATAATAATAATGGGTTCTTCTTCTTGAGTACTGTAACTTAAGCCAACATTTTCCACTCAAAGTTGAACTGTTAGTTAATAATTGCAAAACACTTGGACCCAATGTACATAACCCATTAACCAAAATGAGATAACTGAAACCAATCTGTTTTTAAAATACCTTTTATTTAACGACCAAAAAATCGATTTCGAGTATTTTCAGGATATTCACTGGACCAAACAGAATATTCCAAAAGTAAAGTGAGTCCATCACCAATTTCAGAGAAACTAGGTAACCCATTCACCCATAAACATGACACTAAAATTAACCGTAAAACCGGTTTAACTCAATGATTATACCCGGTGGGAATTCAACCTCCAAGAGATCTTATAAAAGGTATGAAAGTAATTTGGCATTCTGGCGGTCTCTTCGTCAAAAGAATGGAAAACCCAGATCTTTCTTCCTAAAGATTAAAATCCCTAAATTTCAACTTTGAACGTTAATCGACGGTCATACTGTTGCAGTTATCAACCATTGGCAATCTTTCAATCTTGTTATCCTGTCAAGTTTCGCTTAATATAATGAATACTAGGTTCCTAATCGTTTTTCATCTTGGTGTCCCATTGCTTTCATGTTCTTAATCATTCAAATTTGTTAGTTTCATCGTATCTGAATTCTATAGGTTTTGTGTTTCGGAATAATTGGTAATCTAGGGTTTTTTCTACTGATTAATTGCTGTTTCTCTATATGTTTGGAATGTTATTTGTGCTGAGTTAAGGCATTTGATTGATTAAGTTTTATAATATGTTTTGCTTTTGGTATGTTAGTACTGCATATTAGAGTGGAATTGATTGTTAGTTTTATGTAATTATACATGGTTTTCTCTTTGTTTCAGGCAAGCAAATGTTTCTTGTTTTTTTGTTACACTGATGTTTCATAGAATTTGGAAGGTGACTTGATAGAAAGGTTGTACAATTCCTTATTAACTTCCGTGGTTAATGTTCGACTTTGTAATCTACTATCATAAACCTTTAATAGAATGCTGAGCCATACCCATACAATTGCATTATTTTCGATTGGGAGACTTGCTTTTATACAGGTTGATCTAGTCACATGGTATTGTAGTAACCGATATTTCTTTTCAGTTATATTTGATAATCATAATGGACCCTGCACGGTCGAACTCTGGAACTGCTGAGGATAATACTGGAATTCCTGATGATTTACGTTGCAAGAGATCAGATGGTAAACAGTGGAGGTGCCATGCGATGTCCATGCCGGACAAAACAGTATGTGAAAAACACTACATTCAAGCCAAGAAACGAGCTGCAAATTCTGCATTGAGGACCAGTCTCAAGAAAGCAAAAAGGAAACCTGCAGGTGAAAGTGACAGTTATTTAGAGAGTAAAAGTGATGATATGGATTCACCTCTCGTGGATTACCTAACGTCAGATAAACAGAAAGATAAGTCGTCAAAGAAGCTAATAAGTTATTCACCTGAAACACCTTCATTTAAGACTTCATCTGTTCACATTTCTTCAAAATCGAATGACGATCTACATAGAGATATGGATGAATCTGAAGAGACACCAAAGGCTTACCGGACACCATCGTCTGTTGCTGATTCATCAAAGAGCAGATCTGAGAAGATGCATAATGCTAGTGCTATGACTGTAAGTAGAGTTGCAAAACTAATCGAGTATCTGCGCAATATACAAACTAATCTAAACATTATGTATTTGAATACAATTTCGCTCGGCTTGTTTTCAGGAAACTTCTGATGGGAGTTCAGAATCATCTGAAGATACAGGTGGACAAATTTGTCATCAGTGCCGACGAGATGACGCACAGAATATTGTTTGGTGCGCTAAATGTGATAGGAGAGGATATTGTGATAAATGTATTTCCACATGGTAAGAGTGACTGCATTAGTAATACATCGTCTTTTTGATCCACAATTTACTAAACTCTTTCCGCTGTTCTGCAGGTATCCTGACATTCCCGCTGAAGAAATCCATAGAATTTGTCCTGCATGTCGAGGTTGCTGTAACTGCAAGATGTGTTTACGCGGCGATAATATGATAAAGGTAAATAATTTGTTGACAATATACTTAACTATTTCTACTGTGTGCTCATCTGAGGCTAAAATCATTCTCATATTGCAGGGAAAGATACGGGAAATACCTGTGCAAGATAAACTAGAGCATCTATTTTGTCTTTTGTCTTCGTGCTTCCTGTGGTCAAACAGATCCACTTTGACCAGTGCTTCGAATTAGAACTTGAAAGAAAGCTTCGAGGTAAGATACATGTAGGCCTGTAAACGAACACATTTTTTTTGTTCATTTAATTAATGAACTATACAAACACACGCTCTGTTCGTTCATTTATGTTCGTGAACGTCTGTTGATGTTCGTTCATATATGTTTGTTCGTTTCAATTTAAACACATAAGTAGTTATGTTTATATAAATATCAAACATTAAAGAAACTTTCTAACCACTTATATAAATATAAATAATTGGTAATTTAGCTTTCTAGTAACCAAAATGAGTTTTTCAATAGAATTTATCGTAATTAATCATTAATTTATATACAAAATTTGCTTGATGTTTGTTTATGTTTAGTCAATTATGTTATTTGTGTTCATTTTTAGTTGTTGAATTATGTGCATTTGTGTTGTTTATTGTTTGTTAAATTATGTCCGTTTTAAGTGTTTGTTTTGTTTGTTTATGTTCGTTTACATCCGTAAACTGTTCGTTTAGGTTTTAAACGGACGAACATAAACGAACACGAGCATGCTTATTTTTATAATATACGAACATGAACAAAAAATGTGTTCGATTATATGTTCGTGTTCGGTTAAAGTTAAATGAACCGTGTTCGTTCGGTTCAGTTACAGGCCTAGAGACATTAAAGATTAAAACCACATCTGCCAAGTCATCTAACATAATCTTCTGTTTGGTTTATATTTGATTCAGGAAACAGAATAGATCTTCCCAGGACGAAACTAAACGCAGATGAGCAAATGTGCTGGTAATGTCACTACTATATGCTCATAATACCATAAAAGATAACGTTAAACCGCGTTTGAATATCTTTATAAGTGTTGTGGTTGCAGTGACTTCTGCAGAATACCGATTATCGATTATCACCGACACTGTGCAAAATGCTCATACGATATATGCCTTAGATGCTGCCAAGACATAAGAAAAGCCTCAAAAGATGGTGGTGAATCAGATGTGAGCAGAATTCAAAATGAAGATATAAATATTCTCGAGAATCAAGAAAACCCATTAAAACAAAGAATGAGATTATCCGATAAGCTTTGTGATTGGAAAGCCAACGCTGATGGAAGTGTTCCATGCCCTCCGAAACAACACGGGGTTGCGGTAACTCACCTTTGACCCTAAAACGTATTTTTAAAATGAATTGGGTGGCAAAACTTGTGAAAAACGTGGATGAGATGGTTAGTGGGTGTAAAAGGTATGACATCAGTCCTAAAAGTATAGATGGCTTAAGCAAGTTCTTGTATGCTCCATCTTGTGAAGATATAAAAAGTGTCGGGATCAGCAAATTTAGAAAACATTGGATGAAAGGTGAACCTGTTACAATTAACGGGGTTTGTGATGAGTCATCAATGTTAGGTTGGGATCCTATGGTGATGTGGAAAGGAATTCAAGAGACAACTGAGGAAAGAACGAAGGAAGATAATAGAATTGTGAAGGCTATAGATTGCTTTGACCGGTCTGAGGTAAGTTTTAAACTTTTTTAATGAGTAAAATGCCATTTTGGCCCCTGAGGTTTAGCCAGTTTTGCGACTTTCATCCAAAGGTTTGTCTTTTCGCATCTGGATCCAAAAGGTTTGAAATCTTGCCAATTTCATCCGGTTCGTTAACCTCATCCATTTTTTTCCGTTAAGTCAGGGGTATTTCCGTCTTTTTTGTTAACTTAAAGGGCAATTCAGTCTTTTTCAGGGGTATTCGGTCTTTTTACATGAAGTTAAAAAGACCGAATTGCCCTTTAAGTTGACAAAAAAGACAGAAATGTTCCTAACTTAACGGAGAAAAATTGATGGAGTTAACGAGTCGGATGAAAATAGCAAGATTTCAAACCTTTTGGATCCAGATGTGGAAAAACAAACCCTTGGACAAAACTGGCTAAACCTCAGGGACGAAATGGCATTTTACTCCTTTTTAATAAAATTATAGACTTTTTGCCTAGTGTTTTGACGTATATCTGTTTTGCCTATATTTTTATACCAGATAGATATCGAACTTGGAGAATTTATCAGAGGATACTCTGAGGCATCATACGGGAAAATAATCAGCAACGTATGTTAGTTTTGAAAAACTGGCCTTCTCCGAGCGCGTCTGAAGAATTTTTATTATACCAGAGACCAGAGCTTATTAGTAAACTACCTTTGCTCGAATATATTCATTCCAAGTGGGGCCTACTAAATCTTGCTGCGAAGTTACCTCATTACTCTCTGCAGAATGATGTAGGGCCCAAGATATTGATTTCTTATGGAACGTGTGACGAACTTGGTCAAGGTGACTCGGTCAGCATGCTCCGTTTCAATATGCGTGATGTGGTGAGTTTACTTTATCTTTGGCATTCAACCGGGGTCTGTTTTCTTTGCACATGTTTAGGTTTTGCTGCACCATGAGCTTTATGGTTTGTTTTAAGAATTGAGGAAGCAAATTTATTATTAATTTGAATTGGGTGATTTGGAACAATAGATGATGATTTTTGAGTAAAATGCTATTTTCGTTTAAGGTTTGGCCAGTTTTGCGACTTCCGTCCAAAGGTTTGTTTTTCCGCATCTAAATCCAAAAGGTTTGGAATCTTGCCATTTTCATCTGGCTCGTTAACTCCATCCTTTTTCTCCGTTAAGGTACGGGTATTTTCTTCTTTTTTGTTAACTTAAAGGGCAATCCGGTCTTTTTCACTTTATGTACAAGCATTTAGCATAATGTACAAGTATTCAAAAAAGACGAACATACCCTTAAGTTAACAAAAAAGACGAAAATAACCCTACATTAACGGAGAAAAATGGACAAATGTTAACGAGCCGGATGAAAATGGCAAGATTTTAAACCTTTTGGATCCAGATGCGGAAAAACAAACCTTTGGATGAAAGTCGCAAAACTGGCCAAACCTCAGGGACGAAAATGGCATTTTACTCGTGTTATATTTTTTGAAAAAGAATTATTTTTATTTTTTTCATTTCCTTGTAGATTGTGGGTGTATTTTTCAATCAAGGTTCATGATTAGGTTATGTGGCATGAAAATAGGTATACCTGCTAGTGCATACATGTGAAGTAAAGAGCAAGTTACGAACAAATGCACCAAAATCACCAATTGCAGAACAAGATGCAAAAAATGATGAGGAGATAAATATAGATTTAATGGAGGTTGGTACCACTGTAACCCTAGGAACTAGTGATACTGATAAGAGAGCGCTCTTAAATGTGAAGATTTGAACGCAGTTAGTGTGGGGACGTTTACAAAGAGCCAACCAGGGGCAATTTGGGACATTTTTCACCGTGAAGATGTTCCGAAGCTGGTCGAGTATATTAGACTTCATTGGAATGAATTTGGTTTCCCTGATGGCATCATAATTGATTCTGTAAGTTTAATATCATATCTTTGTATGAATATGATGTTTTTAAATGCAAGATTTGTTCATGTTTAAATGTTTTTTCTGTATCGTAGGTACCGCAACCTCTTCATGAAGGAATGATATTCTTGAACAGCCACCATAAAAGGAAGCTAAAAGAAGAATTTGGTAAGTTTTACTATCATTTTATATTGGTATTGGATTTAAAATATTGATATTTAGTTGTGGAATTGTTATTCATGATCAGGTATAGAGCCATGGTCAATTGAACAACATTTAGGGGTTGCGGTATTTATCCCCACTGGATGTCCTTTTCAAGTGAGGAACCTTCAGGTGAGTTCAATGCAATTTAAACGACTAAATAAAAATTATGGGTCCACATCACAATTTTCTTTTGTATAACTTTTTTTCATCTTTTACAGTCGACGGTTCAATTAGGCCTCGATTTTCTTTTCCCCGAAAGTTTACCAGAGGCTGTAAGATTGGCTGGAGAAATCCGTGAACTTCCTAACGATCATGATGCAAAGCTTCAAATGCTAGAGGTTAAACTTTCTTTCCAATAATGCCCCTGTGCTTTCTTTCACTTTGTTTACGTTTACAGACTTACATTTTATTATCTTTAAAATGTGTGTAGGCTGGCAAAATCTCATTGTATGCAGCAAGTTCATCTATCAAGGAAGTTAAAAAATTGGTGTTGGATCCAAAGTAAGACATTCGGAACCTTTCTTAAGGTTATATTATTAGTGGTCTTTCATGCTTTACAGCACATTTAGTTAATCAGAAATGAGTGCTTTAGCTTTACAGTTAATTAATGCGTGTTTTCATTCGGTGGGTAATTGATAAATGGAGATGTTTTGTTGCAGGTTTGGTGCAGAGCTCGGTTTTAAAGATCCAAACCTAACGAAAACGGTTTCACTGAATCTGGAGAAGATGACTAAACGACGGGTGGCGTGTGCTTGAACATGCAGGTTCTGCAAGTGTAACAATCTTAATATATATAATAATAATAATTCTTAACCTTTCTTTGACATGTTTTACAGCAAGACTTGTATTTATGTGACTGATAAGATTTAAGTATAGTCTAGTTAATAGCAGCATTTAGGAGTTTCACTACTAGTTTATGAGTTTAATTCTTAACGTTATTGGGCTTTGAATCAGACCCCCAGAATCCACACTTTTTAGCTGTTGGGAATGGGTTGGGTTGGGTTGGGTTGGCATTTTTTTTTGAACCTTAAACACAAAGGCTGGGGCCTCGTTGCATTGGGCTCGAAAGTATATGTGCAATTGGGCTAATGGGGGCTTTAGAGTTTCATTTTTGAACACTAGTTAATAAACTTCATTTTTTAACATTAGTTTATTGCTTGCTTTAATACACAATACGATACTATTATTAAAAAAATCTAAATTAAAATAAATATAGTAATATATATATATATATATATATATATGTGTGTGTGTGTGTGTATAATAACAACAATAATAATAATCAAGCTCTAAACTTGTAAAAATAAAGCCCATAACCGTAGATGGGTTTAGGAAGATGCTAGGCATGAGATTCATGAAAAAAAATAAAGTTTAATAAAAGTTTACAAATTATTCTTTCAAAACAGAAAGTTTGGACCTCAATATGGTGGTGTTTCATCTTGGTCTACCATGGTAAACATGTGGAAACACTCCTAGAGGTGTTCCAATCTTTGTAGAGGAAGAAGAGATGAAGAAAGATATAGAACAGTGAGTTTAAACTCACTTTGAGACTTGAGACAAATCTGCCTCTACATGCAATTCTAGCAGATTATGGAGTGATTTGAGAGTGTGTGAGGGTTTGGAAAAGTGCAACAGAGGTGTAGGAAGGAGGTTTTTTATAAAGGGTTGTAGGGTTTTGAGTTTAATGAGGTTTAAAGGTGACTGGGGAGGAAAATGATGGCCAATCCATGCTCAAGACACAACAATCTACAGATCAAGCCTCTGGGGGCCCGTGAGAATAAGGGGTGGGGCTTTGCGCCCCTGTGACAACCCGCAATTTCAGGTTAAAAATTTAACCTAACCATAGTTAATTTAGACTTACATTCATAGCATGCTGTTAACGAGGGTTAGTTAAATGGGTCTACGTTGGTAATTCGGGGAATTACCGGAACGCACACACAAGTTAATGATCGAACGTTGGTGACTAACACGAATGAGTATAAACGGACGATTTACATGAAATTTGTACGTTGCTTGTCAAATACGTGAATTATGTGTTTTAAATGTGAATTGCATGATTTATGTTCTTTGGTGTGAAAGTTGTATAGTTAGGAGGGGTGTTTAGAGTATTTATAAAACTTTAATAAACTACTTCAAACCCTAAAACCTCCCATAATCACTGTACTACAGTTCATTCTCAAATCATTCTATAACCATTTTGGCTTGCAACACAGCTCTCAATCCTCAATTTCGATCTTTCTAACTCTCCTAGAACAAACACTATATTGAATCTAAGGTATGTGTTTATGTATATGTTGATAGCTTGTTCTTTTGATTCATGCAAACCCTAGTTGATCCAAACAATTGATTGTGTGTAATTGACCATACTTGGTGAGCATGAAACTGTTGTTTGATGATTAGTGATGCCATTAACATGATAAGAATGCTAAACTACTGATGTGATTGATTTCATGGTTGAGATTAGGGTTTTGATCGTAGAGTTCCAATGATTACATGTGAAACTGCTATGATTTCTGATTGTATTTGTGTAACTGTGCGTGGGGAATGATCTGACTTTGTGAAGTCACAAAGTCCGGGTTTTTGGAACTCAGGATCCGAGTTTACTAAGTTCGTTGCTAAGTCCTGAAATTGTTAAGTATGACGAAGTCCGGACTTGACAAGCCCGAATATGCGTATACATGATATCCGAATTTGTTATATGTGACTATGTCCGAGTTTGTTATTCCTTGATGAGTCCGAATATATATATATATATATTTATATTTAATTTATTATTTATAATATAAATTATGTGTGTTTTTGTTGTGTGTGTGTGTGCGTGCATCTTAAGTGTTCCGAATTTAATTAAAGAGGGGAACATCCGAGTTTAATCGAATATTCGAGTATCCGAACATATATAGGTGTTATGCATGGTCATGGTTGTCCGAATTTGATTAACTTTTATATGTAGTCCGAATTTAATAAGGGGAGCAAGGGGGATCCGAATTTATACGTATGATGATGATGTCCGGCTTTATTTGATGCATAAACCCAAGTCCAAACTTGTTAGTAGGACTTAGAGAGTCTGAACTTAAACATACATGATTGTCCGAGTTTATTTTGATACAACTTAATTATTGATAGAACTTATTTGATGGAGTTTATTTTTGTAAGGCCTTGTGTGTCTGAACTTAGGATCTTGTATTTATACTCAGTAAATGAAAAGCACGTTTTCTCTCTCTGTGTGAAACAAAACCCCGGCTACTGTGAGTTACTATATGATAAAACATGTTAACCTGGTCACATAAACATTAGGTTGTTTGGACACTTAGGGTATTGCAAACTTTACTTGTATACTGACCAACATTTAACGTACATTAGGTCGCGTGTAACGGATCTAACACTTACTTAATGCGTAAAGACACGTTATCATTACTGAGCAAACTAAGGTGAGTTCACTACATTTCTACAAGCATGCGTCCCAGGGAACAAACTACTATTCCTTGGAGAATACTTTTTATAACCGTTGTAGTTTAATTTCGATGTTAATTAATAAACTCAACTCTATCATGAAAGTTCTACTTACTACCGCACTAGTTACCTTGGAGGCAACGGGGTTTTTGTTGATAGCGCTATTAGGCTTAACAATCTCACACCGTACCTGGGAGGACGGGCGTGATCTAAGGACCTTAAACACATGGCCAATGTTGATAGGCATTGACGAGGGCACAACAAACATAACAGTCACTTCGGTATCTAGTTTATTATTAACATGTCTTTTAACTAAACACCCACGTGTTTTACGTTAAACTAAACTGTGAACTCGCCGGCTTAATCGCTTATACACTTCTGTCTGCATGCTTGTAGGTCGTTAGATATATCTTGCATGGGGACTTGTAGTCTGAGGAGTTTGAAGTGTCATGGGGCGTGATACTGGATTGCAAACAACAAACATACTGTGTTTGAAATGTTTAATTTGAAATTCACTATTCATGTTGGATATGATGACTTTGTTTTATATTATTTAATATTAGTTCGACATGATTAGTGGCTAGATCCTTTTACACCACACGTCTCGCGGTAAAACTCTGCAAGTGGTAATTTAGGGTGTGACAGCCCCGCCGCGCCCTTTTGTTACAGCAGCTTTGGTTTATTTACATTTTGACCCCTGAACTTCCATTTGTTATCATTTTAAGCAATAACCTTGTGTTTTGACATGTTTTTAAGCATAGAAAGCGTTCGTAAGTATAATTCGAGTATCGTGAACGTATGTATGAATAATTGCACATATGTCAAGTGTCGATTTGCAAGTAAACACGTATTAAATTTATTGATTGAACGCATAACAAGTATGTATAAATTGTGAATTTCATTATGATCAAAGTCTCGACTTATAAAATTGAAAAAAGAATACGAACATGATACGAATACAGTTTCCATAAATAGAAATACGATTACACTTTCTAAATAAGGAAAGTACAGAAATCCGAAGCGTTATAGGAAGCATGTTGAGCACACAAGAATCACAGATCTGACCATTAGTATGAAGAGACTGAGACACGCTTGTACTCGGTCCCACGGATTGGCGCCAATGCCGAATCCAAGACCTCATAACAAGCCTTGCTGACCTTGAACTCGGCGGGCCCGGGTCGGATTCTTCTTCTTGCCATTGTGATAATGGCTCCTCTTGCGGGATAATGAGTCTTGAGCTGCAACCACATGAAAATCTCGTTAGAGGGCCTGAGGGGGATCGCCTTAAGGGCACTCCAACACTCAAGTCAGTATCATATCAACAGTCATAAAATGTATACATAAATATGAACATTAGATTATGTTGTGATAGAGAGGTAGAAGGAAAAGAGTTGAGAGGTCAGGATGGACAACATGCTCCTTATATTGGAGTTTTCTTTATATATTAGGGAGTCTCGGGGCTTAACCATAGTGGGTTGGCCAAAGAGTGGGTTTATTAGAACCAGGCCTACATGGACGTACTAAGCACGTGGGGAAAATCTAAATGGGCTCTGGCCCAGTCATCAATCTAAGGGAGTGAGCCCAGACAAGGACCCTCGTCGCCGGGACACACGCTATGCTGCGGAAAGCGTGCATACGTAGATTCAAAAGTTTCTACTACAATTAACATTTCTCTGATACCAATCTGTCACACCCCGACCCGCAGCGGAAAAAGGTGATCGGGGCATGATTGGGTTTTCATCAAAGCTCATGATATTTAATAAAATGTTTCATATTTATTATTACAATTTTAAAGAAGATCATACAATCAAATCATACAAGTACAACATGTTCTATACATCTTTCTAGACTTCATTATTTTTCTTCTAAGGCATTTTCCTATGTGTTCCTTGCTTCATCCTGTCCACCTGTATCATGTGTAAAAATGGTTTTTGGGTCAACAAAAAGTTGGCGAGTGAACCTTGTTAGAAAACATTTATTATTGATTTCTTGTTGTATTTAATATGGAAAAATTGTGCAATAATCATATGTGAGCAAACGTAAATAAACATACAATAACAAACAGTAACAAACAATAACAAACCACCTTGCATGAGTATATGACATGAATGATAATGTATATGTTGGCAACGTCACGTTCCGCTCATAGGTAATGGGGAACGGACGGCCTATGATGATGTATGTGTGATCAAGACTCAATCAAACGGAGCCGATCGTATGTTGGCAACACCACGTTCCGCTCATAGGTAATGGGGAACGGTTCCGCTCATAGGTAATGGGGAACAGACGGCCTATGATGATGTATGTACTGAAAATGATAAATTTAATCTAAACATTAACCACACAAACAGTTGATACATATTGAATACACATTTGATCATAGATATGATAGATGCACAAGTGTTTAAATGTATTAAATAATAAGACACATGATACACCCCAAAAAGTGATTAAAACGGGGAATTTGTAGAGATTCACTCACAGTGGTTGCGTTTTCTTGGATTGATGATGGTTGCGCACGAATTTGGATTTAACCACGAGAGAAACTAACCTAAATAATAACATAATGGTTCGGTAAATAAATGGATTTTATTTGAGATTAATAATTTTAATTCATAACCTTAATAGGATTTCTAGATTTATTTTTGTGAGTTTAAGGACATTTTCTAACTTTGAAAATATTATTTTTAAGTATTTTTAAATAATTTTCTGATTAAATAAATAAATAAATTAAATAAAAAAATGTTGACCGTTGACTTTGACTGTTTGACCGGTCGGACTTTGTGTTTGTTTGCGCCGAGTGAGGTTCGAACTCGTGACCTCCCGTATACGTGCACGCAGCTCTACCAACTGAGCTACGTGTCTAACCCGAAATATTTCTGTTTTTAATTATACTTATATACTATTTAGATTTATCCAGAAATCATTTATTTTAAAAAGAATTTTAATTATATCGAACCAGTGCACATAACAGGTCTCGAACCCGGGACCTGTTGTTTAACGTTGCACACAGTCCACCGCTGGACTATGTGTCTAACCCGAAATATATTGAAATTTAATTATACATATACACATACTAGCGCTAACATATTTTGATTTAAACAAAAGGCTTGGATAATTTCAGGGGCGGTGTAACTAACCGGATTCGAACTCGAGACTTTGGCTTCGTGTTGCACACAGTCCGACCAATTGGGCTGTGTGACTAACCCGAAGGATATAAGATTTTTATTAAATTTATATATTTACTATATTATTTCGTTAACTGGTTTTAAAAAGGTTGTGTATAATTGGCGAACCGGAAAACATGTACAGACTCGAACTCGGGACCATGGCTTGAAGTTTGCACACAGTCCACCACTGGACTGTGTGTCTAACCCGTTTAAAAATCCGATTTTAATTATATTCATAGACTGATCAGACTTCATCTTCTTCATTCGAATAAATAGACCGTTAATCCGATTGTTTCAATTCATTAATCAATTCCTTTATTAAATTGTAAATAACTACACATGAGATTAATAAAAATGAAAGGGATTAGGTGAAAGATATACCGAACAGGGATTCCCTGTTTCTCCGGCGAGATTCCAACGATAGCAGAATTATTTCGGCGACGTGTAACTTGCGACAGAGGATCTTCAGGAAATTTGAGGTGAGTGTGGGTGACTTCTGTCCGAGCTCTAGATGCCCTTTTTATAAGGTAAGGCAACAGTGGGATAGATTCTTCGGTTTTCCGGCAAGTATCTGAGAATTCCGGTGAACACAGATAAATTCCGGCGACTGCGGCGACTGCTTCAGAGTGTTTTAGCGAGAGTTTAAGAGAGAGTTTGAGAGATTGAACAGGTTGGATTGAGGAGTTTAGCCCTGTATTTATAGGTGATGTGATCCACCACGATTTCGGTTTTTCCGGTGATATTTTCTGGTGACTACCAAGCAATTCCGGCAGTAGAGTGTTTGAACAGAAAGCTCGAGATGTTTCAGTATTTGCAGATCAAATGTTTTGTAATCGGTTTCATCTTTTAATGTTTTCAGTTTCATTCATTTTTTTTAATGTTTTCGGTTACAAAATACTGGTTTTCTTTGATTCAGTGTATAATTAATAACTGAAATCGAATTAAAACATGATTCGGTAACTGATAATTGTAGGCGCGTTCTACCTTTCTTCTGAAATCGTAACTGCTGAATCTTTGGGCGGCTTTCTTTTTGAGACCTCCCTTAATTGAAATGCGTATACATATATTAGTGGATCTAAAATAAACCGAATGAGGCTTGGCAGCCGAACGGTTTATGTGTGTGTGATGGAGGCGGGTGACCCAGGTTCGAAACCCGGCATCTCCTTATTTTTTTTATTCATTGTTTATTACAAATTTTCAATTATAGATTTTAAGTTCTAAAATGTTTATTAATTATGTATCGTTTAAAATTAAAATAAACAATATATACGCAACGAATTTTATAACTGATTATTCGGTTTAATAAACGAAGCGGGTTTGGATAACCGGTTTTTTACGGATGTTACAACGACCAATGAGGGGATGTCAAACAGCTATGTGCCACTATCTCCTCAGGGTATTTGTATTATATAAATATAAATGAAAGATAGATGATAATTTTGGGGATATAAATAATCTACTCTTCATAAATTTTATACAACATATACAAATTATACTTGTTTTCATTTCATACCTACATAACAATTATACATATTAGTTATTAGTTATAGGACATGAGTCACAATTACAATAAAACTTATATATATAAATATAAAAATTGTAAAGATACTCTCTTTACATGATTTTGGGAAATTGTAGTACCCGTACCGTGTACAAAATTAAATATGAAATACAACACATTTAAATAAATCGATTCAAATCGTTCTCTTTGACAAGAGCTTGAGAAACGTCTTCTTGTACAATTTCCGCTACGAGATTTTGAACCGTGTCTTCTTGTGCGATCCTTCTTGGCTGCAAAAAAAAAAAATAAACAAAATGATGTTGGCGGTTGTGGCTGAGACACGTGTTCAACACGCTTCCCTTAAAATAGATTTCGCGCCTCTACTAAAGACGACGCGTCTATTTCCCCGTGTAGAACAGCTGAAGCAGTATGTACTGCCGGAGATGGCTCACGCGCTCGAGGTTACACCGGATAAAATTACATTGTTAGAACTTGTGGAAAATTATGATACGAAGGTGATGAAATCGTATAGAGAAAACATATTTCTCTAAGTACCCAACACATAGGTCTTCAAGTATTTCTTCTTTTCAAGAACTCTCCATATATTCATGTATTTTTCTTGTTATTATTCTCTTTATTTTTCTCTATCTCAAAATAAGACACATAGCCTACTAATTTTACAAGAATTAAGAATAAGTGAAAAGTCTCACTTAATTAGCTACTTAATTATAAACTTAACTTAGACATAAAGACTCAAATTAAGAGTCATAAAAACTCTATTTAAAAGTTTAATTTATAATTCGTTATATGAAAAGTTTATTAATAATTATAATTTCTTTAAATTATAATTAACTAAACATTCATCTCACTAAATTTTCAACATTAGTGGCTAGTGTAAAGTCACCAAGTTGTTACCATAAAAGCACCAATTGTTACCATAAAAGGTAGTTGAATCATATAACTAATATGCACTCGAACTTGAAGGTAGGTTCTCCACTTAACATCAATGACTTATGACCCCATGTGGAGTGATGTACATGTTCAAATGTTGGATACACAAATTATTAGACCACATCACATATAACTTTAACATAAAGCACAAATCAATATCATACGAATATGACATGAGAAAAAGGGTCCAGCTTCTCACCAAAGGAGAAACATACCGCACATGATATAATGTACAACTTCTCAATGCACAATCTGACTGACTCAAAAGATATAAATAAACAAATGTACGTGTACAACTATCCAATGCATACAGCAGGAGTTATTAACTTATATAACTTTAGATGCTCTTGATGTCACATTTTTAATTATTTACTATTTCGAAACAGGTAACATCTCAAACTCGAGCTTATAACAAACTTTACTTAAAAGTTAAAACTCATCAATTTGTTTAGCCCAGTTACGAAGGCTGCTAAAGAAGTGATATCATATAAAAAAACATGACTCGCTAAAGCAAATGTATAACTCCCGATGCAATATGTACAACTTCACAATGCATAATATGCAGGTTATTATAGACAGGCGAAGAAGACATTTTTTAGTATATGTCATGGTTATATATGTAAAAATTCTTGTACAAAGATCATATGGATTGGATATAACATTACAAAAATGTGTAAAGTGTAAACCATTCATTTAAACAAATGTTCTTCTATATGAGAAATACAAAAATACAATCCAAAATGGACAATGTAAGGTTTTTCAACACAAAATATAGAAACAAACCTTAGAAAACTTCACTTCTAATTATGTAATTGAACCAAATCACAACTCTAAACACTTTCTTTTTCTTTTCTTTTTTTTCATGGAATTTCTGTTGTAATCTAAATGTGGAACAAATTGAGTTGATGCATAACCACATGTATAACAAAAGATTAAATCATTTTTGAGTTCTATTCTATATGTACAATGCTATCCAACGACGAATTGCAGAAAACACAACGGTTCGACAAGATCTTTCCCACAATGCTTCCTTCTTCAATAAGAAGCCTTCGACTTTGCTTATTCCAAAGATGAACCGCATAACTCTGGCTCCGAATCTGCCTAAGCTTACCCCTTAACCATTTCGCATCGCTCTCATTTTTTGCCCCACGAAAGAGGTTCCTAACCCTATTCCAATTCACAGGATAAAACGCCATTGGGGGTAGAATAGTAAAGTTATACCCCGGTCTACCTTCAAGACTTGAAACTACCCTTGAAACCAAATAAGGACCATTGTGACCCCATTTGTTACCATTGAAAGTTAATGCAAATTCTTCAATAAACTTGTAAACTAACGGATGCATTTTATCAAACACCATGACTGCATTATTCAACCGGCTCCAATTCTTTGAACCCAAATCCAATGTTTGTGCACCTATGGAATTCTTCAACTTAGAGAAGCTCTTCAACACCATAACATCAGTATCCATATACACACCACCAAACTTATACAACAAACAAAGCCGAAGCAAATTCGATAAATTTTGGCCTAATGGGACATAACCAACATCAAGCTCACCTTTGGTTAACTTCATGAACCAAGGTTCTGCCATTGTGTTCTTGAACAAATACTTTAAATCAGGCGAAACCGCGGTTACTCTAAACCCTTTTTCCAAAAAGGGTTTTAGAATCTGTCTTCCTTTAGTTGAATCCATTGAGTTTGACACAATTAGTAGACACCCTTTTGGGTGTGTGCTGAATAATGTCTCTATTGAGTGGAACTCTTTTTCACTAAAGGTGTTCAATGATGATATCCAAGTCATAAAGAAACGAACTTTACATGAAAAAGATCCATTCTTGCTGAAAAAGTTCTTCACTTTTGCCCGGAATTCACCTCGCCGGAGTTGGACGGAAGACTCCATAAAAGTCAACTCCTCCAAGATTTTTTCATTAATCACCGGAAACTCTTCAGATTCAAGAGGAAAGCTGTGTGATTTACGCAAAAGGGGCAAATGGGTATTCGAAATCACCGGCCGAGCTTCTCCGGCGAAGAATCTTGTGGAATCTCCGGCACCGGTGGCCGTGTTTTCAAGTGATTTCAACTGGGTATTCGAATTTACAAATGGGTTTTCATCTTTAAGATGTAAACTGTGTGATTTTCGCAAAAGAGGCAAATGGGTATTTGAAATCACCGGCCGAGCTTCTCCGGCGATGAATCTTGAAGAATCCCCGGCGCCGGCGAGGGTATTTTCATTAATTTCATCTGGGTATTTAAAATTACCGATGGGTTTTCATCTTTTTCATGTAATTTCATCTGGGCATTTGAAATTACAGATGGGTTTTCATCTTCAACTGCATACATCAAGTTTGCCAACGATGACGTCAGCAAGTTTCTTGAATCTCCGGCGACAATTTCCGGGAAGGGTATATTAATGGAGAAGATAGAAGCTACATTGAAAGAAATTAACAAAATTAAAAGAATGGTTAAAACAGCAAAGAAAGATCTTTTGTTGTTTTCCATTGGTTTACTATTTGAAGACATAATAATAATAATGGTTTTGTGTGAGTCATGGTTTTGTGTTTATGGGTTTGGGATTGTTGGGAAGGTGAATAGTAGGAGAGTGTAGATGAACATGGGCTTGATGGCGGCAAAGAGTGAGAAATTTTGGGGTGTGTGTGTGTTTTGGTGTTGGTGTGTGTGTTTTTTTGAACTATTTGGAACCAAAATTATGATGGTTTGATCAAGAAAAGTGGGGGGATAGATGTCTGGTTTGTACTTTAGTGGTAGAGATTAAGAGATTTATTGGTGCATTTATTATTCAATTCATGTTGATCCACGGAAAAGGGGCCACATACTCGAGTAGTCTCAGTTAGGTGAGGTGCAATAAACCGGTTTCCCACTAAAGCTATATGTAGGTTGTAATTTGTAAACCTTAACTAATTATTTTTTGGTTTAGTAATGTTTAGACAAATGGATGATTTTTAAATCTTGAAGATAATAGATTTTCACTTACCTTTTGAAGATCACAAGAAAATGTATATTTTGCATATTACATACTATCATAACATCTTGAAGAAGTATAATTGGTTTGACTGGAGGTGCACAAATCCGCGTCACTGAACCGAACCAGCTTAGGACTTGACGAGTTAGTGATGAAATTGGTTAAGTGGAGGAACCGGTCTGGTTCTAAACCAGTTTTGGGGTGTTTGAAACACAAACATATGGGATGGTTCGGTTCAGTTTGGAAATTGTTTTGATTTGAAAACTAGTTCGTGTATAGATAAAGTTTAAGAATGTATTTGTGTATGTATGTGTACGTATATATGTTGGTGTATGCGTATGATAGTGAACGTGTATATATATATTTATATGTATATGTGTATTTACGTGTTGGTGTATGTATTTATATTTGTATTTGTGTGTGTGGGGTTTATGTATGTTTTTGTGTATGATACTGTATTTATATGTATTAGTGTATGCGTATGTGTATGTATGTATATGTATGCACGTATATCTGGATTAGTTCGGTTTGGAACCGGTTTGGCCCAACAATTGGTTCAGTCCGATTTGATGACTAGAGATACGGAACAGGTTTGGAACCGCTAACTTTTTCAGTTTAGGGTACAAACAATTCAGCTCTTGTTCGGTTCACTGATTTGAATTTGCAAACTTTTTGTTCACACCCAATCACGCCAGCCACACTGTCCCCAAGGGCGTGTTTTGTCAAAAAACTAGTTGGGCGTGTTCATTAAAACGCCAGAGAAAGTGTGGGTTTAGCCAATATAGTCGTTAGGCATTGATCGGATTAAAAAAAATCTTCAATTTCTCTCTATATATAAATCAATACTCACACACACCTATCATAAAAATAAACACATACTCACACCAAATACATAAAAAGTGAAGATGAAAATTAATACGAATATTATTTGTGTGTTTTTTTTACTATTAATGTTTTTTATTAATTTAATGTAATATTATTTGATTAATCTTCCTAAAAAAGAGAAGAAATTAAAAATAAATAATTTGATAATCATTACAAGGGGTATTATACAACATTATACTACTACACCACCTTTCAACTTTACAGGGACGTATGTCACATGTCGGATCATGCTAAAAGGAATACGAAACACATCGTCTCAGCTCTAAAGTTCTCACTCTCTCTGCGAAAAACAATGGGCAAAATCAAGCATACTTACGTCGAAGTCAACGGGTTAAAGCTCCATGTAGCTGAGATCGGATCCGATTCATCGCCGGCGGTGGTTTTTCTTCACGGATTTCCGGAGATATGGTACACGTGGCGCCATCAAATGATTGCCGTTGCAAACGCCGGTTTCAGGGCGATTGCACCCGATTACAGAGGATACGGACTATCCGACATCCCCCAACAACCCGAGAAGACCTCTTTCGTTGACTTGGTCACCGATACTGCATCCATCCTAGATTCTCTCGCCATTTCTAAGGTAATTGTATGCATTTCTGTAGTTTTTAGGTTTCTGATCGCAAATGAATTGAGGAAAACGTAGAAATTGATGAACCTCTTACCACTTTGACTTTTTTGCCCAAATTTTGATCTCAGATAAATGTGTTTGTAAAGTAAAAATTATTGTCATAATATTTTTTGTATAGTCATAATTAATTAAGTAATTAACATATGGTTTTTACTATACTTTAGAATAAAGACTCAAAGAGTTATGTTTTTTTTATCTTGTCATTATTAGTTTATCATATGTGAATAGATGATTGCATATCATATCACCTTGATCATGTGGGTTGGGTGTTCAAAACCGGATATCCGAATTTTCGGATACATGTTTTCACTGTCCGAATCCGTATCCGAATTTCAGGTATCCGGATATCCAATTTTTTTTATTATTTTTCAATATTCGGAACTGGATATTTGGATAGTTTCAGATATTTTCGGATATTTCGGAAACTTCAGATATCCGATAAAAAATAAAAATTAAATTTTCGGATATCCGAAAATGTTTATAATCCCTATACGAATCTGAATCCGAAATTCTGAAATTTCGGATATCCGAATTTTCGGATAGTTCGGATTCGGATATATCAAATGGGATCGGATTTTCAGATATGGATATCTTTAAACACCCCTATAATCATGTGTGCTTCGACTGTTGAATTTTACCAAGCGAATAAGCGATTATCACACATGAACAAACACAGTTGAACAACTTGTTCGACTCTTTCCTTATTAATAAAAATGAGAATTACAATGGCTTATGCAGGTTAACAACTTGACCCACAAGATAACTATTAAACAAATTCTACTATGATCAAATGCTACTTGAGTTATCCACTTCAAACATCAAACTTAATTAACAAGTTTAAACTAAATAACACTTTAGTCTCTAGACTTATGATCTTCTCCAACCCGCTCCTTTGAGATCAACCGCACCGCCCATTGATGTTGCAACTTTATCATGACTCTGTTAGGTGTTTGTGATCGGTAAAGATTTTGGAGCAATGGTTGGTTACACATTTGCACTTTTTCATCCTGAAAGAGTTGCAGGAATAGCAACACTTGGGGTGCCGTTTAGGCCCCCTGGTTCTCAAAAGAGTCATCAAGACCTCCCTGAAGGTTTCTACATTCGAAGATGGCAGGTGCTCCCTCATTCCGATGATAAAAATTCTCGTAATGGATGATATTGTTCTCACATTTTAAGTGAAATTATCACCAGGAACCAGGAAGAGCTGAAGCTGATTTCGGCCGGTTTGATGCGAAAACAGTGGTGAAACATCTACATTATGTTCTCTAAAAGTGAAATACCGATAGCCAGTGAAAACCAGGAGATAATGGATCTGGTTGACCCGTCGGATCCGCTACCCTCTTGGTTCACAGAGGAGGACCTTTCAGTATACGGGGAATTGTATCAGAAGTCTGGATTTGAAACTGCACTCCAAGTTCCTTACAGGTCATTTTATTCAACATATGATATAGGTGTAATGCATGATAAATGAATACATGGACTTTATCTCATATTTGTTCTTATGGATGCAAACGAACCAAACGTTCAGTGAATCATTTGTGAACCGTTTGGCGGGAAGTTTGTTTCCGTTCGTTCGTTTATTAAACAAACGAACACGAACAAGAAATTTCGTTCGTTTAGTTAAATGAACGAATATGAACAGAGGCCGCGTTCGTTCGTTTATGTTCGTGAACATTCGATAACGTGTTCGTTTACGTTCGATAGTGTTTTTACCTTTTATATTTTATATAAATACTTCAAAATTCCAACAAAAATATTTAATAAGTGTCAGTGTATTATATATTCTGTTCATGAACGCTTGTTTGTGTTCGTTTGTTTCCATTTGTATTCATGAACATTTGTTTTTGTTCGTTGCCTAAAATTAACAAACAAACACGAAGACGTTCATTTGTGAACACATATATTTCTTAACAAACAAACACGAACAAGGTCTTGTTCGTGTTTGTTTGCAGCCCTATCTATTCTTTAGAACTAATATGTCAATATTGTTAACGTTGTAGGTCATTCAAAAAAAAAATTGAATCTCCAAAACATGGTTCAAGTGATCCGAAAATTGTAGCTCCGGCACTCTTCATCATGGGCGAGAAAGATTACGTGTTCAAGTTCCCAGGAACGGAGGAATACTTGAAGAGCGGGGGATGAAGAAATACGTGCCAAATCTGGAAATCGTGTACTTGCCTGAAGGTAGTCACTTTGTCCAAGAACAATTCCCGGATCAGGTTAATCAGCTCATACTCAATTTTCTCGATCACAACAAATATTAGTGCTTCCTCTGTACTCATGTTAAATAAAGTTTCGGTTAATGTAATATAAAACCGATCGGTTTGGTTATTTTCAGTTCATCATATAAAATGGTTTGGTTATGTTAACTGAGCACAGGGCCTTGAATTTTGGTGTTGGCTCAATAGGGTTTGACAAAAGATTTTCGCAAGTGTTTTATATGAACATGTTCTAATAATAATGTTTCCAAGGTAGAAAATTTCACTTTTAACCCCGTTTTGAATTTTGAAGATTTTTGTTAGTTCAACAATCTGTGATTAGGTTATGAATGAGTTGTCTTTACTAAACAAGTTGAGATTAAATCGTAAAAAATCTGAAGCGTGAGGGGCTTATACTTAAATTGGAGCTCGTTTAACAAATGAAATCACGCCCGGCGCTCATACATCGAGCTTAGTTAAGCTTGTGAACCTAGTTAAACTTTTATTTTCAAGATAAGCTAATATTACAACGTACTTATTATATATATATATATATATATATATATATCACTACATTGACATTTCCATACAACTAGGCTATATTTGCATCCTAATGCATATGATCCGTGCTTCGGTGAATGTCTTTCTAGTAGCCATTGGGTGTCGCTACGGTTTGGCTTTTGTACGTATATATTGTTCTATAAAAATTCAACAACACATCTACAAAACCTTGGTAAATAGTCGGCTGCGGTTTTTTCATCAATTCGTATGTATTCATCGCATTGGTCACTTGATGCTCCATATGCCAACTAACGTATGACACATGTGCCTTTTTGTAGAGGAGACGCACCTTGTTTACTGTTAACGTATCACGTCATATCTTTGTATCACGTCATATCTTTGTGTAAAGTATACATAATGGTTGGATAATCTTTCACAATTCGATTGAAAAGCAGTTTGCTTATTCGAAACTATCCTCTAAAGTAAGGATCATGGGGAAATGGCTATGGACTAAAATCTCCATTTAAGGTTCCTCTTCACATAAGTTTATATAACTTCTATACTTTTATGAAACTTATCAAAATTTAAAGTTAAATAATATATTAATGTTTATATTTTTTGAAAGTATAAAATAAATTTTAAATATCCTCAAATAAGAAAATACGAACATGTTGCCGCTATAAGCTGTTTGGTGGGTAGTCCGTCATTCGTTTGTCACCAACGCATCTAGGTCTCATGGTTAAATCCTACTCATGGCAAGTACGAAAAAACTTGAACCGACTTGCAACATCACACAAGTTTTAAAGAAAAACACTATATAATGAAAAACGAATATCTTACGAAAATTAACTCTATATATTGAGTTCTGCAGTTTTGTTTAGGAATGTTTTAATACGTTAGTTTAATCTTTTTATGGTTAAACTATATGATTGGATGTTACGAATATCATCCACGTTTGTCATTTTGTTAAAATTATCTATACATTTAAAATTCAACAATTTTACCCTGATTTATCATATTAAGTACAAAAAAATATAACGTCTCTCGGAGAGCCCACAATATTGTTCAACTTTAGTATAATAGTGTTTTGTTATAATTAATAAGGTATGAAATAATGAAAAGTTTTGACTACGACATATTTTCGGTTGTGGTTAAAACAATATAACACAAGGGTATCCACGACCTTGTTCTTACAAATCTTCACATTAGATTTCAAACCTCCATCTTTCCTATAAAACTATAAAATTTCAAACCTTATTAAAACCTAATAAAAATATTAATATTTTAATATGCATGAGAGAGGGTCCTTGAGAACCGACCAAGGAGCTGAGTGACCTCCACTCGGAGATCACCACAATACAAAAAGTCCATAAAGACAGTGACGGATTTAGAATTGTACACGCAACTCGCAAGCATGCTTTTAGAAGTTTATTACTATTCACATAAATGATTGTACTTTAAATATTAAAATTTTAAAATATTACTACCACTAACGACAGTTACGTAAAGATAATGTGTTCATGTAGTTCTTTAAAAAGTGGTTTTATGTTATTATCACTTATTAGTTATTAATCAACGGATTAAAGTTAGATATCTGCATGCGCTGCGAAAATAATGGAGCATATCAAGCACAGTCACATTACAGTCAACGGATTAAAGCTCCATGTGGCTGAGATCGGATCCGAGTCATCACCGGCTGTCGTTTTTCTTCACGGATTTCCAGAGATATGGTACACGTGGCGCCATCAAATGATTGCAGTTGCAAACGCCGGTTTCAGAGCCGTTGCACCCGATTACAGAGGATACGGACTATCCGACATCCCTCAACAACCCGACAAGACCAAATTCGCTGATTTGGTCAACGATACTGCCTCCATTCTGGATTATCTCGCCATTTCTAAGGTACATATATGATTTATGCGTATGGGATTTCTGATTGTGTTTATTTAAAATTAAAATTTGCAGAGAAATAAGGTAGTTATATTAACAGTTAGTTGGTATTATTATATTATGGGTGATTGAATATGAGTAGTTGATAACTTCGGGTGTCTAGGAGATAGTAAAGAAGACATCGACAACTAATTAAAGAGTTGCCGCATATATGTATTTATCCTTGTAAAAGTGGTGCGGGTTTGATTCCTGTAAAGTGAGCATTTGGTAAATATTAGAAGTACATCTTAGGGGTGTGTGTTTAGCATTTACAAAAATGAT
Source organism: Scalesia atractyloides (assembly GCA_947069175.1). Lineage (NCBI taxonomy): Eukaryota > Viridiplantae > Streptophyta > Magnoliopsida > Asterales > Asteraceae > Scalesia > Scalesia atractyloides. The sequence goes on from CAMTDV010000008.1 coordinate 7,432,869, forward strand.
AATAATAATAATAATAATGATATTAAAGATAGGAGTTCGATTGTTATTATCTTAAACGGCATAAACAAAGAAAATATACGGAAATTAAGAACGGATCAATCGGGTTTTGAAAGTTTTCTAAAGTCGTTTTCTATTATGAATGATCTTATAAGTTTTGTTTAGAGCTTTAGACTTTTAGGACGATGGTGTTGGACAATGGTGTTGGACGATGGTGCTGTATGGTGGTGTTGGATGATGGTCGTGGGTGTGGACGTGGACGGTGGGTGGTGGAAGGTGGTGATGGGTGTTGGTGTTTAACCTTCTGTAGACCTTAGAAGATCTTAAAAGTGACTCGACCTAGTCTGCACCAAGAAGAGCTCGTGCAGACGTTTTTTTAATGAAACGTCGGAAAACAAACGGCCTGCAGATAGCAATGTCTGCGTGGCGCAGACAGAATAGCCTACACATATCTTTTTAGAAAAACAAACACTACGGACGGTGGTGGTGGGTGGTGGACGGTGGTGGTGGGTGATGGACGTAGACGGTGGGTGGTGGAGGTGGACATGGACGGTGGGTGGTGATGGTAGGTGGTGGTGTTTATCTCCTATTGTTTCTACTCTACATTGCAACTTTCTATTAGTTATACTAACATTGGATATGAAATCACCTTGATCATGTGTCTGGACTTTGTAAGGTATTTGTGATTGGTAAAGATTTTGGAGCAATGGTTGCCTACGCATTTGCAGTTTTTCACCCTGAGAAAGTCGCAGGAGTTATAACACTTGGAGTTCCGTTTATGCCCCTTGGTTTTTTCAAGAGTCATCAAGCCCTCCCTGAAGGTTTTTACATGAAAAGATGGAAGGTACTCATATTTATATTGTAATATCAACACACTAAAGTTACATATATTTCTTATAATTCTATACTTTAATGCATGTTAGAAGCAAATGTTGATAATAATATAACTAAAAGAAAATACAATTGAAATAATCATCAGGAAATAGGAAGAGCTGAAGCTGATTTTGGTAGGTTTGATGCGAAAACAGTGGTGAGAAACATCTACATTATGTTCTCTAGAAGTGAAATACCGATAGCCGGTGAAAACCAGGAGATAATTAATTTGGTGGACCCGTCGACTCCTCTACCCTCTTGGTTCACAGAGGAGGACCTTTCAGCATATGGGGACTTGTATCAGAAGTCTGGATTTCAAACTTCACTCCAAGTTCCTTACAGGTAATTATATATTTATATTCAACATATGATGAAGTTATATATGCATGATGAATGAATATGAGGACTTTATCTTTTCTTTAGAACTAATCAGTCGATATTCTCAATTGTTGTAGGTCATTTGCAGAGAATGTTGGATCTCCACAACAAGGTGCAGATGATCCAAAAGTTGAAGGTCCAGCACTGTTGATCATGGGCGAAGAAGATTACGTGTTCAAGTTCCCAGGAATGGAGGAATACTTAAAGAGCGGGAGGTTAAGAAGTATGTGTCGAATCTGGAAATCGTATACCTGCCTCAAGGTTGTCATTTTGTTCATGAACAATTCCCGGGTCAGGTTAATCAACTCATACTCGATTTTCTCACTCGCAACAAGTATTGATCAGTGCTTGTGCGGTTGTTCGTGTTATGGATATATATATATATATATATATACTTGAGTGTGAAATAAATGGCAATATAGACCTCAACGTCAAATGCAACTATGATTGATTTGAAACTAATCATGTGTATAGTAATTTTTATGATTACTCGTGTATTTCTTCACAAGGTTGCTTTTGTTGGGTGTTATTCAATATAGTGCTAGTATTTATATTACATGACCCGTTAATACGACATTACTAGACATGGAATTAACTGGGTTAGTGTTTGAAGTTAATTTGCTAAGCTCATAAGCTGGCCAACATGTTAATGATATCATTCGATGATCAGAGAATATTAAAGACAAAGGTATTCTTGTATATTATAATTCGTGGTTACAGGATGAAGATTAAATACAAAAAAACAATGCGTATAGAAAGGAAACAAAATAAATACTATCTAAAAGTACTGGCTGTAAATACGGGAATGATTGGCTAAGGATATGATGAATTATTTTCTGATCCTTAATTTTTTCCACTGATTTCTATCACGACCAACTTAGTGGTCAGGGGGAGAATGAGTGTATTGACGCACTAAATACATCCACGTCATACGAGTGCAATCATCAACAAAGATAACAAAATATGAAAATTTTGACCTCCCGCAACCTTTGCCGGACCCCAGACATCCGAATGAATTAATGAAAAAGGTGCACCAACTTTAGTATCTTTAGGTTTATAAGTATGTCTATGACTCTTGGCCAAAACACATGCCTCACAATTCAAGGTACTTTTGGAAGGAAATAACTTCGGAAATAAAAGCTGTCAGTAACCAGTAGATGGATGTCCTAGTCTTCGATGCCATAACCACGCCTCTCTATCAATACTCCCATGAGCCAACATGACATTCCCTTGATGAGTCACTTCATCTACATAATACAACCCTTTACGTTCAGTACCACGCCCAATGATCGCTCCCGTCCTGATATCCTGTAAAATGCAAAAAGTGGGGTGCATCAGCACAGAACAATTTAGTTCTTTTGTTACATGACTAATGGACAAAAGTTTATGTGACAGGGAAGGAATATAAAGACAGTTGGATAGTTTCAAGTTTGTTGAGACTTCAATGGTTCCTCCCCCTTTCACCGGAATAACTTTCCCATTTGCAGTTTAAATATGATTCTTTGACGGTTCGGTCATTGTTTTAATATCTGACAAATCAAATGTCATAGTATCCGTGGCACCGCAATCGAATATCCATGCATTTGTGAGGCTATTTGTGAGGCTGTCATCACTTCCAGCCATATTTACTTTCCCTATATAATCTGCTCCCCTTTTATTTTTACACAAAAAATCTCTATGCTTTAAATCAGAATTTTGAATAATTTTGTTTGGTGTATGTACATTTAAAGAGGAGTCATCTAGCAATTCAAGAATTTTAGGGGAAGAATATTTAGGGTTTAACAATGAAGAGGGACCAGAACTGTAAATATCATAATAACAGGGATCAAAACATGAAGGGCTTGAGTTATAACCCTAAAACCCTTTACCTGGGTTGTCTCCATCTTCATCAGATGCCACTGCTATTCCCCCGAAACCCATCTTGCCGCCGACGGTTTTCTATCGAGCACCGCCTTGGCCGGCGGTTGAGTTTCCTTCGACCACTCCAGGTTTTTCACCATCTTTGTTGGTTTTCTTGTGGCCATCAGTCCACCACTCCGGAAAACCAACAATTTTAAAGCATTGTTCTTTTGTGTGGCGAGTTCTTCCACAATGGCTACATTTTAGCCGAGATTTATCTACCCTGGATGACGATTCAGTTCCACTACGGTGTCACAACCCTGACCCGTAGCGGAAAATGGTAGTCGGGGCATGATTGGGTTTTCATCAAAGCTCATGACATTTACTATAAAGTTTCATATTTATTATTTCCAATTTAAAGGAGAAATTACAATAAACATACAAGCACAACATGTTCTAAACACAACATTCATGAACTCTTTATTTTTCTTCTAAGACAAATTCCTAGGTGTTCCTTGCTTCAACCTGTTCACCTGTATCATGTGTAAAAATGGTTTTTGGGTCAACAAAAGTTGGCGAGTGAATCTTATTTAAACATTGGAAAGAATTAATTATATTGGTTATTTAAATAAAAATGTGCATGAACCAAATATGAGTAACCGCATATGTAAATCTAACCACAAGCCACATATTATCAATCAATGCACACACAAACATGACAAATGATGAACAATGAGATCAAGGCTCAATCAAACGGAGCCGATCTAATGAGGCACCTGATGCTCAACTCGTCTCCAACGAGGAACTGATGGGCCTAATGAATGAATTGCACGCAACTGACAAAATGTAAACACGCAATACAACAAACAACATTTACATCGCTAGACAAACGAGTGCAACAAAAAAGTAAACGTTATGCTAGGCATAGCTAAATGAACGAACATGATATGTTAGACTCGTTGAGCCTAACGAACCTCTACAAGGCTACGACAAGCCTAAAGGCGAGCCTAAACTAGGCTACCTTAACGAGCCTAATGCTCCTTAACTAAGAACCTAAACTAAACTAATTAAACTAAGAAAACAATAAATAAATGAATATTAAAACAAAAATAAAAATAAAAAAAATAAAAGAACAAAGAAAGGAAATTACCTCAAAGAAAAACTTTACAAAATGAGAAGAGCTTTAAGGGCGGCACCTCCTCGTCGAAAGTGGAAATAAAAACTACTACACACCACACCCAAAGGGGTATTGTGCTTATGGAGCCACCAAATTTGGTTATTCCACTTGTTTATACTCAAACTATGAGTTGCAAGCTATAAAGAACCAAGCAAGGGTATTTATAGGTGTAAAATGGAGCACAAATTGGTGATTGGGGCGATGTGGGATGACCTTAAAACAAGATTTTCGCGTTTTTCAAATTAGCAACAAACACCAAACTTGTTTTCGCGATTCCCGCTTCGTTATAACTCCGTTTCGCGCACGGTTTTCGCCTACGTCCATTATTTTCAGAGTACTATCATATGGAAGAGAGTAATCCAACATCCATGATGTCGAGAATTGGGCTTAAACCTTGGGTCTTGATGCGGGTCGAGGGTTATGTTCTAAAACTTGTGTTTGTGATTCCCGTTACGCTGGAGCTCAGTTTTATGCACAATTTGAACCTACTTGATCCTTAGTATATCAAGTATATCTTGGAGCTTTGAATGGACCAGAATGATAGCTTAAGGATGGAGAAAGAAAGTCACCCGAAAGTCATCTTATGACAAAACTAAGAATACGACATGTAGAGCTTCTTTGCTATCATTTACATGTAAACCCTCCAAAACACAATGTCTTATCTTAAGGCATATATATAATGGAGTTTGGATGATAAGAAGGTTAGGATATGATGTGCTAGGTATGTTCACGAAGTCTCCAAAGTTTTTGATTAACTTAAGGAAAACCTTAGTTTTAGACCTTAGAGATATGGAGGCTTGCTTCAAAATACATGGAAATTAATTTACAAGGTTGTATAAAACATGTATAAGACTATAAATCACCATATATGATAACATGTATGATCAAAACATAGAATCCAAGACATTTTATTGCTTAAACATTAAACAAAATTACGTGGAATATGAAAACGGATCGAGTTACAAAAACGGGTCGGATTTTAGGATTCATTTTTTTAGGAATGTTACATACGGTCTGACCGGCGAAACCCTTTTGAAATTAGCCCTGACCCTTCAGTGTTGTTTGGTTCGGTTGCTGCCAGACCTGTTGCGACCCCCTGTGTATCATTCGGGGTTACTCCTAAGATGTTCTGGTGAGCAGTCTCCTTTCTAACAGCCGCATATGCACCTTCCGCTGAGGGAAGTAGATCCCAACGCAAGATTTCCCGTTTAATCAGGTCATATTTGCGATCTAAGGCATTCAAGAACTGAAACAATTTTTGTTCAGCCCTAATTTTGTTGTAAATGGCGATATCAACGGCACACTTCATCGGGTTCGGATCACGGCGATCGATTTCTCCCAAATCCCTTGCATAACAATCCAAAATTCTTCCAAAGGTATGCCATTCTGCTTGAACCCATTAGTTTTCACGTGGAGATCGAACGTCTATAGCTTGTCTTTGCCACTGCTATAGGTAATAACAAGAGCATCCCACAGTGTTTTGGCTGTAGGGAACTCGGTTAGATTGCTAGCAATGGCAGGTTCGATATTTTGAATGAGCCACGAAAACACGATGAGATCGTCTTGTTCCCAATGATCATATTCACCGCTGGTTTGTTCTGGTGGTTCTGTGGTTAAATGATTTAACAAGGCTTTCGATTTCCCGCCTGGCAACTCGTATCATCCGAGCCCACAAGGCGTAGTTTTGGCTATTGAGGTTCAGGCTGATTTTAAGGCTGTCCGAGAGACTTTACTTGGGGTTTTGGGTTTGAGAATTGATGCCATTCTTGAGAAGATTGGCTATTTGAATAGAGAGGTCATAGCTGTTCAAGTTACTGTCTGTATCAGACATGGTAGCTTGCTACGATACTTGGGTGATTACGAGGTATATGATGAGCAGAGGTTCCTAAGATCTTTAACCATGCTCTCATACCATATCATTCGATGATTAGAGAATATTAAAGACAAAGGTATTCTTGTATATTATAATTCGTGGTTACAGGATGGGGATTAAATACAAAAAAACAATGCGTATAGAAAGGAAACAGAATAAAAACTATCTAAAAATATTGGCTGTAAATACGGGAATGATTGGCTGAGGATATGATGAATTATTTTCTGATCCTTAATTTTTTCCACTGATTTCTTCCCTTTCTAACAAATGACCCGATTCAAAATGTGTCTAAACGGGTTCAACTCACGTAAGTTGATTATGCATGCATGACATGTTTAACTGTCCGCATGACCCGTCATCCAAACATTGTTGGTTTATAAATGACTAAATTCGGAGGGTTATTTTTTATAAAATATATTTTACAGTGTTAATTATATCTTATTACTTCCTAGGGGTCTCCGTGTTAAACAATCAATCATACCCAGCATAATCTCATCCATAGCCAGGGTTTGAAATATGTTAATCAATCATTCATATCCAGCATAATCTCATCCATAGTCAGAGTTTGAGGAGGGTGAGATATAAGCAAGCCTTATCTCTATCCTGGGTTCAGTGAAACCCCAGCCAGCTCCAAATTCATATCCAGACCAAAGAGTCAGATAATACACGAAGAATGTAAATATGTATCTAAAACTTTTAATAAATCCATGACTCAATCTAAGTCTCTGTTCTTTTAACCAATAAAACACTTAGAGAGAGGGCATTTGGTTTGTGGAATGTTTTGGAATTGGAATTAGAATTGGAACGTGTATAGGAATTAGAATTTAAGAGAATTGGATTTGGAATTGGAATCTCAATTCCATTTTTTTTGTCTTTGGTTGTCAAATGAATCGGAATCCATCACCCCGGCACCCACAACCCCCGGTTCGGGTCGAAACAATTCGCGTCGAAACAGTACGGGTCGAAACTGTTCGCGTCGAAACCGTTCGATTCGCAACAGTTGGCGTCGAAACAACTCGCACCGATACGGTTCGCGTCGAAACGTTACGAGTCGAAAAGGTTCACGTCGAAACGGTTCGATTCGAAAAATCATTGACACTGCCTGCATCCTAGATTATCTAGCCATTTCTAAGGTACATTTATGCATTTCTGTAGATTTTGGGTTTCTGATTTATATATATTTAAGATTGCAGAAAAATCATTGTAACCGACGGATCCTCTTTCGAATAACTTATGGATGATATAACCTTATACGGTCTGTATAACTTTATTGAAACTGACGGGACAGTGTGGTGTTTTACAAAGGTTATAAGCCCCATATGTTATAGGAGGGGGGTACATATAGCAGTACCCTTTCTTATTAGTGGTAGGTGAATATTAGCTGTTGATAATTTTGGGTGAGGGTAAAAACAAGTAACAAAGCAACTAACTTTGGGTTAGTTGTTCTTTTATCCGGCTCATCTTAGCTATGAGTCAAGTCAGGTCAGAACAAGTCAGCAACAAATATAATTTTTCGGGGCATGAAATATAACCATTTAGGCCATTGTTATCAGGCATTTTCACGTTTTGATTTTTGACAATAGGTAGATGTGACATTACCTTAACAAGAAACATACAGATTTCGGTTTTCGATCGTTTATCTTTAATGAGACAATTAAAGAAAAAGAAATAGGAAACAAGACTGGGTTGAAAGTTGATAATAATATAATTGAAATAATCATCAGGAACCAGGAAGAGCGGAGGCTGATCTCCGCCGGTTTGTGCGAAAACCGTGGTGAGAAAGATGTACATCATGTTCTCTAGAAGTGAACTACTGATAGCCGGTGAAAACCAGGAGATAATGGATCTGGTTGACCCGTCGGATCCGCTACCTTGTTGGATCACAGAGGATGAGCTTGCAGTATAGGGGGAACTATATCAGAAGTCCGGATTTCAAACTGCACTCCAAGTTCCTTACAGGTCATTAGGAGAGAAAATTGGATATCCACAACAAGATCCAAATGAGCTGTGAGTTGAAGCTCCAGCATTGTTGATCATGGGCTTGAAAGATTACATAGGCAAGTTACCAGGAGCGGAGGAATACTTGAAAGAGCGGGGAGGTGAAGAAATACGTGCCCGATCTGGAAATCGTGTTCTTGCCAATCGCGGATCAGGTTAATCAACTCATACTCAATTTCCTCAAACCCAACAAATGTTAGGCATTTGATCGTGTTATTATTTAAATGTATCTTGATCAGTTTGAAAGAAGCGAGCGGCTGGTTTTAGTGGGAGCAACATTTATGTCCTCAGTGGCGGATCTAGAAAATATTCGTAGGGGTAACGTTTTACAAAAAGAAGGTAACGAAATCGAAAAAACGTCAAAAAAAGTCAATTTTTTCCAAAATTTACACTACCGCCGGGGCGCCAAGGGGTAGCCTCCGCTACCCCTGCCTCTAAGGTAGGTCCGCCCGTCTGTCCTCTGAGACCACCCCCTTAGGTCCCGTCCCACCAATAGTGGGATTTTACTGTGTATATTTGATTGGCACGTATGGGGGTTGACCATGTCAGGTCAGCAAAATGTGTGCATACACGTTCTATAAAATCTTCGTAGGGGTAACGAAATCGAAAAAAACGTCAAAAAAAAGTCAAAATTTTCAAAAATTTACAGGACCACCGGAGCGCCAAGGGGTAGCGGAGGCTAAGGTAGGTCCGCCCCTAGCATACGATAGACCTGATCATCCTAAAAATGTAGGTTAACAAAACAAATATGTCGCCAAATAGTTAACACAGAAACTTCTTTCATATTATATGCATTTGATTAAGTATCTGGTAAGATCATTTCACCGCTTGTCAAGAAACGATATATTATTCCTAAACAATCAAAGATTAATATTGTATTTGTATATCCTAAGTATATTTTGTTGGATCAATTGATATAAAGCTAAAAACACGAACACGATATATTGTGGGTGGATAATCCCACGCCCCTCTTTTTTTATTATTACTGAAAACGAAAACTTGTTGATCGATAACTATATATGCCCGTCTATTTCTTGCACAACAAGTAACTCTATTTGATTTTCAAAATTCAATACACATTCAAAAAATCTTAGGACTTCTAAAATTCAACACACATTCAAAATAAAACAAATCTCTTAATTGGTTAATTTGGTTTCGGGTGTCAAACTTGGGGATGGGTTGGATGGTTGGCGTTGGGAGTGTAATGGAGTTGTGGGTTTCTCGGTTAAAGAAACGAGAGTGATGATAGATGCTTTTCTTTTTCTTCTTCTCTTCTTCTTCGAGTTGGTGCTTATGTGATTGTATGGTATAGTCACGTTCCAAGAAAGATCAACATATGTGATTCGAGGATTTTGTTGAATCACCTCCCCACTGTTGTGATCTGGTGGATAGAGATGTTGATGTCCTCCAGTCTTAGGTCTGTGAACTTTGGCCTGACTATCTTCTCCTTCTTCCGTTATGGTTCGGCTTGATTGGGGACGACTAGAAAAGATTTAGTGGGTTTGATCATATTTATCGCTTGGTGAAACAACATTGTCTTCCAATAGGAAAAAGGTTAAAAAGAAGCGTCTTTATTATTCAAAACAAAATATCTACTTCAAAGAAAATAGGCATCTCTAGTGACGGTTCTTATCGTTAAAGCAAGTAAATAATTCTAAGTACTCTATAATCACGGAGTAGGAAACAAAAAACAAATACTAACAACATATAGTCAAAAGCTCCAAAGACATATTAGTACTAAAAGTTGTTTAGTACAATTGCAGACCAACTAAAATTAACTATGTTAATCCTCGAATATTCAATCTTTGGATTATCATATTATCGAATCTTGAAGCTAAGCCATCCTAAAACTAAATAAATTCGAGTGCTTAGGTTTTGATTTTTGTGTGACAATTCACACGCCTATCTGATTAGAATTACAAAGTGATGTGTTTGTAGAAAAACGCAGTGCATTTTCACTGTACTACACATCACATGTTTATGTGATATTTAGTGACATAGTTGTGTTTTTCACGAACATGTGGGGCCGTCTTCATTTCATTGCATATCACATGTGTGTGATTTCCAATCACATAGTCCTGTGTTTTTCTTCGGTTGCATCACATACATGTAACTTTGATTACATAATCACGTGTTGTTTTGTTTCTGCTCTTCATCTTTCATTCCTTTTATGGAAATTTTTACCTACGAATACAATATGAAACAATCAAGTATTATATTTCACCTTCTTGTCCGGAAAACACAAAAAATACAAGTAAGTTGCTATATGAACTAGCAATAGGATGTTACTTAACCAAAGGTTGAATATGCGTGTTATATGTGTAATTTCACATCCATATGGAAAAAATAGCAAGGAGATAAGTTCCAACAGTATTTAGTAGACATTTTCAACAATGTAATGCGTAGTTGGACGTAGATGTAATAAAGTTGCAATAGTTATGTTTCATCAAAAATCTAATGCACTTTGAATGCCATTAAACTAGGTTGAAAACTCAAAACAAAATGAGTGATAATGAGCTTAATATATCAAAATTCTAATGTATGAATTTTTATAAAAGTTTTACTTTTTTAATGAGTGTAATGTATGAATTTTTAAAAATGTTTTAGTTATGAATGAATAAGTATAAACATCTACAGAAAAACAACTAATTTTTTTTTGAACAGCCAATAGAATCAATCACGAGCACTCTTGGGGGACCCATTGAACCAAACGAAGTACTCCGAGAGTAACCCGAGTCCACCACCAATTCCAGGAAAACTCAGTAACCCACCCGCCCGTAGGCACGGCGGTGAAATTACCGGTAAAACCCGTTTGGCTCAAAATTGAACCCAGGTTTTCCTGAGTCTCCTATCATTGCTCACTAGTGCCTCACTCTGCACCATATGGAATTAAAATAGCTTTCTTTATATTCTTTTAGGAGTTTTTTTTTAACAGTGAGAATCTATAACTGCTCTGAGAGAGATCTCAAACCCTCCTAAACAGAGGGTCCTCACCCCACTCTGGCCAGACTATGTTGTCTTAATCGGGTACACGCTGACGTAAGAGTTTGGCTAACAACGTTCAATTAGCGTTTGTTAAAACGCTAATTAATGCTTTAGTCAAATCTGGAAATTGTATACCTACCTAAAGGTTGTCATTTTATTCATGAACAATTCTTGAACATATGTTGTCTTAGCCGGGCCCACTTTGACGTCAGAGTTTGGCTGACGGTGTTCTCGATTAGCGTTTGCTTAAACGGTAATCATACGCAACATGTATATTATATCTAGAGTGTAGGCCAGATTCTCGATACCAATATTCAGGAGTCCTAAAATCCAATATTTTACACTAAAAAGGAAATTTTTATTCGAAAATTTTTCAGTAACATTAAGACTACAAACGAAAATCAATAAGGACATTGCCCAATAAAGCTCCGCACATACTTTTGTTGGATATTTTTTTCCACAAAGATAGTAACATTTTATACAGCCCATTAACTCGATATGACTCCAAATGAAGCTTGCTAATAATGACTCATTTTTATTGTTTTTTTTTTTCTTGGAGAAATTGGATTCCTTTGAAAGTCTACTACTTTTTTGGTGGCTGATGCAAAATCATCTACCTATATATAGGAAACAAAAGCTCGAAATGCAATATTGAAGTTTGTAGTTTCAAGTTCACAAAACGAAAGGAGAAGTTATAAGAATTTTGGCTTTAACTCTTTCAAAATCTTATAGATAAATATATTTCGGAATTTCATTTTGGAACAAGAAAATTAGCCTTTAAAAATAAAGTTTTATGCGAACACACTAAGTTCTTAATAGAATACGAGAAAATAATTAATATTTTTTATTTCAACAAAAATGCTAGTGCATAACAACAATAGACAAAAGACCAAATTCAAATAACTTTAACACACAAAACGTACGAACTGAAGGTTTGGCTGAAAAAATGCAGTGACATTTTTGTAATTACTTGCTCGTAGGGTAATTATCAAAATTACTCTACAAATGATCTTGTAAAATTTTAACTTATTGTAATTTTATAGAGTAATTTTGTAAAATTTAAACTTGATTTTTGTAGAGTGATTTTAATTGTAATATGTCGTATTGATAAATTGCTGAGTAATTTTTGATACAACTAGAGTAGTATTGATGTTGAGTAATTTTGATACACTTGTAGAGTAATTTTGATAAGACCCTACAAGATCAAAATTAACTCTATAAGATCATTTGTAGAGTAATTTTGATAATTACTCTACAAGATCAAAATTACTCTACAAAATCACTTATAGAGTAATTTTGATAATTACTCTACGATCAAATAATTACGAAAATGCCACCATGTTTCTTGGCTATTTTATGCCTTTTATACGTTTAGTACGTTAAAGTTATTTGTACGAGAACTTTACTCAACAATACTAACATTAGCTAAACTATAAATTTTAATAGAGTAAAATAGTTAAGGGGACCATATTTTTATAGTCATTTGATTAAAAAAAATTTACCCACTAATAGATTAATGGACCATATTTCAAAGCAAACAACATCCATACAGACCAAATCGGTAAAATTTTAGTTTAAGAACCAAATCCACAATTTGCCTATATCTATATCCGTGTAATTTACTTGTTTTTATATTTTTCAAAACATTAAAGAACTTAATAGACTACACCAAAAGTTAAATAGTAGAATGGTACCAAAAGTTGAATAGTAGAATGGTATATTAGTAATTTGGCATCTGTGTGGAAATAAAAACAGAAGAAAAAGAGGCCAAATTTGAAACTAGCATTTATTCCTTTGTTATGTTTCACCAAAGATTTTTCTTTCCCTATTTTTTTTTGTTGAAAAGTTTTTCACCAAAGATAAGGACTCAATTTGAAGTAGCATTTATATTTTTCTTTCTTTTTTTTTTTTTGAAATTTCTTCATTAAAAATTAAAGAGAAGGTCTCAAGTTTAAATCTGTATAACGAGTATTATTTAAATAAATGGTGTAGGAAACAGCTTTATCATTAAAAAAATCAGTACACTTGGAATGATATTAAACTATGTTTAAAAGGCACCCGGAATAAATGATGATAGATTTTATAAAGGTAATTTAATAACACTTAAATATAAACAAAAAATAACATTGTGAGTTTTTAAATAAAATGTAATTATAAGTAAATTTAAACGTCTATAGATATTACTAACATGTTAAGAAGCTTTAGTTAAACTTAATGTTTATGTATTATTAAACAAATAATAAACCATGAGTTTATAATCCATGGTTCATAGTTCGTTATTTCGTAATAAAATTTTAACCGACAAACAATTATTAAAAGTTGAAATATTACACAGTCCCTATTTTCAATTGAACCCTTTAAAACCGCAAACAAAAACCGTAAAGCAGACACCCACAATCTCCCTCTCTCTTTGAAAATAATGGATCAAATCAAGCATACTTACATCCATGTCAATGGATTAAAGCTTCATGTAGCTGAGCTTGGATCCGATTCATCGTCGGTAGTCATTTTTCTACATGGATTTCCTGAGATATGGTACACGTGGCGCCATCAAATGATAGCCGTTGCAAACGCCGGTTTCAGAGCCATTGCACCCGATTTCAGAGGATACGGACTATCCGACATCCCTGCAGAACCCCGAAAGGCCTCATTCACCGATCTGGTTAAAGATACTGCTTCAATCCTAGATTCGCTCGCCATTTCTAAGGTACCATGCACATCTAGGAAAAAATGTTAAAACCAATTTAAGAGTCTTAAAAAAATTGCTTAAAATTTCAGGGTTAATCGTTTTTCTTTTTACATAAATTTATTTTATAAAACTCTTTAAAATCAGTTGAAGTCCTTTTTTTTAATTATACATATCTCTCATCTAAATTCAATTTTTTATTATTATTATTATTGCAGTTTAACTCTTTTAAACTTTAATTCCTTTTTATTTTAATTTCTCAAAATATTATCTAATAGCTTCATCTTTTTATTTTCTAAACTAATTCTAGAATCATATTTAAGTTCTTATACCTCTGAAAATTTTACAATATTTTTGTATAGTTCCCTTATGTTCTTTAAAAATCCAGATCTTTTTTTAGATATCTACAATAATTGTTCATCACCTTTTTGTATATTCCTAATGCGAGATTCTAACAATCAGTTGAAACATATGTAACGATTTTTAAGGTTTAACTTTCGGTTATGTGATCTTCCTCACTACCCTCTTTTCTCTTACAATATTATCTTTATCTTTATGGACACCAAATAACCTTGTTCATATTTGTGTGGACTTTGTTAGGTGTTTGTGATCAGTAAAGATTTTGGAGCAATGGTTGGCTACGCATTTGCGCTTGTTCACCCTGAGAAAGTTGCAGGAATAGCAACACTTGGGGTGCCGTTTACGCCTCCTGGTTCTCACGAAGGTTATCTAGCTCTCCCTGAAGGTTTCTACATTCGAAGATGGCAGGTACTCTTTCTTTTCTATATTGTAATATATATATACACACACACAAAATTACAAATGATGTGCTCAATGCAAATTCAGTTCTAACTGTAAGAACCGTATAATATAACCGTACATAGTCCTCTAAAAATACAATTGTACATAGTGAGTGGAGTTTATATAATTACATAACTGTCTTGTGTATCAATAAACCTGCGTTATGTGATTATGATAGTTCTCTACTTAAAATTGGTTTTGTATCAAACAAGTTTGTATATATATATATATATATTATTTTGATGATGGTATCAACTGGAATGTTATCAGGAAGTTGGAAGAGCTGAAGCTGATTTTGGACGGTTTGATGCTAAAACTATTGTGAGGAACGTTTACATTTTGTTCTCTAGAAGTGAAATACCAATAGCCAATGAAAACCAAGAGATAATGGATTTAGTTGACCCCTCAACGCCCCTACCCTCTTGGTTCACTGAAGATGACCTTGCAGTGTATGGAGATTTGTATCAGAAATCTGGATTTCAGACTCCACTCCAAGTTCCTTATAGGTCATTAGACGATACAAGTGCATACCCGAAAGAAGGTTTGAAAGTTGAAGCCCCCGCACTGCTGATTATGGGCGAAGAAGATTACGTGTTCAAGTTCCCAGGGATGGAGGGATACGTGAAGAGCGGGGAGCTAAAAAAGTATGTGCCAAATCTGGAAATCGTATACCTGCCTAAAGGTTGTCATTTTGTTCATGAACAGTTCCCGGATCAAGTTAATCAACTCATACTCGGTTATCTCAACCGCAACAAAAATTAGCATTTACGAGTGTAATAAAAAATAAAACATGAGTGTGAAATAAATGCTAGTGTATACTTCATGTATAACGTTCAAAATTGTGTTATTCAAGTGAGAGAGAAAAAAAAGTTGATAACTTCTTTAAATTATATATGAATTAAATATTAATGTTTTAGCAATTTCTTTAAATTTGTCTTTCTTTCCGACCTCCTTGGAGATCTCTCTACTATCCATCATCTTTCTAGGATAAGATTGCCAACATATGTAATAAGATGGCAAAAGAGGAAAGGGCCTTTGGTTCAACACTATCAATGTGTTGAATAAGAGTTTCTGTTTATAAGTGGTGAGGGTTCAATCTTTGTAGCTGACAAAAAAATTTGTGTAGCTTAAATTTGTCTCGAGCCATTCCCTCAAAAAGAGGTTGGTGCAATCCATTGTGTTGGAGCTTATGGCGTAACCGAAACAATCTCATTTTCTCAAACATCCTTGTGTAGATTGATTACATTCTTGGAGAGATCAAAGGCTTGTCATTATTCCTTTGGTCAACAACAGGTCTAAGAAATTGGGTTTAGATTGGGCTAAATGGAGGAAGCTTGATGTGTAATGTTGTTGACACTTGGTTTTTGTTGTAGTGTCTGCCTTTTCGAGCAGCTTGCTATTATATCTTAGATACTTGCACTTATACAAAGCGTTCCACACAGAAATAAAAATAGACGTTTGATGTATCTTATAGGTAATTGCATAAAATTATGACCTATTTTTATTTTGACGTAGTTTTCCAAATAAGCAAGATTGAACCGACAACCGAACCAAAATATGAATTTGTAATTTGGATACGGTTAGAAACCAAAGCTGAATTCACAATCCGATTCATTTTTTCGCTTATGAATACCATTTGATTTTAAATTTTTTTAGTTTTAGGATTTTTTTTAAAAACCCCTAGTTAACGAATTAACGAAAGACTTATTATAAATAAAAATAAAATAAAAAGTAAATTACTTTTTAAGTCTCTGTTTTTTAGTGGTTTTAATCACTTGAGTTCAAAATTAAAAGGATTAACGCTCCGAGTCTTTAACCGCTCATTTTATAACGTTTTAAGTCACTAAGTTTTAGTGGTTTTAACCACTTAAGTCCAAAATCAAAGGTACAAATGTTAAAAATTAGGGCTTAAATGTTATAAAATGAACGGTTAGAAACTCTACTCGTTAAACTTTTTAACCAAAGCTATTCTCTCTCTCTCTCTCTCGTACGCACATGGATGAAATCAAGCACAGTCACATTACAGTCAACGGATTAAAGCTCCATGTGGCTGAGATCGGATCCGAGTCATCACCGGCTGTCGTTTTTCTTCACGGATTTCCAGAGATATGGTACACGTGGCGCCATCAAATGATTCCAGTTGCAAACGCTGGTTTCAGAGCCGTTGCACCCGATTACAGAGGATACGGACTATCCGACATCCCTCAACAACCCGACAAGACCAAATTCGCTGATTTGGTCAACGATACTGCCTCCATCCTAGATTCTCTCGCCATTTCTAAGGTACATTCATTTCCAATCAACAAAAAAAATCCTTACGATTGTAGAAATTGATGATATCTAATGTGAAACATGTTCAGAGTTTTTAATTGAGTTAGTTTGAATTTATTTTGGTTAGGTTTATCATTTGAAGTGTAGATAAGTTTAGTTATATATTTATATATGTAATTAGGAGTCATTTTTTGGTTAGGAAAGATAGCTTGGTGATCAAGTTAAGCTTAGTACTACAATTAGGGTTTAGTTGCTTTGTAATTTGTGTGGTGGTTTAACTCATAAAACAAAAAAGAATTCACAAATATTGGTTGGTTGGTTGTTTGTGTTTGTGATCCCATCGCTCGGTTGCTCCAACAAAGTGGTACATTTTGAATTGATGCTTATTGTATCCGTCTCAATTCAGATATCACTTTGAAGTGTATGAATTCATTTTGAAAAATGTTAGGTTTGATTTTTTAAAATTGAGTCTTTAATAGTACATTGTGCACTGTTAAATTACAATACTTGCATGAATTTAAGGCTGCTGATGAGTTGGACACCAAATAACCATAATCTTAGGTGTTTATTGTTGCTAAAGATTTTGGAGCAAAAGTTGGCTACACATTTGCACTAATCCACCCAGAGAAAGTTGCAGGAATTGTGACATTTGGTGCCCCATTTGTGCACCCTAATGCTCCTTTCAAGCTAGCTCTCCCCGAAGGTTTCTACATTCGAAGATGGCAGGTAGACAGTCGCGCTCAATCTCTTTGATAAATTTACATATGTATGAGTTTTGCACACCCTTAGACTATACGGAGTGGGAGGGCATGAAGAGGGGGCATTAAGCGCCACATGGCTGCCACTCAGCAAGGGGCGTGGTAAAAAAAGAAACACGGCGGGGGGGGCGTGAAAATGGCGTTTTTATAAAATAAATAAATAAATAAATAATCAAAACTCACCAAAATCCACCCACCTATGAAATGCCGCCACGTCACCACACCTTTTGCCCTCCATGACGGTGAAGAAACCCCCACCCCCAACACCACCGCCACCTCACAGGGCGGTGTTCCCGGTGTGGAGGTGTTGCCATGTCACCACAACGGCCACCACTCCGTGTGGTCTTAGAAACTTACTGGCTCATGAATTAATTGCAAAAGTTAGTTTTTGGATGTAGACCGGATCTTTCTACTTTCTAGCTAACAAATTGAAAGTATAAATCTACAAATAGAGGAAGTAAGTATTGTTCAAATAGTGTGTCCTTTATTAACATTTGTGGTGTGATTGCCAATCATTAGGAACCAGGAAGAGCTGAAGCTGATTTTGGGAGGTTTGACGCGAAAACAGTGGTGAGAAACATCTATATCATGTTCTCAAGAAGTGAAATACCGATAGCCAGTGAAAACCAGGAGATAATGGATTTGGTGGACCCATCGGCTCCTCTACCTTCTTGGTTCACAGAAGAGGACCTTTCGGTATATGGGGAGTTGTATCAAAAGTCTGGATTTCAAACTCCACTCCAAGTTCCTTATAGGTAATTACTGAATCTGCCATATTAGTATAAGGTATAAACACGAGAGCTGCCAGGTGGCAAAGGGGTGGATTGGGCAAGTTAATTTTGGCTTACACAAAACACTTTTTGTCTAAATATTTTGTTTGCGCATCAATAGTTAGTGTGTCGAATACACAAACAAAAGTTATTTTGTTTCAACAATAATATAACTTTTCAAATAAATAGCTATTTTTTGCATTAAAAATGAAACATAACATAAATCTATCTTTTCATGAGTAATTGATTTAAAATCCCACCTTTAACCAACATGCATTGTTTTGGCACCCTTGTTTCATTTTATCTTTAGTTTTCATTAATCGCTGTAGGTCACTCGGAGAGAAACTTGAATTTTCAAAACACGATCTTGATGATGCGAAAATAGAAGCCCCAACACTGGTGATCATGGGTGAAGAAGATTATTCGTTTAAGTTCCCTGGAATGGAACAATATGTGAAGAGTGGGGCTGTGAAGAAATATGTGCCAAATCTAGTAATCATCTACTTGCCTCAAGGTTGCCATTTTGTTCATGAGCAATTCCCTGACCAGGTTAATCAGTTCTTACTCAATTTTCTTAATTGCAACAAATATTAATGTTTTTGAGTTGTAAAACAATCAAAAGATCTTGAGTTTGAATTCATGTTCGTGTGTTGGAGTCTTGCTAAGATTTTTAAATAAGCATACAGCTAAAGTTTTGGCCTTAGGTTACTTTCTTATGATGACGTTTCCTGCATATATGTATAGTTATGTGTCATGTTTATACATCACTCAGGTTAACACCGGTATCACACTGTGCTACCTTGAATCGCTCGGTTAAACACCGCACCTCTCACAGATGATTGCACTTTCACTTGATCTAACTCACTCGATGACTCGAATTGATTTCTCCCATGGCTGACTCGCACAACCAGCCCACAAATCGTATCTCACAATTTTAAATTCGCCACCCACAGAATTTATTGATGATCTCTGACATATCGGAAAATTACCAACTAAACTTATCGAGACTTAACCGAAAAACGTCACATTAAATAATAAATTCAAACTAACTCTATCAAGATTAAACCAATAATTCCCTCATAGGACACCTGGGTTCAACACCCGGCACACCCCCACCCCCACGGGGTTTCGGTTGTTTTAGTCAATGTACGTCTCGATATTTAAAACGAAATAGCCACAACTTTGTATGTTCTCCCTACATACTTTAACTTGCGGCAAAGCGCGAGCCTTATTTTGCTAGCTATAATACAAACAAGGGCTGCAATTTTTGTATGTGAATGGATATTAGGTAAGATTAAAAAAAATAGCCTCTCTTTCCCTGGCAACCACAAACCAAAGTAGCTTCTCTTTCAGAGTCAATCCATTTGTTAAGTTTAAACAATTAGGATATTCAGTAACTCTTCCTAATCTCTTAAAAACTCACAATGAATGAATCAAAAAACAAAGAAAGAACACTAAAAAGTAGAAACTAACGTTAATATTAGAGATGGGCATAAAAACCGGTTCCAAACCCGAACCGGTAGAACCAAAACTGGAACCGGTTCCAGTTCCTACCCGACAGTAAGTAGAACCGGTTCCGGGTTCAAAATACCCGTTGGTTCCAACCCGGTTCCATAATTTTACCATTTGAATCGGGGTAGGAACCGGTTCCTAACCGTACCCGGTTCCTACCCGTACCCGGTTCCTACGTGGAACCGGTTCCTGACCGTTATAATATTACCGTTAATTGATGAAATTTATGACAAGTTGGATATGCATAAGAGGATCCAACTTTAAAAGCAAAAACAAAAAAAATATTCAATGAGTGTATGGCCAAACTTTATGATCATTATTTAAAAAAATATGGTGAAAAAAATCATACAAATTTGTTTGAGTCTCGGTCCACGGCCTCTAACGATGAAACAAGCGGGGATCCACTTATAACCATGTTAATGTCGTTAGAGACGAGACCGCTAGACAACAAAGGGGTAGTGAACCAACAAGTGAACTTGGGAGATATAAAAAAAATCATATTCGCTTACTATGACCACCGAGGAGTATAGGAAATTTGATGTTTTGGCATGGTGGAAATCGAAAGAATCCGAATACCCGATTCTAGCCACCATGGCTCGTGATATACTAACGGTCCAAGCTTCCACGGTAGCTTCGGAAAGTGTGTTTTCTCTTAGTGGCAGGGTTTTGTCAATTAGAAGAACAAGACTAACTCCGGAATTGCTAGAGATGGCAATATGCTTAAAGGACCATTTGGATGCCGTTGATCGTGTTCAACATAAAACTAGTCTAGAAGATGAAGTTGAGTTAGAGCATAAAATTGTTGACGAAGAGGAGGACGAAGAAGTGGAGACTAACGATTCGGACCACGATTGTACCGAGGTACCCGCACCTAAGAGAAACTCGTCGGAAAGTGTTGCACCTGCCGCTAGTAAACGATCAAAGAAATAAAATCTTACTAGAACCGGTTCTGAGTAATTTTTTTTTTTTTTTTTGTAACCGGTTAATTTTTTTTATATATTGTAACCGATTAATTTGTTTTTTTAGTTTTAATCGATTATTGTTACTATTTTTATTTATCAATGTAACTAATAATAAAAATCAAACATAACAAACACAATAGAAAGAAACATTACACAAACTTTATTAAAACACTAACGATAACATTTATCAGGAACCGGTAAGTAGGAAGGGGTTTATATACAAAAAAAATGATTATTTAATCAGGAACCGGTTCCACCGTAACATTTTATCAGGAACCGGTTCTGAACAAAAGTCATTTAAAACTCAAGTCATTTTTACTGTTCAGTAACCGGTTCTGAACAGTAAAAGTCAGTTTTTACTGTCGGGAACCGGTTCTGAACATACAAGATCAGCTTTTCACGCACGATACCGGTTCTGAACACATATCAGATCCGTATCCGACCATTACCCGGTTCCATACCATAACCTTAGAAACCCGTACCCGGTTCCACACATACGGTTCCATATTTGTGACCCAAGGCAGACCTGGTTTCAGTGAAACCGGTTCCAGTGAATAACATAAAACCCGATTATGATTAATTAATATATAACCAGATGCCCACATGGCCCAAAAGGTAGTAAAGTCTTGAAAGAAAAACAGGATGGCCCATGTTATTTTATTAAATGCAAGCCATCTTTGATTAAATTCAAGTCATGGCCTTATTTTCGCAAATATATTACATACACATGTTATAGCCCTCTCTATTACATCTGCTAAATGATAAAAGTTCATTGTTATAAATCTAACTGGTGGAATTCTTTCCGCGTGTTGCGGCAGGAATTCGGTATCATCTAAGATCATTAGGGTACTGGTAACGCTACCGGCGTTCATTATAGTAAACGAAAGATTAAACCCAAATTTAGTTATTATATGTCCAAAAGTATATCGACACGTGTTTGACATCAATAAAAAGCCAAAAAAAAGTGAGTATCTTGTTCAGTTGGAATCGACGTGATACCGATATTGTTGGGACGATTTCAGTTTGGTTTATCACGGTACCGACACGCTAGCTTACGATATAAAAAAGATACTCTATATCGTTACGGAAGTTGTGTAACACTTCGCATTTTTTTGTAGTTTCCTTATTTAGAAAGTATAATTCGTGTTGCTATTCTTTGGAAACTTGTAATCGTATCGTACTCGCATTTCTTTTCCGATCTTGTAATCTGAGCCTCGGATCATGATGAAAATCCTATTTTTATACTTAGACGTGTTACAATACTTGCAATATACGTTACAATCTTGAATGCACTTATATGCACAACCGATACACAAAATAATAGTATTTATAATTTATACTCGTATTATACTCATACAATACGTAATAATATATTTTCTTTTAAAATGATTGAAATGGACTAAAACGCGAAAAATTAATACGAACTAACCTATCCCATCATATTCGGATCGAAGGCGCACAAAGGCAGCCCAAAAGGCCACCATCGTGGCCTCTTCGTGACTCGTAAAAAAATAGAATATTCATGCCACATAAAAATGTGGCCTTCATGTCACATAAAAAGTACATGGCCTTCGTTCCACTTAGTGGGCTTAGGCCCCCCTTCACACAAGAAACCCACTCACATATACACGAAGACACAAGCCTTCGTGGCCCCTTCCTCCTTCTCGCGAAACACACCCACTCACACACGAAGGCCAAGCCTTCGTGGCCTTAGTGCCACACGAAGGCAACCTTCATGTAAATAAGATAACTTTTGCGTGAACTTATCTGCGTACAGACTTTTAGCGCAGATTATCACAGAAGCTTCTAAAAGATTCTGTTTTTCACTTATTTCAACTGCCAACCACCATCAACCTCATTAAATGCCAAAACCCTAACATTAGCTTATAAATAAGAGCCTCCTTACACTCCTAAATTCTTTCCACTCACCCAAATCACTCTCAAGTGCTCTCAATTCCCTCAAGTTCTTCAAGCAAGCAATGAACTTCTAAGTGTTCACAATAAGTTTCTACTCACTATTTCTCTCTTTTTCTTTCTTTTTTCTTCTCTAAACTTCTTGGATAACCTCTAGAAAGGTTTTCCACAAGTTTGCCTTGGTAAACTAAAGTAGAACCTCACAACATTTGAGGTCCACATAAGTTATAGAATTCTGTTTTGAATCATGTTCTTGTAACTTGTTTATTTTGGTTAAAATTTGGTGTAATCTGTACCCACCAAGCTCCCAACTAAGCTCATAGTTGTGGGTTTGTGTTGTGGTTGATTTTCCACCAAACAAGCTTAAAACCTATTTTAAATTATGTCCAAATGTTCTAAGTGATTGAAAACCATCCAAGCTTCAACTTTCCATGTTGAAAGACTTGTGTTGTGTGAACCATGGAAGTTTTGGCTCTCCAAACTTGTTCTATAATCTCACTTGTTCTCACTTTTTTTCATACTCTAAGTCACAAAGCAACTTCCATTAAAGGGACAAGGCTACGACACATCGCCGAACACTTTCCATGCTCGGGACACACGCACCCAACTTGCTCTCTTGGTTGTTTTAGGACTTAGATTGATATCAAGTAGCTTCCAAGAATCAAAGTAACAAAACCCGCCTCGCCTCCAACATTTGCCATGTTGGATATGACACGCCCGGGTTGTTCTTACTTGGCTACTTGACAAACTTAGTTGGTTTATCCTTATTCATAATCAACCGGCTCATCAACTAAGTTGATGACTTTGTGCTTTGGTGAATTATATAATGAGGTTAATCTTACCTCCATGCTTGACTTACATGACAATACATGATGATACATGATGGACTATATTATATAACATATATATTATATTTATTAACCGAGTTTTTGATACTAATCGGATTATGGTTAGATGTCAAGGACTTAAGTTATATTATCTTCGTTGTAGACTCCACGTTTGTGATTTTAATAGGTAAGTTAGGACCCATGAAAACACATGAAAACTTAGTGTCCAAACGAGTATCTATACGAGATATACTTTCGTGTACATATACTTTTATACTTAATTCCGAATCCAAACTCTCCACAAACTCTAAATACTCACACGCCTTCGTTTCCCAAATGTAGGGTAACTTTGGTGCTCCACTCTCAACAACTCGTCAACTCGCGTTTAATCGGAAAGCTTAGCAAAACCGTGAGTGTACATGACCCTTTTTATTTTTTTACACTTTTGGGTGCAATACATATAATCTATCAAACTCATACAATCACTCACAAACATGCTTGACACAAACAAACAATCCGTTATACATGCTTAATACGTTATGCTATAATTCATACACGCTAGATACTTTATTTGCACTATGCTTTGTCATTAACTTCGTACAAGTCTCCCTTAACATGTATAGTACTATAGGAGTAACACACTGCCCATATTCTTGAGGTCATGTTAAGTTTCGGTCTTTTCGCTGCGACGACAAGATTACGCTAGTGGGAAACTTTGGGTTGACAAGTAGGAGATGCATGCTAGTATTGTTATGATATGTTTTAGATTACGATTATGCCATGTGGATTCGTTTAAACCGTTTTATACTTATCATAGTAAATTAAACTTATATATGCTCGTCAATACTTTATGTGTTAACATGTACTTTAATATGTATTGCAGGAACTTGATGATGTTACAATAAAAGAAATCTAGTAGAAAGACTAGAAACACACTTTAAATTTTGCTATCTATTGTACTTTGTTTCCTGGTTGCAAGTTGTTGTATTTTACTTCCAAACAATTTACTTGTGACTTAGAAATAAAATGAAATCTTGATTATTAAATACTTGTCACAATTAGTCATTATGAAGTCTCTTGCAATCTCGTTTTCGTCTCGCTCTGATGTTTCCGCCATCGGTTGGGGTGTGACAGATTGGCATCAAAACCATAACTATAGGGAATTAGGAAAAAATGTCATGATTTGACGTAGTCTATAGTTTAAGTACCCATACTTACCATTCTTGATTTTTATGCTTAAAATACTTAAATTCTTTCTATTTTGCTTCTTACCTATTCTTTTGTCATGAATTATACATGCATTTCCTATGGTAACCAAAATACACATATGAAGACGTGAAGATACTCATATTTCACAAATGAGGCGATCTCACCAAAAATAGGCGTGAAAACCCACAATTTTTGGTGGAATCCCTCAATCCGCGTTATACGATTTTTCACGAAATTGTACTATCAAGTTAGGAGTGATATCCACATCTTGATGGAGAATTTCCCATTCTAAATCTAGCGGACCCTTACCGACGAGACGGAAATTTATTTCCTTAACTCGTTCGGCAGGTATTGACCACACTTCAGGTACGATGCTATCAATTTAGGGGTGAAACCCACACCTTGATAACTAGTCCCACTCCTTGATATTCAATTCCGTCAAGTTCTCGAATTTTCGATTGAATAGGGACATGTAGTAACCAGTAGGGTGAATATCGTTAACCGCTCATTGGTGAGAGTATTCTACCTATTTAGCCAAAGCATGTTTCCCTAACTCAAAAGAATTTGCGACCACTTTGGAATAGTCTTAGTTTCGTTCCGAGACACTCCAAGTTTTACATTTAATGTCTTTTATGCTATATCAATTTCAATGTGTTTTACATTTGGTACATTTCTCATTCAAAGTCGAAAGCACGAATCACACGTTATCCGCAATCTAAAACAATACTAATATTCGAGAACAAACTAGATTTACATTCCTTTTGTCTTTATTTGTTATTATACCAAGTGAATACGTGCGATGTTGTGTGAACTATGTGAAACTTATGTGCTACGTGAAATACTATTATACTCATTCCTAATCTCTTAAAATCTCGAGAGATTTGTTTACAAATATATATTACATGTCTCTCCTTTAAATAACTATATTGTAATACTTGTATGTAATATGTAAAATTGAGTAAATTAAACCATCTTAAAAATTCACCATGAGTGAATCAAAAATCAAAGAAAGAACCCTAGAAGGTAGAAACTAACTTTAATACATAGCCACATGCCCACATGGCCCAAAGGCAGTAAAGTCTTGAAAAAAAAAATAGAAGGGCCTTTTTTGTTTTATTAAATGCAAGCCATCTTCAATTTAATTCAATTCAAGGCCCACAAATAACAAGTAACAGTTATTTTCGCAAATATATTACATACACTTATACACATATAGGTGCACAAAAAACTTAAATCCGGACTTGAATTTGGAAAAAAACAGAACCCAGTTATTAGAAAAACAGGGTTCTTAAACCCGAACCTGACACTATATGTAGGGTTGAGACCGGGTATGCATATTCAGTTCAATACCCGAACCCAAACCGGGTTTTTTCATACCCGGTTTGTACCCAGGTTTTTGTAATACCTGTAACCGGGTTTTCATAATACCCGGACCTAGGTTTTCGTAACCCGTTGTGTACAATAGCTTTTTTTAAACGTTTAGAGCTTGTGTGAGGCTTTTTTGGGCAGATGTCAAGGCATACAATGTGTATAAATAAAGGTTTCCATTATATTTCTATGTTTTATGCCAAAATAATGAACCGAAAAAACCCGTTATGTACCCGAACCCGAACCATACCCGACCAATATTTGAACCCTATTCGACCAATACCCGAACCCGAAACCGGTACATAGGGTATAGATTTTCTAGCCAATACCCGGACCTGAACCCACCCGGGTATGGTCAATACCCGAAAAGTCAAAACCCGACCATACCCGTACCTGGGTATATACCCGAACCCAGGTATTAAAAAAACCTGTTTATGCACCTCTAGATACACATGTTATAGCACTCCGTATTACATGTATCAAATAATAAAAGCTCATTGTTATAAATCTGATATAAAAAATACCACTATCATTATAATCTAATATATAAAAAAAATCATAAAATTCTAGTTTTTTAGGTTTTGTTTAAAAATATCATTATAAACCATAAACAAATATATATATATACATACATACATATGTGTGTGTATGAAGTAACGATGAATTTTGCGAGAAGTTTTAGCAAATTTAATCTAACAAAAAATATTGGTAAACTTGAAGATATATTAAAGGACGCATATTAAGGTAAAAAATAATTACCAGCAAATGTTGTCATTTTATGATTTTAACTCGATTTAAAATCATAAAAAATACATTTTGATTAACAACAATTTCTTGAAAGAATATATGGTGCTAACACCAGGGGTGTAGCTACCTTATATCAAGGGGTAACCCCTACTACTCCTTAACACTCTGACGGTGGTATAAAAAAAGATAAAACTTGATTTTTTTTCACTTTTGCTATCCCTATAGAAACTTTTATTTAAAACGTTGCTCCTATAATTATTTTTTAGATTCGCACTAAGTAATCATAAGTTTCTTTGAAATTATTTATTAGTATTTTCATGTTTTCGGTTTTAGTATTTTCAATGACACCATTAGCAACTGAAAATTCCTTTTTTGTTATAATTGATTTCGGTATCGGTAGTTTTGGATACCCTATTTTGGTTCTGGACATGTGGTGGTTGTGCATGGTAGGCCGGTCGAAACAAACAGAAAAATGATCAAATTAAAAATGAATTAAAACTGTTCAAATAACGACAAAACGTCAATATCAACTTTCACTGATATTTTTTTTTTTTTTGTGTTGTTAAAAACCACCATTGAAGACATAACCAAAAGTAACTAAACCAGCAATGGATCAAATTGTGCACAAATTCGTAGAAGTCAAGGGAGTGAAGCTTCACTTAGCTGAAATTGGCAATGAGTCATCACCGGCGGTGGTGTTCGTGCACGGTTTCCCGGAAATATGGTACAGTTGGCGCCACCAGATGATCGCCGTCGCCGGTGCCGGCTTCCGAGCTATCGCTCTCGATTGCCGAGGCTACGGCCTCTCAGATCCACCTCCAGACATCAACAAATTTGGATTCTCGGATATCGTCGACGATATTCTCGCAATCATTGATTCGCTCGCCATTAATAAGGTACATTGTTGTATGCAAAAGTCGTTAGGCGCTCCCTAGTCGGTCAAGCAACAAGTTGAGAGTAGTTAGAGTAGGCGGAGCTTGATCAAAAGTTTCTGAAGTGGAAAGCTAGGACCCAATGGATCCTATATAATTTTAAAATTTTCAGACGAAAAATCGGACATTTTACGCTTCTAACCGAAACATTAGGGTTGCACCCCCGGTTTTCACTAAGTTGCGCCACTAGTCGAGAGTACTCGACCTAGACGGAGCGTATTCACGGTACCCGGACATACTAAATTATAACGAAATTAGTTTTCGAAAATTAAATATACGTCAAATAACATAAATTTATTAATAATTATAACAATTACGTGAAAATGAAATTCATTATTTAATATAATAGGTACAGAAATTATGTTTTTATTTTTTTTAAGTCAAACTCGGTCTTAGTTGACTTAATGGATCCGATTATGGCCGAGGTTGACCGCGTTTGATTGATTCCAAGTAATTAGGCGGATTTGAAGAAAGTCGGCTCGGCAGCCTTGGAGCGATATCGAACTTGGAAACCTTGTTTTACAGCGATGGTTGCTATTTGTAAACTAATCCTTGTAAGTTTGATTAACTACTTGACTGAAATTATAATTTGAATTGTAGATTTTCATAGTTGCAAAAGACGCTGGGGCGAGACCAGCTTGTGTGTTTACGCTCCGGTATCCGACGAGGGTGACCGGAGTTATAGCGCTCGGAATACCGCATACGCCGTTCGGAAGCCCCAGGTTTCTCACTGAGCTGCCGGAAGGTTTCTACATCAATAGATGGAGGGTAGGTTTGTTTTTGCTCACTTTTTTATTCCAGTCGTTATTAGGAGATTTGATTTTATATTCGAATAAATTTAAAATTAAATTTGTTTTTATTTTTTGGATATCCAAAGTATACGAAAAATATCTGAAATATCCGAAATTTATATTTAGATATCCAAAAATATCCAAAATATCTAGTTTCAAATAAATAAAAAAATATAACAAAAATAAAATTTTGGATTTTCGGACATCCGATTCACTATCCGATCGGATATCTGAAATTCGGATACGGATTCGGATAGTGATGACCAGGTATCCGAAAGTTTCGGATACCCGGTTTTGAACACCCCTACTTGTTATTAGATCAGATAAAATGTGTTAGTTAGGTTTTATTGTAAGTATTTTCAATGTAATTAGGAGTATGATTTGATGCCAATGCCTAGTGGCATCATGTGTTAGTTCTCAACAGAGTGGTTCAGATTCAAGGCTTCCAAAGAGGACTTTAGGAGCAGTTTTTTTAGAGGTGTATGTGTTCGCTGTTGAAAAAGAAAAATGTATGATTCGATTAGGTTTCCTTTGTAATTAAAGGTGTACAAACTACAAACTGAGCTTTTTTTTCAAAACCTGTTCAGGTTGTAAACGGAATTGGTTTGGTCAACTTTGGTCAAAACTGGTTTGAGGGAAAACCGGTTCGGGTCACAAAATCGGTTTGGGTGTAAGCTATATGAAGTTATGAACCCTGTTCATATCAGTTTGGGTCGGGCTGAAACCGGTAACCAAAATTGGTAATATAAAAATATTATTTTTTGGGTTAGGTAGAGACCGATTTGACTCGAACCAGTTTGGGTTGAAAACGGTTTGGATGACAGAGGGGGAACCAGTATACAAACTGGTGGTTCGGGTTGAAACTGGTTTGGTAGTGCAAATCCAGAAAGAGTTAAGAACCGGTTAATGCGTACCGGATTTTTCTGTCCATATCTATTTGTAACTATCCTAATTGAATCACTTATTATGTACTAACACAATTTGTTGGTAGGAACCTGGAAGAGCTGAAGCTGATTTTGGGCGTCTTGACGCAAAAAACCGTTGTACGAAACATCTACATCTTGTTTTCCAGAAGTGAAATTCCGATCGCCAGCGAAAACCAAGAGATTATGAATATCGTCGATGGATCAACCCCTTTACCACCATGGTTCACAGAGGAGGATCTTTCAGCCTATGCTGCTCTATACGAGAAATCTGGTTTTCATAATTCGCTCAAAGTTCCTTACAGGTAACTAGAAACACAACTAGAGGCGATCAAATCTTTGCTATGAATGGGTTTCTTGCAAGTTGTAATCTGTGTTGTTGTAGGGTAATTGAAGAAGAATACGGCATTGAAGATCCTGTAATCAAGAATCCAATGTTACTGATCGTAGGGGAGAAGGATTATTTCTTGAAGTTTCCAGGAATGAAGATTTCATAAAGAGTGGAATGGTTAAACAGTTTGCATCCGATTTGGAGGTGGAGTATCTGCCTGAAGGGGGCCATTTCGTTCAAGAACAGTTACCGGAGAAGGTAAACCCGCTAATAATCGCGTTCCTCCGTAAGCATTGTTGATCATAATCCGATAGGTGGAAGTTTGGGTTCGTTTCGTTTGAATAATGTAGGATTGATATCAAAGCTACCTGTGTGTTGCGAGTTGTTTCACTTATCATGTTATTTAGTATAGGTGTTATTTGGAATGTTGAGTTTGATGTTGTTTCACTAATTAGGACATTTATCATCAAATGTGTCTCATTACAAAACTAATGATCACAAGTACAAATGAGTGTTTGTAAATGCTTATAATAGCTCACAGTCTCACTTATTCACTTGCATGTTATGTTTCTTGATGTTAAATATAGCATATGTAAGAATGTGAACATTTCTTTGTTAGATTAATAGAAGATTACTAACTTTCTGTTTTGCAAATATATTAAGTGTTAAGTGTAGTAAATGTATGCATTTTTTATAAGAAAAGTGAATCAAAGCCAAAAATTAGTAAAAACTGGTTATTTATCCAAATTTTACACAAAACACAACTCGAAAATAATTATATATATTGATAGACCTCTTATGAGTTTAAGGGTTTTGAAGAACGTTTTTGTTTAGATTTTAGTGGGTGTTTTTTTTAAGTGTTTAACTAAAGGTGTAAAGTATCTAGGCCCTGTTTCACCTATGCTTGAGCTTGGCTTGTTTAAGTAAAGAAAGCTCGAGTTAATCGATTTCAAAAGTTATAGTAGATCAGTTATGGGTTGGTAACCTTGAACCTAAACCTAGCTCAAAAAAAAATTGACTATGTATTTATTTAATAATATAAGATAGAAAAAAATATGATTTGATAGTTGGGAGGTTGTATGATAATAAATGGGTTAACTGTATTGTAATGTCATATGTTTTTAGTTATATACTTTTTGAATTATTTTTAAAAAAATTAACACTTTGTCATTATTAGTAAAATCAATGATTTTATATTTGTAATTTTGTTTGGTATTATTTTATTAAAAAGTACATATTATGCATATGATTATATTATGTGTTAAGTTATTGATGTCATCCAAAATGTTTTTCAATTTTATGTCTAGCATTATATATAATATGGTAAAAGTTTAAAGTTTATTAAAGATAACTATATCATCGAAAAAAAAAGAGTAAATTTGTATATTACAAATAAAAAGTGGGTGTCTGTCATATGATATAGAAATCAAATAAATAATATTATATATGAGAAGTATGCATTAAATTTAAACTAAATAATAATTATCTGTAGTTAAGTAGAAGAGATTAAACAAAATAATATTTAATAGGAAAGTTGTCTATAATTAATTAGAAGGGTTAAACTAAATAATAATTATGCATAAGATATTAAACTAAATATTATTTAGTTGGAGGGTGATCTATAATTAATTAGAAGAGATTAAGCTAAAATAATAATTATCTATAACACATAACCTAATATGATGACAAGTGTCATCCGATGGTTTTGTTTAGAGTAAATTGTACAAAACATCCTTTATGTTTCCTCAAACTTGCAGGTTCCAGCCTTAATGTTTAAAAGTTGCTAAAAACAGCCTTTAAGTTTATTTTTGTTGCGGGTTCAATCCTTTACAGCTAACCACGTTATTTTCTTCAGTTAAGTTCCCTCACATGCATAACATGTGAGGGTATATTCGTCATTTTGGTTGATCATGTGAGGAAACTTAACTGAAGAAAATAACGTGGTTAGCTGTAAAGGATTGAACCCGCAACAAAAATAAACTTAAAGGTTGTTTTTAGCAACTTTTAAACATTAAGGCTGGAACCTGCAAGTTTGAGGAAACATAAAGGATGTTTTGTGCAATTTACTCTTTTATTTATTATATAGTATAGAATAGATGATATAGATATAGTTACAAATTCTTTTACCTTACATTTTTTTAAATACACGGTTTATAACACCTATAAATTATAATAATATTATATCAAAATTTTTAATAGAGTAAATTTTCGTTTTGCTTCATGTGGTTTGATCGTTTTAACGGTTTTGCCCAAATACTTTAAAAATAGTTATTTTACTCCTTGAAGTTACTACTTTTTCACCAATTTACTTCCCACCCCAAACGACGTCCATTTTAATTGTTAAGTTTTAGTCACGTGCCCCCTCATAGTCTTTTTCCTTCCAAGATATTTTAGGGTGGAAGGGGCACTCCCCATTTGAGTAGTAGACTTTTTGTTTAGCCAATATTTTCATGTCATGTCACTCAAACACTCCACTTCCTATTTTAACACGCAAACACTAGGGGTGCTCAAACATATAGGGTGTTTAATTTTTTTTATATATTTTCTTATTTCTAGAAATTATGCATTAATAAATAAAACATATTTTAAACAAAATAAAACATTAAAATATAAAAATACATTTTAAAACTAAAACTAATTTAACTAATCATCATCGGAATCCGCCAAAAGCTGGGTAAATCTTGTTCTACAAGATGCTCTACAAGATCAAATTTTAGTCTATAATGCGTGTCTTCATCAATGAGCTCGTTATAAACATTTTCATTGAAAATGGGCTCGACTGGAGGATCACGAATAGGTACCGATACAATCGCGTTTCCGTCGTCTTTTAGAATCATGTTATGCATAATAATGCACGCATATACGACATTCCTAATTATTTTTTACACTCATAGCACGTGCATTGGTTGATTTAGTACACCCCATTTTGCCTTTAGAACACCAAAAGCACGTTCCACATCTTTTCTTGCCGCATCGTGTTGCCTCTTGAACTTCTTTTCTTTCACAATGTGAGGATACGGAAATGATTTCACAAACACGGACCAAGTAGGGAAGATTCCATCGGTAAGATAGTATCCACACTTGTACAAGTGGTTGTTCACGTAAAATGGGCATTTTGGTGCAGTTCATTTCGTTGAGTAAGAAATAACGGAGATGATGGAGCACGTTGATGTCGTTTTGTGAACTTGGTGGACCACAAAAAGCATGCCAAATCCACAAATCTTGAGAGGCCACCGCTTCGAGCATAATTGCCGGGTACCTGTGATCCCCCTCATATATTGGCCCCGCAACTCTGTTGGACATTCTCCAAACAAAATGTGTACAATCAAGACTACCCAACATCCCAGGAAGGTGATGTATATCCTCATGAGCCTAATACAAGAGCGCGGCGTCGTGGCTTGTTGGTCTACGTAAGTACTCGGAAGCGTATAAATTACATACCGTTTCGCAAAAATAATCTAGACACTCACGGAAAGTCCTTTCGGCCATATTTAAATACTCTTCGTTCTCGTCTGGAGGGTTACCGGTTGCAAATTGCTTAATCGCAAATGTAACTTTCTGCAACGGTGTAAAAATCTTCTTCATTCTCCCATCCAGACCATCTTGAAACCACGAGTTATTTGCTTGCATGTCGCTCACAATTTTTAAAAACAACCTTTTCGACATACGAAACCTATGACGGAAAACATCTTCGTTGAATTTGGGCTCCTCGGCAAAATAATCTGCCACAAGGGTTTCGTGGCATTTCTCTCGATCTCGACGGACAATTTTCTTTTTTCTAGAAGTCCCCGTGTCTTCTAGCGCGGCGGCTTCCTTAATAAGATTTTGGAAAATAAAAACTAAACTACCATCGCATGATGAAGAACCATCGTCTTCACTAATATCAAACTGAATGAATAGCGGTGGTATGTTATCCCTCATTATTTATAAAATAGGGTTAATTTTTTGGATGCAAAAGAAAGGATTTGATAGAATAGAAGTGAAAATTGGTGCTGGAGATGAATGAAATGTGTAGGTTTTAAACAAAGAAAAAAATCTTTTTTTTTTATTTTCTAACGGCTAAATGGTAGGTCCCAACGTTTGAATTTTTCAAACGGTCAACCAATTGTTCTCGGTGAGTATTCACCGTTTTGGTGAATCACCGATTGCCGAAATGAGGGCGGCGGCACATTCACCGATCGGTGACTGCCGAAGAGGTCACCAAAGATGCCCCTCCCACCCTTATACCCTTCATTATAAAACCTAACTTATCATAATCTCCTGCCATCTTGTTGAAGACTCAGACAAGAAAAACCTGCATCTTATTGAAGCTTCAAAAGAAATTCATGGCCACCATTCGCGGCCATCACCACCACAACCATCACCCGCCGCCACATCGCCATCACCACCATCAGCGACCACCCCGCCCAATCCACACACTCTGTCTTACCCGTCTCTCTCTACCCACTCTATCACCACCCACAACCAACACCAGAGAGGGATAGAGTGGTGGTGGTGGTTGCAGGTAGTGGCAGTGGCTGATGGTAGTTGAAGGTGATGTTGGTGGCAGGCGGTGGTAGATGTTGGTGGTGGCGGTGGTAGTCTACTTGTTTAGAACTGGTCCAACCACTTAGATTGTTTATGTTCGTTTATAATATATAAAACAATTGTGTATATAGATAAGAAGAGAAAAAGGAATTTAATGAATTAATTATAAAATGAAAATGATAAAAAAAATTAATCGGAAAAGACTGAAATGCCTCTTACGTGAGGGGCATGTGATCAGGAATTAACGATGGAAATGGATGGCATTTGAGGTGCGAAGCAAAATGATGATAAGTTAAACAGATCAGGGAGTAAAATGGTTTTTTTTTAAATTCAAGAATCCAAATTTTATGTTAAAGTCTTGAATGGTGGTTTTAAGAATAACCACAAAGTAAATGAGTGAAAGGTTAGGTCAACAATGGATATCGAGTGTGCATGTTTGTAATAATTGTTGAGTCAACCATGGATGTCAAGAATGTTAATGCTAACTTTATTAGCTATATTAAGTTATGATATTTCACTGGTCAAAAGATAAGTTTTGGTGAGCATAATCATAACTTCGTAACACATTTAAACATAATACGAGAGGATCTTCATATAGATTACATCAATATAAATAAATGATACAGCTTACTAAATTTTGATCAAAAGGGAAAAAAAAAAAGAAAAAAAGACTACTATTTAAATCAACTCTAATACATATGACTTATTAAAATCGATTGAAATCATCAAAATCTTTTTTATCATGTAAATTCTTCACTTCTCTCTAGCTTTCTTATCAAATTCAATGGATCGGATACTGCACAAATTTGTGGAAGTCAACGGACTGAAGCTTCACGTAGCCGAGATCGGAAACATATCCTCTCCGGCGGTGGTTTTTCTCCACGGTTTCCCGGAGATATGGTACAGCTGGCGCCACAGATGATCGCCGTCGCCAATGCCGGTTACAGAGCTATTGCTCCCGATTTTCGAGGCTATGGACTCTCAGATCCTTCTCCGCGACAAAGAAATTAGGATTTTCCGATCTTGTTGACGATGTTATCGCAATCGTTGATTCACTCGACATTAATAAGGTGCATCAAATAATGTTACTTTTGTTGACACGTGTTACTTTGTAGCAGATTTTGTGTTGGTATCTGGTTTCAGTTTTGAATTGCTTGCTTGTGTCTGATTTAGGGGTGGTCATCGGTTCGGTTCTCAGGTTCCTCGGTTCGGGTAGTGTATTAGACTGACCCACCCGGCCGAAACCCGTTCTGACCCAGACCCGTTTCAACCCGAACCCATTTTGACCCGAACCAAACCAACCCTTTTTTCAGTTGACCCGTTACCCACATCCCACCCGACCCGACTCGAAACCCGTTCTGCCAGACCTTCACCGAACCCGTTCGACCCGAACCCGTTTCGACCCAAACCAAAACAACCTTTTTCTAACTGACCCGTTTTGATCCAACCGTTGACCCACGACCGACAGTCTAATGTAACCACTGAAAATCGTATGATCTGTGTGACATCTATGGCTTGTGATCTTAATAAACATTGATCACAGTTTCAATTCATATGCGTGTAGATTTTCATAATCGTGAAAGATTTTGGCGTAAGACCAGCTTTCCTCATTGCGCTTCAATACCCCATGAGGGTAACAGGAGTTATATCGCTTGGTGTCCCACATCGGCCCTTCAAACCTCGTGCGTACCACGTAGAGCTGCCTGAAGGGTTCTATATCAACAGATGGAGGGTACAAATTACAACTTACATATGAATTTGGTTCACAAAAAATGAAACAGTTAACCAGTATTTTGCTTCTGCTAGGAACCTGGAAGAGCGGAAGCTGATTTCAGCCGATTTGACATAAAAACAGTCCTCCGAAACATATACATCTTGTTTTCTAGAAGCGAAATCCCAATCGCCAACGAAAACCAAGAAATAATGGATATAGTGAGCCCGTCTACCCCTTTACCATCATGGTTCACAGACGATGATCTTTCCGCCTATGGAGCTCTATACGAGAAATCTGGTTTACTTGAACCACTCAAAGTTCCTTACAGGTAGATAAAAACACAATATACACCAACCCGAAAGGCTAGGGTTTGCAAGATGCAGGGGACACGGTTTGGGTTGGGTTGCGTTGACGCAAATACACGAACTTAGTTTTTTTTTGTGAATTGTGTGTTACAGGTCATCTGAAGAAGAATACGGCATAGAAGATCCTGTGATCAAGAATCCGATGTTACTGGTCATGGGAAAAGGATTATTTCTTTAAGTTTCCGGGAGTGGAAAATTTCATAACGAGTGGAACGGTTAAACAGTTTGCGTTAGATCTAGAGATGGAATATGTGGCCGGAGGGAGCCATTTTGTTCAAGAACAGTTTCCAGACAAGCTAAACCAGCTAATTATCGCGTTCCTCCATAAGCATAGCTGATCATAATCCCACCGGTTCGGCTCAACTCATAAGGGCTTCATTTCAATATTGTGTGATGATATGTTTATAAGATACTTTAATCTTATATGTTTCTACTTTTTAGTGATGTTTATAGTAGATTTAATGAGTACAGAACAGCCTCAAGGGCACTGTCATTGCTCGCAGCCGTCACAAAAGTAAACATGTGGATCTCATTCACTTTGTTCTGAGAGAAGGCAACACCAGGAGAAATTTCCTAGTACAATTTATTTCAACAAAGAATCTAAGTTATCATAACACTAGTGTGATTATTAATAAAGCTTACGCAACAATGCTACAGAAGTCGCCAACAGAAAGCATGATTAACAAGCTACAAAACACTAAAAAGACTCCTTAAACTCGACTCATACAAGCACAAGTACATAGCCACGTATTACAAACACTACCGAGATGGTGAATACACATCTTACTAAAGAAAAGCTCACATAAAATGAATATTAGACCGGAAATATGACAATATGTAACGGAGGTCAATGTGGTTAATAAGACTATAACATGATCCTATCTTACTCCTCTTTGAAGAGGAAGTTGAAGCTGTACAAGACGTCATTCAATGAACATCTACCGTTCCGCTTATCATACATCATTCAATTACTTTATCCTCTTTCAGTGCATCCTACATGATTCTATTACCTCAAGCACCATAGAATGAGTCTCCTCCGAGATCATGTTCAACGACATGTGAAAGTCCTAGCAAAAGGGTATGTCGAAGATTAAAAAAATGTTTTCGGGTTTTGAATTTGACACAAGTGTGAAAACTTAAAAGGGTAAAAATGGCATACCACAAATCTCTCCAAGACGGGCACAAGAACAGAAACCTTGCGGTTTGGAAGACATTCAGCAACGGCGTTACGTATGCTTTTACTGCCAAAGTCAAAGAACATGTGTTTGTTCCCATGAGAACAGAAGTCAACAGATATTGTGAAACTAAAAAGTCAACCAACCTTTCTGTAGATAGAAATGCAAGAAGAAGGGCCGAGTACGCTTCAACAATCGTTTTTTCTGCCTCTTTCTCTCCCTCCAAAACAAGATCCTCATTGCTCTGCACAAACAACACATCAAGGGTATATTGGTCATTCAGCTAAACGCTTCATTGTTAATCAGGATCAAATATTGCACGGCTATGCAGTTAATATCGGTGCTATATCACGGATATATCAGTTATGGTCCCCATGTAAAATATTGGTGTCAAATATCAGTCAGAATACCGGTACCGATATTATCGGCGATTTTGACCGATACATCACCGATTTTCCCGATACCAATACCTTTCTTCTTAGTCCTACCATTCGTCTTTCTTCTTATTGCTGCTATTAGTGTTTTAAGTCTTAATTGTTAATTGTTAAAGAGTTAAATGTTAGTGTTTTAAGTCTTAATTAGTTCCTACTTGCTTGTTTTGCAAGTTGCAAAAGGTTAATTGTTAATGGTAGGAGAGTATACTGAATTGTTAGTGTTAAATTGCTATATAAATAAATTCCACATGATATTAAAATTACTGATATCCCACAACCTATATCTCAAATATTGTTCCTTGACCAATATCCGATTTTTTACCGCCTGAACTGCTTAGCTTGTTGGACAGAGACAATTGTAGGGTGAAACAAAGATTTTCTTTTCAATTCGAGGACATTTTGGTAATTTAGCTAAAAACCAACAGTATCTATTAATCACTGTAGTAGCACACACAAGAAATATAACTATATAAGTTAACTCACCCAAGCCGATTGTCTTTCTTCTTCAGCTGCCTCACCGGTCCCTTGATTTGCCAAAAATATCGAACAGAGTAAAGGAATTACTTCTGTAGTTTCATAATCCATACCACCTGATTTAGGTATCGATATACTCGTAGCTGCAAGACGTGCTCTGCAGAAAATCAATATAGATATAATTAAAATCAATTAAAGAATCCGAACCTTGTTTAATAATTCGTATATTAATTAAATTAAGTTATAACTTATACTAAGGAAAAAAAATGACCTGTTATGCCCATCCTTCTCGACCAAATTAACAAGCAATCCAAGTATTGCGACGAGAAAATCCAATTCTTGATCATTAAGGCGCTTATCGTTATCATTATCAACCTCAAGGATTGATTTGTCTTTTTTGTCACCGAAATTGGGCAAATGTGAATTGAACGATGGATAATGACCAACTATCAAACCACATAATGTCTCCAATCCTCCACACGCAGCAATTTGTTGACACCCCACAGAATTGTCGTTTGTTAAGTTCATCAAAACCTGTAACGAGACTTTTTTGTTCAGTTCAACCAGTTGATGATTTGGTCGAGTCTTACATTTTGACTCAGAAAGTCAAATAATAATTGTCGAAAACATACCTTCACTGCTGCAAGAAGGCAATCAGCCAAAAGACTGAACTTTTCATCATCGTTGATGTAAGAACAAGAAGCTTGAGAAGAATCATGGGGTGGTTCCACATTGGTCGAATCTTGTTGACTCATCATCATTAAGTCAAACTTTGACTCTTCGTCTTCAACTTCTTCAACAGCTGAATTGCTTTTTTGACTTTGGGACATACTATTCTTCCCAGACAGTACATCCCACTTTGTCGGTCCATCTTCTTCTTCATCAAATGCAAAAGGGTCACCGCTGCCAAAAGGATCTTGACTATCCTCAAAATCAAGCTTACTGCGTTGACCAGTTCCAAATTTTTTACCTACTTTTGTTAACGAGCCACTAGATGTACCACTCCTTGATTTAGAAGTTGAAGATTTTGATTTTGGTTGTGTCTTTAGCAAACTACTATTGAACCCAGAAATTGAATCGGATTTTGAGGAACCCGCTTGATTATGAAACGAATTTTGGTTTTTTTCAGATACGTTAGAAAGCTTCTGGGAAGGAAGCCAGTCCATACTGCAATTCTCGATAGAGGAACCGATACAAACAATCTCATCGTTGTCGACTGTAGATACATACAATAAAAATTAACGACT
Organism: Scalesia atractyloides; assembly: GCA_947069175.1. NCBI lineage: Eukaryota > Viridiplantae > Streptophyta > Magnoliopsida > Asterales > Asteraceae > Scalesia > Scalesia atractyloides. Next base: position 7,472,727 of record CAMTDV010000008.1, read on the forward strand.
AAGCAGGTAAACTAGATGGATAATGAACGGGTCAGGTAACAGCTAAAATGAGCCTTGGATCAAAACTGGCCATTTCAGTACGGGTCAGGTTGATTTGGCCCACAAACATAATGGTACATTTTTTATAAATAATTGATGTGAATAACATGACTATATAAACTACCTTGTTACGGTGATATTTTAAATGAACACATTATAGAAATCCCTTTATTTAGAAAACTATATTATCGCCAATTTGTAGTCCGGAATACACAAATTTTGGACTAGTTGAGCAAATAATATTTTTGTTGAAACTTATGTAATCATCAGATTCACGATAAATTATAAAGCATTGATACAAAGTGTTTAGGATGTTCTTATTACTTTATTGAGATAAGAAAAGGGGGTGTATTAATTTAATAACAGTTTGTGTAAACAGGTTTTATACGCTAATTTCTTATTAAAGTTGCTTGCGCCAAATACCTTTGTCATCAGCCAGAACAGTCCCATTGGAAAGATGGTTTCCATTATTAATTTCAGGACTCAATGAAGAATTTTTTAGTAGAGAAAGACCTGGAGGAAACCAAATAAAAAACAAATTAATTTCATCACAAATTTAATAAAAAAAAGATATGAATAAAGATTAGATACCCGAAAGAATCTTAATAACACTAAGAATAAGTTTTGTTGAAGACTGAGAAACACGCCGATAATCAAAGCCATCATCTTCTACTCCAAGCAAATGGCTCTGCGTATTATGAAATAATAATAAGTTCAAATTACAACTTATTTTCATATTAGACTTCCTATCCATGAAATGTACTTGTAAGCATTACCTGGTTATCATTACTAAGAAACGTAGCATTTTCCAAGATTTTCAAACACTTCAATAAAAGCATCGGGCTTTCTAGGTTAACAATATTTTTGGACTCAGGGGTCGGAGATGTAGATTGTTCTAACCATCCCTGCAGATAATTATGAGATCATAAAACAAAAGTCAAGAGTTTGGGAAAATGTTTGACTATTTGTCAAGTGTCCAAAATACCCTGTGGACCCAAACAATTTTATTAAAATGGTTGCTTTCAACAATAAGCAAATTGGTAATTCTACTGAAAGGGCATACCTCCATAACGCCATGACATTCCTCATGATGTCGATAACAGCATCGAGTCCCCCATGCTCTCGTAGTTTTTCTTTGAAGTTGCCCCCCATCTTTCTAACGGTCCCGGTTTTCTCTAAAATAATACAAATAGAATATCAATTATTAGTCCACTAAGCTTTTGTAAGTTTATTCTAGTCAAGTAAACAGCAAAGCATCTGAAATTAAGATTTTAATTTATTACATGTTTGTCATTTTGATAAACGTTGACTTATATACGGGGTGATTCAGGTTAGTTATATCTCAAGCGGGTCAAATGTACCAAATATAAAAAATTACTCGAAAATGAAACCAGTCAAAAGCTGCCCAAAGTGTATTATTAATGCATAAAACATCCCGAGTCTTTTTTATTAAAAGAATTCCAGATAATTACTGAAATATTTAAAATTTGTGTAAATCATAATTTACAGCACTATATTTTTTTGGACAAAAAGTGATCAGGTCAAACCCTACGTAATTTTTTACCTGTTGACTCAACTCTGCCTGACCCGTTCAACTCAAACAAAATATTTTACATGTTCCACCCTACGCAGTCAAAGTCGCAAAACGCAACGGACTAGCATGTCGCCTAGGTGCAAAAAGCACATGCCCAAAACCAAAAAGAGTGCAATAATAGTAAAATAAAAATATATATAATAGTCAAAGGAAAAAAAGACCATTCCACAAATATAATAAACAACCTAATAGAATTAGCTAAGGGTGCAAACGAGCTGAGCGGCTCGAGAAAAAGCTCGAAATGAACCCAGCTTTATCAAGCCCGAGAAGAGCTTGAGCCTAAAATAAACCGATCTTTATTTATCGAGCCCAATCTCGAGCCTGACATGTGAAGCTCGTCAGGCTCGTCGAGCCTTATCAAGCCTTTGTGTGATACTAGTAATCATTAAAATGTAATAACATTTACCCTTATTTAAAGTTGTCTAGTAAACGAGCTTATTTAAACTTGTTTACCCTGGTCCCCGAACCTAAAAATAAGCTTGCTTAGCAAACGAGCCTGAGCCTGAGCCCGAGTTTCTTTTATCGAGCTTGCGAGCCTAAACGAGTCTATTATTTATATTCTTTTTATTTAATATATTAATTAAAAGATAATAACCAAGCCGAGCTCGAGCTTGAGAAACCACCAACGAGCCAAGCTCGATTTGCACCCCTAGAATTAGCTATTATAAATTTCGAATCATCCAAAAGTTCAAAAGCAATAACAGATCACAAAAAATAAGCAAGATTCATTGTCCATCACGCAACCCGACCCACTCACCCACCTATTTTGCCATATCTACTAATGCATAGAATCTAACCAAATCATGCAAGTACCTTCAAGAGAAACAGTGGATAAACAAGCTTTCTCCATCGTTAGTAAAGCGACCCATTTTGGATTCAGTTCGGGTCTTTTTGCGTCACTGTCGCTTGCACTTATTTGCTTTAATTCTTTGCAACTCACAAGAATTTCCTCAACTTTTTGCAAAATAGCAGTAGCAATCGATTCATCTCCCTTTCCATCGTTAAAAATGGAAGCGTCTTTGCTTAGGGCTACAAGTTTGCTACCAAGGGTTGAAACTTTATTTTTAGTAACATTTGTAGTTACTGGTTTCAATAGCTTTAACAAGAACCGGATGGCATTAGGTGAATCCAAAATGTAATCTTCATGGCCCTGAAATGAGATAAAGGTTAGATAATAAAGACTTGATTCAGTAAACTATTTTATAGTGTCAGTTCCATAACAGCGAGAAGAAGATATTTTAGAAATCGGAGCACTTTCGTGTCAAAAAAGAGTAATATATATAATGTATTTCTAAACACTGAACTTTTACTCTGGATAAAACTGAGAAGTCAGTTATTCATAGAAAATGAAAGCAGCTTACATCATTTGTCAACACAAAAAATAAAGCTGCAGCAGCCAGGTTACTAGGAATGTCATCAAGATTAAGTGCCAATACAGCATCAATAATTGTTTTTGCCATCCTGTAAATAAGATAAATAACTGTTAACTATACACTACAACCATAAAGAATCAATATTAGACTTATAATTACAAAGAACAGAACATATGGATACTTAAAGCTTGAACTACAAAGAGCACATTATATGGATATAACATACATGCACTACAAGTTTTTCCCTTATAACAAGTGTTTCGAACTATATGATCAATTTGTAACCCCAACCCCCCCCCCCCCCCCCAAACAAAAAAAATCCCCCTACACACATATATCTGGTTTGCTCTTTAGCTACTGCATGTCTGCATCAGAGCTTTAACACACAAATGCAACTACATAGAACCCTTCTTTAATCAAACCTAAGCAATACAGCAAAACTGCGTCATTAGCACAACTATATAGCTACCTTCTTTAATTAAACCTAAGCAACTGCCATACCACAAAACCGTGTATTACTAACTATTAACAAGATCCCCATCAAACCCCCCAACACACTCACACTCACTTATCTAAATTATTTGGAATTAATTAGATATATTATTAGTCTGATTAATCATAATAGTCATAAAGCTTTTCCCCCTAAACAGAAACTGCAGCTAATTTCCAAATTCCCCAACCCGTGGGCTCCAAGATTCGGCCTTGGTTACCTAAACAACCTCATAAAATGACAGTATCAAACACCCACATCTAAATTCTACTAACTCAAAACAATTCTTGATGAAAATAATGAAATACCCATGTGTCCTCAAGAGTCTGCGCTGCTGTAAAGTCCCACAAACCATCAACAAAGAGAGCAAACTCGCACGCCGAATTCGCACTGGCTGCCCTCTTCTCAACCCATCCAAAGCAAAATCCACCTCATCAGCATGCTCCATCATTTCCCCAAACTCTTGTGTCTCCATCAACGTTGTCGTTTCACTCACCACCACTTTCTCTTTCTCTTTCTCTTTCTCTTTCTGTTTCTCTTTCTTCCCCTTCTTCTTCTCCTTCGATTCCGTCTTAGGTTTCTTCGATCTTGGCGGCAATTTCCTTGATTCCTCGGACGAATCGAAACAATACGGGTCGGAATCAAAAGAATCGAAAGTGTAGGGATTCTTTACAGATTCTTGAGATGGGTTTTTCAAAAATTCGAAATTGAATATATCATTGGTACTGGGGTCTAATTCTTGAGGGCTTTCTTGAGATAAAGAATCTGTTTCGTCGAAATTTAAACTGTTGATGTTGCTGCTTCGGCTCTTGCTGCTGCTCCGGCGACCGTAGGTCCGAACGATCATTTTTCTTTTGCTGTCAATTCGAATGTTTCATGTGAAATTGGGAAGATTTGGAGGGTAAAAGATGGGATTTTGGGGAAAGTGAGATGTGGGGTTTTGAAAATTTGGTGGATTCTTGAAGATTTGTTTCAAGGAATGAAGATCCGGTTCTGGGTATGAGCTGAAAACTACGAATTGGGGAACGTTCGAAGGTTTTTAGATGGAGGATGTTTGCGGGTCGGGTCTTGGGTTTATTGGGTCGGATCCTGACCGTCGGATGTTGTGTTCACTGTTTGAGTTTTGTTGGTTACCGTTGATGGCCCAGAATCCAGATGTATGGGCCAGAATTTGGGTTTTGACCCGTTGAATTTTGAATTTTCTAGGGTTTGAGGTAGTTGTGAAATATGGAAGGTGTTTTTTCACTTTTATTTTTCATTATTATTTAACCTGCAAATTTATGTTTTCTAGATGAGTTAATTGTCATTTTGTATGAGTTTTGGTTATGGATGTCATTTTTAGTCCGAAATAGGTTTTTTCTCGTTTGTCTCTTGACGTTTACCTATTTTTTGTTATTTTAAAACGTTAAGTACAAGACAATCAATTTTAAAGAAAAATAACACCGCTGAAATTTGATGCAAAGCTAAATAACAAAACTTGCAATTTATTATGCTTATAAACTAAATTTTATTTGATGTAACATATAAAGGTATCATAAACTTATGATGTATTTATAGAATTTTTATCAACAATCATCAATACTATGTTAAAACATAACTAAAATATGTAAAGAAACATCCTAAAAAGGTTACCAGAAAATGTCTTTAAGGCTATTGCAATGCTAAGATACTGAAAAACCAAGTACGGTTTGGGCACCATATGACCACCGTGGAACACGTATAAAAATCCCCAAGAAGCAAGTATATACACTTTATATCAATATGGTGTTTCATCGATGTGGTGCATGAACTCGAATGAATATTGGTTACCTTTACAAAGTCTTACTAGTATAAGTAGTGATTGCCCTTCCAACTAAACTATATTATTTCACATCTCTTTTGTGTAATTGTTTGTGATGTTAATACAATAAGTTCAACAAACACTTATTATCTTGTTATATTGTATTTTAAGGATAGGATAAGATGGATAAAATCATTCTAGAATTGTGTAGGATGTATATGGTTTTAAATGAGCAAGTGGGTCAAGTTGTTAAAGTCATTGAGTTGCTTAAATATGCAAAATGAGATAGTGTGAAAAATAGACAATATTCGTATAGGCGAGCTGTGTATCCAACCATGGACAGTCTAATCGACTTTTCTCTCTAAAAGATTAGCTATTGTGAATATTCGAAAGATAGAAGTTGCCTCCTAATTAGATCTTATCAATGTGAGAATCAAGTCATATAAAATTAGTTTGCTCTTGTCCATTAGAAATGGAGAGAGGGACACGCAAAAGCTTGAATAGTAAGTGATATTTTCTTGAAGCTTAGTTTTGGTTTTGCCTACATTCTTCTTTAGTAAGGGAGTGGCATCATTACCCTAAGCTACCCTCATTCTTTTTTTACTATAATAAATTAAGTTTTTTTTTAAAACACAACATTAAGGGTATGTTTGGCAAAAGTAGTTGTATCGGGTGGTTGGAAGCTAATAGCTGGTAACTGTAGTTTTTAAATATATTTAGATATTTGACAGAGTAACTGTAGCTTTTGACAAAATGTATAAAATTACCAAAATTGACATAATTAAAAAGTTTGTGCATTAAAGGTTCATTATCTTTAGAAGTTAAATTAGTCATTTTTTTCCCTAAAAGTTTGTAGCTCCTTCTAAACAATACTAGCATGAGTGTTCAACCAAAAGTTTCAACCTCCTAACCTAAAAGTTTCAAACTCCTTCAACAAAACAAGTTTTTTAATTGAGTATAAGTTTTTTTCTTAAAAGCTAGAAGATTCTAAAAGCTGCATGCCAAACATACCCTAAATTTAACTTAGTAAATGATAATAAAAAATTTAACACCCTAAATAATCAAACTTTCAACACATAATTAAATTAATACATTCTTAAAAAATTAAAATATTACAATAATAATTAAACAATAAAACACACATCGTAGATAAATCAAATTTTAAACATTTATATAGAAAATGACATATAATCATCCAAGAAAGAATCAGGCGACGAGACAGAATGATCACTATCACGTTTGTGCGACCTCGCGTCTCGACATCGATAAGGTGGCCTTTTGGTTGTTGGACAAATCATTTCTTCATCCGACCTTGGTATGTGTTCCTCCTCGGAGTCAATTTCGTAGCCTTCGGCCCACGTTGGGACTTATTGTGTCGGACTTGGGTTTATTAGTGTAGGAGTGTTTGTCGTTGCAAGTTGAGGCCCATCCCTAATTCTTATTCCTACTAATTGTAGTTGAATAAAGATATAATTATATACCCAGTTCAACTCTTCCACAGTTAATCGTAGGGATGTTGTAGACGGCAGACTTCGAAAACTGGAGGTGGTGGGTTTGTGGGTGTTGTGTTTAAAGGTGGTGGGTTTGAAGCCGGTGGGTTTGAAGGTTGAGGGTTTACACATCAACTTGTTAATCGTCGAGGGTGTGAAGGTTGTCGGGAAAAGATAACCACCGCCCATGTTAATAAAATGTGGTGAAAAATATATGTTGTGAAATTGTAGAGATTTTGAAATGGTGTAGAAAGTGAATTGGATTGGTTTAAATATGGAATATTAAATGGTAGTGGCTTTATCTTTTAATTGAAAAATAATTGTTTTGATTAATTCAAACGGTCAAACTATAGTTGAAAGCATTCACATTCCCTCTCAACCTTCGAGTTCTGCCACCCCAAACCCATACCCGCCCGGTGCTACCAACTAGAATGGTGGTAGTGTACCCGCGTGGGTAGCACTTATCCAAGCTCAAATTGGGTAGTAGCTCGAGTCCCCTAAGTACAATCCTATCATGCAATCCACTTTGGCATATACAATATTGAGTTTGAATTTAATACTTTAAAAGAATGTCTTTTCCAACAATTTAACATCTGGGTTTAGTAACACCATTTATATAATGTTAATTTACATGTTTTTTTTTCATTGTTGGTTGTTCATTTTGCTTTATTGATTTTTTTATTTTTGCTTTGAGTAGGTTATTCCTTCGATTTATTGGTTTGTACTTTTAAGGTCGGTGGGGCTGTAAAAGGGAAAGCCCCTCACCAAACGCCTTTCTTTTTCTTTCTTCTCACTTACGCCTTCTCTATCCATTCTTTGTCGATCTCAGGTAGTTACCCTTTTATCTTCGTTGTTGTACTTTGGTTGATGATTTCATTTTACGATTTCAGTTTGGATACGAATTTTATCCACGCTTGGTGTTGTTCGTTACTATTGTTGTTATCTTTATGGTTACTTCATACGTTTGGTTAGCCTTTTCTATTTTTCCAAATACTTTGGGTTTGTTTTTGGTAATGGTTTTGTTTTACGATTTTGATTGTCGTACGAATTTTTTATATGTTTACTGTTCTTTCTTACGGTTGTTGTTTTGTTAACAAACGCGTATGTTACATTCCGTTTTTGAACTACGATTATTTTTTGTTGGGTTTTGGATTTACCGATAGCTTTTAACGGTTCGCTATGTTATGTTTGATTGTTGGACTATGAATGTTTCTGATGGGTTTTGGGTTGAACGATTGCTTTTTACAGTTCAGCTTCAATGTTGGATTTGATATTGTTTTTTTGGGTTTTTTGTTTTTTATTGTGCGATCACTTACTTGCATGTGTTTCAAAGTTGTTAGATTTTGTGTGTTTAATGTTGCTTTGTCGACGATGATGATGATGATGATGACTGTTTGTTTTTTCGGATTACATACTTTTCGATTGATTGCATGTTATTCACTGTTGTTTGATTTTGGTTTTTTTCAGTGTGATAAGGTCTTCGATGATGAGTTTTTTTTGTTATGAGATATCTTTCCAGTTTCTTTTTCGATCTATGGTAGTTACCCTTTTATCTTCGTTGTTGTACTTTGTTTGATGATTTCATTTTACGATTTCAGTTTGGATACGAATTTTATCCACGCTTGGTGTTGTTCGTTACTATTGTTGTTATCTTTATGGTTACTTCATACGTTTGGTTAGCCTTTTCTATTTTTCCAAATACTTTGGGTTTGTTTTTGGTAATGGTTTTGTTTTACGATTTCGATTGTCGTACGAATTTTTTATATGTTTACTGTTCTTTCTTACGGTTGTTGTTTTGTTAACAAACGCGTATGTTACATTCCGTTTTTGAACTACGATTATTTTTTGTTGGGTTTTGGATTTACCGATAGCTTTTAACGGTTCGCTATGTTATGTTTGATTGTTGGACTATGAATGTTTCTGATGGGTTTTGGGTTGAACGATTGCTTTTTACAGTTCGGCTTCAATGTTGGATTTGATATTGTTTTTTTGGGTTTTTTGTTTTTTATTGTGCGATCACTTACTTGCATGTGTTTCAAAGTTGTTAGATTCTGTGTGTTTAATGTTGCTTTGTCGACGACGATGATGATGATGATGATGACTGTTTGTTTTTTCGGATTACATACTTTTCGATTGATTGCATGTTATTCACTGTTGTTTGATTTTGGTTTTTTTCAGTGTGATAAGGTCTTCGATGATGAGTTTTTTTTGTTATGAGATATCATTTCCAGATTCTTTTTCGATCTATGGTATGATGTTGAGACGTTTGTTCTTTAATGCTTGTGTTTTCATTTGTGTTTGGTCAGTGAGGATGATGTTTGAGTTGTCCAAGACTGTTTGCATTTTGATTTTGGATATATTTTGTTGATTGTTGGGGAATGTTTGAGTATTGGTTTATGTTTAGTGTTTGTGGATGATTGTTTAGCGTGGTGTGAGGTTGTTTACGATCTTCGTTTTGGTCTATGATGTTGTGCTGAGACTGTTGTTGTTGCATATTTCTGAGTTGTTTTTTTGGTATGCGAGAATATGCTAAGACCTACTATAAATGTTTATATGTAGCTATTAAAATTAAGTTTATCACATTTGTGTTGGTTGTTTTGGTATCGTTGGTTTCACCGTCATTTTGACTTCGTACGAGTTTACCTATGTTGTTTTTTTGGGTTGTTTTGTTTTACATTTTTATGTGCTTAATGATGCTCTTAGCTTTTCGGTTGCATGAGGTTTAATGTTTTGATGGTTATTTTGTTGTTTTTGGGTGACATATTTACGTTTTATGTTTATATGTGTTTTTAAAACTAACAACCGTTACCAAATTGTAATGTAATTTGCTGAGGCTGTGAAGATTCTTTTATATAGGCATGGCAGCTAAAGTGGCTTCAATGAAGCCAACGGTTGCAACTGATAGTATGAGCCTCAGAATCTAAGTTATACAATGTTGATTACTAACAGTTTGGTGCATTGCGGATTGTACCTTTACCTTTGTTGGTTTTCCTCTTTGTTGGGTGATGTGACGTGATCCTTTTGTTGTTCGGTTTGTACCGTTTAGTTTGTGGGGGCTTATAGCGTGTTCATGATTGTGAATTTAGCTTTGTTTTTTTACATACATTTATTAAGTCTAACCTACTTATTGGATATGACGAGTATCACTTTATTTTTAGTTCTTGCTTTACTTTTACTTTACTTCCCATGATTTATGATTATTTGATGTGTGTGTTTTGCTGTAAGATTTCTTTACATGTATGGAACCTTGTTGTTTTACAACATGAGAGGCTTTTAGAAGATGTCATCGAACCAAATCAATTGTTTTCCGAGAAGCTTAATGACTTAACCGTGAGGGTTGCTAGCATACGCGAGAAACAAGCGGAGCTACAAGTATCCTTTAACACGCTTTATGCGCGCTACAAAGGCCAAAAGGATGTTAAAGTCTATCCTTAACATTATCTTGTAGCGGGTATGTAAAATTGATTATAAATTTTGTACGTCATATACAATCATTGCTTTTGTGATTAAACTTAAATTTTAGTTTGTATGTTTTTGGATTGTATATTTTAAATCGTATTAAAATATAACAAGAATGTTATAGTTTTATATTACTTTTTATATGTTCTTACGTTGTAAAAATTCAATTGTAAGAATACATGACATATTTCAACAAACACCAAATCAGATGTGGGATCATAATAAACCAAGGCTAAATAATGAAATGCAAGGGCGATGGTTATATGGCACTTAGTGTAGGCTTCTCGTTCACCCTATAATTTTTTATATTCTATACCTAATATATGTAACCTTCATGATCTTGTTGTTATAGATAACTTGGCTTAATTGAGCATTAATTATATAATTAATTATATATGAACTTAAATAATCATCGAGAACGAGTATGGTCGCTACTAGGTTTAGCCGTGTTAACAATCGTAATATTCGAGCTTGATCACAAATTAACTTGATTTTGGATAGATTCATAATGGTTAATCCAGAACCCAACCGTGAATCTTTTCCCAGATTGTGACCCGAAAGAAAACCTAAAGAATAGGTTGAATTTAGACTTGACGGGCTACCTGATTCGGACCTAATTCTTTGAAAAAAATGGGCTAGCCTTAAACAAAAAGCGGTCCACAATCCTAGCCTTAGTCGAATTCCTGGGAGACAAGAAATCCAGCACCACCCCACTTACTTGTGTATTACACAACTTTCCAAGAGTTTGTACAAAATTTGCGGAACTCTTCAGCCCATACAAGATACACATTTTCATATTAATAACCTATAAAATGCATTAAAATATGTAAGTTGTCCTACTTTGTTTTGTTTTTGCATTTTTTTAAGTTTCTTGAAACAACGACTTCAACAAGTAAAAAGGATGCAAACAATTGGATTGGTTGAAAACAAATAAAGTAAGCTAAGCTTACTCAACTTTTTATTCAAGTGTGTTATTTTTAATATATAGCAACCCAAGATAAGAAAACAAAAGAAAATAGGTGATCCACAAACAAATCCTATAGCATCTTAAGAAAGGATATTAAAATAAGCAACAAACGACAATTCGCATGGGCGTAGATAGTTTTGGTTTGAGGAGTACGACAACGTTCTCGAAGGGGAGCAACCCTCTTGATAATAGATATTAGACAAGCACGGAGGAAGAAACATGTAGCATACACCCAAGTTTAGTGAGCAGGAAGACGCACATGATGGAGAGGGTGAAATCCGAGTGTGAATGTGTTTATCTTATATGTTTTTGTGCGTTTTAAGTGATTATATGCTTTGAATGTGATAACTACGAGAGAATGTGGTTTTGCATGTTTATCACTTAATTCGGTGACGTTAGAGAGGTTAGAGATGAAGCGGAACATTCTTGGATGATAATCAAGGTGTATTACATTATTCGGGAGTTGTTTCGAGGCGGAAAATGGCTTGGAGGTGCAAGAAATGCGAAGGAACGAAGTTCAGGGACCATTGGGTCATTTGATGGAAGTTGCATTGTGAATGAAAAGGGAGTTGTTAAACCCGCCGTAGGCTACGGTGGGCGGGCCGTAACCTACGACTGGGTGTAATAATAATAACATCAGCAACAGAGGCAGACTGTAACTTACGGTCTTGGATCGTGGGTTACGGTCAGGTGGAACAAGATCAATCAGCAGCTTAACACCGTAACTTACGGTCATGAATCTGTAGGTTACGGTGGGGTTCCGGAAAAACGAATGGACCTTGGTTTTAGGAAGTATAAAAAAGATTTTAAAGCCCTAATCATATATACACTTTTCTCGGACGAATTGGGGGATCAAAGGACAGAACTTTGGCATTTTTTCCACCTGCAATCATCATATTTTCCATCATACTAACCTTACCGAAAATGAAATCAACCGTTTCTCAAGCATTTGAAGATCACTACACCGAGATGAGCGACTAATTTTCTAGCGGTATCCTCCGGGTCGAGGATTCTTGTAAGTGAACTGATTTTATGTGTTTGAACTTGTGTTATAACTTGGTAATCTAAGCATTCGATGTTTTTTTACCATTTAAATTGATTGATTTGTAAACGATTGGTTTTGCTTACATTAATTCTGATTCATTCAATTCCCGAGATTTCTAGTAATTGGGATATATTTAATATGGGTTAGGATTAGTAATTCGATTGATTATTCTTATGATAACCTTTCATTGTGTTGTAATTGAAGTAAGTAGTCTTAGAGTAATCACAGTCAATTAATCAAATTATACAATCATGTCTATGTGCTTGTAAACAGTCAAACACGTAATTGAAGGAATCACTTTTTCTCCAACTTTTTACAAACTCGTTTTTATAGTTTCTTAGTTTAATCAATCAACCAACCAACAGATTTTATATTTTTGCAATTAGTTTTGATACTTAATTCATAACGCTTTCCACCATACTCCTCCGGATTCGATACCCTGCTTATCCTAGCTATCTAGGTTAATTATCGTTTTGCATGACACTTACAACAATCATCAGCACACCAAATTGTTATGAGTATTTAATAATTTACAGTTCATAGTGTTCTCACTTAGCAAAGGCCTAAGTGTGTTCATTAGTGTATACTTTCAAGTTCAAAGCTAGTGGATGAAAGTTGATATTCAAGTATCGTTTTTGTTGATTAAAACTTAAACATGTGTTTAAATCTTTTGTATACACTTAGATTGTTAGGGTTTTGTGAATTAAGTTGTGTTTAGAATCAAACACCTAATCTTTCAAGTGTAAACGGTAGATACAAAATCACAGTTGTTTGTTAAATTTTTAACCACACGTGTTAGATTTTAAAAAACTTGAGACCAACTTCTGATTATCTATACTCTTATTATTATCATACTATATATATATATATATTATTAATATATAGTGCATTTTAGATGGGTAAAATTGTAATTTCAAAGCCATGTTAAGACAAATTTAACACAAGACATTAGTTTAACTATCAATTTAATTGATTAATATTTAATGAAGCTGAGATATTAATTAATGATCTATTATTATTATTTTATTATTAAAATACAACTTTTTTTTGGGTAAAAAGACAACTTTATTGCGATATTAAAACATGATATGAAGACGGCATTAAGATGCAAGAAATTAAAACGATACGATATATTGAGTTTTAAAGTGAAAACTGTAAATTTACTACGAGCGATACTACGACATGATATAATGGTTATAAATGAAAGTTCGAAATTTAATTCTCCATCACTACAACCTAAAGACCAATCACATCATTCCCTTAATTGTAGCGGTTATTTAATCTCCCAATAACCAATACATTCATCTTAGTTTTTTCATTTTTTGAATCTTATTTAAATTTTATTATTGTAGTGAGATTGACAACTTCGCCGCATCACGCAAGTTCCCTCTAGTATTATAAAAATGCTTAATAAAAGCTTGGTGTTACCTGTCACGTATCAAATGCATTTATGTATGCATTAATGGTAATAACTTTCCATACACGAATAAAAGTTGATAAGTTATAATACACGAATTATGAGTCACATAACCTAATTGCTATTTAATTATAGATAAAACTAGGGCGTCCAGAGTTCATTTCGTCCGAATATGACAAAAAGTATGGGTCAAAGTGCCAAACTATTAACTATAGTTTCAGAAAATGAAATTACAAACTAGTTGATTTGGGTAGGTCGTCAGGTTTTTTAAATGTTTGATGGTATTAATTTTTTTTAAAACAACAAATATAGTTTACGATAATAACACGTGCAAATAACTGCATATGAGAGAAAAAAAAACAAATAATTAAAGAAGGTTAAATGATTGACTAGGTCAAAATCGTCAACAGACCACCAAAATAGAACAACATAAATCATAAACATCTTTGATTTAAGCATTAGAGGAATGAATACCTTAATCTAACATGTAAAAAAAGTTTGAGTTTTTTTTTTTTTCCAAAAAGGTGTTGGTAGAAAAAATATTTACTAAAATGGGTGATTTGAAACACATTTACAAAAATAGGTATTTTTCATTATTTCTTTGTTTTTAAGTAATATATTATTATTATTGTTATTCTCTTTTATTACCATCACTTTTATATTTATTTCTTCAATCAGTTCGTGATATTATATTTTTTTTAACTAGCTATAATTTTCTTTCTTTTTTTTAATCACCATCTTATAAAAATTTTCAAATACAAACACCCCCGTCTAGTGCTTTATTATGTATCATCGTGTACATGATTATGAACTCAATATTCCATATTATTTCCTACAGTTATCTTTGTTTTGTAAATTCATAATAGTTAGTAAAAGTTAAATAAACAAACATTTACATGCGCTATTCGAGTTCGTTTCATTCATTAAGAAGTAAATTTAATATTAAAATGATTTCACTTCTGACGATATAAAAGGAAACAAAAGGAAAAACGTTAGAAAAATAAAAGAAAAAGACGTTAAAAAATAAAAAAACTATAATGCGTTATTTGAAGAAAAAAAAAGATGATAACTTGATTGAATAAAAGATAGAAAGATGAGAGATTAGTTAAAAATTAAAAATAAAGTAAACCATCTATTTTAATAAATATTTTTTAAATCTTTATTTTAGTAAATAATTTTTTCACATTACTCTTTTAAGAAAAAACTAAGTTATTGAGTTAATTAATTTTGAAAGGTGAGGAAGCTAACGTAAACTAACGGCGGGTATGCCACTAGCCTTAAATCGCTAACCCTAACTCACATCTTATATATGACATCACCTCACCTCACATCAAACGTACATACATTTTCTAGAGACAACAAACAATCCTTTCGTGTTTCTGCATCTAATCTAGGGTTTCATCTTCATCAATTTCCCCCAAATCATTACATCTAAAATTCCAAATCTATAACTACCAATCGCCTACCGTCATCATCTCCGTCACAGATCTAACAAATCTCGCCCTAATTTTTGCTTTTTCAAACAACAATCTTGTGCATAAATGATAAGATGAATATTCAATCAATCGAACGGAAAAACTTGATGATTGTTCACCGATCTGTATGATCTCTGTAAGATCTGTATGTATATGAATCTGTAAACAACAACAACGACCGGAATAAATCGAAGAAGACGAGCGATAAATTGATAAATTATCGGAAAATTATCATAATCGTCCGGTAATTTGTTTTATTTTACATTTTTATTGATTTTTTAAACATTTTTGAAGGAAAATGTATAAATCGGTGGTGGCTGTGTATGATGGTGAAAGAGTGCTTGGTGATGTTGAAGTTTATTATAATCCTCATCTGATGAATCTGAACATGAGAGAGAAATTGAAGGATAAAATCAGGATATCGTATTATTCCACACCGAGTGAGAGATGCTCGCCACTTGCTGTTCTGCATACAATCACTTCACCACCAGTTGGAGTTTGCTTGAAATTGGAGTGCGTCAACAACATCAATTTGAACTCGCAACTGAGTGTTTTGCACTCTACTTGTCTCAGGGAGAATAAGGTATATTTGCACAACCTCAAGCAGAATAATAACAAAAAGAAGACATCACTACATTCAAATTGAAATTATAATTGAAATTGAAACCCTAATTTGAGTGTAAACTTTTTATTATGAGGACTTTGGTGGACAAAGATGAGACTCTTGAAGGAAACCTAAAATTGGAACTTTGAACGGTTTTATATATTTACTTTGGATTGACTAGATGAAGAACACACATAGTAAAGTTAGAATTTCTGATTTTATCTGAATTTGTGACTGGTGTTTGTCTATCATTATAATTACAAATATAATTGTATTTTAATTTTAACCAAGCACTGATCTTGGCTATAATCTGCAGTTTGGGAAGAGAAACAAATAGAAAGTAGAAACAAATGAAAATCAGTTTATAATTTTTAAGTGGCATGTAATAGTGTAATGTACAGTTCTGGGAATTAACTTCTTAAAAATGCAAGTGAAGAACCAGTTTATAATCCTGTAAAGGACTGATTTGACTTGTAACTTGCAGTTTTACTTCATTTGGACTCATGGATGTTGGTATCTATAGAGAACTCTTGATTGGATTTTTGTTAGGAGTACATGCACTTGTAATCTGGTTTATTCCTCTTGGAATAATTTGGTCCTGAAGAATAAACTAATTTTTCTTCAGATTATGCTGAGTCTAAAGAAGACTCTTAACTGGAGAAACACTATCCAGCCATGTTTTATTTATTCATTGACACATTGAATCAGGTTGAACAATGAAATTTCAAAAGAAATTAAGTACGGATATTTTTGAAAAACCGTCCCCTTTTCTTTTATTTAGTCGGCGTCATGAATTGGTTCAACCCATTTTCCTGATACTTCACGGCAATACAAAATATATTTAAAGCACAAGCAGGGTTTTATTGACTTCCTATAATTACTAGCATTTATACGATCTTTGCATTGATGTTCGTTTCACTTATTGTGTTCGATCTTATTAGTTATTAGGGCGTAAATGTATATTTTCTTTGTCGTGTGGTGCGTATCTTGAAATTTATGCAAGTGTATTTATAAGTTATTTTGTAACATTAAGTGACATTATTGTATTCTATTATATTTCCATTTGAATGTGTTGTTTACTATGTGCCCATATGCAGACTGCTGTTGTTTCACTTGGTGGAGATGAACTACACTTGGTAGCCATGTGTTCTAGAAGAAACAAGTTATTACCATGTTTTTGGGGATTTAGTGTTGCACCGGGACTTTATGAGTCATGTCTTGTCATGCTAAACCTAAGATGTCTCGGCATTGTTTTTGACCTTGATGAAACTCTTATAGTGGCCAATACTTCAAGATCATTTGAGGATAGAATTGAAGCTTTACAAAGGAAAGTAAGCTGTGAGAGTGATCCACAACGGATTGCTGGTATGCTTTCCGAAATTAAACGTTATCAAGATGATAGAAATATCTTAAAGCAATATGCAGAAAGTGATCAAGTTGTTGAAAACGGCAAGATAATTAAAGCACAGTCCGAGGTTGTCCCTGCTCTGTCAGACAATCATCAAACCCTTGTTCGCCCACTTGTAAGATTGCAGGAGAAAAACATCATTCTTACCCGTATCAACCCACAGGTATATTTATTTATATGCACACATGATCTTGCTTATTTATGTATTAAATATCCTGATTGTACTTTTGTGCTTTTAAGATCCGCGATACGAGTGTCCTTGTGCGATTGAGACCTGCATGGGAGGATCTTAGAAGCTACTTGATAGCAAGAGGACGAAAACGATTTGAGGTTTACGTTTGTACAATGGCTGAAAGAGATTATGCTTTGGAAATGTGGAGGCTTCTTGATCCAGATTCAAATTTAATAACCGTGAAAGAGTTACTGAATCGTATCGTGTGTGTGAAATCTGGTTAGTTTGTGTTTCTTCACTCATGTTATTAATTGCTATATAAGCATAATTTGGTTATACTTATTTCTTATTCTAGGTTTGAAGAAATCACTTTTTAATGTTTTCCAAGATGGAAACTGTCATCCTAAGATGGCATTAGTTATTGATGATCGTTTGAAAGTGTGGGATGAGAGAGATCAGCCTCGTGTTCATGTTGTTCCTGCCTTTGCTCCATATTATGCTCCTCAAGCTGAAGTATGCGCTAACTACACTCATCATCTTATTATTTATTTCCTTCCTTTAAATTGAAAATTGTGTTTATAGTGTCCTTATTCTATTGTATTCATTTGTTATATTTGTGCTTTTAGGCAAACAGTGCTGTACCTATTCTTTGTGTTGCTAGAAATGTTGCTTGCAATGTCAGAGGTGGTTTTTTCAAGTAAGAAAGTGATTTTTGGTTCATATCCACTATTCACTATAAAGGTATTTCTTTTGGTTAATAACAAGTTCTATCTTTGAACAGAGAGTTTGATGATGTTCTTCTGCAACGAATCAATGAAGTTGCACATGAAGATGAAATCAAAGATATATTGCCGCCAGATGTGAGCAACTATTTGATTTCTGAGGATGATGGTTCGGCTTTAAATGGGAACAAAGAATCACTCGGTTTTGATGGAATGGCTGATGTTGAAGTGGAAAGAAGGTTAAAGGTAACTCATCTTTTCACAACACTGTTCTTTTAATTAGACGTGTCATTTTTGTTTTCGTTAGTAAGGCTGCAAATAAACCAAACGAACAAGAACTTGTTCGTGTTCGTTTGTTAAGTTAATATGTGTTCACGAACACTTACCAAACGAAATTTTATGTTCGTGTTTGTTTGTTAAGGAAATGTTTGTTTGTTAAGGAAATGACACAAATGGACGTGGATGAACACAAATGAGCACAAACTAATGTTCATGAACGCAAATGGAAACAAACGAACACAAACAAGCGTTCATGAACAGAATATATATAATACACTTACACTTATCAAATATTTAATTTGTCGGAATTTTGAAGTATTTAAATAAAATTTTAAAAGTAAAAACACAATTGAATTATCGAACACATTATTGAACATTCACGAACAAACATAAATGAACGAACAGCCTCTGTTCATGTTCGTTCATTTAACTAAACGAACGAAATTTCTTGTTCGTGTTCGTCTTCCCGCCGAACGATTCACGAACTGTATGCCGAACGGTTGGTTCGTTTGTAGCCCTATTCGTAAGTAAAACTTACTTGTTTTAACGTTTGCTGTTGTGAACCATCCAGGAGGCTATAGCCTCAGCAAATATAGCTCCAGTGATGCCTAAACTTGATTCGGTACTCAAGACAACTTTCCAGTACAATCCTGCACCTGCATCAATGCCGATTGTGCCTCCAGGGCCAATCGTCCAATACCCCAATAAACAACTGACATCTGTACTCGAACCATTAACTCAAGTGAGCCATCAAGAAACAAGCTTACACAGTTCACCTGCACGGGAAGAAGGTGAGGTGCCAGAATCTGAGCTAGACCCTGACACAAGACGCAGACTTCTCATTTTACAACACGGTATGGACATGAGAGAACCAACCACCACTGAACCACAACCACCTCAGTTTCCTGTAAGACCACCACCTCCAATGCAAGTTTCTGCTCCTCAGGTTGAGCCACGTGGCGGTGGGTGGTTCCCAGTGAGTGAAGAGATGGGTCCTAGACAGTTGAACCGGATAGCACAACCTCCTAAAGAATTTCCTTTACATTCTGAAGCTATGCATATTGATAAAAAACACTCTCTTATGGCACCACCGTTTGTTCATAAGGTGGAAGCTTCTGTACTGCCTGAGAGAATTCTTGAAAATCAGAGGCTTCCTAAGGAGGTAGTAAATATTTCTACTATTTTAATTCATTTAGTTTATCATGCTATATATATTTATATATGAATATATACATATGTGTATTTTCAGGTTCTTCAGAGAGATGATATCTTGAGGTTAAGCCACTCACCTCCTGTTTACCCCTCGTTTCCAGGTAAGCTAAATGATTTTTTTTTTTTTTTTCTAATCTGAGTTTAGGTTTAGCAATGTAAGGTTCGATAAGACTAGTAATTAATGAGGGAGTAGAGGTGTGCAAACCATTTTTTTTCAAATCGAACCGTGTTTTTTTGTTGTTGTGGGCAAACTGGTCCTTTTTTTAAAGTCGGTTCGGTTATAAAATCGGTTTCCAGGGTTCAAACTGGTTTAAACCGAATTCGGTTCGGTTTATAAACCGGGTTGGGACAAAAACCGGGTTTTAACCGTTTTCTACAACCAGTTCAGTTTTAAAACTGGTTTCAAAGATTGAGAATACGAACCAGTCTACAAACCGCCGGGTCGTATTTCGGTTTTTTTTTCTGGTTTCGATCCTAAAACCAGTGTTTTACATGTCTATGAGGGAGTAGAGATGGTGAGAATGACACAGTGACAATGATTACTATCTTGCTTCAGGATCTCAATAACACGCCAGAGAAATAAATTCTACAATCACCCTAAGTTGGGAAAGAAAGATCTTGTAGTTGCTATTTTCTAAATTCTATGAACTTTTGCGTATTATTTAAGTATAAATGTACCAGGATGTGGAAATAAGTTCTTTTTTTCGAATAATGGAATTGTATTTTGAAGGAGAGGGAAGTTCTATGGGCCAATCATCATCCAGCAACAGAGATATGGACATTGAAACAGGTGGCAATGATACTTTTGCAGAATCCCCTGCTGAATATCTACATTTTATTGCCTTCAAGTGCGGAGCCAAGGTACTAGAGTAACGAATCATTGTTATCCAAATGTGTTTCAAATATCCATTATGTTAACGATCATGATATTCAGGTGGAATTCAGGCCGGCTCTTCTCCCTAGCATTGATCTGCAGTTTTCTTTTGAGGTATTGGAAGTCCCTTTTAAACTTTCAACGTGTAGTTATGAACAGTTCTTGAGTCGTTAATTTTGGGTCAAACAATTAATCGCTTTTACAGGTTTGGTTTGCTGGAGAAAAGGTCGGCGAAGGAACTGGAAGGACCCGGAGGGAAGCTCAACATCAAGCTGCTGAGTCATCTCTTATGAATTTGGCAGGTATAAATATTCGTCACTAAATTTTGTGTAAAATGCCATGTTTGTCCCTGAGGTTTGGCCAGTTTTGCGACTTTCGTCCAAAGGTTTGTTTTTCCGCATCTGGATCCTAAAGGTTTGAAATCTTGCCATTTTCAGCTGGCTCGTTAACTCCATCCATTTTCTTGGTTTAAGTCACGGGTATTTCCGTTTTTTCTTAACTTAAAGGACGGTTTTTTTTTCACTTTATGTACAAGCATTTAGTATAATGTACAAGTATTCAAAATACCTTTAACGTAGAAAAAGATGGAAATGCCCTTGACTTGACGGAGAAAAATGGATGGAGTTGATGAGCCAGATGAAAATGGCAAGAATTTTAAACCTTTTGGATCCAGATGCGGAAAAACAAACCTTTGGACGAAGGTTGCAAAACTGGCCAAACCTCAGGGAAGAAAAGGCATCTTACTCCTAATTTTTTGATAGATAGTTAAGGCTAAGCTCTACTTGACCTGATCACACCAAGGGCTGTTTTTTTCCCGTATCATGGACCAAGAACTGATCACACATAACCAGCCTCCAGGCTCGATTTCAATTTGTTTTCATGTATCTTGTATGTTTGATGTTTTGTCTGATGACAGTCAGGATATATTTACTAACACGTGCCAACAACGATTCTAACTATTGTAGGCAATGTTGGTGCAGATAAGTATTTATCTCGTCAAAAATCAGGAGACGATGGAAGGTTTATAAATGACGGAAATTCTTTCGGGAATTTAAGAGAGGAATCTATGGCATTTCCAACTTCTTCTGGACCAGCTAAACTAGAGATTCCAAGAAAAGGGTCAATCGCTGCACTTAATGAATTAGTAATATTTCAATTCATTTATATATTATTAAAAAAGCATGAGCCACTATGTTCGATATAGTATTTATTAACCAAATACCTAATCTTTCATTTCAGTGCATGATGGAAGGTTTGGCTTTGACTTTTCAACCTCAGCCTCAAGTCTCAACCAGTATGGGCCAGAACAATGAATTCTATGCACAGGTACGACCTGATTTATGGTCCATACCATCATTTATACTCGTGTATGTTTCTTTTTTTGTTCAATTCGTATTTTGATCATGTTCTCAGGTTGAAATAGATGGTGAAGTGTGGGGTAAGGGAGTCGGGTTAATATGGGACGAAGCTAAGATGCAGGTACATAACTACATATCTCCTTTTGTATTATTACAATAAATGGAACCTTTTTTAGTAAAATGATTTATGAGGTCTTATGCATTAAAAATACACTTTGGTTGAGCAATTTTCATGTTTTACTTTTACTTTTCAGGCTGCAGAAGCTGCTTTTGTAAATTTGAAAGCAAGAATCGGGCAATACCCTCAAAAACGTCAACCTTCTCCAAGGTCACTTCACTTAAAACATCTAACATGTAATGTTTTATTTCCATATATACATTTTCAAATAAATGTAAACCCACTGGGTTTGCTTGTTTATGTGGATCACAGAGCATTTCAAGGAATGCCAACGAAACGGTTTAGACCGGAGTACCCAAGAGTTTTGCAAAGAATGCCTTCTTCAGCAAGATACCCCAAGAACGCTTCACCTGTTCCTTAACAAATCCCTTTCTTTGGTACAAATTTTCAACAGTATTAAAGGATTCTTAACAACTTAACAAACTGCTATACCATGATCGGTAGTTAAATACCTGTTTGTGAATGAAATCGTCCGGGCCAAGCGAAGACCGTTTGGTTGTTTATGAAATTCGATGCATGGTTACAATGATGTGGGGAAAAGCAAATTGTATCTGATGGGCGGAAAACTGCCAGTAGCTCCACCGGTGTTGGAACGTAAATTGACAATTGAAATGGTTTCTTGATTTGGGGTGAATGGTGAACGGTGTTGCTTGACGTTATGAAGAGACCGTCGCGCCAAAGATGATTTGCTGAATTTTAGTTGATGATGATGATGACTGTAACTTTGTAATTTGCAGTTGCTGCCGTTGGAGGTCGAGGTTTTTATTTTCTTTTTTTCTTTTACAATTTTTTTTTTTTGTTTTTGATTATTTAAGGCATGCTTCCCAACGTAAATCCTTTTTTTTGGGAAGAATATAATTTGTTTTGCATTGCATTGCATTGTGCCTTTGTTCTTGCATACAAGGGTGAGCAAAATATATTTTGGTTCAGTTCTTTATTTTTATTTACGAAAATGGATTTTAGTTGTATACAGGAGAGTTGGCAAGACCTGGAATCCTTTACACAAGCTTAATTAATATTAGTTAGAACTTGGAATTACAAATTGAGATATAAAACGATTTAGGTTCGACCAATTGCTAATTTATACACTATAAATTTCAACTTTTTTGTGCAGTTCTACATCATGCTTGGGGAGTTTTTTTAAAAAAAGAGTTAGCTTTTATACTTTTAGTCCAAAAGCATCAATGTATTATTTTTAATTGCGTTATAACTTTTAACTGAACTTTTCATCTTTTCAGTCTAACCTAATACCTTTTTTACTTTCAACTTTGGTTCCCTATATTTTTTATATTCCGCAAATTTTTCATTTTAAGCTTCGTTCTAAATTTTTTGAGTTAACACGACGCAACGTGCGTGTGTGGCTCAACATTTTTATGTTTCGTTCTAAGTTTTACGAGTTAATACGATGCAAGGTACGTGTGTAGTTCAACGTTTTTACGTCGTCTATTTTTTCTTGTTTGACAAGTTTGTCATAACGTGCGGGTTTTAAATCAACTTAGTTATTATTCTATATGTTTTACGTTTTAATCTAATTTTTTCGCCGCAAATTCAGTGTTGGTGGTCGCACGATGGTTTGACATTGATGCTATTTGACACGGTTTTATGTCTACCGCCGCAACGCATGGGTGCTTAATACTAGTGAGAAACAAATGCTAAGAAGAATCATAAAGAAATAAATTTAAACTAGTCTAAAGCCCATGCGTTGCGGTTAGGGGCGTAAAACCACACTAAGTAGCAACCGAACGATGATTAAAATCAGGAAAAATTGTATTATAAAAACACTAATTTATAATACCAAGTGACTTACGTGATGTAAAACGTAGTTGAATTATACCAACACGTATTAAAGTCGAGGGGGGTAAAAACCTAATGGACCAAAACAGACTATCAAATACCGTGCTAAGTAATAACCGAACGACAACAAAAAAAAACTCATTTAAGTGAGAAAAAATAACAAAAAAAAACCCAAAAGTTTATTGAAGAACGGAAAACATTAATGTTTACTGTAAAAAACACACACAAACACAAGACAAAAAACTGTTTACCCAAAGTTTTAATATACGTAGATAATAGATAATATGTTATATCATTATTCAAATTCTCGAAATAGAAAGAATAATACAAATCAAGATCGAATTCTCAATCAAATTAGAAAGGTTTAGGACAGTTTTAGAAAAAACTGATTGTTTGTTTAAGTAAAAATACGTTTCAAATATAATATATAACGTTAAAGCATGGATCTACAAATGTGTGGATAACCTATTAAATATAGTGACGATTTGCACTTATAGATGGGTAGTCATTGTTTGTATGAGATTAGAAGTTTGGTGTTCTTTGGGATATATATATATATATATATGGTAAGGTTGTAAGAAAATATAAAAGTGTGAGAAAAATAAGAAAGAATATAAACTATTAGATACTTAATCTAATGGTTGAAATACTAATGACAATCTTGTAAATAGTGTTCACTATTAAACTAATTAATTTTCTAGATTAAGTGTATAAAGGTAAATTTAACATTTTAAAATTAAAAACTAATATTAATGCACATGCAAGTTCTCTCTTCTTTTTTAAACGTCAATAACTTTTTATACGTAACTTTTTTTTTAAAAAAAATTACACCATAATAACGAGTGTTTTTTTTATCTTTAATATGGGTACCATATTGATATACTTATGTAAAGAAAAAAATTACCTCTCACTTGGATGTTTTAGCCCATGGTGTTTTTTCTATGTTTATACAATGGTGTTTTAATTGTAGGGTGTTATTTCTTTATATTTTGTTCTTCGTAAGATATATGCCTTCAATATACATGTTGTGGTGTTTTTATGAGTTAGTGTGTTATTTCTGTTATATTTAATGTGAGGACAAAGGTCCTTGATTTATTATGGTGTTATTTCTGTTATATTCAATGTTAAGGTGTTCCTTATAAGTTGTGTGCATTCAATATACATGCTGTGGTGTTTTTATGAGTTAGGGTGTTGTTTCTGTTATATTTCTGTTCTTTATAAGATGTATGCCTTCAATATAGATGCTGTGGTGTTTTTATGAGTTAGGGTGTTATTTCTTTATACGATGTATGCCTTCAAATTCTAAAATCCCTACAATAACTGCCAAAAATCGGTTACATATATTCATTTCATAATTATATTTTATTAATTAAATTACACTTATACCCTTAACCTACCAAAATAAAAAGCGACACATGTAACCTTCAAAATTTTTCTTATCCTTCTCACATTTTTATATTTTCTTACATGAACTTCTACCTATATATATATATATATATACACACACTTATTTCTAATAGATGTTCTCCATATTCCAGCCATTTTCAAATGGTGTATGACATGCTAAGAAATTCGTTGTAATCGATGCATCTGAAACTTTGAACACATACTCATTGATTATGAACAACTAAAGGCATGCTTATTTTAGTACGTGTTTTGTATTCGAAGAGAGCATGATTGGGTAATGACTTTATCATTTGCATGATGTGCTACCACACAAATAACCGTCCTCACCAAATGATTAAAGAAACTTTGAATTTTAATTTAAACTTCATTTTATCTAGATTAATATCACCATAGTTTTTTCTTTATCTGTATAAGCATTCACACTTTAAAGAAAATGTCGATACGTTAAATAAAGTTGATATCTAACTTTTTATATAAATTCATGACCAGTTATTCTCATGGATCATCAGTGAATCATTTTTGGATGGTAATTTATATATGAGTCTTAGATTATTATAATAAGGGGTGGAGTTATTCCAAAAAAGTGTTGTGTAGTGTGTGATAAGAAATGTTTTAAAAATCGGTTTCAACTGGTCAACTGTACCAGTTGAACCGTCCGGTTAAATCCCCTGATACACCCAATATAATTGCAAAATTATAAATAGTTTTTACCAATAAACTAATTAATTTTATAGATTAAGTGTATAATGGTAAATTTAGCATATTTTAAATTTGGAAACTCACATGCAAGGCACATGCAAGTTCCTCCCATCTATTTCAAACGTCAATAACTTTTTTATATGTAAAGTAAACAAAAAACATTCTAGATTTTAAAACACCATGACTTGTTCCATTTGTGTAGTTCGTAATTAAAAGAAACTCCAAGATTGCAGAGAAAAAAGCCTTGCATTCGTCAAAATAATATGTCGATGATCCGTAAAAAGAATTATCTCCTAAAGAGAATACAATCTGTTTTATCTTTAAATTGATTTTTGAAGTTAATTAGCTATTACCCTTAATCCATTAAATTAAATAATGTCACATATTATCTCCATAATATTTCTCACAAGCTTTACTATTTTTACAGAAACTTGAACCATTAATAATAGTTATTGACATTAATAGTCGATGCAATAAGGTTATGTTGTAGTTTGGGTACAACTTTAATCATAATTACATTTCTGGGTATGAGGAGACAAAGAGTTCATTACGACTGAGTTATTACTATGACGTAGACATTGTAGCAGGGGTGGCCCGGGTTTTCTAAAACCATATTTAAAAAAAATCTGATTATATATATATATATATATATAATTTTCTTTAGATAGTATATCCATACAAAACATAAAGTTATTGATAGACTCATTTCCAAATCTATCTTGAATTTTATAAGTTAGCTCATTAGGTTTAGCCCAATACTCATTTGACATAAAAATATAATAAAACAATATCCTTTTGTTTGAGCAACAATTGGCAAACACCTTGAGATTGAAACGACGCACACTCGCAAATCCTTGAATGACAAGTCAACAACCCACCACGCAAACACCTAGTTCTTTGGCTTCTCTAGACGCACGTATGCGAAAGCAAGGATGACCTTGTTTTGTCTATCGTAGAATTTGCAATCCATGCAACTTCGACTCAGCGACTCGCAAGACTCCGCGACACTGACTAGGTATGATTAGTTAGGTTTTATTTGGCGTATGAGTGTCAATTATTTGCGTGTTATTTGATGTTAATTGTTGATTAGCCAGGTGTTATTTTGCGTGTTATTTCGTTACGGTCTAAGGGTCACATTTTTAATGCTCAGACAGGACACCTGAATTCTCAGGGCCGACCCTGCATTTTAGTTGGTGTCGCAATGGCTAGTGGTGGTGACAATGACGATTATAGTTATAGTGTAGGTGATGTCATTGTCTTTGTGGTGGGTGGAGCATTTGTGTTGTTGACAATAGTGAATGGGAGAGATAGTCAACAGTGGTGATAGATAATGTTGGTGCTAGTTTATTTAAAGTTTTCAAACAATTAGTAGGTTATGATAAGTCATAAGAGTCACTTATTTTGACTAGAACCACAAGATACAATACATCAAACACATAGAAAAAGAGAAGTGTAAGTTTTGCAATTCGGGTAATAATAAGTGGCCAATATCACAATCTTATAATATACGGACACAAAACAAAAATCAAAAGGAGTATATAAAAAAAAAGGTTCATCCATGAAAACGGTCTAAAGAAGCCACCACACATTTTACAGAGAGATCGAGGAGAAAATCTAGAGAGAGAAAGTAAACAATTCATATAGAGAGAGAAACAAATATGTCGTTCGATACCTTCAGCGTCGACGGTGAAGAATCCACCACAATCCCTCCCTCCGGTGGTCAATTCGACGAATCATACTTCGACAACAACAACGATTCATACTCCAACTTCTCCACTGCCGATACGCCGTCGTATCAGTTCCCCGCCGACGGCGACCACGTGGACAGTCCAGATCCCTACGGATTCGGATCCAATCCAGATCCGGATCAGGATCCGTTCTCTCAACCGCCTCAGTCCTCTTCATCGGTTCCGATCTCCAATGGCGTCAATCAGAGTTACGACTTAGGTGAAGATGCTGACGGAATATTCACTTCTGACGGTCCGGTGCTTCCGCCGCCGAGTGAGATGCGAGAAGAAGGTTTTGCTCTTCGCGAATGGAGGAGGTGAGGTTTTTTACTTATAGTTTTGACTTTTAGGTCTCTGGATCTGAGTGTTTTTAATGTGATTTTGTTTTTGATTTGTTGTAGATCGTTGAGTAGCTGATTGATTAGGTTAAAATGCTTCAGATCTGATTAGAATTCTGTTGTTGAACGCGATTTAGTGATGTTATGGAGTTTATGATCTTATTGTATTGATCTGTGTTGTATTTAGGTTTGGAATTGAGTTGTATTGAGATTTGAGAACTGGATTTATAGCAAGTGTGTGTGGTTTATGCTACCTAGGTTTAGAGGGAGTTATATGTTTACTGTGATGATAGTGCTGTTAGGTTAAGGAACTGATCAATATATTTTGGAAGATGGTGAAAATTATGTGTTGATGATCTTGATATACATAAGGTTACAGATTTTGCAATTTGTCTTGAGTATGGTATTTTGATTTATAGGAAGTGAAAGACTACATATAGAATAATGGTAGGTTAAAGAACATGAGATGATGAGAGAAGGCTATAATTTATGGAAAGGTTTTGTAAATGGAGCTATACTGCTTCCAAGTTTCAACATACCTTATTATGATGTGTGAATTATGAAAGCAACAAGAATTTTTATCAATTAGATTTAATCATTTAAACACAGATCACACTTGCAGAAGTGGATGTAAATATTATAACCTTTAGGGTGCTTTCCCAAGTGACAACGTTGGGGTCAGTAGGTCACAGATAACTGATAACTCATAGTCTCTCATATAAGAGTGAGAATTGAATATCGTACATTCGTACTAAAATGAGAGTCTACAACAGTACTAAAGGCACGACATTGGTCAAAATAACACATTCAGTCGTTCATACGTCATTAGTTTCTGTTACTTTATCTAGTAGTGTTTATTTGTACAAGGCATAAAGTCTGGGTTTGGTCATCACCTCATCGGTTTTCTCGGGTCGGTCCGAGAGTTACTCACTCCTAGATTCTTAGTTTTGGCAATAATACAAGTATAGATTCTAGATTTTAATAAGTTTGGATGGTTATTAATCTGGTTTGGTTTTAAAGGTAGCCTGGCCTAATTTTTGGCAAGTCTTGGTGATTATTAATCTGGCTTGGGGATGATGAACAACGGGTTAAGTTTTTAATCATAGAATGCCTTGGGTCTCTTGAGCATTGCAATTCATAGTTAGATAAAAGTATTCAGGGAAGCCATAGTTGTCAATGGCGTCTATAATATGTTTTGTTAGTAATGACTAAGGAGTAATGAGCTGATATTCACATGTTTTTGTCATTTATAAATAAATGAGTAGTTTTACAAGAGTTCGTAACATCACTACATCGTCCAACAAAGATCATAAACATATTCATTATTTGAGTGTCTGATAACTATTGCAACTGAATACATTCTTTTTAGCAACTTTTTAAGCTCAACACGGTGATAATAGTTCAGCCTATTGCTTTTTCACTTTTTTCTGAAGGATATTTAAGACATGTGATGGGTAGAATATTTATATCAAACCTTATGTTGTGCTTTAAAGATTGGATTCTCACTAGACAAGAAATATATTTTTAGCACACATCATCTTTTTGTTTTATGTGCAGGCTGAATGCAATTCGACTAGAGGAGAAGGAGATGAAAGAGAAGGAGTTAAGAAGCCAGATCATTCAGGAAGGTGAAGAGTATATTAAAGCTTTCCATGAAAAGAGACTGAAAAACATTGAAACAAACAAGCTCACCAATAGAGAAGGCGAGAAGGTAATTCATTTTTATACAATTTTAAAAATTGTTTACTACATTGCATTATTATACTGAACTTCAAGAGTTTATGGGGTGGCAAAATAGGTGGGTTGGTCCGTGGGTAAATTTAGTTTGCCGTCTAGGCGGATTAGTTAGCACTTTTTGTCATTTTCTAATTTCTTAAATGACTAGTATATAAAATATGATCATGAAAGCTATTACTGGGGATGTTTGGAATAGCCGTAAATATGAGCAGCTTACTGTGCTCTTTTCATAAAGCCTTTAAGTACTTCTGAGTATGTGGATGACGAAAAATGCTTATATGCTTTTTAGGGTGAAATAATTGTTTTTAATATGTGATTTCAGATTGCGTAATTTAAAACTGATGATTGTTTGCGCATTCAAAAAATTAGGGGGGGATTTCATTTATCGCTAAACTTGCAATAATTTGCCCCTAGAACTTAGAAGCTATAATATAATCTGGATTGATTTGTTTTCATAATAGGGGAAATTTCATATATACCCCTACAAACTTTAAAAATATCATATATACCTATAAAAAAACTAAAAATGTCATATATGCCTTTACAAAGAAGTTAAAATATCATATAAACCGAATTCATTAAAAACAGTTTAATAAAAGACCATTTTACCCTTAGTTTTCTAAAATTTTAAATTTTCATATATGCCTATCTTTAACACTGTTAATATTTGAGTTATCTTAATAACCACTGTTAATATTTAGTTAAACCATTGGCTTTGAATTGAAAAGTATTTAAAAAAATAACTATTGAATTTGAACCATTGAACTTTAACAGAGTATTTGATTAATCACATTCAGGAACATATACATGATGAGTTCATAATTAAAAAGTCATCAAAGTTGGGGTATATATGAAAATTTTCTTTTTTGTTGGGTATATATGAAATTTGTCAAGTTTGGGAAGGTATATATGAAATTAATACTGGTTTAGAATTGGTTACTCCATTTAAAACCTGTTATTGCATTTCATGAGTAGCACCGTGCAAACAACCGATGCATGGATGTTTTACACTTAAGAACTCAATCTCTGTATTTGTAATAGATGTATGTAGCAAAACAAGAAACGTTCCACAAGGAAGCTGATAAACAATACTGGAAAGCAATAGCTGAGCTGATTCCTCGTGAGGTTCCTAACATAGAAAAACGAGGCAAGAAAGATAAAGACAAGAAACCGTCGATTACAGTTATTCAAGGACCCAAGCCTGGAAAACCAACTGATCTATCAAGGTTGCGTCACATCTTGGTGAAACTGAAGCACACCCACCCGCCCACATGGTCCCACCGCCACCGCCACCTGCCCCACCAAAGACGGCAAGGAAGGTGACAAAGATGATAAAACAGTTGCTAAAGATGGAAAAGATGGGGCTAGTGCTGCTTCAAACGGTACTGTTGCTGCTGCACCGGTTGAACAACCTGCCGCCTAAATACAAACTGAAAGATTTTAGATAGTTTTTCGTCATAATTTTCATCAATGTGTGGACGCAGAGGATTAATCGGCTGTATTATGTTGCTTTGTTTGGTAGAACCGGGTGTTGTTTCAAGTTTGTTATTACTGTTTGTTGCTTTTGATGTTAATGGTGTTGAGACATGGTTTATTTTTTACCTGCTTCGAATTTATTTTATTTTTCGCCTTACAAAGTTGGGAATGAGTATTAGAATGATAAACACCACGGAACTAATTAGTGTCATATTGGAGTCTGGAAGTCATCCGCATAAGAGTTTAGTAGCATATCGGAATATCAGACATAAAGTTTCCCAATTATTATTGTGAGTTTCAATATCTAATTTTTGGTGGATTAAGGAAATCAAGGATTTGAGTTTGGTCTTGTGTAAGGTTATCTGTTTGAATCCCGAGCTTACTTGGGTTTTTGTCTCACCGTGTGTTACGCCAGAGAGTTCTGCTCTTGTGGTGGCACAACGACTGTCAAGTGGTAGTCGGTGGTATGGTTTCTCGGGGGGAACGCTCAACCCTATACTCTGAAGCCAGCATGGCTTGGTTAAAACAACGTAGTCTGACCGCAGTAAGACAATGGATTATAAACACAAGAAAGTCGCGATTAAAAAAAATCCAACACCAAACAGCCTAGATTATTTTGAAACGACTTTAACCACTTCTAATTTCGATTAAATTGACAAATGTCATGTTTGGTGAAAACTTGACAGAATCTTTTTTTTTTTATGGATAACTTAATTTAAACATAAAACAAGCAACAACCCTCTACTAGAACCACCACCCATACCAAAAACAAATTTTACCAATTTTAAAAAACCGGTTTTAAAATCAAACCAGATTAGGCTAAAAAATGGTTCAAGCGGTTGAATCAGGTTATACCGAACGTTCGACCGGGTTAACTAGTTAACTATATAATTTCATAAATTACATCAACTCAAAATTTAATCCAGAAATGCATGATTACATATGAAAAGATAATCCAAAAGTTAAATCATAATAACAATAATCCAAAAGATAATCGGAAATCATTCAATTTTCCAACAAGCTCTTTCAAATGAAAGTGTACAGTATGTTTAAGCCATTTGAGTGTTGAATACATTAAGTTCACGATCGCATAAAAGATTAAATTTACTATTACAGCCATCTCATCAACTAGAAGGGTAATTATTTTCGTTTCATAAAATATTAAATAAGAAGTTTTAGTTACGAATAAATCATAATATAAAAAATACGTAAGATAAGTAACATATATAATAAAAATAAGTAACAACCCAAACTAAAATAACCCTGGGCCGGTACCGGTATTACGTTTTAAACCGGTATACTGGATTTTTTCTTCGGTACAAACTTTATGCCGTTTCACTTATTTACCGAGGTGTTTCGTACCGGATTTACATCTGGAAAACGGTAATACCAGTATAACTGGCCGGTATTTACCGGTTTTTAAAACATTGAACTTTACATGAGAGCAAATTTACACCAATTTAGCCATTGTATATATAGATTTGACTTTTGATCTACTTTTAAACCATTCTATAGATCTGCAAAAGTGGATGGGTATTGCCTTATTTGGGTAATATGTTCACTCAAAATCATGGGTTTTTTTTTCACAATTATTGGCACTAGTGCCTTGTATTATGTAGAATAATTATGCATACACGACATAACTGTAGTGTCTTGTTTGACTTCATTAGTATTTAGCAAAATTATGTTAACGTATTTTACTTTTTATTTTTTTCGTTTGAAGATTGATTCAAAGTTTGGACCGGAATCAGTTATATCAGTTTAACTAAATTTGAGCCGGTTTCATGGATTTTAAATCGAATTCAAGTCAGTTTTCGAATAGGGCATACAAATTTCTCAACGTAAAACAAGAACCTGAAACTCTACCGATGAAAAGCCCTAGAGGCCATGACCCATTCACAGACATACACAATAGTTATGATAAAACAGTTTACTCTCATACACCATTAATATAAAAAAAGTAAAAGTAGATAAGAGGATACAGTGTTAATAAACACATAAAGTCAGGTATGAAGTAAAAGATTATTAGAAAAAATGTATAACAAAATAAAACGAAAAGAAATTTATCTTCAAATATATTTGAGCATATAATAGGTGTGCAATCGTGACGGCTTAGGTTGGTTGGTAAATGGGTTGTGGGTTGTATTGTATAACCCAATCATGACCCATTTTTTCCTATCTGTGTACAAAACAACCACCCCAAATCGCATAGTCACACATACTTAAAATTGTGTAACCTATGCACGACCTATATAACCCATCTATCTAAACATGTTATACACCTGTTAATCAAGTTGGTGAACTATAAAAATAATGGTTTAATGGGTCATTAATGGGTTAGTGCGTTGACCTATATATTAAACATATTGATGGATCGACCTTTTAACTAAATAGATTAAATAAGGGGTTATATTTTGGAAACCGGGGTTGACATCCCCAATTTTTATATATAGGAAAACACAAAAACTAACAATATAGTACTGAAATCCGGGGTTAACATCCCCAATTACTATATTTCAAAAAAAAAACTATTGAAAAAAAATCTTCAAATACTCCATGATTATGCCCATCCCATATCAACCCAATGCCTTTAAACAAAATGTTACCATATATTCATAATCAACTCAAAACCCTTCCAAACTAATTCAACCATCCGAATTTCGACCTCTGTGCTAACCACCACCGACACCCCCATAGCCGGTCAAAAAGCTGCTGTTGTAGAAACAGAGTCCCATTGCCACATCAGCCGTTGGCTACCAATGACCGTTAAGACATGAATCCTGTATTAATTAACTCCTATCATTCTATATATAATTTCAGCTTATAAATGTGTTCATCTAGGGATTACTTGAGTAATGGTGCTAGGAAAAGAACTTATTTGACGGCTCGTGGAAGCACCAGACGCTTTTTGTTGTCGTTGGAATCTTGGAAAATTGCCGGTGGCGTAAGTTCCTTTTCGTTAAGTTTAATGTTTCTTGACAACATGTCGACAACTTGGCTCATCATTGGCCTTCGATTTGCAGTTGCTTGAGTACAAAAAAAGGCCACTTTTATGTACTTAACGACATCATCCTCGGTATATGTTTTAAGGTCGGGATCTATGAGCTCTAGAAGTCTCCCCTCTTCGTAGAGCTCCCATGCCTGTGTAATGTGGAAATTGTTACACACACACACACACACACATATATATAGGGGGGGGGGTTATCTTGAGAACGCTAATAATATATATATATATATATATATTTGAATTTTTATAAATAAAAAAATATGGTTTTAAGACGACTTACCCATTCCAATAGAACTTTCTGACTTATACCCCAGGTTGACAGTGAACTGCTTCGGCCACTTATTGTCTCAAGCATGAGGACCCCAAAGCTATACACATCGGCTTTCAAAGTCAACCGACCACCCAATACATATTCAGGGGCCAAGTAACCGCTGAAGGGTAAAAAAGGAATTTCATCAAACAAGATTCATGTAGTAAACAGAAAAAAAGCCATTCCTAATGATCACAAAATTGAGAAACTAGCATTTTAGAGTGTTTGACTTTGTAAAGTGTCATGTTTGACTTTTTGTCAGAAATTAACCATCATTCAGTATGAATCAAAGTTTGTAGAATTGGTTGACCCGAGAACCGACTACATACCAAGTTCAGCTGAGTCTATTTGGACCGGATTTCATTTTTAAATTTATTTTTTGTTTAGTTTTTTCTTCCAAAATTGCATTACGTGATTCATTTACTACTTCGGCTCCATGTGTTGTTTACTTAAGACTTCATATTTTGTCAACACTGTAAGTCCACACCCAAAGATAAAGTAGTTACATAATATGTTATAATTTTCTAATTTATGACATTATCCTATTTGAACCAGTGGACCAGTTAGTTGACCAGTCTGGTTATAAAAACATTGGTATATGCAACTTTGGGCAATTTGAAGAAATGTAAATGCGTAAAAGAATATGATATTAGTAATACTAACTCACGTTGTTCCGGCTAGTTTTGTGCTTATATGAGTGATGCTATCAGGGAAAAGTCTGGCCAATCCAAAATCACCAATTTTTGGTGTGAAATCCTTGTCTAGAAGTATGTTACTAGCTTTAATATCTCTATGCACGATATGTGGGTCAAGTTCTTCATGAAGATATGCAAGCCCCCGTGCTGTACCAATCATTATCTTCGATCTTTGTTCCCAATCGAGCTCTATAGTATTGCTTTTTTTCCCTGTAATAACGTTATAGCATCCTTAACAGTTAACACTAACTGAAAGAGCAAATCCTTGTATAGAAGTATATTATTAAGCTTACTTAATAGTGCATGGTCAAGGCTGTTATTTTCTACAAATTCATAGACTAAAATCCGATGAGTTCCTTCAACGCAACATCCAATCAACTCAACGAGGTTTTGATGTCTGACATTTGATATTGCATTAATTTCTGCTAAAAATTCACGAACCCCCTGTTTGGATTCAGCAGAAAGTGTTTTTACAGCTACTTGTTTTCCATCCTTGAGAATTCCCTAAAGTTTTGATCAAAATTCAATATTAACTAATGTGTTAAATATCATTACAGTCAGATAATTTGAATTATGTGATTCAGGGTCTTGTATGCATTATTAATACGCTTTTTGAGATAAGTAAGTGAGCTGAGATTTCACCTCCAGTTTACACCGAAAGTGCATACATTGGTATTGTAATAATGTGCGTAAATAATATGAAGAAATGACTAATGGAGAAATATAATAGAATTGAGTACCTTATAAACCACCCCAAAACCTCCTCGCCCTATCTTGGTACTTCGATCAAAGTTATATGTTACTAGTCGTAATTCTTTATATGAAAAATTCCTAACATTATCAAGAGAATAACCTGCACAACAACTTAACGTTAGCTTAACGCTTTTCTGATAAGAGTCCACTATACACGTAGAGAAATTCCAATCTTAGCCGACAAAACAAAAGCATGTTGGAGTCCTCTAAATGAGATATTATAACTTCAGATCATCCAAAATTTACCTTCCAATTCCCTATGAGTACTTGTCTCTTTCTTTTGTACACGCTTTTGTACACACGAGGAACCAAAGCAGCTACAACTCATGTCTGTTTGATTTACAATCCGAAGCTCACCCTGGTACAATTAAGAAACATTTTATTAGATATACTTATGGATAAAATCTATGAATAATTGTATGGACTATGATGATTTTGTAGATTGTGATTTGTAGGAGTTTGTACAAGTACAATTTCTATATTGCAAGTTGCAACAAGCCAGATTATCCTATGTTTCAATTAGCTCACAATGGACAGTACCTATTTATTACTCATTTAAAGCAACCAATAAATTAGCTTCTCTTTCATCTACTCTCTCCTTTCATCAATTATTTTACTCTGGCTTTACTAGGTTCTGTTAAAGGTAGGGGTGCGCATGGGTTGGTTTGGTTCGTTTTTAACATTAAGCATAACCAAAACCGTTAGCTTCGGTTATGGAATAACCATAACCATAACCAAACATCGGTTACAGTTAATCGGTTATGAAGCTGATTATGGTTCGATTTCAGTTAACTTCGGTTAACTAACCAAGCAAGGTTTAAAATAAATAGGGGGTGTGCATTAGAGGCGTGCACAGTTTGGACTTAGCTTAGGCCTTTTTTATAAGATAACCAAGACTACGCTTTTTGACTAAACAATCGATGTGGGATTCCTTTTAGTAAGATAATTCTCAACAAAAAAATTACTATCATGACACCTCAGTTCTTCATAAAAATAAGGCATTGACATCAGGATCATTTTGCTACTAACATATTTTATCTTAGTAAAAAATCCTCTATATGGTTAATCTAAAATATAAATCCATTATATAGACTTAACATTACAAGTTCGGTTCGATTATATCAGTTAAGCAAAGCTTCATAACCGTAACCATAACCGGTTATGTTGGTTATAATTCGGTTATCGGTTATGGCGGTTAATTTACTCACCTAGTAGCATAACTACAACAATCGAGATATCTCAGCGGAATCAAACCGATACCTATTACCTATTGCAATTCGCAAGTCATCCTGTGACCTGACCACTAAATACCGAATTGATTAACACAAATCAAGCACTTAATACGGTTAAATATCTAATTGATCAGCACAAATCAAGCAGTTAATACGTTTTTTCAAGTTAATCATCTCAGATCTAAGTTAGGGTTTCAATCATCTAAAATTCGACACGAACAAGCTCGTGGAAGCAAAATCAAGCTTAGATTCACAGTTTCTAACTTGAGGAGCTACTTAAAACGGAGAAGAATCATGAAACGGATTATGAATTACTTTTTTATGCATGAACTGATCGGAACATACCGGAATTATGAACGGAGATGACCGGAGAATTTAACGAACATGATAGTTGTAGCTGCATTCCATCAGATTAAAGGTTGATTTGCAAAGAATATGATTGATTGATGGATAATTTCGGCGAATGCATGCTAGAAAGTTTCAATTTATTGAAATGGTTTGATTGTTGTATGATTGTAACGTTTGCGGGAAACGGTCATACGGTGGCACAGTTGGTCTTTTGCACGCACTCTTTTCCAACTATAACACCTCATCCTGTACTAAGTTTATATTGATAAATATATTATTTATTTCTATTTATTTACGTCACAATCAGAGCCCTTTCTTACTCGTTTATTTGGGAATTGGGGGACTAGTTTTAAAATTTAGTAATATACCTACATGGTCAATGTTTTATAAATCGGACAACACTGTTTTTATCGGTCTATGATCGGACCGGATGTAATATAAAAATAAATAGCGTAAAACTGAAAATATTTAATTAAAATCCGGTTCAACCTTTTGGTTTTCCGGATTTACTCGAAACGGGATTGATAGTGTATATCGGACTGGCCAGACCCTCGATTCCCGGTTTGACCGACAGTTTGGTTTGGTTTACAAAACACTGGTTATACTCTCGTGTATTACATGTGGTGAATATTGAAAACTGTTTATTTGCATAGCACAACAAGAGAAGTAGGTGTGTCTGATAATTATCACACAAATTTGCAATCTTCTGCTCATATTAATTATTACTCACCTTGCTTCTAAAGTGCTTAATCATCGTTGTTTGGGTTGATTCTTAATTAATTTACATCATGTAATTAAACATTGAAAAAATATTTAGATAACCTAAAAATTTATTCGCTCTTATTTTCTTACAATTAACCTATTTTGTGTCACCTATAATTTCAATAACTATTGGGCTATAATGACATGTATATTTCAAATAAGAAGATTAAAGTGTAATATGGTTAAAATATAAAAAAATATATTTAAATTCATCCATAGTAACTCAAAGTTTGTTTTTAACATATAACATATTATCTATTATAATACTTAAAAAATGTCACACCATGATTTCTCGGTATGCCCAGACTTGAGGTTTACGCGTGATGATTAATATCAGTCATCACATGGCACAGCGGAAGAAGGATTTTTAATTTAAATTATTACAAAGTACAATAAGTGTCCAAAGGTTCACAAATAATTATACAGACGAAATTTATACTAAAAGATCCACAGACGGATCGAATATAACAAAAGAGACTTAAGATTAATAGTTCTTTTGTGAAGTTGCAAATTCCAAATCGTCTAAATCGAGCAGCTCCAGCCTATTACGTATTTACTATATAACCTGCGCTTAGTCTTTTAAAAATACGTTAGTTTTCAGTGTTAAATACAATTAACAAACAAATTTTGAAAATCTTTTAAAAAATGTTTGGGTACCATTTGGTATATCATTTTATAAATAACTTGGGATAAGATTATGTTTTTAGTTACCAGTTTTACATGCTTGTCAATACATATGGAGACCGAAGATTAAAACCGATACATGATTAACCGACACGCCACATTTTCAAATATATATATACATATATATATATATAGGGGAGAGTTATCTTGAGAACGTTAAATATTGCGAGAACTGTGAGAACGAATGAGAAAACCAATCAAAATCATTTTTTTTAATACAATCATCATTTTAATTAAAATACAACATAAAAAAAATTACAACATCAAATAATTTATTTCTCCTATCAAAATCACTCTTATTAATTTTTTATACATGTGTAAATTTTCTTTACTTTCGAATTCACGTAAAAATGAAATGTGTAAATTAAATTTTAGAATTGTATTCGAATAAAATGACAAGTGTAAAAAAAAATTTGAATTTCACATGTTTTTGACCAAGTTCTAGTGGTTTTTTCATTCGTTCTCACGGTTCTCACGATATTTAGCTTTCTCATTTAAACCCTCCCATATATATATAATGGCATTAGCGTTTGTCAGGTGTATGCCTACACCTCGTGCTTAGGACGTGACCACTTGCAGTTAAGTGAGCCATCCAGAACACGATCGTATTAACCCTCAATGTTTAAGTTATCAAGTAAAACAGATTAAAACGAGTTATTTGAATTTTGGATATCATTTATCATTGATTTAATACCTGACCAATTGGCTAGTGCCATATCCCAAGCCTGTATAGGGAAATAGGCTAAGAGTATTTACTTGCGCTAGTCTTTACAAATCAAAGATGCTAAGCACAACCGTAATCAAAACAACCTAAACACAGACGCAATTTACAAGAGACTCCTAGTCTGAAATGAACAGAAATATGATCCGTTAGAATGTTAACGGGTCTTATGTAGTTTATTTGACTTTGACCGGTTAACTATAATAAATGCGTATTGTTCGCTAGATTAAGCGGAGACTGGATAAAATGTGGTTTATACATTTCTGAGTACGAGGACTGTATAACATGGGTCAAAACCATACATTCTGATTAGAATTGATATGGAAAGGTTTTGACCCGATTCGACTAACTTTTATATATATATATATATATATGTGAAATGAATATTTCCAATCATGTACTAAGATGTAAACATAATTGTAGATATTATTAAATGGTGACAAAATGTTATAATCTTTTCATCATGATGATTGTATCCTTTAATAATAGCACTACATACTACTTCCAAATGTGAAATAAACCTACCAGCATAGTCGCATTGGTAAACTAAAGAACAAAAACTTAGGCCACTCGGTGTGGGAGCCGTCCTGGGCCGTCGCTGGCCGACGACGCCTCCAACACCGCGCCGGGTGGCCCGTCGTCGTCGACCAAATGTTCCTGCGAATGATGGGGACGATGCTGTCTCTCTCCTTCTCTAACCACAACATACACTAATATAATATATAATATATATATATATATATATATATATATTTAGCCCCGTTCCCAATTTCCTAGGTTCATCCCCTTTAGGCCCGTCCTCACACCATCCTACGTGGCGCTGACGTGGCGGGTCGTCTTTCAGGGAGGTCTGTCACCCACACCGAGTAGCCTTACGATTATGTGAGGACAAGATGGGATGTTTGGTTTAGAATTTAACATGTGGTCTAGAATTTTTGTTCTTTGTACCACAAGATGTCAGTTGACCATTCAAAGTCTGGTTGGCTTTAAGGCTCCAAGCAATGCAGAAATCCTATAGCTTCCACCGTAAAAGGACAAAGTCTTTTTTGTTACATTTAATTTTAATACTAACCATCACAATCTTTCTTTTTTATTGACCGACTCTTTAAAGCGCTTAACACACTGTTTTGAAGACTAGGCCGGAACCAACTACCTTGATGGTGTAGGTTTTGCATTTCAGGGGCGGACCTAGAGTCATAGAAGGGGTAACCTACGTTGCCCCTTGACGCTCCGACGGTAGTGTAAATTTTAGAAAAATTTAACGTTTTTTTGATTTCGTTACCCCTATGCGGATTTTCTAGATCTGCCACTGTCAATAAGACTGTGATAGTTTTCTGAATCATATAAGAGTTCATGTTCAAATTAAAGGATTTCATGTACATACATAATAAATAACCGGATAACACACAAAAGTAAAAAAATTCGTTAAAAAGTTACTACAGCCCTATGTTACTATTGCGTATAGTAAGACTATTCGTAGTGGAGTAACGCCTCGAGCCACACTAGCTTGGAGGGGCGCCATACACCAAATTTCGACAAGGCTTAAATAACATGGGAAAGGAAGACGGGGCCACCGACTCCAACCAATCAC
This sequence comes from Scalesia atractyloides, assembly GCA_947069175.1. Classification (NCBI taxonomy): domain Eukaryota; kingdom Viridiplantae; phylum Streptophyta; class Magnoliopsida; order Asterales; family Asteraceae; genus Scalesia; species Scalesia atractyloides. Next base: position 7,513,944 of record CAMTDV010000008.1, read on the forward strand.
CAATTTCTTTATTTTATAGTTTTATTTGATTTCCAGTCATAGCAATACACTCTTGTGAACGTAGTTTAGTTAAAGTCAAACTGTCCACGTTGACAGTGACGTGGCAAACTTTTAAACTTTTTAGTTAAACGACCACAAATAATCTAAGTGCTTAGCATATCAATATTGATCACTGCTAGTTTTGAGCAAAATTACGGTTGCTTGGTAGTTTGTAGCAACTTAACACTGACCATATCATTGTGACCCCTGTTAGGAGGTCTACACTTTGGCCTTAATTGGTCCTAAGTAAATTCAGATATGGTAAAATGATATTGATGAGACTAAAATCAATAAATGTTGGTTCAGTTTGCATGGTATAAAACATAATGAGCGAAACCATATAATTTTCTTTTTTCATATAAATAAGGGTCTAGCTGTTAAGAAATCTAATTTTGTATTTGCGTTACATATTCTAAACTTTTTTATGCTTAAGATGACTAATGTTTAAATTTATTAATGTCTGAACTTATCCTTTTTTTTTCTTTTCTTTCTATTTTATATTCAAATAAAAAAATTACGTTCAGATAAAAAAGTTTACGTTCAAATAAAGATTAATTAGACAAACTAATTTTACAATTTTAAGTTTCTATTTAAAGCTTTTAAGTTTGACCTTTTCAAGATCCGAAACTAGAGATCGAGCTATCATCGGATTCTTTAGAACAAATAGGTTGTTACTTGACAGTTATAAAATGAAAACCAATATTTACACAATCAGTCGTTGCAGTATTAAACTACACAACTTCACCCCCTAAACTTCCCATTTTGTTCCACTCTCATCCCAAACCATCGTCTTCAACATGAGCAGCACACAATCGTTGCACTCGCTGGCCTTCAGGGTAATGCGGTTATGCCGTCCGACATTCCACGTCGAAACTCCTCTCCAGTTCGATCCTTGCGATCTTGTTGTTGGCGAGGATCTGTTCGACAGTCCATCCGCCGCTCCTCGCCACCTTCTTCACTCTCATTCCCCTCTATTGATTCCTCACCTGCTGATCTCACCTACCGCAACCGCTTTGTTCTTGGTGATGATTCCGATGCCATGGGGCTCCCTGGTCTCCTTGTTCTCCCTCAGTCCTTCGGGTTAGATTTATCTATTCATCACGTAGCGCTCGTTATTAAAAAAAATACTAACTTTTATTTATTGACAATATTTTTACATCTTTCAAACACTAAAATATAAAATATTTTAATAAAACTGTGTAAAATTTCTATTGATGGTTGGTCATATTTGTTTGATCAAATTTGAGAAACTCAGGAACAATGAAATCACGTTCCAATTTGTTCAAATAATGGTTAACGCATAAGGTGCCGCGCCCTCATCACGTTATCATGTGATGTGGCATTATGCGCTCCTGATGGGCGCATTTGAAAACCAAGTGCGAAATTGATACATATATATTGCTTGGATATTGAGATATGGTTTTATGTGTAGGGCAATATATCTTGGGGAGACATTTTGTAGTTATATAAGCATCAACAACAGCTCAAATTTTGATGCCAGGGATATAATAATCAAGGTGAGAGTTCATTTACTTGTATGTTGATTATTATATTTAGCTCCATATCTGATTAAATCTATTTAACTTGAATCAATTTGTAGTTCAGTACTTCAGTGTTTGATCTTTGAACTTAGAATAAAACATGTGCTAAAAGAAGTAATGAAATTGATTTGATTTAACTGCAGTCTGAAATACAAACAGAAAGGCAGAGAATAATGCTTTTAGATACATCAAAATCACCTGTTGAAAGCATAAGAGCAGGAGGACGCTACAACTTCATCGTTGAACATGATGTGAAGGAGCTTGGTGCACACACGTACGTCGCGTATGAAAACCCCGATTGTGTTTTTAGTTTCGCCACCTACTTATGCTTAACAATCTTCAGACTGGTCTGTACTGCTTTGTATTATGACGGTGATGCAGAACGCAAGTATCTTCCACAGTATTTCAAGTTCATGGTTTCAAATCCACTTTCTGTTAGGACAAAGGTACCACTCTTTGAAAGTAGTAATATAAGTACATGGTTTAAACTAAGTGATCACCTGATATTGAAAGTGCGAATCCCTTTCAAATTGTGCATCTTAACACCCCTTTATTATGCCTAAATGATGTGAATATGGCTTTGTTACAAGGCGTCATGTGTGCCCTATATTTAGTAACATAAGTAACAATAATATTTTGTTGTGTCTAAATGCAAACATATTGATGATTTATGTTCTTTCTTGTGCAGGTCCGTGTTGTGAAGGTGCGTTAACATTGATTTGAGCCCTTGTTAGAAGTGAAATTGTATACTATGTGTAGTTGCATGGATCATTATAATATGCAAACACTTCTACAAATGGCATTTTTAACTTTTTATTCTTCATATAATGTGATTCAGCTAAGATACCTAACTTAAATCATCATATGTATAAGTTTGAAGCCTGCATATGAGATGATAATAATACTTGTGAATGTATATATTATATGATTTACATTTCAGGACACTACTTATCTGGAGACTTGCCTAGAAAATAATACAAAATCAAACCTATTTATGGACCAAGTTGAATTTGAGCCAGCTCCATGGTGGAGTGCGACAATACTTAAAGCCGATGTCCACCATTCAGAAAAGGGTGGTTCTAATAGGTGATATGCCATATATTACTTGAACAAAGTTTTTAGTTTTGAAAGTTTTGAACGGATTGCGTGTCATTATCTAAAATGGTTCTAAAGTAATGTGTGATCTTATTGTTGTGTGTAACAGAGAAACATTCAAACCACCTGTTCTTATTAGAGCAGGAGGAGGAATTTACAATTATCTTTATGCATTGAAAATGTCATCTGCACCTACAAAAGGCGAGGGGAGTAATATTCTTGGTAAACTTCAGATAACATGGCGTACGAATTTGGGTGAACCTGGGCGCCTGCAAACACAACATATAACCAGCAATGTAAGTCAACCAGCTTTTCACAATCTTTATTACCAACCACAAATTTTTGTGTCTATACGCTACTGTTTCTTAAATGTTGTATTTGCTTAAGAGTTCTCTTGGGCATTTGATTACTACTTTCCTCATTTGTGTAGCCCGTCACGCGAAAAGAGATTGATTTGAAAGTAGTGAAAGTTCCATCTGTTATCATCTTAGAAAAACCCTTTCTGGTAAGTGTTCTTTTTATAGGTTATATAAGTCATAAGTGCACATCTAATTGTTGAGTTTGTAGAATAGCTTTATTATTAAGTGTTGATTTGTTATCCCCTACAAAGATATAGAAAGTGAATATTTTAAACTTTAGAATAACCATAGAGAACAAACTAGGCTGATCCATACCGCCATACCTACGACATTGTGGCATACCCTTTTTTGTTGTCTTTTCTTGAAGTTCACCGGAAAATAACGATTATAATTAAAAAAATTATATTATTGCAACAATCTTCTAGCTACTGAAATAAATCAATTTAGGGGGTTTTATGCATTTCGAATACATTTTGTGTGATCTAATTGTTTTTTGAAATTTAAGATTTTAACATTTTAAGAGGCAATGTATAACCCAAACTGACCCGTTTAACCAGAAATGGATTAAACGGATGCCTCTAACTCTGTCTAATGTTTCCATAGGTGCATTTGAGTCTCATAAACTTAACTGGAAGGAAGCTGGGGCCCTTTGAAGCTTGGTTATCCCTCAATGATTCAAAAGAGGAAAAGGCTGTTATGATTAGTGGACTTCAAAGGATGGTAAGTCAGTAAGTGTTCATTTATGTGCTTTTCTTTGCACTTTTTTTTTTATAAATTAGACTTTAATAGTTTCATGCTAGATCCATATGCATTGGTTCATGATCTTGATGACTCATAAGGTTATATTTACATGTTCTTCTGCATTCTCTAGGCCTTATGATTATTTCGTAACGGGGCCACAGTCACATCCTGATTTCCGTTCGCATGATGTAAACAAAACCCACAAAAAGGCTAAATCATATGTAACTCGTGTCTGCAGGATTTACCTGGATGGAGGCATTTGCATCCTTGGAGTTTCAACTGGTAAAAATACCTTGTTCAAAACATAATCTTATTATAAGATAACATTTATTAGTTTTAACCTCTTGATATGTTAACTATAGGATGTGTTAATAAAGACAGTCATTTGTGTTAATTCTAATATTTCTGTCACTTATTATTTTTTTTTTTTTTGCAGAATCTGATCTCTGCCAAATTTGGAGTGCAGAAAATCAGTGGCATTACGGTGTTTGATACAATGGAGAAAAAAACCTATGACCCGTTACCCGATCTAGAAGTTAGTTTTGTGTTCTTTTTCAAACTTGTCATGCATCATATTTTATATTTATCCTTCCAAACCTTTGATATTGTTCTCATTACACCCTTTTATATAACTGCAGATATTCGTCGATACAGATCTATAAGCTACCAACATTTATAGTCTTTCTGAAAACGATTAAAGCTACGAAGATAATTAAAGACCGGTTGCAGCTATGTTTTCGCGTTCATATTATTCACTGATTATTTGTACAAAGGCTAATGAAACCTGTGTATGCTAGCTACATCCAATGATCCTATGAGGTAGCAAATTGAGGTGATGATGTAATAGAGAGCATCTTCAAATGGGCTCCTATACTTTTCTGTTTTTTTTAATTGCATAATCAACTATCATTGAACTTATTTTGATTGTTGTTAATGGGCCTATTAAACATTTGTTACCATTGGGGTGTAATTATTTATGTATGTGCCAGAGGCCAACAGACAAATATGAGTCACTTAAAAAAATAAATATATAATAACTAGTCCAGTGATGGATCTATAAAATCTTTATAGGGGAAACGTTTCAAAAAAATCTAAAGGGGTAACGATATCGAAAAAACGTTAAATATTTCCAAATTTACATTACCACCCGAGCGCCTTGGCTTTCTGATTGTGCGTCAATTTTAGAACTGCATCAACCTATAGATAATTTATAAGTCTTTTGAAATTGATTAAGTAATACAAAAAACTTTAAAACCAAATATATTCATTATGTTGCTCACCAAAAAAATTAACTTATTTTATCATATTATCCAAAAGAATCTTCATAAATGCAGTTAATTAATATTTTAGAAAAGAAATTCATATGCGGGCAATGTTCAAGCGCAACCTCTTTAATTAAACATTAGCTTATTTTATAAATATATATTATTTTTAGAGCTGCTTAACGTATCTGGTTCTATGGTGTAGTGGTTAGCACTCTGGACTTTGAATCCAGCGACCTGGGTTCGACTCCCGGTAGGACCTTCTTTTATAAAAATTATTGTTTTTTACTTCAGTTTACATTTCTTAAGAAATTCTCAGAACAACATCAAACCAATTGTTCAGTGATTGTATTTTTATTATAATTTTTTTAGTCCATATTCTAGTAAAAGTATTTATTTAATATAATTAGGTGGACAAAAAGCTTGTGGCTTGTAGGAATTGCTCGAAAAAAACTCGCTTGAAATTGGCTTATATGTAAATAATCCGAGCTCGAACCAAGGTCTGACTCGTTTAAACTAATATCAAATATCAATGTTTATAAGTTTTAGCACAAATAACAGTCGATCGTAATATTTCTAAGCCTAACTTTTGCATCAATATAAGGTTGTTAACTCGTTCATTTACTCGTATACAATTTATACATTTTGCATTTATGTAAAAGTCTTATATTTATTAAAATTAACAAGTTGCCTCGACAAGACACAACAAGCTGGAACCTTTTACGAGCTGAGCTCCAGCCAATATATTAGCTCGTTAAGATAAACAATCCTACTTGATTTGTTTAACTTCAAGCCCGAGTCCAATTCAACTCAAATCATCACAACAATCAAGCAATCTGTCTATATATTATAACTAAAATCTGCAAATTGCAAATTAAAAAAAAGTAAACTAATGAAGTCTAATAATTCAAAGAGTGTGGTCTATTATGTATTCAAGTTCTCGTATTTTGATATTTTATTTCATGTTTAAACAAGTTTATGGTGCATGAAGGGTCTATTGTGTATTCAAGTTCTCGTATTTTGATGTTTTATTTCATATTTAAACAAATTTATAAAGAACATTCAAGACTAGTTCTCTGATGCTTGTCATGTTTAGATGATCTATAGTTATTTCGTCGAGTTTGTTGTATGAGGGTGTAAGGGGTGCATGCCTAATGAGATTAGGCAAACTTTCCCCCCACCCAATCATCTTGTGCCATGTCATTTTCCCTCTTGCCCAACAAACATAAGAGGAGCATGCTTAAAATGAGATTAGGCAAACTAATTTAAAAAAACATGTGACTGATTGAGAAGATATCGGCCCCACCACTTACCCCTCTCCCTCATCTTTGCGGCAACCATTCCCTGATTTATCACATCCCCGCGCGGCAAAGGGGCTTGCCGCACCCCTTGCCGAGACCACCCGTACACCCTGAAGACTGGGTTAAGTAGGATATTAGTTGTATATCGACTATGGATTGAATGTCTTGAGCCTACTTGACTATTTACTTATTTAGGTATTCGTTTAAAGATCAAGTAAAGATGAGGGGTCTTTTTGGTAGCTCACGCAAAAAATAAACTATTGAATCACTCACGTGACACCAAGCACCTCCATAATTTAAATAACATGAATGGCCCTCATAATTATCCAAGATTCGAATCTGATATGGTACACTGCTACCTACCTCTCCCAAATACCACACAATTTAGAAAAGGACCAACTTAGATAATTTAAAAAGACCGAGTCATACAAATCCCATAAACCTCGAAAACCAAATTATGAAATACCTTGGGTTTTATTAATCAACCGGTAATTAAAATAAAACAGAAATAAAGCTCTTTTATATATAACACAACTATCTAATTTGGCTTTATCTTTTTGTGTTTTCTATGAGCTAGGACTCGAAGATAACCCAAGCTTCAACTCTTTGAGTTTTGGAGAAATTTATATACCAGCTAATCCACTATTTCATCTACGCGCTATCACATAAAGATTGATTTCTATTTTGTTATGTGCTAAGGTGGCTCGTAAAGAGCTTCAAGTTTAGCTCATATCACAAATGACCGACTAGCCTTTTCTTACGATTATATGAATATCTTTACATTCCAAGCCATATATATATATATATATATATATATTATTATAGTATATAATATATATATATATATTGATGTTTTACCTCAATTTGTAAGGTGAATTAAATGTAAATGGTATAAACATGCTAGGTTTTGGTATTGGCCCATTTGAGCTTTAGCCTTTAGAGTATTCACATCCCATTCGATTTTTATCCACATAACTTAACTAAAAATTATCATTTCAAAATTTTATTTTTCATTTTTTAAACATTCCCACATCCCATTCTTTATCCATATAAATATAAGATTTTGCTTGAATTTTCCTTAAAATATAAGAATTTCATTTAAGTTTTTCTGTGATTAAGGTATAAAGATAAATAATGGGATGTAGTGATATTTTTTGGTGGTTCTGTTAAATTTTATGGTTTGAATGTATATAAGAAATGAGATGTGAATGCTCTTAGCTTCTCTATCTCCATCCACATAAATATATTTTTCTCTTATTTTAATTAACTAATATTTTTATATCTTTATCATTATGTTTTCTTTTTTATTCACTCATAACCACTTTCAAAAAAATAAATGCGGGGTAACAGTGTCTTCCCAAATATGCAGATGAACAATAATTTTTTTTTCCTCCTCCACTCACAACCACTTCCTAAAATATACAGAACTCACTCACAAACATATATGAAACCTGCCGCAAACACACTTATGGACTATAACATTGCTTGTTTATATATAGAGTGTCACAGAACATCTCTATTCACATAACAAACATCTTTAAATTTTAACCCTTTTGATAATAAAATAAAAAAATGGTTCAAACTGTCAAAAGCAAACGATTAAACCAATAAAACCAGTCAGTCTTTGCTGACTCACCAAATCCCGACCAATACTTTATCGTTTTCCGAAACCATAATTAGTGGTTCAACTCGAACCTTCCTTCAAAATCAATCACATCGGACCATGACACCCCTAAATGCTCTATCCTACCTAACGTATATTCGGGTCATGTAAAAGCCTAATCGCAATCACATCACTTGAAATAATCACAAAATTGCCATTAACAAACTCCATGGTAGAAATTGCACAAATCTAAAGAAGCAAGGACCGGAATTTACGGATCACCCATAATTCTCTCCGAATCTCCCTCCACCAATAAATAGCATAAGTTTCAACCCATTTGAGCAGAAAACGCATATTCCGTGTTTTGCTGAAACCCTGACCACAAATCAACCTCCATTGTATGGCAATTAGCTTTTTTGCAACCGAAATATCCGATCTGTGCCTTGGAAAGCCGCCGTTAAGGCCGTTACCAACCACCGCTACCGTCGCTGACGCCGTGATCTCACTGAAACAATCAGGCGAGATCTATGTAAGTGTATGGAGCTGTGATTGTTGTCGATGTGTTGGCAAGATCTCTATGGTTGATGTCATTCTTCATCTCTGTAAAGAGGAGAATCTCTTGAATCCGTTAGTTGCGCTTCAAGCAAACGTTCTGGTTTTGATTCCGAAGGTGAAATCGCAAATTAGGCATATGGAACCGAATTCGAGGTGACTTTTAACTTTTTTTTTTTTTGTATTGATTTTAATTTGGTGAACTGTGTCTAGAATTGCATCTGAAATGATACAATTGACTTAGTTACCGTTTAATTTATTTTATTTTTTTCAGAAAGCAAGGGTATTTTAGTCATTTCGTATGAACTTAATCTTCATAGACCATAAGTATGTAAATTAAGAAGACTGGGGACTAAAAGTGAAATTTGGGACAAATAATAATGGATTAAGTAATTGTTTATGAAAATTGAAGATTGTTGAGTTTAATAGATCAAGGCACGATGAACATGTTGATAAGAAATGAGGTGATTACCGTGATTCGTGAATTACATATTCAAAGTCAAAGTCAAAGCAAGGGCTGATTTTTCCGAAATCAAAAAGTGTAGGGGACAAGGGGTTAGGTGGTTGTTACTTGTTGCCGGGTGGTGTTTAAAAATGGTTCAAATCTTACTTATTTATTATCCGTACGGAAAAGGCATAAGTGGATCTTTATTCTTTACTTATTATTACCCTTATCTTTATTTACATTAATTTATTCGAACTTAGAAGTGTTGTTTTGAGCTTAATGAGCATGAGTCTAAACTCTGTATCTATTGATCTTGATTACATGATCTAAATAATTTATAATAAATAATTAAATTCTTACACTTTTACTTTAAAGCACTAAAAAAATTATATTATTTATATTGTCTAGATCTGATCACACCTTACTTAATTCTTACACTTTTACTTTAAAGCTCCAAAAGCGTGAATAAAATTTTTGTGGTGGTTACCTGTGATTGATAAAGCAAATTCCACTAGGTGGTTTGGATTTAACTTTATATAGATTAATAATAAAAAGCTCTTAAGACATCATTATATGTTAATAATATATATATATATGTATGTATGTATGTATAAAGACAATAAAGATAAGTAAAAGAACCTAACTAAAGTTATACCCTTTTAGTTATAGTAATAATCATAAAGTTAATATCTTTTGTTTGTTTTACTTCCAGTCTGTTGGAGGCAATAGATTGCATACTTGAAGGGGCTCAAAACTTGGTCATACCAATATACAATAACTCAAGAAAAAACCAGCAGTCTTGTTGGTTAACACAAGAAGACGTGGTTCGGTACCTCCTGAACTACATCGGTATCTTCTCCCCTATACCCACATTCACCATCGAAGCTTTAGACATAATCGAAAAGTCAACGCTCACGGTCAACTACAATGACCCTGCAATTACTACATTACCCCTAGTTTCATGCTCACTATTAGACCAAACCTCTATAGGCGTCGTTAACAAAGATAACCGTTTAATAGGTGAAATTTCCCCTTTTACCCTTGCTTGTTGTGACGAAACTGTTGCAGCAGCAATAGCTACGCTCTCAGCCGGGGATCTAATGGCTTACATCGACTGCTCTGGCCCGTCAGAAGATTTGGTCAACTTGGTTAAAATGAGGTTACATGAGAGAAACTTGATCTCAATGTTGGATCTTATGGATGACTACTATAACCCATTATCTTCATCATCGTCTTCGTGTTGCTCATCAGATGAAGAATCCGGGTCTGTTAAAAATGGTTGTGTGGGGCGGTTTTATCCTGGGAGGCGGTCTGAGGCGATTGTTTGCCATCCGTGGAACTCATTGATCGCGGTTATGGTTCAGATGATCGCACTTCGTGTTAGTTATGCTTGGGTGATTCAACAGGATTATACCTTGGTAGGGATTGTGACGTATGCGGAGATTTTGAAGCAATTTCGGAGCATCGCTGGCACCAGTAGTAATAATAATTTGATTTAGTAACAAAAGTTGTAACATTTTTCTAAGATGTAGTATTGTTTGTAGTACTTTGATATCATGGTAGTTTGAACCTTACTTGTTGTAAGTTGTAACATGAACTTATGGAGTACTTGAAAGGAAATTTTGGATTCATATCATTAGTTAACTATGAGACATAATAAAGCTTTTTTAATTAGTTAACCAGCCCGAGCTTTATTTATCGAAATCGTTTAAGCTATGAGACCTAAACGAGACCTTTAAAAAGTTAAATGGCCATATCCAATGTGTATGTATCGAGAGTAAGTGATAACCAACCCAATACCCATGGCCCTTTAACCCTTTTACCCCCTTCCAAAATTATCTAGCACAACTTGTGTTAAAACGAGTTTTAGAATCAACTTTAGAAGGTTGCAGAATCAAAACTGTTTTGTTATTGATAGCTTTTTATTTCTATATATTTTGTTTTGTTTGTTGTTGCAGAGACGGCCCTAAGAATCCAGGTGCCCTATCCGAATTTGAAAAAATTGTGCTCTTTAGGCCTTAACGTAATATAAGCAAAATAACACCTTGCTAATCGACAATTAATGCCAAATAACACAGAGATAGTAGACAATCATACACCAAATGACACCTAACTAATCAGCCTTGTGAGTTGCGAGTCGCCGGGTCGGAGTTGTGTGTAGTGGTGGAACCAGACTTTTATGACACGTGGGTCGCAATGTAAATTTTATACACGTGTTTTTTTTCTTTATTGTGATTGATGTACTATGATCACTACAACGACCTTAAATTGCTAATGGTTAGCTAGACACTCTACCAAGTAGTATTTGTTTTGAGCTATTTTTATGCAATTTTATTGTAAGATATAGATATCTACGTTAAATTAAATAATATATTAATTAGAAATAGGCAATAAAGTATTTAAATAAAATAAAAACAATACCGAAACAAAAAAATTAATATAAACTAAAGAAAGCAGTGAGTAAATATATAAAAGTTCAAAAATTTATTTGATATAAAGATGTTGTTTTGGGTGTTTCAACCCTACACGTTTTATAAATTTTGAACTGGTTCACAAAATTAATGTTTAGAAAGCCCAATCATATAGGGCGTACCCTATTTCTTCCTTCATCTTCAACATTCAAAACCTAATATCAGTCCTACTAAAGTTGCACCCACACCTCACCTAAGAAAAAGTTATGATCATCTTACCTTCTTTTCTTCTATTTACCTTTAATTATGATGATAATTAAAGGGTCAAAGTATCATAAACGCCATTGCTGGATCTTGGTTCCCCCCGCGGTTTGAAACAAAATGTGCCCTCGGAAAACACGGAATGGTCCTCCCTGCCCACCCCCAGGGCCACCTATGGTGTTGTTGTTCGCTTTGGAGCCGAGTGGATCTCTATCCCCGTAGATGGGCTTACATCCCACTCCTTTAGTCTCTGTCAATACTTTTGCTATTTGTAGTATGATTGTTATTGTGTATAATTATCCCATCATAGTAATATACAAGATTATACCATAAAAACTATAAAGTCTATAATTATTAGTTGAACAAAGAAAATCAAATATTGGATGAAAGTGGCAAATTTCACAAACCCAGATCTACAAAATGACAGTTTACTCTATAAAATTTTAATATTTTAGAATTTGGTAAAAGAAAAAAATTTGTGCCAATAGAACAAGCAGACAACACTTCACTACTTCAGCAACCAAACAAAAACGCACCACACATATGATACCACAACAAACAGACTGGTTACACCCTCATGTCAACAACACGCCAAATGTTCCACTCAATCCTTTTTCTACTCATTTTTTTTTATTTTTTATTTTAACATCATCATGTATTGCAATTTGCAACCCTTTTTTTACTCATTCTGATTTTAACGTCATGCATTTACCTCTTAAAATCTCAAGTGTGGTTTCACTTTTTAATGGCGTAAAAACAGCTACCCAAGGCCTTACACTATGTTTCGATGATTTTCCACTTGAGGGAGCGTAGTTCTGCTTTTTACTATTAGGGGGGCCGGGGCACTGCCCGGGTAGCCAATGCAAAAGTAATGGGGTGATGGTCTAATGGCAAAGAAAAGCGTTTAAACATCTAGGTTAAAGTCCCACATACAACAAGGATTAAAAAGAAATTTGCCGTTCAATTATATATATATATATATATAGGGTTATTTGAGAAGAAATTTAATATGGAAAGAAAAAGAAGAAAGAGCATAATTGTAAAACATTAAATAGTTTATAACTACTCTCATTAATTATGTTATCTCTCATTAATAACGCAAAAACATTTTATTCTACACATTTCAAAATTTATCCTACATATGTCTTACATTTACCGGAATTTACGCTACACACATGTAAATTTACCTACACATTTCAAAATTTATCTTACATAACTAATATCTACACAGTCGAAAATTGTCCTACACCATAAATTATTTTATCTTGAAGGAGTTTATGTAAAAAAAATGAGTTATAAGTTTAATTAATTAGCTAATTAATAACAATTATAGATTTACCTATATGCCATTTTTCATAATATGAAATAAACACATTAAATGAAGTAAATGAAGAATTTCTATTGGTTTAAAAGTTATTTTTTTATTCTTACAAAAATTTTCTTCTTATTTGAACTCTCCACTATATATATGTATATGGAGGATTAGGTTCAAGAGCGAACATTAGTGTATTTGCGAACTGAGTGAACTAATCTGGCCAGATACGTGTGTAAATCAATGACCAAAATTTGATGATAACATATACTAGTGTAATTTGATGATAAAATACACCAATGTATTTTACGATTTGATGATGAAGTCCTAGCCATACACGTATGTAAATCAATGGCCATGATTTATTTAGTCAATTTGTAAATACACTAATATTCACTTTAGAACCCTCACCATATATATATATATATATATATATGATGTAAAGTTAATTACTTTGTTTTGCAAAACAAATATAATATTCTCATCCTTAATATTCCCCGTTATACAATTTAGTTGATTAATCTCCCATATCAGTAGTGATATAAGCTACAAGAATGTTCTTTTATTGAGAACACTAAATATTGCGAAAATTGTGAGAACGAATGAAAAAACCAATCAAAATCATTTTTGAGTTAATTACTGTTTTCGTCCCTGTGGTTTGTTAAAAATCACTATTTCAGTCCATTAGTTTAAAAATTACGATTTCAGTCCCTGTGGTTTCACTTTCGTAACCATTTTATGTGGTTTCACTTTCGTAACCACTTCAATCTATTTATTCTGTAAGTACAGGGACTGAAATGGTTGCGAGGTGGACTGAAATGGTTACGAAAGTGAAACCACAGGGACTAAAATCGCAATTTTTAAACTAATGGACTAAATAGTGATTTTTGACAAACCACAGGGACGAAAACAGTAATTAACTCATCGTTTTTTTTAATAAAACCTCATTGTAATTAAGATATAACATCAAAAAAAGAATTTATAACATTAAATAATTCATTTCTCATCTCAAAATCACTTTTATTAGATCTTTTACACATATGTAAATATAACAAATTTACACACGTGTAAATGGCAAACTTACACATGTGTAAATTTTCTTTATTTACGAATTTATGTAAATTTAAGCGTGTAAGTTAAACTTCTAACATTGTATTCGAATAATAATGATAAATGTAAAAAAATTGAATTTGAATTATTTTTGACCAAGTTCTCGTGATTTTTTCGTTCGTTCTCACAGTTCTCATAATATTTAGCGTTCTCATTCAAGCCTTCCCCTATAGATATATATAGGGTAGGGTTCTGAAGCGAACACTAGTGTATTTGTGAACTGAGTGAACAAATCTTGGCCATTGATTTACACTTGTTATTGATAATCAAGGGGTAAGATTAGTTCACTGTGTTCACAATCAAGTGGGTTGTTCACAAATGAACCTAACCATATATATATATATATATATATGTTGTGTGTGTGTGTAGTGTGTGTGTGGTGGTTGTTTTTTCAAATGTTTTGTTATTAATACATATGTAGAAAGAGTATACTAATAGCTCTCGTATTATGTAGGGGTGTTCATCCAATCGAATAATGAATTTTTTAATTACTCGAATCGAATTTTTATTTTCTTTACTTGAATCCGTATTGAATTAGTATTTGAAACTCAAATTCGAATAAATTCGATTTAATTCAAATCCACCCTAAACAATAAATTATTTTACTTTCATTTTCTAAAACTACTACAAACTAATTATATTCAACATAATATATAATAATCTGCAAAATTAATCAACTAACAATATGCCAAGACACCATAATTTAGAAGATAGATTGGTTACTGGTAGCGATTTAATGTAACACCCAAAAAATGATAGAATCTAAATATATACACGTGTTGTGTGTGTGTAAAATATATGCGTTTAATTAAGGTTTTAAAATAAAAATGGTTAGGAACAATTAACCTAGTTAGTAATGTGACTTTGGTTAATTAAAACAATGTATGATGGACTTATAACAAAACTAAAGATGAGGAACTATAATGGTCAATATAAGAACAAGGGTTTTAAAAAGAAAAATTTTAAAGAAACACACAGAAGTGGACGACCAGAGAAGAGAGAAAGAAGGTGAGATCCTTCTCAACCCTAAAAATCATCAAATGGAAGGCAAATTTAAGTCTTATGCATGAATCAATTTTAGTGATCACCTAGTCAAAGGGATCATAAGGTATGTTAAATTTTTTAATTTGGTGAAGTATGATTGATAGAGAAAAACCATGAATCTCAATTCTTGAATGAAATATAGGTTATATGATAGGATTCATGATAAATATGTGTTTAAACTCACTATTCTTGCTAAACTTGGGAGATTTTAGCATAAGTCAAGTATTAGGGTTTATGTGTTTAAATAAGTAAGTGAGTTTTGATGTTTTAACATGAAAGAAGCTAAACTGTTATGTGTATTAGCTTCATATAAAGTTCCTAAAAGACATGGTTGCACAAGGGAATTATTTTTAATGATAGTAGGTTCATAATGATATGAAATTGGGTTTATGAAGTTCATGAGCTTAAGAAAAAGAAAGGTTTTAAATTCACACCCACAAGGTGTATGACAAAATGCTTGTATGAAATGTCAGTTAATGATAATGAATGAAATGTGTAGATAAGAACCTAAAATCTGATTGTTGTCAAATTTGCATGCCATGGATGTGAACAATTAACTGCTAATAACAATTGGGTTGCACAATTTAGCTACTCGAATGAAACTAAGGAAGGTCAAACCGACTCGGATACACGCTTGAAAGGAAAGCTTTTAGGTACGTGACTTTATGCTTTGTAGGATTTTACTTATGATTTTTGTAGTACTATGTTGGACAATGAAGTGAAATTAAACAAATTCGGCTCATTCATAGGTGATGGATTTCACACGATTGAACCGAATAGGTAATATCGAATAATGATATGATTGGGTTTGTTTAAAGGTGATGGTTTTCACATAAACAACCAAATGGATCAAAATAAGGAAATGGTTTAAGTTTAGTCGTTTGAAAGTGATGGTTTTCACATAAACAACCAAACGGGTCAAAATAAGGAAATGGTATTAAGTTTGGTCGTTTGAAAGTGATGGATTTCACATAAACTTCCAAATAGGTCAAAACAAATAAGTTAATAGAGAGTTTGGTTTATTTCAAGTGAAGGATTTCATACGAATAATCAAACGGGTCAAAATGAAGTCTTAACACTTACCGAAATGGGTACATGAATAATGACTTCGGTATAAACCCGCTAGATGGGTATAATCATGAATATAAGCATAAACTGGGTAAGGGGAACGCAAGTTATAAATTTAAAGACCGGGCAATGAGTCATAAATAAGAGAGGAAGAATTCGTGAAAGAATTCGGAATAATTAAGTTCAACCATAGTATGGTTGAATAAGTGCGATTGCGTATCGAATAACGGATACATAAAACACATGGAAATTAACCCGGATATTGAGGAACAATTATAAAAATAACGATCATGCAAAAAGGATGTGGTTTAATAAGTTCGCTTGCTCAAATGTGCAAATGGGTTGAAACAATTAATTTTACAAATTTTGAATCAATAACATAAAACACGTTATTATTGATCCGGGTAGTGGATTTCAAGTTAAACGTGTGGACAATCGTTTTACGATCAAATAGAAACAAGTTCCGTTTTAAACGGATGAGTAGTTGAAAAGATACGGAGGAATTCGTATTAAAAACGACAATTGAAAAATTCTGCGGCAACCCACCGTAAGCTACGGTGGCCTACGTAGCTTAGGTAGGATACTGCTGTTCGAACAGAATAAACAGACCTTAAGCTACGGCAAGAAGCCATAGCTTACGGCAGGTATATGACGAAACTTTGTTTTGTTTTTGGTATTCGGTCTATTAGGTTACGATATATACTCTGTATAACTAATGTTATTATTGATTTTGAAATCTAGGTGGTTAATAAGGTGGAACGGATGTGATCAAGTATGTCAAAGAATATAACACAAATAAAGATCAAGCTTTCGGGTTTTGTTAATCATTTTTTAGTACATCTAAACTTTGTAGACAAGTAGAATGTTTGTTCTAAATACTTAAGAAGCCTCACTAGCTTCATTTAATGCGTAAAGTTTTTGTATTAGCATTTTGTATAAATATGTCTATTATGCAAAAATTTTATAAAGTATTTTATGTTCTATATATGGTCTTACATTTAAGTTAGGTAAAAAATTAGAAATAAGTAGTATGGACTATTTGTCATTAGGTTTGATAATGTTACGAATAATAAACTTATTTTTTTACGGATATAGTTCATACTTTACCTAAGTGTAGAAGTTATATGTGTGTGTACATACATATATTAAAAAATATATATAAATTGAATTCGAATTTCGAATCGAATGGAAAATCAAATTCGTATCGATTACCGGACTCGGCTACGAATCAACTTATATTCGAACCTTATTAATCAAATTCGAATCGAGTTGAATTTCGAATTTTTTCAAGGAACATTGGATTTTAATAATCCCAACTATTCGTTGTTGGCCGTCAACAGTCCCAACTTTAAAAATAACCATTGACAGTCCCAAATATTGACATATTGGCCACTAATGAACCCTGATTAACAGAACCCTAACGCCGTTAGTCTCTGTTCGCCGGAAAACCATTTTTGGCAAAAAAAAATGTTTCTAAAGGTCCGATCTAAGGTTACAAAGAGGTTTGGGACGAAGATGTTAAGTTTTACGACAAAAAGTTGGAGTTTTCCGGCCAAAAAGAAGTTTTCCCCGGCGACTTCAATAATTGGTGCTTTCACTAGAATAAGGTTCCTAAAGGTCCGTAATAAGGCTATAAGGAGGTTTGGGACGAAAATGTTGAGTGTTCCGGCAAAAAAACGTTTTTCCGGCGATCGGAGATTAACGACGCTAGAGTTCTGTTAGTCAGGGTCCATTGGTGGCCAATATGTTAATAGTTGGGACTGCCAGTGGTTATTTTTTAAGTTGAGACTGTTAACGGACAACAACGAATAGTTGAGATTATTAAAATCCAATATTCATTTTTCCAATCCCCTAATGTTGTGTTAGATTAATGATACGTACATCTAAAAACATAAAAATAAAAAATAAATAGAAAAGAGTATATTTAAAACTTTTTGAGTCGTGTTCAAATGGTGTTAGGTTAACGACACATATCTATACCTAATGAATAAGTAACTGATTATGTCATAGATCACAATTATGCCAGCCCAATATTATCTTTCCGCTTCTCTTATTTCATTATCATTTAAAAGGTCCTTTTATATGTAATATCTATTATATTTTATCTCAATACATCATTTTATAATATCTTGATCATTAACTATTTAGCATATTCTCTATACTCAACACATGCAATGAGTGAGTTTGTAAACTAATGTATAAACTAAAACTAAAACAAAATCGAAACTATATGTAATTTAGTTAAAAAAAATAAATGGATATCAATTTAGTTAAATCTATACTACTAAAAAAGAGAAGCTTAAACTATAAACTATTTATTATTATTATTATTATAATATTAATTTGATTAATTTTTTATCATACTTAATATTAAATATATTTTGTTTCTCTTATTACTTTTAAGATTTGATGTTTTCTAAAATTTCGAGTATATTTTTTCTGCATCTCGATCTTAATTTTTTTTTAAAACCGGGTTGTGAGTAGCAATGTACAAGTAATCGAAACATTACATCATATCAAAGCTATCTCGCATTTACTTTTTTATTATAATTTGACATCATTTACCCTTTAGTTATACTGTTACAACGGCTTATATTTATCTAGGTTTCAAAAAAAACTTTAAAGCAAATGAGTCAAATAAAATTTCGTTTTTTTACTGTGACAAACTAAATCGATAGTCTTCGACCAGCCATTGTGACAGTATAGAATATCTTTCTATATCATAAACTCCCATAAATACGATACAATATGGGGATTTAGCCACACTTTAATCTACACATACCCCTACGAATAACTACAACAAATAACGATCCTTCACGAAAACTTCGAAGGCTCTTCTAGGTGTTACACCATACTCACCTCCACGTGGCATCTTGACAGTGACACAGTTACCCTTATTCGATGCTTTCGTGAACAAGACAAAGACAGAGAGAGAGAGAGACCCACACTCCCGTTTCAACTCATGTTTCTAGACCCATAAAGCGATTACATTTACAATTTATATCTAGGGTTTATATATATAGCAATCAAGATTCAGCAGATGGTTTTGTTTCTGTGGGTTCAATGAGAACATCTTTTAAGGACTCTCTCAAAGTTCTTGAAGCAGATATTCAACATGCTAATACCCTGTAAGAACCTAATCATTTTCCTCTGCTTATGTGTGTGTGTTTTTCTTGAGTTTTGATGAAATTCATGGTGTTTGATGTACTTTGTCTATATCTATTTGTGGGTTTTTGATTTTAGATGATTTAGAGCAGTTCATGATCTGGGTTTGTTCTGATATAATTTTGTTGAATTACATATGTCTAAATTTGATAAAGGTGCTGCCTTTATGTGGGTTGAGAAGAAACTTATACTGATAAGGGTTTATCCTTTGTGGGTAGAGTATTTTGGATTGTAATTTTCTAGCACATAATTGTTATATGTATGGTCCTTATGAATATGATTCCCAACAATGAGATTGTAACATCTTTAGGCAAATCCTATGTGGGCCGTTGAATAGGGGAGATGTTGGGTCATCATTAAAATACCATCAATGTTGTAGATAGGGTAGAATCACAGTTAAACGTGCTAAGGTCACAAAAACAAAGTTGTGAACTCCTGGTGCGTAAAGCGAGCAACGCGTTTATCCACGGTTGATGTGTGATTTGCCTAGGGTGTTACCGACTTATGAAAATAAAGGGGTGAACTATTGCACTAATCTTAATCAAATTTATTATGTTAATTATCTATGTATTTTTATTGAGACCATAAGAGAAAGAAGTGTCTATTTTGCCACATATACCTACGATGTCTGGATTTGGAAAATGAGTAGAGGTTGTTGCTTGATCACAACTTCTTTGAGATTTAAAAGGGCAGCAGCTATACATTTTGATTTTTGACCTTCTGTGGTCAAATCCGTTACGATTTGAGTTAAAAAATTGATATGGATCCGTAACATGTTGTTATGATATGCTATGAATTTGTATTGTATTTAGTATTTTATGATACAATGATAAAAAAATTTCTCAAAAGTATAAAGGGTTCACGTAAATCAGTAACATGGCATATGTATTTGACTTTTTGTTTTGACCTTTTTTAATCAAATCGTTTCTTATTAAGAGGGAATACAAGTTTGTGTATTTAGAAGCATCATTCATCTGTTCATAGATTCATTAGTGTTTCCTAATTCATACATGAAAGTACTAAAATGAACTTGGGATTGATTCATGGCTGAACTTATATTGTGCTATTTTATTTGTAAATATTTTCTTTATTTTTGCAGAGCATCGGATTTACGAAGGGAGTATGATGGTGCATGTGTGCAGATGCGAATGTCTTACAGTGCAGCTGCAGAGTTTTTGCTTTTCTTTGTTCAATGGTCGGATTGCCACTTGGCAGGTGCGCTCGGACTGTTGAGGATCCTGATTTACAAGGTCAAAAATCCATACTTCATAGTTGATAAAAGAAAATATAACTAATTATAATTTATCGATCGAATACCGTATCTTTCTTGTGATTTGAAGGCTTTCGTGGTTTGCTGCACTACAGGTTTATGTTGATGGTACCACAACGTTGTCGACACATGAAAAGAAGGCAAGCATTAGAGAATTTTATGGTATGATCCAACTGAAATTTAATTATTATTTTTTTTTGGTATAAAACTTGTTACCAAAAGGTGTTTGGACTTTTGGTCATTGTTTTCTACTTTATTTTGGTAAAAATTTGTAAAAACCGTTTACATTATTGAAGTCAAAAACAGGTTTCATATATCCATCACTAATGCAACTTCAAAGCGGAGTGTCGAATTCCGAAGATAGAAAGCAGAAGAAGATATGCAATGAAAGATTTTCAAAACAAGACCGCAACGATGGTGATGATGAAAGTCGAGGTTCGGATCTTGATATTGAATCAGAAGAAGAATGTGGTATTTGCATGGAAGCCAATGACAAACTTGTACTGCCAATATGTACCCATGCCATGTGCTCCCGTTGCTATAATGACTGGTATGATTCTTGATACGATTATTGATACTTGATACTTCACCTTAGTGCATTTGTAACCGTGCGGTAAAAGCATCTCTATGTGTTAATCTACAATCTGAACATTCTTGTGGAACAATTTGCAGGCGAACAAGATCATTGTCTTGTCCGTTTTGTCGCGTCAACCTTAAAAAAACCGACCCGGGTGAGCTATGGGTGTATGTTAACAGAAAAGAAGTGACGGATATGGCCACAATAACATGGGGAAATCTTAAAAGATTCTTCATGTACATCGATAAGCTCCCTCTTGTTGCCCCCAACTCGCCTTTTGATTCCTATTGAGGTAGAAACTAGCTTGAAAATATTATATAAATCTTGGGTTCATTTCTTGGAGTTTATAAAAGTGAATTTATGATAACCACCAATATTCTATATGAACATTGGTGGTCGTCGTGGATTCGCTCGACGACTTGCTTGTTCTTCTTGTTGGGTGAATGGATCGGGGGGTTTTGTAGCCGATGTAGTTCACTTGCTAGAAAGTGGTCTTGCAAGCAAATTTGTAACGGATGTGTAAGTGCATTTTGAGTGAGGATGTTTTTACTTTGTTTATTTGTGGAGTTGTATCTATATTTTCCCATTTGAATATACAAAATAAAAAACCGACACAATTGTCACACCCCGACCCGCAGCGGAAAAGGTGATCGGGGCATGATTGGGTTTTCATCAAAGCTCATGACATTTACTATAACGTTTCATATTTATTATTACAATTTAAAGGGAAATCATAAAATCATAATTACAACATGTTCTACACATCTTTCTAAACTTCATTATTTTCTTCTAAGGCATTTCCTATGTTTTCCTTGCTTCATCCTGTTCACCTGTATCATGTGTAAAAATGGTTTTTGGATCAACAAAAACTTGGCGAGTGAATCCTATTAAAAACATTTAAACAAGTTTAATGAATTGATAAAATAAAGTGCATAACCACATATGAGTAAATGTAGATGTAAACTTATTCACAAAACACTTAATATTAAATAATACACACACATACAATAATAGATTGTTTTGAGGCACGTGTTGTTCAACTCGTCTCCCACGAGGAACTGATGGGCCTAATGAATGAGTTTTGAGGCACGCGTTGTTCTACGAACTGATGGGCCTAATGTATGAGTTTTAAGGCACGCGTTGTTCAACTCGTCTCCCACGAGGAACTGATGGGCCTAATGAATGAGTTTTGAGGCACGCGTTGTTCTACGAACTGATGGGCCTAATGTATGAGTTTTAAGGCACGCGTTGTTCAACTCGTCTCCCACGAGGAACTGATGGGCCTAACAAATAATTTGCATACAAGATGACAATATGTAATACATAACTACAAACAATATTTACATTCTAAGTTTAAATCATAATATGGTATGGCACGAGTTTGAATAAACGAATTGTTTAAGTGACACATGATACACCCCAAAACGTGTAATTAAAAAGGGGAGTTGTAAGATTCACTCACATTGGGTGCGTTCGGTTGATGATGTTGAATGCGCACGAAGTTGGATTTAACCACGAGTGAAACTAACCTAGATAATAACATAATAGTTCGGTAAATAAGCGGATTTTATTAATCAATTTCAGTAGGATTATTGGATATATTTTTGTGAGTTTAAGGCTATTTTCTAACTTTAAAAATGTTATTTTTAAGTATTTTTAATTTAAATAAATAAATAAAAGTAATAAAAAAATGTTGATTTTTGACTGTTGACCATTGACTTGTTGACCGTTGACCTGTTGACCGGTTCGGTCGGTTATATGTGTGCGCTGGGTGAGACTCGAACCCGTGACCTCCCGTACGCGTGCACGCAGCTCTACCAACTGAGCTACGTGTCTAACCCGAAATATTTATGTTTTTAATTATATTTATATACTAATTAAATTAATCCAAAAATCACTTATTTTAAAAACGATTTAATTGCATCACTCGGTGCTCGCCACAGGCTCGAACCCAGGACCTGTGGTTTAGTTTGGCACACAGTCCACCGCTGGACTGTGTGTCTAACTTGGTAAATATTCTGGTTTTTAATATACTTAACATCTCACTGTTGTGGATCCGGTTCAGTTTTTTTTTTTTTTAAAAAGACATGTTATTACAGCGAACGTGTGTGTCAAGGATCGAACTCGGGACGTATGCGTGTTTATTTGCACACAGTCCACCGCTGGACTGTGTGTCTAACCCGTTTATAAAACCGATTTTAATTTATCTTATCTCATACACAACTTCGTCTTCTTCGTCCAAAACACAGACAACGGTTAACTAACAGTTATTTGTCAAATTAATTTAACGAACATTATGAGAAATCGTAATGTAATGAACAGAAAAAGGTTTGGGGATTGATTGTACCGAACTGATCGTCTTTCTTTAGAAGTCCAGCGAAGGTCGTCGACTCTGTTTTGGTGACCTTCGGCTGTTAGAATCAATTAACAGTTTGGAGGGATTAGATGTGTAATTGAACTACTGAGTAACGATTATCAGTAGGTTCCATGATCATACCGGTTAACAGCGAGATTCTGAAACTTTCAGAAGTTTTCCGGCGAAAACAGAAAATCCGGCAATGTCGTCTGGGGTTGATTCTGGGTGATGGAGTGATGTTAGAATTTGTATAATAATGGAATGAAACAGAAAAGTCGAGGTAATTACCGTGTAGATGAAAGTCCCGGTTTTCCGGCGACTTGCAGAGAATTCCGGCGAGTGAAATTTCTTTCGACAGAGATTCTTCAGAGGTTTAAGGTGAGTGTGGGTGATGTCAGTATGAGCTCTAAGATCTTATTCTAGAGTAAGAAGAAAGGATGGATTGAACTCGGTTTTCCGGCGATAATTTCCGGTCACTTTACAGAGAAATCCGGCGACTACGGCGAAGTTTTCTGAGCGAAATGAAGAGTGTGATTTTGATAAACTCGCGAGCTCACTGATGAATAAAGTATAACTCAGGTTTAAGTGTATTTCTGATTTCGAATTCAACACTTTTCGGTTACGGTCCGATGATTTGAATAAAAGACCTTAAAGTTTTCAGTTATAACCGACGCTGGTATAATTGTATCCGTTATGCCAAAAGATACGTCTAAGATTTACGATTTCGTCGGGATTTCCGGCATCAGTGACTTGAGTGACCGAATTCGATTTGAGTTTTTTATTATGTGAATTAATTGAATCAATAAATCAACAAGAAACACAAGTGGCGGAGTGGTTGGATGTGTGTGTGTTAAGGCTTGGATGATTCTCGGCTGACCCGGGTTCAAAACCCGGCTTCAGCGTTTTATTTTTATTTCATTATTTTTAATAAATTTTCAATTATAAATTTTATATTCTAATATACTTATTAATTATGTATCGTTTAAAATTAATTTGAGCATTAAATACGCAACGAAATTTTTTTGACTGGTTGTTCGGTTAATAAACGAAGCGGGTTTGGTAAATCCGTTTTTTTACGGATGTTACAGTATCCCCTACTTTTAGAAATTTCGTCCCGAAATTTAAGTAGTGGCATGTTTGTCTCAAAAGGATGGTGTTTAGTTTGACAGTTACATACTTAGAAAGGAGTAAGAGTTTAAATTTTTGTTTGAGGCGGTAACGTTCCTTGTAAGGGTTGAGTACCCTGCTTCAGGAATCGTTTTTTGATGCCTATGATAATGAATATTAATAAACAGAGTTGATTGACTAAATATGATTTCATGCGCAAGAGTTTTGGTATGTTTGGAAAGATAAAGTTATATCCTCAAACAAGACTTCTACTACTAAAACCTACATGGAACTCCTCGTAACCGCCTGACAATGCCTCTGATCCTTTGACAAGAATACTTATATATAGGAAGTACCAGCGGCGTATCCACCATATTCTTGTCAAATTTTCATTGGTTTTATCAGTAAGTTATGATTGGTTCTATGATGTGACTCTCGAACATAAATAAACACAACAACCAATATCTCAGTCATAATTCTGATAGCATACATGTTTGAATGGTGACAGTTCCTATCTCGTTTGTTATGATGGAGAGGTTAGTTTATGTAAAAATAGAACACAATCCAATTTCTTTAAATAATGAGATGATATGAATGCTAAATCAGTGAGTATAACACAAACTTCAACTAAGACAATACTAAATCCTACATGGAACTTCTCATAACCGCCTGATAATGCCTCTGATCCTTTGACAAGAATACTTATATATAGGAAGTACCAGCGGCGTATCCACCATATTCTCGTCAAATTTTCATTGGTTTTATCAGTAAGTTATGATTAGTCCTATGTGACTCTAAAACATAAACAAACACAACAACCAAAGCTTGAGTCTTAATTCTGATAGTATACATGTTTGAATGATGACAATACCTCTCTCGTTTGTTATGATGGAGAGGTTAGTCTATGTAGAAGTGAGACACAGCTCAACTTCTTTAAATGTTGAGATTGTAATACGTTGAGATGTATGATGATATGAATGTTAAATCAATGAGTATAAAACAAACTGAAATAGTAATTTGCATTTAAATTCTTGGATAAAATTCCAATTTATAACTGAGATACGGGAAAATTGAGATAACATAAAGAAAACGTAAAAACTAAGCGGTTGGAGTTGAATCTTGATTTTTGGCGAAGGGGACTAGTTGGGTGGTTTCGTTTGGGCCGTCGTTATCTTCAATAGGATTGGAGTTGATGTTGAAAACTCTTCCTCTTGCTGTGGCCTAGTGGTTGGGTTTTCTTGATTTGCTTGGTTAACTGGGTTTGCTTGAGCTTGGGCGTTTATGATGTTAACCAATCGAGGTCACGTGTTTCTATAATGGGTAGGGTCGCCACAATTGAAACAAGCTCGAACATATGGGAACATGGGGTATTGGGGTTGTTGATATGTTTGGATCATGTTTTGAGTAGGGGGTGAGGTTTGGTTTTGAGGGGTGCGGCAAACCTTGCTCAAATGACCATAGCGTCCACAATTCGCACATAGTCGACAAGGTAAGGTAGATGGATGGTGATAAAAACAGGTGTTACATTGAGGGTGAGGTCCAAGGTAAGTTTCTTATTTGGGTAAGTTGAGTTGGGTGCTATTTGAGTGATTGGGATAGCTTGGAGGGGTACGGCTTGTGAGGCTGATTGATTACGTTGGGTGACAGCGAAAAGTAGCCCATCTCGCTTTCTCTTGGAAATGGGTTGAGAAAGGGATTCGGTTTGGGTGGAGTTTGAAGTTTCGGTTGATGCTTTATCCTTCTTCTTCTCCTCCTTGAAGTCTTTATTCCGTATGCGGTTCTCGGTGAGCTCTGTAGCTAACTCCATTGCTGCTTCCAAAGTTGCAGGCGTGGTACTTATTACAGAGTCTTGGATTTTTGAAGGAAGACCTCGAATGTAGTGCTCGATCAAACGGTAGAGGGGAGTGAACAAGTTGGGAACCATTTGATTTAACTCAAGGAATCTTTTGTTGTACGTGGTGTGGTCGCCTTCCTTTTGTTTCAACGAATAGAACTCATCCTCTAATTTCTTGATTTCGCTTCTTGGGCAAAACCGTCTAGTCATGATTTCCTTCAACTCTTCCCAAGTTAAAGTCATAGCATCTTCAACACCTCGTTTGGCCTTCTCTGTATTCCACCAAGTAAGTGCTATTCCAAGTAAACGACCGGCACTTTGCGATCATCGGGGCAATCGCAATTTAGAAAAGTGTTCTCCATTTCTTCAAACCAATGGAGAAGAGCGGTGACACCTTCAGTCCCTTCGTATTTTGGAGGGTCGCAGGATTTGAAATGCTTGTAGGTGCATTTAGTGGTATTTGGGGGAGGGTTGATTTCATTTTGATCTTCTTGGTTGACAGGATTAGCGGTAAGGGCTTGTTGGACTTGAATTACAATGTTGGGTATTACGGCAGCCATTTGTTGAGCGATTTGGGCAGCCATGCGCTCGCGGGCTTTTCCTGATCTCATCTTCCTACGAGCGAGGCTAGAAGACATCTACAAGGAATACATATCAAGAGTATGAGTTGGATGCTTTAGGGATCATGTGTCGTATTTAGGAATGAACATTTATAAAATAAATATAAAATAATAAACTACTACATCCATAGGATGTCTTGGGCTTTGCTCGTAATTGGGCCTTGCATGCCGACATACTTCACCTTCATAATCATGTGGGCCCCCATGATCACCGGGTTTTTCATATGGTTCGCATGTGTTAGCCTGGTTACGTACACTAAAACCCGTAGAAAATCGAGAAATAAGTATGTAACGTATGATATTCGGAATGTATCCAGGTGTGGACACGGTGACACCTCAAAGTGGGGTTAGTTCGAACGACGTTTGGTGTGGCATGCTTTGGCCTAATAGGTCCTTCGTACTCTCATCGTTAGTCCCCAGGTAGGCAAACTGGTCCGTTATATTGGATTTATACGAATGCCAACCTAGACAGGACGTTCCGACTACCGGTACTTGTACCCTTACAGTTACTACATGCCCGTCGCAGAACTCACTTTGATGAGATTTGAAAAATGAAAAATGCGACAAAATTTTTGAATAACGGAAGTATGAAGACGATTTGAATATGTGAGCATTGAAATATGTATGATGAATGTGTATGTAATTGTGCATGTCTAACTGTAAGTATAATTCACTATGTATCACAAAAATGTAGTATCGGAAGTATTTGCATGCATTTGTGTATGTAATAAATATGAAACAAATAAATATCATAAGTTTGCATGTAACCACATAAACAATTAAAATCTAGTCAACTATAGTATAGGCTCTAAGGGTCTAAAATCCTATCCTATATCCCTATAGTCAAAAGCTTCTGATACCAATCTGTAACACCCCGACCCGCAGCGGAAAAGGTGATCGGGGCATGATTGGGTTTTCATCAAAGCTCATCATTACATAACGTTTCATATTTATTATTACAATTTAAAGGGAAATCATAAAATCATAATTACAGCATGTTCTACACATCTTTCTAAACTTCATTATTTTCTTCTAAGGCATTTCCTATGTTTTCCTTGCTTCATCCTGTTCACCTGTATCAGTGTAAAAATGGTTTTTGGATCAACAAAAACTTGGCGATGAACCCTATTAAAAAACATTTAAACAAGTTTAATGAATTGATAAAATAAAGTGCATAACCACATATGAGTAAATGTAGATGTAAACTTATTCACAAAACACTTAATATTAAATAATACACACACATACAATAATAGATTGTTTTAGGCACGCGTTGTTCAACTCGTCTCCCACGAGGATGATAGCTATGATTTGGGCGCTGAAATTGCCTAATGATAGTTTTGAGGCACGCGTTGTTCTACGAACTGATGGGCCTAATGTATGAGTTTTAAGGCACGCGTTGTTCAACTCGTCTCCCACAGGAACTGATGGGCCTAACAAATAATTTGCATACAAGATGACAATATGTAATACATAACTACAAACAAATATTTACATTCTAAGTTTAAATCATAATATGGTATGGCACGAGTTTGAATAAACGAATTAGTTTAAGTGACACATGATACACCCCAAAACGTGTAATTAAAAAGGGGAGTTGTAAGATTCACTCACATTGGGTGCGTTCGGTTGATGATGTTGAATGCGCACGAAGTTGGATTTAACCACAAGTGAAACTAACCTAGATAATAACATAATGGTTCGGTAAATAAGCGGATTTTATTAATCAATTTCAGTAGGATTATTGGATATATTTTTGTGAGTTTAAGGCTATTTTCTAACTTTAAAAATGTTATTTTTAAGTATTTTTAATTTAAATAAATAAATAAAAGTAATAAAAAAATGTTGATTTTTGACTGTTGACCATTGACTTGTTGACCGTTGACCTGTTGACCGGTTCGGTCGGTTATATGTGGCGCTGGGTGAGACTCGAACCCGTGACCTCCCGTACGCGTGCACGCAGCTCTACCAACTGAGCTACGTGTCTAACCCGAAATATTTCTGTTTTTAATTATATTTATATGCTAATTAAATTAATCCGAAAATCACTTATTTTAAAAACGATTTAATTGCATCACTCGGTGCTCGCCACAGGTCTCGAACCCGGGACCTGTGGTTTAGTTTGGCACACAGTCCACCGCTGGACTGTGTGTCTAACTTGGTAAATATTCTGGTTTTTAATATACTTAACATCTCACTGTTGTGGATCCGGTTCAGTTTTTTTTTTTTAAAAAAGACATTTTATTACAGCGAACGTGTGTGTCAAGGATCGAACTCGGGACGTATGCGTGTTTATTTGCACACAGTCCACCGCTGGACTGTGTGTCTAACCCGTTTATAAAACCGATTTTAATTTATCTTATCTCATACACAACTTCGTCTTCTTCGTCCAAAACACAAACAACGGTTAACTAACAGTTATTTGTTAAATTAATTTAACGAACATTATGAGAATCGTAATGTAATGAACAGAAAAAGGTTTGGGGATTGATTGTACCGAACTGATCGTCTTTCTTCAGAAGTCCGGCGAAGGTCGTCGACTCTGTTTTGGTGACCTTCGGCTGTTAGAATCAATTAACAGTTTGGAGGGATTAGATGTGTAATTGAACTACTGAGTAACGATTATCAGTAGGTTCCATGATCATACCGGTTAACACGAGATTCTGAAACTTTCAGAAGTTTTCCGGCGAAAACAGAAAATCCGGCAATGTCGTCTGGGGTTGATTCTGGGTGATGGAGTGATGTTAGAATTTGTATAATAATGGAATGAAACAGAAAAGTCGAGGTAATTACCATGTAGATGAAAGTCCCGGTTTTCCGGCGACTTGCAGAGAATTCCGGCGAGTGAAATTTCTTTCGACAGAGATTCTTAAGAGGTTTAAGGTGAGTGTGGGTGATGTCAGTATGAGCTCTAAGATCTTATTCTAGAGTAAGAAGAAAGGATGGATTGAACTCGGTTTTCCGGCGATAATTTCCGGTCACTTTACAGAGAAATCCGGCGACTACGGCGAAGTTTTCTGAGCGAAATGAAGAGTGTGATTTTGATAAACTCGCGAGCTCACTGATGAATAAAGTATAACTCAGGTTTAAGTGTATTTCTGATTTCGAATTCAACACTTTTCGGTTACGGTCCGATGATTTGAATAAAAGACCTTAAAGTTTTCAGTTATAACCGACGCTGGTATAATTGTATCCGTTATGCCAAAAGATAACGTCTAAGATTTACGATTTCGTCGGGATTTCCGGCATCAGTGACTTGAGTGACCGAATTCGATTTGAGTTTTTTATTATATGAATTAATTGAATCAATAAATCAACAAGAAACACAAGTGGCGGAGTGGTTGGATGTGTGTGTGTTAAGGCTTGGATGATTCTCGGCTGACCCGGGTTCGAAACCCGGCTTCAGCGTTTTATTTTTATTTCATTATTTTTAATAGATTTTCAATTATAAATTTTATATTCTAATATACTTATTAATTATGTATCGTTTAAAATTAATTTGAGCATTAAATACGCAACGAAATTTTTTTGACTGGTTGTTCGGTTAATAAACGAAGCGGGTTTGGTAAATCCGTTTTTTGACGGATGTTACAACAATGATGATGTTTCATCGTGCTTTTCTTTACGATGGTGTGTTTTTCCTTAAGAATGCCCATATTTTATTATTGTTACATTTTGATGCCAGAATCGAGTACTTACACCTAATAGTAAACCGACACAATGATAACGCTAACGCAAAGGAAAATGTATCAACATGGTTTTCAACTTAGTGATGGAAGTAACTGATGATAGTCTCTTTTCTTAACTTAACTTATCAAATCTCTACTTCAGTTTGGTTAACCTACAACTATCATCTCTTATTATAATACCCTGTATAAGGAATCATTTCTTTTGACAAGAGCCGAGAGCAACAAATATCGGAGTAGTTTGGTGTTGGGGTGTTCTTTATTTGGAATAGACTTGAAAAAAGCCAATTTCGACTGAACCAAATTCGAATTACAAATTTTGAATTTTTCCGAACAAGGTTACCATCGTATTGAATTGAATTCGAATATGAGATATTTTCGAACTATCAACCCGAATGAATATATAAAATTATATAAATATTATGTTTTTGTAAATTATATGAACTTTTCAACCCGAATTCAAATTGGTTTTGGAACTAAACTCCAATTCAGTTCCAAGAATTCCAAATTCAATTTTTTTTTTAACAGTTACGATTATATAATAGGGTCAGTTAACCTGTAAAACCTGAAACTGGTGACTGATGAGTGGTTCATGCACTTGAACTACTTTCACATGATTCAAGATACTTTATAAAATCCCACCTTATATAAATGTACTTATTTTTCTTAAAAAAGTACATTTTTAATGCTGGCAAAAGCCAAAAAACGAAAGAGATGATAACATAAAATAGCATAGTTTTTTGTCATTTTCTTTTAAGATGCAAGATGATGTCCCACTAGGCCACTTGTGCATTATACACCACTTGGTACTCATCTCCCATTGGTCACTTCTTCCATAAAAATAAATCCAGATTCTGTGAATGTTCTTCTTTCATCCTGAAGATTCCTTTTTTTTTTCCGGTCAAGATCACTGTTTCCGGCCAAACTTTGAGATGGAATCAGGAACATGGAGGTGTCTGATGTCTTTTTTGCCACTGCTTATATATTTGCTATTCATCATATACTCTGGTTACAACTCTCCACAGGTTTGTTTGTTTGTTTGTTTTTCCTCTTTTCAGTTCTTCTGATTGAACCCTAATTGGTAGAGTGAATTGTTGGATTTATTACTATTTAATATATGTCAATAATCTTTGTGTTTGATGTTTTCCTTAGGTGGTGTAGGAAAGTGTGTAATAATGAGGGTTGGGTAATATATGTGATTATGTGAAGATTTATTATTATATGATATATGTCATATGTGAATAATCTTTATGTTATATGATTGTCGCAAGGAACGTCCTGCCTCAAATATCATTAACGCGTTAGCTTTAGTGTTAACGCACATGGGTGGTGGAAATTTTTGGGTGGGTGACCTCCCTCTTCGTATATTTGTGAGTTGCAGCAAAGCTGACAATAATGGTTGGTACAAGGGGCAAGATGTTACATCTTTTATGGGTGTAGACGTCTTTAATAATTGACCCTTATCAGGTTTTTAGCATGTTTAAGCGTTATTGTGTTGGTATTGTTGATCAAAGGTTATTAGGTCCATTGGTTGAGTGTTTTTTTTACTGAAAAACGACTGTTTTAATGACGCAACCTTTTGTGTTCGAAACAAAGCAAAGAACCGTAAATCTTTTAGTTCAATTGCATCCAAACTCGACCTATAAAGTGGTGAAGATGGCTTTATTGTTATTCATCTTATATTCTGATCATATCTCTTCAAAGAATTGTTGTTTTAAATCTTTAAATCAAAATTTTTAATAATTTTTCTTAAAGATTTGATCTATAGGTAATCTTTACACCATAAGGCTATGTGTTACGGGCTCCATAGGGTCTCCATGTCACACCCCGACCCGCAGCGGAAAAGGTGATCGGGCATGATTGGGTTATCATCAAAGCTCATGACATTTATTATGCGTTTCATATTCATTAAATACAATTTAATGGAAATTTACAATGAATATTACAACATGCTCTAACTATCAATCTAAGCTTCTTTGTTCTCTTCTAAGGCATTTCCTATGTTTTCCCTGCTTCAACCTGTTCACCTGTATCATGTGAAAAAGGGTTTTTTTTTGGGTCAACATAATGTTGGCGAGTGAATCCAATGGAAAACATTTGAACAAGTTTATTTAAATTGATTATGAAATATGTGCACAACCAAACATGAGTAAAAATAGATGTAAACTTATTCAACAATCATAAGATATTAAATAAAACACACATGAACAATAATGGAACATTTAGAGGCACGCGTTGCTCAACTCGTCTCTCACGAGGAACTGATGGGCCTAATGAATGAATTGCATAAACATGATAATATGAATGACACAACTACAAACAATATAAACTCAATGATACACACATGAACAATAATGAATTGGTTTTGAGGCACGCGTTGTTCAACTCGTCTCCCACGAGGAACTGATGGGCTTAATGGATGAATTCCATATAATTTGACAAAATGAAATAAGTAATCACAACAATATAAACAATCTAAATTTAGATCACGATATGGTATGGCACAAGTTTAAATAAACGAGTTAATTATTTTTATGACACATGACACACCCCAAAACGTGTAATTTAAAAGGGGGAGTTGTAAGATTCACTCACAGTGGGTGCGTTCGGTTGATGATGTTGAATGCACGCGAAGTGGTTTTAACCACGAGTGAGATTAACCTAGATAAATATCATTATGGTTCGGTAAGTAAACGGATTTTATTAATCTATTTTAGTAGGATTGTTGGGTGTATTTTTGTGAGTTTAAGGCTATTTTCTACCCTTAAAAATGTTATTTTTAAGTATTTTTAATCGATTTTTAATTAAAATAATTAAATAAAAATAATAAAAAATTTTGATTTTTTTTGCTACAGTGACCGTTGACTTTGACCGGTTGACCGTTGACCTGACCGTTGACCGGTTCGAGTGCGAATATAAGTGCGCTGAGTGAGGCTCGAACCCGAGACCTCCCGTACGCGTGCACGCAGCTCTACCAACTAAGCTACGTGTCTAACCCGTCATATATCTGTTTTTAATTATATTTATATATTAACTAGTTTAAACAGAAAATCCTTTTATTTTAAAAACAATTTAAGTGAATCGGACGGTGCGCTCCACAGGTCTCGAACCCGGGACCTGTGGGTTATGATAACACACAGTCCACCGCTGGACTGTGTGTACAACTTGTTAAATTAACTGATTTTTGTTATACTTAAACACAAATTAGTTATTCATTTCTGACTTATTTAAAAAGGTAACTAATTGTCCGGGTCGATGCAGAAGACCGGACTCGAACTCGTGCACTTTGATTAAACATACACACAGTCCACCACTGGACTGTGTGTCTAACTTGGTTATTTTTCCGATTATTAATATACTTAACATATATATAAAATGAATCCGGTTCAGTTAACAAAAAAGAACATTTTTATTTACGCAGCGTGTGTGGAAACAGGATTCGAACTCGAGACCTTTGTGTGTTTATTGTGCACACAGTCCACCGCTGGACTGTGTGTCTAACCCGAGTTATTTCTTGATTTAAATTATACTTATATACTACCGTAACATCGTCTTCTTCGTTGAGTTTTAACCAAAGATAATGTCTGACTGGTTCGAGTTTTTATTCAGGTTTCTTTAGCGTTTTAGGTTAATTACCGATGAGATAGAAGTAAAAAGAAAGGAAAATAAGCGTGAGGTATACCGACTAGCTTTCCTCTGTTTTCCGGCAGAACTCCGGCGACAGCAATCCCTTCCGGCGACGAGTGTCTTGCAGCAGAGAATCTTCAGAAAGCTTACAAAGGGTGTGGGTGGCTTCGGTATAAGCTCAGAGGGTTTAGTAAGGTTTAGAAGTGGAAGGTTCGTTTTTCCGGCGACGAGCAGAAATATTCCGGCGAGTGAGTTTTCGCCGAGAAAGGGTGCGGTTTTGAGCGAAAAGGTTTGCAGAAGTTCGAGGTGGTTTTTATAGGACAAATCGTCGATGTATTTGGTCCGATTTCCAACTGGATTCATTGGTTTGAATTTCTCCGGCGGTTATAACTTTGGTCGCGGACTCAGACGTCGGTTATAACCGATGTCTTAGTAAATGTTTACGTTATAACGGAAGATGTCGTTAAAAACTCGCGAGATTTCCGGGATTTCCGACGACTGAACTTTGGGCGCCGGTTTTGAATTCGGAAAGTTATGATATGAAATAAATGATCTTAATAATTAACAAGTAGCATCAGTGGCGCAGTGGTTTGTGCGCGTGTGTTAAGTTGTTGTTGAACCGGTACTGACCCGGGTTCGAAACCCGGCAGGAACAAAGTATTTTTATTTTGCGATTTTTAACAGTTTTTCAAAAACTAATTATATATTCCCGTATAATAATTGATTATGTATCGTTTAAAATTATTTTGGGCATTTGATTCGCAACGAAAATTTTAACTGACTGTTCGGTTGATAAACGGAGCGGGTTTGGTAAATCCGTTTTTGACGGATATTACACTCCATTGGTGTCCCCAGCGGGGCCCGGTCGTGGGGCTCTTTTGATGATTTTCTTTTTATTTTTGTTAATGTTAAATAATATATAACCCAATCATATCCAGCCACCTCAGCCCAATACCACATATCACATAAAGCACCCCACAACACGCCTTAGTGGTGTGAAGGGTGAAAAAAAAGTGTGCCTACGTGGCAGCACTTTTTTTTCAAATAAATCCACTTTGGAGCCCCTCCGTAACACATTGTCTAGGCACCTAAAACAGAGAATACCAACTAAGAGTGTAGGTGGGGCGGGGGTGGGAAGTCTAATATGTCTTTCTGTGTCACATGCACTTGGTAGCAATCTGGAACATGGCAATGAGACACTTGATCTGACATACATAACTTGTCATATATTGTTGGCTTGTTGCAACAGCCAATGACAACGACAAGTAGGTGCAGCCTTCTTCCTCATCATCATTACTGGATCGCCAGCAAACGCATCGTGACACGTCATGAGATATTTTCTGGTGCAGGTAACGATCATGATTCTTCTTATTCCTTGAAAGAGAAACTATTAAAAACAAGGGGATGTTTGGGATTACTTATTTGGCTTATCTGCTTATTTTCACATAATCACTTGCAAATGTTTGGATACAGAATAATGCTTATTCATAAGTTGTTTTCAATAACAGATTAAACTGATTATGCTTGGTGTATTCAGAACTACAAAACTACCCTTAGGGTGAAATAATGTGTTTTCAATATCCCAAACACCCCCTAAAATATTCGAAGTTCGTAACAAAATTGTAGTAAATTTTAATTTTGGAAAAGTAACAGCACAATAAGACTTCAACAGTCAACTTACTTTCATGTGTATTCGGTTATTTTTAATTGAATTGCAAATGGGCAGTTGAGATTAATGGCGGGAACATCATATCGTTGGTGAAAGAAAAGCATTGGCTGGAAAGAGTTAAGAATAAACCAGTGATTGACTATGGAGAAGCTGTTGTGATGCCTGGTTTGATTGATGTGTATGAAAATCCCTATAACTTAATTTCCTACAAAAAAAGATTGCTTTTTACTAATTTACATGTTCTAGATTGAATATAATATCAAATATGTTAACTTTAATAAAATCAAAGTGACACATCATTTAAATCTGTTACATGTAAAACATGATTCACCGTGTTGACCACAGGCATGCACATCTTGATGATCCTGGGAGGGAAGAATGGGAAGGATTTCCTTCAGGAACAAAGGCTGCTGCTGCCGGTATGTTGAATACTTATAAGCATCATATAAAATGTTAAAAGAATATACTTCTGTTGCAACGAGATCCTTATGTGTTATCTTCGTTTTTACCAGGTGGGATAACAACATTAATAGATATGCCACTTAATAGTGATCCATCTACTGTTTCTGAGGAAACCTTACAACTCAAGGTGAAGAAGGCAAATCTACACTGCAATCATTTGTTTATATCTTATTATTTGTTCAAAATACCTTTTTATCTCACCCGGTCGTTGAGTGAAATGCTAAAGGGAATTTTATGATCATGACAATCTGGATGACAGATAAAGGCTGCTAAAGGGAGGATCTTTGTTAATGTTGGTAAGCTGCTAAAATCATTTAATTTTTGTATATTTATATATCTATAAAATATAGAGTAAAATGCCATAAAATGCCATATTTGTCCCTGAGGTTTGGCTAGTTTTGCGACTTCCGTCCAAAGGTTTGTTTTTCCGCATCTGAATCCAAAAGGTTTAGAATCTTGCCATTTTCATCCGGCTCATTAACTCCATCCATTTTTCTTCGTTAAGTCAGGGGTATTTCCGTCTTTTTTGTTAACTTAAAAGGCAATTCGGTCTTTATCATCAACTAGGACCCCTATCAATTGCTCATGACCCGCCCCTAGATCCATTCATCGCAACATGCAATATTCTAGTAGGTGAACATAAATCTTTACTTCTTTTACGCAGGGTTTTGGGGAGGTCTAGTACCCGAAAACGCATTTAATGCAACTATCCTTGAAAATCTTCTAAATGCTGGTGCTCTTGGTCTAAAGGTACAAAAACAACCACATGTTCAGATTACAGTTTCTCTTTATTTGACGTATCTAAAATTTTTCTTGAATATGTTCTATTTCAGTCTTTCATGTGTCCTTCAGGAATCAACGACTTTCCCATGACAGATTCTAGCCATATTAAGGTACTTATATCGTAAACACGCAGTCCTTCATATTTTCTGCTCAAGATGTGTTTTTGAATGTTTTGTGGGTACCCGATTCGTATTTTAAGGAAGGGCTATCTGTGTTGGCGAAGTACAAGAGACCTTTGCTTGTACATGCTGAAAAACAGCCAGAAATTGAACTGAAAGATGGCGATGATGATCCCCGGTCCTATTCTACTTATCTGAAAACCAGGCCCGCCTCAATGTATGCATACTTTTCTTAATCTAACACTATTTATATAATATCTGCAATTTTGTAACAGGGGAATTTAAAAAAAAAGAATACTTGTGGAGGCTTTTGACATATTTGTGAAGTTTCATGTAGGACATTCAATCATATAAATTAGAAAAAAAGGGCCAATCAACTCTGCAATCGGGTTCATTTATTTCTGAGAATATCTTTTATGTTTTAACCAAATGTTTGAAGTAATTACTTAGAGTTTGCATTATTATTTGAGTAATACATGGATAGTCCCTGCGGTTTACTTAAATTTTGGATTTGGTCCGTAGCTTTCCAAAAGTACATGGATGGTCCCTGCGGTTGGCACTTTGTAACGGATTTAGTCCCCAGTCAACAAATCTAAAGGTTTTAGCAGGTCCAAGTTAGGGACTAAATGTGTTACAAAGTGCAAACCACAAGGACCATCCATTTACTTTTGAAAAAAGCTAGGGACTTAATGCGTTATAAAGCAAACCGCAGGGACCATCCATTTACTTTTGAAAAGCTAGGGACCAAATCCAAAATTTTGATAAACCACAAGGAGCATCTGTGTACTTTACTCTTATTACTTTTTGATCACCAAATATATAAGCTGGGGTATTTTTGTCATTTAGAACTATGTTGGCCACATTTGTTGTGAACTAATTTCATGGTTTTCTAGCTTACTTTAAACTTTTTTACATGCAGCCTATATAAAACTATAGCAATAGTTCATTAGCCTGCGTAGTCATTAAACCTGTACAACGGAATTATAATCAATCCATCATTTAAGTCAATAAATCGAAAGCAAATTATAATTCCTAGAAATACCTGTTTTTCATCTAGGGAAGAAAACGCCATTAGAGAGTTGCTAACGGTAGCAAAAGACACTAGAACTGGTGGTCCCGCTGAAGGAGCTCATGTTCACATTGTTCATCTCTCGGACTCAAGATCTTCGTTAGAACTGATCAAGGTAAACACTTAGCAGTGCTTACAATAAAGCTAATAAAGAAATAAATGGTGATGATTTTAACTTTTTTTTATTTGTAGGAAGCAAAAAGTAACGGTGATAGTGTAACTGTCGAAACCTGCCCACATTATCTTGCCTTTTCAGCAGAGGAGATCCCGGATGGCGATACGCGTTTTAAGTGTGCACCCCCCATTCACGAAGCAGCTAACAAACAAAAACTCTGGGAGGCCCTGATGGTTAGTTCAACTTCCATACACATGCATCTCCGAAATTTTTACTTGTAGATAAAAAGAGAGTAAAATGTCATTTTCGTCCTTGAGGTTTGGCCAGTTTTGCGACTTTCATTCAAAAGTTTGTTTTTTGCATCTGAATCCAAAAGGTTTAATACTTGTCATTTTCATCCATTTCTCTTTGTTAAGTTAGGGGTATTTTTGTCTTTTTTGTTAACTTAAAGAGCAATTCGGTCTTTTTCACTTAAGGACTTGCTTGTACATTATGCTAAATGTTTGTACATAAAGTGAAAAAGACCGAGTTACCCTTTAAGTTAACAAAAAAGACGAAAATACCCATAACTTAACGAAGAAAAATGGATGGAGTTAACGAGCCGGATGAAAATAGTAAGATTTTAAACCTTTTGGATCAAGATGCGGGAAAACAAACCTTCGGACAAAAGTCGCAAAACTGGCCAAACCTCAGGGACGAAAACGGCATTTTACTCTAAAAAATAAATAAAAAAGTTATTCTATGTGTGCTAAAAAATGTAGGATGGGGATATTGACATGTTAAGCTCTGATCATTCACCATCGGAACCGGAGCTCAAACTATTCGCCGAAGGTGATTTTTTGAGGGCATGGGGTGGTATATCTTCGTTACAGGTTCGGCATTTTTTCGGTCTTTTGCCATTAAGTTTTAATTATGTTTGTAAGGGATAATGAACAAAATTCATATTGGTTTTCAGTTTGTTCTTCCTGTGACATGGTCATACGGGGTTAAATATGGTATAACTTTAGAGAAATTAGTTTCATGGTGGAGTGAGAAGCCTGCTAAACTTGCTAGCCAAGATCTTAAGGTAAATGTTTATCGTAATACAAATGGTTCACTGGCTTTCTAGAATCGTGAATGAATATGATTAAATATTTGCAGGGAGCTATTGAAATCGGAAAGCATGCAGATATTGTTGTTTGGGAACCGGAGAAGGAGTTTGATCTCGACGAAAACCATACCGTATACCTTAAGCATCCGGTATTTTTTCTGGTTCTTGACTTTCTTCGGTACACTTTGACTTTCAAGATCAATACCACTCTTGACCAACGTTACTCCAAATCCTAACCTTTTGAGAAAAATCTCTTAATTGTAAGAGTAAAGTACACGGATGGTCTGTGTGCTTTATTGAAATTTTAGATTTGTTCCTTAGCTTTTTAAAAGTACATAGATGGTCCATGTTTTGCACTTTGTAAACACATTTGGTCCCCAACCAACAAATATAAAGGTTTTAGCACGTCCAAGTTAGGGACTAAATGCGTTACAAAGTGCAAACCACAGGGACCATCCATGTACTTTTGGAAAAAAACTGGGGACTAAATGTGTTACAGGGCAAACCATAGGGACCATCTGTGTACTTTTGAAAAGCTAGGAACCAAATCCAAAATTTTGATAAACTATAAGGACCATCTGTGTACTTTACTCTAATTATAGTTCGAGTTTATATAAACTACCAGTGAAAGATAAACATTGATGTTAGAAACCTGTATTCTAATTATAGCCTAATGGCATCTTTGGGAGGATAAGGCTTAGGGACCATTAGGTCCTGAGTTCGATTCTCACAAGAGGGTTTTTCCCAAGTGGCCCATCAGTAATCCAAATTTGTCGTTAAAAGAAAAACGTTCCTGAAGTAACAGGTTTGACCATAAAAGTCAAATAAAAACTAACCACATTCTTTATGTAGAGCATATCGGCTTACATGGGTTCAAGACTTGCTGGAAAAGTTGTGGCGACCTTTGTTAATGGAAATCTAGTTTTTGAGGACGGAAAACACGCTCCGGATGCATGTGGTACAACATCCTAGCATGATGAACGATGAAAGTAATCAGTGACCAATCTAGCACATAGATAGCTACCCGATCATGCTGCATACAAGCGACTTTTCTGCCGACAATTTCGGCTTCTGCAGTTGTACTAGAGGGAGAATCTGAGGGTGTAATCCTGAGATTTAAAAAAAAAATCAAAATTTCATATGCAAATATAAGTTTGTTATGATTGAAATCTTAGTGTTTGTTCAACATAAATAACAATAAATAGTGGTTTGGATTTTTTGTTTTCCTGTACTTTTTTGAAAAATCTGGAAAGTTCAAATCCTAGAATAGGGGTGTCATTGGTTCGGGTTTTGGTTTCCTTTGGTTGGAACTGAAAACTGAACCAGACTGTATGCAAAGTTGGCAAACTGAACTGAAAAGTGATTTTGATCCGGTTCGGTTTCAAACCTAAACCCTAAATTTAACTTTAAGAAGATGGACACTCGTTGCTCGGATTTTGGGTCCTCGGGCTTTGGAGTGATCATCAAACAGGAGTGTGGTGTGGGTGGCGGAGGCTAATCGCACATACTAGACTACTAGTTACGTAGCTGGTTTTTAATGGGTGTAAACAAGCCCAGAGGTCGAAAATTACTCGGGATCGGTCGGTTAAAAGCTCAAACGAGCCGAGCCTTAACGAGCTCGAGCTCGAGCCTGAAATACAAAGCTCGTTTAGGCTCGCGAGCCCAAACAAAAATTTAGTTGTTTTATATATGTTATAATGATAATGATGATTATACCCAATCCTAAAAAGCCCAAGTCGGTTTCAACTTAGGCCATATGATTTAAACTACTAACATTGGTGGGTCGAGCTTGAGCTGAGCTTTGGCTCGTTTATGCGATATTAAATCGAGCTCGGCCAAGATTTTAGCTCGTTTGAGATTGTTCTCGAAATACCTCATTCTTTTGAAAGAAAGAACTGAATATCATGTCTTATTAATGTCATAAAAAAGAACAAATATTAAAGTATGGTCGAATTTTGTGACATCTGCAAGTTAAAGGTTTCTCTTTGTTCATGTTTTTCATACTGGTTTAAAAAAATCCTTAATCTTGATTGAAGAACATTCTAAACATCAAATCAATAATAATATATGTTAATAGTAATCAGACCAACAGGTAAGACAAGTTTGTTTTTTTCATTGTGGCCTATGTCAGGCTTCAAATTGCATGCACAACAAAAAACCAGAG
The DNA here is from genome assembly GCA_947069175.1 of Scalesia atractyloides. Classification (NCBI taxonomy): domain Eukaryota; kingdom Viridiplantae; phylum Streptophyta; class Magnoliopsida; order Asterales; family Asteraceae; genus Scalesia; species Scalesia atractyloides. The sequence goes on from CAMTDV010000008.1 coordinate 7,555,801, forward strand.
AGCTGCCACTTGTAAAATATGGTGCCATGTAGATAAATATGAAAATATGAACAATAGCTTTTCATTTGTTTTTTGATAACTGAAGATCTGCACAACAGAAATGTTGGCTGTTTTTGAGAACAAGATTGCTAATCCACCAGAGGAGCTAAGTCTTCCTTTCAAGGGAAGCAGAAACCTGAAAACAAAAGAAGAAGTTGCAGCTTTAATCGGGTGGGGTCGGGCTGATTTGACCCGGTACATGTTTTGCAATGGGGATTTCATGGCTTTGTCTTATCAGGATGAGCATGCAACATGCCCGAGGTAAACTACCATCTTTTGTTTCTGATACTTGTAAGATATACTTATTTGTTTTGATGAAAGCAATTAAGCAGGTCAAGTTTGTTCTGGATGACATATTCTGTATCTTCAATGGCTATCTACCCAACACCTGCAGCTTACATCGAAAGTATGGGCTGTCAAGACAAGCAACAGAAGCCATGGTGGTTGTTGAAGCTTATAAAGTGTTGAGAGATCGAGCGCCTTATCCTGCTGATCAAGTCATCAAAGAGCTTGATGGGAAGTTTTCTTTCATCTTGTTTGATGCTAAAGCAACAAAACTCTTTCTAGCTCGGGTGATTAATCGATTTCTACGTAACTCATTCATGTTAATATTTTAAATGTACAGCTATGGAAAGATATACACAAAGTGGATTAAATTTCGATAGTGTTGTTGCAGGATCGTGATGGATCTGCTGAACTTCACTGGGGAGTGGCGGCCGATGCGTGTTTAGTATGCTCTCATGATCCTGCAATTGTGAGACAGAGTTGTGGAGATAGATATACTCCTTTTCCACCAGGTCATTAATCAAATATGTGCTCAACAATTGTAGGGACGTTGTATGCACAACACTAAATATTGTGAGAATACGCAAAACAACATGAATGATCCATTTTTTCAATCTAAAAAATTAAATAAAAATGTTACAAATGTAAGATTTATTGTTTCTCACACTAGAATTTAGAAAAGAATATCTATACATCTGTAGGTTATGAATAGGTTAAATTACCTACATGTTTGTAGGCTTTGTGTTGGTAAAAACATATGGTTTTTTATGTATACATAATACACATATGAATGCAAGAAACATAATTTAAAATATATGATTATTAAATTCCAAAATTTAGTGATTTAGAGTTCTTCTCGCGATAATTAGTGTTCTGTAATGATCCTCGTCCCAACAGATGTAATATAATGCGGCACAGCTTATTGGTCGTTTACCTCTCACTTTGCTGTAAATTTTTTAATGGTTTAGAATTCATGTCGTCATGTTTTTTGATTAAAAGAAAGTTTTTAATGAATCTTTACAACAAATTTCTTTCATAATAAAAAAAATATAGTGCTAAAGTCAAACATAAAGTCAACAAGTAAAATTCAAGGTTGGTCAGTAGCCAGTAGGTAGTAGCATTTTATTAGGTGCTAATTGTCAATTACTGATAGAAGTTATAGCTTTCAACTGATGGTAAATGATAGGTAAGTTACTACTGATGACAAGGAATAAAAAGGTTGTCTTTACTCGTATTCATAGTATTTTTTTATTTTTTTTTGCAACTGTTTTGATTCCATTCATTAACCATTACCGATTAAGATAAATGCAGATTAATTTTCAAGTGCAGGCTGTTTATTCAAGAGTGAAGAAGGGTTGATCAGTTTTGATCATCCGCTTAACAAAGTACGAGGAATTGTGAGAGAGGCAGACGAAGGATACGGCTCTGCTGTGATTTTTCAGGTGGATCTGCTCACACGGCGCTATAGCATACCGCGTAGGGGAAGCATGCAAACTGGCCAAGCGTCAGCGTCACCGAAGGTGACTGAATAATGTATGCTACGCTTGTAATAGATCTCATAAAAGAATGTTCCATCTCACCTTCAGTAATAGACATTTATATTTATAAAACCTGGTTATAAATAATAAACATCTTTTATTTGGTTATAAAACTTTAAAAAAAAATTGCATCATTTACAAAATCTATTTGATGAAAATGAAATAATGTCCATTGATTACTAAAAATATAGTTTACAATTTTACATGATCACATTTATATTTATAAGCTATTAGATGAAAAAAGAAAAATTAATAGGGATGGCAAAACATCCGAGCTTTGAAGAATTCCAAAACCCGAAACACACGTGAGAATATGGAGTTGGAAAAATATATTCCGCAGGTAGAAGATGTGTGTGTATATGCTACAAAATTTGAAGCTGTTTTGATATTTATAATTTTATTAACGATAAATTAATCTACTCTAAATACCCTTATACTTGCACTTTGCAGAAATAGAGGGAGGGAAGACACATTTACCAGCACACAATGTCTTTTGAGACATTTACAGCTTTGTCTCTTGAGACATTTACAACTTTAATTATTTCAATTAATTTAGGCTGATGATGAAGTGTATGTAATTAATCATATTTAATCTCTTTTAGATTTTAAAACGTAAATTATAAAAACAAAATATAAAAATAAGAGTAAATTGTCCGGATGGTCCTGTGGTTTTGTAAAGTAACACCTATAGTCCATTACACCGGTGCTCCATGTGGTTTACTTTTTGTTACTCGGATGATCCTGGAGTGAATGACGGTTAGTTTTTTTCCGTTAAGTCCATTTGAAATTACAAAATTACCCTTGCTTTTATTAAAATATAAGGAAAAAAAATATTCACACACACACATATATAGAAACATAAACACACAACACACACACACTCTAAAAACACACTCACTCTCTCTCTCTCTCTAAAACACACACGCTGACTATCTCTACTCTCTATCTCTCTCAAGCAAACCCCTACCACCACCTACCACCACCAGCACCACCACCTGCCGCCACCCCCAACACCACCACCTGCCACCACCTACCCCACACCACCACCTTCATCGAAAATAATTAACCAACAAATAACACCACCACCTCCCACCGTATAAACCCCTCTTTCACCCTTCAAGTTAACAAGATACTTGCAAACACTAATTCTTTCTCTTTACACTGCAAAAGAAACCTACAACCTATTTTCTTTTAAAGATTCCACTTCCTAAAGCAGCATATAAGTATTATCTTACAATTCCCATGACATTTTAGACTTTACAACCATTGACTTTATAAAATTTAGATCAATGTAATCCAGGATCTAAAACAAGAAATTACTTTTTCACATGTTAAAGTCCTCGGCGTAATTAAAAGAAAAAAAATAGGAAACCTTAATATTCAAAATCCACTTCATCCTTAGAAACATCACAAAAGCTGCGCACTTCTTCTCCACTTTTTCTATCGTATCTTCCCTCTATCTTATGAACATCACAACACCACAATAATCATTAAAGTAGGAGAGATTAGTTGTTGTTGGTGGTGTTATTGGTCGGACAATGAAGGCGGTGGGAAGCATACGACGACACTCTCAGTGGTTGTGGTTGTAGTGCAAGGGTTTCACGTCTTGGATAAAGTTGAGCTTCAGAGAGGATTTGATTGTGGATGTAGGTGAGAAGTGGTGGTGTGAGGGTGGCGGCATGTGTGGTGTGGGGCTAGGTGGTGGTGCTGGTGGTGGCAGGTGGTGGTGGGGGTTTGCCTGAGAGAGTAGAGATAGTGTTTGTATTTTAGAGAGTGTGTGTGTTTATGTAGCTTTTATATGTGTGTGAATTTTTTTCTTATATTTGAATAAAAACAAGTGTAATTTTGTAATTTCAAATGGGTGTAAGGAGAAACCAACCGCCATCCACTCCAAGGACCATTCGAGTAATAAAAAGTAAACCACAGGGAGCACCGGTGTAATTTCCAAAAGTTGAGGACTATAGGTGTTATTTTACAAAACCATAGGGACTATCCGGGAATTTTACTCTAAAATAACTTAAATGTCTTTAACATGTATTTTTCAAAACACTAATGTGTATACCAGTGACAACTAATTACACGATATATACCCGATAATTATCAAGTCCAAGTAACCCATCCACTAATTGACACCCCTAAAAAGTAACCAATGCTTTGCGTACAACTAGAGGTGCATAAAAACATGTTCCTATCCAATCCAACCCACAGTTACATACCAGTTCCACACCCGTGGCTGGAAAAAGAACGAACCGCACCCGACCCGGTAGAACCAAAACCGATTCCACCAAAACCCGAAATGTAACCGACCAAGACCCGAAAAAAACCGCCAAACTGATCAAAAACCCGAACATGCCCGGAATGATTTCCTACCCGACCAGGTTCTTGACTTTGTTGATCAAACTCGGACCCGGTTCTTGAAAAAAACCCATTTTGTGCACCTCCGTACAGCCCGAGCCATAAACTGGGCCGGTTAAAAAATTGGGCCGAAAATCAACGGGCGACAATAATATTTCCCTGGTAGGTTTTCTTCTCTCTGCTCCCCAAGGCATAAAAACGTGTACACACTCATTCATCGTCTTCTGCAATTCAATTTCCCCTTTTGGAAGAAATAAAAAATGGGTGTGAAAGATGTGAAGTCAAAACAAGAACTTGATAATCTTGTGAAAGAATGGGTCAGCTGTTATGGTTCACTTCTGGGCTTCTTGGTGTGAAGCTTCTAAGCACATGGATCAAGTTTTTAATCATCTTTCTGGTGATTTCCCTCATGCCCATTTTGTTAGGGTATGTGTTTTATCTGATTTTGTTAGTTATTTTTCAAGCAAGTATCTTTGTGTTTTGTTGTGCTCATATACTGCTTCTTGACATTTTAATCAAGGGTTTGTTATGTTTTTGAGTTGTTATATTTTGGTCTTTGGTAAAATGATAATTAAGTTTAGACAATAAGGGTTTATTTAGTTTTACACATTGAAAAAGGGGGTTTCAAGAGAGCTAAAACTAATGTTTCAAAAGTTTAGTTTTTAATTCTTGTTTATTAAGTATTTGGTTGTGGTTGATTATGTTAAAGAGACTTTAAATCTCAGATTGACACCTTTATGCTAGGATCAACTATCAAGCACACACAAACCAAATACGAAAAGCAATTAAATGACATTGATGATTCAACGTGGTTCTAGAAGGCCAGGTTATTCTTATTGTGGTGATAAATCTTACTACAAGTACATACATTATATTTGTAGAGACTAATTAGGGTTTAGCAAACTTGCTCCCCAAGTTAAGCCCATGTAGGGCCTACAGGCTTACCAGCCGAACACTTTGTTCTAGAACGTATCGGTTAATAAGATGATAGAAGTAGATGATCACTTAATTATCCTGTAGTTACTGTACTATTTGATGATAAAGTGTTGCATCAGTTTTGAGGAAATAGAAATATCAAGTTGTTTGGATGGCTTCTATATAGTCTATATTGATAAATCTGTAAAAAATATGATCCTGATACGAGTGCGGAACTATGATATGGATTCGAAAAACAACTTTGTTAGAGAGAAAATATATCTTGATAGTATACAACTTCTCCAAAATCAAAAAGGAAAAAATGTAGAGTATGTAGTATGTTCCTACAAATTGTTACAAGTTGTTTGAAATTAAAACTAGTAAGGAAGAGTCAACTGTTGGATGTGCCTGTTTGTTCGTTACAAATCATGTTTTTAATGTGGGGTATGTTTGCTTCAGTAACTCTCTATTAATATGTGGTTATCCTTTTGTGGTTTCGAAGAGTGTTTTTCCTATGTGATCATGTATATTAACTCATTATTTTTTGGGTATTTTTTTCTCATAGTTAGACAAGTTTTTTGTTTTTTCTGGTTAGATAAGTTTTACTATATAGTAGCATATACGGGTGTGAGAGCTGAGAAGTTTAACTAATTAATTGGAATAATAATGCATTTCTTGTACTTATATTATGGCTAATTTTGTACAATATTCGTGTATGACAACTGAGAAGTTTCTTCTCTATTGTTGTTTAAACTTCGATTTTCACTTGCGTACTTATGATCTAGTAGCTTAATGAAGTTCTAGCATCAGAAACACGTATAAAGATTACATATTCATAGTGAGTCAGTGACATAATTTGAAAAAAAGTAAGGATACCAATCTGTTTGTTTTATAGTTTCGCTTATTAGGTTGTGTCACGTTGAGAGCCCACATTTCATTAGTTGATACTTTTATATATAATTTATATTCGTGGACAAATCATTGACAACGAGTTACAAATTATAATCGAGATTTTATTGGACAACATTTAGTTTTTTGCTATTTTTTTCTAGGGTAGTATTTTTTGTATATTACTTGGGTCATGATCATATCATTCTTGCCATTGATTATTTATCTTTTAAAAATAGGTTGAAGCTGAAGAACAACCAGAAATTTCTGAGGCATATTCAGTTTCAGCTGTGCCTTATTTTGTTTTTCTTAAGGTAGGTGAACACTATCTCATTCCTTTTTTTACAAAATTCGGAATAAATTGTTGAATTTTGTCCTTATCATAATATTCGTTTTTCCTGTTTTAGTTATAATTTGAGATTAGAAGTTACACTTTTCTTTGAAAAACTTTAAATGTATCTTTTTGGTAAATTTATTCTATAGAATGGCAAGACGGTTGATACATTGGAAGGTGCGCATCCATCTGAGCTGGCAAACAAAGTTTCAAAAATCGTGGGGTCAATCCATGCTGGCGAACCGGCTGCACCCCGAGCTTAGGGATGGCAGCGGGACCCTCGGTTCTCGAAGCAATTCAAGATCTCGCTAAAATCGACAATTCACCACGTGGGAAAACTCAACCACCAGCGCCAGCTGGCATTAGCGATTCACTGAAGACCCGTCTCGAAAAACTCACCCGTTCTCACCCCATTATGCTATTTATGAAAGGAACCCCTGAAGCACCCCAATGTGGATTTAGTAAAAAAGCCGTTGAAATATTGAAAACCGAAAATGTTAAATTTGGTACTTTTGATATCCTTAGTGACAACGAGGTTCGTGAAGGTTTAAAAAAGTTTTCGAACTGGCCCACTTATCCTCAACTCTATTGTAACGGAGAGCTTCTTGGAGGGTCTGATATTTTAATTGCAATGCATGAGGGGGATGAATTGAAACAAGCTTTTGCCGATCATGGGGTTGGAAATGATGATGTTGGCAAGTCAACTGTGGCTGGATCTGATGGTCAACAGGCTGGAGTCACCAATTCAACTGGGTTGAGTTTGGCTTTGACTTCTCGTCTTGAAAGTCTCATTAAGTCAGCTCCTGTTATGCTTTTTATGAAGGGAAGTCCAGATGAACCTAGATGTGGCTTCAGCCGAAAGGTGATTGATTCTTGTTTTTGAGTAAGATGCCATTTTCGTCCTGAGGTTTGGCCAGTTTTGCGACTTTCGTCCAAAGGTTTGTTTTTCCCCATCCGGATCCAAAAGGTTTAAATTCTTGCCATCTTCATCCAACTCTTTAACTCCATCCATTTTTCTCCATGAAGTGAGGGGTAATTCTGTTATTTTTGCTAACTTGAAGGGGAATTCAGTCTTTTTCAGGGATATGCGGACTTTTTACACAAAGTGAAAAAAACCGAATATCCTTTTTAGTTAACAAAAAAGACGGAAATACCCCTGACTTAACGGAGAAAAATGGATGAAGTTAACGAATCGGATAAAGATGGCAAGATTTCAAACCTTTTGGATCCGGATGCGGAAAAACAAACCTTCGGACGAAAGTCGCAAAACTGGCCAAACCTTAGGGACGGAGAAGGCATTGTACTCCTTGTTTTTTATATGTGATTTTGTTGTTATAACTTGATGAATTTTTTTTAACTATAACTTGCTGCAAAAAAAGATTCATCAATCTTGATAATCTATCAGGTAGTCGATATTCTCAGAGAAGAAAAGGTTGATTTCAAGACTTTCGATATACTCTTAGATGATGAAGTAAGGCAAGGTCTAAAAGTATACTCAAACTGGTCAAGTTACCCGCAACTCTACATAAAAAGCGAACTCATTGGCGGATCAGATATCGTTTTAGAAATGCAAAAGAGTGGAGAACTTGAAAAGGTCTTGGTTGAAAATGGTATCATGTCTCTCGAAGACCGTTTGAAGAAATTAGTTAATTCAAAACCCGTTATGCTCTTTATGAAGGGTACCCCAGATGCCCCAAGATGCGGTTTTAGCTCAAAAGTCGTAAATGCCCTTAAGGAGGAAGGTATAAAGTTTGGGTCTTTTGACATTTTGAGCGATGAGGAAGTTCGACAAGGTTTGAAAACGTTCTCGAACTGGCCTACTTTCCCTCAACTTTATTATAAAGGTGAGTTGATTGGAGGATGTGATATCATTTTGGAGCTTAAAAGCAACGGTGAGCTTGCATCTACCTTATCAGAGTAGAAGGTAAGACTTTATCGGTTTCTTTTTTTTGTAGTGAAAAATTGTTTTCGAGTTTTTCAAAGTTTTTGTTGAATCTTGATGTGGTGTTTGTGACTAGTGTGTGTATTTTGTATTTGAAGTTGCTTATGGTGAATTATCTACTTTAAATATTTTTTGAGGTCATAGATTCAGAACCGGGATTAGGGTTTAATCGTTATGGTTTCGTCGATTTTAACACACCATGTCTAATAAAGCCGAAATGTTTCTTGATCACAACCAGGACTAGGGTTTAATTGTTTTATACGAGTGTTTGATTGATTGAACTTTGTTACATTTGAAATGTATGTTGAGCTGATAAAAGTGACATTGGATTAACATGTACTCTTTTTTCCCATTTCTTTTTAATGGAAAGTACTATATATCAGATATATATATTATTACATATTAATTGTTTTTTTTAACAAACAGTAGATCTGTTTCTTTTGAATAACCACCATTTTGCCTGTCACAAACAAACACTAGGTGTCAGTTTAGACTAATTTGGTCAATAATAGTATGACACAGTTTATGTTTATCCCTAATAAGTTTAACAATAAAGTTTTAACATCTTGACTAATCATAAACAGGGTAAAACTAACAAAATATTTTATATTTATATACAACTAGTTTATGCCCTGCCCACGTTGCAGGGTGTTTAGAACATTTACAGTTTGATAACATGTATGTCTGTGTTTTGTATACCTGTACATATCACTTATAACACGGTCTCGATAAAAATTACATCGAGATATAGATAACAATACTTAGTTTAGGAATTATACATGACATTATTAAGTACAGGGTCCACTAATAGTAGACGGTCACTATTCCCCCAAATTGGTTCGTCACAGTAGTAGGAGGAAAAGGCTCTAAAGATGAAAAACTATAAAGAATAAAGCTAGAGAGACTAAACATGTACAAGACAGTTAACAAATAAAAAAAAGATTTTTTAAAAACATAGGGCTAAAACGTGTCTTATTGAAGTTAAAAGGTTAAAAGTAAAATACAAAAAGGCGCGATCAATTACCAAAAGATAAGAAAAATAGAGGGAGTAAACATGTATAATACCAAAGTTAAAGCAAAGAAACTAAACACAATAAACAAAATTTACCAATAAAAAATTTTTTTTAAAAGCGAAGGGTTGAACACGTATATTAACAAAGTTGAATAATTTAAAATTTAAAAACAAAAGGTCGCGACCAATGAGGTTGTCCAGGCAACTATCTAAAACTATTCCCCCTCATTTTCTTGTAGTATTTAAAAATATATAAAGCATTTAATAAATAAAATATAATCAGGAACGATATTTTTAACAAAATAACATCCATTGTTGATTGTACACATCTTTATCATGATACTTTGGTAATCATGAAAGTTGAATATCCGTGTTATAAAAGCATTTCTTAAATTGCTAGTATCTTAAGATATATTATCATTTTCAGTCATATAATCATTATCAAAACGCAGAAAGTGTTTGGTGATGTTTTGGAAATATTTACCTAACATGCCTATTCTTCTTTATATAAAAAAAAAAAAAACCAAACGGATTGGTTGATGTATGACCTAACATAATATTTCACAAACCAAATCCTGCGACCTCCTAACATCATAATTTACCATATCTTGTAATGTAAAGCTGGAGAGTGGCGGACTTAGAATTTTTTTTTATTTGGGGTTGCGGAATATTTTTAAAGATTTTAGGCCCAAAAAAAAATATTCGGTTAATATCGGGTCGGATCAGGTTAAGCTAAAATTTATATAATTATAAAAAACACGTCAAATGTCCTTACAAACATGTTTAAAGTGTCAACCTACATGTTTTTATTTTTTGAAATATATCCAAAACCAGTGGCAGACCCAGATTTTTCTTTCATGTGGGAGGAAATGCTAGGGGTTAGTTGTCTATGCTATATATTAAAAAACAGTCAGTCCGATTTGAGTTGGGTCAGGTCTTTTAATAATTCAAATTCTTGTTCAATGTAAGAGTGGTCTTTATATTATTAAAGATGGTTATAAGTTGTTGTGAATGGAGGGAAGTTAAAATGTTATTGTCCATCTAATATTTAATGGAACATTGTTCACCTTCTATAGTTTTTTAATATATTTTGTAAGTGGCTGTGAGTGGAGGAAATAAAAACGATAATGATAACTGTATAAAAAAAGTATTATTTAATTGAAATGAGAAAGAAAATGTAATTTCTTTTAATGTAATTATAGAGTAGAATTTGATAGAAGAGATACGAATGCGCTAATAAACATAGATATTAAGTTTGAGTTTTTTTAATTAAGCGTCAATTCAAAAAGTGTTATTTACACGTCTGTATTATACGTGTATCTGTGTGCGCACTATTTATTAACCAAGTAAAGTATAAATAAAATAAGAAATGACGTTCAAAAATATGATCTAGTAAATAAATGATTATTGTACAACAAATTTATAATTGTTACATGTCCAGTAAAATAGAAACCACAATTATTAAGATTAGTAAAATAGGTAATGTTACTTTATTTATAATTCTTAGATAGACATATATATCAACTAATGGAATTCTCTGCGTATTGCGGTGGGAATTATGTTGGTATGGATTCGTTACAGTATATGTACGGTACTGGCATTTGGTATATCAATTGAAAGAGAAAGCCTAAAAAATAAAAGTTGTGATATGCCTAAAAAGACATCGGCACATGTTTTACATCAGTCGAAAACCATAAAAATGAACACCGGTACCGGTTCTAATAATACCGACACTAGTATTGATGTTCGATCGGAATGGGTTTAGTTCGTCACTACACCGGTACGGTACCGACACTCGCTATAACTTACAATAAAAAAAACATTATATCTTGAATATAACCCAGTAATTATACCATAACATCGAGAAAAAGCACGGTGGCGTATTATTTTTTTAAGTTAACAAGATTAGAGAAAGTTTAAATTAGTAGAAAAATAGATAGTACAAGGGGTGAACATAAAATTTTAAAAATAATTAAATTTTTACAGCCAAACAAGACTAGTTTAAAGTAGATGAATACATATTTCGTTTCATAGTAGAATATTTAAAAAAATCAATTTCACGTTAGAGCCTTAAGGGTGTGTGTTTCTCACCATTTCACGCAATATGGGTGGAAATGCCCATATATATATATATTATAAAAGCCCCACTCCAGACAGTTATGTCGACATTATATATATATAACTAGTATTTGGTGTGGTGGGCTACCCCACACAAAATTCGGTTTATTTGGCTATCAACATCTAAATTATTTTTATGTGGGGTATGCTACCATTAAATTAATAAAATTGTGTTATTAGTTGAAACAAAAAAAAATCAAATAAATTATAGTTGAGGATTATAGACACAACTGATCCTTACAGTTGAGAATTCACCGTCACATAATGTATAGAGAATAAATATAGATTTATATTATTTTTCTTAAGAATGATTAAAAAATTCTTCTAACCTGAAAGAGTATGGTCTAAAATGTTGTGAATGATCATACGCGTACAAGACCATGCCACACTTAATTAACAAACACTCAATTTACTCCAGGTCCTTTACGCGGCGGACCCAATGCGGATGCGCAGACACAACACCTCACAAAGAGTACAATAAGTACGATCTACAATTGCCTGTGGCCAATCGAGGCACAACAACAAACCCTGCCAAGACAGCCACCATGATGGATAAAACGTGCAGGGGATAACAAGGATAGTGACGTAGCTCCAATCACATTGCGGCATTTACTCCAATCACATTGCTTCATTTACTGGTCCATGATCTCCACATACGTCTGATGACAGACGAGACAAGTACACATGGAAAACGACGTGGAGCCAATCACACGACGCTAGTCCACCTCCAAATTTGCACACGCTAATTGTCGTGTCAGATGTGACCAAAAGGATATTCTAAGAAAACGACGTCTGACCCAAGGCTCCTCCAAACCCTTCGGTTATAAATATAGACCTCCTCCAAAGGTTTAAGGATCCAATTTTCTCTCTCTCTCTCTCTCTCACTCTTAACACACACTTGTTTTATTCTTCTAAAAGCGATATTTATTCTCACGCCGGAGGGTGGTTACGAGAAGAACCCCTCTCCTTCTTGTAACGAGCTCACGTTGTTCTGTTTCGCAGATCATACAAGCTTTGTCGATCAAAGAAGAGATTAGAATATTAACCCCCTTGTCGAGTCTACCTCATAGGTTCTATCCCCCGCGGATTAGCATTGGTGTTTCTTTATTTTACGAGAAGAACCCCCCCCCCCCCACAACTCTCCTTCTCGCAACGAGCTCACGGTGTTCTGTTTCGCAGATCATATAAATATGTTGCGAGACATATTTATATGGAGAGGGAAGTTTCTATACAAAGAGTTTACTTGGTAGGAAGTTTAGGAGAACATTAAAAAGTGATACGTGTATTTTAGGTGAATGACATATATGGATCGTATTTAATTAGGTATGATGTTACGTAACCACATACTAACGTAGCACCCATGAACTATTGGCCTAGTAGTGTGGGCTTAAATCTTTACGAGTGCAAGGTTAGGAATTATTTAAGTGTAAAAGTTTGATGTTAAAAATAATATAATAACATACCATGTGTTTTGTATGTACGTAAACATGTTATATAATTTTGTTACATGATAATGTAATCATGTACCACTCTTATAATTGTAAAAGTCACCTACTAGGTTACATAATAATGTAGTATCTTAGAATATATCAAAATTATGGATTTTATAGCATATTTTTTTCTAAAAAATAATAAGCATATAAAACTTATTAGATTCATAGAAAAATGGTGGAACTAGATCCAACCAAAAGAAAATCAACAATAATGATTATTCCGTTTTGCTCCTCCATCCCTAGTTTATGTAAACAAGTCTTTAGAGCTTTTCACCAATTAATATTAACCATTAAATTAGTTATTAAATGGTACAAAACTCTTCCTTTACTTAACAAAAATTTAAAAAAAAAAATTTATACGACCCATTTGTCCCCCTAAAAATAGGGAGGTTGAAATACAAATATCACTAAAAATAGTCAAAACTAGCAAGATAAGATATCATCAAAAAATAAGCCAAAACCAGTAAAATGATAGTAATTGAGAAAAGATTATACGTGATGAGGTATGATGCAAAGTTAAACAAACACCAATGTGACCACTCAAAATTTTTAGTTTAGATTTATTTTTGACCCATAAAAAACTAATCGCTTAGACATTATCTATCAACTTGAAAAGCTAAATGAAAATTACCTCGTTCCTGGACCGCCATATGTCCCATATCGCAGATAGGACCACTGCATAGAATGCCTTCTTTTTTAACTTATTTTCTACACCAAACTTATGAACCGACCTTGAGAGCGAAAGCAAATAGAAGTCTTCTCCACCATAGTGAGATAATTGCATACATAAGATTACACATTGCACAAACAAATACAAGTGGATATTACTTTTCAATTTTTTTAAGTATATTAATTCTTTTTTCATACTAAAAATAAGAAATTATCATGTAAATGGAAGATGACACTCACCATTATTACAATATGGGTGTTTTTGTTGCGGTTACCCTTAAATCTTTCCACACATATACAAAAATAGTAAAAATAGTATAGTGGTAGGTGACTTTACATTACACGAGGGTATTTACGTCATTTAAGGGTAGACATACCATTTTTTTTTGAAAGGTGAACTTCATTTAAAAACACCCAATCCACAAGCACATGTCATTATAATACTACGAGGGTGAAAGGGGCACATTCGGTGACCCCTTCGGTAACCCCACTTTACCGCATGGCAATGGGCCGCCAGCCCCCATTCGGCGTTCGGTGAAGGAGCAAGTCGGTGAACACTCACCGATGCGGGAAGAGAAGAGGTAGAGGAGAGAGGGGATGTTAATGGTGGACCCAACCATTTTTCAACCAATCACAAATTTTTCTTTTTTTAAAAAAGAAATTGTTTACACTCTCTCTCCATGTGTTTGAGCACCCCTAGTGTTTGAGAGTAAAATGGGGAGTTAAGAGGGAAGTTGACATGGCATGATATTATTGATTAGGGGAAAAGTTTACCACTCCCCGTTTGAGGAGCACCCTTCCACCTTGAACAAAAGTCGCCTCGAAAATTAAAAGGGTCAAACTCGACCTACTAATCACATGTAGATGGACAAGAAGCCAGTCAAACTTGGTTCACTGTTTTGTGAAATCAAAACATATATTGGTCAAATCTTAGTTTCAATAAATCATGAGAGTTTGGTCAAATCACATGAATATACTTGATAACTTGGTCAAACCTCGTTACCCCGTAGATCCCAGCAACAGCAGCAAACAACAACATCTAGTAGATCCCACCAATAGCTTGCTATTGGTAGTGTCTTGTGACAAAATAAAAGATGAATAATATAAGAAAAATGGCTAAACTTACAATATAGAAAACCCTATATAATTATTAATTCTGAAATGTACATATGATGCTATAATCAAGCATTCAAAACTGCACAATAATGCGTAATAAGACTAACCTACCTTAGATCTAAAACAGCAGAAGACACAAAAACAAGCAGCAAAACAGAAAATTAGTTAATCTGTTTAAAGATCTGTGAACCTGCATCTCTTGCCTTCTTAATCTGGGAGTATTACTCCCAGCTAGATGATACGAGTTCGGAAAAGTGTATAACCTCTGTGAATTCCCAAACACCCGAGCGTAAATCATTTCCCCATACATCCATACGTTCGAGTTATAATCGTCAACGCCATGACTGTAAACTCCAGTTGTAGAGTCGTAACTTCTGTACTGTGAGTTACCATAAGCAAATTGTCGGGTGGGTCGGGTGTGGTTAAGAGGCAGGCGTGCGGTCTAGGTGGGATAACTGCGCTTGATGTTTTGGTGTTGGGTTCGTTTTCGGGTAATGTTTTGCCCCGACCGTAAAGTGGGACCACTGAGGTGTGGGATATTTCGGTTTTACATATGGGACATAACGGATTATTATCTGAATTGGTCTGAAAAGATACCCATTTGTAGATACACGGCCAGCAATATAGATGACCGCAAAGCGTAACCACAGGGTCTTTAGCAAAGTCGAGGCAGATACTGCAGTCGAAGCAGGGTAAAGATTTTTCGGGTGATGAAATGGGATTTAAGTCGTCGGTTAAATAGTTTCCAATTCCATTGTCGGTTCGGTTGTGTTTTTGGAAGCTTGTTTATTCCTGCAAGACTGATATAGTTAGGAACGTATTTTAAAATCAATTTAAAAGCACATGTTGCATAATGCAAACTGAAAGGTACATCAAACTAGAACAGTAATAAAGGACAGACATTACAACTGTCAAATGTTTTATTTAATTACATGGGACCGTTCGTTTCAAGATCCAACAACCACATTTAAAACATGGTTAATGTTTATATATGTTTTTTACGAGCAAGAAATTTGCACTCTGGGCACATGTACGCATCCTTCATTTCTAAAAATACCCATAAAAGAAAATCATTTCACATCATTTCACGTGTCTTCTAAGTGAGAAAAGGGCCAACGAGACTATTTTTGATAAATTTAGTCTGTGGGAAAGCGGTATGCGTTCTCCTTACAATAACACATAAAGATAGGATGTGTCCTGTCACGTTTGGTGGCATGCCGTAGAGTAATTTATATGGTCCTCAAATATCATAATCAACTGAACAAATAAGTAACTTTTATTGCAATTTCTGGACAACTTTTCGAAGCCAGAAAAGCCATGTACGTAACGTAACATATCAAATATCAACATCGATATAACTGGTCTTTCTTTACTAAACAACAAAAGAAAACCAGCAAACTCTCCAAAAACAACCTATATCTCCAAAATAATCTTATAATCCAGTGGGCTTGAAAACAGATCTATTACCAGTTAGACATCTTTGGTTCAAACTTCAAAGACGAAAACAAGTGGCCACATAGTTGTCAGTAGCGGTCGCTATGGTTGCTATGGCGAATAGCATAGTGTATAGGTCGAAGGTCGCTACAGGGTATGTAGCCATAAATAGCGGGATCTCAGTTTATTTTATTTTTTTTATTTTTACAAATATAATAGTGATTAAATATAGCTATAAAATAGCTGGATTTTAGATTTTTGTTAAATTTACATGTAAGATAGCGTATATACCAGGGTATTTTGATATAATAAACATATAAAAAATTAATCTTTTTTCTCGTGTATCGCTATTTATCGCTATTCGTTATGTAGCATACAACCTTGTCGCTATTTGCCACTAAAACTATGAGCGGCCATAGTTTTCTTTCCTATTTTTCTCTACTAAGGAATAATCAAACTCGAAAAATGTCCATGTAGGCAACACGCGTTTATCTCTTGTTCACACGGATGACTTAAAAGAACAGAATCATCAAAACTTAAGATATAGATTACGGACACCGGGCCTCTAGAGCCGACATAAATCTCTAGCAGCATAAACGGCTAGTACTACATATATGATACCTAATTTACACCAGCCATTACACCTAACAGTTTCTTACATTATAGCAAATGAAAAACAAATTAAAACACTGAACAAGACGAAATTAAAAAGGTTAAATTGCTTATATCCAAAACAGAGAAATACATACCTAATTATAACCAAACCAGAGAAAATAACTTATTTTGCACGCACCGACACTTTTATTTCTTAGTCACAAATCATCAAATGATAAAATAACGTCACAATGTTTCAATTCATTTTCATCTCAAATTTATATTTATAATAAAAAAGGCACATAAATAGAAGTTGTTGCAAATACAATGAACTCAAATCACGTATTCACCGACAGAATATGAATTAATAGCGAAAAACGTCGATCATAGTAACGGAAACAAGCACAAGTGTTGAATACACAAAACTTGAAGAAGAAGAAGAAATTACCGAATGTGCGATGAATATTCTTCTTCGTCGATCAGAGACTTGAGAGAGTAGGAGAAGAGAGTTGGGGGAAGAATGGTGGGGTTTGGGGGGGGGGGGGGGGTTTATAAGGCTACTCGGTGCTTTTTAAGTGGGGTTACCTTCTAAGAAGACTTTTTTTTTTTTTCTAGGATAAGAAGAGTGAAGTATAAGATACAAATTTTGTGAATATTTTATAAGAGAAAAAAACAAGTGGGAGTGGGTCAAGTGTCAAATTTTGGTTGTTTAAGATATTAAAAAGTATAGGGTTTAAAAGTAAGTGTATTTAAAGTTGAAGGGGTTATTTTGTAACTTAATGAGGGGAACATTGTAGGTTTGTATACATAGCCACTTGTATCTATCTTGTGATTTGACACAGGGAAGAGTGGTCGTATTCTACTAAAAAATCATTTTAAATTTTATATATATGGGAATGGTTTATTAAAAAAATTAAATAGTTAACAAAGTCAATCTCGAGTATTTTTGAGGTATCTATTGGATCAAACGGAGTATTTTGAGACTAACCTGATTCTATCACAATTCCGGGGAAAATCCAGTAACACACCCGTCCGTAGACACGACAGTGAATTTACCGGTAAAACTTGTTTGGACTCAGGGATCAAACTCAGGTTTCCTTGGGTATCATATAACCCATTGTAGCTTTATAATGTCAATATATTTGTCATGTTATATACCATATGATGTGTATGGGTAGGTGTTGAATGACATAATTCTTGGAATGCTTCCATGTCAAGAAGCTCGACACACCTTCCTCCCTCTTGTGAACACGGAGTTCCATTTTATATAAATTATAAATAATTACTACATACACACATATTATATTGCTTCTTTTGGAAAACTCAAGTTTCCTTCTTAAACAATAACAATTGTTCATTTGTTTTGTTGTTCTTTCTACTGGATATAAGATTACACTTGATTCACAACTAACTTGTTTATCCCTATTCGTGAACGAAATTGATCAAGTACCTATAAAAATATATAATAAGTTAACATTACATATAAATAATAAAGCATTCTAAAACAAGTCTGCTCGTGTTAATTCACCTCTATCTGCCCTTCTGAACAATGTATTAGCCAACGCCTCTTCTTCCTTATCCGTCCACGCTTTCGCTTTCATCGATGTTTGTTCTCTTCTTGCAGGGGTGGGTTCGGGGCATCTCCTCCAATTCTTCGACTTTCTATGTGGATGGCTTGGTTGCATCACGAGGGTTGTCCAAAAAGCGTGCTCGACTCGGTTAGAAAGTGAGCATAGCTAGCTCAGATTAATTAACTTTTAATATGTTTTATTTTAATATACATATAAAAATTGGTTATTATTTGCAGTTATTTAGGAGTGTGGGGTTTGATATTTATTGCATATTTGGGGGTTGATTATTATACTAATACACTTATATTGTATTTTGTTGATATTTGAAACTTATTTTGTATTTGATTAAACTTGAATTTGGCTTGTAATATTGAAGATTGAACTTATTTTGAATATGTCATTTTGAACCATTTACAGTATTGAATTTGGAAAGCTATGCATTATTATTTACTTTTAAATTCGAGCCTAACCGAACCGAGCCGATCCGGCTCAATTTAACTTATGCTAAGATTTCAGCTAGGTAAATCCGAGTCGAGCCAACCCCGAGCTTGCCCTGTCTCAGCTCATGAACAACCCTATGCATCACTATAATTTTTAAATTCTTGATTGCATGGTTGACAATAATCTTCTAAGTTTGGTGTTTCTTGGGGTAGTCGAATTGCAACTCTTTCGGCTCAAGCCAGTTTTCTTCACATTGCGAGAGGTGGACACATTGAATGTTGCGCGTTAAAAGATTTGGTTACGAGAGAGATAAATATATCGAGTGTTGTATAATAAAAATTGATTTGATGGGTTTAAATGTGTTAAAACACAGGTAAATAAATCCATCAGTACACAAAAACACTTGAGGACATCGGGGACTATCCCCCGAATCTTGACATTGCAAATTGGGGCCGAGCTAGGTGTGGCACCACCTCAAACCCGCTTCCCGCACCCTAATAAATTACAATCCGTTTGCGTTTAAATAAATATATTTTAGTGATACATATTTTTTAAAGTTGGCCTTAGAATCTATGCAGTTAATATCGTGATATATCGATTCACTAGTAAAATATCGGTGTCAAATATTGGTCAGAATATCGGTAAGGATATTATCGGCAATATTGACCGACATATCACTAAATTATTAGTGTAAATTGCTATATTATAAATTTGCATTATATTAAAATTACCAATATCTCAAATATCGCCATATCAATTGACCATATACTGCTATAAATATCCTTCATTCATCTATCCATTATGTAAATTTTCCTATGAAACTTGTTGCTCGTTACTGTAAATTTTCTATGAAACCTTGTATTGATGTTAACGAACTTTTATATTAAATTAATATCAGCAGCTGCTATTGATTGGACATCATGATATGACTTGAAGTTACATGTCAAGTGAGTTTAGATATTTTCTAATAAAAGGACAACTTTGGTATGGAAGCGCTTACGGGCATCATGGTAAAGGCCGAGTTGGTCGGGATCTTTAGTGGGTTACAATGCACGAGTGACGGCCCCATACTTTCGCACTTCATTTATGCCGACGATGTGGTATTTCTCGGTAAATGGTAGAATGAAAATGCCTTAAATCTTCGTAGAATTTTAAGGTGCTTTTGTATGACCTTCGGATTGAAAGTGAACCTATCAAAGTCTAGCATTTATGGGATTGGGGTTAGCGATCAAGAAATTCTAAATATGGCTGGCGTCTTAGTTACCGTTCAAGCATTTGGTTATTGTTGGGCGAACATAACCTTGTCAAAATTGGAAAACGGTAGTTGATGCCTTTAGAAACCGCTTATCACTATGGAAGGCGAAAAAAACTATCGTATGGTGGAAGGATCACTTTACTCAAGTCGGTCTTGCCACTTCGCCCAAACAATCTGGCAGGAGGTTGCACAATGATGTAAAATCCCTCCCATAATTGCCTTCAGCTTTCGAGATATATTGGAGCTTCATGATGCGGTTTCGGGGTCGAGTAATCATACATGCCATCTCTCAAGTCGTTGTGTGGGCTATATAGCGGATGCGGAATGATGTGGTTTTCAATCAAGTGAATCCAGTCATTTCAAAGGTCGTGGAGGAGGTAAAATCGCTAAGCTTTATGTGGGTAAAAAATCGAGCTAAAGAGGCAGCGTGGACCCGGAACAAATGGAGGAATTTTAATATGGCTATGTAATTGGTAGTGGCCTCGGCCAGTCTTTGGTGTATCTTGTATGGCCCTTCCTTTGTACAATTGATGCCTAGCGCCTTGCTAATTTGAATAAACGAATTTTGTTGATCGTTAAAAAAAAGGACAACTTTGGTCATTCTTTTTAATTTTATAATTAAGAACGTGACACATTGATCAAAATAGTAATAGAGAAGGGTAGCATAGCATGTGTTTTGCCTTCTAGATTTCTCTTATTTCAATTAATATTTTTGGGAAAAGAGACTTAGACTGGAAACACATTTGACTAATACATTACTTGACACAGTTTCAGAAGGTAAGATCATATAAACCATGAGTTTAAACAACCTTCTAGCAGCCTTAATCTTTAGATCAACAGAAATTACACGCAACACTCGTTTGCTCTAAAACGTCAACCGTCCTGCACAGCAAATGATCGAAAATGGCCAAGCACATGACTATATAAGTTATAGCATGTACCAATGTACAAGTATTTGATTAAAAATGCTTCAAAATCAAAATTCTTCTAGTGGTGAAGCTTTTGAGCCATGCGTTATCAAAACTAACATCTGTCGTATATTTCAACCTGCGTTATCAAATGCTGCCTAGCCCGCCTTTTGTGTTCAGAAAGTGGTGGGCGTCTGTTTTGGTCCTACACACATACATGGAACGAAACGATTTTTAGTTGCATCAAATGACACTTGTTTAAAGGTAAAGAGTAGTTAATGAATGCAAGGATCACGGCAAATAACTAGAGTTGACAATTTCGACCCATTTAGTTCTCGATCGGTCGATACATATATAATAAAAGGACAAACCTTATCCTTTTATTATATAGAGTTAATATAGATATATAATGGCAAATCACAATGGGTCAAACAAGGTCAAAAGTCAACTAAAGTGTATTATTAAGGGATAACTGGAATAAATAACCATGCACATTCACACTGAAACTAACAATAGATTAATAGTAACATGCTTTAGTAAACTGCAGAAACAACATACTTTACCAATCATAGGAACAGAATTTACCTCATCGTTGCTCATATTGGTAAAAAGTTATATATGTTGCTATTGTTTGTAATAGTTAAATTATGTTATTAACTTTGGTAAAACTGTAAAGGGATGAAGGTATTAACACAAATATACCTATTTTCAATGCATGGAACATTTTAATTCATTAAAAAAACCTTAATTATTGTTAAAAAGTTATGTAACTTTTACCCGGCCCATTAATTATTGCCACCGGCAAAAGTAACGTAATAGTATAAGAACATACTCCGATTTCTGTTTCGGCTCTGCAAGTCGCACATCTTACTTTTGGTGCCCCGTAGGGATAATAAGCAGCACATTACAACTACCACATAACTTGCCCAACTTCGTGTTCTGCAAAACAACACTAGTGTCAAAAAAAAACCAAGAACTTGCAGATTCATGAATTCTGTTTTGAAATGTACTAAACAATATAACCCAAAATGAGAAAAAAAAAGTTGGTTTATTATGTAGAAAGAAGATAACGGACCTTCTAAAACGTAATTCTCTACCAAACAACAAGCACACTCGACATATCGAGCACCTCGCGGATAGCTAAGCAAATGGCAGCAAGAACCACACACCATTTGCCCCATTTCTGCATTAAATCATACATATATATTTAAAGGACCTATTCTTCACATAAACTTCTTGTCAAAATCATCTACTTCTAGCTTATTTAGACCAACAATCATGCCAGAAAGTATTTAGTGAGAAAATAAATTCAAGTGCTACATGAGATAATCATTTTACTCCACGAATTAAAACCATTCGTGGATGGTCCCTGTGGTTTACCAAAATTTTGGATTTGGTCCCAGCTTTCGAAAACTAAAGTACACAAATCCCTGTGTTTTGCACTTTGTAACGCATTTAGTCCCCAACTTTTTCCAAAAGCGCATGGATGGTCCCTGTGGTTTGCATTTTGTAACGCATTTAATCCCTAACTTAAACATGCTAAAACCTTTAGATTTGTTGGCTAAGGACTAAATGTGTTACAAAGTGCAAACCACAGGGACCATCCGTTTACTTTTGGAAAGCTAGGGGATTTGGTAAACCACAGGGACCATTGGTGTACTTTACTCTTAACTCTAAAAAAACAAGTCATGTGACGCCCAAAAGACAAATGAAACTAATTATATTACACTAACCATGATTATTCATTGTCGTTGGTCGTTTTGGAACTGTAATTTCTGCAGGGTGATGAATAGACTGCTGCCTTGAAGGTGGCTGAGGGCTTTCTTCAATAGTTTTGACGTTATTCGGTTCATGACCCGTTCCTGCACCTTAACATGTCACCTCTAATGAGTTCAATGCATCAACCGAAACATATTCAAACGAAAAATCACATAAACTCTTTTTAGGTAAATGATGATATGATCAAGAGAGAACCGACATATCATGTTGATACAATAATTACAATTGGAGCCTCTAGTATGCCCAACTAAATGGGCCTAAATGGGCTACGTGAAATGTAACATTATAAAATAAAAAAAAAGGCTTGCCTGATTGGACTATTGGTGATGGCAGGCTTGAATGAACGTGTGATTGTTCTTTATCTTCCTCAATCTTAAAGTCTAATAAGTCAACACATTGGTCAAAATGAGAAAATAAGAAAAAATAATCAACAGAAGAGTTCTAAAACTAACTGACTGAATGACCTGATGGAGGAGTTATTGGACTCGCCGTTTGTAAATTGGGTTCGACCGGACATTTTGAATTCCATCCAGGTGGCGGCCCGTCATCTTCCAAGTCTTGGTCTTCCACTTTTGTATCAGAGTTGTCAGACATAAATCTCATTCTATGATGTTAATGCGGTAAAAAATCGGATATCGGTCAAGGACCAATATTTGAGATATAGGTTATCATGGTGGGATATCGGTAATTTTAATATCATGCAGAATTTATAATATATAGCAATTTAACACTAACAATTCAGTATACTATCCTGCCATTAACAAATTAACCTTTTGCAACTTGCAAAAAAACTAACAATTGTAGCAACTAGGAACTGATTAAGACACAAAACACCACTAACAATTAATATTTAAGACTTAAAACACTAATAGCAGCAATAAGAAGAAAGACAAATGGTAGAACTAAGAAGAAAGGTACTGATATTGGGAAAATTGGTGATATATCGGTCTAATATCGATCAATATCGCCGATAATATAGGTACTGATATTCTGACCGATATTTTACATGGGGACCAATAACCGATATATCGGTGATATATCACCGATATTAACTGCATAGATCTCAATTACTAAAATATAACAAAAAAAGTCAAACATTAGACATTAAGGATAACATAAAGATTTACCCGAGGGAACTAGTTCTGGTGCTGGGCTAGAACGCGATTGTGGTTGTGGTTGTGCTTGCGGATCATTTTCACTCTGGGCATCTTGTTGTACATGATTCGTCTTTATATCTGATGAATCTAGTCATAGGATAATTTGTCTTAATAAAACATTAAGGTTGAAATTAACTATATAAAAGATTTATCTGACTGACCTGATTGAAGAATTTTTTGCGATTCGGGTTCGGGCTGACATTTGGAATCCCATCCGGGCGGAGGTCCTTCGTCGTCAGAATCTTCTGGATTCGATATAATATCTGTGTTTTCACACATTAGTTTTGAAGACCATGAAATTATTAGGGTTATAGTAATTAACATATTCAAGATCCTAACAATTAGCATTAAAAGGCTAGAGTATTAAAAAAATTGATTCACCTAATGGATTTTCGGGTGTTGGTTGAGTTTGACCTTCTTCATTATGGGCATCTTGTAGTACATCCTCCATTTTCGTATCTGATATTATTACGTGTTAGAACGCATGCCTTACCTCATTTACATAAAAGTCCTTTTACAAATAGAACAATCCTACTGTACATCTCAGTAGAACCATAGTTGTCAATAGCGATCGCTACAGTCGCTACAGCGAATAGCGTGGTGTATAGGTCCATGCTCGCTATATGGTCTGTCGCGATAGATGGCCTTTAAGTTTTTTAAATATAAATAGCAATTAAATATAGCTATAAAATAGCTGGATTTTAGGTTTTTGTTAAATATACCAGGGTACTTTGATATAATACAAATATATATTATTTTTTAATTTTTTCTAGTGTATCACTATTTATAAAATAGCGCTCGCTATTCGCTATGTAACATATAGGTACCCTATCGCAATTTGTCGCTATTCGCCATTAACAACTATGAGCAGAATAATGTTGCAGAACGCAACAACAAAAAAAGAGCCCAAAATGAAACCTCACAAAGGAACCAGTCAAAAAAGAAGAGTTCTCTGTATGACCTGATTGAGGAATTTCTTGTAATTTGGGTTCAGGCTGACATTTGGAATCCCATCCTGGTGGAGGTCCGTCATCTTGCATATTGAAGATAGCAAGATGGGTAACGGGTCAAAATGGGATGGGTTGGGTTGACCCAAAGACACTTTTTGTTCATCTCTTATAATTTTTTTATAATAAAGTAATGCTTGAAATATGATTACTAAAACAATGGTATTATTATAATACTAACCTCAATCGTTGATTAACGCAATTTTGGAGGTTGTATACATTTAATACACACTTAAAGAGACTTTCAACCATCTCGCCCATCTGACCCGATCCATTTTAGCTATATGTTTTGGTCGACCCATTGAGATTAAAAATTATCCGAATCAACGCATCCATAAGTGAATGTTTAAAATAATGACAAAAATATTTACCTGGTGGAGCTACTTCTGGAGGTAGACAAGAATGTGCCTGTGATCGTGGTTCACCTTCTTCACCGTGTGCATCTTGCCGTACATCCTCTGTTTGTATATCTGATATAAAAATAAAGAGTCCACTTCAAATCTACAATGAACTAAGAACAATATTTCGTGACAAACTCCACACACTATAACTGCAAATAACAGAATTACACTCAAATCCATCTCGAAAAAATGAAGTCAGAAACGCTAAAACTTCTGATAACAATATGTTATAAGTAGGACTCTTTCAAATAAGCTCAACTTGTTCCTGTAGACCGATGACACATGACATGTGGAACGTGGTAACATTTTAATACATAGAAAAAATACAGAATACCAATTAATATAGTATACATAAAAAAATATAAATGAAAAGCGTAGAAGGGCTGCAGAATTTACCAGAAGAAATGGCCGAGGTGGCTGAAAGTTTTTCTGCTTGTTCATTTAGCTGATATTTATTATCCCATCCGGGCGGAGGTCCATCATTTTCATCCGAGTCTTGCTGTTCAATCTCTACTTCTGAGCTTCAAAGGTGAATTAGTTCTAAACCGTTTACTCTCAGCCACATAAAAACAGATTAAAAAAACGATAACGGATTGCAACTTGTAATTTTTGGTAAATTTTCAAGCCACAAGTTTAGCAATGTGTGCAAAATGCAATTCTCATTCAGTATTTTGTAGTGTTTGGCAAAACCAGTTCTGATACTGAATTTGAAGGATAGTTTAGTAGAATTACAAATGCAGGTATACAGTTTCCCTAAGAAGCAGATTATTGAGGCTAAATTTAATATCACTCAGCTGTCATTAACTTATAATCATTATATAATTTTAATCCTTGAAGTGGCAATGATTATTTTAAAAACGGATGTCCAACCCCCCCCCCCCCCCCAACCCAAAAAAAAAAAAAAAACCCTGCAAGGGAAGAAGGAAGAGGCGGAGTAGGAGGCAATGTTAACGACGGCGGAAAGTCAATCATGTCTAATAATGGCGGAAACCCATCGTCATCTTCTCAATTTCTTTAGATTCTTCTTCTTCTTCTTCAGAATGATTTTTGTCTTTAGATAATTCCATCTGTTGGTCCGTTTTGAACTTTTGGGGCTCTTCAATTTCTCTTGATTCTTCTTGGGAATGATTTTTGTCTTTCGAGAGTTCCATCGGTTCTTCTTCCGACGCCGTTTTCAACATTTGGGGCTCTTCAATTTCCTTAGGATCTTCTTCTTCTTCTTCTTCAGGATGACTTTTGTCTTTCGATAGTTCCACCGGTTGTTCTTCTGACTCCGTTTTGAACTTTTTGGGGGTCGGTGGTGAAGCTCCGGCGTCTTCTTCCGTCATTTTTACTCGTCACTCACACACTGGGTGTGTAGTTTGCCCCCAAACTCTGTGTGAGAGTAAATTTAGGAGGGAGTGCACTCGCAATATTTCAAAGACACTCTCATTTGATTACAGACCATTTCATTTACAAGATTATGTGTTTTTCAACCTCTGTATAGTGATGTTTTTATGTGTACACATCACCGAGCGAAAAGTTCGGGGGTCGGCCGCCCGTTCGCCATGCCAATAATAATTTTGAATGATCAATATCGAAGATGATCAAACTTGTTTTATAGCTTTTCGAAACATCATGTCAAGTTATTTGAAATTGGTCAAGCTTAGTTTGACATACAACATACCTAGAACGTATTAGTAGGAAGTTTGCTAAGGTGCTAATAGCTTGCAAGCTCGATTGAATTGGAGGTGTTAGATTCTTGCTGACTTGCGAACAAGCTTCTCCGGCGCTTGAATTGGAAACTTATGATCTTCACCGACTCTTAAGATGTTTCCACAATTGGTATTAATGATCTTCACGGATTCCCCGGACTCCATAACATGAATTGGTAATTAGATTATTTGACATAACGACTTAATATCTTAAACTCTCGTTGATTGATTAGGAAGGTAATTAATCATATCAAAAGGTAACAGTGTATTGTAATTGACCATGTAGAGATGGTTATGTACGAATGTTAGTTTAATTCAAATACTGACTTGAGCTAAATCAATGCACAAGAACAACCCAATTCATATGACTTTCGTGATGAATTAGATTGGGTAGGCAAGGGTAGAAATTTAGCATTCACATATGCGTACGTACATGTTCTTGAATTCGTAATGTTGAGTGATTTAAAATGCATTAAGGTTCTTAGTTCAGGTAAAATCAATTCAGTACACCATGTTTGCTGAATCCTTCCAGGGAACAGTTCAGAGCTTGTGAAAGGGAAAATAATGGTTTTGGGTGAAGTCGTCACATGACTATATTACAGTACTTCAATAACACCTGTTGGCAAGGGCAATCACACCAAAATTACATCTAAATAATGACTTCAACGTCCATTTTAGTATAAATGATTATATCATTTTAGTTGCTAACACATAGCGAAGTAAGAGAACATAGAAATTTAACAGCTTAAATTCGATTAGTAGAAAATTAGTGTGGTCTAACCTATGCGCCTTTCCTCTTGGTGTCTTTAGCTTGTTTGATGTATTTAGTGAGCATTCGAGGCGCAATTGCCATGGACATAAGCTCCTGGAACAACAGTTTACATGCATACGGAATATGCACCTGAACAATATCCGTCTTGTTCTTGCACCCTCTGCACTCAAAAGAATTCTTTTTAAGATTAGCAATCGCGATCAACCCACAACGCTCACAAACATGAACCCTGTACGCATCACTCTGGTCAAACAGTCGTTCCTTAAGAAAATGAGCAGCACCATGAGCAATCATGCAGTCCCGTTCCATTTCACCAAACCTAAGCCCACCGTCACGTGACCGTCCCTCAGCCGGCTGTCGAGTCAAGATCTGAACCGGACCCCTACCACGTGAATGGATCTTATCATCCACCATATGTTTCAATCTTTGGTAGTAAGTTGGCCCCAAGAATATCATAGCCGGAAGCCGCCGACCCGTATGACCGTTATACATGGTCTCGAACCCACGCATCTGGTAACCACACTTGTGTAGTGCCTTACTAATATTATCCACCTGCCACATCATTCATTTTTGAATTAGAATCGGATAAATCAATTGTTACCGTATTATTGGCTACTTACCGTAACATCTGTGAAAGGAGTGGCATCTCCTTCTTTGCCCATATGAGCAGCAACCTTTCCCATAATACACTCGATAAGCTGACCGATGGTCATACGGGACGGGATAGCATGTGGGTTGACTATAATATCGGGAGTGATACCTTCAACCGTCCATGGCATGTCTTCTTGCGTGTAAGTCATACCCACAGTTCCTTTCTGACCGTGTCTGCTACTAAACTTATCTCCGATTTGAGGTATTCTAACAGATCTGACCCGCACTTTAACAAACCTCAACCCATCAGCGTTGGTAGTCAGCAGTACCTGATCAACCATTCCATTTTCACTGTGACGTAAGCTTGTGCTGTGATCTCGACGAGTATAACGTGAGGCTTGACCCTGAGTAGCATCATCCTGAGCGATAGGTGTTGTTTTCCCAATTATTACATCTTCACCTCCAACTCGTGTTCCCTAAAATTACAACAATGGTGTTTATACTTTATAGGAAACAAATCCGTTAAAGAAAAAACTTTGCATCTACTAAAAAATAAGCACTCACTGGAGGAGCTAAACCATCATCATCCAATTTATCATATGAACCATGCCTCATACCCTGTAAAAGAAAGAGGAAGTCAAATATTAATCCTCATAGTCTATGCAGTTAATGCGGTAAAATGTCGGATATGGTCAAATACCGATATTTGAGATATATGTTATCTCGGTGAGATATCAGTGGGATAGGATATCGGTAATTTTAATATCATGCAGAATATATATATATATAGGGGTTGGTTAACGTACAATATTCCTTAACGTACGATGTGTACGAGATGAAATTACCACGTTATAAAACTCAAAAACCCTAATCACCCATGTTGAAAACCATAATCACGCATGAACATAATCACGCATGTACAAAATCAGAAATCACGCATGGAGTAAAAAACCTAATCACGCATGTTATAATTTCATCAGCGTACGTTAAGCAAAATTGTACAATACACTTTCACTATATATATATAGAAAAAGTGTAATGTACAGTAGGGCTTATCGTACGAGCGTACGCGATTGTGAAATCACAGGTTAGAAAAAAGCATGTTGGTAAAGTTGATGAAATCGCATGTTGGTGAAGTTGATGAAATCGCATGTAGGTTTTTTGTACAATTTCGCTTGTTGTTTTCAGCAAAAATCGCATCTTAAAAAGTAAAGTCGCACGTTGAAAAACCAATCGCGTAGGCTCGTACGATAAGCCCTATTGTAAAATAACCAACCTCTCTCTCTCTTATATATATACATACATATAAATATATATAGCAATTTAACACTAAAAATTCAATTATATGTTGGTGATATATTGGTTATATTGGTCAATTATATGGTGATATATCGGTCAGTATCGCCGATAATATCGGTACAGATATTCTAACCGATATTTTACATGGGGACCAATAACCGATATATATCACTGATATTAACTGCATAGCTCATAGATGGCAAAATGGGCACGTCGGGTAACAGGTTTACATGCCACACTTCTCTTTTTAGAAGAACCAAGGAAATTGTAAACACTTGAGTTCAACCTTTAACCAATTTTTATGTACCTATTTTTTTATTTGACCCATTAAAAAGAATAGTTTTAAGTTGACATGGGTTGAGATTGGCCCCCCTATTGGTCTTTTAGATTTTATAGGACGTGCAAAAATTATGATGCTTACCATAGTATTAGCCCTATCGGGGCGGCCAAAATCTTCTTTCACAAGTGTCCCCATTTTCTTTTCTTCGTCCCTATACAATTAATACATATACATACATTAAATATTAAGAGACCAAAAACATTTACAAAGCAGAAAAGATGGATAGATCGACTGAGAGCACCTGTATGAACGGAAGAAGAGTGATCTGAAGAAACCACGGTCAATTGATGATTGATTCATAATAACCGAATCTTCTTGGTTATATCCAGAATAACATGATATCGCCACAATTGCATTCTAATAAAATCAAACAATTGAATCTTAGGGACATTATTTGGATGAAAATAAACAATACATCTATAAATTTAAAATCCTTACAATGCCAGCTGGAAGTTGTCTGAAATGCAAGTGCTCCATTGCTCGAGTAGTTACAAGTGGTTTTTGAGGATAGTAAAGAACATATGCCAGTGTATCCTAAAACAAACATATTTGCGACAAAACAATAAGAACCATATTACATAATTTGTGTGAAAAATAAAAAATTGTCACATACCATACGAAATTGGAAGTTGGTGACATAAATCCCCATAGCTTGTTTACCCATGGCTGATTGATATGTATTACGTGGGGACTGTATACATAGAACATAATAGATTATACATATCCAGTAAAATAAGTGTCATTGTGCAAAATAAAGAATAGTTTCAACGTAAAATACTTACCTGATTGTGGTCGGGAAATGGTATAATGGAGGCACAAACACCCAAGATCAACGATGGATGAATTTCACAATGTGTATAAGTGTCTGAATAAGACTCATCTGGATTTAGCCTCGCACTTACAAGATCCTTCACGCATAAAAAATACAATATTTATACAAATAAAACTAATGATAAGTCCATTTTTAATTCATAAACTAACCACCTAATGTATCATGGTGAAAGCAATTAAAGGTACAAGTGTTTTAAGTTGTTCTAGCAGTTCTCTACTTTATATTGATTCCGTATAGAATATCCCTCCCTCTATCCGACTATATATAAGATAATCATCCACTTTGGAGGTTGTATAAACTTAAATAAACTTTGGGGGACTCCGAAACCATTTAACCTATTTCCTTATTTGAAATTTGACCCATTTAACCGCTTTACATTCAAAATTGATGTATTTACACGTTACAGGGTCAATAGCCCCTCAACTTACATTGATGGTCATAGAAATCATAGTAGTCTCTTCTTCTTCTGTATCAATATACTCGATGAATCCATTTGACAGAAGATCATTCCAGCCACCATCTTCTGGGGTTTCCTATAAAAAAGATACAAACAAACGAGAAGTTACCAAATTATATAATCTGATTATAAGACACAAAACTATAATTCTGTAAACTGCAAAATTCAGCATACCCTTAGTTGCAACTTTTGGATGTCTTTCTTTTTTATTAAAAGCCTTTGCTTCTCAACAACGAAAAGTGGACGACTGCAACGGCCATAATCAGTATAGATTCGAAGCTCTTTCAAACGAATGTCTCGAACAACTCCAACTTCAGTGTTCACATCAACCTATAACATCAATATCACAGATTTAACTTTGACCCAGATGTGCATAAATCATTAACCAAAGAGTGATAACATTACTAATACTAATACTCACTCGTCTTCTTAATCTCCTCAGAGTCCTAACCAGCATGTCGGGATCACGGTGGATTCCCACCCACAGACCATTGACAAAGATTTTTGTAGCTTGCGGGATAACAGCGGGAGAAATTTCCTAAAGCAGAAGGGAGTAACAAATATTATAAAGAATGAAAGAAATAAGATGATGCTAGCATAAATAATTATTTGAAAAACCTTAATGATGTTCACCTCGAAATTTTCTGTACCCCATTCTTCCAAAAATTCCAGAATCGGGTATGCCGCTGACCCAACAGTAATGTAAACCATCAAAGCAAGGTTTTTCACCAGCCCACATGCCTATAAATAACAGCCGGATAAAGATCGTCATTAGTGCCAAAATTACGAACAAAATCCCTTGCTATATTTGTCACATACTTTTTGTTTTTTTTTTCATCAAGTTCATCAAATATCTAGAAGATATGTAGATGGTGCATATGTGTGTGTTAATAATAGTGATTTTTACCAATCTATGTGTGTGTGTGTTAATAATAGTGATTTTTACCAATCTATATGCAGCAGAGTAAATAAAAATTATTGACCTGTCCTTCAGGGGTTTCTGCAGGGCACATCATTCCCCATTGTGAGTTGTGCAGCTGTCTTGGTTTTGCCAATTTTCCTGTTACATATATCGTAACTATATTAAAAGCCTGATAAATGAGAGCTAACTTCAAACAAGAAAAAAAATAGAAGTAGTATCCTATGATATCCAAAATCTCCAAAACCTAAAAACAAATATTAAAAAAAAGCCACCTTCACGCCCAATAGGAGAGTTTAGTCTTCTTAAATGCGACAGCGTAGATGCATATGTCAAACGATTCAACACCTGCAAGTTCCATAGATGATATATATAGTAAAAAGATGTTTAATCAACCTACATCTCCTTATATGACATTAAAGTAGAACTAAAAATTAACAAAAAACATGACCAAACAACTAGACCTGAGAAACACCAGCTCTCGTTCCACCTGCATTCGCTTGCCCCCAGTTCCCAGTAGCAAGGGAATATTTAAGGCCACTAGTAATCGTTTTTGCTTTAATTGCAAATTGCAGATTAACATCCTTCCCGTTGTCTACACACTACAATAATTAACGTAACACAGTTATAAGTTGTGACTAAATAAAATGAAGTAAAAAGCATTTAAGAAATTTGGTTTGTAGTTACCTTTTGTACATATCCTCTTACATCTCTTGTTAACTTTCGGAAGAGCTGCATTCATACAAGAGGCAATAACTTGATAAATACTAATACCTGTTAATACAATAATCCAGTCTCCAATGATATTAAAAATAACCCACCATTCTAAATAAGCCACCTAGCAAAGGACCGGCAAGATCAAGCCTCTTATTGCCATAATGATCTCTATCATCTTCGGCCCTCCGACCAAGAGCACACAGCAGTAGACGGTGGATTATATATCTGATGAGAGTAAAGAAACGTTAATTTAAAAAAAAATGAAATCTATATCTATAATTCTATATTCTGTACTAAATAATAAATTAAATCTTAATAACTATTATTATTCACTGATCCAACCCCGTATATTACACGGGTTTCTAACCTAGTAAAAATATATATACAAATATATGATAACAAAGGCTAATGTGTATGAAAACGAATAAGATTACCCAAAGTAGTAAGCTTTTTTTGTTTCACAGTACTCTCCAACCCCCACATGAGGAAGCATTTCTTTTTGAAGAATATCACGGGCATACCTGTGAATTGAAGAAGGTTATAAAACCAAAAAAAAATATAATACTTATAAAAACCTCATACCTAAGACGATAAACAAATAACATACTTAATTCTCTTCTCTTTAGTGACACCAACAGTAGCACCTCTTTTACCAATGTAATCCAATGCCACCTGCAATCAAAGAGAGAAAGATCA
Source organism: Scalesia atractyloides (assembly GCA_947069175.1). NCBI lineage: Eukaryota > Viridiplantae > Streptophyta > Magnoliopsida > Asterales > Asteraceae > Scalesia > Scalesia atractyloides. The sequence goes on from CAMTDV010000008.1 coordinate 7,589,369, forward strand.
AAGATTAATTAACTAACTGATTTAGGCACATTATAACAATCAACATTGTACTATTATACATGACGATCAGGAAACAGTTGGCACAAAGATAAGAAAGAAGCAAAAGCATACCTGTTGATTTTGTATAACAAATGCTTCTTCTAATGAAGGCCGCAGCAACTCCATCATTTGAGTATCAGCAAAATCATAACATATGTGTTCTAATATATCTTTATCAGCAACAAATCCCAATGCTCGAAACACAATAATGATAGGAATCTCTGTTCGAATGTATGGAAGTGTAGCCCGAATATATTGACCTGAAGAGCCCTGCAATTTTGCAGAATATACAGAATAAGTAAAGATACTACAAACGAGAATATAAAAACTAATCAAAGATAGTAATACATGATTAATATATTATATATCATACCCCTTTGGCACTGGTCCGAGCAAGCATTCGGACAAACATGGTACTAGGTGGCCTGTTCTGAGATTCTGCCATTGAACGAACTTCCGCCACATAAGCGTATTTGTTCGGTTGTCTCTTTTTAAACACATAAACATGATTGGTGCTCATTTTCTCTTGAGCGATTAGAACTTTTTCACTCCCGTTTACGATGAAATATCCACCTTGATCATAAGGGCACTCTCCAAGCTCGGTCAAGTCCTTTTCAGAATTCTGAAATAATGTACAGTAAGTTGAACGTAGCATTATAGGAACCTGAAATGTGTGATAAAAGATGGTTAGTTAAGTCCACATTTGCACTTCAAATACATACTATTTACCTTTCCGATGAAAACTTTAGCAAAATCCTGAGTTTCTGTGACTTCTTCACCATCATGCCCTTTCTTTATAGCCCTTTTTGATACATCAACATATAATGGTGCAGAATATGTTAGATTTCTCAGCCTTGCTGCCTTTGGGAACAACGTGGCGGTTTCACCATCTGATTCCGTCATCATCGGTTTACTCAGATAAATCTGACCGAAGCTGATTTTATAGATAGTCTGCAAGTGAATGATAGATAGATACATCAAATAGACAAATACATAGCATGAACATATGCACTTTTCCTATGTATTGCCTAATGCATTGAACTATTTTTCTTCTATGAAGGAAAAGGCACCATAAATAAACCAAAATATCCAAAAAGAAACTAGAATGTAATGCATTTGACCATGTGTACACATATAGATATATCCTAATCTTAAAGGATATCACAAAGTGACAATCTGCAGCGGTTTGTTCATGCATACACTCGCCGTGGTATTCATATTCTTAATCAAACCCTCAGAATCATTCAATACTGTCTTATTAGTCAATTCTAATCCGCCAGCCTTAGCAAACACAGTCTTAAGTAATGAAACCTCAGTTGTTCGATTTTGTTTTAGCATACGACTTTGATATTCACACAATTAAAAATATAACCACCTTACAATAGAGCTATACTAATTCAATCAAGTATAACTCAGATTTTTGACAGTTAACTCAGCTAGCCCCTAAACTTCTGCAAAATTTCTTCAAATATTCATAATTCAGCAATGCAATGCCACGCATATCTTTTGTAAAAAAAATCCAAATTATTCATAAACCTCCTTAGTTTAGAGAAGAACTGGTCATGGTAAGTGAAAATCGCCGTGATGTCTAAAATTAGCGACTAATAGTGTAATCAAGTGTACTTATGTAAAATCAATAATACAAGCTGACATTGGCAACAACAGTGATGGAGGAAAGCTTTACTAGCCAAGGAAAGTGCACGAACTTGTAAAGTGTTTCACATTATAAGCTTTGCAGGTAAACTCTTAAGTGTGTTATGTGATAATCTAGCCAATATGTAAAATGTGTGATCGTACTCCATAGCTTTGCTAACTTGTATGCTTAGCTTAGATACAGTAATCACCGTGAACGAAACACGTTAAGTGACACATACTATGATAGCATAACTGGCAGAAACACATTTAGCAGTCGAAAAAAGTGTTTCGGTTTCGGATGAAATTCTCTAAGTAGTAAACAAGTTGGACATACTAATTCCCTAGTAGCATTATACACAGAATAATCTTTCCCCAATTAGTGGTAAACAGCAACAATTTGCAGTATAGTTAAAACCTAACACTATAGATACAATGTTGCTGTTAATCCAATATCATATCAACAAAAGAATCAAGTGTTAATTTACAATCTAGTGCTTCTGCTCAAAACCCTAATTAGAGAACCATCAGCAAACCTCTGCAAAATCAGGTTGATGACCCGGATTGTGCTGAGATTCGGGTCGGATCTCGATATCCGCAGACTCGTCAACAATTTCCTGCATAGTGTTCTGAATAAACTCATCGAACGAATCGAGTTGTTGACGAACGAGACCTTTCTCTTCGAAATAAGAACTGATAACTGCCCAAGCATCCTCTTGAGTTATATCTTCTTCCTCATCGTCGTATCCTTGATCATACTCTTCTTCCAAATCCATTATTATTGTTTGATAATTTGAAACCCTAACTGTAAATCAGCTTCAGTGGTGGTACAGAGGGTTTTTAGGGTCTCTACGTTCGTCGTGTTATGGCGGTTTGGGAGGAGGGGCAGGTTTGTAAATTCACATTCGAAATCGTAAATAAGGTGTCCTATACATATAACCAAACTTTAAAAATATTATATAAGGCAAAAATCGATTTTGATTCTTCTAGTTGTAGTTGATACAGGCAACTGCTAGTACGCTTGATTTTTTGACTACTCATACGTTTGATTTGTTGCTTGAATGGTACCTACGTAATTGTAAACCCATTTTGTGGCTTAACCTGATAAGTTGATTTGTCTTGATTAGTTAAATTTACGCGAGTAATGTCATTTAATTACGAGGTAGTTCAATGTTATGCATCTAAAAATCTAAATCAAGATGAGTTTAAACGTCATTATTTGTAGCTATGTAATCCATATTCTTCTTCATTAACGTTTTGCAGTTGTAGGTCCTAAAAAATTTTGTTAATTGGTGTTTAATGATAACTCGACATAACCAATACATGCAACTACTATAAAGATTTTTAAAATTCGGTTTGGGCCTTGTTAAAGTGATCGACCACCAATGAGAAAGGTTTTGTCAAGTGATGAGCAAAACGAACTAACCTAGTTTAATCATCTATCAAAAATTTGATATATGGTTAAAATTTCAAAAGTTTTCATTTTGTTTTCAAAGACGCGAGAGTTGAGACCAAAGACCATTCATTTCCTTATTCTACTTATAAAGGTCATCATGGACATTCCTAGAATCATTGTAAGTGTATGAATGTAGTAGCGGATTCAATTTTTTTTTCCATTAGGTTTCTGTATATGTTTTCACTAAAAGAAATTTATAAGTTTTATATGGGTTTTCAATAAAAAATTTCAAACTTAGTGGGTACCTAGGAACCTGGCAAATAGGGCTATATCCGCCCATGTATGAAAGAAAAACATGATCTAGACCATATATGTAAATCATTTTAGTCATTTTTTTTTCATAGGTTGTTAGCATAAATCACAACGAAGATATATGGTATTTGACCTGACTTAAACGGTCGACCATTTCATTACTCACCGTATTTTATTATATTATTTTTTTTTCGTACTAACCCAACTATGATGTCACACCCTCAAAATCCACATGCGGAGTTTTACCCCGAGGCCTGTGACATACCAGGATCTAGCCACTAATCATGTCGAACTAATAGTAAATATTCAAAGACAGAGTTCTCATGTCCAACATGAATAGTGAATTCCAATTAAATCATTTCAAATATAGTATGTATTCAGCGGAAGCAAATGTAAATATCTCAAACAATCGAAAACAAAATATTTTAAAGCGTAAAGTTTTATTGATCGCAATCACGTAACACGCCCCATGACACTTCAGACTCCCCAGACTGTAAGTTCCCATGCAATGATTATCTAACAACCTACAAGCATGTCAGAAAAGTGTATCAACAATTAAGCCGGCGAGTTCACAGTTTTATTTAACGTAAATGGGTTGGTGTTTAGTTTAAAGACATGACGTTAATAACTCGATACCGGTGACATATGTTTGTTTGCCCTCATCAATGCCTATCAACATTGGCCATGTGTTTAAGGTCCTTAGTTCACGCCCGGCTCCCAGCATGGTGTGAGGTTTGTCAAGCCTAATAGCGCTATCAACTAATACCGCGTTGCCTCCCAGGCAACTAGTTCGGTAGTAAGTAGGGACTTTCATGATAGAGTTTGAGTTTATTAACTAACATCAAAATTAAACTACAACATTTATGAAAAGTATTCCTCCAAGGAATAGTAGTTTGTCCCATCGGAAAGCATGCATGTAAAAGAGTAGTGAACTCATCTTTGAATGCTCGGATTAAGGAATGAAAATAAATACGCGAGATGGAACCGTCAGTCACGTCCTAACATGATTACCGCTTAAGAGTTAGTGTGTGTGCTCACGCGGAAAACACGAATACTACACGTATCTAGCACGTAGCATATTTTATCATACAATACTAATTATCATGCATGCATCTATCACGACATCACTTAGCGACCACACAATGTCACGAAATAATTAAAATACTCTTCAATAAAAATTCAGCAATATAGTGCATTTTCGGACAGTTTTCGAAGTGTTATCCGGAATAGTTCGTGTACAGGAAAATTCCCAAAACATTACAGGGCGTGTCAATCGGAGCATCGACTATTGTGTAAAAATTTGGTGACCAAACTCCTTAAGGATTTTATGTGAAAAATCAAACACTGAACACTGGTCAGATTCGTCGAAATCTGACCCCTACCTACTAAATATTTTCTTAAAAATTCATCGTTTATTCGATTGACTTAAAACCATCAGCAAAATCCTTAAGACATCAAAGGCTATCTACAGTATGAATTTCATAGGAAAACTCCAGATACGCAGCAACTTATGACGCAAAACATATCGTGTAAAATCTGCAGAAAAACGCATCTTTCATAGTTGAAACGAAATAATTTATTTAAAATACCGAACGATGTCCAAAAACATGATTCCAGTGCCATTAGAAGCTTATTTCAAAATAGCATGTTATAGACTCAAGAAAATCAAATTTTCTGTCACACCCCGGATTTTCAACCCAAATCATACACCGGTGGGCCCGGGTGAGGAGTATCGTGACGTCAGTTGATAACATCATAGTTAATTAAACACGGCACAGCGGAAGTTTTGGGAGTAAAATTACTATTACAAACCAAATGTTCGAAATACAAAATAATATACAGGCTCGTATAGAAAATCCACAGGCGGATCTTAAAATGTACAAAAAAAGAATATAAAACACACTTTAGGGCAAATCTAAGGATTTGCAAGATCCTCTTAATCACTACCGAGCAGCTTCTGGCCTATTTCGTACTGTACCTGCACTTTAGTCTTTGGACGATACATCACTTTCGCTGGTAAATACACCCGACTAACTCATTTTGAAAACATTTTAGAAATTAGATTTAAGTGCACAGGACACAAATCTTTTTATAACTTGGGAAAGTTACTTTGTAACCTTGTTAACATATTCACATGTTTGTCCATACATACAGGGCCCAATACAGAAACCGAGACATGATTAAATACACACCACTTAGAACTCACAGAGAAGTTATCCCCAACGTCTTGAGTAATTCGCATTTGAGCGTCTGTCAGGTGTATGCCTACACCCCGCGCTAAGGTCGTGGCCATTATCTAATGTAATGAGCCAAGAATATCTACGACACGGTAATTTAACCCCCGATGTTTAAATTATCAAACAAAACTGATTTAAACGGAATATGCGAATTTACTAGCCACAATCTGGCATTCGATTGACCCCATCTCCGATCGTATAGAGAAAATAAGTCAAGAGTATTTACATGAGCTAGTCTTCTTTTAATTTCAATAACTCAGCCGTATACAAAAGTACTAAGTGCATATAGCATTTACCAGGCAAGGTTATAGTCATAATTATGGCATAAGCTAACCAATTAAATACTAACGTCTTTATTTAAGTCATAGACTTAGACCGAGTAGTGTAGATAATCAAAACGTATAACGCTTGATTAAACGATGATTGGATAGAATGTAGTTTAAACCCGATAAGTACTTTGACTTGCATATTATGGGTAAACAATTAACATTCTGGATTTTGAGATTAAAATGATAAGGTTAAACCCGTTTCGGTTAAATTTTCGTAAACTAGTTACATATACTTAACCGTATGCATATAAGCGATATCGGGTAACCGGATAAGTCATGGACAAGTTCTATATGCCATTATACTTTAATTAAGTTGTAATATCAGTGGGATATCAACTTATATGCTCGTTAAGGTTTTAAAACGAAACTATGCCTCATAAGGGCGTTTCGATAATTTCATAGTATAAAAGGAATTTGAATATAATTTAATGTTATAACTATAAGTATTCTGGAAAAATAATTTATTTATGATATAATATCAGTAGGATGTTAATTACATGTGTAATCTTACCTTTTATGACCAAACTATGCACCGAAGGGGCATTTTGGTCATTTTATACAAAGTTTATAAATTATTTGGGATTCTAAGTTTATAACATGTACCTACTGTAAAAATATTTAAAATTAGTAGGTAACAAGTCTTGGTCAAATAATATGGTTTAAAACCATACTATGCGCCGAAACGACGCTTATGTCGTAAAATGACGTTTTTGCGATATTTAATGAAAACTGATGTTAAGGTCAGATTAAAATGTCTTAGATAGTTATTAATATGTTATTAAAATGTCTTAGATATGTTATTTAATATAACATATCAGTAGGTAAAAGATTTACCTTGAAAATATTTGATTAAAACCATTTTATGAGCCACAAGGGCTAAATCGTCATTTACCGACATAATTCAAGGACCTGCTTGTAAACTCAGTTTATAATCTGATTTAACATCTCAAATAATCCTAATTATAATATTACATCAGTAGGAAACTTATTTTCAAATTCATTATCATTAAAACCGTGTTTTATGCAAAAAGGGCATTTTAGTCAAAAGTGACATAATTATGGAACTTGCACATAAACTCAGATTCTGATTATGATCATGTCATATAACCTCAGAGGGTTATGTTACATTATATTATGATCATAATGCAACTTTAGATCAGTAGCTAACTAATCTAAATCGGTTCAGAATCGAAAGTCAAAGCAGAAGTTAAACTTCGCGACTTTCGGTTGCGAACCGACCTTAGAATTGAAATTGGCGAGCCGAACATGTTCTTACATGTTCTAATAATTATTACCAACTTGTTTAAGTGTCAAAACAGGTTTCATAACATATATAAAATCAATTTATGATTTTTCTGAAAAATGGCCTGTTTGACTTTTTAATAACTTAATTTTGACCCGTCAATTGGTCTAGCAAACGTGATCTTCAGGAGGTGACCTTTATAGGGGCTAACACCTACCTTATTACGATCACTTAGCCATGTTCGTTACGAACAATGGCTGGACCATAATGGTCTTAACCGAAAGTCAAAGCGTTTTCCGTAAAACGCTTGACTTTTAGCTATAAAAGCCTATAAACGAAAATGCACAAGGAAGGAACACTTACAATAAGTTCCTAGAATGCAAGAGAACTAAGTTGGATGCTCCTTTTAGTTAGGAACTTCCAGAGGAGGGATAAGAGTTGAATTAGAAAGGTGCAAGTTTAAATGGTGAACTTGGCATCTATTATAGTTGGAGAACTCAAAGGAGGTGATGCCAGGTGTTTAGGGGTGTAAGAAGGAGCTTACAAGTGTCCCAAAATGTGGCATAGCATTTGGGAATCCATAGTTTCGAAAAAATGGTTTTTGGCAACATGTGTGAAGGCAAGCAAACTTTCTGCAGACACAGCCTCTCGCGCCCCACGAGCAGATTTAAAGTTTGCCACTTTTAGCCCCTCAACTTATTAAACATCCTTAAAACCTCCTAAAACACCTTTTTAGCACCTTTAGCCCTCAGTACGAATACTTGCATATCCGGATTATGCCCGGACATTATCGAGCTCTCGTTTGTTAAAAGGTCACTCAGAGGTATAAATTAACATGGTGACACTTTTAATCCCTCCAATGTCCAACTTTCATATAATTACGGATTTAATCCCTCTCGTCCAGCAATTGAACATATGAGAGTAGACTTCGTAAAAGATCACTCAGAGCTCGTTATAAGCATGTAGACTCTGATGTCACTCAGATGTTGGGCATGTTGACACAACGTCACTCAGAGGCCAAATTTAAGCATGTTAGACACTAACGGTCATTCAGAGGCTATGTTTTATGCATGTTGACATCAGAAGATCACTCAGAGACTTAGTTTGAGCATGCTGACGCTTTTAGTCCTTGTTATCTTTAATAGACTAAAAGTAAAAAATATAACACGTGTCGTTATATTATTGGACACGATTTTTACAAGGTGTTACATTCTCACCCCCTTAAAAGAAATCTCGACCTCGAGATTTTATTCAAAAGGTGGGGGTACTTTTGTCGCATAGTGGACTCAACCTCCATGTATACTCGGACCTCTAAAGGCGTCCCATTTAACCTTTACTATAAGTATCATTTTCCTTCGGAGCTTCTTAACCTGTCAAATCCTTGATCGAAATTGGTTTCTCAATAAACCTCGGGTTTTCATCAATTTGCACATCATTGTGTGACATTGCTAGCGACTCACGGCTAGACATTTCTTAAGGTTATTGATGTGGAACACATCATGGATTCCACTTAGCTCCTCTGGCAATCTGAGCTTATAAGCTACAGTGCCGACACATTCGACTATCTCGAGTGGTCCGATGTTGGCTTAACTTGCCCTTCTTCCCAAAGCGCATCACACCTTTCCAGGGTGACACTTTTAACATGACTTTGTCCCCTACTTGGAACTTCAGAGTTTAACGCCCCTTGTCAGCATAGCTTTCTGCCTATCTCGGGCAGCTTTGAGACGATCACGGATTTGCACGATCTTATCCGTGGTCTCTAGGACGATCTCAGGTCCTGATAAGTTAGGCTTCCCCAACTTCTGCCCAGCACACAGGCATCGGCATTTTCTCCCATACAAGCTTCAAAAGGAGCAGCCTTGATGCTCGTATGATAACTATTATTGTAAGAGAATTCTATTAGGGATAATGGTCATCCCAACTTCCACCTAAATCAATCACACATTCCCTAAGCATGTCTTCCAATGTCTGGATAGTACGCTCACTTTGACCATCAGTCTGCGGATGGTAAGCCATACTAAAGTTTAATCTTGTGCCTAAAGATTGTTGGAAACTTTTCCAAAAGTGAGATGTGTATCTAGTATCTCTGTCAATATAATAGATACCGCACACCGTGAAGGACACAATCTTGTCCACATACAACTTAGCCAATTTGTCTGATTATACGTTTCCTTTATTGGCAAGAAATGTGCTGACTTAGTCAGCCTATTCACTATGACCCAAATAGTGTCATTTCCACTTTTGGTCTCAGGTAACTTGGTAATCAAGTCCATAGTTACCATTCCCCATTTCCATATGGGAATTTCTAATTGTTGTAGAAGTCCTGACGGCTTCTGGTGTTCGGCTTTAACTTGCGAACACGTCAACACTTAGCTACATAAGTGGCTATGGATTTCTTCAAACCCATCCACCAATAATTCCTTTTTAGATCCTGATACATTTTGCCACCTCCAGGGTGAACTGAGTATCTTGAATTATGTGCTTCCTGAGGATTAGATATCTAAGTCCCCAAAGACTGGAACCCATATTCTATCATTGACCTAAGGATTCCATCATTTCCAGCATTAACTGATCAACAGTTCTGCCAATCTTCATTAGAGCATTAGCCTCTAATAGGGCTTGCTTTTGCGCATTTAATAGCTTCTCATTTAAGCCATTTTTGAGCTCAATGCTCTTGGCGTTAATCCTTATAGGTTTAACCCGTTCTTTGCGACTTAAGGCATCCACAACTACATTTGCCTTGCCTGGATGGTAGCGAATTTCGCAATCATAGTCATTAAGTGTTTCCATCCATCGGCGTTGGTGCATGTTCAATTCCTTCGATTGAACAGATGCTGGAGACTTTTATGGTCTGTGTATATAATACACTTTGTGCCATACAAGTAATGTCTCTATAGTTTTAGTGCAAATACAACAGCACCCAATCCAAATTGTGGGTGGTGTAATTCCTTTTGTGCACCTTTAACTGTCGTGATGCATAGGCAATTACTTTGCCTTTTTTGCATTAGCACACAGCCCATGCCGGTGTACGAAGCATCACAGTAAAAACACAAAGTCTTCAACACCCTCAGGTAGTGACAGTACGGGAGCATTGCTCAACTTGTGTTTCAATCTCAAAGGATTCTTGTTGTTTTGGACCACAATTATACTTAACATTCTTACGGGTCAAGGTAGTTAAAGGGATGGCTATCCTTGAAAAGTTCTCAATGAACCTCCTGTAGTATCCAGCAATCCTAGGAAACTACGAATCTCTGATGGGGTCTTGGGTACTTCCCAATTCATTATGGCTTCTATTTTGGCGGGATCCACTTGGATACAACGCTCACTTACCATATGTCCAAGAAATTGGACTTCTCTAAGCCAAAACTCACACTTAGAGAATTTAGCATAAAGCTTCTCTTGCCTTAGCAGCTCTAAAATGCATCGAAGATGTTTCTCGTGATCGAGGTTCAAACCAAGATCATGCAATAATCAAAACCCTAATGACTAACCGAACCCATAAGCGATCAATCACCAATCAAGTATGAATTCTAACAACCCTAGACTACATGAAATCATCATAAACGTTAAGAACATCAAGAAATCAGAAAAACACAGCCAAGATAACATAATATTATCAAGCATGAACATTTATAATTAACATGAAACGCAAGATTAGGATACCTAGCGATGAAGGAATTCGATTAGCCTTGAAACCTAGATTACTTGAAGTCCTTGGGCTCTTGATCACGTCGACAGTAGGGGAGGGAAGGAGGGAACAAATTTTGAGTTCTGCAAGAATCACTTTCGATTAGCCTTGAAACCTAGATTACTTGAAGTCCTTAGGCTCTTGAACCACTTTAAGTTTTTTATTTACCCACCAGAAACCGCTCCGGCGACACCTTAGCCCTCCGAGCACACGTAACCTCAAGTTTCACCTCATTTCCTAGCCCTAATTCACCACGTATTCATCATCATCTGTTCCATTTGCCATTGTAACGAACAATAATCGTGATTTTTATACACGAATTGCATGTATTTTGGAGAGATTTTTTGCGTTACACCTGAATTGATAGAACAAACCCTAAAAGGTTCGATTAGAGGTTAAATAGTTGATTTTTAGGGTGTGTTGATGAACAGGTGGTGCTATTTTAGGTAGTGTGATTTTGGGTTGTGAGGAATGGATTGGAATAACTAAGAAGGAGGGCATGGCCATCTAGAATACTGGAAGAGGAATTGGCGGTGATAGGGTTTCTGCTGGTCGAGTGTTACATGCATGTTTGATGAAGGGCAACACATTGTTCGTGAAAGAAGTTAAACCCAAAAACTCACAATTAGTTGTTCAGTTTTGTTTTCTAGTGGTTCACTTGTCTAGGGTTTTGGATAAAATTATATAAATTAAAAAGTGCTATTTACTTATCTTGTTATAGTTTTATTTAACCGAGTTCCCATTTAAAACGTATATGATTTGTGTCATAGATCCAAGAAAACGTTGATTCAGTTCATATGGTTAGTCACCCGTAAGTTATCTTGAGTGAAGGTACTATGAACAACATCTTGAAGGCCGACATGTAATACTAGCAAATGCCATAAAAACTTAATCCAACAAGTTGCGTGTACTTAGGTATATATTTAGTATGATCTATGATTTTATAATCGATCATGAGACTAAAAATAGTAAAAGTTATCAATAAAATGGCTTATTGTCACCTCTAACTAACACCTTGAAGGTTTGAGCCATGAAGAACACATAGTTGCAGACATATGGACCATAAATACATCGGATTTATGTAAATATACGTTGGATCATATAACTATATTTTCGTCATTGTATCTGGGTTGTCAATAGTACATGTACGTGTTTGTGTAAATATAAACACAAGGTTTCTGTAACAAAGAGTCAAGGACATGTTAATGTGTTGTCCGAATATGAAGACATGACATTATTGTGTTATACTGTCATGTTCGTGTTTGATTTGCATACCGGAAACAAGTAGGATTTGATTTGCATACAAAAACCATGTAACGTTTGGTTTACATACTAAAACCAGGTAGCATTTGGTTTGCATACTAAAAGCATGCAACGTTTGCTTTAATATTGTGAAATGGTTATAATCATGGGTTTTTTCTTTAGATGTATTTTCAAAAACCTTTTTGTGCTAAGAGTTGTTCGTTGTATGAAACTTTCCTTTCAATGTTTAATATAAACATGACCTTATAATACTACAACAATGTATTTTTTTTTATCATACTTAATAACAAAACCTGCGAAACACTTAGGCTATATAGGAGTGGTTAGAGGTGTAGGATCGAAACTGGAACCGAACCTTCTTAACCATTTTGTATAAAACCAGTTTCAACTCTAACCGAACCGGGGGTTTGTATATTGGTTAGTATTCTTGATATTTGAAACCATTTTTTTGGCCCAAACCGGTTTTTAACCGAACCGAACCGAACCTTTGAAACCAGTTTAAAAATCGAAAACGATTTAAACCGGGTTTTTTTTTGCCTCCAAAAAAACCGATCCATTTTTATTCAGTTAAAAACTGGATGGGTCCCTTTTTTTTCCAAATCATAGTGGTTCGTATGGTTTAATCCATAGCAACCTCATGTTTCTCCTACACACTAATATTTTAGCTGTTTTAAGTTGTCCCGAGGTAATATATTCCATGTTTAGAGAGAATTTAAGATGTGATGATTTGTTTCATACGGTTATTATTTGATTGATTTTTTAAGCACTCTTTTAACTTCAAATAAAACCAATTATCAGATTTATTCAAACAAAAAAAAAACCCGATGATCCAAGTAAAAAAATCATCAGATCAATCTAATATCGTCTAGTTTTTTTTACAGGTAAATTTCTTTTTTTAAACTACAATAATGTATCATTTCAAAATCCGTTATCCCAATCAAGACTTTATCTTAACAAAATGGAAAATAAACATGGAGTAACATTAGGTAAAAGTAACTAACATTTACCCAAATATACATATTTTTTTTAAAGTGACATTTAACCTCCCATGCCATTGTGACACGTATTTCATATAATTGTTTTGTCCGTAAAATAAAAATACATTGCTCAAATGGAAAGTAATGAAAGTAGATACTACCTTATGCAACTTTCGCAATCCACGAGTGAGAAAGTCCAATTATTATTAACTAATAAATGAAATAAATTGTTATTGAGAAATGTTAATACTTTCTAATCACATTTTTAAGGGATACTTTTCAGTAATGTACTCACTAATAAACTTTATCATCCTATAGGTCTTTAAGTGTTAATTAGACTAGTTATTAGAACGATTCACTATAAATAAGATTAATGATGACGCGGGTCGCTTAAATCTTAATAAACTGATTAGAATACACAACAGCTTAAAGGGTTAAAAGGTTCGGAAATGACCACTTGTCCCTGAACAACAAAAAGAACGAGATAGTGTATGGTCACATCACACTTTGCATGCAACTCTCTTACACAGCCGCAATAAGAGCATATGGTAGAGCACACTCTTTTACCCACAGGTCCAAAGCTTTTAAGCTATCAAAAAGGGCGAGCCCTCAACTACAGCCAATGATCACTGGTCAAATGTTTCTCTTTATAGAGAATCTTTTCCCTATAAATGACAGCCTCTTGTCATTCAACAAGGACATTCCAAATCACTCCTAATATGATCTACTCCTTATCTCCATAACTTGCATCTTGCTTGTTCTCTTCTACACTCACTACAATACTATCTCACTAAACATAAATATTATGGGTTGAATATTCTTCAATCCTAATTCAAAGTGATCCAACTTCACGTGCTGCAAATGTGGGGGAGCCCACGCCCTGCGTTTAGGCTAATCGAAACTTTGAACCCTTTTACTTCAAAGATATCGCCACAATCTTTGGTATTGTATATGTTGTAGCAACAATTAACAACATCAAACATATATTAACACACGTATATATTGTAATTGTGTGTTGCCGACTAAAATTATCATTTTTATATAACGAATATGTAAATCATGCCATTATTTATATTATTGCGTGACGTGAACAAAAGTACCAAAGGCTAATCAGAGGTGGATACAAGGCTCTGGTATGGGAGCTAGGCACCCTGTAGGATTCATTCAACATTAACAGAAATATTGTAATTTATACCAACTTGAGGCACTTGAAACAGAAATATTATTTTATTTTTGTAACTTATACCAATTTGAGGCACTTGAGAGGCGTAATTTTGTTTAAAGGGGCATTTATCTTGTGGCTCTTGGGGGGCCACTTGCGAATAACCCACCCATTATTAAATTAATTAAATTAACTTTCAAATTTGACTTTTACTAAACAAAGTTTATAGATAATTTTGTTTTTGTAAAGATAATAATATTTTCCATGTAAAATAAGTAAATCTTTATCATTCTAAACAAAGAGTATTGTCATAATTCTTAATAGAATTATTTTGTTTTAGCATTTGTTTTTTTAGCCGGTCTATTTTCTAGTTTCATATGTTGTCCCTTTAAGGAAAGTTTTTGGACCGTCATTGCTAGAAATGTCTAGATGTGTTACAAGGTATTCTTTCCCGAATTATAGTCCTATAATGGAAAGATAGCAGATCTTATAGTAGAACTAGAGGGTGTTTAACTTAGTCATTTTCTAAAAATGAAACTAACAAAATTTATATATATATATATATATATATATTGTGTGTGTATGTAACTTGTTTGTATTCTGAATCATATCAATACCACTATAGTAATTAATATGTCTATGATCATTAATAGTAACTATTTTTGAGAACGGAAATGTTATCGTTCTACTTTTCATCAATAATATCAAATCTTCTCATGCTTAAGTTTGAACCTATAAGCTCCCCTTTAAGAGGAATGTGCCTCTATCAAGTGGGTTACCTAACGCTGACATTTTATAATAACTAATACCATCAAACCTACTCAAACACATGCTTTACCACGTCTCCATATCTTTTATGGTCATGTGTGTTTATTTGGTATTTAACTTTTTTTTAAATCTTGGGCATGTGATGATTCAAGGTTGCATTCACTAGCTAATTAGTGTGTTAAATGATTATAGTTTCTACTATTTAATTGGGTTTGATTTGAAATTTGAAATCTAGGGTTTTGCTTTGGTTTGGTTTGAAATCCTTGTTTGATCTTAGGTTTTGGCTTTTAAATTGTGAGTGACTATACTGAGAATTAAGAACACGGTGGAAGATGGTGATTACGATCAAAATTGTCAGAGTTGAGGGACGGGGTTGTAGCAGGGATGGAAAGAGAGACATACAGATAAGAACCAGGAGATAGACAATGAAGATGACTACTTGTGGTGATCATCTAGTGTGGTCAACGATGATGATAAGCAGTTGTGGTTAAAAGGAGGTGAAGAAGATGTCAAATGATAGCTAATCAAATGTGGTATGTAAAATTTCTAAAAATTACCCGTGTTTTTACACGGGTTTTACATTCAGGGTAAGTGTAAAAACAAAATTTAAGGTTACCAATTATATAGTAAAACTTTTAAGAAACTTAATACAAGTTACAAACAAAATGTCTCACGATCTCCCAAAAGTTGAAAACTTTTAGGATATTGAAAATATGCTATTTGTTTCTCATCACTTTTTGTATGACATGTATGATTTATTTCTTTTATATCCAAAGCCTTTAAATTTTCTATTCTCTTTCTTAGGTATCGGAATAGACAATTTTATTGATTATAATACAAAAGGTCGGAAGAAAATTTGATATGTTTTGATGTGGTTATCTTAAAACATGTCAACTAAAACAATATTGTTGACAAAGAAATATCTATATTGTGGTAAATATAATAACATAATACATCACATTTTAAATTTTTTAATACGATTTAATGAAAAAGGTACACTAATTATAAAATATAATAATATAATGACTACAATAGTTATATATTAAGATTCTTTTAATCTCTCATAAAACACAGTATATAACTTATTAGGTCACCAAGAGCAACACACGTACCAACCTTGCCTACCTGTCATCTACCTTGTTCGGTTCACAATATCATATAACTTCACCAACAGTCAGAATAATGTTGTTTTAACAACTTGTACATGAAGCATAGCAAGTTGTACCTTAATCTGTATTTAGTAGTTTTGACTCTACAAAGTGCACTAACCAAAGTTTATTATAAAGATCAGTAGACATGTATGCCTATTTTATAAATCTTTGCCAAAATTTAATCTTCTCTCTCTAGTACTCTTTCCTTATATATCTCTCTCTCATACACTTCTTGATTTAGCTGGGGTGGTTTGATCTCCATGAACAAGACTCAATGGATCCCAATTGTTTGCCTAAGGGTCATAGCCATGGTTTCAACTTTTGTAGCCACTGTTGTTATGGTTACTAGCCATGACTCAGCCAAAGTCTTGGGCATGACATTTCAAGCCAAGTATAACAACTCACCCACACTCAAGTAAGTCAATTCCAACCATCCAACATAACTCATTCAGAGTTAACTCTCACTTTCGTCCCTCTATTTGTTTAATTATACCAGTTTAGATCAAATTTCAAATTTATATCATTTGTCCCTTGAAACATGTTAGTTCCGTAAAAAAAAAAAGAGGTAACTGTCATTTTCGTCCATGTTGTTTCTCTAATTATCGATTCAACCTTAATTTTTTTGGACGGAATTGACATGTTACAAGAATGTCAAGGATTGAAATGGGTGCTCATAAAAGGGTAGCCCAAATGAGTTGGATAACATTCTTAGAATAACATTGAATTTATGAGTTACACGCATGGGTGGAACTAGAGAGGGTTCGGGTTAGGGGTCTGGGTCTTTCAGCTTCGACTGAATTTTATACACATCTAAAATTGTCATTGATAAAATAATTAAAACATATGTAAAAACGCATATTGTGACCCTTCATACAAAAATTTATATTTTGGTAAATGTTTACAATCACGTGGCAAATGCTTACATGTATTCATCAAGGCCATAGTATAATGTTGACTTGCAAATGTTTCGGGTTTTGTGTAGGTACTTTGTGGTCGTTAGCGTTATCACGACAATTTATAGTTTGGGAGCACTCTTTGTTCCTCCAAAGAAGTTGGGGCGTCATGCTCTTGTTCTTGATTTGGTATTCAAAACCTTTTACTTCTTGTGTTTCAAGCCATTATTTAATAGCCATGCATAAAGGGTTTTTTCTTTTTCATTTTTGTAGATTGTATTGTCGTTTTTGATATCAAGCTTCTCGGCCGCAGTTGGAGTCGGGCAATTGGGGAAGGAAGGGAACTCACACGCCAGGTGGTTACCGATATGTGGCCAAGTTCCTAAATTTTGCCACCATGTTACGGCAGCTTTAATCGCCGGTTTTGTAGCGGTAGTTATATACTTTTTGCTCATCATTTACAACCTTAATAATGTTCTTAATTTAGTTGCTTTTAAAGCTTAGTTATATCACTCCTATACACACTCATAATTTCTTATTACAACAATATATATGAAGTTGAGATTACAAGTTTCATTTTACTACTTATTTTGTATCTTATCATGTTATGTTGTCTACAAGAGTTATTTTATAATGATTTGTACCTTATGCAATGAAAGTCATACATTATTTTGGATCAACCATGTTAGTTGTAGTAAGAGCATCACAACGCAGCGTCTGTTGGGTATGGTTTGTGTAACACCTCAAAATGCGTAAATGAGGATAATTCGTGTTATGTAATTAAAGAGATATTATAGCACATTAGCGTGGT
Organism: Scalesia atractyloides; assembly: GCA_947069175.1. Lineage (NCBI taxonomy): Eukaryota > Viridiplantae > Streptophyta > Magnoliopsida > Asterales > Asteraceae > Scalesia > Scalesia atractyloides. The sequence goes on from CAMTDV010000008.1 coordinate 7,607,270, forward strand.
TACCATTTGGATGAAGTTATGCAGTATACTTTATAATTTGTTGTGAATTATATATATAAGAGAAAAATAATTTGTTGAGTATCAGCATATTGTAACGGAATGTATTTTAGTAATATATGTCGATAAATATGACGGGTACGGTTCAGAGATATACGGCTACCTCATATTGTGACTCGCTATAACTTGACGGGCATTGTCGTAAAAATCAAACATGAGGGGAGGATTATGTAAATATCCAAAGTTCAATGTATTTAAAACCCATTGTGGCTCATTTTGGGCAAAATTTCTCTCAAGTTAGAGAGAGAAACAAGAGAGAGAAAGTGAGAACTAGAGAAAGAGGGGTGGCCGCCGGTGGCGGTTAGCGCGATTCGCGGTGGCCGGAGGTGGTCGGAGTTGTGGTTTACAATCTGGAACCAATTATCGGTGCTATGAATGTGAGGTAAGCTCTGATTTCTCTAAATCTTTGCTTAAAGTTGTTAAAAGTGTATAAATCAATCTGTCCAGAATGTTATCCAATAACACAGTTACAAAGAACCGAACGATCCGCAAAATTCGACCGTTGAAACGTCTTGATTTTTTATACATGGTTCATAACATATAGATGATCATTTTGAACAGTGGAAATAAGAAATAGAGCTGTTTAAGTATGACTTTGAAACCCATTTCCATAGCAGTTTGTATTCCCGTTTTAGTTAAAATACAATTTAGTATAATCGATTTTCCCGACGATCCGACCGTTGGATTGAGCTGAAAGCTGTAGCTTTCTGACATATGGATCTTTAATACCTCCGAAGGAAATTCCAATCAGAGGCCGAGAACTAAAGTTTTGAAAACAAACAGTTTATAACAAATTTCTTATACGAAAATTAGGAAGTTGATGGTGTTCTACGGATGGTCTAATGGTATTGCATGTGCAATCTATGACTAGAAAAATGTTCATGATGCTTGATGTTGTGAACAAGGAAGGTAGGCATAAATTACTTGTACATTGTGCCTTAGATATGGTTCGTACGCCAAGTGTTCGATAAAATGTCTAGTAGAGGATTGTAAGTGAATTTGCATGTAACCACTTGAAGAACATGAATGGAATGTAATCTGTGATTTCATATGAATTGGTTGAATACATGCATTAAAAGCTTGTACTAGGAGCTTAGTACGTGGTATGTCCCCCATGTGTTTAAATGTATGCTTGATGTAATTCAATAAGTGAAATTGTGTTAGTTATGAGATATTTGAACTCACTAGCAAGCAATCGTGTTAGAATATATTGAAATGACAACGTGAAAGTGATATGAGTGTAATTTAAAATGTGGCTTGATTTAATAATATTGAAAGCATAATGACATGAAGGTATAGGATCATGTCAAGGTGGGTGGAAGCATGGAAGGCTAACAGAAAGGATGCGAGGAAGCAAGTATAAAACGGACGCTCAAGGTAAGTGATTTCCGGAATCACTTCTTCTTTTTGTAAACAAACATTGCTATGTTGAATTCAGGGGATTGTGTAAGGAATAACGGATAATGGTAAAGAATTAAGGTACGCATTGTTGTGATGGGTCATAGGATGTCGTCTACGTTCGAAATTCATAATAAAAGTGAATGAGTCAAAATGTAGAAAGAATGTGTAGGGTGTGAGTCTTGAATAATTATGGTAGGAGAGTTATGCAAGAATGTTTAAATAATCATGGTACTAAGGAAAGTAATATATAGCGGGCCGTAATATTTAGTTATGTTGAACTTAACTCGAATTAATCAAATGGGTCAAAAATTAAGAAAGAATGAGAGAAGTATAATTTTGATTAAGTGGGCATGTGGTTAAGTATTAAAAAGAATACGGGAAGCTTACGAAATGTTATGGGATGTTACGGGACATTATGAGTAAGTCCGGGTTGGAACGGGAATCGAAAACGGGTTATGTAAGCTTAAACAAGAAGGAACAGCGTCAATAACACAGAGGGGGCGTCGTCGACGACCACCTTAGTCGTCGCCGACGCTGCCCCCATTCTCCGACGCACTAACCCACTGTCTACGCAACATTAGTTCCGACGCAATATTTTAGATGGTGTCGCCGACGCTATAGGAGGGCGTCGCCGACGCCTCCCACAAACTTGATATCTTGTTTTTGTTGGTTATTCGTATTGTGAGTTCCATATCTCCTGAAATCTGTTCCATAACCCCAAATAAACCCCGAACGGTGAAAATAACCAATAGGGAGTTATGTGAACTTATTGAATTGTTTTAGTGATTACCTGATATGAATAAGTATGTAAGCAAGTATGTGTGTGTGTGGCTAAATTACATGTTAGCATAATTTATGGGTAAATAAGGGCCCGTATGTATGTACACGGCCTCAATACGTATGAGCATTAACGTTACTAATTATTGCTTTGAGAATGAATGGAAAGTGCAGGTTTACTTATGTTGATCTTTGAAGATTGACGATTGGAATGCAAGATCATACATGGAACGATAATCGAAAGGATTTCATGAATAGAAAAAATAGGGAGTGATTCATTTAATTATGAACATTTAATACTATGTATATTGTCATCGGATATTGATAATGTGAATGTATGTGGAAATTGCAGGTTGCACCGAGTTAACATAACTATGGAATGTAAAGGGTTGAAGATCGAGTCAAAGAGCAAGGATTGTACGGGAAGAGCAGTCTCATGTTTTGTATCTGTGTGTTACCTTTAAGAAGTTAATTAAGAATAAATGTTGTAAATCATTTCAGGAAAGTGTCCAAAATTTTTACCAAAGGAACCTTCAAGTAGGTTATATAGACAAAAATTGGAAAGAAATTTTAAGTAAGTATTTCCGCTGCGTCGTTTTGAGTCAATATGCATTTAGGGTGTTTTAATTTGTTGATCAGATGAGCAAGAAATGGACCGGTGGCGTTAGAGCTTGATGACGGGTAGTCCGGTGGAAGCCAAGTCCGTTGCAGCGGATTGGTTTGGTTTGTGGATGGGTGGGCCCCACAACACTTTTTGACAATAACAAGTTTATAAAATAATAGTTTTCAAAAGTATTCTATCGACAGTTTTTATGTAAAAAAATAATTATATGATTTATACGTTTTTTATTGCATATCACTTTAAGAATTATTTTGAGAATATATATGAATTTAATCTTGTTACGTATTTTATTTTTTCACATTTTTATTATTAGAAAAATCAAATAATATCATTAAGTAAATAAGTTAGAATAAATTAAATAGACCATAAATAATTTTAATAAAAGGAAAAGTAGATGATGTAACGAGGTTGAGGTTTTGAGTGGTTTATTCGTTGAAGGAAAAAATACGAGTTTGCAATTAGTTTCGACCAGCTTCCTTGTTGGAGATGTGGAGATTTTTTTCTTCATATTTCTTATGTTAAGATCAGATTCAAAGAATGGTAATTCGTATGTTTGGCCTTTCTTGAACGGTAAATTTGAATCACTGACGGATCACTGAAATATCATCGTGTTACCAATGAAACCACCCGATCATATCAATTTTTACTAGGCTATAATGTATATATAACAATTAATGAAAAACCAATAAATAAAAGAAAACCCAATAAATTTTTAACTTTGAAAGACAAACATGCAACTAAACTACTAAAGAGGTAAATGCTTGACTTGTAGTCATTTAAAAAAAATTGAAAAGTCAAAAACTTTTCCGGAAGTGGAAATACAACAACTTATATGAAACACTATCGACACTCGATATAACAATCATAAAAGCTACATGTAAGAATATAATATATTATCTTTATCTAACTAATGACTTAGTCGTATTAATTAATTAATTGGTAATTATTTAATGGACGTAGTTATCCTTACCATCTAAAATAGGCTTTCCTCTTGATTGTATAGATAGAGAGAAATAAAGGTTATCAAATCACCAACTCATCAACCAAACGTAAACAATATTGATCATCCCTCACCCGTCCTTGGGTCTATTTGCTGCCTATCAGCATAGGAGCCCAACAAATGTCCAGCCCACCACATAAAGTATGAGAATGTGACAACCCAAAACAAATGTCCAGCCCACCACATAACATATGAGAATATAGAGATGGGCATAAAAACCGGTTCCGAACCCGAACCGGTAGAACCGAACTGGAACCGGTTCCAGTTCCTACCCGACATTAAGTAGAACCGGTTCCGGGTTCAAAATACCCGTTGGTTCCAACCCGGTTCCACAATTTTACCATTTGAATCGGGTAGTAACCGGTTCCTAACCGTACCCGGTTCCTACCCGTACCCGGTTTCAGTAGTACCCGGTTCCATCAGTACCCGGAAATGCAGTTCTAGAAGGAACCGGTTATACCGTTAAAATGTTACCGTTGGAACCGGTTATAGCCGAAAAAGTGGAGACTAACGATAGAAAGAAACACAAAAATAACAAACACAATAGAAAGAAACATTACACAAACTTTATTAAAACACCAAACCAAACGGGTTACATCAAACATTTGAAGAACCGGTGCCGGAACCTTCTCCCGTCTTGTTTTTCTTTGCCTTCGTCACTGGGCAATGCCGCTCAGTGTGTTTCTTAAGGGTTGAGTTGGTTGCGGCCTTCATAAATTTTCCGCAAGCTTTGCATCTAGCCATCTCGTGGCTGTCGGACATTAAACAGAGATCAAAATTCTTCCATATAGCTGGGTTTCTTTTCGTCTCTAAGACTGTAACAACTTCTTCGTTGCATGCCATAGGTATTTTGCAAGATTTTAGAAGATGATTGAGTTTGTAAGTTGATGATGGCGAGTGTTACGTTTTGAAATGGTAAGTAGGGAGGGGTTTATATAAAAAAACCGATTTCGACTGCCAGGAACCGGTTCCCAACGGTAACATTTATCAGGAACCGGTTCTGAACAATAAAAAGTCAGGTTTTACTGTCAGGAACCGGTCCTGAACAGTAAAAAGTCAGGTTTACTGTCAGGAACCGGTTCTGAACAGTAAAAGTCAGGTTTTCGAATGCCAGGAACCGGTTCTGAACAGTAAAAAATCAGGTTTTCGACTGTCAGGAACCGATTCTGAACAGTAAAAAGTCGGGTTTTACTGTTAAGAACCGGTTTCGCACCATACCCGGTTCCACACCATACCCGGTTCCATAATACCCGTACCCGGTTCTACACGGTTCCATATTCTTGGGTGTGAACCCGGGTAGGAACCGGACCCGGTTCCACACCATACCCGGTTCCAATGACATCCAACCAGAACTGGTTCCAGGTTAGAACCAATTCCGGGTAATAATAAAACCTGATTATGCCCATCTGTAGGAGAATATAAACTATGAAGAATTTCAAGAATAGGAACAATCTAGAACAAATATTATTTTTTTATTGCGATCAGACTTGCAATGATTTTTCTTGAATATATTCAAAGTCGATAGGCTGTTCAATGTATAATAAATGTAAAGCAGAAAATTTTGATATCCACATAAACACATATGTACGTACGTGTTATTTAAATACTATATATATATATATAACACGGTTATTTGATATCAGAATTAAATATTGGATACTACTACTACAGGATTAGTCAATTTCGGTTACACAAGTTATACTGGGTTAGATCAGTTCGTCTATAGATATGTTTTGTTTTTTATTATTTAGCAGTTATTTGTTTTATTCTTATATTTTTTTCTTGACGCCTTTGACCCATTATATTTTATATGAATTATGAAACTGGTTTATTTGTTTAGTTTTTTCACATAATTGACAAAACCTGACGTGTTTTACATTTAACCCATTGAACATTTCACCAAACCGAATAGTCCTTTTTATTGTCGATTTCATTGTTATAGTAATTTAATTATAAGATACTCAATTCCTTAATCCATTAGATTTTTATAGCAAACTCATTTGACGTGTTTGGCCTATTGAAGCGTTTAGCTTTCTACACTTTAAACACATCTAAATTGTTGCACACCTATAACTTGTTTATTATTAGTTAAGCCTACGTTACCGGTTTATACCGTTGATCTGATATGCATATCAATTTACAGTTTTGGGTATGGACGACAAACATATCTTAAAAAAAAACTTGAATTAGCTTGTCCGAAATAAAATAGGTATGGCAAGTGTATTATTGAGAAGTCGGATGTTAGATGTAAACCTATTACCTAATTAACATGAAGTGGTAGTGACTAAAGCAAGCTTAGATGTATACGAAAGAACAACATAAAGCCCATATATCTTCCAACCCATCAACCATTTGCCACATGTTCAAAAAGTTTATAAAAAATGAAGATACTTCAAATAGAATAATGAATGGCTCGTAAGGCTATAAAGATTTTACCAACCAACTATATGTCGCCATATTTAAAAGAACGATTATCGATTAAAAAGTATATTAAACTAGATTGGTAGATGCCCATGTGTGGGTATATATATATAATAATATTATTATTATTATTATTATTATATATTATTATTATTATTATTATTATTATTATTATTATTATTATTATATTATTATTATTATTATATTATTATGTACATGAGTTGCTGTCAACTAGATGCTTTTCGTTTCGTTGTTAATGTATTTTATGTTTTACCCCCTTTTTTTTTCTAAACTTCTTCAGATTTTTTCACGTGAAAAGTAAATCAACAATTTTTTCAAGTGAAGAGTAAATCAAGCTTATATCTCTTAAAACAGTTATGAGAATAATTTATCATTTGTATTTGTACTATGTAATTATTTTTTTTTTTTATAATTTTAACTTTTGTCTTGTTTATAATGTTGTGAATTTTAGTATTTAAAGATAAAACATAAAATAAATTTAGCTATGGCTTGTAAAATAAAATAGCTAGAGCATATTGTGTCCAATGACCTTTACAAACGCTAACGTGGATAAGAAAGACTGATGTTGAAGAGATAGTTCGAAAACATCGTTGATTTCTTAGGAAAAGGTCAATGTGCAATGACCTTCTATGATTTACTTGAAAACATACACATTGAAATATGGTGATAGAGATAAATCATAATGGATGCAAGATTATTTTTTTTACTAGAATGGTCTAAACATATAAGAGGTCATAAAATCACATCAATTGTTGCTTGTGACTGGTTCGTAGGAACGACTAATCATGCGAGTGGTGACACGTAAAGTTTTACACTTATCATAAGTAGCATATGTGGGGCATCGTCATAGTTTCAATATATATATATATATAACACACCATATATATATATATATATATATATATATATATATATATCAAGATGAATGGGTTTTCTAAACCTATTTTACAATTTAGCATTGCATTATGTTCATATTATGCATGCCATTACTTACCATACGGTCCCAACAAATTATGGAAATATGGTGTCCAGTTCTATCGTGTTTTGGTCGTCACATGAGATAACGACTAGTGGATAGCTTTTATGTTGGTCATGTGGTTTGTTCGACCTCATATTGCATTTTGTCAACACATGTATCCGTCGCACCCAACATGAATCATTCATACCTCTACATTACCTTATTTCCTTACAACAATTACTCTTGCTTCTTTACATTACAATTTTGATTACTAATTATTTATCTAAAGACACAATATATAGTCCCAAATCCCAATCCGACCAACATGTCTTTCTAACTCTTTATTATATAGACGGGATTCATACAATCTCGTCTTTATGGCAAGTTAATAGTGTATGGTTATGACTTTAATGGTTGACTAACCAACATTTACAGTCTAAGAGAATATTTGTACTTGTTTATAATTTGCATCTCTACTTTCAACTAATATATGGTTATCAAACGTCCTTTTTGTCTTGTTTGAAATATTATAGTGTTATTTATTTCAAGAAAAACACAATTTATTTTGAATTGGAACATTTAAAAATCAAGAAAAACAAACACTCGCAAACAATAACATCCACCACCCCTTATCTTGAACACTATGTGTACTTTAAAATGCATATAACTATCGGTAACATTTTTGAAATCACGAATTTGAATATTTGACTTGTTCTTTCTTTCGTTTTTTTATTTAGAATGCGTCATCATTTTTCAGAATTTTGCTGGGCTCTATGGTTAAAAAAGAATGTGGCTTGTGAACAAGGATATACAGGGATCGTGAGATGCACGTGACACATCTGTTACAACTTTTGTCTTCTATTCACTCCTCTTAATCTTTTCGTATTTCAAATGTATTTTCTTAATCTTTTCGTGTATTTCAAAATGTCTTTTTGAAGTAAGAAACACACTCACATCGTGTAGGGCCCACCCATCTCTATCTTATCTTTATGAGTAAATTGCATAAAATATCCTTTATGTTTCCTTAAACTTTCAGGTTCCAGCCTTAATGTTTAAAAGTTGCTAAAAACAACCTTTAAGTTTATTTTTATTGCGGGTTCAATCCTTTACAGCTAACCACGTTATTTTCTTCAGTTAAGTGCCCTCACATGATCAACCAAAATGACGAATATACCCTCACATGTTATGCATGTGAGGGAACTTAACTGAAGAAAATAATGTGGTTAGCTGTAAAGGATTGAACCCGCAACAAAAATAAACTTAAAGGCTATTTTTAGCAACTTTTAAACATTAAGACTGAAAACTGCAAGTTTAAGGAAACATAAAGGATGTTTTGTGCGATTTACTCTATCTTTATTCCATAACCCCAACCCCAATCCTACACCCCCCTCACGTGTACCTCACGTGCCACTACTTCTGTAACTTGCAAAACCACCACACACAAAAAATTAATTAATCAAAACCCAGAGATTCCAATCGCCAAAACCTGAACGTATCCTTCGTTCAAAATAGCCCCTACAGGTACTTACAATTTTCTTGATTCTATATATATACATATACTTATAGTAAAGTTGTATCTATGTGTGTGCGATTTTTCTTAATTTTCCCCAAATCATAAAGGTACAATTCTTTTTGTTACAATGCCTTATTGGAATATTGGGGATTTAATTGTTGATTTTTAGTGTTTAAATAGTAAAGGGATTTTATCCTTTTTAGTGATATTCTGTATCTTGTATCCATCTGTAATCGGTGTGAATATTTGTTTGAAAAAGTTGGATAATTCGGTGTTGCAGGTGGATTTTGAGACGAAACCCAGATCGTAAAACCAGTTAGAATTCTAATGAGATGAATTTGAGGCAAAGACCAGCACCCACGCGCGGCCGTGGTGATCCACACGCGCCTCCGCTCGCGCCGAGGTACGACGAGCCGTACAATATAATCCCCATCCACAGTTTACTCTCCGACCACCCGTCTCTCCGGTACCCAGAAGTACGCGCCGCCGCTGCTGCGCTACGCGCCGTCGGGGATCTCCGGCGACCACCGTATCGCGAATGGCGAGATGGGATGGACCTTATGGACTGGTTAGGTGCATTTTTCGGGTTTCAAAACGACAACGTTCGGAATCAACGAGAGCATCTTGTCCTCCACCTTGCAAACTGCCAAATGCGCCTCTCACCGCCTCCGGCCATTGCGGATAACCTCGACCCGAAGGTGTTACATAGCTTCCGACGTAAGCTCCTCCGTAACTACGAGTCGTGGTGCTCGTATCACCGAAAGAAATCGCAGGTTCGCCTCCCACTTTTCCGGCAAAACCCAGAGACTCACCGTCGTGAGCTTTTATACGTAGCTATGTATCTGTTAATTTGGGGTGAGGCCGGAAACCTCCGGTTCACACCGGAATGTATTTGCTATATTTATCATCACATGACCATGGAGTTGAACCAAGTTCTCTCAGGAGACACTGATGTCAACACTGCTCGCCCATTTAACCCATCGATATATGGTGAAAACGCGTTTCTAACCAAAGTTGTTACGCCCATTTACAAAACGATTAAAACCGAAGTCGAAAGGAGTAGAAACGGGACTGCCCCGCATAGTGCTTGGAGGAATTATGATGATATAAACGAGTTTTTCTGGAGTCGAAAATGCTTTAAGAAGCTTAAATGGCCGTTGGAACTTTCGAGCAATTTCTTTGTAGACGATCCGAAAGCGCCTAACAGGGTTGGGAAAACGGGGTTTGTTGAGCAACGGACGTTTTGGAATATTTTTAGAAACTTTGATCGGTTATGGGTGTTGTTATTCTTGTTCTTCCAAGCTGCGATGATTGTAGCTTGGCGGGAAACTAAGTATCCGTGGGATGCGCTCAAGGAACGTGACGTACAAGTTGAGTTGCTTACGGTGTTTATTACGTGGGCTGGTCTTCGGTTTGCTCAATCGATTCTGGATGCTGGGACACAGTACAGTTTAGTTTCAAAAGACTCGAAATTGCTTCTGTTTCGAATGGTTATGAAAAGCATGGTGTCGTTAACGTGGACTGCCGTGTTCACCGTCTTCTACGTTCAGATTTGGATTCAGAAGAATTCTGATGGGCGGTGGTCGGATGCTGCGTTAGATAAAATCTACGTTTTCTTGAAATCTGGTTTGGTTTTTATCGCCCCGGAAGTGCTTGCTTTGATCCTTTTCATTCTTCCATGGGTCAGAAACTTCATAGAAAAAACAGATTTCATACTTTTTGACATGTTAACATGGTGGTTTCATTCCCGTCTTTACGTAGGAAGAGGTTTACGGGAAGGATTAGTTGATAACATCAAGTATACACTCTTTTGGATAACCATATTACTCTCGAAGTTTTCGTTTAGTTATTTTCTGCAAATTAAGCCACTCGTTGCACCCACGAAAGCGTTATTAAGCCTCAGATTATCCCGCTATAACTGGCATGAGTTTTTCAGCAACACGAACCGAATGGCAGTTGTTCTTATATGGACTCCTGTTGTTTTGATGTATTTAGTTGATATTCAGTTATGGTACACGGTATTCTCGCTTTCGTTGGATCCGTTATCGGTTTATTTTCACATCTGGGTGAGATTCGGAACATCGAGCAGCTCAGGTTACGGTTCCAGTTTTTTGCTAGCGCGTTACAGTTTAATATAATCCCCGAGGATCTAACGTTGGTTGCAAAAGATAACCTTGTCCAGAAGTTACGTAACGCATATCATCGGTTTAAACTTCGTTACGGGCTCGGTCAACCTCACAAGAAACTGGAATCGAGTCAGGTTGATGCGCGACAGTTTGCTTTGCTTTGGAATGAAATTATATTTACAATGAGGGAAGAAGATTTGATCAGTAATAAGGATGTGGAGCTACTTGAATTGCCGCCTAATTGTTGGGGCATTATGGTGGTTCGATGGCCGTGTTTTCTTTTGTGTAACGAGCTGCTTCTTGCGCTGACCCAGGCGAGTGAGCTAGCTAGTGCACCTGACCGGTGGGTTTGGTTCAGGATTTCTACCAGTGAGTACAGGCGGTGTGCGATTATTGAAGTGTATTGTAGCATTCGGTATGTGCTATGCTATATCATTCACGAGAGATCCGAAGAACACGTAATCGTTACTAGGTTTTTCGAGGAAATTGATAGATTGGTAGAGACCGGGAAGTTTACAACCGAATACAAATGTCAAGCGCTTCCTAATATTCATGCTAAGTTAATTATTCTTGTTGACATTCTGATGACACCGAAACAAGACATGGGCAAATTAGTCAATGTTTTGCAAACACTTTACGAGCTTATGGTTAAAGAGCTACCACGGTGTAAGAAACCTGTGGGTCAATTGATGCAGCAAGCTCTAGCCCCGCGAAACCCGGCTACAACCGAAGAGGGATTGCTTTTCGTGAACAAAGTTCGGTTTCCAAAACCCGATGACGCATTCTTCCATAGGCAGTTACGGAGGTTAAAAACAATTTTGAGTTCTCGGGACTCGATGCGGGATGTCCCAAAAAACATTGAAGCCCGGAGACGGATTGCGTTCTTTAGCAACTCGGTCTTTATGAATATTCCACGGGCTCCACAAGTTGAGAAAATGATGGCTTTTAGCGTTTTGACACCATATTATGACGAAGATGTTTTGTACAAAAAAGAATCGCTAAGAAACCCAAATGATGACGGGATCTCGACACTGTTTTATTTACAAAAAATATACGAAGACGAGTGGGAGAATTTTATGGAACGGATGCGGGGAGACGGGATGGAAAACGATGACGAAATTTTTACCACAAGATCTCGGGAGCTTCGCGTTTGGGCATCATATCGTGGTCAAACGTTGTCAAGAACGGTTCGTGGAATGATGTATTATTATCGAGCCCTTAAAATTCTCGCATATCTTGACAATGCTTCCGAGATGGAAATGCAGCAAGGATCAATGGGTCTATGGGGTTCGAGAAGTTTACACCAAAGCCGAGCTGTGAACGAGTTTGGTGCGGTGATGATGAAGTTCACGTATGTCGTCGCATGCCAGATTTACGGGGCCCAGAAAAAAAAAGGGGAGTCTCAAGCCGAAGATATTGCAAATTTGATGAAAAATAACGAGGCGCTTCGGGTCGCTTATGTAGATGAAGTTCATTTGGGTCGGGGGGAGGTCGAGTACTATTCGGTTCTTGTGAAGTATAACCAACTGTTAAAGCAAGAAGAAGAAATTTACCGGATCAAGTTACCGGGCCCGATGAAGCTCGGTGAAGGAAAACCTGAGAACCAAAATCACGCGATTATTTTCACTCGAGGTGATGCACTTCAGACAATCGACATGAACCAAGATCATTCATTTGAGGAGGCGTTAAAGATGCGAAACCTTTTGGAGGAATTCAAGATCAATCACGGGATCCGAAAACCAACCATTCTCGGTGTTCGCGAAAACATATTTACAGGTTCGGTTTCGTCGCTCGCGTGGTTCATGTCAACTCAAGAAATGAGCTTCGTGACACTCGGTCAACGGGTGCTCGCAAACCCTTTAAAAGTTCGAATGCATTATGGTCACCCTGATGTTTTTGACCGGTTCTGGTTCTTGACACGGGGCGGAGTTAGTAAGGCTTCGAAAGTAATCAACATTAGTGAAGACATATTCGCGGGGTTTAATTGTACTTTACGGGGCGGTAACGTGACACATCACGAGTATATTCAAGTAGGAAAAGGTCGGGATGTCGGGTTGAATCAGATCTCGATGTTTGAAGCAAAAGTTTCTTCAGGTAATGGCGAACAGGTTTTGAGTCGGGACGTCTATCGGTTAGGACACCGGCTTGATTTCTTTCGTATGTTGTCGTTTTTTTACACGACAGTCGGATTTTATTATAATACAATGATCATGATTCTGATGGTTTACACTTTTTGTGGGGCCGGCTATATCTCGCACTGAGTGGGGTCGAGGGTGCAGCCTTGGATAACACCCGGTACAACCAAGCATTCGGTGCAGTCCTGAACCAACAATTCGTGGTTCAGATCGGGGTTTTCACCGCACTTCCGATGATAGTCGAGAACTCGATAGAACACGGGTTTTTATCTGCTGTGTGGGATTACCTGACAATGCAGCTACAACTTGCTCGATTTTCTTCACATTCTCAATGGGGACCCGTAGCCACTACTTCGGTCGAACCATTCTTCACGGTGGGGCCAAGTACCGAGCCACGGGACGCGGGTTTGTTGTAGAACATAAAAGTTTTGCCGAGAACTACCGTTTATACGCTCGAAGCCATTTCGTGAAGGGAATCGAGCTCGGTGTGATCTTAATTGTGTATGCTTCGAATACTCCGTTAGCTATAAGTCGTTTCATTTACATAATTCTTAACCTCTCGAGTTGGTTTCTTGTCGTTTCGTGGATTATGGGCCCGTTTGTGTTTAACCCTTCGGGTTTTGATTGGTTGAAAACCGTCTACGATTTTAATGACTTCGTGAAATGGCTTTTTTACGGTGGCGGGTCGCTAGCAAAAGCTGATGTAAGCTGGGAAACATGGTGGTACGAGGAGCAAGATCATTTACGAGCCACTGGATTATGGGGGAAGTTATTGGAAATAATTCTCGATCTACGGTTCTTTTTTTTCCAATATGGCGTTGTGTACCATCTCAATATAGCAGAGGGCAAAACGAGTATCGGCGTGTACTTGATCTCGTGGGTTTTCATGATTGCTGCTGTAGGGGTTTACATTGTGATGGCGTATGCTCAAGACAAATACGCAGCAAATGAACACATCCAATACCGGAAAGTGCAAGTTGTGGTGACGTTTGTAGTCGTGTTTGTGACTCTGATGTTGTTGAACTTTACAGCGTTGACGGTTTTGGATTTGTTCTCGAGTGTGTTGGCATTTATTCCGACTGGGTGGGGGATTATATCGATCGCACAGGTTTTAAGGCCGTTTCTTGAGAGCTCGATTGTTTGGGATTCAGTTGTGTCGTTGGCTCGGCTTTATGATTTGTTGATCGGGATGTGTGTTTTGGCTCCCCTTGCGTTTTTATCGTGGATGCCCGGGTTTCAAGCTATGCAAACGAGGATTTTGTTCAATGAAGCGTTTAGTCGTGGGCTTCAGATCTCCAGGATTCTTACCGGGAAGAAGATTAACCCAGAGTCATGATATGTATCCAGGTTATATACATTTCTCCTTTTACAATATTTATATCCATATCTAGGCTTTTACACAATGAACCGAGCGGACACGAACATAGGCATGTTCGTGTTTGTTCATTTAACTTTAACCGAACATGAACATATAATCAAACACATTTTTTGTTCATGTTCGATTATTAAGAAAATGGGTGTGTTCGTGTTCGTTTTTGTCCGTTCTTTAAAACCTAAACGAACAGTTCACGAACATAAACAAACGAACATGAATTAACAAACAATAAACAACACAAATGAACATAACTGAACAAACATAAATGAACATAAAGTAATTTTTTTTATATAAATTAGTGATTAATTACGATAAATTCTATTGGACAACCCATTTTTATTACTAAAAAGCCCAATTACCAATTAGTTGTATATATATAAGTAGTTAGAAAGTTCTTTTATGTTTAATATTTATATAAAATATTACAACTTGTGTATTTAAATTGAAGCGAACATAAACGACAAACATAAACAAATGTATATAAACGAACATAAATGAATGAACGTAAACGAACGTTCACGAGCATAAATGAACGAACAGAACATGTGTTCATGTTTTCGTTTATTAAATAAACGAGCTTCCCGCCGAACAAGTTCACGAATAGTTCATGAACGTTCAGTTCGTTTACATGCCTATCTATATCATTTAATCATTTATGTAGAGGTGATAATCTCGATTTGTTAATGTAGATATGTTGATTTGAGTTGTGTTTTATCGATTTATTTTCAGGATTTTGTCGTACCAAAATGACCTTTACGCCCTCGGGTTCATCAAGCTGCTCAGCAGCTGTAGGTTTTTATGCAGACATAGCTTCGTTAACAGATGTCATGAAGAAACTGGGGGTCTTTTGTCATTATTTCTTATTGTTTAGCGATTGAACCTTAAAACTTTTGACCCTTATTAACGGGTCAAAACTTTTTTGCCGCAGTAAATAGATTCAGTTCAACTCGTACGTATATATTGTTTATTTGACTACTGCATACAATCATCTCAAAATGTTGCAAACGAACCATTGTTGACAAATTTCTAAATCTCATTTTGATTTGTTTGAACTATTGTTTTTACAATTAGGTTTATAGTAAAGCAAAAACATCAACATTAAAGCCAGAAAGGCTTAAAAAATTTCCTGTTCTCGAGTAATGACAGGTACTTTCTGGTACAAAACGTCGTCTCTAAACCGCTTTGGCAATAAGGATCGACCCGTGAATCGTTGTTGCACGAAAATCACGAGAACACAAAGTATCCCGCCGCAACATATAACAACATCCCACATAGTTGAATAGTAATCCATCCCAGGATTCGCGTATATCTTGTCGTAAAACCATGAAGAACTATGCGCTCTATAAAGATCATATACATGAGGCAACAAACGAACCATGGTTGACCCGATGTAAAACGAAGGAGCAAGAACCGTACCGTGTGTGTCATAAAACGAATTGAACATAATTTGTGGTATCAAGAATGCATCTAGAACCAACCCTGTGTAAGATTTGAGTGCACCCCATAAAGTTGTGTTATGGGCTGCTATGTGGAAGTGTGTTTTCGTGTGAGAATTTTGTAGCGAGTGTGCAAACCAAGCAATGAGACCAATTGCAACGTATAGTGGGCATGATATATATAAGACCTTTTTATCGGATACCCGGAGGTTTTTCCGGTTTTCGTGATTGTTTCTTGAAGACCAAGTAAGCTGCAGTAAACGAAACTGTAGAAGGAAGGCAACCATTGTAATGACCCGGACCAGAACCTCGTTGACTTCTAGCCATTGATCGGTACCAAGAAACACGTTTTGTTTTCGGTTTGACATAAAAACGGCTTCAAAGTTGAGCAGTAATGGGATCATATGAGCTAAAGTGAGAACAACCAACATGACGACGGATATAAAGGGAAGCATGTCGGGATTCCTTTTAACGTGAAACAACTGCAACCCCATGAAAATGCAAGCGAGTGTGTTGGAGATTAGAACCATGGTTATCTCTAGATCCATCCTCCATATCGATTCTCTTGCTTGGATTGTGGTCACTGAACTAGAACCGAACTCGATAGGCTCAAAGTAAAGCGGGTCAGCTTTCTCACGGATGCTTTTAATATTCCCGTGAATCATTCCCGGGTCTTTTGAGTTCAATGGCGAGAAGTTAATGTTGATCACAAGTTCACAGTCTAATGACCTTTTCTTCTGAAATTTCTCATATGGCATATGCTTACAACCCATCATACATAGAACACCATTTCTGGTATTATACACACCTTCTGCGGAAATTTCAACCATTTTTGATCCAGGAATTTTACCTCCAAACTCAAAGTCGTCACGGGTCTTGAAGCTAATCACATAACTAACATTGATGTACCCGTTTGTTGAACTATGGTTCCATTTATTTTCAAAAGGCGTATAAAATCTGTCACGTATGTACAATGGAGATGCATATCCGTACGCCATTTGACCTTTCTTGTTTCTAACCATCATGTCGAATCTTAAGTTTGGTGATTTCTCATCAGGTAGGTTCCTTTTTTCCCTTTACTGTTGAGATTTACGCTGCAGAAGTTTTGAACTTTTTCATGTTCTAAATACTCGTAAGACGTTCCTTTGATTCTCGAGTTTACGTTTGCTGAACTATAAAACGAAACATTGCCAAGATTCTTCGTCTCTGTACTCCACATCTTCCCAACAATACTGCTCCTACGCTTCAAACTTAAATTCGAAGGAAAACTAAACGCTAACCTAATCGAACATCCTTTAAGACCCCTTTTATCAAACAACTGGCACGCAACTAACGCAGCCCGTTTCTTCCCCTCATCCCACTCCCCTTCCGCAACCAAACTAGTAAGAGGATAAAATGACAAACCTTTACCGTAAGTCTCGTTCGAAAACTGCAAAATGTACCTCACTTTCACATCCTCCAAACAATCAACAACCTTTATCGACATAAACCGCGGCAAAATCTCATCACCCACCGTTCCAAAACTACAAGACGCATCCTCGCAATGATACTTGTCATAATCCAACTCGAACCTAAGCCCCCACGTTATAATCGAACATATCCCACCCCGCACACCAGACAAACCAAGCGAAACATTTTCCAGACCATCATCATAAACACTAAAACCACCACTCTCAATCTCTTTACCAATGTAACTAAACTTATACCCCATACCCGAAACACCCAAAACCGACACTGGTTTAAAATAAGCACCACTTCCAGCAGGCATCATACTCTCTAAAGTACCATTAATCAAACTAGTATCAAGAACAGATGAATTCGGATAATTAAACTTAAAAACAACATTCACAGAACGTAATAAACTTACAGATCCTGAACCCACCATACACATATTCCCTGTATACATATCCCAAAACCCTAACAGCCGGAACTCAGCTCCGGGGTGCCTACGTGGCTCAAACCGCGGTGGCCGGACCTTAACATGCCGTAAATTCCGGCGATGAACATCGCCGGAAAAATAACTAACAATGTCCGGTCCAATTAGGTTAAGAACCGCATTAATCTTGACAATATTATTCGAATTCGTGTGGTAAGCATTTAGGGTTGTAAACGATGCGATTTGGGATGAAACTGGGTTGAAATTGAATTGGGGGTTTTGAAACCCTAAGCTGTATACTGCTTTATCTAGCCGGAGAAAATTGTTGGTAGAATATGCGGTTTCTGTTGATTGGTGTTCTTGAACGACGTCGTTGCAGTATTTGGAGTACGAAAGTTGGTGTGGAATTGAGGTCGATTTTGTGAAGAAAAGAGTGGAAATTAGAAGGAGGTGAAGCAGCAGATTGAAAGGCGTGAATGGAACCCTAATTTTTGGTTCCATTGAAATCCAGATTTGTGGAGAAGCGAATCTTTCGTTACATTCTCTTTCTAAATCTATATGTCTGTTTCTCTCTATACGTATATTTCTCTCACTAAATGTATTATGTACCAGAATCTTTTTACGGGTCGATTGCAAGAAATCTGCTAAGTTTTGACTTTTGACCATGCATATACGTGTTGTACATTGTGCATGCCTGTAAAAAGTCAAACATATAAAAGTCAATGTTTTCATTTATTTTAGAGAAGTAACCCTGAAGCTTGTGATTATAAGCAAATTAACTGCTATAACTGATAACTGAACCATAACCAATATAAGTGAACCAAATTTAACTGATAACGGACATAACCAATGGTTATGAAGCTTTGTTTAACCGACCAGTCGGTTATGGTTGCAGCCTTACAGGTATGAAGCTTTGGTTAACCGATTTAACCGAAACCAAACCAAATGCGTAATGTTAAGTCTATATAATGAATTTATGCTTTATAGTAACAATGTACAGGTTTTTAACTAAGATTAAATTAGACTAGTAACAAAATAATCTTGATCTAGATGCGCTTTATTTTGATGAAGATAGAGGTGATATGATCATATGAATATTTTGTATAACACTAAGGGTATAACATAATAGATTTAAGTAGTGATTTTATAAAATTCTATCAAAAAGAATCATTTCATTGCATTTGCATATGAACATACATAGAAGGTTGGGAAACTAGAAAATTTCCATTGTCCCACTTCGAAGGATTAAGTAAATTTTATGTTAAGGATTATCTTATTAAAAGGAACCCCAAATTAATAGTTTAACCAAAACGTTTAATCTTGATTGTCTTATAAAAGAAGACATAAGCTAAGTCCAACATGATGGGTTTCATTCTTATTTTGTAGGCTCGTTAGTTTATAATTTTTGAACGTTAGCCAAAGTAAATTTTAGTTGAAGTATTTGGTTAATAACTTAAATAACCAAAATTGAACCATAACTTACTACATAAATGACTAATCATAATCAAAGTTGCGTTATGGTTATGGTTATCCCATAAACGAAATTAGCGATTATGGTTAATGTTAAAAACCAAACCAAACTGACTCATGCACACCCCTAACAATTAATACCCTCCTAACTAAGAGGTTATGTGAACCCATTATCCAAAGATGATACAACGACATACACAATAGAATCCGATCTAGAGCGAAGCTATTAGTCAGGCCTGAGAGGGTGGGATGTAGGCGAGTCTTACCTCAATCTCAAGAGATAGAGAGGTTGTTTCCACTTAAAAACTCTATGATGCCAGAATAGCTAGCTAAGAAGAGCATGACAATTACTATAGCGTATAACATGGAGAATTACCACATCAACACACACACAAACACGCGATAACATGCAAAGACCACCCAAAAAACACCAAGAAACTAAGCTAGCAAGGTAATAATAAAAAACACTAAGAAAGAAGTTATCCAAAGAAGATATCATCTATATATCAGAAAATTGAAACCTCTACTACAACACAATAGGAGAAAATTATGGATGATAAACTGATTATTGTAATTTGTCAAAATTGTATATACAACAAAAAAAGGGTAACCAACAAATCTAAGTGAAAATGACACATACTGAATGCCCATCTGGAACAGATTTTCCTAGCCAAAAAAAATAAAAAGAATTTTTCTAAAACATGATGTTAAGAATGATTTCTTTTGCCTAAATTCAATTTCAACTTCGATTAATGGCGTTTCTTGAGCCTGCAGCAATTTTTCTGTGCCCCCTGGAACTCGACCTTTTGTCTCTTCGGCGTCTTTTTGATGGTGTCTTTTTTGCATTACTTACATTGGATTCTGTAGAATTTTTTGGTGGTTTTTCGATGATGATCGCGGACTGAGAGTTGACAACGAAAGTGGTACCGGTAACGGGTGGTGGTGGGGCCCAGTTTTCCAGAACATCTCTATGGTATCCCTGTTAGGAGATAGAGACAACAGTCAAATAAACTTATTTACAAATGCTTAGAACAGAAACATGTTAATGTCAAACTTGAAATACTGTCCATATCATTTGGAAATCATCGGTTTGACTTTACAAAGTCAACATGCAAATTCATGAAACAAAGGGACAAGAATGGTGATAACTCGATACCTGAAGTACGAAATTGCGTCTTTCACAGTCCCAAAACATGTTAACAGTCCAATTAGTCTTTGACCTAATCTTGTCCCGTACAGTGGAAAAACTAATTTGATCTCTTGAAGTAAAGCGGTCAACTTCATTGAACCAAAGACATGTAAAAAGATTGGATATTGGATTGTGTTTCTTATTACCACACAACCTTCCGGAACATCTGCAATAATTCATCCATATTACATTATCAGAATTATTTCGACTTAGTCAGGCTCATAAACAGTTCATGCACATATCCAAACATGGTCTAAAAAATTTAAATTTTAAATAAATAAAATGTCCTACCACTTCTAATAGGAAGCTTGGCTGAAGAATAGTGGGTCAAACCCTCTTTTTTATAAAAGTCAATCTGGAAGTCAATGGAGGCATTGTCGTACTTTGCAGCCACCTTATTAGCTTCGGCTTCTAGAAACACGTCAAAACGCTTATAATGCCTTGAAATTGCAAAACTGGCATTCTCTCTCCACAAAAACCTGAAAGCAATACAAGTATACTTTTTTCTATTCGATATAAAACAGTAAAACACTATAACATTGCAGTAAAAGGTAAATAATACCTTTCAAGAATTTGATACGGGTCAACAACAAGCTTAAGTTTCCCATCCAACCATATAGAATACCGAGCATTTGGAAAAAGCCTATGTGATAAAAGTTTTGGAACCTGCGATATATTGTCACATTTGGAACTAATTTAGTTATCTGACTAATAGTCAACACTTGTTTTCAACTGTATTTGGTCAAATGTTGCAAAGAACAGAGTGAACATACGAAAAGTTCCATTTAAAATAGTTTATTTTACCTTCCCGGTGCGCCTTGGGTCTGTGTACGGCAAATTATAGATTGTAACAACTTTCCACAAGCCTATCGTCTTGCTATCGTCCAGATTACCCGAAGTCCTCATAAACTTTTCTGTTTCTTCGTCAATAAACATGAAAAAGCAGACACTTTTCTTTGAAGTTTCGCTGATATTCGTTGGTTCTTGAATCAAATCATAAGCTCCTGTAAAATTTGAAGTACTAGAATTCCCCATGATTTGAACATGTGTGTGTATACATATAAATACATATGTAAATAAATATGATAATGATGTAAAAAAATACCAAATATCGCAGATGAAACCACCACTCCCTTGCACTGATCCATCTGAAAAAGATCTGAATCGTTAATATCGAATCCTGACTTGTGTCCGGGCCTATCTCCTCTGACAAAGCTTTTAGCATAATTATCCACCAACCAGAAATTGATTAGTGACTACAAGACATACACAAATTAAAACAATTTCTAATTAATGGGTGTTTGGATTTGAGTATTGGAACTGATTATCTCATTATCGTCATTAATGTTTGGAACAACAGATTCTGCGTATGATTATTTGGCAAATATTTACAGTTCGTACTGGTTGTAACAAAAACGATAATCTAACAGTATACTAGATTCACCTAATTAGCCATTCTTTTAATCTAAATTCGTCTCTCGTTTTACAAAATGTCTTGTTTGGTTACTTTATCGATTATTTCGTATATGCCAAACACTCGGAGTATGATTATGTGGATATTACAACTATCTTCTACAACCGGTTATATTCGATATCATATATAAACAGTTTCAAAACGCACATCGAAACACCCTCTAAATAACAAATGAATCTGAAGAAAATCATAATCATACCCACAATGCACAGCCATTGATTCTCTTATGTCATAAGATTCATATCTCTGCTTTAATGAAGGATATCCACCAAAATCCGACCCACCAAATTCACTTTTAATAAAATTCTCATCGTGAATGTAAGTTAGATTATGAAGCACAGGCGAATATGACGGTAATGTTGGCATCAATGCAATACAATCTTCCACAGGCAGGTAACAAACCGGACACGCTACAACATTAAAAAATCACACAATTAGTAAAAATATGTTTTCAAGATGAAAAAAGAAAACTAAAACTAATTTATATTTTACAGTAAAATAATAGCGATTTAAGCTTACCGCGAGGGCCCGTTTTTTTCTTGTCTGCCGGTGGTGGTGGCATTCGGAAATTCTCACAAGGATTTCCCGGAGGAAGTGAGTACCCTGTGAAATAAGCAGGCGGTGGAGGCGCGTGTGGTACAACTCGCTTATCATCATACAACGTGATCCTCATTTGATCATTCATCAAAGCAGAAGTTATCTCCTGATCTTTTCTTTCATCAACACTCGGTGAATCTCCAGAAATTTTTATCGGTAAAGGGTTCGTCTGGTTAATCTCACCTTCAAATTTGCCAAAGATAAACTAATCATTGATAACAAAACTAACACGTTCATCAACATTATATGTTAACCATTATAAACAATTTAAAAGGTATTAAATCTTGTTCTGATCAACTGATTAATGTAAGTTGAATGATCAAAGCCAGTTAGGTACATTATAAGGGCAATCAAATTAACTAAAATTATTAAACAATTAGCTTAAACTAACATCCAAAAACATAACACCAATAAACATTAAGATCAAACTAAACAAAATGCATTAAAAAACCTAAAAATTTAAGGAAAAATGAAATTGAGAACAACCTTTGGCAATATAAAGTATCCACAACATAGCAGCAAAAGAAGCAAGAGATAACAGCAGCATCCCCACCTTCTTTCGAGGAACAAATTTGAAGATCCAAATGAACCCATTATCTTTCTCTTTATTAGCAAACATCTTGGACCCTTTTTTATTCGAAATGAATCCTAATCCTAACCCTAACTGATTCTGTTGTAAACTACCATTACTTGATGATCGTACCACTAAGGAACCTAAACTCCCAACTCGCGATGACCCATTCGTCATTCTTATTGTTATTATTTTTATCCCAATTTTTATTCACCTAAATGGGTTCTTCGATCATTCAATGCGAATATTATGTTTCTCTGATCAGCAGAGAACTGGAGATGTGGGTTTGGTTTCTGGAGGCAATTTGGGTTAGATTTTGTGGGAATTTGAAATGGGTTTGAGAAAGAATGGGGAGTAACAGTGTAGTTGTGGACAATTGGAGAAGATGAAGGTGAAGATGGAGAATGGACAAGAGATCCATTCGAGCATTCTTTTTTAAGCTTCTTTCTGTTATTTTATGATTCATTTATCTCATGTCACATTCTCAACTTTTCATATTTTTTTAATCATTTTTCTTTTTTCGTTTTAAAGTGGTGAGTATAGAGGTGTAAAAAAAACCGGTTTTAGAATTGAAACCGGTTTTAGAACCAAAACGAACCGGCGGTTATAGACCGGTTAGGGATCTTGAGCTTCGAACCCGGTTTTAAAACCGAAAACGGTTATAAAAAACCGGTAAAAGAATGGTTTTTTTTAAATAAACCGGTTAAAAACCGATCCTAAACGGTTAGACCGGTTATTGTTTTGACTTAAAAAACCGGTTAGTAACCGGAACCGGTTATAAGAAAAACCGGTTTTTGTTTTTGATGTAAAAAACCGGTTCGGTTAAAAACCGAAACCGGTTATTAAACCGATTTGTACACCTCTAGGTGAGTACGTAAAGTTATATAATAAAGGTTTAAGGTTGACTGATAGCTGTTACGAACTTTTGTTTTTTAGCTACGGGTGAGGAACTCGTATATTGTAGCAGAGTCATTAATTTACAGCGTTGTATTCATGTTCCGTTTGTTCATCAATTGTTTTATTGGCTTTTGTTACTTTTGAATTATTTAAAAGAATTACTAATAACATGAGTTATGCTTATTTTTTTTTGTTAAAATCTTTTGTTTAAATACCAAAATTGAATTAAATAATAAAAGTATGTCGTAAATACCAAAGTTATTAAATACCTTTGCTTAAATGCAAAAATTGCATTAAATAATCAAATTATGTCATAAATACTAAATTTATTAAATACCAAAAAATGCCCCTCTTGGTTATCTTAAAATTAAGTGAAATGCCAATTTTACTTTAAAGAGTTCTATTTAAAATATAGATAGGGTCTGGTGTTTACTGAATCGGGTAATTTTAGTGACCAATTATGAGGGAAACTTGTATCGAGTGGGTAAAGTAATAGAGCACGTTAAGTTGTAAATAATAAGATATAATCGGGCATGAATGTGTTTCTTTATCGGTCTATAAATAAATTATGATATTATAATCTTATAAGATATAATGATAATAATAACTACATTCTTTGCTTATTCTTGATCTTTTTCATTTACTTCTTTTTACTTTCATAACATGTTACTATTTACCATCACAAAATCTTTTTTCATACAAGACCATACGAAGTGCGGCGTGGTTTCTGACGAGTAGGCCTCAACCATGCCCGCACACCGACACGTGCTTGGCCTGGTGGTATTGGCGCTGGATTCTTCACCGGCGTAGTGAAGAAGATGGTGATGAGGTGTGAACCACTGATTGGATGGTGGGTTTTTTTGGATGATTTTCTTTTTTTATTAAATATAAATAATATTAAAGAGTGTATGTCACGTGTCACACCAGGCCACCATTCCACGCCCATCTTAACCCGCCCTTTTTGGCACCACGCCACTTTTATGACAGTTACTGACGTGGCTGCCACATGACGCTTCACACCCTTTTTCTTACCCTCCCACTCTGTGTAATCTAAGAAAGATATGAAAAAATCAAGGGTTAAGTTATAGTACATATTCGGATTTAGGATTGCAAACAAAATCGATACACACTAGTGTCAACCATGGAATGGAATGCGATGGTTCTCTTGCGGTAACTTTAACTAACGATGTAAACCTCTCATATTATTTAATATAAAAGGTTTGAATACATTATTTAATTAACAATATTATAGTGTATTACCCTATAAAGTCCCCCTCCAAAGTGAGTGTAAGAATTCGTTACACCCACATTCATTACTCTTATGTGGAAGTTTGGTGATGAGGTCTAACTATCATGGAGAGTCAACTGTCTTAATTAAGCACTCCAACATGTTACAACATTTTAATACAATTCATGTGACTTGCATCATGTTGAACTAGGGGACATTAGGGTAACCATCATCCGACCCACTGTTTGGATCAAACCACAACGAAAACTTTACATCGAAGCTCTAGCATCAACATCCAAACTATTGTTTGTCTTAGGATAACTAAATAACATGTATGAAATTCGTTATTTCAAAAAAGACAAAAAAAAAACACAAATGCATTAACATAGCATTTAATGGTAATGCGTTCGTACTAGGTTAAAGTATCAACTCGTGGCATTAGCTTACAAAGCAAAACTTGATAGACGTCGCAATACTCGCGTGTGTATATATACACATATTTATGGATGGATTTAAGCTATCGTGCCAACCAACCCATTTAAGACTAGGCAGTATGGGGTGCGTCCCCAGCACGGCGAGGTCACCGCCCCCTCCCGGTTTGTCCGTTTGCCAACGTGGGCTCCTTCTCGCCTGCGACGCCCCTACTCTCTCTTTTCTTCTTTATACTAACACACACACACACACACATATATATATATAGTGAAAGTGTATTGTACAATTTTGCTTAACGTAGGCTGATGAAATTATGATATGCGTGATTATTTTTATAGGAATATTGAATTTTAATAATCCGAACTATTCGCCTTTGGCCACCAACAGTCCTAACTTCAAAAATAACCATTGGCAGTCCCAACTATTAACATATTGGCCTCTAATGGACCCTGACTAACAGAACCACGACGCCGTTAGTATCCGGTCACCAGAAAAATGTTTTTGGCCGGAAAACTCAACTTTTTCGTCCCAAACATCTTTGTAACCTTGTTAGGGACCTTTAGAAAACTTTCTCTAGTAATAGCCCAAATTATTGAGCTCATGGGAAAACTTCTTTTTGCCGGAAAACTCAACTTTTTGGCTGAAAAACTCAATATTTTCGACCGTAACCTATTTGTAATCTTAGATCGGACCTTTAGAAACCTTTTTCTAACCAAAAACTTTTTTTCTGGCGACCAAAGACTAACGACGTTAGGGTTCTGTTAGTCAGAGTCATTGGAAGCCAAATGTTAATAGTTGGGACTACCAGTAGTTATTTTTGAAGTTGAGACTATTGACGGCCAACGACGAATAGTTGGAACTATTAAAATCTAATATTTCATTTTTATAACATGCGTGGTTAGGTTTTTTTCCCCCATACGTGATTTCTGATTTTGTACATGCGTGATTATGTTAATGCGTGATTATTGTTTTCAACATACGTGATTAGGGTTTTTGAGTTCTATAACGTGCGTAGTTTCATCTCGTACACATCATAAGTTAAAAAATATTACACGTTAACCAACCTCCTTCTCTCTCTATATATAATATGTCTATATATAAGTATTAACCCCCTCTACACCCAATAGCCTAAAAGCACAAGCAACTCAAAAGTAGTTAGAGCTCCACTCTAGGTGAGGAGAGAGGTAGTTAGTATAGGTAGAGAAGAGGAGGGTGCATATCATCCGGAATTCCATACATTGAAGGAATAGAGAGAGGAGGGACGAGTGAAGGGCGTCTGGATTTTTCTCTATTTTAGATTTTAATTTTTGTTAAGTTTTCTTCCATAATTAACTTTTTATCTTATTTAAAATAACTTGTCTATAAAAACAAATTATTGTTAGATTGATTTGTTTGGTTATGTAAATGTACTGCTTCCAAAATTAACTTTTTATCTTATTTAAGATAACTTGTCCATAAAAACAAATTATTGTTTGATTGATTTGTTTGGTTATGTTATTGTAGTGCTGAAAATCGGTTAGCACATTTTATTGGTAATTACTTGCTTATAGAAATTCTTGTGTGCCCTTCTCAAAAATTATATAACTGTTTATAGATATTTCTGCAATATTTTTTACATTCTTGATTAGAAAAGTAATTTAATATTTTAAATAAAAAAAATGAAGCCACTCATTGAAGCGAAGATATTTATTTAAAAAAATCATGATTGTTCCACAAACATAAAGAGTAACAAATAAAATGATTATATTCGTTATATTTTTATGAAACGCATTAACTAAAGGAAACCTTATTGAGTTTTCAATGAGACTCAAAATTATTGATTTGGAGTATGTAGAGGTACCGTTATTTAAGTCCATCACAACAGGTTTAGGTCTAATACCGCTTGGTTTAATCCAATTTTACTTTGTAAGAAAAGCTATTTAACCCCACCCTCCCCCCGTGTCTCCAAGTTCTATCCGGAAAATTTCTCTTTTATATACACATATCATTCTAGTGGTATTATATGATAGTTCCAAAAATGTTTACACTTGTTACATGTTATACGTATATTGATTTGCATGGTTGTGAGGCTTCGGTTACGTGAACCTTCTAACAGAGAGTGGGGTCTATCTGTGACAACTCTCCGGTGTGAGAATAAGTATTAGGAGAATTGGAAAAGATAATCGAGATAAAAGAATGGATCCAAGTGATGTGAATAGTGTACCTTCAACTGAGCCTTACTCTTGGAGTTGAGTGATGTAAGCGAGTGGTTCTGTATGGATTCAGTTGCTTTCTTTGTTAGTTACTAGGTGATTCCATGCTGTTAGGAATATACATGCCTAAAGAGCAGTGACAGATCTAGAAAATCTTTGTAGGGGTAACGTTTTATAAAAAGGGCAACGAAATCGAAAAAACGTCAAAACAATGTCAATTTTTTCTAAAACTTACACTAACGCCGGAGCGCCAAGGGGTAGAAGAGGCTACCTCTTCCCCTAAGATAGGTCTGCCCCTGCTAAAGAGTGGTAATATAAGATTGTCATCATGAGCGATGTTTAAGCTGACAAGATCGGCCCAACACCCTTTATATAGACCTTTATATGGAAGCCATTATTCAAGTATCGAACTCTTAAAAACTTGCTCTCCATCTCTACTACTACTACCACTACCACTATTATTATTATTCTAGTTATACCACACCATAAGATACATATTACTCTTGGGTGGTGTTTCTTGGTGGTAGGAGAACGATGATTCGAACAAATGATTTGTAAGTGGAGTCGTGTACCGATGAAAATACGGAAGGAAGATTGGTGAAAAAGCGATTCATAATTCATAAAAATAACCATCATAAAACCTTTCTAACGGTTTGATTTTTAATTTAAACTAGTGATGATACCCGCGCGCGTTGCCTCATGACAACCACATACAATGTACTTGCGCGTTGCAACTTTGCCCGCCATTGAATAAGCGTTGAGGAACATTAACGTAACTTTAGAAACTCACAAACATGATCAACATAAACTTCAACTAAAAATAAATGGTTATAGAAAGGCTTGGATTCTTTGATAAGGTATATTTAACACCCATTGTCAAACTCATAACGAGCTATCTTGTAATTTTTTTCCTCCTAGATGAGTTCAAAATCTTGCTTCATTGTCAAACTCATAATGAACTATCCTTGTAGAAGATGAGTTCAAAATCTTGCTAATACATTAAATTACTCTATTTCGTCAAACAATACCATTGACCAAACCAAACCAAACCAAACCATAGTCATAATTCTGCAACAAATAACCATAAACAAATTCATACTCTATTTTGGCAACTCCAAGTTGCGCTTCGCGACGGGTTTACCATTTCACTTCTCTACGTTAACCCAACAAAATTCCTAGGCAAGGTGAAAAGTGCCAAAAATTATCATATTTATAAGCCATCGTACAAATTACATCCAGAACAACCATGTTTGTAATCCAAACACCAAAACCGTTTTGTAATCCAAACACCAAAACACCAAAACCGTTATTTCCCACCACCACACGCGTTCCCATACAAACCGAGGGATATTAAACTCGTTTGGATTATTTAGTGAATTTTCGTAGCAAGTATTGTGAGAACCAAAAGGTGTTTGATGTAATTTAATAAAAGAAAATAAATATGTTAAAATATAAAAGGATATTCTAGTCTATTTTTTCATTTTTGTTGGTTTGGATTTACGATGAACATAATTAGTAAGGCTGAGGGGCATGAGTTCGACAGAAGCCTTGGTGAGTTGACGTGGGCTTCGGCCTTCTCGAGAAACACCGCCCCGATAAGTAGTGGTGGATCTAGAAAATCCACATAGGGGTAACGTTTTAATGAAAAGGGGTAACGAAATCGAAAAAACGTTAAAATACACTACCGTCGAAGCGTCAAGGGGCAACGTAGGTTACCCCTTCTATCACTCTAGGTCCGCCCCTGCCGATAAACGTTTGTTTGGCAGTTAGAGGTTTTCCTCTCCTCCTCCATTTATTTTCTTTTCTTTTTCGTTCTCTTATAACTTCCATTTCTTTATCTCTCTCTTGTATTCACATTTGACAATATTTGTATCGGTTGATATAAAATATTTAAAACCAACCCGAAATTTATTTATTTAACTGATTAGTTCTTCCTTTGAAGGATTTTCAATTTTCAAGAAGTAACGGTAATATATGTTTTTAAATCAATCATTTCGACATTTATGTGTGATTGTGAGGTGTCGTGTATATAATTTATATGATGTTTTCCACAATATTTATTTGGGACCATTGCATATTTCATCTTTATTTGCGACAATTGCATATTTCACCTTAAAAAATTTCTTAATTGCATATTTCACCTTAAAGAAATAGGAATATATGCAATTTTAATTTTAAATCAGATATATACGAAATTAAAAAGTTTTTTAAGGGAAAACATACAATTGTCTCTATTTGTTTTAGAGTTAAGACTTGGGCCCCTCTTTTGGGTTATAGTTTGTTATCCAACCCGACAAGATTGGCCCAACACCCTCCACGCTCTCCATCTCTACTATATCATTTATTATTACTTATACCACACAATATGTTACATATCACCATTGGAGGGTGTTTCTTGATGGTAGATAGAGATGGGCACAATCGGGTTTTATTATTACCTGGAACCGGTTCCAACCCGGAACCGGTTCTGCTTGGATGTCATTGGAACCAGGTATGGTGTGGAACCGGGTCCGGTTCCTACCGGGTTCACACCAAAGAATATGGAACCGTGTAGAACCGGATACGGGTATTATGGAACCGGGTATGGTGTGGAACCCGGTATGGTGCGGAACCGGTTCCTGATAGTGTTCAGAACCGGTTCCTGACAGTAAAAACCTCACTTTTACTGTTCAGAACCGGTTCCTGATTAAAAAATCGTTTTTTTTGTATATAAACCCCTTCCTACTTACCGGTTCCTGATAAATGTTATCGTTGGTGTTTTAATAAAGTTTGTGTAATGTTTCTTTCTATTGTGTTTGTTATGTTTGATTTTTATTATTAGTTACATTGATAAATAAAAATAGTAACAATAATCGGTTAAAATTAAAAAACAAATTAATCTGTTACAATATATAAAAAAATTAACCGGTTACAAAAAAAAAAAAAAAATTACTCAGAACCGGTTCTAGTAAGATTTTATTTCTTTGATCGTTTACTAGCGACAGGTGCAACACTTTCCGATGAGTTTCTCTTAGGTGCGGGTACCTCGGTACAATCGTCGTCCGAATCGTTAGTCTCCACTTCTTCGTCCTCCTCTTCGTCAACAATTTTATACTCTAACTCAACTTCATCTTCTAGATAGTTTTATGTTAAACACGATCAACGGCATCCAAATGGTCCTTTAAGCATATTGCCATCTCTAGCGATTCCGGAGTTAGTCTTGTTCTTCTAATTGACAAAACCCTGCCACTAAGAGAAAACACACTTTCCGAAGCTACCGTGGAAGCTTGGACCGTTAGTATATCACGAGCCATGGTGGCTAGAATCGGGTATTCGGATTCTTTCGGTTCCAATGGTAACATTTTAACGGCTATAACCGGTTCCAACGGTAACATTATAACGGTCAGGAACCGGTTCCAACGTAGGAACCGGTGTACGGGTAGGAACCGGTTACTACCCGATTCAAATGGTAAAAGTGTGGAACCGGGTTGGAACCAACGGGTATTTTGAACCCGGAACCGGTTCTACTTAATGTCGGGTAGGAACTGGAACCGGTTCCAGTTTGGTTCTACCGGTTCGGGTTCGGAACCGGTTTTTATGCCCATCTCTAATGGTAGGAGAACGATGACTGATGAAAATACGGAAGATAGGTTTGATTTTTAGTTTAGATTGTTGTTTCTATGATTTGTTTTCTTTCTAATGGTTTGAATTTTAGTTTAGATTGTTGGTTTTTATTATTTGTTTTAATTAAGTTTAGATTGTTGGTTATTTTGATCAAAATCAATATTTCAGTTATGGCTTTTTTTATTTCTTTGTATTTAAGAGTCTAGTCAATATGTTTATTACTTTGAGCGAACTTAATAAGTATATTATTAGAATAGCATAGCATTAACATAGCCGCATGTGTGATACTTGAGACAACTTTTGAAATTACAATAAAATTTCTCCTAATGGGTTTTATAAAAGTTTGTTAAAACGTATCTAACTTTTTTTTGTCTTAGTTACTAGATCACATTTTATTGGACTCGTTACATGTTGTAGCCGTCATTCTAGTGCAAGGAGGTACAACTAATCCACCCGACTTCAAAAATCAATCCCCACGTAGTAACTTTTATATTTTAAATGTAAGCGAACATGTGTTTGTAGATGTGATGGAGACTTTTTTTTTTATATTTTGAACAACAAATGTGATGGAGTTCGGGTGATAAACTGATAATAGAGTTGGAGTTTCGTGGTCAGTTTGAAATGAAAAACAAAGTGAGAAGTACAATGGTCTTGTATCCGAACCCTCGGATGCATTTTTTGGAACATCAAGAGATTGCAAATCTTAAAACACCAATAAATGGGGAGAAACGATACGCTATGGAAAATAAAGTGCATTTGAGACCATGGACGAAAGCACAATACATGGAAGCTAAGTGGCTTAGGTGCTGGTTGTTTTTTTAAGAGGACGAAATCTCTCAAATACGATCTAAACAGATGAACACTGTTTAGCGCCTTTATATAGTCTTAGCGGCTGATGCAATGATGTGATCCATCTTCAGTTCGAACCTAAAGCCCACCAGGAATCTCTAAGCTACAACTACTCTCTCAGCTCAAACCGAGCTTCCAATTAAGTAGCTCAATATCCAAATCCGTATAACATGTAACAACAAACAGAATTCATTTTATGTATTATGAGCATATGTGAAGAATCCACTAAAAAGGAGGTTTTACTTAAATGGCCTAAGAATAATTGTGATGATGACATGTGACACTCTTTATAAGTAGGAATTAAAGTTAGTTTGGTACTAAAACATTTTGGTCCTTTTAAATAGGTGTGTGAAGATGACATATGACACCTTTTTTGTTTTCTCAAAAATATAAAAAATCCAATACAAAAAATCTAGCACAAATAATCCAGTATAAACAAATATAGCATAAAAAATATAGTACATAAAAAATATTGCACAAAAAAATCCAACACAAAAATTTCAGCAAAAAAAGAAAAAAAACTAAGACAAAAAGATGCATAAAAAAAAATTTAGCACAAAAATGTAGTAAAAAGTGCAGCACAAAAAATGTTATACAACTTAAAAATAAACACATTTTTATGAATTTTTTAGTTGTCATATTTTATATAGCAATATGGTTTCAAATTAAAGATAAAAAGACGCTCGATTTTCTGATGAAAATTTTATGAAAAAATAATGCGATATAAAAAAGTTATGAACGTTTAAAAAACGGAGGTGAGATATGCATGTGAAAAGCCAAAGTCAATAAAGAGTATTTTCTAAAGATACCCCTACATTTCCTCTTTTTCCTACACTTCATTAATTTGAAAAATAAAAAGTTAAGATTTCTTCTTATTTAAGCAAAATCAATTTTTTATTTAATCTTTATCTCAATGAGCATGTATATAAAAATAACAAGTATAAGTATAAAAATGAACACTATTTTAGTGTCATTTTAACAATGGTCCAGTATAAAGAGGATAGCTTGAAAAGGATGTATGTGCAAAGGTGCATTTATTTTCTATATTACGTTTCCCACATAATTTAACTAAAATATATAAATAGAAACTATATATTTAGCGATACAGTGATTGCGAAATTAATGTTGGTCCATACATTTCTCATTCATTAACAACATTTCCTTTTCAGATTTATGTAAATAATATGTGAACCAAATATAATTATAATATATATGGTGATGGTGAGTGTGAAATTAATTCTAGTTACAAAATAACTTTTTATATGATTAATATTCAATTTACTAAACTAATGATATCAGTTAAAACATATAAATGATAATTTATGCTATTTGCAATCCTTAGTAAAACATAATTGCAACATATATTAAATTTTGTTAAAATCATAGAAACATTTCACTAATATTCAGTACCTACGTTCTACAAAACTTCAATACTATGACCATAATAACAAGACATATTCGGCAAATCGCCAAGAAGATCCATAGTTAGCATTGATGTTCTAGCTCGGGTTGATCGAGTTAAACACTCGTCTTCTATTAGGGACTTGACCGACGTCATGACCCTAGATCGTTCTGCGACTCTAAGCCACTTTGCTTGCATGTATCTTCGCTTTCTCCATGGCCCCAAATGCATTTTCTTTTCCTTCATGCATTCTTTTGCTGCGGTACTTAGTATTTTGATTACAGTTTGTAGCATGTCGGATTTTCCCACAAATAGGTCAGGCAGTTTGTGTACGAGACTATTATACTCCTCGCTCTCTTCTTCATCTCAAATTGGCCACGTAACTCTAACTCGATTATCACCCGCACCAAAATCTTTTTTATGGTTAGAACTATCGATCACATCCAAAAATGTGTGCTCTCCTGAATCACACAATATTAAGAAAAAAATCCTAACTTTATATATTGGACAAATAGATATTTTTAAACATACCTAAGTACCTAAATGGAATATTCCAAAAACACATATTTTAAAATTTAAAAACAAAAATACATGTGGAAATGAAAGAAAAATGTATTTGTTGTTTGTATTGCACGAAAAATAAAGGCTGTCAGTATTCTCACACCCTATATCTTATCCTTACACTCTTTTTACACTTTATATCTATCTGTATTATATATAGAGAGAGAGAGCGAGAGGAGAGGTGTATGAATATTAACACCCAGAATAAAACATAAGATTTTAACTACCTGAAGGAAAATCTAACGAGTTCTTCCATCTGGACTTGCAAATAGCCGAATTGTAACCAGACTTCTGCAGTCGGCTACAAATTTCTCTCATCATGCAACTTCGGCAACCACCAGAGGCCGGTCTTGGGCATGAGCACACTTTCCTGGCCATCTTGACTTCCTCAAGTACTTCTTTTGTTATGTTTCGGATATTTGATTCCAAACTTGTCGTCCTAACTAAGGTTAACTGTAGAAAAATTAATAAAATTAAGAAATTGTTGATTGGAGCTAGATACATGATTTCAACTAACTTGACATGACGATAGGGCTTCTAGCATAGTGGTATCAACGTGTATGAAGTGGTATCCCTTTTTATATGGTTAAGTATAAAAAGATAACAGCTTAACATGTATAAAGTAAAGTGATAAGGCTTTTAGTCGTAGTAGACATTGACGTAGAATTAAAAGCGGATTTAAAAGGGTGTATTTGCTATTATAAAAAAAATAACTAACGTAGCGAAACTTACATGTAAATTTTTGTGTTGGGTCTCCCAAAATTTGATCTTGTCTTCAATGTCTTCGGGGTCTTCACACTCTTCATCCTCTATATCTTGTTGAATGTTGTACATATCATTTTCGGACGATAACATGGTGGCTTCTTCCTCTGAGGAACCCAAAGATTGAACCACACAATTGCACTGGCTGTTGATCACGCGGGTTGTGAGCGGCATCGTAATTGTGATGTGGCGATAAGACACGGTGGCTCATCGGAATATTGGTGGTCGTTCTGCCCATGGACCACCCTCTCTTCTCTAAAGAAAAGAAGTTTTTTTCGTGTCAATTAGATTAATTTGGGGAGACTGTTTATATAGGGTGATATTTTCCACGTGGCATGTTTCATTTGATGGTAGTAATGTGTGGTCTGAATCCACGTAGATTTGAGTATATGCTTTTGGATTTTTTTCATCGTATTTTTGGTAAGTTGCAAAGAAGCCCCTTCAGCTTAAAAATCTCATTTTAATATCTGATTAAAACGTTACCTGTAATAATCTATGGTTTGAATTCACGTAGATTTTAGTATATGCTTTCGGATTTTTTTCATCATATTTTCGTAAATTGCAAATAAACCCATTGAGCTTAAAATCCCATTTTAATTTAATAAATATTAAGATATTATATTAACTAGTGGCGGCGGGAAATCGGTTGTAATTTGTTCAGTTCGTTGTGCTACCGACACTCGTTATAGTAATCAAAAGAGAAAACCTTACATCGATCGAAAATAATAAAAATGAATATGATGTTGTTTAGTTGATATTAGTTATAGTAATCAAAAGAGAAAACCTTACATTAATATAAAATAATAAAGATAAGCTCATAAGAAAACATTTATATATTATGACTTAGCTTCTTGACTTTTTGATAGGCTTTAAAATGTCTATATATATTGTTTTCAATGTGACCAATGTAACATTAACTGATTGTTACATTAATGATATAAAAACAACATATAAACACTACGAAGATTCATCAAGCATACCACACTAACATGTCCACACTCCCTACTTAGAAAGCCAGTTAAAGTCGGAAATGTAATTACTGTTAGATATTTTAGTTTAATTGGGATTAACTTGGTGACCACACAGAATTATAGCATACATCGAACAAGTTAGGAGATGCGAGAGTGCACGCTTGTTAGAGTTGTTATAATTTTAAGTATTTGGGCGTAGCCCCAAATGGGAGTTTCAAACGCCCCCTTAGCGGGGGTCCGGGGGTAACACCTCTGAAAGCAGGGTTCAAGGAGCGGTACCGCGGCAGCCCCGGCTAGGGTCGAGCTATGTTATTAACACAAGCAGCTAGATTAACAAGATGAAAACCAAAAAAAAAATCTTGCAAAATGGGAGAATGTAATACAATACCGACAAAACGAAATCTGACCACCATTCCCAAATGGTATGTTATCATGTACAATGCAATGGTAAAAAGGGATTTTTGTAAATATCATAGGTATAGATTTAAATTCATTGGGTAGGAAGATTTAACAATTTTGATACTAACAAATAAACTTGACGTATGCTCCACCAATTTCCACTTGGTGTTATGAAAACATCTTGCTATGAAGTGACATATGTGAATATATTATAATATTTAATTATTTATATTATATTAGATTAAAATATATTAAACCTATTATATATTAGTTGGTAATTGTTGATATACCATATTACTCTTATTAACTAATTAGGTATTCTTTTGGGTGTATATATAAGGAGATGACTAGAGAGGTTTAGGGTTAGACAATCACAATAACATTCTTAACATCAAAAGTCGCCACATCTACACCTCTCTCTCCATAACCGAATTCAACCCTAGTTCGGTTATCACTATCATAATCTTACACCCTAAAGAGGAACCAGATCACACTGACAAAGATGTCGAACTCCATTGTTGGGTCTCTGACTGGATTCTCTGCTAGCATGTCTGCCGTAACATGTATTTCATTTATGTTTTCCATTATGTTTAAACAAAACTGATCAACATGTGGTACCGGAGCATATGCTGATAAATCAGTTCTGTTTGTTTCCATGACTCTGGAATTAAAATATGGGAAACAAACTTTATGAAAAAACTGATAAAACTTAAGAACAAGAATTCAGACAAAACCTTTAGAATTCATGAATTTTATGTTCTAAAGGATGTTTAATCACATTAGAAATTGTCACTGGTCCGAAATCCGTACTATAGAACTTAAAATTTCAGATTTTGGATTCAAGATGATATTTTATTTTTTAGAGTTAATCACATGTTCTTATGAAATTCGAAGAAATTCCTATATTTTGAATGAAATTTGGATTATTGGGTGTTTTTCCTGTTTTGATCTATTTTATCTACTTAAAGTTAATCGAAATCTATTATTATTATAAATAGATATAATTTTCTAATTAATGAGATAAATCTAATCAGCACTAAAACAGGAAAAAAATAATCCCATAATCTCTTAATTTTCGATTTCAAAACTTATCACAACTAACTGCCATGATTAGAGAATTTGAAATCTTGAAGAACAAGTTTTGGATGGATTAGAGATCCATTCGGGATGCCCATCTCGAACTAACTCGAGTCTCATTAGAGATCCATTCGAGATGAACATCTCGAACTAATTCAAGTCTGTCTCATTAGGGATCCATTCGAGATGCCCATCTCGGACTAATCCGAGTCTCATCCGAGATGCCCATCTCGAACTAATCCGAACTTATCCGAGATACCTATCTCGGACTAATTCGAGTCTCATCCGAGATCACCATCTCGGACTAATTCGAAACTCATTCGCGATGCCCATCTTGGACTAATTCGAAACTCATCCGAGATGTCTATCTTGGACTAATTCGAGTCTCATCCGAAATCCATTCGAAATACAAATTTTATCCGAAATATCATTACTACATTAGGTTATTATTGTGAACTAAAGTTCGATCCACGCTATTAGGGGGTTTGCTATTAAATAAATGGTTTTGTAAATACTTAATTAATCATAATCAGGTAACCTTTTACAAAACTAAATAGCTTAACTTGAATGAGCTTCTAATGTATCACTTTGCCCAAAGGTGATTTGATGCATCTATTTATTGTTCAAGTATTACAAAAGCTATGTTAATTATGTATTACAAACGTGAATATCTTATTTCTTGCCAAAGCTGATTTAACATTAACGTCTAGCATACGTAACAAGTGCATAATTAAAGTGATTGTCTCATTTATAGCCAAAGTTGGTTTGTTACTATTACTTTGCACACATACTTAGATGATTACACTTCTGGCCAAAGCTGATTTGTCTTCATTTAAGTAGAACTTTTAACTAAGTCTATTATTTTGATGTTAGTAATAGACAATATCACAACTTCATAATTAATCATTATTTATGCCTGCCTTAGTATAACTTACCTTAGATCATATTAAGACTTCTTTTCTTAGTATCATAATTTGCTCATATTATTTCCGCTCTCAACGCCCAATCGCGGGATTCCACCATTGACTGGTGATAACTTTGCTACATGGAAAGACTCTCTCATGCTTACTCTTGCTTTGCTGGATTTCGATTATTTAAGAGAGAATAAGCCTGAAGACCTTACTCCTTAGATTACCGCTGCTGAGCAGCTGGCTCGTGAAAAATGGACTAGGTGTAACTGCATGTCTCTGATGTTCATGAAGCAATTCATAAGCAATGCAATTCGATGAGCCATTCCTGATTCTAAGATGCTAAAACCTACTTCGCTTCTGTGGAGGAGCATTCAAGGGAACGTCTAAAGCACACGCTAGTACTCTAATCCTCAAGTTGGTGACTACTAAGTATGAGGGGGGAGCGGCATCCGTGAACACATCATAATGATAAACGACATGGCTCATAAGCTCAAAGGATTAGACATGGAAATTCGTGATGGTTTTCTTGTTCACTTCATCATGACTTCACTTCCTTCGTCCTATGAAGCATTCAAGATTAATTACAACACTCAGAAAGGAAAATGGACGATGAGTGAGCTGATCGCCATGTGCGTACAGGAGGAGGAGCCTATGAAGATGGATCGAACTACTAATGTTGCACACTTTACTACCTCCAGCTCTAAGAAGAGGAAGAACACTTATCCAAGGAAGGATGTTCCTAAGTTCAAAAGCCCAATCCTAATACAAGTGTGCCTTCCAGCTCTAAGAACTCCTTAGGCAAACCCTACTGCAAGTTCTGTAAAAAGACATGACATAAGTAGAAGGAATGCCCTTACTTTAAGGAGTGGCTGGCTAAGAAAGGTAATGATTTTTTCATGATACTTGATTCCTATAATATTAATGTTCCTGCTAATTCTTGGTGGTTTGATTCTGGTGCTGTGACCCATGTCACTAACTCTACTCAGGGATTCTTTATAATCCAGAGGCTGGGAAGAAACCAAAGAACACTTAAAGTGGGTATGTTATTTATGAAAA
The DNA here is from genome assembly GCA_947069175.1 of Scalesia atractyloides. Classification (NCBI taxonomy): domain Eukaryota; kingdom Viridiplantae; phylum Streptophyta; class Magnoliopsida; order Asterales; family Asteraceae; genus Scalesia; species Scalesia atractyloides. Next base: position 7,646,629 of record CAMTDV010000008.1, read on the forward strand.
CTAGTTTATGCATTAAACTTTAAGATACCTTATATGTTCCTGTGGTAACTTAGAACCTTGTATTAGGACCAAAGTTAGACATAGAAGGTTTTGAGATTACTCATGGTCATCGCAAACTCTCTATCCTCTATGATTCAGTGGTTTATGGTACTGGCATTCTGGATGGTGTCTCTATAGATTAGAACTAGATGATGACTTTTCCAAATCTTTGTTGCCATATAATATTAATGAATCACTCACAAAGATGAAACAAAATCGAGACTTAGAGACTTCATCCATGTTGTGGCATCAACCTTTAGGCCACATCTCACGAAAACGATTAAATCGAATCATAAAGGATGGAGTCTTACCTCCTCTCGATTTCACTGATTTTGGAACATGTGTCAAATGTCTTAAAGGTAAATGACATTAGCGAATAAGAAAGGTGCCACTAGGAGCTCTAATTTATTAGAACTCATTCATACTGACATTAGTGGTCCTTACCAAATCGCTGGCATAACAGGATATACTTCATTTATCACTTTCATTATTGATTATTCTCGTTACATGTACTTGTATCTCATTAAGAAAAAATTGAATCTCTTACAACTTTTAAAGATTATAAAACTGAAGTTGAAAAACAACTAGATCGTCAAATTAAAGTTGTGAGATCAGATAGAGGCAGCGAATATTATGGAAGACATACTGATGTGGGTTAAGCTCCTGGTCCATTTTATGAGTTTTGTAAGGGCCAGGGGATTGTAAACCAATACACCATGCCAGGTACACCTCAACAAAATGGTATCGCTGAACGAAGAAATCATACCCTTATGAACATGGTGCGAAGTATGTTAGCCAACACTAATTTACCATTATTCCTCTAGACTGAAGCACTAAAAGCAGCTGTTCATATAGTAAATGGAGTTCCTTCTAAGTCTGTCCCTAAAACTCCTTATGAACTTTGGACAGGAAGGAAACTGAGTCTTAAATATATGAAAGTATGGGGCTGCATTGCTGAAGCGAAAATTTACAATCCTTTCCTAAGGAAACTTGACCCTAAAACAGTTACCTGCTTCTTTATCGGGTATCCTGATCACTCAAAGGGTAATCGTTTCTATTGCCTTCACAAGTCACCCCTATTGTTGAAACCAAGCGTGTCGCGTTCCTGGAGGATTTTAAGGTCAGTGGGAGCAGTACCAACCCTTACGAAGAATTGCAAGAAGTATAAGACGCGAGGGGGGGGGGGGAGACTCATCGCTTAGCATAACTCCGTTTATTCCTCTTGTAGCCAATGCAACAACTGCACCTAAAGCTACTGCACCAACTCCAAATTTACCTCCACACTTAGAATCCATTATACCTTATAACGAAGGCACATCAAACGCTCAAAACCAAGACACCGCTGAACCCGATAATCAACTCAGGAGGTCATCCAGGAAAAGAAGGCCTACTAATTGGGATGATTATGTTACCTACCTGACTGAAATGGATTCCGGAATGCTCAATGACCCTATCTCTTATAATGAAGCCATTAGCAGTGATCAGTCTTATGAATGGAATAAAGCAATGAAAGATGAGCTTGAATCCATGAAGAAAAATGACGTTTGGGATTTGGTAGAATTACCCAACGGTGTCAAACCCGTAGGATGTAAATGGGTATTCAAAACAAAACTAGATCCGAATGGGAACGTTGAACGCTACAAAGCGAGATTGGTTGCAAAGGGCTACACTCAGAAAGAAGGAATTGATTATCAAGAGACGTTTTCACCTGTCTCTCGTAAAGATTCATTAAGGATCGTTATGGCCCTAGTAGCTCATTTTGAATTAGAGTTGTATCAGATGGACGTTAAAACCACTTTCCTTAATGGAGATTTAGACGAAGATGTTTATGTGAAACAACCTAAAGGCTTTAAACCTGAAGGTCAGGAGCATCTAGTCTGTAAGTTGAAGAAGTCCATTTACGGGTTAAAACAAGCATCACGTCAATGGTACCAGTTTGATGGAGTCATGAAGAAACAAGATTTTATAAAGAATCAAGTGGATCAATGCACCTACCTCAAGATGAGTGGGAGCAACTTTACTATACCTGTCCTTTACATAAATGATATTCTATTGGCAAGTAATAGTTTAGACATGTTGCATGAGTCGAAGCGGTTACTCTCGCATAACTTCGACATGAAGGATCTCGGATATGCTTCTTACGTCATTGGCATCGAAATTCACCGAGACAGACACAAAGGGATCTTAGGGTTGTCCCAAAAGGCTTTCATAGATCGTGTCCTTACACGTTATAACATGCAACAGTGCAAACCTTCAGTCGCTCCAGTAGTTAAGGGAGATGTTTCTGGTTCATTCCAATGTCCGACAACAAAGGTTGAAAAGGAGCAGATGAGCCAGATACCTTAAGCGTCAGTAGTCAGGAGCCTAATGTATGCTTAAGTCTGTACTCGCCCAGATATCACTTATATTGCTGGAATGCTAGGCCGTTATCAGACTGATCCAGGCCTAGATAGGCAGCTAAGAAACTTAGATATCTGCAAGGGATGAAAGACCATAAACTGACTTATAAAAGAAGTGATCATTTAGAAGTGGTAGGCTATTCTGATTCAGACTTTGCCAAATGCAAAGATGACAAGAAATCCACTTCGGGCTATATCTTTATGTTAGCAGGCGGACCTATCTCATGGAAAAGTCATGAACAACAGTTAATCACAACTTCCACAATGATGACAAAATACATTGCTGTTTATAACGCAACCTGCCATGGAATGTTGCTTAGAAATCTGATCACTGGACTCAGAATCGTTAATTCCATTTCTAGACCACTGACGCTTTACTGTGATAACTCAGCTGTCGTTAGTTTCTCGAACAGTAACAGTTCGACTGGAGCTGGTTATATCTTGATAGTACTTGTTCGTACGTGACGAGTTAAGGAAAATAATTTTGTATTGAGTATATTAGTACTAAAAATATTTTTTTATAATACCCGATCAAAAGGTGATACGCAAGAGAAGATTCACGCATAATAGGAAATTAAACCAGCATTTCATGTAAAAAGTGTAGGTACATGAGTAAAATGGGAACACGACCATATTGAACCATAACTTCTGACTAGGGTATATCAAAACACAGAAAAACGTACAGTTTCATTGTTTTCTTCTAAAATATAATATAATGTAACATCATATGATCTAATAATTTGTAATATAATATAATATAATATAATATAAAATAAAGTGTTGTAAGATGAAATGTTTTTATTACTCATATTGAGATTTAGATCATATTTGCTTCTTCTTTTTTAAGTTTATATATAGCTCAAACCATTTATTTTAATTTAACCACTGCTCTCCAGTTTCGTCTATGGCGTGTATGGGTTTGTTTTAGTTCTTCAATCAAGTTTCTATCTATAAAATTAGTTGTCGGGTTATGCATTTACACTAAAATATTTTTGAATATTTTATCTATAACTTTTACGTTTGTATTTGTGGAACAAAAAATCGCACTTACATACGTATATAACCAAAACCTGTATACACTTAAAGAATATATTAACCGTATTATTGCACATGGTTTTCTCAAGCAAGAGGTGGAAAATTGTTGTAATGGCCTAATGTGTTAAGACTTCATTAAGTGTAAACAAACTTTATGTTTATGCACGTATATAATTAAAAGTGCTAAAAGTATACATACAAACTTAACTTTTTCCCTCATTTTCTAATAATGTAATAGTGAACAAATAATACCTATAATTATAACGAAAACTAATTTATATATAAATTTACCAAGTTAACACCAATAATTAGAGGTCTTTTGAAATTGATTGAGCCATTCAAATAGAAATAAATCGGCCGGCTTGGCCGGTTAAAATCTGAACGGATTTGGTGTCATAAAAATGAACTAATCTATGATTTAAGTAGAAATCATGATATGACTAGATGATGGATTTGGTGTCATAAAAATAATATTAATGTTGGTGATTGATGAAACTGTGTTTGGATTAAAGTATGTTAATAAGGTGTAAATGGTGATGGTTGTATGTTAAATTCTTACTAAAAATGGATGTATTTGTATAAATGCTTGTAGCCGTGAGAATGGTGATGTTTGTATGTTCATTTTGTTGTCTAAAAAGTGTGGTATCATGCTTAGATGACTGTGTTAAGTAATGGGTTTTGTGGAGTTCTGATGATGGCCATATGAAGTCTTAGATTAAAAATGCATGTTATGTATAAATATGTATGCTTAGCCAACATTTTGATGATGTTTTGGTGATTATTTGGTGTTTATTTGTAATACGGAGCTTAAGTATAGGTTTGGAATTTTTGATTAAATAAACTCAAGACTTGGTAAATTTTGATGAAGACATGATTGGGATAAATTAAGAGTTTAATATATATAAATATATATATATATTTTAGTATCGAAACTACCTTCTTATTGTCTTTATGTAAAATATAATTTTAACATAAGCACCCAAATCTCGAAGATTATTAGTAAAATTTTATATAACTATACTTGGGAATATTTTAATATAAAATATATATGTTCGAACCTTATTATACATAATTATGGAATATGTTTCCGCGGAAAATGAATAACTGATCATTTTATTGTTTAGTGTAAAAGTTGTCAGATAAATGATATTTAATAATAATAACAAGTGGATAAATATATAATATATACTTGGCAAAAATTAGTGTTTTGATTTAAGTATGGATAATTATGGCTTTTATGGGTTATTTCGCTTGCATATTATGTGCATGGCTTGTTTGGCTTGTGTGATAAGCGTATGGCTTACTTGGCTTGTAAGTATGTATGCATGCATACATGCATGCATAAGCATGCAAAGTTGATGAATATATTATGTCTAAGATGTTATTTAATGCCTATGTCTCCATTGTGTGTATCTTGGTTGATATATGTATGTAATATATTCATGTACATGATAATGTTTGTGTCGATTATTATTTTCTGTGTATTATTTGTGTTTTGAACAATATATATATATATATATATATATATATATATATATATATATATTGAAAATAAACATAATAACATGTTCGTCTCCATTTTCATGGTTTTAGAAATGTTTTTTTCATAATATAAATTACTTTTAGACAGAATATATATTTATGTGTCAGTTGGTCGTTTGTATACATAGCGGGTTAAGGGTGTTTTTGGGATGGGATCCGTTATTTTGTGTGCCTGTGTGTTAGATATATGTGTATGATAATACTTGTATAATCAATCAACAATGGGTCGTCCAATTTAATATTTAATTAAAAATATTAACCAATCATTTTAGTCTAAGCAAGTTTTGTGAACGATTTATCGTGTAGATTCATGGCATGTCTAGTGTCTTATTGTTTTGGGACACATGTAGGTCCAGGTAGCTTGTTTGGACCTTATTTCATTGCTAGCTTGCATAGGATACGATTAAATGAGTTTTCACGAGTCCTTTTATTTTGAAATGTTCATTTAAATCGGGGGAATTACATGCTTGGTAATGGGTACGGTAGTTGGGGATCGAATCTACCGGTCTATTATCTACGCATAAGTTTATCGGTTTGAGCTCGGGAAGCCCTCGTGATACTATTTCATTTTTAGTAACCATTAGTTTGTCGAAACCGTGGAATAGTCGAATCGATCTATTGGGTTCAACAAGCCCCGCCTTTGGTTATTCGTAACCTTGGGTGCAATTATGACCTACTTTTTATACGTTGCCATGATGTGCAACATGACGAGGCAACATTATCACGGTTTGGTTACGTGCTTATATTTCAGCACATACGTCATGGTTTTGCAAGACTATGATTTGGTTATCATGATTTCATTAGACTATGCATACTAGTTTTCTTTTTATCAAATGTTAAAGGTTATATTTGTATCATTAAAGCATGTGAAACTCACCAACTTTATGTTGACATTTTAAGAATGTTTTTTCGGGAAATTGGAAATTGAATGGTGGTTCACAGAGCGTGGAGTCTTTGCATTCATCAATAAACGACGCCTTTGGTTGGGGTGTCTTGTATCTTCCATACACTTTGGTCGTACGAGTCAAAAACCTTTTGTTATGTTAAACCTTTGTTTTGAATAATGATTGAATGATTTATCCTTAATCGAGTCAAGTAGACAACAACTCGTTATTATGGTTTGTAAAAATCTAAATGCTTTGGCATCGTTATGAAGATTTTTAATCATTACTAGATGTTTGCAAACTGGATGCTTGAAAACCTTTCATGTCACGCCTCGTGATTCTGCCTTCGACGGGGTGTGACATTCACGGTCAAATCCATTGGAACAATCATTAATAATCATGGGTGTAACAAAAATCATTTTTTTATTAGAACAATGGGTACCTCTCAAGATCAATATGCTAGGTTGGAGATAGAAGATGGAACGTATTCCAATCAGTGGCACTTTGGCAAAAGAAACATCGGGTGGGGAAATTGTGTTCTCTTTTCGAGGAACATCTAATTTCGACAGACATTCTGCTATTTCATTCTTTTTGGCAAATATTGTTTGAGCAATTACTCTCCATGGTGCAAGGATCCTCTTATTTTTGCCTTTTCGATATGAAATCTTCTTGACTACCAAAAGCATACTCACAAGTGAAGAAGCAAATCCCGACTGGGAAAGTACTCTAGCGGTGATGAAGATGAAAACAACCACACCTGATCGTCTTCTCCATCTCAATCGAGATCTGTAAAACATGAAGAACTCGTTTGAAGGGGTCAGAGACCGAGGTCTCTGGACAATCCTCCAACACTAAAGTAAGTACTCGATTCACCGTGGATATAAGTTTATGTGTATGTGTGTGTATATATATATCTATAGAGCGAGGGAGGAGGATAGAGTGTGAGTGTGTGTGTGTGTTTTGGAGAGGAAGAAGGCCCCCTTATAGTGAGGAGAAGCTGTTTATAGGAGGTGGTGGGCCTTCCATCTTGGGTTTGCCAAGTTTGGGTTTATCTAACTTAAGCTCATCATGTTAGGCTTTTACCCATTTGAGAGAGTACCTCTACAACAATGATTAGAAAAAAAAAAGATGATACAGGCAATTATTCTTACTACTTGTTGGTGGTGCGTATGAGGAGCTAGAAATGATAAGGTCTTTTCGTGCAGCTCCGCGACAATTTACAAGGTCATTAAAGATGTGAAGACACTTGACTTTTTTAGGATAAAAAATAGGGCTAGAATAGAGGATTTGTTGTCGAATAGATGGTGTAGTTTCATGCTGGGCTATTTTTTTTGCAATTGTCAGGTTTTTCTTTCCGATAGTATTTTGTTAGTGGTAGTTGTATTGGTTCTTTTTTTGGTATGTAACACCAACAGTTACAAAAATGTACTTAAAGAATATTAATTTTTGTTAATTTATTGACATTTGATTTTTTAAACTCTATCATGGTTTTAAAAGCGTTTTGGAATTTGTAAACATTTGTGGATAAGTTAATCAGTAACTTTGTATGATTTATTTATTATAAATTAGGGTTACAAATATTTAGCAACCTAATATTGATTGTTATTGTTTACAAATGTATTTATATAAAGCTTAAAAACTTAAAAGGAAAAGCAATAAAGAACAATTCTTTCATTACCATTATTTACATTCCACGGTAGGGCTGGTAAAGTATGTCTTTGTGTTAAATACAAAGTTTTTCATACGTGTGATTTAACACAAATACAAGACCTGAATACAGCACGTTTACCTTAATATATTAGTTTTCAAGAACTAACACAAACATGTTAGAAAGGAAAGTCTGACCTTGGAGATAACCGCAGCAAATCAACAGCAGGACTCGATGCAGCAGCTAATCAACAGCCGGACATCCAGCCATCCAGCCATCCAGCTAATCAACAGCAAATCAATGACAGCTAGTAGTCAGCTGCTATCATCCATGTTTAGATTACGGTTTTGTGTATAAATTCAATACTTTTCATTGTAATCAAATATACAGAAATACATACCTCAATTGATAGTTCTGAATCAACCTCTATCAACTTTTAACATGGTATCAGAGCAGTGTCGTTCTTGACCTGTTCATCATTTACCTTGCTCACCCAAAACCAAATCATCCTCTCAACCAAGCTGCCATGGCCGAAGCCGGTAACTTGGGAGAAGATTTATCCATTCAAATCGCCAATCTGCTCAAGAATGGCCTTAACCCACAAAACCGAAACCCGAAACTATCCGATAACCTTCAAATAAACCTCAAGCTCAACAGCCAGAATTACGCCTTATGGACCCGGATGATGAGGGTAGCCATAGGCGGTAAATCAAAAGCCTTTCTAAATCATCTATCAACCAACCCGCCAAACCAAACCAGCGAGGAATATGAGCAATGGGAACAAGACGACCTAGTCGTTTTCTCATGGCTCATACAGAACATCGAACCAATCCTTGCCAGCAATTTAACCGAATTCCCAACAGCAAAATCGCTGTGGGATGCCCTAGCTATAACATATAGCAGTGGGCGTGACAAGCTCCAGACTTTCAACCTACATGTCAAGGCTAATGAAATCAAACAGAACAATCTCTCCCTAGAAGAATTGTGGATTATACTCCAAGGAGTATGGGGAGAAATTGATCGGATTGACCCAAACCCTATGACCTGCCCAACCGATATCCAAGTATATCACAAAATCAGGACGGAGCAGAAACTGTTCCAGTTTCTAAACGCCCTCAACCGGAAATATGACCCTATAAAGAGGGAAATACTCCGGTTAGAACCCCTCCCAACCGTAGAAACTGCATACGCCACTATCCGCAAGGAAGCCGCTCACCAGAACATTCTGGGAACACCTCTCAGTGACACACAGGGTATCACAGTGGGTCTAATGGCCTCTGAAACTGACGGATTAGGGTTTGCATCAAAGGGATACCGACGGGCCGAGGGAAAAAGAATCGGAACAAGTAACAGAGACGACAAAGCTCACCTCAAGTGTGATCATTGCGGTATGACAAAACATACCCGGGAACAATGTTTCAAACTCGTTGGATATCCCGAATGGTGGTCTGATGGTCAGAAGAGAGGCACAAAGACTGCGGAAAAGGGGAGGTCATCCGCCACCAGCAGCCGAGATGTCACCAGAGATGAAAGCCGGAACACATCAGGGTTCGGCGGAATGGCCGAGGCAACAAGTGAAGGAGATGAATGGCTAGGTAAAGGCGGAGAAGAAGAAAGAAAAGCGGACGGGTTTGGGGCGGATGGGTTTGGGGCGGGTAAACCGAACCCATTTAGTCAAAATGTGAATATGTCACATTTGGTCCCTGGAAAAAATGGGAATGCTAATATGGCCCAAAAACATTATGGTAAACAAAAACGATGGATATTCGATTGCGGTGCAACCGATACAATGACTTATGAGTCATCGGATATTATTTCAACAACTAAACCAGAAAAAACACATATTCAAACGGCGAATGGCGGGATAATGGATGTAAAATCGGGAGGGACTATTGAGATTTCACCCACAATAAAAATCTCTAATTGTCTTTATGTCCCCTCGTTATCACATAAGCTGCTTTCCATTAGCCATGTCACAAAGGAACTTAACTGTATTGTCCTAATGTACCCTACGTTTTGTATTTTACAGGATATCAGGACGGGAGTGATCATTGGGCGTGGCACTGAAAGTCAAGGGTTGTACTATGTGGATGAGGTGACTCAAAGTGGTGCTGTGATGCTGACTCATGGGACATCAGAACGAGAAGCTTGGCTATGGCACCGAAGATTAGGTCATCCTTCTACAAGTTATTCGCATATTTTATTTCCAAAACTATTTCCAGCTAATTCTATGTCACATTGTGAAACATGTGTTTTAGCAAAAAGCCATAGAAAAACTTTTAAACCCAATAACACTAAGGCTGCTTTGCCATTTTCATTAATCCATTCTGACGTATGGGGTCCTGCCCCAGTTCTTGGGGGGCAAAACCTTCGGTACTTTGTGATGTTCGTTGATGATTGTACCCGAATGACCTGGGTTTATTTTTGAAAAACAAATCCGAAGTATTTGAAAAATTCACTATGTTTTATGCCATGATCCAAACCCAATTTCAAACAAACATCCAAATATTCCGATCTGATAATGGCGGTGAGTTTGTTAATACCTTGTTTAAATCCTTTTTCCAAGACAAGGGAATAATCCACCAAACTACATGCCCAAACACCCCAGAACAAAACGGTGTCGCCGAAAGAAAAAATCGCATTTTACTAGAAATGACACGAGCTCTCCTAATTGAATCCCAGGTCCCGAAATCTTTTTGGCCTGAAGCCCTTGCTACTGCTACCTATCTTCTCAACCGACTCCCAACAAAAATCCTAAAGCTTAACACCCCGTTACACACCTTTTCAAAATTCTTCAAACTACCCTCAGTTCTCACTCTTCAACCACGAATCTTTGGATGTACTTCCTTTGTTCACATACCTAAATCCGATCGAACCAAACTTGACCCTTGTGCTGTAAAATGTGTCTTTGTCGGGTATGGAATGAATCAAAAGGGATACAGATGTTATAATCCAAAAACACGTCAGATGTTCACCACAATGAACTGTGACTTTCTTGAAACCGAGTATTACTACAATTCCCAACTCAGTGGTCAGGGGGAGAAGGAATGTTTAGACACACTAAGCTGGTTGAAATATGTTCCCTATGTACCAACTACAGAGTCACCAACCACAGAGTCACCAGAGTCAAATTTCAGTGCCACTGACGGTCCTAATGTTCCTCCTAACCTGGTGTCCGAGGTAAGTAATACTCATACTATTCAGTCTGGTGGTACTTTTGAAGTTCCTAATGAATCTGAGGATACCAATACTTCTAACCACGAAACTGCCACAGAACAAACTGAAAATTTGCAGGCAGATGAATTCAGACAAGAAGAACCACCATCGAGATATGTGTTACCCCTAGAACAAACAGAGGGGTTCCTCCGAAACGGTATTCTCCTGAAAAAGAACCAAGAAGATCTAGTTATCCTATAGCTAGTGTGGCCGATGGAAACTTCACTAAGGAAGCCAAAGCATTTATCTCATCTGTTTATTCCGAAGAAACTCCTACAAACGTGGATCAAGCCTTAAAATCTAAACATTGGAAGGAAGCAATGAACACAGAAATGGAAGCTCTAACCAAGAACAATACATGGGAAAAGTGTACTCTCCCGTTGGGAAAGAAATCCGTAGGGTGTCGTTGGGTCTATACGATTAAGTATAAACCAGATGGTACAATTGAAAGATATAAAGCCCGACTGGTAGCAAAGGGGTATACTCAGACACATGGGATTGACTATGCTGAAACATTCTCCCCGGTTGCAAAAATGAACACAATCAGGGTTCTTTTTTCGATAGCTGCAAATGAAGGGTGGCCACTTCAACAGTTTGATGTAAAAAATGCCTTTTTACACGGGGACCTAGACGAAGAGGTATTTATGGATGCTCCTCCAGGATTCACAAAAGATTTCAAAACTGGAGAAGTTTGCCGTCTGAAGAAGTCTCTTTATGGTTTGAAGCAGTCTCCCCGGGCCTGGTTTGGCAGATTTACGGTAGCCATGAAAAAGTTTGGATATAAACAAAGTAATGCCGATCATACTTTGTTTCTCAAAAAAAAAGGAAAATTCGTAACCTGTCTAATTATCTATGTAGATGATATGATCATTACAGGGAATGATAAAGAAGAAATGGGAAAACTAAAAGAAGACTTGTTTGCCGAATTTGAAATGAAAGACTTGGGCAGGCTGAAGTATTTCCTCGGAATTGAAGTACTAAGGTCAAAACAAGGAATTTTCATTAATCAAAAGAAGTATGTCTTAGACTTGTTGGCAGAGATTGGAATGATAGATTGCAAACCAGCAGACACTCCTATGAGTGTAAACCAAAAACTCTATATGGAGGAAGGAGCAAAGTTAGCAAACAAAGAAAGATATCAACGGCTGGTGGGAAAACTAATATATCTCTCACATACTCGCCCAGACATTGCATATGCTGTAGGGGTGGTAAGTCAGTTCATGCACCAACCTCAAGAGACACATATGGAAGCAGTTTGGAGGATTATTAGATACCTCAAAGGAACGGTGGGTCATGGAGTCCTGTTTCAATCACATGGACACCTAAATGTTCAAATCTATACTGATGCAGACTGGGCAGGAGATAAGGGAAGTCGGAGGTCAACAGCAGGCTACTTCGCCCTAGTTGGTGGGAATCTTGTCACATGGAGGAGTAAAAAACAAAAAGTGGTTGCTCTTTCAAGTGCAGAAGCTGAATTTAGAGGCATAACTCAAGGTTTAACAGAAGCCATGTGGATACAAAGACTCTTAGCTGAGATTGGTTTTCCGTCAAAAGAAACAAGTAAGATTATGTGTGATAATAAAGCTGCAATTCAGATTTCAGAGAACCCAGTACAACATGATCGAACAAAACACGTGGAAGTTGATAGGAACTTCATCAAAGAAAAATTGGAAGATGGTACGATTGAACTGCCATTCGTTCGATCAAAGGATCAGCTGGCTGACATTCTAACAAAAGCAGTTAACGGAAAAATTTTCAACGATTGTTTGGGCAAGTTGAATTTTGGAAATCCAACTATTCAACTTGAGGGGGAGTGTTAGAAAGGAAAGTCTGACCTTGGAGATAACCGCAGCAAATCAACAGCAGGACTCGATGCAGCAGCTAATCAACAGCCGGACATCCAGCCATCCAGCCATCCAGCTAATCAACAGCAAATCAATGACAGCTAGTAGTCAGCTGCTATCATCCATGTTTAGATTACGGTTTTGTGTATAAATTCAATACTTTTCATTGTAATCAAATATACAGAAATACATACCTCAATTGATAGTTCTGAATCAACCTCTATCAACTTTTAACAAAACATGCTTAATAAGTAGATTACATGACGTGTTTAATACGATGACAGATAAGTAGTTCAGTAACAGAAATGACACGACATGTTTGACACCATCATTGCCATAATTCACTTAATAATGTTAAAAGATAAAAAGACATAATTAACAAGGTAAATTAAAGTTGTCAAAAATTACAATTCATATTCGATTATATTTTATATAGCCATTTATAAAAACCAAGCACGGCATTTGATAATCAAGTCATACATGTGTTAACCTATATGACACGGTAAGTTAGACGTTGTATATGTGTGATAAATGGGTTAAGCAGGTTGAACCTATTTAGATACAATTTTAATTTTGTTGTTTACTCTTTTATCGTTGAGTCGTATGGTGTCATAAATTCTAAGCTCTATGCAATACTTTACCTTGATAGATTTATAAAAAAATAAAGATATGACATGAATTTTCTATATGCCCTTAGTTTTTGGTTAACTATTTATCTTTGTTTTTTTCTTTTTATTTACCCTTTTATTCTAAAAAATTGATCAAAGGCCAAGATTAGTTCACTTAGTTCACTCTCAAGAAGTTATTCACAAATGATCCTAATCCTATATATATATATATATATATATATATATATATATATATATATATCAAAGTCATTTTTAAACATATGCCTCGCGAAATCACGAGCCATGTACCAAAGTCCTCTCCGCACACCATCTAAGCCTCCCATGTATATAAATGTTTGTTTATGGTGATAATATTATATTTGATTATCCATCTAATCTTAATCTTAATTTAATATAAAATCATCGAAAATCCCCACCAGTGTCATGTTTTTCGTTTCTTGTCTTGATTAAATATTATCTTCCATTTTAAGTAATTTTGTTTTTTTGTTTTGTATCCCTAAAATGCGTAATTATTATACATTATTGTCATATTATTCAACATGAAATACAAAAATTAATTTGTATAAACATATTATTTAATTAATTGTCTTGATTAGATATTATCTTCCATTTTAAGTAATTTATTTTTGTTTTGTATCCTTTTGCGTAATTATTATACATTATTGTCATATTATTCAACATGAAATACAAAAACTAATTTGTATAAACATATTATTTAATTAATTCATATATGATTATTTTAACATAAGTATTATAGTTTATTATTGACTGAAATTAAAAAGTTATTATATGGTTCTACCATAAGAGATTCAGATTTCAAGCCTTATATTATGCACCGAATATACATACTTTCATCAAATTTATTTTGTTTGAGATAGTATCAATAAATTACTCTATTTAATCTTACATAATAAATAGTTTCGTAAACTAAAATGTAGTATTTAAAAATTAATATTAACGTCTGTCAAAATGAAGATTTTAAATATTTTCCTAATATCGACTCATTTGAAAGGCCTCACTGCGAGTGTTTGCTAATACAGTTATAGTAGTAAATTATATTATACTCTTTATATATGTTGACGATTTATCATTATATGAATATGAATTAATATAAAATATAACAATGATGTAAAACCAGGGGCGGACCTACCTTATTGGTACCCCTTGTCGCTCCGACGGTAGTGTAAATTTTTGAAAAAAATGACTTTTTTTTTATTTTGTTACCCCTTTTCTATAAAACGTTACCCCTACAAAGATTTTGTGGATCCTCCAGTAAAACAAAAGGAAATAGATCAAAAGTCTTAAACCGAAAAAATGAGAAAATTTAATGTGTTGAATATTTTTACACAAACATGCATTAATGTGTTGATTGGCGAATGTGAAATAGGAACCATTTTTGAAGTGGTTTTAGTTGAAGTAACAAAAATCATGTGACTTCTTTTAATGTCTACTAGTTGAGCATGCTATATATAATATATACATTTTTATATCCTTTTATAGACTATAATTTACTAATCTCATTATTAGTTATCATATTAAATATAATTATAATTATAATAATTTTTAATCTTGATGACTTGACCCTTTGATATTTATAAAAAATGCAAGTGCAAAATAGTGAAAAAAAAATTAAAGCAGAGAAATAAACGATTAATGTGAGGCATGTGAAAAAGAATCCAGACCATGAATCCCGCCATAACTTCATGCTCGTTCAACTAAAAATTACATGACTAGGATATCCCGCTCCTATAACATTTTATTTATTTAAATTTATATCAAATAAATCATCTAAAAAAATACAAGCTTACACATGTAATATGACTTATAAATTGATGTTCAAATTCTATATAACAAAATCATTAAAATTTACGAGTAGCGTTCTCTTATACAGAACCCATATAGACGTTGTTACATATTTTTTGAACTAGATATATCAAGCGGTTTTCAATGAGTCTTAGATCAATTAGTTTGGGAGGAAGAACACTATGATTTTCTAATCTAAGAGGTTATGGGTTGGAGTCCCATTTGTTGCAATATTTTTTAAGTGGCCCAGGGGTTTTACTATAGTGGGCCTTCGGACGGTGAGTTTCCCCTGAAATGGTGCACGGACCTAGTCACCAACGTTGTTTGTGTTCACAGAACGTGGGTGGTCTTTCGCCAATGAATTTGTCCGGATGACCAGGCTTGTATAAGCATTTACACGATTTTCCCAATTATTTATTATCTTGAGCCTTGTTAATACTTTTGATTTCAGTCTTCTAATATATTCAAAAATGTATCTGAAATTTTATTTAATTTTTTTTTGAATTTGAAATTAGAAGTTTAATAAAAATATAGAGTGGTTAACATTTAGAGGTTGGTGATTTTATTTTTCTAACAGTAAATGTTACTTCTACCGTATTTAACATCGATGCTTCTCTTATTAGTTACTTGACACTAGCTTCTACTTCTCATTCTTCACGATAGGAGATCTGATACATGGTTTTTTTGACATAATTATATAGATGACCGTCGATTTAGTTATGAAAGAGTTTATTTAATAACTGAATCAAGACAATCAACATGAACGGTTAAAGTAGGAATCGTCGTATTTATAGAATAGAATAAACCTAATGGACTAGGCACAAATGCTTTATCATTTATAGAGATACAAGATAAAACCGATCAGTATTGGAGGAAAACCGCCCAAGCTGATGATAACCCTCCTATGCTTATCTCCCCTCCCATAGATGACTTACATGAAGGAGGTTGTGAGGATTGTTTTGGTGATTGATTCCTAATGGATGAAGGAGTGAAAATCATAAAATAATATTAGTATTTCACAACAATATTCCTAATTTACACCTTCACCTCTTAAAAGTAGCATATGCTAACATTTAGCCCCTAGAGTTTATCATTACCTTATTTGGTCCCTCTGACATCTATTAAGTTGAGTCCCCCCCCCCCCCCCCCTTGAAGCTACTACTACTATATAAGCAACACCATTTTCACCATCCCCTTCACTTCTTCCTTACCCACAAACACCTAAAACACACACTGAAACCACAATGGGTTTCAGAGTTAACTTGCTCTCATTGTTGGTCCTTACTTCTTGCTTGATGATCAATGTGTTTGGTAGCTTTGATCTTGATCATGTAAGCTGGACACAGGCTCCACACCTCTCACCATTGCTCCCACCGGCGGCCGCTCCTGCGCCACACCACCACCACCACAAGCGTCTGGTGGCCACCACCACAAACCTACTCATCCCCAAGTGTGGCTCCGGTTCACCTCCACTAAGGCCCGATTCACCCCCCAACCAAGGTCCGGTTCACCCTCCAACTAAAGCTCCGGTTCACCCCCAACCAAGGCCCCGGTTCACCCACCAACAAAGGCTCCGGTTCACCCACCAATTGTAGCCCCGGTTCACCCACCAACCAAGGCTCCGGTTCACCCACCAATTGTAGCCCCGGTTCACCCACCAGTTGTAGCCCCGGTTCACCCACCAACCAAGGCTCCGGTTCATCCACCCCGGTTCACCCACCGACTCACTCGCCACTTCCGGTTAGGAGGAAGGTTGCGGTCAGGGGTATGGTTTACTGCAAAGCTTGCAAGTACAAGGGAGTTGATACACTCATGGGTGCCACTCCACTTCAAGGTATGATCTTCTAGTCTTATCTAGTTCATAATATTAGTTTTAATTTTCCAACTCAACTTTATATAAAAACATTACAAGAGTTAGTTACAAACCCATCAGAAAATCATAAGATTTTATTATCTGCTTGTTCAATTCATTCATATTTATATTAGAAAAATAAGATGTTAAATATATAAAAATCAAATAAAATATGGTGACCGAGTGATAGTAGTAAAACACTCAAATGCAATGCATGAAATGTGACCAATGCATGAAAAGTACAACCCATTAACGTGTATAAAATATTATGGATAAGATTAAAGTATTGTTCTTTTTGTGGAATAAAAATATGGTGAGTTTTAATTAGAGATGTGGTGTATATTTTGATGTAATTTTAAAAATTGTAACTATAGTATTTTGTGTTGGGTTCTAGCTTCTTGTTGGTACTCGTTTAACTTGTGAAAAATAAATTACAGGAGCTAAGGTACTCTTGACATGCAAGAACAACAAGTACCCATTGAGAGTCAATGGTAAAACCGATAAAAATGGCTTCTTCTTCATCGAGCCACCAAAGACATTGACCACTTTTGGTGTACACAAGTGCAAGGTCACATTGCTATCATCACCAAAGGCTACATGCAACCATCCAACCAACCTACACTATGGAGTCAAGGGAGCCACCCTAGTCCCAACCCCGAAACCGGTGAAGTCCAAGCTGCCATCGCCACCTCTACCATATGATGTTTTCACCGTTGGCCCGTTTGCATATGAAGCCACCAAGAAAATAGTTTGCCCACATGCATGAAACCATCGAGGCCTGATTTACTCAAGAGTTACAAGTTGAGGAATTCAAAAGGTTGTTATGATTAGTTCAAGGATGCTATGGCCTACGTGTTGATTAGATTGATCTTACTTTTTTTTAATAATTTGATTTGGGATTTAGATGTTTGAGTGGCACTTTGGTAATTCGATGGAAGATCATGTACTTTTGATATGTACTGTTTGGGAACAAGTATTAAATAAATCTTCTTTCCATCTAGCTTTATAAATGTTAAAAACAACAAGAAAAAAACATTTAAGATTTATAAGAGTAAATTAAAGATTTAACCATCAAAGCTATAGTTTTGTTAGAATTAACCATTTTAACTTATTAGTTGTTTATTTGGAAGTAATTCCCTCTTTCTTTTATGCATTTCAATGCTCATGTCTTTTGTAAAAATAAAATAAATAATAATTCCTGAATCCAGAAATGCATATGAGTTGATTTGAACTTTTTTTTTTGTTAAAACCACTGAAAACAGCAACCATGCATCGAAACCTTAACTAATACATATTATTTTCTTTTAACAATAATATATTAGCATGCCTACCCGTGACGGCCCGCTAGGAGATAGAATGAGAGGGTTGAGTCAAAGACGAACACTATGAAGATGGTAGTGGCGGTGGCCAATTCGGACTCTAGGTGTGTTTGAGTGAGAAGACGGAGAGAGTAATCAGTAACAGTTAAAGAAGACGGGACACGAGATGATTATAGGGGGAAAAAAGGCTAAGAAGTGAAATAAACTATACTACTTTAAAAATTATATATATATATATATATATATATATATATAATATATATATTATACAAGGAAGTACAATATGAAATAAATAGGAAAAAGAACTACCTATAACTCTAGTACTTATTAAGATAATAATAAATTACATGCAGAATATACAATAAATAACCTTCAAAGGAACACACTTATATAAAACTTATATTTTATTAGTTTTTTTTTTGCACCCGATGACACTTTAGGTCTCCATAATGCATGAAGTGGTGATGGAAATAAAATGACAATAAATTGAAGGTGGTGGAAAAGTAATTAGGGGTGGTGTCTCAACAAATGTGGACATCGGAGTGGGTAAAACCATGATGATGAATGAATGTAACACCGCTCCCCAAACATTCTCAATTACCATTCCAAATTTACATATAAAAAGAAAAAGCTACTTTCAAGGCCAAGGATTCCAACACAGAATATTTCACTTTTTCTAGTCAAATCTTTTCTCATCATGACCATCATATGATTAGTAATGTTTTTTTTTCTGTTTGCAGTTTTTATTAACAGCAAGCTAGCAAGAAAAACACTAATGCTATGGGTATGAGGGTTGTGAGTTGGATTATGATTTTGCCACATGGAACATGGATCCATCGCTACATCATCCCCCTTTCTAAACCACTTGGTTTGCGTGGTTCATACCATGGCAATCAGGACCCTCCCATTTGTTGAATTGAGACAAAAATAATTTAAAAATTAAAAGCGAATGATGGTTTGGGTCATAGCACACCATACAGGGTGGTGGATGAGAGTGAGGTGATATGATGCTGACGTAGAAAATGGTGGTGGTCATTTAGGTCATGATCACACACCGGTTAGGTTAAAGTTTACGCTTTGAACATGAGATTTACGCTTTGAACGATACTTTAATCTATACAAATGTCTTAAAATACAAGTTTACACCAATTCAACCACTCCAAAAATATATTTACGCTTTGAACGTCTTTTGACCAGAATTCGGAATCTTGAGATCCCAATATCCCATATGATTAACATTATATATTATAAAAGTTATGTGATTATTATTATTATTATTATTATTATTATTATTATTATTATTATTATCTAATGTTTCGGCAGTGTATGTTTTTATCTATCATCTTCCTAATTTTACTTTAATAAAAATTTAACTATGGTTAAAGAAAGGAAGACTATGAAATAATCAATAAAGTTTTAATTTATAAAAATGTTTTCTAATGGAATAGATGAACACATAACTATGTATGACTGGTTTTTCTTTGGAGATGACTCTCCATGCCCACTTCGTCCACCCTTATAGTTATTTTTTTTTCTCATGCAATGTTGTTAATTGCGAAATTAATCAACACTATCTCATTTGATTATTTGTTTTACAAAAATAATTCCAACTATTAAATATCAAAAATGGAAACGAGTACAAAAGAAAAGACATAATGGAGAATTATGTTTCCCTTCTGCCCCTTTCATAAAGTAATAAAGTCCATCCAGCTAGAAATCAGATTAACTAAAAGTGGTCAAAGGGATATTAACATAATCATGCTCATTTTTTGGAATTTAGTTCGATGAAATGATTATAATAATTAATTAAAGTAGCTATAAAAAAGATAAAAAAAATTGAAAAATACAAACCCTATTTTCCACTTCTCCTTCACACTGGTCCACATGTTCCTTCCGTTTCCGCATCCCTGTGGATTCTTCCTTAGAAATCTACATAAAATACGGAGAAATGTTTATTAAAAATCTAACTTAAAACAAAAAAAAAAACAATCTCATGTTGTATTTAATAATTGACAATAATAAAATACAAAAATAGTTTAAATGGTAAGAGTATTTGAACATGCATAAACCGAGCCTAAAGTGGGCTTACTGAGACTAAACCCAAATATAGGACTAAAGTGGGCCCATTGGGCTTGTTTGACCATTGGATTGTGTTTGGTAGAATGTAACTTCAAATTTCATCCCCGTGGTGAACAAAAAGTTTTCGTTTAGTTGTAGCTTAGAGAATATGTGAATTGTGGTTTAAAAGAAAACTTGTTTTCATAAGTGGTTTGCTATTAAGCAATTTTATGGGCCTTAGATGGTACAGTTATCCTGGGTCCGATCCAGTAGACTGGGCCAGTCTAACGTGGCCCATTATGTTTAACCCACTCTTTCCTATAAAAGGGATGGGAACCTATATACCAAGGGGTTCTTGGTGTGTTCTTTTTCCTAACCCTTCTCTAATCTATCTCAATATATTCATCTCTCTCATATATAGTACTCATGGGAGATATAAGCATATAGATATATATTAGATATATGATGATTCCAACCATCTTGATGGTTTGAGAGAGGTCCCATAGGGTTGGGCCTTGGGACTTTACTATGGTGTTTACAGCATGAAATTGGGTTGGAAGTACAACCAATATAACTTCTTTTCTAGCGTTATCGACATGGCGGGCCTGGGTGCAGGTGGAGGGGATCATCCGCACCACATGAATTAATTTTTTAATATATGTAAACATTTTAATCCCTAGTGGCTCCATGAAATTTTGACACTGGCCCAATAAATCTTGATCATGGAGTGATGATTAAGAAGAGCAAGAACGTTGAGGTTTAACGGTAACATATGAATAAATTCAAACGGGAACTTGCAAAAGAAATGAGGCATTTGGAGCAAACAATGATCTTGATGATTCCAAGCAAATGCAGAGCATATACATGAGACATGAGTAGTGGCGAAGCTTGAGACATTATACGGGGTATCGAAAACGTATATACCCAAAAAAGCTACATATATAACACTACTGAGCGAAAGCCCCCTCCCCAGCCCTGGCCCCTTCTAACCTTCACCTTCGCCCCTGGACATGAGTAAGGTATTTGAGAAAGAAATATACCATAGAATAGGATATGAGGTGGAATTGTTGGATTACAGAATTCAATACATGTAATGTAGTGGAATTTAAGAGAATTTATGCTACGTGCATAGCCTTGTATGCAAGCATAGTAGGAGTATTAAGTCATGACGTTAATTAATTGGTTAGTTTGGAAAGTTTTTTTTTTGTTTTTGGACGGCTAGTTGGAAGTTATTTTGTTATGCATTTTTAGTGGGTAGTTTTTTCTAATAATATTAGTGGTCAGATATTTCGTAATAGTTTTCCTTGTATGGCTATATAAATGTCCTAATGTGTTTTCGTCTATTATGAATAAAATTTAGAGAATCATCTCAAAGTCGGTTTTCTGCCTATTAATTTCTTTTAAGCTTGACGTACTCAACGAGTTATCTATATCCGATTAAGCTTGACGCACTCAACGAGTTATCTATATTCGATTAGCACGTATCAATTTAACCTTCGATTTAGAAAAAAAATTACAAAAATAATTTTTGCATCTTGGTTTTTATTTTTATATTTTATTAACATCCGATGATATAAAAAAAATATTTTACACGATTTCTTGTTACATACTAAAGATTTATACGTGTGTATATATTATACACAACTATATACGAGTCATGTATCATGACCTTGGCATTTAACGAATGCTTATGATACATGCTATAACCATAATATGGTCCTATGGATATAGGATAAGATTCATGTGTAGTGTGTTTATTATATGTCTAGACCCTAACTGAATGTTGGATGTCGAATCAAGCAAATAAAAGATTAAATATGAACCTACTATGACTCATAAAGATTAGTACGAGTGGAACTAAGGTTCGTGTCCTCAGGGATACAGATTAACCAATTATACCAAAAACATTTCAAGTGCAGATACGATTGTTTTAAAGGGGGGATTGTGATTTAAACTTAAAATCGATGAAAACAAAATAAACGACTAAGACAATTAAATTGTTAGGAAACACATATATTAAAAAAAACAATTCCAACACTAAGGCAATTTCTTGATTTGATTAGGCTTACGATCATATAAATTATGGTGCAATGATCCTGAATTAAACAGTTTGTGTGTTCGGACATCCACTCCATCTAATGTCATATTAGAACCAACCCGCTACTCTAAGCTCATGTTGTTCACTACTACAAAAATAGGTTTCCGCTATGGCCGAATCCGTAGCAAACACCCATTTTGCTACGAATTTGCTACAAATTTGATTCGTAGCTACAAGTCTCCTCGCGCATTTATTCGCTACAAGTTAGCTACGGAATCATATTTTGCTACGGTATTAGCTACAAAAATAGGCGTCGCTATTTTAGCTATGAATTTTGCTAAGAAATTGGTATGAACTTTTAGCTACGCCTTTTGTTTCAGATTTCCATTTATGATTTTTGCTACAAAATTTTAGCTACGTTTTTTCTACTACTTTTTAGCTATAGTTTATGCTATCACACCCTGACCCGTAGCGAAATGGTAGTCGTGACATGATTGGGTTTTCATCAAAGCTAATGACATTTACTATAATAATGTTTCATATTTATTATTTCAAATTAAAAAGAAATATTCCAATCAACACACAAACCATACAAGCATATAATGTTCTAGACAAGACAACCAAGTAAGTTTTATTCTTCTAAGGCCCAATCCTATGTGTTCCATGCTTCAACCTGTTCACCTGTATCATGTGTAAAAATATAGAAGCTTGGGTCAACAAAATTTGGCGAGTGAATTCCGTTTAAATATTTGAAAGAAAAGATATGTTGATTAATTTAAATATAAAAATGTGCATAAACCAAATATGAGCAAACGTATAGGTAAACAATTCACAAACCACATAAGCATCTAGCAATGTACACATGAGTATGATAAATGATAAACTGTGAGATCAAGGCTCAATTAAACGAAGCCGATCTAATGAGGCACACGATGCTCAACTCGTATCCAACAAGGAACTGATGGGCCTAATGTGAATGATTGCACTGAAATGAGAAAATAAATAATGAGCTCTGAGATCAAGGCTCAATCAAACGGAGCCAATTTCATTAGGCACGCGATGCTCAACTCGTATCAAACGAGAAACTGATGGGCCTAATGTGACAGTTTGACTGCATTGAGAAAGTATAGCCACAAATAACAATAAATAAAATATCACATAGCACGTTAATTCATATAATGGTAGTAGCACAAATGGTTGAAAATAAATATTATAAAACGACACATGATACACCCCAAAACATGAATAAAAAGGGGAAGTTTGTAAGAATTCACTCACAGTGGGTGCGTTTCTTGGATTGACGACGAATGCACACGATTTAAGATTTCAACCGACGAGAGAAACTAGCCTAAATTATCACATAATAATTTGGTAAATATATAACTCTTATTTGAATTTAATATTTCTAATTAATGCCTTTTATTAGATTTTTAAGTTTATTTTTATCGTATTTATTGCAATTTAAAACTTGAAAAGTCTTATTTTTAGGTATTTTAAAAAAAATAATAAAGGAAAAAATTAATAACAAAAAAATGTTTACCCTATCAGGGTCTGACCGGTTTGACTTTGGAATTATTGGCATCATGTGAGGATTGAACTCGTGACCTCCCGTATACGTGTACGCAGCTCTACCAACTGAGCTACGTGTCTAACCCGAAATAAACTTGATTTTAATTATATATATATATACTAATTAAGTTTTTTCATAAATTCATTTAATTAAAAAGGATTTTATTATCATCGAAACGTTGCATCATGTCGATATCGAACCCGTGTCCTGCGGTTCCGTGTGCACACAGCCCAACCAGTTGGGCTGTGTGTCTAACCCGTAATAACTCCGAATAATATTAGTTATATATACTTACTCAGAGGTGATCTGTATAGGTTTTAAAAAAATTAGTTTTATTTTTGGAAATCGGCTGCTTGTGTGATTTGAACCCGGAACGTGTGCTTTGTGTTTGCACACAGTCCACCGCTGGACTGTGTGTCTAACCAGATAAAAACACTAAATTTAATTATTTTTATACACTATCAGAACCTTATCTTCTTCATTTTGAAAAATCAAAAACATAACCCGACTGATCAAACAGAACATTATTATGATTCAACATTGCAAAGGAATCAAATGATATAGGAAGAAAGTTTAAGAGAATTATACCAATCAGACGCGAACCGAACTATCCCGGTGATGTTTTCCGGCGATGAAACTGATTCCGGCGAAGTGGTTTGATCGTAACAGAGAGTTCTTCTAAGAAATTTTGAGAGGTGTGGAGTGTGTGAGCGAGTTCAACTGAGGTGTAAGGTCATTATTTATAGGTGGGGCTGCAGTTATGATTTTTAGTGTTTTCGGTTTCAATTATTGATGATGGTGTAACTGTTCTTGAATTGATTCATGAATTAGATTTAAATCTTATGATTAAAACGGTTTCAATTGTTAATTGTAACAGAAAAACGAGTCCTTGATTGCTGGATTAAATCCACGGCTGTTACAGCTCTGCAATGTGAACTTCAAGTTCAGCGGTTGTTTTAGTATATAATTTAATTAATTTAGGATTATAACAAATATATGTATGTAGCTCAGTGGTGTGTTGTGTATGTGTTAGTTCATGCAGACCGTGTTCGAAACCCGGTCACCCCTTTATATTTATTTTTTTCAGTTTTATTTATTAATATTATTATTAATTATTTATTTATTATTTTAACTCTTTTAATTTATTTATTAATTACAGAAATTTGAACGATTAGTATGAATACGTAACAAAACCTCATATCTTATATTTAAATTATTTATACGGAGCGGGTTTTAGAACCCATTTTACAATGAATGTTACAGTATCCCCTACTTTTAGAAATTCAGTCCCGAAATTTAAGTAGTAGTAGGTGTAACTTGAAAGAGAGTATATTTCATGTTCCCAAGTAAACTCAGGTCCTCGTTTTGACTCCCAGTGTACTCTGACTTCGGAATTCGATTTCGTCTTAAATGTTTATCACTGAAGTCCATGAAATGCGTTGTTTCAAAATTTTCTTTTAATAGAAAAGAGGGGGAAAAGTATGATGTTTAGATTTGACGTTTACATAATCAGGGAGGATTTTGATTGAGGATGTAACGTTCCTATTAAAGGTTGATTACCTTGCTACTGGAATCGCTTTTTTGATGCCTGAGGTGAGAAGGGTTGATACACAGAGTTGATTGACTGGATATGATCTCATGCATAAGAGTTTTGAGAAAATCGATGCGTCAAAAGATAATGTTACATCACAAAACGAAGTCTTTAACCACATCACTATCCAAATTAAAATTTACACTACTTACACAGAACTTCTCATAACCGTCTAACATTGCTTTTGATCATTTGACAAGAATACTTATATATAGGAAGTACCACGGCGTATCCACCATATCCTTGTCAAATTTTCATTAGCTTTGTCACACCCCGACCCGCAGCGGAATAAGATTCGGGGCATAATTGGGTAATCACCAACGCTCATGATTTTACTACAATGTTTCATATTTATTAAATTCAAATTACAACTTAAATGTTCAAGCCAAAATTCATACAATACAAGGAAAGGAAAATTAAATAAACAATCCAAAATCTAAACTGATTTATTCTTCTAGGCCGTCCTATATGTTTCTTGCTTCAACTGGATCACCTGTATCATGTGTAAAAATGGGGAATTTTGGGTCAACAAAAGTTGGCGAGTGAACCTTGTTAAAAACATTTGATATTGATTTCTTATTGTATTTAATATGGAAAAATTGTGAAAAATCATATGTGAGCAAACGTAAATAAACAAACAATAACAAACCACCTTGCATGAGTATATGACATGAATGATAATGTATATGTTGGCAACGTCACGTTCCCCTCATAGGTAATGGGGAACGGACGAGCCTATGATAATGTATGTGAGATCAAGGCTCAATCAAACGGAGCCGATCGTATGTTGGCAACGCCACGTTCCGCTCATAGGTAATGGGGAACAGTTCCGCTCATAGGTAATGGGGAACAGACGAGCCTATGATGATGTATGTACTGAAAATGATAAATTTAATCTAAACATTAACCACACAAACAATTGATACATATTGGATACACGTTTGATCATGGATATGATGGATGCACAAGTGTTTAAATGTAATAAATAATAAGCGACACATGATACACCCCAAAATGTGATTAAAACGGGGAATTTGTAGAGAATCACTCACATTGGGTGCGTTCGTTTGATGATGTTGAATGCGCACGAGTTTTTGGAATTGGATTGACGAGGAAAACTAACCTAAAAATAATAACGAAATAGTTCGGTAAATAAGTGGATTTTATCAACAATTTTAATAGGATTTTTAGATTTATTTTTGTGAGTTTAAGGTCATTTTCTAACTTTAAAAATATTATTTTTTAAGTGTTTTTAATTGATTTTCAAATTAAATAAATAAATAAAATATAAAAAAAATGTTGACTTTTTGTTGACCGTTGACCGGACCGTTGACCGGTCGGACAGTGGTAATTGGTGCGCTGAGTGAGGTTCGAACCCGAGACCTCTCGTACGCGTGCACGCAGCTCTACCAACTGAGCTACGTGTCTAACCCGAAATATTCTGTGTTTATTTTTATATATATTATATATATATATATATATTACTAACTAAATGTTAATTTATTTGGTTTATATTAAAAGGATTAAACTGGTTGAACCGGTTACAGGGAAGCCGGATCGAACTCGGGTCCTTTGGTTTGTAAGCGCACAGCCCAACCAGTTGGGTGTGTGTCTTATCTGTTTAATTTATGATTTATTTTAATCTTATAGACATACCGTGGCTTGATCTGATTCTGTTTAAAAAAATTGGTTTTAATTCGGAAAGTCGGTGCGTTTGTAAGGTTCGAACTCGTGACGTGCGCTATGTGTTTGCACACAGTCACCGCTGGACTGTGTGTCTAACCCGGTTTAATATCTTGTTTTAATTAAACTTATACATAATATTCAACTTCGTCTTCTTCATTCAAAGACACAGACAAATGATATTCAACTGATCTGGTTTAAATCGTTCGTCTAACATATAAATGATTGAAATGTAATGGATAGAGAGGGTTTTGGAAATGGATGTACCGAAACAGATGTTTTTCTCAGAACTCCGGCAAAGGTCGTCGGCTCTGTTTTGTGAATTCCGTCTGATTGAATCAATAATGAATGTGCGAAATTAAGTTACTAAAAAGGATTATCAGAGGGTTTAGATGTTTGTACCGATTCACAGCGTGATTTCGGAATTTTCAGAGATTTTCCGGCGAGTGCAGATTATCCGACAACGTCGTCTGGGACCGATTCTGGTTGAAGGATTTGAGTTAGTAAAAATCTAACAATGGATTGAAAATGAAAGAATCGAGAAATTTACCGATTTGATGTATGTCTCGGTTTTCCGGCGAAAGTCCGGCAATAGCAGATAACGATTCCGACGAACAGAAGTTAGAGTGAAAGTGAAATTGAGAGTTCTGCGAGTGTTTCCGATATATGAGGCGATGGTATTATCGTGTAAATTAAAGTAAATTTCATTTCGGTTTTAACTCCCAACAATCATATGAATCGAGGCATTGAAGACTGAATTGATTAGAACGTGGGTTCTAATTGATTTATCGGTTATACTCAGGAACTCGCGATCACTAAAAAGTCCCTAGATGTTTGAAAGCCGATGAGCGGTTTCAGTTTTTGGCGCAAACAGATGAATTCTCGGTGGAACTTAAGTTTTATATGATTCATTGATTACACAAACAAGTCAAGTGGCGGAGTGGTGAATGGCTTGTGTGTTAAATGAGCCGGCTGACCCGGGTTCGAAACCCGGCAGCGACATTTTTTTTTCTTCGACCGTATTGTTTATTAATTATAGTTTATAAATTCTAATATATTTATTAATTATGTATTGTTTAAAATTAAAAAGAGCATTAAATAAGCAACGAAAAATGTAACTGACTATTCGATTAATAAACGAAGCGGGTTTTGAAAACCCGTTTTTCGACGGATGTTATAAGCTTTGTCAGCAATTCACGATTAGCTCTATGTGACTCGTCCTAAAATCTACAAAACATAACCAAACACAACAACCAATGCTTGAGTCTCAATCTGAGGGATATAAGAATGACGATGGTACCTCTCTCGTGTGTTATGATGAAGTGGTTAGTCTATAAAAAGTGAGACACGACCCAACTTCTTTATGTGATGAGGCGAGGTTCGTCGTGATGTAAGGTGAAATTTTAAATCGATGAATAGAGACATGAAATGAAATAACTTGACATAGCGTGATATAAATTGCGTTAATGGCATTAAGATCTTGATACATAAATTCCCAAATTGAAAACAAAGATATTTTGAATAATCAAACAAGGAATGAAATTGATAGAAAACATTAAGAATAAATGATTGGAGCGGAGTCTTGTTCTTTGATGATGGAAAGCTAGTTGGGTTGTTCGTTCGCACTGTTGTTGACCTCAACTGGGTTCGCGTTGATGTTGTAGGCTCTTCCTCTTGCCGGTGGAGGTGTTGGGTTTGCCTGCTTCGCTTGGTTAACAGAGTTTGCTTGGGCTTGAGCGTTAATGATATTAACCAACCTAGGGTAGGGTCACCACAATTAAAGCAGGCTCGAACATATGGAACCATGGGATATTGAGGTTGTTGATAGGGTTGAATCATATTTTGGGCAGGGGTGGAGTTTGAGAAATGCGACAAGTGTTACTCAAGTGACCATAACGCCCACAATTAGCACACAGTCGGTACGGTATGGTGGGTTGATGGTGATAATGGCAGGTGTTGCATTGAGGGCGAGGACCAGTGTAAGGTTTCTTGTTTAGGTACGCTAGGTTGGGTGCCACTTGGGTGATTGGAATGGCTTGAAGGGGGTTCGGTTTGTGGAGTTGGTTGACTGGTTTGAGTGACAACAAAATTTTTCCCGTCTCACTTTCTCTTGGTGATAATTCAGAAGAGGATTCGTTTTGAGTTGGGTTGACAGAGTTAGCGGCGAGAGCTTGTTTAAATTACGAAATCGGGAATCACGACGGCCATTTGTTGGGCTATTTGAGCAATCATGCGCTCACCGGATTTTCCTGATCTCCTACCTTTAGAGAGTGTCTAGAAGACAACTACAGGGAATACGTATCGAGATTATGAGTTTGGGTTTAGGTGTCATGTGTCGTCTTAGAAATTAACATCACAAAACAAATAAGAAAATAAATGCACTACATCCATAGGATGTCTTGGGCCTTGCTCATGTTTGGGCCCCCATATGTTCCCCCATACTTGGCCTAGGTAGTCATGTGGGCCCCCATGACTACTGGGCTCTTGTAGGGTTCACATTGGGGTTGGCCTATTAATACTCGCACCACCCGAATGAAAATCGTAAAACATGATTGCAAGGTATAAAGTCGGAGTGTGTCCAGGTGTAGACACAGTGACAACTCAAAGTGAGGTTAGTTCACACGACATTTGGTGTGGCATGCTTTGGCCTAATAGGTCCTTCGTACTCTCATCGTTAGTCCCTAGGTAGGCAATCTAGTCCGTTATATTGGATTTATACGAATGCCAAACCTAGACAGGACGTTTCGACTACCGGTACCTGTACCCTTCTGTAACACCCTGTAAAATCGTGTACAATAATATAGTGACACGTGTTATATTTTTATATATAGTCTGTTAAAGACCAATAAGGACTGAAGGCGTCAACATGCTCAATCTGAGCCTCTGAGTGACGATCTGATGTCAACATGCATAAATAACAGCCTCTGAGTGACTGATATGTCAACATGATAGAAATTTGGCCTCTGAGTGACTAATATGTCAACATGCCCAGCCTCTAAGTGACATCGGAATCAGCATGCTTATCATAAGCCTCTGAGTGATCCTTTGTGAAGTTCTAAACTCTCATACGTGCCATTTGTTGGACGAGAGGGTTCAATTTGTAAATATGTGAAAGTTGGATAATGGAGGGATTAAAAGTGTCAACATGTTAATTTATACCTCTGAGTGACCTTTTAACGAACGAGAGCTCAACAATGTCCGGGCATAATCCCGGGTATGCCAAGTATTGGCTACGGAGGGCTAAAAGTGCCAAAAAGGTGTTTAAATAGGTTTTATAAGCTTTAATCAGTTAAGGGGTTAAAAGTGTCAAATATCAAACTGGCCTTGGGGCGGTCGTGGGCCGTGAGAGACCAGGCCTGGGTCTCTCGTGGGGCGCGATAATGGCCCTGCAGCAGAAAGTTTTGTTTGGAGACCAAGCAAAACTCCAAAACCATTAATTCGAAACCATGGCTTCTCTAAACTGCTATGCCACGTTTTGTGACACTTGTAAGCTTCTTCTTACACCCCTAAACACTTGGCTTCACCTCCTTTGAGTTCTACAACTATAAATAGGTGTTCAAGTGCTTCATTCCAACTTGCACCTTTCTAAATCATAACTCTTCTCCCTCCTCTGAAAGTTCCTAGCTGAAAGGAGCATCCAACTTAGTTCTCTTGCATTGTAGGAACCTCTTGTAAGTGTTCCTTGCTCTTGAATTTTCTTTGATGGGCTTTTATAGCCAAAAGTCAAGCGTTTTACGGAAATGCTTTGACTTTCGGTTAAGACCATTATGGTTCAGCCATTGTTCGAAATGAACATGGCTAAGTGATCGTAATAAGGTAGGTGTTAGTCCCTATAAAGGGCACCTCCTGAAGATCACGTTTGCTAGAC